>CM056587.1:64584269-67451769 GCA_029721435.1 Gymnothorax reevesii | reverse complement strand
ACATACATGCGTACATACATACAATACATACATGCCTACATACATACCTACATGTGATACATTTACAGGGAGAAAATGAAAATGCTGTGTTCATTCTGTGGTACGTCTATCAAAGCCATGTTTCCCCTTTGGTGAAATTCCTGCTTCAAACCACAGATGGACGAAGACTGCAGATTCTCTGTAGCAGAGAAAGGCCAAGATCCTCATTTATCAGGGCTACATACGAAGAGAAGTGTTCGCACCCCAAGCTCACAATCATTTCCGAGTAACGTGTGATTTGTGATTGTGTTCATATCCTTAAAAATGTGCTGAAATCTAAGTAGGGCCTTGACCACGCTTACACACAGCAACTTGTCGCAGAAAATGTGAAATGTTAGTGACCCACAATTTGCGGAAAGAATTGATATATTAGAGCAAAAGAAAAAAATACACTCAAACAAAGGAATATAAAAACTTTTCTTTATAGATATTACTTTCTCATGGTGGAACCCTATTGATGAAAATGTTGCTGTTTAAGTATTATAGAATATACTAATTATGCGATTATCTATTAACCCCTTTGCGCAGAATACAAAATTATGCCCATTAATCCTGTTTAAGCTTTATAACTCAACATTTGTGTTACAGAGACTCTGGAAATTCAATTACAGAATTGTTTAGAAATTAAAATTTGGAATTAATGTACGCCAGCGTCTATATCTGCGCAAAGGGGTTAAGAAACACGGTAGATTTTAATGTTGCGTACTGTGTAAAGTTCCAAGCAATCGTGTTTATGTTCTCTGCCAGCTGTGAGTTTGAAGGGGATCATGAAGAATTGAGTGACTCGTTTGGATCCTCCCAAACAAGCCCTCAGTTTCAACACAATAAAACTGAGGGAGCAGGTCCCGATTCCTCGCCCATCCTCTGCGCAGCTTCACTCAGGGAGGTTCCAGTGGGGAACAGGTTGACTCCACAGCTAAACAGTTAATGAATGCAACATCTGCACAAAGCTTCACAGTAAAATATTGGGACAGTAACGCAATCCCTCCAGTTTTGGCTCTGCGCACCAAGCAAAGAAGATTTAATTAAAACAAAGTGTTAGAAGTTAGAGTACAGCCTGTCAGTTTTAATTTGAGGGTATCGACAGCCAAAGCTGATCTGGAATCAGTGCAGGATTTACAGCCTTCAATACATCATCCCCCTCCATTTTAGGGTGGAAAAAGCAATCGCGTAACGGGCTGCTTGATTGTTTACTGGCGAGCAGCGCGCCTTCGCATCATCTGTTAATGCACAAGAGAGGAAACAAAAGGTCCAGAGTTCAAACGATATTAATTGTTCCAAACCAGATCCAAAGTACAGGAGCACTGAGCCAAAATAACAAAAACTGTTGATATATTGATATATTTAACAGCGGAGAAGCGTCCAACACTGCTTACTGCAAGTAATTTCCTTAGTCATTCTATCTCGTGAATTTTAAGATTCAAATTCCAGAAAGGTTTCTTAGAAGAGACAGAATGTTCACATTCTTAGTAATACAAATTACTCATTTGTAACTAGCCATGAGGTTACTCTAAAAAATCTATGAAGAAATCATGTTATTTAATAAAATATGACGGATACTGCTAGGAAGCCCTAAGGTGATTGACTACAATGGGACCCTATTGACTACAATGATTGAAATAAATCTATGCATTAATCATGAAAATTTTATAACATGGAAAATAATGCATCTTCCACCATAAGAAACATTATATAATGGATTTGGGTCTTGTGCACACTAGTTTGCACAGAGGACAGGAGGTTGAGGGCTGGACTCAGGTGTAAGGACGGATCTGGTATATTTATTACGCCACACTGCAGGGCAACGGGCACAAACGTTAGAGACAAAACGAAAAGGAACAGAGGTTCCAATAACACTGCTTAACAATGGGGAATACTAGAACCAGAAAACACTACGGTTCCAATGCATTACACAAAACAAAAAAGAGGCGAGGCTCTTTTAAAAATAAAGTGCTGCGTTAACAATAACAGCACTTGGAGTAGAGTTTAGAGTATAACACGCAAAATACAGATATTAGTTTATGCAGGCTAACGGCACCGTTAAAGCGTGGCGCTGCGAGACTTCACAAAGACAATGCATGGGGCTCGGACTTAAATACACTACTACTACCTCTAAGAAGGAATTAACAACAGCTGTGAGTGATAAGTGAATAGTGGAGAAGTGCGGTCCAGGTCTTAGTAGACCGGTGAGGTTCATCAAAACTCTTAAACGGACAAATGATCAAGACATTTACAAGACGGCACGTATTACAGACTAGAAATATAAGCTCTGCATATTTGCATGGGTCCTTGTGCAGTTTATAAAAATTAGGTCCAAAACAAAGTGAATTCACTTGATAATTATGCATGTGTTGCATGCATTAAAAATATATTCAAATACAGATTACTGCAGCAGTGTACTGCATCAGTGCACACATAATGTAGAAGTGCACACAGAGACACATTTGAATACAAGATGCTTTCCTGTGAATGGATGTCATTTCCCAGGGACCCCTGCTCTGTTTTCAATCTGTGGGTGGGGCTTACTTCGCATCATATCTCTGAAAGGATAACAAAAGAGGAAAGAAGATTTTAAGATTACTAGACATACACAAAAAAATCCCATCTGTTTCCATGGAATTACAGGCAGATCACAGACCATCTTCTTAGCGTAATGTATTATACTGAGCAGTAACATCACAGCAGGTGGTTCTGTCAATTACAATCGGAGTTAAGATTTCACATTGCCGCGGTTTACCACATCAGATCAATGAATAAAACATTTGAAAACATTCATTTTAATTTCCTTAATCACAGCAATGGCAATAATTCAATGAGGCAAAACTATCCCGCTGCACTCGCTCTGGCATTTCCTGCTGTTCTGAGCGAGTAAGGAGGTGCAGTGATGGATGGTGAGGGGGGAGGAGAGCTGGGCGATTCGGGCAGTGAGAGATCTCCCTGTCCTTGTGAGGGAGGACCCCGGAGGGCTGTAGGAGGAGCGAGGAGCTGCTCTCCGCAGACAGAGGAGCTGCAGAGTCAGCGCGCTGCAGGGGCCGTGATCCCTGACACCTCCCCTTCATCTCTCATCTGAGACGAAGTGTTTGTGCTCTAAAAACACTCCTTCAAGTCTTTACACAAGCTCTCACCTGCGATAACCCCGCCCCTTCCCAGCCACACTTCACATTAAATGTGTCCTAAAAAATGAGAGCTGTTCCTGGACCTGCTCGGACACATAAACAAACTGATGGAGATGTTCTCTCACTTTTTATTTTTCTTCCATTTGGATGGTTTTCTTTTTCAAGCCGTCTCCTGGTGTACTCTTTGACTGCCTGGCCTTATATAACCTCTTTTTATGGTATATATCCCCAAGACAGGAAACCAAGTAGGATCAAAAGCTGTCTTTTGAACAATCACAGCAAGGACACAGAAAATATCCAATGCCCAATTAATTTTCTGGATTGCGCCAGGCATGAACACCAAAGCAGCGCGTTGTCAAATGTATGTAAAAAGCCTGCTCAGATGCATGCATGCCTCCTATAAAAGTAACACATTTTATTGTGAATTTAAAAAAAGAATATGACAATGCAATTTCTTGGTGTATTTTACTTACAGCACAATGCGCACTGTGACGAGGGGAAGGATTTACATAACAGCTCCTCATTTAGGACAAACAGAACATGGCTGCAGTGGTCTGCAGATGGAGATTTATGCCCAGATAAATAAATCAGAAGCTTATGTTTTCTGACCTTCATTTGTCCCGGGTCCTCTGGGACCAAATGAAAACGTGTTCACTCCTGGACTGTCACCATGGATCACAGCCAGTAACAGGAGGAGCAGTATTGGTATTCAACTGGGGACAAACAATCTGTCTCATCATTCCTGTGATGGTAAAAGGCGAATTCCGGTGTGATATTGACTTAGGGTGTATTGAAACCTGATAATGAGTACCAACCTTTGTCGAATACCCCACCTTCGTACACACGCAACATTTCGAAATAAATGGCTTTTTAGCTGAAGCTCCCAACAGGCTTACAATGGTAGTGAATCGGGCATAACGTTGCCATGCAAAAAATCGCTATTTTTTTCATCATTAACAAGGCCCAAAGTAGCTCCACACTTCATCGGTAGAATTCCAAGGGCAGACATTTAAAACGAGGCACTGAGAACTTTGAAAATGCACTGGTAGTTTATTAAACAGGCTGTTTATGCAAACCGTACCTTGAGGTAGTTTCCAGTCGCCAACATCTTGAAAGTCACGATAAGTTGATTGACGAGCACGAATGTATATGAATGAATGACAGGGGAACAGATTGCAATCTATTCATTCGTAAGAGAGGAACAGGCCTGTCGAAGGCTGAATCCTGTCATTTTCTGCCCACCTCCAGGATGTATGAGGGGTTTCGAAACAAAAAGGCTCAACAATGCATCTGTGAGTCTGCATACGATCATTCAACAGGGCTTCCTACGGGTGTAAACAGGGGGAACACCTCCACAAACATCAGCGCCAAATCAGCAAAAACTCAGAGCATGGAGAGAGGGGTATGAGGGCATTAAATAATAAAATGGGTATTGTGCTAAGTTTTTCCAGATTTGATAAAGGATGTCACAGTAAGCCACTTCCTGTTGGAGCTGATCACCCCAGAGGTAGTCCCAGTGACCCGTACCATTTTCCTGAAGGAAGCCCCATGACGAGTGCTGGAGGTCCACCACACACTGCTGCCCTTGCAGAGTAATGCTTGGTAGCGTCCTCATATAGAGGCAAACTCATCAGAGTTGGACCTACGGTCAAACACAGTGCCACATACAAACGTGTGAACCCCATCCATTTTGTGATGTTCCATGCCAAAAGCGAGAACAAATAATTATGTGTCTGCGATAACCATAGTAAACAAGGGAGCGACAATTCGTGCCACAGCCATTATTTTTAGGATTATACGCTTGGTTGAACTGAAGGCCTCAAATATCCTAGAGTTTCGCATTTAATGTCATTGGTTAAGTTTTACATTTTGGATTTTGTAGGCTATAATAAGAGAAATGTTTGTCGCCCCAAGCGCAGAAAACAATGTCTGTGTTAAAAGAGCCGAAACTCCTACAGATGGATGCTCTTCATTTAGAGTCCCTTTAAAGAAAAGGAAATGAACTAAGAGAAGAAGACTGCTGTTTGTACTTTGAGCTTCAGTGAATGTAGTCATCAAATTTACATGAAAAACGGCACATGAAATGCTATAACGCCTCAATATTCATCTCCTCGCCTTGTTGCTTTTGGGAGAAAATTACCAGTTACTCTTTATGGCTGGAGAAAAACAGGAATAGGCATAGCGGTTTGTGTATAAGCGTATGATCTGACATCATGCATCCCATGAAATCAGGCCCCTCAGTCTTTTACTGTTCCAGTCCTCCTGACTCTTTTTGGAACATGCTGTGATATCAGATATGGAATTGGTGCGCATTTCAGAATAACAAAGTTTACAGGGCAATACAGACGCTGGCCATTAGCTGCAGTAACAATATATCACAAATAGGAAAACAAAACAGGAATCGAGCTTCCTGGGTAAAGTGCTGAAATAAGCAATAACAGTACTAAGTTTTAAAAGTTTCGAATTATACATGCGATACGCGGGGAAATGCGTCCATACAAAGCCTATAAATGCAACACAGGTGTGCGGTTAGCAACACTTCCCTCACAGTAGAAATGAAAAACAGACGCAGGCAATGATTACTGGAGTGAGGACTGCGGTCCAGGTGTTAATAGAGCGGTGTGCTGGACAGCTGGAGGTGTGGTCTTACACGTACTGTCCATGCTTTTCTGAAATGGCCGTCTAACAGAAATTCACAGCACCCTATAAAAAATGTGCCAGAAAATTGGAAATTAGAACATAATGAAATACAGGAATCGAGAGTGGATTTCTCATCAATACAGGAAAAACTATTTATTTTTGACCGCAAAGGAAGAAGAGCCAATCACTCCATTTTGGCACCCAGGTGAAATTCCAACGTCTAAAAAAAAAACCATCTGAATATGGCTTTGAATCTCATTTACATTTCTAAGCTGTAAGTACAAACAGTGGGCGTGAAGTGTTTATTGTGACGGATGACATGAGATGTGTATATTGTATAATTAACCCTTCAGTGAACTCCCATCAGCAAACTTACACAACAGAAGAGACAGCCTACCTGTTTCAGAGCAGAATTTATGGTGCCATTTCACACAGAAGCATGTAATTGTGTGATCTTATATGATAATATAAGGCTGGCCTCTAATTGCACTCATGCATTACATGAAGGTGAAATAATAAAAGGCACACAGTGCCATCGCTGAAAATTGCAGCATGTTCATTAAAAAAATAATCATGAAAACATCCAACCATTAACTTTGATTTTCACTCCTCCTCAGAACTGCAAAGCTGCTGATATAAACTTTCATGTGAAGTTTGAATTAACACTCAACATCACGTACCTCTCATTATTCCATCACAATATAAGTAAAACAGGTTCTGACACGGCCCATATTGGCACATTTTCAGAGGTTTTTAATCTGCATGAGACAGTGTGCAAAGCACCGCGCCGCAGTTGTAGCACCACGTTAGCGATGTCATGCGGATGTGGGCACCTTCAGCAGTTCACCGGGGGAAGAGAATCTCCCGCCTCCAGCAGAGGCCTCCGTCACTGAAGCTGCTGCACTTAAGACTCACCCCGCAGAGAGACTTCCTGTCACACGGATGCGCCGAGGCACAGGAACATCACCGTAAATAAGGAGGACGGGCCCCTCAGGGCCCCGTCAGCACAAAACGCTCACGTTGCCATTTCTGCTGGGATTGCACAAGTCAGGAGGATGTCATGCTCTGCGCAGAATGAACAGGACAGCCTGTTCCTCAAAGAGTCAGAGAACAAGGCCACAGAGGTCACAAGAGGTCATCTGGCACATCCTCCCCTGATTACCACACCCCTCCAACCCACGCCTGCGTATCCTCTAGTCTATATTTAGGAAGCCATCTTTATCTGTACATACCTATGCGCTCTCATGGTCAGTGGTAAAAAATTGTAATTACATGCTTAATAACACGCTGGGTATCAAAATGTAGCCTACAGGACTAAGGTAGCTACAGTATTAGGGTGTGTCTTGAGCTACTTACTGCAGTGCAATTTAAGGACGGCAAGTAAACAGGACATGAGCATTATCTAAGCCAAAAGGCATGTTAAGACTTAAAATGTTTCCAGGCAATGGGGCACAGTAGAACTTTGCCATGTATTTAATGGAGTGCAGTACAGTGGGTATAACAATCTGAATCCTCAGTGAAGATGCAGGGATCTTTTTATCTGGAGCCTATGCCATTTGAAAAAAATGAATCTTAGCTGCATTTCTTGCACAGGCATGTCCTTGTGAATAAATGTCTATTGACTTTGCAAACCTAGACATTGGGAATTTATTCCATTCTTCTCTGCCAAAAAAAGCTTCCTAATATTTCCAGCGGATCTCCCATACACAGCTCTCTTTAGGTCACTCCGCAAGCTTTACACAGGACAAAGGGCTGGGCTCTGAACGGGACTTTGTAAGATTTTGATTTTCCTTTTCTGAGGCTATGGGTTGGTTGACTTGCACATGAGTGAGTGTGTGTGTGTGTGTGTGTGTGTGTGTGTGTGTGTGCGTGTGTGTGCATGCATGTGTGTGTGTGTGTGTGTATGTGTCTGTGCTTCAGGTCAGTATCATGTCGGATGGTGATATTCCTCTTCAGTTCTCAGACAGAAGGCAGCAGGGTTGGAGCCAAAACTCTTTATCATCCCATTTACCGTAGCAGGAGCGCCTGTCCCAGCTGAGGACAGGGTCGTAAATATAAAGAGGAGTACCGTCCCAGCGCAATACACACGGTTTAGCGTTAAGGCCAACCCTTCACCCTTTGTCTCATCAGACCATAACATTTTCCCACAGGGCTTTGGGCAATTGAATGTATTTTTGGTATAATTTAAATGGGCTTGGAAGTTATATTTGGTAACAACTTGCCCCATTGACAAGACCTATGAAATACGAGAGATGGCAGACACATGTAAGTAGGGACCAGGTCCCACCAGATGTCTGCTGTTCCTGCAATACTGCTTTTGGCCTGTAGGTGACCTCCCTGATAAGTGTTCTCTAGAGCTCCTAGATTCCAAGTTGAGACATGATGGTCCAAGAAAATCTGGTCTCGGAGCCATTTTGTTTCCTTCATGTTATCAGGTCTTAAAGTGCGTGAGTTTTGTCCCGTTTTCTCTTTTCTCGTGTCCATACATTTTCCAGTGTTAGGGTTGCTGATACCATTGCATGCTGGTTTATTGTTTCTCCTCTAAAAGTTAATACGTTTCCCTAATCTCACGATTTCCATTATACGAAACGGCCCAGTTTCACTCCATGGAAACAAAATGGCTCCTATTGTTGAGTTGTCATGACTCTATCCAGGGACTCAATTTTCTTCCTGTCCTCCAATCAATTTCAGAGGGTCATCCTGATCATGACAATGTGTCATGGTGTCATGTGTCATGGTTTTCCGCCCGCCGGCAAGAGACAAAGCCGGCAGGCGCTGGGACCATGTTCCCAAAAACGTAAGAGGGGCCCAAACGCACAGGCGGAGTAAAAATATGAGAAAAGCACTCGGAGAGCTAGCTCAGACCTCTGCCAAGCACAACATTTCCCTCCATATTGCGACTTCCACCATAGATATTAGTCTTACATTTATTTCATCTATTTTTTCAGATTCCCTGACCAAGAAAACATACCATTAGCAACTGGATTCATAATGATATCAATATTAGTTCAGTAGTTATTCACGAAAATCTAATTTTCCGTAATGGTGGTTTTCTTCTGGATCTAGTTCCCTAGCTTTTGAAGATACAGTAAATCCGGTGACACCTTCCTAATTCTGCAATATCTTGGCTATATAATGGTGTTTGTCGCATGTTTGTAGCTTCATTTGTTCTCTTCCTATAATGAAAGTTCCGAAGGTCCCCTACTTTCGTATTCTGGATCATAGTATCATAGTATCCGGAATTATTCCATTTTCAGGATCAGTCTTTGATATATTGTAGAACATGTTTGAAACTTGTCCTGTATTTTTTTTCCAAGTGCCCTGACCATTTTTGGTGGAGTTATATGCATAAATATCGAAAATGGCCCTATCTCCCAATGTTAAAGAATCCTTTAAAAAATTCCTGGATCCAGACGGAGATCCGGATCACTTCCAAAATCTAAACATTTCTTCCTTATACCAATCTGTAGAATCCCTGAAAATTTCATCAAAATCTCTCCGTAACTTTTTGAGTTATTTTGGAAACCAACAGACAAACAAACAAATAAACAAACCCAGGCAAAAACATAACCTCCTTGGCGGAGGTAAATATAAAGATTAAAATCGTCCCAGAGGGGAAGCAGCAGCAAGAAAAACCATGGCAGGGCTCAGGAGACAAATAAAATACTGCTGCACCAAAACAGGTGCAGCCCACTCTTAAAGACTAAAACTTCACCTCCACCTTAACGAGCAATAGGTGCGGCTCGTTAAGGTGGAGGCAAAGAATGCAGCAGGGGAAGGGCCTGCAGGCCAACACCATGACACAATGTCACTGTGGTCTCCATTTCCGTCACGCTTCAGTGATAGTGTTAGAAGCTTCCACTGCACTGACAATGGCTTTGATGTTCTTTGAGATCCCTCTCCTGATCAGCACTGTTCAACCATAACATCTCAGAGTTTGGTGTAAATCTTTGCGGTTTTGCTCACTCTCTCCACAAGTTTCAAGTAAACAGACGGCAATACGAGCAAATAAAACATATTATAAATATAAGCAAAACACATTCTTTCCAAAAACTTCCCTTGTCCAAAAAATGTGTTAGTATGTGAGTGTGTGCTTACATGAACCAGAAAAATCAGCTAAAGCTCTTTATTTTCGATTAGATTGTGATAGAAGCGCATCTCATCCTCTCTGAAACCCCCAAAGGACAGACAGAGTAATGATGCGAAGACGTATGAGTGCTCACTGGGATTAAACACAGGCGGAATAAACACGTGTAAAAAGAAAAGTCATTTTGAACTAGTTGTATTTGCTTCCAGGAGAGGAAAATTCATTTCAAAGACAATTAATCTAAACATTGTAGGACAAGCGGCTATAGAGTATTACGCCATCTTTCTCAATGTAATATTAACATTACTATGGAATAGATCCAAACATATTACTGGCTTTTTAGAGCAAAACAAAATTGCACCTCGCTTGTATACATGAGGTTTGATTTTATGAGTGCTGCATTTCTGTTACAACTAGTTCGCTGGCATTGCACAAAATTAAAGTCTCAAGAACAAAAATGTCACTTAAAATTAATGACTCAATAAAAGTTGTTGTGAGATACTAATAAACAACTATAAAACGCAGGTGTCCACAATATTGTCTTTCTGTCATCCATGAAGCCCATCACTGCATTTAATGTCAGTTGTGCAAAGAAAATAATTTCTAAGCATACAAAAGGCAAAAAATATCCATTCAAATGGAGCTAGCACAGCGATCCAGTGTTCCAGCTCTGACCACTGCGCTAAACTACAATTCTTAACTTTGTTGCTGAGCTGCTAATTAAATCATGCGGCTCGACTCCACTTGACCTGTGTCTACTGTCTAGTCTGCTTTTTGGTGTTCATCACTGAGTTATTTTATGGGATTCGTGCCTTAGATGACAGATGTTATGTCATTGGTCCAATTACTCTCTGCGTGCACTTCTGAGTATGTTGCATTGAATCATCTGCCAAATGAATGTAACCACACCATCTTGGCTTAAGAGTTACTGAGGATTTCTTGCGCTGAGATAGGGCTGAAAAGATTTTGGAAAGCACAGGATGCACAGCAAGCGAGAGAGTTAATCCAGCACTCCAGCCACCCTCCTGAGTTCCGGCAGTAAAGCAGATTCAGGACATTTCATTTGCTTTTACAAAGAGCCAAAGGATCAGCTCTCTTTAAATCATAAAAAATAAAATACAATAAAGATGCAGCAGTCTAAGGTGCTCATACACTGGAAGCAAAAACAGTTGATTTCTGTAGGTCATCCACAATTCAGGGCCAGCACTGTATAAGAGAAATCATTAGAAATGTGCAAAGATTAAAAAAAATTCAATCATGGCGAAGAGGTACATCCCCACACTATGATTCCAGAGAGTGACTTCAGAAATACCAGGAGTGTGTGTCGCTCAGTGTCAGGAGCACCTAACACCACTCACCTGAGACCTCATGATCCCATTGAGAATGTCTACAGAGCAGAGACTGAGCCTCGAGGGAATATGAGATACTCCATGCTTTACAGGGCAGTAGCTCACATCATTACTCCTCAAGGACTCTGTTGTCACTCCTGTATTTCAAAACTGCGCATTTCTCCACTCTCAACAGACTGACTTTCTATTGCACCAGCTAAATGTTCTCATCTGTGGGGAATTACATTTTCAGAGAAGCACATAAACTGATTTTACATACGAAAACCACAAAAATCTAGAGAAATGCATCCCAAACCATTCATCACCAGCCCAGACAACTCCAACCATGGGGTACAAGATGGGAAACATAAGGCCAATCTGTCAAAGCCGATACATGTGTATTAATGGCAGGCTACACCACTGTGAATCCTTCCCCTTCAGGACAAACACTGTTATTCCAAAAATAATCTCGAGCAGATTGTCGTGCCTCTCAAAATGACTAACAATACTACAGGTACGCAGCCCAGCAGGCCGTAAACCTAAACCTATCAGCACGGCAGGGCAAAATATCAGCAAGTAATCCAAAACCAATCATCTGTCCATTATTTAACCTACATACAACTGGCTGAGGTCAGTGAGGAGCTGAAAGCCTATTGGATGCGGGGTGGAAACACATCCTGGGAAGATTGCCAATCCATTACCAGGAAAATACACCATTTACTCATATCTAAGGGGCAATTTTGTCATCTGTTAGCCTAATCCACATGTCTCTGGTCTCTGAGAGGAAACTAAAGTACCCGGAGAAGATGACTAAGAAAGAACCAAAGACTGTATAAAACTATGGATGAAGCATCACCCATTGGTTTCAGATATAGACTGGATAGAACACCGCACTGAAACTTAACACATAAGCCTCAGCTGGAATTCCTTGCTGCAAGTCTGCAGCGCTAGCTATCCTCAAAAGTTCAAATATTAGATGCACAAGATTCATATTCTTATAATTATGTGGGTATAAACCAAGGGCTAATTTGAAAAAAAAAAAAAAAAAGAATATATATATTTTTTTCTTGCATTTCCTTATATAACTTTATACAGAATACATGATCATAATCTTATTCAGTAATTACTTAATTTATCAATTTAAGAGTATTTTCCCGACATTAGCACACTGTGTACGATGAATATTTCAACAGTAATTTTCAGCATCGATTTACATCTCTCTCTCTCTCTCTCTCTCTCTCTTGCGCGTTAATGCTCGTGATTGAAACCAGAGTGCTGAATGGGTACAAAGATTAACAGAAGGACACTTGGGTTTCCCACTGAATTTAAAAATAAAACATTGGTCTGTTAAAATAAAAGAGAGACGCTGCTTACAGATGCACGGCTGAGACCATCAGAATTGTCACTGAATGTTTGCTGCCATCTTCCGGAGCAGACCCCTCTTCGCAGCTTTTTCTGAAGACTCGATTTAAAAAAAATCTTCCGGCATAATGCCTAAGAATATAATTTAAGTTCACTCTAGCACTGCTTTGGACAAACTTTAATTGTACGACCGTCTCTAAATCTTAGCAATTGACTTCTATCAAACGACCATTTCACACCAAAAATATATGAAGAGGTATTAAATTCTGGCCTTTCGAATATTTCTCACTGTGAATAGATTGTGGAACTTTAGATTTGAGCAGTCTGCTGACCGTTAAACTGGCTGCCGAACGCTTTGATCGGTTTGGTTTGGGGGCTCTTTTCCCTCCCTGCTTTTTTCAGTCAGGCGGACATTGGCGGGGACGGGTCTTTATTATTTCCGGGCAGGCATTTTTGTGGACTACCGGGGTCCTTGAACACTCTTGCACATGTTCGGTGGAAAACATGGCAGACTTGCAGATGAAACTTCTCCGGAAGAAGATACAGAAACGGAATGAAAAGAACAGAAAACGGAATTTACTTAAGAAGCAAAAACTAAAAGATGATGGAGATGGTAAAGTTTTTTTTTTTGCTGTTCATTACGATTTGAAAAAAAAAATCCTCATGTGACGTGAGCTGCTCCAGTCCGTTTGAACGTCAGTCTGTGTTACGGATAAAATACCATCTGAGGAAACATGCTGGTTACGCCAGTGATTAACAAACTACATTTAGTTTCTGCATCGTTGAGCTGTAGAATTATACCACATACGTTTCTATAATGAGAACGTGACTCTGGTTGCCTGTAAACATTCCGGATGGGAATCTAACTGTTGCAGCTCGTTCGCTGAGTTAACGTTACGGGTCTGTGACTTTGAGTAAAGATGAATGTTTCTGTAGGCAAGAAATTCTTTCGCTCAGCGGAAGCGTCTACTCCAATTTTTTGTTCACATGGCTAAGCTGGTTCGTGTCACTTGATTTTATAGAGTGTTCCGGTGATGTCACCGAGGAACTTCATGCCGAAATCAACGGAGAGAACGAGCCGGAGTCCGCGAAAATTGTGGAGGAGAAGGAAGATTCGGATCTAGCATGTGTGGAGGAGGGTGGCGATGGGAATGTTAACGAAAGGTCCGCGAAGAAGAAAAAGAAGAAAAGGAAACTTACTGGCAGTACAGATGCCCCAGGTATGGGAGGCGACGTGTGTTATTGGGACTGTATTCACTTGCTGTGGGATCCTGGCTGGTTAATACGGTGCTTTCTTAATGCAGCTGCGTTTAACGGTTACTTTAGGAGTGATAGTTTGGAGCTGAATGGTTACTGTATCTAGAATATTTGAAGACAACCCTCTGGCAGTGTATTTACTGCATTGTAGGCTGCCTTAGATGTTATTGAGGGGACCATGTTTCTCTAGGTGTAAAAAAGGCCAAAACAGAGGGTAAAGAGAGGAAGGGAGTTGAAATGGGGGAGGAGAGTGGTGAAGAGAGCTCAGAGAAACCGGCTCAGGACGCAGACCCTGGACAGGAACAGGATGCAAAGGAGTCGGGTGATGAAGAGGAGGATGAGGATGGCCCAGAACTTCCTTCAGGACTGACAGGTATGTGGAAGTATCAAAGACTAAAAAGGTTGTGAAAACCAGTTTGCCGAAGCTCATTTCCCTGGAGTCTGAGGCTGTGTATTAGAGGAATGTGTATCTGTCTTCATCATCAATGTTATTCTGGGGTTACAGTAAAAATGCTTTTCTTCTCCTGGAGAGGATGAGGTATGTTTTTACAGGGCAACCTTTATGAGTCAGAAATTTGTGCAGTAAAGTGGTGGTGGTGTCTCATTTAGGCATGGTAAACATTTCAGGGCACCATCCTTATTGTGAAACACAGTGTAAATGCACCGTTTGTCATTTGATTTCTGCTCACACATCAGCCATTTCCGCTTTGATGCAGGTGCATTTGAAGACACCTCGTTCGCCTCCCTGGCCGAGGCGGTGAGCGAGAATACTCTGAAGGGGGTGAAAGAGATGGGCTTTGAAAACATGACTGAGATCCAGCACAAGAGTATCAGACCTCTGCTGGAAGGCAGGTGAGTTCTGACAAACAGGGAGGGCCTGTGGATGAAGCCCGTCAGATCAGTGTAGAAATAATGTTGACATTGTTGAGAACGGCTGAAAACCTCTATTGTTCCAGTTGTATTATCATGGATTCTCTGCCGTTATTGAGTTGATCAATGTAAAATCGAAGCGACTTCAGGAACAGGTGTGTGATTAGAAAGGTTATTATTCATTGAAGTTCCTGCTGTAGTGTCAAGATGTACGAAGTGTGGGAATTTTTAACAGTGACCTGAAGTTTAGTGGGCACGCTTTGTGGCTTATTTTAGATTGCTGTCAAACCTGTATGGAGTACTGTCTGATCTATTGGGAGCGCCTCAAGTTGTGTGCCTTCTGTGTATGTTTCTTTAATACCATGCTTATTTGTTCCTGTTGCAAGTATGGTTCTTTGATTGAAAGCCATGTTTCAGTAAGGTTTGCGCAGTGTTTCAATGCGCTGTTGGTATTGATTGTACTGCTGTGCAGGACTCATGGATCCTTTTCCTATTGAGAACACATTCTGTCTTCTGCAGGGACATCTTGGCTGCAGCCAAAACCGGCAGCGGGAAGACA
Source organism: Gymnothorax reevesii (assembly GCA_029721435.1). Classification (NCBI taxonomy): domain Eukaryota; kingdom Metazoa; phylum Chordata; class Actinopteri; order Anguilliformes; family Muraenidae; genus Gymnothorax; species Gymnothorax reevesii. The sequence continues at coordinate 67,436,511 of CM056587.1, read as the reverse complement.
CTGGCGTTCCTGATCCCCTCCATCGAGCTCATCTATAAACTCAAATTCATGCCACGGAACGGTGAGGCGTTCGTTCCCTTTTCCTTACAGGATGCTCACGTCAGGCCCAGTGCAGAACCGCACCTGTTTCTAGCTTTGCACAGTGACCCACTCTTGCAGCAGTGCTGTTTAACTCCTCTGTTGTTCCTGAAGATGGTAAATGCTTATTGCATCTACCGAAGACGAGTCGGGAATAATATGGATCAGAGATCGTCATGCCGCGTACGCCACATCCATAGATCTCTTTGTAACGGCTCTACAGGTCACAAGTTTGTACTGATTCATTTTATGTTTGGTATGGGCCTTGTGTGTTATGAAGCCCATTAATTTTGGGAGTGATATCTTTAGGGGGTCCAGGGGTGCACGGTGCCCCGCAGAGGTCTGACTGTAGTTATTGTAATAAGGTCAGGTGTCGGTGTAGAACAGTGCAGCACAAATCATTTTGAAGTTTCAGATTCTTCAAGCCTTGACAGGAGGCGCTAACAAGGTGGCGCATTTCTTGTTGACTTGACCGGCCCTCCTGCTCCCCCAGGCACTGGTGTGGTGATTCTGTCCCCCACGCGTGAGTTGGCGATGCAGACGTACGGCGTGATGAAGGAGCTCATGACCCATCACGTGCACACCTACGGCCTCATCATGGGCGGCAGTAACCGGTCCGCCGAGGCCCAGAAGCTGGCCAATGGGATTAACATCCTGGTGGCCACACCTGGCCGACTGCTGGACCACCTGCAGGTAACCACACCCCCCTGTTCCTCTACCGTCCAATCAGGATCTCTTCTGCCATTAATTCCTCCGTTAGCTCCATTGTGATGTCACAGTGGAAAGAGCACCAGCTATCCTATCAGACTAATTTTTCCAGATTTTCCTTGAAGTGCAGCCACTGTACATTTTTGGCTTGAGATACTGCACTCTAGTTTAGTCTGAGAGTAAATCCGTACACACACTTGCACTGTTCTGGGGTCTGTATCTTGGGGAACATTTATGATACCGGATGCACAAGTGCTGTGTGTACTTTACACGCTGTGCTGAGTTTGCTGGTGGGAGTGATGCTGAATTCTTTGTGAGCTCCTGTTTGGCTTTGGCAGTCTGTAAAAAGCACACTAGCACTGGGTTAATTACATATTTTGTGTTAATGAAATTTTATCTCTGTTTGCAGAATACCCCTGGCTTCATGTATAAGAACCTCCAGTGTCTGATCATCGATGAAGCTGACCGCATTCTAGAAGTTGGATTTGAAGAAGAACTGAAGCAGATCATTAAATTGCTGCCAAGTATGTGTTAGAAAATCTCTTTCTAATGAGAGTGCTTACTCGCTTACTCGGTGCTTACTTACTTGGATGAAAGTAAGTTTGTGTATTGTTGAGTAGCTTAAAGGGGACCTAATATGTTATTTTTCCAAGTTTATATTTTGGTCTTTGACTCCCCTAGAGTACTCTGATCGTGCAAAGTAATAAAGAGTACTTATTTCGCTCATACTGCCATCCTCAAAAAACCCATTTGTAGTTAATTGTAGTCACTGCCTGAAACGCCTCATTGGGGCGGCTCTTCCGCTATGGCCCCCACTCCCTGTGTGGCCACTTTCTTCTGACTGGCCAGCTCTGTGGAGGGCGGAGTTGGGCGGGACGAGGCAGCAGAACGCAGTTTTCCGGATCTGTCTCCAGAGGAATCGACGGGCATATTCCGCAATCTAACGCAGTACATGTGTGTAGATCGAATGAAATTGACTTGTTCTAATAAATGTAACAGCGAAAGTGGAGGACGCAGTGCGAAAGTCTGGCAGCTCAAACACGAATTTGCTTTCGGCTACAGTTTTCTACGGCAACAGTTTGTGAGTACAGCGGTTTTACTACTCCGTGGCTAGGATGCCGGGGAAGCTAGATTCCACCCCATATAGACGCATTTATAGAACAGGTCGACATGCCAAAGTGTAGACTGGAGACCGTAGAAATCCGGTGGGTCTGAGTTTAGAGGGAAACATGGACAGTGAGGAGCAGCTAAAAGTGGACCAACAGCTTATGGACTGCTTCAGTGTGTAACAGGACCCGCTGGTTCGTGTGCATAGCTGTGGTGTGTTGTTAGCCTGGAGAAACGAACAGCTTCCGCGCTGGTATATGATGGAGGGGCGAAAGCTCCAAGCTTAATGGCCTTTTTGGAAATTGCCCGTGGTAATGGTTTACTTAATGCTTTGGAATGACCAGCTTTTCCTCGCGCAAAATGTGCGCATTATGGATAGCGTGCAAGAGCTAGATAGAGCTCCGGTAATGTCATGAACATAATACAGGTTTTACAGACCGTTAAGTTGCGTCTGCATGAACCGTTGCTTATGTGGAGCTAGCGAGTCGATCACCGTTAGAGGAAAGTATTTAATATTTAATCGATGACAATGCAGAGAAATCATTTATAATCCCGCACACGTTATAGCCTGTGTGCTTCCCTATTGCTTTCACCGGTCGTATCAGAGAGCTTGCCCAGACATTGGAGATGTATCAGGCTGACCCCGGTCATAGATAAGTAAAGCGACCTTTTCCCAAGCACCCAAAAACGCGCCCCAATCTCTGGAAAATTTACATCTGGTCTATCTGCAGCCCAACTCTGCAGACACATACAGCACCTCTCCGTTTAGCTTCAACTGTAGTGGCTACAATCGGGCAACGTTATGATGAAACTGTCACATTGATGCTTACCGATGTAAAACAAGCATACTAATCATAATTGCTGCATATCAGTTAACCGGAAGCGTTTTTAATTAGCAGAGCAGGCGGACTAACATGCAGTAGCTGATAAACAGTCATGATTTTAAATGTAATCTGTCGTGCGAAAAATTTGTTTCGCGTCCGATGTTAAAGCGGCTTGACCTGCCCATAACGTGTATTCGCGTCTTTGCGTTGATTTTGAATGTAGGCTAGTCTGTCCTGCGAAAAATTTTTGTGTCTGATGTGAAAGCAGCTTTATGGATAGTACACGACAGCTAGAGAGAGCTCGGTTAAGTTATGATCATAATATAGGTTTTACAGACCGTAAGTTCCGTTAGCGCGGACAAGTTGCTTATGTAGTGCTAGCGAATTGATCACTTCTACAGGAAATGATTACCTATTTAATCTCTGCCTTTTCCGGCTTTTTATTAGCCACAACAATTTCTAAAGGGGAATGAAATTATGTCAAGGTAGTACAGAGAAATCATTTGTAAACCGGTAGAGCTTCTGCGTTTCGCAATGCTTTCGCGGTAGCATCAAAGAGCTTGCTCAGACATTTGTGAAGTATTCGGCTGATCCCGGTAATGGATAAGTGAAGCGATCACTAACTGTAGTGGGTACAATCGGGCAACGTTACGATGAACCTGACACATTGATGCTTACCAAAGTAACACAAGCATGCAGATCAGAATTACTGCATATAAGTTAACCAGGAGCATTTTTAATTAGCACGACACCTAAACTAACATCCAGTAGCTGGCAACCGAGCGGTCATAACCACAGAGACAAGCCCTTGCAATACAGGTTTTACAGACAGCAAGTTCTGTTACTGTGAATAGTTGTATTAAGCATCCAAATTACAAACAAGTATAAAAAGTTAACTTCAATTGAGGTTTATGTTCACACACCTTCTGTAGAATTTCCCCTGACATCACTCATGCATATTTAGGACACAAACATTAGCAACAGTAACTTGGCTGCGTTAGCCGCTGTACTACAGGCACAATCAACTGGCTATCACGTCAGGTTGGCTTATGCAGTAAAAGCATCTTACAGCTTTTGTATCTGAGTCACGGACAGTCCCGACCGATACAAGCTTTATCTTCCGATATTTTGCAAAGCCTGCGCTTGACGCCAGGTGTTAGTGCTAACTATCGCTAGCGGTACTGCTAGCCACCCGTAACGCGTTAGCTTCACTTACATTATTTGCTGTTATATGGTCACTTACAGCTTGTGGCTAAGAGCGCTTGATCGATGCAACTGCCTCAGGTTTGAGAAGCAGCTGAAATGCTTATCCTGTGTCGAATTATCCTTTACTAGCTGCTACCCGCTTTGTAGCCCATTATTTTGTCGCTTTTAGATCGCATGAGGGAGAGAAGCCGTGTCTTCAATTGCCACTTGATTATTCTTGAATTGGAAAACGTGTTAATCAAGGGAAACCATCTAGAATCAGCCAGGACTCATTTTTGTGAATAATCGCCGCCGAATTTTCAGGTGTAACGCCAGCCCTGTGAGTGTTCAACTGTCAAATTTGAATTTGGGAGCTGTGAAGTTTGAGTAATCAGAATGCTGCATTCGTGGACGAACACGGTGCCCTGTCAAAAGCCTGGCTTTCGTGCAGGCTGTCTTATCACTCCCTCGGCCCCATCGCAAACAGTAGCCTGCTCACAGGTTAACTCCTAGCGGTGCAACCGGATATTGCTACGCGCATCAGGTTATATAAGTTTACCCGCTACCTGGAGTGAAATTGCCATTTGTTTTGCGTGCATGACCGTTTTTCAAAAATCGGGCGACGGTAAGTCCTTCCTGGTGTCCAAGTGGATATTCACACCAAATTTAGTGATAATCGGTTGAGAAATGTAGGAGAAAAACGTGTACACACACACACAAACAGACACACACACACAGAGACAGACAGACATCGACCTCAAATATATTATAGATTAATAATAATTAACAAAGCTGTTTTTGTTGAAATGCTGAGCACAAGCAGCTAACTTTCCCTTTGGCTATCACTGTTTGCTGCCAGCAAACAAAAAAATCTACCCACTGATTTCTGGTGGCATCAGCTTTTGGAAGAGAAATATTTGTTTTTCTCCACGTCCAAAAGTAAATGGACAAGTAGCTTTGTGAGTGATACTGACAAATCGCACCTCAAATGATCTGCGGTTCTTCTTTTGTATTTCCAAAAGTGTAGATGCTACTAAGGCATAGTATGATCTGCTGTTGTTAATGCCTGCTAGAATAGTTTCCGGTCTGGGCAGGTCCAGCGCAGTGGTTGGCTCTAGCTAGGTCTGTACTAATTGGACGGCACAACCTGACGTCAGGTTTTGCCCAGATCTCTTGAGGATCTCGGGAGGAGCTGTTCAGAGAGGAACTCGCATTCATGAAATCACGTTCTTGGATTACGGCAAAACCCCTGTATCTTATGTTTAAAAAAGTTTTCAGAGGTTGAGCATGGACAACCAACATAACATTACCAAAATGTATTAAAAGAAGGGTCAGCATGTTGGGTCCCCTTTACATGGTGCGGAGTGAGCATGTACAGTGAGCCCAGTCTCTTATGGGTGATGGACAGCACCTGGGCCGGGACACTGGTCTCTGAAACACACTGTGTCCTCAAGCTGAATTTTATGGTTTCAATTTCATGCCAAGGACCTAAACCTTCACCTTTGGAGGCACCACTGTCTGCTGGTTAGGCTGTATGTCAGCGTTAGTGATTGCTGAATCCTCTTCGGGTGAGCAGTCAGCATACTTTCTAGGATGAAATTGGTTGTTGACCAGGAAAATGAGGAAAGTTGGAACTTTTGTCTTTGTCAGTGAGTTCAGAAGAAATATTGCAGATTCCGCCGCCTCCTCAATGAGGGAAAAAAGCTGTGAAAGTCCTCATAAGCACCTGCTGCAAAGTAAACACTGTCTCACAGCAAACTTGCCACTTTCACAGGAGACGCGTGATTCGTCATGGAGAATCAGTGCAACTCAGGTCTCACCTTGTGTTATTTTGAGCCGAAATTTCGCACTCGAGGAGGGTTCCTGACGCCTTCTGTCGTGGATTCTCTCTCCCTGACAGAGAGGAGACAGACCATGCTGTTTTCCGCCACACAGACCCGCAAAGTGGAGGACCTGGCCCGGATCTCGCTGAAGAAGGAGCCCCTTTATGTCGGTGTGGACGACCATAGAGAGACGGCCACTGTGGACGGGCTGGAGCAGGTAAGTGTGGATCAGTCCCCTCTGTAATACTGAGTTACTGATCAGCAGTGTGGATCAGTCCCCTCTAATGCAGAGTTACTGATCAGCAGTGTGGATCAGTCCCCTCTAATGCAGAGTTACTGATCAGTAGTGTGATTCAGTCCCCTCTGTAATGCAGAGTTACTGATCAGCAGTGTGATTCAGTCCCCTCTGTAATGCAGAGTTACTGATCAGCAGTGTGATTCAGTCCCCTCTGTAATGCAGAGTTACTGATCAGCAGTGTGATTCAGTCCCCTCTGTAATGCAGAGTTACTGATCAGCAGTGTGATTCAGTCCCCTCTGTAATGCAGAGTTACTGATCAGCAGTGTGATTCAGTCCCCTCTGTAATGCAGAGTTACTGATCAGCAGTGTGATTCAGTCCCCTCTGTAATGCAGAGTTACTGATCAGCAGTGTGATTCAGTCCCCTCTGTAATGCAGAGTTACTGATCAGCAGTGTGATTCAGTCCCCTCTGTAATGCAGAGTTACTGATCAGCTGTGTAGATCAGTCCCTTCTGAAATGCAGAGTTACTGATCAGCATTGTGGATCTGTCCCCTCCGTAATGCAGAGTTACTGATCAGCAGTGTGGATCAGTCCCTTCTGTAATGCAGAGTTACGGCACCAACATGTCTGAGCGCCATTTAACCCCTTCCTTACCTCGGGCATTCATGTATGTGCTTCCTTTCTGTAGCCATGCAGCAACCCAGGATGTCCTCATGCATGTCCTCAAAATGGCCGACTGTGTAAATGCACTTGTTCTACTTTTGCTGGTGGCTGAGAAGGGTCTGGTACTGATTCTTAATGAACGCTGACAAAAAGCATTCACTCATTTCCTGGAAAACCTCACCTGTGTGTGCACAAGAGTGGCATGAAGGTTGTGGGTTCGAACCTGGCCTGGGGCCTTTCTGTGTGGAGTTTGCATGTTCTCACCTTGCTCGCGTGCGTTTCCTCTGGATACTCCGGTTTCCCCCAGCCACAAAAAAAAATCATGCATTATAGGAACACTCCAGCCAGTACCCCTGGCAGTACCATTACTGGCTTTCGAACTGGAGTTGGTCCCCGGCACCGCTGCTTCCACTGTTCCTAACAATAGGATGGGTGAAATGCAGAGGACGAATTACCACTATGGTTTTCAATAAAGTATATCTATCTAAGTATATCTATCTCTCTAAAATGCGATGAAAATTGGGGTGAAAATGATATGCATGTGTCACGCGTCTTGAAGAGGTTGTATTATCTGAACAAGTGTGATCAGCTGTGGTTGGATGTCCTCGTAATCTAAAGTATCTTCATCCTCTCATCAGTGTATTCTTCACCCAAACTTTCCTCTAAACCGGCTGATACAGACAAAATGTTGTGTGGGTACGTCTTTGGTGGGGAACGTGTTAATGGGCCTGTATGTTTATGGGGCTCATCGCCACACATGGAATTTTGATGATCGTGGGATCAGTCAGAACCTTGAGTCTGACACCATCTAGTGCAGATGGAGTAGTGCTGCAGTTCTGCCTGCGTTGAATACTCTGGTGGCCATCTTAACCATTCCCTGCTGTTCTAACCCACAACTCCGCTGAAGGATGAGCGAGTCCGGGTCAGTACTGGAGACTGTTCATGCTGCCTATTCAACCGCGTTTGGGATTATTGACCAGGTCGGTGTGTCTCTTTGCAAATCTGAATTGGGCACTTTTAAAGGGCTGAGAGGGAGAATTGGACGCTCTGAACTGCAGCACTGCACATCTCTCTGTGAGGTATTTAGGGTTCGTTTGCAGCACTGCACATCTCTCTGTGAGGTATTTAGGGTTCGTTTGCAGCACTGCACATCTCTCTGTGAGGTATTTAGGGTTCGTTTGCAGCACTGCACATCTCTCTGTGAGGTATTTAGGGTTCGTTTGCAGCACTGCACATCTCTCTGTGAGGTATTTAGGGTTCGTTTGCAGCACTGCACATCTCTCTGTGAGGTATTTAGGGTTCGTTTGCAGCACTGCACATCTCTCTGTGAGGCATTTAGGGTTCGTTTGCAGCACTGCACATCTCTCTGTGAGGCATTTAGGGTTCGTTTGCAGCACTGCACATCTCTCTGTGGGGTATTTAGGGTTCGTTTGCAGCACTGCACATCTCTCTGTGAGGTATTTAGGGTTCGTTTGCAGCACTGCACATCTCTCTGTGGGGTATTTAGGGTTCGTTTGCAGCACTGCACATCTCTCTGTGAGGTATTTAGGGTTCGTTTGCAGCACTGCACATCTCTCTGTGGGGTATTTAGGGTTCGTTTGCAGCACTGCACATCTCTCTGTGAGGTATTTAGGGTTCGTTTGCAGCACTGCACATCTCTCTGTGAGGTATTTAGGGTTCGTTTGCAGCACTGCACATCTCTCTGTGAGGTATGTAGTGAACGTTTACAGCTCTGCTCATCTCTGTGTGGGGTATTTAGGGTTCGTTTGCAGCACTGCACATCTCTCTGTGAGGTATTTAGGGTTCGTTTGCAGCACTGCACATCTCTCTGTGAGGTATTTAGGGTTCGTTTGCAGCACTGCACATCTCTCTGTGAGGTATTTAGGGTTCGTTTGCAGCACTGCACATCTCTCTGTGAGGTATTTAGGGTTCGTTTGCAGCACTGCACATCTCTCTGTGAGGTATTTAGGGTTCGTTTGCAGCACTGCACATCTCTCTGTGAGGTATTTAGGGTTCGTTTGCAGCACTGCACATCTCTCTGTGAGGTATTTAGGGTTCGTTTGCAGCACTGCACATCTCTCTGTGAGGTATTTAGGGTTCGTTTGCAGCACTGCACATCTCTCTGTGAGGTATTTAGGGTTCGTTTGCAGCACTGCACATCTCTCTGTGAGGTATTTAGGGTTCGTTTGCAGCACTGCACATCTCTCTGTGAGGTATTTAGGGTTCGTTTGCAGCTCTGCACATCTCTCTGTGAGGTATTTAGGGTTCGTTTGCAGCACTGCACATCTCTCTGTGAGGTATTTAGGGTTCGTTTGCAGCACTGCACATCTCTCTGTGAGGTACTTAGGGTTCGTTTGTCTGAACATTCTGTATCCCTGCTGCCTGACGATGATTTGGTGTCAGCCAAGTGACTGGGAGGGAAGACCTGTTTGCTTGAAAGGTTGAAATGGCCCTTTCCTGGTAGAATCTGTAACTGTCAAGGGGTGGGTTGGGGGGTTGAAAATGTTCACATTGCGTTAGTTATGTCATATTCAGAGTAATGATAAGGTGTCTTGTTTGTTGATGGCAGTAATGTGATATGTACACAGGGCTATATGGTGTGTGTACTGTGTGTGGTGTGTGTGTGTGTGTGTGTGTGTGTGTGTGTGTTGTGCACACAGGGTTATGTGGTGTGTGTACAGTATTGTGTGTGATGTGTGTGTGTGTGTGTGTGTGTGTGTTGTGCACACAGGGTTATGTGGTGTGTACAGTATTATGGTGTGTGTACTGTGTGTGATGTGTACGGTGTGTGTGTGTTGTGCACACAGGGTTATGTGGTGTGTGTACAGTATTATGGTGTGTGTGTGTTGTGCACACAGGGTTATGTGGTGTGTACAGTATTATGGTGTGTGTACTGTGTGTGATGTGTACGGTGTGTGTGTGTTGTGCACACAGGGTTATGTGGTGTGTGTACAGTATTATGGTGTGTGTGTGTGTGTGTGTGTGTTGTGCACACAGGGTTATGTGGTGTGTGTACAGTATTATGGTGTGTGTACTGTGTGTGTGTGTGTGTGTGTGTGTGTGTGTGTGCGCGCGCGCGTGTTGTACACAGGGTTATGTGGTGTGTGTGTGTTGTGCACACAGGGTTATGTGGTGTGTGTATGTATTGTACACACAGGTTTATGTGGTGTGTGTGTGTGTGTGTTGTACACACAGGGTTTTGTGGTGTGTGTGTGTTTTGCACACAGGGTTATGTGGTGTGTGATATATATGTGTGTGTGTGTGTGTGTGTGTGTGTGTTGTACACACAGGGTTATGTGGTGTGTGATGTGTGTTTGTGTGTGTGTGTTGTGCACACAGGGTTATGTGGTGTGTGATGTGTGTGTGTGTGTGTGTTGTACACAGGGTTATGTGGTGTGTGTGATGTGTGTGTGTGTGTGTGTGTGTGTTGTACACACAGGGTTATGTGGTGTGTGTGATGTGTGTGTGTGTGTGTGTGTGTGTGTGTGTGTTGTACACACAGGGTTATGTGGTGTGTGATATGTGTGTGATGTGTGTGTGTGTGTGTGTCTGTGTGTGTGTGTTGTACACACAGGGCTATGTGGTGTGTGTGTGTGTTGCACACACAGGGTTATGTGGTGTGTGTGATATGTGTGTGTGTGTGTGTTGTACACACAGGGTTATGTGGTGTGTGATATATGTGTGTGTGTGTGTGTGTTGTACACACAGGGTTATGTGGTGTGTGATGTATGTGTGTTTGTGTTGTACACACAGGGTTATGTGGTGTGTGATGTTTTTGTGTGTGTGTGTTGTACACACAGGGTAATATGGTGTGTGATGTGTGATGTGTGTGTTGTACACACAGGGTTATGTGGTCTGTGATGTGTGATGTGTGTGTGGTTTGTACACACAGGGTTATGTGGTGTGTGTGTGTGTGTGTTGTACACACAGGGTTATGTGGTGTGTGATGTATGTCTGTGTGTGTTGTACACACAGGGTTATGTGGTTTGTCCCTCGGAGAAACGTTTTCTCCTGCTCTTCACCTTCCTGAAGAAGAACCGTAAGAAGAAGCTGATGGTTTTCTTCTCCTCCTGCATGTCGGTCAAGTATCACTACGAGCTGCTCAACTACATCGACCTGCCTGTCATGGCCATTCATGTGAGTGAACTCTGACCTCACCTGGCGAGGTCACTAATTGTTGAAAAAGGCTTGTTTGGATCAGATTAAAATGGCCGCTAATCTAACCATACCATGCAATATTCAAATTAAAGTTGTTGGTGAATTGCACATATTTATATCTCCGAACGCCAAACGGCATTTCGGGGATATTATGTTTTTGGTCCAACCGCCGCCCTGCGTGTTAACGCGATAACTTCAGTAATATTTGAATTCGAAATTTCATGTTTTGCATATAAGTAAGTATCATAAAGAGGAAGAACTGATTCGATTTTTCACAATTAACAATTTCTAGATTGGCCACCAGGGGCCAAAAATTGAAAAATCACTGTTTTTATCATATCTGGAAATATTTGTCCGACTGACCTCAAATCAAGTGCAAATGAAAGGTCATGACCTGAGGATGTGTCCCAAGAAGACATTATACCTGTTTGGTTCAAAATTTTGACACAAGGTGGAGCTTTGTCACATAAAATTCACCATTTTTGCCATATCTTTGGAACTATTTGTCCAGTTGACATGAAACTTTGTGCAACTGCAAGGTCATGACCTCACAAGGTGTCACATGATGACATCATACCTGTATGGTTCAATATTTTGCCACCAGGTGGAGCTTTGTGATGGAAAATGACCATTTTGGCCATATCTTCAGAAGCATTTGTCCGATTGACCTGAAATTAAGTTAAAATGAAAGGTCATGACCTGAGGGGCTTTATATTGTATTGGGTCTATTCGAGGATTGGGGAATTGGAGGATTGGGGGTGCTCAGGGATATACCCCAAGCTGTCGCCTCCGAGGGCATAAGCCTATTTGTTTATGCTTTGGAGAAAACAGATGTTCAGTCGTGTTTGTTTAGCTGATTCTTGTTTTATATTTCATTTGTAGGTCACTGTAGCAGGTTAGACAGTGGGCTTCAAATTTAGAAAACTTTCCTGTTCTGTCACGGCTGTAGCCTGCATGTGCACTTCTGCTCAAAAGTTAGGAATAAATAGATATTTTCTCATAGATTAAAATTGACAGAGCTTCAAGTCATAAAAATCGTTTTAATGAATTTAGTGAGTATAAAATGGAAAGAACTACTGAGATAATTAGTGATTCCATATTTTTGAGCAGTACATTACTTACACACCCGGTTTCCCTCATGGGTCGTTGGTGCAGTGAACTCATGGACACGGTTTTGCCAAGTTTTGGTATCTGCTGAGCAGAAGAATGATGTCGCTCAGAACGGTGTTGACATCTGTAAGTCAAACTGTTTTGTTCCATTGTTTCCATGTATCTGGGGTTGATTGGCCGTGTTTGTGATGTCATGGTGCCTGATGGCGTCTTTCAGGGCAAAATGAAGCAGACCAAACGCACGACGACCTTCTTCCAGTTCTGCAACGCCGACTCTGGGATCCTCCTGTGCACGGATGTGGCGGCTCGAGGCCTTGACATTCCCGAGGTGGACTGGATCGTCCAGTACGACCCGCCCGATGACCCCAAGGTAAGTGGGACGCCTGAACCTGGGGAGGGGGAGTGAAGTGCCTTTGTGCTGTAGCAGTTAAAAAAGCCAATTGGATGCTGGGATACATTGGGATAACGGATACTTTATGACAGTTGCTCCTTCCCTGACCTGTGTATTATATGTGCTCCAGTAACCTCTCATATGCACTTAAATTTCGCTTTGGTGTGAAATCTGCCAAATAAATGAAGTATAATGGTGTTCATCGCTGGTACGGTCTCAGCACCTGCTTTAATTTTCTGCTTTTTGTGCAAAATCTGTCATCAACCTCTGATGTGGGGTCAGGCAGATAAACTTTGAATTTTCCGGTGTAGTTTCCGAGTTGGGGGATCATGTTTACTCCTGTTTCTCAGGAATACATCCACCGCGTGGGGCGGACGGCTCGCGGGATTAACGGCAGGGGTCACGCCCTCCTCATCCTGCGGCCTGAGGAGCTGGGCTTCCTGCGTTACCTGAAGCAGGCCAAGGTGAGGCAACGTTGTTATGACCCGGTCTCGGTAGTACGGCCACAGGTAGATAAATGAAGGAAGCCCTGGGAGAGAAAACTGCGGCAAAAACAAGAAGAACCTGAGCGCTGCACAGCACTCTGGTCCCTGTACTGCCTAACCAGAGCTAACTAAGACCTACCGCTAGTCTTCCAAGGTTTACCAGGCACGAGGCGGCTTTTAAACACGTAACTCCAGAACACTCCGTCAAGAAGCGTGGACTGAGCGAGCAAATCGTGTACCCCCTTCGGAAACAAGTTTCCACCCAGAGTCACCTCCAAAAATAACAAAGGGAAAATAACAAAGGGAAACAGTAAAGAGGTATCCCGATGGAAGGATAGTAAGATCCAGCTGGGAATACCCTAACTAACCAGAGTAACCGAACAGCACACAGAAAGGGAGAGACGAGCGATGGAGTCACACGAGCGAATCAAAGTCAAAAACCGGGCATCTATTACCGAGCAACCAGGTAAAAGGGCAAAAGCAAAAATCAAAGTCACAGAGGGACAAGCCAAGGGTCAATCACAGGAATCCAAATGAACCAAAAACAGGGCAAGGCAAGAATCGTAGGTCAAAACAAACCGGTCCAACACAGAAGGCAATCGAAATACTCAGTTCAGAAATGCTAATTGCAAATGGTCGAAGAGCTAGTCTCCCCTGGCACGTGCGAGTGGCGGCCTTAAAAAGCACCGCCCCCTCCGGAAGTGGAAGCAATCAATTAAGAGCAAGGCGAAATAAATACCACAGAGCTCTTAACACCCCCACCCTTAACCTAGATTGCAGGTTTTCTCTTTTCAACTTGGAATGACAATGCAAAAGCGTGTCTGCTACAATTTTCTCTGAACCTTTTTTGTGCAGAACTTTTAAGTTGAATCTTAGGATAATCAAGGACCAACGCATAAGACGTTGGTTATAGTTACACATGCACTGTAGGAAAACAATTGGGTTATAATGAGTGTACACTACAATGGGCTCTGGACTTGAGCCAAGGTACACCTCAGTGTTGTAGAGCAAACAAAATTGGCAGTGCTTCCTTTTGTATTGTGCTGTAATTGCACTGATACCGGTGTCTTTTTTTCAAAAAAATTCAACACTGGGTGGGCGATTCCTAGCTTGTCCTCCGGAAACAGCACTGCACCAGCCCCAGTGCCACTGGCATCAACCTCCAACATAAATGGTCTTGTGAAATCGAGAGCGGACAAAACTGGGGCATTGCGCAATAGACATTTGAGAGCTTCAAAAGCATGCTGACAATCAGCTGACCATAGAAATGCCTGAGAGGCATGCTATAGGTTCGTGAGAGCTGAAACCACAGATGAAAAGTTCTTACAAAAACTTTAGTATCCAGCCATTCCTAAGAAATATTCTCAATATTTACTAGATTAGAACATTGTTCATTGACCTTTGGAATGTTGCAGGCGCATTTTTCAAACCAAAAGGCATTACAGTGTATTGCAAGAAGGCGTCTGGCGTGACAAAGGCCGACTGTTCTGAAGCGCGTTCAGTTAGAGGAACCTGCCAGTATCCCTTTAATAAATCAAGCTTGGAGACAAACTTTGCATTCCCGATTCTGTCCACACAATCCTCAATTCGCGGAAGGGGAAAAGAGTCAGATTTCGTCACACTGTTAAGTCTCCGGTAATCTGTACAAAAACGGGACGTGCCATCAGATTTTGGTACCAACAGACAAGTGGAAGACTTAAGGGCTAGAGCTAGGGACAAAGACGAACACACTTCCTGAGCTTTCCCAACAAACGTACAATGTACAAAACCCAAAACCAGTGAAGTTGGCACATTGTGTAAATCGTAAATATAAACAGAATGCAATGATTTGCAAATTATTTTCAACCTATATTCAATTGAATACACTGCAAAGACAAGTTACTTCATGTTCGAACAGGTGAACTTTGTCATTTTTTGCAAATATTAGCTCATTTGGAATTTGATGCCTGCAGCATGTTTCAAAAAAGCTGGCACAAGTGGCAAAAAAGACTGAGAGAGTTGAGGAATGCTCATCAAACACTTATTTGGAACATCTGACAGGTGAACAGGCTAATTTGGAACAGGTGGGTGCCATGACTTGGTATAAAAGCAGCTTCCCTGAAATGCTCAGTCATTCACAAATAAGGATGGGGTGAGGGTCACCACTAAGTGAACAAATGCGTGAGCTGATTGTCGAACAGTTTAAAAACAACATTCCTCAACGAGCTATAGCAAGAAATTTAGGGATTTCATCATTTACGGTCCGTAATATCGTCAAAAGGTTTAGAGAATCTGGAGAAATCACTGCACGTAAGCGACAAGGCCGAAAACCAACATTGAATGCCCGTGACCTTTGATCCCTCAGGCAGTACTGCATCAAAAACCGACATCAGTGCGTAAAGGACATCACCACATGGGCTCAGGAACACTTCAGAAAACCACTGCCAGTAACTACAGTTTGTCGCTACATCTGCAAGTACAAGTTAAAACTCTACAATGCAAAGCGTAAGCCATTTATCAACAGCACCCAGAAACGCCGCCGGCTTCGCTGGGCCCAAGCTCATCTAAGATGGACTGATGCAAAGTGGAAAAGAGTTCTGTAGTCTGACGAGTCCACATTTCAAATTGTTTTAGGAAACTGTGGACGTCGTGTCCTCCGGACCAAAGAGGAAAAGAACCATTCGGACTGTTATAGGCGCAAAGTTCAAAAGCCAGCATCTGTGATGGTGTGGGGGTGTATTAGTGCCCAAGGCATGGGCAACTTACACATATGTGAAGGCGCCATTAATGCCGAAATGTACATACAGGTTTTGGAGCAACATATGTTGCCATCCAAGCAACGTCTTTTTCATGGACGCCCCTGCTTATTTCAGCAAGACAATGCCAAGCCACATTCTGCACGTGTTACAACAGCATGGCTCCGTAGTAAAAGAGTGCGGGTACTAGACTGGCCTGCCTGTAGTCAAGACCTGTTTCCCATTGAAAATGTGTGGCGCATTATGAAGAGTAAAATACGACAACAGAGACCCCGGACTGTTGAACAACTTAAGCTGTACATCAAGCAAGAATGGGAAAGAGTTCCACCTGAAAAGCTTCAAAAATTGGTCTCCTCACTTACCA
Organism: Gymnothorax reevesii; assembly: GCA_029721435.1. Lineage (NCBI taxonomy): Eukaryota > Metazoa > Chordata > Actinopteri > Anguilliformes > Muraenidae > Gymnothorax > Gymnothorax reevesii. The sequence goes on along the minus strand of CM056587.1, from coordinate 67,420,641 downwards.
AACGTTTACTGAGTGTCGTTAAAAGGAAAGGCGATGTAACGCAGTGGTAAAAAGGCCCCTATGCCAACTTTTTTGCAATGTGTTGCTGCCTTTAAATTCTAAGTTAATGATTATTTGCAAAAAAAAAAAAAAAAAAAGTTTCTCAGTTTGAACATTAAACATCTTGTCTTTGCAGTGTATTCAATTGAATATAAGTTGAAAAGGATTTGCAAATCATTGTATTCTGTTTTTATCTACGATTTACATAACGTGCCAACTTCACTGGTTTTGGGTTTTGTAAGATGGACTGATGCAAAGTGGAAAAGTGTTCTGTAGTCTGACGAGTCCACATTTCAAATTGTTTTTGGAAACTGTGGACGTTGTGTCCTCCGGACCAAAGAGGAAAAGAACCATCCGGTCTGTTATAGGCGCAAAGTTCAAAAGCCAGCATGATGTATGATAACACTTAGAATAGTGAGACATCATGCCAGTGTAGCCCATGTAATGTCATTAGTTCACAATTGCCTATTTTTTCATTACTGCAGGTACCGCTGAGTGAGTTTGAGTTCTCCTGGAGTAAGATCTCGGACATTCAGTCTCAGGTATGCCCTGTTTTTGCTTGGAGAATTAATGCGGAGTGACAGATTTGGCGTAAGGTGTAATGCCCAGGTACCACAGAGTCCTGTTAACGTGCAGCTGAAAGCAGTGTTTGGGAGAGGTCATCTCAGCTTTGATTACTTCTCAGTTTCTTTTCTTCAAATTATATCCCGAAATACGGGTTTCGGGGATATCATTGTTTCGCCCCACCCGCCGCTGCCGCTGCGTCCGCAGATTTTAGCCGTTAGCGCGATAACTCATAAAATACTTTACATTGGCTTCTCATTTTTAGCATATGGGTAGATATGGTAGAGAAGATGAGCTGATTAGATTTTGGGAAAGTATGCACTCCTAGGTTTGTCACCAAGTGGTATATTTGAAAAAATCAGTTTTTAAACCATATCTATGGAACAATTACTGACACAGACCTCAAATTTGCCTCATATTGTAGGCCTAGTAAAGGGGAATCTAATAAAGGGGGCTTTGGGGATTGGGGAATTTCGGGGAATATACCCCTTGCTGTTGGCCGCCGACAGCGTAGTCCTAGTTTTTTAAAATGATTTTAAGACTGCAGTCTGTGTAACGTTGGGTAAATAATTGGACTGTCATAATTGTCTAAAACTGTTGGATGTTTCTATTGCGGAGTCATGATTGATCCCATGTCTGGAGTAAGAGGAGGCAAATCGCGCAGAGTGATCAATAGTGTGCTGAAGAGCTAGAATATACCAGTGTTGAATCACTTTTTTATCCCCCGCCAACACGAAGTGGGAGGGGGATATAGGTTTGACTTCCGTGCGTCCGTGCGTCCGTGCGTCCGTCCGTCCGTGTGTGTGTCCGTCCATCCGTCCGAGATAAAGGCGACAGCTTTACTCAGAAACTACTACAGATACAGTAACCAAATTTGGTGTGTAGCTTCAGACCATAAAGGCCTTGATCGAGTTCGAAAATGAGAAGCGCACGATTGGCGGGGGATGTTGTAGACCATGTCGACTTGTTTTCATTAAAGCACAATGAGACTAACTGCTGCCATGGGGCGTGTTGGCAATCATGGGCCATCAGTGCTTTATCATGCCTGCAGAGGTTTTAAACAAACGGTGACCAAATGTCAGAGGTTAAGAGAAATGTTTCTGGGAAAAACACTGTTGAAAAATCCGCCAATCACCAGTGAGCTTTAACATCTCACCTTTTATCGCATGATTACCCCCCACCTCTTTCCGTGTAATTTCACCTGAATAAAGATCAAGCTATTTATTCACCAACAAATCAAAACCTATTTGTGAACTACTCTGTATAACGACTAAGAAGTGGTTTCAAGTAGCAGATGTGTGACACTAGGCCATGATTTTAGATTGTAAAGCTGGTGCACGGAGCTTTGGCCTGGAACACAAATGTTTGTTGGTTTGTGTCTCTGCAGCTGGAGAAACTGATTGAGAAAAACTACTTCCTGCACAAATCTGCCCAAGAAGCCTACAAGTCGTATGTGAGGGCGTACGATTCGCACTCCCTCAAACAGATCTACAGCGTCCACACCCTCAACCTCCCCATGGTGGCGCTGTCATTTGGATTTAAAGTGCCACCATATGTCGAATTCAGTATCCTTTTCACAACGACGCAAACTGACCTCTTTTTTTTTTTCAGCAACATTACTAGACCTTGGTTTATTATCGAAAGTCAGGAGTGGCGTGGTTAGTGTTTTGATAATGCAGAGTTTTTCACACTGCCTTAATAATAACAGTAATAATAATATTTTTAACCCTTTGGAGGGAGCTGGTGAATCAGTGTAGAACAGGGCTGTTCACCGTTATCCTGTAAGGGTTGGTGTGGGAACAGGCTTTCATTCCAACCAAGCAGTTGCACACCGATACTACTAATCAAGCTCATTAGCAAAGAGACTGGGGGTTGATTAGTGGCACCAAATGTGTAACTGCTTGGTTGGAATGAAAGCTGCACCCACACCGGCCCTTTCTGGACACGGTTGAATATCCTTGGTCTAGAAGTTGGGCAACAAGGGGTGCAATTTGTGCCTGTTTTTTAATCCTCATTTCTGGCCTTGATTAAAGAATTAGCTTTTAAATGTATGACGCGTGATATTTTGGCTACAATGTGTGATGGGTGAATGAGTAGCGAGCAAAAGCAGCTTTTGTGTCCTTGTATGAGAGATCATACACCATCATGAGCACAGTGTTAGTTTCCTGTCTGATAACCTCGGTGTGCTGTTAGTGTTTGGAATAGTCATGTTTGAGTAAATGGGCAAGAAAAAGATCCATTGATAGACATGGAAACAACGAAACCTGCACTATTATGTAACCCTGTATTAATATGCATGTGAAACGTGTTGGAATCTGGGTATTACATTCTGGGTGGTGGAGAGTTTCGCCAGGCTGCTGGTGACAAGCGGAGAAAAGGCATTATCATCTCTGGAGGGCGTTAAGTGGAGTGAAGCGCTTTCTACACAGAGGAATAATAAGCGAGCGCTGAAAATATTTCTGCAATCACAGCTCCAGTAGGGACCACCTACCAGTCCTGCCAATCAGTTTTAAACAGGCTGACTGATATGGTCTGCTGGCATAAAGAGAACCGAAAAGCGATTAGCCATTTTCAAACGCATTCAGGTTCTAGGTTCAACTTGTTTTAGCTTTGATGTATTATCCGATTAGCGAGCTCAGATGGTGCGACTGTAGTTCTGGAGGACTGCAAATGACTCGTGGTTGGTGCCGTTTGCCGGGTGTAATGTGATGCAGAAGCATCCTGTGCTTCGCCCTTTAAGGCTTCAGAGTCGCCGTGTAAACTCTGCTCCCAGCGGAGCGGGAGGATGTGCCTGCTGAATACAGGAGAGATTCTTCAGTTGTGCAGAGTTGACTCTGATTGGCCGTATTTCTTCTTTGGAATTTCTGTTTTATTTGGGTACTATTCAGAATCACATTTTGGAGAGACAAAATAGCTTGCATTTTGGAAATGGTAGAGTTGATAATGAGGAATCCATATTAATTATTAATCCATATCAATGAAATTTAAAAAATATATAAATTTGATTATCTTGAGCTGTTGAAAACCTATCATGTACCAACTTGTTTAACAACTCGCCACATGATGGGTTTTCAACAGCTTTGATTTAGAAATCTTAAGTTATTGAGCAACAATAGCTGCATTTAGCGCTGTAAGGGTTAAACCTGAAGTGACGGTCAGTGAGTGAACCTGCAGAATTTTAACGATTATGAAGGCGCAGAGGGGTTTGGGGCTTGTAGTTTCAAATGCAGCGTAAGTATTCTTGAGTGAGTTATCAGTCCTCACGCTTGACATTAATTGTAACTAGATGCTGAGCAAATGGGTGTTTTTTTTTTTAGTTTTTTTTTTTTTGTCTGCTGTAGAATCTGATATAATAAGTGACTGTGCCTTACAGGGCTGTGCAGAGTTCACACGGACATCAGGTGGAGGGAGACTTTTAAAGTGCATCTCCGAAGGTGGATCAGTCAATGATCGGTTTACCAGTGTAGTGTGCTGGTGTTTTGGGTGATATGGTTTGGTTACAGTTGGTACTTTGCATGGTCCAGAGTTTATACCAGACTGTGGGTCTTTATAGACCTCTTAGCTATATGCATCCCAGGGCTTTATATTTCTGTGTTCTAGGACTGTAAGGCAAAGGATCATCTTGTCGTAGGAGGTTAGTGTAGAAGAGATGACTGGAGTGCACCAGAGTGAGTTCTGTGTGGCCCTTAACCCGAACCCTCTCAGATGTCCACAGCAGCAAAGGTGTGAAGATGCAGAAGCGTGGGGGGGGTGGTGGATTCGGCTACCAGAAGTCCAAGAATGTGTACAAGTCAAAGATCTTCAAGCACGTCAACAAGGGCAAGCCGGACAAGAGGCAGTTTTCCCGGTGAGGAGGTCTGGCGGATCCCTCTCCCCGTCTGGGTCCCACTGCCGTCGTCTCCACCGGTCGTCCTCAGAAGGTCTGCCCATGGACTGCTTTTCATGATGGACCAGGATGGCCAATGCTATGGTCTCCAAAAAAAAGTTGTGATTCCTTTTAATAGTGGTTTTTCGCTTTTGATTTTTTTTTTTTTCCCCCCCTGACCGATGCACCAATTCTATAGCGCAATATTTATATATTCTCCATCTTTGTGTTTGTGCTTCCTTTCACTGAAAGGCAGTGTGGACAATATCAAAGGAATGAATAAACCAGTGGCTGCCAGATTATTTTTGAGAACCCATTGGTGGCTTTTTAGATGCATCTGTAACCTGTCGTTTTGCTCGCTATTTTACCTTGTAATTGTTTATTTTCTTCAATTGAGTGTCATTTGCCGGTTTTTGTACTATGTTTGTCAGAGATGATGAAAAGAGTGAAATGTGGTATATGAAATTTTGGGAATACTGCATTAGCTTCGTCTCGAGCTGGAATCTAAGTGTTTTCCTGGAATTGGGGGGCAGGGAGAATAAGAAGAAATGGCTTAATGCCGTCACTGGTGGACTTGTTCCGCCATCACCTCACGAGGAATGGTAAACGAGCTCACAATCGGTGTAAACGGATCAAATTTTATTTCGATATATTGTTCATCAAGATAATCCTGGTTTGTGTATAGTTAAATATTTGAGAAAGTGGTTATTAGATTTCACTGTAAGGTAGGCGGGTGGTTGCCATGAGACTGGAGATGTTCTGAAATCTAATATGATTGGTGTTTTCCTATTAAAGCGGACCGCAACGAAATGACTGCTCAGTGTAACGTGGCGCATGGGATGTTCACTCTGAACCACAACGTTATTGTCAGTCTTCACCGCGTCAGTCGCAAATTCATCATGAAAGAATTGGATTGCTATTAATTCAATTGTGTTAACTCGAGGAGAAGCACGTTATATTTACGCAGGCGTGCCACCATGCGAAGTAGGCCATCACACCTTTAGAAAAGTATTATAGTTGAACATGGATGATGTGTCACATTGCGTAACTGTTAAAATCTCAAAATGACGTTCCTTGCGATACAAACAACTTGATCATGACGTTAGCATGGGTTAAGTGTGTGTGATCTGTCTAGTGTTCAGTCGAATAAGTTGCTTGCTCGTCTCAAGGAAAATTTTTGAAAACAATTTAAAATCATAAATTAGTTGGCCGACTCATTGTGTGGCGTTATGCCATTGGCCTCCTGCGTCCGCGTATTTTTCATACGTGCCATTGTACATTTATAGGGTACTGTTGAATAGACTTGTATCTTTTGCATGACATGTATGATTCTCCGTTGTAGGCACTGGAACGCCCTGTCTGAAATAATAGTTCAACATCCAACGTGCGAAAATTTCGGCCCAATAACGCTCAACATATTGCGCTTAAAGACAGCAGATATTAATAGCTGGTCGTAATCAGTATTCGTAATAACCATGCAATGTAGGAAAGTGCCATCTATTTCTTTTTTCTCTCTCTCGTTGTAAATGCATTAGTGTGCGATGTACCACTGCGTTTCTCTCAGGGTGTCGTAAGACAGAAAATTGCTTTAATAGAGAGGCCTGAAATGGAAATAAGACGGCAGGACCTTCTCCCTGTGGCGAGAGCGGATGATGACAAGCGCGCAGGAGCTGACACTGCTGGATTAATGCTCTTTCACCCCAGAGTCCTCTGTGCGACCGGAGCAGTCCGATAGCTTGAAAAGTGGTGGTACAGTTTCGCTTCTCAACCCAGTAACCATTGCGCGCCGACCGGTACGCAGAGCTTTACGCGCACGAGACGGCCAAAGTAATTCCACAATGGAGAAGTTGAACTTGACAATGTGGACAAACGCCAGCTCAGGTGAAAATGTGCCCCGAAAGCTCGCGTTCTCGATGTTCAGTGTCCTCATTGTTACATTACTGGTTTTGTTGATTATTGCGACTTTTTTATGGAACCTCTTGGTACTCGCGACGATACTAAGGGTAAAGATGTTCCACAGAGTGCCCCATAATTTGGTCGCATCAATGGCAGTGTCCGATGTGATGGTCGCGGCTCTCGTGATGCCCCTCAGTCTTGTCAACGAGCTGTCTGGAAGAAGATGGCGTTTCGGAAGAGTCCTCTGCGATGTATGGATATCGTTCGACGTCCTGTGCTGCACCGCCAGCATCTGGAATGTGACCGCCATCGCTCTGGACCGGTACTGGTCCATTACGCGCCACTTGGAGTACACGCTAAAAGCAAGGAAGAAAATCTCGACTATCATGATAATCGTGACTTGGGCTCTATCCGCAGTGATATCTCTGTCTCCTCAGTTCGGGTGGGGAGAGACTTACGCCGCTGATGAAGAGAATTGCCAAGTCAGTCAGGATCCATCATACACTGTTTTTTCCACTTTCGGAGCGTTTTACGTGCCGCTCTCTGTCGTTCTGTTCGTGTATTGGAAAATTTACAAAGCAGCCAAACTTCGTATTGGCAGTCTGAAGAGGAACGAGGTTATCCCAATGCCCGGAGTTGTGCAGGTAATTTACGGTAATTCAAATGATTATGAAACTTTGCATGTTTCTATGAAAGGTTGTTTGGTATTTTTGAAAGCAAAATCCCAAGCTGTTGGATTAATGGAATGCATTATGATGTCGAGGGTTAAATTTTCAGTTTAGACCTCAATATAGGAACAATTAGGAGTAGTTTTTACCCCTCAGCCCTCAAGGCTGACGGGGTACTGCTATCCTTCGTGCGGTTGGGCGGGCGGGCGTCTCCAAAAACTTCGACATCGGGCTGAGGGGTATTCCGTGCATTGCACGCCTATTTTTTATTTTTTTTCCTTCCCAAACCGAGTTAAAATTATGTCAGTGAAGTTAATTCTGGCCGCAGTGTCCCGTTACCGAGGATATACGGCAAAGTTTAAAAGCAGGACAAAGCAGTCGGGTTTATTGCGGTGAAGAGCCGGAGGACAGTTGGGCAGATATCAAGATGATTTCGTGGCTCAGTAAAGGGCATGTAGACGAATGGAAGCAGGCAGGGGCGATATCGTGTGAGGGATGTTGTCTGGTGAATTTGAGGCGGGGAATGGAAGCAATTTCCTGCGGCGGCGAACACAACCGTTTTATGGATTTATTACCAGTGTTTTTTTTTTTTGGATCATCACTGCGTTAGAATAAACAATGGATAAACATGGTAAATTCTGGATAACTTCCATCTGTCAGAATTATTATTATGATGTGATTTTTTTAAAAAATTATTCTGAAATGCACACCTCACTCAAGGACTCTACCCATTCCTGCAGACAGCACTCTCACTAAAGCAGAGCACAGAATCATTTAAAGTTCCATTAGGCCCGTCAGTACAGGTTCGCAAATTCTAATGCAGTCTTTTCTTAATAAAGGTGCAGAGCTATTTGTCCTAAAGGCCTTTAAAAACTGTTGTTCCGTTTATGCTTTTTTTCCCCCGCGAAGTGACCATAGTGAATTTGAGACGGACTGTTCTCAGAGCAGCACTGGTTTACTCCTGCTTTAGCCCACTTGGGGAAAATTAAAATGTAAATAATTCCATGCGAGTAACTCACGAGGCTAATAACTGATAAACTGGCTTCAGATCCTGCAGTAACGTTAGCCAATAAGATGCGCCCGTGGAATAAAGCTAGAATTGATTGTCACTGAAGCTCTGCCTCGTCAGGGTTCCCTCGCCCTTATCCAATCAGAACATTTCTTAAAGAGGCACTGGATGCATTAGTATCTACTGCCTTTAAGGAGAGGAAAATTGTTTGAATGAAGGCATTGTGGGTTTCATTGAAGAAATGAAAGAGATGCTGAATCAGAGTTTTGGTTGATGTTTGAAAGGGAAACTTAGGCAAAACATGAGTGCTGTTCCCTGTACCAGCCCATTTTATCATACTGATACAGGGTTCAGAAACATCACTCATAACCCCTGTAACCATGCACAGGAATTAGGCAAGTGGGTTTCATAACAGATGCATGGGAAATGAAAAGAACAGGCAGGCTTTCAGTACATTAGCACTCGATCCCTGACATGGACCTTTCGATTGCCTCATGCAAGAAGGGCGTAAGTGACGCTCAAAAATGACTTTTTTTGGTTGTTTTGGAATAACTTAGGCTAGCCCATCTCCTGACCAAGTCTGGAGTCTCAATTCCTCTCCTTAAGGGGTTGAAATGCCTTTTTAACATTGGTGCAGCTAATAGATAACAGGTGGTGCTGTGGCAGTTTTTTGGCTCCTGTAGAAGTTGTAAAATGTCACTTCTTGCATGAGACCATCAATTTGTGGTTCTGAATCGACCACTCACCACAATACCTTTACCGTACGTTGCTACAACACGCTGTATGCAACTTTTTGAAATGGCTGATGCAGTCCAAGAAGCAAAAAAAAAAAATTGTGCTCTGAACTGCAGGTGAAGGAGGCCGGGCACGTCCCTCAAGTGGCTTTTGCGGCTCGGCACACGGGCGTATCCTTCCAGCCGGATGGCGAGACGTGGCGGGAGCTGAAGGAGAGGCGGGCGGCACTGACGGTGGGCCTGCTCATCGGCGTCTTCGTCCTCTGCTGGATCCCTTTCTTCGTGACGGAGTTGCTGGGGCCGCTGTGTTCGTGCAGCGTGGTGCCGCCCCTCTGTAAGAGCGTGTTCCTCTGGCTGGGCTACTCCAACTCCTTCTTCAACCCGCTCATCTACACCGCCTTCAACAAGAGCTACAACAGCGCCTTCCGCGGCTTCTTCACCAAGCAGAGGTGAGGGAGCGCGGCCACGGAAACCTCATACCTGCCATTGAAGCGAGCAGCGTCCGCTCCCCCGTTTTCCTTCGTGCAAAAACATCCCGACTACGGACGTGGAAAATTTGACTCAAGTCAGCGTCGTCAATGGCACGATATAAGGGCACATAGGTAAACCGCACTTTTAATCAGTAGGACTACAAATATGTCTCACATGTCCATCAGGAAAAATATATGTATATTTCGGAGTTGTAGTTCTCATCGTGGCAGTGAAGTCATCTAAGCTTTTGCCATCATCCTTATCTGTAAATACTTCCCCCCTAAAGCAAGAGATACAAAGACTGAAAGTTAACTGCTTTAAATTGAAATTAAAGTTGAAAGAAAACAATTAATTTGGCATGACTTGTTACATGTTATAAGCACGTTACATTAGCATAGTTACGTGCAGCATGTTTAACCCTTTGAGCGCCGAATACATTTTCAAGGAATTAAAAATGTAGTTATTCTGAGCTGTTGAAAACCTATCATGTGCCAACTTGTATAAAAGAGCTCCCGCAGTGGAGCTCTTTTAAACAAGTTGCCACATGATAGGTTTTCAACAGCCTCTGACTTCGATGTCTCGCATCATTTGAGCAACTATAGTTTCCCACGGCGCTGAAAGGGAAAAGCTGTGATTGAATAATATGCTGATTTTCATTAATACTCAGGACTTAAATGAAAAACTAAAGCAGTTTTTACACCTCTCACCCAGTTTGGTTTCATGATGAATCCAAGACCAGCTAAATCTATAACTCTCCACATACAGGGCTGCCGACCTTCAGAAAACTATGTCATAGGTGTGTATAATTTATAGTCCTTTTCCTGGTGGTAGTTCTGAATAATTTAGGTACTCATAGAATTGGCTGATTCTGGAGTTTCAAAGTACATTTGCCGGGGAAATCTATTGGCAATGTAAGTATAGACTACTGTACTGTTATGAGGATTGGAAGAAGCAGTACCAGGACTTAGAATGCTGGCAATGTAGTTTGTATTTGTAAAGAAATAAATTTATAAATAATTTAAAAAAAGAAAATTTAACATTAATAAAATCCCACAAAATAAGCAAATTGAGAAATGTCATGATTTTGTCACCACCAGGTGCATTTTTTCTGCCAATCATGGACTTAACTTCTGTACAACAAAGAAAAAGAAGGTGTCAGTAGAGCTGAGGTAGGAGTCTCTGACGGGTTCGCAGTGGAGGTACTCAGAGTAAAACACCAGATTAAGAGAAGCGCAGGTGGTGATTTCAGGAAGGATTTATGTTGGGTTTAAAGCACAGGCTTACCTGGAAGAACCTGTCCTTTCTGACGCCCAAGGGGGGTAAAAACACATCATGCGTGTTAAGACCAGATGCAGGCCTACCCAGATTTCTGTGTAAAGGTTTGTGCAGACTGCAAAGTGCAAATAGCAGAGAGAACCGCTTCCTATTTTCACATCTTACCCTGAGAGCCTGTGGGATAAGGTTGGCGAATAATGACATGGAAATGAAAAAGACCCAAGATGGAAAACACATTTTCACATCAAAAAAGCACTCAGGACTGGGAGGGAATCAGATGGAAGATTAAAAGACAGGTTTTATGAATGCCGCATGCATCAATATCAAGAGGGTTTTTTCTCCCATCTCTTTCCCTCAAGACCCAGCGTGAACAACAGTAAGTACTTGAGATGATGAGGGACACACTGCAATGCCATTCACTGACAGAACCAACAAATGTAAACTAAAATAGGCACATTGTATACAGGAAGTGATTCTGATGTGGGTCACATGACATTGAATGTATACAGTAGCAAATCAAAGAAGTCATCGTTGTTTTTAAATCCAATTTAGAGCAGCAAAGAAATACAGTAGATATTCTTTTACCAACCAAATACAAATACAGCATTTAACCCCATTATAAAACCCCACAAGACAATACCAAAGACTGAGATGGCAGTGGGCAAAGGGTCCACGTGTTCTTTTGGCTGGCGCCAACTCGTGCGACATCCTGGCTGGTGTGAATCACAATAAAATGGATATTTTTCTCCGTTCAAAGAACGGGGAACAAAAGCACAACGGTTACAATTAATCGGACTCCATAATACATTTAGATTACCAAATTTAGTTATACCCTCATTAAATATCTGACTCGAATTTAGAATTAAAATTAATAATCTAGGGAAAACATGCGTGGATCTCGAAGCTGATTATACCTCAAACTCTTAAAAGACAACCGCCGTCACTTACATTAATGTTCCCAGGATATTAAAACTATGTCAGGATCCTAGGTTCATTGGTTAGATTAGAGGTTGGAAGTCAGCCATCACTGCAACAGCATCTTTTGGCTTGAGCACAGCAAACCCAGATTTATGCACACCCATGGGTTCCTTCAGGGAATTTTAACAGATGACTGACTTTTCATTCATGGGTCTCCTTAAGGCTAAAATCCCAGAACCAGCAATACATACACCCTTTATGTAGGTAGATCATGATCGCCTCTCCAACTTAATCAAATCAATTCCCATACCGGGCCACTGGCCATTTATTCCTCAGTTGAGATTAAACCCCTAGGTATCCGTCGCAACGGGGCTAGAAAGTATGTACATGTGTTGAGAGTCACTGAAACCACGCAAACTTAAAAGTAATGAAAAATAATTTATTCTCCAGCTAGGTACGAGCTTTGCTAAACCAAATCAACGTTAAGCCAATTACAAGTTACACACAATTTAGAAAGAGAGAATAAAGTCATACCTGGAGGAGAAGCTACACACGCACTCACATGCGCGGGGAGAGATCGAATACGATTCTCCCAGAATGGATAGTTTCTCTTTCCTTTAAGCCAAACCACCTCTTTGATCCAGGCGGCATGGCCATAAACGCCCAGGAAGGGAGGTTGTAATCTGGATTTTGGGTTTCCACCATTTGGTGTAATAAAACAATCTAGCAGAGAGAGGAGAATAGGGTGATTACCCGCGAGGATTCTGACCAATTTTCAGGAGTTTCCCAAAGGGAATGAACCATAATTTAATTGGGAATGAAACCTATTCCATTCAACTCCTTGGATTCCCCAGGGAATAACAAGAAGAAACATGATATGAATATGTACTAATATGATGCAGTTGTCATAAAAAAGCCTTAAGATTAATTATTATATAGTTTAATTGGGTTGTAAGTATATAAGTGATTTCTTAGCAGGATATTGAACATATGAACATATTACAAAGTTCCCAGAGGTTTAGATTATTTTCAACAAATTAATATAACTGGACTTTACCTTCATTGGGGACAGTGATATGACTCCCACAGCGGAATTGTGTCAGTCAGGACTTTGCAACTACTAACCCCCGCCCCTGTACAGAGTAAAACCAGGGACACCCAAAGACCATCAACACCTTCCACTTGCAGGTTAAGGGAGCATCCTAGGGGGAAAGCCCAAAAAGTTTTACTGCAATTTGGCCAGGCTCTGGTCTGAGCTCATCAGCCATACGCAGGAACGTCTCAAGATTCTGCACCATAAAATCTACTAACCCATATAAGGGTTTATAAAGTGCAGCTTCTGTATTCAAATCTGTGGAACTTCAGTCCTATTTTAGATTCTAGTGGAGATCCCAAGGTTTCCAAAGATCCCAAATATGTCCTACCAAATTATGAGGGTGCGAGTGTGTAAAATGATGTATGAGATCTTGATATTTGGATATTTCTCTAAATGAGTGCGGTGTCGCCTCCGTGAAGCACTGCAACCAGCAGATACCGAGTATGGACTGTATGCAACACGATCCCGCAGTATGAAAAAAAAAATGCCATCTGTCTTTGAACACACTTAAGGAAAAACTGAACTGTTCGATCTTAAGGGGTTAATGATCATGAGCATAAATACACACAACTCTAGCTTGCATGTGTTGCAGTTAAAACTGCTCTAGAACCACCTCTATATGCTCTGAGATATGTCATTGCTCCAGGGAATCTGGTTCATAAGTGCTGACTGCATACAGTCATTATGACTGTGCGAACAGTCTCTGTGCTTCCTTATAAAAGCGTAGCGAGAATCAGGCATCACAGGACTCTAATCAAGCCCAAGCTGCGATAATAACCAGTGCCTGTTCAATCCCTCCAACAGCAAGAGATACTCCATTTATAACAAGCGGTTTTAATTTCTTCATTACGAAAACATTTTCCCGAGCGCAGAGGAGAACAATTCAAACATATAACTAATTTTGTTGACAATCAGCGAGTTATTCCACGGAGGCATTCATCAAAGAAATGAGATCATATTCACTCTAATAAAGGACTCATTTTAACACAATGGATCCGGCTCATTGTGAGAAAAGGAGAGCTATATCTCCATGACAACAATTAAATGTCATCAGTGCTTCACTGCTTGCGAGTTGAGGCGTGTTTGGTCATTAAAAGCACATATTTGCATCCAGAGGAGCTTTTCCAAATGCTAATTTGTGGCTCCTAGAGTCCTCTCTCCTCCGGTGACCTGGGGCCTCATTTATGAACGGTGCGCAGGCACAGGCACAGAAAAGATGCAAACGTCACTTTCTTTGCAGATTTCTGATTCATATAAACAAACTTGACATTAAAAAACAGGAAAATATTAATCTTATGCCAATAAATTCCAAGTTCATCCTGATTAAATAAATGAATATTGCATGCAGTTTATTTTACCCATAGGTATGTAAATTAGGTCATTTTCTACTAAATGCAGTTTTTTTTTTTTTTTTTTTTTTTGGGTGTACCTATTATTTAGGTATGAAATCCACGCAGATTTTTATAAATAACACCTCAGACATCATTCCCCCTTCACCATCATCTTCCAAACCTGTAAATGCACCTTAAGGAGTCTCGGTGCGAGGAGAGGGGAGGCTTCAGCTGGAGCTTCGAGCGAGGAAACGCAGGCGTATCCTACGTGGGAGTCTTCTGTCAAGCGGCGTGACGTTTAAATGCCACAAGGGCCTCTTATTTGACATTTTTGCCTCCTCTGTTCTTGAATCTCTTCCTCGCGTCTCTCTCAGGTCCTCGCTGGGAGGACGTAAGATGCGAGGAAGAGACACGAGAGTGAAGCCACGAGACATGTTCGCGTAATGAAAACCCTCCCGAGTTTGGAGTCACAGGACCCAGAATCTGCAAAAACAATCAGCTGATGCAGCCGTTACCTCACGAGTCACTCGGTGCAGCATCAGCGGGGCCCAGGTGATGCAGGAGCGAAGGGAATCACCGCCATCAGTCATTATCAGCATTACTCTTTTGTTTGGCAGAATGAGGAGCTAAACATTAAATACAGGATCACATAGTGCCCTGCAGCAGGGCCCTTCCACCTCACTCCGCTCATGTGGTACGCTGCTTTCGAGCACAGCGACATCCATCGACACCAAGGACAAAAAAAGTAAAAAAAAATAAAAAATAAAAAAACGTAATTGCAGTAATTCATGCAGTTGAATGGGAGGTGTTAATTTTACTATGAGTGGCATCGCCTTGTTACGTCAAATGACATTGGTGTACGAGGGATGTTGTCCTCTAAATTTAGCAAGCTTGTGAAGCACGAAAATGAGTGTGAAAGCAAATCCATCAGCAAATATGCCTTCAGGGAACGAACTGGATGGAAAATAAATTTCTGCTGTATGGAATACAACACTTATGGTGGCTGACTGTACTAAAACATGTGACAGGAGCTCCGCAATGACTGAAAATGTTGAGTTAGCTTCCATTATGGGCAGCACATTACAGTGAATTGGACCATGACTGATTAAGTATAGACTTAGACTACTGGGAAAGCACAGTCTCTTACGATGCCCGGGAACGTGCGCGCAATTACGACCAACTCTTGACTGACCCGCCACTGGAACATTTATTGCAAAATGACACATAAGAACAATACAGGATTTTCCTCAGACCGAAGCACATCAAAAAACTGTGGGTAACGTCATGTACATTATTCAATACAGGGTATTTAAAGTTTGGGTATCTATGCCACTAGGTGCGTTTCCATTACACTCAGAAATGCGCAAAATCTAAACAGCGAAATAAAAAGTGGTAATGGAAAAGCGTGAATTTCGAATAAACTCTCAAATATCGCTAAAAATGTTTTGCGCTCTCATGAGGTGGTTTTTCAGCTGTGTCCAAAGAGCAACATTTTGAAAAAGTTGCATGGAAATTGTTTTTGCGCATTTACAAGCTGCAGGACGTGATACAACTCGCAACAGGTTCTGACCCACAGCATCCATTTTGACTCGGAAAGTGTACTGCGAGACGAGAATTTACGAGAATAACAAAGTTTATTTGCAAAAGCATCTCTAATGGAAACACTTGCAGTCCGCAATTGTGCCAAATCTTTGGAAATATCACTTTTAATTTGCGCAAAACTGGAATGGAAACGCACCCACTGACACCAGAGGCCCCTTGGGCCTTCGAATCAATGCTGAGCTGAGTAAATATGTGCATTTTGCAGCACACCACCACGCAAAATAATTCACCCCTAATCAGCGTGTAGGCACTTAACAGTTAAAGATTAAATTTGTTCTCAGTAAATCGGGTTGCTTTGTTGTTTATTCTGCGTTGAAGTTCAGGAAACTGCGACTCAGCGATGCGGTCTAATGCTCCTTGTGCTTTTCTTCAAATCTTTAGCTGTATGTTACATGCCTGTAGATCCTTAGAGTGCTGAAATTAAATTTATATATTTAAAATATTTATGGTCTTGTGCTTTTGAAAACCTATCAAGCGGCGACTTGTTTAAAAGAGCTCCCGCAGGGGGTCAAAATCAAAGCTGTCAAAAACCTTACATCTTACATCATTGAGTAACAAAAGCTGCACTTGGCGAACTGTGGGTTGAAATTAATGTCAGAAAAACAATGCAGGAGATCTGGAGACGGGTCACATTTGTATATTTTAATGCCGCTGCATGTTGAGGTTCGAGGCTCAGACAACAGAGTGATATCGAGAGACCGTGGCCAGATTTACAGAGGACAGACAAACACGCGCACACACACACACACACACACGCACGCACGCACGCACGCACGCACGCACGCACGCACGCACACAGACACGCACACACACAGACACACACACACACAGACACACACACACACAGACACACACACGCACACACAGACACGCACACACAGACACGCACACACAGACACGCACACCCACAGACACACACACACACAGACACACACACGCACACACAGACACGCACACACAGACACGCACACACAGACACGCACACACAGACACGCACACATGCAGACACAGACGCAGACACGCACACGCACGCACACGCACACGCACACACGGGAGACAGATCTCAGTACACAGGACGTGTTGTTCGCCATTTACACACTCACACTTAGTCTAACAATTCATCAAATCTGACAAAGATGAACTAACTCCCTGTGGCAGGGGCGAGTCGGCAGGAGTACCTGCGCGGTTAAACCCCATTCAGCTTAAGCTCAGGTGAAACTGGAGGTCAGGAAACTCTGAAATGCCGCAGTAACAGAGCTGAACTGAGCGTTAGGAGTTTAACCAGGACAGGTACAAATGTAGGAGGATTAGGTACAGTTTAGTTTTCAAAGCGACAGGCAAACACGAAGCCGTTCCTCAGAGCGCTTGCAGACCGAAGCCCTCTGAAGAACGTGCTCTCAGTACTGAACAAGAATAACCAAGACCACTGAAATGGAGGGAGATTCTCGGCCGTGACGTCAACTAGGAGGCGCCCTTCGCTCGCAGCTTGGACAGGAGCATCTCGTTCTTCCGGCACTCCTGTGGGGAAAAATAGAAAATCGATGCTTCATTATCAGCGCAGCGAGTCCGGAAGGCTCCCAGCGGCACTTGTAACATTCGCACTCAATTCACAGGAACCATTATAAATCCTCACAGACAGTGACAGACAGAACTATCCTGGTAACGGTGACTCCTTTCGTAAGGACACAGCAGGATGTGATGCGACACATATCCAGTACGTAACAAGCAGGATTACTTTAACCTTAAACTCTAACTTTTCACTCAAGTTTCCCCTTTAGTTGGTTTGAAGTCAGAAAAAGCATTTTTTCATACTGTAGGACAACACCACATAAATATTCTTTATCTGCTGGTTGCAGAGCTTCACTGAAGCTGCATCACACTAATATTGAGAGAAATATTCAAACCCAGGATTCCATGTATTTTTGGCCGCAGCATTACATCAAAAGGGAAATATCTAGATCTCGTGCATCATTTTATATGCAGTCCCCAGCAATTCAGCAGGACATATTACAAATCGATGGAGTTTTTTGGACCTAGAATTCAAAATACACCTGAAGTTCCACAGGTTTGAATACAGCAGCTGCATTTGAGGAACCCATAAACGGGTCCTAAGGGTTTATGGGGTTAAATAACTGAGATGTGTCTCGCAGCGGGACAGAGGCTAATGCAGCGCTTGTTTTCGAGGTGAAGAGACAGAGAATAGCGACAGAGGCTTGAGCTCCAGAATGCCTCAGAGCACCACTCTAGTTCCTGCTAGCGGCTAAGTGAGCGTTACTAGCGTACTCCTGTAAGCACAGAGGCCCAGCACGACTAGCGCAAGGAGGCTCGGGCGAACGGGGGGGGGGGTGGGGTTACCTCCTTGAAGTCCTTGACGGTTTTGAAGTACAGCCTCTGCTTCTCCAGCAGCTCCAGGTACTCGTCGTTCAGCTGGTCCCTCCTCATCTTATTTTCCTGTTTCTTCTTCTCCACCTGTGTACGAGTGTGTGTGTGTGTGTGAGACAGTGAGAGTGTGTGTGTGTGTGTGTGTGTGTGTGTGTGTGTGTGAGTGAGTGAGTGAGTGAGTGAGTGAGTGAGTGAGTGAGTGTGTGTGTGTGTGTGTGTGTGTGTGTGTGAGTGAGTGAGTGAGTGAGTGAGTGAGTGAGTGAGTGAGTGAGTGAGTGAGAGTGAGTGAGTGAGAGAGAGAGAGAGAGAGAGAGAGAGTGAGTGAGTGAGTGAGTGAGTGAGTGAGTGAGTGAGTGAGTGAGTGAGTGAGTGAGTGAGTGAGTGAGTGTGTCTGTGTGTGTGTCTGTGTGTGTGTCTGTGTGTGTGTCTGTGTGTGAGAGAGAGTGTGTGGGCGTGTGTGTGAGAGGGAGTGTGTGTGTGTGTGTGTGAGAGAGAGAGAGAAACCATAGAAAGAGCCATTGAACATCCTCATGGTCCCGTTAAGGTCTCATGAGGATTGATGCCACCAATTCACGCACAAACCCCAAGGACGACACAGGTGTTTTTCACAAGCAAACATATACACTCTCTTTGCTTCATTAAAATTTATCGTGACGCATCATAGCTCAGCAAAGACGCAGCAGATGTCCCCGCCCCAAGGTCAGCTAATTGATCTTTCTTAAATCCGAAACATTTTAATATGATCTCCAAAGACAAAATACTCAAAACGTTTTTGTGCAGAATTCATAATTAGTTTGTTTAGAACTAGCAATCAGACACGGCCAGTCATTTCCACATTTGCCAGGAAGTAAAAAATGTCATGGTTTTACATAGTATTAGACAATCTATGGTCATTTTGAGTTAACCCTTTACTCCCTGATACCGCCTACAGTCGTGATAATTTAGGTCGCTGTGTAACACATCGCTTCTGCCGGCGAACCCCGACAACAGTTGTGGTATTTAACTGTTGTGAAACGATGCATGATTGGCAGAGATGTGACATTCCAGAGGAAAACCTTGAATACCAGCCAATCAGAAAGGGTCTAATAAAGCTTTATACAACTTCCAAAAACGATATGCCGTTCTTTCATTGGTCATTTTACAATATAAAGGTCGAAGTCTCACACAATTTATGAATGAGATTTTCTTACAAACGAACATGGATTCTGGCGATGGTAGTGGGTCAGAATTTGATGGTTTTACAGCGAATGATTTAGAGTTAGCTCAGGATAGACTAGATAGGTTATTAGAGGAAGCTTCAGACATCGATCTGAGTGATTTCGAAGACGATCTAGACAACAGTGACGATGATGTACCCCTAGCGAGACTGTTCAGAGTTCGACAAAACAGTGCCGATAAGGGCGTCGTTGATGAAGCTCAGGAACCAGACGCAGATATGAGGACACATCAGCTCACTGCTAAAGATATTGACGATTTTGTTCGGAATCCCGGACCAGTAACAATTCTTGACGAAACTAAGATGGAAATTGACTTTTTCCATTTGATCGTTGACGATTCATTATACCAAACATTTGCCAAAGAAACGAACAGATAGCGCAAGGTTATGTAAAACACTGAATAGAAACAAACTTGAAAATAGTTTGTGATGAACTGGACAAAAGACAATTTAATTTTATTTAATTTTAATTAATTTTTGGTGTGAATAAGGATGAAACTATTTGGATCACGTTCTGAAAATTTGGTAAATGAATATTAAGAAAGCTACACCAGCCATATTGTCTTAGGGCACCAGGGGTCAGTGGCTGCTGGGGCAGCAGTCTAAGACAGCTACTAGGGAGTGAAGAGTTAACAGTAGCATTGCACACACACTTACACCATCAGCTTGGGAAAAAGCGTACAGTATTTATTCTCAAGCACACATTTCACACTCCAGTCTGCCAAATTCAAAGCAAGTCATTGACTGACAGACAGCACATTGTTGGATAGAAAACATTCCAGAAGCTTCTAGTGCTGCCACCCTCACCTTTTTTATTGCCTCCATGTTCTGAAAAAGTCTCAAGGGTTGGTTTGTACGTTGAAAATGCCAACAACATATACTGATCTACAACACTCAAGCAACGTCTGTCCATTTCTGCAGCATTCCAAAATTTGAAGAAGAAAAAAGGCTGTGTGACATTTTCCTTGTCATCCATAATCACCATCTGCTGACACCAATACCCAATTGCTGCCCCAACTTCCAGTTTGCCCATATAGCCTGTCCAATAAAGGGAAGGTAGCCCCTCTCCCTGTCAGAGCTCGCTAAACAGCTAATTAGCACGTTAGCAATCAAAACTAGCAGGCTCATCTTAAGGGCAAATGATATTTCCTCGGTGAAGTGAGGAGGGCAGTTTCTGTCCCCATTCAATTTCACCTCATAATGAGCCTGGACTCCTTACGGGAATAAAGACCCTGATAGAGCAGCTCAGGCCGATACCTTCTGATACTTAGAGAGTTAAGTTCACTGCGCGGCTGCAGATGTATTCAGATGGCAGCTCAGTGCCATCTGCGGCATTCACTTAACATCCGCAGGAAAAACTGACCTCTCACCCCTCAGTACGTCAGCAGCCAATTTAAGGAGAGCGCCATGGAAACGGCTACCGTGTCTTCCCGCCTATTTTCACCTCTCGCGCCCACTTGAATGAGACCCTTAGAGACTCATTTACCACAGCAGATTTAATGGTGGTTTCACCAGATATGACCGTTTCGCAGATGAAAGTCTGAGAGCAAAGAGGAGGTTTTATTTTCTTTAATAAAAAGAACAGGTGGAAAAATGAACGAGGCGCTAGAACAGGAAATGTCACCGAGCTTCGCCCGAGTAAAAACAATAATATTAAAAAGAGCGGATATGTTCCCACCTTAATTCGGTTCTGTTTGATTCCCTCCACAATCTGCTCCATCTGTCGGAGGAACTGCTCTTTCGCTCCGGAGGATGCCATAGCCCTGTAACGCACACCAGACACTGTCTCCCCTAATGAAGTCTCAGAACGGGGCAGCACTGTGGCATAACTGAACTACCGACACGGTCATGGCGCAGTCTCAACGGTCCTAACAACCAATGCAAAAATGTTCCAGATGGTTATGCTAAGACAAAGCTCATTTGGAATCACTGATTTAGAGGTGTAACACAGACAGCCGCCATATTGAATGATGCACACTGTACTCACTGTTGAAAGTTGTCATGAATGGAGTTGAGCAGGTTAACCTGGGTTAAAAGAACAAGAAAAAAAAAAAACAAACAATAAAATTCCAACAGCAATGACAGTAATGGCCACTAGTGAAGCAAAAACATCCTAAGATCAAAGCTGCATTAATGCTTTAGAAACCACTGGCTGGGACATGTAGCAGAAGATGTGTTTATGCTGAAGTGTGTGTACAGTACACACATACAGGGCATCTCAAGCCTGACCAGCGGAATAAAGAGTGATGCATGTCCAGCAATGGAATGCCGAAGACATCTGGAGACGGTCGTTGGAAAGGCAAGTTTACAGAAATCAGAAAAATTAATGGGAACAAAAAGAATAATTTAATTAAGCCAAAGCCCAGTCCATAAACAGCTCAAACATGTCCCCAGCCTTGGTCACTTGCTGGGGGACACATAACCACACCCTGTTATCACACTTAGCCAATGGGAAATTACGCAAAGCCTGGCCAATGCTCATCTGCAAATTCTGAGTGATCCCGCACAGGCTTCAGATAATTATCCTTCAAAAGCTTAGTAAACAGGAAGCCAGGCTCACCTCCTTCTCCAGGAAGACTTTCTTGTCGTCCAGCGTGTTGTACAGGGTAAAAAACTGTTTGGTCTCTTTGTGGGTGGCTGAAACTATAGAAGAGAAGACTACATTAGCTGTTGAAACCACTTCTGTTACTTTAATCTGAAGTTGAGAGACTTTTAAAATCGAACATGATTATTAAAAGAGGAGAAACAAGTTCGGTAGGTGTTAGACAGAATATACGTAATTTACAAACCAACAAACAGTACAAATCGCGATCAGTTCTTGGTATGATTTTGATGTGCGCTTGATATCAAGTTCCCCCTTTACCAACCAGCTTCAAAATACCAATAATTTAGCATTTGGGGAAAATTAAGGCTCTTGTACAAAATGGAGACAGAACAAAGCTAGGCGCTGGTATCCACAGGGATGGGCGTTTCAGTAAGCAAATACTGTATCTCTTCACTTCCCACTGTCCAACCCTGTCCACCAGAACATTAAGGCTCCGCCCCAAATTGGCGTCAGTGTGAGCCCGGGCGGAGCACAGGCAAGAGGTCCCGCCTTATGCCGTTGGACTTCCTCGTACTGACCCTCTAACCAATCCCCGCCCATATAATAAACAACACAAGCAAACCCATTCCAAATGCATGAATTACATGACGGTATTTTTGGGATACTGCCAGGAACTCACCTCCTCAACCTGAAGACTAAATGCCTTTGACCAAAACCATTTTTTAACTGACCAGCTGCTCAAGATTAAGGCAAAAGTGGTTTTGGCAGCAGCAGTAACCGTGATTAGAGAGTCTTCCCAGGTGATGGCAGGGCTCAGTCATTATAATGAGTGACCGTGAGCACCGCACTTCCACATTTACCCCACTAACACTACAAAAAAAAAAAAAAAAAATATATATATATATATATATATATATATATATATATATATATATATATAACGTGTTGCTGAATACCCCTCGGCCCGGACACAATTTCCTGCCTCAACGTCACAGCAATAAGGTCGAAGGTCAAATCCAGCAAAGAAGGTGACGTTGCACCTGCATGTGTCACAGTGAGTTACCATGCCAAATTTGGTGAAGCTGCGATAATTAGTTGCCAAGTAGTGACCTGAACAAGATTTCCAGGGTCATGGTCACAGAGCTAAGGTCAAAAGGTCAAATCCAGCAAAAAACCTGACATTGCACATCTATGGGTCATAGTGAGTTACCATACAAAATTTGGTGAAGCTGCCATCATTAGTTGCAGAGTACTGGCCTGGACAAAATCATGGATGGACGACGGACGACAGACAATACCCCTCCGGGCCGGAGTTGGCTGAGGGGTAAAAACAACTTCTAAGGAGATGGTTACAGAGGGGCTACTGTCTGGGTGTCATGGCAACCCCAGCAAATGTGTAGTGCAAGGGCGGGGGGGCGGGGAGGCGTGTGGGAGGACGTGTTGCTTAATTTCAACTCCTTCATTAGCAACTGCTGTCTGCCAACATCTGACAGATTCTAAATTTAAGAACAATGGCTTTACAGTGGATTGGAAGCACATATAACGAGACTATTAATGCTACTGCTGCTGCTGCTGTTGCAAAATAAAACAGAATTAAAAAAAAAAATAAATAAAAAATAAGACAAACCAATACACCTTGCAACAGCGTTATTTTTTAAAGCAAAAACACAATGCAAATAAGAATTCAAAATCCCCGCAAAAGGTAATGACACAAAGTGGATGGTAAAATGCGTACCCTGACCGTAGAGCTCGATAAATCTCTTCTGATACTGCGTGAGCTCGGCTCGGCTCGGCACCTCATCAATCTTCCTCTGCAGGATGGCAATTTCTCTGTTCCTTCGCGCCTGCAGGGGGCGAGAGCAGGCAGGACAGTCACTCTCTCTGGGTCAGTCTGGAGGGGTTCGGGATAGCGTTTGTGAACATAACCAGCAGCCGTCCTCAGACTACAGTCCAGCACGGCAGCGGGGTCCGCCTTCATTCAGCGCTCATCCACCATCAAAAACTATACTTTGTTACCGCCGTGGGAGCTGGTGTGCATTACAGCGCGAGTTACACTGGGTTTTAGTGATTTGTGCATCACTCATCTGAGAAGAGATTTATGGGATTGTGTGATGGCCATCTACTGAACATTACTGTTGTGCACACTGACCTAGCGACTCCAGACCGACAGACAGAAGCACACACACATGCGTGCACACACACAAACACACACACACTAACACACACACACACAAACACACACACACACAAACACACACACACACAAACACACACACACACAAACACACACACACACAAACACACACACACACAAACACACAAACACACACACACACAAACACACACAAACACACACACACCAACACACACAAACACACACACACACACACACACACACACACACACACACACACACACACACACACTAACACACACACACACACACACTAACACACACACACTAACACACACACACACACAAACACACACACACACACAAACACACACACACACACTAACACACACACACACACAAACACACACACACACACAAACACACACACACACACAAACACACACACACACAAACACACACACACAAACACACACACACACAAACACACACACACACACACACACACACACACACACACACACACACAAACACACACACACACACACACACACAAACACACACACACACACACACACACACACACACACTAACACACACACACACACACACTAACACACACACACACACACACTAACACACACACACACACACACTAACACACACACACTAACACACACACACTAACACACACACTAACACACACACTAACACACACACACTAACACACACACACTAACACACACACACACTAACACACACACACGCACATAGATACTGACAGACTGACAGACCGACAGAAGCGCGCGGACACAGACAGACAGACAGACAGAAGTGCGCGCACACAGACAGACAGACAGACAGAAGTGCGCACACAGACAGACAGACAGACAGACAGACAGACAGACAGAAGTGCGCGCACAGACAGGCAGACAGACAGAAGTGCGCGCACACAGACAGACAGACAGACAGACAGCTCTTTACCAGTAGCAGCCGGATCTTCTGAAGCTTGTCCCGGTCGGTTCTGTACTGCTTGTCAATCAGCTGGTTCCGCTCCTGAAGGCAAAGCGAGGCGGTCAGTGCCAGAACTGGACGGGACCAGGATAAAACCGTGCTGCAGTTGGACGCTGCCTAATGAGTGCACTCACGTTACCTTCTCGTCCTCGGTGTCATCACCAGACTCCGCCCTCAGGCTCTCGATACTCTGCTGCAGACGAGTCATTTCCTCCTGAGCAGTAAAACAACTCA
This sequence comes from Gymnothorax reevesii, assembly GCA_029721435.1. Classification (NCBI taxonomy): domain Eukaryota; kingdom Metazoa; phylum Chordata; class Actinopteri; order Anguilliformes; family Muraenidae; genus Gymnothorax; species Gymnothorax reevesii. Next base: position 67,395,648 of record CM056587.1, on the reverse strand, counting down.
TTTCAATCCTCCCCCTCACTCACTGATCCAGGACCAGCTTACGACTCATCATACATATAATTAACTCCTGCTCCAAAATCACATGAACTGGATTGAAGAAAAATGTGACCACTGTCATCGTCCATCGAGTCATCAATCATGACCCAGCGTGAGGGAGACATTATCCTTTGTGTCTGTTCAGAACTCGACAGAGAGAAGCCATCTTACACCCTTTTGGATCTGTCAGTGCAAACTTCTGAGGCGGCTCTCTTACATGTGAAGGGCTTAACAGTACTTTTCCCAAAACGGCAGGTGTGCGCGTGTACGCGCTCTATAATCACAGACAAGTAAATAGACTTGTGCAGAGTTGATTAACACACAGCATTATTACAGTACTATTTTTCTTTTGCACAATGAATATTATTATCCCCCGCCAACATGAAGTGTGAGGGGGATATAGGTTTGACCTCCAACCGTCCGTCCGTCCATGCATGCGTGCGTCCAAGAGAAAGGGGACAACTTTTCTCAGAAACTATTACAGATAGGACAACAAAATTTGGCGTGTAGCTTCAGACCATAAAGGTCTTGATGGAGTTCGAAAATAAGAAGCACACGATTGGTGGGGGGGATGTTGCAGACCATGTCGACTTGTTTTTACAATGGGCGAATTGCAAGAGCAAATTAATTAACAAATTTAACAATCGACAAGTGAACTCCTGAAAATACATACCAAAATGTCATCCCAATCATAAACTGTCTGCATCAATGTCCAGACGTAGTAGCACGCAAAAAAAAAAAAAAAAACTAAAGTTCATGAAAGCAAAAACTATGTTGAGAAAACTTGCACTCAAAAATCCTGCCCAGAGCAAATAATGTGTTTTCAGACAGAGCAGCTGCGATCAACAGCTATGATTAGCCGCAATATAAACTCGCAATTTCCACTAGTAACGCAAAAGAAAGTCAAATCTTTTTACCAAGTTTACAACACATGCTTGTCAGTGACAGTGCACCTTTAATAACAGCCTCTAAAGTTTTACAGGAGCATCGTACGCCTGTCTGAGCCCTTCATACACAGGCCTCTTACAGACGCCAGCCATCAACCCTTAAAGTGCTGAGTACAGCATGAATAAAGGAATCAAAAATGTAATAATCCTTTCAACAGCATCTGATTTTGATATCTTACATCATTGGGCAACTATATTTGCCTATAACGCTCTGAGGGTTATTGAAGAGTCATGGTCTTCAATAAAGACAGACTACAGCCAGCTAATTTCCTGTGCAAAGAAGGGACTAAGTCAAATGGCTCAAAAGTATTGAGAAAAGGGTCAGCTTTTCCATGGTATGGACCAATACATGAGGTTGTCCCTGTCTGAACATGTGCAGGCGAAATTATACAGGGCAGTATGAGGTCCCTCCTCATTATCTATTGAAGAAAAGCAGTAACTAGAGGATATATGGCAAATGCAGGACAGGCAGCCATGTTGATGGAGCTGAGGTGCGATGCGTCCCTCACAGCTAGAGGGACTGTCATGGTGGGGTGCGGTGGGGGAAGGAAACGGTTAAACGGTGGCGACGGTCACTCACCCGGCAGTGCGTTCTGAACTCCTGCTCCTGGCTCTTCAGGTTCTCGTTCATGGCGACCAGAGCTCTCAGCTTCTCCAGGATACTAGAACACAACACAACACCTCAACTCAGAGTGACAGAAGCAACCGACGCAGCAGTGCGAGTGCCTCTCCGTTCTCAGGTCCGATCGGGTCACCTTGGCTTCATATCCCAGTTGGTTTCGGGTTTGGCTGATCTGCTGAGATGTTGGTCATGTGACACACATGGACCAAAAGGATGAGTGTTGACAACATCCCTAAGGAGTTGCTGATGGGCGAGTAAGGGATTCACATGATGCTTGATGCGTTTGCAAAACCAGGCAACCTGAACCAATTAGAATCGGTCTACCACTGCCAGCTCCACTGAGGTCATTAGACAATGTTTGCCAGTTTCTCCAATACAAGAACATGTTGGTTTAAACAGAAGTAACTGTTTACTACAGTCCAGACTTAACCAAGACATGAGGTTCCATCAAATGTCCGAAAGGACAAAAATTGGAATCAAATGTCTATGAAGCAGAACGGACACAGTGTCAAGTCCAGATTCCAGCTGCTGCAAATTAAATCATTTAAGAGATCGCCACGGTTACGAACATCTGCGGAGGATCAGCGATTCGCCATACATGAGCGAGTGACAGCACTTCCAGGACCCGTGAATAACGCAGCAGTGTGTTGTGAGCCAGACCTCCCACACACCGCCTCTCTTCACCTGTGTGGTCGTCACACACTCACCGCAGCACACACCAGCGCAGCCATTCATCACCGCCGCACTGTCACACACTTCCCACGCCTCGCATCCGTCCGGCTTAGAGAGGGAGGAACGACTGAGCTTAAGGAGGAAACGCAAGCAGAGACACAGGCGGATAGACAGAGAGATACACAGACAGACAGACAGGAAGAGGAGACATCCTCCAATCTCACCTACACGCACACACACACACACACACACACACAAGCGCTTGGAGAAGCCCTGCTCTCTGGGGGGGTGTCAGTGGGGGTGTGACAGTGAAGGATGGGTGAGAGATCTGCCCAGGATTCCACAGCGTGACCCTCCCTTAATCTCTCCCACAGCTGCCCAGGAGCCCAGCTGTACAGGCCCCGAGGCCCCCCGCAGTGCCAGGGGATGGGTGGGGGTGGGGGGTTGGAGGGGGTCCGAGGGCCAGCGAGTTCAGCACACAGGCTGCCTGCTGTTCCTGGGCCGGAAGTCCAAAGGAGGTCCACCGAGTCCATCTTGGCGAAACATCGAGCAAAGTTCAATTGCGAAAATGGCAGCGCTAGTGCGCCCGTCATTCACACGCAGGCAAGCGGCGGATTTTTGCCAGAGACCAGCTCAACTTTAACCTGTTCACCGCGATGCCATCGTAGTACACAGTGCTGTGGAAAAGTATTTGCCCTCTTTCTGATTTCTTTTTTTTGCATATTTGTCACACTTAAATGTTTCAGATCAAACTAATTTTAATATAAGACAAAGATAACCCGAGAAAAGACAAAATGCAGTTCTTAAATGATGAGTTCATTTATGGAGGGTAAAAATCTATCCAAACCTACTTGGCCGTATGTGAAAAAGTAATTGCCCCCTAAATCCTAATAACTGGTTGTGCCTCCCTCGGTGACAACAACTGCAATCAACTCCTTAGAAGGTTCACCCCTGTTCCAAGTTTTCTCCATTTGTGGATAATGGCTCTCACCGTGATTCGCCGGAGTCCCAAAGCCTTAGAAATGGCTTTGTAACCCTTTCCAGACAGATAGATGTCAATTTCTTTGTTTCTCATCTGTTCTTGAATTTCTTTGAATTGCGGCATGATGTGTTGCTTTATAAGATCTTTTAGCCAACTTCCCTTTGTCAGACAGGTTTTGTTGAAGGGATTTCTTGATTCAACAGGTCTGGCAGTAATCAGGCCTGGGTGTGGCGAGTGAATTAAAGAAAAATTTATAAACTGCATTTTATATTTACTCAGGTTATCTTTGTCTTACATTAAAATTTGTTTGATGATCTGAAACATTTAATGGTGTTAAAAGTTGAACTTTTTCGCGGCACTCTACGATGTGGGAGTGAGTCTCACACTCGGGCAGGGAAGCGATTTTGGCCATCAGAGGAGATGATTCGTCTCCAGAATGCAGGCTGCTTCAGGGATGTCGTGACCTGCTGCGATCAGAGAGAACTTTAATGGAGAGCTCAAATGAACGAAACGGTTCTGGTACCAAAACAGTCCAACAGCGCAGTGCGGTCGAACTATAGTTTAACGGCCAGGTGCAGTCAGTTTCGCGCAGTAGTCTGAACACATGACCGCGACTCCAAATTTTACTCAGTTTCCTCTTTCTTGTGCCAGTGGTCCAAAATCAGACAAGAAGCTGCTAAACCTGCCCCCCTCCGCCCCCCGCCCTGCTGCAGACCACAGGACTCACCTGTCAATCAGCCAATGACTGACAGCCTGACAGTCAGACCACTGATGCCCCCATCCAATCAAATCAATTAATCAAGCTGGGCTGAGATACTGCAGAGAGGCGTAATTAGTCTTAATTTTACGTATCAGCGGGAATCATAATCACAGCTCATCTCCGGCCTGAGTAACATTTAAAAAAGAGCTTTATATAACTTTTAACCCTTAAAGCGCTGAAGTAAATTTTATAAAATATAGATTATAAAACATAATTAAATTTATACTTTATAAAATATAAATTATGTATCTTGCAATGTTGAAAACCCATCACGTGGCGACTCGTAAACAAGTCGTCACGTGATAGCTTTTCAACAGCATCTGACTTTGATATCTTACATCATTGAGAAACAATAGCTGCATTTAGCGCTCTAATAGCCTGATTTACTAAGACCTTTAGCACATGCAAATCTTCTTGCCTGTTTAAAACCAATAACATTGCCCATGATTGGCCAGGGTACTTGCCTTGCACCAAAAGATTTTGCATGTGCTGAAGGTCTGAGTAAATCAGGCCCTAAGGGTTAATATTGTACAGGCAGACAGGTTAGGCAGTGGCTGTGACCTCATTAACCCCTTTCTGCAGATGCAGACGCTCGCGTCTATAGACCTGCAAATTTAAGCACTTAGTTACAGTACTCGACCACGAGATGGCACCCCCGGATCAGCTATTGAATATTCACAAGCAGGCAGAGATGAAAGGCGATATAGAGTATGGAGAACTTCCCTTCAATCCCTGTTTATCAGGAGTTTCATGAATTAAACTCCTCAGCTAAGCCTGTTGTGCAAACTGGTCAATATCCTTGCCCATAGTATCCATCCAGTAGTTTCAAAAAATTATCACTTGCGACAGAAAAAAACCATTTTAGCTACAGTGAGCCAACAGTATTCCAATTAGAGGTTAAAAAAATACGTTTTGTGAAGCAAAAAATCCCACATTGTATTGATTCTCTCACGTTCTAGTGTCAATTACAGTCATCACACACAAAATATGCGTAGTTCCCTCCCATGGATTAACGCGTATATTCCTCCATTGACAAATTCAGCGCTCCCTTCTATCCACCCAAGTACTGGTGTCGATAGCCAGTCACTCAATTATATACTCAGATTCATCTGCGTAAATCTACAGTTATAGTTCACGCCCTCATGAAGCTTCCCCGGTAACGATGTATTGATAGACTCGTTTCTTATCCAATTCCCAAGTGTTTAAACTTTCCTCAATAACTGAAATACATTGATCGGACAATAAGAATAGGATACAAAGCTAAGCGTAAAAGTAAGGTCGGTTTTGTTTTTGAATGTTGGCCACGGTTGTGCAGCTGAAAATGATGCGATATCAAAGAAACAAAGACACCCAAAACCGGCCTGAAGTGTTCAGTTTCATTTATGAGATAAATGTTGTATGGACGTGGTCAATGGGAATTATTCCGAATGAAACAGTACTGGAGGGTTCCTTCTTCCCGATACATCTGTCTCTGGAGGAGGGCATCAATGAAGAAAACAGGTTATACTTCTACTCTGTTTGCATTTTGTTCAATATGGCTTTTTGCTGTAGAATTTATACCGCGTTTAAAGACATCAAATGCCAAGGTTTTTGTTTCTCCAAATGCATACAGCCCAGGCACGACGGTAGATCCCCGCGGTACGTTCATGACACCATTCTGTTGAATATGGAAACATATGCCGTTTGATTTTTCCTGAAAGTGGAATTTCTGTTCTGTTAAAATAAGGTATATTTCAGAATTCAGATACTACTGAGTTAGTGAGTTTTTACCGTTATAAGGTGTAAGGTTATGAGCTCGGATGTGAGAGCGGTTAGCTTTTCATTGCAGCACGAATGTTATAGGCGTTTAATCAGCACTTTATTGAATGCTTGGGGGACTTCGAAGAAAAATGGACAATATTGTTAACTTCATTATGGAGAAAAGGCATGTTTTGTGTTTGGAGAGGTTACTGGTGACCAATGATGTTCAACTGCACTCATATTGATAAATTCATGCTTAACTCGACCAGAAAATCATTAGTTCATTCTGAATTTCATGCCCCAAAAGTTAATTTGTGTTAAATATATGATTAAAGATTAATAACCATTTTGATGGATCTCAGACTTTGGAAAGACACCTGAATAACTGTCTAATTTGGCTCATAGCAAGCGGGTAATCTAGAATGTGATGTTCAAGATGAATTGCACTTGTGGTCAAGAGGTTTATGATTCCAGAAATGTATAGATTTAAGCCCCAGCAGTTTTTCATTTGTCAGTATTATTTTTTTTTGCTAATTCAAAGTTGAATTTTCATGAAGATTTTTTGTGTTTGCAGTCCCTTTTCTCCACCAAAATCATAAAAATAAACTGAAATATGATGGGAGTCTAAATGCTTCAAGTGTCTAGACTCAATTGAGCCAAAGTTTTTCTGCCTGTGAAGCTGCAGTCTTCAATTATAAAGCCTTAAATCAGGTAACCCCTAAAAAGCCAGATTTGGCTTCTGCGCAAAGGAAAGGGGTTAAAGTGCAGCTCTGTGCAGTGCAGCTGAGGGTCTGAGATGATGAAGCTAATCTTCACTGAGACAGGACTGACCACAAAGCCCTCAGCGGGGCACTGGACTGGCCAAGGTTTCACACACAGAGGGAGAATTTCCCTCACTATAGTGAAATGAGACTATAGAAATGAGAAATGTCACCGCTGATGCAGCGGACTGCAGCACAGCTGCCCTGCTGGTTAACACAGAGCAGAGCAGAGGAGAGCAGACCTCCGAGTGTGCGCTCGGAGAGGGCCTGAAGTTTACTGTGTCCGTCATATCCATCGGACAGGGGGCGACGTGGGCACTGAGAGTGTGTGCGCCCTGGGACAGTGTGGGCACTGGGACAGTGTGGGTACTGAGAGAGTGCAGGCACTGGGAGGGCGTGGACACTGAGAGGCACAGGTGCAATGATTTGCAGTCGGAGACGCCACTGACCTGGAGTCAGCCTGCGCCTCCACCTCCTCCAAAGCTACCAGCTCCCTCTCCAGCTTCTCAGCGAGTTCTGTCGCCTAAAGAGGGGTGATCATCATCACCACCATCACCATCATCATCATCATCGTCATCATCATCACCACCACCATCATCATCATCACCACCACAGCATTTACAGGAGACTCACACAGGAGGACACAGCCGGGGATCATCAGTGTTGTTATACGTTCGCAGCACAGTGAATATACATTTAATCAGCTCCAATATGCAAAATCCCTTTGGCCCACCAACAAACGAGAATTTCATCACATCAAAAGTCTGCAATGGCTGGCACTTTAAAATCAGTCAAATAAATTAATTAACAAATAAAAAACAATGCCATGCAGCAGCCAAGGCTCAGCGCTAACATGTTAGCGTTTCTCACCTCCAGCAACTTGTTCTTCGCTTCTTCACACCCAGCCTGAGCCTCGAAGTGTTTGGCTTGCAGCTAGAAAACAGCAAAAATGATGTTGCCATGGGGACAAAAGATTCGTAATTATCACATGACGCAATGTACATGTACTGAGACACAGACAGGAGGAAGGAGAAATCCTGTGTAATCCCCAGTCACATACCAGGGTGGTGCAGTTAAGGTGGAGCACATCTTGAGATTGGGGACAGCGGTGTTATCACACACGCACACGCGCACGCACGCACGCGCAGACACACGCAGCTGTAAACGGAGGGTCAACTGGGGACACAAACATCAACGCCAACACACTGTATAAAGAAATCTTACCGTACATTTTAATCTTGTAATTAGACTTAAAACACTGATTTCAACCATTACCTCAGCAAAACAAAAATTTCGCACTTGATGCGAGATCATGATGACTCATTTCTAGATCTGTCCACAGGGAAGAACATTTCACGTTTCATGGACAGATCCAAAAATGAGTGCATTTTTTATAGAGAAAATAAAGGCATTAGATACAAGTGTTATTGACCCCTTGAGTGCCGCATACATTCTGAAGGAATTTAAAATGTAGTAATCCTGAGCTGTTGACAACATATCGCGTGATAGGTTTTCAACAGCATCGGACTTTGATTTCTTACACCACTGGCGCTGAAAGGGTTAAGTGTGATACAGGATGAAAATGCTGGGTGGGATGTGTCCTGCGGTGCAGTGACATCAGCGTGAGCCGGACTCACCTCCTCCAGCTGTTTGCTCTTCTGTTGGATCTGCTTGTTCAGTGAGGTCACCTGCCGGCGGTGCTGCTGGGCGGGGCCAAATCGCTCGGGACGGTCCTCTGTCGAACGCTCCGTCTGCCCCGCAACACAACGCACAGCACACAGTGACATCACCACGCCTCACAGCACGCTGTGACATCATGACGATGCACAGTAACACACGGCACACCGCGCGATGACATCGCTACAACTCCTGCCTTTTACGACCAATCAGCACTCGACACTTTCACTAATGCATCGTCCTGTAATAACACACAACATTCCCACGGTACCTCTGAGTTTACATGGCTGAAACCTGAATTCAGGGCAGCTCGTCTTGCATTTAACACATTCTACAGTCATAGAACACTAAATCACACTGCTGAATACCACTCAGTTGTTTAAGAACCTTCCAGAAACACGGCTCTCGGGACTTGGGGGGGTTCTGGGGTCTTATCGCCATCGAGTCAGGGAGGACTTGAAGGCCCTCGGGGGAACAGAAGTGGCCAAAGTGTTACGGTGAATTTTACCATTACATGAAGGATTGTGTGTCAGGGTGAAATACCTATACATCACCCAAAACTAGCACCAGTCAGCCCCCCTGCACTCCCCGCCCCAACAAGGTTTTGCTACAAATGCATTTTTTACCCCCATATCATAGTCCTGTTATGCCCCGAGGTGTGAATTTGCAGTCGAAACATGGCTTGATTGCAGTGTGAACACAGTGATTAGGAAAGACGGCCACATACTCAGTTCTGCTCTCTCTATCTCGGAAGAAAACCACTCTAATTTCACGGTCAAATGCATGCGACTTCTGAAACTTGGACTCGTCTAAATCGCTCTTTATTTATCAGGCTCCGGCTCAAGTTACTGTGCATAACAAGTGCGCCGCCAGCTAAATAGCTGACTATTCAACACACCCACACCGTCAACAGGGGCCGTTCAGAATTAAGAGGAGTTACTACAGGGTTCACTCAGGTGTTCACTGAACAGTCTATGCAGCGAAAAACTTCACCACTCCTTTCTTCGTCTGGTAAAAGTAATTGAAGGTTAATAGGTCAAGACTGGATGCAAGACTCAAGTGTTCTCTGGAATATTAGGTATGTTGACAGGGTCACAGAGGATGAGCATGAATGATGGATTCAGTTGGTGGAAAAACACGCACTACTTGCTGCTGAAGTGTTTGCTAAATGGGCACATATTTTTATCCAGATTCATACGTGACAAAGGGAAAAAATTATCTGCTAAATACCGGTAATGAAATGTAATGCCATTATTGCAGTTCAGTGCTGCATATTATAGCAAACATAGCTGCTGCAGGACCCCTGTCTGATGAGATTTTCCATCAAACAACATATTACACTGTTATACGGTGACGGGCGGCGTTATGGATCTTCTGGCAAAAATAAGTTAAACAAGCAAGAAAACGGTGATTCTAGTTCACATCAGAAACATGTAAGGACAGAAATCACTTTAACTTCCTGAGCAATTTCCATGATCAAAAGTTTTCTCGTGAACAGTGATAAATCTCGAAAAACATGGAAAACTTGAAAACAAAGCGGCAGGTCAATGTTTAACCCTTACATCACGAAATGCAAGTATAGTTGCTAAATGATGAAAGATATCAAAATCAAAGCTGCCGAAAACCCCTCATGAGGCGACTTGTTTCAAAGAGCTCCCTTGCGGGAGCTCTTTTAACCCTCTGTTAACAAAGTACTTTTCCAACTGTGTAAAAATCAATTCCCTAGGCAATTATGTTGATTATGGGCCAATATCTGGTAAAATAGTTAAATAAAAAAATTTGACCCTTTGGCCCACCTTTCCAAAATGTAGCAGATCTGCTACACTGGGTAATAATGCAAATAAAAAATTAAAGTGACGGACCATTAAAGTTATTCTCAAATGTTTATTTGGCAATAAGAAACAAAACCAGCAGGGTGTCCAGGCTGTTAACCCTTTCACTCTACGTAGCAGATAGGCTACAGTGGTTAATAGAGGGTTAAACAAAACGCCTCATTATAAGTATTCAACAGCACAAGATAATCAATTTTATAAATGTATTTCAACACTCTCAGAGTTAATAAGGAAACCTGCATTTGTAAAAGCCACCAGGAGCCCCCGAAAAATTTGAAGTTTGAAAAATTCAAAAACCGCAAAAGACAGAACTCCAGCATATGGTTGAAAGGTTTTTCCACAAATCCTAAATAATCTTGTAAAGTTTAATTCTGATATATGACAGGTCCTGAGAGTAGAAGGGATGGTGAAATGTGACTGGCTGATGGTAGTTTTTGTTTACGGAATAACCTTTTAATTCCAGACATCCATATGACCCTTGGCAAACATACAGCATGCACTATTTCAAATTGATTGGACAATTAGTACAAGGGTTACAACCATTTGTTTGCTATAGCCCCACCTATTGACAGATTCACACCAAATTTGGTAGGCTTGAGTCATGCAGCGTGTAGATGGGGCATCTCAAGTTTGATGATGACTGAACATTGCAATCAAGAGTTGTAGCTCATTTCAGCAACGAAGGCCACACCCTCAAAATCCATTGCCTTCATGCAGCCAAATCATATGACGCAGCAATGCTTTTGTGCACAGCATTACAAGATCTTGGTCTGAAGATCTTAAATGCCAAATTTCGTGTGAATTGGCTGCACCATCTAAGAGTATACGGAGTGCAAATTTTTAACAAAACATTCAAAATGGCAGTAAATGTACACAGATGTAAATGAGCCTTACTTATTGGAATTGATTAATGTGGACCCACAGATTCTTAAAAAAAAAAATTAAAAAAAAAACAAGCAAAAAGAGTTTCACTTCCAGGTCCAACACTTCAAAAATTAAAGGCCAAAGCATGAAGTTTGTGGTTACAGCACTGCATTGTGATCAAATGATATTATCTTCCAAGACCGCAAAAGGCATGGCTCTTGAGTTGTGGTCTAGAAACAACATTGATTACAGACAGAGGGATATACTGACATTGATATCTCCCTTATTACCTACTGAAGGGATGTTCATAAAAATACAGGAAGAAGAATAGAGGAAGATAAAGGAAGTTCATTCTCGTGGTGAGAAAATAACCCTAACGCAGAGGGGAGGGGAGCACCTTCTCGGCGTATTCGGACGCAATCATTTTGATCTCCTCGGACTGCATCCCCACGATGTGTCCGACCGCGCTGGCCGTCGGCCTTCCCTGTGAAAACCAAAGCCCAATGTTACACATGATCCACACCCCCTGACTTGAACGCCAACACCGCGTGCGCTCGGCAGACTGAAACTGGGCCTTTCAGGTGACATCATCCCTCACAATGCCCTGCTGCAAATAACACTCCACCACAGAGTGAGACCAAGCACTCCACTGCCCCAGAACCCAAAATCTGCTAATTCAGCCCAGTCATAAACTCCCCTCTCTCTCCTCCAGTGTTAGAGTCCCAATAGACCAAACACTGACAGAGATGCATGAGAAGGCTCACGAGCTGGAGGAGAGTTTCACTCGTGTAAATCGATACAGACTAGAGGACCTTTCTGTCGGAGCAAATAGCACTTTGCACGCAGATGACAGACCTCTACAGGCTACACACTGCACTCTGGTCAACTAAAGCTCTCATGGATCCAGCTTCAATGAATAAAATCACTCAAATTCCTCTCAAACACATTACACTGAATGCCCTGAGATGTAAGCGGTCGCCCACACACTGGCAATAAATGCAAATAAAATGACTTCACAGGAAATGATAACATCCCAGTCCATTCAGTATCATTACAGCAAATCCAAAGCAAACACAAAAACAATAAATACACTCAAATTAAAAAGTTCACTTCGATGCACAACAAAGTATTAAACACCTTCCCCACAGACTACAGCCCCCTCCCTTCCCCATTAGGACAAGAAATGGCAGCCCTGGGGAGGCTGGGAAAAGGGCCTCTGATATACATACAGGCCTCATGTGTAGCCATTATGGAGAAAAGAGTGAACAAAAAACTGCGAGCTCTGGCACCAAAATTATCAGACGACTTCAGCGCGGACGTTTTTTAGAGAACTCCAGTCCGGTCTTCCACCAAAATTGTCTGAATAAAACAACTTGGGCTGACAATTTTGCTGCCAAGTCCAGTGTCTGCCTGTACAGCAGCACAGCTGGAATGAGCCGATCACCGGTCGTAGAGAAGATGTTGATCTCTTCCATTACAGCATCTGAAGTCTTACTTCCTCTGTTGCCATGGCAGCCAAACCAGTCATCAGTGTTTTAATGCGTAGCTATGGGAGAACAGAGATGGTGTAAATATGCAGAGTTTGGACATCGCTCATCGACAGGATTCCAACATCAGCATTTCTCACAAAAGTTAGCAGGCATCACATCTACAGTATTGTAACTCAAAATGAAGCCTTACAGAGCCTATTTATCTACACACATTGGCATTAAAGATTACAACTGCTCGTGTTATAAAAAACCTCATCGTGCCACACCGATAATTTTCCCAGCAGGCTTTGCAGTTGTGCACCAGTCTCACATTGTAAAAATGATCACACCTCAGCTCCTCCGGCTAAAAATACTTCATCGAGAAAAACAGTGTGTGAGAGAATGCTAAATCCACTCTGTGGGTAATGACGGTGGGATCAGGACAGGATGTGTCAGACCTACCTCCTCCGCAGCCTGGAGATCCTCCTGCTCGGACACCTCAGTCATGCCGGGGGGCAGACCTGGGGCCTGGGGCACTTTCCGCTCCTCTACCTGCACAGGACACATCCACCGTCCCCTTACAGTCTCATATAAACACACCCACTGTCCCGTTACCACTTCATATAAACACACCCACCATCCCCTTACAGTCTCATATAAACACACCCACCGTCCTGTTACCACCTCATATAAAACACATCCACCGTCCCGTTACCACCTCATATAAACACATCCACCGTCCCGTTACCACCTCATATAAAACACATCCACCGTCCCGTTACCACCTCATATAAAACATATCCACCGTCCCTTTACCACCTCGTTTAAACACATCCACCGTCCCGTTACCATCTCATATAAAACACATCCACCGTCCCTTTACCACCTCATTTAAACACATCCACCGTCCCGTTACCATCTCATATAAACACATCCACTGTCCCGTTACCACCTCATATAAACACATCCACCGCCCCGTTACCACCTCATATAAAACACATCCAACGTCCCGTTACCACCTCATATAAACACATCCACCGTCCCGTTACCACCTCATATAAAACACATCCACCGTCCCGTTACCATCTCATATAAACACATCCACCGTCCCGTTACCACCTCATATAAAACACATCCAACGTCCCATTACCACCTCATATAAACACATCCACCGTCCCGTTACCACCTCATAAACACATCCACCGTCCCGTTACCATCTCATATAAACACATCCACCGTCCCGTTACCATCTCATATAAACACATCCACCGTCCCGTTACCACCTCATATAAACACATCCACCGTCCCGTTACCACCTCATTTAAAACACATCCAACGTCCCATTACCACCTCATATAAACACATCCACCGTCCCGTTACCACCTCATAAACACATCCACCGTCCCGTTACCATCTCATATAAACACATCCACCGTCCCGTTACCATCTCATATAAACACATCCACCGTCCCGTTACCATCTCATATAAACACATCCACCGTCCCGTTACCACCTCATATAAAACACATCCAACGTCCCATTACCACCTCATAAACACATCCACCGTCCCGTTACCATCTCATATAAACACATCCACCGTCCCGTTACCATCTCATATAAACACATCCACCGTCCCGTTACCACCTCATATAAAACACATCCAACGTCCCATTACCACCTCATATAAACACATCCACCGTCCCGTTACCACCTCATAAACACATCCACCGTCCCTTTACCATCTCATATAAACACATCCACCGTCCCGTTACCATCTCATATAAACACATCCACCGTCCCGTTACCACCTCATATAAACACATCCACCGTCCCGTTACCACCTCATTTAAAACACATCCAACGTCCCATTACCACCTCATATAAACACATCCACCGTCCCGTTACCACCTCATAAACACATCCACCGTCCCGTTACCATCTCATATAAACACATCCACCGTCCCGTTACCATCTCATATAAACACATCCACCGTCCCGTTACCACCTCATATAAACACATCCACCGTCCCGTTACCACCTCATATAAACACATCCACCGTCCCGTTACCATCTCCTATAAACCCATCCCCCCTCCCGCTACCATCTCATATAAACACATCCACCGTCCCGTTACCACCTCATATAAAACACATCCACCGTCCCGTTACCACCTCATATAAAACACATCCACCGTCCCTTTACCACCTCGTTTAAACACATCCACCGTCCCGTTACCATCTCATATAAAACACATCCACCGTCCCTTTACCACCTCATTTAAACACATCCACCGTCCCGTTACCATCTCATATAAACACATCCACTGTCCCGTTACCACCTCATATAAACACATCCCCCGTCCCGTTACCACCTCATATAAAACACATCCAACGTCCCGTTACCACCTCATATAAACACATCCACCGTCCCGTTACCACCTCATATAAAACACATCCACCGTCCCGTTACCATCTCATATAAACACATCCACCGTCCCGTTACCACCTCATATAAAACACATCCAACGTCCCATTACCACCTCATATAAACACATCCACCGTCCCGTTACCACCTCATAAACACATCCACCGTCCCGTTACCATCTCATATAAACACATCCACCGTCCCGTTACCATCTCATATAAACAAATCCACCGTCCCGTTACCACCTCATATAAACACATCCACCGTCCCGTTACCACCTCATTTAAAACACATCCAACGTCCCATTACCACCTCATATAAACACATCCACCGTCCCGTTACCCCCTCCTAACCCCCTCCACCGTCACGTTACCATCTCATATAAACACATCCACCGTCCCGTTACCATCTCATATAAACACATCCACCGTCCCGTTACCATCTCATATAAACACATCCACCGTCCCGTTACCACCTCATATAAAACACATCCACCGTCCCGTTACCACTTCATATAAACACATCCACCGTCCCGTTACCACCTCATAAACACATCCACCGTCCCGTTACCACCTCATATAAACACATCCACCGTCCCGTTACCATCTCATATAAACACATCCACCGTCCCGTTACCACCTCATATAAACACATCCACCGTCCCGTTACCACCTCATTTAAAACACATCCAACGTCCCATTACCACCTCATATAAACACATCCACCGTCCCGTTACCACCTCATAAACACATCCACCGTCCCGTTACCATCTCATATAAACACATCCACCGTCCCGTTACCATCTCATATAAACACATCCACCGTCCCGTTACCATCTCATATAAACACCTCCACCGTCCCGTTACCCCCTCATAAACACCTCCACCGTCCCGTTACCACCTCATATAAACACAACCAACGTCCCGTTACCACCTCATATAAACACATCCACCGTCCCGTTACCATCTCATATAAACACATCAACCGTCCCGTTACCACCTCATATAAAACACATCCACCGTCCCGTTACCACCTCATATAAACACATCCACCGTCCCATTACCACCTCATATAAAACACATCCAACGTCCCATTACCACCTCATATAAACACATCCACCGTCCCGTTACCACCTCATAAACACATCCACCGTCCCATTACCACCTCATATAAACACATCCACCGTCCCGTTACCACCTCATAAACACATCCACCGTCCCGTTACCATCTCATATAAACACATCCACCGTCCCGTTACCATCTCATATAAACACATCCACCGTCCCGTTACCATCTCATATAAACACATCCACCGTCCCGTTACCACCTCATATAAAACACTTCCACCGTCCCGTTACCATCTCATATAAACACATCCACCGTCCCGTTACCACCTCATATAAAACACTTCCACCGTCCCGTTACCACCTCATATAAACACAAACAACGTCCCGTTACCACCTCATATAAAACACATCCACTGTCCCGTTACCACCTCATATAAAACACATCCACTGTCCCGTTACCACCTCATATAAACACATCCACCGTCCCGTTACCACCTCATATAAACACATCCACCGTCCCATTACCACCTCATATAAAAACATACACTGTCTCGTTACCATATCATATAAACACATCCACCGTGCCGTTACCACCTCATATAAACACATCCACCGTCCCGTTACCATCTCATATAAGCACATCGACCGTCCCGTTACCACCTCATATAAACACATCCACTGTCCCGTTACCACCTCATATAAACACATCCACCGTCCCGTTACCACCTCATATAAACACATCCACTGTCCCGTTACCACCTCATATAAAACACATCCACCGTCCCGTTACCACTTCATATAAACACATCCACCGTCCCGTTACCACCTCATATAAACACACCCACCGTCCCGTTACCACCTCATATAAACACATCCACCGTCCCGTTACCACTTCATATAAACACATCCACCGTCCCGTTACCACCTCATATAAACGCATCCACCGTCCCGTTACCACCTCATATAAACGCATCCACCGTCCCGTTACCACCCTATATAAACGCATCCACCGTCCCGTTACCACCCCATATAAACACATCCACCGTCCCGTTACCACCTCATATAAACACATCCACCGTCCCGTTACCACCTCATATAAAACACACCCATCATCTCGTTACCACTTCATATAAACACATTCACACTATATACGAATACAGAGAGCGGTAATGTAATCTTGCACAGGGAAGTGATGCAGGTACAAAGAGTATCTTTATACTTTTTAATACAGATAGAAAAGAGCAAAGACAAATCGCTACTCACACTGTCCTGCTTGGGCTGTTTGCTGAATCCGTAGCGTCTTTGCAAAGCAGAAATGAAACAGGAGCATTTATTAAACAGGAGCCATTAAAAACCAGACACTAATCCATCTCACCTCCCCACTGTCCCCATGTATCAGAGGCAGAGGTGCAGCAGCATCGCCGCGGAAATTACAGGCACCTCTGCGAACAGAGGCGACATCAGTAACTCCGATCTCCCGGTACAGGCTGAAGGCACTGTATGGTATTTAACCCTTTCAGCGCAGTGGGCAACTATAGTTGCCCAATGGTGTACGATATCAAAATCAGACGCTGTTGAAAACCTATCATGTGGCAACTTATTTCAAAGAGCTCCTGCCCGGGAGCTCTTTTAAACAAGTTGCCACATGATACGTTTTCAACAGCTCAGGATAATTACATTTTTATTTCCGTGAAAATGTATTAGCGCTCAAAAGGTTAACAGGCTTGGCTTCATGTGCTCACCAGCGGTGCAGTCCACACCAAGCGCCGAACACCATCACATCCTCACACTGCAGCTCACCCTCCAAGCCACACCCCCATTTAAAGACACGGAGACTTTGTTGTTAAATGCACCGTCTAGACTAAAGGGTGACGCATACGCAGAAATGCAGATTTTACCAGTGAGGCCTGATTAACGCCGACTGCGTCAGTTTCCACATCACAAACATTGTAGAGGGAACGTCTCATCAACACCATGAGTTCTTAGCGCTCGGCCAATCAGCTTTTACCAGGGGCAGCTCCCAGGACGGCCTTAAGAAATATATTAAATGATCTGTATTGGCAAGGCCTGCATCTTTCATTTTAACAGTTACCCCAAAGAAAAAAAAAGTAGGCTACATCATGCCTTCCTGTTGCAGAAGGTGCTGGAACTGCATTCATCCTTTTCTCATGAGACTGCCTTTATAAATAGGTGTGATGGGGTTAGCTCAAAGTCAACCAATACTGAAGCTGAGATCACAAAATACAATTCCTTTAATTACGCTGAACATTTATTAAAATGACTGTCTGAAGATTCACTGAGCATTGACTTTAGAATCAATTAAGTGATTGTTCATACGTAGAATTTCTTCTTCTTCTTTTTTTTTATTTATTTATTTATTTTTTTTAAAACAATGGTTGCATAGACACACTTTACCTGTACATCAACAACCATGCATCAGGTAGCAAACTGAATTTATATTCCTGGACTATTGTTAGCCTACTGTGGTAATACTGTGCAAATATGACCATCATTAGAGAATTTCTACAATAGGGGTTTGTAAAATACAGCTGCTGTATTCAAACCTTTGGAAAGTCAGGCCCATTTTAAACTCTACTGAGGATCCCAAGGTTTCCAACGATCACAAACGTGTCCTGCTGAACCACAGGGAGATCTGCGCAACATGATGCAGAAGATCTACATATTTTCCATGTGATGTAATGCTGAGGCCATAAAAACACTGCATCCTGGGGTTTGAATATTTCTCTCAGTAAAAGTGCGATGCAGCTTCAGTGAAGCTCTGCAACCAGCAGATACAGAATATTTATGCGACATTTTTCTTCATACTGTAGGACATGCTTTTTTGACTTTTAATCAACTTAGGGGGAAACTTAAATGAAAAGTTTGAGCTTAAGGGGTTGAATAAAATTACTCTGACTATCAGAGGGACTTGGACTGCGAGGTCCCCCCTGCAGAGGCACCAACACACGTCCGTGAACAGAAACATAAAACTGCATTTGCGTTCTTTGAAAAAGGCACTTAATATCGCAGATAAAACTCAACCACCTCCCGCATTAGAAACAACCAACAAGTACCACTCTGCTGCGTTACGCCCTCAGGCGGGCGGCAAGCCCTGCTAATTAACAAGAATGAAAAACTAATCAACTTGAGTAAACATCTTTTTTAAGGGCATTTCACTTAGAAGAAATAAATCAACAATGTTTTCACCATTAACTCTTGGAGCGCTGAAATAAATTTTCAAAAAATAATAAATTAAATGATCCTGTGCTGTTAAAAAACTATCATGTCAAAAACAAGTCGCCACATGATAGGTTTTCAACAGCTTTGAATTTGAAATCTTACATCATTGAGAAAGACGGTTTGTATGTAGAGCTCTAAGGGTTACTTGATTTAGAAGGATACTGCACAGCTAACCATCCCTTCAAGCTTTTTTGTGTCCTCACCTCGCATCAATCGCAGAAAAATAGTCACCCATTAAAATCGGCTCGTGCATTTCCTGCTCACATTCAGGTGCCTCAGAGGTTAACCTCACTGAACGCAGAGCTGCGCATGAAGCATAAGAAATGCCAAACGCAGCCACACAATGTTTGCCACTGCAGAGACTGAACAAACCTTTGTTAGTTTCACACACGCTCAACCATTAACCCAGTTTGAACTCCAGTCCCAGAGGGCCACAGCGCCTTCGCGTTTTCAGCACATCTTCGCTTATTAACCCTAAGAGCGCCAAATACAAACGGGGTTGCTCAAAGATGTAAGACATCAAATTCAAAGCTGTTGAAAACCGATCATGTGGCGACTTGTTTAAAAGAGCTCCCCAGGGGAGCTCTTTTAAACAAGTTGCCACATGATAGGTTTTTGACAGCACAAGAGAATATCATTTATAATTTTTTTTTTTTTTTTTTTTTTTTTTTATTTCAGCGTTCTGAAGGTTAATGTTAAAGTTCATTACAGACTGGATGAGGGTGCATGCGAAGGGTTTCAGAATTGAAAAGAAACTCAAAAGAAAAACTGGAGTTTGGGTGACTGCGCTGACCACAACTTCCATGCAGTTTTTGGTAACGACCTGCTGGAATTTCGTGAGCAAAACTCAAGCAATATTAGAGGCTCTCAGCATTCGGTGCTCAAATCTAGAGGGTACTTACAGGATGAAAAGAGGTGGTGTTCTTAAAAAATTAAACACAAAATGGGGATAAGAGGTGAGCATGTCTGGAGGAAGATCGCGCATTAGACTTAAGTGACTGTATAATGGCGACGCTGCATTAATCGTAATTCTAATGACAGGCAGTGAAGAGAGCAGCTGGGACCGTCTCTAAAGCCAGACCGATCCTGATTGCTGAACATTATGCTAATGGAGAAACCTCTAATCAGGGGATGAATCTCATGGATGTTCAACCCTTGGTTGTCACGGCAACATAGCCATTCAGTGCTGTAGCAAATTTCAATCCCCCACCCCACCCCCATACAAGAATCGGATGATTTACCGAATCATCTTGGAGGAGACGCACATTCTGGACAAAAGTGCAAATGTACAACGTATGACATGACACAAACAGGACAGAAGCGGTGTGAAATAATTCTGCCGTTTCCGCCACTCTGAGGGTTGTCTGTCCGTTTGGATTCACATTACAGGAGAATATTTACATTTTAAATGGTGCTCAACTTACACTTTGAAAAAGTAAAAAGATGAAATCCTGCCCTAGTAAGCAGAAAAGGATTATTGAGTAAGCCTAAACTACAGTGCGCGCGGGTGCGTGCGCGTGTGTGTGTGTGGGTGGGTGCGTGCGCGTAAGAGAGAGGATGAGTCCAGTACATCAGGATTTACTCCAATCATCTCAGCCAATAAAAATATTCAGTCACTCCAACAATCCCTGAAAATCTAACCCACAGGGGCAAAAACTGAAGCAGTTACTCCTGCTCATCACCACACACAACTTAAAAATAGATAAACATGAATCAAAGATCACTGGCGAGCGCACATACACCTTCACACAGGAAACGGAAGGACAGCAGTGTAATTCGGCGCGCACACACCTGCCATACTCCAGCAGTGTGGAATGAACTCTGGACTCCTCCTCAGTCAGCTCTCCTGCTCCCACCTGCCTCTTGTACTTCCGCTCTGGTTTGTAAACATCCTGTCAGAGGAAAGAAAGAAAAACAGTGACCCGCACCAGGTACAGAATATACAGCATGTGCTGGAATTCTTAACCAATCAGAGAGAGGAACTTCTGCTGTAAGGTGTACAGCCACGCCTTCCTACATTCGGCAAGCCTTCTGGAGCGAGCCGAGGTATCCGAAGGGCCACTGTTCCTACATTCTGACCCATCAAGAACTAAAACACAAAAGACCACCAAATGCAGTTGCGCTTCCCCGCCAATCAGATTATCCATTTCCGTGATGCCCACTCATGTGCCATGGAGGGCTGAGAGGATGTAGGTTTTCACTACAACCAACCGCTACACTTGCTGATAACACCAATTGGTTCCCTCCTTTGTGCTTGAGGGTGCATTAATCGGTGAAATCAGGTGTTGGGATTGGCTGGAATGAAGATTTGCACACTCTCAGCCCTCCATGACACATGATTGGGCATTACTGCTCTATTCAAACAGGATTTTGTGAATTTTAAACCATGTAATGTCTTATACAGAGGAGTCTTCAGGTCTTGTCTAATGTAATGCACTTGCATGTGGTCTAAGCAAGTAAAAGTGGTAAAAGTGGTAAACCCTAGATGTGGAGAATTGCATCTTTAATGTGAGTAGACTTTAAATGAAAACACCCTCAACTTGAGGTTGATGACGCAGAGGCCTTACTGTTGCAGACCATCATAGGTCCAGAAAAATTGAAATATAAGAAAATGCCACAAAGTGAATTGTTTTCCTGAGTCAACAATAACGCAAAAGGAGGCCAGGGAATCATTTATGAAAGGAAAAAGCAACAGGATGGCTTAAATTGAGCTGCAGTCACCAGCTGCCACTTTGAGAGGGTTGGGTCAGAATGTCAGAGGGCCGTTGGCTTCATTAACAGAGGATTAAGATGTACTCACGCACACGTCCAGCACCGCTTTAATGGCCTTCTCCTTCCTCTCAACAAATTCTTCATCCTGCAAGACAAGAGCAGCAGCAGATATTTCAGAAAATCACGCGCGCGCACACACGCACGCACGCACACAGACACACGCAAGCACGCACGCAGACACACGCAAGCACGCACGCACGCACGCTCACGCTCACACCTCGCACATCATGTGCACAGGCCTCATACAGACGACGTAGCTGGACAGCTTTGAACTTTGGTAAAAATAATTTAAATTTCCGAGAGCAGGACCACATTCATGTTCTCAGTGAGTGACATTGTCATGGTAACTTAGGCTGCAAAGCTAATGAGCTCCAGAGCAGATGATGCTAAAGCTAACAGATAGTCAACGGCATTCCGACCAATCAACAGCAAGTGAAGTCCACACATAATCTGATGTGAGAGAAAGGATTCCCCTGTACGCTTACAATGCTGGAACAGGAACAATGACAGAAATCTACAGCTGTCATACTACAGTTGGCCTGAGATGTGCCATTCAGAACAACTGGTAAAACTAGGAGTAGGAACTAGACTAGAGACCGTTGTGGAGCAGATATTTAAACGTGATCCTCCACTATAATTAAAGGATTTATCAGAAACACAGACAAAAATGATGTGTGTAGGAATACATAATCATCATATTTAACAGTGACAAGGTCAGGAACGTTGTGTTTCTTGCTTTGGATTGTGTAAAGGCCTGCAGTGTTAAAGGGGTACCCCTCGTAACGACTTCGCTCAGAGACAAGGGGGGGGAAGAGCCTTCAGCACAGAAAACAAAAGACAACTTTTCAGAAGTAAGAACATAAAACATGAAATCATACTTAAAAATAATAATAAAGATAGGAAACAGCACTAACACTGATGCAGTCACTGATCGTTTTGGCCTGCATGCCTACCTGACTTCTGCAGCAGCCACAGTATTGTCCATCACTACAATTTTCAATTAGCATCATTAGCATTTCTCTACAAAAAGCTGCTGCCACTCCACTGTGAAATAAAACGCTCTCACTGTGTACAAAAGCCCCCTGCTGTCACTGGTCTCTCATCACTGCCAGCGGTACTTTATTTCCCTCTAATTCCCGCACAGGTAAAGCAGCAGATTATACAGCCTCACCTCAGGAGTGCTGTGAGTTTTCTGGAACTGAGCCACAGCATAGGAGCGAATATAGTCCCCCATTTCCTCCCGAGTCTCGATCGCTCGCTTCACCAACCACTGGGATTTCATGGGAGAGAGAAGCAGGCTGATATCACATACAGGGCAATTCCACGCATTATGGAGGGACAAACAGACAGGTTTTCGGGAACAAAAAACATTCCTGAAACAAAATAAATGAGCCTTTCCAGACAACCATTTCATTTTAGGAATCTAGGTATTTAAGGCACAGTCCGGTCAAAAAAAAAAAAACTTTTTTCTTCATTTTTGAGGCTTTGGCTGAAGTCAGAAGTCAGCGTTGGAAAGGAACAAGAAAAATTCAGTAAACTGGACATCCAGGGACACTTTTCAAAAAGTCTGCTCTGCCTTTAAAGTTATAATGACATCTTTTCTGAGGGTGATCACACACACATTGGACATTCTGAAAAAACGTAGCAGAGAGTAGTTTTTGACTTCATAATTTTGCTGTACACATTTAAATCAGCGTCATGGAGGGACAAACATTTCGTTAGAAAGGGATGAGTGACACTCAAAAGTCATCTATGCGAGACTAAAGTAAAAATAACTCTACTTTTGAACAAGCATTAAATTTCATAAAAGTAAGTGTCCAACTGGTCTTTGAACAATTAGGATTATCTATGGAGTTAAATTACTGCCAAAACCCATTATACAAACTTAAAGTTTTACAAAGGCACTTTGATTCACTCACAAACACAATTTAATGTGCAAATTCAAAACACCATTAACAGACAAATATATTCTGTTTTACAAACACAAAATGTACCCATCACAAATACATGGCGCATCCATTCACAAGACAAAATTTTTCCTCCAAGTACAAAAAAAAAAAACGCGTGACATTTGTCACGTTTCTATCAGTTATATTTTTGTGCCGATTAATTCACAAATGTCTGAAGGATTTGCAAACAAACATCCTAGTTAAATTATTGGCCCTCCTTAACAGCAGGTGGCGCTATGAGTGCATCTCCTAGATCTCAGAATAGCACAACACTGCAGACTGTCTTGAAACAATGGGTTAATATCCCACCAGCCACAGTACAGAAATCAAACTGAAGATTTTGAAGGTAAAGGGTGGGCTTAGTATTGCTACTAAATATCCCCTTATGTAAGGATTTCTGACATTTGCACACCATCTTCATAAACAATATAGTTCCTGAAAATATAGCTCCTCAGCTTTCATTTGATTCATGATACATGTGGTTTGTTGTAAATGTTATTTTTCGCACCTGCACACCATTTCTGTGGAATTGCCCTACAGGAGTATCATCACGGTCAGGGAACTTGGATTCCAACTCGGAGGTTAAAGGCTTGATTCCGCAGTGCGGCACAGCAACTGCAGTTTTGCAAAATAGTGGGTAGCGTAAATGACTAACACATATCAAGCATTGCGCGTGGATTATTAAAATTCTTTCATACAAAGTAACACAGAGATCACCCAAAATAGAAGTACGGCTAATCAAGAAGCATTGCATCATGAGAAAGACTACTCCGCATGATCACAGGGTTTGGGAGATGCAGCAGGTGAAAGTTCAGGGTACGAGTATAACTCTAATAAGTCCGTCTTTGACAGGAAGCAATAAACCCTGGACTTTTCTCCACGATAATGAGAGCATATTTATGATAATACGCACCATTGGGCACAGGGGGCAGTAGGGAGCAAAGGGGCGCTGAGACTGAATGAACGGGAGGTACTCAAGGGTCCGAAAGCAAAATTAGGTACAGACAGGAGTTACTCACCAGAGCCCAGCCTGGATCACATCCTCTTTTCTGCATGAGAACTAACAGTGAGTGTAGCCTGGTTAAACCTAATAGCGTCAGCTCATTAATAAAAGTAGGTACCAGCGCCTTCTATTCCCGGGGGAGGAAGGGTTTGTGGGAAAAGTGCGGGGTGCTTGAGCACCGTTGCGATGAATTACCTGCACAACAGGGAAGATGTGGATGAAGTCTAACCCCTGGATCTGATGGGGCTCCAGACGATGGGGGCACTTCATTTTGGGGAGAACCGACACAATCTTCTCAGTCAGGGCGCTGACAAAACACAGCATTTATTTTATTCATTTTATTTTATTAACCTTTATTGCAGGAAAGTCCCACTGAGACCCGAGTCCCGTTTACAAGGGAGCCCTGATTATAAAATACACATTTACAATGGGAGTTTAGAGACACTCAATGCAGTTACAAATTACACAAAATTTACCCACAGCAAGTGCAAATAAAAGGAAGAACATTTTTTTCAAATAAAAAAATTAACAATTAATAAAAACACATACTGACATAGGACAGAGAATTATGACATGCATTAAAACTAAAAGCAAGTACATCTGGCCTCCTATAGTATCAAATCTAAAACTTAATTCTTGTAGGACTTGAATGGGATAAGGCAATCTATCTTCAACGTATCCTGACAATTATTCCACACACAAGGTGAAAATGCACTGAAACTGGTACAGCTCAGATTTGCTCGAGTCCTGGGTGCATCTAAAATAATCCACTCATGTGATGGATACGCTGGCTTGTGATTTCAATGGACAAAAGCCTGGTAAGATGGGAAGGATGTCTGCCTAGCAATGCTTTAGAAATGAATAAAACACAATGTAGCTTCCTTCTATGGTGAAGGGAAAACCGCCCAGCTGAACTATATAAAGGACAGCGATGAGTTCGGAACCCATCACCGGTGATGCAGCGCAGCGTGCCATGATAAACTGTGTCCAAGGCTCTTATTGGCAATTAACATTTGTGGAAAGAGGAGCAATATATTGAGAACGGTCCAGCACAGTAGGCAGAAGGGTTGAGTGCAGAATTATGAAAGGAAAACTACAAGTACATGTAAAAAAAGGTATCGACACACTTACATTTTCTGACCAATGGTTGAATTTTCCTGGAACAGCAGATCTACATCAATGTCGAAGTTGCACGTTGTAATGCACCAGGTCATACCACCCACCACCTGGATAGACGGAGCGTTTAGAGCCATGAGCAGTGCGCACTCTTTGCGTCATTAACACCTTACATGACTTCAAGCACCAGTCAGCGACGTCATACCTTGTCGAAAGAGGACAGGCCTTTAATGCGGGCTCTGAAGTACCCGGCTGCCAGCAGCAGCTCCAGGATCTCGGACAGTTTGATGTTCTGTTCCTCGTCCTCTCGCGTCTCCACCTGTAAGACAAATGCAGACCATCTTACAGTGGTGAGGATGAAAGTTTATGTATCTGGGCAACAACAGGACTTCTGCCGCCGTGTTTCAATCTGAACGGCTGTTTCTCGGTCTAACACTAACTTTAAAAGCGTGATATTTATACTTGTGTGAATTGTGCGAAATAAAGACTGTAGCCTATAAGTATTCCGCAACGGGAACTTTCTGGATTTTCTACCAATCGCTGGTTAAGCGCCGACTCGTCCGATACTCTCTGACAGATTTGTCAGTGTTTCTGGCCGTATTTCAATCTGACATGTTTCTCTCTGCGGACAAAGAATTATAAGTTCGCACCACAACAGCACACGATATCGGTAATATGGATAAAAATGGCCATTAACTTCAGTATCTTGGCCATGAACAGTAAAGTTACCTTCAGGCCAGTGTGTAACTGCATCTGACGGGAAAAACATGCAACATTAACGCAGCAAACTAACTGATTTTACTGATTTCAGATAAACTCTGCGACATGTCATGTATTTCGTACCTGGATAATATTGCCTTCTTGATCATATTGGGCTCCTATTTTGGATCCTGTTCTGACTCTCGAAAACACTGAAGTAGACGCCATTTTGAAGTGAACTGAAGTCACGTGATCATCAGCTGACTGCCGTGAGCCGCAGTGCGCTGCGAAACACATAAACAGACGTTAAGTCGTGTGACGGGAAATAAGAAATCTTCAGAAATGGACGATTTCATACTTCTACATCTACAGTCAAGTTGTGCAGTCAGGAAGTCAGAATTTGATTTAATCTCTTAAAATATAAAAATAAATATATTACATATGTATGCAATGCATATTACTTATAGTTGTGTATTGTATTCCAACTGACCGGTCTGACTGATAATATCCACATAACCTTAACATTCGCAGTTTTGAGAGGAAATGATTGGCATTTTCACAATGTTCTATTCTACTTTTGTCCAGTAGGTGGAAGTACTAAACCACAGTGTACACCACCAGCATTGGCGATACAATCACATGCAAACACTTCCAAGAAACAGCATTTAAGTTTAATCTTTTGCACGTCCAACTCGGCAGCGCTGGTCAAGAAGAGTGACCTGATTCTTTCATTTCTGGAGAGGAGATATGTATATATATATATATTGAACTAGCAGTTTTATTTACTGTGTTCAAACCGGCAGTGCGTTCGTGAGCTGTCTAGGGTGTGTCTCTGCCTGTCTCCCATGTAGTCAGCTGGGGGTAAATACAGTTCCCTCCAATCCGTAAGGAAGAGGCGTATATAGCAAAGAAATGGGTGGGACAGCTCTTGGTTGTATTACATAGAAACTTAGAAAGTCTAATTTGGTCGAAACTAAATTAAAACTATTTTTTACTTAATATACTTTGCCTCATCATATGCAATAAGATACATGAAAAATGATCATTGATTACCCATGTTTTACAGGGGCAAAATCAAGCAAGTTATCGGTATTTTAATTAGTTGTGAAGTAAAAATCAAGCAAGTTGATCTTCCTTGGTTCTTCCAAATAAAATGTCCTATTTTTTAATGATAAAACCTGGTCAGTGAATTAGCCAGTTAAGAAGCAGCACACCTATATTATCTGATCTGTGAGGTAAGTCTCCATGCAAAACATTGGATGTGCAGGACATTCATGGTCAGAATTCATAATTCACGCAATTCACGTGCTAATAACGACTGAAATGTGGCTCAAAGAGGGAAGCAGATGTTGGAGTTAACACTGAAAACTGTCAAATGCCACTGCAGCTGCATAATTGTTAGGTTTTTGTCCATCATTTTGAGATCTGACATTTTATATTTTCAGATGGAAAAATTATCTCAAGTCATATTGCCAGAGATTCCAATAAAAAAGAAAAAAAAATCCTCCATAAATATCTCTTGTTATATAATTAACAAATAACAACCATGTCATTTTCGTTGTCGGACAAGCTTAACCCCAGAGGGGTACAGTTTTCTGTCTTTTTCTCTGAATCAGCTTTTTTTTACTTACTAGGTTTTTCCATAACACTCAAGATCTGCAATGTGTAGACAGTCTGAATATTCCCTGTTGACTCATCTTGCACCACGAAAGCTATCAAATTTTTACCTCTCATAAAGAGATTTAATTAGTACATTGGAGAGGCAGCAGGAAAAATGCTTGTTGAGAATTTGGCGACATCTGACATCCCCACTTTCTCTGGTAAAGCACTGATTGAGACAAATGTTTAAAGAAAAATCACTGGAATCCATAAATGAGAACATGTCCAAAGAACAAACTAATAATCAAAGAGGACAACAATATGATGCATGCTGTCTCTATGAAAATACACTGATATGTATAGGACTCTAAAAAAAGCCTCATACTGAAAATCATACCCTTGGAACATAATAACAAAGAGGATGAGCTCATTTAACACCTTTGTACACATACCAAGCTACCTTTCATAAAAAATTCAATGCTTTTGTGCTCAAGGACATTTATGTTACTTGAATCGATACCCACTACTATTGCGAAGATTTTTTCCTTGTGAAACGCTTAATCGATTATGTAATGTATCGATAATCTGACAGAATCCTCCTCAACTGCTGAAGTCAGTTAAAACCGAACCGGAGCTGCAGAGGGTTAAATAAGTTTCGAGATGGAATCACAGGGTTGACAAATGCATGGTTAGATGCTTGACATGTCTGTATTACAGGAAGATAGACATTCTATTAAAATGGAAGATCCCATAATGGACTATGAATCACTGCAGGTAATAGAGTTGCCAGATTGGATGACTGAGAAGCAGAGCTGAATTCCATTAGGCCTCCTTTTGTTTTTAAATCAGTCATTTTCTCGCCTGGCTATTGAACTACCTTTGTCTCCTGCTGGTCGGGGGCAATTATCACAGCTTAATATCAAAATGCATGGCTCCAACCACCCGCTTTCCCACCAATCAATCTGTGCGAGTCCTTGAGTCTACCCAGCCAGCCATAGCAACCCCAGATAGCAATTTCTGTTCGCTAAATGTCTCGCTTTCTCACTAAATCACCTGGCAGTTTCTGGATAGACTCACCACAGCCACTTGATGCCAAAGCCATAAATGCTTCCAAGCGCACATTTTGATTCCAGTCCCCTGCCGGCATCTTAGAGCCGCACATCTATTTGATAAATGTTCCAATGGGCCTTTGGGGGGGAGTATTGCACGTACATGACGCATATACTTATGAGTAAACGCCGGGCTTTGTCTATGAGCATGTTAGTTTGAATAGGGTGCTATAATGTGTACATATGACTATTTTGTGAGCAAGTTTATGAGTGTAAATATGTTCTGCCTGTTATTTTATTTCATGTAGCTACCATTCAAATGTTATAAATATGTACTGTACACTTTCAGAAATAGGGGTACAGCAGGAGTCCATTTCTGTTCCCCAAGGTACATTCAGCACTTATGTACCCTTTAGGGTTAATTATAGGACCTCAAGGTACCTGTGTGAACCTTTTTAGGGACTAAAAGGTACTTTAATGTTCCAAAACAAATGAAAACCCACTTCTAAGGTACAACAGCAGTATCATTCAGGGTACTGCCCCAGTGACAAGCCTTGGTTGTCACTGGGGCAGTACTCTCAAAGGTACTGCTGTTGTACCTTAGAAGTGGGTTTTTATTTGTTTTAGAACATAAAAGTACCTTTTTGACTCTAAAACGGTTCACACAGGTACCTCAAGGTCCTATAATTAGCCCTAAAGTGTACATAGCACCTTGGGGAACAGAAATGGACCCCTGCTGTACCCCTATTTCTGAGAGTGTAACTGCCAATTTGCTAATAATGTACTTTATCAGTGCTTTGGAGCAGGGGCTTCAATAATTATTTATTATCTATTATATAACCTATAGTTATTTCTGTGATTTTTATAACGGTCCTGTAATCTGCTGTGATGAAAATGTAACGCTGTTACCTATATTAGAGGTGTCAGAGTACAAGCCCCCACCCCATCCCCCCACCCCCAGCACCCTTTAGACCCCTCCCCCTCCCCAGCTAAAAAAATGTGACCATTCTTTTTTTTTTCGGTGACCAAGCACAAGAAAAAAAAAACAGTGAGAAGCAATGACGCTCCTCCGACTCCAAAACAAAAGCAAGTTCACTTAATTCGCCAGTGCTGGTCTCAGTCGCCATCCATCAGATCACAGATAAATTTTCAGCCAATGGGATATTCCTCGTGTTGAACGGTGCAGCGGTGAGAATGGTAAGGGAGTAAGATAAGCATCTGTGGAAAATGTGTCATAATTTATGGTCATGTGCACATACAATGAATATTTATTTTTCTTGAAAACATTGTAATGCAAGTTCTCAGATAAGCCACAACCTTAAAACCTCCTGCTTAACCTTGTGTCGGTCCACCTGCTGCGATGCCACAAAAATAGCTCCATCATACTGACATCCACTGGAATGAACAGACTCAGGGTTTGCCAACACCTTGTTCCCCAGAGTATCACTCTCCCTTCACCAGCTTCTCTTCTTCCCACAGGGCATCCTGGTCCCATCCTTTCTCCAGATAAATGGTGTTTAAGCACCAGCCCCACACTGATGATGTAGAAGAAAACAGGACTCACTGGACCAGGTGACCTTTTATAATTGCTCCAAGGTCCAGTTCTGACACTTGTGTACCCATTGTAGGCATTTGCGGCGGTGGACGGGGGTGAGAATGGGCACTTCAGCTGGTCCACAGCCACACAGCACTATATTCAGCAGGGTGTGATGCCCTATATTGTGACACATTCCTCAAGTAATTTTCATTAAATTCTCTGTGACTCGGGCGACAGTTGCCCTTCTGTCGGTGTGGACCAGACAAGATAGGTTTGGTTTCCCTTGTGCATCAATGAGCCTTGGGAGCTCAACACCCTCTCGCCCGTTCATAGTTTGTTCCTCCCTGCTCCACTGTCGTTAGATCCTCACCGCTGCTGACTGGGAGCATCTCAGAGGCCTTACTGCTTTGGAGATGCTCAGACCCACTCATCTGGCCATAACGATTTTGCCCTTGTCAAAATTGCTCAGGAGGCATTTCTCCCACATCCAGCACATTGATGATGAGAACCAACTGTTCACTTACCATCTACGGTCTGCCTAGAGACCTCGATATGTGCTGCTGTTATGAGATAATCAAGGTTATTTGTTTCATCTGTGAGTGGCTTTAATGTTTTGACTCGATGGTGTATATACACTGTATAACAGTCCATGTTTTCAAGATTTGCAGTAATAAAATATGCAAAGACAAACACTCGTACGTGCACATGCACACACATGTGCACATATACACACTTTGGGTATTCCTGTCTTGTGGGGACATCCAATGGACTTGCATTCAGTCCCTAACCCCTTTCCCTGACCTTAACCCTCAACAGTACATACCTAACCCTCACCTTAACTTTTACCCCTAACCTTAACACAACAAAAACCCTAATTCTAACCCTAACCTTAACCCAAAAAACCTGAAGCCCTGACCCTAACCTTAACCCGTAACCCTATAATAGCTCAGACCTGAAAATATCCCCATAAGGATGAAAAAAATCTAGACTTCCATGTCATATGGGGACATTTTGTCCCCACAAGGGTAGGTACACACACCGAGACACACACACACACATTCACAAAACATGCTCTCACAGTCTCCCCCAAACAAGCATCAGATGATACTTCATTGCAGGAAAGTCAGGGTACAGAGATGACACCCTGTGTACAGTGGTACAGACCTCGCCCATTTCCCGCCCCTCTCCCTATCACATCGCGTAACACAAGAACAACCCACTGTGGTAGAGCCGTCATTTCCAGCAACTGAGCAACTAGGGCCTCTCCAACCACTATCCTCTATGACAGCTGTAAGATTAACTTTGTTAGGTGTCGACCCGCTCATGCAAGCCAAATTAAATTAATGGAACAAATTTCCCCCGTAATTAAGATAAAAATTCATGTCAGCTGTAACCTTGCAGTGCACTAATTATGTACAAATGATTTATCATCTGTTTCGCCCGGAATATTAATCTTCACCTCATTGATAACTGTGGCCAGTGTTAAGAGATGAGAGTTGATTAACAATGACAGCTTCGGCTGTGCAGACTGCAGAGCACTGCCAGCCAATCAGAACAGCCATTTTCTCATAGTATACCTCCACACTGACAGTGCCGATGAGCATGGCAAGACTAGTTTTATATTATCATTATTGTTTTTTTTTTTTTCTGTCTTCCAGCAACCTGAATTTGCAGTGAATACAGGTAAATCCATAATCAACAAGTATAATCAAGTTTGAAATTGATTTTCCTGATATTAATTTGTATAAAAAAATTTCTTGCAAAGCTTTTTTTTTTTACCTCTTAGTCAAATAATAAATTGATTTTTAATTAAAAAAAATCTCCATTTATAATTATTTGAAAATGTGGAACATAAATGAGAATTCGGGAATTATTTTCTTCTAACTGTGGCTCTTAATAAAAATGGCAAAGATAACATTGTGGCGTGTAATACGAGCCATACAGTAAGTCTGTATTCTGTGAGAAATAATCCGTCCTGGAAGCAAAAGAAAGAAGGTTCTGGAGCAGAAAATGGTGGACGAAGCCAAGCGCGGAAAGACTAGATGCGGCAGCATATAGATCAACGGG
Source organism: Gymnothorax reevesii (assembly GCA_029721435.1). Classification (NCBI taxonomy): domain Eukaryota; kingdom Metazoa; phylum Chordata; class Actinopteri; order Anguilliformes; family Muraenidae; genus Gymnothorax; species Gymnothorax reevesii. Next base: position 67,362,764 of record CM056587.1, on the reverse strand, counting down.
TTCGCGGTGGGTTTGCATCAGTTCACTAGTTTCCATGGACACGTGGAGAAGAAGGCTGTACAGTACAGATGCGCATCCTTCTTTATTCACAGACATCCCGGCTATTTATTCCGTCCCCTGATACTGTACCCTCATTCAGTTACCTTGGATGCCTTCTCTCAGTAAAATGCGGTCAATTCATACCTCGCTGCATCTGCAAAAAGGCTAGAAAAGGTTCATTTGTAAATAGACTCTTTAATTCTATTGAAATATTATGCTATGCGGCCTTTTATGTAGGCTACCTTGAGTTTTTTATATTGGTTTTAAAGCAGTCTTTGAGCTACTGAATTAAGAATTATTGATGTAGCCATGTACGTAGCAGCAGGTATTCATATGTGGAAGCAGATGACAAGTTGATGAGGCCGACCAAAAGAAAAAAAATTGGAGAAATAAGAAGAAATACTGTCCCTACTATCTTGTTTTTGGAAAAGGTTTACATTTTATTGTTTTCTAAATGCATTATTATAATTACTTTTACTATTATTATTATTATTATTATTATGAAATATCACGCAGACTAGCCTATATTGCATTCGAGTGTTCAGCTGCTGTTTGTAATTGATCTAAATAAACCAAAATTCCGCAATTCAGGAGGGAAAAAGAACAATCAAACAAAGCTGCTTACTGAGGCCCCTGTACAGTTGCATAGTTTGTTTGTGAAAAAAAAAAAAAAAGCAGCAAACAGCAAACAGCAAACAGCTCAGTGACCAGTGGGTAGAATGAGTAACAGCACGGCGAGAGAATAGAGTAAAAAGGCCTCAACTTCGCGAGCTCTCGCGGAAAGAACAAGTAAGACGTTAGAAAGGTAGGCTATACTATAAATTCTGCGCCCCATTTTTTCCGTTACCCGGCCTTGCACAGAGGACGTTCGCTAGGTGGCGCCCCAAGGTCACATATTAATAATGGCATACAGTTGAATTGCAGTCTGCGCAGAATTCACCGGAGATCCGCTTTACAGTTTCCACATCTTAAATAAAGAGTATCATTTTAAATATTCACGGCTTGACTGGTTTATTCATTCTTCGTGAATTATTTTTTTCAGAGATAGGAAAGGGAAGAGCAAATTGAACAAACTGTGTTTCTGCATTAATCAGCGGACCTACGTTTTGTTCCTCGGAACGGTTTTGGATCTGCATTTCTGTGGCCACATGCAGCGGTAACTACCCAGCAGAATTGCGCTATGACGCTGATTCATGTTTTATTTTCTTGCTTTGTAAACACCATATAGTTGCTGAAAACGCTCCTGCCTTGTTTTCCCACATATTTATATTTGTATTATGTGCTCTATGGATTCAGCCTTTTGGCTGAAAATGCAGAATAACTGACTTTTTTATTTGAAATAAAACAAAACATGTGCCCTAACCAATGTAGTTCCTTGTGCAGTGTATCCATCGTAAAATTAATTGCATTCCAGACCGTTATTTTTGTTGTCCACACACCATGACAGATAACGATTCCTATTCTCCAGTTAGTCTCCACATTGTGATCAGTAATGCATCTGGCTGTGTAAATGTGAGATAGCCTGACCCAAGATGGGATCAGATTCGCGCATATCCTTAGTTTCCCCAAGAGAAGCGGAGAGAAACCGGCCTATTGCTCATATTTCTCTATTAATTCCAGCCTTGTCTTCTCCCTTCACTGAACCCTCACCAGCAACTGTGCCACAAACCCCGCAGATGTTTAGCGCATCTCCACAACTTGTCACAAGTAGTTAGAGAGACTGCTTGATCTGCCCTCGCTCAGTGGGATTGGGGGCTATGCGGCAGCGAGCCTTTATTCTGTGTTTTTTGATGAGTTTTCTGACTTCCCCTCCAATATCAACGACCCAGAGTACGGTTGATTAATAAATTAAATTTAAGAAATAAACAAATACTTTCCTTAAGTCTTTATTTGGTACAACAACTCGCCATTAAAAAAGTAAATAAATAAATAATAAATCAACTAAATTCTTCATGCATGTGTGCAATCAAATTACTTTCTTCCCTGAATTTAATACAGAATTAATTAAATGAATGTAAATATAAAGCTTATATATAGTTATCTAAGCAATTTCTTTCTCCTACCAAACCCTCTGTAAAGCTCATTCCCGCCTCAGCTTCTATCAGTGAATGGAGCCTTAGACATAAATGGTATCTTTAGCGCAGATTTTTTCATCACGACTGGAGACTGGAGCGTGTGCTCTGGGGGGTGAAGGGTTAATTAGAAACAAGTGAAAGGTCGAGGGGGATAATATGAGTGCTGAGGCCAATAATAAGGAGAGAGGGGACCACTTTGACAGGCGCTTCCGACGCAGGATTTATACCGGGGTTATGACAGTGGGACAAATAGCGCTGATAACGGAGAAGGGTCCTCAATATTAGGCCGAGCAGGAAGATGAATTGGCCGGCTGCCTCTATTCACTTAGCGTCAAGGGCCGCGCTCTCTGTCCATGACATTTACCCCCCCCCCCCCCCCCTTCTCTCTCTCTCTCTCTCTCTCTCTCTCTCTCTCCCTTCTTTCCTTTTCAATTCCCTCCCCTTCCTTGGCCCTGCTTGAATTTCCCGTTCCACCTCCCTTTCCCCCTCGTTCCTCTTTACCTCCAACCCGCCTTGCTATATGTCGAAGTTCAACAATCTGTCTAACCCTTTTCCCGGCTCCTCGCCCTCCCCCCGATCAGAATTCGGGATTTCGGGTTTCAGGGATAGAAGCTGATCGATCCTCTCAGCACTCTATCATCCTACAGGCCTCATAACAGCACTGACTTCTCCATAATAATTTGCGAATGATAATCCTCTTCGTTGCGCAGTGATACCTCAGCAGTATCGCCCCCCAAACGCTGCCTTACGCATTACGCTGCCGCTTCTCCGAGGTTTATTGTCAGCACTTTGTGTCCTGTCTCCCGTGCCCCGCGGTACAGATCCTGAACAGCGGTAATTGGCTCCGTCTGAAAATCCCGCTCCGCATTACTTTCATTATTGCTGCTCTTTTCCAGTTATTCACGACTGTTCACTCAGCATGTTCGATTTGCTCCGGCACATGGCCTTAATAGGCTTATACTATGGAAGTGCAGAAATCTGAGTGGATTATGGAAATCCGCTTCCATGTTAACGCTTTTTATTTACAAGTATTAGACTCGAGTGGCATATACACGCCATCCTTGCTGGGATTATTCTATCCTAAAGTTAAAGCACGAGTACGCTGCGTAAATACCTCCATAAGAGGCTGAAAGAATTGTTCCGGTGTCCAAGTGTTAGGGCGATATCCGCGTGAAGGCTCCACGAAGACAGATGGCTACGGTTTGTTCTTCTTTCCAGAAGGACTTTCCCTCTAATTTAATGTTCTCTTTCCCCAATAGCACAAAGTGTAAAAATCTGAGGTATGCTTATTCTTGAAAGTCTTATCAGAACATAATAAAAACCGTGGTGCTTTCACATGACTAAAACTGGAATTAAAACATAAACAGCAGACACAACAACGTTATGCAAAATACAACGTATTTTTCTATTAAAAAAAAAAAAAATCACCGTATTGGCCACCGGCAAGATATTTGTTGCGAGGAAACCATGAGGAACTGTAATCATTTATGCTCACAGTGGCAGCACGCCCCCTGTACATACACTTGTTCAATCAATACTGCTCAGCATGCTTCTAATTACAAAGGCTCCATTCCTGCAGCAGCCCAATAGCAAAATGCAATTAGCTGAAGTAATAATGAGATAATTGCCTTCTAATTAGTATCAACAGCACAACAATCACTTGTCATTTGGAGTGATAGAGGTGGATGTATGTAACCTTGGTCATTTAATCACTGAGGATACCTTAGCACTGCTTTCACACTACTGCTGGGCTTTTAGTTCACAACACACAAGGCTTTGCATTAGATTAATCTCGCTTATGGGCATTTTGTTGGAGAAACTACAACAAAAGCATGTATTTACCTCTGTCAGGGGGTATTGTGACCACTTGTGTGTGTGTGTGTGTGTGTGTGTGTGTGTGTGTGTGTGTGTGTGTGTGTGTATGTGTGTGTGTGTGTGTGTGTGCGTGTGCGTGTGTGCACGCGTGTGTGTGTGTGTGTGTGTGTGCGTGGGTTTATGGGGAGTTCAACTGTATGAAAGGGAAGATGTGATTAAAATTTTCAGATCAATCCAGATTCAGATTCTGCGGCTGATTCTAAGTGCTAATGGGACATTAAGGGAATGTATTCTTCCCTCACAAAAAGTTAAGGTAAGGATATTGACATTGTATGAATACTGCATTAAATTGTGCATGATGTGAAATATAATTACAATAATTGCAAACTTGTTTTTTTTTTTTAATTTTAAGATTACTATTTAAGAACCACCCTGTGATAGACTGGCGAGCTGCCCAGGGTGTGTCCTGTTTTTGCCCATAGTCAGCTGGGATAGACTCAGCTCCCCGCAAACCTCGTGAGGGAGGAAAGGTTTGGATAATGGATGGATTGACAAGATAGGAACCTACAGGCCTGAAAAGGTTAATTTATTGTCTGGTTATGGATTCAATAATTAGTATATACTGTAGGTCTCGAAGGTGTCAGAGGGTTGCTATTTCATAAGGGAGGAAGTGAGACTGCAGAATTTCCAGCAATCAATTATCCTGCTACAGCTGCCGCTACCTTACAAGCCAAAGATGTACTAAGTACAACCCAGATTTTAGAGCACTTATGGTTCAATAGAATGTATAAATTCTTAATATTCCCACTGATAAATATGCCATATTGTTGATAAACAACAGCAAATGTAGCACAAAAGAGTGAAATGCCATTTACATGGTTATCCCCACTGAAGGCCCATCTTTGGCACAGGAAACTCTGGCACAGCACTGGTTCAGCAATGAGCTCAAAATCCACCATGTTAACTGGAACAGGATGGACACGCCACATGACTGAGGCTGGAAAATCAGTGGCCAAATGGAAAGCGAGTTGAAAATTACACTGTAAACCCTAACAAGTGCGGAGAATTCAAATGTTTGGTGGAAATCGATTACCTCAAAAAAATATAATATGCCAACTTAATGATCTTGAGTTCACATCACTTAATAAAAAATATAAACAAGATGTGTTTGTGAAACACTGATGCCCCCATACATAACATGCACATGCTAACCATTAAAGGCCAATCATGAGTCAATCAAAGGTTAAAGGTCAAGGTCACAAGGTCAACATTCATGACCTCTTCAGGAAGGCCTTATCCTAAGGAATACATATGCTGGGTATTAAATGCCTATTACTAGCTAATGAAAAGTTATGGCCCATGTTAAAGTTTTTGTCACCAAACGTCATGCTTTAAGGTCAAGGTCACAAGGTCAAAAGTCATGACCCCAACTGAAATGCCTTCTCATGAGCAATGCATATGCCAAGTATCAAAGTCCTATCATGAGCCGATCAAAAGTTATAGCCATGGCAAAGTGCGGACAGACAGACAGACAGACGGACAGGTGAAAAACTATATGCCCCCGAAACTTCATTTTGCGGGGGCATAAAAATAACTTTGCCTTATGGTCCTTCCACACAATGTAAGTAAATTGGCCAACACAATTTTTTGAGAAATCAGTTTCCACAAAAAATTTGAGTTCACCACACTATCATGGTTTACAGTGTAGGCAACCTACAATCATGGCAGTTCACGCTAAATGCAGCTTATAGCTTCGCTTTAAATTTAGAACTATTAACCATTTGGTACTCCACCAGCTGTGACAGTGATGCTGATATTGTTTTCAGTATAGTTGTCCGTCTTGCATCGCGTTCAGCGAGTGCGGAGAGACCACACCTATCTTTGAATTTAGCCTTCCTTCTTATCCATACAACTTACCTGTAATGTTTCAGGGCTGCATATGAAAAGGTTGCGATACAATCATGTTCCCAAGAACAGACTCACCCACATCAATACGAAAACCAGAAAAATCACTTCTACCTGGTATTTGCCTGCCATTGCTGTCGCACCTTGTATGAATAAAATAAAATAAAAAATAACACAACTGGGCCGAGTTTAAATACTTGCTGTTGTTACGCATTTTACTGAATGTCATGTTTAAAAAGAGTCATTCCTGCAACCTAGACAAGTGGCCTATAGATATTTCACACTTCTAATATTGAACATTGGGCCAATTTGATCCAGGATTTTGTGATCATTCAGACAATCGAGTATCAATGACTTTAGTTGCTTTGGGAAAAGGCACGGGGGAAGTCATGTGTGTAGAATCATGGGAGAATTGGCCATGGCAATGCGCTGAAGCATAGCGAGCACATTTTTGCTTGCTTGAACTCTGCAGTAGCTCATCTGCTCTTTAGATCTCTGGGAAATTACGGAGCATATAAAATAAAGTAAGAATAGGGGATCTCCATCCTGAGTAAGCCAAGACATCAGTTTGTGGGCTAAATAAATAAATAAATAAATAAACATTGCCTAGAGCTAGCTACTTTCTAATTAAAAGCTCTGGTACCTCAATAACACGCTGTGAATGCTGATAAGGACATTCTGGATATGTGTTGTAGCACTGGCCATGTTCCAAACAGCTTTCTCACCATTTCTGACATGGCCCCTGTTTTATCTGAATGCAGCTTTGCTAACACAGTGGCTGTATAATTGACGAGAGCTGGCCAAGCTGTTGGGTACGACAAATTCTACAAAATGGTCTTTGCTTGTTGACTAATTTTGAAAGGGTCTGCAAGCTGTGATGATGTCACAGTTGCTATTAACACTGCTGTAAACAAATGTTATTAGCATACAAATGCATATGAGTCAAGTTGCAAAGCTTATCCAGTTCTAACATTGTATCATTTGCCAATTTTCAGCCATTGCAAGAAATATAGTTAACTGGCTAGTTTTAAAAAGTTTCACATGTGGACATTCTTATAAAATGACATTATTGACAGTGTGTTTTTTTCAACATTGAAAATGTTTTGTTGTTAATGTCAGAAATAACCAAGAAGGGCATTATTTCAAGTTACATTTTTTGTAGAGTTACTGTATAACTGATCCAGCAACATGGAGACCACAAAATAACTGTAGTCAGAAATTTTCTTGCTGTTGGTGGGTAATACGCCTGGAATATTCTTGTCTTGCTATGGCAGATGATGTAGTGTGAGACATTACAGCACATCATGCAATGCTTCATTAATGAGAGAATGATGAATTGGTAATGCTTTTGAATAACAAAAAATAAATGACCAGAAGCCGGTGTTATGATGTACACTCCAAAAAATTTCATTTGACGTACCTTACCTGTCCATTTTGACAAGCTTCTGAAGTGAGTCTGTTACTGAATACTTTTCCTCTATACCCAGTTTATTGCCAATTCATGGCATATAAAAGTTTAAATATCCTACTCAATGTAGAATTTGTATTTTTGAGGAGCAGCCCAAGATTAATCCACACGTTTTGGAGAGAAAATGCTTTATGAGGTGTGAAATGGACAATTTCTCAGAGGCTTGTATTCCAGCAGCTGCCCTGGTGCAGGACCCATGGAGATGAGGGAATGGCTTGTATGACATACAGAACTTGGGTTGTAGCTCATCACTTGTCAGTACAAAACATAATGAGCAATGGTATGCATATGGACACACGGCAGATGGGAACAATTGCCCTGTTTTCTTTCTTGTGTGTGGGTGGGTTGCACATGCCTTGTACTGTAATCACCATAACAGGGGCTTCACTGTCTGGGTCTGTCCTGTCACTGTCATTAGCTGATAACATTTTCTCATATTCATTTCATGGAGAGGGGAAAAAAACCTCTCAGTCCTTAGGCTCTATTTTGGTGCTTTTATAAATGACAATGCCCGCAGCAGTAAAGTTAAGCATTGTTTCGTCCATCGCAAAAAGCATTGACTTCACCTAGTTTGACAGTTTTCTGCTCTGGACTAAAAGCATTAGCATTTCAAAGGGTTGGACAGCACAGTCAGAGGCGTATCAATGCATAAAGCTGGTTCTGTCTCACAGACCTCATTTTTGTTTATGTTCTGACTCACTCAAACCACCTTTTAATGCAAATGCTGACATTCTATGGTAGTTCCATGGAACTGAATTGCAGTCAGCAGAGCTGTTTACCAATAAAAGCATAGTGGTTCCTGACAATGACCATTTTCATCATCTACCCTATAAACATTGGCTACTAAATGGTGGTTGAGTCTGAAGCCAAGGGGAGGATGAAGGCATATTTTTATATATGGAAATATTTTCTTTGTGTGTGGATGAATACAAATAATTAACTAGCCCTTGCTTGAATACTTTAAGTGCCATTTTCTGGACCATTTATTTTGCCCAGACTTTTCAATTCAAAACTCATTACCTGGTGAATCAATCTCTCTCCCCACAAAGGCCTCCACATATTAGCCAACTGCATTAGCGCGTGGTTCTCAGGGGACCAAAAGATGCACCGCGGTGCAGCAAGTTAGGATCTTAATCTTCACCTGACAAATTTGATAGTACCCCATGGTATTAACACACTGGTATTAAAGCAAATGACTGCAGTTAATCTGAATGGCGATAATGGAACTAAACCCTTACCACACCAACATGTAATTAATCTGTCTTAGTCCAAGTCCTTTGACAAAAGTGCCGCAGCTGCCCAATCACTTTTTATCAAAATTACCGGACTGGAGTGAGACATGCCCAGTTTTGATCTGTGACGCAGTTAGGACTCAGGTGACTGCGTTTTGGTCCTCAAATTGGGGCCCAGTGACACCTACTATATTGTTCAACTTATTTCACTTGATTTATGTGTCTTTCCATAGATTTTGGAGGGAGGACTCTGATGAAATCTGAATCACATGTTTATGTTTTTTTCTATTGGATTTTCATTGAGATGGGATTGCCAGCTCGGTTGTTCCTGCCTGCACTCACTCTGCTGAGTGGGAGAGATTAATCTGGAGGGATCATATCTTCAGAAAGAGGCCTCAGCGCAGGCTGGAAGTGGTGAAGTAGGAAAAGAACTAGTTGAATCTGTCGCACATTTGTTGGCATCTGTCATTTTTCAGGGAGGATAAACAGGTTTGTGAAGCTTTCCACTGTTGATTGAGTTAACTCAAAGTTTGTTTATTTTATTCTGCTCATTCTTATTACCAGGTCCCCACTTTTGTCAAATGTTTGATTATGCATTTACTTCAATGTCTGATGATGACAGAGCAGGAGGTAGGACCGGAGATGACCGTCTCCGTCAGGTCTCTTATCACGCATGACAGGATACACGGCTCTGGCAGCCTTGGAGGCTGTGTCGTGAGCCAAAGAGAGTATAAGGGGAAGGGACAGAGATGAGACAATATGACGCCCTGTTTGACTAGGAGGAAGGCCACCACCTACTGGGCGACCAACACCATGTCCAGCAGTGACACAGTATGAAGTTATTACTCACCAAGTGATCTTCTACACTAAAAATGACATTGTTGAGGTCTGATTTAATTGAACTCCCTTTTCAGACCTCTCAGAATGAGTTTTGGATGTTTTTTTTTTTTTTTAAATGTGGAGCAAATTATTCATTAGAACTTTAGTTGGATATTTCTTACACCAGCCTAGTCCTGTGTGCCCTGTAAAATCAAGTGAAGTCCTCGGCTGTGATGAGATGGACATTATCAAAGCTGTGGGCCATGTGGTTTGAAATATAATAATTACCGGCTATGGTAAAAACAGTAGAAAACCACCCCACAGTTTTTGAACGCAGCTTTAACACAGGCTTCAGGTCTTATTCTTGTTTCTTTTTGCCTGGTTGATTGCCCCAGGCTTCTATTCTCTCTGCCTTTAGACATTTACAGTAGAGGGGAGATGCGGGCAATAGTTAATGGTGGAAAAGACAGATCTTTCTGAGGAGCAAAGGCTTGGGCTTGTTCCAGTTGGGATGATAGTGTCTGATCTACTGGCGTAGGCATGCCGGAAACTGGAGCACCAGCACAGCTGGAGTCTGACTCTTCACCAGCCTGTTGCTTCTGAAACAGCTCCTGCAGACCCCATGACCCCACACTCTCTGCCTGAAAACATGGCAGCTCCATTTTGCATGTAAAGATATTGTCAGTCACCGCTTTTCAGATATGGGTCACTCCATACTAAACTGTACAATTCACTGCGTTGCATAAGAATGGTCAATACATTTTTTTCTAAGAGAATTAAATGATTTGCATTGTTCATATTTGTTCACTCCTGGATTGAAGATATACATAAGAATACCGGTCTGACAACACAGCAGATAAAGTGGTGTCCTGATGTCAGCCAAGGCATTACGAAGGACATGTTTTGTTACAAAATTTGGCAGCCAACTTCATGAAATGCTCATGACATGTCTGTTGATACTTTGAAAGAAAGTGAAATGAAATATTGCAGAGAAATACCCATAATAACGGTTTCAATTGTCAGCACTAAATTACCGGGACTCGCCTGATCAGATATGCTATTTGAAATGACCGTCGTGGGCGTAACCAGTCGCGTCCACACATGTTGCGTCCAGACCTGTGGGTTAATTTGCATAATGTATGCAAATGGCGTAAAGATGACCATCGCAAACTTTGGTACTCACTTCCTGCATCAAAATTTCACAAGGCATCAGACAATCATATATACCAGGCTTTAAAAAATAATGATTGAAGAAAGAAAACCTTTCCGTGTCCTAATATCTTGTTATGACCATAACAACATAAAAAAATATGTGTAGATCATGTCCTGTGCATAGACTGTTGATACAGATGGACGCAGCATCCGGATCTAAAAAGTGAGGCCAATAAGGAAATCTCAAAAATTTGCAATATATTTTATGGCCAGCAGATAGTGGCATCGGTGGTTGCAGAAAGAAGTTCAATGTTACTGAAGTCTATGAGAAAATGACCCTACTTTGCCACCTGATTTATCATTTCATTTTTATTATTTGAAATGCCTTTTTGTGAATAAAATAATATAGTCCTTTGGTGATTTTAAACAACAGGTAACCAGTCACAAAATTTTGACAATGCTTTGCACTGAAGCCAGGCGAACGGAAAACAAACATTGAGGATAATAGACATGAAAAACATCGACTGGCCGTAATTGTCCATAAATGGTACTGATGGACTGAGGCCATTTATCATACAAAAGAACTGACTTTGAAATGTATCTGATTTTCAGGAATTCAACATCTGTTTTGTGTCCTCGTTACACCCACAACGCCTGCCACCTTAGTACATTATGGGGTCACTGAAATGAAGTGATCACTCGGTTTATCTTCTTGCTTCTTTGTGATGCCCATGGATGGGGTTTCACCACTGCAATGAAAAACCTTGGAAAAGGTGTATTTGAATTTTCATCACCATTGTAACGCATTTGCACAGTTTAGTATGGAGTGACCCATATAGCTGTGCCATTCCTTTGCACTGTTATTGACATTCTCGACATTCAGTAACTGTCTTCAGACAATCTGTTACAGTTGTGGGCAGCGCCTGTCTCTGGTCAGGTGTTCTTTGGTTGGAAAATGATAAAAATTTGTTATTCTATGCTTCTTAAGTTGTTAGCAACCATGGATAATGTTGTTGGATAATCTCTCTTTGTATGGACATATAATACACTTCATATAACTTTATAACATATAATTATCATAATTGGGTTGGGGATGGGAGGTGAGGGGGACTCATATGAGAAAACAGTGTCCGGTATTATCAGTTTGATGCAATGCTATTTGGCCACACTGGATTCACACCACTGTGTTTGCTGGCCTACAAAATTAGATTTCCTGGTGAAAGTGACAGCATACATCTGAGCATAACCTCCCACCATCCAGCAGTCCACTGGAGTTTCTCTGTTCAGGAGAGACCCTTCTCAGCTGTTAAGGAATGGAGACTAATCCAGGAGAGAACTGAAAACTGTACGTTTTCCTTCAGATTAATGTGGACCCGAGCAGCCCCTTGGAAACCTGAATTGTTCAAAATGAAAAAAGGCCTTGTAGTCCTCTGACATGAAGTGGAATAAGAATGTTGTGGAAAATGTCTAAGACAGACAGACAGACGGTGGGACTGTGTTGTTTGGACCTGGGGTGGCATGGCAGTGGAGGCCCTTAGTGTTAAATAGCTGCTTCACTTCTCCCACATTCTTCAGGGACATCAAGGATGTGACTGGTTGAAGGTCATCCACTCTCCTTTCCTCCCGTTTTCTACAAAGATGATGCTGGACAGGATGATATTTGCGAGTGTTTGTATGTTTGTAAGTATCTCCAGGTAGCTGATCAAGTTGACACAAACCCCTACAGTCACTTAACGGTGAGCTGAGAGACAACAGAGGCAGAAAAGTGTCCTCAGTCTGAAATAGGGTGATATAAGGCTGGTGTAGACAGCCTGCTAACTTGCAGATAGAAAGACTGGAGTTTATTATTGTTTCAGTGTTTCTTTCAAAGAGAGCGTGGTGGATCTGTGTAATTTCCAGGCAGTTTCTCACAGCATTTTTCTTTTCTTTTGTTATTTTTTTGCCGAGTTTCAGTAGGTTTTTGGCGCTTCAACTTTGGCTCCCTAAATTATGCAAATCTGTGATTTACGGAGGTCTGATAAGGCATGCGGTAAGTGGATTAGGTTTAATTAGTGCAATGATTTGTCTCCGCTGAATTATCTCTCCATCCTGTCGCGGAGCATTGAAATCCGGCCATCTCAAAATATATTCCGCTTCTGATTCCTGGCACAGGCGCTTTGTAAAGGTGGCTGAACAGCAATGATTACCTTTTATGATGGATCTTGCATGCTGAATATTGACAACAACAACAGCAGAGAAGTCCCATCCTGCATTGCACTATGTTGATATGCCTGCTGGTTTGCTGTGTGCCCTGCCAGACCTACTCAGCCTCTCTTTTTCCGTTCCTGCCCAGTTATAGTGACACAGTCATTAATAAAAGCATCGCTTCCTTTTTTCGCATAGCATTTGCAAGATTCATGGATAAAACCGTTACAATTTTTGAATAACTGACCGATTAGGTTGTCAGATTTAGATCTCGGTAAAACCAGACAACATATTCACAGGCGAGTCTGTGACCATGTGTGCAAAGTTATATGTATGAAGCACAAACCTGATTAACCTAAATGTATTTCATTTCTATCAGTATCATAAAACAATTGAAGCGCTGATTACTAAAACCCCACAAGTCAAGTCAAGTGTGACTTATGGGGTTTTAGTAATAGGTGCTTCAATTGTTGCTTTGAAACAACAAGACTGTACATTCATCCTCATGTGGTGCACGAAATGTCAGATCTATAATACACTTTTTTCTTATGAAATATTGTTATAGGTTATACTTGATCAACACTAGGCAACTGAATACTTAAAGTTCATAGAAAAATGAGGGTTGTTCACTCAGACCATGATGAATATGTATAACTGAAACCAAAAGGAATATAGAGAGAAACCATCAATCATAAGGTGACCATGTATAAATGACATAAAGCTGAACTGTCTGGACAAGAAAAGCTTCACCAGCCAAGCAGAGGGCCAATCGAGTACACTGAATTACAGCGAACTCTAGCCAGTGAAACCTAACAATCGTGTGTACAGTAGTGTGCAGTGATGATTATACATTAAACAAAATTAAGATAAATCAGAAACTAAGTACTGTTCAAGTATTTACATATTTCATGTAGGCTATTATTGGATGATATAGATGAAAACAAGCAAACAGATGTCTGGAAACACCTTATCATGTATGAGCAAAGAAACGGAAAACCGCCGCAGCCATTCGCTGTTAGCTGTGTATAAATGTGTATTTCCTATGGTTGCACCTCATCCATTTCATGACTGTTTATAGGGTAGCTGCAAAACGAAAAAATCAAAGAGCACGTTTGGTCTGACTGATGTTAGTCATTGGCAAATGATCCAAATCACTCTGCCTAGCCAAAAAAAAAAAAAAAAAAAGCTGCAGTTTGGATGTGGGTAAGTAAATACTGAAGAGCCTATGATTCAATCATTATTGCAGTGATGAATAGGTGTCAGCGGTTTCAGCTTGCAATAATTATTTGAACCCTGACTGATGCAGCGTGAAGCTCCTCATTTCTTCAACGAACAAGCCAAAAGATAAGCCCGTGGTTGAAGAAAAGATGTTACTGTGTTTCATGATGGGGAAATTATTAGTCTGCTTCAACAGAAAAAGAAAAACAACAAAAAAGATGGCTGAAATCTTTGGAATAGGGTTAAGAACTGTCCAATGCATCATCGAAACCTTGAAGGATACGAGTGAACCATGAACTTTATGGAAGAAAACGGATTGGAAAAAATCATGAGCGATTGTGATTGAAGATCACATAAACACCTGGTGAAGCCACAACAAAACAAATAAATAAATAAATAAAATTACAGTTGACCTTTTAACTATGTTTAACTGCGAAATTAAAGCAACACTAATTAACTTTTCAACCTTCATGTAATATTTTCATTTGTACCAACTTTTGTGATGGTACATCGACTTATAACAGGTTGAATGACACCTGTCATGGCCTGAGGGCGTCTGCATCACTTTCACTGGCTCTATGCAGTTTTGAGGTGGGCGGTAGGAACCCCTCCACACAGAAAACTACAAATGCGCTGACTGCTTTACGGCATTCGTCACTTCCCCTTGTCAACATTCGTTAAAAAGACGGAAGTCGATGCGAACGCCTCAGTGGGATTACCGCTATCATGGCAGAAGCAGCAAGAAAACCAAAGAAATGAAGTTTTTTCTAAAACTAACCAACTGCAGCTTTAACTCTTGCGGAGAAAGAATTTTATTTCTAATCTCCACTTTTTTCTGGCTTTTTATTTGGCAGTTCAATTTTAAAAGGAGGTGCCAATATGTTTTGGAGGATTTTATTATTAAGAGGGGGCTTTAGCATATCAATATCACGAATGCGTGCTGCGCATGCCCTAGCAACCCAGTGTGTCATCAGTAACATGGATTGCCACATATAGCAGCACAAGAAATTAAACTCAAAAATTTCTTGACTGAATTTCAGTGGCTAAATCATGAAAATTGCTAAAACTGATCCCGACAACTGTCAAACACCAGTCTGTCATCTTGGATTTGCCCGAAGACGACTGTCAAACAATAATATTACAACTTGATGGCAGGGCCGAGACCATCATTTACCACCGTTGTCTACTTTCCTAAGAAACGTACTGATGGAGGTAGTGGGCATGATGAAATGCAAACCTTATTCCATCAAACACAGCCTATGCTGCAATTCACCATCAAGGCTGTTTACCTACACATGTTCTACTGTTATGCTGCCTATATAACAAATTACACAACCAAGCAATGAAAAAAGCTTGTAATTTAGACAGTAACATTTACTTCCCGATCAAAAAGAAAGCAGGCAACTTCAGCGTCCCTTTGAAAGTCTCTCTCCTTCATTATCTCTTTCCACCTGGGAAAAGCTAGCCCATTGTTTACCCTCGTTTCTTTGAATTGAAGTTACTGATTGTTATCCAAATCTTTATATGTTCTTATTATTCTCAGTTCTTCCGCCGTTTTTTACACTCTAACTAGTCCTTCAAACTTTGTGCTAGAAAACCCGTTCAAATATCAAAAATTCAGCTTGTTCAGGACATCTTCCATTCAACGTTTTGAAGTTATTTATACTTTTTAAAATATTAAGCTTTTTCTGAAAAATTATCCTCATTCAAAATGAATGGATAGAATGTTCAAATCCTTCAAATCTTCAGCCGCTTTAAACTTCAACTACTTCAGCATACTTTCAGCTAGAGAATTCATTCAAACTTTAAAATGCTCTCAAGACTTTCAGCTATTCAGCCACCATTCAACTTTTTAATATCTTTTATACTTTTTATGAACTGCTGTTAATTAATTGAAAATGTTATTGTATACATTGTATTGATTTCAGTTGGATTAAACCTTCTATTATTCTGTTATGAATTGCACTTGATTCAGTGTTTTTTGTGAAGTCAAGCTTAATTTGTTATTACCCAAGACAATCTAATCATGTAGCCTTACATGATAAACAGTGAAAAAGATTGGACCATATAGCCTAATTTGTGAACACTAAAAACATGGCTTCTATGATGTATGAATGTCATGTGAGGTCATTACCGTAACAAAGCTTTTCATTACCATAACACTTGCTGTACATGTAAATATTTGGGTGGGAATGAGTGATAACTTCAAATTTTATTTTTGCACAGGAACTATTTGTCAAGTCTTTTCAGATTAATGAATTGACATTTTTTATTTATTTGTAAAATTTATACCATAGGAAAAATTTTGTATAAAACATGTAATTTTGCTATGGTAATGAACATAATAGCTAAATTTATTATATCAATAAACATTTTTCTGAATGTTTACACTATGTGGCTATTCTGAACTACTAATAGGACATACATGAAAAAAATAAAAGGTCTACCTTTCATACATATTCAGTTATCATCAATTGAAAATGTGCGACGGCAATGAACATATTTGGTCAGTGACTCAATACATTCTGAAAATGTATTAAAAAACATGTATTGAGCTGTCATTTTAATTTAGATTGTTAATTGAGACCGTGCTTGCTAGTAATGAGGGGAAAAAACTAGCTAAATTGACCTAAAATTGTTTTTGCAACAGTCAGGACAGTTTCGTGAGAATCACCCATTAGCATTATCATTGTGATTTGAGCATCGCAAGCGATGACTGCAAACCGCAAATATAAATGCTTGAGTAAAATATGTAGCTTCCTTCTGTGGAAAGTACCAAAGATGGAAGATCAGTCATACTGAATCAGTGTGGGATTATCATCTCAGTTTATATGTACTTGACCAAGTAGTTTCTGATGATTGTTAGGAAATACTTTCAGAGACAAACGGTATTCTTGTCATGTTTTTTGTTGAGCTGAGTACAGTGATTGCAAAAGAAGTCTATCAAATGCGTTGGCACGTCAAACCATGTTGCTTGCTCTAAATAATCTGTAAAACAAAACCGGTGTGCATTGAGTTATGACTTTTCATAGTCCTGCTTGTCACTAGCACCTTGCGTTGATTGTAGCTAAAATTACAGGGATTGTTGCTTGTTTAAAAATTTCTTATTTTCAACATCGTCATATGATATTGTTTAGCCACAATTAGATACATTACCTCATCACTATTCATCCCTCAAACAGCCACTGGAAACAGAAACGTAGTTTGGACCCGTCTTCTGTTAATTTCCAGAACATCTGCACACGACCGGGAGATCAGGATGTTTAAGACACTACGCGCTGGCGCTCATGGGAAATGGGGTCTTCCATCAGGCAAAAACACTACCGCTTTGGTCAACAGGCACCACCAAATTCAACCAAAAATGAAAGTTCCATAGTGTTGCTTTAATAGCACTTCCATGTACACAATGGGACAAAAACTTGCAAGACTGGGACAAATAGCTGCTACTGATTGGTGAGGCTAACCACTAAAAATAAATACAAGTAACAATAATAATGACAACAGTAATAATAATAACAACTTCAGTTTGCTAAGGAGCATAAAGGTTGGACTGTGGAGTGATGGAAAAAGTCATGAGTCTGGATTTACCCTGTTCCAGAGTGATGGGCACATCAGGGTAAGAAAGGAGGCCCATGAAGCGATGCACCCATCATGCTCAGAGCCCCCTGTACAAGCCATGGTCTGGAGTTGCCCCTATTGATCAAATGTTGGCTCAGCAACCTAATGAAGGACTTAAATTAATCCCTGATGGCACAGCCATATTCCAGAATGCCAAGATTCATCGGGATCAAACTGCGAAAGAGTGGATAAGCAAGCATGAGGAATCATTTTCACACATGAATTGGCCACCACAGACTCCTGACCTTAACCAGTTGAAAGTGTTTGGGGTGGCTCAGACAAGGGTGGAAAGGGTGGTTTTACACTCACCATCAATACAAGATCTCCGCCAAAACGTAATGCAAATCTGCTCAGACATAAGTGTTGTAACATTCAATAGGATTGCCAAAACAATATCAGGATTAATGCATGCCATGATCACAGTGCAAACGGTAGTCCAATAAAATACGAATATGAAACTTTTTTTTTTTTTTAGCCTTGCAGGGTTTGAAAATGATTTTGGATGGAACATAATGGGTGGATTATTATCTACAGAATGCTTTTGACTGATCTGGTTGACCCTTCTGACTGGACACAGACAATGCATTTGAAAATCCTTTCGGTCAAAAACCAGGCATCTGGCTGCCATACTGGCAAATTAAGTCATCCTAAAACTGTGTGTGGAGAAAACTAGCCTTGGGCTATTTTTAAAGTTCTGCTATCATTTGATTCATCTTTTTTGTGCTCATTGCATTGCGTTCTGTTTGGGGTTGTTTTCCATATGCTGTTATTTTCAATAAGGAATGTTCTGTGGCTGGAAACCTTGTGCGAATTACACTCAGGTAAACATGTGATTGGAAAAGGCCCATATGAGGAATGAGGTAGTCACTGTTTTCCAACAACATGACATGACTGGTACGTGACTTCAGACATTTTCTGCATCAAATCCGAGCCTTGCGGATGATTTATCAATAAGGGAAAACAATGTTTGATAAAACAAAGTACATTTTTTGACCTCTGGCCTGTGAGTCCTGAGGCATTTCAAGAGCATGTTTTGCCCCCTTTTAACTTTCAAAACTTTCATTTCTAGGCAGTGGATCAGAGGTCAGCATCACATTGCATCAGCTATTATATGTGTTGAAAAATGATTGCCTATTTCAACATCTTCAGTTGCATGACATTGCCTGTGTGAGCCACAATTCTGATTGGCAAGCCCTGACTGTAGTGATAATGCATATGCCATACCTCTCAGTGAGAGAGATGCAGAAGTATTAGCATGAGTGGTTTAGTGTATGTTGAGGGTTAAAGATGAGCACCCAACCGCCAATAAATACGTCTGATGCAGCCAGCATCTCAAAAATCATCATGTAACTGAATTCGTAATGTAAGTGCATGTGTGGCACTGCCTTGCTGATTGTAGGGTAACTAGAGTGATTGGTACCCTAAAACTAACTTGCTTTGGGCAGATGGGGCTCACAGCCTTAGTTGGAAGCTTTTCTAGGAGACAGAAAACTCTGACTTCAAATCCCAGTGGACTGGAACACTTGTTAGCCCGAAAGGCGTTCATCTGATGGAAGGAAAATCTGGACTGAAAACCAGTTGGTCCGCCAGGTTCTGGGATCGTACTGAGTAATAATCATCTACTCCCCTAAAAACCCAACTGCTGGACACATTCTGGATACAGGCAATAAGGTTTGAGATCCATACAACAATACTGTTGAGGTGATGATAAACAGTTGTTAATTCCAGAAGCTGCGAAGAGTCTAATAGAATGTTCTTCAGTAAGCAGTCGGACCATCAGTGCATGTTTCTTCACAAAATACAGGACACTTTTAATAATTTACTGGGTGTGAAATTTCTACCAGCAATGCATGCAATAATGATGAAGACTAGGTTTATGACGAACTTTGAACAGTAGATGAAGGGTGTAATAGGCACAACACGATGACAGTAACCAGTGATATGAACACAAAAGTTGAAAGTGATAGTGAGGATATAGATCAGGTAATGGGAAAGAATGGAATGGGTGAAAGAAAAGACATAGGGAAAAGGTTGTGGGAGTTTTGTCAGATGAATGGATTTATAATCACTGGGACATTATTCCTCCACAAAGGTGTACAGAAAGACGCATGGGTCTCCCTGGATGGGCAGACAAGAAATCAAATCAACCTCATTCCTCAACCTCATAGCAAGGATGAAGTTCCAGACTTCAATCAGAGATATTGCGGTGTTTTGAGGAGCTAATTTCTCTAGTGATCACTACCTTGTGAGGGCTTCTCAGAAGTTGAAGTGGAGTAAGCATTTAGCTAGGAAAAAAATTCAATCGGGAAAAGCTAGAACAAGATGATGAGTTGAAAATGTAATAATGTTATGTATTAATGAACATAAAATATGGTCTTTGGTGCTTAGACCCCAGTATAAAATAAGTATATAACCTCATACGTTATTCCGTTGATTATATACTTTCTAAGAGTGATAAAATTGCCCCGAGATCTAAACAGCAATGGTGGTGAGAAACTGCTGCTGAGACCATTACTGTGAGTTGACTTGACCGAGGAGCTGGTTGAAGAACCCCTGAGGTCTTCACAGGATGGCCTCGAGGTGGAGGTGAGTCACAGATGCAGCAAAGCTGGTTGACAGCTGAATGACTGAAGGGAGAGAGACCTTTTAAAATTTGAAGAGCAAATGAATTGCCCATTAACACCATGTGAGATTCTGATTGGCCAGTGTAAGTCAATTCATTCCCTACGGCAAGCCACTGCCAACGGCCTGGCGAATTCTACCATTCCCTACGGTAAGCTGGTGCCAGCGGTGTGGATGACTTTTTGATGAAAACACGAAATCAGTCGACGATCGCGGTGATGGGCCACCATCAGAAATCTGTGCTAGAGGCTTAGAGCATGCACAAGGATATAGTCTTCCTGTTCAAATTTTCGCAAAGCTACTTTTCTACTAAAGCCATAGCTACAAAAAATAGAACGAGAGGACACCAGGGAAGATATAAGAGATCAGAGATAGGAGAGAGATCAGAAATAGGTTTGACATTTTCTGGATTTAAAGATCTACAAATGATCATACAGAAAAATGGATAAAACAAACATCCAAACGACTGAAGGAAGAAAAGCAATTATCGGTTGATTGACAATAAAGATCAGAAAAAGAAAGACACTTGAACAAAATCTGTAGAATACAAGGTCCAAGAAATTGAGTGGTGAAGTACAGCACATGCAGGGATGAAAGTAAATGGATGAAAGAGGTGCATCCATTGATGTCCCTTGTCAAGGCTCATCATAGTCATAGTCATAGTCATAGTCAAATAGCCTCAGTCTTATTTCTGTTCTTGGTCATTCTCCCTGGAGTTTCCAGTGGTTTTTTGTTCTTGTCGTTTTTTGCTCTTTAGTTCGTAGCTCCGTGAAGCTTTCCTTAGTTTGTATTTTACAACCCTTTGGGCCAAGCTTTTTGTTGGCCCTCGTGCCTGTTTTTCTTTTGTTTCAATAAATTTCCTTTTCCCCTCCACCTCGCATTTGGTGTCTTCCTGATCTCGGATCAGAGGGACGCAGCAGAGTCTGAAAAGTGAGGCCAGTGCGGAAATCTCTAAAAATTGCATTCTGTTTAATGGCCAGCAGATGGCGACATCGGTGGTTGTAGAGAGAAGTTCAATGCTATAGAAGTCTATGAGAAAATATCATACTTTCCCACCTGAATTATTATTATAATAATGATTTTCCACATTGCTTTATGGTATCTATCGCAAGTTTCAAGTCTCCTTCGATTTATCATAATGTTCATATTTGTACATTATCTTCCCAAATAGACTAGAATAAAGGATAAAGCCAGAATATGCTTTAGGGGCGTGGCTATCCTCTGGTCCTCATTAGATACGGTCAAATCCACCCCTCGCTCCTCCCTGGATCTTCAATTCACACTCTCGTCCAATAGGAATCACATCCAGTTTCAAAATGACAAAATAGCGCCGTTCAAATTAGCAAAATTGAGGCTACATAAATGGTATGCTGAAACCAATGTGTGATGCCACGGGTTGTTTTGTCCATCTTTTAATACATTCTATGGGTGCACCAGATATGGACCTGATCTGAACGTCATCTTCCTTGTAACCTTATGGTGAAGCTTCTGGTGCACAATGGAGTTTTTCAGTAAGGACCTCAGACCTCATGAGTCAACTGTGGAGGCAAGCAATCATCTGCTATTTTAACAGTGTCCAGCTAAAGATAGACCACTGCATTAATTACTATTTACACCATTACTATCAAGAATACTTTGATATCCAATGTGTATAAAACCCAAGCTTCTTCATCATTCTAAATCCACAACTGAAAGATGGATTAGACTCTTCGTGGTGTATGATGGCTTGTGGCTCATTTAACAGTTAACTAGTTTTTCCCTGATATTAGTCCTCCCACTTCTCCAATACGAAGGCAAAGTTATTCAGGGGAAAAAAAAATAGTGCAAAAGGACTCATGAAAGAAACAGGCAAAGTTGACTTTCAGTTACATTTTTGACCTGGAATGTGGTAAATTGAAAACAAGTGTACACGAATACAGTTTATTCAGTTGATATTTGCTTGTCGAATGTGTGTTTGTGTGTGTAAGGGCGGGAGGGTGTGTACCAGAAACTGGAACACAATCTGCGTTTGCTGCTCTATGATGTAAAATGATGTAACAAATGTGAAAGCATAGCAGGTGTCTGACAGTTACGGCTGCCTGTTGGCAAACAACACAGTCTTTAGTGTTCAGTGATTTTTAGGCATGAACAAAAGATAAATGGCCACATTAGCTCAGCGAGGGTCCCTAACATCGGACTCATGCTTACCTTGCAAAAGTATATCATTCAGCCTTGTAGGGCTTTATTTGATCATTACACGCAAATAATTTTTTCCAGTTTTAACGCGAGCATTTTAGTGTTTCCCCCTATGGTATCTCACCCTGGGCAGTACCAATGCGCACAAAGATTACGTTTACATCACAAAAGGACTAGCAAATTATAGGAATTATGGTGATCTTTGATATCTGGTTTTAGTCATACGTGCTTACTATTAAAATAAAATAGTAAAACACAAACTACAGATTGATATTGATTTTAAATAGTTATTTGTATTTCATAACTGCATGTCAGGCACAGAAAGTCTTTTCATGGGCAGCAAAACAGCTTCATTTGGTCTTGCTATTTTAAGTTCCACAGTTCAGTTTGGGAATTTAAAAATGTGTTGTTCTGTAAAGTACTGAATAAATGTACAATTTTTTCAAACCCAACACTAAAAAAAATCATGCATTAAGACCTATAAAATGGAAAAATACATGATATGCAAATGTGCATAAACCTCGACCCCTTCGTCTTTTTTCATAGAACTCAGTACCAGTCCCTGTTCACACATCAAATGGGGCAATTGAGAGTGATTTTTAGCACAATTTAAATTAATTTCCTTTAGTAATATGGCCTGATGATCACTCTGATAGACCATAAATTTAATTAAGAAGTGACGCATTTGCTGCAGGTATGTTTTAATGGTCAATCTAAAGGGTTACATCTATCTGGCACTCAGCTCTTGTCCCAGTTAAGCTCACTGATGGCTCCCTGGACGTGCGGAATGGGGAGTGTTTGTGAGTCAGCAGGTACTACAGCACCATGCTAATGCAGATTAATGCTACCTGCCTCCTCCTGGCTGGCTCCCCTGTTAGAAGTAATTAAGATTAATAATCCGTCTTTGGGGTGCTTTTGTGTGTGGAGTGTCGTACCCCCCCCCCCTCCCCCCCATCTCCCTCCCACCCACCCACCGCCTTTCACAACGCAATCAACGACGTAAGTTTGAAGGAGAATGTTTTCGGTCTCTCTTTATCATATTGCACCGCTTGTAATTGTTATCATTTACATAGACCAGGACTGCTCATTATTAATGAATTAATTAATCTCTCTATTCAGCCGCGATGTGACATGCAATTATCTCATTGCCGTAAATTAGGGTCAGACCACATGGTTTTGAGAGGACTTGGCTGCCTTCTGCTTGAAGTCTTTAGATTTGGCACAACAGATTTTGCCAACCTTTTGTGGTCTGGGACGCCTACACGGATATAGTGAGCATTGTGATGGTCTTATGCAAGGTGGAAAAATATATTTGTTGCTAAATCCTGCTCTTCATTTAGATGGGTACCTGGTCTGTGAATAAAAGGGACGGCCTGGAGAACTGCACATCTGTTGAACTCCACTAAGGGTTAAATTTGCCACTGTGATCTTACAAGACAGAATACTTTATTTTACTTCCTCTCTTTGGACCCTATGCTAAAATGACCAGAATATAAATGCAGTTGATAAATGGAAGCCAAAATAACCATAAAAGAACTGTCACATGCAGGACACACAGCTGTGCCGAGCTTGTTTTAGCCTATATAACATAGAATTTTGCCAAAAGTTCTGTTTCAGTCCATATTGTACAGTGCTACGCCAAAAGGCCTTTTAATCTTCTATTGTACAAAACCAGAGTGCTACTTCAACAAATGACATGATAACACTCTAGAATAATGGCTCAAGATCTGACTTAACCAAATAACATCTGAAGCCATGTTTGGGCCAAAATCTCTCCGTTCTCTTTATTAACCCTCAGTTAAAGTACCTTTCCAACTGTGTAAAAATAATTTCCTCAGGCAAATATGCTGATTATGGGCCAATATTTGGAAAAATAGATTTTAAAAAAATTTTATCCTTTGGTCCTCCTTTCCAAAATGTAGCAGATCTGCTACACTGGGTAATAATGTAAATGGAAAAATTAAAGTGACGGACCATTCAAGTTATTCTCAAATGTTCATTTGGCAAAGAGAAACAAAACCAGCAGGGTGTCCAGGCTGTTAACCCTTTCACTCTACGTAGTAGATATGCTACAGTGGTTAATAGAGGGTTAAAGCACAGCAAAGGCCATATACTAGATGCTCCACCCTAAAAATACCCAGAGGTACATTTATCCGGGTGATACAGAACTTTTATTGGAACTAATGCTCCAGAGTACCACCGTACATCGGCACTGCATATCTAAACTGACAGTGTTGGCCTTTCATTGAACACCAAACAGGAGAACAAGTTAAAATCCTCATGGAGAACATTGTAGAATGCTGTAAAACCATAGTTGTCACAATGCAAAGTTTTTGAAATATAGTCATTTAACGAAAAATGTAAATTGCAGATCTCTCGCGAGTGGACTTATGAAGGTTTGTGTCTGTATGCATAATGCCTTTTGTGTCCCATTATATTCTCATTATAGCAGTTTGACCCTCTGAGAGAAGAATCAGAATCATTTTTGCTTTAAACTGATGACCAATCTCCCCTCCCACTGTTTTTCATTGTGTCTGTGCGTTTTTTTTTTAGGATTCATTTGCATCTGTTTAAATCATGAAGCTGCCTGACAACTGCGGTGTAGAGCAGAGCTAATGGGTAATTTAGCACAGATACTTCAGGAAATGAGAGGGATGTGCAGGAGTGATTATCTTAAGAAGAGACGCCCTCCAATATTAACAGGTAAGAGACCAGGCGCAAAGGACCTGCAGTCTGAGGCGCAAACATGAAAGTTCAAGGAAATGTTATCACTGAAATGCGCCCATTCAATAAAGAGTTCGGAATCATGCTTACTCATCTGTTTTTACTGTGAAGCACCAATATGGCGAATGAAACTGCATAAAATTGATTTGATTTTATTCAACTGATACAACTGCAATAGATGTAAAAGGCCCTTCCAGGTGTGTCTGCGAATTTTCAATTGTTGCAAAATTGTATTGAATTGAAATGCTGGTTAAAAAATAAATAAATAAATAAACCTATATATATATATATATATATATATATATATATATATATATATATATATATAGTTGAAGTTGCTTTTTTCTTTTTTTTAAGCCAATGACCCACATTGGTGGTGTGATGACATTAATTTTGGATAGTAAATGGTAAATAGTGTAATGCTCTATATTGTAAATGATGTAATGGTGCTTATTAATGGTAAATTATGTAACGGTGTACACTGTACATGAAGCTTCTGTTAATGAGGGCGGGGCCAGAGGGGGGTTGGACGGCAATTACTGGAGCATCAGCGAATGAGGCAGATTCTAATTAATTATACATGAGCATGAAAGGAGGCAGCAGTGCAGGACGATGGCTGCACACGTGTGACGGCTTACGTATGGGTGCTACGCTCACACAAGAGGGTAAACAAGTCCATTTTTAATAAAGGCTGTACCTAATAATCCCCCTGCCAGCGTGTGAGGCCTGGCATATGGGGGTAACCGGCAGAGGGCCGGCCGAGGGCCAGCGGAGGGTGACGGACCCAACAGCTGTTTGCTGTATTGGTGCTGGGTGTTTCTGCGCTGAGGTCCAATGGTGGCAGTGTGTGTGTGTGTGCGCATGTGTGTGCGTGTTTGTGTGTGTGGAGGGGGGGGGGGGGGGGGGGGGGGGGCATATGAATGTGTATGTGTTTATGTATCTGCAGGTGTACATTTGAGCACATCTGTGTTTGTGTCTGTGTGTGTGTGTGTGTGTTTGTGAGTGCACGTCTCAGTATGTATGAGTGTGTGTATATGCTTGTTTGTGTGTGCTTGTGCTTGCGTGTCAGTGTGCATGTGTGTAGGCATTAGTGTGCGTATATGCGTGTACACGTGTGTATGTGTGCACTTGAGCGCGCGTGTGGGCGTGAGTGTGTGTGTTTGCTTGTGAGTGAATGTGTGCTCGTGCGTGTGTGTGTGTGTGTGTGTGTGTGTGTGTGTGTAGGGGGTGGGGAGATGGGGGGTGGAGTGTGAGCGATAGAGGCGGGGACTACAGGGACTGTCCTTGAAGCTCAGCAACGAGCGATGATAAAGCGCGCGCGGATCTGGGCAAGAAATTGTTTCCTGGGCTCCACTCTTCCGTCACCGCCCATCCCATGTGCCCCGCCAACACCCCCAAACAGCCCCATCTACCCCCCACCGCAAACTGAATCGCTGCGTTAGTTTTCAAAATTAGCCTACATATGACAAACATCCCAGTTATCTGCGGATATTGGTCCTGTATGCGGGAGAGGGAGGGAAAGCAGAACCTTCGCAAATATTTTCAT
The DNA here is from genome assembly GCA_029721435.1 of Gymnothorax reevesii. Taxonomy (NCBI): domain Eukaryota; kingdom Metazoa; phylum Chordata; class Actinopteri; order Anguilliformes; family Muraenidae; genus Gymnothorax; species Gymnothorax reevesii. Next base: position 67,336,172 of record CM056587.1, on the reverse strand, counting down.
TGCGAGCTTTAAAATGATTCAGCCGTGTCATCAACGGCGCTCTTTTGTTTCCCTTTTTGGCCCTATTCCATCGTTCATCCCGCGAGGAGCAAAAAGATAAAATGGTGAATAAAAACATCCTAATAGGACAAAGAGGGTTAAGCACACCATTTCTGGTAGAATAGGCAAATCTATTCACACAGGTCGCTTCACACTTTGTGCATATGTCATGCGGTGAGTAGCCCCGGAAGCATGTTTGTCCTACCTCTAAGAGATTTTCACACTCCGTGGGACACAAAATCTCTATAAAGTGACTTACTGAAATGGGAGAAAATTGGAAGCGGTGGTCTTCCCTCTGTTTCTCCGTTTTCCCATTCTGCCTCCTCTGAACTGTGAAGAATGATCCCGAAAATGAAATCAGGGGAGAACTCGACAGAATCCTGTTTAATGGTGTGACAAAATGAATCACAGCTCTTAAAAGCATCCATCACGACTAAAAGGTGACCACAAATGATCTGCGAAACACTATATATTGATTACCCGTGTACTACAAGTGTCGGATTTAATGTTCGAACACCGCAAAAAGGCGGTCGGGACAGCTGGCGCTTTAACTCTTCTTTGATAGATTTTAATGGTGAAATATTGATTTCTGTCTGGCCAAGGTCTGTCGGTAGGGGCCAAAGTCATTTGTTGGGTAATGCTGGACACCCAGTTTGCGACTAACAATCAATCATTCTGGCACCAAGCACTGAGAAAAAATGTGCGCGCACCTTGGACTTGAACAATATTCCATTGCGCAATGCGTGGACGAAACTCAGATGAAACACCCCGATGAAGAAAAGTGGGGGGAAAATATGAATGCTAAGACGTGTTTATTGAGTGGGGACGCTTGGCAAATCGTAACTGACGCGAAATAGTCTCTCGGAGCCATGGAGAGAAAATGAGCATCTTCGTAAAAGGGTCTATATTTTATTTACACATCCGTCGGGAGACTGGAAGCCCAGGTAATCTGTTGTGTTACAACTCAGTGCTCGTTCTCTCCACCCAGAGAGATAACAGAGTGGGGGCTAATGGGAACCCATCAATCACAATCAGTTTCCAATTCCGCTGGTGTCTTCCCTCTCTCCGCGACTGTTAAAGCTCCCTAATAGCGGTGATAACATAGTTCTATGGCTCCGATAGTACTGCGCCCCGTCGGAGGGTCGCATTCTAGGGTAGATTGAGCAGGTGCGAAGTCAGCATCTCTTTTCCACAAGAAAATGAATATGGGTGGAACTTGACAAGTCTCCGACATCGTCTCCACGAAATAATAAAATATGCCGCCAGATTCTTGAGAGACCTAGGCGGTTGTCAGCACACAGAATACACTATGCGGGAGAGATAATGGCTGGCCTGATTTTGATTATCTTGCTTACCTAATGATTTTTGCTCCAGTGCCCAGCTCAATCGCGCTCATTGGGAAAGCGTCCTATTAGTATGTCAAGGCAGTACCTAATCGTTATCGAGGATTGGGGCCCTCGAGCTATATGCCTACCCGCTAAAGCGGCTACCAGCCCGGTTAAAAGCTCCCCGTGACAGAGTCCTAAGCGGTAAAATAGATTCAATGTGGCTTGCGCGGGGCAACCTCGTAATTAAAATGCCAAGTTTCTTTTAACACACCTCGGACGTGGTCTAATCAGACCCACACACCAGTACCGAGTGTAAGTATATTTGCCACGGCCAAGACCGATTAAGGAGATAAATAAATCGGAACTGTGAATTTAAGTCCCGACGCGTTTTGTAGAGCGGGAACTGGAGAGTGTTGCATTGTGAGAAAACGAGACAGGCTCTAAATTCTAATTAAAAGAACTAGGCTCGCTGTGTTCACCAGTATCCAAAGTTAAAATGATCCCCGCATCGCAAAATTCTCTTGGCCGGTGCTTAACTCATTTTAGGGAATAATATGGATGTAGTGGGTACGAGGGCATTTTTTTAATGAAACGTAAGATTTTAGATTAAATATGAATTGCATAATGCAAATCTGCACGTATTTTTGATTTGACAGTGGTGCTCCATTACCGCCTTGTCCTGATATAAAAAACAAGGGCCTAATTTGCTCTATATCTGTATCACCAGAAGGTGGCATGAAGTCACTGGGTTATGAAAACCTGTAAGCGTCGACGACAATGTGCTCAACGGTCGATCGAAGCACTGAAACGTACACGGTCCTAAAGCCTGCTCGTAGTTCCAGCAATCAGATAGAAGTGTATAGTTATATGTAAAATAAAATAAATAAATAAATAAATATCACTTTAATCCTACAGATCTTCTTCATATAATAATATTAATATTAAATATAATAACAACGACAACGACAAAAAAAAAAATAAAATAATAAAAATAATAATAATAACTGTTATCATTCTTCTTATTATTATTGTTATTATTATTATTATTGTTGTTGTTATTATTATTATTATTATTATTATTTTGTTCGTCTCTGAAGAAATCAAAGGATATATTCATCATATCAGACTAACAAGATTGCGCCATTCCTAATTAAAATTCATTGCCTCTATTTGTCCACGGAATCCAGTTGGATGTATGCTGTGACTATTGCTCGCTGATAAAAGATTGCGTTACGAGCGATTTCTAGCACGTAACTAATATCGGGACATCTTCCTATAATCTCATATTTTAGAACGGTGGCTTGAACGGGAACTAGCCGATCTTTTCACTAGAGTAAACTATACTGAACTAAATATTATCCTATTTTTTTTTTAAAAAAAGAGTTACGAATCATATACCTTTCATACTTAAAAATGTAGAGAGTAGAAATGAAATAAAATATAAGTACACTATTACTGAAATAATAAACGTCTTACCATCTCTTTTCGAGCGAATCTTCAAGATCTGAGTCGAGTTCTGGCAATCAAACACAAATATGAACTAAAATATACCGTAAAAACAACAGTTGGTGCTTGCATATTTTCTATTTTTCTAAACTATTTAAAGTATTCAGTCAGACAAAGAAAATTATTGTAATTTTTTTTTCAGATTGCCTTTCATGTTTAGGATCAGTATACTTACTTGTAACATGAATTTAAAAGGTTTGTTTAGTGTCGCTGCTGCTAATGATGATGTTTATTATTATTATTATTATTTATACAAGAAATTGCTACAGCTTATATCTAACGTAATGAAAAAATACACATTCATTAATATTCTGGTTAATACTCATTAAGAATATAAGTAAGTAAATAAATAATTAAATATTATTGGGTAAAATGGTGCGGTAGGAAAGGATATTTATCATTTAATGCAGCACATACAGTATTTCCAAGAAGCGCGATCCTATTATTAAACAGCCCCTCATATGATTGTGAGACTGGTTCACTGAACGGACACCGCGGTTGCGCTGTGTGATTTACTCCAAGCCGAACCCTGATGTGTCACGTAGAATTTTTAAATGCTCTGGCGAAGGCTGCAGGTATAATAACCACTCGTAGGCCCAGTTTGTGTCGGTGCTCACATATGAAGGCTTGCCAGTGGGTTACTTTCACCCTGAGCATTGTGCTGCATGACCAGCCCAGCTAGTTTCCGAATATGTTAATTTAGCCAAAAAGAGAGATTGTAAAGCAGTCTTTAAGATGACATGGGGGTCCAGGCTATTTCTTGTGATTTGCATGCATGGGGACACAGCAATGAGATAAATCCAGCACTTTTTCAGTCCTTAAGTCTTCATTTCATTTATCTGAAATAATTTATCCTAATGTTACATACACTCAGAGGCCAATAAAGTTAATTTAATGCAGGTGTATACTGTGGTTAAAAAAATACATATATTTGAGCCCCCTAATAAAATGCACTAATTAGGTTCATCACAATGTCGGTCAGACTCATTATTCGACCATGATTTGAGGGTTTCCATCCAAAATTGTATTCTCATGTCAGGCACTGTTATAATATTTATACCAGAAACAGCTGAGTGGAAATGTGATTGTATGGTGTTGATGTTCTGGAGGGACAGCTTGTTGCCTGGCGCCCACTCTTCACTTCCTGTGGAGGATCAGGTGGAGGTTAAGGATCAGCGGGGCTGGGATAATGGCCGACTTCCTCTTCGTTTTGTACCCCTTTGTGCTCACCGCATTGGCGGGGAGGAACTGCCAATCAAGACCTTTTTTTTCACTTGTGGCAAAAATCAGTGTGTCGTCACAGCAACAAGACAATAACAGAGGAATCTGAGCTTCAGTCTTAATGGAGGGCTGGATGGGAGGGGGTCTTAATAGGATTGACTGAGGTCATTAGACCAGCAAGTGTGATATAGAGGTGCAGCTGAACCTGTGAAAATTAAACACGGCAACCGCCGTCAACCCAACCAGAGAAGAAGAAGAAGAGAAAAAAAAGGAACAGCAGTGAGGGAAGGACTGTATGATTCCTGCTCAATATTTGAGAGTGACCTTTTCAGCAGATACTCAGGGAAAGGTATGGAATCTGCTACTTTTCTTGACCTCTAGAGAACATTCCTGATTTTTTTCTTCTCTTTGACCTATACAGTTGAAGCTGTCTGTCTCTCTGAAGTGCATCCAGATTTTAAACATCACATCATATGCCGGTTAATAAGAGTTGTAAAGGTATTAAATGTGCTGTACAGAAGTTAAACAGTGCTCCATCTTACTCTAACCAGAAAAAAAAAAAATATATATATATATATATAAATATATATATATATATATATATATATATATATAGAGAGAGAGAGTTGAGGAGTATACCTTAAAAATAATCCATAATATACTGTGTGATGCATTACAGATGAAATAGAGCAAATATGATGCAATAAGCAGTACAACATGTTGGAAATTAAAGATTAAAGAAGCTATACTTCATATACATGGCAGATTCCTACATGCTAAAGACAATATTTATGTCAATACATTTGCAAAGAGGCAATTTGCCACCACATATAACAGGGAAAATGCAAGCTGAAAATTCCATGATATCTCTGTTACCAAATATACGGTGAAACAGAAAATACAGGCATATATTTTAATTCAGCGTGCGGACACAAGTAATGGCTCGTAGGGTGATGTTGGCTCATTAAAATAAAAACTCTCACAACGCGTCAGGGCCGACCAGTTTAAAACACGGGGCGCCCTCGGAGTTGCGAAAGTTCCCCCAGTTTCCCGGTCTCTCTCCACAGCACATCAAAGTGAGGACTTTGTTTGGGAGGAACAATGTTCGCAGTCACACATGACGGGCCGCGCATCGCCGCGCGTTTGCTCCGCGGAATCCCCCACAGACGCCCAAATCTCCCGATTATCGAAGCGGCAGATGCTGCTGGGCCCATGGAGGGAAGCAATACCTCTGCAGCCTTACTCCAGTCAGGAAATATAACCACAGAAAAGACATTATATAAAAAAATATGTACAATAAAACAAAACTAGTGAATAGCTGGAATGTTTCTCGAATAGGGATAAATACAGAAATGCATATGAGAAATACGTGATTTTTTTTTTGATTTTTTTTTTATGTTCAAGTGACTTAGTGATTTTCTCAGCCATGACAATAAAGCTTACTGTTCAAACAAAAATACGGAAACCATGCACAGTAGGCATTCTTACTCGGCATTAGTACTTTTTGATGAAGTACAACTGTGCCTATTAGATAATAAGGCGTGAACATAAATTATATGAATAATGTGATACATGTTACTGATTGATTGGATGGGGAAATATTGTATTGGATTTTTTAATTTTTTTTTTACTTTTCCAATTTAATGCTTTGTCCTTTCCAATAGGCAAAATTCTAAATTTCTTCCAAAATATCTTAACTGTTCAACAATGTCTTACGCTGCCTTTATTTAGGGCTGAGGATTCAAACTTACTCTGTAACTACATAAACTTTATTTTAACACATGAAGCAAAAGTGTCATATCTAGTTTTGGGTTTAAATTCATTCCGAACCGCACCCGTGACCAACAGTGAAAGTATGTGTCCTCTGCATCCACAGATGATGGAGAAAAATGGGAAGACTGATGACAATGAATTTATTTTGCATCAAGAGAATGCGGTTTGTGTGCAGGAACATATGGGATTGTCATCACAGAGTGATTTGCAGATTTGGAATTCCCATAACCTCTGCTACGCTTCAGTCATGGAGGTCTAACAGACCTTCTGAGGCACTTAAAACATTCCCTCACACACACACACACACACACACACACACACAGAAGCACATGTGCACTCGTACACAGACACAAACATACACACACACACACACACACACACACACACACACACACACACACACAAGCAGGCATGCATGTTCTCAAACACACACGCTCACACACACATACACACAGACACACACAGACATGGGGCCTGCAATGATAATTGAAAACACTGCAACACGCTGCATTGTGGTTTGTGAATTAGTGTCTGTCTCAGGAAGCTTTGTGATTCGCAACAAACACGTCACTGTCTGCCAGCAGTTTACTCAGAGATTACTGCAGTATACTGCCCTCCGAATGCATGTGCAGATTTTAGAGGGCTGGACTCTTCCTGTGAAGCACTGTGGAGAGGCCTGGCAAACTGGAAACAATGTCAACAGTACTAATGCCTCTCACGCTTACAGACAAACAGGCTCACACACACACACACACACACAAACACGCAAACGCAAACACACACACACAAACGTACACACATGCATATACACACACATGCACAAACGCACACACACACACACACACACATGCAAACGCACAGACACACACACACACACACACACACACACACACACACAGAGCAGTGCTACAGGCTGTGCTGCCTGCTTCTGTGCTTCTACCGCTGTCTAATCACAGACAGACTCACGATTTTGGGTTGAGATATTTGTGTGTGTGTGTGTGTGTGTGTGTGTGAGTGTATGCGTGAGTGTGTGTGTGAGTGTATGTGTGAGTGTGTGTGTGTGTGTGTGTGTGAGTGTGTGTGTGTATGAGTGCGTGAGTGTGTGCGTGAGTGTTTGTGTGTGTGGGTGTGTGTGTGTTTGTGTGAGTGTGTTTGTGTGTGAGTGTTTGTGTGTGTGTGTGTGTGTGTGTGTGTGTGTGTGTGTGTGAGAGAGTGTGTGCGTGTATGTGTGTGTGTGCGTGTGTGTGTGTTTGTGTGTGTGGGTGTGTGTGTGTTTGTGTGAGTGTGTTTGTGTGTGAGTGTTTGTGTGTGTGTGTGTGTGTGTGTGTGAGAGTGTGTGCGTGTATGTGTGTGTGTGCGTGTGTGTGTGTTATTGAGGTAGACAGTGAATGTAGACTAAAAATGGCTCATTGCACATGGCAAAATCTTGCCCTCAAACCCTAAACCCTCCGTTCGCTCCAAGACACAGACTCTAGTGTTGGGCACTGCACTTAAGGCTTTGGAGGGGCTGTAACCATTTTAATGGAAATAATTTTTCATTTATTTATCTTTAAATCCACTCAGTAAAAATCAAATCCGTCCTTTGATTTTTTCCTGTTTATTAATCCATCTATCTTTTAAAGTTTGAAAGTACATATCTAAAATGATCTTGGAAACCCGAGACAAGCAGAAATACTTTCAGTAAGAATTACAGCCTAGATAATGAGGCACTTTTATTCCACATGCATTGTGTACACCGGGCCCTGTAGCTCTCGTTCTGCTGCTAATGTGTTTGTGCTCTCAAAGATTTGTGGGAAATTTTTCTTATTAGGTGTCAGTGATTGTCTTGTGCTTTATTTGAATCTATTATTTTCCCAAATTTATTTTTGTGCTTGTATTAGAATATTTGAGGAATTCCATAAGAGTAAACACAGGGTCCACTGAATCTAGCAGTGAACAGAAAGCCGTAGCCCAGTCAGAAATCAATGTTATCAATTTTACTGTTATCCTCATAATATGATATTATATTGATCTCTGGATTAGTTTGTTGTGTTATTCAAAAGGATCCATGCACTGCATGTTAACGAGAGTTATTTTTATGCCACTGGATTTGGAGAACAATTTCTCATGCACAAATGGGTGCAATAAAGGCAAAGTTGAACTAAAAAAAAAAAAATTAAATGTCTCACATACCCAATAAATTACCAAGTTCATTTTGATTCTTGCATGCCTTATTTAAACAGTTCCTTAGCTTCCATCCATATCACAGTCTGAAACATCGTAACCCAAAGACCATTTTCCATATACTTGTCTTTAATGGCAATGAGCAAATTCCACCTCATTTCCTTCAGCAGCTAAGCTGACCGGTTAAGAAGTGAAGGACCTGATGATGCCTTTGCTGAGTGGGGGAGGCAGGGTGGGTGAGGATGGCAGGCCGAAAGGCTACAGTGACTGTGTCAGGGCAACCCAAAAACACCCTTTAAGGCTTGCATGGCGAGAACCTCCGAGGAATGCAAATGTCATCGATCGGAGGCTTCGTTAATGCAACTCATTATTGAGTTAATGAAGCCTAGGCAGGCTGAAACGAGTGAGGGAGTGGAATGACGAGAGGGCGAGAGAGAGAGAGAGAGAGAGAGAGGGAGGGGGTGCTTCATTAACCTTGGTGTGGAGAAGGTGCTGTTCACAGAGTACAGAGTATGACCTTTAGTGTTGATTCTATCTGGAGACAGGAGTTCAGCAGGATTGTGTCCAGTCTTTCTTTTTTTTTTTCTCTCTCATTGTTGGAAGGGGGTGGGGTGGGGGGTGGTGGCAGGTGTGGAAGTAGCAATTACAGTTTCGTTTTGTGCCGAATCAAAGTCTAACATCAAACATGAGGCCAAGGTGATTAAAAAGACGTAATGAGTACGGAGTGCGTATTGTTTGTAAAGCCTTGCTTGCATCTCAGTGAAAACCCTCGATTCTAAGTCTGCAGAAAGTTGTGTTAATAAAAATTCTAACGGCATGAATCCTAATGTACAGTAAACTATGTTCTTAATGAAAGAAATTACACATAACATTCGACTCAGCTACCTCGTGTAAACAAATTGCAGTGTAAGCAAATAAAATCAATAGTTTGGTGTGCAGGCTCCAACAGTGACACATCCTGCAGTTTCCAGAGCACAAGAAGAAGAAAGCAAGGCTTGCCAGGATACCCCCTCCACTCCCGGGGAACACAGAGCTTACAGCTGCAGCTGGGGTGGAGGTGGGCTGTTAACTTTCAGCAGGGGAAAGTGATGCTTGCAGCAGACAGTGTTACTGGCAGCAGCAGAGAGTGGTGCAGTGCTGCAGAGGCCGAGAGGTAGAGTGAGGCAGCATATTGAACAGTCCATCTTACAGAGGGCTGGAGGGGTGGCAAATATGTACGGGATTGGGGCATATTTTGAGACGTCCACCCACACCAGTTCCACAAGCCTAGTCCCACTCAATCAGCTAAAACATGAGTAAATTCTTAATCGCAGTATAAACGAATAAGCACAATGACACTTTGCCATCTTGGCTTTGCCTCCGATACTCCCTGCCACTGACTGAGCTGAAGGTGAGAGCAGGATGTGTCAGAATAACCCCTCCCCTCTCGGGAACATTCAAAGTCCACAGGAGGATGCTGGGATGCAGGTGGGACATTAACAACAGCAGATGAGAGGAATGCAGCAGCAGGCAGTGCTAAAAGCGGCAGCAGCGGGTGAGAGTGATGCAGTGCAGTAGCTGACAAAGGCATGCTGTTTTCAGCAGAGGCGGTCCGGCTCCAAAACCCACCTTTGGGGTGAGGGGGTGTTCACAGCTCAATGCAATATATGTAGGTGGGCGAGAGATGTGGTCATAAATGAAAAAGGTCTGTGGTGTGGGGGGACACCGGGGTACTGAAGATCCCGGGCTTGTGAACCCCCACATCCACATCCTGTCATAGAGAAGCTGAGGGGCAGTGGCTCAGTGGCACAGACAAGAAGGGGTGGGAGGGTGCGCCACACTAATGAGAGAGCGATAAAAGTCTTCATCTTACTCCTGAACCTGAGCTATATAGCACCGTTCGTATTGCAAATACTGAGGAAATATACCAAAACTGATCTAGTGTCTCTCATTAAAAATAATTACTGCTGTCACAAACTATCAAAACACAGATGATTTTTTGAAGGACAGGCGAGAAAAAGTCCTGCAAATGAATCTTCACGACTGAAAAGCTATCTCCTTGAGGATGACATGCATTACAAATGAGCAGACAAGCATTTTCTTTTTTTTTTTTTTCTTTTTTGAGATTGGGAAATATCTGCACCTAAAGCAGCCTGAATTGCGCATCCATGACAGCTATGCTTAAGCGTACTCAGTGGACACATTTCCGCGGTTTTATTTTTGGAGACATTGTGAAAACAATTCATGACCGGTGCAGTCATGGGTGCCAAGCCGTGGGAGCGAGGTTTCAGAAGAAAATATACAGGCAGGATAGTTTGTGTCAGGACGGGCTGTTTTATCTGTGGAAAGGCAACATACCATTGTATCAAATATAAGGACAGACTTTACTCATGGGTATATTATGCCAGCAGAAGATATCTGAATCAGAGGAGTACACTGCAATGTGGCATATGGCTGTACAAGAAGTGTTACTGCCTATTCTGTTCTGGTCATTTTACTGCCATGTGGTATTATTCATTTTGATGCAGTGTGCATGTCACGAAAAGAAGAAGTATGCATTTAAATACTGTTTACAAGGAAGTGTAAGTGTGGTGATTTAAAACAACTACTCAGCTCGTACCCCCTACAATTGCATAAAACAGTATTTCCAGGATGATGTCATTACTGTGATGCTCCTCGTGAAATACAGGAAACTCCCAGCTTGCTTGGGCTCCGTTATGCCTTCATCTGCAGACACTGTGAGTTTATCCAGTTGAAATCGCCCTCATGTCTGCATGCATCAGAATATATGTAGAATAAATGCATAATAATAGTATAACATTACTACTACTAATAATAATAATAATACTACCAGTACTGCTACTACCACTACTACTACATTACCAGTACAATCATTTTACGGTGCATCAGTTATAAAATTAAATAAATCTGTAATTTCCGTATTCTATATTTCCTCTTGTCTGTATCCACTGCTGAAAAGTGGCAGAGCCTGTTCTGTGGGCGTGATCAAAGACGGCAGCGGTTCAGTCTAATGGAAATTCTCACAGGACTTCATTATTGGCCGAGATTTTTATTATGTCCTGCAGGCCAGTATGTTATCACAGAATGTTTGGAGTTGAGGTGAAGATTCTGTGCTCATCGTGACTGAGACATACAAGCTTTTGTTGAAAAAATGGATTTTAATTCTATTTATGAAACCTGTAAGTCAGCTGGCGATACAACGGGCACCACTAGATGGTTCTCAAGAGAACGCTGAAGCTCAGAGAGACGGTCTTCTTGGAAATTTGCAACCTTAAAATAGCTGTGTCAAGGCCAACCATCAACCTGGTTTGGATTTAGAGAAAGTTTTGACTGGTGACAAATCATTGGAAAAATGAATCTGAACAGCCAAATTTATCTGCATGCGCTATGTCTGACTATACATGCAGGAACCAATCACTACGCCTTTTCCTATTTTGCTCAGTTAGACTTCCTGGAATTTTTCTGCAGGGGCAACATGTAACTGGGCGAACAGGACAATATTGAAGGCGTAAATACACTTAACAAACATATAAACACCCCATGTAAATTATTTATGTAACATGAAATGTGTTACCCTAAATGAGCCGACAATGTCTTAATTGTGCAAAATGGTTATTTGTCTTGATTTGTATACAACATTTGTATGCAACTGCCAGTGAGCTCTCGCTCAGTGATGCATCAATTCCACCCACAGCACAGGTGCGGTACGTGCAGGCGCTGCTCAAACAGCATGAACAGAACTCAAACACTCCCTAAAACTGGGGACAATAAAAGACCACCCCAAAATGTCAAATTTCGTCAAAAGTCTCCGTGCCACAAATGTCGCAAATCATGCGGGAACGCGCCATAGGAATGCTGGATGCAGGAATGTCCACCAGAACGTTTGCTGCACGGCTGAATGTTCACTATCGGACAGTTGGGCGTTTAAGAGTTTGTTTAAGACACACTGGCAGTACAGCAAATCGACCTCACCCTCGTCATCCACGTGTGACCACATGAGCACAAGATTGTCACATACTCACTATGTGTCACTATGTTGCAGTGTCCTCAGGAATAACCATGAGTTTGTATTTTTTTTTTTTTTGAAGGGAGAAATAATATATGCATGACATGCAGGGTTTCAAAAGCAAAACGTGACTTAAAGGGATATTTCAACATTTTCTCAAATTAGCCTATTGCCATAATCCATACAGTCATATGAGTAGGTACATTCCGTTTAGTTATATTTAGTTACGCCTGTTGTTTTGAGGGGGGGGGGGGGTATCGTAAGCTGCTCAGCGATCATAATGAAAGTAAATGGTACAGGTCCCTCCTTCCTTCAAAAATCATCAAATACACAATTGAACAGCTCAAAAACGCTCTCGTGGACAGCTTGTAACCTGCACATTCACCACGCTATTATTTCATATGTGGTCCCGTCTCCCTCCCCCGAAACAGGCACGGATAACTAAGCGTAATGTACCAAGTCAAATGACTATAGGGATTATGGCAATAGGCTAATTTGCCAAAATGTTGAAATATCCCTTTAAGGTGGGGATGGCAAGTTGGGTGTTTGTTCTTCACCTTACAAAACTGCAAGTGCTCTATGGTATCAAAACACTGGTTTTAAAGGGAATGACAGCAGCCAATCTGGTTGGCTTTAATGGAACCAAAGCCCCATCACACCCACAGGTAATTACTTCATCTTAGTCCAACATTTTTGACAACAGTTCCACAGCTGCACAATCACCTCCTGTCACTGAATTACCTGAATGGTTTGAGGCTCGTCCAATTTTGATCTGTGATGCCTTTAGCGTTTGTGTTTCTCTGACCGCATTTAGGTCTTCATAATAGGGCACAAAGGCACCTATTATATTGTTCTGGTAAATTTTGTGTCAGGGGTAATTCAGAAAATTCAAACTTTACTGCCATGTCAAAGTCACCTCCCAGTATTCTGAAAATATAATTGCTAACCATATTAGCAAAAACCATCGATAAGTGAAAGCCAACTAACTGTGCTCATTTCCTTTGAACACCCATCCCACGCTCTTTTTTGCATTCTCCCTCTCTCTCTCTCTTTCTCTCTCTCTCTCATTTACAAACATGCTCACACATTGACTCCAGCACCGGAGTACAAACAGTCTTTCTCTTGCCGTCAAAGACCAAGTGACCACCCGCTGGGTTAAAAAAGGATGAGGGGAGAAAGCTGTTCAACCACCATCATTTAATTTCCCGGCACGTTTGGGATGTGTTTGATCAGAGCGCCCATATTGATTTATTGTTCTGTTTTCTTTTTCTTTTCCGTATCGCTCTTGGAAGTCGAGGAACCGCCTTTATTTCGTCTTTTAGCCGCTGCATCAGGAAATCATTAGGCTTTGCCTCGGCGAGATAGCAGGTCTATTGTCTCGCCATGAAAGAGGCGGCAGTAGAAGCCATTGCCCAGCCTGGGAAGGGACATCCGCGATCCAAACAAGCGTATTCATAAATGCCCCTCTCCAAAAGCGCTCCCCTGCTCTTATCTCATGCAAATAATGAGCGGAGAAAGCGGCCACATGATGACCATTGGCTTGTACAAGCTTGGGCTCCTGGCAAAAAATGATTAGGAGGGGAGAGCACGGTATTATTTGAGACTCTCTCCTTTTGTGTCTTGCGTAATGAATATTAAGGTATTTGGAGCACTTTAAGGATTTAACACTAGGCTAATCCCTTAATCCTTGGAAAAACCAATTTTGTGCATGTGTAAAGGGGGTAATTTAGCCTCTTCTCATTAATTTTCTGCCTTGAAGATGCAGCGATGGTGGAGATTAGATTCATTAAAGGCCTATATTGTCTGCGAGGAGCCTGCCGTGTCATGGATACCAAATCATTACACAGGGGTTGTGGCTCCCCCTTGCTCAGGTTAACATGTAGGGTTATCTCCCACTGTGCTGCATCCACTGACACCCCCCCCCCCCCCCCCGCCCCCCCGACACACACACACACACAGACACACACACACAGACCCAGCCCCTGCAGCTTCAGGCCTCTCCATTTACAGCCATTTAACCTGAACAGCTGCCCTGAAAAGATGACAAGGCTGGGCGAAATCCTGTCTGACACTGCCTGACAGCCCATTTGACTTTGCTATTTATGTACAAGTCTGTCAGCACCGGACAGGCTAAAGTCTCAAAAAACATAATTCAGTGAAGTTAATTTTTTAAATGATTTTAATTGTAGCACAAGTGTGCAATTAAACAATCATACAATGCAATATTACCTCATAATTACATGAGAGGAAAGTAGGAATTCCTTTTTTCACAAAGAAATGAATAATTCCTTGTTTCCTTGCAACAAGTATTTATAGAAAATTGTGGCATACATTAAATAAAATATTTCTAACACAGCTATATAATCCATGAACCCACCATAAGCATAATTACACTCAATGTACGATTTGCCTGTATTGTTTTGCAAAGAGATGGGTGAACACAGACGGATGAAAATTAGTCTAACAATGTCAGAACTCCCGGCATAACAAGGAGCTTGTTTAAGACACTGCGTACCAGTGTTGTTGATATCATCCATAATGCAGTTTAAAAGGAGTCAAGAATGAGGAAATTATTTAATTATTATATATTTGGTTATTTAACAGGCCTCTGGTTATTTCTGATATATTCCCTTTTTAATTCAATCCACGAAGATATCACCTGCCCCCCCACCCCAAGTCCATTTCCTGAGTAAAGTATTCTTTTTGCCACTTCATCCTAGTTAATAATAAAGTAAATAATCTTATTATTCTTCATTTTTGCAGAGTACAGACCTATGCATCTCATAGCATTAGATAAATCATAAATGTTGTGCATGGATGAAAATGAAGCATAATTAATTAAAATCAAACAATCTCAAAAATCAGAGGCTTTCTGTCAAAGTCAGACGCTGAAAAAATTGGTTCACACATTTGTCACTAACAAATTCAATCATGGCAATAACTTATCTTCTGGATTCCCCCAAAAAATCAGTCAAGCGATCACAAATCATCCAGAATGCTGCTGCACGCATTCGAACCCAGACCGAGAGAAAGTCACAAATCACTCCAGCTCTACAGTCCCTGCACTGGCTTCCAATTCATGCCAGTTCCATATTGATGGAACCATCATTCCAATTCATAATTAATTTTAAAATTCTCTTAATTTGATTGGTCTGACCCCAAACTATGTTATAAAACTGCTCGTGCCATATGAGCCAATGAGAGGCCTCAGATCTTCAGCCAGTGGAATCCTTGTGTCCCTCTCATTTGAACAAAAGCAGGTGAAGCAGCTTTCTGACACTCTGCTCCAAACAGGTGGAGCACCCCTCCAAATACTGTCAGAAATGCCCCAACACATAGTTCTTTTAAAAGCAGACTCAAAGCATTTCTTTTTACTTCTGTATTTCACTGAATGACATGATAGTCTGTTTTCTGTTTTTAATAGTACCATCATGCACTAAAATTGTTATGCATATGACTACCTGTTTGTTTTTTAGCACCTTATCCATATAGTTGTTATGTGCATTGCTCCTGTAAAGCATATTGGGTTGCTTCCTGTATGAAATGTGCTCCATAAATACGTTTCTTCTTCTTCTTTCTTGTAATGAAGGGTGCAACAGGTGCTCTTCTAAGGCTGCACCCTGCAGCTCTTCCAAGCTCCTCAAGGAAGAGCTCTCTCTTTTAAAGCTTGGAAGAATTCTAACTTGGGAAAATGTAAAACCTTAGAAACACTTGAGGCGGAATGAGCCGGAATGCTGTCAGAATGAAAATTCTTTGTATAATCCTGGTTATTCAAAGTGCGCTCTAAAACTTCTGACTGCATTTTGAGTGCATTCCAAATATTCGGGCCCATTCTTGTGGCCGGCCCGAATGTGTTGCTCTTGCTGAAAACTTTCCAGGCGCATTCGAAGAGGAGAAATATCGAACCGCATTCGAAGTGTGTTCTAACTGCGCTCTGACTGCATATAAATGTTCTTACGGCATTCCAACAGCATTCAAAAGATTCTGAGTGCATCTGAGGGAGAATCGAAATGGTAAGCCACGTCAAATCCTGCCAGAATGTCCTGAATGCGCCTCTAATGAGCCAGAATGCACCTCAAATGCATCTTGATTTCTGCAGGAATATATTTTGATATTAAAACAATTCAGCTGGAATGCACTTCAAATGCCGTTGAAATCTTTCGATTACCGCTGGAATCAGTGGCGGCTGGTGAACTGGCTTAAAAATAATGATTGGTTATGGCCTGTTTTCAATCATTCATTTAAACTACCATTACAGAAACTTTGAAAACTCTCAACATTATCAGGTGTGGCCAGTTTTCATTAATAATGCATACCTGTTAACTCACGCATTCAGAGTCAGTTTTAGTGGCATATTTGCGTTCCCCTGCTGTAGTCATCAATTACTCAACCCATATGGGACACTCAAAGTACATTCTGAGTATTGAAGCTGCATTCTGTTTGAATTCTTGGACGTTCCAACCAGATTCGGCCGCCATTCCAGGAGCGTTCTGACTGCATTCGAGGTGAACTTGTACAGCATTCGAGGCACCTTCTAACCAGACTTTGGGTGGAACTCAGGCAGCAATTGAACCGCACTCGTACGGCATTCAAAGTGTATTCTAAATTTTCTGACTGCATTCTTTCTGACAGCATTCTAAATATTCCTACTGTGTTCCAACTATATTCAAGCTGAATTCAAGAGCTAATACATCGAAAATGTGCGAGAATCATTTGAGGAGGGTTCGAAGTGCATTCTAAGCATTCAAAAGGAATTCTTTCAAAGCTGTAAGAATTTTGGTCAATTTGAAATTCCCGCTGGAATGTTGCGCAAATTCCTTATTCCGGCTGGTTCTGCTTGATTCTTGCTGATTTTGAATAAGTGTGACGGGGGCTTTAGCCCAAATGACAAATGCGTTGCAGGCTGACGCATCAAAAATGTTAGGACAGATGACCAAAAGCTAGAGTACTGTCATACATTTACAACTTTATGACCCAGTCAGTTTATCAAGGTTGTTCACTCCTCTTTTGGTGGATTTGTAATCGAAGATCATGCTCAGGTTTCAGGTTCAGGGGTCTATTAAGGCAAACCTTAAGGAATTAAGGCCCCAAATCATCACTGACAGTAGTTCGGCATGGATCTCTGGTTTATTTTTCCAAACACTTCCGAATTACTCCCACCATCATTCAGGAGCTCCTGACCCAGGTTGTGGGAGTTAAAAAAAAACTTGCCAAACGTAACTATTGCCCCCTGAGACCCTGGTCATTTCAAGAACCACCCACTTGTTAATGTTTCTCTATGTTGCTCCATAAAAGATGATTACTCTTGTAAACCTGCGTGTTCCATACTTGACTCTGCATTGCAAGCTGCCCATATTCTACCTTAACTTACCTCTATCTTTTCACTGAAGTTTTCCCTTAAGTAGGGCCAAAGTCAGAAATTCTTCATATTGTAGGACCATGTCAGACAAATATTATGTATCTGCTGGTTGTAGTGTTTCACTGAAGGTACATCATACTTATATTGACAGGTATATTCAAACCCAGGACGCCATGTTTTTATGGCCGCAGCATTACATCAAATGGAAAACATCCAGATCCTGTGCATCATTTTATACACATTTCCCTGTAATTCAGCAGGACATATTTGGGATCTTTGGAAACCTTGGGATCTTCACTAGAACTTAATGTAGGCTTGAAGTTTTACAGGTTTGAATTCAGCAGCTGCATTTCACGGACTCATAAATGGGTCCATGGGTTTTACGAGGTTAATGTCGTATTTCGCTGCTTGAGATGGCATGTATTGCCCTAAGGGCCAGTGACCTCTGAATGCCAGCAGCCTCTCATCCGCAGTGTCATTATTGCTTGGATTGTAGAGTAGTGGCAGCCGTTTGACTCATTTGTCTCACAGTGTCCTGATAGGTTGTCTCTCTCCTGTCTGTCAGCTCTCGTCTCTTGACTGTCAAACCTGATAACTCTGGACAAAATTATGAAATGTCTCCAAAGACATTGTGGTTCTGAATGTGTCCCTGCCGTTCTCTGCATCCAACAGGCTGGCAGTCAATTCATCTTTGGATCTACACACCTGAAGCCCAATGACTGTGTACATGTGTTTTGTCCAGCTCTCTCCACTCTTGTCCAAAAATATGCGTCCTCTCTACATTTGTCATGTCTACAACTATTTCCTGAATGAAATTCAGGATGAATGGTTCAACAGGTAATGTAATATCTGTGACATGTGTCACTGCAAATCCTCGTGGGTCCTGGCACAGCCTTTATTGCTTTTTGTTAGTTTGCATTTCATGTTGCCTGAAGTTTATGGGTGTTGAGGACCACTTGATTAAGTCATTTTTTAAAATGTAAATTACTCTGGGATAAAGCCTTAACTATCAGACTCATCATCTTGATAAGAACCGATCTCAAGATTGAGCTCATTTTCAAAGAAGTCCTCGACTGCTTCACTATCCTGGGGTAGCATTTCCCAAAACCATGGATGCTAACTGACATAGTTGGAATCATTGACTGTATATAGCCAAACTTTGTGAGCTGCTAACATACTAAGCAACCAAGCTTTTGGGAAATTTCCCCTTATTGATTTCGAAGTCGTCAGTTTCATAATTTAGGCTGCTGTCTAAAGCCTCCTGGCACGGGAAAATGACATATACCTATACACTATACTTTAGGCTATAACTGGGGGAATGGACAACGTAGAGGTCTAGTGTGATCACCGGTGCACTGGAAGGTGGGCACTGGTGTACTGACACTAGAGGATTCAGATGCGAAGCAATAACAGGGGTTTTAATGACTGAAGTGTGGCTTAAGGAGAACAGGACTTCGCACAGGAGAATAACATACAGGTAAGATTAGCGAGTAAGACTGTAACACAGTCTAACGCAAACGGAAATTCTTGCAGAGGACCAAAATCAGTATACAACACTGAACCCTCCTCAGCTATATTAAAGGTGTTCTAAGCACCTTTGGTTGGGTAACGTAACTTCTGTTGACATTTGAAGTATTATCAAACAAAACAGAGGGCTACCTGGGTGGTCCAGGCTGGACCAGGTTGTTTTTGTTGCAGTTTTTGGAGCCTGGGCAGTCCACAGGGACCACGTTTTTATTTACAGCGTGTTCAGGGGACAGGCAGCTAGCGGATCGTAAGGAGATGTTTGCTGTACATGTCAAAAAAATGTTTTAGCTTAGAAACCGCGTAACAAAACTTAGAGCACCTTTAAAGTGCCAGGAGGTCGTAGTAGCGAAAATTATACGTTAGAAACATGTATCTTATCATCATAAACGATAATTCTGTACGAAGAATTTATTTATTAGTGATTTTGGTAAAAAAAAACAAAAACGTGTTTTTATTCACTGCTGCCAAGCATTTTCCTCGATCTGGCACTACAATTAGCATGACGTCTTCAAAGGGATTCAGTCTTCAAAGGGATTCGCGATCAAAACAAAGCCAGCATGTGAATGGAAAGCTTTTTTTACCCATTCCTCCGACGAATTTGACAACAATGATAATATTTTTTTGGGCCTGGTGAAGATGGTTTAAAGGACTAATTAAATGTCCCGGAAAATTGGCAAGCACCTGTTTAATTTACTCCTTAAAAATGTTATCGACCAGTTTGGCTTCAGCGAGATTTGGGTCTCGTGCATGCTCTTTGCAGACTATGTAAGGCAGAAGGTGCACAAATTGCATTGAGTAGGGGGGAATTATATGTTGTTTTGCTTTCCCCGCGGTAAAAAGTAGATTACAGCGTGGATTCGGACTATAAAAAGGAATAATTTTTGTTCAGGGTATGCAGCGTATATTTTGTGTCTGGATGGCGAGATTAAGAATTCTGGATTCAACCTACTCCAATATTGATTGATGTTTGGGTACCCTGAGAAACATTAGGATATGTAGACACATCAAACATACGTCCAGTCAAGAAAATGAAGAGTTTAGTTTCAAGTGCCGCGATTCATGTTAATAGCATATCGTAACAGTGGCTGCCATGTTACCGATGACACAACGGGTTGCTCGGGCAGGCGCAGCATATGCATTTGCGATATTAAATATAAATATTAAATTCTAAACCCCCTTCTCACTGATTAAAAACCCCCCAAAATAGATTGCCGCCCCCTTTTAAAATCGCTCTAACAAAAAAGGTAGAAAAAAGTGGAGGGTGGATACAGAATTTTTTCTCTCTGATGATATAGCTTGATTAATCTCCATTAGTTTTCTCCTACAAACTGAGAGCATTGACTCCTTCAGTGCAAAGTGGACTTGGAAGACTATATCGGCGAGATACTGTCAAGGTAAGTCCTCAACGACGTTGTTATTTTCAGCACGAATGAAAATTAAAAATCAAATATGTAGCATTCAGTCAAACAGTAATGATATGGCCTTGTATTTTACATGTGTACCTGTGCACCCATGTTGAGAGGAGATTAGGATCATGTGTGCTTGCTGGTTGTTTTTGGAAGTGTAAACCCTTTCAAAACCCTCGGGCCTGATGGCATTACCTGCATGTACTAGATCAGCTGGTACTTTTCAAAGACTTTTCCAGCGGTCACGACACATCAGGACGGATTCCAACCTGTGGAAATGGTCTGTGGTTTTGCCAGGACCCAGAAATAACAACCCAAGGAATGGTTCTGACCAGCTTTGAAAACAAACTAGCTTACTTCAATGTTATGACACAAAGCAAAAAGTTAGTCCTACAATATGCCATGGATGTAGCTAGCTTGCTAGTTCTTCCCTAGAGCAAGCCCAAGCTCACATGGTTTCTTGTTTCATTTCTCTTTGGAACTAGGGTACCGATTCCAAGCAGAAAAAGGTTGGCTCTGCTGTTTGTTGTTAGTTATAAATCAATTTCCTTGTCACAAACTGCCAATGTAGGCAATGTTTTCAGCTGAGGGGCAATGTGAGGATTAAGCCTACGTTTGCTAGCGAACAGGCCTTTTATGGTACAAAAGAAGAAATAAGAACAATGTCATTTAGCTACTTGAAATGATTTATTATACAGTAGTAGAACTCATGCTTGAACTAAGCGGGACATTACTTTTAATACCGATACAGTTTTGATTTTATCAGGACGTCTGGCCTCCCCACAAGGTACTGTACTGCATTGATACCTATTCAAGTTAATTATTGAATAATAATTACCAGGACCAATTAAAAGTACCAATTATTTGACCTTGCTTAGTATGACCTGTTACATGTTTGAAAAGGAAAAAAGAATTACCTGGTCATTGACAAAATGGTTTGAACACATAATAGTGCGATTTCACTTCAGAGAAAATATAAAGACCGCAATGGAAAAATTATTCATTTCATTCATTCTTCACATTGTGGAGAAATGATGAATTAAAAATTCAAAATGACCTTAAAACAGAGCACTGAAAAAATTTGTATAAAATATATTAAATATTATAGTGATATAATATTATAATAATATATAATATATAAAATATACTAAATTGCAAATTTGGACTGAGTGTTTTTCCTTTGTGGTCTTCATATCTTTCCTATTACAGCACATTTCTACAACAGTCCAGCTTTGATCATTTTGCTAGTTAGTCCCGTCTCCCCTGTTAGAAATAATCTATGTGGTACCATAATATCTACAGCCTCTAATGACCCCTGGTACAGTAAAAATGACAAACCATTTTAGAAACACAAGCCAGCAAAGAAAAATCACTCATTATTTTTTTGGGGTATGTTCGATTATGTTACCACAATACAACCAATACTGTATTTAAAGTCCGAATATAATTCATTTTAAAGAATTCAGAAATAAATGTGTTCATTTCTGGCGTGGGCTGTTAGAATCGGGTTGCCAAGTGAAAAAATCTTTCTCGTGACAACAAAACGTCTGAAGACTATCGGAACAGGAAGCTTACTCAAAATCTTTGGCACCAGACGCCCCAATAAGACCATATCCGGGGTTGCAAAGGACACCAGTGCAGGTGTCAAACAGCAGCACTAATTCAGTGGGGTCAGGTGGGGTGGGTTGGGAGTCGGGGGTCGATTCGGTGAAGGGGGGAGGAGGTGGTGATGTGGGGTTATCACAAACGCCTCATGATGAGAACCCAAGCCAAGGATCCAGACACAAAGGTGAGATTTTTTGTTGTTTTGCAGACGGGGTGTGTATGTGTGCGTGGGGGTAGGTGGTGGGGGGTGAAGGGGTTGTTGTCATATTGAAATCAGGTCGCCCTGCCTCTCTCCAGAGAGACGAGGCCCTTACATGCAGAGGCTCAGTCAGGCTGTTTAAAGGTGAGTAGCAACATAATTAAAAAGATAAACCCGATGAACGCTCGGCTGAGATAAGGCTTTTAATGAGAAGGAGCTGGGAGACAGAGGAGGCCGGGCAATTATGCTTGAGACCCTCGTGTGGCATTGGCGTCAGAGAGGGGCCCTACGAGGGCCGATCTGATCTCGGTCCATCACTCGCTTTTA
Source organism: Gymnothorax reevesii (assembly GCA_029721435.1). NCBI lineage: Eukaryota > Metazoa > Chordata > Actinopteri > Anguilliformes > Muraenidae > Gymnothorax > Gymnothorax reevesii. The sequence continues at coordinate 67,313,713 of CM056587.1, read as the reverse complement.
TTTCCATCTTAGCACAACATCCTCCCCTCTCCCAGATGTCAGTGTTTATCTGCCTCGTTCGGCTCAGCAGTCTCCCTCATCCAAGCCCCCAAACAAACAGCATCGGAGACCAGCATCAGTAACAGGTTCGTTATTAGTGGTTAGCGATAGCGCTAATACTGTATTAGGGATAGCTAATGATGGATACTCCCAAAAAACATACTAAAAAATGGTTGGAAATAAGATGATCAATCAGACGAGGCATTAGTAGTGGCGCACATTAGTTTGCGCATTAATTCCACAGTATTGTTGCCTTCTCGTCGTAAACGTAATGGATTTGTGCACTCTCACAGAAAATGGCTTTTAAACTACACGCAATTAAGGCAGAGTCGAGAATCATACCCACATCAACATAATGGGGAAATGGCCACTGATTTTAAATGAATCTGTTCAGAGGTGGGAAAGACTGCAGAGAAACTTTTCAACTCTGATTTATTGTGACCAAAGAGGCCATTCATCAAGCAATGAGGATAATATTATTATATTGATTTTAATTTATTTTTTAATGCCTTACCTAAATTTCGCCAGAGCCAATAATTTTCCCCTGCTCACTGCCTAAGATGTGTGCTGAAGACCACTGTCCTCCTACTCAGAAGAGATGGAGTCATATTTTTGTGGTCCTTTCATTCCAAACTTCTACAGATAGCAGTTGTTCTGTCACTAATGGAAATGTGCTCTGTTTTAACTTTTGTGTCCATGTGAGTGAGCAAGATAGACGATTATAAGATGAAACCAGAGAGGAACTGACATTAAGAGCCGTAATCATTGGACACGGGGGGAACTGAAGCTCAAAGGATCTGATTAGGCCCACAGAAGTGCTGTTCTCCATCCAACCCTGACCGCTGACTGACCGCTATCCAACCCTGACCACTAACCAGAACAAAAGCAGGAGAAGCGACCGGGGCTGACCCTGACTGAACTCAGGTGCGGAGATGTTTTATAACAAAGGTGCGAACCTCCACGTCTTTGCGCCGGACCAGCGAGCACAATGTTTCGCAGGTGAATCTCTACCCCTGTACCACAGGATCTGAGCGCTGCGCACGACCAACACCGAACCATCTGGCAATCAGGTCAACTCTGAACAATTATCACCATGATCAACAAACATTTTCATGTTTCCAATTGCCTTTTTTTTATGTACTCAGGTTATGGTTTATCTGTGTGTTATATACGGCTAATTTCAGAAGCTTTTAGACTATAAAACCAGCTCTGACTCCACCCTTGTAATATGTTTGTAATCAGCGGACCACGGTTCACAAAAGCAGCAGCGTTCAGTGTGGGAACCATCGCCAGTATGTAAGTTGCTATAATGGTGTAGTTAGTAACTGAGCTTTTGGGAAATGTACCCCTTAGCTGTTTGTGAATTTATGGTTAAGGGGGATAGATTGTTTAAAAATGAACCCCAGCAGAGACTATGCAGATGCTTGACCTGTTATTTTGGGTGTATTTAAGCTCAAATACTACCCCTCAAAGCAACAAAGATACCAAGAAGCCTCTTTTGTTCAACATAAATATCCTTGCTTGAATATGACAGGGAAATGCTCATATAATGAGCATCCAAATCAAATCCATCTCAAAAAAATGCAGATACAATGCATATAAACGAAATTTACAGCAAGATTTACAAATTCTTCAAGTACCCCCACTTCTGGTATGAGAATGCTCTCCAGCGCATTCTAAAGAAGAATGAAAAAAAAACCCATAATCTCTTGTTTCCGGTGCTCATCGCCGTGTGACTTCCTGTGGGTGTTGGCTCGTGATTGACGGCGTGCTCATCCCTGCGGCTCGTGGCTGCGCACGGAGGGTTAAATTTGCAAACAGGAGGCGCGCTGGTGTCTCCTGTGTAAAGCTTTCGCTCCGACGCCCCCCAATTACCGCGCAACACAAAGAGCCGAGCTCCCGGCGACTGCGCCATGTGGCGTTTTCCGCTGCGCTGTGACGCGCATCTGTGCGTGCTGAGTGTGTGCCTGATGAGGGTGATCTGTAAAGTCCATCGCCGTACCGTATGAGTCTATTTTCTCCTGCTATTTCCAATGAGAGTCCTTAGATGGAAAGTCTGCATCAGCGGACTTAATTTCCTGTAAATTTTTTACAATCTTGTTTGTGGCCGCAACATTCACTCTGCCTAATGCTGCCTCACATTCTTAGAGACTTTGACCTTTCAAAAACGTGAAGTGGATCTGAAATGGCTACCTGATCCACTGAATGAAAAACTACTTTGTACTTTTGACTAAAATGAACTTACAGGGCATTATGACATGATGACACTGAGACAGAACATCATGTGACCTGTCCTGAGATGAGCAAGTGATATTATCGGGGTTGTAAAATTTATTATACGCATGACGTTTCATGTAGCATTTAGCATGATGCAATGGAAACAAGAGGAGACCTTAGTTAGAATGTTGCCATATTTTTTAGTAATATATAACAACTGTTTCCATCTCATTTGTTTATGTTAGCGCAGCGTTAGCCCCATGTAACCGTGCTGTGGAGAGGAGGATGTGCCCCGTAGAGAGAGGGTTTTGCTGTTTGGTCACAAGCATGCACTCAGCATGGGGAGCAGCACAGCGGGGAGGGGTACGGCCCCTTTGGGAGATGGGACCCCCCATTTTAGCACCTTTTCTTTCCTGTCCCTTCCGCCTCATCCTCTCCGCCGGCCCCCTGCAGTGTGTTTGGGTAAGCGTCAGACACGTCCCCTCTCCTTTCGGCTCCGCTCCAAAATGCTCCGCGGAGAGAAATGTGCCTCTCTGTGCCAGCTTCAAGGCAGCAAACCCCTTCTTTTCGAAGATTCGGCATGTGGAGTGGGCTGCTAAGCCGAACAAGAGGAGACATGCTGTCATGTTTACATTCATGGCAAACATCCTCCCATCACGAAATGCACTATTGGTGACCAGAGCCCAGACTCCAGTCTATTCCATCCATTATAAAGGGTATAAGAAAAGCAATATCTTCTAACAGAAAAGAGGGTTCAGCCTGCCGAATTTCCCTGCCTCATCTCCAGCGCGGCGCATCACGTCTACGGCGACTATCGGCTGCTCGCACACTGACAGGCCTCTCCTCTCCCCTTTAATCCAGACAGAAACGGGCACCTCTGTTATTGCGTTATCGGACCCGACCATCAGCGCTAATCCGGCTTAGGCAGCTTAATGATGCCACTTGTGGCGCCGGGAACGCGGCGGAGGAGTCTATAAACTGCTTCCATTAAAATGCAAATCCGCCGCGCCGAGAGAGCCCGACGACACAAAAGTGGGAGAATTCGGCCGTACGCGGCGCATTAGGTTTGCTGCGGCATGGTGAAGATACTCTTATAATAACTGATTCGCTGATTATCATTCCAGCAGCACATTGCCGATGAAATAGACCCTGGCTGCCACAGAAGTCCCGAGAAGAAGAAAAAAAAACAGCAACCCCATTTAATTCTGGAAGAGATTTATACATTTTTTTGTTGTTGTCAGGAAATGAACAAATGGTTATCAATGTAACGAAGGATATCTCCAATCTGCCTGCCAGGTTTTTCGCGCTGATATTATTTGCTCCATATAACACAGGAAATGAAATTTTTGTGTGCAATACCTCTTTTTTTGACCCTCGGCACCTTTTTTTCTTTTCTTTTTTTCAGCCTATCTGGAAATCCCTTAACAAGACTGGCTTTCTCCCTCTGTGATTCTGAGAATCGAGCCAAACAATAATGCGCTTTCGACATATGAAGACAGAGTGCGATGCAATAGAGTAGTTTCAATTTACAGAATTATTTGCCGCAGCCAGACTTTCTCCCTGCCTTCTCTGAGCCGGGATTACTGGCCATCGTCTCATCTTTATGATGTCAGTAGAATGTGAGATAAGCGACGCCGGTGTTAATTAGAATGCCTCTATATTCAGTCCCCTCTCCTGCAGGATATATGGCACTTCTGTCTAAGCGAGAAACTGACTTCCGCAGGGAACGTCTGATAACGGATATTTACTCTTCAGCTCGGTATGCAGTATTCCTGGTTCAAACTTTCTTGAAAAAAGAAAGTATAAATTATAGTTTGTACTTCTACAACTATGAGAAAAAAAATTGTAAAAAAAAATGTGTACAGTTTTGATGCGCATCTAATATATAAAACTATACAGCATCTATGACAAAACAACTACAAAAAAAAAAAAGAACAAAGCAAACTTTTAGTTCTTTGGTTGTTCAACCTAATACTTTTAATTGAAACCATCTACCCGAAGCACATAACTGTGAAAAAGAGGATTTTTCATTCATTCATTCATTCATTCATCTGCATGCCTAGTTTGTTCCATTTTGAACTCAGGGATGTCTGTCAGTGAGAGCGTTACACATTAAAAGAGAAAAGTTTAAACTTTAATTAAAAGTGCCGAATCTCTTCATTTTCTCTCCTTTGCGTTGCTTGTTCAGAGTTCTGTTTATGATGTGTGGGAGGCAGTTTCGCTCAAAATGCTCACCTCACAATGCCCAGTCACTCTACATGACCTCTGACCTCATCAGGTGAAATTAAAATCAACCAATCAGGAGCATCCAGGCCGCTGCCCTCTAATTTTCATTTCTGGTGTGTCATCAGATATTAAATAAGTCTTTTTTTTTTTTTAGTTTGAGTACATGATACATCCTGATCGAACATGTATATGTGGAATCCAAAATCAAATAATATGCAGTGCTGTAAACAAGTGTTTGCCCCCTTCCTGATTTCTTTTTTTTTTTTTGCATATTTGTCACACTAAAAATGTTTCAGATCATCAAACAAATTTTAATATTAGACAAAGATAACCTGTGTAAAGACAAAATGCAGTTTTTAAATGATTATTTCATTTATTGAGGGGAAAAAGCTATCCAAACCTACCTGTCCCTATGCGCAAATAACTGGTTGTGCCACCCTTGGCGACAACTAAAATCAAGTGTTTGTGATTACTGGCAATGAGTCTTTTGCATCGCTGTTGAGGAATTTTGGTCCAATCTTCTTTGCAGAATGTTTTAATTCAGCCACATTGGAGGGTTTTCGAGCATCAACGGCCTGTTTAAGGTCATGCCTCAGCACCTCGATCGGATTTAAGTAAGAACATTGACTGGGCCGCTCCAAAACCTTCATTTTGTTTTTTTTTTAAGCCATCGAGAGGTGGACTTGCTGGTGTGTTTCGGATCATTGTCCTGCAGCACAACCCAAGTGAGCTTGAGCTTGAGGTCACAAACTGATGGTCGGACATTCTCCTTCAGGATTATCCTGTAGAAAGCAGAATTCATGGTTCCATGAATTATGGCAAGTCAACCTGGTCCTGAGGCAGCAAATCAGCCCCAGACCATCACACTACCACCGCCATGTTTGACTGTTGGTATGATGTTCTTTTTATGAAATGATGTGTTAGTTTTACACCAGATGTAACGGGACACACACCTTCCAAAAAGTTCCACTTTTGTCTCGTCAGTCCACAGAATATTTTCCCAAAAGTCTCGGGGATCATTAAGATGTTTTTTTGGCAAATGTGAGATGAGCCTTTGTGTTCTTTTTGGTCAGCTGTGGTTTTAACGTTCGAACTCTCCCATGGATGCCATTTTTGCCCAGTCTCTTTCTTATTGTTGAATCATGAACACTGACTGTAACTGAGGCTGGTGAGGCCTGCAGTTCTTTAGATGTTGTTCTGGGTTCTTTTGTGACCTCCTGGATGAGTCGTTGATGTGCTCTTGGAAGAATTTTGGTAGGCCAGCCACTCCTGGGAAGGTTCACCACTGTTCCAAGTTCTCCATTCGTGGATAATGGCTCTCACTGTGGTTCACTGGAGTCCCAAAGCCTTAAAAATGGCTTTGTAAACCTTTCCAGACAGATAGATGTCAATGACTTTGTTTCTCATCTGTTCTTGAATTTATTTCGTTGCGGCATGATGTATTGCTTTTTGGAATCTTTTAGCCTACTTCACTTTGTCAGACAGATTGTATTTAAGTGATTTCTTGATTCAACAGGTCTGGCAGTAATCAGGCCTGGGTGTGGCTGTGAAATTGAACTCAAAAATTGTGCTTAATTATAGTTAATTCATGATTTAACAAGGGGGTGGGGCGGGGGGCAATTACTTTTTCACATAGGGCCAGGTAGGTTTGGATAGCTTTTTTCCCCTCAATAAATGAAATCTTCATTTAAAAACTGAATTTTGTATTCACTCGGGTTGTCTTTGTCCAATATTAAAATTTGTTTGATGATCTGAAACATTTAAGTGTAACAAATATGCAAAAAAAAAAAAAAGAAATCAGGAAGGGGGCAAATACTGATTCACAGCACTGTATTTCCGGGCTATCTGCCACTTAGCTGAGAAAAGTTGCCCGGCATAACTGAGAAAGACAGATGCGGCTGAGGTCCAGCATAAACTGTCGCCTCTCCATTGAGGCCACATGCAGTCCAACATCCGAATAAAAGCTTAAATGTTCACAAACAGATAAGGCTTTTCAAATTATTTTTTAACTGGTTGGACAGACTGTCAGACTGGCAGACAACACAGGTGTACTTTAAGAGCTCATTGTGAAATTTTAAAAAACATGAGTGAAATGATGATGACTTTATGTCACATTTCATGTACAGGCACAGGATTTGAATGCAAAGTCCAACAATTTCTTGGGTTGACTGGGGATTATTATCACCCGTTAAATGACAGGGCAAACTAAAACTGTAACTGTCAGCTCTGTAGGGAAATTCACTGATGCTAAATACATGCACTGGGAAAAAACATTCCACAGATTTATTTTTAAATTCTTTATTCTGTTCATAATCTTCATATTAATCCCATGTTGGGGCAGTTAAATCCTGCTGCTGAGCAATATCAGACCCTTTAATTTGTCACCTTCAAGGGTACAAAGTGTCTGGTGAAAGCCAGTGCGCGGGTAAAACTTCAAATCTGATAGACATATTAAATTTCAAAACATTTATTTCCTGACACCAAGATTAAATCAATATTTGTCCTTATCTCTGACAGCGACTCACAAGGAAATCTAACTGCTCACTTTCCTCCGCCGAAACACATTTTGTTAACTTAATTCTGGTGCTTGCTTGCTCTGCTCAGCAGTGTTTTTGAACAATACTGAAATGTAATAGTAAAACTGAGGGCACCTTGTTGATTCAGTGGAATTATCGTTCCACTGAGATGGAGATAATCCTTCGGTTTAGGTGTACACTCTGGAGTGCTAACAACATTACAGCAGAGGACTTCCTGCTTTCAACTTTACAGCCTCTGATTATAGCACTGAATGTGTGATGCTTTATTCACATTATTTATCAATCATGCTAAAAGGGGCGGGGCTTGTGGGGATGCACAGGTCCTTGTTCACCTGGTTTGATTGGCATGTCTGATCAGTCCATTTGAAACACATCCAGCAAGATCATCCATTAAATATTACATAAGTGCCTTTGCCCTCACAGCTGCCCTGGAGTCTAGTCAGCAACCACAGAGGTAAGATGTGGATTTGGAAGAGGAGCTCATAGAGCATTAATCTAGCACAAAGTTTTTCAAAACAATGGTTAGTCTTAGAAATCAGGGTAGAATCGGTGGATGATCAATTTGTGGCTTCACACTTTGATCTGAATGTTAGGACAGGTCTGGCACCATTTATCCTGAGAAATTTTTCCAACAGTGCATCTACAACACATAACTCAATGAAATAAATCGGTGGAATATTAATTTTAAACTATAATTTCCTTATATTTTGTATCATGAGACAGAATTGTACTCTGTGCATGCAAAGGGGGAAATGAGTCGAATGCACAGGATGTAGGGAAACTGCACACTAATTTGTCCAGCAATTATTAATAATTACACAATGCTGTCTCGCTGCTGCTGCGTAGTACACGCAAAAATAACAGCAGTGATTATTATTGCTTTTTAGTAGACATCCATATGCTGACTTACTCAATGTGCGTGAGACAATTATAATATAATAGTGCAAATAATAATGAGAGTGTTGAGAAATGGGTCCTCAGAAGGCTCGCATTTATAATTCAGAACTCAGATGGGCAGAATGCGAGGCATTTAATTAAAATTCTTGACGGGTGCATTGAAATACTCCTTTACCTCCAACAATCCTGGTGAATAAAATAATACAGTCATGTCTCAAACCCCCTTCCTCCCTTCCCTTCGATGCTCAAAGATACCAAGATGCCCTGTTTATGTCTTATTCTATAGCTCTAGCTTGATAATTGTAATTTTTAATTAAGCGAAAAAAGGAAGAAAAAAGGTAACCGAAAATCCTCTTGTTGAAACATCTCTTTCTCGCATATACTGCGAATGTCATGCGAGACCTCCTCTCCTCTCCTCTATCGCAGACAAACATATTTATAATAAGTATAGCCACAAGTTAATTAATTCACTAGAGAGGTGGCAAATAGACACTTTATATTAATTCTGAAAGCTCACGGTTTGTTGAAAAAATATATTTCCACTTGTTCTGCCTCCATGCAAATTATGTGCTAGCTGGGGCTTCGAAATCGCCTCGGAGACAAATGAAATCATAGGATGCTGTCAGAGGTGTTTCACAATGAAGTGAAAGTGCTCTCGGCTCCGCGCGGCGGATCTTTATTGTGTGGAGGTCGGTTAGTTAAATAGCTTCGGGCGGAAAGCAGGGGGCGGTCCACACTGATGTGAGACGCCAAAGTTTGAACTCTGGATCCCAGGACTCATCACGATGATGAAACTCTTAAGCACCGTGATGTGATTGATCGTCCTGAGGAAGATGGCCTGCTTTGTAAAGCTGACTAAAGAGGACTTGAGGCAGATGTTTCAGGAAGAACTGAATAAACATAAATGGACATGTTCCACATGAAACCTTCATCTGCCGATAAACAAACAAAGGGTTACTTTCATCCCAATAAAACTGGGCCAAATACAAACATTGTTAGTGCTTGACTTGTCTTCTATTTACACAGTTTGTAATTAAAAAAAATTATATATATATATATATATATATATGTATAAATTTTCTCAAACAGTTCATGCGCAGTGCTTACACCGTCATCAAATATAAATTGTGAATTTAAAAAATTTATTTAAAATAAATCATATAAATAATAAAAAATTGCGGATGCACCTCTCTTCCTGCGCAAACAGTTTAACAGTCGGTAACTTTAGCAGCTTCCATCAGTTTTAGCTGCAACATTGTCAGAGGAGAAAATAGCTCTGTACTTTCAAGTCATTTTAAAAATGATGTCTAAACATGTAGCATGATAATGATTTAAATAAAGCTAATATACAATTAACAGCCTTTCTGAATTTGAACATGCTGTTATGCATCGCTTTTCAAAGGAAAGTGACAATTGTCCCTCAGATATTTGAAAATATACAGGCTTGAGATAGTAATATCCCTTAATTGCAGCTTATTAATAAATCTTTGTACATCTGTTTAATTTTAGGCCACTGGTCAAAGTTCTCAAACTGGGAGAGACAGACACATGTTTTGTTTGCTGTGACCCCAGCGCTACAGCTCAGGAGCCGCCACAGCAGTGAATAAACCCCAGACCCAATCACTCTAAACAAAATCCACTTCAAGCTTTTTCAAGCAGGTTAAACTTGGAGATAAAAGTTCACTGGCTGCCTCGAAAAATGTGAGTCAACTTAATGTCTGTTAACTCTGCTTACAGAAAAGCTTTCTTTCAACACACAATTAGTCGTGACAATGGATAACTTCATTTAACTTTTGAAATCTTATGAATTTGAGTTCAGTATTTAAAACTTGTCATGACTCACAGAGTCAAAGGGAAGCAATAAGTTCACTTAACTAAATGGGGCTATCGTGTTTTACTGTGCATGTTGTGAGCAGGTGTTTATTGAAGTGTTTCTTTACCTCTAATGCAGAAAACCTGTGCTTATGAAACTACTAAGACATTAACAGTCCCTTTTCACATAACAAATTATAACATGAAATTTTTTTGTGGTGTAATTCTTAGAACTTACTCTTTGTAATTCACAGAAATTGTACTCGCGCTGAGCAGATGTTCTACCTTTTTATTGTTTTGAAAGAGCACGCTGGCAACTGCGGACTTTCTGAAGTGAGAAGGTCCCATCTGTGCTCCCTGTAAACTTCTCCAAGCCATCAGAGACAGGAGTGGAGAGGGAGATGACATCAGGTTCGAAGTGGAACCTCCGTGTTCAGAGGAACGCATCCATCTGCATGAGTTACTCCGCAAATTTTCCCACAGCAAATACTGTAGTCAGTAAAATGCTTTATTCTCTCCAGAGAAACAATTATATGAACAAAAAAAAAAACTATTACAGTGTAAAATTTGAGAAACAGATTTATTTTGTCTCTATAAGTGTTTATAGAATTAAAAAAAGTACATTGCAAAATAAGGAATTAACCACAAGAATGTGTCTGTAGATTCATATTCGAAAAATATCAGTTGTTGTCTCTGGGGACAGTCATGCATGAATATGCACTTTATGTTAATATTCATACATACTTATCGCCTCATTTAATATGTATTTACATTAAGTACGTCATATCATAGATTCTATGAAAATGGAGGCTTAATATTAATATTTCTGTGTCATTTCTATTATTTCGAGTGATTATTTCTGAATCACTCGAATGTAAACTAAATTCGCTTTTATCAACACTGGCTTCTGTGCCCTTATATTGACAACATTCTGGTCTCTGTTCATTCGTAAATTTGGACCAATAGAAATTTGATTAAATTGTGGAGCACTAGTTTTTTTTTTTCCCTTCATTCCAGGTGAATACATGCCATTTGTATTATTTTCGAATAAATGTTACTTTCACGTAGTTGTTAAGAAATATTGTTTCATAGTTATTTTCTCATTCCGTTGCTGTTACCACTCAATGTGTTTCAGCAACTCCAGATCAGGCCGCTGCAATATCCCTCAAATACAGAGATCAGCAGCATGTCAAAAAAAGGAAGCTAGTTTATACATTCGCCAAACAATCCAAATTCATTTATTACCCTGAACAAAACCTAAAAGGCATCAATCAATTGGACTAAATTTCCCAAAAAAAAATCATTAAAAGTCGCATTAAAAAAAATAAAAGAAAGTGATACGCTTTGATTTGAATTTTTCCTGATTCTTTGAATAGCGGAGCTGTAGAAATGCGACAGGCAGGCTTCCAACATTTGTAGAGTGAGACAGTGAGTCTTGAGTGCCCAAAGGGTACAAGGGAGAGAAGAGGGGGAGAGAGAGAGAAAGGGAGGGATAGAGTGTGAGACAGAGAGAAAGAGAGAGAGGGGGAGAGTGTGAGAGAGAGAGAAGAGAGAGAGGGAGAGAGTGTGAGACAGAGAGAGAAGAGAGAGAGGGGGAGAGTGTGAGAGAGAGAGGGAGAAAGAGTGTGGGACAGGGAGAGAGAGAGAGGAGGTGTGCAGGAAACGCATCTGCTGTTGGTCATGGTGAATTGTGGCTCCCAGCAGCCTTTGCACTTCAGAAAATGAGCAGGGGTGGGAGGGGCCTTGGCAGAGTGCCACCCCTCCCTTCATTCATCATACATCCTTCTCCCCCCAGCACCCCAGGACCCACTTTTTCTTCTCCTAACCACCCTGTTTGCCAGCCCTGTGGTCTCAATAGGTCCGTCCACGGTCCATGGAAGAGAATAAAAGGACTAAGCGGGGTTAAACCAGTGCTCAGTGCAGGAGTCTGTGTGACCCCCCCCCCATCCCAAACTCTCTCATTCCCTCAATTGGGGACTGAGGATGACACCCCACCCTGAGACAAACTTTGAAGGTCTTTCAGCTCCTTTTTTTTGGGGGGGGGTGAGGTAGTTGCCCTTCCAATCTCCAAAAATCCTCCTCTGTGATCTTCCCTCACATCGCTTTTAATACACGTGAGAGTATATCACTTAATAAAAATTACACATTCTCATATTCACTGTTTGCACTTTCTAAATAATATTTTCAAAATGACCACAGTTATAAACTGAACTTTTTCTCCTACTGTTATTATTGAATGTAACAGACTCTATGATGGAGCCATTTTTATATTTTATGGTGGGAAGGAAAACTATAAACATATCAATCTCAGGAAAATACTTGTGGCGGATCACTGACCGAAGCATGATTATCCAAACCAAACAGCATAGCCCTTAGCTGAATATGCCTCTTGTAACATGGTCTAAGGTTGAATTATCTATAACCAAAACAAGCCCAATTTTCATCATTTAAATAGCTCGTGTAAGATGGCACGCCTCAACTTGCAGGAGTCACAACTAAAGGGTAAACTAATTTACTTCCTCGTCCAGAAACATGAAAACAACAGTTCAGAGAAAAGCTGCAGTTGTCATAGCATTTTTATCTTGTTACTGAAGTACTTTGATACATTTTCATGGCTGTTAATACCCATGTACAATGCCTGTTTACCAGGAACATGCCAACAGTTTACAGTGATGAACAGTGACCTTTACTTTGAATTTATTGGAGCGTTACTTGTGTTTTAATTTCAGGACTCCCAGATACAAACAAACTGTGTCCAATTTTGTATGCTCTAAAATGCTTATCGAGTGACAGCAATCAGCAAAATTCCTGTTGCCTGGAAACCGCTTTTTTTCAATCTTCTCACCAGTCAATCAAAAAGTGTTCAATCTATGCCATGACTCCAGATTAAAACAAAAAATGATTTATAGTTCATAAACAACAGCAGACAAGTTTAAGTTCTCCATCTCAGAGATTACTAGAATTTGGCATTTCCCATGTGTACTTTGCCATCCATCATCCATCCATCCATCCATCATCATGACAATGAAGTTAAGCGCAGATGTTCCTCTAATCATGGCTGGTTGGCTGCTGGTTGAGGAAGGCTGAGCACTGTTAGCTGGTGGCTAAGCTGATGGATTTGGTGAACTGACCACTGGATGTTTGGCTGCCAAGTAAAACCAGCAGAAGGGTAAAAAACAAACTGGAAACCATTCTGACCAGCTTAGGCTGGTTTACAACGGAATTTTTGCAGGATTGACCTGAGAGAATAATGATCACATCATTTTCATACATGCTTTAAACACACTATTAGAGAGATGGGTACATCACTGAGGAGAAAGTTGGTCTACTTTCTGAAGTATGTCAATGGCCTTTTGGCTGAGAGGGGATTATACCATAAATTTACAGATAAAAGAGGTGGATATAATCTATATACCTGCATGTACTCTCCACCACACTCTGGAAAGAGTTGCATGGCCATTCTAAGGCTCTGGGACTCCAGTGAACCATGGTGAGAGCCATTATCTCCTAATGGAAAAAAACTTAGAACTGCGGTAGACCTGCCAGAAGAGTCCAGTTTACCAAAATTCCGCTAAAAGCACGTTGACTACTCTACCAGGAGGTCAAAAAAGAACCCACATTGACCTCGAAAGAACTGCAGACCACACTTGCCTTAGTTTGGGCAGTGGTCATAATTCCACAAGAAAGAGACTGGGTAAAATTGCAAAAACCACTGCTGACCTAAAAGATGTCAATATGATGACCCACGAGACTTCTGGGTTAATATTCCATGATGAGTTAAAAGTGGAAAATATGGGTCCCCACACATCTAACAAAAATTAACACAGCATTCCACAATACAAATATCAAACTAGCAGTGAAGCACAGTGGTGGTCGTGTAATGATCCGATGGACCTGGGCAACTTGTCATAGTTGATGGAAGCATGAATTCTGCTCTCTATCAGAAAATTCTGATGGAGGATTTCCTGCCATCAGTTTTTCAACTAAAGCTCAGGCGAAGCTGGGTTACGCTGAAGAACAATGATTCAAAGCACACAAGCATATGCACCTCTGAATGGCTCCGAAGAAACAAAATGAAGGTTTGGAGTGACATAGTCAAAGCTCCGACTTGAATCCGATGTTGGGACATGATCTTAAACAAGCAGCTTATGCTTGAAGACTCCGCTGTATGTGGCTGAATTGAAACAATTCTGCAAAAAAAGAGGGTTGAAGTTCCTTTTCAGCGATGGAAAAAAAAACTTGATGGCAGTTATTGTCAACATTTGATTGCAGTTGTTGCTGCCAAGGGTGGCAAAACCAGTGATTAGGTTTTGGGGGGTAATTAATTTTTCACATGGGTGATATTGGTGTTGAATAAATCTTTACCTTTTATAAATGAAATGATCATTCAAAAGCTGCATTTTGTGCTTGCTCATATTGTCCTTATCCTATACAAAAATTAAACATGTCTGAAAATTTAAATATGACAGGCAAAAATGGAAGAAATTGGGATGAGAGCAAATACATTTTCACAACACTGTAGAGTCTAGAGAGCATATCGCCATGAAGGATATGAATCTAATTTTCTACTCATAACAGTTACATCATCATATCATAAATCTAGATGTAGAGAAGGCCTGTGCTCACGTTGGAGCTGAGTCAGTTACTTTCTCTGTTTTTTATGCTTAGTGCAAAGGAAAAAAATCACTGAAAACAGCATAGTTTTGTGATCAATCGCTTTTCCCTGGCAGAGCCTAATCTGCACTTGGATGGATGTACAAATGCGAACACCCAAGGACCCCGTGTGGATGTGAGTCCTGAGGGGAATGCTTGCATTAAACACTCTCCCCCCTCTCCCTCACCCTCCGGTCCCCCCCTCCTCACTCACACACCTGACTCACCCACCCTGTCCTCCGGCTGGGTGTATCTCTGTCGATCGGGGACACCAGAGAGAGGTGCCGAGTGAGAGAGGGAAAAAGACAGAGAGCAAGAGTTAGTGTGAGAGCGACAGAGAGAGAGAAAGAGAAAGAGAAAGATGATATTAATACCTTTAATAATGCATTCTGTGATCAAGTATTCATAGTTAAAATGTTATTTATTATGTTTTTTTTTTACTGTATTTTACTTTTGTTATCAATTAATTACTAATAACAATTTATTTCACTTTTTAATTCTATTTATAATCAGTATATGTTTGTTGTGTTCCAGGGTTCTGGCCTTTGGCCAGAACAGTAGCATTTATGGTTTTAACAGTTTCATGTTTCAAGATTTCATAGTTCATAGTTTCATGTTCCATAGTCATGTTCATAGTCACAGTTTTAACAGTTTCTTGTATCAGGTTTTTGCATTTCTCTCAAGTGTCTCAAGTTTTGCCAAGTTCTTGTTGTCAAGTTCCCTTGCATTTCTAGTTTCAAGTCTTGTTCTAGCCTCTTGCCTTGTGTGTATATATATATAGTCTTGTTATTTATTTTTCTTCATCTTCTTGCCTGGAGTTTCCAGTGCCTTTTGTTTTTTGTCATTTGCATTCTTTGTTTATAGCTCCGTGTAGCATTCCTTAGTTTGTTTTTTGCAACCCTTTGGGCCAAGTTTTTTGTTGGCCCTCGTGCCTGTTTTGTTTTGTTTAAAATAAATCCTCATTCCCTTTTCCCGCATCTGGTGTCAACTGATTCCATATCAATGTTATGATATTGTTACTATAATTGTTGTTGTACCATTACGCTTTGGTAATATGTATAATGAAATAATTAAAAAAAAAAAGTCACTTCCCAGCGTCCTTGCATTACATCACCCTGACTGTTCTTTTTTGGGAGGGTGGACGGGGCGTCGATGTGTTGGGGGGGAGGGGGGGAGGGTGTCATCAGATGATGGCAGTGATGGCAGAGGAGGGCAGATGGCTTGCCAAGGGGTCGGCCCACACCCCCCACCTGGACAATGGCGCGTCTGAGGAGCCGAACCGTGGAGCAATAATGCGGGTGCCACTGAGGGTTGCGACCTGGATACCGGGGGCGACCGCAGTAACAGCTTGGCGGATCGACGGGTGGGACCTGATAATGCTCACTGCCAGCGACAGTTCCACGTCCTTCTTTGTAAATGTCACTGCTGGTCAGTGGCTGTAACGTACAGCTCTTCAACTTGTACCCTTGGTCTCCGTCATTCTGGGAAAGTGCCAGTATCAGCAGAAAAATAGAGACATTCAGACGCAGGTATCACATGTACATAGATAAAGTATATCTGCCTCACCTCATCACCACCCCCAATAAAAATAAAAAAACCCCATAATCATGTCCTTGAAGTCATGGATTTCCAAGATTTTACCCTCCTTGGCAAAGCTGGCAACGGTACAAGTGACCTCCAAGGTGAAGCATGCTCTCTGGATTGTGGGGGTGGAGAGCGAACAGGGATGCAGATTTCAAAACCTCATGGCTTAAAATAATAACAAGGATTAGCTCCCAATACGGACACCTATTAGGATGGAGAAACAGAATTAGATGCTGTTATGATTTAGTTTCCCCTCCTTCTCAACCCTTCCCCAGGAGAGATACGCTCACAGGATGCAATATTGAGGCACATGGGACTACTTCAACTGCCATCAATCAGTCTCTTTATTGCAATTTAAAACATCATTGGAAGGTTCATGTTTATTTTCACATTCTGGAATAAAGATCACTCATAAATTGGGTTTCTGGCCAAAATTCTTGTCTCAGTGCAGAGCAATATTCTGGCAAGCGTCCTCCCAGCTAGCGCAAAACATTATGTGGCTATTTATAACACCATGGTGAGGTTGTTTAAGGTTGTGATCTGATCAGGGTATCTCCAACCCTCACCACAACTTTTCAGATAGGTTTTGCCAGATCAAGTTTGCAAACATTTTCTGAGAGAGTACCGCCTAGATGGAGATGAAACATTTCAGATAAAACAACTTGAGAAATGCATGAAGTAAATAATTTTCTGTTGCATGGTGCAATAAAAATATTTCCTCTGCGTGTAAGGTCTGAGGATGGTCCTGCAATTGTCATTCAGGTTCTTTTTCTATATTGCCAGGAATACCGAAAGGGTCATGAATTTATTTAATAGCTCCCCACGGAACAATTCAAGCCCCACAGTGCCTAGCGCTGCCCACAGAACTCCACAGAAGTTAACGTGAATGAAAATTATTTCTTTTTCCATTAGTTTTTTTTTCAGTCAACATAATATGAACTCACAGATTGACATTAGATTCTATGAAAATTTTGAATCAAGTAAAAACTATTTGAATAATTTTCTGATTTCTTTGGTATTACAGTAGAGGCCATCACGAGAAAACAAACCTTGAATCCTTGAGGATAAGCGCAACTGTCCTTGAGGCCATTTGGGAGATGCATGGGTCCTTCAACACATTCCACTTTATTTGTCGGAAAAACTGAATTTGAACTTCACTGCTGAAGGCAGATAGTTGGAATATCAAAGCCTGATGGTTGTTTCATTTGTTTTCACATTGTACCAGAGCAGTGGTTGTAAATAAATCAATGTTTACTTTCTTATTACCTCAGGAGCCCAGTTAAAGCAGCAAAGGTGATGTAATATATCTACTACATCAAAAAAAAAAATAAAAATAAAATAAAATAAAAAAAAAAAATATATATATATATATATATATACATATATAAAACAGGAATAATTTATCCATTGACAACAGAGTTAGCTGTAATCAAAGCCCAAATCAGAATAATGGTAATTATGGTAACTAGATCAATAGTGTATCAGATTTTACATGAATACAAATTTTACCAAGCTCTCTTCAGACAAACTACCTGGAGAAGGCTTATTACTACAGACTTTATTTGTCACCTGGATATATGACCAACACAGATTCATCTTGTAGTTGGTTCTGCCAGCTCTTATGATCTGAAGAGCTTTAATCTCAGTGGACGCACATTTAAAGGAGACTAATGAAATTAGTCCACTCTGTGTGAAAGGTTTTTTGTGGATGGATCACGAGAGCCAGTCAGCGCTATCCCAAAGGCAAGCTTCATCCCTGAGTGTGGAGCGGCCATGGCAGCTTGGGTGGAGAGCTGCCTTCTCAGGCTATTCATGCAGTGACTAATGATTGCCTCCTGGGTCTCTCCCGCAGCCCCAACACCAGATACAAAGACCACTCAGGGAGTAAACAAAAACATTCTAATTGTCTCTGCTGCAGAATGAGTCCAAACGGCATTAATGTTAATCTGTATTGTCCGTGGCTGAGGAGTGTGGTCAGTGGGGGGTCAGAGCAGGACTGCTCTAATCAGACCGTGATGGATGTGGGGGGTACACTGGTGGCCTCGAGTGGATGAAAGACACTCAGAAGATGGGTCCCATTGCTTATGCTCTGGGCAAACTACAGTCCCTGCTATTTCACAGCACTTCCATCTAAAAAACCAGCAAAATGCAAAGTTAGAGGCATTCACATATTAAAAATTGCAATCTAAATGAAATGAGAGGAACTATAAATAATCAAAGACAGTTAAATGTGAAATTAGCATATTCTCTTGAGTTGCCAAAATATTTTTTTTTCAAAAATATTCTAATACAGGACTTCAGACGTGTTGTAAATTATTTTTCATTGGGAAATTAGATGATGGATGGTAGAGCTTCTCAGGTAAAATTTCCAGCAGGGTTACACAAGGAACTTTGTGGGCTAAACATCACACAGCGATTAAACATTCATCACATTGAGCACAATACAATCATGTCTAAGACAATGGTAGCTTGAACTATTTTTATCCCCTTCAGAAGAGAAATTACTCTTTTTCCTATTCAAATAGCTATCAATGCCAGCAAGAAAATACATAGAAGCATACATTCCGATAGGAACAGAAGCCAGTGAAACACTGTGAAACACTCATTTTGAGAAAAAAAAAAACATGCCTGGGAAACACTTAACGGAAAAGATCCACTTTGAGAACTGTGCCAAACTGACAACGTGGCACTGGAAAATGCCTGCCACAGAAGACGATTGCAAATGATCTGCATTCAACCAGAATTTATCATTGTTTTTTGTTTTCTAGACTTTGGTATTGTTGTGTCGGGGATCAAACATAAGAATATGAACTAAATCTGATACTGATTCTTTTGACTACACTTGCCATCATAGGATCACTACATCATTAAAATGGCAAAGGATTGAACTTATGGGATTCCAGATAAGATAAAATGCATCTAAAAACTAAAAAAGGAAAGGCAGCTTTGCTGACTGAACAACACTTTTACTGTATACAGGCACAAATTCCCGCTGCCAAGGGATTATTAGCATGTACGACTTCTGAACGTCCTTACTTCCTCCCACCACTAGAAGGTGCTCCTTCACAGATTATTCACTTGACACCTCTGCCCAGCCCAGGAGCCCGCACTGGCCCAAAGCTCTGCTTCTAATTTGTAAAAGAAGCAGAAAGAATGCAATTTATAACTGTGAAAGCAGAGTACCACCAACAGCGCTACCACTCCTGAGGGTCTGTGCCCCTGCGCAATCTGGAAAAACGCAGGACGAATAAATCAACAGCCAGCCACTAGCGGATCATCTCTCACAGCTGACCGTTTGCTGTTTCCGGTTGGGCCAAAGACCGAGACGGCTTTCGCACACAACACAGCACAGTATTGGCCACTACACAGTCCATACAGAGAGAAGTGCTGCCAGGTCACTTTTAGACTTATTTGAAATTGATCATTTTCAGGTGAATAAGGATAAAAGCAAATACTAGCTAGACATGCTGTTGATATACCATGATAATATTCATAAGACAAATAAAAAAGAGACAATAAAAAAAGCAAAAATGGGTCAATTAAAATACATTGTTTTTCTCAATCTTTCTGGTACAGATAGGAGAAACAATCTCCCCGTAATTCGTAAAAGGTATCAGGCTGATCTAGGTTTCAGAGCAAGTGCAGTAAACTGTAATCTGCAATGAACTGAGGTGATTTGATTGGTCGAAAAGGTAAAACAGGAAATGACAACACTGCTCGCACCCTTTCTTTCTATACAATGACTGCCCTGTTGTTGTTTGAACAGCCCTGATAAATAGTGCGCTGATTGACAGGCAGTCAGTTCAGTAGCCACGACAGACAGGCACTTCGAGACAGGAGGCGGGTTCAGCTTCCGTTAATGACAGGGAGGAGGAGCCAATGGATTTTACTGTACTTCTGGATGTGGCATCAGTTTTCTTGATTGACAGCTTAGAGGAGGTGCCTGTACCTCAAAGCACTAAATGGAGAGAGGCAATTGCGCGTGAGTGATGGGCAGGACGACAGGCGCGTTTACATGAATGAGTGTTTGTTTATTGTCAGCTCAGGGGATCAGTAAACCGCCCTCTTTCATTCGACACTGAATATGTGCGTAATAGTGCACTGAGGTGCTGTCATCTGGCCTGATGTCACCTGAATACATCTTTAGAAGCCCTTCTTACACTGAACAATAGGCTCATCCAGATGGGTGTGAATAGGATTTTTACTTTTCCATCCCTAATGTTGCTCACACTATTAATAATTTTTTTAAGCCATGTGCATTTATAAAATACGCTTTATAATTATAACATTCAGAGAGGCTGATAACAAACTTAAGCAATCTTCTACTCAATCCAGTAAAAATAGGAAAAGTTGCATATCCAGTATGTAGTAAAACACTTGCCAGACTTGAAAATGATTGGCAGTGGACTTCTTATTGCTTGAATGACAGGTACTAAGTGATTGAAAGTGTTTGAAAGAGTGTTACCTCCCATCAATTCCCTGGTGTTCTTTACCTATTGAGCATTGCCTGGACTAATCCACCTTATTCTTAATTGCTTATTGCTCAGACTAATTATCCCACATAATAAGCCCAAGCATTGAGTATTGATTACAGGAATTGATAGCAAAGGCAAAATTTGAAAGTGTGATTGAACTGAAACTCAGAAGAGAAAGACTTATCATTCAGTCAGTGCTGTTGGGAAGAAGCTGTTATGTGCAGTTTTTGGGGTTTTCACTTGTGTGTTTCTTTATCCAATGTGTACAAAGCACAGATTGTGATGATGCCATGATCACACCATGAATGGTCGGCAGTGGAGGCCAAAGCTATGGAAACCACAGACAAAATGGCTGTCGGATATCAAACGCCTGAATGTCCATTGTCACCAAAAATTCCTCACTACAAAGCCAGAATATTATATTTGAAATACTTAATATGAAGTGCTGAAATATTTCCCTCTATCTTATGATTTTTTCATTTTAGGTTTTCGAGAACAATGTAAATGTGATGCCTTGTAATGACCAACTTTCTTTCTGTTAGAACCCATGTTTCATAATCTGATGGACAGTAGCCTACTTTTTATTGTAATAGACAAACTACAAGTATTTAACACGCGGGTAGCTTTGTATGGTAAAATCAAGGATGTGATATTAACCCTTTTTAAGAGTGTGTAGTGGGCCAAAGACATGCAGCTCACTGTAGGCAGGCGAAGGTCAGCAAAACAGGCCTGCAGATTTTAGTCTTAACCCACTGAGCGCCATAGGCAACTATAGTTCCCCAATGGCATAAGATATCAAAACCAGATGCTGTTGAAAACCTATCATGTGGCAACTTGTTTAAAAGAGCTCTCTTTAAACAAGTTGACACTTGATAGGTTTTCAACAGCTCAGGATACATTTTTAATTCCTTGAAAATTTATTCAGCGCTCAAAGGGTTAAGAAAACGGGGATTGGTTGACTATTTATGGGTACTTTTGCTGTTGTGTGTGATGTGTGTGTGTGTGTGTGTGTCTTTCCGCTTAGGTCAGTAGCGGATAGCTTCTTGAGCCACAGTAGCGTCATTTCTCACTGAACGCAGAAAGCACCAGCCCAGCTCCGCAAATAATGACCATTCACTGCATATTTGATGACAGGGAAATCAGTGTCATTGAAACTGCAGCCACTGGTTAAAAACACGCACATATAGCCTGAGCATGAACAGTGTTAGAGAGGTAAATTTGTGTGGTTTCCTGTAGGGATTGCGGTGATACACTCCACTGTGTTGCTTCATGACAGGCCAGAAGCATGGCTGAAAGTAAATGATGTAAAATAAACATGGAAATTGTTATCCTAGTTTGCTGCATACATGAGAACAGGCCCGGCGTTAGAACAGGGAATCGGGTGGCCCAGACATGTCCCTTTATGACAATTAGGATAGTTCTGGCTAGTTCTCGATTATTTTCCTTTGTTGACGCGTTTTCCAATTATTGTAATTGGCCACTTGAAGACACGGTTTCTCTCCATATGCGATCTAACAGCGATGAAATCATGGGGCAAATTCGGTAGAACTGAGAATTGGGTTGGACAAAACATATGTTTTAAACAATTAGTCCTGACCTGTTCTCAGTCAATTTCATGATAAACAAAAGGTTCATTCCGAGGGTACCCCACACGTAACAGGTGCTGCTTGTTCTCTACAATTAGGTGAGATGACAATCATTCATCTGGACACTTATTTGCTTAATTTAAATCAACGTTATTCAAAATTACTCTCGGTATTGAGTGAAAAAAGTGGCACTCGGCAGTTTAATAGGCCGTAAAAAGCATGCAGCTCAAGCTATTTGCGCAGATATGCAATTTTGAATCACGATAATTTAAATTCAGCAAATATGCGCCCAGATGAATGATTGTCCTCCTCCCTACTCGAGGAGAACATGCAGAACCTGTTAAGTGCAAAGCCCTCTCTGAGTGAACCTTTTGTTAATCATGAAAATGACTGAGAACAGGTCAGGACTAATTGTTTAAAACAGATGTTTTGTCCACCCCAATTCTCAGTAATACTGAATTTACCCCATGATTCCATCGCTGTTAGATCGCGTATGGAGAGAAACCGCGTCTTAAATTGCCAATTACGATAATTGGAAAATGCGTAAACAAATAAAAATAACTAGCCAGGACTATCCTAATTGTCATAAAGGGACGTGTCTGGGCCACCCAATTCCCTGTTCTAGCGCCGGGCCTGCAGGAGAAGCCATGTTTTTGTGACTGACAAAGAGGGTTTGGAAGTCTGAACGCTGGAAGGCGACATACTGCTCTCTCCTTCACCATCAAGAAGACTTTCCAAAAGACACCCTGTTCAAAAGAAAGTTTCCTTTAAGGTGTCTTGTGACACGTCATGTGCTCATATAAAGGTGAGTGAAGTGGCTGACCGAACTATATCAAGTTTCCAAATCATTTTGAAAGCATTCAGCTGCACTATTCATGAAAAACTAGGACTCATTTTTCAATGCCCGCCCCTAAATGCAAAAATCATCATGGATATTCTAATGTCATACCGATCTGCTGTTAAATAACAATTATTAATCACCTCCGTGAACAAAGTCAGGTGGACGTGATGTAATCACCCATGTTTGTTTGTTTGCCCGTTCGTTTGTAGGCGTATGTCCCGACAGTATCTCTCCAATTCCTCAATGAAGTTCCATGATATTTTTTGGAAGTTTGGGCTTTGGTCAGAGGAACAGTTGTTTAAATTTTTGCATGGATTCAAATTCAAATATGGCCACTGTGGCTATATTCCTTCAGGTCTTAGTGACAAATCTGTTGGTGGAGGTATGAGCTCTCTGACTGCTCTCTAGCGTCTTTGGAGAGCAGTTTAACCGCGGGTTCACATTCATGTGGTGTCTCACAGACGTTCACTTGATGTGGGACTGTATATTATTGGATAGGAAACTGAGCCGTGCTGTGATCCTGGGCCTGTGTGGCTGGCAGAAAGGAGAGCTTCAGAATGAAAAGTCTGTCCTCCGCATGTTTAGCACTGAGGAGGCGGAGTCTCTGTTCCCATTGCACTCTGGGGATTTAGTCAGGTCTCCGCGGTCTCTCAGATGGGGGATCCCCAGTGGGACATTACTCCTGACCCTCCGAAATACATGCCCCCCTCCAACTGGCCACAAGAGACCTCCTCTAATTACACCAGGCCACTCATTTAAAGCTGATAATTAATTTAAATAGATTGGTCATTTTGAATGGTGACAAAAGATGGCCGGAACAGTTGGTGCCGTCATTCACCTCATCTGCAACTTTCAATCGGCGGGGCAGTCTAGCGCGAAGGTTTTAATGTCCTCTCAGTGCCCATTATTAACATCATCAGCCTCCCCCATGCCGTCTGCAAATGTGAATGCAAACCTGTCTTTGAGTAACAGATGTGTACTCGTACACCGAGGCGCCTTTTTTTTTTTTTTTTGGTGAAAACTGATGAATTGAATAAATCAGGTTCTTCAGACTTCAATACTGCTGCTCTCTCGCTGGTACAGTGAAAATTAATCTTTCATTCTCCCGGGATCTCCGTGCTCTGAGTGACTGAAGAGGTCAAATATTGCTCCAGAAACTAAAGTCCAGTCGAGACGCAGGAATGCCTTTTTCGTGCCGTCAGATTACTTCCCAACACTCGTCTTTGAACCTGTGCGCACGATCCGCAGTTTGACAAAATGCCACAGAAGCAAATAGCAGTTTGAAAGAGAAATTCATCGTTATACTTCCTTACCTCAGATTACTTTTCAGTGAAATCCTTCAGGTTATTTCCCCTGCAGTTGTTGCAGTCAGTCCATGGTAAATTTCAACTGTTAAACTGAGCGGTCGCTGGATATTGAAAGTTCTGTTTGCATGAATTTGAATAAAGTGCAGAAAGGACTCAAACACCACTGTTATTCCCAAACACAAATATAAATCAATGCATAAATGAAAGGCCAGACGATTGAATTAATAAATAAACAAACAAACAAATAAAATAGAGTATAGCTAAGTCAGGGATGTCAGGCCAGTCATATAAAATACACCTGTTTTGGCCCCGCATTGTCCTCAGATCACCAGATGCACGCACACACACACACACACACACACACTCAGACTCGCAGACACACACACATCCACACCTCACATGGAAGACAGATAGCTTGGAACAATTTTCAGCAGTTGATGCGGTAAGTGAGCCTAATTACTCCTCTTTTGTATATTCATAAAGACAATAATGAGTCTTAATGGAGGCGACGGTGTCACTCGCTGTCTCTGTGTGGCACACTTCAGTGTGAAAAGGACCCGCTCAGCACTAATGATGGATGCCTGCAACAGACGCACAAGACAATAAAATCCATCCTTGGCACAGGATGCAAAGCAGGCATAGAAAAACGCCAACAGATGCAGGAAACATATTCAGGGAATATTGCTGTGAATAAACCACAGCACTGTGATTCGTTTACGTTTCGCTCATTACATTTCAGATACATAAACCCATTTCTGATGGGGAGAAATGTGTGAGAAAATGAGGAAGTATCTGTAGATGTGAAGTATTGTGGTTTCAGAGCCCGTGGGCTCTGTTAGAGCGCAGCTCTGAGGGGCTCTAACGCAATATTATGGGAAGTTGCAGGGGCTTTGTTTTAATATACATGTGAAGCCAAGCGTATAGAGAATATGACTCTGAGATTGGAGCGCTCCCACCTCTACGCTTATCTCTATTATCATCCTTTTCATACAATTCTGCAGCACAGGAATGCAAGATGCATGAGGCACCTGAGGGAAGAGGATTATTAAGCATCACCTATACAGGAGGAGGGGAGCTTATGCCCGCGGTTTATCAGTATACTTATGGGCATCTCAAGTTATGGTGGCAATGATGTTGATGGTGATGATTATTATTATTATCATCATCATCATCATCATCGTCATTATTATTATTATTATTATTCAAATCTTCTAGAAATTATAAGGCCACTACGCTTGAAGGTGTCAGTACTATCGTATGTGAGTATTAAATGAGATATAATAATTATAATTTTATTCGCACAGAAAAAGTTCAGCAAAGGGAAGGGAAGCTATAATCAGGTACAGTAATTGTAAGCGTTACATACACGCCAGTGAAGTGATCATATATACAATATCATTCATTTCAAAGTTGCGCACTCTCAGGCCATCCCTTACATCACAAAGTTCGGCAATACGCATGGCAATTTCATCATTAAAATCACCTTTTAAACTGCCTTTCAAAGCGAAACGGTCACAGCACAGAGTACTGACATTTAATCTGAACATAAGATGTCTCATGTTGACAGCTGCTGATGATTTACTATACATAAGCCCCCTGTAAAACAGATAAACTAAATTGTAAACACCATTAGCAATATTGCGCATAAACATGGCAAACCACAGTAACTGAATTTATAATGCAGTCAGAGCGCAGTTAGAATACACTTTGAGTGCCGTTCGATATTTCTCCATTTCGAATGCACCTGGAAAGTTTTAAGCATGAGCAAAACATTCGAGCCAGCCACAAGAATGGCCCCAAATATTTAGAATGCACTGAGAATGCACCCAGTATTTTTAGAGAATGGCCCAAAATATTTTAATATTTCATATTTGGGGCCATTCTCCAAAAATAAAACATCCATGTAAATACAGAATGAAATTGGTGACAGTGCCCTCCTTGTTTTACACCATTTAAACAGAGGAAGGGATCCCTGACATATACAGTAAGTGAGCATACAAGTGAACCATTAAATTAGGTCACACAAAGATTAAAGGGCATGTCTTTTGTTTACTCATTTAGGAAGACAAAGTGCTCCTCCGGCATTCATCTGTATTTATTATTACTTATTGGAAAAATGATTTCAGTGCTGCCGATTGAGTCTGTTTAAATGATCCAAACAGACAGAGAATCAGAGAGTCTCAAACCGCTTTATATTCATTGAATCTTGTGGAATCATCATGTTTTTAACATCTTTATAACAGCACACAAGTATAAATAATAAAATCACATACAGAATTAATAGGTCATCACGTTTGGTGGCCAGTGGTCAATCTGACCTCTTTCTGGTGACTGACAGTGACACACGAGGGCAGGTGAATCCATAACTGTGCAATACCATCACCGCAGGATCAAAAGGTGTCAACGAAGCAAAGAATTTTCCCTCTATCCCTCTCTTTCTTGGACAGTGCTGGTGTAATAATGAATTTCACTCATTCCCTCATATATCATATATTTTCACTCACTCATTCATATATATATATATATATATATATCATGAATTTCAGTCAATCTAAACAATCTTTTTAAAGGAAGCCCTGCTGTTGTCTGTGTTGGTCGTGAATGTAAAGTCCTTTAAGATTTAAGGTTGTATACGGCACCAGAGAAGTTTGTGCCATGTGATCCAGTAAGTGAATAATCATGCTCAAACATGGCCCACAATGTAATATTGCCGAGAAAGTCTTAGCTCGACATCAATAAAATGTTACTCGTCCAGGAGTAACTTTGTGGTCCACTAATGAATAGTAGCTCGTCTATGATCATGTCATGAAACCACAATGGCTTTACAACTGTGTTTCACGCTACTAGCAAGGGCACGGACCAGAAATTGAACTGGTGGAATCTCCAAAGATGAGCAACTTAAGAGTGAAAGCGATTTGAAAACCATATAACATTTAAGAGGCAAAAGATATTTTGTGTTGTTTTAATAAAATGCATCTCCACAAGTCTCCGCACATTTGCATGAAAAGATTGCTTACATTAAGCAGCGAACTGTGGACAGCTAAGACACGTCAGTGCACGATCAAAGCTCTTGAGTGTTATGGAAAACCCTAGTAAGTCTAATTTTGGTTAGGACCATTTTTGTACTTCCTCGGCTTTGCCTCATCATATAAAATAAATAATACATTTTTTTTTTTTTTTGTTAGACAAATCCTGGCAAGTTGAATTAGCCAATTATGAAGCAGCATGCCTATTACATGATCTGTCAAGTTAGTCCCCATGCAGAGCATTGGACGTGCATGAGATTAATGGATAGAATTCATAATTCATGCAATTCACACATTCATAACGACTGAAAAATGGCTTCAAGAGGGAAGCAGATTGTACGGTTAACACTGAACTGTCCAATGCCACTGCAGCTGCATATTCGGTAGGTTTTTGTCCATCATTTTGAGAAATAACGTATTACATTTGCAGATAGAAAAATTTTGTAAGTTATATTGCCATGGATGCAGATAAAAAAGAAAAAAAAAATCCTCCATAAATATTGCTTGCTATGTAATGAACAAATAACTGCCAAGTCAGTTTTATTATCGGACAAGAACTTAACCCCAGAGGGATACAGTTTTCTGTCCTTTTCTCAGAATCTGCTTTTTGTGACTTACTAGGTTATTCCATAGTAATCAAGAGCTGCAGTTCTTTGGTGGAATATAAAGTTACTCCTGAACGAACATTATTTTGCTGATCCCAGAACAACATGGTGATTGAACAAACGTTCCGAAACAGGAAAATCCCCCAATTTGTGCTTTCATCATGGCTGAAAGGTTTCGGGAAGATAAATTAAATCGAAAATGCACTTGTTCAGTTAAGACCATGGAGCTTCAGATATGTATTGATTTTTTTAAAGGTATTTATTTATTTTTAGAGTCCACAGGATTGGAGCTGGTGGATGTTTTGTAAATTGCTCTCATAACAGGCTGGCTATTTTCCACAGAACACTGGCTTTTGAAACAAGAGGTATAAAATATGAGGACAGACATGTCCTCCCATGATACGTATGCAAGCAAAGCTAGTCGTATCAAATGAAAAAGAAAAAGAAATAGCAGTTCTCCTCTTTTTAGTTAATTAACAGACTGAATCCCAGGAAGTCTCATTGGCCCAGCTCATGAGACCTGCTCTCTTCAGCTTTTCATTACGAGTCTATGAGTTCAGACGCTGCGCTAGTCTTCAGCATTCAGAAGTTCTTCTCCACTGGGTAGACATGTGCTCATTGTAGAACTTCAGGTGCTCTCAAACTTGTACTGCTTAATGTAAAAGTATTTTTCAAAAGCATTAATTATAGTAATTATGAGACCAAAGGAGCAGTTGATAGGGGGAGCGATTAGAGAGATATGTGTGACAGTCTGTGCTATTATTTAAATACATAATTTCCCTTTTCATTATGAATTAATTGGAATAAAGTGTATGCCACATTAGCCACATAATGTGTGCCACTAATCTTTGCCCGTTGTAGGAGCCCAAAGATAAAACGAAGGCTCTTTTCCCTTTTGCAGGTTTAAGTTAATTAAATTCCCCTTTAATTATATTTTGTTAAAAAGCTCATATTTTCAAACGCCATTATGCATTTTCCGTACAGAGAGCTCGATGGGAGTGCAGGAGTGTGGAAAGCAGAATTGTGAAGTGGCCCTTTTTCAGAAGAACTGAACTGTCAGCGAATTCAGGGGGCGAAATTAATTATTTCAGCTTGATAAACCTTTTCATCTATTTGACTCCTTATACAGAAAAGCCAATTAATAACGTCAAACATGCTCTCTCTCCCGGGAAGGGGCCTCGGGAGCAGATGAGTGTGTTTACTGAGGAAGGCCGTAGCCCAATGAGTGGAGTGGAATAACTTCCTAATCGCAGCACACCTGTCAGACGCCAGCCTCATTATCTGTGTACAGAGGGCCCGGCTCATTTTGTCAGCCGGCGCTTTCTGGAGAACCAGCGACTGCCTCTGGAAGCGTACAGCACTGTCCGCCAGTAAATGATTCACTTAATTACCGAATCGCGGGGCAGCGGAGTCACATTTCTAATGAACTAGCGAGAGACATGACAGGGTCAAGACCAGCAGATTTGCAGTTCTAGTCCATTTTACGGATGGGGGAGCCCCGTTCGTTATGAGGGGAGAGGCGTGTGGACTGGTGATGGTGGAGGATTCTTCTGCTAATGTGGTTTTATAGAAGAATATTTTACTGCCAATGTAATGTCCAGCTTCTACATTTTTGATTAATAATCAGATCTAAATCCTAAATAATACTGTTAATGGCATTTTAATGTTTATTTCAACATGTTTATTTTCATTTTTCAAATGAAAATGTTATCAATATAGCCATACAAAATGAATGTGCTATTGGAAAGTATTAAAGAAAAATTTCTGAGCCCTCACAGTATGTCCTTCTCTCTACTGACCCTTTCATAGTGCGCCACAGAGAATACTGCATACTGACACGCTTTATTTCCGCAATGATTTGTTATGCGGTGTTGTTGTTATACAAAAGTAATATTAAATGTTTTTAGGTCATTAATGACGCTATGTCAGTATACTCTTCTATGTCCTGTGCTGATACTGATATCAGATCTCAAATGTGATTAATGACCTTATTGATTCTTTTTCTGTTTTCATTGTTCACTTGATACTGTTAATGTGAATGCACAACATGCTCGATTTTTGAAAATAAATGTAAAAAAAAGTCAAGTCTTGTACTTTAGGTAATTACTGCAGGTTTATTGAATGTATTATTACTCAATTATTTTATATGGTATTTGTAGGAATGGTGCAGTCATTAAAGATTACTGAACTATGGTGATTAAAGCTTAACTAGGGTGATTTAGAATTTTGTAATGAGTTCCATCACACAAGATTGCCAAAATCTAAGGTTCTGACTCCTGAAAATCTCAGAAACATGGCTTGGAGTCATTCAGAATAAATGAATTACAAAGAAACAGAGGGCATTTTCCAGCACAAGGCACAAATGACAGCAACCT
Source organism: Gymnothorax reevesii (assembly GCA_029721435.1). Lineage (NCBI taxonomy): Eukaryota > Metazoa > Chordata > Actinopteri > Anguilliformes > Muraenidae > Gymnothorax > Gymnothorax reevesii. Next base: position 67,283,533 of record CM056587.1, on the reverse strand, counting down.
TAATTTCAAATGGTGGGGTGATTATAGTGTTTGCATCTTAAAGATACTTGTTTGTGCAATGGACTTCCTGTTTATTTTACAATAACCTGTTTTACCATGATTGTTTTTGGTTGGTATTGTTTTGTGACGATGCTTGAGTAGGTCTGTCTGCACATTCCAGAAGAGAAGATTCCTAGATGATGCTACAAGCCACAGGAAGAGAACGAAGAAAATCTCTGAGGTTGGCGGAGCCACCGGAAGGACTGAAGGAAAAAGTTGTGACCACAGTCGCATATGCAATATAAACCCAGGTTTGGGTTGCCTCTTCCCAGAGAACATGATTCACCTCAAGAATCTTGCAAAGGGCGAAACATCATGTCAAGGCCCTGGAACATATTTTCTTTCCTAAGTTAAATGCTGTCAATCACTTTTAAACCTGTAAAATGTGAAAGAAAAAAAAAACTTGTGTGAATTACTGTTTGACAGGCAGGAATAGAATTCTGGTGGCAAATGCAGTTGAAATGGCCCCCAAAAAAAACTGCTCTCAAAAGGATCTATGGGGAGACTGAGTTTCAAGATGACCAGTATTCATACCTTTGATACGCCATGGAGATAAAAATGGAAAACTGGAGCCCCAATATAAAGTACCAGGCCTGCATAAGAAAAGGACCAAAATTCTAGGGGGAATTTATTTTGGCGTTTTCTCCCCAGTCTTTCTTTGCCCGAGGCACAACTTAATTCAATTTTTCATTAACCCCCAGAGTTGCTAATTACAATTTTGCCTAGGTTTAGTTTGAGGCCCTAAGAGTCACCCAAATAATAAAGCTCAATCATATATTACATCAGTGAAATATGACTGGCAAACAAGAATCATCATTCATCCATGTATCGTCATCTAACTTGTGTTTATAACAGTAGATTCCTCTTCAGGTTAAGAAGTGCATGTGATTTTGAATTTCCAGCCAATGAAATACCATTTCTGAGTATTGGAAGAAAGAATTTAGCCCTTTTCCAGTCACCTTGTTCAATCTAAATGAACAAAGATTCTCAAGTAGCTACTAAGACAATGACACAATAAAAGGTGTTAGAATAGCAATTACAGGTACTCCATGCATGTAACAAAAACATATCTTAGGGATTGTGAGGCACTTTGATGAGATTAACAAAGTTTATATTTCAGTTGATTTAACTCACATTTCTATTGTAAAAGAAAATGCACAAAGTGAAAAACATTACAAATAAAGAAAGACTTAAAAAGTATACTTGTCTCTCAGGGATCTCCATGAAACTCCATCGGTACCAAAGAGGGAGTCATGGGTCGTTTTATAGTCACTTTTGGGATTTTCTCGCTATGTTTAGCCGCTCCGTGATGAAATATGTGCGAGGCAAAATGCCGTGCTTTGGAGAGTCAGGCTGCCGCTGATCTCTGACATGATGATCAAGATGTATTTGTCTCGTGCTGCCACTAAATATTCTCCTCCTTCGTCAGTGAATGTAATCAAGGTCCCAGTTACCCTGGCAAACCAGCTGTCCGCGTGCGAGTCTCTCATCAGAACCAGGTGCAACAAACTGTCGCTGACATTAAACCCATCACCTTACTCTTCCTCTCTCACAGTAAAATCTCGACTCTTTCATTGAGACATTTTGCTGGTGAAGCACCGTAAAACATACTGATAGCATTAACCAGAAAGGGTCACAGGATGAGTATCTGAATATGTATAAATAATGTACCCAGCTGGCAACTTTTTGTGCTGACGAAGGTTTTTTTTTTTGGCACAGAAAAATGCATACCATTGCAGAATTCCACCCTTTTTAAATTTATCCCAAGGCACAGATAATAATGTACAGTGCAATACCACAATAAGCTTTGCAGGGGCATTACTGAGTCCAAACATCGTGCATGCCAATTTGAAATACCAGCTTTCTGCATGATGTTTTTCCTGACCCCATCATTCCACTTAGAAGATTTTTTTAATTTAGGTTTTTTTTGCATCCAACAATATGATTTATTGTATCAATGAAGGCAATTCAGTGGCTGCATACATTAAATTAAATTAAAAGTCCATATAATTGCTTTCAGGCCTGAAGTTTAACCTTCCCTTCAGCTGTTCTGAGCTAAAAGGACTTACTTACCATCAGTATATCAAACATCCTGCACTGCCGGGGTGCTATTGGACACCATTTAAAGTGCTGGTGAATCTGTCCCAGAAGATGTAGCCTTAGAATAGGATTTGGTGTTACTAGGCTCTGAGAGACGAATACCCTATCAGATGTAATACACTATGCCTCTTTAATTTTGGGTTATGTGTTTAACATTCCCTCTCCTAACATCTGTCCATTGTATATGCAGATGATGAACAGCAATATTGTTTAGGCTTTGTTGAGATGGTAGCAGTAAGATGACTTTAACTCTAATTCAAAGCTATGTTCGATCAAAACGATGTGAGAATCATTTCATGTTGTAATGGTCCCTGGGGAAGTGGTCGATAGAGGGGTACCATAAAGTAGAAAGTCAGCTTACCCTCATATGTATTTCAATGGCTTCTTGGCTGATAGGTGATTATACTGTATATTGACAGAAAATGAAGTGTTTATACTCTGTGTAACAGCCTATACCCGCACCCCACCACTGAATATTACCCCCTTTTTTCCAGCATTATGTGGTCTCATGGAACTCAGTGCTCACATATATAAAGCAGGGAAAACACAGGTCTCATCCGGACATACTGGCTTTGTGGTCTCATCAGGCTGTTGCAACTGCTCTTCCACTTTCCATCAGAAACTACAGCTGGACTCGCGAGAGCCCATACCTCCTCACCATAGCTGTATTTGAACTTTGGCTTATATCTCAGCTGTACTTTTTCCTAGATATGCCAAAATTTAAACACTGGTTCCTCTTGTGTTACTTTAACATCATACAAAATTTGGTTAAAATCTATGTAACCATTTTTGAGATATCCTGCTAACAGTCAAACAAATAAATAAATAAATGGAAGAAAATTAAAAAACTCCTTTGAGGAGAATATGAATGCGGGAGCATTCCTGATGATTAGCCACTTGTCATGCACTCCTCGTGCACGTCACTTACTTTCGCATTTGGTGCTTTTTCTGTGGTCCATGGGCAATAGATTAACTTATTTATCTTTTAGTTTTGTGCTTTTTCTCTATTCAGTTGTAATTATTTGAATTCTCCTTTAATTAAATATCTTAGCTAGATAGAGAGTATAATTACCACCCACTCAAGCCGCCCTTAACTAAGTCCTCTGTAAATTAATTCTGATGGATTAGCCAGTTTTGTTCATTGCTAGTTTGCACACTGTATAAATTATCCGGTAGTGAAGTGGTAACAGAACTGTACAGTACTGCTTTCCGGGACACACTCCAGATCAGCCCAGTAGTCCAGGCCGGCAGAGACTGTGTTACCCTCCTAACAGTTATCGGGTAGCATCATCTCCTCAGTTCAGCTGAGGTAATACTGAGACTCTCATTTAAAAAAAAATCTGGATCACTGAATATAAAATCAATCACAATCACTGCCTCAGCTCTTTTTCACCCTGTGACTCCCATGCGCTTAATAACTATTTTCGTCCAGCAGGCAAGAATGTTTGATCAGTATTGATATTATTTTTAGGACTCCAAATTCAACTCATTATCATCCTGACTTGTCATATTGTGACGTTACCTGACCAAGCGTCAATATCCAACAAATAAGGAGGCTTTTGGCATCTTTATTTGATGTTTAGGGTAAGGTTTTGGGTTAAGGGTTTATGTTAAACTTGGGTTAAGGGTTAAACTGGCATCAAGTCAGGAAGGTAAAACCCTCCTTTTTTGTCATATATTGACACTTGGTTCAACAGCATCACTATATGACAAGTCAGGATGAGACTGGGCTCATACCAATGCAACAAAACATGGAATGACAAATCAGAACATTTTATCTTAGCCTTTATTTTTGTTTTCAAATGGATTTTTTTTACCACAGTCAAACCGAAATCCATGACAGGGATTCTGAACGAAGAGCCATTGTCTCGCGCTCTGTTCTTCTTTCTTTATTCTGAATAATGAGTTTGATTCCACGGTAATCCTTGTCCCACCCATAGGTGTGCAGTGGACACAGTAATCTGCCCAGGTCTCCGCTGTCGCTCATTTATCCTCACCTTTCTACAACAAGCATCTCCCAATCAAACAAAACTCTCATTTTGATTGCTCTCCTTCCCCATAACTCTCTATTTTATCCTTGAGTTTTGCTGATATGAGGCTCTGGGTGTTTATCTTAGCAATAACAAACACCAAGACTTTTTAAATTTATACACCCAACTTTGAGTTCTGTGACTGTTTGCCTGTGACTCGGAAACATCCCGTTTCCTGAGAGCACAGTCACATCAGAATGGAGCCATAAAGACAAAAAACCCAAAATTTATGACATTACCATTTTTTTGGGAGGGGAAACAGTGAATAAAAAAAAAAGCACAGAAGCCTCTTCTTCTTATTTTTTTCTGGGCTCTCTGAAATGCCAGAAGAACAAAAAAAATCTTGCCCTCAAAACTGGAATTAAATCCCAGTGAATTCTTTTGAGAACAGATACTTTACTGCTCCAGGGATGCAGCTAAAGTTCTGACTCGGGAGAAGGGAAAAAAATCAGTCTGACTTCTTAATATCTGTATAATGCTGGAAAAAAAGAGCACAGCCAGATGTGGGTACATATAAAATACTTTTCAGCGCAGCCCTGGCGCCTTCATCCACTAACGCGCTGATGTATGGTTAGCTTTACAGTTTAGGCTGTGATCATTTATTCTCTGCATCGTATTGCCACACTCTCTATAGGACGTGCATGAGGGATCAGGGTGGGGGAGGGGCTTGGCTGTTCCCACACTCTTTCATCATCCAATGGTTTAGCGGTAATGGCATATCATCTTGCATCGTCTGACTTCTCAGAGAAATCACGGAGAGGATTTATTACGAACCTCGATACAGGAAAACAGTAAGATAATTCACTGTATCTGCAGATGTTGAAGATTTTGTAAAATAAAAAGCCTTCTCTACTGCACTAAAAAAGAGAGCAAAATGTTGTCGCCTTTCTCTATGTGCTAAAGCGAGACGCTCATTTTAATCACAGCCACCACCAGAGGGTAATGACGGTCACCTTCCCTTTTTGATTATGTTGAATACATATACAGTACATAATCTTTACATCTGTAGCAAAATTTTCCTTTGAAGCTAGTACTGCTTGGTGGCTACAGGGAATGTTTTGAGTTTGCGAATGGCTTCATTTTCTTGCTTATCAGCACTTGCGGTACAATGGCTCGCCGCTGCCTCGCTGTTCGTCGGCGAAGAACCTGATGCTAGACGAGAAGCAGACGCCGACGCATCCCGGGCGGAGATCAAATCCAGGCCGGCTACCAGCGCGCGCTCCGCTACCCCCGAGCACAGCCGTCCTCCCCAGTCCCGGCGCTCAGGTGTCCTGGGAATAGATGATTCATCTGTGCGAGTGGGGCTAGCAGATAACTATTTACCGAGGACATCGTTTAGCTACACGATCAGGGGCAATTCCTTTTTTCAAGAGCACCTTTGAGATGAGGAGGAGCAGATTCTGAAAAAAAAGGACTGCTCTGTCTCTCTGTCTCTCTCTCTCTCATCTGGGCCCCAGCTATCGCTCTCTCGCCAACAAAAACAGGGAATCGCATTTACATTATTTTTTCTGGGTGGGGCTGCCCTCTCCGTGCTTCTTGCTGTGCCGACTTCAATTAGGGAGATTCGCATTCATTTGTTGTCTGTCACACATCCAAATCTGACCATATGAGAAAGACAGCGGGAGATCTGTGGGTCACTCAGAAAATCAGGCATGCTCCACGTATGGAATTACTCTAGATTTTTCCATCGTAACGGTCCCTGCCTCGGAAAAAGTGTCAGGTCTCTGAATTCCAAATGTCTTCTGCATGGGTGACAAGAAGAACAAGATATTAAAAAAAATGTCAAAATAAAGTTAAAACAGAAGTGAGCTCTGAAGCTTGACAAAATTAAATCTTCTCCTCTCTCTCTCTCTCTTTTGGCATATTTGGAACATGTGGCACTTTTTGTTTTAGCTAGATTTTAGCTTCCTATGATATCAGTGTGTAGGCCATGCAAGGCTTAATGAATTTGGAGTCACAATAGTGTCTGCCATTGTTGTAAATTTGTTGTGTATTTTCTTTTTTTTTTTATACGTAGTAGTATACATAGCAGAAATAGATCCGAGCAAAGCTGTATGAGCAACCTGAGGAATTCTGGGAAAGAAATTATGGTACGTAACCTTGGAAAAAGAGCAGGGGTAAGTGCGGAGCAGGACTTTAGCCTTTGATGTTAGCATTGCGGCCCTTACCCTTGACCATCTCTGAATCTGTGGACTGCGGCTGCTCAAGTTTCATTACTGTGATGGAAAACTCAGACACGGCCGCTGAAGGATCCGCAGTATGCTGGCCAGCTCCTGCCATTCCTCTCCGGCTCAGAGAATCTTCAAATATCAGCGCTCGCTTTAGGATAGCCTTTTCAGAAAGGGTTTGTTATTTGGAAGACCTGAGTGTGATTGACATTGGCATTTAATTGTTGCTGTCGTTGCCCATGTTTTTGGCTAATCAGAAGAAAGCATAAACCTATTTATGTGTGTCACACCACGATTGGCTGTGTTCTGTCTGTCAAACCTCCCAGGCCTAGGATACATATACAAGCTCCTGTGGACTGAATTTGATAGCACTACGCGTGTCTATCGCAAATATATATACAGTATCCACTTACAACCTAAAATGCATCGCCATTCATTTACAAGTTACATCTTTAGTCTTCATTTAATAGAAGGATGTATTTTTTTGCTCTCTATTGTCCCAATAAAAGAATTATGTAGGCCCAGAAATATTGGGACATTGAGACGGTAATATCACCTGTGTATCACAGCACATTGCAGATGAATTAAAATGTTTAAATTTGAGCTCAAACAGCAAACGTCCATTTACAATTAAGCAGATAAGAGGTCTAAAGTTGACTTCAAATGTGGCTTTTGCATTTAATTCAGTGAACAGTAACTCCAACGACAAAAGATTTGTCACTATCAAGCAAGTGTTAGGTTGAAAATTAAAACAAACTTATAAAAAATTGGAAAACATCTGCAGTGACCAAGTAAACTATTTGATGCATTTAAAAAATAAATAAATACAATAAGATAATGCACTGGTGGGCTCAGGAACACCAAAAGGCCCGGAAAACCACAAATAAGAACTTTGATGGGTGACAGATGAATTATTTTCCAAATGAAGAAAAACCGAGTCTGAAGCCAGATCAAGAACACTCAGTTAGATTTCGTTGCACCTGAGTAAAAGCAAACAATTAAGAAGATACTTCAGAGAGGGTTTAGCACAAGATTTAAAGCATCAGTGAGCCTACAAGCTGATTTTTTTGACAAAAACCAGCAGAAAAGATTATAGGAAAGGGACAGAACTGCTCATGATTTAGAGCTGAGAAGTGTGGTCATGTGTGGGCATGTATGAGCATGTGTGGTCATGTGTGGGCATGTATGGGCATGTGTGGTCATGTGTGGGCATGTGTGGGCATGTGTGGTCATGTGTGGGCATGTATGAGCATGTGTGGTCATGTGTGGGCATGTGTGGTCATGTGTGAGCATGTGTGGTCATGTGTGGGCATGTGTGGTCATGTGTGGGCATGTATGAGCATGTGTGGTACTGGTTCCCCTGTGCTTATTTACTGGTGATGTCACTATGGAGGTGCAGGAGCAGGATGAATTCTGTATTGTATAGGGTTGCATTATCCAATCAGATGTAGCTTCAAAACTGATTGGATAATGCTCCACAGTGCAAGTGGAGAATGAAAAATGAACTAAAAAAACTGAAAAGCAGCCTAAAAGTTTTTTTTTTAAACCAATCAAGTCGAACATTCTCCGACGTCCGAGTCAATCATCTGATTTGATTAACTGTGCTTGTGTTTCTCCCACTGAAGGCAAAACGGAGGGGGAAACGTGAGCAGGAGCTGTAGACACCTGCAGAGCCCTGGCAGGGCATCACCAGAGAAAAAAACCCAAAAATACATCCGCCATCTACGAGCTGGAGACATCATGTAGTCATTGAGTGCAAAGGATTTGAAACCAAATATCAAAAATTAGAACCTCATTTATGAGCATTATCGCTTGATGGTGGCGGATGGTTCTATATAAAATGACGTTTTTAATTCTTACACGATTTATACAGCGTTTTTCCACGAAAACCTTGAATTAAAGCCGATAATCAGTCTCTCACGCACATGTTCACCTAATTTTTTTCAAGCCCATTTTGGTGTGGTTCAGCCAAAATGATGCAAATTGTGTCACGGTCCAAATACATATGGACCTGACAATAACAGTGTGTGTGTGTGTGTGTGTGTATGCGCGCGTGGGTGTGCGTGTATCATCTAAATATCAAACACAGGCATGTGTGGCAGTATACTGTACACTACTCATAGCCCATGAATGGAAAAAAATAGATACAAACATAAAAGAGGAAATGCAACAAATAACCGTGCTTGTAGAAGGCCTTGGAGGTGGGTAAACGTGCATGGCTCATTATCCACTCACAGAGGGCTTGACATGACGTTTACCCAGACAAGTGCTTTCCACTTAGTTAGCTGCCCTAGTTCTGTGTGTTACCTGCACTCCTTCATGTCATCCTCTCAAAGTGTGTGACAGTGATGTATTCTGGCCTCTCTGCGAGGAGAGGAGTATAATGTTACGCTGCGTGTCGATGCTCAGCCGGTGTGGTGTACTGCAGTCTGGCCTCAGTGGGTCTGGAGGGGGGGGGAGAATAATATCAGAATACCGGCCCAGCCTCTCAGTCCACAGAGCGCACAGCTGGTGCTCAAGCACTGATCACAGATCAGCTGGATCAGTTTCAGTTTCATGCAAACTAACTCCTGGGATTAGGATTACGCCCAGGGGAAACTGTTCTCGGATTAGTTGTTGGGTGAGATAATTCCTGTAAATTATGATGCATCGCCGCTTTGTAAATTGCATTATCACGAGACCGAATTGCATTTTAATTCACCATGCTGCATGTGCCTCCCTCTCAGTGAGATTTGAGGTGTGGCAGAGAGATTGTTTTTATTGTTTATTTATTTGAAGCAGAGGAGGAGAAGGTGGGGTTGCAGTCTGAAAAGAAAAGGAAACAGGAGTGTTTAATTTCTTTCTTTCCTTAATCCCCTTCTCTCTTCCCATAGTTCTGTTTGCCTGGCTGGGGGTTGTGGCATCGGGGGAAATACTGCGGTTAAGGTTAAACTGGGGTGCTTTGTGTGCCGTAGAATTAAAAGATCAGTCAGGAAACGCTTATTTCTACATCAAGTGAAAGTGCAGGATTAGAGCCGTGTGAGAGGGGGGTGTTCGGCCTGCACAAAAAGGGCCTCTAAATCCGTGAAATCTCAGTGGGGGTCAAAGGTCACTTTCAACCAGCAGTTAGTGTGAAGATTAAACGCAGGCAAAGGAACGGTACGGCTCCGCCCCGCCCAGGCAGGAAATGAGCAGGACACCGCCACGCTATACTGACCACAGAGCGTCAGAAACTCTCTCTCTCTCCGCAGGAACTGGAGACGAGGCGCTCTTGCTCCTCCGACATATGCTTTAGCCTGTGTTAGATTAGATCAGAGGGAAATTCTCATGTATCAACATTGCTTAAGTAAAAAAAAAAAGAAAAGAAATGTTTTAAAGAGGTCTCAATGCCGCCAGTGAAATGTATATCATCAGACAAATAAATTTTCCACTGTAATGGTAAAAGCATGCATGACGTGCCTTGACAAATAGATCATTAATGTTTTCGTTTTTCAAATACACTTTCCTCTCCCAAATGCCACTAAACCTTTGATATGAAATAGGGACTTTTATTAAAAATGTCTTTTAAAAGTAATTCAAAAATACAGCGAAGGGACTAATGTTCGACCTGTCGCTTGCAGGGTTAATTATCTCCGATCTGAGAATAAATGATCCTGCGGTGGTGCAGTGGAGGTTATATGCCAGTGTGCAGAGTATATCCGCCTTTTTATCTGTCAATTCACAGTATAATCACCTAAAGCCATTGAAATACATAGAAGTCCAGCCTCTTCCTCCTCAGTGACCCTTACGTCTATCTAACTGAGTTTACCCACTTCTCCAGGGACCCCTGCAACCACTCTTATGTACCATTAGTAACAAAACGTCTATTTCATTATCTGCTCCTCCATTTTCTCAGGAGCTCCCCTCCTCTAACCTTCCTAAGCCGCATCACATTGACTCAGACAGTAATTAAAGATAGATTATGATAAATGTCACCTTTTGCTGATTTATCACCGATTCTTATTCAATTACCCTGCTGGCTAACAAAGCCGGGAGGAGGCTGTGTCGGGGGGAGGTGGGGACTCCCTGGGCATGTGTCATTTGTAAACACTCGACAAGCTGTCCGTCACCTCGCCAGATGACCCAAACCATGCTAACATGCTCCCAACGCCACTGGAGCACTGAAAATAAATGTGATTTGGCACAATAAACAAGTGATGTGATGAGGTGGAAATGTATGTCACTGCACCAGCAAATAATAACTATACACTGGAGATGAGGGTTTCAGTAGACAAATATTATAAATTATTATTTAAATTTTAATGTTTAATGTACGTTCGTTGTGTTACCAGTGCTGTGTTGCAAAATTTGTTTATTGATTTACTATAACACTTACCCACTTCTCTGCTTCAGATTTTTAATAGCTTTTTTAAATGTTTTTTTTTTTTTTTTTTTTGCATCTTTTGCTGTTTTAAAACATGTTAAGTTGGTGTACATTTTAAATGTACCATTCCTTAAAATAATTTATGAAAACATACAAGTCTGTTTGTGGAAATGAATATCAAATGGTTTTTTTAAATACAGTGGCTGGGACTCATCAACATGCATTTTCTCCTGAAATAAAGCAATTATGAGCACTCAAATGTTTGTTTACTCAAGCATACCTCCGAGTTATTAAAGCAGCCGCGTGGTTCACATAATTACAAGACATTTACATTAAGGCCAGGGCACTGGAATTACACTCCGCTAATGGCTGGGACTAAAATAAAGATTGCGCAGGGATTAATCAGATGGAAAGTAACTACAGCAGTCATTACTACTGAGATGGTCCTCTGATGAAGATGCTGCTTTCATTAATTAACTTATGACCTGATAATTTATTGCTGGTGAAATGTGTTTCATAATTATTTCTGTAAATTGCTGCAGGAGTTTATGTTGCAAACCCACTGGAACAGGTCTGCCAGATATACTGTAACAGCTGGCCAAGGTTTACCATCCATGAGGCGGCCGAGAGCAGCTCGTATTATCACTGCGTCGACATGAGGACACCTAAGAATAACCGCAAAGTACGATTTTCATGAGAAACCTCCTCAATGACTTGATTAGTGCCTGATATTTTCCTCCATGTTCTTTTTATTTATTATTTATTTATTTATTTTTTACAGAATGGCCAGCCGTTTGGTAATCGCCCTGAACTGACTATTCCAGATCTTGTTTTCCTTTAGTTGGTTGTCATTCTTCCCCCTTGTAAACACACGTACGCACACTTTTTTCTCCTCCGATATCCTTCCTTTCAGAGGCGTAGAGCAGCCTGTGGGATTCATCGACTCATTCCCTGGGATTAGCAGAAGTCCCAGATGATTTGCATCATTTCCAAATAAAATCAGAAGAACACAAACTATAATTAGCCATGTCTCTTCGCGTCTTGGGACCTTTCCTGACGTCCAGGAAAACAGCTTACAGACTGACCAGAAAAAAAATAGCATACAGCAGATCACACCAGCGGGGGGTCCAGAGAGTGAGGAGGGATTTTGGGAGGAAATGTTTAGATGACTTATTTAGATACTGACATGTTATTCCAAACTTACCTCAGTATAGTGTACTTTGTCTCCCGTTTTACAATGGCCGTTTGCCTATTTGTCATGTCACTCATGTTCCATGCAGATCTCGATCTGCTGAAGCATGTTTGCTGTCTCCGTGGTTTGACTGCAAATAGTCTGGAGATAACTGAGGTTACTCAGCGAAACATCACGGGAGTCTCATTGGGTTTCTGTCAAACAGACAGCGCTGAATTCGGAGGGCGCAGGAACCTGTAGAGCTTGCCTCCTGGGAGCAGTGGGGACCCAACAGTGTCTCACAGCAGCCAGTGCAGGTGCCTCACAGGTGGTCAGGGGTCATAGCCCTCTGAGAGAGGTCACATAGCTAGTTTAAAATGGTTCTCCCACTTCTGCAGTGGGCCAACCCTCACGCCAGGCCTGGAGCACCTGTCATGCCCGTGGGAGGTAAGAGATCCAATTAGGCCAGGCGTGAGGGTCAAGGCCTGGTCAGCTTCTCTTGTCAAGCTCATAAACTCATGTTGCTGCAATACAAGGCCGACTTGGTTGATATTTTGAAAGGTTTTTTTTTTTTTTCCCCCCGAAATGAACGAAGATGGATTTTGTCAGTTATGTTTAAATTATCATGAACTTGTAGACATAATGTAAACTGTATGTTCTTTTCGTTTACCGGTACCATAACACATGGGGTGTTCAGTGATAAAACAGACGTGGCAGTGACGGGGCATCTCGGGTTGAGGGCAGGGTCATGACCTCACCTCGCCTGGCTCAACAGATGGACGCCAGCAGCGGAGGAGAAACTGAAAAAGACTGGAGTCATGTGTGACCCGAGAGGTATATGGGAGGGCCTTGGCTATGGTGTATGACTACGCCACCTGTGGCCTTGCACCACAGGAAATAATTGTGCACCGTATTCCTCAGACAAGGGGGGGCTCAACTACACAGATAAGTGCGTGAATGCAGAGACAGGAGGCTTCAGTGAAATCAAATAACAGTATTTATTAAAAGATAAACGCATGAACAATACAAAGATGACACGAGAATTGATGGAACAACAAAGAAAAACTATGGCCGGCGAGGGGGAACGTAAGGGCTGACACCTAGAATTACAACACTACTACCTATGAGTTAGGGTTGGTTACCTGTCCTGGAAAGGTGAGGCTCACACACCACACGTGCTCTGGGTTCTCTGTGCCTATCCATACACACACACAGGAAGAAAGGCAAACACACACACGGCACAGGTACTGCAAAAAAAGTGATCACAGCAAAAGTGAGGTGCTCGTTACCACTACAAAGGTAGTGACGCGGGTGAAGAGGACTCAGATCCGGTGACCTGCCCCGGGAACAGTCCAGGCTATAAAAGGAAGACAAGATAGACACGGTAAGACCAACAGTGACAGTCGCACAGCAAGAATAGTCAGATTGGTTATTGACTACTAGTTGGTAAGGGTGGCAGCCAGTACTTCCCCCTGGCCAGCGGCGTCGTGGGGCGGAGCAAACCGCAAATAAGGAGTACGCCTAAGCATAGGCTGGAGCGCAACCAAAGAAGAAAAAAAACTAAAGGAAAACCAAAACAAGAAAAATCAAATACTGAGGGCAACAACTGGTGTCATACACACGTACATTTACAATAGGCAAAGCAGCAGTGGCATCGCTCTGATGGAACAAACAATTAGATGCATGGTCACGAATATACTTACAAGCTAGGACTGTTCATATGACTAGGAGTGCTCACAAAAGTTAATAAAAATCATGCCGTTAAGTCACAAGTTAACGTCACACAATAGGAAATGTTCACACCTAGCATTTATGAACTTAATCCAGCATTCTGATTTACCTCGGTGCATCACACGCAGGCACCAACAATGGCATCCGGTGTCTCGAGCAGTCAGAGCGTGCCTACTAACAATTATAACAAACACATACATGCCAGCAAACATAGTTACATTCGTGCTCAACGTGTATCGCACAAAGTATCAAATAAAGCGTCTACACGTATATGGGCACAAATACTACAAAGCATGTGTTTGGTTACCGGTTGCTTCCCCAAACTCTGCCAGCGATTGCAGCGGTAAATCGCTCCTGGCGTCCTCTGGACCAAACCTCAGGTTAAAAAGAAAAGGTTTTAATAATACACTTTAAAAGTACACCGTGCATGTACAAACGGAGAACAACATTAAAAAAAAAAGGCGTCTATATACCTTCAGCAGTTCTAGCAGTCACTCAATACTACCCGGAAGCGTCCGGTATGCTGCAGAGCACCTGTTTTAAAACAACTTCCCATCACGTTTGGTTTAAGAAAGTGATATGCTAGTGCGAGGGAAGATATAAAACACATACCTCTGTAACAGCAGCGAGGACAAACAGGAGTGCAAAACCCAGGGCTTGTGTCTGACCTGCCAGTGAGTGCGGTTTTTATGACTGCCTGGCTAATGGTGAATGAATCCCTGACCTGCTACGTGGGAGTGCGTCAGCTAGACACAGAACTACGGTGGCTGTGGGAGGACACCCAACGAGAGCTGCCGGTTACATTCTACCCCCCCTTTTTGTGTCGGCGTCCCGCAGATAAAGTCAGCATCTGGTAGGGCAGAGTCTAGTCGAGGAAAACAAAAGAAACATTTAAACCAAAGGCAAAAACCATGACCGTAACCTCGGCCCGCTTTAGCACCAGGGTCGAAAGACTACTGCAACGTTACTGCTAGAACCAAGCACCCGGGGGTTCGTAGCCCCATCTGCCTTACCCACTGCTGACACAGGTAGGTGATGTGGATTCCCATGTCTTCCGGCAGTAGTTCGTGAAGTTCTCCGAAGGGCTGGTGTGCCATCATCAGGGCCAACGTCTGTCCAGATGGGAGGTTGGGCAGTGGTACTTGGAAGGGGTTCAGCATTCGCGGGAGCAGCAGCTTCTGGGGCTTTCACCTGGGAGACAGCTACATTCCTGTCAGGTTGTGTCAGGTGGTTAGGCTGTGTCAAGGGCCCAGCTACATCGACACTTACCCAACGTCCGAGCTCATCTTCCTCCACCACACCAAGTAGACTGTGAGGTTCTACTGCCATGTTAGGCGACCCGCTGTCTTGGTTCGGAGGTACTGGCTTCAACATGGTCCGATGCACCTGCCGGGTCCTGGACAGGTCATGCTTGGGTGCTATGGAGTACACCACTCCTCCCTCAGGTGGTACTCTGAGGACTTGGTGGATGGTTGGACTCCAGGCATCCTGGATCTTGTTACGACCTCTAACTGTGAGGTCTCGAATGTAGACCAGTTGTCCCACCTCCAGCAAGGCACTCGGGGCCTTCTGGTCATGTCGTGCTTTCCTCTGGGCGGCTGCAGCATTCATCCGTTCCTTGGCGGCCTGGAAGGCCACATCCAGCCGCCTCTGATGTTCCTGCACCCACTCGCTTACTCTGCCGGCTTCCGGTTCCTGCACCCTGCCCAGAAGAAAATCAATGGGTAATTGAGGCTCCTGACCAAACATTAAAAAATGGGGAGACTCACCCGTTGACTGATGAATGGTGGTGTTATAACTGAACACAAGGTGAGGTAGATACTCGGGCCAGTGGCTTTTCTGTTCAATGGAAAGCGTGCGGAGTAGATCGTGCATAGTGCGGTTAAACCGCTCACATTGGCCATTGCCTTGTGGGTGGTAAGGTGTGGTTCGAGTCTTCTGCACTCCATACAGATCACACAGCTGATGGACGATGACGCTTTCGAAGCTGCGGCCTTGGTCAGAATGGAGGCGGGCCGGGACCCCATACCGGACAAACCACTCCCGGACCAGCACGCTAGCCACTGTCGATGCCCTCTGGTCCCGGGTGGGTACAGCCTGCGTAAATTTGGAAAACACGTCAGTCATGACTAACACCTGCTCCTTACCGTCCCGAGAGGGTTCCAGCAGCGTGAAGTCGACTGCCAAGATCTGGTTAGGGCGGGCCGCCATTAGATGTCCCATCGGTGCATGGAGCTTTGGCTGGGTCACCTTGGCTAAGGTGCAGCGTTCACAGTCCTGGCACCATCTCTTGATGTCCTCCCCCATGCCTGGCCAGTAGCACCGTTGGCGTATTAGTTCCGTCGTCCGCTCGACACCCTGGTGCCCATGCCCATTATGAAGTTCCCGCAGCACATCTTCCTTCAGGCAAGCCGGCAACAAGAGCTGGTAGACATCCTCTCCGCCATCTGGTCGTTGGATCCGGCGATACAAGAGCCCATGGTCATCAACCAGCTTGTCCCATTGTCGCAACAGCACTTTAGCTGGTCCCAGTAACCCATCACGTGCTACAGAGTTGGGTGGCTTCTGCGCACGCCAGAAGGGGAGGACAACCCCGATGGTTGGATCAGCAGTTTGTAGGGCCTTCATATCGTCTGTGGTCCGAAAGGGAAGAGCAGACATGCTGGCTTGCATCACCCGGAGGGGCTCCTCTAGGCGGGCAGCTTGTTGAACTGAAACTGGGAGGACCGTACCAGCGATGGAAGGGCTGGGGGAATCGCAGACCACTGCAGGGGGTTGGCGAGACAGTGAGTCTGCATTGCGGTTCAGGCGTCCGGAACGGTAGCGGATGGTATAGTTGAAGGCGGCAAGTTCCGCTACCCACCGCTGTTCAGTAGCGCCCAACTTTGCAGTGTCCAGGTGGCTCAGGGGGTTGTTGTCAGTCCAGACCGTACACTGCTGACCCCACAGGTACTCCCGGAACTTCTCGGACATAGCCCACTTCATAGCCAGGAACTCTAGTTTCATCGAGCTATAATTCCTCTCGGGAGGACTGAGGCTTCGGCTGGCATAGGCGATAGGTCGGACCTTTCCCTCCTGTTCCTGAGACAGCACTGCTCCAAGCCCGATGTGGCTGGCGTCTACCTCAAGAATAAAAGGAAGGTTGAAGTTAGCAAAAGCCAAGATGGGTGCATTCACCAACCTGTTCTTCAGCTCCTGGAAGCTTTTCTCACAGGCATCGGTCCAGGCCCCATCCAGTCTTGACCCCTGCCTTTTATGCATCCTTGTCCCCGACAGGTCAGCCACCAGACGGTGTAGGGGGGTTGCAAGCGAGGAAAACCCCGGGACAAATCGCCGATAATAGCTTGCGAACCCCAGGAACGACCGGAGGTCGGAGACATTGGTGGGGTGGGGCCAGTTACTTACAGCTGCGACCTTGCTGGGATCTGTTGCCACCCCATCACTGGAGATCACATGCCCCAGGTACTGGACCTCCTTCCGAAAGAAGCAGCACTTCTCCAGCTTGGCTTTTAAACCTTCTCGACGGAGGCGGTTCAGGACCAGGTCCAGGCGGCTTACATGGTCATCTACATTGGAGGAGAACACAATAATGTCATCTAAATACAACAGCAATGATTGGCAGTGCTGATCCCCAAACAACCTCTCCATCAGTCGCTGAAAGGTGCTGGGGGCATTGCACAGCCCAAAGGGCATACGATTAAACTCAAACAGCCCAAAGGGCGTGCAAAAAGCAGTCTTTGGGCGGTCTCTCTCAGTCACCGGAACCTGGTTGTAGCCACTAGCCAGGTCCAGGGTAGAGAACCACTGCGCCCCGGACAGGGCATCGAGCGACTCCTCGATTCGGGGGAGGGGAAAGGCGTCTTTCCGGGTCTTGCTGTTCAACATCCGGTAATCCACGCACATCCGTAGGCTTCCATCCTTCTTGCGAACTAGAACAATGGGAGAGGCATAGGGGCTACTACTTTCCCGGATAACTTGGCTGTCCAGCAGCTGCCGCAGATGGGTTTTAACCGCATCATAGTCTGAGGGTGGGAGACGCCTGTACCTCTGTCGAACCGGCTTGTCATCAAGCAATGGGATATCATGCGACAAGAGGTTAGTACAACCCAGGTCACCTTCAAACGCAGAAAAGACAGGCTCGTGTTTCAAAAGCAAAGACCTAACCTGTTCTTGCTCAGGGATGGTAAGCACAGAAAGATCAAGGTTCTGAATTCGCTCCTGCACTGAGCTAACCTGACCTGTGTGTGCCTGGAGACTTGCTACGAGTGTGTGAGTGTAGGGCGTAGCGACCACCTCAGTGATGCCTGTTGGGAGGCTCTCAACAGTTACTGGTGCCAACCAACCTACGGAGTGACGAGGAGGGAGTGTGGCACATGTCCTACCCACATTGACTACAGGGACATAGACGGTACCCCTATTCACTTGAACCAACGAAGGAGATATAAGAAGGCCCTCGGGAAGAGTGTCACTTGTCGGCTCTAGCAGGACAGGGTGTGAGGTTGTGCCGAAGTGAGCAGCACAGGTGGCGGCCACCCACTTAAGGGTGCCACCCGGGATGGAAACTGGGCGTCGGCCCCTCACTTTAGCAACACCTATCCTGGCCTTCGGGGACCGTGACTGGGCTTTATGACAATGCTGCAGGGCTTGCTGCCAAGAAAGCGAGGCATGCACCACCGGTGGGAGATCAAAAAGGGCTGGACCATGTTGCCCAAACAGTTCATCATAACATTCACGAATGACATTCATCCCCAACACCCCAGGCACGAGGGGTTGGGACGACTGACCTGGGGGATCTTTTACCACTAGCCAACCACGTTGGGGGATAACCTTACCAAGTACTTCAACAGTTAACTCAACGTAGCCAGTATAGGGTATCTCCAACCCATTTGCAGCACGGAGCTGTAACCAATGACAGTGTTGAAGCTGGTCCTGGAAGTTCTGCACAAAGAAACTTTCTACCATAGTAGACACCATGGAGCCCGTATCTAATAGGCAATCTACCACTACGCCCCCTGCCCTAACAGCTACCTTCGGGCACTGACCAAGGAGGGAGGATACGGTTTGACGTGCTGGATTCGGGCCAAGTGAGCCAGTGGTGTCCCCTTCCAACGTGTGACTCAGCACATTGGAGGGAGCTAGTTTCCCGCTGGGGGTACAGAGGAAGCGTCATCATGCCTGCTCCGGGGGGCTGGACTACGTGCTGGAATCACTCGCTCATTGTCACACTCTCTGGCATAATGACCAGGCTGTTGACACCGCCTGCAGATCAGAGGGGAAGGACGACTAGGCCTTGCTGGACGTGGGGGACCCTGCAACATACTCAAACTGTTGGTCAGCTGATTTATCTGCTCTTGCTGCTTCAACAACATAGCCCTCAACTCTGCCATTTCTGAACTGGCTGGGGCAGTAGGGGCGCTCTGCTGGGCCCTAGCATACTGCATCGCACAGAGGGAAGGAACTGAGTAACTCCTACCTCGAGCGACATCATTAGGTCTGCCCTCACGCTCCCACCGAATGGCTGCAGCCCGCACCTCGAACATGGCCAGCCCTGGGGTCTGGCGAACCAGTCGTTTTAATTCCCTGCGCAGATCAGGATCAAGAACATGTTCAATAAACTGATCACGTAAAAGCTGGTCAGACTGGGGCACTGAATCAGGGGAGCATTGTTTAACCTTATCCATGAGGGAGAGAAGGGCATGAGAGAATTCTTGCAAGGACTCCCCATCTAGCTGTTTCCTTGAAAAAAAACTCTCTTGGAGGGCCACATAAGATTTCGAGCACCCATATAATTCCCTAAGCACAGACTCAATTTTAGCTGGGTCTTCACGCTCTGCTCGAGGCCTATATTTTATTTCGTCTCTGGCCTCACCCTCCAAGTGATCGAGCATAAAATATGCTTTATCAAGTAACCCTAGATGCCTTACCCGTACACAAGCCTTTACCTCTTCCACCCATTCATCAATGCTAATGCCCACATGACCCCGAAAGATAGGACATTTACGCTCCCTAGGGAGGTACAAGGCTCGCTCGATAAAACCAGCATTACCAGAACGTAAAGTCTGTCCATTGGAGGGCTCTGACATGGGAGCTGAGGCTGCCCCCGCTGGCCTAGAGGCTGCTTCCTGGATCAATCGCTCGTTGTCTGCTTGAAGCTGGCGCACCAACTCCCTTAAGTCCTGTAACTCTTCAGACATCACTAAAAAGGTAAGAGTTAAGCGACGTTAGTGGGGAAGAGCAGGAGTCGGCGACGAGCTGGGACTTTCCAGGTAAAGGTGCAGCCTCGGGGTGAGCAGCAAGGTCCCACGCCGCGCCAACTGCTGCTTTGCCTTTAAATGAAACTACCAAGTTATTGCCCTTCACACAAAACAAAAAAAAAAATGAATAAAACTGAAGCCCACGTCTCTGTTCACAAATCCTGCCGATTACGCCAATTGTGACCCGAGAGGTATATGGGAGGGCCTTGGCTATGGTGTATGACTACGCCACCTGTGGCCTTGCACCACAGGAAATAATTGTGCACCGTATTCCTCAGACAAGGGGGGGCTCAACTACACAGATAAGTGCGTGAATGCAGAGACAGGAGGCTTCAGTGAAATCAAATAACAGTATTTATTAAAAGATAAACGCATGAACAATACAAAGATGACACGAGAATTGATGGAACAACAAAGAAAAACTATGGCCGGCGAGGGGGAACGTAAGGGCTGACACCTAGAATTACAACACTACTACCTATGAGTTAGGGTTGGTTACCTGTCCTGGAAAGGTGAGGCTCACACACCACACGTGCTCTGGGTTCTCTGTGCCTATCCATACACACACACAGGAAGAAAGGCAAACACACACACGGCACAGGTACTGCAAAAAAAGTGATCACAGCAAAAGTGAGGTGCTCGTTACCACTACAAAGGTAGTGACGCGGGTGAAGAGGACTCAGATCCGGTGACCTGCCCCGGGAACAGTCCAGGCTATAAAAGGAAGACAAGATAGACACGGTAAGACCAACAGTGACAGTCGCACAGCAAGAATAGTCAGATTGGTTATTGACTACTAGTTGGTAAGGGTGGCAGCCAGTACTTCCCCCTGGCCAGCGGCGTCGTGGGGCGGAGCAAACCGCAAATAAGGAGTACGCCTAAGCATAGGCTGGAGCGCAACCAAAGAAGAAACAAAACTAAAGGAAAACCAAAACAAGAAAAATCAAATACTGAGGGCAACAACTGGTGTCATACACACGTACATTTACAATAGGCAAAGCAGCAGTGGCATCGCTCTGATGGAACAAACAATTAGATGCATGGTCACGAATATACTTACAAGCTAGGACTGTTCATATGACTAGGAGTGCTCACAAAAGTTAATAAAAATCATGCCGTTAAGTCACAAGTTAACGTCACACAATAGGAAATGTTCACACCTAGCATTTATGAACTTAATCCAGCATTCTGATTTACCTCGGTGCATCACACGCAGGCACCAACAATGGCATCCGGTGTCTCGAGCAGTCAGAGCGTGCCTACTAACAATTATAACAAACACATACATGCCAGCAAACATAGTTACATTCGTGCTCAACGTGTATCGCACAAAGTATCAAATAAAGCGTCTACACGTATATGGGCACAAATACTACAAAGCATGTGTTTGGTTACCGGTTGCTTCCCCAAACTCTGCCAGCGATTGCAGCGGTAAATCGCTCCTGGCGTCCTCTGGACCAAACCTCAGGTTAAAAAGAAAAGGTTTTAATAATACACTTTAAAAGTACACCGTGCATGTACAAACGGAGAACAACATTAAAAAAAAAAGGCGTCTATATACCTTCAGCAGTTCTAGCAGTCACTCAATACTACCCGGAAGCGTCCGGTATGCTGCAGAGCACCTGTTTTAAAACAACTTCCCATCACGTTTGGTTTAAGAAAGTGATATGCTAGTGCGAGGGAAGATATAAAACACATACCTCTGTAACAGCAGCGAGGACAAACAGGAGTGCAAAACCCAGGGCTTGTGTCTGACCTGCCAGTGAGTGCGGTTTTTATGACTGCCTGGCTAATGGTGAATGAATCCCTGACCTGCTACGTGGGAGTGCGTCAGCTAGACACAGAACTACGGTGGCTGTGGGAGGACACCCAACGAGAGCTGCCGGTTACACATGCATGGAATGCTGGAGCGAAATGTCACCTGCTAGGGCATCACGTGGCCATTCCTTCGCGCGCGCGTGTGTGTGTTGGAGGATAGGGGTAGTTGAGTGGACACCTTGCACATTGCACCTGTACAGGCCTACGGAAGGGGTTGAATGACCCTCGTGGAGGTCAGTGCTGGAATGTATGTTTATACACACCATCTCTGCCAGGTCGACATATGCACCTTTCCTAAATTAGACCCTCCTCGCCTCTCTCGCCCCACACGCATGTGCACATGTGCAGAACAGGGCCGTGATCTCACCATCACTCTGTTTGCACCACTGACGCTGCAGCTCATCACCTTCAACAACTACAGAAACAGGTGGCATATTTGACTTACAGTCTCCCAGGAAAATATTAGTAACGGACTGCAGATAAGATGCTGCATGTCATCCTCACAACAGTCTGGGTAGATTCCAGGACTTGTGGTGGCTTGGTGTGTTGTAAATATCTTAGTGTACAACGTCTTTTGGACATTTGATATTGTTTTGAATGATGTGATGGAAAGTCTTTGCAATGAAGGCAGCATGACACTTGCGATTCCTGCTAAAATGTCATAAATCTGAAACATTTCTTCCATACTGAAACAGCCTGGTCACATCTCTGAGATGGAAATGGACTTTTATAAGCCAGCCTGGTCCCAGTTTTACAATATGAGCAGCTTATAACCACACAGCCTGGTTTAGGACCCACAGCGAGTAAAAAGTTACATTTTCACAGAAAATAAGACTCACTCAAGAGGAGATGTGTCTTTCTTTGCATGGATACATTATCTTTATTGGCTGGATAGAGATGTGATACCAGTGTGTTAACTAGTGACATGCTCAGGTTTCTCCATTTCAACTTTTATCCAGCAAGTATACACTTCCTGACAAAAGTATTAGGACGTCACTATTTATGTGTGTGATTTTCTTACAGTGCAGTTGAAAATAGTGAATGTATCATATTTGGAAATAGTTGTTAATTCAAATAAAAATACAGACCCCATTTTGGATACACCAAACTGAATTATTCTAAGTCTTGACCCTCCTTTTATAGAGAATCAAAATCACCCCATGTGCCACACCTGATCATATTGACTGAACTAATAGTAGCCGTGGTCTTCTATTATAACAAAGACACAATTCCAAACTTGTTAATTTGAAGATTACCATCTTGCAAGCACTATTTATTATAATATCTCTCATTTATTACAGACCCAAAGTGAGAGTTTTTTATGCAGAGAAAAAATATGCCAATTTGTATATCTGTAGCATCCCCAAATGTTCAAATAATGTTCTGTGATGTTTACATGTACATTTTAGGACACCATTAAATTCCTACAACGCTCACATGTGTAATATAGCACGTACATCAAAGGTTGAGTGAGAATGAGGATCGTCCTAATACTTTTGTCAGGTAGTGTACATACCAGCCGACTCACTCATCAGTCCATGTAAAATGGTCGTCCAATATGGCCTTAATTCAATATAGCATCTTCCAGTAGGTTTGCAGCATAGCCGTTAACACTTCATACACTGTTAGTATGTTTATATTCTCTTGCCGAGTAACATGCAGGGACAGTGGTTACTCTTTATTCCAAAACAGAAAGTTAAATGCACAAAAATGATAATTTTTGCATAAAAAATTCTGTAAATGGATAAAAACAATTGCAATTGAATGCCATGCTTTCATAATTATAGACTGGGGATGCACCGCAGCGACTTTTTCAGTCCTGATCCCAATATCGTTGCTAGCCTTTGGGTATCGGCAGATAATGAGTTTTGATCTGATACCAGCCTTGGTCAGGCTTAACTTTAACTTTGTAAGACAAAATTTTACAAATATATACACAGATAGAAATTTACTGCAATGTCACGTATTAAAATAATGGTCTGGCCCATTGTCACTAATATTTTAGTCAGTATTGAACCGACATCATTCGTGACTTATTAGTGTCGACATCAGTGATGGTATCAAATGTAGACATTATTAAATCTGAAGTTTGATGCTTGTCTTCATGCAAAGTGCAAAAGTCAGATGTTTCCCTTCTAAAACCCCTTAAAACCCAGCAACAATATTTGTTGCTCTGAAGGAGGTGTCTGCGCATCTCTGCTTTTAATCTTCAGAGAAATATATTCTGATATCTACTACAAATAAAAACAAAATGCCTGACATATATAAAAAAAACATACCCATAGCAAGTCAGTTTTATCCAAAGCACAAATTTTTTTTTTTTAACAGTTCCACATCTGGGGATATACGAAATGTACCACTCCTCCATTTTAAAATAACTGACACCTTGAAACCCCATCTCCACTTAAATTCACCCTTAAGTGGGTTTAAATTTAGAAAAATCATATAGCAGCAGCATTACCTCAAAGGCAAACATGAATCATTTTACACACATTTCCCTGAACTCAGGAGGGCATATTAGGGATCTGTGGAAACCTAGAGATCTCCACAACAATTTAAAAATTCCTGAAGTTCCACAGGATTAAATAATTATGAACCCACATGCGGGACAGTGGAACAGTCACATTAATTAGAAATAGCACAGGCCGCATGAACAATTATTTGGGACTAATCTGGATTCCTGCTTAAACTCAGCAGAAATATGACTGGATTCCAACAATGTGGGTTTATAACCTTGAAACAAACAATTATCAATTATTGAGCAGACAGTAGTCAAACACTATTCGTATAGCTTCACTTCCCGTGGGCAATGTATTAGTGATAAAAGTTAAGTCATTAATGGTTTTGGCTGTTTTTTTTTTTTTTTGATTCATTAATAATATGGCTATATGGCATATTTCGAAATATTTACTGTGTTTCTTGTTTGGATAGTCCCTGTCATGGGTTGCCTGATGTTAAATAATCACTTTCCAAAGAATGTGATGGAACAGCAAGTCAATTTAATAGAGAATTAGCAGCTGAAAATGAAAATGTTGGGTGCTTTGCAAACATATCCAAAGGCTGTATTAAAAACAATTATTACAACCAAATATAGATTTTGTATAATAGATTTTTATATTTGAAACTATTACCTTCATGAACAAATGTATTAATTTATTTGTGCTTCTACACAGGTCTGAGCATCAGAAGAAACCTGGCAGCTTTAACACTTATGGTAAGATAAAAGAAGGCAGTAAGATAAAATATAAATCAAGTTATTGTTTTTAAAAAAGTTATGTTTAATTAAGGTAAACAATTGCTGCAAAAAAAAAAAAAAAATGGTACTCCGGCGAAGTTGGAACCCGACAAATCTCCAGACTTGTTGTACACCCACACTCGCAATTAAAGAGACACAATATTGCACAACATTGCACAAAGGCTCAGGAATAATAATGGCGACGGTAGCGACGTACAAAGTGGATAATAACAATCTGAAAAAAGAGGTCCCTAATGACCCCGAGAGGTAAAGTGATTAAATTATAATCAGATTGGATTAATTAATCTATAATATTTATTCTTTCCTCGGCGAGGGGAGAATGGAGGCCGAGTGTAATGTTGTGGTCTCGCCGCTTCTTTGTCTTAATAACAGGAAGAGCTCCAGGAGGAGAGCTCTACAAGCCCCCCAGACAACGCAGGCAGAAGGTTATTGCTGATATCAAACGTGCAGAATGCAATTATCTGTCACAACAAATAATTACGGGGGACGATAATAAGAAAATTAACATTTTCATTGTCTGCGCTTTATTGTCTCGGCGCTTATTGTGACGGGAGGCTTACAGGCGCTGCGAATAAATTAGTGCACAAAGGCACCTCCTCTGCAGCGCGGAGGTGCAGTCATTAGCGAGCGATAAGCGAAGGCCGGCTTCTCGAAGGGAGAGCCCGGAGAGCGAGCAGAAGAACGAGCAGAGTCCAGAGGCAGGTGCCTGAACGAGGCAGAGGGAAAGTGGAGGCCTTCAGTGCCAGGTCAAAGGTCACTCTGAAGGATGCTTTGTTAAGAGTCTCTACAGCTACATGCTGACGTTTTTCCATCAGTGTGTCCTTATTGCCTCATTCATGTCTATAACGTTGCAAATAAAAGGATGTCCCCCACACAAACCACAGGCCTTTACCTCCACATGGTCGCACCCCAGGGGAAAGTGATCCTGGTCACCCCACTCTTTTTCTACGGTGTGACTGACGCTTCCTTCCTTGAACTGTCTGTGCTCACTGGAGGGGGGTAAATTCCCGGGGATGGGGGGCGGTTATTCCCTTGCATTTGAACTCTCTGTTGATTGGCATGACTGGTCAGGGACGGCCTCCCCGCTGGCGCAATTGTGAGGCATCCCAATGCCCCTACACGTTTAGGAAGCCAGGATGGCAGAGTATTGTTCTCCGACAATGGCCGTCAGTGTGGGGGCAGGGCGGGACGGGGGGACGCCGAACAATGGTTTCGAAGATTCGCTCAGGGTCGCGCTTTCATGTGAGCTGAGATGTCTAGACAGCGATGTTCCAGTGAGTGTCTTCGAAAAAAAAAAAAATGCGAGCGCACATAAAGGAACCAATAATCGCGGAGGGCGGATATTTGGGGACGGGGTCGCTCTCACTGCTGTCGCCTCCCGGTAGGACGTTCTGGAACTTCCGGAACAACTTTTGCGCCTCTCTCAGTGGGAACCTGCAGGGTATTGACCTTTGCACATAAATCTCCATATTATCAGTGTCAGACTCTCGGTCAATATCGCTGTTCATTAATGTGTGGGATAATTGAGAATTCTAATGGAAATGAATTGAATTGCAGCCCCAGGTAAAATCTGGAAACAAAGAGTGAGTAGAGCACTGAAGGAGCTGGTTGGACAAGGCGGTTTTGATGAGAGAGACTTGCAACACTCTTGTAATGGAAGGTTCTCCTGCAGGGGCTCTAGAGACCTGGTGTCCTATCTTCAGACGAGGGCAGGTGCGTGTGTGGGTCCGTTTGCCAGGGTGTGGGGGAGGGGATTAGTACCCCGTTTTAGACACGCACTAACTAGCTCGCTCCAATAAACCTTTGACCCCAAAACAACTGCGTGGACCTGCGCCACCCACTGCGCGGGGCCGCGTGCGCGTCATGGGGGTAGGGGGGCGGGCGTGGGGCGCGTAACCCAATACCCCAGCAGCCTGCGCATGCCTGCTGAGGCCCTGCGGGGGGGGCTCTCCTTAATCGTAACTCATACCGGTCCAGTGCCAGCCACCCTACTGCACACACTCTGAGGTTTCGCTACACAGCTATGTTGATGTTAGCGTTCCCTCGCTGCATTCGATTTGATATTTTTGAGATGCATAAATAATTTTTATGACCCCTGCTGTATTTTTGGACACAAACCCTCCCTCCCCCCCTTGACAAGTGTCCGGATCTCATCTCTGTCCTCTCTACTCGTTGCCTGTCAGTCGGAGGCCGGAGACGCTAACAGCTGTTGACAGAAGAAAAATGATAAGAAGAAGAAGCGGACGGGTTTCCGTAATGCTCCTGATCAGCGGCGATAACAGGTGAAAAATCACCGTAACCTCGCAGCGCGGCCGAGAGGGGAGAGGTCTATTAGTTCTTCCCTCGGCACTTTTTTTTTAATAAAACGTCATTGTCTTTTTTATTAATGGGATATTGACTTTTAAAGAAGAGAATGATGAAGTGCTTTCTCAGCCACCTCTCTTGCTCATTGGCCGCTGGTTGTGAGGGACACTGAGGGGGAGGAGGGAGGGGTGGGGCCTGGCCAGCTGACAAACAATGTGCTGTTTCCATGGCGATAACCACATGACTCCAATTCTTTTGCATAAACGCTGAGCCTCCCAGTGGCCTTGATATTCCCTACTTGTACCATTTAGGACAGAGAGACTGACAAGAGAGCATGTATTTGCTGCTTTTGTGTGTGTGTGTGTGTGCGTGTGTGTGTGTGTGTGTGTGTGTGTGTGTGTGCGCATGTGTGTGTGTGTGTGTGTGTGTGTGTGTGCGTGCGTGTGTGAGTGTGTGTGTGTGTGTGTGTGTGTGTGCGCGCGTGTGAGTGTGTGCGCGTGTGAGTGTGTGCGTGTGAGTGTGTGTGTGTGTGTGTGTGTGTGTGTGTGTGTGTGCGCACGCACATGACTGCGTGAGTATCCGTGCAACCAGCAGTAAATACATGAGCAGGCTTGTGACTTCAATCCATGTTCATTTCTCAATAGCCTGAATAGCATCAGAAATAATTTACAACCAGCTGGGATTCATAGTAAAATCTGCGGCAGCCATTTTTAAACAGATAATACCCTGACTTTCGGCTTCCCTCTCTGCAAAACCCAGGCGTGCAGGGCGCATTATCAATCCTGCGCATCATCAGTCCCCCACTGAATGTGTTTAACTGTGAATGATGCATCTTGTATGATATATTGTATGTAGCTTCTATCAATTCATTTTATTTATTGCAGGATTCTATTTCTGGAGAAGATTTGAACATCACGGCACGTAATGGAAGCCTGAATCTCATCTGCTCTTGGACAGAAACATATGTTCCTTCATATCAGGACCTTTAGTTATGCCGTTGCTCGGCGTAGTTTACCGCCCCTACGAAGTGCCATTTGATGACTTGTCATACATAACCTTCTGAGCGAATAAGAGAAGCTCTGAGATAACCTCACTCTCTCTGATCCAAAGTGGGGACAGTTTGCTTCATTCATTCTCTTGAGGTTTGCGATGCAGACGCATCCAGGCAGGAGAAGCCAGGGACAATTAATTTGCCCCATCAGCATTCTCCTGCCCTCCCTGTGAGGGTAAATCTAATCCCTCGGCATGAGCTGTGTGATTACAGATCCCAGAATTAAAAAAGTTTACAGGCGATAAAAAATTTGTGAAATCTCTCTCTCTCTCTCTCTCTCTCTCTCTCTCTCTCTCACACACACACACACACACACACACATCCTCTGAACAGGCGTGAGGGCTTACCCTTCAAATAAATGGTATCTCATTGCTTCAGGGTGAGGTATTTTACAGCTTCTCTTCAATATACCTTGCAGTCTCAAAGATTAAAACCTCAGTACACTCACCGATGGATACAGCAGGAGACTGAAGACTAATGAAAAAGTCAATTACATCTTCAGAGGATAAAAGATATCGCAAAACAATTTATAAACCTGCGCTCAAACAAGAATTGGTATAAAAATGTAATGAAATATATTCTACATCTTTGATTGATAGCATGCAATTATATTCTGATATTTCGATCAGTATCCTCGGTCTTGTAAAGCTTATTGTGATGCGGCAATGCATTTCACTGAACCTTATTCATGTCTTAGTGAGATGATTCATGACTCCCTTTACAGCCAAAGTTAAGCATCATCCTCACCTGTTTCGATCAGGCTGCTAACAGAGGCCAGAACCCCAGTGTACCTATAGACAATCAAAGAGAGGCTTTTCCGTCCATTTGATTTTTCTCAATGTAGATCAAGCAGACATTTGGGGTGTCACCCCCCCGCCTCTTGTCCTTATGGGTAAGGGAGGCACAGACTGGGCTGATTTGCATGTGAAAGTGGTGGGTGATCCGTGCGGTCAGGGAGTCGCTGGCGACAGCGAGCCACCCCATTAACTGCCGCTTCCTCTCCGACAGTCGCCATTGAATCAATCATGTTTACTCGACCTGCCGCTTGGCCACCTCAGAGAGAGAGACCCCATTGCATCTGATGCGCCATGTCAGTCACACTTGCACCCCCCTGTCCGCTTCCCGTCGGCCACTCCCCAGGTCATGTGACTGCCGTCACCCATCCATCACGCAGAGCCGGTGCTCTGAGTGCTGATTGATCTAATTAGCAATCAATTAGCATTGTTACCAGCGACTGTAATTACCTTTTATATAGAGGGAGAGAGAGCAGCTGGTCGCAGCTATAAAATCACAGCACCCCAGCCTGCCCCTCCCCTCCGGACCTGGGGTGGGGATGAGGGGGGTGGGGGGTGTTGCACAAACAGTCTCCAGGGGTTACTACCTCTGTAATGTGCTGAAATCCTCTTTTAATGAATATTGGATTGCTGAAAAAAATTGGGAGGCGAGACCTTCGCAAGAAAAAACTATTTTCTCAGACTCCAGACTTGGAAAAGTCAGGAAAAGTGACCCAGTTTCTGAAACTGAGGGGTGAATTGGCGGGGGGGGGGTGGGCAGGATGATAGGAATCGAGATGGTGATGCAAGTGGCGAGGGGAGATGAATTCAGCTGTAACAAAATGGCAGTAGCCAAAAAACGCTTAAAAACATAATGGCTGTGGTGTGTTAGATCCGGCCAGGTCGGACGGGGATGTTCATGTTCTCTCAATAGAAGCGAAGACACTGGGACGTGGAAAGGGGTTCTGGTACTGCTGTGCTCCATTGTACTGAGGAGTTGTGCTCGGGCTGAGGCTCGCTGGTGAGAACTCCTGGTGTGAGGCTAAATACGGAGCACCATCTGTCCGTCCACCCATCCTGGCTTAATTGAAATTCTCATATCCAATGCAACACATCAGTAATCACCATCATGTTTAATTTCCAGACTCCTCCTCCCAATCGCTATTCTTAGTATTAGCACTAGCCCCAGAACTCTCAAATAGAGAGTTAAAAAATTAAAAAATTAGACCCCTCACTTTTCCAAATATCTCACAACCAACAAACCCAGAGATACACATCCAGCCTTTTGAGCCCCATAACTCGATTGAATGCTGTACCCTCCCGACCCCACCTAACCCTCGTAAATAAATCTCACGCTAGGCTATAGCGCTTATAAATATCTCTTTTCAATCCTGTTTTGTGGCAACAGCAGCCGGAGTGTGATACCCGCTTCTGACAGGCAGGGTTAATCCTATATGTCGGTATTATGCGGGGGTCGACCTCGGCAGCATATATTTTGTGTGTCATTAACTCCCCTGCCCTGCGCCGCAGGTCCCTTAGCGCACAGTGACTCGCAACATTAGCTAAATGGACAAAGCTGGAGTCGGTAATGAGATGAGTTAGTATGTTTGTAGCCCATTTATCATCCTGCTCCCTCCAATATACGCGTTCTTTTATCAGGCCCCTTCGAGCTGATGTCATCTCAGCGGGCATAAATCAGCCATCGAGCGCAGGGTGCACAGGTCGCTGATAATGCCTTATTAGCGACCGTGTCCCAAAATCACTATTGACAAATGAGCGACTTGAGGAAAGTGACCTGCGACCTGTTCTCCGCCTGCCTCCGCTATCGCGGGGCGAAACGGCAGCGGCTCTCCGAAGGGATGCTAATGATGTCTCTAAACAGAATCACACTCATGTTCTGCTGATTCTCCCTTAAAGACAGATGGCGGAAATTATCTCAAAGGTCTCCTCTCCTCCAAACTCAAACTTTCTCTTCTGTCAACCCTACACTCACCAATAGCTTCCCTCATAATATAAACCCCATCATTATTATTATTATTATTATTATTATTATTAAATGCATTAAGAAAAATCTGTTCTTTAATGTATTTTGCACGAGCTACCTTTGGGAAAAAGAAAAAAATTATTTGTTTATTTTTTTATTCACGGTTGACAGGTGACAGATTAAGCTGAGTTTGAAGGAGCTTCATCAACTCTGGTTGATGTCAACAGAAGGAAACACCTCAGTGTTTATAATAATAATCATAATAATAATAATAATAATCATAATAATCTCAGTCCATCAGTTGAAAGAAAAATGCATACATCCAAAACAGATCTCACATTTCTTTTTAAATTCCTGGGGGGGGGGGTCAGTCAAAAATCCTCTTGTTTGTTGGCCAATCATACAAAACTGCATTGCTGATAAAGAAAATAAAAACTCATCTCAAAGCATATGATGAAACATTTCTTTTATTTTCAGAAACTGGTACATAATGTCCCTCCTAACTGGACCCAAATCCAAAAATGGTTCAGTCACTCTCTGAACATAAAAGCAGCCCTCTTTCATGAGCGCCGGAGGTCAGCGGAGGTCACTTCCTGCCCTTATTGACCAGACCGGTGGGATTTAGTTTAAATGCTCGGGAGGGATTAGAGGACCAGATCTGAACTTTGCATCCTCGTACAGTATGTTAAATAGCTGCACATGCTGCGCATTTTTCCTCAGTCCGGTCCCTGCGGATCGGTTGGGGGAGGGTGCCGGGGAGAGATGAACGCGTGACATGCGAAAATATGATAACATGATAATGTGAGAAAAACTGAATATGACATCTCTCTTCTCCTGTCCTGCATATCTATGGGCTTTCGAGTGATTGGGGATTCTGGGGCATTTCTGACGGCACGGAAGCAGGGATGCGCTGTACTGGCCCTTTCAGAGCAGACGCCTCTAAATAAGGTCATTTGGCCCATTCACCAAAACCAGTCGTTTTCAACCCTGTCCTGGAAGCCCCTCGGCCAGGACCAAATATTTGGTGAGTTCCTCGTGAAACACAGCAAGCATGATTGTGGAATCTGATGGACTTGAGAAAGAGCACATCAATGCCAGGATCTGACCTGAGGAGAGGGTTATGAACCACTGCCTCACACAATCAACTTAAAACTGCTCTCAGCATTCACACCAGAGACATGAAGCGAAAACAAAAAAGTTGTTTACGGTACGGCTCTATCTAGAATACAGTAGGGAACACTGCAATAAGAAGCATTGCTCTGCTCTGCTTTTGTGAGGAGGTTTGGACGTAAATTGCTGCAGGGCGTGATTTTGGTTCGGCCTGCATGTCAGTCCCAGCTGAGGAGCGATGGGAGGTTATTGCAAAGGCCTTATTACTGACGAAGGAGCTTTCATTTTGTTTAATGACTTCTTATTCTTCGACTTGCTCTTCTTCTTGTGATTTATTGATGTATTTATTTATTTGTCTATTTATTTATTCATTTGTTTGCTAATTAATTCTCGTAACCCCTTCCCATTGTGGCCGGTAGGAGAACACTGGTAGGAGTGTTCCTATAGAGCATGTCTTTCTAAAGCCAGAGCCTTGGTCAGGGACACTGGTAGGAGTGTTCCTATAGAGCATGTCTTTCTAAAGCCAGAGCCTTGGTCAGGGACACTGGTAGGAGTGTTCCTATAGAGCATTTCTTTCTAAAGCAAGAGCCTTGGTTAGGGACACTGGTAGGAGTGTTCCTATAGAGCATGTCTTTCTAAAGCAAGAGCCTTGGACAGGGACACTGGTAGGAGTGTTCCTATAGAGCATGTCTTTCTAAAGCAAGAGCCTTGGTCAGGGACACTGGTAGGAGTGTTTCTATAGAGCATGTCTTTCTAAAGCCAGAGCCTTGGTCAGGGACACTGGTAGGAGTGTTTCTATAGAGCATGTCTTTCTAAAGCCAGAGCCTTGGTCAGGGACACTGGTAGGAGTGTTCCTATAGAGCATGTCTTTCTAAAGCAAGAGCCTTGGACAGGGACACTGGTAGGAGTGTTCCTATAGAGCATGTCTTTCTAAAGCAAGAGCCTTGGTCAGGGACACTGGTAGGAGTGTTTCTATAGAGCATGTCTTTCTAAAGCCAGAGCCTTGGTCAGGGACACTGGTAGGAGTGTTCCTATAGAGCATGTCTTTCTAAAGCCAGAGCCTTGGTCAGGGACACTGGTAGGAGTGTTCCTATAGAGCATTTCTTTCTAAAGCAAGAGCCTTGGTCAGGGACACTGGTAGGAGTGTTCCTATAGAGCATGTCTTTCTAAAGCAAGAGCCTTGGACAGGGACACTGGTAGGAGTGTTCCTATAGAGCATGTCTTTCTAAAGCAAGAGCCTTGGACAGGGACACTGGTAGGAGTGTTCCTATAGAGCATGTCTTTCTAAAGCCAGAGGCTTGGTCAGGGACACTGGTAGGAGTGTTCCTATAGAGCATGTCTTTCTAAAGCAAGAGCCTTGGTCAGGGACACTGGTAGGAGTGTTCCTATAGAGCATGTCTTTCTAAAGCCAGAGGCTTGGTCAGGGACACTGGTAGGAGTGTTCCTATAGAGCATGTCTTTCTAAAGCAAGAGCCTTGGTCAGGGACACTGGTAGGAGTGTTCCTATAGAGCATGTCTTTCTAAAGCCAGAGCCTTGGTCAGGGACACTGGTAGGAGTGTTCCTATAGAGTATGTCTTTCTAAAGCCAGAGCCTTGGTCAGGGACACTGGTAGGAGTGTTTCTATGGAGCAGTGGTTTTCAAGTTCGGTCCTGGCGCCCCCCTGTGTATGCTGGTTTTTGTTCCAACTACAATTGCAATTCTAGGATTTTAAAAAGCTGTTACTTTGTCTAAATTAGCAGCATTCCATGTTTTGAGCAGTTATTTGCCATCTTAAGTCACATTTGGATGGGCATATCCATTCTGCTATGAAAAATAAAAACCCTTGAACATATTGTGCTTAATTTTCAATATTGCAAGGATTTTCAGGTGAAAACATTTTTACACAGAACAAATTAGACTCTGAGAAAATCAATAAGCTCCAAATTGGGTTTCTGACTACAGGTGTTTTGAGTTTTTCCCAAATAACCTGCCTGAACCAAATACAATCAACAGGAAACACAACAGGTGTGACTTCATTGTTTGCCAAGTAAATTGTCGGGTTTTGCCACCATGTGTCAAGAGTTTCACCACTGAAGAACCTTTTGATTATTTTTGTGAATTAAATGTTTGGTTAAATTGTTTCCCTCTGGCAATATTTACAACATATCTCAATGTGGATATTTGCATAAATACACCTAATTAAAACAAATCATCAGCTTGTTAAAATCTAAAGATTGCAATTGTAGTTGGAACAAAAACCAGCATACACAGGGGGGCGCCAGGACCAAGTTTGAGAACCACTGCTATAGAGCATGTCTTTCTAAAGGTAAAGCCTTGGTCAGGGACACTGGTTGGAGTGTACCTATAGAGTATGTCTTTCTAAAGCCAGAGCCTTGGTCAGGGACACTGGTAGGAGTGTTTCTATAGAGCATGTCTTTCTAAAGCCAGAGCCTTAATCAGGGACACTGGTAGGAGTGTTTCTATAGAGCATGTCTTTCTAAAGCCAGAGCCTTGGTCAGGGACACTGGTAGGAGTGTTCTATAGAGCATGTCTTTCTACTGCTAAAGCCTTAGTCAGGGACACTGGTAGGAGTGTTTCTATAGAGCATGTATTTCTAAAGCTAAAGCCTTAGTCAGGGACACTGGTAGGAGTGTTTCTATAGAGCATGTCTTTCTAAAGCCAGAGCCTTGGTCAGGGACACTGGTAGGAGTGTTCTATAGAGCATGTCTTTCTACTGCTAAAGCCTTAGTCAGGGACACTGGTAGGAGTGTTTCTATAGAGCATGTATTTCTAAAGCTAAAGCCTTAGTCAGGGACACTGGTAGGAGTGTTCCTATAGAGCATGTCTTTCTAAAGCCAGAGCCTTGGTCAGGGAGACTAGTAGGAATGTTCCTATAGAGCATGTCTTTCTAAAGCCAGACCCTTGGTCAGGGACACTGATAGGAGTATTCTATAGAGCATGTCTTTCTAAAGCCAGAGCCTTGGTCAGGGACACTGGTAGGAGTGTTCCTATAGAGCATGTCTTTCTAAAGCCAGAGCCTCGGTCAGGGACACTGGTAGGAGTGTTCCTATAGAGCCTGTCTTTCTAAAGCCAGAGCCTTGGTCAGGGACACTGGTAGGAGTGTTTCTATAGAGCATGTATTTCTAAAGCTAAAGCCTTAGTCAGGGACACTGGTAGGAGTGTTCCTATAGAGCATGTCTTTCTAAAGCCAGAGCCTTGGTCAGGGAGACTAGTAGGAATGTTCCTATAGAGCATGTCTTTCTAAAGCCAGACCCTTGGTCAGGGACACTGATAGGAGTATTCTATAGAGCATGTCTTTCTAAAGCCAGAGCCTTGGTCAGGGACACTGGTAGGAGTGTTCCTATAGAGCATGTCTTTCTAAAGCCAGAGCCTCGGTCAGGGACACTGGTAGGAGTGTTCCTATAGAGCCTGTCTTTCTAAAGCCAGAGCCTTGGTCAGGGACACTGGTAGGAGTGTTCGTATAGAGCATGTCTTTCTAAAGCCAGAGCCTTGGTCAGGGACACTGGTAGGAGTGTTCCTATAGAGCATGTCTTTCTAAAGCCAGAGCCTCGGTCAGGGACACTGGTAGGAGTGTTCCTATAGAGCATGTCTTTCTAAAGCCAGAGCCTTGGTCAGGGACACTGGTAGGAATGTTCCTATAGAGCATGTTTTTCAGGGTGGGAAAACCAGAGTGCTCTCAGACAGTCCATGCGAACACGGGGAGGCATGAAAACTCCATGCAGAAAAGTCCTTGCCAGTCGGGACTCAAAGCTTAGAGATGAGAGAGGACAAATTCATGTTGAATTTAACGCAAAACAATCAAAAACATGCAGGCAAATGCTGGTTCCTGCTCTCTTCTGCCCTCAAACTCTTCATTTTCCATGTGGTCTTCTCTCACTAGGCTTCCACTGAGACGGCTTAATATTAAAACTGGCTGCTAAGCACATAATGTTTCGTAATATGGGGCCGGGAGAAGAAGGTAGCAGTCCTGCACAGGGCTAAAACATGGCTCGGTTTTTAGTAGCAGATGTGAATTTTTCCTCTTAATTATGTGATAGTTATTCTCCTTCTCCTCCAATGATTATCAATTTGCATGCATGACTGGGAACTTGTTAAAGGTAGCGTTGCCTCTGCCGCGTGGATACGTGAGAGGGATTTATAAGGAGTGAAACCTTAATGGGGGAAAGTAAGTCTAGGTACATGCAGACGATTGGAAGTTATTTTGCAAAGCCTCTTGGGAAATGTTGTTTTTTTTTATGTCCTGGTTACACTTAGTGACATTTTCAAAAAACACATCCGGATATCACTTCCATGCAACAATGCAGCTTAAGGAACCAGGTCACTGGGTACAGCAGGGACAGCAGCCCAGCGGATGACACTTGCAGTGTTGTTTTGCGCAGTGTTCTCTGAGCAATGCAACGTAGCACTGTGTGCTTTTGATTTGCCATCCTGCACCTCACGGTCCTACTGAAAGTCAGGCTTCTCTCATTTAGCAAGATATTGATTGGACTGCATTCGCACTGATGCTACTTGTAAATATTGATCTAGGCAGAACCCTTCATATGAAACGGTTCAGGATTAAATTCATATAAATAAGGGTTTCATTGAACCGCAAACAATCGTTGTGTGGCGTATGGAAGCCCCCTCCATTCCTCTCTTTTTCGCTCCCTTACTTTCTCGTTGTCTGCATCTCTCCCTGCTGGTTCCCGTCGAATGAGCTGCCACATACGACTCCTTCCCAGAGCACCTTCAGTGTGATTCTGTCTCCCTAACGCTGTGCCAGCCCTACGAGCAGACAAGGAGCCTCATGGGAAGGTGTGGAGAGGAGGTATCGCAGGAGATGATGCCAGAGCGCGGCACCAGAAAACCTGGGCTCTCCAGCGACAGCCATCATGCAACAGCGAGGGCCGGGTGGGGTTTTGGGGGCGTGGGGGGGGGGGGGTGGTTCTCCATTCTGCTCCTCTTTGGTGGGAAGCCAAGCGCCGTCGCCTGTTTGACGGCGAATCGGCCCGTACACCTGTTCTCACCAGCTGGCAGACATAACCTGTGTCAAACGGCGGGACGTGGCGGAGCCGACCCACCTGCCCGCCCGCCCAGGTGCCAGCCTGAACAGGCGGGGGGGGCAGAGCCCAGGGACCTGGGGAAAAGGGCGGCCCCTGACACCATCACGTGCGCCCCCCCCCCAAGGCCTTCCCATCACCCGTCCCGCCCAGACTTCAGGCGTGTGCGGGGAGCGATAAAGGGGCTTTCGAAACAATGCCCCTCCCCTGACTCTAGCATCAATCGCACGGCGGGTAATTAAAGACCGCCAGGGCCTGCGGCCTGCAGGGGGCGGTGTTGGGAGATTAGCTTCTCGCGGAGGGGCTGGGAAAAGGTAAAGAAAGCAGTTGAGAGAAGGTCATCGCCAAGGTTTGGCAATGAGGTTCCACCGACGCCCTTCTCATAAATTTCCCTGGCAGGGGAAGGCGATGTGGCTTTGTTGAGGCTGAAGTACGGAAGCGGATCCAGTTTTTTTTTTTTTTTTTTTTTTGGTCAGTAGAAGCGGGGCGAGCGGAACAAAGAGGGGCACTGGTGCTGGTCATGTGACGCGGGGATCGATCAGGCAGAAGAGCTGTGCAGAGAGCAGAGATAATTTCGCTGACCTCCCACCGCTCCACAGATGGCGGCCGGTTCGGCCTCGCAGGTCCCGCCGTGGACGAGCGCTAACGCTAAGGAGGGGAGGGAGCCATTCAGGACAGAAACTCATTGAGAGTCGGCCAAATTGCACAGAAATCTGGCTCGTCCTGGTGGCTTTTATTGTGCAGCGGCTTTCAAAAGTCAATTGATCGGCTATAATGCCAACATTCTGGTGGTTTTGAGAATGCTGACATGGGTTCTCTTCCCATTGCTAGTGCAAACGTAAATACAATTGGCCCTCGTGGTGTCAGGTGACTCTGCACGCCAGCCCCAGAGTGCCATACGCTGGGGCAGGTATTCATGAGGAAGCGAAGATTGCATATAAAACAAGGCATTAATTTTTTTTTCTCATCTACTCACAGATTTGCACACCAAATTGCTGCAATTATCAGCCAATCAGGACTGGGGCACATGCACTGCTTGCAGGTAAGCAAGTCAATCTGCATAACAGAGGCTGCTAAATGGCATCAAATTAATGCGAGGTAATGGTAGGTGGTGTATATACAGGGATTTTGTGTCTGGGCCGTGCGCGGCCGGTGTAATAATGCGACAGAGAGACCGACGGTGACGACAGATGAATGATATCATCCCAGCACCTTCAGCTCGTGCTGCCCCTGCAGATTCTGCCGCCCGGGCCTGAGATCGCTGTCGGCACGGCGACGCGGCGCTGCATCGGCACAGCTCCACGGCTCCTCCATCACCTGCAGTTACCCGCTCCTCAGGAACTGACAACTGCATAATAGCCTTTTACTTTCAGGAAGCAGAGGGGTAATGTGATTATAATTCATTATTCAAATGGGCAGGTGAGGCAACAGAGGGAGAGAGAAGTTGGTTAAAAAGGGGAGACATGAGCTGCGGTTCAAAGCAGTTTCACAAACCTTTAAGGTTTTTATCATATCAGATATTTTTATATGCGAATTCTTCCTCTTCATCCCTTCAGCCAAGTCACAACCCTAAGATGCAGATATTTCATACGTGTCACTGCGGAGAGGTAAATGGTGTAAGAGATTGATGAATATTTTTGACGGTTTGTAAAGACACAGCGCCTGCTTTCTGTGAGTGGAGGAGCCCCAGTTTCCTGTGACGGGAAGATAATCTCTGTCAGGAATCTTGACTCGTCTGTACCGGGGGCAGTCTGTTCCTGGGGCTGTCTGTACCCACAGGTCAGAGCCGTGCACCTCTGCATCACTTAACAGTTTCATTAGTGCCATTATGAACCCGGCTCAGAATTTTGCCTTTACTCTACTAGCATAAAATTACCAAACAAGGACATCCCATACACTACATTAATAGAATATTTTATGTGCCTATTTTTAAAGGTACTTTTGTGACATTTCACCCTCGATGAGGTTAAAAGGGGAAAGCACCTTATAGTCACCAAAGTCCTCTGCCTCAATTTTCTCAAAATCGACATTTTATGACTTTCGTGCATTTGCACTGGGGTCTTCAATTTTTCTCTCTGTATCTTGTTTTTGCTGAAGTGTATTTTGCTGAAGGGAGTTTGCAAATGTGTTGAGCTAATTAGCTAATTAGTCCAATTAAGCTGAGGGAAAATTTCTTGGAACACAAACCATAAAACAAATTGGCCCTTCAGGAAATGAATCTGACAAGCCTGTTCTAGCTGGTAGCAGAGGGCTTGGTCATGGAATCAGGACAGACTCTTAAATTGTGTGTGTGTGTGTGTGTGGGCGCGCGCGCGCACCTACGTGTGTATGTTTGTGTGTATGTGTTTGTGTCATATGTGGGTTTGCTCCCACGCAAACACAGCTGCATTTTTGCTGATTCCTAAAACGTTCTGTGCAGAGTGGAAGCAGGCTTGGCGCGGGTGTGGGGGGGTATGTAACTTAATCATTGCA
This sequence comes from Gymnothorax reevesii, assembly GCA_029721435.1. NCBI lineage: Eukaryota > Metazoa > Chordata > Actinopteri > Anguilliformes > Muraenidae > Gymnothorax > Gymnothorax reevesii. The sequence continues at coordinate 67,243,890 of CM056587.1, read as the reverse complement.
TTGTTGGATTTACCTAGGCATTAACTTTTGTGTTTGACACTATCAACACTTCTCCGGTCACGTTCTGAAAATCAGAGCTCTGGTTGAATTAGCGTGTTTCTGTGGTCAAAAAATAATAATGGAAAAAAATGTTGACAGACAGAAACAAGCGTGCAGTAGACTGTCAGAGGAATTAAACATCTGGGCAGATCTGAGAGCCAATCAAAGATGTCGTGTCAGACATGAGGAGCAGGTGGTCAGTTCATCTTTAAGTATTTGTACTCATAGTGCATGAATGCAGCAAAGTGCTAATCCTGATGGCTGATGTTAATTACACAACAAATTAGAGGCACTCATAGAGTGCAAACCTCCACCAAGGCAGCACAATCCAAATGTGCATGAGTGGGAGCAAAGTTGAGTTATCGAATGTGATAGGATTTCAAGATGGCTGCCATGGTCGGCCATATTGTTTCACTGATCGTGGTCAAAATCAATAGGTTCCATCCTTGATGTAATCGCAATCCACCCACAAAATTTCAGACAAATCCGTGCATCACTTATTGAGTTGTGTTGTTCACAAACAGACAGACAAACAAACAGGGACGAAAACATAACCTCCACCCCAAAGGTAAAAATAAACCTTGGGTAATTTTCAAAATCAGCTGATGTTAATAAAAATACAAAAAAGGGTCTAAGGCACTCTGGTAGTGGGAAAAAAAAAATTGTTATTATTATGTTAATATTCCAGTTGGCTCTAATGCAATTATCATGGTGTTAGCCGGCAGGCCCCTCCCCCTGCTGCATTCTTCGCCTCCACCTTAACGAGCCACACCTGTTGCTCATTAAGGAGGAGGTGAGGTGCAGTATTTAAGGGCTGCTGCACCTTGTCTTGGTGCAGCAGTATTCTGGTTATTGGAGCCCTAAGTGGTTGGTGATTTTTGCTGCTGCTCCCCTCCTATGTGAATTTTACTGTTTGATTAAAGTATTTAATATTTTTACTCAGCCTGTGCATTTGGGTCCCTAAACCTGCTTTTGGGTACATGGTCCCTGTGCCCGCCGGCTTCATGTCTTCCGCCGGCGGGGGCTAAACCATGACAGCAATGACCAAATCTTCTTCTTCCTGATAACAGTGATAGTCATTAACAGTCATTGGCCCTTCAGGCTAATTTTTTACATTTTTGTGGCATGACTGAACATCAACACCTAAACACACTCAACTCTTTCGCCCAAGAAACTAAAGCGTTTGTTCTTGGCAACTGGCGCGTAGTTCATAATACAAGCTCTTCCACCACAAATATTACTGCTACTGCAAGTGGTTTTAGTAGTAGTAGAAGAAGAAGTAAAAGTGATGGTAGAACAAGTTAAATGTAAATGAATGAGAAAGAATGAGATGGAATGTATACATGAGTGGAGGAAAGTAAATTCATCCATTTCTTGCATATGGTGAAAAGGATTTAACTATTGGAAATGTGCAGTTGAAATCCAGGAAAGACTCGGTACACAGACAGTACGCCTGAGGCCAGGTCCCCAGCTGAGGGTCTCTGATACACTCATCTAGCCGTCTGAAAGCATAACACTCCTGCGGACGGACCTGATCCCTCCAGGTGACATCGTCAAACGCAGAACTGCGGTATCTGCACCAGGAAGCTGGGATGGCGCGTAGCCCCAGGGCACCTCAAAGCACACGCGCAGCGTCGAGTGGTATTACTGAGGGCTGGGATGCAGGTCAGGTAGTAGAAAAAGATATTTGCCTGTAACAGCGGGAGCTGAGGCTGTTTTGACAGTTACAACATGGCCGAGAAATGCTACCTTCTGGGGACGAAGCTTTCATTACTCACGGACCATTAAATGAACCGATCGCATCTAAAGCTCAGCTAATTTAAATTTAATTGTTCATAGGGCTCTGAGCTACAAAACTGGTACCTCTAACTACCTGCCATTCAACAATGTATTTGTGTATGAGGCTAATGGGGTCCAGATGTGCATGTTTTCTTCCTGACTTACGTGTATTTGGGCGAGACTGAGAAACCTTATGGAGAAAACATCATCTCAAGTTCAATCCTGACTCTTCAGAAAATTGCAGCTATAATAGGGTAAATTGAGATTGAGCTTGTTCACACGTCAATGCTACGACCCAGACACCTCCATCTTTTGCAATGTCCAATGCAACTCTGCACATGGAGCACCCTTTCTGTCAGCAATATTTATAGAGTAGCCTTTCCTAGAATAATGGAACGTGTTTCTACGCTTTACCTGAATGGTCCAAAAATTTGACTTAAGCACTTTTAGCACCTAGGTCTTCAAATGCAAAAAGGTGAAACTAGTCAACTGAAAAGCCAGATTTAAAAAAAAATAAATAAATATGCTGTCTCAGTCCTCAGTGAGACACATAGTGAACTGCAGATTAAAGATAAAGAGTTAAAACTGAAGTTGTCACAGACTTTTCATAACACCCTTACGCCCTCATGAAAAATGATGATATCTGCCCAACAGTAGTTTAATTTTCCCAGTTTTCTTGGTTTGGAAAGAAAGATTCTTTATATTTTCTCTCTTGTTTAAAAGATCAGAGTTTGCGGTGGGATAAATCTTTGAGTTCTGTTAAAATGACAGTACTCTGCTCGTCAGGTGGACAGATAGCATCTACAGGCTGCGCAGGTAACCTGGACAGGGGCTCTAATTATCCACCTGTAACACTGAGCAGACCTGTGCACTCCACACCATAGGCCAGGCTGAAACATGCTCTTCAGTGAAAAGTCCTGTTTCAGATAAACCTTTACCCATGAACCCAATCTAAAATGCAAAGTTGCCATCATGGAGATTAAGTGAAAAAACTTAAATATTTTGCAAAGAAACTGAAATGTTACATCTAGTCATAATTAAATTATATTTCAATACCGAAATTTCAATACAGGTCCATCAGTTAAAATTTCTTGATTTTATTCCACACAGTTACAAACTTTTTTTAATGGTTGCATGAATAATAAAGTAACGGTGTTTAAAGGGATCCACCTTTTGCTGCCTATCTGGCAGATAGTGATAGGTGTGGCTGACAGTTGCAGCTCAGAAGCACAAATTAACAAGCAGCCACCCATGCAGATAGCATCTGAGGTTCGACGCCATCTCCATGTCTCCTGATTTATGAGGCACCACCTCAGCAGGAAGTGATGTCGTCTGCAGACAGGGAATGACAGCACAGTACTGCTAAGGCTCCCAAAACTCCAGAAGGTCAGTGTCAGTGCAAGATCATTCAGCCAGGAGTTAGAGGGTGTAAAGTACATTGATTGAGAAGAGCTCATATTCTGAATCTTTCCAAAATTATGTGTTTGTTTACAATGCACCATTAGTTTCATTACGATCAAATAAATCCTATTAAGTCCTCACAGGGCTTGAATTACTTGCAGTTTTAATCACATACATTCCAGAATCAAATGATTTACTAACCACCACATTTTTAATTCAGATTATTTCAATTTGTACAGCACTTTAGCAAAGGAGTACTTGGAAAGATACTCTGTAGGGTAGCAGTGAGGCAGATTCCTACCTATGTCCCCAAAATAGCTCATGAGGTAATGATGATAATAAAAAACTTCCCAAGTAGAGGAAATCTCAGGAGGAACCCTGTTATAGTAGGGGAGCCCCTCTTCCACTGGCTGGCTTCGTAAATATTAGGCAGTTTGATTTGATTCAGTGGTTTTCAACCCTGGTCCTGGACCGCCACAGGATGTGCTGAGTTTGGTTTTCTCCACCCTATTTAAACCCAGGACACCAGGTGAGATGAGTTAAGCGTGTAATGAACTGCTTTAATTAATCAATTAACTGCTGAGTAACATCAAAAACCAGCAGACACTGCGGATCTCCAGGACCAGGGTTGGCCACCACTGATTTCATTACATCATTTGGTGGTGAATCCGTCCTTCAAGCCGTCCAGAAAGAGGTGAGCAGATCTGCCGGAGAAGCTGGCAGCGCTAAAGTCATTCACCATTTAGAAGGACAGAGAAACAACGATGGCCGACCAAGGGTGGAGTCAGAAGTTGGTGGCGGTGGGGAGATGGCGGGTGATTCTCAGTATCTGCTGCAGACATCTCAATGTAGGGCCTTGTGATTGACTGTTTGACTGCAAGCTTGTGACCCCTACATCTCTGGTCTAGAACTTTTGTTTCACTTCCGCTGCTGTGAGGTGCCATGCGATTATATGATTGAGCCAATCAGACCGGCTGGCTATCTCTGGGTATGCAAGAAAATCGACATAACCACAAGCAGGTACCTTACATGGACTGACAAGCTATGATGAACCACATCAGTATTATCACAGGCATGTGCCATCAGTTTTACCCCAGGAAGGCTGCTCAGACATGGCGTTTTTCCTGGGGAACTTGACAGGACAAGAATGCAATCATTCTGAATGATGGACAAGCAAGTCAGCGCTGTGATAATCCATTCATTCTGACTGGATCCTCACGGGACCTACTCACTGCACGGAAATTAGCAGGGTGGGAGGTTTACCTCTAACACATCATAGGCATTCATTATTCACAACATATTTTGGACTTAAGGCCTCATAAATTACATTAGAACATTTGCTATCTGTAAATACAAGGCACCAGCGTGACTCGGACAGTGGCAGTCTAAACCAGGGATGAGCCAAACCTTATTCTCAACAGCCAACAGATCAACTTGTGTTTGTATTTACCAAGGAAACAAATGATTGCAAAGTCCAAAGAATGCTGTTGAGACTAAGTACATTACTTTAAATAGGTGGTCACAATAAAAGAAAAGCTCTTCATATAGACCAGGGTGAGGGAACCCTGGCAAAGCTGCTGCAAATCCGAGTCAGCTGTCTGCAACAGCACCAGCTTTGTTGTACAGCAGCGAGGCTGGTTTAAAATGGCCGCTGATCCGCAGGCTGTCACAAATCATTTTCCTACCAATGATGAGCCAAGTTCCCACAGGCCACGAATCTGTGCCAAATCGAGCGGCAGCTCTGCTGTGGCTGCACAAGCTCTCCGGTATGATTGTGTGGTCCGTGACATGAAAACTCACTTTTATTCCTCAGGAATATTTCTTCTGTTTCAGAAAGCTGCGATGGAGCCCCGCTGGGGTGACTGCACAAAATCTGTCAGAGAGTTTTCAGAAAATACATTCACTCTGTTTAGAAATCTAATCCATGGATTGCTAAATCTATTTATTAGTTTTAATAATTCATTCTATCAGATTTTTGAATCTGTTCCCTCAGTTTAGTCAACAGACCTCATGGTTTCGTAAATCTTTTCTGCTGGATTATAAATTGTACCAACGGTCACATGAGCTGATATCCCAATGTATGATGAATCTGCTTAGCAAAAAACGAGGCGGTTGCTCATGTTGACAAAACTGGCTCCCTAACAGACTTATATGGGGACCAGTGCTTGCAAATTTGAACAACAAAAAAAAAACTGACAGTGGGAAACTGGTCACCTGTCACATGCAGGCAGCCAGACACATAAATACTGTCTTCATCCAGCCACCTCCTGAAAAGAAAAATATATGCCAGTGTGACAGGATAACGAAACGTGATTATGTGTGATGCAAAGCAGGATAGTGGAGGTGCGGTGATAGTCTCAGCAGTCAATTACCTGTTATAGAGTTAAACCACTTCTTGCCCTTTTCATGACCTCATTTCTTGTTGCTTCCTGTCGACCATATTTCCAGTTTCCCTCATCAGGAACTGCCTGCGGTCAGCAGAAGGCTCTTTGTCATTATATTGTCTTCCAGTGTTTCCTTACTTGTTCTTAATGTCATATTTTAATCACAGCTTGCGCTTCCATTCTATGTGGTTGCGGAAACCCTGTTCTGAACTCCTGTTCCAGAAAGGTTCTTCTGAGTTTGAACTGTTGATCCATCGCAGTTTGATGCGATGGCCACTGCATCTGATGCTGTTCAGCTGAGTGATATTTGCCAATCAAAGCCGTCTCCCATTACTGTGGTCTTTTTAAAATTCCCTTGCTCTGAGCACTCGGCTGCCTCCAGCTGCAGCAACCTGATGGGCGATGTCATCAATCCTGCTTTTCTGTATGCAAGTCTGCTACTGGCAATTTAAAACCCCTCCAACTCCCTGTCTTTTCCCTCATGTGCTTATTTGATCATCCTTAATGGGCAGGACAGTGATATGGTGAGTAGAACTGTCACAGGACAGCACAGAGCTCCCAGGATCAAATCAACTGGTGCTTTTCTGCATGTTCTCCCGATGTCTGCGTACGTTTCCTCCAGGCGATCCTGTTTCCTCCCTCGCTAAAGACATGTCATCAGTCTATCCTGTATAATTTTAAAATGACAAATTGGATGGCTGTTGGCTCAGTTCCGTATACTCTCTTAGGGAGATAGGCTGTGAACCTCCTTGCCTTATTCACCCATGCTAGTGTAGACAGTGGGAGGGTCTGTAGATCACCGTTGAACCGCCAAAGACAACTGTATTGCCTATTGCTCATAAAATCTAACGCTGACTTAAGTGGTCCTGACCAGAACGGAAGGTATTGCCAGAGTTGACCGCCGTTGCCAGTACGCACAATCTGATATCACCGTGTAACTGTTGTTCCAGGATCGACAGCATAATTTTCATCCAGGAATAACATTATAGTCCACCAATCTATGGCAGCTCTGCTATGTTGATGTTATGAAACCTCAAAGGCTCTACAACTTTTCACTGCGCACAGCTTGTAAGAATGTTGGCCAGGTGTTTGAACAAGCAAAATCCCTCAAGGTAAGCAATTTAAGTGTGAAAATTATGTGCAAATTAAATAAAACTCACTAGTCTAAAAAATATTATGGGTATTTATGATAACACACATCTCAGCAAGCCTCATCTGCATGAAAATATTGCATACATTAATCAGCTCACTTTAGACAACTAAAATTTGTGACATTTGTAAGTCCAACAGCAGAGCTGCTATTTATTGGTAGATTGTAATGTTACTCCAGGACGAGCATTATTTTACTGATTCCAGAACAACACTTACACTGCAATATCAGATTATGCATCCAGCACATAATTTGGAAGCAAATCCGAGAGCATTACTCAACATAGTGTCTTTTTCTATCCTTGCCCTTTTGTTGAAGAAATTGTAGATGAAATTACATAAAAGAAATTTATCACTTTAGCGTCCTGCTGAATTTCACCTAATTTGCAGTATATGGCAGGTATTACAGAAACATGTATTGGATTAGGAGTGGGGCTTGCTTACAAAACAGCAGGGCCTTGATCTGTCTGTGCCTATGCACTGACAACTCAAAAAACACAATTTCTGCACGGGAGCAGGGTCAAAGCTATACAAAGCCACATGTGCTTAGTCTCAATTCTGAGGACTTAGTCAGAGACGCATAAAGCGAGCGTCTTATTACAGCAGGAGGAATGAAGAAAGCCAGTCACGATGGGCCTTCGTGAATATCTATCCGCCAGCCCCCCCCCCAAACACCATCACTGTCGCCCCCACTGATCTATACCAGCTGTGGTGTGATGTATGCCCTGAATATCAGATCACTGGAGCTTCTCCAGGACACTGAGTGATGATCTGCCCTGGCCTACGGCGCCCCCCTACAGGCTGCTCTAATGAACTTTTTTGGGGGAGACAGGTAGCGGTAGATGGGTTGAATGCCTCTGGCTTTAGTCCAGACCCAATTCTCCTCAGATACTCCTTTACTTGGAGAAAAGGCAGAAATGGCAACTCATAACAGAAGCAAGAAAGTGTCTTGAAGAAGAGCATAAATACTGTAATCGCAATATAATCGATCCAAATGTGAAGAACTCCAGAACTCTGCTGTGAACAAACTTTTTGATTATTTTAACATCAGTAGGGATAAAATTCATTGTCTTTTTTTTTTTTTTTTTTGCAGGAAGCAAATTATAAATAGAAATGTATTTCTGGAAAAATAATTTTATCTGTCAATCAAGAAAGGAACATGGCTTTATCAGCAACAGTCATCCACTCATTCAAGCAATTTTCCTGTCATTCACTTTTTTATTGCATCATTTGCACAAATCCTCTAGCTGTGGTGTAATGTCTGCTAATACAGAAGATCATTGTGGTTCCAGAGTGTGTGAGAGCATATTAACAATATTCCAATTTTCAGTCCTGCCCTTTGGGCAAAATAACGCTCCTGCATAGGACCCTCGGAAACATTCACTCATTTACATGAGATAAGTAATACCTTTGTCAATGCTTCCAAAAGTCAGCACAGAGACCCAGCTTCACCTGAAAGCATTTATCAAACCTTGTGAAAGATGACACCTAAAATTACACTTCTGAGTCAGCTGACCCGCAGGAACAGACAATGCCTGAGGGGGGAAAAAATAATCTTACCCTGAATTCTCAACTTTGATATTGTGGACACAAACAATATTGATGCTTTCTTATGTGTACTGGTGACTGTATTGATCATTCATTTATTTATTTATTTTTCCTGAAAGAGGAAAAGGGCATAAAAAATGTCTTAAAATAAAGTATTGTACTGTTGTTTTCATTTCTGGGATGGTGATCAGCTCACAGTTATGAGTTTAATTGATTATCTCATGCTAATCATCCGAACGAGCTCCACAGCTATAGACAGATGCCTGTTCCAGCGATGGTTGGAGCTGACTTTGGTCCACTTCACATGCTCTGACTATCAGACATTTCATTCAGTATTGATTCAATGTTTGCAAACTTCTACAGTTCATATCATAAAATTAGATTGATTTTGACCCACAGCTGACTCTGAAACTCAATAAACAGAAGCGACACTGTGATCAAGGGACTATTTAATTGTTGCTCTTGGCTCCGTTTCTGCACTTTCATCTGAAATCACAGAAGGATCTCAGGCGCTAGACTAAATATTCACAGTACTTTTCATTTTGTTCTTGTTTTCTGTTTTGAAACCCTTCCAATTCGAGCGGGGGCTGAGCCGACTAAAATGAATCTGGAGCCAGAGCTTGATTGATAGCAAACACAACCAATTGGAACCCCGCAACTCTCAAAATTGATTACATATAAATCAACAGCTGTGGTTACAGTTTTTCATTATGCGAAATGGAAAAGTGATTTAATAATTCTTTCCATCTTCCATTCCGTGTGAGCATGCCCAACAGTGAAGGCTCACAAAGATTTTAATCCACATGTGGAATAATGTTCAAAAAAAAGTTCCCTCTTACCAAATTTTTCATGTGGACTATGCAAATGATGCATATTTACGTGCATTTATGTACCAGCACATGTTTCCATCTACAAATGCATAACACTGTTTACTGTACCAACACTGAGTACCCATAGTGGACTTAAGATGTTCCTTTGAGTGATTGTGTTATCATTCCTTCTCCTCAGGAGAATATTACATGAACGGTTTTTGCTCATTGTATCACATTTCTCTCCTGGTTTCTACAGGGCATTTCTTTTTAAACCTGCTGTGCCCACTCATGGCAGGGCGAGTTTTAGGGCTTCATTGGTTTTTCCTGGAAAAGCCATGGGGCTGATTTAGCTGTAATCTTATATAGTCCCTTTATAGAAGCCAGACTTGTCTAATTGTGAATTTAACTCAGTGATATGAAGTCCCGAAAATGAACAGCACTTCGTCCATATAACAGGATACCAAAAAAAAATAAAAAAAACAGAGCCATTGCTTGAGCTGAAAAGCAAGAAAATCGGTGTTAAAATGCAGAGTTTTCATCATCAATGGTGCCAGCGTGGACGGACAATCTGGACGCAGGGGAGTCGCTAACGAGCCCGAGACAAATTTATGAACGAAAGGATCGGGAGAAATTGAGAGGCATTCGAAAACAATGCATACGAATAGCGTAATTTCTTGGAATGGTAGATCGGCATTAATCATTCAGCAACGTTGGATGCTGGTAAGAAAAAAAAATGGTGAACTTTAAAATAGGGGACTAAATAATGAAGCGATAGTACTCTGGTTTCTTTATATGATTCAGGTACACTGTACTTGTTGTTTTATGAAGATATAAAGCGTGTCGTTTGCTTTAGAATGAAGACACCTGTGAATCATCCATCCAAAGCCATTTCAAACCTGGGCTAAACATTCATCAAATAATTTTAATCAAACATCCATTAAAACGCTTTCGAACAGATACTCTGAAAGGCAAGGTAAAAAAGAAAAGAAAATGCAAAAAAAGTTGGCCAAAGTCAAAATCATAAGTCCTGTAAAGGAGATAAATTGTTGTACATTACCCGCAAAAAATAAAATAATATAAAATAAATAGATAAATAAAAAAAAATTTTACCTGACCCCCAGAAGAGCAGCATAGCCAATAATTTCTGGAAGATTTAATAGCCTGAACTAAATTAATTAGAACACTGGCTTTATTCAGAAAAGCCACACTTAATCCTATCTCTCCACTCATAAAATAGGATACAGTTTCGGGATAATTGAGCTGCTTTGATAATAAGAATGAGAGCAGAATGCAAGGCTTTGTACGGAATACAAATAGTATTGAAAGTTCAGTCAAATCTGGCATAAAGAGAGGGTTTTACTTTCTGAGTTAAATACCTATTTTGCTGTACAAAGGCTAAGTGCAATAACTGCGCAATAATTTAAACAGGAAAAAATAGCTTCAGAGTCAGCACTTCTGTGATAGATTATGATTAACTGCCTCACCATGGCATAATTTCTGTCCAAATAAATCCTGACCTCAATATACTTTCAGGCCCAAAACTGTGTAACTTACATTTTACCCAATATGTAGTTACAGCACTTGGGCTTTGTAGGGCAGTATTAATGTCTGCTATAAACCCTATTGAAGCTGAAATCTCTCTGTTACGTGTCTGTGAGCTGGCGTGTCACTGCTGTTTGGACGGTGGTATGATGCTCGCCAATTTCCACTTGAGAGCAATTATCCCCGCAACATTGTGCAGTTCGTCAGCGAATCACGGTTGGTGAGATGGCCTGGCAAGAGACATATCCTAATCAAGTGCTTTATGAACATGACGTTCAAGCAGCAACAGATGATCAAATCTTGAGAAGTTAATTTTCCAAAACATGTTACTCTATATGCATTCTGTTTTATTGTGTCTCTTTTTCCAGTCAAACAACCCATAAAATGAAATGTTAGATTTACTTAAAATGTTATATGACTTGGTTTCACACTACTGTACAAAGTAACTTGTGATGTCATTCAAAGATTTTAGGCCAGTTTAATTCATTAGAACGGTCTAATGTTAGTTATGTGGAGCCAGTTGACGTAAATCTAACATTTTATTTATTTTAGTGATTGTTTACCTAAAATAGATTATGGGCTTATTAAGGAAAAACTCCTCACTGTAATGAGAAAAGAAGCCACTAGATGACAGTATTGACTTTTTTTTTTTGTTAAGCCCAGACTGGAGCTAGGTTTGGGCATGTCCTGGGCATGTCTGAGACGGAAAGTCCCAGAGACAAAAAAAAAAAAAGTCTAAATGTGGGAGGGGGCTGCAAAAGAGTATATAAGGAGAGAAACTGAGAGAGTAAAGTAGTAGGAGAAATTGCAAGGAGAAGGATACATGTGACCAGACCTGTCACTCTTTTCAAGACCTGTGAAGTTTTTATTTTATGGATTTTTGCCTGTGTTGGAGTATTTCCCTGTCAGGACATCACCAAGCCACCCAACCAAAGGGACTGTAAATATTTTTTCTTTCCTGTATATAATGAATCTTGGTCAGTAGAGTAGATTGTAGATTAGTTAAAAGTCTTTGTTTAATGAAATGTGTTTAAGTTTTAAAATTGTGTCTGTCATCCCTTACTGTCATAAATGTAATAACAAATTGGGACCATAACATTACTAATAGAGTGTAGAATAAGGCTTGTGCAATAAGGGCTTAACTCAGTAATTACTGATACGCAACCAATAAATTACTAATACACTAATAAACAACTCATCACTGGCCAGCAAGTGTACCCTAAACTAAGTTTTTACCAACATTTTTCCTTCAGTGAATTAAAGGACCATTTAAAAACTGTTTTGGCTCCCTTTTTGCCTGATAGAGGCAAAAAGGAAGAAAAAAAAACTATTTTTAAATTTTTACATATGCTGTCTTCCTAGTTCATGTTGTTTGAAGATTGGAAACAAGTTCAGTGTGATAGATACGAAAAATCAGGGGGGTAAATACTGTTTCATGGCACCATAGTTTCTTTCCTCTCTGCCTGCCTCAGTGCACCATCAGTCAGACGTAATATTTTATGAGGCCCTGCCATGCCGTGGAGTTTTGGACTGTGAGAGCTGCAAACATAGTTCTGTGTGAATCTGATCATCCTACCAGTGAGCTAACATCACCATGAACGGCAGAGCTGGCAATCTCAAATTTTGCCACTTATGTGCTTTGAACATGACACATTTTATTGCTCTAATAGATTGAAAAATGATGACAAAAAAAAGTTTCCAAATCTTCTCAATATGCCAAAGAGATCTTTCATTTTCTGTTTCTTCAATAAGTATAAATATGGACATTATGCTTTGTAAATTGACATGTGTTTGATTTAGTGTAATTGGAACCATGTTTGGGGATTGTGCAATAGGCATTTGCTGTTTCTTTCCCTGAGAAGGGTTGGATTATATGCTTGCGGCAGACATCTTGGCTCAATCTGTTGGCTCCTTTCAAGCAATGACTAGATGCTCTCTTCCAGTCAGGTGTTTAAACTCGGCTGGTGCTTGCTGTCACTTATGTCACTCTTTGCGACAGCCTTTTCCATCAATTAGCTTGAGAAAATATACTTTAGCTTTGGCATTACTCCGGACACCAGCCGTTATGCATGGACTATGCTACAATTTTATTCATAGTCTTTAAGTAGTCGGGAAAGATTAAATGTTAATGGCAATAATGCTGTATTGTTAATTACATAATGATTTTTTTTCCAATGTCCTTACATTGTGTGATGCTTAAGTTCTCAAAGCCTCACATTACATATTAAATGAAGAATAGGAAATAGCAGAGCTGCTGAGGGTCACACATGGACTGCTGCACAAAGATACTGTTTGCGCTGAGCAGTGGTACTAAATTGCTTCATTGATTTTGTTCGGCAAAGAAAGTACGTGTACGCACATCCATGGGAGAATGAGTGAATTGCAGTAGATAAACTGAAAACACATTGTTTACTCTAACTGAAAACCTGCCGCAGATTTCTGGACGATGAAAATGAAGAAGGATTTGCAGGCCGACCGCAGCCTGACCACAGCAGGCATTGCAGAGCGTAATGTATGAAATCTAATCAGGAGCTAAAAACAGTAACTGTACTGCGAAAGCAGAACCTGGTCTCGTTGTGTTCTTACAAATCAAGAAGCTCTCATAGCTGCTTCTGAAAAGGAGACTCATTGCTAAACTTTGTTTGAACGGAGGCTGCAGATCTTTGGATATAACCTGTCAACACCTTGTCTGTAATATTTGGTAATATATGAAGCATCAACCAGACGTATCAGCACATGAAGCCAGGGACAACTGGAAGGAGCCACATTGACGTGCATAGTTGGTGATGCTTATTTTACAGTGCGACCAGAAAAAATATATACATATTTACCACATGTCATGACAGCTCGCAGTAAATACAATTGCATAGGTCTTTGTGAGTATCCAAGTCAGACAGGCTGGTAAATCACAATTATTGTATAGCCTATGGTAAGTTAAGGCAAAATACTATTGTCAAAAGTTATATTAAGCTCTCTTCTCCAAAATACAATATCTCCAAACCAGATGGCATTCACTATATTCAATGACACACTATAGAAATATTTTTTATCTTCAATGTATCACTACAGTATAAGCCCACAGAGGATGAACTGGTCAGATTGTAGATGCACTTTTGTTACAGATCATTACTGTATTAAACAACAAGGAAAAACTCATATGTTTACATGTGTGACTGCCGCAGTCAGGGATTCCACATGGAAATGAAGCAGATTTGAAGTTGGCTGTGAGACATTAAACAGAGAGCAAAGTTTACATGGACAAAAATGTGCTCTACTGGCATCATTCAGAAAGCAGAATAAAACTCTCAGATTTGAGCCACTCCACATAGTTCCCCAAGGTTATCTGTAAACAAACATGAATTAAAAGTATTTAACGGCAATCGAACGACAATGGCAGTCTGTGTGCCGTGCATGAGAGAGCGAGCGAGAGAGCAGTCTCTTTAGCGGTAGTAGCTGTGTGAACTCTGGCTGAACTCCAAGACTTGGCAGACTCCATTCCGGCCTGCACGGGACGAGGCATTTCAGTTTGAATCTGAGAAGCTGACATCAGGCGGACAGTAAGACATGATATCTTATTTTCCTGCGCGGTGCTGTCACAAATTCCACTGCACTTATTATTCTCTTATGTCTGCGATCGTTTGTGCGCAAAATTAAGGCATTCCGCGCACAGATGTACAGGAGTCTGCTTGTTTTTCATTTAAATAATTTGCAGATTTTTTTTTGCGCCCGGCAAGAGCAAATTGAGACATTGCTCCTTCCGTACGCTGGTCTCTTGAAAGATGGCCAAGGCCTGTAAGAGCCATAAAATCAACTAAGAGGGGCTTACATGCATGTGTGTGCAATTCTGTCTGCCAGTTATGCATATGTGAAGAGACACGCGTGTGCTCGAGTATGTCCGTGTGTGCCAGCCCTCTCTTCTGCATGCCAGGGCTTAATGCACTCGTTTGTAATTCCTTTCTGCACATTGTGAAATGGAGAAGCTGTGGAATCTCCAAAATCAAATTAAGCAATGTCAACAACTGTTACACCGTGAGCTTGTCTTTTATTGAAAGAGAGAGTACACTTTGTGTCACCTCCCCGATGTTTCTGAGATAAATCCATCATCACCACCTCAAGCTTATGCAACCTCATTTGTCATTTATTCACTTTTATCCTGTATTGAATTCCAGTTGAGTTAGCTGACGTGGATTTAAATACTGTCATCACCTATGGCAGAACAGAAGCAAGCCCTTATTTATGAAGTCACTGAAATTGGCCTTTATTAACAAAACTGAATGAGAGCACAAAAGCACTTTCTAAGCTGGACTGTAATCACTGGACTGTCTGTGGTAGAGTGGGAACAAACAGGGATATATAGAATTGGGGAAAGCGCAGTTGTAAGGACTGGTCAGAGGTTAGGAGCCTGTAAGGCAGAGCTGCATAGACCTGAGCGCAGATATTTCACCAAAGATGAGGGACATTTGACACAAGACACAACGCAACAATGCAGCAGGGGGAACGCAGAGATCAGGACCCAAAATACACAGGATGACAGTCGATTAAGTTGCTTGTGAAATTGCTTGTGAAAGCATAAAGAGTGAAACAAAGAGGATAGGGAACGGAACAAAACAATAATTGAAAAAAGAGAATAAAATTTTTTTTAAAAAAAACCGAAAATGGCTGGATTGTGGGGAAAAAGATTTGAGGAAATATTCGGTGAGGACCGAATAACTGTAATGGTTGAGTTTTACATACTCTCTCTCTTTCTCTCTCTCTCTCTCTCTCTCTCTCTCTCTCAATCTCTCTCAATATGTACCTATAAAATACACTTTTTCCTGTTCACATATATTGTGTATGGCATAGAGACATTATTTGCATCAAGATGTATCCATTTTTGGTGGGAATGCTGGATATCCCACCTGTTGTTATAAAACTCCATCAGGGCAGATGAGGTGCATCTGTCACTTTACTGGGCAGAGGAGGTCATTATTGCTTGTGGGCTGTGCCTGCAAACAGCAAATTAGGTGGCTGTAAGTAATTATATTAAAAAAATAACAATACAACCCGAATTCCGAAATTGTTGGGACGAAGTGAAATTGTGAATAAAATCAAAATGCAATGAATTTCAGATCACATGAGCCAATATGTTATTTACAGTAGAACATTTCTAATTTTGAAACTGAGACGTTTTACATTTTCATCCACAAAATGAACTTATTTCAAATTTTATTTCTTCAACAGGTCTCAAAAAAGTTGGGACACGGGCAAAAAAGGGCTGAAAAAGCAATTAGTATATATGAGAATCAGCTGAAAGAACGTTTAGCAAGTAGTTAAGTTAACCGGCATCAAGTGTGTAACATGATTGACTATAAAAGGGATGTCTTAGAGAGGCTGAGTCTCTCAGAAGTAAAGATGGCCAGAGGCTCTCCAACCTGTGAAGGCTTGCGTTAAAAAAATTGTGGAATACTTTAAAAAAAAAATGTTCCTCAACATCAAATTGCAAAGGCTTTGAAGGTCTCATCATCGACAGTGCATAAAATCATCAAAAGATTCAGAGAAACTGGAAAAATCTCTGCACATTAAGGACAAGGCTGAAGACCTTTACTGGATGCCAGTGCTCTTCCTGCCCTCAGATCCCACTGCATCACTCACCGGCATGATTCTGTCATTGACATTACTAAACGGGCCCAGGAATACTTCAAGAAACCACTGTCTGTAAACACAGTCTGCTGTGCCATCCACAGATGCCACCTAAAACTCTATCAGGCAAAAAGGAAGCCATTGCTGTGTGATGGTCCTGCCCTGCAGTCCCTCCCCCTCCTGCTGTCTGCACCTCCACCTCAACGAGTCACAGCTGCTGCATGTTGAGGTAGAGGTGCAGTGTGGAGTATTTAAGCACTGCACTGCCAGTTTGGCAGGGCATCTGCATTCTGTGTTCTGAGTCCTGTGCAAGTTTTTGCCCCTGCTCCTCTCTTGTTCTGTTTTAAATTCTTTAAAATAAATATGTTTTATATTTTTACTCAGACGTGCGTGTGGGTCCCTTCGCCTGTTTTTGGGTACATGGTCCCAGTGCCCGCCAGTTTCTTGCCTCCTGCCAGCGGGGGCAAAACCATGACATGTTGAGCATGATCTAGAAGCGCCGCAGTGTTCTGTGGGTCAAGGCTTATTTAAAATGGACTGTAGCACAGTGGCAAAGTATCCTGTGGTCAGACGAGTCCAAATTTGACATTCTTGTTGGAAATCATGGGTGTTGTGTCCTCTGGGCTAAAGAGTAGAAAGACCACCCCTCCTGTTATCAGCGTTCAGTTCAAAAGCCAGCATCTCTGACGGTATGGGGATGCATTAGTGCATATGGTCTGGGACTCTTGCATGTTTTAAAAAGCACCATGAATGCTGAAAGGTATATAAAGATTTTAGAGCAACATTTGCTCCCCTCCAGCTATTCCAGAGAAGGCCTTGTGTATTTCAGCAGGAAAATGCAAAACCACATACTGCAGCTATTACAACAGCATGGCTTTTTGCTAGAAAAGTCCGTGTGCTGAACTGGCCTGCCTGTAGTCCTGATCTTTCACCGATTTAGAACATTTGGTGTATTGATCCAAGCATTGGATCAAATTCCAGTGGCTAAACTCAAGAAACTTGTTTCCTCAATGCTCAGACGCCTCCACTCTGTGTTAAAAATAAGAGGGGATTCGAAACCATGATAAACAGGCTCCTGTCCAAACTTTTTTGAGACCTGTGGCAGCCATAAAATTTGAAATAAGCTCATATTGTGGATAAAATTGTTTCTTTTCTCAGTTTCAACATTTGCTATGTTATTTGTGTTCTATTGTGAATAAAATACTGGCTGGTGTGATTTGAAAGTCATGGCGTTTTTTTTTTTTTTCATTTTATTCACAATTTACACTTTGGCCCAACTATTTCAGAATTGGAGTTGTAGTAATAATAGTAAGAAAATAAAATGATGTGGCCAGCGTAAAGGGTTGAGTAGTTGCCCTTACATTACGGTGAAATAGTATGAAGTAAAGACATTGTGGGCTTTGGAAGGTGATCAAAGTGCCCTGTCAGGGACATAACTGCTCGTACCACACGCGATGCCTCCAGCATCTCTGATAAAAGTGACTTCCAGGGATTTTAATGCACTTCAGAGTTTACGGAGAATGATGTGATTAACAAAAGGCATCCGTGAACTGCAGTTCTGTGACTGAAAACTTCATCGCATGAGAACGATCAGCTGGCTCTGGATAAACTCATTCAATACAGCAGAAAGGCCACAAATCAAATGCACAAGTAACTAATATTATTTATTTATTTATTTTATTTTTATTTTTTTTGTTTGCAGCAGAAGCACATTTCCTCATGCATATTGATAAAGTCCACGTTCAGACATATTGAATCTTGAAGCAGAAGACTATGATCTTTGCTTCTTTGTTTCATGTTAAATACTGATTCGTATTTTGTCTGATGGTATTACTGTACATAATCCAGGACATTCTAGGCATGTCTCTGCATTAAAGCAGTTAAGGGGTTTATACAGACATGAATCATTGGACATGATTGAAAAGAGTGCATAGATACTGTTTTTTTGTACCCAAAACCTAAACACAAAAGTAAATCACTGAGTGCCATTATAAACGGTTCATGTCATTTCACATGTAGTTTTTCAGTGATGTTTCCGAGTCACCAAATTAGACCTCAGCAAGTGAAATGGCATTTGTTCTTATCCAATTATTATATCCCCGAACGCCGAATGGCGTTCCAATATTATGTTTTTGGTCTGACCGCCGCCGGCGCCACCGCCGCCGCCGCTGCCGCACTACATGTTAACGCGATAACTTCAGTAATATTTCAATTACAAATTCCAAATTTTGCACATAAGTAAGTATCATAAAGAGGAAGAACTGATTCGATTTTGGACTATTTATAATTTCTAGATCGGCCACCAGGGGCCAAAAACTGATTTCACTGTTAACGTGATAACTGCAGTAATATTTCAATTAGAAATTCCAAGTTTTGCATATAAGTAAGTATCATAAAGAGGAAGAACTGATTTGATTTTGGACAATTTACTATTTCTAGATTGGCCACCAGGGGCCAAAAACTGAAAAAAATCACTGTTCTGCGATAACTTCAGTAATATTTCAGTTACAAATTTTAAGTTTTGCACAGTATCATAAAGAGGAAGAACTGATTCGATTTTGGACAATTTACGATGTGTAGATTGGCCACCAGGGGCAAAAAACTGATTTACATGTTAACGCGATAACTGCAGTAATATTTCAATTAGAAATTCCAAGTTTCGCATATAAATAAGTATCATAAAGAGGAAGAACTGATTCGATTTTGGACAATTTACAATTCCTAGATTGGCCACCAGTTTTTAGCATATCTCTGGAAATATTTGTCCGATTGACCTCAAATCAAGTGCAAATGAAAGGTCATGACCTGAGGATGTGTCCCACGATGACATTATACCTATTTGGTTCAAAATTTTGACACAAGGTGGAGCTTTGTCACATAAAATTCACCATTTTTGCTATATCTTTGGAACTATTTCTCCATTTGACATGAAACTATGTGCAACTGCAAGGTCATGACCTGACAACGTGTCACATAATGACATCATACCTGTATGGTTCAATATTTTGCCACCAGGTGGCGCTTTGTGATGGAAAATTACCCATATCTTCAGAACCATTTGACCGATTGACCTGAAATTAAGTTCAAATGAAAATCTATTCAAGGTCTATTCAAGGATTGGGGAATTGGAGGATTGGGGGCGTTCAAGGATATACCCCCAGCCGTCACCTCCGACGGCATAAGCCTAGTTTTGAGTGGAAATGGTGGTAAAATATTGGAAACTCTCTAATGGTGCATCTGAGTTCTCTGAAGACCAAGTAACTGTCCGTGCAAATGGAAATGATCCGGAAGCAGTTTGACTGGGAGCCATGAAGAGGTGAGTCTGATTTGTCGATTCAATGAAAGAAAGGAGGTGAGCGACTCCTGTGTTTCTGGCTTCCAGCGAGGAGGCACTGGACCCTCCTTCGGAGGAAGGAAGAGGGATTAAAAACGGACAACAGTCCTGGAATGATATGTGATTCGTTCAAAACTGAACGTTTAAAATGAATTGTACTAAAATCTAAAAAAAAATTTAAAATAGCCACTGAACTTAACATCTGAAAAATGAAAGAACAAGATTAAATGGCTGAATTGGACACTCCCTTAGCACTGAGGGAGTGTGTAAATTGGTCTGGATAATTATTACCGATGCTTTGTACTTTTGTATAATGTATACCAGTATGTAACCCTCATAACAACTAACAACCCCCCCTCCCCCCAAAAAACACTCACACAAACAATTTTAATGTCCAATTCAGGCTTCCGTGGCTAAATCATATTTTTCATCACAGTGATTATTACCCGAGACCATTCCGATCAAATTAGAACTTACTGAACATCTGATGAGAATAACAGCGTTTCGGTTGCAGCTTTTCTCACTAAACTTATGAACCTTGGGGTGAAATGCAAGTGATAATCGCCAAGAAGCAGCATGTGCTGGCTTTCCTGTCATTGATGTGGACTGCGCCTTCTGAGCAAACACTCGCTCGTATCGCTGGGTTTGGGCTCTGAGCTGACTCACAGCTCTCTTCCAGATTCAGCACAGCGACAGTCACCAGCGATCCCCTGTCCAAGGGACAACAGATGGGGCCCAGATGCAGAGATGAAGATGATCTGCGATGATTACAGAGCTGAACATGTACGGAGGTGTCATCACAGTCTGTTCCTCAGGAGCTCGGCTTTAATTCGAAAGAGAAGGCATTGCATTTCCGCTGGGATGCAAAGCTATGTGAGATGACAAATATAATGAATCATATTTTTATTGGATAGTGCGAGGTCACAAGCAGTGCATTGCTTGTGACTGTTGTGATATTTGTACAGATGCCTGGAACATGTGCCCAGCTGGCAGAGGTACAGTCAACTGGATTTAAACAGAACCTGTGGCACATTATCTCATGAAATGGAGAGTGCATTTTTTTTTTTTTAATTCTATTACAGGAGATTGGTTGCCTGCTTTTCATCAAGTTTCATCATGTTAAATGGCACATGTTACCCAGCAACTGATAGCAGGTGTTATCTGGGTTTGAGCCATGTATGCACACCATCTAATGTCAAAAATGATGATATTTAATCAGATAATAAATTCATAATTTGTTTCTGAGATTGACAAACATCCCCCCCCCCTTTTTTTAATTATACCCTTATATAGAAGATAAAAATTTGCATGCATTCACTCTGCCATCTAAAGCCATCAGTGAACTCTAATGTGAGCGTGCAGCTGTTGTGTTCCAGGGTTGTTTTCATGGTTTTAATAGTTTCATGTATCATGATTTCATAGTTCATGTTCATTATTCATATCACAGTTTTAACAGTTTCTTGTATCAGGATCAAGCATTTCATTATTCACGTTTATTGTTCATGTTTTTACTTTTCCGTGTTCTATTTTTTGCCAGGTCTGCCAAGCCACTCCACCGCTTGTCTGCCTTCCGCCCCGTGCCTTCGTTGTTGCACATTTCTGAGCTCTGGTTGGCTTTGGTATTTCCCTCTTCCTTCTGTGCTGTGCTGATTCGGGGCTCTCTAAGCTTAATTGACAATTAACTGTTTTTAAGTTACTAACATTTACTAACACTCACTGGGGGGTGTAATTCTTAGACAGGCACATTACTAATATTACTAATTTAGACAGGGAGTTTATTGTCATGATTCCTGCTTTGCTATTTCAAGATCTTGCTGTGCTTTTCTGTTCTAGAAACATTCATGCTTCCTTCCAATCTGCATGCTTCATTGGTACTTAAGCTGAGCCGCTCATTCTCTTAATGAGCAAGTCATGTCAACCAATCTCTGTCCTTGTCTCATGATCTTGCTTTGCCCCTTGTCTCTTCTCCAGGTGCCCCTCATGTGCCCTGATTTCTGTCCTTTTATCTGGAGGCGGTGGAAGTTGGCTGGCAGACAGAGTCTTGAGTTTCTTTGTGAGCTTTTCATGGCCAAGTTCTTGTCAGAGATTTTCACGGTCACAGTTCTTGTTATTTTTGTATACAGTAGCATCTCGTATCTTTTCCTTACCAAGTCTTGTTTTGAACCCTTAGTATTATTATTCTTTTCTGGTTATAGTTATTCTGCCTGGAGTTTCCAGTGGCTTTTGTGTTAAGTTGTTTTTGTTATTAGCTCTGTGAAGCTTTCCTTAGTTTGTTTTTGCAACCCTTTGGGCCAAGTTTTTTTTGTTGGCCCTCGTTCCTGATTTTCTTTATTTTAATAAACTCCCTGTTTCCCCTCCACCTTGCATTTGGTGTCTATCTGATCTCGCATCAGCAGCCTAAGTAACAGGATGTTGTCAGATGTCTTGGCAGGCTTGTGCCACCTGGATACTCCCGGTGCATCATTAGCAGTTGCCATCACTGGTCCATTTCATCACCTGCGGTATTTAACCAAAACTATAACTGTGATGCTAATCACTGCTGTGTAAATTCTGCTACAACTGTAGTTTTTACAAGAAATTCTTTTTCAGAAACTTGCATAAAGCTAAAAAGTTAACGACATAAGCCAAACCTGGCTGGTGTAATCTTGTAGTATCAGTGTGCTTAGAATGTGGGAGGGGAGACATTTTGATTGCTGAAAAAAAACACTAAAGCAAGGATAAATTCTTTGTACTATGCCTTTAATGATTAGCCGTAAAAGCTGCTGCGCGATAATGGAAGACTGCAATATCTGTATATGTTAACCAATTACAGATACTGGAGTCTTCCATTGTCGGGCAATATGGATTCCCTTTATTCATAATATAGACACCTTCACTGATATTGGCACCCTTGGTTTTTGCACACCAGTGATGTTGATGTATTTTTTGCAAGTATGGCATTGGATGACAGGGGGAAATCGGCCTGTTCGTCACCTCATTTATACCCCAGGGAAACAAAGTCATGGGTGACCAATCAAGTTTCCCTAATCAATATGGAGAACTTTCTAAATTAAGTATGAATGGGAGTGTACTTCAAGAAGATTTTTTCAGGAAAGTGGAGGCTGAAGGAATCTACCACAGATGCTGGGATAGGGGTCACTTGTGTGCCAGTAAATCTATGCATTCACAATTCAGCCATAAATACCCCACCTCAAATATCTCCATTGATACCATCTTTAGAGTGATGGGAAACCTGAAGATGTTTAATACATTACCTGCATACTCAGTTTGTGATTATGTGCCACACAACCATAGTTGATTAACTCCTTAATTTGTTTGAAGAAATATTATGAAGTTTTGCGCATAAAGGAATAGCGGAAGACGGCTTTGACAGCCTTTTGGATAGTTCTTTATCTGAAGAACAAGAGGATCCTGATAAGCGCTTCCTGTGAGGTGAAAAACACGCAGACAGAATGATCAAAATATAAGTTATTGTCTTTTGATATCTTGCGAAGAAAGGGTGCGTTTGAAGCGGGGGACTGATGGGGTCACATGGACTGCAGTGATAACGGTGTTCGGCTCGGCATAACTCTGCCCTCATGTCTTTTACATCAGGAGAGAAAGGACAAACACTGTTCAAAACGGCACAAGTAATTTCCGGGCGTGTTTGCACATCTAGTATTAAATTGTGCTTGCTGTTCCGATACGTCTGTCTGAAGTTCACGCTCTCTTGCCCTGCTGACAGTAACCCTGACATTTAAACGTAGGTAAACATTGTGCTCTCAGCGCAGCCTCGAAATCATCAGAGCCCCTGGCACATCCATTTGAATAGATTTGTTCATTTTCCAAACACCAATTTAACACAAAGGATTACAGTGGCAGGGAGATTGCCGGTTAAACAGCTTATTTCCGGCGCCTGATGAGCCGCGTGGAAGGGAAATTTTGCTTTCGAAAAGCACAGTGTGATGAAAATATAATGTCACCAGGAAACAGCCAGTGTCGATTCAGACTCAGATCAGTCAAGAAAAACACTAGTATTCATTTCTTAGGGTAAAATATTTGAGACAAAGTGATAATTTGCCAAAAGTTATACATGAATTTCTATGGCAATGAAATGTGCCCTCAGTGTAAATTTTCCCCAGTGTTGAATACACTGAGCTCTAAACCCTGGCTATTCTCACAGGACCTCTCAGCTGAGATTAAATTCATCTCCTGAATCGGAGTGGAAGAGCCGGAGTCTCAGAGACACAGAGCAGCCGAGACAGGTGGATGGAGGGTCTTTTACGGGGGCCAGAGGGCGAGAGGCACATGTGCAGTCCGGGCGGAACCATCTCTGCCCTCCCTTTTTCCACCCTGTCCTGCAGCTCAACTGCCTCTTACACAACACCTGTCCGCTTGAATTTACTCCCTGTATCCAGGTCTCTTTCAGGGACTGCCACTGCTGGATTAAATTACACCCTTTCGCAAATTTTCGACATTCTCCACTTGTGGCTTGCAAAGAGGCTGTAGGGCTACATGCAAGCATGTGTGCAAGTACTTGTGGCGTAAAAAAACTGAGGAAAAAACGATAGTGTTTGTGAGCGAGAGTAAATGTGCATTCTTATGTGTAAGCGGCGTATTGCCTCTTGTGTTTGCTTCTGCGCACTGGACATCTGGGTATCTGGACGGAGCACTGAAGCCGATGTCACGGGTCACGCAACAGCTTTTAAGATAAGGTGCATGTGCAGGCGCGAGCACGTTTCAATTTGTTGCCTATCCCAGCGTATTTCTGATACGGGCGAGACCCTGATTCCTCATGGAAAACATTTCGTGCGGAGCCTGGGCAAGAATGTGCGAGAGGCAGCCAAAGACGTCCGGATTTGCATAACTGCCATGTCTCATCCATCAGCCGGGCTCTTAAGTGATTCCTGTGCCTCACGCTCTCCCCTTCGCGACCTCCTCGACTCCGGCTCCGCCGCACCATCGCTGCGGCGGAACTCGTGACCCAGGGGAAAGGGTGACACGAGCGGCTCCCTCGGATTGATCTGGGCCTCGGAATAATCCGCAGCAGGTTTCGGGAATCGGAAGGGCTCCCCCATCATTTCCTTTCATGCTCATCCTCGGTCCTTGAGGTCACGCCGAACGTAAACATCGGGAATCCAGATGCACGGGCAGAACCGGGTTATGACTCGCGCAGTCAGTCCCGCCCACCTCCCTCGCCCTCTCCCTCCCTCCGGTGTCGAGTCGCTCATCTCGCCCGCCCACAAGGCATTACCGCCACCTGGCCACCATTTCATGGCGCTCTATGGAGCGCGGATTAGAGAGACAGTTCTGGACTGGGCCGGGTTATAATACTGGCATGAGGGAGTGGCCCAGCGTGTTACAGTGAATATGTACGGCTCTGCTCGGCTCAGAAATCACTGAATTCCGTACTTATGCACAGTAATGCGGCAACTTTCATATGAGAGATCAAAGCAAATGCGGTGTTTTTTTTTTCTACTTTCTATTTTGTGATAACCTGCTTTCAAAATGTCCCAATGCATGTGTAGTTAGTGGTGATTAAATAGCTCATACTGGTCTGGCGCTCTTGCAAATACATTTCTGCTTTTTTTGTGCGGCATCACTATTAACAGTACAATTGGTGCGATCTGTGCTATCGGTGCGATCTGTGCTTGGTGCGAAACATGTAGAGCCACGTGTCCGTGGATTTCCTTTGCTCCCAGTGGGTGGACGCAGATTCGCTATTGCTTGAGTGACAGCTGATGATCACAGCCCCAAGATGACAGAAAATGAATGATCTCTGAGCAGAGAATTACGGAGTATATATCATTAACTTTGAATGGAAGTTGTACTTGTTGCAGAATATTTAATCAAATTTAATGTGTGATGTTTTTATTAATATTGTTAATAAAATTACACTGCTGTTAAAAAGCAGATAAATTAAATTATTTTCAGATAAATTATGGCAAAAAATCAAATGAAAACAAAATTACATTTCCAGCTTTTTCATATAACAGCCAGCTTGAAAAATTTGTTTAGTGAATCTGTTGTAAAATGAGAAATAGTGCATTCACAATGTGGCCACAGTATCATTTTGGGGAAATTGTTGTTAAAGTTATGATAGTGAAAACATATTTCATTTTGCAATTTCACTTCCTTTTTACAGTGACAAATCATTTCCCGGGTGAATCATTATCAAAGATGCTAACTCAGTTTAACTAGACATGCTTTGCTAGCAAAGGTGGGAATCGATCTTAAAAACAAATTAATTAAGCTTGTTATAGATCTTTTTTTAATCCTTCATGAAAATTTAGAATTTGTGGAAACAAAATATCAGAAAAAGCTCAACTCCATGTTATGACCCAAAATCACTCATTTTCATTTATCAAAAAAATTTTTTTTAATAAAAGTCTGTGCAATACTAAAACATCAGTTGAGACTTATTTGGTAGAGGACTTTTATTTTGGTGGAAAACAAAAAGCAGGAACTAGGCCTAGGAAATGCGTTGTGTCTCAGAGCCCCGTCGGTCCCCCGCATCGTTATCTCTGGCTGGTGTCAAGGCTCATCTGGTAATGATCCCTTCAGTCTTTTGGTGACTACACTTAAACATCTCATATAGATCACTGGCTGTTTTTCTGAAACGGCATAACGCCATAAATCCGGTCGGATGAAACTTTAGCGGTGGAGCCTTTTCGATTCCTCTCTTCTTCTGACAAATGTTGTGAGTGTCTATGCGTTTCAGAGTTCTCGGGAGTTTGGGGCGTGCTCACTTTATTCGCCTTTTAACATTCACTTAGGCTGATAAACAAATAAAGCCATTTCTGAGGCTCTGGGACTCCAGTAAACCACGGTAGAAGCCATTATCTACCAATAAAGAAGTCTTGGAAAAGTGGCAGGCATTCCCAGGAGTTTATGTTTATGTTTATGTTTATTTTCTTTAAGAAGGGACAATGCACATTAATTAACATGATCACTTAAGTCATGTAAATGTGCCAGATTTAGCCATACTAGCTAATTTTCATCTTTAGTGATCGGCCAACTAAAATTCCTCCACAAATACAAATCGAAGACTCATCTTGGATGCTATAAAAGAACTCGGACTAACATCTAAAGAACTGCAGGCCTCACTTGCCTCAGTTAAAAGGATAGCTCGCCAAAAGAGGAAAATTCACCCATCATCTCACCCCTACGCTGATGGAAGGGTGTGTGAAGTTATTAGTCCTCAAAATACTTCTGGAGTTTCAGAGGAAAACAGCAGCACAGACAAATCCAATGCAATTGAAGTTATTGGTTCAGTTATTCTTTCAGATGCAAAAAAAAAAACAAAAAACAAAACAAAACAAAAACTGAAAATGACACAAAATGCCTCCATATTGCTCATGTGGCGTAATTCAGGTGCCAGTTATCCTCAAAATTCAGTTTGACTTGAAAAGATGTAATTTACACCATATTTCTAACCAAAATGTCCACTGTAACCACTTTAGTGTGAGCGGCATTCTTCTTTGTGAGGAAATGACTAAGGCGACATGAGACAGGATCAAGGAGGACTCCAGTAACTAAATGATAAGAAGAAGATGAAGACATGGAGGACTTGCAGTTGCTGTGCTAAGTTTGCCAGAATTGACATCATACTCAACAGAGGGAGAGAGATCTGCTCGCATAGCAACTATTCACACTCACAGTTTACCTGACAAACCTTCAGATAAAGAAGAAAATGTACCTTAAGTGTCACTTAATCACTTCCTCCTCCGCACAGTATCTGACAACCCAAAAAATTTATTTTACATCCATCCATTGATTTTTGAGATGTCCTGTTTCGTGCGGAGGGGACATACATGTAAACAAATGAACAAACAAACACTGGTGAAAATGTATAACTTCTTGGCATAGGTATTAAAAGATTTTTGAACTAGCATCACCTGCGTCTTACTGCAAACTTGCGGCACTTTTTTAAATATAAGATTTGAGGGTAAATATATAGTGGCAGAGGGGACAGGAATATATGCAGAAACAGAGATGGGAAAAACATGAAAACGATCGATGGAGAGAAAGAAAAAGGGAGGGAGGGGGGCGGGGGAGCAGATGCGAACTGTCGCAGAGAGACGGGTTTTAATTGCTCCAAATGGTTTGCCAAGCCTGAAATCCTGAGGACCTTCAGACAGCCATGGCCGTTCTACTGGGTTAAGCGATTTCAGTGATTTCCGTCACGTCTTGGATAACAAGCCTAAAAATCCTGCTTGTCTGAATCATTTTTTGGCCAAAGCCATTGTCTCTGGGCATCAGAAGAGCGTGTGCATTTGTCGAGGTTGTTGCACTTGCTAGACAAATATGAAATTGTTTCTGTGTTCTCCATTTTTACGCTGAGGCACCTGTTGAAAAAATTATGCTCAGCAGTCTGACAGTAACTGTGTTCCTGTTTATGCTTCATTACGCTCCACAGACGGCCGGAATATTTAAAAATAAACAACAAATTTGATGACTTTAGATTAAAACCCTTTAGCACCCGCATATAGAAATTATTGCCAGTTGACTCCTCTACCCAAAAAAGTATTTCTTCATGTTTTTTAATTGCCTAGGGGTCCTCAATCTTATCCAGAAAGGGCCGGTGTGGGGACAGGCTTTCATTCCAACAGTGCAGTTACACACCAGATTCTACTTATCAAGGCCTTCAGCAAAGCATCAAACTCAAACTGACCTTGTATCTCTGAATATTTGCTCTCAATATGCAAAATTTGTTACATTTTCCAGTAAATAAATGCATCAAACTTGTGCTGAAATGTATAAGCAACCATGAAATGCTGAGGTTTAAGAATTTAAAAACTGAACATATCTGATATCTCGTCTTACTTAACTTGAGTAGAGCAGTCTTGTTTGGTTTTGTAAAAGCTAGGTATCATTGGTTAAGCAGCCTGAATGAGTTAAACAAAGACCTTCACATAACACTTTAAATATTACACTCAGTGGGAAAAAAAGCACATCGTCATCAGGGCAGCACAATTAAACCCTGAGAGTTTGCAATCACATTTCGGACAGGGACAGGATTGCATCCCTGAATGACCCTGATTCTGCAGTATTTGCATTAGGGAGTTGTGTTATAAGAGCCGATCCTAATTTCTCTCTGCGCTGCTGTGCGTTCACACGGCCACATTTACATGCAGCGAGCTTCAGGAGAGACTCGCTTCAAATCCGCCTCTTACCAAACGCTTAACAAATCAAATTAGACCGTGTAGTGTCCAGGGCAGAGCCACAGTTAGCACGACTGGCCAGGCACCAGCAACCAGCAAACCTTGTTTCACTAATGTTTTTCATTCTAAACACTCCTCTCGGTTTCCATCCATGTTTCAAATTAAATTCGAGTGGATATTTCATATAACGCAGAAATGGCTCTCGGATTCCTCATCCCTGGATGTCGTCTCTGGACTTTTCATCCCCAATAATGCTTTGCCCTCTTGCTGCATTATAAGCCTAAACATAAACATAACTCTTATATCGTGGTGATCGGTCTGTCATCTGTCCCTCCATCCGTTTGTCAACAATGGTGGCACGTTTTGTTATCATTAGAGGACAAAAAATCCAAGGACGAAGAGTCCTGTATCCCGCAGAAATACGATGGTAAATTAGAATATGGATTTTAAGCAGCTTTTTGTGAGAGAATAATTAAACTCTAACAGCACAATCTATGAAAAACATGAATTAGAACTATGGATATAATAATTCATGAAATAAAACACTGACTGTTTCAGATTTAAGACTCGCATGAATTACTCTGCTGCTTCCGATCTAATATTGCCATTGTCCATCTCTCATGAATGAGCTTCTGGAATATCCGAACTTCGTCCTCATTCTGCTGGTTCTTTCAGTCTTCGGCCATGTTTCCCATCCATGATCAACACTGGGAAAAAGGCTGATTTTACTCTATCCTAAATCACATTTTCAATTTGAAAAATATGTCTCTATCAATTTAGTCAAATTTCTTACCAGACAAAAATGTGTCCACCTAAAGATGTTTACAGGCAAGCTTTCTCGGCCAAGAGTGTCTCGGTAGTTGCCGATCTATGGTTATTGAAAGAGTGCGGTGTTGTGCACATTGGTGACTTACAACCTCAACTCCAGGTGAATTGAGACTACGCATAAAATGCGAGCAAAATCAGCCAGCGGCAGTTTATCAATCCCTTACCATCTGTATTCAATTAAAAAAAATAAATAAATTAAATTAAAAAACCTAAGAAAAAAAAAAAAATGTTTGAACTGATGAACATCATTTTACTTATTTATATATTTTTTGGAAAATAATGGAGATACCTGCCACATGTTCCCATGGAGTTTCAACCAGTGAATGTTCTTGGCTGAATTACCCTTTAATAACACCCAGTAGTCATTTTAGAACTGTGGACAATAATTATTGGAGCTTCAAAAGCCAAATTTGTTCCCATTCTTGCCTGATATCGGACTTCAGTTGCGCAGCAGTCTGAGGTCTCTTGTTGTGATTTCAACATCATAATTGGCCGTGTTATCAATGGGAAACAGGACCGGGATGCAGGCTGTTCCCACACTCTATGACCATGAAGTCACGTTGTCCTGATATGTGTAGAGAGGGCCTTGGCAGTGTCCAGCTGGAATAAGCAGGAACATCCCTGAGAACAACGTTTGGAGGATACATATGTTGTTCTAAAATGCTCTTGTACTCTTCCGCATCATTTTTGCTTTTTCAGATTCAGTTGTCCGTGCTGAATGCACAAATGCAGCCCCTTTAAGAACATGTCCTTGATAACAGTGTAGATGGTCTTTCTCCTGTTTGACCATGAAAGCACAACGTCTGTTATTTCCTCAAATGATTCGAGGGTTGGACTCCTTGGACCACAGCAGTTCTTTCCCATCCTCATCAGTCCATCACAGGTGAGCTTTAGTGCTGCTTCTTGAAGTTGGTGGTGATATATGGGCTTCATCTTGCATTTCATGATTCCATGAGAAACTATGTTCACTGACGCTGGTCTCCTGATATATTTACAATCTCCTTGCCGTGATTTTTTTTTTTTTTTTTTATCGCAGTCATGTGGGCTATTAATGCTGTTCCATCTGCAGTTTCACATGCATCCAATATTGGTATTTGGCCTTGTTTGTTAAGCACAGAAATTCCTCCGGTTTCTCCTATTTTTGGAATGTTCTCACCATATTATGGATTATTGATGGTGAGATCCCTTAATTTTGTGAAATCTCACGTCGAGAAACAAATTGTTTGACTATTTTCTCATGCAATTTTTGTCAAAGTGATGAATCTTGCACCATCTTGCTGGTGAATGACTATGCATTTTGTGATTGCTCATTTTATACCCATGTTATTGAATCGCCAGTCATATGCCTATATAGCATTTTAGCAGCGGAGTGTTTCAAACAGGTTCCATAATTAATCAGTCTTTTCATTCCCCCATCCAAATTAATTTGGAACAATTTTGCACTACAGCAATCAAATTTAGACTTATGTGATAGAACTGAAATCTAAATTCTAAGCAAAAATTGTGATTATTTTATTAAAAATAATGCTACCCCAGTAAAATTAATTAACCCCTTAACTGTCACTGGGCCCTAATTAGGCCAAGTGAGAGAAAATGTAGGCGACAGTTAACGGGAATGTTTGCATAAATATAAAAATTACTAAAATTACATTTAAATTTACTTTTTTTTTTTGCAATTAAAAACTTTCTTTAATCTGCACCAGCTTTATTGAAAATCCATCTAGCTTAATAAATTTTACCCATCTCACAACAGATATGTCCAAATGACAGCAGCATCTAACATGATACAGGAAGTGTTTTCTCTACTGTTATGGAAGGTGTTGTGTTTTCCCTCTCAAAGCTCGGAATGTATTTTTTAAATATAGCTTTAATTCTGTTCCAGTGGCGGCAGGCCAGTAGAGGGCGCTGGGGCGCCGCCCCTTCAGATATCAATAGATGAAAATTTACTTAAACATGTTAAATATAATTTAGTCGTATAATGCAAATAATTATTAAATAAATCTCTTTTTCAGTCTGTGAGCGCCTGTCAACAGACCCTAAATATCGGTTCCAAATGGAATTTGGTTGATTTCTCTGTTTGCATACACTTCCTGGGTGAGGGGCGCGGCCAAACGGCACCTAATATCACAGACAGTAAAAGAATAGGACGGCGGGATGGCGCTATTTTCAAGGTAAAATCATCCACCGCCCTTTCAACCTGGTAGCTGAGCAAGATGACAAGTTCAAGAGGAAGCGCGGAAAATGAACACAGTTCGGTTCTTTCCTTACAAAAACAGCCTCTCCCAAGGCGTTCACCGGAGGAACTAAGGAAAGTAAAGGAGCTCGGCCCGGACCGACCCGATTTAAAGATTCAGCAGCAGGCAAGTGATCGTGGACGGGCTGATACCCGGGGCTTCTCCCGCACTTGTTACGACAAACGGGGTTTGCTAGCCGGAGGTGGCGTTAGCATTGTCGTTTATTGCTTTCTCTGTTTAATGTTCCAATTTGGCAGATTCCACAGAGTGTGACCAATTGGCAACTTTTATTTTTGAACCAATATAAAATGCTCCATCTCCGTATGCATGCGCGAGCGGATGTTTACTTCCTGGCCTTCTAGAATTTTCAACAACTCGCGTTTGTGTCCCTCATCAAAAAGGTAAAAATTTCCGTCCACAATAATGACGTGAGCAACAACCTGTATTGTCAGTACATTTTTGGGCGGCGGAGATTTGGGCGGCTGCTGGCAGAATATTTAAACCCTTTTGTGCGGTCGTGCTCGCCAGTGGACACGGCGCCGCAGATTTATGCGCGCAGTTACAATATTCTATCACTAGATGGCACACCCGGATCAGTTATTGAATTTCACGAGCAAGCCGAGTTCGAACGCTGTTTATTAAAAGTTCACTCCAATCCCTGGATGGATCAAGCCAACCTTTGTTTGACTTAAAGGGTTTGGCACATCCATACGACAGGGTGGCACAATAAAGCGTCTCTCCTTCCTTTCAGAACTCCAGGGTAGTTGAGGAACTTGGAAATGAGTGGGCAGGATTGACAAATTATCCAGTGTATGAATTTTATTGCCACAAAATAAGCCCGGGAAAAAACTTTGCATTTCAGGTCACTGTTCAAGAGTAGATAAACATACTTTAACAAAGCCCTGCTTATTGTGGATCAGCGTTGGTCACTGGAGTGCCTTCCCTTTTCTCTGCTCATCATGCCATTATTGGCGTTGGCTCAGACAGTCTTGTCACAGTTTGAGTTTTTAACTTTATAATTTCATCCTGTTAAGTACAGTGGGGACCTTTTGGTCGCAATTTGTGTGGAATCTGTCATTTATGTATAAAAATATGCAATTTACCACAGCTGTAAGGTACTGGAAAAGCATGAAAATGCACCTTGAAAATCCTTGAAAAGAGCCTCGAATTTCACTTTGGAAAAGGGGTACGAAGCCTGTAGACAGCATTTCACTGCTGTGTTTTTCGATTTTTGCTTTGTTATTCTGTTTAACTATGTTCCACTTATTGTTTGCATCATTACAAAACATCAAAATCCCAGTTAATTGGTGGATTATCTTTAACATGACCGCTTTTACAATCAATCCCAAAAAAAATAATTTTTAGCACCTGCCGCCACTGTTCTATTCCATTAAATTATATGAATTTTTACTTTTGCTTCTCCATCTTTTAACTTGCAAACAAGAATTGAGCCTTGTTGTAGGAGGTTTGACTGTAGACATATATTGATTATTGACATGAAGGCTAAGTGTTCACCTTTTCTCCAATAAATGAGCTCTCATATGCATGAGAGAGTCTTAACCCTTTGACCCCTGGATAAATTTTCAAGGAATAAAAATGTAATTTTCCTGAGCTGTTGAAAACCTATCATGTGTCAACTTGTTTAAAAAGTTGACACATGATAGGTATTTAACAGCATCTGGTTTTGATATCTTACACCATTGGGCAACTATATCTGCCGATGGCGCTCAAAGGGTTAAGGGCAGGAGGGGGAACTGTACCAAATCTCACCTGACGTCATCCTTCCTTCACCATGTGGTTAAACTTTACACCCACTTTCCTCAAATGCGGACCGGCTGCAAACACCGGAGTGCACCTGCCGTACATTAAGAACCAGGTGCCTATAACAGTGATGGCAAAAACTTCATTATTTGATTGGCCAGCAACATGGAAAGATTTTACCAACTCTGTATCATCTGAGAAACCAAGACGAGATCCTAAGCCACAGAATCGAACAGTTAATGAGCCGACCGTCTTCATCATCGCTGCGCTAATCAGTCAGCTTGTCAATAAGTGAATCGCTTGACCAACCAATCATACAGTCAAATAAGGAATGAACCTGTCAATCCAGTAATCAATTCGGAAATCGATGCATGAGCTTTCTTATTAATCAGTTAAACATTGAGACCATTTGATTCTTAATGCTCCGCTTTACAATCCAAATTCCATTTAGAATCTGCCCTTCAACCACAGAGGAAATCACTTGGGTAAACAAAGTAATTTTTGCGAAGAGTTAATTGCCCCCACTACCCAGAGGAAAGTTCGCAGGCTTAACGTCTAACTTGTGAAATGTTTGAATAATGTTCAAATTATTCAAACATATGAAAGTGAATTGTGCCCCTCTATTGTCCCTCAGGGGCCCATATTTATACTGTAACTGTGAAAAATGTGAAGTGTGTGTGTGTGTGTGTGTGTGTAGGTGTATGTGTCTGTGGTGTTTTACAGTTTTTGTCTTGTCAGTTGCCCAAAGGAAGCAAGTCTGTGTTTACTGAGCTGATGTGGAGGAGTGAGCAGATATATGTGCTCATCTGGCTGTCTTACTATGACTATCATCAAAGGTTCTGTTTCACTTACAAAGAGTTTTACTGGCAAATACAGACTGGTGCTGAAGTGCATATAGCGAGTCACAATCCAGCTACTTGAAGGCTCATGAGAGAGGTGTAAATACGTTACACACACTTGAGGTTGGGTAACGACGAGACATGACACAGCCGGTATCAGAGAACACGCAAGACATGGACCAATCAAACGAGGCAGTACTTCTGATAGACGTACACGTTACTGAATGGGAGGAGACAGAACGCGTTCGTATGAGGGCTGTGACCTTTTCTCAAGGTGATGACTTTTTAATCTTTGAGTGTATAGGTAGAAATGAGGAATGGTTCAGGTAGAATCCTATTCTGAGGAACATTCGCATACGCAGAGTCATATCGCGCATGACATTCTGCTGCACATTTTACGAACACGTATTCGTCTAATAAATTACTTTCATTTATTTCCTGGCAACCCTCATTGACTGAAATCCACCACACAGCTGAGGATTAGCAGCTCCAACGTACATTAAATTTAAGGGATATCAGCACCATGTAGTCACTTGCCTGTAAACCTTAGTCTGTCGGTAATTTAATTGTATTGGGCCGTTTACTGCTCCAGCCAGAGGGACATCCGCATCAGAAGCAACTTGTAGAGAAACGCATCATGGCGGACTCTTGCGAACTCCTGTGTGCCGTTGTTAAAGCAGAAAAGTTTAAGTACTATTATAGACTAAAGGTTACAGCTTTTTGTTATGCTAATTTTGATCCAGTGAAGATGACAGGTCTGATTGTGATGTAAAAGAGTAATTCTTTACCCAAGGTTTTTCACTAATCACTGAGGGTAATAATTCGGTGCAAAAGTATAATTATTAATCTCCCATTATTGATAAGAAGGCTGGTTGATTTGGTTAAGTTAGCAGGCTAATGTGGATATACTACAGCACTACAGAAACTGTATTTATTTATTGATTTGGAAAATGGCTACAAACAAAGAAGACAATTCACTGAAGCTTGATTCTGCCTCAGGAAAATATGGTTTCAGACTCTAGGCACTGAAGACCGTAGGAGGTCCAGACTGTAACGAGTGAAACTTTCTGTCATTTCTCCGTCATGCTGGTCGTCAGCTCGATTACTGTTTGAGGCCTTTACTGCTTTATGATTTCCTTCATGGAAAACTTACCTAAGAGACAAAAAGAAGATAAAATGGCTACAGAATTTGCAATTTTGTGTTTGTGCAGAGAGAGATCAGGCAAAAAATTACATTATAGTGTCAATTTCACGTTGAGCATAATCAATTGTCCAGTCATTAATCCATGTCACGGCATGGTTGATTTAGGTTATTCCAGACTACCAGTGTCTGTTATTGTACAGTGGGTAAGATGGTGCATAAGACATGCGCAACTTGCACACTTGTGAGGCCACTGTAAATTCAGAAAAAAATGTATGAATTTTGGAGCAAAATATGCTGCCATTGAGGCATCCTCTGTTTCAGGGAGGACATTTTCTGACAAGACAACGCCAAACCGCATTCTGCAGGTGCGTAGCTATGAAAGCAGAGTGTGGATGCTAGATTGATCTGCCTGCAGTCCTGATCTGTCACTGCTTCGGCCAGACACAGACACAAGCAGAGCCACTAGCATTCATGCACAAACACAAAGTACAAACACAGTTATAACCACATGTACCAATATTTATGTCCAGATGCACACTCTTTCTGACCTCCACACACACACACACACACACGTGCACTACAGGAGATGTACACACTCTGCGGCACATGCTTCTCTAGACCCCCCCCCCCCACACACACACACGCACACAAATCCTTGTACTGATATCTTTGTGAGGACATTACATTGACTTCCATTCACTCTTCCTGTGTCTCTACAGCCTTTCCCTAATCTTAACAATAAGCAATGTATGCCTCACCCAAACCCTTACCCTAACCTTAACCTATCACTAATTCTAACCGAACCCCAAACCCTGCCCTAACCTTAACCTATCCCTAATTCTAACCTTAACCCAAACCCTTACCCTAACCTTAACCTATCCCTAATTCTAACCAAACCCCTAACCCTTACCCTAACCTTAACCTATCCCTAATTCTAACCTTAACCCTAACCTTAACTAATAAGTCACAATTTGTCTTTGTAGTTGTGAGTACGTTTGAAAATGTCGTCACTTCCCAATAATGTTCCCACTCTGTAGGAAAAAAAAATTTTGGTTCTCATTTTGTAGCATGTACAGAAACACACGCACACACACACTCACACTCACGCACACGCACACACAAATCCATGTGCATATGTACTGCAACACACGAGGACTAAAAGAAAAGCGCATGCACATAGACAGGTTCCTTAGCTGAATGACAATGGCAAAAAGCTTCCATGAGTTTTTATAATTAAGCATTCATTTTTACTGAGAACATAATTAAGATTTTAGATGTAATTTCAATGAAAGTAGTTGAGAGTTTCAGAGAGATCCATACTGATTTGATGAGCAGATATTTTCCCTCCTCAGTGAAGTCAATAAGTCACTTATTGAGCTAATAATGTCAATAACCACTCGAAAGTAACCTGAGTTTTCCTTCGTTTTGACTTAGTGTAAAATTATGCTCCAGAAAAATCTATGCTCTCTGATCGTTTGAATAACAATTATTATGATACAACCTGCGCTTTCATAATTGGGTTCAAAATTCTCAACTCGTTAGAAGTTAAGTATAATTTCTCAGGAGTCGCTAGTCTAAAACAATGTAAAAGTGGAAAAAAAGTGTTTTGATGCTGATTTATGAAGTATCATTCTCCCAGTTTTTAATAAACTTTTTGTTCTTTGTTATCAGGGCAAGATGTATCCAAACTGCCATAGAAACATAACCTGTTTTCCCTGTAGTAAATATATGTTTAAAAATATGTTTCTGATGGAGAGATTCTGAGATCTGCGTGATGACAGGTATTGGCATGTGTCAGGGATCCACTGGATCTCATGTCTGAATGAATCAGCTTCTCTTTGATGTACATGTGTGTGGCGCTCACATCTGGTGGGGTGCTATAAAATGCCTCCATGTCTGAAGCTTCACAAGATATGTGTGTGTGTGTGTGTGTGTGCGTGTGTGCGTGTGTGTGTGTGTGTGCGAGTGTGTGCGTGTGTGCGTGTGTGTGTGTGTGTGTGTGTGTGTGTGTATGTGTGTGCGTGTTTCTGTACATGCTACAAAGTAAGAATCAAAATTTTTTTTTTTTCCTAGAGAGGGAACATTATTGGGAAGTGACGACATTTTCAAACTTACTCACAACTACAAAGGCAAATTGTGACTTATTAGTTAAGGTTAGGGGTAAGGTTAGAATTAGGGATAGACTCAGGTTAGGGTAAAGGTTAGGGTTAGGGATAGGTTAAGGTCAGGGTAAGGGTTCGGGTTAGGGATAGGTGAAAGTTAGGGTTAGGTTTGGGTTAGGCACGTGTTTCTTATTGTTAAGATTAGGGAAAGGCTGTGGAGACTCAAAGTATGAATGGAAGTCAATGTAATGTCCTAACAAAGATGTAGGTGCAAGAATGGGTATATATATGTGTGTGTGTGTGTGTGTGTGTGTGTGTGTGTGTGCGCGTGCGTGTGCGTGTTTGTGTGTGTCCAAGTATGCTTGCAGATTGTGCATTGTGCTTGTGTGTGTGTATGTGTGTGTGTGATTGTGCATTGTGTGTGTGTGTGTGTGTGCGTGCGTGCGTGCGGGCTTGTGTGTGTTCGTGCGTGTCCGAGTGTGCTTTATTCTAGTGAGTGCGTGCACGTGTGTGTGTGTGAGTGTGTGTGGTTATGTGTGCTCGAGTCTGGTTACAGGACTGTGGTCAAAGACGTCTCTGACCCTGTTATCATTGACACCCCCTGTGTTACCATCCACCCCCCCTCCCTTCTGTGTTAGTGTGAGCTGATGTAAAGAGTTAATTTGTGTGCATGTGTGTGTAGCCAGTACTTCCTCTGTGATTTATCAGATTATCCTCAGAAGCGCTGCTGGGCCAGTGAGCGTAATTTTCCTCCTCTGCGGAGCAGCAGAGCGGTTTGAAGAAGTGGCACAAAGATCCCTTCTGTTCAGGCTCGCGGCCCCCGCCACCGTCTCTCCCACAGCTACTCCCTCTGCTTAGTCAAAAACAGCAACAATGCGTACGCATGCATACACACACACACACAACACACAGTGCACAGGTACGCATTCTCAGAATTTATTACTGTAGGTCATTAGTGGGGGATCTGTGCCGGTTTCTGTGACTGGCTGTGCAGTAAATGTCCCAAAAATTGAATAACAGATGATCTTTATTAACCCTTAGAATGCTGAAATAAACTGAACAAAAATATATAAATGTAGCTATGTAATGCCGTCAAAAACCTATCGCGTGGCGACTTGTTTACAAGAGCTCCCCTGCGGGGAGTTGCCACACGGTAGGTTTTCAACAGCTTTGATTTTGATATCTGTACATAATTGAACAACGATTTAGCGCTCTAGGGGTTAAAGGGGATTCCATCTTTCTGTTCCTCTTGGGCGTCTGTGTGGAGGCGTATGTCTCGTCGCTGTTGCGCCCGCTTGTTTCAGAGCTGGAGTAGACTCTGCTGTTGCTCCTGGAGACGTTCCCCGCCATATGTGCGGCAGTATAGTCAGAGGATATTCTGTTTCAGCAGCTGCTGAGACATGTGTGGTGTCTCTGAAATTAGCCCTTGTTTGTTTAACAGTTCTGCTCTTATTTGTTTGTGTATGTGTGCATGCGTATGCTTTCACCTTGAGTGTGTGTGTGTGTGTGTGTGTGTGTGTGTGCATGAACATGCGTGTGTATGCTTTCACCCTGTCTGTTTGTGTGTGTGTGTGCACGTAGGTGAGTGTGTGCGTTCACGTTTACAAGTGTTGTGTGTACTATGTGATTTTGTGGGTGTTTGTGTACGCTCGCATATGTGATTACCGTCTGGTCGCTAGGTAAGCTAACAGTACTTCGTTTCATGTCATTGTCTTGATTTGCCTTCCCAAGCAGACGGACACAGTGCTGCGATTCTCCCTTCGGCAGATGATGTGAACCACATGCAAGGTGTTGAACAGATTCCCCCATAAGACCACACAGACACCGGGCCTCTCCTCAGAAGTGTCTGTCTGGCAGCCGGCCACAGTCAGACCCGTAAGCGGAAAAACATCCCGTCCGTCCAAAGACTTTGTTTCATGTAAGAGTGGCCTAATATTAGGATAATACAAAGGTCATCTTTTCTCTTAATTATTTGGTGGCATTGCTGTTGTTTTATTAACACTGGTAATGCTATCAATCATGGGTTTGTACATTCTTATTGTCAACTGTTCATAACGGATGGATTAAATCAACTTTTGTAGTTTGAATGCGGAAAAGCTGAATCAAAGCGTAGCAGTTTTCTGGGGGACTTTTTATTTCTTTTTAATCACGCCCATCTCTGGCCCACAGACTCAAATCCTGAGTCACCAGGGAATCCCCAGTCCGGGAGTATATATGTTCTCAGCTCATTACATTAAGTACGGCTGCGTAATGAGATGACGATTGACCTGCAGATAATCGTTTGGCAGCCGCAATAGGAAAACAATCAGAGATGTTTTGCTCTGCCTGACAGTTCGGGTGCTTTGCGAAAGAATGCGAAAATATGGCGAATTGATTCAAAGGGAGAACGGGGTCCGATGTGCACCTGCACCGAGTTAGTCAGACGACCGCCGTGTGGGGGCGGAACCGGAGCAGCTGTGCGCCCCCGCAGCCGAGGCTGCGGTGTTCGGGGGGGATCGGGAACACCGCGGTTGCAAAGAGCAGCTGTGCTTTTTATGGACTGACCGCGTAAGAGCAGTGGTCTATACTGTTCAACAGGAAGTACACTACAGGCCAAAAGTTTGGAAGCAAGATCAAATTTGTACAAAAAAAATCATAGTTTCATTGGCATACTTTGCAACAAAATAAACATGATTATTATGTAAAGAGTCACTTATCAGAATATTTTTTTACTCAAATTAAAAGGCCTAAATTATTAGGCCCATGGTCCTAGTGCCCGCCGGATTGCCATTGGCATTTGTTGGGCTGTAAACCTTGACATAAATTGAATAAAGCAAACTGTGATTTGTTATTTCTTTTTCACTGAAGTTGTGACTCTTGCAAATCCTTTCAACCCAAAAACTAAGCCCCTCCTTTCTTTTGTTAACATTTATTCAGCAATGGTCTGGTAACATCAATATATACAGGAAAATGGTGCATATCAATTAAAGAACAGTCTAATCTG
Organism: Gymnothorax reevesii; assembly: GCA_029721435.1. Taxonomy (NCBI): domain Eukaryota; kingdom Metazoa; phylum Chordata; class Actinopteri; order Anguilliformes; family Muraenidae; genus Gymnothorax; species Gymnothorax reevesii. The sequence goes on along the minus strand of CM056587.1, from coordinate 67,203,249 downwards.
CTGTAAATACATCCCAAAATCCATAGATTTCATACTGGGTTTTAAGAAAGGCATTACAAACTGCAACTTTAAGTTGCTTCCAAATTTTTGACCTGTATTGGCCTTGCTTCCAAACTTCTGGCCTGTGGTGTAAGTCAAACTTGACTGGAGCCAATGTTAAGTTCTCACTCTGGTGTATGGGTGTAGCGCCATTTTAACGTTTATTATGTCAGGGAAAGTTCCATTGAGAATGTTTGTTATAACCAAGAATGTCCTGGTAGAAATGCCTGATAAACCAGTTGTAAGTCGGGAGAGATAGAAATAAAAAGGGGTTACGCCCCTGAAGCAATATTGTCATTAAGGGCCTTGCTCAAGGGCCCATGGGTAGAGTTCTTCCCAACCTTATCTCTCAAGAAAAAGTCAGAATCCCAAGCCCCACATGTGTTCAAACCAGTAACTCTTCAGGAACCATTCCAGCAAACAATCACCAGGCTACCTTTCCACCTCTGTCTTGATTTCTGATATTTTTCACACATTTTTCATAACACGTTTTCAGACCTTATCACATATCTTTCATACAGATCTTCAGTATCAGACAAAGACTGCCTTCATCAACACAATATACATTATAAAAGATAATTTATTTTTTGAAGGGAAAAGGTTATCTAAAACCAGTTAGCCCTCCATAAAAAAAAGTGATTGCCTCCTTCAGCCAGTTTATCAAATTCAAAGACAGACGGGTTAAATTAAGCTAGACAAACTTGGGCTTGATTAGTGGCAGCCCTGTTTCATTTAAACATCACTTAAATTGCGGCTTTACAGCAATGTGAAGTAGGCTAAAAGGTCTCACCAAGAAGCACATGATGCCAGGATCAAAATAAAGCCACAAAAGTGACCGTATTGCTTGCCTATGATATGGTCAGGGTGGATCAGCTATTAGAAAGAGACTGAAAAAAAATGTACCCATGCGTGAGCAACAGGGTGAAAACCTCTGCTTAACAAAATGGAAGACTGTTTGGACAACATAGATTCTTCACATAAAAAAATAAATAAATAAATAAATAGTCAAGCACAGTGGTGGTAGTGTGATAGTGTGGGGGTGCTTTGCTGCTTCAGAGCCGGGGTAATCACTATTACTGACAGAACTATGAACTTTGTTCTTTCCTGAAAATTGTGAACAAGAATGTCTGGGCATCAGTCCTGTCCTGAAACCCATTAATAATAATAATCTGTGTCAGAACCTTAAAGGAACAGTATATGAAATATTAATTCATAAAATGATTGTGGTATATCATCAGAGATCAAGGACACATGCTAAGTTGAAATACTAGCTTTGCTGACAGCATTGCTATGTCCAGAATTCTTTCCTTTGAAATCTCCATTCTGGGACAGAACGTCTGTTTTTGTTTTGGTCTGTAAGATTCAACCCACTGCTCGTTTGGATAGATATGCAAATGCATATCTATTTGCTAGATATGCAATAAATTGGCTGGCAAACACTGTGGAAGCAAGAAATGGATCAACAGCAATAAAGTTAGATTCTACCCAACCTAATGAAAGCCCCATGACCACAGACATAGTGAAAGTCCTGGAGATGCATTCGAAAGATGGCGACAACTGAGAACCCAGAGGGATTTCAAGACGACTGCTGACAGTAAGCTTGTTCCTAGTCTAGTGGCCCATCGGGCCAGTGCTTAACCCTGGTTTCCATGGTAGGAGTATTACTACTCCCCCTGGATGAGATGCCAGTCCATCGCAGGTACTCCCCCAGCTCCATTTGCTGGTACCCATTTCTACACTGGGTGGAGTGAGGCGTGGAGTGTGGGAGTGAAGAACGTACCGCGAAGGCCATAGTTGGGGCTTGAACTCGGGACCTCACAATTCCAAGCCTACTTGACCACTGCGCTACCGCGTCTCCCTAAGTTGATAGCTGAGTTGGATAAGTTTCTCCTTAACAAATTAGCATTGAGCATCAGCGAATGTTAGCTAACTTTGACTAATTGTTTACGGCTATTTCAGCAATATTTTATAGAGGTCTGGAAAGTGCTGACTCCGACTCCATCGTGTGTGTTTTTAGGATAACGAGCTTAGCGTCAGTTATCGCACATAGCCAGCCACGCATCTCGCTAACTTTCACAGGGTTATCAAGATCCGATCAATATGGTTTAAAATTTACGAGCAGTAAAAAGAAAGAAAAAAAAAACACAGCAAACATAATCAACTTATAGAATGGGACTCTTTCCCATTGTTGTCTGCCATTGTCAAAGTGTAATGGGTTCCTCTTGTATGTTAATTTTCCTCATCCTGGTATCCTGCGTGTGCTTTTAGTCCAAGAGGGTTGGGGAGGGAAGAGCCACCTCTTTCCAATATTTTGAAATTGAAGATCTGTTCACAATTTAAGCACTTACTATCAGTGTTACATATTCTTCCTTAAAACTGGCACTCCAAACTTCCAGTGTGGCTGAATTAAAGCAATCGGGTAAAGAATATTGGGCTGGAATTCCTCCGCTACGATGTGAAAGAATGTAACTGTACCTACACATGAACGTAGTTCATTTCAATTGTTGCTCATAATGATGGGGCAACTAGTTCTTAAGCTTAAGGTGCACTTTTTCACATACTGTAGTTGATATTGGTGAATAATCTTTTTCCATCAATGCATGAAATTACTATTCCAAAATATTCTCTGATGCATCATGTTCCCGTTGTATTATACATTTGTTTTGAAGATATGACAGCATTTAGTGAGACAATCATGCAATAAATATATAAATAATCAAAATAATAATTTAAAAAAGAGGAAATCATGGGGGGGGGGTATGCTTTCACTTTTTAATAAATGAAAACAAAACCTACCTAAAATATGCAGTTTTCATTGCTATTCTAGCTTCAGTTATGAAATAATTTACAATATCTGCATTAAGCTATTAACACCTATACATTTTGTATTTGTAAATATTATGTTTGCGCTGCTGACAATGTCTGTTAAATCACACATTTTAAATTACTGTGGCAAGCTAATGCTGTGCTCTGAGAAACAGGTTAATGCTGGTAACGTCCCTGTTTGAACTTGTACAAATCAAAATTCTCAGCATTACCTTACAATTTTTTTGTTTCCCTAAAATGTAAATGATTCATTGGATGCCATGTTTGCGTGACCAAGGCTCATTCACATTTCACCTTGGCAACCAATAGATAGAGAACATTAAAGGTTTTTGAAGGTCTGTACATCTTGACCAAACTGGTTGCATCATCTTCTGAAGTAAACTGAGCAACCAATTAAGCCTTCTTCTGTCAGTAATTAGAAATTTCACTGGAGCGCCTCTTAATTAAAATTATACATGTTTGCTTATTCCTTTTTCCCCGGGGAAGTAAGGTTTTGGAACAAATTACATGTCTGCAGAATGATTCATACCTTGTACTAAACTGGCAATGCAGTATGAAAAATGAGAATGTACAGCCTGTAGATATTGTGCCTGTTTTTATTTTATTCATTAACGTGTTGTTGTGAGTATTAGCAGTTCTGTATACAAAAGCTTGTGGCAAAGTTCCTTCTTCCTGCTCCAGATATTTAAATTATAGCAGGTGCAGTGCAGCTGTATCTGACAGGATGTAAAGGAATTCATTAAAGCTCTCTGCATTGTTATTTACGTGGGGCCAAGGCTTAAACGTTACCGCCATTACTGCGGATGAATGATGAACGAGTTGTCGTTTTTGATCACAATTTGGTGATGTATCTGGAATGGACTGCTGGCCTAATGAAAAGTCTGTGCTTCTGAAATAGTGTGGGAGAAGACTATCCTCAGTTCGAGCCTGTGGGTTAAGTCTGCCCGACAAAGCCTAAGTGCAGTAACTACACATTGGAAAAAATGTAAGTTGTGCAGTTCAGGGCCTGATAGTAACTGGAGGTCAGGATTTATTTGGATAGAAATTATACCTTAGCACGTCCGTTAACCATAATTTATCATAGATGTGCCAACTATTTGTTTGTTAGGACAGCAAACTAATTCTGAAGCAATTTTTTACTGCTTAAATTACTTGGTAGTTTCTGCACTTAACCTTTGTAGGGCAGAAGTGTTCCTCACACATTTGTCGATCTATTCTCAAGGAATGTACACAGTTTCCTGAGTCTGATGCCGTTGAGTTTATTGTAAGTAACTCAAAGTGAAATACAAGAACTCAGACTGGTTTGCACAGACCAAGTAGCATTCATTCTTCAACAATCACATGACACAGACTGACCACCGATTGTCAGGTCTCTTCCTTTAATCCCTCCTTTAAGCCCCGCCCAGGGCAGGGACAAGATCTGACGCCTCCTACCTAATCAGCCATCATGAGTGCCTGATTGGTATATTGTCCTCATTGAAATTTTGCACCCTTAGCCCTAGTCCACACGGAGACGGAGATTTTCTAAACGGTCTTTTTTTTTGGTCGTTTCTAAAAAATCTCCGTCCACACGGAGATGCTTAAAATGACCCAAAACGCTGTAGTAAATATTCCAGGCCTGTGTGTGTCGCTGTTTGGTGCCGTAGCGTTTCTACGGAAATAGACTAAAAATGGAGAAGGCGGCAGTGAGCATGCGTGTAAAGTTTGCGTTCTGTGCACAGAATAGAGGGGGTGGGGGCTGTGATGGGGGCTGTGATCTCATCATCGTTTAAAAAGAAAAAAAACCCATTTTAATTGTCTACATGAAAACTCTGCGGTTGCATTTTCAGATTCTCTCACTCTGAAAACCGTTTTCAAAGAATACCGTTTTAGGGCCCCGTTTTCGCCACGCAAGCCAGAAACTATAGAATGTTATGCGTTTCCAATAAATCATTTTTGAGTGGACAGGCCCTCAGTTACAGGTTTGCTGGAACTGCCTCTTTTATAAGGTGTGAAGCCATTTTAGGCCCCCAGGGTCTTCTGCTCTGCACCTGTCCTCTTAAAAATTAGGGGGCACCTGAAGATTCATCTATTCTCAGGGTTTCAATATTTTGGAACCTAAGTTGGCTGGACTCTTGGTTTTATCCGGAACAAACCAGTTCATGCAAATGAGGCCCCTGATTACCTTGAGCAGGCTGCTCGAGCTGCTGATATAATCTGGTTTGTAAACACATTCATGACTGACCTTCATCACAGCTACTTTCTTTTTCAGTAATTTTGAAGCTCCTGGACATGAGGCTGCCTCATGTTCTCTCTGTTGAAGTGTGATTTTAGTTATACTTTCGTTTAAGAATATTAAATATTAGAATATTTTGCCTCTACAATAGGCAAAAATGCAATGTAACATTGTTCGGGGAAAAAGAGGCATCTTAACAAATGTAAAACAACTATGAAAAACGCAATTAAACCATATTTGTATTTTGAATCTGCGATCCAAATTGACCTGACAATTACTAACCTTTCGAAGTTTACACAAGGGAAAGGTTGCTCTCTCTCTCTCTCTCTCTCTCTCTCTCTCTCTCTCTCTCTCTCTCTCCCTTCCTCAGTCAAGTTTTTCAGCACTATTGTATCCTATTCAAAATTAAGCGAGAGTAACCTGATCAATGATATTATCTAAAAAGATTATCGTTCAGAAACTGTAGAGAAAAAAGAGATTCCTGGGGGTACTAGCGATAGCCACTAAGACACTTTGAGTGGAAAAAAGTGGAGTCTTTCATTATCCAAAGGCCGTTGTTCCAAAATATCAGGAGTGGACCTGGATAAAGTTATGTATATGAATAGATCAACGGGTGCAGCTGAATCAATTTCATTTCCTATGTCTCATCTGGCATATTGTTTAGCAACCTGTTGATCTATTTTTTTCTACAACGTATTTAATTTTATCTATTAATGAGCTACCTGTATATTATCAACTAATGCAAACATTAGGTAAAACTCAATATAAGTTCAATTGTACAACCCCAATTCAGAAATAGTTGGGACGATGTGTAAATTGCGAATGAAATCAAAATGCGATGACTTTCAGATCACATAAACCAATATGTTATTTACAGTAAAACATAGATAACATTTGTCATGTTGAAACTGAAACATTTCACATTTTTATCCAGAAAATGTGCTCATTTCAAATTTTCTGGCTGCAACAGGTCTCAAAAAAGTTGGGACACAGGCAAGAAAAGGGCTGGAAAAGCAATTAATATATAAGAGAATCAGCTGAAAGAACATTTAGCAAGTAAACAAGTTAACTGGCATCAGGTGTGTAACATAATTGGCTATAAAAGGGACGTCTTAGAGAGGCTGAGTCTCTCAGAAGTAAAGATGGCCAGAGGCTCTCCATCCTGTGAAGGCTTGCGTAAAAAAACTGTGGAATACTTTAAAAACAATGTTCCTCAACATCAAATTGCAAAGGCTTTGAAGGTCTCATCATCAACAGTGCATAAAATCATCAAATATTCAGAGAAACTGGAAAAATCTGTGCGTGAGGGACAAAGCCGAAGACCTTTACTGAATGCCCATGATCTTCGGGCCCTCACACGCCACTGCATCACTCACCGGCATGATTCTGTCATTGACATTACTAAATGGGCCCAGGAATACTTCAAGAAACCACTGTCTGTAAACACAGTCCGCCGTGCCATCCACAGATGCCACCTAAACCTCTATCAGGCAAAAAGGAAGCCATTGTTGAGCATGATCCAGAAGCACCGCCGTGTTCTGTGGGCCAAGGCTCATTTAAAATGGACTCTAGCAAAGTGGCAAAGTGTCTTGTGGTCAGACGTGTCCAAATTTGACATTTTTGTTGGAAATCATGGTATCCTCCGAGCTAAAGAGGAGTAAGACCACCCCTCCTATTATCAGCGTTCAGTTCAAAAGCCAGCATCTCTGATGGTACTGGGATGCATTAGTGCATATAATGTTGGACACTTGCATATTTTGAAAAGCACCATGAATGCTGAAAGGTATATAAAGATTTTAGAGCAACATATGCTCCTCTCCAGACGACATCTATCCCAGGGAGGGCCTTGTGTATTTCAGCAGGACAATGCAAAACCACATACTGCAGCTATGACAACAGCATGGCTTCGTAGTAGAAGAGTCCGTGTGCTGAACTGTCCTGCCTGCAGTCCTGATCTTTCACCGATTGAGATAATTTGGTGCATAATTAAATGAAAAGTCCATCAAAGGAGACCTAAAAACTCTCCAGCAGCTGGAAGCCTGTATTAAACAAGAGTGGGATCAAATTCCAAAGGTTAACTTAAGAACCTTGTCTCCTCAATGCTCAGACGCCTTCACTCTATGTTAAAAAGAAGAGGGGATGCTACACCATGGTAAACAGGCCCCTGTCCCAACTTTTTTGAAACCTGTAGCAGCCATCAATTTTGTAATAAGCTCATTTTGTGCATAAAATTGTAAAAATTTCCCAGTTTCAACATTTGCTATGTTAACTCTGTCCTATTGCGAATAAAATACTGGCTGGTGTGATTTGCAAGTCATTGCGTTTTGCTCTTATTCACAATTAACACTTTGTCCCAACAATATCGGAATTGGGGTTGCACATAATGAAGTTAACTGATCATATCCAGTAGTCTGTGTTTTCCAGAGTGCATTCTTTTTCAATGGTTTATACGTTCCCTATAAGCCATGCTGATTTTCATTTAAAAATTCTTAGTTTAACCTTCTACAGTAGGGTCCAATTCAAAAACTAGGATACAAGGGGACATTACAAGCAATTTAAATTAGATTACAATAGGTTCAAGTGATCTTTCCATTGACAGACATGCATGTAGTACAAACTAATAATTGTGCAGATATTCCATAGTGGAACAACATTCAGTTCCACTATGTTCCTCAGCGCATTGTGTAGGATAACAAGCTCAGTGCTTCAAGATTGATTCAAACCAAGCAGCGTTTAGAATACAGCTGACCTTCCAGAGAACCTCACTGGGGGCCATTCTGTGCCAGACCTCAGCACCACAAAACCTAAGGACCCGTATAAGAGTCCATCAAAGGTAGCTGCTGTATTCAAACCTGTGGAACTTCAGACCTATTTTTAATTCTAGTGGAGACTCCATTGGTTCCAGTGATCCCAAATATATCTGGTTGAATAACAGGGAAATGTGTATTAAATGATGTAGAACGAGCTGTAGATGTTATCCATTTGATGCAATGCTGAGGCAATAAAAAACATGGTGTCCTGGGTTTGAATATTTCTCTCGGCATAAGTGTGATGCAGCTTCAGTGAAGCGCTGTAACCAGCAGATACAGAATATGTATGTGTGAATTTGTCCTATAATATGAAAAAAAATGCTTTCTTTGACTTTGAATCTACTTTAGGGGAAAGTGGTAAAGAGCCCGCCTGTCCCCTGCACATCAGTATTCGGACACATCGCTCGCCGCCATGTGACTCTCACTCTCTCCTCCAGTTGGCTCTGCGCTCATGAGCAGGCTGTGTTAAGACGGCGATTCTCGGATTTTATCTTTCTTGCTTCCTTTGGCCGGCTCCAGTATCTTGGGAGGATCCTGATGAAACTCCGCCTCCCTGCCCTCCCCAGTCTCCCCCTCTTGTGCCGTTTGACCACTTCCTCTATGCCGACCGCAACAGTCATATTTCATCACTTCCTGTCTCTGCTGTGGATACAGCCATCTCTGCTCGCTGGCTAAAGCAAAATGGGAGTTTATCTCCCCCTTTGCTCTTTTTTCACTCCTCCTTCTCTCTCTCTCTCTCTCTCTCTCTCTCTCTCTTCCCTCATCAGATCCCTCCTCGGATGTATCAGATTTCTCCATTGACTTGCAAATCATGAGTGCAGCCATTTCTCCCGATCATGCAGAATACTGTGAACTCGCTGAATCAGCCGTTGCCATATTCCACTCATAACACACGGAAACTTCCACCCTGAAAACTCGCTTCTACCGTGTAACGACCACGGATTTTATTTCACTCTCTGTCAACAGGAGTCAAAGGATCCCAGGTTATCGCAGGGATAATGTAGGTTTGGGTGTCACATAATAAAATAAAATAGAATCGTAGTTACCCTTTAACTGTCACAACTTTCACCTCAAACTTTCTTTTGTTATTGCAGTCGCAGATGTTTAAACATCGGATCATATTTAATTTTAGTGAGTTTATCATGGCTGCATATTAAATGAATGAAAGGCATATCTAAACATGAGTTCACTCACAACCTATATCCCCCTCACACTTCGTGGCGGCGGATAAAAATCATCATCCTCATCTAGAAAGAATGTACACTATACTCTAACAGGCTTCATTGTAGAGATTGTGGAACCTGGCTCGCAGAGCCAAACATCGTCAGGTCATGTACTACTCTTTATGTCGTTTAATTTGTACATTTATTTCAATTGAAATATATAATTCTTTTAAACCAAAGTCGTTACTTAATTTATGCGGCTTTTCCTTGAGGACAGTGGTAAAATCTGGGTCACTATTTAGTCATAGCTGTCACACTTGTATTTACTATATACCTATTTTAAAATGGTTAATTTGATATGCAGTTTGTTTACTTTTTACAATAATGTATACAATGCAAAGGTTTTTCTTTTCGATTTTTTTTTTTTATTTTTTATTTTGTGAAAGCTTTGTTTGTGTTCCATCACTGTTTTTTTAGATCTTGTAATGCAGTGCAGTTTTTAATTGAATTGAGAATATTGTGTTTACATTGAGATGCAAATTATTTCAGTCCATTCTTTTTTTTTTTTAATAGACAAGAAGCTTCTGGAAAAAGTTAAGTAGTTCATACAGTTTTTCATGTACTGTCGAAATGTACCGTCCTCTCCTGCCATAATTCACAGTGCAGAGACGCTTTCGGCTGAGAAATGTGAGAAAGTGGCCATTTGGGTTTGAGATGGAATTCAGTAGTGGCTGCGTTTTCTTGGCACCTTATCATAAGTGCACGGCCCAAACATTTCGTCTGTGCAGTTCACTCGGTCACAGGGGGCATACAAGAGGGCGGGACAATGTGGCACCACTAAATATTACACTTCGCCTTATTAACAAAACATACAGGCCTGTATTGCTTACATCGTCTTGCTTCACTTTTCCTATCGCTTATTTTTAATGACCTTCTGACCCCCCCCTCCCCCCCCCCCAGCCACACAGTCCCTCAAGTGTCTCTCGTCGTTTTAATTTTTGCAGTTTGCGTTGGTGTAAAAGCCCTGGCTCTGAATTCGCAGAGCTCCCTGTAACACCCGGTGAGGTCGTCCAGCTAGCTGACATCAATGAGCTGTCCAACCAGCTGTTCGCATCGGATCGTCTGCTCTGCGAACATCTGCAGCTCATCTCGCCCGTTTGAAGGAAATATATGATTTTGCCCGTTCGCTCCTCCCGCCTGTTCCCTGGCAGCCTGCCCCGGTTGTTTTTGCTTTTAGCCCATCTGCTATGTATAAAATTCTTGAATATTTTAAAAATTTGCAGGCAGCACAGGAATTCAAATCTTATTATTATCCTCCTCTTTTCACATACCTGATACAAAATTAAACACAATTTTAGTATAGTTTCTGAAGTGTTATTTATTTTTTCATTCTTGTGGGGGCATTGCTATAATGTGTAAGAGTTCAGTAACACTTTACTGTAAGGATGCAATAATTAACATTAGTTAATGCAGCGATAAGAATTAACTAACAGCTGATTAACATCTAACTAATGCATCTGGTAATCATTTACAAATGAGGTTCACATCAACTAAGGTATTAATTTATACATTATTACATTATTATGTGGTTTAACAGTTTGAAGTGCTACATGAGGGACACCTAAGGGACGTTTTCAACTCCCCAATAAGGGAAACAAATAAAATCATAGATGGCGATTTATGGCTACATAATGCTTATTCAGCTATCTAATGCATTTGTTACCTGCTAATTAACTGATAGTTAATTAACTAATGTTAATTTATGCACCCTTATTGTAAAATGTTACCAAGAATTCTATCATGATGGTGTGATGGGATTCTGGATCTAAAATACAAAGTAGTTTTGTTTTAACAGACGAGAGAAGCGAGTTATATGTTATTTAATTGAATATGTTGTCCGATTATGCTGATTGGGTGGGGATGTAGTTGTGAATTAAAATGACTCATCGACACTCAGCATTTTATCAACGCATTTTATTTATGATTGATTCATTTTAACACTGATCACACCATTTAACTGGTCCACGAATATTAACAAACATCGTAAGAAAGGTTTGCCTGCTTCTTGAGCGTAATCCGCACTGCATTGACCTGACATACTGTACCTAATTTAATCTTTACATGGTGTGACTGATTACATTGGGAAAAAACAAGGGACACATGAACACTTGTTATTGAACCTTTGGAAGAACATTTAGCTGAATTCAGCAAACAGAAGTCTATTCCCAACCATGTTCTTTATGGTTTTCATTAAAGTTTGATAACACAGCATGGATTTATGTTTTTGGAAAAGCTTACACTGTAATACATTTCGAGCAGATTAAACTCAAAAGGGGAAGTCCACGGGCTGCCTTAAAGATGTGAGTCAACTCATGCTGAAGAAAGGCTTTGTTTCAACTGACAATTACTCAAAACAATGGATAACTTCAAGATTAACGTTTGAAAACTTATGAAGTTGAGTTCAATGTCTAAAACTTACAACAAGTGGAGTTAAAGAGAAAAAATGACTTTGCATAACTTAATGGGGCTATCATTTTTTACAGTATACAGTCACGTATTTTAAAATCCCATTCTACAAAATAAGTTCTCAAATTCACCTGAAGAAGCATCAGTTTGTCTCGTCTCTCAGTGTGTGAGACGCTCTCAACGGCCTTCAGCCACCCAGGAGTCATGGTTCTTGGAGCGAAAAGCTCCGTTTAAATTCCAGATTAAGGCGCATTCCCGGGACGGACAGCGACGTTCCGGCGCAGACCAGGTGCCTCTTCCCGCTGCACCTGTCAGAAAATGAGGGATTGGCTCATGGATTCCCTGAATGAATGGCTTTTTGTAAAATCACCCATATTTGACATAACTCTGAAAATACTTCCAAAGTCACATAAAATTATTTGCCCTCTGTTTGGTGTGAGAGCACTTTATATTTTGTCTGGAAACCCTTGCCAAACACACACACATATACACAAACACATACATGTATCATACAGATCGACACACACTAATGCACACTCAAGCACAGTGCTCTCTCTTGTGCATTAGTGCAGCGTCTCACGCACATGCACACGGTCACAGACAGATGCAGACGTGCACATGCTCAGGCCGAATGCCTTCTTGCAGACCACACATCTCGCGGCTGGTGTTAAAACAGTTATCCATGGTTCCGCTCGCTGCTCTTCTCTGAAAATGCTTCTCCGCAGTAACTCCAGCTTCTACCCAGCGCCTGGAAACAGAACACAGAGTTTGCGTTATAACATTGTGCGTGTCACACAAGCACGGCGTGTTCAGTTACACCTCACAGTACATGTCAAACACTAACACAGTCACACAGCTCTGTGGATGTCAGATGTATTCTACACCAACCATTACGCCACAAAATGAGTGCCTAATGATCTATAGTCAAACCATAAAGTTCGCCCAGTGATCTCATAAGGCAAATCAAACATGCTGCTTATAGTTAAACCACAGTGTTGGTCAATTACCTTAACAGTAAGACAAAACTCCTTACAGTTTATCCACATTGTGCACCAAATAAACACAGTTCATGTCAAACACAGCCTTAACGTTTCAGCCAAATCCTACTTCTCGAATGCACTGTCAGACAGCAAACTGCGTTTAATATGAACACAGCCCTTGCAATAATACCATAGTGTGCAGGTCAAATGTGCTTGTATTTTGACGACACACTACATGCACAACATGAAAAGAGCAGCACTCTTACAGTTTAACTATGCACTGCGTGTCAAGTGAACACAACTGTTTAAAATGCATTTTCATTATCAAATATATGGCTCCAATGTAGTGCCATCCACTTTGCACCGTTGATAGAGTAAATATGAATTAATTGATGCCGTTATTGTTTCTCATCTTGACATTTAATGCAAAATATCGGGAGAAATATATGTATGTATAACTTTTGATTGAAAATAAAATGATCGAACAAACATAATCATCATAAAACAAAGATTTCTCAAAAGCATATGTGCTGCAATAACTTGAACCTGTTTTATTTTACACTTTGTACAGTCTCTCCTAGTCAAAAACACTGTGATTCTGCTCTGATTCTGTTCAGTTAGTGTGACCTCAGTTTGGAGAAGAGATCGCCAGGGAACTGACGCCACTCCTAAATGCATAATCTCTCCAGATCCTTCACATTTATATGACTGCATTTATGGACTTTACTCCTCCGCTTGTCCCACTGGTTTTCTGAAAGCTTTACGTTGTGGAATTAGGATCTCCATCACCATGCTGTGGACTATAATTGTTCTGTTTAAAATTTCAACCACAGCCCCATTTAAGCTTTCTGAGGCAGTCAGGTTTTTATCTCATTACTGCGCTGCTCGGTACCAGGAGTCTTTACAAGTTGCCCAGGGCCTCAGGAGAAAAGCAGCCCGACAACATCGAATATCCACCGCCGTAACACAGCACAGTGGGGACTCATCTCTGGTGCGCTTCTCTAAAGAGTCTTACTATGGACTGATCTGACCATAGAACTCATTTGTGTTGGTAGTTATGGCTCTGTTTGGGTAACTTTAGGTGCACTAATTAGTTTTTTGTTGACAATAGTGACTGTTTTTTTCTTGAAACCCTCTTAAACAGCTCGCAGTTGTATAGATGACGTCTGACCACAGTTGTTGGAGACTCTCTGACCTTGAGACATATGATCCTGGTCATGTCCTTGATGACCTGACCCATCGTCCTCACAGTGCAGGCGTTCAACAGGCACATTTTTAACAGTCATATACCCTTGACCTCTGAAAACTTTCTGTGGCAAATCATCGCAGTGTTCTTTTGTCTTAACTATGGAGATGAATGACGACAGGACATTAGTCTGTGTGCCACATCATTTTAATACCCCAGGGAAACAGGATGTTATGACTTACTATTTTAGTTCTCCCAACCATTATGCAGGATGTAAAAAAGTAAAATGAATGAAAAAACGTGAATTTTCTAATGATTGTGACACTCCTTCCTCTTTTTTTATTGTTGTTATTAATATTTTACTTTCATAATTTTCTTTAAATCCAAGGTAAAATTTTTGTAAACCCTTTAAATAAAATATCATGTGGATTAAGAGCAACCAGATTTTCACCCAGCCTCATTAGCTAATATTTGCAAGAGTGTCGATATTAGCGGTCAGCTCTTACTGCTAAACTATGACACATCATATCAAGTTCCTGCATTGAAAATACACAGAGAGCTGAACCATATAGCACATGTTGATAAATAATCAATGCACTTACAGTTCAACCATACAGGGAGAACGGTGCACAACCCTTTTTAAGGTGTCATGCTGTTCCCACCACAGCTGTGACCCTAAAGTCTTGTTATTAAGCCTCCAATAAGCTGCACTCTTTCACGGACTCCTCCGTTCGGCTTCAGTGAGATAGCATTTCCCTATAACCGAGCGTTCAGGAGCTCTCGCCAGTATTCTCACTGGCAGATACAGTTCGCCAGGGCTGTACCATTTGTACCATTTAAATCAAGGATTCTATCATGAATTCAATGGAGAATCAGCACTTTTATAGAGGAAGGGGATTATTCTCGAGCACCAGAACACAGTTTTCACCTTCCAGCACTTTTAAAGCTGAAGTGTCAGTCAGTCAGATTGAGACCATTGCGTCTATTAACCTTTAGAGCACTGAATACATTTTCAAGGAATTAAAATTACCCTAAGCTGCTGAAAATGTATCATGTGGCAACTTGTTTAAAAGAGCTCCCCTGTAGGAGCAGCTCCCCTAACCCTCCCCTGTAGGAGCAGCTCCCCTAACCCTCTCCTGTAGGAGTAGCTCCCCTAACCCTCCCCTGCAGGAGCAGCTTCCCTAACTCTCCCCTGTAGGAGTAGCTCCCCTAACCCTCTCCTGTAGGAGTAGCTCCCCTAACCCTCCCCTGTAGGAGTAGCTCCCCTAACCCTCCCCTGTAGGAGCAGCTCCCCTAACCCTCCCCTGTAGGAGCAGCTTCCCTAACCCTCCCCTGTAGGAGCAGCTCCCCTAACCCTCCCCTGCAGGAGCAGCTTCCCTAACCCTCCCCTGCAGGAGTAGCTCCCCTAACCCTCCCCTGTAGGAGTAGCTCCCCTAACCCTCCCCTGTAGGAGTAGCTCCCCTAACCCTCCCCTGTAGGAGCAGCTCTCCTAACCCTCCCCTGCAGGAGCAGCTTCCCTAACTCTCCCCTGTAGGAGTAGCTCCCCTAACCCTCTCCTGTAGGAGCAGCTTCCCTAACCCTCCCCTGTAGGAGTAGCTCCCCTAACCCTCCCCTGTAGGAGTAGCTCCCCTAACCCTCTCCTGTAGGAGCAGCTCCCCTAACCCTCCCCTGTAGGAGCAGCTTCCCTAACCCTCCCCTGCAGGAGCAGCTCCCCTAACCCTCCCCTGTAGGAGCAGCTCCCCTAACCCTCCCCTGCAGGAGCAGCTCCCCTAGCCCTCCCCTGTAGGAGCAGTTCCCCTAACCCTCCCCTGTTGGAGCAGCTCCCCTAACCCTCCCCTGCAGGAGCAGCTCCCCTAACCGTTCCCTGTAGGAGCTCTTTTAAACAAGTTGCCACATGATACATTTTCAGCAGCATTTGATTTTTATGCCGTACATCATTGCAACTATCGATGCCTATAGTGCTATAAGCCTTAAAAAAAAAAAAACTTACTCATACAAAGACACAAAGCCCCTGTTCAAAACATTTCCACTGATCTGATTTGGAGGCTTTTTAACCCTTAGGGCACTAAATGCAGCTATGGTAGCTCAGTGATGTAAAATATCAAAATCAAAGCTGTCGAAAACCTATCATGTGGTAACTTGTTTAAAAAAAGCTCCCGCAGTGGAGCTCTTTTCAACAAGTTGCCACATGATAGGTCTTCAATAGCACAAGATACTTAAATCTATATTTTGAAAAAAAAATTTTCAGCGCTCCAAAGATTAGACAATTTTATGCTGGACTACAGCAAAACTGGAATTTGATCAGGGTTGCAATCTTAGCCTTTTGTCAGCAGTAGTGAAGTTGCATTATTGTAATAATAATGATGATATTTACTTCTATGACTAAAATGTCAGAATAATTAATCTTGTACCTAATACTTGGATTTGAAATTGTTATTATTTCTTACATTTGCATACTTCCAGTTTGATATTAGACTGTTTGTTCCTTTCGCATCTTTTATCTCTTTTCAGTTTAGTTTTGACTTGAAGACATTCCAATCCTAGGATAGTTATACAGAAGAATTATATGAGATTGTATTTGCCTGAATGTCATGCTACTGGTGGCCAGACTAAATTTATACAGGTTACTGGGCCTGGAAACATGTAGCGCCAGCAATGTTTTACTATCAAAGGGGGCACAGCTATGACTACATCAGCCTTCGCCATGTTTATACTGTCACAGCGTTCGGTTCCTTTCTTACGGCTCTGAAACTAACCACCGTTTCCTGACCTTTGTCAGTGTTCTGGCCCAGTTTTGGGCTTGAGTTACTCAGAGTGTAAGCCAATACCGCAGACCACCCCATTCGTCTGGTACTCTATCTAGTTCCAGTACATATTAATGCTATTTTCTGGTCAGTATTCCTCCTTAAGCGAGAGCCTGAGGATGACACTTGGCAGTAAATCAGTGGCCGCTGGAATGGGCTGGTGCCACAGTGTGTTATTAAGAGGGTCCAGCCCTGTTTCACTGGGTAAAATCCACGGGACTCTCACATATCCTCACCGGTGTACGTGCGTACACTGGTGCTCTGGCATAGGAGCACATACAGGTGTACTTGTGTGGAGGAATCTTTACACAGCTTGTGAGCGCTGTTTGAATTATTAGGGCTCCAGTTGTTGGGACTCAAAAGAAAAAAAAATGCATAAATATGCATGCAAAATTGTGCTTATGAAGGCACTTATAAACTAATATAGCCCTTCGCATAAACAGTGGCTACTCTCAAATACACTAGAACATATGAAGAGTTTGTTTCCAAAACGCAATATATCCATTTTACTGATTTTGAGTAAACGCGCATTTTCTGTGTTAGCGCCTTTTGCAGTTTCAACAAAAACACAAACTTCAACCATGAAAAAAACACCTTATATTATGAATTTCTAAAAACTGATTTTTTTGCACCATGTGTAAGAAGCTCGGGGCTATTGCTCTATGGTTTTATCTCAATTTTTGTAATTTTGCCACTTATTGTGATTTGGCAACAAACTCTGCATATCTGTTCTTTTATCATTTTCACACATCTTTACACAGATTTACCTGCACATATACATGAACACACTCCTACTCACTTACACGTACACATACACACACACACACACACTCACACACTCATATGCATAAAAAACATCACCCGTGAACCTCAGACACTGACTGCGAGCCCAGGAGTTCAGGCATCTCTCATCACCGTATATGTTCGACCAACAAACAGCCGAGGACGGTGCTGCGGAGCAAGTTCAACTGTCGTCAGGCTTTCTTGACTT
Organism: Gymnothorax reevesii; assembly: GCA_029721435.1. Classification (NCBI taxonomy): domain Eukaryota; kingdom Metazoa; phylum Chordata; class Actinopteri; order Anguilliformes; family Muraenidae; genus Gymnothorax; species Gymnothorax reevesii. The sequence continues at coordinate 67,185,769 of CM056587.1, read as the reverse complement.
GCGCTGGCTCCACAAACGCTAAACTCGCAATCCGAGATACGGTTAGTCACAGTGGCGGGTTGAAAGAGACCCGTAGTCGTAACACTGAAAACCCCGGCTGTAGGCCCAGCACACCTTGCCAACCCTCTAATCTCACTTTGTAGTACACAACTCAGCAAAATTTTGCACTATACCAAGTACACCCCACTGTACCTAACAGTTGCTAACTTGCTGTACTAAGTAATATATCCACTTTACTGGCTTTGAATAAATCAGCCTTTTCAATGTTGTCTCTTATTGCATTTTATAGAAAACACAGACTGACCATGAAAAAATACACCTTATAAAAAACATATTTTTGCACCAAGCATGTGTAAGAAGCACAGGGCTATCACTCCAGGGTGTTATTTAAATTTTTTTAATTTTGGCACTTATTGCATTTTGGAAACAGTCTCATATATATAATTCACTAATAATACCAATACTAATACTAATAATACAATAATAATAATAAGACATGTTTTGTATTCCAACATTTACAGCACACTGTAAACCCTGATAGTGTGGTGAAATCAAATGTTTTGTGGGATCTGTTTACCTCAAAAAAAAAAAATGTGTAGGCCAACTTAATTGCATTGTGTGGAAGGAACTTAAAGAAAATGAGGTAAAGTTATTTACATTTTTTTTAACATGTCTTAAATGCTGTTATCACAAGATCATTAAGTTGGCATACTCAATTTTTTTTTTTGAGGTAATCGGTTTCCTCAAAACTTTGTAGTTCACCGCACTATCAGGGTTTACAGTGATGTGCTGGAAATTTTTTTTTTAATTTAATTTTTTTAAAAAAACATTTTACAAACCTCTATAAGCAATATCATATACTATTTCTTCCTTAATTGTGGCAAGGGACTGATAATTGACATTGTTGTTGCTCAATCACTCTGAATTTTTTTATGAAACAAAGGACAGAATTTTATTTCTTTACTGGGTGGAATAAGAGCAGATTGTTATTTTCTATGACGTTTTGTGTGCTGCTGAAATGCTGATGCGTACTGGCATGTGTTTTAACTTCTAACTGAAGCCCTGAAACGCAGCCGACAGAGAGAAATATAGAGAGAGGATCTTCGCTTTCTGTCTCTGTTCCTCCTTTAACAGTCTGTCTTGTTTACATGGAAGAGCAGCGAACTGCTGTCACACGACATCCAAGCATTCAGGGGACATTCGTAAAGGTGAAGACAGACGACACAATAATATGTGCTTGGGTTTGCCTTGTTATGTAAAATAATGTAAAATAGGCAAATGTGTTCCTTGAGATTCTTAGCTATAGTATATGCGTCACTAAAATATAAAGAGTGCACTATATATATATATATATATATATATATATATATATATATATATATATATATATATATATATATATATATATATGTATATTATGTAATAATACTTCTTTTTTGCTGAACTTAACGAGCAGGTTTTGCCTTGATTGTCAGATGAAGGCTGGCACTGCTGTGGAGTGAGGCTGTGCAGTTATTCTGCAGGAGCCTCGGCTCTGTCGAGTCGTCCCTGTCGTTTCATTTAAAAGTTCTGGGCCTGCAAGTCAGCAGCACAGATGTCACTGTTTGCAAAGGTAAAATATACTGACATCACTGAGACTCTGCTTCTCGCTGCTCATTTTTAATTATATGGCAGCGGCTCCTGAGTTCTCCTCTGAAAGCCTTTAGCTCTTCAGGGTCTGAGCCAGAGAGAAGGAAGCAGAGAGAGGATGTTCTCCTTCGTGAAGAGACTCGGAGTGACAGATTTCCTGAGAGCCCATTCAGGCGCAAGTCACAGGTGTGTGGAGCTAAATAATGCTTATGGAAACATCAAATTGGCAGACACACACACACACACACACACACACACACATATGCACGGATACACAAAAACACACACATACACACACAAACAAATGATATGCTACCTTCACACACATACACACACACAAACAAATGATATGTCATTTTCACACGCACGCACACACACACAAACAAATGATGTTACCTTCACACAAACACACACACACACACACACACACACACAAACAAATGATATGAACTTTCACACACACAGACACACACATAAACAACTGGAATGCTATTTTCACACTCATTAATTCTTATTCTCCCACAAATGCATGTAGGTACAAGTGTACACACACACACGCACACACACACACACACACACACACACAGGAATGCCCATGCAGACACACCCACAAACACGAGGAAAAAATAGAACAGAAGTGCTTTATGCCATCTTTACCGTGCGATCGGCAGAGACACACCACAGGCGTAACTGTAGCAGGTCAGCAGGGGCCAGGGCCCCAGGGCCTTGGTTGGTCCCAAAGGGCCCCACTGCCAGTGTATGTAGAATTACTGCTGTGCTACTGCATTTTTCACATACTGCAATACCATCAACTTCTTTATTATACTCAGATTTATAATATGATAGCAATATTCTTTAGAATTATGTACTACATATGCTTATGGTGCAAATGATGGTTGCGAAAATTTCAATAAATTCAGTATTACTCAGGGTGATATTGCTTTAATAACCAATGGACTTTGAAAAAAAAATATGCTGCTCTAAATTGTAAATGCTGCTATCTGCAGTTCTTTACTTTCTCTGTCAGAATTGGAGTTACTTGAGAGAACTGTCAGCTGGGAAATTAGCCATGTGAGTGTTTGGACCGATGGCAGGGCGTATTGCTCCTGATGTGTGGTGAAGTTGTCGTTAATGGCAGGTAATGTATGTTTTGTAAACGTAGCGTGACTGTGCGCGCTGTTTATCTGCCGTCAGCTTTGATCGCATTGCAATGCAGTGTAAGCTACAAGAGAAAAGTGATGCACAAAAAAAGAAATAAAAATATGAGCAGGAGCAAAGTTTGGCAAAGTTACCAAAGTTAGAACTTTTTTTTGTATTATTATTTTGATACCTTTGATAGTTTTTGATGCTTATTGAAGTATCTTTCAATATAAGAGAAGGGACTCTTATTTAAAAAATAAAAAATGCCCCCAGGCCCTTCGCTAACTTGTATCACGCTAATATTACAGAAATATTACAGTCCATATTGAAATCCATTGAGAGTGATACTTTAATAAAATTAGTATGCTGAATGTCTAAAATTTGAAAAGTAGTTATTAAATCTCACAATTGGTCATTTGATGAGAAATCAGTAAAATAAATAACTTTGTTGTTCATAATTTGGTAACTTCTTGCCTGAACACTCTTGAAATACAGAATAAAACATCTCAAAATATATTTTGGTGTAAGTTTAATAAAATGAAAGTCTATGTGATCACATTAATGAATGACATAGGCAGAACTTCATAAAGACAGGAAAGGTGCTCATTTTAAGATTCAGGGTAAATCTGTGTCACACCTCAACTTAAAAAAAGGCAGTGAAATCCATTTTTGGTTTCAAAACTAATCATTATCACAGAAAAGTAATGCTGTGGTCTGTACAGATTTACATTTGAACTCTATGTTGATTATATTACCTCAAGTTTGTAATTTAATAAGGAGACATTTCTTAGTGTCATTTCTTCCAGGCAGTATTCCTGTTGTGAAACATATTGAGCTTGTACATAATTTAGGTTTTTTTTTTGGAAAAGAACTATATAACATGAGAGAGGAACTGCTTGTTGCTTTGAAAATATCGAAATGTCCTAGCATTTGAGTTTTGTTTTAATTTAAAATGGCTTAAATTTCTGTTTGATAACTATGGTGAAACTGCACAATTTAGAACCAAACTCTTATCGATTCAGGATTGAAACACCATTTTATTTGGCATATTCAGTGTACCATAGTGTCCAGTGACACAGAAAACTATAAACCTAAAGCTCAACTGTATACTGGTCCCCAGTCTTAAATTACTGACGTCTAGTGTTCACATTACGGAGCTTCTACAGAAAGGATATTTTGGAAAGACAAACAAGCCACATTCTGAGAGTAAAGAACGGAAGAAACACATATACACTGTAAATCCAAATGTTTCAGTTCTGCACGTATGCTAAACACTTTTGTAACACTTTTTTTTAAGGCCACAGTGTTTAGATTTGGTTTTAAAGTGTATTCAACAAATCTGAAAAACTTTGATCGCAACATCCAATAAACATCAGTGTTTTGAATGAGAACACCAATTTACAAAAATAATCACCAGGCATTTAGCTTTTACACCCCGGTGTTTAGATTATAAACATATCACATGTTTCACAGTTTTACAGTGTAACATTGTGTCCATACCATAAAACTGAGAGCATCGTGTTTCCATCTAATTAAACTATGGCTGTAATATAAAATCAGCTGTATAATCTGTAATGTTCTCAGTTTACCACACATCCCGAAAAAAGCTTAATAATATTAACACCAGTTCACACAGCCTGCTGATTAAAAGTTTTATAAAAAGATATGTTACTCTTAAGAACTGTTATCAAATTTTGCACCAAAACCAACTGCTTTTGTAATAAATTATTACCACTGTAACAACATCTGTAAAAGCAACATAACAAGTTGTGCAATATTATATTCACTTCATGTTTTAACTTCATGGTTTAATGTGCATTCACTGACTAACGTCCTCTCCTGCGGTAAAAACATATATTCAACATTATCATTATTTACAATTCCCTGAATGGTTAAGGATCAGAAAAAAAAAAAACAAGAAGGCTTTGCCATCCATAACCCCGCCATTTTCAAACTTCAATCAGGTTCATATTTGGTGGGGTACACACACAAAATTCACTTCATCTCGGTAAATCAGTTTCTAAAAACACTCGTCCTCACTTCGCCAAATGGACAGACAGACAAACGTTGCAATATTCCCTTCTGCACTGGCATGGACTAAAAATATTTTGGAGGCATTTCCTGTAGTATGTTAGCACAGGCAAGACTGTTATAAACAGCATCACTGTCAGTGTCATAGCAATGAAAGGAACCGAGGATGCAAACTTCTGCACATTTATACCAAAAACATCTCTCTCTCTCTCTCTCTCTCTCTCTCTCTCTCTCTCTACAGACCATATTGATTGCGAAATAAACAGCGCTGCCGCTGGTATATCCACTATGTAATTTGTACACAAGTGTACAATATTTATGGCCATTTGTCTGATGCCTGCGGACCCCCGTCCGCAGTGCGGGCGTCCTCCCTCAGTGCCACCTTTGTTGGGTTACCGTGCGGAGAGAGAGTGCGCTGCGATTGACAGGCCATAAAATGACATCAGTCGTCTCTGCTCTCTCATGTTCTGACAGCATGCAGGATGAAGTAGCCGTGCGGCTGAGCTCTATCTAACATGCACTCCAGTGACACCCGTGCCAATGAACAGAGGGAAAAAAATGAATGAGTTTGCAGAGGTCTTAAGCCATCAAGCCAAACCATACCTCCCTACACCCCCCCCCCCCCCCCCCCCCTCCCAAAAGTTCACAAAAACACAACCCCTCGACTTCACCCGCTCTTAACCCCTTACCTGGAAGTTATATTGCCAGGAGCCACCTTGAATGGGTAGAGCTGTCCTGTAAACTTAAAACACGTGACAGTCTTTGACATTTTTCTGTTGTTGCTGACATCATCACTGCCCGGCTCATCCTTGCCGTGCCACTGGTGTGGCCATCTTCAGTCCATGTGTTCAGCAGGACCTCACCTCTGCTCCAAAAAGCCAGTTCTGCTGTTTGTGGTCTGCACTGCGCTGGAGGGGCTGAGAAGGGTGTTACAACCTGCTGCCCAGTGTCTCTCTGTGACCCCCCCCATACCCCTCCACCCCCCCCAACCCCCATCCCCAACCCTAACAGAAACCCTCATAATTCAAGTAACAGCTGGAAAGCTTAACCTAATGTACCATACTTAACCATGGGCTGGCCACCGGGCAGAGATCTTAGAGCCAGGGCACAGTGAAAGCTCTCTGTGATGATCTCTGTTTGTGTGTGTGTGTGTGTGGGCATGCATGTGCATCTAAGCAAGACCAGAGAAGAAGAACGGGACCCTGTGAAAGATGTGTGTGTGTGTGTGTGTGTGGGGGAGGGGGGGCTCTTTGGGAAGACCAAAGGGCGGGGGCTGTGGGAGTGGTGGGGTGTTTGAAATGAATCTGCCCCCAAACTGCGGGGGCCCCTGCACCTTGTATTCTAACCGGATTAAGGGTAACATAGCTCCTGTATTAGCATTCTACTGCCCCATTCAGGGCCACTCTTCACTTCCGCTCCGCTTTGATCAACCTTGCATGGGTTTGCTGGTCATAGCGTGGGTGTGTGTGTGTGTGTGTGTGTAACAGGGATGTGATGTTGATACAGAGCGCATCAAAATTGTTAAATATCCCATTTCCATCATTTTCCGCCAGAAAATATGCAACATCTCTTAAAATCCCCTGCATCCATTCATGCATGTGCCCTGTTCAATACACTCGCTAAATATAGTGGCGCCACAAAGCTTTAGATTTTCATTCTAATTGTCCATCATCCAGCCAGCCTGTTTTTATTTATTTTATTTTATTTTTTTCAACCACCTCCTAAAATTGAGTAATTTCCAGTGTGTCTTCTTTTATTGCTTTAATTTGCATATAAATTAAAGCCATATTGTGGCTGTAAGGCAGGCTCTGCGAAGAACACTCCTCATCGCAGGGTCCTTTGTTTTATACATACACCCCGTGCATCAGCTAAATGACTAGGTGGGGAACGTGAACCTCTTCTTGTTATTTTTAATTGCCCGATTGTCTTCCTACTCTGTCTGCCGCCCGTGATGAGTAGCTGTCACGTGAGCTTGGGTTTGGAAAACTCCTCTGCCTCCAAGAAGTCTGGCTTTAAATTTTAATGCCCGTTATTAAATTAAACTTGTAGAGCGAGCGTTTTTATTGCGCTACCTTTGCGACGAGACTGTGCTCAAGTATCATTGCTGATCTTCAAGGGGAAACATTTTGAGTTCAAAGATCAATGGCTGTGAACGCTGATATTAAATAATAATAATAATAATAATAATAATAATAATAATAATAATACAAAAATAAAACTAAGAAAAGGCCCAATATACAAGAATATTGTGCATTGGCCGACGTTTATAACTGTTGTTGATATGTTGTATTATGTCCTCATATCACCTTTTCAAATAGCCTAAATATTTTTAGTATTTTCATTTCAACGCGTGTGAAGTCGTCAATTCAACGTTTTTAATTGTTTTCACAATATAGTGTTGACTTGAAATGTGTTGACTCAACAACTGAAAATGTTGAAAACAACAAAAAATTCAATCATTTATTTATGATTATATTTTTAGTTCAAATCAAAGATTGAAAATTTTTAAATTGGTCTGCACAGCGAATATACTCGAGCTCGATGTGAAAAGTTAAGTCGTAACACACCAGACAGAAAAAGGATGACAAAAAATCCGGTATTTTAGGCCATTAGGCCAACTGATTGTGTAGGCTATACTTCAATAAACGTGAAGGCTCATTCAGAGTGCAATATCATCATATAAGGGCACGCAGGCGCGCACGCACACGCATATATGCGTCACCCACGCACTTGACGGTCTAAATACTGCGAATACATCGCAAAGATCGCCTGAACATCGGTTATAGCCTATGGGTGCATGGGCTACTTTACAGAGTCAACCAGTTCTGGAATTGAAGGGTTTATGAGCAGGCTCCAGACAGATGGAGCAATTGCGGGAATACTACTACAGCTACTTCAACTACTACTACTACTACTAGTACTACTATTATTACTACTACTGCTACTACTACTAACAATAATAATAATAATAATAAAAATAATAATTGCCTAATAATGCACATTGTTATTCAAATCAAAGTTGTTGCATTGACTTTTCGGTCGTGCCATAACATTTTTTGAAGGCCAACACCGTGATTTTTTTTTTTTTTTTTTTTTTTTTTTCACATGCTTGACATGCAAGAAAGTTATTATTTTTGTAGTGATGCCTATTTTGCTGTCTGTTGTTGCACGTCTGCGTCATTTGTGTAAGCTTACGTCTCATTGTGAACAAAAAAACTTTGTAAATTTGTTTTAGAAAGCGCTAGTTACATAACCCCTCTATTTCCTTGCTTTAGACTAACTGACCTTGACTGCAAATCTTGAAATGGCGCTCAAAGGCATTATTGTTACTTCCAGCTTTAAATGGTTCCATTCTTTAGTACGTCCACTGCATTGACAACTTGTGGCGTTTCCAAGCAATTCATGCCTTACAACAACCAGTGGAAGGTGATTGCCTGGGTAATATCTGGTATTACAGACCGTCTATTTACTGTATTGAGGAGGAAACAGTGGTGGCAGATGACGGACAACATCCATGTTCGCCCTTTCATTGTAAATTTTTTTTTTATGTTGGTCAATTTTGGCACTTACTTCTGCAACTATGGTACCACAACACATGTTTTATGCATATAAATTATTTCTGCTTCATACATTTTACATTCAAAGATGTCTGGTAATACTCACAAAAATATATAAATGTAAATCGTTTTACTTAAATTAATTATTAATAGGTAGTTTCTGTTTATTAAACCCTTGTATTTAATTGAGCGCTAGACCCAAAGCAGTGCGAACAACAACGGAAAATAATTAAAAACAACACGACTAGGAGCCCTCGGGCTTGCGCAGTGGATGGGTTTTCCTCTGGAGAAAATGTATTTAATTAAAATTGAGCTAATTTTAAATCACTTAATAAGTATTCTTCAACACAAATTCTAGTACGGCCAGTGAAGATATGCGGTGCATTGTATTGCATTCGATGCCATTTGCTAAGGTACACTAATGAATAACATTTCCTTCTTTTTTTGTTTTCAAACGTGTTTAATCACCTGTCGCCTGTGCTGCACATCTCCTTACAGTAATATGATCGCCACAATGTAGAGAGGATGTAGGCTTATGCCTTGTTTCCTCAATTCAAAAGTCACGTCATCTGACCAATTATTCCAAGACAATAAGCGATTGAAAAAAGGCAAACCCAAACAAAACACATCGCATTTTATTAGGACTAAATCATTTTAAAAATTAAGTAATGCACTTTTAACACCATGCATCTCTGTATTTTTGATATGAGTTACCTGAACACCGAGTTAATAATCATGGAGAGGCAATAACCCATCACCTGTTAACATTTCCCTTGACGTAGTCACCTGAAAATAGTTTTCCAGTAAAATTTTAATCTTTTGAAATGGTTCATTTAAACGTTTAAATTACTGATAGCTTAAGGTCGCACTTTATTTCAGCGATTTGTGTTGATTTTATTTCATAAAACAATTAGAGAGAATGGTAGTGCTGTAAAACAACCACGCGCACAACTTAAATTTTCCAATATTTTGCAATATTTTTTCGATATTGCAATTTTAATGTTTGCACAGACTACATTGAGTAGAGAGACACGTTTAAGGTGACAACGTATTCGAGAATAGGGTACTACATTGGTACGTCCTGGTATTATATGCGGCACTAGATGCATTTGGAGAAAAATAAACTGTACTATTCCAATGGGGTGGAAAAAAAAACTGTACTGTTCCATAACGACACGTAGCTGAGAGAAAAATGTTCTTCCTCTTTAAAAGTGTTGTTAGTGTTTCCACATAATCGGCTTTTAGTACTGCGGAACCCAATCCTTTAATTTTGGCATAATATCTCCTACATAGATAAATGATTATTTAGAAATCACTGAAATGTGAATTATGCGGTGGAGGTTTCGTGTTGTTGCTGTCAAAATATTTTCATTCACTCTTCGTATGTTCGGTCCTTCGGCACCAGAAGTTTCTTTTTCAGTAGGCCCTACTTCGGGACATTTTTCCCAATAAAACCAAGACGTGAATTAAGGTTGGCTGAAATACGAGGACAGACATAAATTGTATTTATACAGTAATCAGAGAATCGCTTTTCTGTTTTTTGAGAAGTGGTGTGGACTTGGACGTCCTTTTCTTATGGCTAATTATCTGGTTTATCTGCAGCCCGTCACTAACTTTATGTTAAACCATAAAGCTTTTATATGTATCATATATTATTGTGGATTACTGCTGTCAACGACGTGTAAGATATCTTTGCACGTTTCTATAATTGCATGCTATTTATTTTCATGCACATTTTTGTAAAAATTAAAAAATTTTTAAAAAGTACACGCTATAAAATGTTTTAAAACAAAGCTTCCTCAAAGTCGGCAAATTGTACAATTACTCCGCAAATAAGATTCAGAAGAATTCCCTACCTATAGTTGCAGACTTGACAAACGTAAGCCTGTACATCTACTAAATTAGGCCAACCTTGTGTGTGTGTGTGTGTGTGTGTGTGTGCCGATATAAACAGCCTTGCCGGGGCTAGTACATGTCTTGGGGACCAATGCCCTGCCCGGTCGTAATGTGACAATACGTCATGTCTGTGTTAGTTTTGGGGTCAGGTGTGAACTGCGGTTAGGCTGGGGTAGGGGGCATGGTTTTGGGCTAGGTTTAGGGTTAAACTGTGCGCAATGAATGGAAGTCAACGCAATGTCCTAATATAGATTTTTGCGCGTCCGTGTGCGTGTGTGTGTGTGCGTCCATGCACAGCAAACATCCCAGTGTTAACTGAATTCCAGTAAAGTTTATATATATAAACTCTCCTGGAGTTCAGTTAACACTGGGATTTTGCTGTGTGCGTGTGTGTGTGTGTGTGTGTGTGTGTGTGTGTGTGTGTGTGTGTGTGTGTGCGTGCGGGCGTGTGTGCAGTGTATTCGAAAAGCATCTCGTGAAACCCTCTTGCCAAAGTTTTGGTTTGTGCAGTCTGGTTTCTGTACCGGCACAGGAACACCACACGAATATTTGCCAAGCTATAACAAAAGTTTGTCAGATGTTAACCTTTTTCAAATAACCAGCAACACAAAATCGAAAACGTGCTACATTCCTGCTAAACTTTGCTGTCGAAACATTTTCATCAGAGCCAAACTCAAAAAATTGCACAGCCTGTAACAAACCCAGAGACGAACCAAATGAGTTTTCAGTTGTGTGTTGCTGGTTCTGTCCAATATAAGCCTTAAGGACAAGTTAATACACGCCGTATGTTATGTTCAATTCACAGGCAAATGTTTTAACATTTGTTTAAACAGATAGGTTAGACCATAATAGACCATTCAGAGTTTTTTTTTTTTTTTTTGAGAGGGGAAGGAGAAGGACGCGAACTGAGAGCCTATATTGCGACATTTTATATTTTTGCACGACAAAAAACTGATGTTTTTCTCTATGCAGTAGACACGAGGAGCTCCATGTCCATAAAGATTTTAGAAAAAAAAACTCACTTCCTCATTCAAATATTATGGACTAATTTCCAGCTGAATGCACGTACTCGTACAAACAGTCAGACAGACAGACAGACACACACACACACACACACAAACACACACCCAGAGCACACGACAATACTTAACATAACACATAACAGAATCCTCGACTGTAATTGTCAGATAAATGGTTGTCCATTCTTTCTCTCTCAGGCTCAGAACCAAATATATAATGACTTCAGCTATCTTTGTAAAATAATTCGTTGTACTGGAATATTGTTTTATGGGGAATTTTCCTTAATTCCATTAAGTGCATCCGAAACCTCACAGTACCGACGGCCGAGTCGGCGGTCGATTATTTAAACGAGGATAATTTCACCGATTCTTCTCAAAACCTCTGGCTTTACCTGTGGGACTAAGTGTGTAGGCTTCCTTATTTGGCAAACAATATTTAATTTCGTTTTTGTATTTAGAGCGGTCTATTACGTTTCTGTTGGCTATAGTTTTAAGAATTCCTGGTGTTTGCAGCTATCTTGTCGGAGAGCAATGCGTCACGTTATTTTGAAAACTTGAATCAATTGATTTTTGATAGGCCTATCTTGTCTCCAATAAACGACGGAAGTTCGTTGGTGTTCGTGCCTATTATGCACAGTAATATTCTGTCATATATAAAACTTTAAAAAGAGTTTAAAATTTTTACGATATCGGATTTCGCAGGATAAGGTCGTCCAATCGTCGTCAGTGGTCGGCCAATTTAAGAACAAGCAGAGGCAGTGTGAAACTTTTAAACAGACCATACTTTAATATTGGTCACATGACATGTCTCGTTTTCATATTTCCGTATAAGGCATACCGGCGAGTCGTGACCAAATATATAGTAAAACTGCACTTCCGCTGACATTGAGCAGGTGCGGAAACTGGAACCCATCGCGGTTTAAGTGATGACGTCACCTTTTTTGTAATTCAGCTTTGTTAAAATTTATCATTAGCTAAATAAAATCGTACCACGATTTCGGTGTAAACTTCAGATTTCTTAGCTTAACAAGAATACAAATGTAGTACACTGTAGACAAACTGCGCTCTTTGACCTTTAACCTACAGGGTGGGTCGCTTTAAAGGCTGCTTTGATTCCACGACGGACACACAAAGGAACATGCTGCCTGACCAAGGGTCGTCGAGACGTTTATTGCCACGAAATGGCTGCCTTTAAGAGCAACGCGTGTCCACACCAGAAAACATGATTAATGAACATTACTGGGGGTCAGAAGACCAAAGCAGCGGCTGCAGATTATTTCAGTATGAGATTTTTTAACCTATATACACGGAAATGACGTTATTTGTATTTAGATCCCCGTTTACTGGTGTTCAACTGAAGCCTGTCAGCTAGACGCACTAATAGGCTATAGGATAGGCCTATGTCCTCAGTACAGACGGTTCCAAATTAGATACTCTCTTCGACCACTAATCCGGTATTACGCTAGCTCCTACATTTCGATGACAAAGCTAGACACCCCATGAAGAATAAAATAGCCTAGATTTTCAAAAATCACTGGAATATTTCCTGATTTAGGGAGGGAACCAATACCAATATCACTATGACTTGTCATGGTGCCGATTCTGAAATAAGTTGGGTTATTAACACCTAAAAGGAACTGCGTCGTATCGAATGCGCAAACCCACACAGAGCCTCCAGCCCGGACCCTAAAATAAGCTTTTTTCGTTCTTTTATTTTACAAAAAATAAATAAATAAATGTAAATATATATATATATATATATATATATATATATATATATATATATATATATATATATATATAGGGGCTAAGCCACAATGCTATTTATTTATTTATTTATTTATTTATTTATTTATTTATTTATTGAAGTTTTAAGCCTCTAACGAACATTAGCCTATTTTAAATTTCAGTCACGAATGTCTTCAATCTGTTATCTCGATACAGGTTTTTTATTACAATGCTCGTTCTCAGCCTCAGGATGCTCTTTTAAAAGCATGATGTTAATTTTGGGAATTTTTCGGTCTCTACATTCTTACAAAAAAGGTTCCCAAGGAAACGGAGTGTAGACTATAAAGGCCATGTCGGCTTTTTCATATCTTTGACATGCATAGACCTAGGTTATGCCTTATTGCCCTAATATTTTCGTGCGCAAGCGTGTGTAGGTCACTTGAGTCTCGTTCAAAATTGTCTCTACTCTTTTTTTATGCTTGACAAACCGTTGTAAAAAATATTGAGGCCTTTACAAACACCCATGTTAACTTCTTGGGTGTACGTTTGTATTTATTTATTTATTTATTCTGCAGAGCACTACAGGAACAACTTTGCATTGTTAAACGGGATAATCCCATTAATTGAACTGCCCATGCTCCTATGTGGAAATAGGCTGAAGGCTATCTTTAATCATGACTATTTAGCTTCTTTTTTTACTTGTGCCAAACGGCACTCGGAATTAAATTGTTACGCGCTCCATGTGTATACTCCTTCTCGTCCCCAAAAATAACCACGGAAAACAACGTTTACTTGAGGTATTCCCTAATATAGCTTCTCGCTGTCTTGTAGCCTAAATGTATTTCTTAAGCGTTTTTATAGGCCACCTCTGGCGGTGAATATTTTCATGCGCGCAGACAGCATTTATTTGCAGAGAGGAAAGCGTTATTTAAAGAACAACACTACCAGAAATATATTGCCTCGAAAATTATTATTATTATTATTATTATTATTATCATTATTAGCCTATTGGTAATAGTAGTAGTATTAGTTTTATTATTAATTGGCCTACTATTCGTAGGCTATATTCATTTTTCCACACCTACATTGTTCAGTTCGTGTCCTGCATAGGCTAGACCTATTTAAAAATAAGTTAAATCAATTCTGTGAAACATAACTATTATACTTAGCGGTATCAGTAATAGCCTATATCAGTGATTGTTCTCAAAATTCGAAAACTGCTGCTACGACTGGCCTACTATAGCCTACTACTACTACCAATAGGCCTATTAAAAACACTACTACTACTACTACTAATAATAATAATAATAATAATAATAAAGACTAAATCTCGCGTAGATTTATCTCCTGACCTTGGGAGCCATTTGACCTCTCTGTCTTGACCACCTAATACACCAAAACGATGAATCCTCTCTGTAAAATGACGCACTTGAGCCTGTAGAAAACAGGCCTAACGCGGTGCTTGAGAGTTCGAACAGGCTCACCACGCACAGTCCTCGCCATGTAGGCTGCAGATGGGCAAATTGCATGGTTGAAGTTATAGCACCTACTCTCAACGTATATATACCGAACGGATGTATTGTTTGGCATGTAAATACTTCGATAACCATGTATTACATTAGAAATCGCTCTTAATGTAAATCCTTGTTCGAGAAATCAAATGAGAAGCATTCTTAAAGGAAGTGAGAACACCGATGATTCCCGTCGTTGGATTGTGGTGTATAAGGATGTAAAAAAACTGAAAATCAGCGGCTTGTTCAATAAAAAATGTTTATTTTGAAACAATACGTTATTTATTACCTAATAATATCATTTTAAACAATCCGATGCTGTGTTTTGTGTTACTCTGGAATTATGTGATTGCACAATGAAACAAAATAGGTCTACTATTCGGAAGTTAGATTTATTGGGGTGATCGACAGCACCTTTTATTCACGCGGTCAAATTCAAATTCCTAAGACTGAGAAGGAATGGCAGCGAGAGGAATGAGAGCACATTCTACAGTTTTATTTCAGACTACATATATTCTGGACATATTAAAATCTTTGGCTTGAAGCGGCGGTTCAGGAACGCTGTCTGTCGAATCGTGAGTTTATGCGGGAGACAAATCACAAAAATCCTATTTAAGTCAGACATTTACTAAAACAATGAGCGACAACATCGTAAAGGAAAAAAAAGATAGAAATCTCCAGCAAGTAGGGGCCGATACAGAGTCACCCTTACCTGAAATTAAATATATACAACGTCATAGTGTTTGGCTATATATATAATCTTAATAATGTTCATCATTCATATAGTTATGTCCATATACTATGCGATAGACAAGACATCTCATTTAAATAGCACCTGTCCCACTCCATGATCATGATTTTTTCCTCTTGTCGAAAAAAAAAATCTTAAAAATAAGAAATAGCTGTCCGCCCCTCCCTTGTAGTGTCTATAGCACATAGACGGGATGTGGGGGAGGGGGTGGGGAGTCAGTGGTCGTGAGTTTTGGGGCTGGTGACGGGGGCGCGGGGCTGGTGCTCACTCGCTGTCCTCCTTGTCTTCCTGAATCGTTGTTGTGGAATGGTTGTACAGTCCCTGCGCCATTAGCTGAAGCGCCAGACCGTTCTTGTAACCGTTGGCCTTTTTTATTTTTGCCCTCTTATTCTGAAACCAGATTTTAATCTGCGATTCGTTTAGGTTCAGTTCCTGGGCCAATGACTGTCTCCTTTGCTCGGTGATGTAGCGATTCGCCTGAAATTCAGCCTTAAGTCTTTGCAGCTGTTCGGCCGTAAATGCAGTTCTCGGTCGCTTGTCCTCCTTGTCGTTTTTCTTCTTTTTCAGTTTTCGTGTCCTTGGGCCTAGTGTAGAAACAACAATAAGACGAATACATAAATATCAGCAAGTCCTATGTCCAGGCCTTCCACATGACTGGAGCTATTTTACCCCTTCAACCCCAGTCATTTGATAATAGGAACAATAAAGGCAACACTAGAATTAAATGACTCCACAATATTGTGTAAGTAAGTTCATCCCATTGTTGAATTACAGCTACGAGCAAACGCGCGGTCACTGACGCTTACTTTCATCGCGGTGCTCGCGCAGGGCCAGCGAGCTCAAGCAAGCCGAACACACTCTAAAGAACATTCGATCCAAATGTTGAGCATAAATGATCAGCTGTTGTGAAATTATGCCGTGTTCTAAGGTATGTTACACTCATTTCCGTCTTGAATTCCTCTTTTCATGCAGTGCTCTAACCTGGCTGCATAACAAAGAAAATTCGATAAAGGAAACAAACAGTGCTGGCTAGGCCTCATTCTAATTTTGTCGAATGCGCACTATGGCACGAGGCCTAGGTGCCCATTCTGTGTAACCAATAAACGCTCTCGTCGAAAAATCTATATCGTGGTTTCTGTGTTGGACCGATGAACAATATGGTCATTTTTGAAGTAACTGTAGGCTACTATTGGTAGCCTATTAAATGTAGGCCTACATCTACATGTACAAATTTGAATCATCGTGCTATTTAAAATGTGTCAAACAATTTAAAAAAAGGAAAGTACTTACTTTTTCCGCAAATTGATAAAATTGCACGCGCTCCAATGACCACTGATAGGCCTAAGCGCTTTTCTTTCAGCAAAACATTCCATGAAATGCCCCAAATGACTATTTATACAACCATCGGGTCTCCAACAAAGCACACTCATTATCTAATATTTTAATTTCCCCTTTACTCATATTGGTAAGCTATTGTCAATTGCAGATTTTTGTCCCCCTTTACTATAGCAACATTTCAGAAGCAATTCGCCAAACCCGCCAAACTGTAGCAAAACAAATAAGGGCGTGATCATTTAAGGAGTTGAGAGTGTTTAGATCCGAGAAGTCGAGCTGACTTTATTTAGTTGTTTATCGTGCGCCTGCACCCTGCGATAGTATGTTACATACAGGAAATGTGAATAAGATCCAAAATTCCCTGCCACACAATGAGAGGATTTTTTTCCCAAAAAATATCTAGTTACCAGCCGAACGTAAAAAATTAATAAATGATAAAAACCGGTTATAGACTTTGTCTCTGCAAGGCGTGAAAAAACGGGCCAATGTTTTCGAGTTTTTGTTTCCCCTCGAACAAGTCCTAACAGTTATTAAATATGAACATTTCACCTGTAGCCATAAATGATTGGATTTATTAATTTGGATTGGTACTCGGAAGCATTAAAATACCATAATTTTTAAAAATAAATAAACGAGTAGATAAATAATAAACAAATATAATAATAATAATAATAATAATAGTAGTTGTAGTAGTGGGCTAGTAGTAGTAGTTATGGTAAACATCTGCCAAAAACAAACGAAAACGCGCGCACGCATGCACGCATACATAATGGCCTACCCTCAGAAGCCAGTTACCCATGGCTATGATCACCTGACAACAGTGTTAAAATATCCGCTCCCCCTGTGTAATGCTATTTCATATAGAACCATGAGAGAATTGGGCTACGTAGATTGACAGGGGTTAAGAGCAGAGCCAATGCCGTCTCATAACTAAACTTCTACAAATACCGCCCATTCTAACAGGATAAAGTTAGCCTAGTCGCAAATTGAATTATTATTATTATTACTATTATTATTATTATTATGTTATGGTATGTTGCTGCTGCTGTAGTTTACCCGATACCCTTATCAAGTATCAAACCATCGAAGGCCACATAGAAAAAGCTTCGTAATGAAATTTCGAGTCGAACAATTCAATTGCAGCGTTTTTGGTCGTTCAATGATCCATAATTGATTCATATAGAGAGAAGATAATTAAAAAGCTCTGCCTAGAGATTTTAGTAGCTGTTAAATTACAATGATACAATTTTTGAATTTTGCCTGACCTACAGTGTATAGTAACGGATTAGAGCATACCTTAGTTTTGGTGATGGTTTAAGGACGTTGTCATTGGAGCAGAAAAAAAAGAAACATAATCAAATTCTCATCGTCAGGGATTACCTCAATTTCTCCACTTAACTGAAACCTAACTGGTGACGTTATATTGAAGTGTAGAGTCTGATAGCTTAATCCATCAATCAATACGTTTTGTCAATCAACCCATCTTTTCTTTCTTCCGTCCACATTGAGCGTGTTGGATCGCCTGGGGCCGTTACGTGCTCTGCGTTCTGTCTGGAGGTCAACAATGCGCCTGCCTTACCCGGATGTCAATAATAATACTAATACTGCTACTACTACTACTACTACTACTACTAATACAACAACTACTACTACAATTATTTATAATAATAATAATAATAATAATTATTATTATTATTATTATTATTATTATTATTATTACTATTATTATTATTATCATTATTCCCATTGCACAAGCTCACAAAACTCGAAAATATCACGAGCCAACAGCAGACCCTAACTACTAAATAATATCGATTGTCTGTACTGTAGGCCAAATCCCGCACTCTCTTTTTAGGCCTATCAATTCACAGTTTGGTTGAAATATAAAGAAAAATAATAATAATTATTATTATTATTCTAATTTTCCTTTATTTTTTCCGCCAAAGTGATGGTATTTAGCCTTTCTCGTATTTACCCACTAACCTTAAATATGACAAACATGATGGCTAACACAGAAGGCTAATATTAGAATGACTCGGAGCCTTTTTTTTCT
The DNA here is from genome assembly GCA_029721435.1 of Gymnothorax reevesii. NCBI lineage: Eukaryota > Metazoa > Chordata > Actinopteri > Anguilliformes > Muraenidae > Gymnothorax > Gymnothorax reevesii. The sequence goes on along the minus strand of CM056587.1, from coordinate 67,167,119 downwards.
TGAGCCTTTTTTTCAAGTACGAGACAATTAATTTGTATGGATGCAGCCGGCATGCAAATGTAATAATAATAATAATAATAAATGTATAAATGCTAGACAACTATTCGCCTGTGTAGCATTTCAGTGCAACTGAGTGAAATGTGATACATGCAAAATAAATGCTTTTTGTTTTCTCCAAGCGGCAGGTGTATCGTAATCGATAGGTAGGCTAATTAGTCTAGGTAAAGAGTAGCAGAAGCGCTCTCCCACGGCAACCAAATAAAGCCGAATTCTAACTCTATTAAACTTTGTAGTTGCCGTTACGCACTGAATTCGACGGTCACATTGTTTGCCCTTCGGGTTGCACAATAGATTGTTTCTTGAAACAAAATGTGCTCCCGATCTGTGGCGCAAGAGTCAGATATTACTGTCGAGTGCAAGCATATTCAAACGATATAGTTTAACTTCTGAAATTGTGTTTAAAATGTGTTCAAATGTTACCCACAGCAGGGGTACTGATGTCGGTATTTATTCCGGTAGCTACAGTCGCGGTGCCGCCAGAAAATCTGGCATCGCTTTTAAAAACCATAGTCGACTGTTTTCAATTTCGCTGAGTAGCCTGCACGCACAGCCCACGCTTATTAACATTTTAAAAATCACAGTAACATTTCAACATTGAACGTTAGCAAAGACTTCCGATATCCGTTAGGCAAAATGTAAAATGAAATCGAGGGGAAAGGATATGTTAAGAAACTACTGCCTTACCAGATGACGGTCTGTCTGAATACCTCGTGCAGTAAACCCAAGCAGGCCACAGCAGCGGCTGGTTCTCTGTCGCAGGAGGGGCTCCACCATTACTCGTGTTCACAACCATAATAGATGTGGCGTTCTCTCCGTACTTAGTAGTGCTAGTTCCATTTCCTTCCCCCGGCTTTGAAGGGCTCTGTTTTGAAGGGGGCGAAGACGAAGACGACGAAGATGATGAGCTGTCGCTGCTACAGTTTGAATCCTGACACAGTGTGCTCGGATGAGACGGCCTTATTATCAAAGGATTGACATTCTCTCTGCCCGAGGTCTGCGCCCGTTCCCTGCAACCAAGCTCCTTCTTACAGCCGAAGTCAGGCCGCAAAATATTATCAATAAAAAAGTTGGTGGTTCTATGGGCTTGTTGCGCTGCCTGATGGGGTAAGATCGGGGGAGACGGAAGGTTCGGCGAGAGAGAAACGCTGTCCGCTTCACTCGAATCACGACTGTTTTGATCCTTCGGCTCTTCCATGACTGTAACCAATTTAGCTGTATGCAGTGCGCTCTCTCCGCACCAAATTCCACTTGTTGGTTTAAAATTGTATCCACGTAAAAACGAAAACGCGACAATATTGCACGCTATGAAAATACAATAAATACCTCTGTCGAATTATGTAGTTTTGCTTTCTAAACTGTCGACATCCCGCGGGTGTAAAGTTCCGAGTGTCATTATCTTCCAGTCTGACAAGACTGACAACACATCGCGCGCAGCTTCGGAGTCCCTGGCTTCTTCTAATCTATGGCACTTCGATCTTCGCTAACTCTCCTAAAATCGCTCAGCCTCTCGCACACTTTTTTCCCCACATCAACCGGAAGCACGTGAGCCAGTACACACGTGAAATGGGCCAATCAGTTATGGGAGCCCATTCTGACACGAGTGACGACACCCAATCAAGTGTTAAGACTCTCGAAAATAAATAATAGATTGCTTTTCAGAGAAACCATAACAAGTGATCACCGCGTTACGTGCTTCGTCCATGCAGATACTTATTGCATGTTAAGAACGAATGAGGTAAATCAGACCTAGATCGAGGCTTTGACACCGCAGAGTTTCAACACATTTTATCACTTTGTGTAGCTTTGAAGACTATTTGGATCTCACAAGAATACATATTCCCGGACTAGTAGCTACTAACCAACGAATTCACTTTTTAAATTTAAAGAAACAACCCAGAATCCGAGTATATTGTAGTTCGCACTGTACGATTTTTGGACAACTTCGGGACAATGTTTCTGGTTTCCTATAATGTTGGACAGTAAAATTAATTTTGTGTGAAGGTTTCATGCGTCTTGGCGCTCATTCAATTTGAACGCTAATCTACAGCCCTACTTGGCGTTAATTTTGAATGGAATAGACTTAATATTTGCATGTAGTCTCTGCTTTATCCACTTTTTGCGCCCAAATGTATTGGTGACTCAAATATTTTTTTTGTCAGAGTACAGACAGCGAAATATAACCTTTTAATTGAGGAAGGCAGCAGCAGCACATGTTGACTTTAAAACTATATATTTTCGGTTTAGTGATGATTAAGTCAAACAGTTAAACAAACGTTGCTATATATTGTATATGATTTGTTTGTCTACTCATGTGTATGTGGTTTCAATACTCAGTAAAAAATGAATTAAGAACTGCAGCTGGAATTGTTAGAATCAACAATACCCCTTCAATATTCGGCTACTACTATGCTACAACCGTTTGTACTAGTTGCGGTGGTAGTTGACGTTATTGTTGTTGGTGTTATTGCGGAAAAATAGTGGGCGAGTGGGGGAAAATATTGGGTAATTTCTTCAATAGCAACTCACATCACAACTACATGACTATTTGCGAAATTACATCAACTCGAATAGTGTTTATAGCAATCGCATAGGGATGAAATATGCCTGCCCGAGTAAATGTGTTCAGTGCGAGTTTCATTTCATCTGCAGGACGCACAAATCACATCAATGATTTTTTTTTTACATTACTTGAGCTATTAGTTTAGTGTACTGAGCTTTTATCAGGGACGGGTCCATTGGTGGATTCAGCCACGAGCAAATGAAAACGCAGGCACTGGATTGGACGTCATCTCAATTAACTTGAAGTGCCCTGTGTTTGACGTGTGTCTGTGTGTGTGTGCGTGTGTGTGTGTGTGTGTGTGTGTGTGTGTGTGTGTGTGCGTGTGTGTGTGTGTGTTAACACGCAGCGCGCGTGGACAAACACCCCCGAAAAGGCGTATATTTTGCAAGAATATGGTTTGCTGTCAAATTGCCCAAAAAGTAAAACAAAAAAGTAATCACAATCAGAGTAATTGATTTTCGTATAAATTTCACAGTAATTTAACTAGGCTACTATGTCTAGCGGAAAAAAAACAACGTAGCCACTTTATTTGTAAACTTGCCATCTAAGAGGAAAAATTGCAATTGACTGTTCGTCTTATCTATCTATCTATCTATCTATCTATCACACACGCACGCACACATACACATAGGCCTACAACCACGCACACGCATTCTCTCCCTCTCTCTCTCTCTCTCTCTCCCTCTCTCTCTCTCTCTCTCTCTCTCTCTCTTTTCCACACACACACGCTCCCGCACGCACGCACGCACACACACACACACACAACAAACAAACACGCACGCACGCTCGCACGCACACACACACTCGGTTACATGAGTTTAGCGATTTTGTAGTTGTGGACATTCCTCAGAAGAAGAAGCAAAGGACCAGCATAAAGCAGGACCATTATCCAAGTAAACAGCCGCGCTTGTATCTAGAAATGAAAAGAGCTGGGCCTAGGTATATAAACAAGTGCAATTACTGAAGAAATATTAAATCTTTGATTGCCAACGACCGCACAGTTTATTTATATTTAAGATGCGAGAATTGAAATCTTTATCCAAAAACCTAGTGTGGGTACTTAATTAAATTCTAATTAGGACACTATCAATATCCCATTTAGCCAAGTAGCCATTGTGAGACGCAATCCTTTTCAGGCGGTAAATGGAGACTCGTGCGCTTATCTTGCCTGCAAGAGACGCCTTGAGAGGGGCCGCAAAAGATAATTTATAGGTTTTAATTACTCCTCATTCCGCCTGATCAGGCTGGCGTTCATCTCAGCAGAGTGAATAAAACCTGTTCAAAAGCACTGTCACATTCGCCTGGCAAGACGCTTAATCAAAGAAAGCAGGGCCATATTACACGCTGCAAGGCTCGCGACGTAATTTCCAAGTTGCTGATAAAGCGAGTTGAATAATGCTCCGGTCTTCGGAGACACCATTTGTAGAAATGGCTTTATTGACGGCTTAACGTTGGTAATTCATTTTAGCTTCTATGTATGGTGCCTGGATTTGTTACAGTAATGGGATGATAAATGCATTGGCGGCCAGTAGCTTTTATTATTGAATATAATACACACAGCGCACGCTAAATGTCCTGGAAATCATTTAAAAATCGATGTTGTAAGTATTTTAATTTCATTATGACCAGGTTGAAATTAATAATACAAATTTCCAATATCTTCCTTGAACATAAAGGCAACACGCTTTACATAGGCTATCGAGACAATTCGAAATTCCGTTGAACACTGGTTTATTGTTTTATAGCAAATGAAAGTTGTAAAAATGACAAATATCACCGTACCTTTATGTTTGGGAAAATGTGCTCTGCTTGCAATTGAGTTCGAACACATCTACGCCATAATGAATACAGGCCATGCCGACATGGAAGGGAAAAGCATCCCCGGTGCAGAATGCTTAGATTTTACATTAATCATACGCACATTAATCGAGGCATTTGCAAAATGATTCTATTTCAAAGTTCCATTCAGTCGTATTGCACAATGTTGTACCAATGGCTATCTATATAACAATGACAGTACGTGTGTGTGTGTGTGTGTGTGTGTGTGTGTGTGTGTGTGTGTGTGCGTGCATCTACGTGCTTTATGCTTTTAAAAACTGTGAAAGTTCACAAATCCTTGCATTGTATCAAGCTTTGTCTGAGAGCAACTCCCAACAGTAACTCCGGTGCTGCATGCTCGTGTTTATTGTCAAGCCAAATAGTAGTGTTTGGCGTACACTATGCAAGTATACAATAACTGTTTATTGCTGCTCGTTTATTTAGTAGCCTATAGCTTCTTTTCCTATTCCGCCCTCGTGCTTGTTGTGATACGATCGCACCAAAGTCCTTGCTGAAGGACATAAATGAGTTGTTTTAATACAATAGATCGCTGCCTACCTACTGGGACTGAGTGACCAGAGGTTTTGTTTGAACTGAATGTGAATGGATTTCTGCTACAAGTGCACCATTATAATTATGAGCTGTGAGGTCAAACCACGCGTCCCGGGTCCCCAAAGCCTATAGACTCCGGGAAATGCGCGGGTTTACAGCACGTCGACGTACCTGACAGTCCGTTCGAAAGACTAATTCAATTATCGCTTGGGGATTTTGTGTTCATTTGAATAACGGTCCGAAATTTCGATGTAGGGATTACTTTGCTTATTTTAGGTTCATTCACAAAAACATTTTCAGGCTTTTAATTTTATAGCTTTGAAAAGCGTGTCCTAGTTTTGAGGGAGTGAGAGGGAGGGAAAAAACTCATTTTGTTTGGATTCTGTGAAGGAAAAAGGATAATGGCCAGAAAGGAACGTTTATTGTCTTTTTTTTAAGACTCTCAATTACTCACAATGGATGTGTGCTGTTTGATTTAGTTTGCTTTTAGAACAGAACCTCTTCTATGTAGACGTACCATATAGTCATTCGCCTTTTGTGATCAATCATCGAAGAAATATGGGACAAATAATTTTAGGTAAAGAAATGTGTAAATCTATCTTACTCGACCTTATCCTGCAAGCATTCGTGAAGCACCGGTAGGCGTGCGTGTTAAATAATACCGCATGTAGCATATTCACGGTTGAAATACCCTTATTTAGCTTCTAGTGCCTGCACCGACTCACATTCTTATTCATTTGTGACGAGGGAACCGTTGTCAGTGTTATGTGTTATGCCAAGCAACTCATCTGAACGAGTAATGATAATTTAAATAAAGTGTGCGAGGGTATGATTTCTTATTACCTGAAAACCAGGTTGTGGAAAACCAGCCTCTCATGAACGTGCTAATGATTCTGCTTTCCCCTCCCTCGAGAGCTTAGAACGTTCGGTTTTTTTTTTTGGTTTTGTTTGTTTGTTTGTTTTTTCGGAGACGTCTGTGGGTATAGGCAGTGCTGTCAGACATAAATGAAATTTCTATACACCAAAATTTGAAATTTTACGCTTCGAATAGTTGTGGACAATCAACTGAATTCATTCATCACTTCAAAAATTCATTGTACCCCACACAATATGACAACATTATACATGCATTTTCCAAAAAATTATAATTAATATTATTATTGTCGTTGTTGTTGCTACTGACCCGACTCCTTCGAGCTATCATTCACACATATAGCCAACATGACGCATAGATCATGGCAAAATAATTTTGCATGCACTCATATGCAGAGAACAACCCACCCCCCCCGACACCCACACAAACATACACACACACACACACACACACCCACACACACACACACACACACACACACACACACACACACACACACACACACACAGCGCACGCACAAACATACTCAGTAACACACAAACATAATATTTCATATTTCTATATTTCACGTGTCAGAATGAGGCGTTCAGCGGCGATTATATCAGTACTTCACTATCTTCACATTTGCACGTGCCTGAACTGATAGCTCAGCTTTGGTGTTGGGGAGGGTGTGTTGGTTTCTGTAATTTCTTATATCTGTGTGCTCACAGCCTTTGCTGCTTCTCAATTGACCATCTCTAGAACTCGGCTCACTCTGTGACAAAGCAGCAACATTCGTGTCACATTCATTGCTATTAGAAGGCTTTCCTTCTCAGATTATTTTGCAAAGGCGGCGCGCATGGAGATTAAAATAAATAAATAAACAAATAAATAAATAAATAAATAAATAAATAAATAAATTAATTAATTAATTAATCACCCTGGTTAGATATTGACTGGTGGAAAGCGTCACTAAAGGCTTCTCTGTTATTTTATGTTTCCGACTGCTATAAATTAAAAAATTACATTTTTAATTCCGAGTAATTGTTTGTTTTGGGTTATCGTGAACAATATGCGATGGGAAACACCTGTTATGAGGAGACCGGGGCCCAACCTAACGTGGCACTTGTGGGAATTTGCACCTGTTAATTGTTTAATGGGGTTTTTCCTCACTCTCGCATGTAGCGATATATTTACCTTGTGTGGGGTTCCTGGCTGATCAACTAACTACATCTCTTGTCATTAATGTGGCTTTTTGACATGATTTAAGCATACATCATTAAAATATTTAGGAATATAAGTGATTATGATTGATAATTGATCCGGCACGCCACAGGTTCTGAATATACGTCATTTAAATCACTGCCTCGAGGATCATAGCGAGCAGAAACTGCAAGTCATACAGGAGAACACCTACCACAAGGTGGGGCACCTTTAAACATGCAATCCAGCAAAGTTCATGGTGCACACCTGCTCTGATCCATGTCCGCGGAGACTGTTACTCACATATTGAGGGTTTAATGAGAAGTCAGTTAAATATAATATAGTTAATTCTGTATTACAAGAGTCAAAGATGAAAACAGTAATGAAAATAGGATTTTCAACCTTGAACAGAAACAGACCTATTAGGTCCACATACCTATTTTCTGATGTTTTTGGCAGTGGCACAATATGCCCCAGTGCTGATATGATTTTCCACATAACTGGGGCAAGTTGTAACAATTACATTTTCGCTGCTACATTTGGTTCAAATGCGATCACCTCAAAAGTCCCAAAGCAGCTGAGGGTCTGTTGTTATGGCTTAGGCATGCATGGTGATTCTGAATTTAAATATTTAAACAAGTATGCGTAGATATTTTTAATTAAGCGAATGGCTAGAAGTGTTTCTCCAAGATGAGATTTACTTCAAACAGTGTGTAATTGTCTGTTTTCTCACAATATAGATGTGGGTACAACATGCCCCTGGACATAATTAGTTTTGTGGCAGGGGCTAGTTTTAACAACTGTCCTGTCGCTTCTTAAGTTAAAATTTATAGTTGACAAAAGGTTAGACATGCTTGTATCGTGAATCTCTGATTGTACACTTTTATTATCGTTTACACACAGACACACACACACACACACACACACACACACACACACACACACACACACACACACACACACACACACACACACAGACACACTCACACACTTTTGTGAAAAATAGTCAACGGAATCACAGAAAGTTCAAAGGTTCCCGTATTAGGATCGTATAAAATACTGTAACCTCTCTGGAAAATACGGGAGTATAACTAATGGGATTTTTGTCGGCCTGATTAAATGTGAGAATGGTAGAAACTCAAATGCAGGTGCTTAGTTTGCTCTATTTTAGCAGACAAGAAATGATTTTCTTCAGCTCAGAATGTTTTCTCCGTATATCGTATATTTGTTTAGTCTATCGTTAAAGTTTATGGTTCAAAAAGGTCGGCAGGCAGTTGGGTAAAAATTCAGATGAAATTCGATGATGTTCGTTCACTCTCCAGGACCCTGATGTGGAATAGCTTAACGCTTTTCGGAAAATAACTCCTATTTCGGGGATTCATGGAGCGCTGCTCGTAGGTCAGTTCAACACCTGTATTAAAAATTCAGCTCAGTCTATTGTGTTTATGGTGAAGTTGGCCGTTATCAGGAATAATGAAATGCTGTCTCTATTTTTTCTGTTGTCCACAATAAATGTACCTACGTATCTGGATTTTCGACAAATGAAAGTAACGGATTCATAGAAGTGCGATACAATTGGCCAGGGAAACTGGAATGGACAAAGTAATTTGTATTAAGAGAAGCTAAGGGAGGATACGTGTATTTTCCGTTGCTGAACAGACCAAGAACTTTGCGTTTTCATTGACTTGTTGCAGGAATGTGTCTCGCATGTGTAAGAGGCGGGCAGATCTGATAACGTCACCAGGAGTAAAAGTGTGAGTTAGAACCATGCTATGAGGTTTTTTCATCACTGTTTTGTTGAATAAGGTATGATGGCCTCACCGGCGCCATCGTACCAAATTTGAATCAACGCAAGTGGGCAGAACCGATAACTTGGCCACCAAAGACGAAGAATGTAATCCGCAAGAAAAGTTTGATTCACCCAGGTTAGACTTGAATTGAAGGTTTCATTTGTATGCTCTATAATTCAGACACTGTAACAATTCTTCCCGTAGTTGGGGCAGGTTGTAAAAATTTCACTTTGGTTACTTACAGTTCAAGTGTAGTCGCTTGGGAGACCCCATTAACTGTTATAGTGCTCTATAATTACAAGCGAGGGTTTTGTCCGCAGATGAAAAAGAATTATCCAACTGAGCCAGGTATGTGCATTTAGCCTATTATGTTTTTGACCGAGCAAAGTTCTCCCCAATTTCAGCAATTATATACACACAATATATCTACACACACACTGCTTAAAAAACAAAGGCAACACTTGGAGTTATATTGTGTTGTTTAAGTGTTCCCTTTATTTTTTTGAGCAGTTCATGTGTGCATGTGTGTGTACACACTTACACACGCACACAAACATTCCTTATGTCTATAACAGTTCTACTTCTGCAGAATGTATTTAAATAATATCGTTAATTCCATATAAAAGCACAATGCATTGCAAATGGTAGAATTTTGCCTGAGCAAATTGGAATGAATAAATAAATAAATAAATAAATAAATAAATAAATCTTTTTTCAAATCTCTGTAAGATTTCTTTAGTCTCTAAAATAATCGTTTTTTTTTTCTGGCTGCTTTTAAGAATTTATTAATGGATTTAATCACATACAGAGTGAGAAGCATATTCCGTCGAAGACTAATATTCTATATAAAAAAAAAAAAAGTCTGAATTCTTTTGCGTAATTTTGTCTCTTTATCTGATAGGTTTTTTTTTTTTTCATCAACACAACACACAACGACTTCTTCTTCTACTACTCCCGCTGTAAAAACTGAGTAGTTCCTTGAAGAACCTCTAGTTTACCCCAAGTACCTTGGGGCTTCCCCAAAAAGCTCAGACGCCATTCCTTAATGCGAAGTGTATGTGTGGGTGGGTGCATGTGCGCATGTGTGTGTGCTTGTGTATATGTGTGTGTGTGTGTGTGTGTGTCTGGGGGGGGGGGGTGTTTTTGTTATCTACTGGGGACCCTATCTGGTGTGAACACTGACCTTTTTGGGGCCAGAAGTCCACATGGGATCAAACATAAATGCCGCAAAACCTCATTTCTGAGGTTAATGTTAGGGGTCAGGTGTGGATTGAGTTTTGGTTAAGGGTTGGGTTAGGCATGATTTGGTTATGGTTTGTCTACAATGAGCAGAAGTCAATGCATTGTCCTAGTAAGGGTACATGCGTGTGTGTGTGTGAGTGTGTCTGCACGTGTCTGTCTCTGCCTGTTTGTGTGTGTGTGTGTGTGTAAATGCGTGTGTGTGTGTGTTTGCATGCATGCGTACGCATTTAAAAACGGAGCTAAACCTAATTTTAAAAGGCACCCGCCAAAAAAAAAAAAAAAAAAAACACGTTTTGACGCTGAGTTTAACAGAGTGGCTTTTCCAGTGTGCTTCAGGTATGTTTAAAGGAAGAGTGTCTATTCCTCAGCCCTGACTTTTTTCACAGTGCGGAGTGAGCGAGACATCTTGTGGCCTTCTCTATAAGCGCGCGCGATTTTATGAGCGATAAGTTTTTTTTTAATGCCTGGAACGATGCAGGCTTGTGTTAGAGGAAATCGGTCATTATTTTCCACCAAAAAACCTGGTCCAATGAGTACTTACTGCTCATGTTCGTCTCAAACGAACCAGGTGCGCGCATTAACAGAGGCACCGGCAAACGCCCCAATCATTTCATTCATTAATCGTTCAAATATAAGTTTATGACGGCAGATGAGCTCCGGAAAGACCCAATCTGTCTGCTCTTCATTAAAAGGTATTGACAGTCAGTGACCGATACTGACGAACCGGCGCCCAGCACTGCCCCGGAGTTTCCTGGGAAAGTGTCTTTATCTTTCCGCTAGATGGCACAAATATACAAATTGTTTTTGAAGTGCACTATGGCCGACTATCAACTTGGGACTTATTCTTTTTTTCTAGCCGCGTGAAATTAAAGGAGAACTTTGTTAGCATCAGTCTTATTTTTGGATGCAAGGAGTAAATGCAAAAACTGCATCAAATGCAGAACCCTCTGGCAACAGCAAATTTGAGTTACCCTCAATGCCGCAATGGACCCTCACTGGCGCTTTGGTTAGTTATTATTTGATTCCAGGGTTTCTGCCCTCAGTCTCCTCTTCAGAGAGGTGAAATGTTACCTGGAGCTGCATCAGTCTCAGAGAGAGAAGAGTTGCTCTTTTACCTCAGTGAGTGCATTGTTCGGTCAGGTCGGGCACTTTGCCTTAACCTTTTGAGCACTGAATGCATTTTCAAGGCATTAGAAATGTAATTATCCTGAGCTGTTGGAAACTTGTCATGTGGCAACTTGTTAAAAAGAGATCCCCTGTGGGAGCTCTTTTAAATAAGTTGCCACATGACAGGTTTTCAAAGGCATCTGATTTTGATATCTTACATCGTTGGGCAACTATAGTTGCCCACTGTGCTGAAAGGGTTAATGCCTGCTCATGATGCTGGAAGAGTTTCTATTCTTTTTTTAACAGTGGCAGATAAATTGTGTTTTGCTACATCTGAATTCATTCTACTGCCAATATCTTGAATAAAGATGAGAGAGCTTTTTTTTTTTTTTTTTTCTGAAGCAGCCTTACTGTCCGAAGCCTTGGGAGGACCTCTGTGTTTCACTGATGAGGCGACGTTCTCTGGATCAGTAGATGCTCCCCCTTTTTTCACACTTTCAACTTTCTGTCTGTTCGATAGGGGTTTACCTCGCTTATTACATTTCTTATTACATTTCAAGACATCACAACACTTTTGACTAATGTCTGCATTTTATTCATTCATTCACTTTATGTTTTTAACCAAATTTGAATGAGGGATTTGGATTCCTGCATCTAGCAGTTGTTCAGGCTTTCTCACTCTCGTCTTCATGTGTCCGTCATGTGGTGGTCGGAGGTTCGCCTTTGCTCACTGGCATCTGTTGTTTTTCTTTGCAGGTTAAAGGATCAGTGAATCATCAACTGCATTTTCCTTCTCTGACAAACATGGGCTTAGGCTCAGCTTTGAAACAGTTTTCATCAGCTTGGCTACAATTACAGCTGTAAAACACTCCAGGAAACATTTGTATTACCTCAGTCAGTTATTCTCGTCTTCAAAAATAGTCCAACTTTGAAAGTGGTAGTACGTCATGTATCGTGAAACAGCTCAACGTGTGCTCGTTAGGCTTTTCGGACCCTGAAAGTGACAAATTCTCACAAATGTATTTGAAATGTAATTAATGAGAGGCGGATTATGATCATAATAATAAGAGAAGAGGGGAGGGGCACAGTTTTCAGGACCACGGACAGCGCCAAATCTGTTGGTGGTCCCAATTCTGCAGCTTGTTAATTAAAACTCTCCATCTCTGAAGACCAAAAAACAAACTACGGCTGAAAAACTTTAAACAAAGAGTAAACATATAAATGCATCCAGAAGTATCGCATGAAGCAAATCAAGACCAGCGAAAAGGAAACTCTAAAAATAGTTCACATTTTTCCAACACAGAAAAAAACAGCATCCAGGAATGCTAAGGAAGACCACTGGAGTTAATGTATAATTAATCTAATTAAGGGGCGCTTTGAAGAAAAACTATCCCATAATGTTCAGTGACATCACTGGGATTTTCCAAATGCAAGCGATACATTGTGAGATGGAGACCACCCTATTTTAATTTGGCAAAAATGAGGTTATTGGCTAATAAGGCTCAGGATGTGGACGGTTCTCCAGTCAGATGCGACCAAAATGTTTTCATCAAACAGATGGAGCGTGAGGAGTCCAGAGACACTAAGTGCAACGTAAAAATAAATAAGTTGATGCAACTTAAAAAGTAATGAAACCAACTGCAAAAAAAATGGAGTTATCTTCACCTCAAGTTCCAGGTCCTTTCAAAAATGAGTTTTTGTTACCACTGGGAGTTTGACTGTGGGTTATGGTGAAGGTGGACTCATGGCTCAGATGTGTACGGGGAAAAATGTGTACCAATGATGCATAGATGATGGCCGCAGAATGATGACTATAGAACCGTAAAGAAAAATAGTGTATTGTCCTTGTGTGGTGGTCATATTTCACTCTTATCGATGCTGTTTGCAGGGTCAAACTGACCCGCAATATTATTAGGATTTTTTACCAAAACGAGAATTGCAGCTTGTGAAGAATATTTATCATTTCTATCTGAATTCCAAACCAATATATATAAAATATTGGGTAAGTGCTTGACATTTCTTTCTGTTAGATGATATACTCTGGTGAATATGACATTCAGATTTCATTATAAAAATAGTGATTTATTCATTTTACAATGTAAATATTTTCATTCAAAAATGAAAAACACATTTTGCGGCACTGATAGATAAATAACTTTTAACTGATTAATTGTTTAGAGAGTTGTTTTTAAAGGGCCGTGTTGAACATAATTGACACATAACACAGTGCATGGCCCTGGTGCTCTCTGTATTATTTTAGCAGCTCTGCACAGTTTGGGGATGAAGACCTTGAATAACATGTTCCTGCTGCTGCTGGGTCTGTATCAGCCCCTGGTGCTGGGAAGGTGGCTGCCAAAGGATAAAACAAACAAACAAACAAACAGACAGACAAACAAAAACAGTGACTTTGGTGAAGAAATGATGAAAAACACAAAATGAGAAGTCAGGAAAAGATGACATTAATGCTCGCGGTGATGAATTGACTTTCTATGTGCAAACCACTCTAAATGAATATAAATAAGTTGTACTTAAAGTTGTGGGCAATAAAGACTCATGAGAACAATGGCATGTGCCTCTGACTTATGATGATTTTTAACTTTTCATGATGGATGACAGAGAATAATGAACATTTTAGACAGTTAATGAGCTGTGAGCGGCTGGATGTTCTATTCAAGACTAGGAATCAAGATCGAAGGCTGAATACAATGCAATAGGGAACTTTTTTGACAGCATATATGGCCATGTAGGGACAGAACCCCAGAAGATACGGACGGGGCGGAGCCCTGGAGAAGGACAGAACGGCTCAGTACAGATGTCATGGGCAAAGCTGAGCTGTCAATCACTGGCCAGTGCCTTCCAGTATAGCAGCCAGTTGGAGTGGACACTGCGCCAACACTGAACTGTCCCACAGGAGGATGGAGCTGCTTGAGGGGAACTTGGTTTCAATCCTGGTGGCCGTAGAAAGATTAGGAGCTTGTACCTAACAACTCGGATATAGGAACAGACTCAGAAGGGTTAACAAGAGCGAGGTCCAAATCCTGGACCCTGAACTGGCTTGGAAGCTTGTTCGAGATAACTGAGTGAATATCTGGCATTAAAGCTTACGAAACAGTTAATAAAAATAGAGCATTTCAACAATCAACAATAACATCACACTTACACAATGTGTTTTTTGGGGAATACTGACTGGGACTAAATATGAAAGACAAAATTATGGTCCAGAAATTTGCAAACCCAAACGGGGGGGTTAAATACGTGTCACATGATCATTGGGGAATGACTATGAAATGAGACTCCGCTGAGGAAGATAAAATACACAAGACGTAAACCAATCAAGGACGGCAAACTTCTGATAGATTTGGGATTTGCTGAATCAGAAGAGAAATGAAAGGCATCCACAGGGGGATTGTAACACCAGGACATGATTTCATAGTCTGTAAAATTTGTTCATAGAACCATAGAATCCCTCAAAAAGTCAATTTTGTCTAATTTCATGAAGAGGAGTACGTCTTCAACGCATTATGTAAAGCCGAGTGAAAAGGCTTATTTTCATTTTCAAAGGAATGGATGTTGGGCAAGGAACGTGACAAATGCTATGCAGCATGCGTTTCAGAGGGTTAGTACAGGGGACGAGATTACAAAATGGCCAGCAGGGGGCATGGTGAAACCAATTTACCAAGAACGGCAGAAAGGACTGAAAATATTTCAGGCCAATTTTCAGACATTGTTAAATGAAGAATTGTAATCAGCTAAAGATTCATGACTGCACGTGTTGCACCAGCCAACAGAGGTTTTGTCAAGAAGAGAGGGTTAATGTAAGTGATATGAATGAATTTGAGATTTTAAGGAAAAAAAGAGGTCAGTCAAAGAGATGTCTTATCTGTACCCAGATTTTGACAGCTGACTTTACAACTTCATATTTAGAATAATCTGCTAAAGGTGTAGTTGTTTGAGAGAAAGTTAGAATGAGCAAAGAGGACAGGTTGTCTGATAGGGAGACAAGTGTGTATGTGATGTCCTAACGTCCGAAGATGTAAGGAGGATGCCAGGAAATATGAGGACCCATGTGGAGTGAAGTGATATTTTATTAAATACAGAAGAGTGACAGAACAAAACTAAAATAAAAACTTCAGGGATAACAAAAAGGGAGTGAGGTAAACAAAAGAGTGTTTCACATGAAGGCTTCCGGTCTTTATGAGGGGAGAACTGAGTTTTAAATGGACAAGGACATGAAAACTAACTAAAGAAAACTGGAGGGATAATTAACTAAAGAGCAGAAGGGGTAGTTGAAGAATTGGGTGAGGGTAGCTAGCCAAGGAGGGATGGGGGGGGGTTGGCTGTGTATAAAGATGGTGCATCTGCCCTTGTGTTCTTGCAGAGCCAGGGCAGAATTGATCACACTTTAACAGTCCATCAATATAGAAAAAAATGAGCAGACACCCCTCCTGAATTCATTCATAGCAAGGAATTTCACAATTCTAGAGATAATGCTATTTAAATGAGTAAAAAATTATTTGAAAATGAAAATCAGAATGCACTGGTATACTTAGATAAATTTGGGAACAATATTTATCTGTATGGAGTTAATACAATCTGCTGCTAAAAGTTGTGATGGCGTACAATGGCATTGACTGCACTTCATCTGGTCCATAAGGGTAAGAAAGTTACTAACAAGAAGATTTTTAAAAATTATCAGTAAATTTATGTGCAGGTAAGTGAATTAGTTAGTAATTTTGAAAGTAAATGAGACAAAGGGATATTTGCAGGTTGTCTCCCCAATCAGAAATAATAATCTTTAATGCCAATCTAATGTAAATCCAGAGATTTAAAAATGCATTCAGAATGTAGAAAACGACAGTCTAACACTTTAATTAGAGGAGCTCAATTGCGACTGCAAGTAAAATAGGTGAGATTAGGCGTCCCAGTCTTGTTCATCTGCTTAGTAGTAAGGATTTTTACCTTTGGAACCACAGAATCTGACTGGTGAGCAGGTGTCTAAAATAAAAAAGAATAAAAAAAACAGAAATTGGTCTTTGATGAAACTAGTCTGGCCAGAGGATGTGTGATCAGGTAGTACAATTTCTACATGAAAAGGGAGAAGCTTAGCTAAT
Source organism: Gymnothorax reevesii (assembly GCA_029721435.1). NCBI lineage: Eukaryota > Metazoa > Chordata > Actinopteri > Anguilliformes > Muraenidae > Gymnothorax > Gymnothorax reevesii. The sequence continues at coordinate 67,150,823 of CM056587.1, read as the reverse complement.
ATTTCTGCATCAACATTTAACAATGAAATGGGTTGATAAGAACACAGAAATGTGGATCTTTGTTTCTCTTGAGTATAAAGAGATCCAGCCTTCACACAATGTTTGTGGAAGGCTTCCAATCTCACTTCTGAATTTATGGTTACACATCAGAAATGGTGCTTATGCTACTTTAACGGAAAAACTTTTTTTTTTTAATTTGATGGGAAAGCCATCTTTTCTGGGGCTTCCCCTCTCCAATTCTGTGATTGCTATATTAATCTCCTCCAGTATAATTGGGCTGTCCAAAATGTCCAAATATATGCTTATTTTAGGTGGTGGAACATTAAAAAAAGACATTTTCAGAGCTAAAATTTTCTTCAGAGGAATACAGTTTTGCCTGAAATTAATTATCGATTTCTTTAGGGCCAAAAGTTTGTCTATTACTAATGTTAATCTCTGAGACTTTTGAGATGCAGATGACTGTTTTAGTTGATGAGCCATAGGCCTACTAAATTTATCTTCATATGTATAATAGGCATGTGCTGATTTCAAAGGCATATGTGATCCTAACTGGTTGTGTTTATGCCCACAGGTGGAAGGAGCACATGTTCAGTTGCAATCAAAATTATTCAAACTCCATTGCAAATTTGGTTTAACAGCAAAATTTTAAGACTTTCAGCTGTTTGTGAAAAACATATTAAAGAAGAACATTTTAAATGGCTCACCACTACTAATATTACAAGTGGTTTCTCCAAATTTAACACAAAATGCCATTCTTAATGACTGCTGCAGTCTCAAAATTATTCAACCCCCAAAATAGAATCCCTCATAGGAGCCTATTTGCTAATCAGACATTGTTTCAAGCACACCTAATGCAGCTAATCAAGAGCTTAATTACATGCATCAGGTTTGTTTGAGATAGAACATATCAAATACTTGCACTTGCTAGGGGTTTGTTGACAGTGACATTGGATTACATATTAGAAATACGGCTGACAGGAGAATTGTCCAAAAAGCTAATAGAGGCGATCATTGCCTGGCATAAACAAATAAAAGGGTAATAAAAGGTACTGAATTTTGTAGAGATACAGTTGGAAGCATAGTTTGCAAGTTCAGAGTTAAAGGAAGAGTGGCTGCAGTACCAGGATGTGACAGAAAGAGGAAGCTATCAATGGCTGTCATCAGATTCCTGAGGAGACGGGTGGTCAAAAACCCTCGAGTGACTGCAGGAGACCCGCAGCAAAACTTGGAGGCAGGAGGCACTGAGGTTTCAGTTTGCACAGTAGGGTGCATACTAAACACTGAAGATCTCCAAGACCTACAAGACATACACCACAACTGATCCAAAAGCACAGGCTCCAATATGCTCAAAACCATATAAATAAGCCACAGAAATTTGAGGATATTGTTCGGTGGAGTGATAAAACAAAACTGTAGTATTTTGGGCTTATAAATCAGTGGTATGCCTGCAGGAGGAATAAAGAAGCAAATGCTGAAAAGTGCACCCTACCTACGGTGAAGAATTGTGGGGCTTTTTGATGCTCTGCAGCTGCCTTGCTTCCTCTGGCACTGGAAACCTGCAGAGTGTGGAGGGCAAGATGGATTCAGTCAAGTACCAGGATATCCAAGGAGAAAATGTCATGCTGTCACTTGGGCATAAGCTGACGCTTGGGCATCATTGGACCTTCCAAAAGAACAATGATCCTAAGCATACCTCAACAACCAGCCAAAGCTTGATTTCAGAGGAAGTCTGGGAAGATTCTAGAGCTCCCATCACAGTCGCCTCACTTCAACCCCATAAAAAAAAATTAAAATCTGTGGTAGGATTTGAAGAACACAGTTGCAGCACGCAAACCCAAGAATCTTAGTGAACTGGAGGCCATTGTCCATGAGGACTGGACTAAGATTCCTTGAGAATGCTGCCAGAAGCTGTTGCCTGCCTATGAATCATATCTCCAGCAGGTCATAGCAGCAAAATGGTTTTCTACTAAGTATTGAAGATGCTTATCATGGGGGGGTTAAATAATTTTTAAGCCTGCAGTAGTCATTAAAAGTGGCATTTTGTGTTGAACTTTGAGAAGCCACTTGTAATTGTGTTGAGCCATTTTAATCACTTGTTTGATTTGTTCATTGCAAACAGCTGAAAGTTTGTCAGTTTTGGCCAGCAAACCTTATTTTGCAGTAGGGCTTGAATAATTTGCAATGATTGCAACTGTACCTGGGTTGTGTTGACTGATGAGCCCTGGTGCTCCGCCCCACAGTTTGGGCCAAGATTGGGAGCGCACATCAAGAGTGGAATATGTCCCCCCCCCACAGATGACGAGAGACAAGGTCAGAACTCAAGCACAGATGGAAATCCAGTTCTCCGGTTTCACTTATAATTGTGGTCAAGCAATCCAGCTTTATAACAGGCAGTGAGATTTCAGCACAGATGGACAATTCTTTAACAGTGAGCTTTGGATAACTTTTTATTTCTCTTACCATCCTCTTCACTGTGCGTGGTGGCAAAATAACCTTGCGTCCTCGTCCAGGCTTGTTTACCACTGTTCCAGTTGTTTTAAACTTCTTAATGATTCCTCTGACAGTAGAAACGGGCAGGTGCAGGCGAGTGGCTATTTTATTGTAGCCATTGCATGACTTGTGAAGGTTGATACACATCTGCTTTACTTGAATGGTGTGTTCCTTTGTCTTTCCCATGTTGAAGAGTGGATAAGAGAAATGGCCTCTGTGTCACTTCATATTTATACCCCAGGGAAACAGGAAGTGATGAATTACAAATTAAATGTTCCTAGATACTCTGATCAACTTTGTAAACTACTGTAGAAGTAAGAGAAATACTTCAATTACATTTAATTCCTAGGAATTATTAGGGGTGCCAATAATTGTTGAACAGGTGATTTTATGAAAAATAATTACTTCTTAGTCAGGGATTTTTTTTCCCCTTAAAATTCACTTGAGTTGAAGGTTACATTTTTCTACAATTTTCAGTGTGAGAGTATGCTTCTGCAATAAAAATTTAATTCATTTTAAGGCTTTTAACACATCTAAACCAGGGGTGCCAGTAATTATGGAGGGCGCTGTATGGTACAAGTGTCAAACCAGGAATAGAGTAAACATGATACCTACAATAGCAGAGTCATATGACAAGATTAACCATGTGGTAAAAATGTATGAGATTTTTTTGGTTGTAAATCTAGTCTCCAGAAGTGGGCGTTGCTCTCAGCGTTGCCTCTGGCATGTCTAGAGAACTTCAAATGATGCACTGAAATTACTAGAAGACCTTTGTACTGTTTGAAAATCTTCTCAATTGGGTGCATTATAATTTAGGAAAATATGTATATTCGTGATATTTTGCTGTGTCTACAAATTGACCTCAATACATTGAAACACCTACCTCAACTCTACCTGTACACGATTAATTTTTTGTTTGTTTGTTTTTTTCCCCTGTATTTAATCTCCCAACCACAACAAAAGGCTTTTGATGGAATGTCCTGCACTGGTTTTGCATCTCTGACAACACTGAACGGAAAGAGAAAACATGTTGATCTTCATTTAAAAAAAAAAAAAATCAAGCCAAATGCCCTTTTATAAATATACTTTATCAATACAATTACAATGGTACACCTTGGTCGGTATAATTAACGGGAAATGGATAATCTACTGACAGAAGCATGATAAGTGGCCCAGCAAGTGAAGTCTTGCAAAAAGGAATGATTTCAGAAATTCATATCGCTCGGCATTACACATTTGAACCAGTAGATGGAAGCAAATAGATGGTTATTGTATACCAGTTTTTGAAATGTTTAACTGGGGGTCCATTACAGGGTCAAGGGGCAGCAAGTCTTCAAACCAACCAAACAGAAGCAGAGGCACACGGGATGCAACTAATTTAATCAGCTGATCTCAGCCTGTACAGTTGATTTGTTGAATCAAGTGAGCTTCGGCTCGGCTGGAATGGAAACCTGCAGCCCCTCGGCCCTTTTACAGACCAGTTCGACACCCCTGATTTAGACCGTGTTCCATCATGTTCAGTATATTAGGTATATGCTCAGCCACAACAGCTCCCAAATCTCGAGCTCAGCTAATACAATAAAGTCACCTCACAAAATATTTATGGCTTGAAAAAATACTTTGAGAGTATGTAGTATTGTATATTTATATTTTTAACCCTTTCAGTACGGTGGGCAACAATACTTGCCCAATGCTGTAAGATATCAAAGTCAGACAGAGGATAAGAATGAATGGTGCCATCGGTCCCGTGACCAGTATGTGATGTTACAACTGACGGTTCCTGAACAGATTACAGGACGGGGATTAAAACATCTCTTTACACCAATGATTATTGACCTGTTTTCAATAATTTTCTTTCATTAAAATGTTTTCTGATGATTTGAATAATCATTGGGATTAAGCACACAGCTTTTTTTTCAGTGCAATGCTAAGGAGACTGAATAATAATTCAGAAAAAATAATGTTTTATTCACTTGCATGAGTATGCTATGCTATACAGAAATAAATATAAATTACTCCAGATCTTCTGCATTAACTTTTGGCACATCCTATGAAAATGTGTGTCTCGTGATAGTTTGACTGAAAAAACAGAGACAGAGAGACATTGAAATGCTCGTAATTTTGGATCGAAATTAGAAACGAAACATATTTCTTCTCGTCTTACCAAAAAGGAGAATTAGCAACACTGGAGTGAGCTGAATGTTCACGGAGTTTAAATATTGTTAATTAAGGAAAATTACTGAAAATAGACCAAGACTAATCATGAGTTTAAAGAGGTTTTTTGTATTATTTGTTGAGCAGCTGCCACTATATTCTCAGGTCATACATAAGAGAGGTACCAAAAGGTCAAGAGTTCATCCTGTAACATCCTGTCACTTTGTGTTTGGAGACTGCGGCTGTTTGTCTCCCTGGATGTGGAGAAAAAAGTGCCTATACTTGTAAGGCAGTGTCAGATTGAATATGAAAAATTACTTCATCAGTTACCGAGTCAAATGGGGAACATGTTAAAATCACTGTTTAGTAAACTTTAGTAAACGGCTCATTCTTGGCAGAGAACTAGGTTTAGACCCCAGAAGACAAGACGGGACTTCATGATTAGGTGGGGAATTAAACATTTCACAGGTGTAGCTGTGTGAAGTGGAACACTAAACAGGGAAATGACTGCATGAACATAACCTCAGAGGGAGCATCACAAGTTGCAAACCTCTGGTAAACTTAAAGTGGAGAATGTCCAGGTTCGAGTTAGTCAAAAATTACTGTCAGTGATATACAAGAGTTTCTGGAGCAAGGTCTCATAGTCAGATGAGTGAGAAATAAATTAAACTGGAAGAGAAGAGTAGAGATGAACAGCAACTGCACCCCCCCCCCCCCCCCCCCCCCCCCTTGTGAAACCGGTGGCAGAAGTACAGTAGCGTCTCGGATTGCCAGTGCATGGCTGCTACTGAAACCTTCTCACATCTCTTCGTTTCAGCGAAGACTGTTAATACCAGCAGCTGTATGAATTTGGAGCGAATATGAAAATCTTACCTCAGGTGCAGCCGAATGCCACAGGACTCTTCCACTGACTCCTCACCTTGAGGTGGAACCATTAGAACAATAGTTTTTCAGGGCTCTGAAGAGTAAAGAAGTTAATCATCAGTCCTGAATCTGAATGAACATCCTTCTCACTTGCTGGAGCCAAATGAATCTCAGTACCTGCCAGTACAGAGCATCTACAGATTGGCCCATTACAGACTGTCACCAGAACCTGCTGCTGTTTCAGGGTCACGAACAGCAGTGTTTCAACTGTCGCAAATCATTACTGAATGTATTTCATATTACGTAAACTCAGAAATCAGTGTTATTCCTGTGTGGCAGGACAAAATTAATATAGAGTAAATATGTCCAACTTCAAGCTGAAAAAGTTTGGATATTAACCCAATTTCCATTGTTGTATTTCTAATCCCATATGCTAGAATTCAGAGTTAAAACAGGAAATTGTCATCTCTGCCCCAATACTGATGGACTGCACTTTATTTACAGCTCATCACTTCTATGCATTACTGACCCCTGCATTCACTGCTGCTCTTACATTCTGTTTGGAGAGGACGTTACCTCATCTTAACTGAGACTCTATTTCCAAACTTCCTGCTGAAGCAAATCAAGTAACTGCAGTTTGTACAAATATATTCTGCACAGGATCCTATTGCAAAACGGGGCGATTCTGTAACCTCGGTTGAAATCCAAAAATTAACAGATTTTTGCCAAACGCTTCCTTATGCTGCTAAAGGTGGTTGTATCGGGGGATTCATTTATAAAATGGAGTGAAAGACAAATTCTCAATAAATACCAACACACTGTGAGCCATCCATCATGAGCATATCACAGACGGTGTCACCGAGACCAGGCATCGTTTACAGCCAGGAAAACCCACTGTTCAGTTTGGACAAGAACCCAACCAGAACCAGAGCTGACTGCTCCTCCTCTAACCCTCGTGACAAGGGTAGGTTTTATGTGACAAATAATATATGAACGAATGAATGAATGCATAGTATGCGATCAGCATCATCATAATTTATATTTCATGATAAACAGTGTAATTATATTTTTCAGAGTAGAATTTACAGTATTGGTTGTGGTTCCATCTGTCGGTGGCTCCATGATATTGAAGGAATTGTAGCTCAGTGCACTCAGGATTGTGAATCTGCAATGATCAATTTGCAGGGAAATTACGAATTTGACGCATTTTTTCAGAGATAGCTTGTTATATTTGTACCAACAAAACTATACTGTGTACCAATGCTTTTTGTCTGAAATTTGCCGCACTCCGCAAGCAATTCCACGATACTAAAGTAATTTAGCAGCAGCGTTCAAAGTTGTTAATCAAGTTTTTTGTCACACTAAACTTTAAATGTATGACAGAATAATATAAAGAAGTACAAATGCATTGAAATTACTTGACAGATAAGTTGAGCATGCATTTGAGTGAATTTTTTAGATCCAGATGTGTTGTGAACAGATTGAATTTAGAGCGTAATTTGGACCGATGTTGCACAATGTTATGCAGATACACAGAGTGAAAACAAGAAGGCTGGGAAATGCTGCATCAGTGCGGTGACTCTATATCTCCTGCTGCTAACGGGAGTCATTGCTTTCCTCTTTTATAAAGGTAAACGTCCACAGAAGTGGCAGAACTTCTCTTAAAATGTCTGTGTACAGTCAGCTGTATCAAGCAGATGGCAGACATCACACCCAACGAGCATTATCTTTGTGCGCAACTTCGGTAATTATATCCTGTTTGAGTGTAGCCTATAAAAACATAGCTATTACTCCAATACATTTGTGCAGTTTGTCAACATGAAGTTTATATTTTTATGTAAAATAAGAAATTATAAATTATTTTATTCACAATTCAGGTATTCATGAGTTTGTAACAAAACCTTCAGTGATATAATCAATCAGTCAGCGGTATTTCGAAACATAATCTGCAGAAGTTCTGCTACTTTTTGTCATTCATAATCTCTTTTTTTTGCATTATAGATAATAATAGACATCAAAATGTGTTAAATGCAATATATAATAATCAAAATGTATCTTAAACAAAAAACATGAACAAAAAATGAATTGACCGGACAAGACAAGTTAATTCAATTGTAAAGTTTAATGACGGCTCTGTCCCAGTCATTATGCTGCAGGGTGAAGTTGAGTCCCTCAGGGGGTCTTTGGAAGAGAAGACTCTTAAAGATAAGGGTTCAGTGTGGATAGGGGTACAGGAGAGGCTGCGGCCCATGATTATTAACACCAGCCTGGAGACGGTGCAGGCCGGGCTCTGGACCCTGCAGGTGCGGATGGGGGGCAGCCTGGATGAGATCCGGGAGAATCTGGAGCAGCTGAACCGCAGCACAGTCACGCTGCAGAGCAAACTGGACCTTCTGAGTCTTACGCAAGGTGAGGTGAACCAGCACAACCCGTTCACTCAAACTCCCCCTGTTATCTCCACCTGTCATTATACACTTATATAAACATATTCATGGGTATCATATTCAGATTTTGCCAATAAACCATTCCAAATATTACACAATGGTCCTTTAAACGCATGAGAAAAGTATATCCTCTCTTTACAACTGAAAATTGTTGTCAACTGTCGCAATGTTGTAGCAGCAACCTGGCCTCCATCCATAGGTTGATTATTCTCATTTACTCTGATATACGACCCACGGGAGAGTTTTTTAAAATCGCGCCCCTACTGGCAGCAGGAAGGTACTGTTAGAGTTACCGTTTCAGTTCCAGATGCAGTTTCAATATTTACACTTAAAATATATTTACACTTAAATGCCCCTTAACTGTCACCTGCATTTACTCACATTTGGCCAGGGCCCAGTGACAGTTAAGGGGTTAAAATAACGGTTTGTGTAAGGATTACGGTTGAGGTTAGGGTCAGGGTTAGGGTAAGGGTTAGAATTAAGGAATAGGGTTAGGATTAGGTTTAGGTCACGGATTTACTGATGGCGACGCTGACGATCGAAACCTAAGTGTAGTTATTTAAATGACCGCTAGATGTCACTTAACTCCTCAACGTAACTTTAGGTCGTAATAAGCTGCTTGACAAACGACCTTTGCGGCCATATTTTTTTGGAGGACAGGCTCGTATAACGGTTTTCACATGAGTTTGTTGACTGAAATATGTTTTGTACTTCAAATTTACTGATTGTTCAGAAAATAAAATGTTTTCTTTGCCAGTCAAAATAAATAGGAGCACTTTTTTTGAGAGTAATCATGCGCTAAAAGGCGAGGCTAATGCTGGCCATTCATACAGCTGGTGGCAGGGCACTGGCGTGTCCGGTCAGAGACTGTATGCTTCAGTTTCGCTGTATAACAAAGCTCAGCACCTTATTTTGCAAAACTTAAGCAGAATTAACCCCTTGTTAGCAATTTTTCATGTATTTTACTAGTAATGTAGACACATACCCATCATATGATTTCCTTTATATCTGTGATTCAATCTTTTATCACAGCTGGTGTCCATGACGTTGAATGAACTCGGACAATCACAGTTATAACCAATTAAACTGGTACAAATGACCCAGTATGAACATCAGTATCAGTTAAACATGTTTTCTGACATGCATGTAACTTGGGAATTGTTTAAAAAAACTATTATTTCTTTCCTAATATACCAAACATTTTTTATATTACACTGATTGCATCAATATGCATATTGATTTATGCATCAGTAAATCTTCTTCCTTCAGAATCAGCACATCGCTTGTTTGCTTCATTATCATTCACTTCGTCTTTGAGTTGTTCATTATCACCAGGTGCTCTTATGTAACTGGATAACTGATGGACTCGTGTCAGCGATTCCACCTTCTGGCAGCCGATTGATTCAGCTCAGTCTGAATGGTTGCAGATAGTTTGACTCCCCGAATGGAAGTATAGTTTCAAAATGCAGCACAATAAGCTCGACATATCTGCAGACATGTTATCACACACTACTTATGTTATTATTTCTGGCATTATGTGATTAAGAGGTTATCTAATCCCACGTGAAAGGAACACAGTTAAGGGCAATAATTAGCTTGTTAAAGTTATTTGATTATAATTGTGATGGAACAAAAACCAGCACATGCAGTGATAGTCCAAGACCATGGGTGGAAACCACTGGAATGGAAGACAACGTTATAATGAGCGTATCGCATGGGTTCGCTCAAAGCTCACCCATCAAGCCACGCAGTACCGCCGTTTAGAACTTTATGCCTGGCTTTGTTACTCAGTAATCCTCTGATCTGGGACACTCTCAACCATCTTCCCTGGTCCTGTCCTGTCTCAGTGACTCATCCCCACCTCTCTGGTGTTACTACAGGTCAAAAGGGCGAACGAGGGCAGCAAGGACCAAAGGGAGACACAGGTGGGTTTACACCACTTCGCTAAACGAAGCCGTTTTCATCATGATGCAAGACAGATTTTTTCCTCTTCAAAATTTACGTCAAACTCATCTGGAGAGGTGAGGCAAGTTGAGTGTCTTGTCCACATTAATCATTTATGATGTCCAAGATTTAATCCGCTTTCACACTGGACGCAAAACAAATCTTTTGCACAAGAGATTTCATTCGAAGTCAATGCAAAGACGTAAATTCATTTCACGTTCGGTGTGAAAGCAGCTTAAATGAGACGCAAGCTGAGGGATGATAAATAAAAACAGAGCGCTGAAAACTCCACCAGGCTGATAGTTCACGCTTCTGTGATGCGCACACATGTGCACACGAGCAAGCACGGCCATCATATTTGTACTATCGTATATGTTTCCTCACTATTGAAGTTTAGCACCCTCTACTGGATTTTAAGATTTAGGGCATTTATTACACCATGGCAGCCTAACGCTGTATCTGTCAATGTTAGGGAAGGTGAATAATAATATGTGTATCCACTCCGTGATTGAGAGCCTCTCCAAAAATTTGATCATCTTTGGCGCACGCTACGCCCTTCTACCATGTTTCATGGAATCTAGCAAGTTCGTTTTCTATAATCCTGCTAAGCACCCAACAAATCAATGAAATTCCTCATCGAATGACACTTGCAAAAACTACATTGTACCAAATGACATGAAAGCCCCATTTCGGGGATTTTCAATGTAATGGAAATTTACATCCGTAGCATCAAGACGGCTTCTCTGATTTTTACCCAAATTGACAGGCTCCCTTAGAGTCTGTCATGGTTGTGGATGTTTGTGTGGTTAAGGACTTCTCTTTGTGGCTCTCGTCCCGGGGCGATATCGAATTCCTTTTCCGTCGGATTCTTTACCCAGTTGGCTGATTGAACTTGGGCGGTGCCTCTCCACTCTATAAGCTGGAGGTCCGCCAGGCCTTCTTCACTGGAGTGTTGTTTGTAGTTATGCGCTATAGCCGAAGATATCTGTAGTCAGGATTTATTTGGCGTTATATCTTCTCGTTATTTGTGGAGTTTCTGTTTCTCTAGGGTTATTCCCTTTTCCTCTCTAATCTTTGTATCGCCCCATTTAAGGAGCTTTATTTAACTCGGTTCCGAGATGCTTCTTCTTTCTCGCTCTCGCTTTGCTTCCGTGTTGTCAGATGGTTGGACGTCCTTTTGGAAGCGTGAGAACTGCTCCTGTCGTGTGGTCTGTATCATTCTGTGTTTGTACTGAGTCTGTGCTGCTCTGTTCCCCTCTTGCTGCTGAACTTGGCCTCTCAATTCTACCGCCCATTACAGAACACTCCAGCCAGCTATGGAGTCACCAGCAACGGCTACGCTGGAGGGAATTGTTGCTAGTCAACAATCTGTCTTTGCTGGTTATGGCGAGGGCTTCACTTGCTTAAATAGTCAGCAGGCGGTGCTGATGGAGAAAATTTGCCTTCAGGAAGACACTATGCAGTGACAGATAAGCCTTCAAATAAGTCTCTTAGAGTTGACAATGGGGAAAAAGAAAACATTGGTGAAGGCCTTTTTGGACCAATAGTCCAGTGGGACTCTGACTGTAGGTCTCATTGTAGTGAGATTCTGGCTAGTCGCCCCGAATTTCAACCCATGGGGGAGGCGTCGGGTTCTGAGCAAGATTGATGTGTGGAGCCGTGCTGAACCCCGGTTTACCTCCCAACGTCTCAGATGATGATGTTGATCTCGCGGAGGATTTTGGCAACAACGAGCTTTGTCTTTGCCGCTCATGATTACGGTTGTGAGATCAAACTACCTATTCCCTAACAAGGTGGCAGCGGTTAGAAATTGGCCCGCCCCTCAGAATGTTATGGAGGTTCAATGAATTTTGGGTTTTGCTAATTTTTCTAGGAGGTTTATTCGTATTTTTAACGCTGTGGCTGCCCCCGCCATTGCGCTTTCTAAGAGGAATTCCTCCTCGTCATTTGCTTGAACTCCAGCAGCGGAGGCTGCTTCTCAAGAGTTGAAGAAACGATTTAGCTCTGAACCTATTGTCGTTTTGCCCGACCCCTCCCTCCCATTTGTGGTGGAGGTTGACGATTCAGAGGTCGGGTTGTGTGCCAATTTGTCCCAGCGCCCCCTTCGAGACAATAAGTTGCACCCATGTGCAACTTCTCTCGAACTTTGTCACCGGTTGAACGGAATTACAGTATTGGTGACCGGGGATTGTTAGCTGTTAAATTGGCGTTAGAAGAGTGGCACAATTGTTTGGAGGGGCTGAACACCGTTTGTGGTTTGGAAGGATCACAGGAATCTCCAGTGTGTCCAGCAGACAAGGCAACGTGATTCCCGGCATGGGGAACTTTGGGAACGTCTGGGGCCGTCCCTTGTGGAGGGGGGTGGTCTCTCAATTCAATCGGCCAGGACAGAGTCATGTTCCAATCCAAACCAACTTTATTTCTACAGCATATTTAAAAACAATAGAGTTGACCAAATTTCATTACAGTAGGTAAACATAGAATATTCAATAAATAGACAAAACAAAAAAAAAAACAATATGAAAAGAAACAGTAAAACCAGAATATAAAAGCACAGACTGGCAACTCTCACCTTGACCATCTGACCTTTGACCCCCAAAAGTATCTCAAGTTCATGTCATTGGTCAATTTTTTGGCTGGTATATCTATTTGCTTTTAAAAAGGAACATTTTGGTCCAATTTCTTTATAATTTTTTTTTCGAAAAGAGATATTGACCAAAGTATGTTCTTGACCATTTCAACAACCTTGACCTTTGACCTTGACTTTCCAAAATTCAATTTCTTCTTCCATGGAGATATAGCTTATTGTGACGCACAAATTTCAAGTCCACAGAAATGCTAGAGTATGCATGAACAGCAGACAGTCAGAAAACATGACGATCAACATGCTTGAAAAAACAGCAGTTTTCTCAAATAACAAGCACAACTGATCACATAAATTCCCTGGTGGAGAAAATAATGTTTCCCATTTCCTAAAATGACTGCTTACCAGTGGCTCCCATCTTGTGGTACAGAGGGAACACATTTCAGCTCTGCAATGTACATAAAGGCTCTCGCATTGAAAATGATATATGATATTCAAAAGTCCATCAGTGAGAGCATCTTTACTGTGTTCACCTGTGAATGTGTGGAATTACTCACCTGTGCATGAGATGTATGACATTTACCTTTGAAAGCACAGTGTCCTCGGGTACATTGGGAATAAGAGTTCTGTGTTTATGTATTTCAGGTGTAAAGGGAGATCGAGGAATACCTGGAGTTGCAGGAACAAGGGGATCTGCCGGCGATAAGGGCCCCCCAGGGACCAAAGGAGTGGCAGGTACACACATCTGGAGTGAGAGGTGAAGGATGTAATGGATGTTTAACCTATAGAGGTGTAAAAAATGGCTCATGTGATGTTGAGGTGTTCTAAGGCTTACGCAGACTATGAAGGTATAGTTAAGCTGAATGACCTGTAATAGTGCTGTAATACAGGGGTGGGGTTCCGTCACAGCTGTGGAAGGGCTGCAGTGACCTCACAATTAACGCATCATCACCCTCAACCTGTTCGAGTTTACACTGCCTGATTGGTGAAAAATCTGAATGCTAAATTTACTAAATCAAAACCAATATGAGGCAAAGAAGGATTAAGAATTTATCCTCACAAGGCAATGACTCAGCCATAGTATGTAATTGAAATGTAAAAGAAACTCCAAAGTTTTTCTGATTTCCAGCTCTTCAATAACGGTATAATTTTTTAAAGATGGCAGTAGACTCAGGCTGGTACCCCAGCGCAGTGAGTGACACTGTTACTTCACAGCAGGAAGATTGTGGGTTTGAATCCGCCCGGTCCGGTCTGTGTGGTGATGACATGGGTTCCCCTCAGACCCCCAGTTTTTTCCCACGTCCAGAGACACACGTTAGGCTTACTGGAGACTTTATGTTGCCCTGAGGTTCGGTTGTGTGAATGATGGTGTGTTTGACCAGCCAAGGACAGGCAAACGATCCAGGGAGTTCTCCTACCAACATTGGATGACGCTTCACTACTTTGTGATGCAATGAGTAATATTGTCATCTAAAAATAAACAGGTTTCCCGATTAGTCTTGAACAAATTGAGTTAATCAGCTATTAATTACTAATCCAGAAAAATGAACTGGAGCTGGTTTTGCACAGTCATGAATTAAACTGTGAGGTTTTTCTCACGGCATTTATGTTGAATATGGTGCATCACTGAATAAAAAAGGTTTACCACAACTGACTCATGTCGAACGCAGATATATGTTTGGTCTGACTAAACGTTGACATGGAGGTGTGTAAAGCAGACAGACCTGTAATATTGAGATAGTTTGATTCACAAGCTGACTTCCTCTCTGTCCTGCAGGCCCTCCAGGACCACCTGGTCCTGCCGGACTCAACGGACCCAAAGGAGACCTTGGTACCACTGCAGTAGCTATTTAGAATGATAGATATGTGCATGGGTACATGTGCAAGAGTACATCTCCATGTGTGTATTAGCATGATACTGACATGGATGTGATTGTTACAGGAACCTTTGGAATTCCGGGTGAGCCAGGGGCCCCGGGGCCCCCAGGAGAAACAGGCCCAACAGGAAATGCGGGGCCCGCTGGGCTACGAGGTGAGTGATGAGCGGTACCTCCAAATGTGGCTATTACAGTGAGCAACGTGTTATATCAGACCCCGTCTACTCACAGTAACACTTCCTGTAACAGGGCAGCTTCTGTCTTCCTCTTTACAGGGGTCCCAGGGGTCCCGGGCCCTGCAGGAGCAAAGGGAGATCGAGGAGCACCAGGTGCGGTCACACTCCTGCCGAGGTTCTTCTTCTCTCCCGCTGATTTAGCCTGAATGAAAGAGACTGTCACAGGCTATAGACGTATAATAAAATGTATCTTTCGGTGCCAGTGCTTCAGAGTTATGAGTGCCTGTCTTCAAGAATTATGGTCATTTTCTTTTTTTACTTCATCATGATTATCAAACATTGAACTTTACTGCATAAATGTATTATAGTAATGTTCAGCTCAACTGTTTGAAACATTTGCCGTTCAGGAAAGTCATGCTGATTTAATTAAACTTCTACAGAGAGTTATTTGGCCATTGATAAATTTCTTTATATTTTAGCTGTCTACTACAGCATATTGGAGTTAAATGCGTGCATGTGCGTGCGTGTGTGTGTGTGTGTGTGTGTGTGTAACTTGGAATAAAAAAGATATATGATATTCAAAAGTCCATCAGTTAGAGCATTTTTACTGTGTTCACCTGTGAATGTGTGGAATTACTCACCTGTGCATGAGATGTATGACATTTACCTTTGAAAGCACAGTGTCCTCGGGTACATTGGGAATAAGAGTTCTGTGTTTATGTATTTCAGGTGTAAAGGGAGATCGAGGAATACCTGGAGTTACAGGAACGAGGGGATCTGCCGGCGATAAGGGCCCCCCGGGGACCAAAGGAGTGGCAGGTACACACATCTGGAGTGAAAAGGGTGAAGGATGTAATGGATGTTTAACCTATAGAGGTGTAAAAATGGCTCATGTGATGTTGAGGTGTTCCAAGGCTTATGCAGACTATGAAGGTATAGTTAAGCTGAATGACCTGTAATAGTGCTGTAATACAGGGGTGGGGTTCCGTCACAGCTGTGGAAGGGCTGCAGTGACCTCACAATTAACACATCATCACCCTCAACCTGTTCGAGTTTACACTGCCTGATTGGTGAAAAATCTGAATGCTAAATTTACTAAATCAAAACCAATATGAGGCAAAGAAGGATTAAGAATTTATCCTCACAAGGCAATGACTCAGCCATAGTATGTAATTGAAATGTAAAAGAAACTCAAAAGTTTTTCTGATTTCCAGCTCTTCAAAAACGGTATAATTTTTAAAAGATGGCAGTAGACTCAGGCTGGTACCCCAGCGCAGTGGGTGACACTGTTACTTCACAGCAGGAAGATTGTGGGTTTGAATCCGCCCGGTCCGGTCTGTGTGGTGATCACATGGGTTCCCCTCAGACCCCCAGTTTCTTCCCACGTTCAGAGACACACATTAGGCTTACTGGAGACTTTATGTTGCCCTGAGGTTCGGTTGTGTGATTGATGGTGTGTTTGACCAGCCAAGGACAGGCAAACGGTCCAGGGAGTTCTCCTATCAACATTGAATGACGCTTCACTACTTTGTGATGCAATGAGTAATATTGTCATCTAAAAATAAACAGGTTTCCCGATTAGTCTTGAAAAAATTGAGTTAATCAGCTATTAATTACTAATCCAGCAAAGTGAACTGGAGCTGGTTTTGCACAGTCATGAATTAAACTGTGAGGTTTTTCTCACGGTATTTATGTTGAATATGGTGCATCACTGAATAAAAAAGGTTTACCACGACTGACTCATGTTGAACGCAGATATATGTTTGGTCTGACTAAACGTTGACATGGAGGTGTGTAAAGCAGACAGACCTGTAATATTGAGATAGTTTGATTCACAAGCTGACTTCCTCTCTGTCCTGCAGGAACTCCAGGACCACCTGGTCCTGCCGGACTCAACGGACCCAAAGGAGACCTTGGTACCACTGCAGCAACTATTTACAATGATAGATATGTGCATGGGTACATGTGCAAGTGTACATCTCCATAAGTGTATTAGCATGATACTGACATGGATGTGATTGTTACAGGAACCTTTGGAATTCCGGGTGAGCCAGGGCCCCCAGGAGCAACAGGCCCAACAGGAAATGCGGGGCCCGCTGGGCTACGAGGTGAGTGATGAGCGGTACCTCCAAATGTGGCTATTTCAGTGAGCAACGTGTTATATCAGACTCCGTCTACTCACAGTAACACTTCCTGTAACAGGACAGCTTCTGTCTTCCTCTTTACAGGGGTCCCAGGGGTCCCGGGCCCTGCAGGAGCAAAGGGAGATCGAGGAGCACCAGGTGCGGTCACACTCCTGCCGAGGTTCTTCTTCTCTCCCGCTGATTTAGCCTGAATGAAAGAGACTGTCACAGGCTATAGACGTATAATAAAATGTATCTTTCGGTGCCAGTGCTTCAGAGTTATGAGTGCCTGTCTTCAAGAATTATGGTCATTTTCTTTTTTTACTTCATCATGATTATCAAACATTGAACTTTACTGCATAAATGTATTATAGTAATGTTCAGCTCAACTGTTTGAAACATTTGCCGTTCAGGAAAGTCATGCTGATTTAATTAAACTTCTACAGAGAGTTATTTGGCCATTGATAAATTTCTTTATATTTTAGCTGTCTACCACAGCATATTGGAGTTAAATGCGTGTATGTGCGTGCGTGCGTGTGTGTGTGTGTGTGTGTGTGTGTGTAACTTGGAATAAAAAAGATATATGATATTCAAAAGTCCATCAGTGAGAGCATTTTTACTGTGTTCACCTGTGAATATGTGGAATTACTCACCTGTGCATGAGATGTATGACATTTACCTTTGAAAGCACAGTGTCCTCGGGTACATTGGGAATAAGAGTTCTGTGTTTATGTATTTCAGGTGGAAAGGGAGATCGAGGAATACCTGGAGTTGCAGGAACGAGGGGATCTGCAGGCGATAAGGGCCCCCCAGGGACCAAAGGAGTGGCAGGTACACACATCTGGAGTGAGAGGTGAAGGATGTAATGGATGTTTAACCTATAGAGGTGTAAAAATGGCTCATGTGATGTTGAGGTGTTCTAAGGCTTATGCAGACTATGAAGGTATAGTTAAGCTGAATGACCTGTAATAGTGCTGTAATACAGGGGTGGGGTTCCGTCACAGCTGTGGAAGGGCTGCAGTGACCTCACAATTAACGCATCATCACCCTCAACCAGTTCGAGTTTACACTGCCTGATTGGTGAAAAATCTGAATGCTAAATTTACTAAATCAAAACCAATATGAGGCAAAGAAGGATTAAGAATTTATCCTCACAAGGCAATGACTCAGCCATAGTATGTAATTGAAATGTAAAAGAAACTCCAAAGTTTTTCTGATTTCCAGCTCTTCAATAACGGTATAATTTTTAAAAGATGGCAGTAGACTCAGGCTGGTACCCCAGCGCAGTGAGTGACACTGTTACTTCACAGCAGGAAGATTGTGGGTTTGAATCCGCCCGGTCCGGTCTGTGTGGTGATGACATGGGTTCCCCTCAGACCCCCAGTTTCTTCCCACGTCCAGAGACACACGTTAGGCTTACTGGAGACTTTATGTTGCCCTGAGGTTCGGTTGTGTGATTGATGGTGTGTTTGACCAGCCAAGGACAGGCAAATGGTCCAGGGAGTTCTCCTACCAACATCGGATGACGCTTCACTACTTTGTGATGCAATGAGTAATATTGTCATCTAAAAATAAACAGGTTTCCCGATTAGTCTTGAACAAATTGAGTTAATCGGCTATTAATTACTAATCCAGCAAAGTGAACTGGAGCTGGTTTTGCACAGTCATGAATTAAACTGTGAGGTTTTTCTCACGGTATTTATGTTGAATATGGTGCATCACTGAATAAAAAAGGTTTACCACAACTGACTCATGTCGAACGCAGATATATGTTTGGTCTGACTAAACTCTGACATGGAGGTGTGTAAAGCAGACAGACCTGTAATATTGAGATAGTTTGATTCACAAGCTGACTTCCTCTCTGTCCTGCAGGACCTCCAGGACCACCTGGTCCTGCCGGACTCAACGGACCCAAAGGAGACCTTGGTACCACTGCAGCAACTATTTACAATGATAGATATGTGCATGGGTACATGTGCAAGTGTACATCTCCATGTGTGTATTAGCATGATACTGACATGGATGTGATTGTTACAGGAACCTTTGGAATTCCGGGTGAGCCAGGGCCCCCAGGAGCAACAGGCCCAACAGGAAATGCGGGGCCCGCTGGGCTACGAGGTGAGTGATGAGCGGTACCTCCAAATGTGGCTATTTCAGTGAGCAACGTGTTATATCAGACTCCGTCTACTCACAGTAACACTTCCTGTAACAGGACAGCTTCTGTCTTCCTCTTTACAGGAGTCCCAGGGGTCCCGGGCCCTGCAGGAGCAAAGGGAGATCGAGGAGCACCAGGTGCGGTCACACTCCTGCCGAGGTTCTTCTTCTCTCCCGCTGATTTAGCCTGAATGAAAGAGACTGTCACAGGCTATAGACGTATAATAAAATGTATCTTTCGGTGCCAGTGCTTCAGAGTTATGAGTGCCTGTCTTTAAGAATTATGGTCATTTTCTTTTTTTACTTTATCATGATATTCAAACATTGAACTTTACTGCATAAATGTATTATAGTAATGTTCAGCTCAACTGTTTGAAACATTTGCCGTTCAGGAAAGTCATGCTGATTTAATTAAACTTCTAAAGAGAGTTATTTGGCCATTGATAAATTTCTTTATATTTTAGCTGTCTACCACAGCATATTGGAGTTAAATGTGTGTATGTGCGTGCGTGTGTGTGTGTGTGTGTGTGTGTGTGTGTGTGTGTGTGTGTAACTTGGAATAAAAAAGATATATGATATTCAAAAGTCCATCAGTGAGAGCATTTTTACTGTGTTCACCTGTGAATATGTGGAATTACTCACCTGTGCATGAGATGTATGACATTTACCTTTGAAAGCACAGTGTCCTCGGGTACATTGGGAATAAGAGTTCTGTGTTTATGTATTTCAGGTGTAAAGGGAGATCGAGGAATACCTGGAGTTGCAGGAACAAGGGGATCTGCCGGCGATAAGGGCCCCCCAGGGACCAAAGGAGTGGCAGGTACACACATCTGGAGTGAAAAGGGTGAAGGATGTAATGGATGTTTAACCTATAGAGGTGTAAAAAATGGCTCATGTGATGTTGAGGTGTTCTAAGGCTTACGCAGACTATGAAGGTATAGTTAAGCTGACTGACCTGTAATAGTGCTGTAATACAGGGGTGGGGTTCCGTCACAGCTGTGGAGGGCCTGCAGTGACCTCACAATTAACACATCATCACCCTCAACCCATTCGAGTTTACACGGCCTGATTGGTGAAAAATCTGAATGCTAAATTTACTAAATCAAAACCAATATGAGGCAAAGGATTAAGAATTTATCCTAACAAGGAAATGACTCAGCCACAGTATGGAATTAAAATGTAAAAGAAACTCAAAAGTTTTTCTGATTTCCAGTTCAATAACGGTATAATTTTTTAAAGATGGCGGCAGGGGCGTAGCTAGAACCGGGAATTGGGGTGGCACAGACACGTCCCTTTATGACAATTAGGATAGTCCTGGCTAGTTCTCAATTATTTTTCTTTATTGGCGCGTTTTCCAATTATGGTAATTGGCAACTGAAGACACGGTTTCTCATGCGATCTAACAGCGATGAAGTCATGGAGTAAATTCCGTAAAACTGAGAATTGGGTTGGACGCAACATCTGTTTTAAAGAATTATTAGTCCTGACCTGATCGCAGTCATTTTCATGATTTACAGAAGGTTCACTCCCAGAGCGCTCCACACTTAACAGGTGCTGCTTGTTCTCCCCGATTAGGTAAGACGACAATCATTCATCTGGACGCGTTTGCTTAATTTAAATCAACATTATTCAAAATTACTCTCTGTATTGAGTGGGAAAAAAAAGTGGCACTTGGCAGTGAAATAGGCTATAAAAAGCATGCGGCTCTATTTTACTTCGATTTAAATTATGCAAACGCGTCCAGATGAATGATTGTCGTCTTACCGAATCGGGAAGAACAAGCAGCACCTGTTAAGTGCGGAGCGCTCTGGGAGTGAACCTTCTGTAAATCATGAAAATGACTACGATCAGGTCAGGACTAATAATTCTTTAAAACAGATGTTACGTCCACCCCGATTCTCAGTTTTAAGGAAATTTACCCCATGACTTCATCGCTGTTAGATCGCATGAGAAACCGTGTCTTCAGTTGCCTATTACGATAATTGGAAAATGCGTCAATAAAGACAAATAATTGAGAACTAGCCAGGACTATCCTAATTGTCATAAAGGGACGTGTCTGTGCCACCCCAATTCCCGGTTCTAGCTACGCCCCTGGATGGCGGTAGACTCAGTCTGGTACCCCAGCGCAGTGGGTGACACTGTTACTTCACAGCAGGAAGATTGTGGGTTTGAATCCAGCCCGGTCCGGTCTGTGTGGTGATCACATGGGTTCCCCTCAGACCCCCAGTGCACATCTGAGGGAGCAATAGGTTACCGTGGCAACTACAAAACCGAAAACTAGTGAAGTTGGCTCGTTATGTAAATCGTAGATAAAAACAGAATACAATGATTTGCAAATCCTTTTCAACTTATATTCAATTGAGTACACTTCAAAGACAAGATGTTTAATGTTCAAACTTTAAACTTTATTTTTTTTTGCAAATAATCATTAACTTAGAATTCAAAGGCAGCAACACATTGCAAAAAAGTTGGCACAGGGGCCTTTTTACCACTGTGTTACATCGCCTTTCCTTTTATCGACACTCAGTAAACGTTTGGGAACTGAGGAGACCCATTTTTGAAGCTTTTCAGGTGGAACTCTTTCCCATTCTTGCTTGATGTACAGCTTAAGTTGTTCAACAGTCCGGGGTCTCCGTTGTCGTATTTTACGCTTCATAATGCGCCACACATTTTCAATGGGAGACAGGTCTGGTCTACAGGCAGGCCAGTCTAGTACCCGCACTCTTTTACTACGGAGCCATGCTGTTGTAACACGTTCAGAATGTGGCTTGGCATTGTCTTGCTGAAATAAGCAGGGGCGTCCATGAAAAAGACGTTGCTTGGATGGCAACATATGTTGCTCCAAAACCTGTATGTACCTTTCAGCATTAATGGTGCCTTCACATATGTGTAAGTTGCCCATGCCTTGGGCACTAATACACCCCCATACCATCACAGATGCTGGCTTTTGAACTTTGCGCCTATAACAGTCCGGATGGTTCTTTCCCTCTTTGGTCCAGAGGACACGACGTCCGCAGTTTCCAAAAACAATTTGAAATGTGGACTCGTCAGACCACAGAACACTTTTCCACTTTGCATCAGTCCATCTCAGATGAGCTTGGGCCCAGCGAAGCCGGCGGTGTTTCTGGGTGCTGTTGATAAATGGCTTTCGCTTTGCATTGTAGAGTTTTAACTTGCACTTGCAGATGTAGCGACGAACTGTAGTTACTGACAGTGGTTTTCTGAAGTGTTCCTGAGCCCATGTGATGATGTCCTTTACAAACTGATGTCGGTTTTTGATGCGGTACCGCCTGAGGGATCGAAGGGCACGGGGATTCATTGTTGGTTTTCGGCCTTGTCGCTGACGTGCAGTGATTTCTCCAAATTCTCTAAACCTTTTGACGATATTACGGACCGTAGATGATGAAATCGCTAAATTTCTTGCAATAGCTCGTTGAGGAATGTTGTTTTTAAACTGTTCGACAATCAGCTCACGCATTTGTTCACTAAGTGGTGACCCTCGCCCCATCCTTGATTGTGAATGACTGAGCATTTCAGGGATGCTGCTTTTATACCCAATCATGGCACCCACCTGTTCCCAATTTGCCCGTTCACCTGAGGGATGTTCCAAATAAGTGTTTGATGAGCATTCCTCAACTCTCTCAGTCTTTTTTGCCACTTGTGCCAGCTTTTTTGAAACATGTTCCAGGCATCAAATTCCAAATGAGCTAATATTTGCAAAAAATTACAAAGTTTACCTGTTCGAACATTAAGTAACTTGTCTTTGCAGTATATTCAATGGAATATAGGTTGAAAAGGATTTGCAGATCATTGTATTCTGTTTTAATTTACGATTTACACAACGTGCCAACTTCACTGGTATTGTACATCGGTCTCGCTCACACCCTGGGTGGTCATGAAGGGCAGTATGAAATGACTTGAGACAGAGAGAGTTAGAGCGTAACGCTTCAGAAGTGGCCAAAATTTCTCGGTGCAGCATGAAAAGGGTCTGACTCAACTCTGACATGCAGGGGCGTAAAGCAGACACCTGTAATATTGAGATAATTTGATTCACAAGCTGACTTCCTCTTTGTCCCTCAGGACCTCCAGGACCACCAGGTCCTGCCGGACTCAACGGACCCAAAGGATCCCCTGGTACCACTGCAGTGACTATTTACAATGATAGATATGTGCATAGGTGCATGTGGGAGAGCACATCTCCATGTGTGTATTAGCATGATACTGACATGGATGTGATTGTTACAGGAACCTCTGGAATACTGGGTAAACAAGGGCCCCCGGGGCCCCCTGGAGCAACGGGCTCAACAGGAAATGCGGGCCCCGCTGGGTCACGAGGTGAGTGATGAGCGGTACCCCCAAATGTGGCTATTTCAGTGAGCAACGTGTTATATCAGACTCCGTCTGCTCACAGTAACACTTCCTGTAACAGGACAGCTTCTGTCTTCCTCTTTACAGGAGTCCCAGGGGTCCCGGGCCCTGCAGGAGCAAAGGGAGATCGAGGAGCACCAGGTGCGGTCACACTCCTGCCGAGGTTCTTCTTCTCTCCCGCTGATTTAGCCTGAATGAAAGAAGCGCTTATTGGCTACAGACTTACAATATATATATATATATCTTTTGGTGCCTGTGGTCTAGTTAATTGCGCTTGCCTATGTCAAGTATTATAATTAATTATTTTCTGCTATGTTTCTGGATTAAGAAATATAGAGCTTTACTGCATTTAGGGAATTTAATGTTCAGCTCACCTTCTGGAAACATTGGCAGTTTAAGAGAAACAAGTGCTGCCATGCAAAACAAATCTTTCCTGCCAGCACTTATTTTAAATTTTCAACTTATAGTCCATTAAAAATCCATGACCTGCAGTGTGACCTGTCAAGGTAACTCAAGGTGAAAGGGTCATGGTGTCAAATGAAAGCCCATAC
The DNA here is from genome assembly GCA_029721435.1 of Gymnothorax reevesii. Taxonomy (NCBI): domain Eukaryota; kingdom Metazoa; phylum Chordata; class Actinopteri; order Anguilliformes; family Muraenidae; genus Gymnothorax; species Gymnothorax reevesii. The sequence goes on along the minus strand of CM056587.1, from coordinate 67,127,094 downwards.
AGGAGTCCCTATGTGCTTAGAGTAGTAAACATCTGATTATCTGCAACCGTTTTTGAATTATGATGGAAAATAGATTTTTTTTAACTTATGACCTTGACCCCCCTGATATTTAAACCCCGACGGCGACGGATCCTATGAAAGCACCGCAGCTCATGGTTGGAAGCAGAATTGAAAGATGCACATTTTGGTTTTGGTTTGAAGTCAATGGGATGAATTTGAAGGAAGTTATTACAAAAAAAGAATGATTTTGACATTTCCGATGACCTTGATCATGGCTCGATTACCCCCAAAATTTAATCAGGTAATCTGCGGAGCGTTGCCCACCTACTCTGAGAGTTTGAAGTCAGTCAGTGTAACCAAGTAAACGTTAGATTGTTTCCACACAAACAAACAAGCAGACAGACAGATAAAGAAACGGCACCGATTACAATACCTCGCCCCGCTGACTTCCTCATAGGCGCGGTAATCATGCTGGTTTCATGAAACCTGATTTTTGTTGTTATTATGCAGAATCAGGGATATAAGTATTTGGACATTGGCAAACTTCTTAATGTTTTAGCTGTATACCGCAGCCTACTGGAGTTCATACTAAATAATAAATACGAGCTCAGGGTGTGGACTGTCAGCTTTATTTTGATGATGATGTAATGATGGTGATGACAATGTTTATGACAGTGATGATAAAGTTGATGATGTTGATCATGATGGTGATCATGATGACAATGAGTATGACAACAATCGTGATTATGATGATGATAATAATAATAGTAATAATAATAATGCTTGTCCTGATTCATGGAGGATGCATACACAAGCATGCTGGTTTCTGATGTTACTTGTATTTGTACATTTTCCCATTGTGTGTGTATTCATCTGTGTTCATCTGCATGAACCGTGACTGTGTTTGTCTGCGTCACAATGTTTGTTCTACTGACTGTGCAGATCATGGACTGTTCTTGTGCATGTGAACCAGGTGTGACCGGATCAAGTGGTCCAGCAGGACAGACAGGAAAACCTGGACCTGCTGGCTCACCGGGACAACCAGGACCGGCCGGGAAGCCAGGACCAGCAGGTTTGGGTTGTTTCAGTGTGACAGGACCGGTATCAGCCGCAGCTCCCAGAGTCACCACCGGGGGCAAATGTTTACAGCTCTGAGCATCTTACTCTGTCTCCTACTGACACAGTAATAAAATTACATTCTAATATACTGTATGGCATATTTTTTTTCTTTTTCACTTCTTTATCCAGAGCTCAATAGTTTGTGCTGTGTCCAAAGATACAGGAGTTCGCCCAGCTTATGACTTCAGGCTCAGTTTGTGAGTTTTGTAAATAAAACTTGTAATCCCGAGGCTGCCATTTCTCTGAAAGTATATCTCCAATCCCAGGAATTGAATGTCTCCTCAGTGCAATCTGGACACCTTATACTCTCCTCAGTGTTTGAGTTAAGGGCATCATTTGCCCCGGTGCTTCCCTTCCCCAGTGACTTATCCTGACCTCTCCGGTGTCACTGCAGGTCAAAAGGGTGTACCAGGACCGCAAGGACCAAAGGGAGGGGCAGGTAAGTATGCGCCACCTTCCTGAATGTGTTAATGCAAAGACACAGAATGTGTCCCCCTTTTGACACTTAAATAAAGTCATCAACTGTTAGGACCTCTTTTGTCCTCCCCTGCACCTGCCTGTGGCTACAGACAGATCGTACCACTCATCTGCAGGGGGGAGATGAGATGAGCTTCTCATCCAGCTAAATTCATCCAGATAAATAATTTATTGCATCGTAAGGCTGCGATTATAGGTAGGACTTTGTTGTAAAATGTGCTGGAAATTGAATATTACATTTTTGTCATTCTGCGTCAGCCTTTACCCCATTATTCAGGCTTATGAATCGCCCCCCACCCTGCAGAAGAAGAAGAAAAAATGATGGCCTTGATTTATGTTTGAAATGACGAGAGAGGGGGCGGCCTGATCAGAGTTACTATAACTCTGTGGGATGAATATTGAAATCCTGGGTTACCTGAGGGAAAACCCTTCTCATTCTCAGGAAATGGATGCTTCACATTAACATTCCCCATTTGTATCAAATGGATCACATTCAAGGCTGTATAATACCCAAAGACTATTGAGCTGACAATGATTGAATTGAGGCTACTTTCAGATTAAGAGTACAAGACTGAGAACCTGATTGTCCCATTTTGGTCTATTATTAGAATTTTAACATCTGTTTTAGAAAGAAATAAAATATTGGGGAAGTAAGAAATTTTGTTCATTTGTTCACCCGATAAAAGATGGTATTGATTTGAGATTATCGGAGGTAGCTGTACATCTTTGCATGTCAGCATCTGATATTCTTATGTCCGTCTGTGAATGTGTCAGTACAGTGTTCACATACGAGATATTGCTGCATCGCATTTCACTTTGAACTTTGCCTTTGGTATTTTTCAAATTTGTGCCCTGTGCTCAGGTGCACCTGCTCAAAAGGGAGATCGCGGACCGGCGGGCCCTCCAGGACCAACAGGATCTGGAGAGAAGGGCCCGGCTGGGAGCCGGGGGCCGGCAGGTATGAGCGTCTGGAGTGTGGGGTCATGAGGTCACAATGCTTATATTTCACCTTTTATGTGATGTCTGTCCTGTTATATGGAGGCGTGCTAAAGCTGGCATATCTTTCACATGTAAGGATGCCTCACCTGTAATATGGAGAGATTCTAAAGCTGCCTGCAAAATGGTGCAATGCTAAGGCTTACTTACCTCTGACATGGATGCACAGTATTCTAAAGTGGACTCGTCTAATATGAAGGTAGATATTAGTGGGCGGCGTGTAATAAGGAGTGTGCAAGGCTGACTCACCAGTTATATGGGCCTAGGCTACGGCTGACTGGCTTCTTACATGGAGGAATGCGAAAGCTAACTCATGTAATATGGTGATATGTGGCAGAAGAAACACCGATAATATGGGGGCGGATGTGCTTTGACTAACTTGCCTCAAACGTGGCGGTATACTAAATCTGTCTCACCGGTAACATGGGGTGGGTCAACGGACCCGCTGAAGATTCCAGCCAAGGCCAGCCAGAATTCTAAGCTGGTTAAGAGGTGGTTAAAGCCGGTCTCTATAGCTGAACGAAGGTGGTCAGAGCTACTCCAGAGTAAGCTGGAGTCAGCTGTTGAAGGGCTGGTCGCCCAGCTAAAACTGTCAAAAACACAGTTTAAAACAATTTGACTAGCCTTAGCTGGTTAAAGCTGGAATTGTCAGCAGGGTGGGTTGACAACCACTAATGTGGAGGTATGCCAAAGTGGCCTCACCTGAAACACGGAGGCAGGTGTGCTAAGACTGACTAACAGTCATCTCTCTCTGTCCCACAGGACCTCAAGGTCCACAAGGTCCTGCAGGGCCCAAAGGACCGAAAGGAGACGCTGGTAGGTGCTGCAGCAGAGATTATTTGATTACATCATTCAAAAAAAAAAATAATAAAATAAAAAAAACATTGCTTTAAGCTATATATTCACAGATATATTTAATTTCCTGTCTTTGAGCCTTTCAGCTCATGCAAAAATTTTCAAATAAAATGTAGTTTTCCGCTGTATTCGTTGTTTTGGTAACACATGGTTTTATTCTGCATTTATCTTGCAATGACAATGTGCCATTCCAAAATCAGCAGGTGAAACCGCGACATGGTTCTGCTGAATATTGGGTCTCTAAACATCACTCATTTATTAAGCTGCAATGGCTGACTCAAGCATTAATTTCATCTTAATGGCCACACTGGCAATGGAGAACTCTAAAATTACTCATAAGAATTTCTTGACACAGAGCAGGATCAGAATTCATGCACAGATGAAAAACTAATCTAAACTCATTCCTAGGTTTTATTGTAAATTGTGGTCAGGCAATCCAGGTCAATCTTTCAAATTGTTTCAATGAAATAAGACCTTTTAAATCACATCGCTTAAGTCTCCAAGACTCTGGAACAGCCTCCCTTACAATATTAGAAATGCTGAGTCTTTATCGCCTTTTAAGTCTCTTTTAAAGACTCATACTTTAAGGCTTGCTTCTGCTGACTTTACGGTTTAAATTCTTTTTTTTCTTTTTTTTCTTTTTTTACCCTTGTATAACCAGGGAAGTCCTGTAGAGATTGAAATCTCTTTCTCAAGGGAGCCCTGGGGGTTGAGGTGGGGAGGGAGAGGGATATTTGCACAGCCAATTAGATCAGGGGATGATTTGGTGGCAGGTCGAAAGGGCCAGGTTTGGGACTTTTATTGTATGGGTACGTTTTTATTTAAGTCACCTTTTATTATCTTAATTCTTCATATTTTGATTTTTTATTCCCTACTTTTCCTCATTTTGTTTTATTGCTTTTATGTACATTTTTTCCCGTTTGAGAAGAACTTTGTGCCGTATTGCTTGAAAGGTGCTATATAAATTTATTGATTCATTATTATTATTATTATTTGAAACATTTTTATGCAATTCCATTGTTTCAAACTTCCGAGTGAAGAAAAGCGTGAGAGGTCTGGAATTATGATTGATTTCCATATTACTAGTGGCGAAATCCTCCATAACGCATATGAAACTGATAAACTTCAGTGCACAAGGACTTCAATTCCGCCTGAGAATCTCTTACAAACGCGCTGATTGAATAATTTCTGACTACAGCACGGGAGTGTGAATATGTCATTTTAACTCAAGCCGAATGAGTTGAGAGCCCTGTGAACAGAATTCTGATCATGAGATACATCAAATTGTTGTACGAATCCCAGTAATCAAAACGCGCTGATATCGTGAGGCTCAGGGAAACTGGCTTGATAAACTCGCCCTGAACTGAACAGATATGGGGGGATATAAAGGGAACCAAAAGGCCTGATTATATTGGGTGCAGGTGTGTGCAGCTGAGGTATGTGCAGGGCGGTGTGACGACAGATGAGTGAACAATCAGATCATGAACGAGGGGCGGAGCAGGTGCAAGACTGAAAACGGAAAGCATGTGGTCAGAGAGATGAAACTTGGTGATACACTAATGCACAGAACTGCTAAAATAGACAAGGCAGCATCAAAACTAATACTTCCAAAGGAGGAGTCCACTTGCAAAGCCTTTAAGTCAAGTTGGTCCATTTTTTAGAAAAATCAGATTTTTTGGTAGTGTTACGACCCGCACAAAAACGGAGGCAAACCGCAAAATAAAAGTGGGAGAGGCGTCACAGGCTCTAGTTTCTCCAGGGGTTTTTAATTGTATTTCAAGTTCAGAAACACACAAAAGAAAGTGGCGTTTTTTTTTTTTTTGGAGGTACAAAGCAGTCGGCCAGGACAAAAGCGGATGTTGCACAGTCAGCGAACCCTCTCCATCTTGGCTCAGGGCAGGGCCTCTTATATAGGTCCTGAAGACATCAGGTGGTGAGGCAGCGCAGGTGCACAACCTGAAATGAAAAGAAAAAAAACACATTCGCCACCAAAGGCTGTAAGAAACAAAACAATTGGGGCAGAAGACCACTATTGGAGCAGAGAGACGTAAGTGTAGGCATAGAAATTTTCTTCCATACCAATTTTCACTAGACTGAAACTACTAGCCTTGCAGACATAATCCATGAGGCAATTCATTATTTTTTTTTAAAAAGAGATTACTTTGATTTTGCTACACAAGGTTTTGACTTAGCAGGTTTTGACAGTGTTTAAACCATACCCGTTGCTCAATAGGTGAAGGTATTTGACTCAGTACCCACTCTACAACAACTGCAACTCAATGCTACAGACAGCACAATGGTTGAATAGCTGCTATGACAATGAAAACGACAACTTAAATGTGAGTTCATGGGTTCAAATCCCCCCTTTATGGTATCACTATCATCGCAGTTTTCTGAACTGCCCAAACCAGTTAGAGTCAGAGAAAAGCTGAACCGGCTAAAAAAATGATTGGTTCCTACTAGCAAACGAAAACGGAATCACGTTTCCACTTTGGCTGATGACTTAGCAGACTTTCAAAGAGTTTTCCTCCTTGACTTTGCGGGTTTCATTTTTTCCGTCACAATTTATAACATGATTTAGTAGGTTTTGAAAGTGGAGCTATCAGTGGGACGTGCGCAGGTGCCTGAAAGAGAGGCTAAGGGAGATAACTCATTTATTTTCAAAACTTGACTTAGCAGGTTTTGCAAGTTGACTCCTCAAATACAAAAGCACATGAAACAGAACTATGTTGTAGACAGATTCATATCCTGAAATTAATTATACACATACCTCCCAAGTTTGAAGGATCGAAATGCTGGTCCACAACCACAGAGTTTGATTTTGTTGGGGGTGGGGGGGTGCGGGGGGGGACATTTCCTTATCATTTTGTTGCTCGGGGGTGGAATTTGCATTTAAATTCATTCATTCACAATACATTATCATGAGTAAATAACGCGTAAATCTCTCAATGCGCAAATTGTGGGGTTTTTTCAATTGCTTGCTGGTCCCTGGGTTTTGCTATTCAAATGCGGGTCGGACCCACCAGATGCGGGTCACTTGGAGCTAAGAATACACATTTGTACAGTATTAGCTTCCTACCTACTTCCTGAACAAACATGGACTAGTTTAGTACAACATAAATGCATAAAAACACATTGTGAAATGGGAATTTATAAATATATTACTCCAGTGTTGCTAGTCTTTGAAAATTAGAGATAAGAGGAGAGTTGGCTGGAGGAGGAAACTTAGTGTTATTAATTAATCCACCAGAATATTGTTGACAGATGAAAGACAATAATAACAACAGAGCTTACATTAACCCCTTATATCAAAAGACATTAGCAGCCTAGCTACAAGATTTTGTTCTTTTTTATTTTAAAAAAGAATGTCTATATCTTTGGGGTTGAGGTTGAATTTTCTTGATTTTTTTTTTTTTTTGAAGACATCAGCCTCAAATGTTCTTATAATGTTCTTCTTTTAAATCTGGAAATCCATTTAAAAATATTATTTTTTTCATTGGATAATAGCTTTAGACATTTATTGTTTAATTAGCTTTTGCAGAAACTGAAAAAGCCCTCTGAGGAGCACTGCAGTTTTGTAATGAGTCTTTCCATTCTGTTATCTCAAGTCCCTCACTTCAAAGCTCACTCTCAGCCTCAGGATGTTCTTAACATTTCGTAATTTTAGGAATTTTTCAGCCTAAAAGTTCATAAAAAAAAAAAATATATATATATATATATATATACATATATTATTGAAATCAGGGCACCTTATTGATTGGATCCGATGACTGAAGCTGACTCAGTTACAGTCAGTGCAAAACTAACACTTGAGGTCGCTGCAGAGGAAATGGAAAGGGTGGCATCAAAAAATCATTTGAGGAGCTGCTCAAACTAAACACAAACTTTGCACAACCATCCTTAGTGTAAAGAATATAAGCATGAGTGAGAGTATATCTGCGTGTGTGTCAGCATGATACTGACATGGATGTGATTGTTACAGGAACCTCTGGAATACCAGGTAAACAAGGGCCTCCGGGGCCCCCAGGAGCGAGGGGCCCAACCGGAAATGCGGGTCCTGCGGGGCCACGAGGTGAGTGATGGCCGGTGCCCCCAAATTGTGGCTATTTCAGTGAGCAACACCTGTTATATCAGATGCCGTCTGCTCACAGTAACACTTCCTGTAACATGACAGCTTCTGTCTTCCTCGTTACAGGGGTCCCAGGGGTCCCGGGCCCTGCAGGAGCAAAGGGAGATCGAGGAGCACCAGGTGCGGTCACACTCCTGCTAAAGTTCTTCCTCTTCTCTCCCGCTGATTTGGCCTAAATGACAGAACCTCTCACAGGCTACGGATGTATAATAATACCTCTTTCGGTGCTCTGTCGCTCCACATGGGGGATTCAATCCTGCAGCCCCGCAATTACCAAACCTTCACTGTTACACCACCATAATTACCCCACACAGGCTGCACCCTCCACTGTTACACAGTGAACCCATTATTGCATCACACTGCTGCATGCATTTCCTCCCTCTCGATGGCCCAAAAGCTTTTCTGATCAACTTTTCCATTGAGGAATGTTTAATTCGGGCTACTAAAATGAAAATATAGAGTTTAAACCAGCACATAACTGAGGAAGGAGGGTCTCAACCTGCAGGATTACTCTTGGTCAGTACTTGTTATTATTATTATTATTAGTAGTAGTAGCAGTATTAGTATTAGTACTGTGTGCTTGGGGCAGCATGGTGGCGCTTGGTGTAACACTTCCACCTCATTGCCAGATTGATGTGGGTTTGAATCCAGTAATTGTTCTTATGTTTTTCAGGAACCAATGGAAATCCTGGAGCAAGAGGTTCAAAGGGTAACATTTCTATACTTCCTGCAACATCACACAATTCACTGTTATACTCTGCTGAAGACCATGTGTGAAAACATACTGCATTATCAGGTTTGAAGGACTAATGTACGCAGGTTCAGTGGTATGAATTTGCCCTTATATATTACCTGCTGTATGAAGGTATCTGTTTGCCCAGGTAAAAGAACGGATGTGCGATTGGCCAGACTGAGAAAGTACAGACTATGGATTTTGACAAATTAGCTTATCTGGGCACCCTGAATTTGTGTATGAGTGTGTGTGCATGTGTGTGTTTGTGGTGTGCATGTTTGCTGATTTGATCCTTGTTTATGATTGTGTGTGTGTTTGTGTGTAGTGTTATTTGCCTGTGTGATCACTGTGTGTGTTTGTGCATATATGTGTGTGTGTGTGTGTGTGTGTGTGTGTGTGTGTGTGTGTGTGTGTTTGAGATTATTGTGGTATGCATGTTTGCTCACGTGATCATTGTGTGATCGTGCGCTTGTTTGTGTGATTGCTGTTTGTCAGTAAGCATGCTTGCTTGTGTTATCAGTGTCTGTGTGTGTGAGGATTTACGAAATGAACAAGAAGCGACAACCAGTAAAATACAAAAAGGAGGCTTTATTTCTGAAGGGGGAAACCCCCCAACAGATCTGGCGACAGTACAAAGTCCACAATCCAAAGTCAGAATCCAAAGGGCATAATCCAGGTTCGTAAACAGGGCACCAATCACAAAAATCATAGTCAGACAAAAATGGGTCAATAAACAAGAATGCAGCAAAGTACAGGGAGAATGCAAAGCTCGAAGTCTAGGACGGTCCAGTCAGAAAGATAATCACAATGATACAAGGCAAGAGAAGCGTGCACAGGTAGCAAGGAAGTAATGATCTGACAAGGAAGTGCTACAAACAGACATCTAATATACATTTCCGGGTGACTACATGACAAGGGAACACAGGTGCAATCAATGGGAATGATAATCATGGATAGACACATTGGGAACAAACTAATTACATGAAATTGGCCGTCGCCAAAACGCAGACAGGGATCACAAGACAAACCTATGGACAGACAAACAGCTCTAGTCACGGAGTACTAATAGTGTATAGTTTAGAGAAAGGAAAGCACAAAGCAGTTTGTGGAGACCTACAGAGATCGCAGCAGAGATAATTAGGGAAAGGCAAGGAGGCAGAGACTAGAACAGGGCGAATGTTGAGAGATCGTTAGTCAATTAGGAAGTGCAGCTATACAATCCCGAGTGCTCGTTCGTAACTTAGTCAAAATATACAAGGTTAGTGTTGGTTCGTATTTATCCAAAATAACAAACTGTTAGTAGGAGTTAGTAAAATAGTAAAAGTAAGAGGAAGGAAGAACACGAGATAATGAAAGAAGATTGAAACCCAGAAACCAATAAATCACCCGAAGGCGTGGCATGGAAGACTAGGGACTGAGAGCGAAGACACACTCATGACAAGACGGGGGAGACGAAGTGCAAAGCATGGAACTGAGACATGGCCTGATAAACTATGAATAAACTCAAATCTGGAAAATAATAAGACATGAAAATCTGAATGACCAAAACACTATACATAATCAAAGAATGGTCTGACATAAGCAGAGGTCAAGAAACACATGGGTCAGTCAAACATGGCACAAGGCCAGGCACAGAACTTGGGCATGAGCATAAAACTTGGTACATGGCATGGCAAAGGCAGAATCACAACAGTGTGTGTGTGTGTGTGATTGTTGTTTGTGGTATGCATGTTTGCTTACGTGATCATTGTGTGTGTGTGTGGATGCGCGTGTGTGTGTATGTTTCCTCATGTGATCATTGTGGGTGTCTGTGTGCAACTGTAGTTTGTGTGTATGCATGTTTGCTTGTGTGATCAATGCGTGTGTGTGTGTGTGTGTGTATATATATATATATATATATATATATATATATATATATGTGTGTGCGTGTGCGTGTGCGCATGTGTTTGGCATGTATGTGATTTACAATCAGGACTTCTCATTCCAGGAGATCCAGGACCTAGGGGTCCACAGGGGAGCTCAGGGCATCCAGGGGTCCAGGGGCCCAAAGGAGAAAAGGGAGATGCTGCCCTTCGGGGGCCAGCGCCGGTGCGAGGCCCAGGGCCCTGTAAGTGTCAGTCCGATCACGCAGATTCTTAGAGTCATCGCTCTGAGTCACACATGATCTCTGAAACATGAGACTCGGATCACCCAGCGCACCCTGGTTCTGTTTCCTCTGTCTAAAATATCTTTCAAAGAAATGACAGCCCTGAAGTCTCGTTCATATCACATCACTCATCTTATCCCATCTATGATCTTCAATATGTCAACACTGTAATACCAAATCAATATCCGAGTGAGATTTATTTATACCAGTTGAGGTGAAAAGGTAAATATTTAAATGAAATCTTAGAAGTATAATGGAAGAATTAAAATTTTAAACATTCCGTCCAACGCCTGAAACGTGTACTGTTCTGATCTTCCATACTCAGGGGCGAAAAACGTTCGGTTGGTTGGCAGCACCAGTCGCGGGCGTGTAGAGATTCTATACAAGGGCCAGTGGGGGACGATATGCAAGGACAATTTTGATGTGGGCGAAGGTGTGGTGGTTTGCAAGAGTCTGGGTTTCCACTGGGCCAGTAAAGTCTTTGTGGCTCCGCCGGGTAAGTTTGCTGGTCCATTAAACCAATGTATTGCGCTGACTCATTCACTCTCCAGTGAAGAAAAAGGTTTGCACCTCACCCGTGAGTCTGGATGGGCCCATTAGAAGCTGCATGGGTCATGACCACAGGACTGAACAAAAACTGAACTGTATGTATTCAGTCAGGAATTATTAGCACCCCTCATGTAAATGAGAAAAAAAATTTATTTTTATGAAATGGACAACATTTATACAACAACTAGTCATACTCTGGGTATATGGGCAAGCCATACATGCATTTCTACATAATATGAAAAAGCATAAAACACATTTGGATTGAGTAATTTCATTTTCAAATTAGTGGCACCACTTTGACTCATGTTTTGTAGCGCCTACTGGGAGAGAATGCATGGACTTCTCTTCCAATTATGTCTGCCAGGCTGGTCATCAGTTTTCTTGGTATCTTGGAATACTTCTCTACACAGAACATTTCAAGATCCTTGAGGGTCCGATGCTTTTGCGTCTAGACTGCTCTTCAATTCCAACAGCAGGTTTTCAGTAGGTTTCAAGTATTTAGACAGAGTTCACAAAATTTCGATAAAATCTAGATTTATTTGCTCCCAAAACCTTTTTTGGGTAATTTTTGTGTATTTCTGGGGTCATCATCCTACTGAAATACTGACCAAGGCCAGGTCTCAACCAGTGACAGCTTCTGATGGTGTTTGAGTAAAATATCATCATACACGATCTACCATTGTCTATAGCCCGGTATATTCACCAAGCATGCTGTACGTGCTCATGGGCGAAAGTTCCATTATGATTTTCTTCTGACTACAATACTAATCCACAGTTTCAGAAAAGCCCGGCAAAGTTTGGCCACCGCTGAATTTTGTATTACATATTTTCATCTCTGCTGCATTTTGATTTCATTGGACACATTCCTTCGGTTGCCGAAATATTTTTTTAAATAATCCAATTCTTTCCCAAAATACTCTAAGAAAGGCTCTACTGCAAATGCAAGTAATTGCACACATTGCTTGAAATGAGAATGTCTCTTTTGCTGATTGTTTATTTTAGTCATATGAAATGTTTTCATATGCGTAAAATTTTACACAAATAAAATGCGTGCTCATTTTCACGAAGGATGCCAATAATTTTGGAGCTCACTGTTCACAACCAGGAACAAAATTGTGAATAAAATATGCACAATAGAATTGTTTCCTGAACTTCAGAGAAATTTAGAAAATTAGACTTCAAAAACTGATTGCAATTGAAACGGACACAAACGAGAAATTTCTGATACCCTGATACCCCTGAGTTACCAGAAAGCTTCTGTAAATCAGATCTCTGCACAACAGGTTAAAGGGAGTAAAAAATTGCACATAATCCTGTTATCGGTGGATGAATAGTCATGAATTGAGGAACCACTGTATGCAAGAGACTTTTTCTAGGGCACATATCATGTACCAGTGTCCGGGGAAGAAAATGTTTTGCAAAGGCGGCATTGCTTAGTTATCCTTGTCCTTGTGAATTCTGTCAAGTAAGGTGTGGCGCTGGTGTCAAATTATTTTTTTCACATAAATAAAAGGCCAGTTCCCCTGCCATCTCTTCAGCTAACATGACAACACTGTTTATTTCAGGAACGGGACCGATCTGGATGGATAACGTGCATTGTTTGGGCACAGAGCCCAGCATTTTCCTTTGTCTCCATGCTGGCTTAGGAGTCCACAACTGCAACCATAATGAAGACATTGGTCTGGAATGCTACTGACGTCCGAGGTCTTCTCCGGACAGCATTCTCTCCGCGAGGAAACCTGCCGAATGCACAGGGGCGCCAAAATAACTTCACCAAAGACATGGCAATTTGCTAGCGTTTGTGAAATAATTGTGTAGCCGTTGTTGATCAACAAAGTAATGCTCATCGGGGAGTAACATTATAGTCCACCATTGAGAAGCAGCCCAGATGCTGCACTTACAGATGTCAGGATTTTTAGTTGTTTGAAGTTTGCTGGCTAATGATAGCAAGCTGTTCATGCCGATGAGTGGAGACTTGCAGTGATGCATGTTATCAAGAAAATCCAAACTTATTTTGTCTTGTAAATTTTATGCAATTTCATAGCACTTTCATTCTTAAATTGCTAACCTTCGGGCATTTTGCTGGTTTTAAGAGCTAGCAGACATCTATGCTCACCGCATGCAAATTTGTCGAGCCTTCATGGCCTCATGACGTCTTTATAGCAGAGCTGCCATTGATTGGTGGACTATGATGTTTCTCCTGAATGAAAATTGTGTATACAACACTTATATCGAGATAGCTGATTATGCTCATTGCAAAGTGCTGCTAGGACCGAAGAGAGGACATCTAAAGGGTTAATACTTATTCTCATGGGTCATGTCAGGGGAGTGACCTACCAGTTGTTTGCATCCAATTAGGTGCCTCCGACAGAGAGTGCAGGCTTATAGATTGAACTTCAAAATGACGAGTCAAGGGGAATGAATTTTTTGGCGCACATGATGTATGTAATGTGAAATAATGCTTTGTACATAGTACATAGTACATGCTAGTACAGGAATCTCTTTAATCCCAGAAGATATACTAAAAAAAAAACACTTTTACTGTGTTCAGTGCAGTTAGAGTGTGAAAAATAACAGAACAAAGGATTATTAACCCTTTGAGAGCCAAATAAATTTTCAAGGAATTAAGATTGTAGTTATCCTGAGCTGTTGAAAACCTATCATATGTCAACTTGTTGAAAAGAGCTCCCGGGGGAGCTCTTTCAAACAATTTGCCACATGATAGGTTTTCAACAGCATCTGGTTTTGATATCTTACACCATTGGGCAACTATAGTTGCCTTTGGCGCTCCGAGGGTTAAGTGCACAGGTACAGCCAAATTTATTTATATTACAGTACCGTGCAAAGGTCTTTTGCTCCCAAGATTGTTTTTTTTTTTATTTGATACTGGATGACTATTTTTGTTTTCAATATCAGTAATGCTGTAGATATAAAGCATATTTGAAGCATCAAATGTTAATTAAAAAGAAAAAAAGATTTTACAGAAGAACTTGGTATTTCACTAAATACAGTTGATAGAAATACGGCATGACGGAGCCCTGATCTCAGCATCATGAAGGCTGTGTGGGAAAAACAGAGGGAGACCGACGTGAGTGAGACTGTGAGTCGGCAGAGGAGCTGTGAAATATTCTCCAGTACGCTAACAACAACCTAACAGCCAATAATCTTATAAAACTACAACACTGCAGGACAGTGTCCCAGATTTTTAGGTAAAGGATAGTCACACTAAATAGTGATTTGAGTTAGTGTTTAACGGTTCCCAGTAATTCATGGTACATTTTTCGATATTTAGAAAGCTGCGACTATTTTTGGAAGCATTTTTGCATCGTGAAATTGTCTCAAATGCGCCAAAAACTTCTGCATAGTGCTGATTATGTAATTTGTGTTAGTGTTTATTCTTTGTTACCATCCCCTCCTTATTCCACAGTACCTTCATTCATGACAAGATTAATTATAATACTAAGCATAATTCCTGTGCTTTTCTCATTTTTTTCCAATAAAGCATATTTTTCACTGTGCTTTCAATTCTGTCTGCACCCCAACATGATGGAGGTGACCCACCAATAAAACATCAGAACCAGTGATTCATTTTGCTGTGGCTTTTGTTGTAATTTCTGCAGCTTTTTCTCATCATACTATGGATGGCTACCGATTAAGTAATAACTGTATTTCTGATCATACTGTAGAGTACTGTAATTATCTCTATCAATGCAGTAATGACAGCTTCTCATTATACTGTAGAGTACTATAATGGAGCTTTCCGACCTGTCAATCACGTGTAGCAAAAGAACCAATCATATAGCCTTATCTTACGAAGGTCCAGCCTACCCCAATGGCACCGCCATATTGTCCCACGGTTAGTGCGATCTTTAGCTGTTTGCAATAAGCCAGGTGTCTTCTTCCGAAAATGGTTCGTAGATGCGCTTGGGGAACGTGTAATACTGGGGAAAGGTACCTTGCTCAGCTGCAGGGACCTCAAGTTATCAATTTTCCAAAGCCAAAAACACAGTTGAAGAAGTGTTTGCGATGAATTAAGACAAGCGTGAGACCTCACATGCAACTCAATGTGAACAGGATCAACAAACACAGTGGACTTCTGCATGCTGCAAACCAGCAGTTATTCTGCTGAGAGGACAATTCCTTCATGCCACCCAGCACAGGCATTCACAACACTGGATAATATAAAACATGTAGCTGGATGATGAAGGATTTTGTAATAGCATGAAGTCATCTGCTTAGAAACTTTAACGTGGGTAAAGTTGGCCAGGTAGCTAGCCGGCTGACTCAGATTGTCATTCCCTTACACTGAAAAAATTGAGACTTTCGATCAAAGTAAAAAAATTGTGTCAACTTGTTACAGCAATTTTTTTTTTAGTTTTTCTCAATTGAAAAAACAAAAAAAAATCAGCTGCAACAAGTTGACGCAATTTTTTTACTTTGATCGAAAGTCAAATTTTTTTCAGTGCAGCCGAAATGAGTTAAGTTACCTTGTTAAAGAAATTTGTTTGGAGGAAAACGCTAATATAACGAACATTAGATTAACAACTTGATTATGTCTAAGGTAGCTAGTTTAAGGGTTAGCTGCATTGCTTAATATGATTTATTACAAAGTCCAGCTTGTGTATTGCCTGACTCATGACCAGCTGACATAAGACATTACACTGGATCCAGAGTTATTTTTAGCTCAGTGACGGCAACAAACGAATGAAAACTACATACCCTGCTTTACATGTGCAGCACGATTCCTGTGTTTTGCCTGGTTTGATCGAAATGCGCAGTTCTTTGGCTTTTCTGCATTGATCGCCAGCACTTTGCGATTACTCTTTTATCTCCATCATCCTTTGAAAAATTGAAGTCATGGATATCTCCCTGCGTTAAAAAGTGAAGGCTGCTGTGGAAGACTTTGCCGGGGAAGTTGATGCATTCTCTACAAAATATACCACAATATTTTCATGAATACACGTGCAAGAGTTCTGCTCAAACTTCTGCTGTGCTAACAAGTTGACACAATATTTGTTTTACTTTGATCCAAAATCTCAATTTTTTGCAGTGCAGATGTGGGCCGCAACACTAACTAAGAATGGGGTGGGGGGGTGGGGGGGGTGGTCAGAGCTAGTTGGGAAGGTCCCTTATGTCACTTTGAAAATAGTAAAATTTTAACTCATTCCAATCAGGCAGTGGGACAGGAAATGGGTCTACTTTACTTTTTGCTAGCTTTGCAACCGTGAGTATCTGTCTGCTCAAATCTGCCTGGAATCATGGAAAAATTTACATAAGCACGCACACTTGCAAAGAAATTGACTCAATGCTATTTTCTTCCGGAGCTCTGAGAGTGTTTTTGACTACACCCTTTGCGCCCTGCCATTGTGAGGGATGCATCTTGAATTGGCAGCATCTCACTAATACATGTACATAGTAATGCACTATTGTGGCCATCACCTTAAAGAATTTAGTACTTTACTGATTTTCAACAGCAATGGAAATCATCTTCATTTTTTAATGAGAAAAATGGATTTTATATATGTATTTTAAAACTCTATTTTATCAATAACTGGCAAAATATATCAAATACCTAGTTTGTAATATGTATTTTTCACTGTAAAGCAAATTATAGCTACACTGCGGAATATGTCTAATATAACGGCAAAAGGCTGCACAATTACACACTAATTGGCCGAAATTTATGATACTATTTTTTACAAGTAATAATAAGCCATGGCTGATGACTCAGACGGAGTAAAGGAAGTAAAGAAGCCCAGTTTTATAGATGTATTTCCACATTTAAAACATGTAAAAGCCGGTCATCATTGGTTAGGCGAGGTATCTGGGCTGACTCACTCTGTAAAGGAGCTCTGCATTATGGGTGCAGGTTCAGTTTGGTCGTCCCCGTGTCGACTAAGGCCATCTGCCGCAGGGAAAGAAACAGGGTGAGGTCAGCATTGCTTGTCCCTCTAGCAGGCATGCCTCGGTTTTTAAACAAACACATGTTCGTCATAACAGAGACTCTAACATGCTCTCCGGGTCTATTTTTCACCTTCAATCCCGTTGCCTGCCGCTTTGCAACACAAAGAGCCAGTTACAGTTAGCCGGGAATTCAAACGTGGCAAATTTAGCACTATTTGTTGAACTTCTTCACAGGTGTACAGTTATAGTGAAATAATGTTCAACCTTTTAACATCTTTCAGTAAATAACAATCGAAACCTTGACGCAGCTGTGGTATAAGACTAATTACAGTAGCGTCTATGGTCGATTATAGTTGTGAGTCAATTAAATAGCTCTTTTTTTTAAAGGTACATTCTGTAAATGTTATATTCGGCTTGCTTTATTATGTGTATTCTTTCTGCTCAAACTGACATATATTAGTTTTGTACTTTGGGAAAAGCACTTTGCCCATCTGCCTGTGGGATTCCTGGCTGGAACCTTGTGACTGTCAGCCAGTGTTTTTTTCCTTGCAAAATATCATACAATGATGACATATTTCCCGCCATTGTCACCATGTAATGAAATAATACTGCTAGTCATGCTTATGTTCATTTTAAACCCCCCCTACCCCCCCTGCTCCCTCCCCCACACACACACACACACACACACACACACACACACACACACAAAACACTGTCACCATTAACTCCTTAAACTCAAATTTTCCACTTAAGTTTCCTCTTAAGTTAGTTCAAAGTCAGAAAAAAAGCATTTTTCTTTATCTGTACTGAGATAAATATTCAGACTCAGGATACCAGGTATTTATGGCCACAGTATTACACCAAATGCAAAATAAATGTTGTACATCATTTTATATACATTTCCCAGTAATTCAGCAGGAGATGTTTGGGATAGTAGAATTTAATATTGGCTCGAAGTTTCACAGGTTTGAATGCAGCCACCGCATTTGATGGATGCGTATGTGGGTCTGCATGCTTTATGGGGTTAACATGGTTATGCATCTTGTGCTACAGTCAGTATTCCTTGATTATCGGCCTGGTCCTCACAATGCTTCTGGAGAGCCAGCGAGGAAAGATGACAGGCTATACAGCGGGTCAGAGTTGGCTTATGACACACGCAGGTTTGCGCCTGTAACTGCTACGCCTGGCGTTGTCAGCCTTAAAACAGTTTATCAATATTCATGAAGAGGCACACCCAAGGACAGAAAATCCATCACCACTGCCATTGTCCTCCATCTTCATGAATATTTATCATATGCATGAAGTTGGAATGTTTCAGGTAAATAAAATAAGAATATTCAATGTTCGGAAATAGGAGTCGGCCGTCGGCTCATGAGAGTCAGTGTCCAGAACCTTCTTTACCCGCCACTGCAGCTTTCTGTAGGGAACTGTAGGGAAATGGAACATTTCGAAAAGCAGAAGCCTGACATCTCTTTCATCGATTTCAGCACGTAAGATAAGGAGGTGAGGATTGAGGCTACCTATAGTGGTCTAAAGGGATGGAGAGAGGCATGTCCACTCTTCCTGTGGTTAAAATATTCTGATTATTATCCGAGCTAAAAAAAAAAAACTCATCTGATATTACTAATTACCTCTGGTTGATGAATTTGACTAATCAGTAAATTTAAGT
This sequence comes from Gymnothorax reevesii, assembly GCA_029721435.1. Classification (NCBI taxonomy): domain Eukaryota; kingdom Metazoa; phylum Chordata; class Actinopteri; order Anguilliformes; family Muraenidae; genus Gymnothorax; species Gymnothorax reevesii. Next base: position 67,108,517 of record CM056587.1, on the reverse strand, counting down.
GATTGAAACACAAGACTCTGAAGAACTATTACTCACTACACTACTCATTACTCATGTTTCACCAATGTTAATGATTAAATCTCTTTCGTCTGGATACAGTCCAGTTTTAATGTGCTCCTCTTGGGCAGGGGTCAGTGACTTCCTGTCAGTGACTTCCTACTTCCTGCTCATGAGGTGCGAACGCTGGCTGCGGTTTTCCTCAGAAGCCCTGGCCAAATGCAATGATTTGTACTTCACCCACAGATTAGATCACCGTAAACAATTTAATGAAGAGACACAAGAATATTCATTAGCGATTACGTCGTGGGAATACACCCCTTACGATATTTGTGTTCCCCTTAAATAGGTTTGATGAAGGGCTATAATTCTAACAAATAATAAGTAATAACGCAATCCTCCCAAATTAAAAGAGGCAATTTGCTCTTTCGCAGCATTTCCATTATCAAGTTGCAAATGCAGTTGGCCGGAGAACAGAATTAAAACCAAAAAGCTGTCATTTTAGCAAAACATCGACAAGCATTTATGGGTCTCTGTGTTCCAATCCTTTTGTGCCACTATTTGTCAAGATTAATTGGCCCAATTTAAATAGACTTGCGGAAAAGCAAAAATTCTCCGTCAAAGTGGAAAAAAAAATCTGACAACATTGTGCTTCTGTTGTTTGTGGCTGGTCTTCTGCGGAAGTGAGCCCTTCTGAAAAACTACTGTAGTTCCAATCCATAGTTATCATAGGGTAAATGGAGGGTATTTTTGCCACCATAGTGTAGTATTACTATTATGATACTTTATTTATTTAAACTACAGCAGTACAGTTGCGTGGAGTATATTAATATTATGGTTCTGTTGACTGTGGTAATACTATAGTTATAATCTGATGGCTGTAGTACTTCTCCATTATACTATGCAAACTTTAGTAATATTATAGTTATGCCATTATTACTATAGTATACTAAGAAATGACGATAGGATGTTTTCATAAGGGTGGTGACTATATGTAATAGACAATTTATCCCAAAATTTTCAGGTTTGGTGAGAGTGGGGTCACAGTTTTGCATATGACACGGTTTGATGAAACATTTCACTGCACAGCCGTAATTCAGCTACTTCAGGCATCTTTAGGAAGGCAGCATTAATTCATTTCAAATCTGATCAATTTCATTTCTCACAAACTTAAAGGCCATTGAGGTTTAATATTCCATGTAAGTTATGCCTGCTAACACTGCTAAATTGCCTAGCTTGAAACATTTGATTGATTTTAAAATTCAAGTTGTAATTTAACAGGGTCACGGCGATGAAATAAAAGGCCGTAATTTTATTGGAAAGGGTCATCGCATAACTCCTAAAACCTCGACCGCAGGTGATATTTGCGTTGCGTGATTCACGCACATTGTCAGTTGCGATATACAGGGCTCTATATGAATATGGCACAGCTTTTTTGTTCTCTGATTCACAGCCCAATCTTCCTCGGAGGAGGAGATGTGTAGGAGCGGCGAGGAAACGCCAACTAGCCTCTAAATCCCGCGATCTTCCATTACTTTTTCAAAGTCGCGCTCCTCATTTGGAATGGTGGTGACCTCCTCGGCTCCGGTCCCAGGCATCTATATGCCGAGGGAGTAGCGCAGCGATATCTACATACAAAACGCCAATTATCATTCCGCGGCCCCCTCCTCCTTCTCCAGAGTCCCGACTCTAGGGGCAGGCTGGAAATAAAACATGAGGGCCCCTTCCTCCTCATCTCACACTCAGTCAAACCTGGGGTCAGCGCGGCCCGCTCCCTGCCCCACACCACCATTTATAATTGAAGGGAAATGCAAATAAATAATTAAGCGGGTGAGCGAAGGAATCTCTCCGAGACAGAATGAGTAATAAGAGCATATATTTCTGTCCTTATTAGCTCCTGGTGAAGCCTAAATGCTGTCGGCCATTCGCATCCCTATGAGGCCGTTTTAGCTGGAGTCTATTTTACTCTATTGTTAATCACTGCATCCATTTGGCTGCATTGTGGTGGAATGCGTCAACTCTGTGTTTAAGCCTGCGAAAGGCTATGTACGGTGTGTTCCAAAACATCATTTTTGTTTTTCTTAAATGCCAATATTCCTCGTTAGTGGTGACTTTATACTAAATATACTGTATTACGGCCTCCATATATTGTCCTGAACTGCATTAAGAAGTTTGCAGAGGTGGGAAAATCTTAGCTCTGCCCACCCTATAGGTTTAATGTGATCTGCACACTTTAAGTCCATGAGTTACTTTTTTTTCACCCCAGTAGTGTCATTTGCTTCTAACTGGGGCAACAATGATCTCAGATTTGTCTGTATTACAGCCTAAAGGTTCAGAGAAGTTTGTTGTCGCTTCTGCGATGCATTTCTCACCGCCAGTCATATCTTGCCCAAGAGATTTTCTTGAAGCAAAAATCTTGGGGGTGAGGCTAAATGTAATTTTTTTTTTAAATCAATAATTTAATGTTGGAATCAGTATGAATTAGTTGTCACCATCATTGTTTTAGTACATTGCTGCATTAGGTCACTGCTGGTGGTACAGATTGGTTAGCTTGCTAACAGGCTTTTCATTTTCAGACAGTGCACTGATTTTTACCCCTTTATTTTATAGGATAGATACCATTATCTGGATGGATAAAGTTGTACTTTTATTAAACTGAATAATCATGCACCACCAATGCAGTTGCAGCAGCAGTTAGCTCGAATTCAGAGGCTCCGTGATTGGCCTCTTTCCCCGCCAACTTCGCATGAACAACGAACAGTGCTGCTTCAGTATCTGACCAACGATTCAAATAATTGCACGACATCTCAACCAATGAAAATTATTTTTCTAATAAATACTCTGCCAAAGAGCTTACTCGCTATGTCCAAGCTGGGATAAGTCACAGCTGTGTACAAAATATGCTACTGAACTACCAGCACAGGAGATGCAATTATAAAACCAAACCAATATAAGATCAGCGCACTGTTGCTCATCTCTAATCTCTGATTGGCCTGCAAATCAAAACAGTTTAGAATCAGATCTGTTTTTGTCCATGCAGCTGTGTACAAGCTATGGAAAAAAGTGGTGTCACCTTCAGATATGATGTTTATTTGAAATAAAGTAAATCCAGCTTAAAAAAGAAGAAGTTAGGAGGAACATTTAATTCCAGTCATTATTAATTTTTGTGTTTTGGCTATTAGGAAATGACTGTATATTTAGCCAGGTATGAGTTTACTGGGATCTAAGAGTTCAAACACATTGGCCTTTAGTGGGCTCTGTTGATTCATTATAGTCATGTTTGTTTTCTGTAGATAGCTCAATTTTTTGGTTATAGACGAAAAAATATTACGAAATTCAATAAGGATCTGGGTCAGTGGCAATCTCTAAACCGAATTTAGGGTGAACGTGCCTATTAGTTTTGCCGCTAGAGTGTTAACAAACAAACACACAGAAACAAAACCGAACCAAAAACAATACCCCTTCCCTCACCCTTTGGGTGGGGCAGGGTAATAATTTATATCTAAATATCACTTTTTATGTCAGTATTAATGTAAAATCTAAATATAGAGCATGGCTCGAAAAAACATGATGATGACATGTATTTTTCATGATAAATAATAGTTAATACTAAGCTAGACAGGAAAATCATGAGAAATGCTTGAATGCCATAAAAGAAAAAAAAATCCATGTGAAATCATGATTTCCCTGTTTGCTTTTGGGATTCGGTGTTGGGTCACAGCACTTGCTCATGGGATTGTGGTGACCGCTGCAGTTTTGTCCCGAGCTGTTTCCTGATTCAGGGTATGACCTCACACCAGCGTCTCAGCCCCTCCCCTCCGTAATGCCGAGCAGAAGGCCCGCGACCCACAGGAGCGGCGGAAATGGCGTTCCGCGGCCAGCTGGACCTCATCCATCTTCGCCCGAGGAGCATCCCCAAGCAGTCCAGGCGACAAATTATCGATCACCAGGGTGGCTGGGGTCTGAAGAGCCGGGCGCGGCCCTGCCCGGGCCACTCAAAATAAAATGGCCGCCTGTGCCACTTGTACCCTGCTGTGCCTGAGTTTGGTGGTGCTGGGGTCCCCTCCTTTTCTTTTAATCTGTCACCAATGCATTTATGGCAGTTTAAATTGGACATGACGCACTGATAAGAGGGCATTATGCCAGTGAAAAGGAAGAATTAAAAATTGTTTCCCATCATTAAAAAGTGTATAATTGTAGTACATTCCTCTTCATCTTTAAAAATGCAAATCAATTCCTGTTTATGCTTTGCTCAACAGAAAAGACTGTTTCAAAGATACACACCCAGACAATGTCCTCTAATTCTGGTATTTTTTTTCACCACCCAAATTTGAATCTCAAAGTACCAGCGAAATACCAGTATTAGCTCTCCTGTTAGTCTAGATATTACCAGTTGAGGGATATTTCGACCTTTCAGTTGTGTGATTCTGTTCAGTCTAGCATTATGTATAAACTAGAATATTGGACATCACGGCACATCTTTTTTTAGGATTTTTTTTTTTTCCCACACATTCCTGGAGGTGGATTGGAGAGTTTAGTCAACCAATTTAGTCTAGAGTAAGTCTTTTAGAACAGGCAACTGAAAGACTGAGGAGGTCCTGCAGCTGATAGCGAGGGTTGGTTGCGCAGTCTGTCAGGCAGCGAGTGAGAGGAAATGAGGAGGGATGGGGGTGCGGGTGAACAGCGGGGTCCCGTGAGCGCTGGATCCCGCCCAGCAGCGGCAGTGCCTGTGCCGCTGGGACTGGGGGAGGTATGATGTCTCCCAAAGAGGAGGCGTCCGGAATCCACCCACCGCATGTTCCTGTTTGATAAATGATTCAATCATGATTTAACAAAAAATAACCCACGTTTACATTGTGTAAGAATGCCTGAGATGGCAGAATGAGCGTCTGTTGTGGTTTTCAGGCCGTGTAATAAGTACATTTTTTATGTTATTTAGGTCATGCAACTGTGCTTATTTTTCACTGATTACCTACGTTATTTTTTTATTTGTCTTGCTCTGATCTCCATTCACTGGGCTGTTACGCCCCATTCTTAAACTTGCCTGATGGGGCGAACAATAATGCGCTACTGATCCAAAAACCCAGAGACAACACCTTTTAAAATAACCAGGTACATGGGATTTATTCACTAAAGAAACAGACAAACATCCAATAAACAAAATCAAAATGACCAAACAAAAAAAAAAAACACAACACAAATCCCATGCTGAGAGGCATCAAACATCACAGTCCGCAAACCAAAAGCCTCTCCCCTCCCAGGCTGCACCAGAGCACGGCATCCAGGCTTCCTTCACAAGCCAGGTGCTCCTCGATAAGCAATGGCTGGGCGGAGCTAGAGGACAGGGAGGGAAATGGGACAAAAATCACAGGGACCACATACAGCCGTAACACCCCCACCCTTAAAACAACAAATAAATATTTTGTCACAATCAAGCGCAAAAACATTTCAGGTTCAATTCAGTACTTCTATTCCAGAGTCTAATGACAAATTAGAATATTAATTCATTGAGATGAAGCCAGCTCTTTAAGTCAATAAGTGGTATAAGGCTGTATACTAATGGTAAGCCACAGCTAAATGCCCAAATCTGAAGCACTGAGTCCACAAGCCTCAGAAAAGCAAAATCACTACCTCTGATCCTGTAGACTAATTGAAATTGCACTGAAAACTGGAACCAAGCAATATTCCTGAGAGTGCACAGACCTAGATGGGACAATTCAAGCCTCCACATGAAGCTAAAGTTTCAGATTTCAATCCTAAAACAACCCGGGACATTTACGGACTGAAGGTGTGAACTCAAATGTGGCACAAACAAGATCACACATAAAGGCCAAATTAAGATGCTTACACATCAACATCAGTAATGAGCAACACAAACAGCTAAAATCAGTGGCTTCCACTCCCAAGTGGAAAATGGCTACCACCACATGGTGAACCACACCAACACAATGCTGCAGCATTTCCCAAGACATCACAGCTACACTGGTGACCAACACAAGTCGAGTGCAACAGCCAACAACCAAAAGGGTCATGACAAGTAGGCCAACTACAGAGGTGCTGTCATACACCAATCAGCAACACAAGACCCCACAAAATGGCTGACCACTACCACAACACAAAGTGGACACCATGCAGTCTTCAACCACATACACTAGTTACTGGGATGAAAATAGGAAACCAAGCAACACAAAACTGGGAGGCCACACCCACCACTCAAAGATCCACTGATCTGTGGGGGGTACATCCCAAACACAAGTCACAACACAAGTTTACTGCAAATAAATACACAACAGCAGTAACACACAAGTGACCACACAATGTGGACCGTAACCTCCACTACACAAATTAGTCACACTGTAATCAACCAATGCTGCCAACATACACCTAAGCAGCATCCTACAAGTGAGCCAATGAATGGAGTGCAGTTACCACAACGCAAAGGTCATGAATCACACATCACTGCATACAGAAGCATTTCACAGCTGCACAAAACAAGGTGGCCAAACAAAAAGAAGGGTCATCTCATCCAAAAAGGATCACAACCAGTTTACTGCACAAAATGCAAAATCTGAAGAACTACACACTGTAGAAAGGCACCTAAACCCCTACCTGCCTACTGAGGCGCACTAACCTGACTAGTCTTCAGTGGCTTGGCGAGCTCGAGGCGACTTTAAGCATTAAATTCAGTGCATCACCAGAGACCAGAAATGTGGCCAACTGCAATGCGCTGAAGCGTGCCTCCATTTAGGATTACCACCAAAAATAAGAAAGGCAGAACAACAAAGTGGCAAGCTCTTCAAACCTGCGATTGCTGGGCGGAGCTAGAGGAGAGGGCCGGACTAGGGACAGACATCGCAGGGACCGCATACAGCCGTAACAGGGCGAAGGGGACAGAGATGTGAGAGACGGAAGAAAAGACAGGCAGCTGAAGACGCTTCGCCTAACTTACAAACAGCTTTATTATTACTGCGCCGACAGTAAGCTGTGTTTGAAAACCCATCAGGACTCATGCTGCTTTTGATAATGTACTCCTGTTCAGCAGATACATATTGTTTACAAACGGTTCATTCAGTGAAAAGCCTTTTTGAAAGTTTATTGAAGTGCACCTGATTCTAATTTGTGGATTAACTAATTTTCAATAATTTGCATAACATATGCCAAAAAATCTGTGTAGTCTGTCACGTCCTGAGTGTTTCCAAAATCAGTTGCCCTGCAGTTGAGCTTTCCTCGTTAGTTTAGGTTTTGCCTCGTTTATTGATTCTGATTATTTAATTATTGTCTTGCATTGTTCCCCTCGCTCCTTGTTTCACTCCCCTGCTCTCACAGGTATTTTACTCTGTTGATTGCTGTCATGTGTATTTAAGTTCCTGGTCTCTATCTTCCTTTTACTGGATTATTGTAGCCCGTGTCGTAAGTCTTCCATTTTCGAAAAATAATCTAGAACTAGAATTTATTTATTATAAAATAAATATAAATAAATAAATTATATTAATTATTATATATATTATAGCCCTGGCGAGTGACTTCTTCAAGTCCCATTTTCACTCCTGCTCCAACATGCACACCGGCCCAGTGTGCCCTGGATTATTTTGAGTGTGATTCTGGTTGCTGAACTCGGACCAGACTGTCCCTTACGGTTTGCCATACCTTAATCCTGATCACTCCTGCCTGACCACAGACTTTCCAGTGTTTAACTCTTCAGCCTGAAAGCTTTTAAGTTTCCATTCAAACTTGTTAAGGCCAATTTCTGCAAATTCGATGAGCTGCACTTGGCTTTGTTCTGCTCTTCGTGATAATGGTCAAAAATGCAGAAATTATAAATATGATATTTTTCAATTTAGATAGGTGGAAAACCATGTTTATTTAGCAAGCATGGTGATACAAACGAGTTTCTTTAAATAATTTATTTTACTGAAAATATACTTAATCAGCAAAACATCACAATACATTAGTTTCATAATCCAAAACTGAAGAAATTGCTAAAAAAAAAAAAATCCCTGAATTTATTATTATAAGTTTTTTATTTAGATGGATGTGTTCTTTTCTGCACATCTGTCTTGAAACTGTAGAATGAACGCTCGCTTTCAGTAATTTATGATATATAGAAATAATGTCACCAAAAAAAGCAAAAGCAAAACTGCATTTGACTCGTCACTTCGCATCATTGCACACGCAGTTAAAATTACTCTTCAAACTTGAATGTGTTGCTGGATTATGGGCTTTAAAAGGGCCAATAACAGCTTTCCTTTAGCAGTAACAGAATCCAGGCTCAGCATTCACCTCCCTGTCCTCAGATAAACTCCCACCATTTCATCATGATGCCTTTAGCCATCATCAACACAAACCGCAGCTGAGCCCGAGCCAGTCTTTCACCCCGGGCCTCGAGGTCCACAGGTCCACAGGTCAACCATTCATTTTGGGTTATTGGTTCCGCGGTCATGGTGAAAAGCCCGACAGGGCAGGCAACAACTTCCAAGCCCTGTGACCAGGCAGAAGAAAACTTAATCGAGTCAGAACCAGCCCACTCCTCTTCTATCTTTCTTTATTTCTTGGATCATCCGTCTATTTTCACAGACTGCTGTGATACAAAGACCTCGCGGTCATCCCATCCTCCTCTGCGGCCAGTCTGTTAGACTGTTAGCCCCCTCATCATTAATGAAAAGTCAGCGCCCCTTATCAGGCAACACATAACAACATTTCTGTTTGTCTCTAATGCACAGCTTATAGCTATTATAGCTACAGCTATAGTCTTAAGTTCATCATTACACTTGGTCCTGATGCATCAAAACATGTCTGATTCATTGTCAATAATAGCAAAACAAACTTTTTTCTCATGTATGTCGATTATTTTCACGACAGTTAATATATGCTGGGGGTGCAATGATGTTGCACCAGATGACAAATATGTCCAAATTTCAGTTGACTTAATTATATCTATAATTAAACAGCCTCAAAGCACACAGGTTTATATGTTGGTGCATTTATATACCTTGATCACATTTTCTCAACCGGATGTGGAAACTTGTTAGACCTCAATTCAGGTGACAAATGCACCGTATTAGCAATGAATTCCATAGGAATAACCTCCCTCGATGCGTCTGCAATCGTGCTCGATATACTGCAAAGTTAAAGTCTTTATCAAAGAGCGTTCTTAAGGAGTTAAGAAGAAGAGTTCAGCTAAGAGGGAGCCATCTTAGGCTAAGAAGGAATCTGAGAAACGCGTTTGCTTCTTACTGGAGCCTTAAGAAGGATCTAAAGAAGCTCTTAGCGCTAAGATCTTCTTAAATGAATCTGAGAAACGTGGCCAAAGGCAGTTCCTGTATCTCTCACTTCCTTATTCCTCTCAGTTTATGTGCTGTGGCTCATATGTTCAGTAGAACGTGGAAGAAAGACCAACAGGTAATGCTTGTGTCCATCAGCTTGGCCGGGAAAAGTGTCTTTGCGGACAGTTCATGTTCGGTTGAGCTGGGGTCACTTCAAGGATTCATTATTCAGCCTCGTCTCCCAAAGGTTTGCTGTATAACTGCTGTTGATGCAGAATCCTGATTAATGAGGATAAATGAAAACAGGCAGGGTTCACTGGAAACCCAGATATTGTGCTGCTCTTGATTGTTTTGTGGAAACCGATTACCTCAAAAAACTGTGTGGGTCAAATTAATGGTCTTATGTTCACAGCACTTAAAGGTAAACTAATGTTTCAAAGTACTGTGAATTTATCTTGAGTTCTGTCCACATAAGAGAAGTGGGCTTACTTTTTCTTTTTTTTTTTCGGTAATTGGTTTCCACAAAACATTTGAGTCAGGGTTTATAATGTGGATGTGAGCATTTGTCCAAAAGCAGATTGAAATTATGGATAATGCAGAGGCCGAAAATCTAATGAATGCATATAATCTGACAAAAAATGACTGACTATTCACTGACTAGAAACTCTGAAGCAAACTCAGTGCTGCTAAAGTGTTCTGAACAGCCCGACATAAACAGCAGTGTAAGCTGCTTCTAGCACTGTGACGCTATATCTGGGCAGTACTTTGCCTTAACTAATCAGATGTATTTGCACTTTGCAGTGAGGCTCATTAGTAGCCAGGGGGCCTGGTCCTCATCTGCGATGCTGCACGGAGCAGCTAACCTTTGAGAGCTGCCCGTCGGGACCGACACTCTCGTTTATATACAATGCATGTCAATTTCAATGTTAAAGGGCAACTAAACATCATTTGTGTATAAGTGAGTTTTTAAAAGGGTGGTGGCGAGGTGGAGGGTGGGGGCAAGCTGCAGTATGCTGTTAGAATAATTTTCAGATGGAGCAATTACGAAAGGGGATGCAGGCAGTAGATGAACTAGCATCCCTAGCTTTCAGGCCAGGAAATAGGCTTAGTCTTACATCTTTATTACATAGTACCAGGACGTGAAATGCTACAGTATGTTTTTGCAAAGATACTCAACAGACATTAAATGTTAAGAGAATATTCTCTTTCGATTTGTCCTCAAAAATCTTGGCAAACAGTCACCTCAACTACTATAAGTCTTGACTAGAAGGGCACTCAGTAGAGCGCATACCTTTGCTGCGCCATATGTCAGTATTATTCGTTCTTCCGGATCTAGAATCTAGAATGTGTTCCCTATCACTTCCAAGATTAAATCAACTCATCCTAGGATTACCATCATTCTACAAAATTTTGTGCCTATTCTTACATAACTTTTTGAGTTATTCTGTTTACAGACAGACAGACAAACAAATGGCTAGGGGGATTGTTGTCGAAATCGTCTGGTGTCTGACTCGAGACTAGGGTCAATTTCCTAACTTGGTCAACAGTTACTTAGTACTTTGACCTTTGCCTCAAAACTTTAAATGTGTGGCCTAGGACAACTGGATAATATCGCTTAAGGCTGGCACACATTACAGGATTCTTCAAACCTTCACAGATTCAGAGACCACACACTTGATGATAAAAAAGTACAGATTGCACAAGCTCTCTCTCCTCTGATCTTATAGTGTGTGATGTGCACTACGGAGCTCACCACACGCTAACCGACTCTTCAGCGGAATATCAGGTTCTTCACTCTCAATATTCTAAGTCTCGCATAGTCAAACGTGTTTTTTTTTTGTTTTTACTTCCTCTTCCGTCAGTCAGCTGACTCAGCTCGCGTCTTGATTGGCTTTTGTTCGGTACACGTGACATCACACACTGTGCGTGCTCGGCTCCTCTCGGAGCACCCCATACACCACAGGATTTCTAGTCACAAATATCAAACGTTCATTATTTACGATCTCTCCTTCGGAGCGGATCGGACCGGACAAAATCACTCTTAACACACCCCACACCACAGGAGAATCAGACACGATGTCGTTTGCAAACATCAGACAATCGGGCCTTCGCTGGCTTTGATCGGAAGGGGGAGTTCGGGATAAAAATCTGTCCGATTATTCTGTAGTGTATACCAGGCATTAAGGGCACTTCGGTGGAGCGTATACCACCGCCACGCCAAGGCAACTCTGTGCATTAGTTACTTTCCTTGGCTGATGTAGAGTATTGTTGCATTCTACCGCCAGGAGTCAGCAAATGTGAGTGCTGGTTCGCAGAATGTGCTCACATTAAAGACCAAATCAGCAGTACTTTGCAAAATAAGTTCCCGTTGGCAGATGAGGATACTGACTCCTGAGGGGGCCAAATATTTGGCGCCTACATCGTGCAAACTTTGGCCACAAAGATGGCTAAAATATTTACACTGGAGAGGGGAACTGTGTCTGAAATTACGACATCATATTCCAAACGCAGTACAAACAAACTGTGGCAGCAAGTCATGACTCTCCTGCAGGGACAGACGGACTCTTCACTGAATTGTTGCAATAACTTATTGCACTTGTGATCTTCCTTCATGGGAAGTGAGAAGTATTACAGGCTTTTGTGGGTTCTCATGCTGTGTTGTGTTAACATCTCGCCGGGTCTATTTACGGTTTCCATAATGTGCATGAGCTTATATACTAGCTGATGGAGCGACTGATACATGAGAGAATCAGTGGCACGAAAACTTAAAATGTCAAAAAGTGCTAAAGACATCAGAAGCTGAAGACATCAGCTAATGATTATGTGTCAAACATGGGCGGTGCACTGGGGGTGTGTGGGGGGGAGGACGGGGAGAGGAGAATGATGGGATATTTCAGAGATGAGAGGTGCGTTGGAGAGAGAGGGGAAGTGTCGGTGATGGATTGCGGCCCTCGGCGGAGAGCCTTATTATGAACGAGGGCCCGAAATAGAGAAGTGACATATTTCTGACACGGAGGCGAAAGCTGCGGCCATTCTCTGCGCCGTGAATCATCGAGTCTTCCTTTAAAGTTGGCCCTCGCTACGCTCTACGCAATGGGACGACCGCATAACTCAGCCTGCAGCATCGCGATCCACCCCTGGACGACACGGAGGACGTCACATTACGGGGACCGCCGCAGTCTGCTTTGACGGGTGGCTTCTCGCCTCCGACATCTGGATCGCTAACCAGCCTCATCTTCTTTCATGGTTCGTCCAGGCGAAGCTTCCATCTGGGCAGGGAAACATTATTCATTGCTTGATTAAATACATAAGTACCGTATGCCTGCCATGATGGGTTTCATTTCATATCTCTTCAATTGTGCAGAAGCAAATTACTTTGATGCTTCATTTCATTCTTATTTTTGGCCTGGTAGAGATATATTATCTTAATGTTTTCTAAAACCTAAGATGTCTTTTATTGTTATCGTGATCTATTTTAAGTGCACAGCTGCATTTTTCACAGGACAACTGCGGCTGCTTTTTGCCACAACTGTGAATCTATCAGTTTACCTTTTTTGCTGAGAACTTAATCCCCATGTCACCTTGTATCCATGGAAATAAGATATACGAAGGTTGTATGTCTGTATGTTTGATGGAGAGAGAAAGAGAGAGAACATGGGTATAAATATAGAAGTTTTTTTTTTTTACATCCCCTCTTTGACTCCTTCTGTCATGGATTGTACTGAACTGTCAGGAAGCTCAGCTGCGATGGTGCAAATTAACGGAAATCATTTTCAGCTGAGGAGGAAGAGTGCGAGGGCATTGGTGACTTAATGAGTCTCCACAGCTCTTAACACGTGTCTGTAACACACTCAGCCGCTTGGCCCCGGATACAGGAGGGCGAGAGGGCAGGAGGGCCAGTGCTTTTTAAGTCAGTCCGCAGAAGTCAGAAGCAATTGTCCTCCGAACCACTTTTTCCCGGTGCCTCCAAAGTCACTGATGTCACAATCTCTTATAGCCTTCAGCCGAGGATGGCCTGTGTCAGCATTAAATTTACCGGGCTCAACAGAACTTAGTGTCCACGACTGCGGGGTGTCAAAATACTGTCACAACTGTGTGTACAGAATTAAATCTCTTCACTTCATACAACTGACCAGATATTTATTCATATATATATTTATCAGACATTTCATTTCCTTATTTATTTATTTATTTTGATGAGTTCATATGTAAAAACATACATAAAAGCAATTCTAAAAATTCTTAAATATTAACCAGTAAGTTTAATATTCATGTGACTGCATAATCTAAAAAAAAATTCTATGAACAGATTTAGGAAAAGTAAAAAAAAAAAGAGAAAAGAATAAAAAATAGATGTCATTTTGAAACAACTCAGCACCCAATTTACAGATAGCCTAGGTCAGCCCAATTTTAAAACATGATCCAGGAAAAAAAGGGGGGGAAAAGTTAGCGCAGTTCACCGTTATAATTGTGAAATGAATATGTATGTTAATCACACTCAGTAAACAGTTGGGCTCAGAAGACACCGGTTGGTGGAGCGTAGGCAAAAGAGTTTATCTCTATTCCTCTATTATACACGTCTTCAGCTATACAATACTATCGGGTCTTGGTTGCCATGCATTTTGCCTCCTAATTTGCCATATAGTCTTAATCAGAGACAGATCAGGACTGCAGGCAGACCAATCTAGAATCTCCGATCTCTGTTATACAATAACACAACTAGCTCACCTGCTTACAATCATCATCTGTTTCACATCACTTTATAACTGCAATCTGCCACAACATTATTAGTCCTAAATTACCACTGAACCTACTTTTATTTTTATTTTTTTGGAGTTTATTACAATCATCATATTTTACTTAAGTGTACGTTATCATTTCTTTTGGTCATTTTTTTTGTTTTGTAAATGTAATGTGACTTTGTCCAAGAGCAGACATCTTTTAGTCAAACTAACATGAATTTCCTGTCTGAATCTGACTTGGTTTTAATGCTCTCTCTCTCTCTCTCAATCATTTTACTCTTCAAAAATCTGCTTTTGATTAAAATATGAAGAAACTGCAGCACATTTATGGACACGAAAATCTAAATTTGCTCCCTTGGTCATTTTCATGCCAATATAATATCAATGTTCGTTCATCTCACAATAAACGTGTGACAGTGATTTAAGGTCAGTTATTTTCTGGTCAGAAGTTCAAATGGTAAGTCCTGTGGACTATGTTATAGAGGAAGTAAAAGTTGAAACATGACAGAAGTTTAGAAATTTTGAAATCGTGCAACATTTCATCACACTAGACTGACCCTTGACTTTTTGGCCTATAGAGCTGTCTTCAGGTCATCAGCACTGCCTTGTGGGGTCACAAAGGTCATTGACTTCTATTGACTGCACAGAAATTGCATTTATTGCAGCATTATTATCTCATGTTGTTCTCTTTCTGATGCAATTTTTGAGCTTGCAACCAAATATTTACGCTCACGACCTTAACCAGTTATTTCATAATCTCGCGCCTGTACGTCTTGGACTGTCCTGTCCTAGTTCCTGGGTCCTGTGCATTTAATCTTTCTTGCTGCATGTTTTTGGCAGTGTGGTATTGGACAACATCAAGATCTGACGCAAGCTCACACTGTTATAACGGCTGTTAGTCAGTGATAACAACATCTTTGAATGGTTGTAACTTTGTGGTGTGTTGTGGCCTGTTGCAATATGCAAAAAAAGTGATTGTGGGAACTCAGCAGCAGTTTAAAAGGCACCACATGGACAAGTGAATGATGGAGAGAATTCTCTTAATGGATCATAATTTATGGGCAAGGTATAGATTTTTGGATTTTGAAAGGAGTAATTTGCAAACGAAAAGTTTAAGACAACACATGGATTAGAACGCTAATAAAGATTCCCTTTCTTGACTATTTCCATTCGCATTCGGTGATTAAAGTGAACAAACACCAGTGGCAGCCAACTGCTGTAACACTGGCATTATGGGGATTTAATGTACGGTAGCACTTTAAAGTGGCCCATATCATGATTCAGCGAACATTCTGGAATGCTGCAATAAACCATTGTTCTTTCAACACAGAAGTCTCAGAGGGTCACAGGTTGTCATTTGTCGGTGAGGTATTCCCACCAGTTTTCGCAGCTCCTTCGTACTTAGCATCGTGTTTGGGTTGTCTTTGAGGAGTCCTCCTTTTTAAAATCACCTCAGACGGGGGTGGGTGGGGGGGGGTAGGGCGGTTCTGTTTCACTCTGCAGTGTGATACCGACCTGCATTTCAATTCCTTTGAAGGCCGCCGAGATCTTGACAATCGTGGCGAGATAATGTGTTTGGAGGAGTCCCCCGGTGAAATGAAAAGAAATGACTCCATGCTTTGGTGTGTCATTAGATTCCTCCAAAAGGGGGTTATGACTGATACTCAACACCCCGGTGGCCACTCCAACAATACCTGATAAAACTTACATGAGCCGACTTTTGAAAGGTGGTAAATGTCAGCCGTGGCACAGCCCTGCCTTTAGCGGGTATATTTTCTCTTCGACGGTGATACGGGACTGCTGCAGCGGTACTAGGCAGCTCGGCGACGCTTCAGTCGAGGAAAAGAAATGTCACTGTGATGCTCACGTGTGCATAAAGCAGTGAACGCTTAGTAACTGGAAACCTATCTGTCTCTAAAATCCGGTGATAGTATTGTTGAATCACAATGCTAAGAAAGAAATGTGCCTTTATCACTAGAGATTTTTTGTTTGCTGATTTATTTCAAAACCTCTCCTAGAGCCGATAATAATCATGAGAGAGAATATTCTGTATCTTGAGAGAAATTTTAGGCCTTATTTTAGAGCCCAGTCTCATCCCAACAGGTCATATATAACGACACTACTTGACTAAGTGTCGATAAACAAAGCAAAAGGACACTTTCTACGTCCTTATTTGATACCAGTTTAAAATGAACCCGACACCCTAACCCCAAATCCCTATCCCGAACTCTAACCCTAAGCGTCAAATAAAGACACCAAAAGCTTTGTTTTGCATCATATATTGATGCTTGGTCAGGTAGTGTGACTGTATGACGAGGTGGGATGAGAATGTGTTGTTTTTTACGGTAACGTTGTGGCGGTGACTGTACTTTCCCTGAGTGTGACACAGTGTGACAGCCCCCGGCGTTTATCCAGGCTGGCTGTATCTCAGCATCTTCTAGCAAGGCTGAACGCAAGCTGAGACATCACGAGGCCGTTTACTTGGGTCCTGCTTCCTCTCTGCTGGGTAAATTGATGGGGTGAGTGAAAGAGGAGGCTCCTTGGAAAAGCAGCCATACATTCATCACTCCAAAGCAGACAACGCGGACAGTGTTGTTAGGATGATGACACAGGAACACAAGGGCTCGCCCCCCACCCTCAGGGCAGAACCGCCGTGACACATCCCGATGTCGTTTTGCTGGAAGTGAGGGACGAAGCAGAACGGGGCCTGGCCGGGCACCTGGAGAGATGCCATCGGTAGCAGTGAGCAGCCGTAATGAGGTGTGTTAGTGTCCATGAGCGAATTAGGCCAGTGCAGTCATGGCTGTGAGGACACTGTCTTTATTCATCAGATTAAATCACACAGTATAGATGCATCATGAATTGTGGAGCTCACTCGCTCTAGTCCTGTCCTTGGGCTCAAAGCTAACTTAGACATCATCAAAAACCCGACTAATGATTGTTCAGCTGCGACTTGACATCCCCCCCCCAAAAAAAAAGAAAAAAAAAGAAATCAGCTGACATACAGTACTGTGCACAAGTCTTGGGCGCATCTGAAGCAAATAGTTAGACAAATATGCTTGCTAACTAAAACAATTATGTTAAAGGTTTCTGATAGCTGAGAAATGTACTTTAAATAGTTGTATGCTGTCAAAGAACTAAACCAATGAAGCAATATTTCGTGTTACGATGCTTTGTCTAAAAATTAGGGACACTGTCCTGTCGTGCTGTAGTTTATAAGATGATTGGCATTTTGCTTTTTCCAAGCAGAGCGGAAAACTTGCCACAGTTCTTCTGCAGACTGACTATCGCACTTGCGTCTGTCCCTCCAAGTTACTGCAGACAGCCATGATGACGCTGACATCAGGGCTTTGTCAAGACTATATTATCTGTGTCAACTGTTTTTAGTGAAATACAAACATTTATTTACAAAACTATTGTTTAAATTAGCATTTAGAATTTCAAATATACTCTTTTCATCGTCAGCAACACCATTGTGGAAAGCAAGAAGTAAACATCTATAGCCAGATTAAATTTTTTTAAAACGTAGGGTGCCTAAGACTTTTGCGCAGTGCTGGATACGCCTGAGCAGATGAGGCTCTGTCTCTGCTGGATATAATGGAAATGCCACTGTGTGTCTGTGGCAGACGTGCGGCAGTATTACAGTACTCCATTAATTAGACAAGTCTGTTCTACAGTAGCAAGCAAAAACGGCCCGCCCCACAGTTACAGTCATCTTACGGCTGAACAGATAAAATATTGCATGATCTGGAATTTTGCGCCCATCGATGAGAGAACATTTGACAAGTTCAGCAGGCAATCCCGTGACTGAGCCCGAGTAGGAGGGGTAACTTGTCCCGGAGGATTCCTGTGCCTCTCAAAGGCACACACCCGGTGCGGGGCAACAAATGCAAATGCAGCCATGCCAAAAAATGTCAGAAGGGTGTGGACTGCTCCCGGAGACAGCGCTGATTATTCTTTGTGAGCGGAGGACCCTCTCTTATTCCCAACCCCGAACACCTCAGACTGTCATTCACTCCTCCCATAAAGGTCAATGTGTCCTTCCATTCTACCAGGGGCTGTGAGCAGCCTTAGGTCTCCCCTTAAGGATACGAGAGGGTCCAAACTGTGCCAAGAAAACGTCCTCTGTCACATGGCAAAGCACATAGACTATTCGGTTTTTTTCTTTAATTTGTCACCCATCTGTATCTGTAAATGAAAGAAAATGAATACGGACACAAGAGTGGTAAACATTTCCCCATGTTTGCTTGTTTCCCATGGCAATCACAAACACTTATTGGTGCTTTTTACTGGCATAGCGGAGCTTAAAACTAGCATTTACATTATTGTACGGTTGAGTGGTCCATTTTGGCTGCTTATAGCACTGCAAGCAGTCTGCAGTCAGCTAAAGCTGGAGTCACAATGAAATGTTTTTGGTCAAAAAAATCTGAAAAGAAAAATGGGAGGCAGATTTGTTGCGCATGTTATTCTCTTCAAGTTATTTTGTTTTAATATACATTCACACCAAGGCAAAAAAAAAAAAATGATATATATATATATACACATACACATACATATATATATATATATATATATATATACACACACATACCAGGAAGGACTTGACGTCGCTCGCTTTTTTGAAAAACGGTCATGCAGGCATAAAAAATCGCAATTTCACTCCGGGTAGTGGGTAACAGCTAGTATATATATTAATTAATCGCGATTAATTTAAGCACAATAAAATTAACTGCCACTATGAGGCAGACAGACGAGCTTGCTTATTACCTTTTCTATGACACTCACCTAATGCAGTCATTTGAAATGTTTCCGGGAGGAAAACTGTGATTTGAAGTCCACTTATTACCAGCCAGGTTGGACAGCCTCCATCGCCTTGGCATAATTAGCTCACCTTAAATCATTTCCCGCGTACTTTGCCTAACATGCAATCAAGCCATTTATTCAGCCAACTGACTAATCAAAATCAAAATGTGGCGTATAAAGATTAAGAAGTGATAATGAGAAGCAGACGGACCTAATCAGGCTGACGTGGTAGATTGAAAAAATTTCAATAATCTGAATAAACAGCAGACCTCTGAATTCCACCTTTCATCAAGGAATTTTGTACGCATTATTAAAGATATTTCTAAAAAAAATGAAGTTATTCAAAGATGGCCCTGGTTTTAAGAGCTTAAAAATATAGGCTACGTGAAGTGGAAAACATTTTGTGAAGCATCCCGGACATGAGTGTGAAAGAGAATACGTTTGCATTGCAGGTAATTGTCAAATGCACCGAAGATTTGGCAGGTAACGTTCAGGCAAATCTTTCCCGCAAATTTGAGGCATTTTTTATTAGATAATTGAATGAGAGTAATTTAAAATAATGTAACTCATAGCACTTGATTTTATTTACCTTTGAGCATCTAAATAACCAACAGTGAAGGTGGAAAACATTTTGTTTAAGCGTATAGAACGTGACATGTAAATTGTTAACGAATTTGAAAATCTTTTAATATAACGCGGCAGCCTGGTTAGGTCTGTCTGATTCTCATTCTCTCTTCTTAATCATTATAGGCCATATTTTGGTTTTGATTAGTCAGTTGACTGAATAAATGGCTTCATTGCAAGTCAGGCAAAGTACACAGGAATTGATTTAAGGTGAGCTAATTATGCCAAGGCGATGGAGGCTGTCCAACCTCGCTGGTAATTAGCGGACTTCAAATCACAGTTTTCCTCCCGGAAGCATTTCAAATGACCGTATTAGGTATGCGTCATAGAAAAGGTAATAAGCAATCACGTCTGTCTGCCTCATAGTGGCAGTCACTTTTATTGCGCTTAAATTAATCGCGATTAATTATCGCGACAGCCCTAATATATATATATAATATATAATAATATATATATATATATATATATATATATATATATATATATATATATATATGTATATTTTTGTACTAGCTGTTACCTGCCACCCGGAGTGAAATTGTGATTTTTTTGCGCGCATGACCGTTTTTCAAAAATCGGGTGACGTCAAGTCCTTCCTGGTGTTCAAGTGGATATTCACACCAAATTTGGTGACAATTGGTTGAGAAATGTAGGAGAAAAACATGTACATATACACAGACAGATAGACATCGACCTCAAATATAATATATATATATATATATACTTCTGTTTGACAAGAGCTCTCTCTCTCCCTCTCTCTCTCGCCATCACTTTCTCTCTCCATCTCTCTCTCTTCCTCTCTCTTTCCATCTTTCTCTCTCTCTCCTCGTCCTAATGAGGTATGCATGGCAACTCCTTGATCTGATTGAATTAATCATGGATAGTTCCCCACTGTCGGTCAGTGCTCTGCATTGCAATGAATGCTTAAAATAATTGTAATACATCGCTTACTCATTCCACTTGTATTCTGTTGAATACTCAATTGTGATTGTTTAAAGGATGTTCCAAGGGTGTGAATTATTTTCCTATAACTGTATACATATGAAGTTGGCCTTTTTTGCACTTTTGGTATCTTTTACAAAATTTAATTCCTGGGTAAATTTAACTGACATTTTGACTCACAGAGTTGCAAACATCAGAACTGAAGGCTAAAATAGACATTAACAACACGTCTGTTTTTATAATGTGACTATTAATAGCTTTGGAAAGCATGGTTATTAAAACAAATTGGAGAAGGCGCTACACAACAATGTGGTATAAGTGTACGCATGTTTATATTGCAAAGTTAATGCCCATGAATGCATACTGAATGCATTGTGTAGGCAGTGTTTGTTTTTTAAAGTGAAATTATATAATTTGAATCTCTTTTTAAAATGTAGAGAGAGAGAGAGAGACTTCCTCTGAGGCTCAAATCCTTAAATCAGGTAACCTACTGCCCTCTTATGTAGACTTATTGTATTGTACAAATATTTTAACAGTTTTTTATTCATAATTTTACCCTTTAATATACTCCGTTAATTATGATTTTGAGTTCTTGCTCATTTTCTCAAAATTGCAATGTGATAAACTAGCAAAGACCAGCTCATGAGATAAACCAATAAGACACAGAATTACTCAGTGACAGTTTCATTGTCCAATCAGATTTGGTTATGCTGTATGGCATTTTGGGCTTTGAATCTGTTTCTGCTGTCGCTGCTGAGGACAGAGAGGAACATACACTTTTGCGGTAATGAGGGACTTAGGCTGGGAGTATATTTCCTTTTAACAACACATTCCTGTGGACCGCTGACTGTGTCATGACCAGAGTAGATTGCGTACTTGTTTATGTACTGTGCGTCTTACTGGGGGATTCCGCTGCTAAGGATAACAGAGCCGATGGCCCAGACTATGTATAGCGTTCAGACTTGTATATCATATAATATCACTTATCCTATCAATCCCCATACTTCCCCTACATTGCCCTACCACTCATATGTGTCGTGCTTTTTGTGTATGGAGTAACGTTAATGCTATTATCTCAGGATATGCGCCACCAACGCTCCAGACGAACATAGAATTCGGGAAAAAGCCATAATGTGCATGTGAGTGTATCGAGCAAGTATATCTTCTGCCTCAAGTTTGTATTGTACATTGTACGACAGTCACCCTGACATCTGCCAATGTGCGAAAGTGTTCCACAAAGAAGCGAAGCATTTTTAAAAGCAGCTGCTGCCGCAACGATCAGAAACTCTGATGACGGCCAGGTGCCCTCAATGAATGTGTTAGTGCTAGTACCATAGATATATAAAACACTAGATGGCGCATGTTGATTGGCAGGATGCGTGTATACGGCCGCCATACTGAGGCGCTTTCTGTCAGCGTTTGCACAAACAAAACAATAGGAATGAAAGTCTGAAATTGATCCATATTATAAGGAAACCGCAGCTTTGTGTAGCATTTGAATGTGTTAATAAGTGTATGGATCACCTCCACAAGTACACAAAATTATCACTAAATTATGGAAGAAAAAAAAAAATAGTTCCTGACTTGAGCACAAATCATGTGAACTGTGTGTCTGCGTCTCTGTGTTAGTTACTGTACATTGTCACTGATAAGCGCAAGGCCAGTGCAACTTGTTAGCTGGTCATGTCTGTGGGTCTATAATGTTTTTATAACTGGCTGTAGGTTTTCATGATTGTACTACAAAGTGTGGGATATAATCTTACTCCTGTCACTCTAGGAGAAATCGTTGTTTGGCTCTTTGTAAATCAATACGAAATGTGGCGTCAGTGCTAATCAGAGACTTAATGGAAGAGGCCACAAGATTCACAGAGGCGCAGGTTGTCACTTATTTCCATCCATCAAATGGACATTTAAGGTTAGGGTGTTTAGGGCTACCGCTAGGGTTAGGGAAATAAGCGACCAGCCGCGTTGGCATTTATGGGTGATCGTGTGATGTCATTTGGCGGATGGAATTAGGTGACAAACGATAGTACACTTGATTTATTATTAGTCGTAATTGCCGATATTTCTTGTAGGAAGCCTCTAAATATCTTGGAAAAGGCCGCCATTTTATTTCTCTCTACTGCGTAGACTTTGATTGCTAAGGCATCATCAGAAGCATACCAGTTTCCTGCGAGAAATACTTGATTTCTGGACTTTTTAACTTGTGTTCATATGTGGGTCCAGGCTGACTTTTACTGCTCTAATGTGGTGACCGTACACACGTATACATCCCAATGACCTGGAATAGTGCGAGCAGCGTCTAGTGTTTTATATATCTATGGTTGGTGCAAGCTTTCGGGGCTTAAATAATACCCCCAGAAACAGGCTTCAACTGGTTCCGCAATTTCATGTGCACATAAGGCCTTGCTAGATTGAACAAATCAAATACTTTTAGGCTTGTCAAATTAGGCTTGTCAAAATAATGAGTTAATTTTGATGAGTTAACCCATCAAAAACATTGATGCAGATTAATTGCAGGGTATCGATGAAGTTTTTCAACATGCCAGTCATGGCAAAGAATGACGTGCACAAAAAGAAATGGTAACAACTAGTACGACAGTAAAGGAAAAATTATTATCAAGGTGTTACCAACATAATCATGTTACATTGTAGATGTTGGAATCCCAATGTCAGAAACACTAAATAGTTTTTTTTTAAATATCGCCACAAAAAAAAAACATTTTGGCACTACTTTGACAGGTTTTCTTTTTCTGTTCTGCCAATCACATTGCTGAACTTTAAATTTAAATGTGACTGCTGTACCGCAACATGTAATTTCAGCTTGTAAAAGAAAGGTTTTTGCATCACAAGGAAATTACTACAGCTATCAACTTTTTTGAGCCAACAACTTGAGTTGAAGTCGTAGAACAAACACACCAGACTGATGGTTGCTCATCTTATTAACCCTTAGAGTGCTAAATGCAGCTATTTTTCCTCAATGATGGAAGACAAAATCAAAGCTGTTGAAAACCTATCATGTGGCGACTTGTTTAAAAGAGCTCCGGCAGGAGAGCTCTTTTAAACAAGTCACCACGTGATAGGTTTTCAACAGCGCAAGATAATTAAATTTTCATATTTTTTAAATGTATTTCAGCGCTCTATGGTTTAACTTTATAATAGCCCCCAAGTAATTCAAACGTAAGCAAAAAATCTGTTATTAATATTATTAATTTAATTGAGCAGTTTGTTACCTCATTTTCTTAGCTGTTAGCCCAGATTTGTCCTTTTAACTTATGCATAAACTTGTGTTTGTACATTATTTTATGCCAACGACAGTCTACTCTCTTCCTATGGTCCTGTAATCGAGCAGGCGGGACCACTGACCGTAGAGGAGAAAGACCTGTTGCAAATAAGATTTCAAAATTCTCATGAACACGAGTGTCAACCTCTGAAAACAGCTAATGGACCAACAAAGAGCAAAAGAGAATATCGGGACCATGAACTGAAGGAACTTTGATGACATAGGACATGCGGACATGCATGTCCAGATGATAAGTTATTTTTAAAGTGTCTGTTAGTTATTGATTAGAAATAGTTTGATTGGTTTATATATATATAGGCTCTATACAAAGTATATATATACATTTTTTCATTGCAACCCTCAACAACATTTTTGGAGACTTTGCATTCTCTCTCATCTCGGGGGATATTGACTTACCTCTGCTAATCGTAACCAGTATTTTGGAGGTTTGAAAAGAGAGTGTCAACGTAACAACTGGTACCTTGTATTGGAATGTAATTAGCCTGCTAACAAGCGTGAGCATGGTGCCGCACATTACACAATGAACGCTGTATTCACAGCCTGCTGGTGTGCCTAAGCGCGAGCTTCAGCCATCCCACAGCAACACAAAGTGACACTTCGCTCTTTTTCATTTTCTCAGGCCGCATAAAGCCTTGGGCAGGGCTGCGATGTTGTTTCTGTGTCCGTAATGTCTCTGCAGTCTGGTGAAATTATCAATTCACTGCTATTCTTTTGAAAAATGTCTTCCTGTGTGAAGCAGGGGGTGTTTAAGAGTGTTTTATTGGAGTACAATATCTTAATCTCGCCCCAGGCAGCAAAATGATGGGCATAAAATGCGGAAATATTTAGTGCCACTGAAAATTGGTTTTATATCGACCCAGTATAATTTTTTTTTCCTGGAGCAGATCCCCAGGCCCCTCCCCAATTCAGCAGCCGTCCACCTCCCCGCACCCCGGCCCGCTCCACCCCAGCCTCCTGGCCAGAGTGTGCCGGTCTGAGACAAGAGGCTGCCATTCAGAGGAAAAAAACCTATCCAACCCTGGAGATGGAGCATTTCAATCAACACGTATGCAGGTGTGAGGGACTGAACTTGTGTGTAATGCAATGAGTGAGAGAGAGAGAGAGAGAGAGAGAGAGAGAGAGAGAGAGAGAAAGAGAGCTCATATCTCAGTCTGATTCATTGATAAATAATAAATGGGAGATCGTTTTGTGTTCATTTTTTGTGAAGATTGACACACAGCTTTCGAAACAGATCGCAGGCGTGACAGCTCTGCCTGAGCCATAAACAAAATCAAACACCCCATCTATTACTCCTAGGGTTGTCACGGCAACGTCCGGCCTCCCGTCCCCAGGTGCAGGGCAGGAGCCGTGTGGAAAAACTCTTGGCCCCGTTCATCACCTTGACACATTTTACCGCCAATTCCATGCCAGCGATCGCCAGACGCTCCAGGCGGAAGCTCGGAGACCATTTTGTAATCAGCAGAAGAACATGCAGTATCACAGAGCCTGAGTCATGTGCTTCCTCGGCAGCTGGTCACCTGATCATGCAGGGCAGGGGGAGGCCGGTCTGTTGACTCCAGTTTTTTTTTTTGGGGTGGTACGAAGATGAAAGAAAGAGGCGGGATTTATTTACAGCTTATTTGCCGCTGTTTAAGTCTGTTGTATCCACCCTCTTGTGCTCTCGTCTCCACTGATGGGTGTTTCAGGAGGAGGGGGGCAACTTTCATCATATATCAGCCAAAATACCATGTGCTTATATGATCCCCTTAGAGCAAGAGTGAAACAACCCTTTTTTTCTCATTTTTCATTTTGGACTACCATTTCACAGAGCACTTTCTACATTCTTGAAGTGTAGAATATATTCCCATTCATTGTATAATACTGAAACTGTACGGAGTTAATCCAGTTTTGTACTAAATAGATTGACCACTAAGGAATCATTTTAAGATTAAAACTTAAAAAAGACAAATATGTAGTTAGACCACTTTTATTCTCTGGGGCTCATATATATATAATTTTTTTTTCTTTCTTTCTTTCTTTTATTCAACTGCTTGGAAAATTTAGTGCCTGGGAACCTTTCAGAGTTGGAATTTAAACATTCAAATAAAAAGCTTGAATGTAATGCTCTATGTAGCGATTGGGGAGCGAATTAGGACGCAGCTTTCATGTTAATGACACTCCCATTGTGTCTCTTTCCCCATTAGGCCACGCCCACAGTTCCACCGCAGAGGATCAGGATAGAGTCTCTGCCAGTTTAACGTGTGTCTGATGCTGCGATATATATAGCCCTGTCCTGCGGCCGTCCGCCAGTCCAGACCGCCAACTGTTCGACCCCCGAGCCAGCGCAGCTTCTTTCAGTCAACATGAAATGTCGTCTCTTCAGAGATACGGAGCACCTGCTCTCTGAGTGAAATAAGGGAAGCCCACATTGTTTCACTGCAATATTTTCCTGAAAAAAAAAAAATTCTTGCCTTTAAAAAAAGAGAAACTTTTGTTTTTAGGATGGTCTTTTTGAATGAACACTTTCTAAAGCCTCATGCAAGCGTGCTATTGGAAGGATAAAAATGTCTTGATACTGCTCATGTCTTGTCGTTTTGGCTTTAGTCAGATGAAGAACGTGCAGTGAAGGGTCTGTTTTCCTGTTTGAGGGAGACTCTGAGTGGAGCGCAGGCAAACACGGTTTCCATGTGATTCATACCAACATGCCCTTAAACCGCCGGGTGTCAGTGCGATTTATGCACAGAAGCACGACGATGTCAGTTCCTGTTTTACCATATTGTATGTGTGCATGCTCAAACATATGCGTGCACACTGTACATGCACACAGACATGTAACCGTGCACAGATATGCACCCATGCACACACACACAATGCTGTAACCTGTATGCACACACGCATACGGTCACGCACAGGCTCATGGCGAATGCACACAATGAGCACTAATGCTATTGTCTTAAAAGCTCTCAGAATTGTGTTGCATTGCTCTTGAGATCGCATTGCAAATAAGCAATAAATCCCAGTCTAAACAAAACTATGATTTATTAATTAACCCATGCAAACATTTACA
Organism: Gymnothorax reevesii; assembly: GCA_029721435.1. NCBI lineage: Eukaryota > Metazoa > Chordata > Actinopteri > Anguilliformes > Muraenidae > Gymnothorax > Gymnothorax reevesii. Next base: position 67,081,796 of record CM056587.1, on the reverse strand, counting down.
TGCCCTCCTCTACATTCCTTATTATTCATTACTCTGTCCAAAGACTGACTCATGGGTCGCTGCCAAACTCCGCCGTATTTCTGGACGGCTTCCATATCCACATCTGTCTCTGACTCACCATCACAAACACAAAATTCACGCGTGTAAACATATAGTCCAATACTCACAAACTCGCACTGTACACCCTACTCACACACACGCACGCGCACACACACACACGCACGCGCACACACACGCACACACGCACACACACACACACACACACACATACAAAATTTGTGCATGTAAACATATAGTCCAATACTCACAAACTCGCACTGTAAACCCTACTCACACACACACACGCGCACACACACGCGCACACACACACGCACACACACACACACACACATACAAACTTTGTGCAGGTAAACATGTAGTCCATTACACACAAACTCACACTGTAAATGCTACTCACACTCATGCACGCACCCACACACGCACACACACACACACACACACACACAAAATTCACGCATTTAAATATACGATATATACTCCATTAGATACAGAAACACATACACACACATGGACACGCACACATACAAAAACACACGCACGCACACCATGACCTACCATCCTGATCTGGCCCCAGGCACCCGAATCAGCTCCCACAATCTGTGTGAAGATCGTATTCAAGGCTGGTTGCTAACTGAGAGTCACACATTTCCAGCTTGCTGTTCAATGCAAAAAACATCTTTGCAGTACTTTGCAGTGAGGTGCTCTCTCTGTCCTTCATTTCACTGACACATTCACTTCCGTTAATACTCAATCATGTTTGGGTAACGCCTACAATGTTTGAGTAATTGCCAGGGCGCAAAAAAGAAAAATCTCAGGAACTAAGTGTTCATAAACTATTTGTTGAATGACCACTAATCAAATTACATAAAGTAACTGAGAATCAGTTAATTGAAGAATGAATGAAGGTTTAACTGCTAGTGAACCAATAGTTAATAGGCAGTTTTGAGAAACTTCGAATCAAATTTTATAGATTTGGTAATAATTAGTTAAATGAGGAATAAATCAGGAGTCAATGATGAAATAACGGCTTGTACACCATTTTGTGCACCTTATTGTAATGTGTTACTGAGGTCAGATCCTTGTTACTTCTTTACTGAACTAGGCATCAGCTAATCTATAAAATATAAGGATTCACTCAAGAACTGCCTGTCAACTATCGATTTACTAGCATTCAGTTGCTTATTTTTCTCTTTTTTCCTGGTAATGACTCAAATTTTGTTTACCTTCTTGTAAACTTTATGCCATAAGAACCCACACTGGTTAAAGCACATGATCTTACCAGTCTGTTTTCAGTATTTTAAGATTTTAAGATCAAATCAATTTTATCAATATGCTGTAATAAAATCTCAAAAAATGTATTAAGTAATTCGCTGGTGAGTTATCGCAGCCTCAGTTCACTACAATCTGTTTACACCCCCGGCCCATGATGTGCAATTATACATAAGCAACTCAGATCTGCTGTTGAATTTTAAATCTGCTGAAATGTTTTTTTTTTGTCCTTGAGATGAACAAAGAAGTATTTATTATTTTTCATGAGTTGTCTCCTGAAACAGAGAAAATACCATTTCATTTTCTATTTTTTTGCATTTTTGAGTTTTGTCAGCTTTAAGTCTCATTTGTTGCACAAACAAATTTTTGAAAGAACTTGAAACTTGGAGTAGTGCAAACTCAAAAATGTGTTGCAGCAGGTTGCCTTACTTTTTAAATTCAATTAACTTTTAATTTTTTATAGTGTTGCATCATGGGAAGGAGGGTAAAGACAAAAGTAATAGGTAAGGAATAAGGACAGGCAGAGGAGATTTGGCAAATCCCACCCTCCTCCCTCAGCGCACACGGGTGACACCAGGGACCAGCACCCAGCCCTGCTGCGGCGGCTTAAACTGGTCATTATGTGCACCAGCGTGGCAGAGACCCCAGACAGTGTTCCCTCGAAGCTTTACACAAAAGCATATCATCCATTTGTCCTCCTCAAATCACACGGCGCTGATTCACGCAAGAGAACAACGCACATCCATCCCCTCGCCTCCTCCTTTACCCTGTAGCACTCCTTATCTTTAAAGCTCTTTTCCGAATCAGTATCTGGGAATATTTTGATTCGATTATTCAGCAGCTGTTCAACAGTTCTTGTTGAGGTGCTGGTCGCTCTTGTTGAAGATGATGCCAAAAAGCCTATATAAATAGGATATGCCAAGCCGGACATGCTGGAGCTATAAAAAATAGAACTTCAACAAACGATGAACAAGCAGCATGACAACTTTGAGTTTTCTCAACTTGGGTTTTTTTAGTTTGCACAAACAAACTCTTGAAAGACCTCATAATTTGAAGTTGAGCCAACTCAAAAGTGCTTTGCAGCTGGTCGCCAGACTTTTTTAAGTTGAGTCAACTTTTTTTTCTTCCACTGTGTGTGGTGATTGGCTGCATTACCTTATCGGTGGATTGTGACTTTCTCCAGTGTTTAAACTCTAGCTTCAGTGTAATGCAGAAAGCTGTTTTTACATCAGATGGTCTCAGCATATGTGCTGTACTTTCTTGCGACTCGAGTTCCCGAATCGACGGAAACTGTGGCAGATTGGGTTTCTGTCATTTCCATTGTTACCATTGATTAACAATGAGAACAGCTGTCACTGGGGCACGCTGGGTGGCCATTCTGGCTCAAAAGATCACAGTACAGGATGCTGCGCAAAGATCCCTCCCTTATACATTGGAAAAGAAGGAAATATTCATGGAGCCCAATAAAAATGCGCAGACAACCATCTGTACTTCAACATGGCAGCATTTTTCAATGACAATGAACATAAAGATCAGATTATTTTTGTCACCAATATCCCGACAGCTGATTACATGACCAGTATAAGAGTCTTTTTCATTCCTATTTCTATCCAGTTACGTCAACATACGAATGAAAATGAGTTTTGAAAAAGAATGAGTACTATATCGCGTTTGTCAGCATCGCCACAATAATCTGGGGTGGCGCAGTAGCCCAGTGGTAGAGTTCTTACTTCGACAGAGGAGCCACGTTCGGCATAAAAGGGTTAAATAAAATAAAATGGTTATTTTCTTCAGAAAAATGAAGAGGAGGCATTACATAGAGAGAAAAAAAAATTGATCTGAAGCCTACTTACAGTTGTTATATCCTGTGAAGTTGCTAGATTCTGGATAAGCTTTAAAATCCTTGAACCAAAATGGCCGGCTCATTGGACTTGAGCCAGCATGGCCACCGCTGTCACAACAAATGTGTATATTTTCCCAATCAGACTCAAACTAAAAATGCAAAGGTAGCATTGCCTTCATCTTTTCCAGAATAACAGCCTAAAGGCCCTTGCATGGGCTTTGGTGATTAGATGTCATGTTCCATTTCCCGGCTGTCCTGCGGCTTGCTAAACTTTTATCGCTCTCCCAGCCTCTCACAGATCTCACCCTGATAGCTTGAGATAAACTGACATTCGGCCCCAACTTGTGCAAATTCCTGAAAACTGAGGTTATTATTCCATATGGAGTCTGAATATTCTTGTTACCAAGCAGTGACAATACTAAGCAGGACATGTTTATTTTGGACTCTTAATTTGAAAGCCCTTTCTAGTCCAGAGAGAAACAATTCGAGGGGGTAATGAAGAGGGACAAGATGAACACGATAGGGCTTGTGTTTGGGGTGGTGGGGCTCAGTGCACACTTATCACGGAAGCCACCGTGTCCTCTCTGATCTGTCTTCTCGTTCTGGAAGGAGTGGATTTCGGGTCTTGGAAACAGCCGTCTTATTGTTTTATTAGGAGATCTCCCGGAGGAATGTTGCTGCTGTCAAACGGCTTGCGCACGTGTTGGCATGAGATATAAGGCACAGTCTCTCTCTCCTCTGTTGGCGGGGAGGGGTGAGGCGAACGAGGCGACTCGGGCAGCAGTAAATGCAGGAGGTTTTGCATTTATCGTGTTTTTCTATCCCGCTTTGAAAGCTGTTGCCTTTAATTTAGTGGACAGGCAGGCGGCTCCGATCGCTGAAAGCAGGTCCCGTAAACTACCGGCTGTGCCATAGCCGTTTGACTGGCAGTCATTTGAGAGGGAATTGCAACCCATCCTTTTTCGTCGTTGAAAAAGCGGTTGCTAAAACTCGTAAAATGGCAGAGGTATTTCATGAAAAACAGACCTCATCTTCAATAAAAAGGTCATATGCTGACAGCCTTAAGTGCATGCAAGGTCGCCCTTTTCACAGGGTCTTATTTTTAACAATGTTAAATAAGAAGAGGCCTAAATATCAAATGCAATTCAGTAATGCTGCGTTTACACTACGCCACGATTGCCACGATTTGGTCATTTTTTGAAAATCATGTTAGAATCGCAACTCATCTCATAAAGCATGAGAGATCGCAGATCCAAATCGTGGTGATCACAAGGGATCTCCATGATCGTGAGGCATATATATGCTGTATATATAAAGAATTATTAACGTCCACGATCTATCACAATCTATTGCGCTCTCTTGTGCCGTGACCAGCTCTAATGCGTTTGGCATGCTTTCCTATAAAAGGTGTCCCACTGCCTGACGAAATTCATTTTGATCCAGCTGCAAAGCATTTCACAATATATAATTTGATTAGATTTCTTTAAAATAGCATAAGAAAATGCCGCCAAAGAAAGGCTCCGAGGGCGAGGGGATGGGAAAGGGTTCCAATTCACCTCCTGCTGACCCAGAGCCTCAGATGGAAGCAGCCAGGGCCAGTATACAGGTATGCAGCAGATCTTCATCTGTAGGACCTGCATCCATGTTTCCTCAGTGGAGTCACTGGACAAACTAATGAAATATAAAATCTACCTCCTTTTTATAGCAGTCTTGTCCCAATCGTGTTCAATTGCCCTTCTTTATCTTAACAAAAGGCAAAAAAAAAAGTAGCAAATCTTTATGAACGACAAGAAACATAAGGAAGTGTAGGATATCGTTCTAGATTGTAGACCCAAGTCGTGATGATCGTGGAAGATTGTGACAGAAAGTCATAGAATCGTAACAGACCTTCTAGGAATCGTAACGGATCGGATGTCCAATCGTGGCAGATAGTGTTCAGGATCCTAACATCCTTTTAGAGCGTATGAAACCGTAAAAAAGCATCAAGAATGGTAAAAATAAAAAAGTTCCACGATCACGAAGATCTACTGCGATCTTTGGTTCGTATCAGATCGGCATAATCATGGCTCTAGTGTAAACGTAGCACGACAGCTAAAATCCCACTGTGATTGTTCCCGAAACAAGACAAGCTGTGTAGTGTCAGCGTAACTCATTTGTTTGCTGTCAGACAGAAAAAAATGTTCCTGTTAGAATTATGAATGCAGAAGTCAGAGGGGGTGGCTGATTTATTTGACATGATTTAGTGCCAGCTGTTATTCAGGGCCAGAGGTTTGCTCAAGACTCGGATTGACAGCCATTGCTTCCCTACACGCTCCCTCAGATGTCGTTCTCGTATGTGGAATTAGACAGTCATTATCAATTGAATGAGTATATTACAGTTTGACGTGTCAGTAATGTCTCATGGTGCATTTGACTGAACCAGTATCAGTTCAAAATTACATGCAAAACAGGACTCAAAGTGACCTTTCAAGGGAACATTCTTTGTTTTTAGTCACTGAAGACATGACATCTGACAGTTTCAGTTTCATTGACATTGGATGGGAAAATCGTGGAGAGAAAATTGCAGAACAGTCTTGAATGAAGGTAGCAATGGATCTGGACGACTTGAATCAGTAAAGTTTCGTTGATACTCGATGAACTAAACGGTTTGAAAAGAAAGGCTTTCATTATATCTGGTCTGTTTTGTGATTATCTTCACAATTGCTTCAAACAGCTACAGTATTCTCCTATGTGGATGTGTGTAAAATCATGGCAATGTGTGACTTCAACAAAAAAAAGTTTACTGATCTATTCAGTTTTTTTTTATTTTATGTGAAAGGCAAACATTCTTGTAAGCAGTGCACTGTGCATAAGTGCCTAGATGTTTTCTGCAATAATTGGTTTCAAGACAAACAGGCCTTCAGCGGCACAAAAACACAAAAAACTCTGTTCATTTAACACACGTTTCCACAGAGGTTGTCCAACTAGTCTTGACTAATTTTAAGCATGTGACTTCCTAAATAGACCATACTTGCTTGAAATAAAACACATGAAATACTAGGAGTGGATGTCACTGATAGTACAGATGTAGAAGTCATCCGCCACTAATATTTAAGTATGCAAGCGTCAAACTTTGTGAGAATCAGGGTCATAGTCACTAAAAAATAAGTAAAGGATTTAATAAATGAATTAATGTCTGTTAAAAAGTATGTAGTATTCGTGTATTTTCTAAATAGTCTTGACTCGTACGGTAATGTTGCCCTCAAGTAAAAAGGGTCAAATGGATTCACATTTTTTGAGTAATCCTGACATAAGAAATAAATAAATCCTGTCAGTCTGACTGACCTTTGTGTCGCCTGCAGGACAGCATAACTCATCAGGGGACGAGAGCAAACCGTTACTCGCCCTCCCAGTCAAACGCGCTCCATCCGATCAGGGCTAGGTGTATCTCTTAATTGCTAAAAAGATGATGTATACTTGAATGGCTTGGGGTCGACTGAGGTCTCAGCGAAACAGAGGGACAGATGGCACATTCCCACAATGCACCTGGGCAGTGCCCGCCATCTCTCCGCGCCTGTCACAAGGCTGACGAGCGTGTGCAGTGGCTGCTGGTCAATGGACATGTGCCTGGAGAGCCCCCGACACAAGCAGGATACGATGAGGCGTCCATGAGGCAATGGCAGATTCTTTTAAAGGTGTACTGAACATTTGCGGAGTCAGTTCTGCATGGGAACTACATTTTGGCTCCGAAGGTGCAGTACATTGTATTCATGTCAGAACTGATAGTAAATGAATGGATGAACTGATAATGGACATGCTGCCATTTTGAGAGATGAATAAAGGACTGAGCATAAACATCTGAAGTGCACCTCTTTAGAATGCACCCGTCTCAAACTTCTGTGTTCTGTGCAATGAAGTATGTAACTCTACATTTGAAATATCTGTGTTTTTAAATGAGACTGTTCTCTTGAGGAAAACATTAGTTGCAAATGCAAGTGGCAAAAACGACCTCTGATTACATTTAAGTGACAGATGCCCTCAAGCTGCCACCACGATTGTATGATCTGTAAGGAAGGAAATGAGATGATGTCTACCGCCAAAGTCTGCCACTGCAGGAGGTTAGGGGAAACGTATCAAACGAAAGAAAGAACTTTTCCACAAGAGACTTGAGTTCAATTCCCGCTTTCGCAAGTTTAAAATTTCTAGGTGCGAACCTTGACTAAGTTTTTAAAGCCTGAACTGTCTTTTATAAAACTAGGCTTATGCCGTCGAAGGCCGCGACTTGGGGCATATTCCCGAACGCCCCAATCCTCCAATTTTCCAATCCTTGAATAGTCTTTCATTTGAACTTAATTTCAGGTCAATCGGACAAATGGTTCTGAAGATATGGCTAAAATGGCTATTTTTCATCACAAAGCGCCACCTGGTGGCAAAATGTTGAACCATACAGGTATGTTGTCATCATGTGACACGTTGTGAGGTCATGACCTTGCAGTTGCACATAGTTTCATGTCAATTGGACAAATGGTTCCGAAGATATGGCAAAAATTGTGAATTTTATGTGACAAAGCTCCACCTTGTGTCAAAATTTTGAACCAAACAGGTATAATGTCATCGTGGGAAACATCCTCAGGTCATGACCTTTCATTCGCACTTGATTTGAGGTCAATTGGACATATATTTCCAGATATGATAAAAACAATGATTTTTCAGTTTTTGGCCCCTGGTGGCCAATCTAGAAATTGTAAATTGTCCAAAATTGAATCAGTTCTTCCTCTTTATGATACTTACGTATATGCAAAACATGAAATTTCTAATTGAAATATTACTGAAGTTATTGCGTTAACACATAGGGCGGCGCGGCGGCGGCGGTCGACCGAAAACATAATATCCCCGTAACACCATTCGGCGTTCAGGGATATAATGACGCTTACCGTTCCCTGACACTGATCTCCAACCTTAACCAAACCCTTTTCTAACCATTAATTTCAAGGCGCATTGGCAATGTTATTTTAGGCAATTTAGGAAATCGTCGGCCTGCTGATAAAACCTTGTATCTCCAAATTGATAAGAAACAAAAACATGTTTGCCCACTATTCTTACATGCAAAATTAAACGTTTTATTTTTATTTATATTTTCAATTATATTTATACTGTTTATTTATATCATTTTATTTTATTTTTTTATTTTATATTTATTGTTTATTTTCTTGTAAAGTGTATCATTTTGAAGATATAAGGTTTTATCAGTAGTCCAACAAAATACTCTTCCTGTGGGATCAGAAATGGTCCTGTGGAATCTGGGGCATATCCTCTGCCACTGTTGGGGGTTGTAATTTTAGAAGTGCTTCTCGGGGTCGAATTAGAGGGAAGGAATAAACGACCAACACTGCCTGGTCAAAAAAAAAAAACAAAACAAAAAGATCGTTCATAGAACAATGACTTGCCAAAATTCCTTCCACACTCGTCAGAGTGACGTCATGGCAACCTGTAACCACTAGGACTGCATTGACAGAATGAATGATGCACAGAATGGCGTTAGTTTGAAGTCTCTAGCTTGAATGGAAGTGAAGTTATCGACCAAAATGTGTTATTGTCCTTTTTAATAACCTTGACCTTGGCCTTGATGATAGGATCATACAAAAGAATAGGCTGGCAGCCGAGACGCTTTCAGACTCGATGATATGTAGAAGAAGATGATTTCTGCAAGATAAAGGGCAGTTAAGGGTGTGATTTTCCGATTAACAAACAAACAAACATACTTACCAAACCGAAAAAAATTTAGGTAAGTGAAAAAAATCACATGCTTTAATACTTTGTTGGTCCACCTCGCTTTGATCACTGCATTTATTCATCCTGGCATTCTTTCAGCAATTTTATGCAATGTTACTACATTTATTTCAGTTGTACTTGTCTTTGGACAAGATCTTGTATTGAAAGCGGCATTACGCATCCCAAAGACTTTTGATTGGCTAAGGTCAGGACTTTGTCGTGGCGGATTTGTGTGAGGACATAAGTCCACATGCTCTCTGTGTCACCAATCTTTAAGCAACAAAAAATGAGAAGGAAATTGGACCTATGACTTCAAATAGGCTTCTGGAGACTCTCAATACGCACAGCCTGTTTAAATTTGCGGACTGCCTCTATAACTAGAGTGATAACAATACTTAGGAATATAGACAAACAAGCCCTGACGTACCCATCGTTCTGGAATAGGGTAAATATGGACTCATCAGACTGCATGACCTTTCCCCATTGCCTCTGCAGTCCAATCTTTATGCTTCCTTGCAAATGGAAGTAAGTTTTCCTCATTAGCCTCACTAACAAGCAGTTCCTTGTGGCCACAATGCTTTTTAATCGCAGTCCTTTGAGCTCTTGTCGCACAGTGCGCGTGGGAATGCTCTTATGTTCGCAATTAAATGCAGCCATGAGTTGTACGGTTGACGCTTTACAATGAGACTTCACTAAGCCTCTTCGTGATCTCCAAGAAAAAAATCTTTTAAGATTTTTGTCCTGACCCCTTTCATCCGTGAAGTTGACGGTGCCCAACTACCCTTCCAGGGTGAAAAATAATGGGTTGGACAGTGTTGTCAACCCAATTCCAGTGACTTCAGCACTCCCCTTAGTTCAGGCAGGACAGGTAGTTCAAAGTTAACCATTTATCGCAGAACAAAATGCATTTATGTTTAGCGATGACCCTACTTGAATGATGCTCTGGAACAATCTCAGCAAGCGTGACACAGAGTCCTTGAAATCACCGACCCTGCAGAAGAGCCTGAGATTCAAAACATTCAAGAGAATAAACAGAATGGGAACAGATACTGCTTACAGCGAACAGTGCAGTGTGTGTCGGAGGCAGAGGAGATGAGATGCAGGTCTGCAGTTGGCCACAGCAGGAGTCGTGTAGGCGACGCAGAGTGGGAGAGATGACTGAACCCTACCTTCGTTATAGAAACTTGCTGATTAAGTGGGAGATGCTGAAGTCAAGAATGATTGGACAGAAACGGGCTTGTGACTAGACCTGACTTCTGTACCTGCCTGAACTAACGCTAAAGCTATATTTCTTTTTTTTTTTGTTTGTCTTGTTTGGTATGCTGTATACTAGTTGGTATACTGTCGCGTCCTGAATGTTTTTTAACTGTTTTCCCAACAGTCCAGTCATTTGAGTCAGTTTCTGGTGCTTTCTCCCTTAATTGATTCATTATTGTCTCGTTGCTCTCCCCTTTCTTCATCAGTATTTCCATATTTGCATCGCGCCCGCTTTCTAAATTGTTAATTTTCATAGTGTGTAAATAAGTTCCTGTTGTCCCCTCTTCCCTTTGCTGGATTGTCTTGTTCTCTTTGTTGTGTCACGAGCCGGTTGGAGCCTGAGAGCTCTGCTCCCCCCCATCTTCGGTGTCATAACTAAAACTAAAATTAAGAAACAAGTTACCATTCGTTGGGGACTGTACTCCCTGCCTTCAGCCGGCTCGCAGAATGGCAGGTTCTCCAGGCCTGACAGGCAGCAGTGTTCAGGAGTGCACACCGTCCCACGAGCCCTGTTACCCTCAGACTGCCTTCCCGATATCGACCTCCGACCAATCACCAACCACGGCTGCCCAACTGCCTTCATCCTGTCTGCCAATCCACCAACCTGGACTGTTTCTCATCCTTTTCTGAGCTTCCTCTTGCATTGGTTTTCCTCAGTTTGTGCAAATCGCAGCTCAATATCATCATTAAAGCACCTTAAAGATTAATTTCTGGATCTTTCTCATGGTTCTTTCACTGAAATTCATTAACACATAAGTAAAGAAATGAGAAGTTACTCACTGCGTCCGTCAGAGTTAAAAGAATTGTTGCCTGCTGAAATATATTAATTGCTGCAATGATGATTCAATCATAGGCTCTCAAGTATTTGCGTATTTACATGCAAACGGAAACTTTATTTTATTCATTTATTTATTTATTCATGTTTTGGGCAAGCATTGTAGGTGATATCATGGTTTGGAAAATACAAAACCCAAAACCAGTGAAGTTGGCACGTAATGTAAATCATAGATAAAAACAGAATACAATGATTTGCAAATCCTATTCAACTTATATTCAATTGAATACACTGCAAAGACAAGATATTTAATGTTCAAACTGAGAAACTTTATTATTTTTTTGGAAATAATCATTCACTTAGAATCTAAAGGCAGCAACACATTGCAAAAAAGTTGGCACAGGGGCCTTTTTACCACTGTGTTACAGCGCCTTCCCTTTTAACGACACTCAGTAAACGTTTGGAAACTGAGGAGACCAATTTTTGAAGCTTTTCAGGTGGAACTCTTTCCCATTCTTGCTTGATGTACAGCTTAAGATGCTCAACAGTCCGGGGTTTTCGTTTTCGTATTTTACGCTTCATAATGCGCCACACATTTTCAATGGGAGACAGGTCTGGACTACAGGCAAGCCAGTCTAGTACCCGCACTCTTTTACTACAGAGCCATGCTGTTGTAACACGTGCAGAATGTGGCTTGGCATTGTCCTGCTGAAATAAGCAGGGGCGTCCATGAAAGAGACATTGCTTGGATGGCAGCATATGTTGCTCCAAAACCTGTATTTGCCTTTCAGCATTAATGGTGCCTTCACATATGTGTAAGTTGCCCATGCCTTGGGCACTAATACACCCCCATACCATCACAGATGCTGGGTTTTGAACTTTGTGCCTATAACAGTCTGGATGGTTCTTTTCCTCTTTGGTTCGGAAGACACGACGTCCACAGTTTCCAAAAACAATTTGAAATGTGGACTTGTCAGACCACAGAACACTTTTCCACTTTGAATCAGTCCATCTTGGATGAGCTTGGGCCCAGCGAAGCCGGCGGCATTTCTGGGTGCTGTTGATAAATGGCTTTTGCTTTGCATTGTAGAGTTTTAACTTGCACTTGCAGATGTAGCGATGAACTGTAGTTACTGACAGTGGTTTTCTGAAGTGTTTCTGAGCCCATGTGGTGATATCCTTTACACACTGATGTCGGTTTTTGATGCAGTACCGCCTGAGGGATCGAAGGTCACAGGCATTCAATGTTGGTTTTCGGCCTTTTCGCTTACGTGCAGTGATTTCTCCAGATTCTCTGAACCTTTTGACGATATTACGGCCCTAGGATGATGAAATTCCTAAATTTCTTGCAATAGCTCGTTGAGGAATGTTGTTTTTAAACTGTTCGACAATCAACTCACGCATTTGTTCACTAAGTGGTAACCCTCGCCCCATCCTTGTTTGTGAATAACTGAGCATTTCAGGGATGCTGCTTTTATACCCAATCATGGCACCCACCTGTTCCCAATTAGCCCGTTCACCTGTGGGATGTTCCAAATAAGTGTTTGATGAGCATTCCTCAACTCTCTCAGTCATTTTTGCCACTTGTGCCAGCTTTTTTGAAACATGTTGCAGGCATCAAATTCCAAATGATCGAATATTTGCAAAAAATTACAAAGTTTACCTGTTCGAACATTAAGCAAATTGTCTTTGAAGTGTATTCAATTGAATATAGGTTGAAAAGGATTTGCAAATCATTGTATTCTGTTTTTATTTACGATTTACACAATGTGCCAACTTCACTGGTTTTGGGTTTGTATGTTGTTTTAAATATTTGCAGAGTTTTCAAAAAATCAAGTGCTGAGCAGGGCTTCAGTTTATTTAATTTCATTGAGCCTGGTTTAACTGAGAAGTAATTGGCCGATGTCTGTTATCATTGTAAATATGCCCTGAGCATCATGCCTCTTCCAACTGCTAGTATCGCTGTCAGCAATAAAGGATTTTTTTGTTTACTGAACTACAAACTAAGTAGATTTTTTTAATCATGTAATTATCAGTGTAGGCAGAAACTGTGCCACAGGTTCTGATTCTAATCGTGTATTTGTACCAATAAGCAGCTACTCAAGAAGCATTGTGTTGATGTCAAAATCTTCAGTCAGTGTTATTGATTTATCAGAACAAAAAGTCATCGGGTAGGTGGTAGGTAGGAGTTAGCCCATCAGAATCTGCCTTTTGTGGAGACTGAGGTCTCTTGGAGGTGGTACTGGAGATGTAACTTGAACATTCATGTAAGAAATTTTAGTCCTCTGAGTTTGTTTCCTCACACTGGCATGATATCGACAGAAGTTGGTTCATTTAGGTGTAAACATTTCTAGACCTTGTGACAGAACTGCTGGCTAATACAGGTAATCAAAAGTGCGCACCACTGATTTTACTGTATAACTGCAGCAATCCAAGATTACAAACCTCCGTTAAGGCCAAACAATCGCCATCAGTTTGGGATATTTTTATCGTTGAGATAATGCACCTCAACTTTTCTCATTTCAAATAGGAATCCTAGCCTATTTGAGAAGATGAGACTCAAAATATTTGCAATCTCACAATGGTTCATAACCTTTTTAAAAATCCTGGGTCCAGATCCAGATCAAAGTCTAATCGTACCAAGAACAGCCTTATAAAACTCTCATGCAAATCTGTCCACTAGTCCTGGTGTAATCCTGCTAACTAACCAAAGAACAAACCAACCACCAAACATGACCAATCGCATAACCTCCTCGGCAGAGGTAATTATGAATAAAAGAATATCAAGAAATAGATGGTCACATAGGAAAATTTGTCTGTTTTGTACAAATAAGTGTATTTCATGTTTGCAGTGGAAACAGAACATATTTTGTTGAGAGCCTGTGCCTCTGCTAGAGTGGTTGCTTCAGGGAAGGGCATATAGAGATTTATTCAGTGGAACAGGAGGCTGACTCTGGTGTACCGCCACTGCACAGTAGGGCACAACTAACCCTGCAGGCCAGGTCTGCGTACCTCCCATCCTGAGTGCATTCACTGTGCTTTATTAATAAAGAATAATCTCTGCAATGGGACAACCAGAGAATATTTCTGAAGTTTACAGTGTTCACACACTCTAATCTCTGCTAAGTCAGCTCTGACAAGAAACACTGATTAGGGCCACATCTCATACTCAGAGAGGAATTATTTGTTCTTTGACTCCAAGAGGGGTCCTTGTGTTTGATAAGCAATTATCTTTCACATTTAGAGCAAACCCAGTCAATTGTTGTATTGATCACATTAAATCTGATAAAATAGACATTTAATGTCTCAAACAGTTTGTCATTTACGCATCATGGGCGATATCGATATCTCTGAGAAAAAAAATCTTCAATTTGGTCAAACAATCTCAATTCTATGGCTTCTAGAAAAAGGAAAAAGACAGGCTTTCAATCTGAAGTCATGGCCATGTCAGTTCGTGTATTTCTCAACAAAAAAGAAATGTTTTCATTCCCTGTTTCAGAGGCCAGCAGATATCGACACATCATAAATGGGAAAAATATGATTTTGCGTTGCATCTTTTTCACATTTGTATCACATTAAAGTCAGCACCTTCAATAGCTGTTTGAGAGAATAACTCCCAATATTTGATCATTTGTCTTCCTCTTTTCACTGCACGCTGTGCCTGCATGCGGCTTTAGGCCCTGACAGTCAGCCATAGTTTTACTCTGGGTCCCCAAAGACCTCTTATAACCTTTTGCGTTTGGTCCTGCTCTGGCTGAGCTGAATACTTGTCTCCTGTGGAGCTGTTCCTTGTTGACGTTGCACCTCCATCACACAGCTTTAGACCAAAAATGCAGGAGTAGTTCCAGGTCTCTGTGTCGTCCTAAGATCAAAGGCCCCTGTCCCTGCCCTCCACGATCCAGCCTTTTCTCTCTCCCGTCTCTCCTTTATTTCTGAGCGGTTGCTTCCTCCTGAACGCCCCCCTGTCTCCCGGGATTATTTCACGCTGGCAGACCGCTGTTTTTGTCCTCTAAAGCCCCCCCCCCCCACTCTCCCCACACCCCTTTGCTAAATGTCACTGCCCCTCTCTCCTGTTCCCCGGTGGTAGAACAAATGCCCTGGCAACATCGGAACAGTTCAGGGCTCTGCGTTGTGCTAACATTGCGCAGTTGTGTAAAATTGCATAAATGTGACAACAGCAAGTATTGAGGCAGGATCAATACAGCACAGTTTTGAGAGTCTGAGTGCGTTTTTGGAAAATTATGTGACTCTTCACCTGCAACTGTCTGTATGACCCTCGTACACTCCGATGCACCAGTGATTCACCGAGCTCTGCTCGGCCCTCAGTTTGCCTGATGCTGGTGTTTCTGAATACCCTTGCAAATTTAAGCACTGAGTTCTCCACACTCTGATTTTGTCTAATCATTTAGTATCATTAACAAAGCAAGTTTGTAATTGAACATTAATGTCAGACCACTTCCTGGCAGAAATTATTGTCTTTTATTTTCAATTTGGGCATCAGAAGATACACTTATTCCAGTAATCAGATTACTGCATGAAATCCATTTATTCGGGGAGATATATTTTTTGGATAAATCCAGGTAAAGCATTTTGCCTGAGGGGCCAGCATCAGCACCCCCAAGTAGAAGAAAATAGACCCGAATACATTTGCCTGACCACTGCACTGCCATGTTGCCATTGAATATGCCTGTAATATGCTGTTGTAAATATCCACCGGAGTAATTAGCATGACGAATGATTGTGAAAAGAATTCAAATTGCCGCCAAAAATAGGGATGCAATGGATCACTTCTGAGATGAAATAAGTTAGAGGGGAGCTAAAAGTATACTTTAAAAAGTTGGTTATTTTGTAAAAATGGCTTTCACCATAACTTACGCTCAAAATCAAGTGTATATGGTCGGAAAATGTTTCACCCTGTCAATTGGTGTTTAGTTTATAGCTCCATTGCATTCATAAAAACCAATCTGCTTCCTGGACAAATTAATTTAAACCTTTTAGGTCCCAAGTGAGTAAAAATTCCTCGAATATGAATGCACAGTCATATTTCATCCAAGTGCTAAATATTGATTATATTTTTTTATATTGATTACAATTATATTTTCTATAATTGCCGTATAAATGACTGAAATCTGTAAATAGAAATGCAGTCCAAAATCCAGGTGGAAGCCGCGCCTATGGTAATCACTGAGAGACATAGAGTCCAGACTGCCCGTTTAATTAGCAAATGTTTACCACATGCATCCTTGATGAGTTTGTGGATACACACATCAGAGTTTGTGTGCATAGTCACCGCATCATCATTGTAATCGTTATTATTTTCTAATAACGCCTCAATTGGGACATACGGATAATTGACATAATGGATTATACCTTTTTGCACGGGGTTTGTTGTGACTTTAATTAGCACCGTGATGTCTCCCGGGGTAATGGGGCACTTTGTTAGGGTGGTTAAACTGTCCTCCTTCGAATGATAATGGGTGAACGCATAGATCACTGTCAGGGCTATGCGCCACTGAGGGCCTCTCCCGTCTCTAAGATTCATCAATCCATCATTCTCTGAGTCGCTGACAATCTCCGTGACACCTGCAACAGCTTCAGCATAGGAACGTGGCCGCCTGTACGAATACTGATTTCCCTCAAAGAGACGTACATTTGTACATTTAATAAGATCAGTGAGCCCAGTGACTTGAGCTTCATTGCGCTCTCGCCGAAGTGAAACACAGTTTTCCATGCGCAGGATAGGCTACTTTGGATCGCGCTCTACTGCCGAAGGGCAGAATATAATGCAGGCTACAAGGTATAGCCAATACATTGTCTCTAAAATAACCTCGATTTGTCCGAAATAAACAATTAGAAATATATTAGGCCTATCTCAGAACTTAGAACTACTTATTTGAGTTTTTATTTATTCATTTCATTACTTCTTTATGAATACTTTAGGACCATTTACTTGTCACATTAGGACACTGTTATGCTTTGCAGCTGGTCGTATAATCCTCTTTAACGAAACAGTCTAAGTGACTCTTTTTCGGCCATCCGGTGCAAAAGTTTACTTAAGGAGATTATGGAGAAACGGGCACTGACGTCGTGCGTAGTCGGTACGTAGGCAATAGCATTCACAAATAAATGTAATTTGTTGAGGCCTGTCTTATTTTATTTACCTATTTTTTACTGTACCCGCCGGAGTCAAAATGTCATTGCTTTTCGTTCATATTATTGCAGGTTTGAGTCATTGCTAGGAGTCGGCATAAATGAGCTGAGGTTCACTCGCTCAAAATAGAAGTGCAGAGACTCCGCGTCTTTGCTCTTCAAACACAGAATGCTGCCTCACTGTTGCCCATTGGCGTGTCACCTTACCTCTCTCTCTCTCTTCTTTCCTTTCCTCTCTGATAATTAATTTAAAGACAGTATGTAAAGCCATATCCCTACGCCTCTGTTAAATAACACACTGAGCTTTATTAAAAAACATAATATTTATTGAAATTGGTATTTGTCGTGGACATCGCGCAATGAAATAAATTAATGAAACATTAATGACATATCGCTTAGTTAACATTTGAAGCACCTATTACTAAAACCCCATAAGTCACTCTTGACTTGACTTGACTTGTGGAGTTTTAGTAATCAGTGCTTCATTTGTACCCTGAACAGTGAAACTATCAGTGTTAAATAATCTTTAATTGGTGCTATTACATTTTACTTCAATAATACACCGGATCCATGTATCATTTAAACTCTTTCATAACTATTTAACACTGAGCATTTTACTGTGTGGAAGAACATTAAACATAGGGTTTTTGTCGCTTATCTTCTTACCTTAACTCAACTTTGCAATCCTCTGTGATACACCATTGAAACATGTTTATTCATATGATATACGTATTAAATACATCACAGACTGGCCAAGCAAACATGATCACATTCAAACAAAATGACCTCAAACGGCTATGTCTTCATTTTATCAGATATTCAACGTTGAAGACAGACCAGTTCGTTTGTGTCTTTACCTCGAAACAAAAATGAACATAACGGTAGGCTGTTCTGGCGCCGTTGCTTTAAATTGGTAGAGCCAGGGATACGTGTACGTGTGTCCGTTCAGTCGGGGTACAAAATAAAACCAGAAAATGTGCTGTACTTGTTGTTGTTTCCCCCATGAGCTTTTCCTCCGTCCAGTTTGACGTATATCTCGTCGCCAGAGTCCAAATGAAGGACCACGCTGTTGCTCGCATAATCGTAGTTCTGGTCTGCATCCTGCGCAATTGCACTTGCACGAACCTGTGGAATTAAACACACACAATGACATGTATGGAACAAAATGTTTACTGAAGAATTATCCGACGTGGTTGTATTCGGTCATGCATTATGAATATCTCCAAAGACAGAGCCAAATAATGGTAATAGCCAATTGAAGATTCACTTAGATGGGCCTTGGACCAGAAGGTTATCTGCCGTGGTAAGATAAATACCAGTTGTGAGCTCTCAAATAAATAATTGGTGCATGCAGTAAAAGATGACTGAGCCTTGTAAAATCAGTGCAAACTCTGGAAGATTAACCCCAAAATTCTGTGACAAGCTCTCTGCTTGACACGAAGTATCCATGCTTTTTGGCTGAAGCGGCTTCTTGATCTCACTCACTATTCAGACTGCCAGAATGCGCTTTATCAGGCATCACGCTAACAGATAGACATGCTGGGCTCACTCTTGCGCATAATAGCCCACGCACGAAATTATACATGCCATAGGCCTATATGCTATGTTTGAAACCCTGCGTGTTTTATGAGGAGATGCAAGCTGGCCTTTTGCTGCCCTCCGTCAATTTCTAACTTTACGTATAATTCACAATCTAACCATATTTCAATACTTTTCTCCATTAAAAGCTGTAAAAGCAACACCACTGAGAATTACCTGTCCGTTTTTACAGAGGTCTGCCCACATGCTGGTGCCGTCGCCTCCTCTCATTAGCACATGATAGGTAAAGAAATAGATTCCGGACACTTGACACGTGAACTTGCCAGTTGTCGGGTCGTAATGGTTCCCCAGGTTCGTCACCACATCGTCAAACTTTAGAACCTCATATCCTTCATGTGGGTTCTTAAGTCCGACGTAAAAGGCTATCTTTGTGCTGCCTAATACGGCACCAACTTCTCCAGTTTCAGTCCGCGCCGTTCCTGAGGTCAAGCCGGGAAAGCCAGGCTTCCCGGACTCCCCTCTATCTCCCGGCGGTCCTTTTGGACCGGGAGGTCCTGGTTCACCCGGCGGACCTCTCGGTCCAGGTTTTCCCGGTCTTCCAGGTTCGCCTCTCGTCCCTTGAACGAACTGCGGAGGCGGGATGGCACTAAGGTCCTGCATCACCTCCATGGCTGTAGCACTGGGCTTCGGGTTGTAGGGATCACAGATCATTCGGCAGGTGCCCATCATTTCATAATGAGCCGACGTCTTCGAAGTTTGAACCAGCAGCGGTATTGCTATTATGAGAGCTAAAACCATGACGATGCCCACTACAGCACCAACGAGTCGCTTCCTCTGGAGAATCCGAGAAGCAATCCCTAAAAAGTCCGCTTTGCTTTTGGAAGTAATGGTGAAAGGTTTTGCGAGCCAAAAAATCCCAACTGAAGATGGACGAAAGGTATCACTCTTTCTTCCAATATGACAAATTTGCTTTCACCTCAAGCCTTGTTCTCTTTAGGCAGTTTAAGCTATACCTCGATCACTACGCTTCACAAAACAAACGTAAGAATTATTCATCATGGTTAAGCGCGCGTTGGCTTCGGAGCTGAGCGAACCCTCCAAGCGATACTAAACCGACTGCAACAAGGCGGGGGAGATGGGAAGTGCTGACGTAACGAGTAAAGGGCAAAGCCAGCTCCAATTTGGATTACGACTGAAACAATAATCATGCAATCTTTATGTATGAATAACAAATCCTATCACACCTGAGAGAATATTGTATCAGAAAGCATTGAAATAATTAAAACCTCTCGCTCCTGTGTTTCCTTCTTCGATTCTGAGGTGAAGTTATTCAAGAAATTGTGTATGCGGTTCTAAACTATGAAAAAAATTTAAATTTGAGCGATAAAACAGAGGCATATACAGTATCTCGTCAATAAGTAATGCTGTATTTGCACAAGTCAAAATGAGCGCACAGAGCTGCAGTTCTCCGCCTGTCGCCAGCGGGATTTTGGAGATGCGCTGTCTTTTCAGCACTCCGATCTTGCGCGCGACTCCGGGTAAGACAATGTATTGATACGTCCGTCTGTGACGTCTAGAGGACATTTGCGCTTTCTGGGCTCTAATAAATCCGCCTTAATACTGTCGCCTTTAAATCTTCTTCAGTTATTCGGCTACATTTTATACTTGATAAGATGAAGTTGGACATAATTTAAATCTGAAAATGCTCGGAAGTTGAACGACAAGATGCAAGGCGGACAGTTTCGGATGGTGTCATTATTTCGAACCTAACTGCTCTACGCCAGACGTACGGAATCAAAAGTTTTTTTTTTCTTTTCTTTTCTTATTCCCCTCCTAATCTCTGACAAAGCGATGGTTTCACGACTGTAACAAATCTGTTAATCCTTATCTCTCAGAGCCGGGATTTAACTTTTCACACCCCGTGTCAGCAACTAAGCTACCAGCTAACAAAAAAGTTCTTAGATTCGTAGTCATTCCTCTCGGGGAAAACTTTTTACAATAAACAGAACTAAGATGCGCTTTAATGAAACCTGAGGCGTCATCAGGCATCACAGGATTTGCATATGCGCTTTGCTAAAGATAAATGTGAGTTTCGAGTATGAATTCCCACTCCTGAAAATCGCCACCAGTTCAATGCACTATTGTACAAATTTACTGTGGGCGTATAGTAATGCACATTCCTAATAACGGACATACTGCTTCACCCCATAAACTGAAAAGTTAGATATCGCTGTGTATTGGCACTTTTGCTGATATACAGTATATATGAATATCTATATATGAATATCTACAGCTCAGAGGAACATGAAAATAATCTGCAAACATTTACCTTGAGGACATTAACCTACACATAAGAAAGGAGACAATTGCATTCCCTAGGGACACTGGTTTTCGAAGTATGTATTTATAGCTGCAATCTGGGTGTACACGGTGTTGTCTTGTGTCGTGTTGTTTGATTAGGGTAAGAATAGTTCCCAAGATGCACCTGTGTGTTGTTCTGAACAAGTTTTGTCAAAGTGATAATGGACACATCAATGTCAGAAATGATCGTTCTTATAACTCTTTGCAGCAAAAAAAGAGATAAAATTAAATAAATTAACAAATAAAACTAAAAAATAAATCACATTAATCACATAGATCACTGAACACTCACATTTTAATGGACTCATTAACAGGAACAGGAGTCAAAGTAGGCATATCAGGAATTCACAGCTTATACTTCCTCAAATATTTCAGAAAGCAGAGGGACATGCGCTGAATCAATACAGAACTGCTAAAAATCCACAAAGAACAGAGAGCAAAAGTTAATAGGATAAATTTGATGCTTTTTTCCATGCACCCAGTCCCAGTGTGTCCTAATGTCCTGTCAATCTCGTATTCTCATGAACAATACAGAGCCTTCGTGCTGAATTACATATAGTCTACTTTAACTGGAGGTTCGCAGAGGTGTGTGTGTGTGTGTGTGTGTGTGTGTGTGCGTGTGTGTGTGTGTGTGTGTGTGTGTGTGTGTGTTACTGCTGCTTACTTAATATGGTTACTGATTATGATTGTTGATTATAGTTATTAATTATGGTTTCTGATTTACTGATGAATATGTTGAGAAATATTAAATATAATCCTCAACAAGTTTTTTTTTTTTTGCTTATTTTATTTTTCTGGAAACACTGCTATGCCTCTCTGAGCACAAACAGCAAAGCAGGGGAACATATGTAATTACATAAATACTTCAATTGGACTTTTGCCAGTGTTTGGTGACGTGACATTTAACATAATCACAACACTGTTCCATGGCCGGGAATGAGAAGTTTTTCAGTTTTTGGTGTGATATTTGAGAACAGCAGAAAAAGTCACTTCATGTCAGTGTCAGCTGAAAATTAGCGGCAATAATGGGTAACAGGGCTCAACACCTTTCGCATTTTGAGCTGACAGAATGAAAAAGCTGACAGAGGATGTATAGTTGTATGTAGTAGATCTTTATCATCACATATTGCTCTGGTGTTTAAGGGCTGCAGTCGCAGCTGCTGATCTTTTCCGATTATCAAAGAAATACTGTCGTCAATCTCTCCTGCCACAACGGAGTCTTGGTTTCAAATTCGATCAAGATCATGACAAGTAACATACAAGCTCAAAATTTCATTTGTTTAGGGAACATAGTTTCTGAGAAGACTGGCCCTGCTTATTTGGACGGGTGGACCGATGGACTGAGCTCCATCGCAATATCCCTCTCTCCCCGTCGTATCATGGTGGGGAATAATGAAGTACGTATATCAGGTCACTACTCATCTTCAGATTTGGAATTGGAATCATGCAGTTTTGGGGAGAAACGGTGTATGAAAGACAAAAAGAGAGAGAGAGACGGAGAGAGAGGGAAAGAGAGAGAGAGGGGTTGATGAGTCATATGGGTAAACTGCATGTTTGTCACTGTCTCAGCTGTAAATGCATATGCAAACTCAGGAAAGAGAAGCGAAGTGAAATAGGTTTGTTGGCGACCATCGCAGAGGCAGCACAAGCCCAAGGTAAATCATTCAAATTTATGATTCATGGAAGAGGGAACGAAACGCCTCAGACATCATTCCGCAATATGTCAGGCTGACTGGGTTCAGATCTGGTGCATTGTGGGTAATGCCAGTGTCATACTCTTTAAACCATAGGGTACTGTGTGGCATCCAGACAAACATAAAATATCGTAGAAATTATACTGAGTTCATTTTAATAATGACGGACGCAGGGCTCGCACGGTATGGATGTGATTGTGCCCAAGCAATGGCAGAATAATGAATCTCACATTTCAACATTTTTCAGCTTCATTTTCATATTTACCGCCTGACGCTTACAGTCCAAACCCCATCTGCCCATACTGTGCTCACAAACCACCCAAAAATTACAAACCAGCTCATCACTGGCCCTCCTCCTCCAGACCTGACAGCATTCAGGGACTGCATTCAGATAGTCAAAAATTACATCCTATCATCTGTCCTATCACCTAATTCCTGACTACTTTTATTTATCCTCAGTGGGAAACGTCAGGAGGTAAAGGACAGGTGAAAAGGGGAATTACTGAAGGCTTCGGAAGACAGCCGCTACAATCAGAGAATCCGAATGCACTTGCATTAGGCAGTGTGCTGTGATCAGGAAGTGATTGGGAGGAATACCCAGGAAGTGCTTGTTAGTCATCTGTCCAGTGAGGAGAGCTGCACAGTGGTGACCTTTCCAGTAGAGAGTAGTGTGTGATAAAACACAGACTGTGAGCATTCATCTCCCCCAGAACATCTCACTTTGATAGCTTTTGGAATTTACTGCTTTTTTTTGTTAAAAAATACGTTAAAAATATAAACAGTTTTAATTTTTTATTTTTTTTTACATTCAGTTTTTTCTCCAAAATTGTGAAGTTGTGCTCTAATACATCTCCTGAAATGTTCATTTTGACGGTGCAGTCGGATGTCGGCCAGTGAAGTTTCTCTTAGATGATGAGGGGGCGGGGCACGTCAGGCACAAAATCGACACTAATTTTTCCCAGTCAGTGTCATGGCCAGGGCTGACTGGAACTACACTGTGCTGCAAAACCATACCTTTAGGCATCGTAAAGACAGTGAGAGCTCGGACGAGTGCTTTACTGAGATATGCTACTCAGGAAACAGCTGTTTCTCCGTTCCCCTGCAATCTGTCAGTGATTCACCAATTAGCAGAGTGCTTCATTTCCACTCGCTGCCCTATTTCAGACCCAATCAGTAAGGTGTGAAGCTAAGGGAATCTAAGAGCATTCGCATCACGTGAATTACGTGTGTGTGCCCATGCGCATGTGTGTGTATCCATTTGCATCATGTGAATTACGTGTGCGTGTGTGCGTGTGTGTGTGCATACATTTGCATCATGCATGTACATGTGCGCTTGTGTGACACCTGGAATTGGCAATCTGTCATTGTTCTCACACACACACACACACACACACACACACACACGTGTCGGAATGATCACACTTCTGAACCATCTGTGAGCAACCAGAGGCTTTAAAAAGGCCGATAGGCTTCGATTTGCCACCCTTGTCAGCGTTATGTTTTATGTGCAACACCTTCTCCGGGAGATTGAAAGGACTGGAGCCTCTGCAGGCCACAGAATGTTCTAGATTGGCCCTGCAGCTGACAAAGCATCTGATTGGGGTGTTGATCGATGATTACGTGACAAATGTGCGCTCCTGTTGAGCAGTGATGTCCTGTCACACTCGGGCTTATCTGAGCGATGTGAGCAAGATGTGTTGTATTTTAAAGGCGAAAGCTGGCCGCTTATGCAGCTGACCGGCCGAATCATATTTCAGCGTTTAATGCTGAGGACTACAAGGCTCGCATGTAAAACCTTCAACCACACAGTCTGAAACTAGATGAAATGCTTTATCGGTGTTTTAAAATGTATATTGATTGACATTTAAGATTAAACAGACCACTGTCCACTATTTGTGGAAGCTCTTAAATGTGCTCACAGCTACCATTGTTCAAAACTTTATCATTTGTTTTAAATTAATTTTTATTTTATCACAAATTAATGATTAATAATGAACAATTTCCAAAGATCAAACAATGTGCTGGAAAGAAGATAAGATGGGATAACACCAAATGCACGATTTTATCATGATGAAATATATGAAGTATCAGTCATTTATGCTCATTTCATTCTATTGATTGCCATTTCAACATTTCATTGACAAAAAATTTGCGACATTGTTTTGTATTATATTATACCTTCCTTTAGATTATAGTCTAATCTGATAATAGTTGGATCTTTCAGTTTATAAATGAACTGCATTTTATCTGTGTTTTTAAAGCACCATTTTGCGGTCACCTGGTTGTGCACATATCCTGCCAGATAGCTGTTTAAGACTGTAGTTTATGTGTTTGCCATTTCGGCGAGTATATTACATAGATCATGTCCTTCATTCAGTTTCTACAGAACCCTCATTAACTCATCTACACTGATACACACCTGCGGCTCTCCCATAAAACTCATCTCATACCTGCACAGTGGCTGGAATGAAGCACATAACTGATGCTCAGAGACTTTTCAAGCACCTCTCAAACAGAACAGCAAGCAGTGCTTTATAGACTAATAATAATAATAATAATAATAATAATAATGATAATAATAAAATAAATTAAATGGAAACAGCTAAAAGAATCAGACCTAAAATAGTAATGATAATTGGATAGGGCTGAGATAAGCTGAGGGTAATGAACTGAGGTAAATTTGTGTCTTCTCTTTCACACCGAGTAGTGTGACATCAGGTGTGTTTACCCAGAAGTCACAGTGACTCCAGTTTGTTTCTGCCTGTCCCCTTTGCAATCATAGAGCTTCTCTGTTGTCACATGCCATTAGCAGCAAGTCTTTTAATAAAACTGCGGAACGGCTTAGCACTACCACTACCACTATAATGACAAGGCTAGGACAGCAGTCAATTACCAGAGTTGCACAAACTGTCAGTCTTCATTTCTGTCCCAGCCTGGCATTTTCCTCCCTTTTGTTTCATATTTCAAGGCCTCTCGGAGAGGAACTTAACGCGGCTCACGGCGATGAGGAAATGAAGTGGGAGAGCTGTGTGCGCTGTGGGCGTCATCATTTAAAAACACTACAGTCATTCCACAGTCACGACTCACTCACTCCACTCGGCTAGAACAGACCTCGACCTTCGGCCACTGTCGTGAGACCGAATAGGGGTCACCACGAATATAATTTGGATGTAAGCCCTTGAGGACAAGGGTAAAAAGCTGGAAAAAAAATCAGGAAGACAGTTGAAGGTTTTTCCAAATGTTTTTGTTATTATTATCATATTTTAATTACCCTTCCCAACCAAAATGGTTGTGTCTATTTTATGTAAAGCTATTGGTTAATTGATAGTGATCACGCCGCCATCTTTTCTGTTTTCTTTGGCATTTTTCAAGACTTGTCACACATTTCACTTCATTACATTGTTTAAGTTGGTGTGTGAGGTTGAGTTTGGTGGAAATACACTGGATTTATGGTAATGACGCCACGAACAGATGTTAGAAAGACAGGAGACCTTCTCAGTGCCTAAAACGGCAATAGTGCAGCTTGAGTTTTTGTAATTTTTTGAGGATGAACTTTGTTCCTGACCTGAACTGAACATATGAGGGGTGGATCAATGATGGCGTTTCTGAAATAAAATAGTCTTCCAAGAGCAGGTTTCTCCTTCATCTAATTCTGTGCTGCAGTTTTAGGGAAAACATGAGCATACAAACCGTGCACCAAAGAACTACTTCTATTGACCATTTATATACATTTTCTTTCACCTTTTTTTTTTTGCTAAAATTTGATGGTCAGGTGAGATGCCGGTGTGATATGCTGCATGCTATTTGCTCTTCATTTCTGAATATGCATACGAGCAGTAAAGCAGTGATCAAAACTTTACCACTAGGTTTGGCTGCAATTTTTTGAATTGTGTGATATACATGAGGCCTCAGGTATTGTCTTTCATATTGCCAGAGCTGAGCCAGAGAATTTTGAAATAGGGACGATTCTGCACGTGCAGAACTTCCTGTTTTATGACGCGCTCCAGCATGACTGGAGGCCGCATGGGGTTAAAAAAATAATAATAATAATTTTAAAAATCTGGCAATTTTCATCATTATTCACTAGTACATTACTATCTTTTAAAGATAGTTTATAAATTGATATAATAAATATGGATAGAACTGATACAATATTTGCACATGCAAAAAAAATTGAGGACTATCTCGGAAGCACCCTTTATGTGAATTGCAGCCAATTTAGTTTGGGCTCTGGTTTTGAATTTTTATGGACTAACCTAAATAACAATAAGAATTTTATTCTTTCCTTGGCTGGTTCAGTGGTCTGTGGGAAAGGTTTTACATGAGCATTTACACATGCATGATCTAAGACACTGCTTCGAAATCAGGTCTACTGTCTACATTCAAGTCATATTTTCGGACTTTGAATGTAAAGCTAACTATGCAGTTATCAATGTTCACAATGCATTTTTCAGTTGACTCACAGGGATTTGGTGCCTCTATGATGATGAGGAGGTGTTTGAAATTGACCTCCCCTTTCACTTGTATTACGCCCACAAATACTGCAGAATATATACTTTGAAGAACTGATCCAATACTAGGTCTTTGTTATAGGATTATTTTTCTCAAAATGGGTTGTTAAATTTGTACCTAAAATTGTGTTTTGGGTTTGGGCCTATTTTTATTTTTCTGTGCAGCTGGAAGTTGTGCTAAAAAAAACTGTAGCTGCATAATCTCATTCCAGAACTGCTAAATTTCTTTGCTCCAGAACAGACCCGCCCACACTACATGCTCAGACCAATGAGAGAACATCTAGTGGTGCATTGACAACATGATTGAGCTCAAAAAAACTTCCCGATTGAAAGGTTGGATTTATGTACTTGTGTTAAAAACAGTTTAAAAATGACACTGAAACATACAAAAAAAAAAAAAAACATGGAAATGCCTCATAGAAAAAGACCCTTTTATCATCGAGTGTATAAATATCATGGTATATTATATACTTCACAAGCGTTGTTTATATATACAGTAAGTGAGTCTGTAGATTTTTCATTGGATGTGAAAGCGCAGGTCAATTTCAAACACCTCTTCATCACAGAGGCATGAAATCTTGGTGAATAAATTGCAACATGTATTGAGCACATTGGCAACCGCCCTATATTCAAGGTCATGAAAACATTGCTTTGAAGTTGCTTGTGATGAGACCTTCCATTTCTTTGTTCTACAGTTACTGAAACACTGCAGCTTCCCATCAAGCAACCATCATTTCTTTTAAATTGATAATCATTTATAATTATTTTGCATTAATTGAGAAGTTTATTAAATACTCTCTGGATGAAAATATTTTCAAAAATCATTTTATATGCATAAAAAAGCCAATCAATATATAAGTAAAAAGCTAATCACCTTATATTATAGCTAATCAGTACAGTGTCACAAATTTTTTGGCGAAGGGTAGTCACACCAAATATTGATTTGATTTAGTTTGTAACAGTTTGCAGCTCTGTTTAGTATATTTCTCAATAATTAGAAATTTTTACATTTTTATTATTTTTACAAGCATATTTGCCCTTTGAAATTGCCTGAAATGCGCCTGAGACTTTTGCACAGTACTGTCTAAAGCGAGAGATTCTGAGCAGTCGGTGAAGGTGTGTTGGCTCATATAGTCACAGTTGCAGCCCTGGTTTCTGTTAAGCCATCACCTGCTTATAATTCTGCAGCACTGTGACACAGTTAGCCCCATCCTGACTGTGGCAGGACTAAATCCAGTTACCTAGGATTCCTCAGGTTACTTCCACAACATCCTCCGGGGCTGGTGCCGGAGCTCGCGTGAGCTGTGGAGGACTGCTGTCCCAGCGAACACTTAAACACAGCCGCCCAGCAGTCATCGCTCTCTCAAATAAATGCAGCACTGCACAGCTCAGGAAGGTTGCACGATAACATGGAGGCGAGGTACGTCCTGACATCGGGGAGAGAAGGCGGAATGAGAAAACTGCCTGGGGTGAGTGCGTGGAGGCCGGGGAGAGGGGACGGGGGGAGTGCTACATCATCACAGGGTCTACAGACCCCCCACCCCCCCCCCCCCCCTTCTCTCTCCCTGTTAGGGGGATGTGTGAAGTGAGGGAGGCTGTGATTGGCCAAGTTCCTGACAGCGCAGTGTCAGCGTAATTCTCGACGGGACCAGCCCCAGCTCCCAAACTGTCTGGCTGGTCAGGAAGTGGGATAATGCCTGCAGTGCGGTGACATTAGTGAGAGAGACCGCTAACATCAGGGATGATCATTCCCCTTTTGAAAATGCTTCCTCTTAATAAAAGTATTATGATAATAGTCCATCAACACATCGTCTAACTCACTTATTGTCATGTTGAGGGGCAAGGAGCCCATTATAGCATAAGATATGTGTGAAACCAAAACACACCCTGGACAGTTTGCTAATTTATTGCAGGGATAACACACCATTCACACAATCACTCATACCTATGGACGATTATGAGTCCGCGATTAGTCTAACATGCATGTCTTTGGACAATGGGAGGTAACCGAAGTCCAAGGGCCACGTAAACATAAAGAGTACATGCAAGCTACGCACAGGAAGGCCTCAAGCCATATTGTAGTCCCCAATAATAATAATAATAATAATAATAATGGCAGGTTTTAGACTGTAATTTGTCTGAGGAAATGCATCATATGAGCAGTTAGATCCATCTCCCAGTTGCGTATGCTGCTGGGGTCAGGTGGGTCTCGGCTGTCAAAACAGGGGATTGTGAGATTAGCGGATAACTCAGAAATGCGACCGGCGGGAGGACTCGGGTCACAAAGAAGAAAGATACTCCTCGGCGCTCAGGAAAGATATAAATACATGTCTGCACGTGAGTTGGCATATAATAAAAGGTCAAATGGAGAAGGTTTTGATGTGTAAAGCCAGGCATTATGGAGCTGTTTCGCCACAGAAATAAATAAATGGTCACTGAAGGCTTTAGGGGTGTAATGGAAATCTGAAGCGTTTAAATCTTATCCTTCACCCTTCCTCCTCTCTCTCACACTGGCGGATAAAATCATTGGAAGCCGTGCGATTAAAACAGGCGCAGCTGGGACACAGAGAGAGAAATCTACATGGCTGTATACATAATAATGCTGTGTTCTGTGTTTAGGATAATTAACTGGGACACAACGAGGGAGAACCCAGTTCAAACCCTTGGACGGAGCATTTTGCCCGTAACCATTACTTCAAGTAAGCCTGCAAACAGATAGCCTGTCTGGTCTTTTGACAATACAAAGTAAATGCCCTCTGTTTCTTCTCAGTTCTTTAAATACTGACCCATTGATAGCAGCGGTGGTGTACAAGGCCAATAGATAATTTTGCATTCATCTTATGTAGTAAGCAAAAGTACTTTGATGGATTGACCTTTTCTGATATTCCACCTTTTCATAATTTTTTTGTCATATTCTCCTCAGCTGTTTTTGATCGTCTGGCTGAATACATACATCGTATAATAAATACAGTATGTCCGATAAATATTAATAAGTGATAATCAGTTTTGGATTTTATGCTGTACTCAGAGGGAATGCTGGAGTTTTCCGAGTTTTCCATCTGCTGACTAGATTTAAATTGCATGAGCATATTGATTATACAATTGATGCAACACACAGTTTGGCCAAGAGAAAAAAAAGTCACACACTCTAATACAAAACCAAAAACCAGTGAAGTTGGCACGTTATGTAAATCGTTAATAAAAACAGAATACAATGATTTGCAAATCCTTTTCAACTTATATTCAATTGAATACACTGCAAAGACAAGATGTTTAATGTTCAAACTGAGAAACTTTATTTATTTTTGCAAATAATCATTAACTTAGAATTTATAGGCAGCAACATATTGCAAAAAAGTTTGCACAGGGTCCTTTTTACTACTGTGTTACATCGCCTTTCCTTTTAACGACACTCGGTAAACGTTTGGTAACTGAGGAGACTGATTTTTGAAGCTTTTCAGGTGGAACTGTTTCCCATTCTTGCTTGATGTACAGCTTAAGTTGTTCAACAGTCCGGGGTCTGAGTTGTCGTATTTTACGCTTCATAATGCGCCACACATTTTCAATGGGAGACAGGTCTGGACTACAGGCAGGCCAGTCTAGTACCCGCACTCTTTTACTACGGAGCCATGCTGTTGTAACACGTGCAGAATGTGGCTTGGCATTGTCTTGCTGAAGTAAGCACGGTGCAGCATCTTCCTTCCCGATCTTGTTTATTTCCTTCTCCTTGCTTTTTCTATGCTAGTGAATTACCCGTGGCGTGCAAAAAATTGACCTTTGACCCCATTGACCTTGACCTTTCAAAAATTAACCCCTCAAGGACAATTCCAGGGACAAACTACATAGACCCACCAAGTTTGGTGAAGATCCGTCAGAGGACCTCAGAGGAGTAGGGGAACAAACAGACAGACTAACAGACAAATGTTCCTCAAATTATAGTATGATTACTAACACATACTAACAGTTTGTTGTTTTTGTTTTTGCATTTCAGTGGAATCTCCACACCTTCTTATGCTTTCCTTTCTCTTAGTATCTGTGCACGGTAGAACTCCTTGACCAGAGCTGTGTCATTGTCTATAGGTTTGTCCCGTGATCCCTGTCTGCGGTTTGGCTTCTGCCAATTTCATGTGATCAGGTTCTCCCTAATGTGTTGCTCCCTTGTAATCAGTCTCGCTGCTTCCACCGGTGTTCTGTTATCATGTGACCTCCCTGAAGTGTATATGAGTTGTCTCTTCACAGCACTACTTTGTCAGATCGTTCTCTCATGCTTACTTGTGACACGTTCATTTCACCCTGTACCCATTGTGATTATCTTTTTGACTGGACTGTCCTTGACTACCGATTTTTGCATTCCTCCCTCTACTTTGCCGCCTTCTTGTGTTTTGAACCTTTTCCGCCCGACTTTGATTTTTGTGATCGGTGCCCTAGTTAGAGTTCTGGATATCGCCCTTTGGATTCTGATTTTGGATTGTGGACTCTGTGCTGTTGCTTGCTGTGTTGGGGGGTTTCCCCCTTCAGAAATAAAGCCTCCATTTTGCATTTTACTGGTTCTCGCGAGCGGTCCATTTCGTAAATCCTCACATTTATAACCACTGAGGCTGCGGTAATGGTGCTATGACCAGGCCTGAAGCCAGATTGTTGTGAAGTTAAAAAGCTGCAAAGTTGTTGCTTAACAAGGGATTCTGAAATCTTAGCCAGGCAAGGCAACTTTAAAATTAGCCGATAGCTGCTTCTTGACCTGGGATCACCACCCTTAAATAACGAAAAAACATAAGCAGCTTTCCATACACTGGGAATAGTCCCCGTCAATAATGACAAGTTAAAAATATTAGTTATTGAATGCGCAATCATTGGGGCTGCTAGACGCAAAAGACTCGGAACTAGATGATCCTCTCCAGTGGAATTATTTACATCAATTCTTAAAGCTTATTCTTCAAAGCTTAAAGCCTTGCTCATAAGTACCCAGAAAGCAGCACAAAAGGTCATGTTATAATTCTAACACAGATCACTGCATTTTGATGTGAATACACTGAAATTAATGCTGACCCTCAAAAACAAGAATAACATTCCTTTAAAGTCAAACCACTGCCCCAGTTTGTATGAATGCCATCATAACTAACAGGATTACCCAGGCAAAAGTGTACATTCTGTTTGAAAAGGTACATTTTTTTACTGACGAAATTGTAAATGATAAATCCTCTTGGAGAATCATGCTAAAAATTACATACAGACGAAGGAATCAATTGCAATTCTATATTTCTACTTCTCTACCTCTACTCATTAGTTCATCTGTAAGATCAGCAGCTGCCCCTGCACTCTTATGAAGGACCAACCACCCCCCCCCCAAACATCCAAATTGTGCTGTGGCAGCTGGCAATAGAGCATGTGACTATTCCCCCCCCCCCCCCCCCCCCAAGTCCTCCACCACCCCCCGACCTAATGACTGTTGCCGCAGGAATCTGTACACCAAATTTCCCAGAGACTATGCGCCACCAGCTAATGGGTAATATTGTGATTGTAATGGGCTTGACTTACACAAACCTCCAAACACTGAAGCACAGTCGTGATTACTATGGAAGGCTTGGCGGTGAGGTGAGGCTTCAGAGTGAGATATTTCATAGATTCCGAGAGAGTGAGACTGTTTGCATGCATGCGTCTGTCTTCATGTGCACTCGTACTAATGTTTACTCATGAGGGTCAGGTAGTCAGAGTAGACTGTAGACTATGAAGCAAATTACTATTAGCACTATCGATTCATGTGAACAACAGATTTCCGATGCAAATCACAACACAGGCACCAACTCTTGAATCAGCTTCTCGAAAGCACAAACGCCTCATCTGAAATTAGCGCTGAGTACTCCACTGAAGAGAATGATCTCATTTGATTTTTCTGGGCCAGCCATTTCCTGATGAGCTTGGGCCTTTTGCTTAAAGTCTCCATTGTGCCAGCAGCTCTCCAATCCCTCCCCAAACTCCTCCTCCTCCTCAGCTCTGTCCTCACGCAGGAAGTCCCATATTCATATTCCGTCCAGGTATTTCTCTAGTGCTTTGCTCCTTTTCAACCTCCCTCAACATTGTAAATTACTCGGAGGAAGGTCGAGTGAAAGGAACATAAATAATGCACGACTGTTTAAACCTGCAGTCCTTTTCACCCCCTGTCTAACAACAGGAGAGCAAAGAGCCAGATTTTTACCGCACTTCATTTTGTGCTCAGTCACAGTTTCCCTCACAAAGGAAAAAAGAAGCAAAGCCAAAGTAATCAGTGCTAATCTGCTCAAGGCACTGTGGGAAGGTTGTGAAACAGTCGAGTCTGTCCAGTGCGGTGGGCAGGTCTGCCCTGGTGGAGGCTGGTGAGATCTCACCAGGGTCCATGCTCTGTATGTGACCGTGAAAGGCGTAATCATTAGGTAACTGTGACTTGTGAAGGTCAAAGCTGTTCAGTCACCGGCTAAGTCCTGGTAAAATCAAGCTGTGTTAGCAATTGGTAAGTATGACATGAGAATACAGGAAATTGAAACGCAAAGACAGTGTTTAGGGGTTGGAAATGGAATAAGGTGTGTGAGGAAATTATCTCTTATTGCCTGTGGTGTTCGTTAAGGGTGGAAGACAATTGAAAAAAAGACCAGATTGTGATTGGAATATAGAACATTTATAACAGGGTCATTCCAAGTGAAAGGACCAGATATT
Organism: Gymnothorax reevesii; assembly: GCA_029721435.1. Lineage (NCBI taxonomy): Eukaryota > Metazoa > Chordata > Actinopteri > Anguilliformes > Muraenidae > Gymnothorax > Gymnothorax reevesii. The sequence goes on along the minus strand of CM056587.1, from coordinate 67,047,899 downwards.
CCTTGGGAGTGTTGCTGCACCATTTTCAAATTAGTCTCAAATTTACATGCAACTAGATAGTCACAAAAGTACTTTCTATGCAAAATTGTAGGCCAGTAGCTCAAATAGTTACTGAGTTATGGGGGTCTGAAATTTTCAGAATTTGGGCTATAAATAGCCAAGAAAAGCCTCGCCAGGGTTTTTTGCATCTTTAAGTGGTAAATTCTCAGCCTCTTGACATATCAGAGAGCTGTAAGTTGGTATACAAGGCCTCTGCATGTAGCTAGTGCTCCACAAACATCCCCAGGTGTTTCCCTACACTCTGCAGGCCGGGGGGCTTGCTAAAAATGCCAAAAATTAAGAAAAACCTACTCGCGAGTGGGGTTTGGGGCCTTAAAGGTACTAGAAATACTGCATAGAAGTGTTCTGATTCCCCTGGGTTTCATTCTACACAAACTTGTGTGATAACTAATCAAACTGGAGCTTTCTAGGTACCTCAGTTTGGGAAATATGAGCTCCCAAAGTTGGACAAGATTTTTAATTGACCATTTTTGGTGGCAAAAATCTCCATGTGGGACAGGTGCCCAACTTTTTCTAAAAGACAGTTCTATCTGTCTTCTATCACTGTACAAAAAAGCAGCAGGGTTACATTTGTAGTTACTGAGATATTCTTATTCAAAATGGCATGGGTGATGCCAAAATCATTTTTTGCTTTTCAGTACTTTAAATTGGGATACAAGTATTAGTAGTCATTCCAATGGCAGTATGATGTATATTTTGTTCTTTTTGAAATGTTAATTGTTAAAGATGACTACTTTCAAAAAGTATAATGCCCTTTTTGTGTCACAAGGTCTAGCTTAGAGGCATCCCAGTAGATATATTGACACCGATTTACAATGCATACATGTACATGTACATACATGTAATTATAACATACACATACATATACAAATTTCATGAAGTAACTTGAATTTTCATGATTGATTAATTTTAAAATAGCAACAATAATTTTGAATTTTACAGTATCAGTGCAGTGGGATTAAATATGTTAAATTTAATTGTACAATGTCATCTTACAAGCAAAATAACCTGTTCCTAAGTTATGTTAGTCTGTTAGATAAGAAGCTCTGAAAGGACTTTTCGACTTCTTTTCTTGCTTTTGAGTCAAGCTAGTATTGTCTTGCTCTTCTGGTTGTGTGAGGTGTGGGTCTAATTTTATAGATACAATTATTACAAAATTGGAATATTTTCTTGAAAGTACATGTACTTACCTCCACCAATTAGTTTCTGAAAAGAGAATGATACATTTAGTAAAACAAGTGCTTGAAACTATCACTGGAATGGTCATGTGTCTCAACTTCTAACACTGAAAAGCAAAAAAATGATTTTGGCATCACCCATGCCATTTTGAGTAAGAATATCTCAGTAACTACAAATATAACCCTGCTGCCTTTTTGTACAGTGATAGAAGACAGATGGAACTGTCTTTTAGAAAAAGTTGGGGTCTCTGGCACCTGTCCCACATGGAGATTTTTGCCACAAAAAACAGCCAATTAAAAATCTCGTCCAACTTTGGGAGCTCATATTTTCCAAACTGAGGTACCTAGAAAGCTCCAGTTTGCTAAGTTATCACACAAGTTTGTGTAGAATGGAACCCAGGGGTAGCAGAACACTTCAGGTGCAGTATTTCTAGTACCTTTAAGGCCCCAAACCCCACTCGCGAGTAGGTTTTTCTTAATTTTTGGCATTTTTAGCAAGCCCCCATGGCCTTCAGAGTGTAGGGAAACACCTGGGGATGTTTGTGGAGCACTAGCTACATGCGGAGGCCTTGTATACCAACTTACAGCTCTCTGATATGTCTAGAGGCTGAGAATTTACCACTTAAAGATGCAAAAAACCCTGGCGAGGATTCTCTTCGCTATTTAAAGCCCAATTACTGAAAATTCCAGACCCCCACAACTCAGTAACTATTTGAGTAAGAGGCCTACAATTTTGCATAGAAAGTACTTTTGTGACTATCTAGTGACATACAAATTTAAGACTAATTTGAAAATGGTGTGGCAACCACCATCTGGTGAAACCACACAGAATGACCCAACAGACAAAGAGTAAAAATTACAAACCGCAACAGAGGAATGTTCTCAGCCACAGTTTAGAGAGTGCTCTGCCTGGGCATCTTTTCTTATAATCCACCGGCCTTTAGCTGAACATCAATTGGCAGTACATCTGTCTATAACTGCAGTCTAATCAGCTCCCGCCTTTCTACATAGTATTGTCTAGTCTGCTCTAGACAGGTCACGGGAAGGCGGCTACGGGATACCTGATGCCACTTTGGACTGCGATTACGGCGTTTTCTTTTGGCTGGATTTCTGCATTCCTGAGCCACTATCTCTCCTGCATAGTTCTTCACACACAGACTCACGTTCTGGATAAATAGGATTATAAGCTTTGGGGTATTGACATAAAAGATGTTTTAAGCAGTGAAAGATAATAATAATACAAAAGATGTTTTGATAATAATACTGATGATAATAAGGAGATAAGAATGCTAAAGATGTTTTGTATTATTCCACAGGTGTTTGCAAGTTTGGTTTTTTTATCTTATTTTTTTTAGATTTCAACCATTGTTGATTGATAGTGCTTTTTTTAATGAGAGTTTTGCACTTTTGTATGTGGATAAACTATTTTGTTTATTGGAAGACACCTGGTATTTCAACATCCAACCATCTGTTTATGAGAGCAGCTGATCTCCAGGAGGTGTGACAGCTTTAAGTGCCAACATTATGTCATTTTTATTCTAGAGTGTCTTCTGAATTTGTAGTTTGTATTATTCTGCCGTGGGAATAGAAGGTGTGGGCGGTAACTTTGGTGACAAAAAAGAAACAGTTTCATGATTTAAATATTTTATATGAAACAATGACACAGTTTTGCAGTGGAAGACATTTAGCACTATTATTTCACTATTAATTTATCATGTTCATTATGCAATCATTTCAGACAAGCAAACGCATTTCCTTGTGATTGTTTCAGAGAGACTACCAAAGAACAGGCTCCTGCGCACTGAGGTGAGAGCAGTGACATCATCAACACAGGATAATGTGTAACATGTTAATTAGCCTACTGCCACAGAGGGTTTATGTGTTATTTAGGATGTAAATAACACATATAAGGACGACACTGACAGCGGAATGTAACTGATTCCAGAGCATAATTAAGAGCTCCACCTTTATTCACCCACTGTAAATCATTCTATTACAAATAATTTTCATTCATTCATTCATTTTTTTCATATAAAGAATTTTGTAAACCAATCCCTCAAATATGGTTGAAAATATTTCTTTCAAAACAACAGTATACAATTCCTCTAAAATGTCTTACAATTTATACACTCAATATAGTTAGTTCAACAGCCCCAACTCCAAAATGTTGGGAATAATAACAATGTTGTAACAACAACAATAATAATAATAATGATAAAAAGATATCTTTGTAAATAAAAGCTAATTCCAATTTTTAAGCCTGCGGTGCTTTTACAAAAAGTTGAAACAAAAACCATCCACATGGGTCATTTACAAGCTGGGATAATTTGGGGTTCACCAATCAGTGAGAGGCTGTGTCAGCAAATATGCCATCAGTTTCAGAATGACGGAAAAGTAGCCGCTACACGGACAACGTTTCATGGAGACATTAATAAATGATGAATGGTATTGGGTTATTGAGGGGTGCTGTTTTCAGTGGAGCAAGTTTATAACACTGACCCAGTCATTGGATTCAGCAATACATGAAGTACAGCATCCTTTGTACTTTTGTACAATAAATTTCCCAACATCACTAATATTATCCTCCAGGTCCACATCAAATAATTAACACTGAGCGAACTCTGCCCAAGAAAAGGGCCTTCAGAGAAAAGAGAATATTCCTTCTTTACTGCCGAATATTCATCTATGAGGGAGAAGCATATTGAACCAACGCCTGAAAAAAGCATAATAGAACAAGTTGATTCACACCTGAGGCAAAAGCAAATTAGCACCATCCAGCCCACTCTTTAAAAAGAAAAAATATATACAGAATGATGTAAACACACAGGCACAGAGTATTGCAGATGTAGCTGTCTGCAGGAGATGAGCTGGCCTGAACTGACCTCAGTATATATGAGACGAGCACCGTGACCACAGGAAGTGTCTGAGTGTGTAAACACACACACACGCAGATATGTCAGCGATACACACCTGTCACTGAAGCACGAGTCTCCCAGGTGCAACTATGCACTTCAAAACTCAAATCAAGCTCAATGATGGACTAATCTGAGAATTTCACAGAGACACATACACAAACACACACACACAGACACACACGCACACGCACACACAGACAAACACACACACACACACACACACATGCACACACAGACACACACACAGGCATACTCACACACATACACACGTGTGCACACACACGCACACATGCACACACACACACCCACTCACAGAGTCTCTGATACAAACCAAGATATCAACTCAAGACTCAAGTATACCTCCTCTTGACTTTGTGAACTGCCATACATCAATTTGCAATGAATGTCAATAACGTGAGATCTTCAGTACAATTCTTTTTCTAAAAATTTATAATATATTGCGAGGATGACACTCACGGCCTTGACATGGATTTCCCAACAAATAAGGACTTACATTACAACCAATTAGTAGCAAACTGGTGTGTGTTTGTGTGTGTGTGTATTATATATATAGCAGTGACGTGCAGACGGAGGTTAGTTTGGTGAGGCAGAATCCTCCCCTTCGCTTGAATAGCAATTAGATGATTGACTAGTTTAGTAAGACTATTCGGCAGAATGACGGGCCAGTTAAAGGTTCCAGAGAAATTTAAACGGCTTTACTTCTCTATATAATCTCAAATGGGATCTTGTAAACAGTCAGAAGTGAAAAGAGAATAATTGACATGTTTGAATAGTGTCCAAAATTTTCAAAGAAGCCATATTTTGCAAAGTAAACAGACAAATAAGCTCCTTCTATTTCCCAACAGCCGAATTAAAGTCAAGCAGTTTTGGGACTTATTGGGCGTAACAGTTGATGAAAACACCTCAACTGCAGCGAGTCTTTGGGAAGTTAGACAGCCGTGCATCTGCAAATTCATTATAGTCATATGACTGCCCTTGTTAAAAATAAAAAAAATTTTGAAAATGCTCTGCAAATATGACAACAAATGGTGGTTAGTTTGATAGATTCAAGAGTTAGATCTTTGTTTGCAAAATAAAGGCTGCTTATTTCTTTATTTAACATATATTGTAAGAAAAATGTGGGTGTGTCCAAACTTTTGAATGGTACTGTGTGTGTGTGTGTGTGTGTGTGTGTATATATATATATATATATATATATATATATATATATATACTTCAAATACAAACTATGTAGATTAACAAAAGAGTTCTCCATCTGTGTTTCACTAAGATCTTACTGACAACAATGTAGACTCAAAAGAAAACAAAATAAACAAATAAAACATTAGACACCATCTCCAGGCAGTAGCCGCCCTTGTAAAAATACACCTGGTATTTGCACATATACTCCACTGGCTGGATTTTGAAGAGATTTGGAGTGGCATTCCATTCTAAATTAGATGAGCAGGGAGCACAGATGCCCCCGGTGGCCATGGCTTGTGACTGACACCAGATGCCCAGGGAATCCTCTGTCCCTCGCGCCTCAGGAGAAGGAGGAGAAGAAGAAGAGGCACTCCGAACACAACTGCCTGGGCTGCCCACTACGCCCCTGAACCCACACTGTCTGCATAAACACACAAACTTCTGAATGTAGCGCTTCTCAAGATGAACGAGTTGACCCAGTAACCCAGTAAACATTCAGGACATCGCCCACATTCTGTCTCTGATTTCACTGAATTTTTAACAGAGAAATTGCAGTGACATGCATCACTGAGGCACCGACAGAAATGCACCATAAAGTATTCAAACAGCCACCTTTCAGGCCTGTGGAATTCAACACCTCAACCACTGACGGTCCACAGACATTCGGCATTATCTCCTTATCTAGCCTTCTATACTAGCCCAGGAGCTACAAACATGCTTAATCTACTATCAAAATATATCCAGATTCTACCACAGGCTTTTTTGCAGGCCCATATCAATATTTGGCATGAGTGCGCAGGCTGCACTGTTTTGAGGTGGAGAAGACTGCGAAGAAGGGAACAGGCAGCCCCCCATTCAAAATCAACCACAATTACATTTTAATGTCAGTCCAAGCACTAATTCAGACCCCTGTCATTTTTTAACGGTGTGATTCAACGGATTCTTGTGTCTGTGTCTCTAAATAGGCCGTCAGTAGATGGGAAAGCAGATTTTAAACATGAAATATAATTGAACAGGAAGGAAAAGGCAGTACAGATGCGACCAGGAGCCCCAGGGATTTAACCTTCCATGAGCAGCAAAGGCTGACTGATGTAGTGGTGGTGACAGCTCCTGACCCACAGTCAAACCTTCCCCTTCAGTTTGGATCTCATTTATGCCACGGGGCTGGAATATTAAATGACTTCTAACGACAAGACAACAGCTCATTCCCGTGCTTTTTTAAAATCAGAAATTACAAGGTGCTGATGCCTGAAGGTACCTCCTGGGTCGAGCTCAGAACCAACAGCGCAAAGTCCAGTTCCTCCTTTAACACATTTAGCATTTCAAGCTGCAGAGTGCAGCAGGGCTGGCAGCTGTGCGCAGGCGACGGCTTACAACCTATTTGTAAATCCAACTCACAATCACATTCAATTTATAAAATGGCATTCAAAATATGTTGGAGTCAGCCCAGTTAAAATCAAGCTGTTATACGCAGTATAAAATCTGCGTTGTACTAGCGCTCTCTATATAAAAATTAGGTCTGTCCTGACCAGCACAAACTAATCCCGACTCATCATGTCATGACGCTGCCTGACCAAGTGTCGATATACGACAAAAAAAGGAGGCTTTTGGCATCTTTGTTTGACACTTCGGATCAGGGTTCGGGTTTAGGGTTAGAGGATAGTAGGTAGGGTTTGTTGTCAAATAAAGATGACAAAAGCCTCCTTTTTCATTGTCTATTGATGCTTGGTCAGGTAGCGTCACTAAATGACACATCGGGATGAGACTGGGCTCTTATTACTGAAAACAGTAAATAGAAGGAGCACTGAACAATTTGAGACTACATTTTGGCGATAAGAATAAAGTATTGCCATTTACAACTATACAGACCAAACAACATATGCTATTGTACCAAAAATATTATGCAATCACACAGTGAGAAGTCAAGAGGCTGGCGTGATCAATCCTAAAAAATAAGCTTCTAAAGTGACCTTGGTGTATCAGTGTGAAGTTGGGCTAACAGGTTTAGGGGCTGCATTGCAGTGGGGCACTGGGTGCAGCTCCTGTCACGCGTGAATTGGCTGACCCCCCCAGGTGAAACTCACACTAATACCCGCACAGCTGCGGCGCTCGACCTCACTCTTGCATGCCCAATGTGCGAAAGTTATGAGGATGATTACTGGACCTCAGTGAGAGAGACTGAACACCAGTGGCATTGTGTAGAAGGAAAGTTCTCTCCACGGAGTCAGCTAACCTCTGTAATGCTCCCGCCAAGAAGGGCCAAAATCATGTGCTACAGCATTGCTGGTGAGCCCCAGCGATGTCCATTCAGTGACATGAGTGCTAAAATATTGCTGAAATTTTTTTTCATCGTCACCTTTCAGCCACATAATTAGATCCATTGAGCAGCAGAGAGGAGATTTTTTTGGGGATCAACTAAGCTGAGGAGCAGTATGCCCCCAACGGAGGTCATTCTGCCACCCTGGTGTAAGAAGCTGAAAAAAAGAACTGGTGAAGGGGTTTCTATGGCGACGGGTGACAAAAAGGTGGGGCAGAGCTTCTATATTCCATTTATGGAGACTGACATATATGGCTGAGTCCTTTAGCATTCAGATCTACCCAGTACTACATCCACCTGCTGACATACAAACAGACAGACAGACATACTGTCCCACCTCATCTATCATGATAAATGATATCTCAGCTGCATGACAACAGTTACACAGGAACGGCACATATTTGTGTAAACCCAGACAGCACTGCAACATAGGACAGACCAGGGGGCAAAGTCACGCAAAATCTGTGGTAGGTAATCCCAGTGTGCTGTGGATGCTGTGTTCTACCGGCTAAGCACTAAAGACTCACCTTGCATTAGGTTGTACTTATTAAAATGGCCGATATCAGGGTCTCGAATGGTATATAGCTGCGTGACAATGATTGACCCTGGTTGCTAGGAGACCCTGGATGCCGGGAGAAAAAAGAAGGTTTAATTAAATAGGGATAAACACGCTGTGACACATTTACCGAATTGAGAATATCCCAAAAAAAAAGCAATTCCATTCGTTTGAGGGGTGGATTTACTTCTGGTGTGACGGCAATAGCTGGGTACATTGTCCGTCTTAACCTCTATCATTAACTTTGGATGTGAACAAATAGACAACAGTGGGGTTGGACAAACAAATCAATACCACTACCCCTCCTTTCTTGAATTATGTTGGACTGTTTAAATATTGCCTTACTTATTTTCTTTGGAAGACACATTATTGGCCTGCTACATTATCAGCTTATTGTAGAATAACATCTATTTTACCTTATGGGCTCCATGTCCAAGGCTATTTGAGTTAATCTGCCTCTAATCTGAATATGCATAGAGGCAGTACAGATTAAGCACTCAAAGAATGCAAATGAAAAGCCCCACCTCGCAATCGAACGTGAGCGACTGGACGGCATCCTTCTCCGCCGCTTTCACGCTGGACGCGAAACGAATTTTTCGCATGACAGATTCCATTCAAAGTCGTGTGTTCGCGTCTTTGCATTGACTTAGTTCGAATGTAACCTGTCGTGCGAAAAAATCGTTTCGCGTCCAGTGTGAAAGCACCTTTACATTGATAAGAAAATGCAGCAGTCGCTACAGCCGTGAGGGATCCGGACTCGTGACCTCAGGAGGCTCCCTGTGACTCACCGCAACCGCTCAGCCGTCTGACTCAGTCGGGTGGAAGACAAACTCGATGTCAGCCTCATTCCTCAGGACAGGGCTGGTTGTGCGTTAACATACGTTCATTTTTTTTACCAACTCGCTGGAGCTGAAAGGCTGAGGCGTGCGTATCCAAGGCTGATCCGCATCCACCGAGGGTCGCCACGGAATACACACCTTCCAAAACACACGCTTATCCGCACAGTAATTCGTGGAATGCTGCTATGTAGCATGATGCTAATAGCCAAGCCATGTTTTTATCAGTGTTTCAATAATAATAATTACAGGGCCACTACGTTTTGATTAATTGGTTCCTGTCTAAAGTAAAGAAACCATAACTGTTAAAATTACGTATTATACTGAGCACAAATGAAAACGCACCACTTGAAAAAAGTCAATATTTAAGTTCAAATGAACTTCAATTTAATTTTTATACAACAACAACAACACTACAGTGACGTCCCCCGACATGCCAGGTGCAAGAAATGCGAGAATTTCAAGTTAACTGTAACGCTAGGCAATTTTTTGCAAAAATGCAACATCTTGCACGCACACCACGGGAAAAATGAATTTCAGTCTGAATTTGTGCACACATTGCCTTTAAAAGCATGTGAATTCGAATAAAATTTCACTTCTTCACTGACACTCGTGAAACGTCGACACTATGCCGTGACTTTCAGGCCCTGAACGGTAACGTGCCATAGGCACGCTTCAAATTGGCGCCAGCACCAGGGAAATTGCCAGACAACTACACTGCACACACACAACGATCGCAAGACTCCATCAAAGGTTTCTGAAAACGGGGAGCACTCGGGACCGTCCTCGACCGGTTCAACAACGTGTGACAACGGCACATCAGGACCATCAGATCGTACGGGATCATGTCCGAGACCGAACACTACCAGCGACAAGAACGGCTGCTCAAGTCCAAGGACGACGTGGATTCATTCACCCCAACACCGTACGGAACCGTCTGCGAGCTGCAGGCCTGTGTGCACGACGTCCTTATTTCGGCCCCATATTGACGGATCGTCACCGAAACCAGCGTCTACAGTGGGCAAACAGGCACCAGAATTGGCGACTAAGACAATGGCACGGTGTCATCTTTTCTGACGAGTCACGATTTCACTTAAGGAACGCAGATGGCCGTATACGTGTTTGGTGGAGACGTGGTGAACGTTATAACGCCGATTGTGTCGTTCAAACGGACCGTTGGAGTGGTGGCAGCGTTATGGTGTGGGGTGGAATAAGCTACCGTCACAGAACCCATCTCCATATCTGCAGAGGAAGGGTGAACGGCGTCTACTACCGGGACCAGGGTGCTGCAGAACCATGTTGGGCCATTCTTCAACCAACACCACGATGTCCACACGTTCCAACAGGACAACGCTAGGGCACACACTGCAAGGGTGTCCATGCAGTACCTTGCACAGCAGAACATCCCCGTGCTTCAGTAGCCAGCTCTGTCACCCGACCTCTCCCCTATCGAGCACTTATGGGATGAAATTGGACGACGTCTTTCACGTCGACGCCAGATGGACAACATCCGAGAACTTGAGGTTGCCATTGCTCAGGAGTGGAATGCTATCCCTCAGAACACTATCCAGAGACTGATCAACTCCATGCGACGACGATGCACCGCATGTGTCAATGCAAATGGCTGTCACACCCGTTATTGACTTTCCTGTTTGACCCCAACACCAGTTAAACCTCTCTCACGCATTAACATTATCGTGAATGAAATTGAATGATGTTTACATGTCTTCTTAAATCATTCATTATCTCAAATGCATCATACGTATATACTTCACATATCAATCCGTGGAGCTATTCCAGATTTCGTGAGTGGTGCGTTTTAATATGGACTGAGTATATTTCAAACAACAGCAAATACTTGAGTGAGAACAGCAGAATAAAATGGGAGCTTTAATTGACAAACAGGCTGAAGTTTAACCCGTACTGTACACAGACACCACTGACTATTCCTCCAAAAATCTTCAGACGTACAGTGTATCTGATCTGTGTATCTGATCCACAAGAATACAGATGTCATTACAGTGAAGATTGGTCACTCAGAAACAGGAGAGCAGGGCGTTCTTTTATTCAGTCAAACTGCCTACATCACCACTAAAATACTCAGACTCAAGTGCTGCATCTCTTTTCCCTGTAGAATTTTGATGGTATGTCCAGATCATTGCCTTATTTTAGCCAAACTGACGTACACCCAGGAAAATTATCCTCAACACTATGCTGTAGCCCACTGTTGAAAGCATTTATTTACTCTGCCAAATTGGGGCCTGTTTATAGCAATTTCTACAAAAGGTCCCAGAGGTGAATGCTGATAACATTGTATAGCAATCGTAGCAAGTAACTAGTGAGCAACCCTGTTGAGCGTTAATAGTTATGGTTTATCTAGTTTCACAATCACATTAAAAAAAAATATATATATATGGTCTAAACACATACTGCTGTCAGAGCTGCAACACAATCTATTTGCTTCCAGCATTCCATCCCTGCACCCAGCCAGCCCTGAGCTGGGCTATCGTACTACATATCATGGTACCATAGTATGATGGTCCTGGACAGGGCTGATCTAATACGCAGCATGATGGAGCCAAGCCCCCCAGTGCGCATAACAGTGGCTCCTGGGAATGTGTACACAGACCAGCATTATGGTCATCATACTGTAGGCCTACTTGTCATTATTTGCAAAGTCTTATTACCTTCGCCAGCGACTTCGCTGACGAAGGTAATGTTTTGATCCCCGTGTATTTATTTGTTTGTGTGTCTGTCTGTATGTGTATCGAATAACTCAAAAAGTACCAAACGGAATTTCATAAAATTTGGTGGGTTGATTTGGCATGACCTGAGGATCAATCGATTAGATTTTGGGAGTGATCGGGTCAAAGGTCAAGGTCAACGCCACGAAAAGGTCAAAACCGACTTTCGGCCATATCTCGATCAATTTTTATCCGATCGGCATGAAACCAACGCCAGTGGCGAGGGATTCAGTGGCGTCGGCGAAGGTATGCGCTCTACCGAGTGCCCATTCTAGTTTGTACAGTTTTTGACAATTAACGTGCATTAATTCCTTACAATTGAAAATCTTCTATTTGTGCTATCTTATAACCACACAATTCAAATTTATGCTGATGAGAAAATACGAGTGTTCTGAAGGTTATAGGCCACTAATGGTCCAAATATACTGAGAGGCATTAAAAACACAAACTATAATAAACTGTTTTAAGTAGTGGTAAATGGTTTCTTTTGTAGTTGCAAAACACGGTTTCGGGAAACTGTGCATTTGGTTGTGAGACTTGCCCTCACTGTTATCGTTACATTGGCTGTCAATTCAGCAGTTCTTGTGCATTGTCTAACATGGCAGAAGACGTTTTATGTGGCGTCACAGATGACGCACTTTGTCGGCGATGACAGCTGACACATCTGGTCATTCATCCCTGAAGTCTGGATACAGTCATTTAATGGGCATTAATGCGTCGAGAAGCTTTTCTTTGAGACCAGCCATCATTCAACATTCAAAATGTTTGATCCTTCTGAGATTCATTTGTTCATGGCATTTGAAGTGGGAATGATGTGGCTTTGTTTATGTGTGCTTTTATTCTTCAACTTTTCATGTGCAAAATGATTTCCCCCAATGTGATTCACGACCAAGATCCAGGGAACTGTGCTACATCTAGATAATCATAATGAGGTGTTAAACCAAGAAAGGATTCAAACCCAGACACTGACATTTTGCAATGCCTACCAGACCTGATGGTCATCATGTCAATAAGCAACAGGAAAAACTATCATTTTACAAAAATTAGATGATGAAAACCACTTTTTTTATGCCTCTCAGTACAAAATTTAGGCTGTAAATATTGACTTTTTAATTCTTTATGGTGCTTGACTAGTGTTACATTAGCTAATTTAGCTGATACTATTAATTTCTGGCAGACTCTTCTTCTGAAAAGCAGAATACTTCTGAAATACTTCTGAAAGCATTTTAGTGCAAAAGCAACCACTACAATGCCTGCCCATAAAAGAGGTCGCACACGTATTGTGTTGGACCGCCTTTAGCTTTGATCATGGCATGAACTTATTGTGGCCTTGTTCTGACCATCTCATGCCACGTTCCAAGAATTATTTCTGACCAATTCTTGGTCAAGATCTAGAACGTAGTATTGATGACAGGAAAGTAAACCTACTCCGTAAGAACCAGTTCCAGCACATCACTTTCAACTGGTTAAGGTCTCTGTTCTGGGTCTCTGTGGTGATCATGTGTGAAAATGATTCCTCAGGCTCGATGAACCACTGCGTTCACAATTTGAGTGTGATTAATCTTGGCATTGTCATCCTGAGATATGCCTTTGCTGTCAGGGATTAAAACACCCTTTGATGGGATAACCAGGTCATTCAGTGCATTGAAGCAGTCAGCTGACCTCATTTTATTGCTGCAGGACAGTGCTGAGTCTAGACCTGACCAATTGAAGCGACCCGAGATCATAACAATGCCGCTAGAGGCTTGTACAGTGGGCGCTATGCATGATGGGTACATCGCTTCATGGGCTTCTTTTCTTACCCTGACGTGCCCATTGTCCTGGGGTGTCATCAGACCACATGACCTTTTTCCATCGCTCCACAACACAATGTTAATACTCCCAAGCAAATTTCTGTCATTTTTGCCAATTAACCTCACTCACAAGTGGATTTCTTGTGGCCATGCAGCTATTTAGTCCCAGTGCTGCAAGTTCCAGTTGCATTGTTTGTGTTGGAATGCCCATAATTTCACAATTACACATAGCCACGAGCTCTATTTGCTATTTCTTACAATGAGACCTCGTCAATTATTTTAGTAATATCTCATTAGAATTACTTTAATTTTTCCCCTCACCCGTATCTTCAGCGAAGTTGATGGTCCACCGCTGTCTTTCCAGGTTTTAGTCAGGCTTTGTAAACCAAAGTCCAATGATTTTGACAATCAATATGAATACAGGCCATTAAATTTTCTGACTTGAGTGACATAATCTCCACAGCCATGAAACACGTCTTTTGATGGTTATTTAACAAATACAAAGCCAGGCTTTGCCAGTCGAGGCGAATTAACCACTGCAATAACTATTCAGTCAAAGGCTCCAAAAATAATATTTGCTAATTTATCCAAACGGAGACTGTCCTGCGTACACGCCCCTCAGACTGAACAAATGAGCAGCCAATGAGGGGCGGATGCGTATTACGTCACGCAGCGAAAAGGAAAGCGTCACCTGTAGGTTCTGAGAAGCGCACACTGAAGTATCAAGTGAGTAGTCCAATAAAGTACCGGTGAGGTACCGAATTTTTGTCTAATAATCTCCGCTGTGAGACTCGGTCATCTCTCATCTCCTATTGTCGCTGGAAGCTGTGCGGAGCCGCTTTCATACCGGACGCGAAAGGAAATTTTCGCACGACAGATTACATTCAAAGTCAACGCAAAGACGAGGATACACGCGTGTATTCGCGTCTTTGCGTTGACTTTGAATGTAATCTGTCGTGCGAAAAATTCGTTTCGCGTCCGGTGTGGAGGCAGCTTAAATTTGCTCGCGCTTGCTGCGGGAAACGGGCGCGCCGCTTGCTGTCGAAGTCAAGCTGCGTTGATCCGAAGCTAACATTTTGGCTAACTGTAGCTGGTCTGCATTGGCAGGTCATCGTTGGCTACTTTAGCCAGCTAACTGCTGACGGGCGGCCTGATGTCTGCGGGGAAAGACGCCGCTGACGGGTCACTAAACATGTGGAAAAAAATTCGACAACGTGTAACTCTAATTATCATGGTTTGAGTTTTTTGTAGCTTACCTCACAAAACAAAAGCTTTTGATTTAATTTGGTTGGCTTTACATCCTGGTTTTAATGTTCAAGTTGCAGTAAATTGAGTTTGAGTTGATGCTTCCTGTTGTAATTCTAGTGGTTGACCGTAGGGAGCTGGCGACACTGCTCATGTCCGCTCAGGTGCTTCATCTCCATACGCGCGATCGGGGCCGTTGACGAGCACGAACGTTTCCTGGAAGTTGTTTTGTCCTGTTCGTCCGCCCTTGTCTAACCTTGACCCGTCTCTGGACTCTCAGGTATCAGATCTATAGTGTAAACCTGCGCAGAAGGCAGAATTCTGCGGGCTGTATTTAACAAAAAAGTCTGCAATAAGTCAATTTCATTCACTTGCCTGGTATCTACTCTTCAGCTGAGCTGCTTTTTTGCTGCATGCATAACTGATTTAGACAACTTCGTTCAAATTTTGACTGTTCGTATAGTAGCAAACTGATGTTATAACTTGCAAAAGTCTTTTTAAGCGCTAGCCCCTAAAGTTGCCAGTATCTTTCATGGGAAACTTGAGTTGAACTTTGAGGAAAACCAGCCATATTTGGTTGTATTTACATTGATTTTGTGTTTCTAAAATATACTTTATCGACTTGCTTGACCTTTTCTTAGGGGCCAGTTCTGGATTACTGGGAGAATACCAATATATATATATTTTTTTTCAATTATATGTTTGTTTCTGAGGAGTCAGTGGTATCGTTGTAAAATTAAGTACTGCTGTTATGTTGCTTACTTGTTATCTGTCAGGCCAGCCTACCTTAATCAGTCTGTCCCCACCCCTCCACCCTTTCCTGTCAGTCTCTGGATCTGATGGCTGTTCTCCATCTCACTCGCAGAGGCAGCATGCCCCATGATGACATGGACAAGCCTCTGCTGCCAGGCCATGGAGACCCGGAGCGTCTGGTCTGTGACGCGTCACGCAGCCCTTCCGTGGGCATACTTGGGTCGGGGGACTTTGCGCGTTCACTGGCCGTGCGATTGACAGGCTCTGGCTGGCCGGTGCTGGTTGGCAGCCGTAATCCCAAAAGTCGCACTGCCCTGTTCCCGCCGGAGGCCGAGGTGACCACACAAGAAGATGCTGCCGCCCGCTCCGACCTGCTGTTTGTTGCACTCTTCCCGGAGCACTTTAGCACTCTTACGGGCCTGCAGGGGGTGCTGCGAGGCAAGGTCCTGGTGGATGTGAGCAATGCGTCGGAGCTGAACCGCGGTGGACCCTCTAATGCGGAACAGCTGGCAAGACTCTTCCCAGACAGCCATGTGGTGAAGGGCTTCAACGTCATCTCCGCCTGGGCGCTGCTGGCCGGTCCGCGAGACGGGAGCAGACAGGTGAGCCATGGAGGGCCTTGGCAGGCGCTATGTGTGTGTGTGTCTGTGTATTTGTGTGTATTTGTGTGTGTGTGTGTCTGTGTTTGTGTGTGCGTCTGTGTCAGTGTCTGTGTGTCTGTCTGTGTGTGTGTCTGTTTGCGTGTCTGTGTGTGCGTGTGCATGTGTCTGTGTGCGCGTGTGTGTCTGTGTGTGTGTGTGCTTGTGTGTGTTTGTCTGTGTGTGTGAGAGTGTGTCTCTGTGTGTCTGTGTGCGTGTGTGTGTGTATCTGTGTGTCTGTGTGTGTGTGTGTGTGTGTGTGTGTGTGTGTGTGTGTGTGTCTCTGTGTGTGTGTTTGTGTGTGCGTGTGTGTGTGTGTGTCTGTCTGTGTGTGCACGCGTGTCTGTGTGTGTCTGTGTGTGCGCGTGTGTCTGTGTGTGTGTGCCTGTGTGTGTGTCTGTGTCTGTGTGTGTGTGTCTGTGTGTGTGTGCGTTTGTGTGTGTGCACGCGCGTGTTCTTGCCAGTTACATCTGAATCGATGCCCTCCTCTTCTTCTTCTTTGAATATCATGTTTTGTGCATGCATATGTGCAGATGTGTGAGGTGATTTGGTAAATACAGTTTGGTGGACCCACTCAGAGTAAGTTGATGGCAGCATTCATAAAAGGAGGAGCCATATTTGTTCAAAGTTTCAGTTACGTGACCTACCTGTGACTTTTGTTTTCTCGTCGGACTCCTGCGGCACCAGCCAAAGAAGTGTTTCAGCGCGCGACTGGGAGTCTGGCACAGGGCCCAGCCCGCTTGCCAAATTTCATGAGCTTTGAGCGATTGGTGTGGGAGGTGTTTGAGGAGAAAGAGGAAGAATAAGAGCTGTAAAAGCAGCAGGGTTCCTGTGCAGCGTATAGGCGTGTGCGGTTCCCTCCCAGCCATTTGTATCAGCAGTATTGAAGCTCACTTCACTTGAAACAGAAATGCACCCAGAGTAGCGTCTGTCCATCCAAAGCATTCGTACTGAAATGTGAAGTTTTCTATATATTTTCAGCTGCACACCTTGTAAATCTGACCTTGCGGGTTCTGAGGCTTTCAAAGCCACATAAATTTGCTTTCAAATAATGATCTCACACTTCAATGCTGAGTTAATGTCTGAGGTGATACAGATCTAATTTACTTACACCAAAGAACACCAACAGTATAGCTAGCAGGTGAACTAATATGAATGTTGGTGATGCTGATTAATTGTGGTGACATGCAACCTTTTCAAAATAGCAACATGCTTGCAACATTGCAATAGTGCACTGTGTAAAAAATAAATAAATAAATTGACTCCCCTTTAAAAAGTAAGACAACCAGCTGCAAATAATTTTTGTGTTGACCACTGAATTTCAAGTTTCAAATACTTTCAAAAATGAGTTTGGGCAACCACTGGGAACTGGGAAGTTTAGCAAACTTCAAAATGTTTTGCAGCTAGTTGCCTTGCTTTTTAAGTTCGGGCAACTTATTATTCTTCACTGTGCGTGTACACTGCGGTTTATGGGTGAGATACTGCATTAATGGGCACAATTTCTGTACCCTAAATATCTTGAGCGTAATTTTTTTGGGCAGTTATGTGCTTCAGGAAAGTAAGCTGTGGAGGGTGGGAAAGTGCTGCTGATTGGAGGATTGGTCTTGACTCCTCCCTGCCCTCCTCCCCAGATCCCGATCTGCAGCGATAGCCGCCAGGCCAAGAGTACGGTCATGCAGCTGTGTCGGAGCCTGGGCTTCGTCCCGGGGGATGCAGGAGCCCTGTATGAGGCGCGGAGGGTGGAGGACGCCCCACTACGCCTCTTCCCCTCCTGGGGGGGCCCCGTGCTCTGCTGCCTGGTCCTCTTCTTCATCTTCTACACCTACAACTTTGTGCGGGGCGTCCTGCTGCCGTACGTGATGGAGGGAGAGAACCTGTTCTACCGGATGCCCGTGGAGCTGGTGAACGTCTCACTGCCCGCTGTCGCCCTGGAGATGCTGGCGCTGGTGTATCTGCCCGGCCTGCTGGCCGCCGCCCTGCAGCTGAAGAGGGGCACCAAGTACAGCCGCTTCCCCGGCTGGCTGGACCGCTGGCTCTGCCTCCGGAAACAGCTGGGGCTGCTGAGCTTCCTGTGTGCTGCGCTGCACGCCATCTACAGCCTGTGCCTGCCCATGCGCCGATCCGCGCGCTACCGGCTACTCAACGAAGCCTTCAAGCAGGTGATTACCGCTACAGTCCAGCTCCGCCTTCAGCTCTCTCACCCAGTGCTGTCAGTCACACCCAATCCTCTCTCACCCAGTCCTGTCAGTCACACCCAAATCCTCTCTCACCCAGTCCTGTCAGTGACACCCAAATCCTCTCTCATCCAGTGCTGTCAGTTACAGCCAATCCTCTCTCACCCAGTCCTGTCAGTCACATTCAAATCCTCTCTCACCCAGTCCTGTCAGTCACACCCAATCCTGTCTCACCCAGTCCTGTTAGTCACAGCCAATCCTGTCTCACCCAGTCCTGTCAGTCACACCCAATCCTCTCTCACCCAGTCCTGTCAATCACACCCAAATCCTCTCTCATCCAGTGCTGTCAGTTACAGCCAATCCTCTTTCACCCAGTCCTGTCAGTCACATTCAAATCCTCTCTCACCCAGTCCTGTCAGTCACACCCAATCCTTTCTCACCCAGTCCTGTTAGTCACAGCCAATCCTGTCTCACCCAGTCCTGTCAGTCACACCCAATCCTCTCTCACCCAGTCCTGTCAGTCACACCCAAATCCTCTCTCACCCAGTCCTGTCAATCACACCCAAATCCTCTCTCACCCAGTGCTGTCAGTTACAGCCAATCCTCTCTCACCCAGTCCTGTCAGTGACACCCAAATCCTCTCTCACCCAGTCCTGTCAATCACACCCAATCCTTTCTCACCCAGTCCTGTCAGTCACAGTCAATCCTCTCTCACCCAGTCCTGTCAGTCACAGTCAATCCTCTCTCACCCAGTCCTGTCAGTCACACCCAAATCCTCTCTCACCCAGTCCTGTCAGTGACACCCAAATCCTCTCTCACCCAGTCCTGTCATTCACACCCAAATCCTCTCTCACCCAGTCCTGTCAATCACACCCAAATCCTCTCTCACCCAGTCCTGTCAGTCAAACACAATCCTCTCTCACCCAGTCCTGGCAGTCACACCCAATCCGCTCTCACCCGGTCCTGTCAGTCACAGCCAAATCCTCTCTCACCCAGTGCGGTCAGTTACAGCCAATCCTCTCTCACCCAGTGCTGTCAGTCACACCCAAATCTTCTCTCACCCAGTCCTGTCAGTCACACCCAAATCCTCTCTCACCCAGTGCTGTCAGTTACAGCCAATCCTCTCTCACCCAGTTCTGTCAGTCACACCCAAATCCTCTCTCAACCAGTCCTGTCAGTCACACCCAAATCCTCTCTCAACCAGTCCTGTCAGTCACACTGAATTCTCTCTCGCCCAGTCCTGTCAGTCACACCCAAATCCTCTCTCACCCAGTCCTGTCAGTCACACCCAAATCCTCTCTCACCCAGTGCTGTCAGTTACAGCCAATCCTCTCTCACCCAATCCTGTCAGTCACAGCCAATCCCCTCTCACCCAGTCCTGTCAAGTCAAACACAATCCCCTCTCATCCGGTTCTGTCAGTCACACCCAATCCTCTCTCACCCGGTCCTGTCAGTCACAGCCAATTCTCTCTCACCCATTCCTGTCAGTCACAGCCAATTCTCTCTCACCCAGTCCTGTCAGTCACACCCAAATCCTCTCTCACCCAGTCCTGTCAGTCACACCCAAATCCTCTCTCACCCAGTGCTGTCAGTTACAGCCAATTTCCTCTCACCCAGTCCTGTCAGTCACAGTCAATCCTCTCTCACCCAATTCTGTCAGTCACACCCAAATCCTCTCTCACCCAGTCCTGTCAGTCACACCCAAATCCTCTCACCCTGTCCTGTCAGTCACACTCAAATCCTCTCTCACCCAGTCCTGTCATTCACACCCAAATCCTCTCTCACCCAGTCCTGTCAATCACACCCAAATCCTCTCTCACCCAGTCCTGTCAGTCAAACACAATCCTCTCTCACCCAGTCCTGGCAGTCACACCCAATCCGCTCTCACCCGGTCCTGTCAGTCACAGCCAAATCCTCTCTCACCCAGTGCTGTCAGTTACAGCCAATCCTCTCTCACCCAGTGCTGTCAGTCACACCCAAATCCTCTCTCACCCAGTCCTGTCAGTCACACCCAAATCCTCTCTTACCCAGTGCTGTCAGTTACAGCCAATCCTCTCTCACCCAGTTCTGTCAGTCACACCCAAATCCTCTCTCAACCAGTCCTGTCAGTCACACCCAAATCCTCTCTCAACCAGTCCTGTCAGTCACACTGAATCCTCTCTCGCCCAGTCCTGTCAGTCACACCCAAATCCTCTCTCACCCAGTCCTGTCAGTCACACCCAAATCCTCTCTCACCCAGTCCTGTCAGTCACACCCAAATCCTCTCTCACCCAGTGCTGTCAGTTACAGCCAATTTCCTCTCACCCAGTCCTGTCAGTCACAGTCAATCCTCTCTCACCCAATTCTGTCAGTCACACCCAAATCCTCTCTCACCCAGTCCTGTCAGTCACACCCAAATCCTCTCACCCTGTCCTGTCAGGCACACTCAAATTCTCTCTCACCCAGTCCTGTCATTCACACCCAAATCCTCTCTCACCCAGTCCTGTCAATCACACCCAAATCCTCTCTCACCCAGTCCTGTCAGTCAAACACAATCCTCTCTCACCCAGTCCTGGCAGTCACACCCAATCCGCTCTCACCCGGTCCTGTCAGTCACAGCCAAATCCTCTCTCACCCAGTGCTGTCAGTTACAGCCAATCCTCTCTCACCCAGTGCTGTCAGTCACACCCAAATCCTCTCTCACCCAGTCCTGTCAGTCACACCCAAATCCTCTCTTACCCAGTGCTGTCAGTTACAGCCAATCCTCTCTCACCCAGTCCTGTCAGTCACACCCAAATCCTCTCTCAACCAGTCCTGTCAGTCACACCCAAATCCTCTCTCAACCAGTCCTGTCAGTCACACTGAATCCTCTCTCGCCCAGTCCTGTCAGTCACACCCAAATCCTCTCTCACCCAGTCCTGTCAGTCACACCCAAATCCTCTCTCACCCAGTGCTGTCAGTTACAGCCAATCCTCTCTCACCCAATCCTGTCAGTCACAGCCAATCCCCTCTCACCCAGTCCTGTCAGTCAAACACAATCCCCTCTCACCCAGTCCTGTCAAGTCAAACACAATCCCCTCTCATCCAGTTCTGTCAGTCACACCCAATCCTCTCTCACCCGGTCCTGTCAGTCACAGCCAATTCTCTCTCACCCATTCCTGTCAGTCACACCCAAATCCTCTCTCACCCAGTCCTGTCAGTCACACCCAAATCCTCTCTCACCCAGTCCTGTCAGTCACACCCAAATCCTCTCTCACCCAGTGCTGTCAGTTACAGCCAATTTCCTCTCACCCGGTCCTGTCAGTCACAGTCAATCCTCTCTCACCCAATTCTGTCAGTCACACCCAAATCCTCTCTCACCCAGTCCTGTCAGTCACACCCAAATCCTCTCACCCTGTCCTGTCAGTCACACTCAAATCCTCTCTCACCCAGTCCTGTCAGTCACACCCAATCCTCTCTCACCCAGTGCTGTCAGTTACAGCCAATCTTCTCTCACCCAATCCTGTCAGTCACACCCAATCCTCTCTCACCCAGTGCTGTCAGTTACAGCCAATCCTCTCTCACCCAGTCCTGTCAGTCAAACACAATCCTCTCTCACCCAGTCCTATCAGTCACAGCCAATCCTGTCTCACCCAGTTCTGTCAGTCACAGCCAGTCCCGTCTCCCCATTCCTGTCAGTCACACCTAATCCTCTCTCACCTGGTCCTGTCAGTCACAGCCAATCCCCTCACAGCCATTTGGTCTTGCAGGCTCAATCCAGTGGTCTTCTTCTTCTGGTGCAGTTCCTCCCTTACTTATTTATTTTTGTAGTATTTTGGTGCAGAGCTATTGGGTATAGTTTAGTCTAGAAATTATTTTCGGTTTTGCTGAGGAAGGGTGCATTTTTGACTTTCACTTTCAGTTCAGATTTTTCTCAATACTGAAACCGCCGGTAGAATTTTCAGATGCTGGTGTTGCGACATTTGGAATTTATTGTTTCATGCTCAAGTAACAGGATCCTTGCAGCGAACTAGCAACACCAAACACTAACTAACATGCTATTGACCAGCAGTAGCACCAGAGAAACTGCCTGGTAAGACCCTCGGAACTAAGGGGTGAGACCTATGTCTCACACTGGTGTCTCACCCAGTCTTGTTGCACCCAATCCTAAAAGGGTTCCCAAGGTATTGGAGAGTTCTGGAAGATATTTGCATCCTTGAAAGTCAAACATTTATTTAAAAAAGGGGTATACCAAGTCACACAATATTGGTTATCTTTCTTGTAAAGCGTTTAGCTTTGTCACTCATACACAAAGTTTTACAATGATGCTAATGCAGACAATACGGGCAGCTGCTACGCTTTACTGCCTTAGTGCTACACCCGCAAGCTCATGCACCTTTTGTTTAGAGAATGAATTTTCCCCACCCTACTTCTTTAGTAGCCTGGCATACTTTCAAATGTGGATCTTTTTAATTTTTTTTCAAACCAGTCCTTATGCTCTAGCTTTAATAATTTAATAATTGTGCCTGGTGTCCAGTGTTGGGCCTTAAACCAATAATTTGCCTTCGTGAGATTTTGAGACCTGCCTGAATGAGACCACAGGGCTCTAAAACAGGCTCCAAGTTGTGCTTAGAGTCGCAAAGTACACAAGGAGTAACTGAGTCGCTACAGTAACTGAACAGATGGTGCTCTGAGTGGTATCTCACTGTGCCAGACCGTGGCCCGTCTGAATGGGGGAGCCGAACGCGGTGGGTCGATAGTAACTGAAGTTTGTACGTCAGGTGCAACATTCAAGACCACAGCAATTATGGCTGTGCAATATATAAATATTATATCAATATTGGAATATAGCATATCTTTGTGGATTTTATTTATCGTAATATTGTCATATGACATAAGTGTTGTCTTTTCTGGTTTTAAAGGCTGCGCTATTGTGAAAGGATGCAGTTGTCCGCAATTATTAGGCTGTACTGGCTGCTGCCTGTACCTGCCTGATCATAATATCCACATTACCAATAACCGTTTATTAAAATTGCATTATGTGAATAATTTCTGAAAGCACTGATGGTTATTCCTTCAATATCGCCACATTATTAAGGTGTTTCGTCAAAAGTATCACGGTATTTTAGTTTGTCCATATCGCCTAGCCCTATTTGCAAGTGGAGCAGCTAATGCTGATTTCAGATTTGGATGGCGGCCCTAGTTTTATTGCAGTGCTGTGGAGTTGATGTTAAAACCAGAATTATAAAATCAAGGTGAGCTCGATTGGATTGGCCCAAATTGCTTCCACAGAAAGTTGATTTTTGACGCACACAGGTGGAAATGGCCAAGGCCTGACCCTTCTCTCCTCTCCAGTGTCCCACTGTGACCGATCCACTCCCCCTGTGCCGCACGCAGGGGGCCATCAAATTCAACTTAGTCACTGCACCCCCTAGTGCCAGAGGGTGTTTATTGCAGTGTCTGTGTGTTTTGTTTGTGGTTTGATTCGAAGCCCTGGGGAGGTTTTCTGCCCGCTGTTCACAGCTGGCTCGCAGTGAAGGTGTTATTACTGTTAATACAAGGCCTGCTAATCTGATTAATGAGCTCCTGAAGAGTACATGTGTCTCAACTGGTATTTTATCCCTAATTACACCCTTAAATTCACATTTAGACATTCCCACATTGTAAAAGCACTTATTTTGGAAAACATGGGCTTAGACAAACATTGTATTACGATAATACCATTTTCGAGCCTTTACATTTCATGGAATTAAAATAGAATGAAATGAAGTAATGAACCGGATTTTTATGTTCCCAAGGATACTGGGCAGCTGTTCCTTCTCGTAATGAGGTATGAAAATCTGAGTTCACACATCAGAAAGCTTGGGATTTAGCACTTGAAATTTCTTTTTTTGCCCTGTTATTTCTCTAGAATTTACGCTAAAAAATATTAACTCTGGGTTAACCACGGGGGTAGCAGGTTGGTAAGAGGAGAGTCAATTGTTCACGTCCCAGATGAAGCAATGCTGATTTTCTCATAACTTATAAAGCTTCAGAAAGTTGTCTGTTTAAATGCATAATGTTCATAAGAGCTCGTCCTGGATAAAAGGCATTTTCAATTCTACAGAACCCAGAGTGATGGTGTGATGAGGGTGATATTTGAGCGCAGTGACCTGTGTTTGTCACCCTCAGTCAGACATTTGTCTCTCCCTCCTCGGGAGGTTCGGGAGCTGAGCGCTACTGACCGCTGGGTTCTGCTTGTCTGCCTTGGAGGCTACATAAGCCCGTATGTCATAGTGTCTGACGCATGACGAAGGGTCGGGACCTAACCACTGTCAGATAGGGGCATAGTTGAGACGCGATGGCGCCACCTGGTGGCGTAACAAGGGATAGTTATTTGCCATTTGAGTTTCATTGCGTCCTTAAATTAGCTCCGTAGTACAGTGTAACGTAATAGCACGATGCAAATTTCAATTCTTTAGATTATTAATGCCTTATGGGCTACTGTTTGGTAAAAAAATTACTGTCCAGTGGCATGCTCTGAGTGTTTGGATAATCACTCCATGGTTTGGTTTATTTTGTTCTGGCCTCTCATTTGAGAGAGGTTTGTTATTTCTGATCAAGGTACGAGTTAAGGTGAACACAATACTGATACTGTTGACAGGCATAATGTCAAGCTCACCATTTTCCATGTTCATTAACTGCTTAATAAATCAAAGTCTACTGAAGTGTGGCTCATAATTTTTCAGCTATCTAATGAAATATTCAGAAAATTTTTTTGAATGAATGGCGGTTGCTTTGAAGGACTTTGTCAGAATAGGCGGCTGTCAGATACAGATTGAACTTGCATGAATTAATGCGCATTAGATTTCTCAAGTGCATTCTCTACAGTTTTGATACATTTTTTTGGTCAACTTTTGCATCAATATGAAAGCTAAATAAAAAGCTAACTTGTATTTTATGAGAACAGTGTACATATGGTTTGAAAAGGTTTCAAGCCAATGAGTAGTCAGAATGGAGTTTTTGAGGATAACATCTCACAAGAAGTCCACAGTGGTTGCATTTCAAAGCTGCTTTCTCACTGTTGCCTTTCAAGGGACATTGTGTTGTCGGGTACTCCGCTCTTACAGGAAGTACAAAATGACTGATGACATGTAACATCTTTCATAGACAGTGGGATGAATGTGGAAGTGATGGTCGGGGAAAAGCCTTGAGAATGTACCTGGAGAGCAGGGCCCATAAGAGCCTGCTGGGCACGGTAGCCGGAGGATGCGGGTTTGTGATGCTGTATCGCGGAGAGCGACCCTGATGCGGGGGTGGAAAGGTCAGGGCCGCGGAGGGTCCGGCCCTTCAGGCTGAAGTCGGCCCACTCTCTCTCGCCCACTCTCCCTTAACCCCGTGACCTCACTCCCCTCCAGAACATCTCCATTTCCCTTCTCTGTTCTCCCTGTACATGTAAAGAAATGCATGCGCATGCCCAGGAATAACAGAAATGGTGCTGTATTAACGAAGCTTCGTATTTCAATGACTAAATCCAATGAAATGGGCGGGAAACTGGAGCGACGTGAAACTGGATAAGCTGTACAGTTTTCCCTTAACACGAACTGTCTGTTGAAATAAACTGTTTGTTGAAACAAGATCCCCTGCATACTGTAATCAAAAATGATTCGCTTTGGATAAAGACAGCAGCCTAATGGTGATCGTGATGATGTGCAGTAATTTTGCAAAGGTTCAATCAACGTGGCCGTCACACGTCAATACCCTCCTTTGCTTCTGGGCTGAAGAGGGTAGCCGCTTGCCTTCACTTTGTCAGTAAAGTTTTACGGAAGTTCACCGCACACGAGGGACGGGGTTTATCACTTTTCGCGGCTTCCAAGCCCCAGCAACAGATCAGCTTGTCGACAGCAAGGTGATGCGTGGCTGCTAATTAAGAGATGACACATCAGCACTTCCCCTCTGTCTTCCAGCCCTCCACTGCTTTCCGCTCTCAATGTGGGGGGGCCGGGGGGTCGAGCTGCTTGTTTGTATGAATAATCGCTCATCCAGTCGCAGTTAGTTTAGCCTTGCAGCGGAGGTTCTGCACACGGCAATGTCCTGCTGTATTAATCTCTACTTAGTGCCTGATGGTCTTACGTCCTGTGCGCAGCGCTTAATGTAGGCAGGAAAATCGGTTTTTGATGTTTAATATAGAAACATGAGTGTGTGTGTGTGTGTGTGTGTGTCATTCTGAGCCCTCATACAACACAAATCGGGAAAAGGAGGTGACGGTACGGAAAATGCACATTAAAACGGAAAGTAGTGATTTCATCGGTGACCGTCTGAAGACAAGTTATTTTACATTTTGTCAGGAGAGCTTCATCTTAGTTGTAAATACGCAGAAATTCCTAAAACTCAAGATGAACATTTTTACCAAAACTAAACAGAATTCCAAGACTTCAGCAACTAACTGAGCTTGCAGCATACAGAACACACAGGAGTGGTGCATGTGTCACGTGTGGCGCTAGCGAATGGACGGTGTGGGCTTTGGGCCAGAGAAGAAAAGGACTAGCTTGACTTTTACCAGCAAGAAGTCCAAAAGCCATGATCTGTCATGTTATAAAATTCTGTTCGTTCCCTTGGCAGGGGTAACTTGCACTTTGAAGGCTGTATTAATGCCAAAATGTACACTGAGATTTTGGAGCAACTTGTGCTGCCTTCGAGACAATGTCTTTTCCAGGGAAGCCATTGTGTATTGCAATAAGACAATGCAAAACTGAATTCTACACGCATTACAGAGACATGGCTGCATAAGAGGAGGTTACGGGTGCTGGACTGGCCTGCCTGCAGTCCTGACTTATCCCAAATAGAGAACATGTAGCGTATTTGAAACAGAGAATGCGACAACAAAGGCCCAGTGCTATCCACACCTTAAGACTCGTCTGCAAGAAAAGTGGGACAAAATTACACCTTAAACACAAAATCAGTCAGTGTCCTCATTCTTTAAACATGTTGTAAGACGGAACGGCAACAACATAAGGTGGGGAATAGTTTACTGTCCAAACTTCTCTCCAAATACATTGCAAGAACCAAAATCAAAATGTACTCCTTTGAAAAATCATTACATTTCATGTGGTGAAACTTCAAATCTGTCTGCTGTATTTTTATTATTTTTATTTGCGTAATACAGGTCAAGGAAGATTGACAAATCGCTGCTTGCAGTTTTAATCTTAATTTAAAATTTGTCCCGACCTTTTTCATTGCAGATGGGAGTGGAATGAGTATTCAAAATGGAATAATGGAACTTAAAAACTGAACTTTACTGTTGGGAAGGAAACTCTGAATAGCTGGATACATCTTACCAAAACCATTCTGATACCTTCTGCAAAACTTTCTGCCACTGCAAAAGGTCATCGGGGGATGAGTCTGTAATGCAGCTGCAGTGCTGTTGAGTGAAAGCTGATTGGTGGTTGGTCTCTGTGGGTGGGACTCTCTGGTGCCTGGTGAACTGTGTTGAATCGTCTCGTGCTCACAGTGCGGGGTAAAGCGAGACCTAATGTATATGAGATGGAAATCCGGCCCCCTTCCGTATATCTGTCCAGTCGTACTTGACTGGTTTTTTGAGTATTATTATGGGGTCTGGTACTGGCAGTTGTGGGTTGCCATGACTACAGATAAGACCACAAGATGTGGTAGATTACTATGGACTTTTTTTTTCTTTAACATACAAGTCAGCCTGAGCTTCAGTACAACTACAATGCAAATTATATCTGTTGACCAGCTGGTCCACTGACCATACAGGCCTTGAAAGTGCAGCCCATTGACAGCAAGCACTCTGCATACGGTGCGTCGAGCGCTAACGCAGTGTATTTATGCAAGTCGAATGCAAGCAGCCGCAACGCTGACAGTCGGACAGCATGTGGACCGTGATAATTAGCCCTGGGCCTGTGCTATTCCGCAGGTGAAGGACGGGGTGGAGAACTCGTGGGTGGAGGAGAGTGTGTGGAGGATGGAGCTGTACCTCTCCTTCGGGATCCTGGCGCTGGGTGTGCTGTCGCTGCTGGCGATCACCTCCCTGCCCTCCGTGGGAAACGCCCTGAACTGGCGGGAGTTCAGTTTCGTGCAGGTTAGTGCCTCCCGCACCCCAGCCGCTGGGAAAGGTTCCGTACGCACCGTTACCCATCATCATTGGGCAAACCCAGTCACGTCTGCTGAATTCGAGGGGTCGCAATTAAATTCTTAAACTTCGCCGCCGGTGGCGCCACTGTCATTCTTGCCAAATCCTTGTTTGTGTGATTGGCTGATGCGCTGGAGGTTAAAGGTGGTCAGTTCTCTGTGTCGGAATGTGCGCTGTTAGTAAATACTGGCCAGAGTACGGTATCCAGCTCCTGTATTTGCTGCGCAGTGGGATCCATCATTATACAGCAACACTGGAAAGCTGCCATTCGATTGTGTTTCCAGGAAAAAAAAAAAACAGTGACCGTTCCGAAATAGTAAGTTGCTTGCATTGCCCGTGTCATGAATCAGCAAATCATGCAATCAGAAAAGCAGTTTCGCTCCGAAATCGGAAACGTGATATTCTCGAGCCACCCTTGGCATGGTTTGGACATTTAATCGCAATCCCTCAAATTTTCAGCAGGTGGCACTCCTGCGAACCTGCTGTATGAAATATGCTAAGTAAAAATTGAAACAAAAAAGATGGTTTTCAATGAAAACAACATGTTTACTCCATGTTCTCACCGTGTGTTGATGTGAAAAGTTTTCTCATAAGGTTATTGGGAAAATGGTTCCACGATACATAGCTAAGAAGTCGTCCGATCAGGTTTCATGTTCACTACATCACGCAATGGTTAATTACACTGAACAAAAATATAAACCCAAGAACCAAAAATGCTGAGTTAAATCGACCAAAAATGAAATGAGCCCACAAATAGTGTTTATTGGTGGACTGAATGATTTGTTTTGCTCAATTCTGGTGACCCACTTCTCATTGACCACTCCCTGTGAGATCAGTCACTCACTGAGTTATTCCGCCCCTGAGCTGCATAGAGCATGGCATTGAGTTGGTCAGTCAGCATGACTAATACACAGGCACTCCTTGCACCAGGGTCATCAAAAGGCCTTCTCAAAATGTGCACTTTTGTCACAAGTCATGAGAGAGCGTGCCATTGGCATGCTGAGATATCTGTGACAGCGGTGTCAGCACACTTGAATGTGCGTCATTTCACCATCAGCCGGTTGAGAGGTTGATTCAGAGAGACTGGCAGCAATGTGAATCGTTCACATGCCCCAGGAAACGTGTGACCACGTCCACACAGGATCGGCACCTGCGGCTCCAGCTCCTCCGTGATCGGCTCCAACCAGCCACCAGGACAGCTGACGAGACCGTCGGACTGCACAGCAGGCGGATATCAGTTTAGACTGTCCGAAACCGCCTGAGGGAGGCAGACCCCTGAGCCCGCCGACTGCAACAAGGTCTCGATCTGACCACTGTCCGTCATTGGTACAGACTCGACTGGGCCAACCATAACCTTCGCTGGACGCTTGCACGGTGGAGGAGGGTGTTATTCAGAGATGAATTGCAAATCCAATTGTACTGCGCTGCAACGTGGATGGCGACGTGTGGGCGAGCGTTACGCTGATGCCAGCTCCGAGCTGCACTGCAGGAGGAATGGGACATCATTGTCAACAGTGGCCTGTGGAATCTCGTGAACTTCATGCGCCGGGGGTGTACCGCTTTATGTAATGCCGATAATGGACACACTCGTTACTGAGTGCTGTGAACTCTGCCCGCTGACCCGTTGGGTTCCGGCTGTGATAACTCATGAATTGTGTATAGTAAATTGTTAGTCATGTTTCTGTTGCTTGAATATTAAGGCATGAATAAAATAATGATTGTTTTTTTGAAATATATCCCAATTGATAAAAAATAATTCGAAAAAAATCACTTGTGCGTTTATATTTTTGTTCAGTGTATTTGCAGCATTTGAAGGTGAAAGTAATGAGTCTTTGTTCACTGTGAGCTCTGGTGCAGTAAACCTGGCGTCGTTTCTGCATGGCCTCTCTGTGCGTAGAGGAATGCTGCAATCCATTGGACGCGGAAGTCGATAGTTCCGCTTCGGTGTTTCCAACCTCCAATCTAAATTTCTCCCTGTGCATCTGCTCAGGAAAACATGCCCGTCTGTCGCAAAAACATTTGTTTTGCAAGTTTCTGAGCTCCACAGTTCATTACTGAGGACCTTATCAAGTGCCACAGTGCCATTAGTGACACTCACATTTTAGAAGATATTTTAACTATTGGCCTAGATTGATGTTTATGAATGAAGAGGAGAACAGCACATTTTGCAGCACATTCCATAACACAAGCACATCAAAGCAGAAATTTGATGAAATGATGAAAGCCCAGGCCAGTTCACATCCCGTGGAGCTCGAATGTCTGACCCAGCGAGCTCTGTGTAAAAGCTGCAAGCTCTCCGCCTCTAGCATAACTAACATTGATTGGCTGCAACCAGCGTGAAGAACCTTGAAATGCTGTGCAGCCTTTGACCCCTGGGTTATTGATATGTATGCAGTGAAACACCAGTTAACTTTCCTTAATCTGATGAGATCAATTCACCACTGCATGGAAAACTGTGTTCCAATAGGCCTAAATCTGAGCATAGATGGTCAGCTAAGGCCCTCATTCCGCTAGGGTGGATAGTAATGGTGAATAACTGTTTGTCATAGCAGATGTTGCTGGGGAGGGCACCTGATCTTCATGAAGGGAGGATTATTATCCCCCGCCAACACGAAGTGGGAGGGGGGATATAGGTTTGACCTCCGTCCGTCCGTCCGTGATAAAGGGGACAGCTTTACTCAGAAACTACTACAGATACAGTAACCAAATTTGGTGTGTAGCTTCAGACCATAAAGGCCTTGATTGAGTTCGAAAATGAGAAGCGCACGATTGGCGGGGGATGTTGTAGACCATGTCGACTTGTTCAGTTTTGGGCTGAATGTAAAATTATGTGGGTCTGGATCTTGATTTTACCTGCTGGATACGGGGATAATGCGAACTCGTCAGTCCGCCCTCTGCACCCGCTAATGCTGCCTCATGTTCTTTTCTCTGCCTCAGTCCAGGCTGGGCTACACGGCTCTGGCGATCTCCACCCTGCACACACTGACATTCGGCTGGAACCGAGCCTTTGACGCCGCCTCCTACTCCTTCGGCCTGCCGCCCAGCTTCATGCTGGAGGTGGCGCTGCCGTGCGCGGTGCTGGTGGGTCGTCTCGCCCTGACGCTCCCCTGCGTGTGGCGGAAGTTGGCGCGGATTCGCCGGGGCTGGGAGGCCGGCCGCCACGTCCGCTTCGGACCGACCGGGGAGAACGGCGACGCCTCTGAAAGAGTCAGTGACGTGTGACTCGGGGCCACAGGATGGCCATACTCATGTGACTCGGCCCATACTATTCCAAAGGGATGAGTGTGTGTGTGTGTGCGCGCGTAAGTGTGTGAGGCCATTTGTATTTGAGCAAAGCCCTTATTTTTCAAGTGCTTGTGCAAACATGAGGACATTCCTTTCTCCTATGCAACCTTCTGAAATTCCAGAAGTGTTTTTTTTAACGAGATGTCACCCTAATACAACAAGTCGTGCTGCAGTTGTCAGAAGAGATCAGTGTTGTAAACGACTGTGCCTGTGGCTGCTTGTGGGGACCCATGTGGCCCCTTGTTTAGTCTGCAGCTCCTTTGCCTGTGGGCACTGCAACATCAGTTGAGACCCCACATTTCCTGCCCAGTTAGACACTGTAGTGTGGTCACTTCCATCTCAGGGCCAGTAAAGGACTCGCCCCCCCCCCCCAAACACGCTACCAGCGGTGCCTGCAGTCTGGAGTCCGCTCCCCCAGCCCTTCAGTTTCATGCTGAACCCTGTCAGGCTGCGTACTTGATTAGCAGTGAAATGTAGGTCAGGGCGCAACAAATGACTTTGCTGCAAGGCAAAAACAAAAAAAAATTACTTTTCACCTCCCAAACTGCTTCTCTGATGATATTTGCAAGGCCGAAAGCACTAAACAAGGAGACCTTCACACGACTGGCAAAAAATGTTTTGCAATCATTTCTTGCACATCTGTCCGTGTCCGAAAGATCTTTGCACTATGATTGTATTATGGATTCAGGGAATACAGTCCCATCATATTAATGTCATAACCCGTTTAGATGACTGCAAAGTAAAAATAGTTCAATTACGGAATACATACAATTGAGTGATTAATATGTGCGCTTGTAAGGTGCATATTTATCCAGCTGTCATTAAGTGCAGTTAAATTTGCAAATAATCATCTCCATGCTATTAGACATTAGTTGTATGCATTCGTGGTTATATTCAAAAGTTAGATTAGAATTCTTAGAATAGATTTCTTGCGACAAATCCAATATGTTTACATCCACAGAATTAGCCTTGCTTTTCTGACTACTGAAAAATTCCTGCCGTCATCTTACAGTTCATAATATCTTCAATGAAAACCTGTTACTGCAAGTTTGTTTTAATACTCAGAAATAAAAACTGTCCTTTCCTAACAGTTTTGTTCTTTGAACTCCTGGGAATTCACTGCAATGGCTACATGCATATCTGAATACTTGAAAACATTTATTTGATGAACAGTTCATTAAAAATAAAAAAAAAAATCCCATGGGAGTAGGATAGATAATTTAAAAAAATGAAGTTTTTGGGCAATGTTCCTTAAAACGCATTGAACGGAGTGTTCTGTGTCAAATTGGTTAAATTAAAATTGTTGCCACCCGCTCTGAATGGTTTTCCTCAGAACGTGCATCAGTGTTCACATGATGCTCTTCAGCCCAGCGGCTTCACCAGGCTGTTTCAGGATTCGCCCGGTAGGTTTCATAATCCTCCATCCGGAATAAGGCCAACTCTGTTTCATTAGCTGTAGAAAGAAGAAACAATTTTCAGAGTTTAAAAGCCTTTTTACTCTCAATCATGTTTCAAGTAGTGTGCAAAATGATTGGAATTTTGTATGCAGCTGTTAGGATAGCATTCATTTTTATTGCTTAAGATAACATAATATTGTTCTGAGGGTAATCTACCATACTTTTTATACAGCATGTTTTTATACATTATGCGGTTGAACAATGGATGTTTGCATGCCTCCTTTTCCAATGGCCGCACTGGCTACAAGAATTCATCACCGCTCTTATGGTTACAGGACTGAATACTAATATTAATTAGAATTCAGAGATCATATGAAGAGTTCACTAATAACCAAGGGTAGTTCAAGTTATGTCAGACATTAGCAACTTATAGCGCACTTTAAAAATTTCAAATAACGAAAACACACCAACTCCAGCAGCTCTTAAGGTGACGCCTTCTTTCAACAGAAGCTTGTCATCGTCTTCCAGGCTCATCACCAATTCATTGGTCTGAAAACATTGTATTAATACATCTTTTAATATTATTGTTGTCATTATTGGGTCATTCCATGTCAAATGTCTCCCACTTGACCACCTCAGATTTGGCTGAAAAAATTTCAGCGGTGCATACGCTCTTGAAGGACTTAGATGAAATACTTTTCTAGATATAGCCATGTGAAAGTGGTTCCCCAGAAATAGCGGTTCAAAAAGGGCCAGAACTTAGTTGCAAAAATATTTTTAATGACAAAACTATTACAAGTTGAGAGCTAAAATTTTGGATTTATCCTATTCGAAGTGTATGCACCCGCTGGAAATTTTTTCAGCCAAATCTGAGATGGTCAAGTTGGAAATTTCTCTGAAATTTGGACATCTGACATGGAATGACCTCATTATTCTTCAAAAATGACTGAATTACAGATAATTGTTCACATGTATTAATTTTT
This sequence comes from Gymnothorax reevesii, assembly GCA_029721435.1. Lineage (NCBI taxonomy): Eukaryota > Metazoa > Chordata > Actinopteri > Anguilliformes > Muraenidae > Gymnothorax > Gymnothorax reevesii. The sequence continues at coordinate 67,013,732 of CM056587.1, read as the reverse complement.
ACTAACTATCAGTGTCATTTCGTTTGGTCACCATCATGTTCAGGGCATGGTTCAGCGCCTAAATCTCGCAAATTATTGAGTGCAGGTTTTGATGTGCTGTCTGTGCGCCAAAGACTACTCGCGGAGCATTCTCTCCTCTCACCTTTGCTCCATGTGCTTGGTGAATAATCTTAATTGTATCTGAAACAAAGCAGGAACGTCATCGGTTAAATCATATACTTTTGAACAACACGGCATTCCATAATATCACGAGAAAGCTTCAGTTTCTTACCGTACCGTATTCGAACTTCTTGAAGGGAGGAGGCAGTCCGGTTCTTGAGGATATATCTGTCAGAGGAGGCAAGCAATTTAATAGAATTAGGCCTACTTTTAAAAGTAATCTTAGCCTTCAATAAAATCTAATTAATTCAAATTTTGAGCAACACACTTCCCAAATTAACAGAACAGTCGGCTTTAAACGATAAACAATGGTCTTACTTGGCCTTAAATACCATGTGATGTTAGTTTATTTAAGTATCGAATGTGATCTTACCTTTCTTAAGAAACGCAATGAATTCTTCCACAGTTTGGTCAAGATTAACTCTTTGGAAGACCACAGGTCTGAAGTTTCGATAGTGGAAAGATCTCACTAAACGAACAGTTAAAACCGCCTCGGAGGACATGATGTAAACCTACTACAGTGAAAGTAAAAACTTGATTTCAACAAAGTAACTTTTCCGTGTGTATCGTTATTTACTAACAACCAATATCACTAATGGGCAATTTTCTGCAACAGACGATGGTTTCAGGCCAGGTGGATTTCCGTGGAATACTGGTATCATGGTACTGGTAAATAATTTCCGGGTTGTTGTTCTTCTCTTCTTCTTCTTGTGTATATACAACCCAAAGGCCCATTACCGCCCACTGCTGGCGTTATAGGCTAATATTTCCTTAATCATTTCTGCAAGTATACTGCGTATAAAAAAAACCCTCAACTCTAACCCACAGTATTCGATAAAAATAATTACGCTTATATAATTGAAGAACTCGATGTTTGGCTCACTTCCAACTTTTACTCCAGAATTCCTCGGATTTCATCCCCCTTCACGTTGTTTATGTCTAAAATCTCCCTTGCTGCGTGTACATTGCGACCATCCTTATACTCTCTGTCTTTGTTTACGTTTTTGCTTGCACAATTGATCGCCATCACTATAAGAGCTAAAAACAACCTCTTTTGTCAATATTCAAAAAATGCTGGTCTGGTCTATTTTGTTTTTTTCCTCATCTGTTCAATTGTGTCGCGCTCTTTCCTCACTCGTCTCTTTTCTGTCCTCACTTTCTTTGTCGCCTCTGGTTATGACATCTAATTCTGGCCCAGGTCAGCTCAACATCACTTTCTAATTTCCTCCATTCATATTTTCTCTGGCTTCATGATATCCTCCATAGTGAGGACAAACAGTCCTGTCTTTGGGTAGATCGCTGCCATCATCTGTGCATCTCAGGCAATATATTTTGACATTTCAGTCTTGAATTCACGAGATAAGAATTATGCATCATTGGGATTAAAATATTAAGTACAATTTGTGTTTGATGCAATACATTTGTAATTCATATAACATTGAATGCAAAACTGTATTTTTACAATATATTCTATTTCATAGAGCATAAATTCAATGTGTCAAATGATCTGCACCTCATTAAACTACTACTACCACAAACAAGGAAATATCCATCTGGAATTTAAAGTTTAACTTGAAGGCGTACAAACATCCCCTGCGTGTATTCGGGAAATGAAGTGATAAGGCAGGGCGCAAGAATGAGTCATTTTTGTGATTAATTTGACACGTAGTCTTTTATCAACTTCAGTGAAACTATTACTTTTTTTTTTTTTTTTGAAGCTATTTTTTTAGTTTTGAAACTATTACATCGAACAAGTGAGGAGTGTTCGTGAGGCCCGATTGTTGGTCTGTACGGTGAAACTCCGATGGTGAATAATTCCGCTTGATCTCATTCCCTACTTACTTGACACCGTCCTTCCGCTGTCGCCCTGCGCATTGATTGGCTGTTTTCACTCACCCCAGCCAACAGAGCTCTGAACTAATATGCATATTTCTTTCCACCAATGAAATTTGAGGGTGGTGATCAAAATCTGGTGACGTCTGAGTCCAAAGTACTATGGAAGTGGCAGGACGTACGGCGCGTTAGCTGGTAACTCATTCTGCGAGTACAGAATCAAGTGGCCCCTGTTTTCAAGAAGAATCATGACTGAGGTAACGCCGCTTCAGCACCTTCCGTCTAATGCGCAGAAAGGGCAATAATTATTCCGTCAATTCACCGATGGCTTTTCTGTGAAGTGGGTTTTACTGACCCCAGTTATCTAACTAAACTGAATGACATCATATCTGGAGTGCGAGCTGATATCACAGCCAAAATGCGGAAAGCAAACACTGGTTTTTAAGCGGTATTTGGACAGCGATGTTCGTTAGTTGGGTGTTTTCACTAAGACATTAATAACCTACTATATTCAGCGTAGAATATGGCGCATGTCCGGATTACCATGCGTTAGCGGGCTCCTGTCGGAGAGCGTCAGTGCAGCGCCGTTGAGCTGCTTCCTGTGCGCGGCGTGTGCGGTACTGCCGAGTGCCGGTGTTCTGTCAAGTTCCTATTGTGACCTGATTCACATTACAATATCAATGCGAAAACAAAGACTACGATCGATTTGCATTACGGTAGCATTTCTTGACAAGGGAGCAAAATTTGACAGAAGAGTGTGACTCATTACTGTACTGGTGTGACTCGTTACTGTACTGGTGTGACTCGTTACTGTGCTTGAGCCACATGCTCCGACCAGGTCAGTGCAGCCCCTCATATTTAACATGTGAATCTTGCTTCCTTTTGCGGATTGCATCCCTGATCTGTGTGACTCGTGTCCCCTCCGGCATGAGTCTGAGCTTTCATGGTGCACTTCAGACCTAAATTTCAACTAAACATAATCATTTCGAAGCACTTTGCTGAAAGGATCTTTGCGGACATGATTGATCCCATAACTTATTTTACACCTAAGGTTACAATAACATATGAAACCATATAATAGCATGTAGTGAAAGTAACCACAACTTGGAGGTGAGGCAGCGCGCCTTTTTGTGTCACCTGCGAAGCATAGCGGCACATAGGGATCACTTTGTCCGGCGTCTGTCTGTCTGTCTGTCCGGTAGTCACACTTTCAGTTGGTAGTCCCACTTTCACATAAGCTTTGCAGGCGACAAATGTGTTCACCTGAACACTCTAGTTTAATCAATGGCCACTTAATTAAATTGGGTTACTTTTCTTGGCAGGCATGACACTGCAAATGGAAAATCCCCCATCAAATTAATCGATAATAGCCCATAAAGTGGATTGGATTGGTGCTTTTTAGGCCGGCATGATGGCTTGGGTACCTGGTTGGTGTGTTGACTGTGGCGGTGTTTTTTTTAAAATAGTTATAACCCCCTTGTAAAACCCTCTAATCTAGTAGAGTAAATTGACACTGCTCTGCTGTCAGAGGTGCCCCAGACTTGTATCGTTAGGACTGCAGGATCTGAAACAAACGCCCTGGTCCAGACCACGCGCCAAAAGCAGGTGGATTCTGTTACTTTTGGGTTAACAGAGCAGCTTCACCAGACACAGGATGGGGTACCACTGGGCTACACGCATCTCTCTTCACCTCCTGTGCAGTTCTAGCCCCCAGCATTGGTCCTGGGAACACACCTTGTATCCTAGCTTTTGTTTCAACTACAGTCGCAATTATTGGATATTAAAAAGGTGTTCATTTGTGTCAGCTGGGTCATATTATTCTTTATTGGGTTTCTTTTTCCTCTTGTGTGTTTTATGGTTTATTTTGCAAGCAAAATGCGCTCAAAGTGAACACCAGAAGGAGTTATTCCCTCCGTCAGGAAGCAGCCTCTGAACAGCCCGACAGGCCTCTTTTGTGGTCCGGCATTTACCATCAATGCATGTCTATGTCACAAATTAAAGCACTTGTATAATTATCCGCTCGTGGCGACTTTTGCATGCTTTCAAACAAAGCTAGATGGAGTGGGGGCAGGAACAGTTTGCTCAGTACTTATCGCCATCTTGAGAAGATGCGGTTCTCTCCCTTCTCTCCTCAGATTTCCTTTGCATGGACTTCCAAAGGGAAGAAATGGTGAAAAATCCGATAAAATTAGTTTTCCACTGCTATTCCTCAGCAGTATTCTCTTTTATTGTGTTCCTCATTTTACGAAGCACTGCTCGCTCAACTATGGTTGGTCGGTCATAACGGAGTCAGCTTCATGGTGGGGTGGGGTCTTAACACAGGAGCCAAAATGGCCCATTTCAGGCTGATTGAGCCGGAGATTCTGCACATCAAACCTGCTTGTGCTTTTTGTCTATAAAAATCAAGCAAATGTTTCCAAATGGAATCCAATTATTGAAATGTTAAACCCTGAAATTGGCATGTGTGCACCCTTTTAATTATACACATTTTATCCACATGTTGACAGAAATGACCATGCATGTCACGAAGAATAAAAATTTTCTATCAGCATTGCGATGTATTGGAAACGACTACATTTGGGGGGGGTGGGTGAAGTGAATAACCAGTCAAATCAAAGAATTCGTTGGCAGAAATTGACGTTTAGTCAAGAAATCACACTTGGTAACCATGTATTGCACTAGCATATGTTTAATAGTCAAATCTGTTGTTTCATGTAAGTTCAAGCAAAGTATTTTGATAGAATTTAACACTTCAGCAGTGTCATCAACATAATTTGCAATTTACTCATTTTCTCAGTTCGTAATTTGATTAGTTCAAGAGGCCCGTCGGCCATTAGGAGGTGATAATATACTGCTCAAAAATAAAGGCAACACTAAAAAAAAAAAAAAAAAAAAACACACATCATAGATCTGAATGAAATATTCTTAAACACTTTGTTCTTTACATATTTGAATGTGCTCACAACAAAATCACACTAATTATCAATGGAAATCAAATTTATTAACCCATGGAACTTTAATGTAATTTCCTTAAAGCAAGTCAAAATGAAGCTCAGTAGTGCGTGTGGCCTCCACATGCCTGTATGACCTCCCTGCAACGCCTGGGCATGCTCCTGATGAGATGGCGGATGGTCTCCTGAGGGATCTCCTCCCAGACCTGGACTAAAGCATCCACCAACTCCTGGACAGTCTGTGGTGCAACGTGGCGTTGGTGGATGGAGCGAGAAATGATGTCCCAGATGTGCTCAACTGGATTCAGGTCTGAGGAACGGGCGGGCCAGTCCATAGCATCAATGCCTTCATTTTGCAGGAACTGCTGACACACTCCAGCCACATGAGGTCTAGCATTGTCTTGCATTAGGAGGAACCCAGGACCAACCGCACCAGCATGTGGTCTCACGGGGTCTGAGGATATCATCTCGCTACCTAATGGCAGTCAGGCTACCTCTGGCGAGCACATGGAGGGCTGTGCGGCCCCCCAAAGAAATGCGACCCCACACCATTGCTGACCCACTGGCAAACCGGTCATGCCGGAGGATGTTGCAGGCAGCCGAACGTTCTCCACGGCGTCTCCAGACTCTGTCATGTGCTCAGTGTGAACTTGCTTTCGTCTGTGCCAATCTTGGTGTTCTCTGGCAAATGGCAAACGTCCTGCATGGTGTTGGGCTGTGAGCACAACCCCGGACGTTGGGCCTTCATACCATCCTCATGGAGTCGGTTTCTGACCGTTTGAGCAGACACATGCACATTTGTGGCCTGCTGGAGGTCATTTTGCAGGGCTCTGGCAGTGCTCCTCCTGTTCCTCCTTGCACAAACGCAGAGGTAGCGGTCCTGCTGCTGGGTTGTTGCCCTCCTATGGCCTCCTCCACATCTCCTGATGTACTGGCCTGTCTCCTGGTAGCGCCTCCATGCTCTGGACACTACGCTGACAAACGCAGCAAACCTTCTTGCCACAGCTCGCATTGTTGTGCCATCCTGGATGAGCTGCACTACCTGAGCCACTTGTGTGGGTTGTAGAGTCCGTCTCATGCTACCACTAGAGTGAAAACACCGCCAGCATTCAAAAGTGACCAAAACATCAGCCAGAAAGCATAGGAACTGAGAAGTGGTCTGTGGTCACCACCTGCAGAACCACTCCTTTATTGGGGGTGTCTTGCTAATTGCCTTTAATTTCCACCTGTTGTCTATTCCATTTGCACAACACGTGAAATTGATTGTCAATCGGTGTTTCTTCCAAAGTGGACAGTTTGATTTCACAGAAGTGTGATTGACTTGGAGCTACCTTGTGTTGTTTAAGTGCTCCCTTTCTTTTTTTGAGCAGTGTATATGATTGTCTCAGATTTACCTAAATTTTTATCTGTGAAAGACGATTGTTTAAATAGAAAAACTGCACATTTTTAGCTACCAGTCCCCTTCGGTTTCTTTTTTAGGGGGAAGAGAAGGGCCAAATATCTCGAGATGAGAAATGAGTGCTGAAAAAAATTCAGTTTTCAAATGCAATTATATCATTACGCCGACAACAGCTCACATTCATTTTCACATGTCAATCTACTGTGTGTAGGGCTCGCTGTAATCTGAAAGTTTTTGTGGGCTTTCGGGGGCAGATCCCATGGGGGGCGCTGCAAGATGTTACTACGGCTCAAACGGCGAAAAGTATCTGGGGTATTTCCAGACTGAGCCCTCAACAGTCCAAGATGGTTTTATCATAATATGATACCATGGGAGTCCTGCACGTAATCAACACAGATTAAGTGAGGGATGTGGAAGCCGCAAAGGTATAGGTGGCGCTTCAGTCGGGGAAAAAGTGAATTTTGGCATTATGGGAGGTCAAAGTTCTCCATGCGCCCTCTTCCGATTTAGATGAAACCTTCTCTGTTGGGTAGCGCTATGTGTCTACTAACTGAGATTTGAAGTCTTGGTAACAGAATATCAATGAAGTGAAATCACATCGTCATCATTAGCTGGACAAAAAGGGGCGACACAGCTGGTGTTGGAAGACGTAAAAATGTTAGTAAAATCTGCAGAAAAGAGAGAGAACGCCATCAACGGACCAGAGTAAAGGGAAGTATGTAAGAGGAAATGCGCTTTTCCAAAGTGAAGACTGAATGAGGAGGGGAAAAATTCCAGATGATCAGTGTTTGAGGGTTTGGGGAATAAATGTTTGGACAGACTGGGGCTTGTTCGGAAATAAAGGCTGTCTGGTGAGATTTCCCAGTTTTAAATTTATTCATTCACCAGTCACTGGGTCGGAGTCTGTGTAAAGTTTGTGTCGAACCCTGATCTTGTGCAACTGTCTGTCGCAACATTCTGCTCTGGTGTCAGGGGTGAGTGAATTCAAGAACTGAGATGTTATTAGGCAAAGTCCCCTCAGTAATACGAATAACGTGCTTCAGAATTTTGGGATTAAGCTCTATTGTTCGCATGACCCTGGTCCTGATGTGAAGAGAGTGGACCTGCATGTTAAGCCACATGATTTCTGGCGAAGGGTGGAAATGAAACTGGTTATGAAGGTTCACCGGAGGACACGGCTGCATCTGGGGAAAGATGGAGATCCCTCTGGGTAAAAGTGCTTTTGACTGTCGGTGGAGAGGGTTTGAAACAGTGGTGTGAAACTGCCATTGTAGTCTTGTGCGCTTTGCTGAATGGTCCAATTCAGCCGTCAGCCAAGTGTGCTGCACAGTTGGTGTACTGTTTATTATGAGTTGTTCTGTATGAGGAAAATGTGTTTGCAAATTGAGAATGACTGTAAAAATGCAGTTACTTTTGCACTGCAGACGTAAGTGTATTTGTTTTGTACATTGAATGCAGTGAAGTTCTGCCAAATCCATGGTTTAATGGGGCCGATGTCTTAAGTTTGCTTTTAAGGACCTGTTCCTTTCAGCTCCATGCTATGGTAGAGATGAGCAGGTGCACCCGTTGTGTTTATGCAAGTGTCAGAGCCGGCTGTCCCCGTACTGTCCCCGTCCTGCTTGTCGGCAGATCATCGTCCCTGTCTCCCCCAGCTGGTGGTCGAACAGACTCCGCACACTGAGCTTCACCCCTCTCACAGGGCTTTTTGTGCTAGTTTGGACTCCAGCCATATCCCATCAGGCTTTGCATCTTCAACTCAGAATCCCACCCCCTTCTCCCCACCCACATCTTTTGTTCAGCTGTGGTGCTTGTTGATTGGTTGACACTGGACCCAGTGACAATGTGGAGCGATCCCACATTATTAATGAATGTAATGTATTGATCTGTTGAAGTAAAGAAGGTCAAAGGGCGCGGGTAACATTTCTGAAGATGCCTTGAAGTGCAGTGACACTTCTGAAGTGCATCCTGGTGCTTTTCTTGTCCTTAATGAGCAAGTCGACTGATTCATTGTAATTTATAGATTGGTTCCTACGTACTGCGTTTCTGATTCTGTCTGTTTCAGTGCCTGTAGAAGGAAGAACTTGCTGAGAGTTGCAGATGCAGGGGGGTCCTTATTTATTCCCTGTACATACTGTTATAATACAATAGAAAAATCATGTTGTATGAGTTGTAAATAATGCAAAGATGCGATTGTCAGATGAACTTACTCAAACAGATTATTTCTCCTTTCAGGCTGATTTTCTCCGGGCTGCGGAAGAGGTGAAGGTCCTGAAGGCCACGCCAAGCGATGCAGAAAAGCTGGAAATTTATGGTTTATATAAACAAGCTACTGTGGGCGACGTCAACACAGGTATGCTGATCGGGTCATCGAACACTTGGCTGGTCCGACAGAGGACACACTTTCAACAGGGGTCGTGTGACACTTTGGATAATGGTGTCTGTCAAATTAATGTCGGGCTAACGTTGTGTGGTGGTTTGCCAGCCCTTGATCTGAAAAACTGCTGCTGGGTCTCTAGATTGTAATGATCAATAAGCATAACAAGGGGGGGGGGGGTCATCTCTGGGAAATTCCTTAGAGAGGAAAGAAGGGGTTTTTTCCCATTCTTTTCAGTATAAACAGTGATTTTGCATGAGATTACGATCAATGTTTTCTCTATGTATTTATGAAAGTTGGATTATTCCCTGATATGCGTTGCTATGCAGGCGATAATTGTAGGATACCTCGATCTAGTGAGATGTTGTCATAAGTGTGTAAATTTTGCTTTAATTGATTAACATCTCTTGCATTTTTGCTCTGTAGATCGCCCTGGCATGTTAGACTTCACCGGCAAGGCAAAGTGGGATGCATGGGCAAAACATAAAGGTAATCCTGTTCTGGTCCGTTTGGCTACAAAAGTCGGACGTCTGACACGTCAGTTACGTGTCAGTTATCAGTGTAATTTTAATTTTCGAGAGTTGAGACAATCAGACTGTCGTTAACTGCAATATCCCTCCGCAGGAATGAGCAAAGAAGATGCCATGCAGGCCTACGTAAAACTGGTGGGCGAGCTGAAAGGGAAGTATGGAATCTAAGTGCTGGGCGAACGAGGCGGAAGAACGTCCCACGAAGAGCCACCACAGCTTCTCTGGCCGACTCATCAGACCAGTCTTCTGATGCGCCTTAAACCCCCACTCCAAAACGCACCTGCTTCCCTCTTTGTACTGCATATTTAACTCTAAAAGTGTCATTTAAGTATGATTGGTCTCAAGCATCTCAAACTAGGATACTGTCCATTTGCCATAGCTCAACAAACATTGAGGATTTTTTTCCTTTCCTTGCATTTGTTGTAAACTGATGTGATATAAAGGAAAATGTTTTACTACTAGTTGCAGTTGGTTCCTTTTGAATTCCTACTCCTGCGTAAAAGTGAATCTTACACTGTGCACCCATCCACCGTCACATGTAAATATGGCTTTTGTCATTTTTCTGCTGCAGCTTAATGGTCAAACAATTAACTTTTTTTAAATAATAATAATTATTATTTTTATTATTGTTGTTGTAGTGGTCATTTTTGATCTGTGAGATTTGGCATTTGCTTTTAAGGACTGCTTCCTGCATTGTAGAGTATTGCTCAGCACTGTTAGGCCTGAACGAGTGGTAAATGAAATCGGTTTTTACTCCGGAGTTATTAAACATTGCCGCTCATGAGTACTTTCTGGCCTGTGTCATCTGGTGGATTTTAGTGAGGGCCAAACTTGAGACGCCTAACTTAAGATGTAGGACCTGGTATTTTGGTGATCAAAGCTGGTTTAGCTGGTGAAGTAAGATGGTGGACCAGCTCTTCGAATGTAAAACGGCGTAAACCAGCTTAATCACTCGAGATGGAATTTTCATCCGGCCTGCTGCAACTGCCTCGGTTGCCATGGCAATGCCTGTCTTTCTTGATTTAAAAAGTATGCCGTGCTATTCTGAACTTGGTAAGTAAATATGATCGAAATACACTGGATACTACATGCCCAAAATCATACATAATCAACTATATTTAGCTGGGTGCAGAAATGTATGTGCAATTTCTCCGAAACATTGCAGAACATGTCGCCGAGATCTTGCTGAGCGTTTCAGGCTTCCTGGGTAAGTGCGGTGTTATTTGCGCAATACAGTTCACCCGCATGTTTCCTAGATTGTCCCTGTAGAAGAGTTCCCTCATAAAACATAACGAAAGCTGTCCGACTTCCCCAATCCACAGTTGGCCATCTGTTTGACAGACCTTTCAAATGACGTTATTTTGACACATCCGCAGGGGTTCAGCGGTCCCACTTTCTCAAGTGACAGTAGATAACAGGAGAAATGGCGAGAGAATAACTATTCAGTTCGGTGCACAGAAGAGAAACTCCCGCATGGCAGCCCACAATAAGTCAGACTTACTGGTCGCTTGAAGGTCGTGTGGTGCAAATCACCCAGTGACGTTAATAAAGGTGGAGAAGGTGCTCCGTGGGGTGGGCGCTGTGCCACTGCCTTTTCTACGCTTAAATAGTGTCGTGATCGGAGTGCTAATGGACCACTACTGTCTGCACAGCTTTCATCGGTTGCTTGTGAACACTGAATCAACAGGAAAAGAAAGACGAATTCAACCGATGCAAAGGAAAACTCCCATTGTCTTGACGATGTTTGTTAATGATATATTAAACGCTGCTTTGTCTGTACTTTTGACTTGAGCGAAGTTCCAGTCTCCCTCAGCATTTGACTGACTTGCTCTCCGTTCAGCCCATTTATTGGATAAAAGGGGATACTTCTGCCAGAAAAGAACTCATGACTGCAATAAAAATCAAGGTAGGCAATTTCGAAATGTTATTTATCTATGCGTTTATTCATTTTTGCTATTCATTCATTTTTTTAACCTATTTATTTTTCCCGATTATCATCCCAGAGTTCATGTAGACCCGTGTGGTAAGCTGCAAAAATTAATTTAAGCTTCTTTTAATTGTCAGCAGGCCATATAATATTATCAGCTGGGAAAAGAAGGATCAAAGTCCTCCTGTTACAATTGAATGTACCCAAACAGTTAAACAGCCTTTTCTTATAGCCTTATTTGTCTTAACGGGATAAATAATAATAATGTAAAAAAAAACGCGCGGTTGTATATGCCGCGTTGAATAGTTGGCAGCAGTTGGAAAGTCCTCTGAGGTTGAACTTTTTATCAATATTATTATAATTATTTGCTACGGCAAGATTCCATACTTTAATTGGCAGAAATATTACCTAGTGATTGGTGTATAATCGGCTAATTGCTATTTCGAGGAGTGCATGGGACAATTAAACTTAAAACGTGAGTGGTGTCATTGTGTCCTGAGATGTGGCGCTAAACCCCCACCAAACGCAGCCTAATTCATGTATTTTGGGGTGGGGTGGTTAAAATAATTGTTTGTGTTCAAATTTCCTACTTTCCACCAACTTTATGGAATGTAGTTGTGTTGTGCAACTGGCTGCCAGCTGTGTGCAATTACTAGGGTGACATCAGGTAAAATGGGACAAATGTGGGTTTACATCTTTAATCGATTTAAATATCAGCAGCCAATCACAAATCATGTTGTTATATGGTTAGTGCAAATGTATTTTACCAGAAACAGTCATTGTGATTGGTCTGAGATAACATTTAGGAGGAACAAAGATTCAAAACCACACCAGACACAGAATTTGCAATGTGAGCCCCCTGAGATGTTGATTTTGTCTCCAGGACAAAATATAACAAATTATGGTTGGATAATGATTTATTTTATGTGTGGTTTACAGTAATATCAAAATATTTTGACTGTAAACTTTTATTTATTTATTTTTATTTTTTTGCTTTCTTTTTATCACAGTCATATTGCAGATATTTTTAGTAACTTGTTTTTAGTAAAAATATTGAAAAGGAAGCTGTGAATATGCTGTATTCGGTAGCATGTAGCAATTGCATGAGCATGTAGTCGTTAGCATGCATCTTCCTTATTCTAACACTCACAGCATAGGCCTATGTGTGTGCTTCCAAGAGCTTTCTAAAGCTATGGCATTGGCTCTCTTTGACACAAGCACATGCACACACACTTGTATGAACACATATGCACACACACACACACACACACACACACACACATATCCTGGTAAATAAAGTTACCATATGTTGCTAAAAACTTTGTGTTCCATGTGCCCTCTTTTAAATTTGAGCCCCTGCCCTTGAAAAGGTCTCTGCACAGTCCTGCTGCTTAACCACCACCGACTGTCCCATTTTACCTGATAATTTTCTCAGACCTTGGTATGATGTCAAATGGTCTTTGGAGGGTAAAAGCTTGTAAAGCATTATACTTAAATGTAATCTACACTGACTCACACCGGCCTGTCTATGATCATATTCCTATTTCTATGAAGCTTAGCTGTTTTGGCTGAAATGAAATGGGCTGGTTTTGAATTTGTCATCACTAATTTAAAGATGTCTTTTAAACACAAAAATGTCTGTCAAAATGTAATAAAATCAGACATTTACATATGTGGCCATATTTCATCTACAAAATTAAATAATGGCCCCTTTATTTTCAATTCCATGTGCGAAATTATGAGTGGGTCCGTACGCAGCACTGGTGCCTCGCAGCAAGAAGGTTGCATGATTGAATCTGGGCATGGAAGCTGGATTTCATGTTGACTGTGCATGGGCTCTTCTCACAGTCTGAAGATATGCATGCTAGGCTAATGGAGACCCTAAATTGCCCATTGGCCTGGGTAGTATATGTTATGATTTCGGTCACATTTAGAAGAGTACGGCAAGTGACATGATTCAGGCCTTACTGAAAAATTACTGAATGTAGTGTTAAACTTTAAAGAAACAAATATGCGCAAAATGAAATTAGCAATTTCGTCCATGAAATGAAAAATGTATCTTCACTAAAATCAGTCGTGCAGGTGTTTTTTTTTTTTTTTAATTACAAGGAACAAAAATGCATTTCGCTGAGCCAGGTTTCTCTTGGTACCTCATCGGTTTTGCAACCTGCCTGTACAGGGAAGAAATGCTGAACTGTAGGATGTAGGAAAATAAGGTAATATAAATAATATTTTGTTTTCTTTTGTTTATAGAAAGTGCATTGTAGTGAGCTTTATTCTTCATTACATATTCATATACGGAACTGTTAGAGTAGGGCAGGCTATACGTTTGTTTATGCCGTGGCATTTTTCTCGTCTTGTTATAAATGTTCTTGTGACAGTGCCTCTATCGCCTGTCATGCTCAGGCCGTGGGACCGCCCCGCGTTCGGCGCGCCAGGACGGCCTTCCTGGAGCGGTTCACCCGCGGCATGATCATCCTTTGCACCTCGCTGGCGCTGGTCCTGTCTGGCATTGCAGTCTGCGATGGCCACTGGCTCCTGGCCGACGGGCAGATGTTTGGCCTGTGGCAGTTCTGCACGGCAGAGGCTCCTGCTGGAATGGAGCCCCAGGCAGAGGCTGCTAAGCTGAGGGATCCACCAAACTGTATCTCCCCGCTGAGCCTGGATGAGGTGCAGGGGCTGGAGGTGGGTCTGGGGCTGTGCCGGTCGCTGACGTCTTTGGCTGTGGTGGCCGCCATCTTTGGCCTGGAGCTGCTTGTTGTGTCACAGGTGGGCGGAGAGCAGGACACGCGCCGCCGCTGGATGCTGGGATCTGCACTGGTGCTGGTGGCCTTCGCAATGTCTGTCGGCGGGATGCTGATTTTCCTGGTTCTTTTGCGAGCCCAAGTCTCGCTCCTTCGTTTCACCCTTGCCTTCTGGTGCCAGTTCACTGCAGTCTTCCTCTTCTTCCTCAACGGAATAGCTGCCCGTCATGTACATCACATGGCGCTGCCCCCTTTTGATGGGCCAGGGAAATGTTAAACTGAGATGCCCGATCGCTTTTATGCAAAATACTATTTTTACTTCTATAACGTGTCATTGGTTTATGCAATATGCATTATACAAGATATATTGAGTATTTCATACTTTAGGTGTATGGGCAGATTTTTTTTTTTCTCTCCTGAAGAATACATTTGTATTTTTTTTTTTTTTACACAGCGATTTTGGCTTTCTTGTTCAAATTCCATTAAATATACTAGCTTTGTAACATCACCGTTTCTTATATTTTGAATTTGAATTATATTTGAGTCTGATTCTTAATTCCACCGTTAATATGCTCCTTTAATTGTCTAAGATGTGGAATTTACTGGTCTTAAATTCTGTGCCAGATTATTGTTTACATAATTTTCGTCAACAATTTATAAATTGCTCATTTTGAAGGTAGATAATTTTGAAACTGACTTCTCTCAAACATGTTGTTCATTACCTTTGGCTAGTTTATCTCCTTAATACACTGCTTTATGATTTACAATTATATGCAAATTGAAATAAACTAACTCCTGCTTTGTCATATTTTGGATCATGTCTGTCTATTTACTTTACTCTTCTACTTTCATTTTTTTAAATCCCACTTTAGAGCAGCCTGGCCTATCTTTCCTGAAACAATTTCTATTGTGTTTCTCGAAAAATTTTGGTCATATTTCTGCTCCAGATTGTATCACATGGACCATTTTTGTTCTGGTGGAATAATCAGTCAGTGACAGAACTGGTAATATTATAATCTGAATTTACTACCTGTGGTGCATACCAGAACAGAATCGAAGTGGAGGTCAGTTCGCAAGCAGATGTTATCTTGTCAGACGTGATGATTTTGCTTGAGTAGGTGGATAGATTCACTTCATCTCTCTGTGCAGCAAGTAATCAACAGTGTCTGGGAATGATTGGCAGACATTACAGATAATGATGTCTCAGCCTTTGTGTCCTGTGTAAGGAATATGGAATTACAATGATGATGCCAACAAAAACAAAAAAATTGTCAGATGCAGGTTTTTGTACAAATACTGGCACTCCTGGTAAATATCAGCTAAAGTTTTTGACAGTCATCCCAAAAATATTACCTTGAAATTATTTTCATGACTTTGAGTATTTGGGCTTAACATGCAGTTACTAATGCATAAAATTAATTTTGTAATTGAATCACTGAGATTTGGTGCCTCTACGACAAAGTAGAGGTGTTTGAAATTGACCTCTCCATTCACTTGCAGTTGCAGACTATACAATTTTTATACAACAAAGAACCGTTCCATTATCTAGGGTTTGTTATTTGATTTCTTTCCTCAAAACGGTCTGTTACATTAATTAAATAAATAAATAAATAAAGATCCTGCTTGTTAGTTTGGTCCCATTTTAATTTTGCTGTTCTGCTAAAAGCTGTGCTAACAAACTGTAGCTGCATAATCTCACCCCAGAACTGCTTCGTTTGTTCATTCTAGAACAGACCTGCCCCCATTTAGCGGTCGGACCAATGAGAGAATGGCCCAATCCCAATGCCCACCCTCACTGACTTTGAAGCGCGCTCCCGCTAAGTCCATGAGGGCTTAGAGTTGTCCCGTTGACAAAACACTAAGTGCGTGAGGGATCTCTCGAGTACTTTTTGAGCCCTTAATGCTCCCTTTCCGTAAGTGGGCATCTCCGCAGACTTGGCGTGAGGGAATTACCCATAGTTCATTGCATTGTGACATATGACATGAATCCCCTGGGGAAACCAGCTGGCGGCCTGTTAAGTGAGACACATGGGGAAGACACGGAACAGAAGGGAGAGATGCGGGGAATACCAGATTTTAATGAAAAAACCTAAAAAAAAAAACGGGGGGGGCGGGGAGAGCAACGAAAACGTGGCGCACAGGCCAAAACAAACCACCGTGCACAAGCTCTGAAAAGGGAAAAACTCAGAAACTGGCATTTTCAAAAACTGGGGCACTCGGGAACACTAGAGGATTGGCACGGACTGGGGCACTCGGGAAAACTAGAGGATTGGCACAGACTGGGGCACTCGGGAACACTAGAGGATTGGCACGGACTGGGACACTCGGGAACACTAGAGGATTGGCACGGACTGGGGCACTCGGGAACACTAGAGGATTGGCACGGACTGGGGCACTCGGGAACACGAGAGGATTGGCACGGACTGGGGCACTCGGGAACACTAGAGGATTGGTACGGACTGGGGCACTCGGGAACACTAGAGGGGAACATGAATGGGAACACTCGGACATAGGGGGCTCGGGAGGCACAGCTGGCGCAGATGGCAAACTCAGGAGGCACAGCTGGTGCGGATGGCAGACTCGGGAGGCACACTGGCCGCAGATGACAGACTCGGGAGGCACAGGGGCACTCAGACACAGAGGGCTCGAGATGCGTCTGCCAGACTGCACTAGACTGAACTGCACTGCACGGGACTGCTCTGCCAGGACTCATGGACTGCTCTACATGGAACTGAAGTCAGGTCTGACCGCGTCCGCTGAGCCGGGAAATATAAAGGGAGGGGAAACACTCAAACACAGGTGCAGAAAGTGATATAAATAACAAGGGGTAGAACACGAGGGAAACCTAATTGCATGAAACAGGAGAACACCAACACACGGACAAGGATCACAAGACTTTCCCATAGACTGGATAAATAAACTGAAGAAGGGCTTCTAAGTGCACAGAGTTAGAGGCAGGACAGAGATGAGAGAATTTGCAGAGAATCTGCAAAAAACGCAGCGAAGGAGATTAAGCGAAAGCAAGAGGCGGAGACTAGAACAGGGCGGAATGCGGAGAGGTCGTTAGTCAATTGGTAAGTGCAGCTGTACAATCCCGAGTGTTCGTTAGTAAGTTGGTCTATATACAATGTTAGTATCGGTTAGTAAATTCAAGAAAAACAAACTGTTAGTACGGTTAGTAAAATAGAAAAGTGAGGGGAAGCAAGCAATCAAGATCGGAAGGAAGGCTGAAACCCAGAATCCATTAAATCTCCCAAAATAGTGACACAATCTATTACGACAGAAACGGCAACAAACTAATGAAGCGACAGGGGGAAAAAACAAAAACCGTACATGGGTAAGACGTGGACCGGAATAACACGGGAGAGAACGAAATGTGGAAACACTAAAACCATCAGACGAAAAACAGACATCACAATAATAATAGTAATAATAATAATCAAACCAATATTAAAAACACAACCCTAACCAAAAACACGAAAGACCACGGACAAAAACCAACCTAAACACAGAAACCACAGAACACAACACGGTTACTATAAAAAGTGAAGTGAAACGAGTGAATTTGTAATCAAAAAACATAGAGAGCGCAATCAAAGCAAAAAATGTAAAATAAAAAGTCCCAAAATGCGATTGTGAGAAACATGATGCATTGCTGTTGACAACCAAACAAAGGGCTGTCCCATTCCCTTTTTATAGTACTTAAGCCCCTTGCAGCCTCACGCACTCAATCACTTTCCAGGTGCAGCTACTTAAGTCAGTGAGGGCTCGGGGCTTAGGGAGGAGATTGAGATTCAGCCAATGTCTAGTGGAGCACTGAGGTCATGACCGTGCTCAATGAACTTCTGGTCCAAAAGACAGGATCTGCTTGTGTTTGAAATTGTTTAAAAATGAAATGATAAAATGGTTTAAAAATGATAGTCATTTCCGTGCTTGGCTTTTATGTACTGAGAGAAATGGACACTTTTATTATTGAGTGTATAAATATTATGGTATTTTGGAAACTTTAAATGTGGAACAGGTTTATATCAATGTGACTCTGTGGCTTTTTAAATGCAAGTGAATGGGGAGGTAAATTTCAAACAGCTCTTTGTCAGAGAGGAATCTTTGTGAATCAGTCACAGAATTGTTTGTGTGTGTGTGTGTGTGTGTGTGTGTGGGGAGGTGTGGGTTCTGATGAGCTCAAGTGTGTGCGTGTTTTGTCTGTAACGAATCCTCAACCTCAGCCTTTTGACTTGAAAAATCTCACTCTCTCATTAGCGGTGCTTTCAAACCAGGTACGATTGTTCCGCACTATGCCTCAGTAAGATTGTCCCCCCTCCCCTCTCCACCCACTGGTCAGCTATCAGACTAGTTTTATCGTTCCGTACCCGAGTACACTTGCATATGTCTAAATTCCGGTACAGTAGGTGGCGGTATGCACCTTGCTGGTTTTAAATATACACAAAGAGGAATAAGCAAACCCTTGCTTGATGATGCTGTAGGTGGTGTGATGGGTTACAATTCAATAACGTTCGGCTCACTGGCTGCTTTTTGATGAGCTCAAGTGTGTGCGTGTGTGAGTGGGGAGGTGTGGGTTCTGATGAGAGCAAGTGTGTGTGTGCGTGTGTTTGTGTGGGGAGGTGTGGGTTCTGTGCTCAGATGAGAGCAAAATTGGGTTTTTTGGCAGTAAACATCAGAGGTGGGTTTGTTTGTGTGGAGGCACAAAGAACAACCTGTCTGTAATGAACCTCATCCCCACTGCAAAATTAGAGGTCTTTTGTTGATGCGGCAGGACTTTTTTCTTCCAAAGGCCCAAGACTAACTCTTAAGTCATGGTATAATGGATTCCAACAAGTACCAGCAGATATTACATTAAAACTTGAGTGCCTCTTCTGGAGAGTTAGGACTGGGTTGGATCTTTCTGCTAGACAATGATTCATTTCATGTATTGAAAACATCTCAAAAACGTTTGAACAACTACAGAAACAAGGTTTTTCCATGGCTAAACGCTGTCTAGAACACCTGTGGGATGCGCTGAAGAGGAGAATCCCTAGATGTGGACCTTGGGATTTAAGGGATACGGAAAGATTGCTTGGAGTAACGATCTCGGATCCCTGAGCATATCTTCTCCAACCTCATTACACACCTCAGGAGAAGAGACCACTCCGTTATCTTTGCGGAGCGAGGCTGTATTTAGTGCTTAAATGTTTGGGATCCAACAATTGAGGAACAGACTGTATAGAAAAAATATTTGAAACCCATTTTTTTCTGTCAAACATAGTGTTTCATTTAAATATTGTTTTATTGATATTTTCAGAATAACACATTCATGTATAACCACTTTTATCATATTTACCAAGGGTGCCAATTTCAGTGGAGGGCACTGTATGCTGTGTCAAATGTACTGAATGGTCAGGGTGCTTGAGGAAGTTTTGCTTCTTTAATCTGAAAGTATGAAATGATGCAGTAAAATTTCTTTGGATTATTCTATCATGGATGAGTAAAGAGGAATTGCATTTATTTAGAATTAGCTGAGGGAATTTATGCAACAATATAAATTACAGTTATTACAATGGAGCCAGAGGGTGAAGTTTCCGTAAAAAACTTGATTTTCACATGGGATTAGGCGTCAATCAGATGACGGGCCTAGCCATGCCATTCCAAGTGATGTCAGATAAAGAAAATGTTTCCCAAAGTGTTGTCAGATGAAGCATTACAAAAGGCATCGTTGGTATGTAATGCATTGCCTGTCAGTTGAGCCAGTTTTCAAGTTTGTCTTGAGGTCAGATGTGAGCATTTGAGGATAAACTGAGCAGCCTTGAACGAAGCCTTTTGACTTGAAAAATCTCACTCTCTCATTAGCGGTGCTTTCAAACCAGGTACGATTGTTCCGCACTATGCCTCAGTAAGATTGTCCCCCCTCCCCTCTCCACCCACTGGTCAGCTATCAGACTAGTTTTATCGTTTCGTACCGGAGTACACTTGCATATGTCTACATTCCGGTACAGTAGGTGGCGGTATGCACCTTGCTGGTTTTAAATATACACAAAGAAGAATAAGCAAACCCTTGCTTGATGATGCTGGAGGTGGTGTGATGGGTTACAATTCAATAACGTTCGGCTCACTGGCTGCTTTTTGGTCGATTATGCTGACCAATGCCTCATACCATGGAAATTTCTTTTCCATCACTTGAGCTGCTACTCTTTCACACAGCGTCCCGCATTTTGCAGCTACATTTTCTTTCCTTTGTCACGGCACTATTCTGTAATAACCATGCAAACATGAATCCTCGCAAATTATTCCATAAAGCTACGCGTTTTTATGGGTATTAACCAGTTTTGATTGTATGTTTTCATCTGGCCAAATTCCGAGCAAGCGTTTAATTTCTTTGTTTGTTTGCATAAAAGAGTCAAAGAGTCAAGATGTCACGTAACAGTCCACTTTCGTGCTCAAGTACGGTTGCTTTAACATTTGGTACGAGTACAGATGAACCGCGCCCGAGTCCACTTCTTCCAAGCGGAATTGCATACTCAGCCCGGGCACGGTACGCTTGTGTTCACTCTTATCAAATAATGAACTGAACTTTAGAGTCAAGTGTACTCAGATTCGTGCCCGAGTCCCTAGCATGAAAGCTCCCTTAATGACATCATCCTGCTCCAGGGTCTAAAAGTCGCTGATTGGAGAATCTGTTCATAAAAGATGATGTCACAACATGCCAGACCAGCTTCCTTCACATGATGTACTTTGTTGGCTCAATCTCATTCCCTCTAAAACAATGAAGATCTCGATATCAATCCAGGTTTGTAACAAATCTCTCTTAGTCAACAGGGTTATGGGCAATCTGGCTGTTAATTTGGCGGGTCAAACTTGCTGTTTGATCTCAAAAAAAAGCTCCTAGGGGACCAACTGCATGTACCACTTTGTGTCATCTATTTGTAAAAGAAAAACCAACCTGAGGATATCGGATATAAAAGCGGAGAATTAACGACTGGTCCTGCACTATCCAGCAAAAATGAGGTTCACGCAATCATGGCACTGAGGGAAAATCTTTCCATCTGTGACAGAGTGCTGTAGATCCCAGGACCTGAGGATGGGGGGGTTGGGTTTGACTGGAGGGTCGTGCTCGTGGAGGAGATGGAAGTTACATCAGCCATATCGAGGTCTTTCGATCCATTCAGATGTTACACCAGTTTCCTGTACAAGTCACGCTAGCGATAAAGGCCTTGACGCCCATGTCTCTGGGTGCACAAGGCTCAGTGTTTGTCAGTGTGAGAGGTGTCTGGACGGGCAGCAGGCGGGTGGGACTGCTTGGTCGGGCATTAGGGCGCTATCTGGGTCACACCCGGCTGCCCTGCTGGGTCGCTGAGCCGCGATGCAGCAGGGAGGCGTGCGTGTGCGTCAGGCTGCCGTGGCTGATCGAACCCTGCCGCGGCCGAGTCTCTCCGTGCAGGTGCTGCTTCAGCCTCCACTGCTGCCACTTTCTCCGGAACTCACACTGCACCTGGGGTCAAAGGTCAGTCGAGCAACCAATCACCATTCAGTCCATATCATTCATATTTGTCAGGTCATTAAGCAAGCAAGGTATTGTTGTTTTTAGAAATTACTATCTTTCACTTGATTTGCCATTTTCCAATTTTTGGTTACCTTATAGTGCGGTCACAGCATTCACTATGGCTGTTTTGATATCTGTCCTTGACATGGTAAACACCCTTATGTAGTTCTGACATTTGCTTGAATTCATCTTAATTCTTCCCTTACTGTAACAGCTAAAAGTCAGGACAAATGCTTGAGCTCCAGCCATTGTCCAGAATTAAGGATTACTAATATGGCCTCAAAAAATTGACAAAAAAAACTGCTATTGGTGCTAAGGTTTGCGCTCTGTGAGTATTGCCCGTGGATGATCGGATACGAAGCTGCCTAGTTGGGTCGTTTGGAGAGCCGTGGGAGCTCCCTTTGGAATGCACACCCTGAATCTGCTCTCCGATCCCCCTGTCTGGCTCTTGTCCAAGACCCGGTCGGGCCCCTTGTTCCTGGGGAGACAGCCTGTCTGTTTCTGGGGCGATGGAATTTAATCACTCAAACCTTACACTGTTGCTAACTGTAGGTGCATTCTGCACAAGCTCCTTGTAAAATAACGTGCTACTTTACCTTTGCCCTGGAAAAGTGATTACCTATGCTGGCGCCAGGGGATCACAGTCCAGTGGGTTTTCTTGCTGACTTAGGCAATCTACAAACCTCGTAATTGATTTGCCTAGCAGATGAGCTTAATCTAGGCACAAGATCCATTTAAGCAGGAGCGTATTTATTGTATTCTGAGTCATTTTTACTGTCACAATGGCAGCAGTGACCTAACTGTGAGACAAAGCTAAAATATCAGCCCAGTGTTGAGAGTGTAAACCACTGAGCATACGTTTTATTCTGTATATTTAGCATGGACGCAAAGTGCGAACTGAAAACCTACCTCCCCATTGAGAAAACAGTAT
Organism: Gymnothorax reevesii; assembly: GCA_029721435.1. NCBI lineage: Eukaryota > Metazoa > Chordata > Actinopteri > Anguilliformes > Muraenidae > Gymnothorax > Gymnothorax reevesii. Next base: position 66,991,350 of record CM056587.1, on the reverse strand, counting down.
AGCACCGCAACAACAAATCCCTGTAAAGGTGAAAAACAGGATTATTTATTTTGCCTCTCTGCTAACACCTTGTGTCTAGTCCATGTGCAGTTTCATTTCTCTACTCAGCTGTTCTGCTGATACTCAGTATACTGACTCTCAACAAACTATCTGCTAAAACATCCTATCCCAGATAGCAAAAAACATTAATTCAATGTTGCATTTTGGTCAGATTGGTTATTTTTGGTTGAGGTTGAAAAATCTACGTTGAGTCAATGTTTAATTACAGTTACCATTTCAATGTTTGAAGAACTGTTGTTGAATCAAAGTGGTATAGATGATGATTTTTCAATGTTGAAATGCCCTACAATGAATTGACATCGTTTCAATGATGCTGACGGCCAGATAATTGATAATGCTCCTTGTTGAACTGAACCATAAATAAAAATAAAGTGATCATTTTTAAATGAGGCATATTAAAAACATACAGACGCGGGTTAAAATTCTGAACTGGTTCATTAAGTATGCTATACTGCAGTGGTTCTCAACCTTTTTATACAAAGACCCCACTGCACAGGGACATGTTTTGGGGGCCCCCATACTTGATTATAATTATTTCACAGGTGAACATTCGAAAATGTGTTGTGAGCTTGTAGATCGGCTATTTCCATTTTTTTTTAAAGAAGTCAAGGTTGGGAACAGCTGCTTTACTGCAGCTCTATTAACAAAAAAACAATAAAACAGACCATTATTAATTTAGTTATTTATTAAAGATTCAAAAGAAATTACACTTTTGTACTTCTTTTGAATATTTTAGCACACACCTTTTCTTTCAGTCCTTTAAGGTTTCCTGCCTGGCTTAGGTGGAGGAAGTGCCTTAGAGAATTATCTGGCCGTCAGCACCATTGAAACGATGTCAATTCATTGTAGGGCATTTCGACACTGAAAAATCATCATCTGTACTACATTGACTCAACAACAGTTCTTCAAACATTGAAATGGTAACTGTAATTAAACATTGACTCAACGTAGATTTTTCAACCTCAACCAAAAATAACCAATCTGACCAAAATGCAACATTGAATTAATGTTTTTTGCTATCTGGGAATATCACAATGCTGGTTCAATCACTTTTTGCTATCTGGGTAACTAAAGCCAAACTAAAAGGAGAATTGTGTGGCCTCGTACCTGGACTGAGGAGAGAGCCAGCTCCACTGAGTTCCATGTCGAACTGAACGGGACGAAGGCGAAGAGGACGTACTGCAGGCCGAAGAGCGAAACTAGGAGGAAGGTGGACTTTGCCAGCCTCCTGAAAATAAAACGATGAATATGATGGGCACGAATGAGAGAAATCCGCCATTTTGTGTCAGATACAACTAATGTTCTCAGGAAAACTGGTCTGACTGCTGAGGTGAGTGGATAGTGGGTGATGCCCCTCTCTTCAGGGTGATGATGTGGGCACTGATGAACTGTGGGGCTGTTAGCGATAGCAACCACAGCTCAGGATTTAATTACGTCTTGAGAATGTAAGAAATGTCTTTGCTGGATGAGTGTCCCAATATCACTTTGGGTGTAAATTTTAGTGTCCTGACCAACTTACCCTGAATCAAAAATGCACTTATTAGGGCTAAAAATCAAGAGAAAAGATTTAGCCAATCTGGGATCTGTTTCCAAGGCCAGACAGCATGGAGTCATGTGACACAAGCATCACCAAGGCCTGAGTATGGAGACCTAAATTAAATTTTCATCCTTGGTATTTATTATATGATTCAGTGGCGAATCTCTGGTACATTTGAGTGAAACAGTGGTTTGCAGGACATCTGAAAAGGCTTATTGTTTACTTCTAAATGGACATGATGCTACACAGAAATCTCTAAACAGAGAGGAGGGGACCTTACTTGTACTGGTTAAAATCATTGGCGCGTTCATCAGGTGTTCTTAATTTTCTCACCAAGATTCTTATAATACTGACGAAGAAGATCAGATTAATCTGCAACGGGAATCACACAGAATAATATGAGCTTATTAAACAAAGCAAAGCGTGTCATAAAACCTCACTAAACCGGGAAAACCGTTATTTTTGCTGCAGGGTTTGTTCTTCATTAATTCATTACGGCAGCCGCGGTGATTCTTGCTCTCACAGTGATGAAGAGCAGGACTGGAATCTTGAGGATCCACCAGATCCAGCTGTGATTTGTCATCTCCCAACACCTTCAACATGACAGGGGAAAAAAAACATAATTTAAGCTGCCTCCACACTGGATGCGAAATGAATGCTTCGCAGGACAAATTACATTCTTTGCATTGAGTTTGAATGTAATCTGTCGTGCAAAAAATTCGTTTCGCATCCGGCGTGAAAGCCGATTTACTTGTTGCCAGATGCCTGACATCTGGCAAAATCTCACAGAAAATGTGTTAAGACTTGTATATTATAATCATTTAAGCAATACATGACAGTCTCTTAAACTTTGACTAAACAGCGCCCCTACAGTTCTCGGGTGTAATTGCACTGTCGTAAATACGCGCGTTTGGCTTTGAGGTCCGGGACGGACCACGGCCACTTCAGGCACTCATAGTATAAGAACTGCTGACATTGTAGAAATGGTTTAATGGTCATTTGCAATATTTTAGTCAATATAACAGTAAAATAATTATTAGGCATTTTTGTTAAGGTACAAAAGTCGTCATGTATTGCTTTAAACTGGATAAGTTTATCGAAGCAATTACAGATAGATCTAGGGTTTGGATTCAAGTCTATAACTTCTGTATGCAACTCAACTTCAGTGACACAGTGATACACAAGCTGAAACAAACAAAAACATGGGTGAATGTGTTTGAAAAATCAGCTTTAGCCAGTGAATACCCTACCCCTCATCATCATGCATATATTTGGCCAGGCCCCAGCTCACTATGACAGTCATTGGCAAACCTATAAAAGGAAATAGCCATTATTCAAGCTTGTTAGACACCATTTGAAATACAGGTGGTAGAGATGGCAGTCTGTACATAAAGCAGCACCGTTACAACAGAAGCAATAAATCTGTCAGAAAGAAGTGCTTCACAACATTCCTGGCTGGAAGCAAATGTGCTGGGTTATATCAGGTACTTCCGAGAAAGCCAAGGTCTTCTGCGGAATATCAAATATTAAAAAGAGAAGAGGAGAAATGGAAGGGTGTGAAAGAACAGATGGCAGGGTTGAGGATGAGAAAGAAAAGAGATAGATAAGAGCGGAAGGGATGAAAGAGTGAACAGAAGAGGAAAAGTCCTGGTTTTGTTATCATTTTATAGGGAAAGATAGTCAGCCCTACCCCAGCCAAGCACAATGTACCACCAGAAGAACTTCTTCTCAGAGAAGAAGGAGATGCGGACCAGCGTGTGCAGGAAATGCCCCTCCACCAGCAGCCAGCTGTAGTTGGCCATGATGCAGTAGTGAGATGACATCACCACCAGCTTACAGCCCACCTGCAGGGAGGGAGGCAGAAGGGTCAGGGTTCGGGGAAATGTTGAGCCGGAATGGATCAGAACAGGTAAAGCTTGAAGACCTCAGGCTGGCGTATGTATATCTGGCCGTCAGTGTGGGTCAGCAGTGCTTCTGACCGTTCTGCCTGATAGTCCTTTCGTACCTTTGATTAGCTGGAGATGAAACTCGCCTGGTGCGTCAGACAGGAAGATCGAAAGCCAGCCGTACATTTGCGTGACTCTATCCTCAGGGTTATCAAATTCAGGCACCGTCTCATTTGCATGGTGCCCAGTTAAGACTCTTCCTCATTCCTTTTTTTTTTTTGAGCTTCAAGGAGCAGATTTTTAATTCAACATGCTTTCCCACAAGTCAGCTGACTTTTTGACATCTCAGCAGACAATTTCTCACCCCCCCCCAAAAAAAATAAAATAAAATAAATATATATATATATATATATATATATATATAATTGGTTTATTTAAATTAATTAATTAATTAATTAATTGATGCATTTAATGTATCCAACATCAATTATTGCCATCCTACGCCTCTGTTCTAAATGGCGAATCCTTCTCTTCCTGCAAGGCATTTTGGGATTTCCTTCGCTGTGGAGGAACCACTTGAGGTCTGCTTGAAATTTTGCTGAATTAAGGTACCTGAATAGGAAGTTTGCTATTCTTCTTACTGAAATGAGACAGTACTCAGCCGCCGTACTTCCTTAAAAATGCTCACTACTTAGGAAACTTCCGCATAAGTGAGACAGAGCCAGGGTTAGACATTCGCTAGTAAAATGTTGTGCATGGATGACCTGAGCAGTTTGTTCATTATGTTTTCTTTTGTTCCTATGTTAACCCTTTCAGCGCCGTGGGCAACTATACTGCCCTACTAAGCCTAAGTGCAGTACTTACATATTGGGTAAAATGTGAGTTGCACAGTTTTGGGCCTGAAAGTATATTGAGGTCAGGATTTGTTTGGACAGAAATTATGCCATGGTGAGTCAGTTAATCATAATCTATCACAGAAGTGCTGACTATTTATTTGTTGGGACAACAAACAAACTCTGAAGACATTTTCTACTGTTTAAATTATTGCACAGTTACTGCACTTAGCCTTTGTAAGCCAGTATAGTTGCCCAATGATGTAAGATATCAAAATCAGACGCTGTTGAAAACCTATCATGTGGCAACTTGTTTAAAAGAGCTCCCGCAGGGGAGGGTTAGGGTTAGCTCCAGCAGGGGAGCTCTATTAAACCAGTTGCCACATAATAGGTTTTCAACAGCTCAGGATAACTACATTTTTAATTCCTTGAAAATGTATTCAGCGCTGATTAATCGATAGATGAGGAGGCAGTACGGGGAAGGAGTCGCAGTGATACAGGTCCTCATTGGAGAAGAGCACCGAGTCCCGGATGAAGATGAACGCTGCCCTCAGGATGAAGGACAGAAATAACTGGATGTGGATGTAGTTCCTCACACAGTGCAGCTTTCTGTTCATGAGAGAAACAAACATTACACTAAGTCCAGTGTCCTATGGGCATTAACAGTGCAGGAACCTACTCTCACAGTGTAACTCAGGCTTCTGTTCCAGTCAGATAACTCTCACTTCACTGATCCAATTAGCCAATCGATGCCCGAATGTGCGCTTCCGAATTTCGCAATGCACTGTGATCAGTTGAGGCAAGTTACGCATATGGGATGTTGACGGTGCTACTTGAGACATTTTGCACTGGCGAAAGGGGGATTAAATCTACCCTAATGAAGCATCAAATCCTATTACAGGTCCCATAACCCGTTAATAAATAATACTCAGAAATGTATATGTTTTTTAGGTTCCTGAGGTTACAAGCATCTGCGACTTTATTTAGAGATTTCAGTTTGTTTTCCAAGGGAGAATAGAGACTTGGCTCTATGTTGAGTATTTTTAGGAGACGACAAACCTGAAAATGCAGAGTATGAAGAGAGCGACCGTCAGGGACACCAGAGAGAGGGCGTATCCCACTGTGTACATGGTCTTCACATACAGGAAGTACTTATGAATTTCAGGCATCTGAAGAGGGAACGAAAGAGATCTCAAGTACACAAGTGCTGTGTGCATGTAGAGCCCAGTCCAGCATGTGGCGTCTTGCTCAGAATCTGCAAGATCCCCCCATTATCCATGGAAGCATATCTAAGGGCCGCATTCGTATCAGGGTCCGAAGTAGCGATGCAGGTGTCCACAAACACGCACAGAGCGGCACATGGCTGGACTAGACCTCAGAGCTTTCAATGTTAATCCCAACTCGTGATATAGTGACGCCACCTGATCAAGCGTTGATATAAAACGAATTAAAGTGACACAATCGGTAGCTCCTGGATAAGCTGTTCATGAATCTCACTGCCTGTAGTTGTGCTAACAGCAAATTGATGGGTTGACCGACTGATTGATTGATTGATTAGTGAGTGACGCTCGAGTCTCATCACAACCCTCCTTCCGAAGCATCGCTTATCCAGGAGAAAAAAGGACGCTTTCGGCGTCCATATTTCATGCCAGTGTTAAAACGAACCCTACCCCCTAACCCCTAACCCTTAGCCCTTTGAGCTCTGAATACTTTTTCAAGGAATTAACCCCTTACCACTACGGTGACATTTTCTTAAAATGCCTATAAAGGACATACTGAAGGTAAAATAAAATCTTTTCTTGTTTTTAACTTCCCTGATGGGCCCATATATGGGCCGTCGGAGTTGTAAGGGGTTAAAAAAATGTAGTTATCCTGAGCTGTTGAAAACCTATCATGAGGCAACTTGTTTAAAAGAGCTCCCTTGCGAGAGCTAACCATAACCCTCTCCTGCGGGAGCTCTTTTAAACAAGTTGCCGCATGATAGGTTTTCAACAGCATCTGACTTTGATGTCTTACATCATTGGGCACGGCGCTGAAAGAGTTAACAGAACCCTAACCCTGAACGTTGAATAAGGAAACCAAAAGCCTCCTTTTGTGTTGTCTATCAACGCTCAGCCCGGTAGCGTCACTATATGATATATTGTGATGAGAATGTTGGCATGTGAGAGTTTCGTTTTTGATACACTTAATGCACAGGGCATCAGATGAATTCATGACTCACTCACAAAACATAATCACTGCAGCCGTTCAGGCAGTTAAATTTCCTGATCAAATGCATGAGTGAGACCATGGTACCTACATCCACCAGGGTCTCGTTGAAGGCATACTCGCAGGCGATCTCGTGCGGAGGGAAGGCCTCCGTCCAGCCCTTAGCCGTGCAGTTTCTGAACACTCGGCCTGAGGAATAAAGTAGGACACACCAAATCTTTACCACCTTAAAAAAAAAATGACCTTAAATTCTCACATGATACTTGCATTAGAATCCTATAAAGGTCAGCATAATGTAAGAAGTAGAATTCAAAGCACTATAAAATCCACATTATAAATTGCCATTAACCCTTAGAGTGCTGAAATAATGATAATAAAAAAAGATTATTATTATTATTGTGCTGTTGAAAACCTATCATGTGGCACCTTGTTTAATAAAGAGCTCTTTAAAGCAAGTCGCTACACGATAGGGTTTTCAACAGCTTTGATTTTGATTGCCTACATCACTGCTGCATTTAGTGCTCTAAGGGCTTGATTTACTAAGACCTTTAGCACATGCAAAACCAATAACATTGCCCATGATTGGCCAGGGTACTTGCCTTCCACCAATCAGTAGCAAGGTTTATGTTTATGCATGGGCAAAAAAGATTTTGCATGTGCTAAAGGTCTTAGTAAATCAGGCCCTAAGGGTTAATTTTATTTTGACCATACCAAAATGATATTAAAATATAATTACGCACTATAGTAGCCCATTTATTGTGTAATAATCAATTGTATCTAATGTTATCCAACAGTAAGGAAGCAAGGTGACAAAATAGATTAAGTAAATAAATAAATAAATAAATAAAAATAATCACCTCCATTTGGCAACAGAAGGACGATTCGGTTATTGTTACCTTTTCCGTGATTGCACTGACAATCGAAAGTTACTTCATAATTATTCTCACACAGGACACCAAGGTGAAATTCAGAAACGATAACAAATTTACCAATTAGTCAGAGCGACGTCGTGAGGGGGAATAATAAACACTGGCTCTTGAGCTGCGGTGGCGAAGGCGGGAGGCTGATCATCAGGAGATGAGAGGCAGGTTTACACCGTCCCCGCGCATCCACTAATTAACTCAAATTTGCATATTTTACACATCTGTCACTGCCTGCCATCGTTACTCGCTAAGGACATTGTTCTTTGCAATAGAATGACATATTTTTTATCATTGATATTTTTATTTTTTCATTGTGTCAAATGTATTCATACTGACTCATCGGGGATTCATACCTAGAGCGGAATTTTTAAGAGTCTGTGAACCCAAGTTTAAGGGTCTAGTGTCAGTGATACTATATACACCAGTTCATAATCACATCTCATTAGCGATGTGGCGATAAGACTGAGGGGTCTATCCATCACGAGTCTGACTTTGATTGACGGCTCACATTCAACAGAGAACCCCAGAGACTGAACTCAGTTACAGCTCGCTGCCCACAGACGGGATAAAAGCCCAGACTCATGCCGGTGAGCAGTGGGAGTCACTCACCTTTGGTCCGGAGGAATTTGGGACAGGGCTGGGACACCATCTCTCCCACCAGAGCAGGAGGCCAGCAATTCAGGTGATCCCACATACCACTGCATCCTTCGGCAAGAACAAAAAATAAGGTAAAACAAACAAATGCAGGCAATGTATGATCCCACACTTACAAACATACATACACACACACACACTTACACAAGTACAGGCAATGTATGATCCCACACTTACAAACATACACACACACACACACACCTACACAAGTACAGGCAATGTATGATACCACACATACACACAGTTACACAAATACATGCAATGTACACATACTCACATACGCACCATATACACATTCACACAAATACAAGCAAAGTATAATTACACACACACACACACACACACACACATATATATACAAAACCCAAAACCAGTGAAGTTGGCACATTATGTAAATCGTAGATAAAAACAGAATACAATGATTTGCAAATCCTTTTCAACTTATATTCAATTGAATACACTGCAAAGACAAGATGTTTAATGTTCAAACTGAGAAACTTTTTTTTTTTTTGCAAATAATCATCAACTTAGAATTGAAAGGCAGCAACACATTGCATAAAAGTTGGCATAGGGGCCTTTATACCACTGTGTTACATCGCCTTTCCTTTTAACGACACTCAGTAAACGTTTGGGAACTGAGGAGACCAATTTTTGAAGCTTTTCAGGTGGAACTCTTTCCCATTCTTGCTTGATGTACAGCTTAAGTTGTTCAACAGTCCGGGGTCTCCGTTGTCGTATTTTACGCTTCATAATGTGCCACACATTTTCAATGGGAGACAGGTCTGGACTACAGGCAGGCCAGTCTAGTACCCGCACTCTTTTACTACGGAGCCATACTGTTGTAACACGTGCAGAATGTGGCTTGGCATTGTCTTGCTGAAATAAGCAAGGGCGTCCATGAAAAAGACGTTGCTTGGATGGCAACATATATTGCTCCAAAACCTGTATGTACCTTTCAGCATTATTGGTGCCTTCACATATGTGTAAGTTGCCCATGCCTTGGGCACTAATACACCCCCATACCATCACCGATGCTGGCTTTTGAACTAAGAGTCCGGATGGTTCTTTTCCTCTTTAGTCCGGAGGACACAATGTCCACAGTTTCCAAAAACAATTTGAAATGTGGACTCGTCAGACCACAGAACACTTTTCCACTTTGCATCAGTCCATCTTAGATGAGCTTGGGCCCAGCGAAGCCGGCGGCATTTCTGGGTGCTGTTGATAAATGGCTTTCGCTTTGCATTGCATTGTTTCATGAGCATTCCTCAACTCTCTCAGTCTTTTTTGCCACTTGTGCCAGCTTTTTTGAAGCATGTTGCAGGCATCAAATTCCAAATGAGCTAATATTTGCAAAAAATTACAAAGTTTACATGTTCGAACATTAAGTAACTTGTCTTTGCAGTATATTCAATTGAATATAGGTTGAAAAGGATTTGCAAATCATTGTATTCTGTTTTTATTTACGATTTACACAACGTGCCAACTTCACTGGTTTTGGGTTTTGTATATATATATATATATATATATATATGCTCATGTTCACACACAAATCCACACGCACTCTCACAAATATACACAAATACTTGCGAGTTATGATGTCACACATACAGCATTCACACATGCAGGAAAAGCATACATAAACAAAAGAACATCACTAACACACACACACACACACACACACATGCACACACTGTATGCCTGTATACATACAGCACAGACATGAGGCACGCATGCATGTAACGCAAACCTACACGTTCGAGCACATATACACTTACAAGACTTGTGAGTTTACCGCACTCAGTGTAGAAATGAAATTAAACTGTGTATGTAAACAGAAGGATACATCAGCTAAACCTTTCTGGGCCATTACTTTCAGACCATTAAGCAAGGTCTGAAATGTGTGAGGTAAGTATTCAGTCCTATGAATGATTATGTGTTAAATATATGCTCGTTTAAGCTGCTCTTATGAATGAGCAATTACACAACAGACATGTTCTGTACCCCAGAACACAAAATGAGTAAATGAACAGACAGGTCTTGAGGTTGATTATCCTTTAATTTCCTACACCTCAAATCACCCTCCATCTTTCCCAATTCAGTGATCCACAATGACAGAGACAAACATGTCTCCCCATTGAGGAAAATCAAACAAGAGTCAAACTCCGCTAGGAAACCAGACGCTATTAATGCCCTCTAAATGACACGGGAGCTGCTTTTAAAGGTACGCACACAGTTACGCAGAGCTGGTAACTACAACAGTGACAGTGAGAAACAAAATTATGTCCTTCAGTTACCCCGTTTGACTCATCTCCAAATGCCACGCTCCGTATTAAAGCACCATTTACTAGCGCCATCAAAATGCGATAAAAAGTAGAACTAACATAATTACTAAATTAATCAAATGATTTCAAAACCGCCATTTGCACATAAATAATAATGCTGAATGAGAACTTAACCTAGTGATGCAAGCATTGATGTATTGATATTTTGCCACTAGATGGTGCTATGATATTACTTGCGCAATCACAGGATGACCTGAGGATAAAAAGCTGCTGAAATTCGTCAACCGAAAAAGACAAGGAAATCAATTACTTGTACTTCCACCCGTCCCACAATTTTCAAACACACCTCGCTTGTAATGGGAGGCCTTAACTTCATTAAATGGCAAACTGTGTTCACTTCACCCACATTAAGATTTTTAGATATGAATAGATCTGAACCATCTCACATTTAATCCATAATTATAATCTCAAACATATTCATAATCAGTCAAAGCTGTATAAAACATGTGACTGTGTCCAATCCCTTCAGAGTAAGTTTTAAGAAGGATCCATCTATCCATTCATTGATCATCTGCCCAATTACAAACCCAAAACCAATGAAGTTGGCACATTGTGTAAATCGTAAATAAAAACAGAATACAATGATTTGCACATCCTTTTCAACCTATATTTAGTTGAATACACTGCAAAGACAAGTTACTTAATGTTCGAACAGGTAAACTTTGTAATTTTTTGCAAATATTAGCTCATTTGGAATTTGATGCCTGCAACATGTTTCAAAAAAGCTGGTAAAAGTGGCAAAAAGACTGAGAGAGTTGAGGAATGCTCATCAAACACTTATTTGGAACATCCCACAGGTGAACGGGCTAATTGGGAACAGGTGGGCGCCATGATTGGGTATAAAAGCAGCTTCCCTGAAATGCTCAGTCATTCACAAACAAGGATGGGGCGAGGGTCACCACTGAGTGAACAAATGCGTGAGCTGATTGTCGAACAGTTTAAAAACAACATTCCTGAACGAGCTATTGCAAGAAATTTAGGGATTTCATCATCTATGGTCCGTAATATCGTCTAAAGGTTCAGAGAATCTGGAAAAATCACTGCACGTAAGCGACAAGGCCGAAAACCAACATTGAATCCCCGTGCCCTTCGATCCCTCAGGCGGTACTGCATCAAAAACCGACATCAGTGTGTAAAGGGCATCACCACATGGGCTCAGGAACACTTCAGAAAACCACTGTTAGTAACAACAGTTCGTCGCTACATCTGCAAGTGCAAGTTAAAACTCTACAATGCAATGCAAAAGCCATTTATCAACAGCACCCAGAAACGCCGCCGGCTTCGCTGGGCCCAAGCTCATCTAAGATGGACTGATGCAGAGTGGAAAAGTGTTCTGTGGTCTGACGAGTCCACATTTCAAATTGTTTTTGGAAACTGTGGACGTCGTGTCCTCCGGACCAAAGAGGAAAAGAACCACCCGGACTGTTATAGGCGCAAAGTTCAAAAGCCAGCATCTGTGATGGTATGGGGGTGAATTAGTGCCCAAGGCATGGGCAACTTACACATATGTGAAGGCACCATTAATGCTGAAAGGTACATACAGGTTTTGGAGCAACATATGTTGCCATCCAAGCAACGTCTTTTTCATGGACGCCCCTGCTTATTTCAGCAAGACAATGCTAAGCCACATTCTGCACGTGTTACAACAGCATGGCTCCGTAGTAAAAGAGTGCGGGTACTAGACTGGCCTGCCTGTAGTCCAGACCAGTCTCCCATTGAAAATGTGTGGCGCATTATGAAGCGTAAAATACGACAACGGAGCCCCCCGGACTGTTGAACAACTTAAGCTGTACATCAAGCAAGAATGGGAAAGAGTTCCACTTCCACCTGAAAAGCTTCAAAAATTGGTTTCTTCAGTTCCCAAACGTTTACTGAGTGTCGTTAAAAGGAAAGGCGATGTAACACAGTGCTAAAAAGGCCCCTGTGCCAACTTTTTTGCAATGTGTTGCTGCCTTTAAATTCTAAGTTAATGATTATTTGCAAAAAAAAAATAAAGTTTCTCAGTTTGAACATTAAACATCTTGTCTTTGCAGTGTATTCAATTGAATATAAGTTGAAAAGGATTTGCAAATCATTGTATTCTGTTTTTATTAACGATTGACATAACGTGCCAACTTCACTGGTTTTGGGTTTTGTACTTGATCAGTGATCTGAGTCACGAGGGTTATTCAGTGGGCACAAGACCGTCCTGCACCCTGGGAAGTCTGCGGATCCACCACAGGGCACACACAATTCACTCATCCCTCTGGGTAATTAGGAGTTTCTAATGAGCCTAACATGTATTTTATTGGACTATGGGAGCAGGGTATGGAAACCCATGATGACAAGCAAGAAACATGCAAAAACCACACGGAAATGTTCAGGCTAAATCTGAATCCATGAGGTTCCTGCTGTGAAGCAACAGCGCTGGCCACAACACTATCTGCCCTCCTGAGCGATATTTCACCACAAAACCGGATGGTTATTTCTTTTTCATCTTCAGCAGTAGTTTTGTACCATTTGTTGGTCTTTTTTAGCAAGCAAAGTTCCACAGAGAACCACTTTCTCTTTTTATCAAACTCAGATCCCAATAGCACAGTCGATGCCGCAATCGCAGACTGGCAGATTTAGCTGGCGGCGGCTGGGGTAGGGGCGTGATCCTTACACGCACACACTCACATGCAGACTTTTAGATAGTCCACTCAGGTACAGGCTTCATGGGGTTCGCTAGTGGGATTATTCAATATTCACAGCAATAAGGGTGTGACAGTGTAACATCTATCACAGAAGAAACTCCAGAAGAGAAAAAATATAAACCTAAGAATGGTGGGATGGTTTTTAATCAATTGAATAAGGTCTGCCAACGTTTAATGCTCAATTCATTTAGTCTACAATGTATTTAATCATGGACGCCAAGTCATCATTATTATTGATACTATTTATTATGATTATTATTATTAGTAGTAGTAGTAGTAGTAGTTGTTGTTGCCATTGTAGAAGAGGTAGTGGTAGTAGTGTAGTAATTTACCAATTAATTTTTTTTTTTTGGGGGGGGAGGGGGGGGGGTTATATCCATGGTGATGAGTGAGATCAGCAATATTTAGCCTATTAGCATATTTATAACATTTATACTCATAGCCCAGTACTATCATGAACGTCATGGAATGACTAAGTCCATATTAGCAGGGAGCCACAGCTGTAGCATATGAATCTGAGGGAGAAACAAGATAAAGCCCCTGGAGTACTTAAGGGGTTAAGGGCTTCGATCAGGGGTTCATTGACAGAGTCCTTCCCAACTTCGGGCCTCAAAACAGAAACTTATCTGTTGCAGGTGAAGTAGCCGATCTCCAGGATTAGCTGCCCCTCCTGAACAGGATACAAACTTCCAGAGGTGGTTCATTTTTTGAAAAAAAAAGTAGTTATGTTTGCCTCAAATAGACCATAAACTGTTCCTGGTGCAGGAATTCTATACATTGCTTTTTTTTTTTTGGATTCCGTAGATCATAATGCTCCACAGACTAGACAGCGCAGCTGTCTACATAACATCACGGTCATGTGACTCCGACACGAGGGTGACCCAATATACCACGCGTTCCCCTTAAATCCCATTGGGTCAGAGGTGAAGTTATGGTAATTTACTCGCAAATTCCCACCCCCCCCAAAAAAAGAAAAAAGTGAAGACTTGTATCTTTCATGTTTGCCCTTGTTTTGAACCCCATAATCTGTCAAAAATTAAGACTCACCTGGTTGAAAATATCCAGGTTTAGACAAGTTGTACTTCTGCAGCTTGGCGTAACAGCTTTCCTCTTGCCTGACAAGAATATTATGAGGCTCACATTCGGGGGGAATGCCCTTCAAGCAATAATAAATAAACAAAAGTGCAGAGAAGATTTCATGAACAGTAAACAAACAGGCTCAATTCAGTTTGTGTTGTTTTGCTGAGTGAACTATACTTTTTTCAGAGAAGCACATTCCAGGGTTAGAAAGTAAAAATCCTGCCATGTTTTACCTCCACCCATGAGCTGAGCTGGCAGGATTCACAAGGTAACATTAGCGCAAACTCCTGCCTGAGGTGCTAATCTAGTCATCAAGTGCAGGTGGTTGGCACAAAAACTGATGAAGAGTTTTACTTTCTGAACTAGGATTGTCCACTCCAGGATTTATTTATTTATTTATGTTTTGCATCATATCTACCTAGCCAATACAGTCATACTTATAATAGAGAAATTGCAAGAAGTCAACAAAGGCTGTGTCTTATAAGGCAAAGACCAATAATAATTGCAATGACCGATAAAGTTCACTGTGATGATGTGTCGTTAATTGTTCCTGCTTTCTAATGCGAGGTAAATCTATATTTCCCTTGTATGTAGTGAACAGAAACAATTATGACAAATGAAGATACCAGTGCTAAAAGTACTTAAGTCACATTTTCGCACACCGTGAGGTAAGGAAGGGAGGCTCCTTTTGTTGTCTCCTAAGTTAATTTTCTCAATTTTCTCAAACATTTTGTGACTTAAGCACTTTTTGCACTAGGTTCTTCAAATCAACATTGCAGTGAACCGCCATGAATCATTATTGGCCATCACAGTTCTTTTCACAAAAAAAAAAGAAAAAAAGAAAAAACTTGCTTGAATAAAAGGACGTGGATAACACTCCGGAAGTTAAGAAGTTGAATTCGCTCACCTGTGCGTAAAATTCCAGAAAAACAGTAAGAAGCACAAGCCTCCTCATATTGACAGTTGTCTTGATTGACAGATTTATTTTTAATCCATTCGGCAAGTTTCTTTCAAACCTTTTAGTGCTAGAAAATGACGGTGCCAACTTGCATTGTGTCCGAGCGCTCGTTATCCATGCAAGGCTGTGTAGAAGGTCTCGAAATTCTTCAGACAGCACAAGCGTTCAATACTTTAAATCGATTTCGGAGCGTAATACAGCATTTTGCACAAAAAATATATATAATTTTAAAGCACCATCTGTGTCTACTCCTCATTTGATGAATGCTCCGGAGGAAAACTGAGATTCCAACTCGAATATGCAAAAGATGCTCGTATTTATTTTACTTACGTTTAAAAAAATGCATATGCCAAATGAAAGAATAATGTTTTAGCAGCCTGCATTTGGCCTATGTGCCCAGCCCGTGGTATAATGAACCCTTTGGCTCGGTTTACTCTAAACCAACTCCTTATCGTTTCTGTATTTCCCTTTTCTTTGAACAAGACAACGCCCACTTCTCATTACCGAGCTGGACATTCTTTATAGTGGACGACCCAAGCCACTGGTCAAACTAGCACAGCAGGCTTTTACAAACTAAAATATGGAGAATAATTTGCATGACGTGGAGTTTTATTTCAACTTTATGCAGCAGGGTGATATAACGTATGCTGCAGTTCAGAATGAGTCGATGACAAGCATTTGAAACATTCGAAACAGGCTGTTTGAGGGTCAAAAAATATCATGTCATACGTATGTACGCATATCACTGATAGCCTATATACGGTATGGGGTACATACATGCAGACCAGTATTCAATTGAATATATTCACAGTTTTATCAAAGCGTCTTTTGCGATAATAGTGCTTCGTTGCGAAGAAATTCATCTCGTTTCTGCGGCAAGAGACGACTGTATGAATCTCCCTGTCCAATATTTTGACGTGCGCTTTGCGTGCCATGAACGACAGAAGTGATCGCTCCTGCAGGGGCGGCAGTGATCTGCGCTGATCTTCATCTTGAAGTACGGCTCGTGCTCCGCGCGCCCCTTTATGCACGCTCTCTGCGCGCGCCCACGAAAACCATCTCCATGGTGACAGCGAGTGTTTGGAGGAAGTTGCGGGTATGGTACATGAAGGCATAACAGGTAGCTAACATTATTTTGCGTCTTTTTCGGTTTATGCTCGAATGCTATTTTTGAACTGCACTAAGAGTTAAGCTGCTTTCACACCGGACGCGAAGCGAATTTTTCGCACGACAGATTACATTCAAAGTCAACGCAAAGGCGCGAAAAACGCGTGTATTGGCGCCTTTGCATTGACTTTGAATGTAATCTGTCGTGCGAAAAATTCGTTTCGCGTCCGGTGTGAAAGCGGCTTTACTGAGTTTGTTGTGTTGTTTGAGGGAGCGCTGCTGGTCCATTTGCTCAAACATTGGAGAGGAAAGTTTGTGGGGAGCTGACTCAGCCGGATCGCTCTCTGGCCGGTGATCAGTGGGCGGTGGGCAGCGCACTGCCAGCTGCCGCAGTCTCGGTGGGGTCTGTTCAACTCTCAGCTGTTACTATGGGCAACACCTGCCTGATCCGCGAACGAGCTTCTGTTTTCCGCTGAAATATTATGCGGCCGAACCCGGCTCCGTGTGCGCCAGCTCCACTCCTCTCCACCTTACATGATAACTGTGCTACTTTCGCTCTCTTCCGAATTTCCGTGGCGATTTCTAGATCCTTGAGAAGTCTTATGTTAGCCCTGACGCACAGACAACATAACAAACAGAGAGATGAAATCCTGCCTTATAAGACATTTTACTGTGGAATTTTCTCACCTGTTACCCTCTGAACGTGATATGATAGTAAATGCGCCTGATTGCGCTTCGCGGGAAATGGCTTTACTAATCCTAAAAAGTTTCAGTAATCTGATCGTGTGGCGTAAGAGCCAATATTACAGAGTACCAAAATCCCTATTTATGAGAGAAGTATTTGTAGTAGTTTTTAATTGTTTCCATCTGAAAGTCGTGTGGGAGACTGCTGAAAGATGCTCTTCCTGATTTACTTATTTATTTAGTCTAATTTCTGTTGCACTGTTATCATATCCTCAAAAATCTGTCTGTACCCTCTGAACATTGCATGAGATGTTATATGCCATGTTCATTAATTGTACTTACTGTGCATTTTCTGAGGCTATATCTCTTCATTCTCTAAAAGTCTCAAGAATTTGACACCATGGTATCAGAGACAATATAATGGAGTGCCGAAATCCTGAATTATGATAAATTATACTGTGGAATTTTGTAATTATTGCAAAGATCAAACTGGTCCCATCTTACTATTTACGTTGTATATCAACGCAGACACGCATCCAATGTCAATAAACGTCATCTGGTTTAAACCACATGACTACAACCAACAATGAACATAAAACTGAAGTATCATCCTGAAAGCTTCTGTTGTTGAGTTTTTAATTTTCCTGCGAAATATTCACTTCTGTATAATTTTCCAAAGATTAACCCGAGTTTGTTTATTTTACAATGAATGCTGGAAATCTTCAGGTTCGGTAATCTCTGTGGTAAAGAATAAAACCATTTAGATTTTACAGAGATGTACACATGCGCACACACACTCAAAATGCGGGACAATAATTGGAAAAAACTTCAGTTGCTACAAAAAGGAAACCAGACGCAGATAAAAAGAGTTTGGGGAGGTTAAGCGTCTTTGAAGAGTTTCTGTTCCACATATGTGTTCGGAAGTGGCGGTCGGTCGATATTGTCGGAGCTCTAAGGTGATTGTCCACATGGTTCCTCTTGAAAATAGAGGACAAAGGTGCGGTTTTTCTCCATTCACATTTGTGGATTTAAAAAATAGCCCAGAGTATTAAGTCATTTATGAAAAAATCTGTTTATTTTCCTTTTTTTCCTCTAAGTATATGCCAAACACAACATTTTCTCTTGTGAAAAGGGAAAAGTTGTCAGATTTTTGTTTACACGCAGTCTTGCAAATCGTCTCTGAAGGTTGTGGCATAAACTCAATGAAACGACAGGTGGTCAGTATCATTGTCAGTATCATAGAATACACAATACCCCTTATCAATATTAAACCTCTTCCTTAAGAATTAATTGGGTTGTTAAGCATTTTTCAAAATGATTTTTGAAATGGCCTTCTTCAACTTTTGGGCTTAATGGAAAAGTGACATAGTTATGCTACTGTGTTCTGGTTGTCCATGTCGTTCCGTATCTGGTGAAAGAGTGGAGGAATTTTCACAAAATCAGACACCCCTCAGTGGGCAACAGAACTGATAAGGTTTTGGAGGTTGCTGGGTTAAAGGTCAAGGGGACATATGGTCAGTTGCATAGGGGCTAAAGATTAATTTTTAGGTGCAAATAAAGCTGTAATAGGCAGAGGTATAGAATCACTGCTTTGCATAGAGTCGTAACTTGATTGTTCTCCATTTCTTAAGGGCAGACTTTGAGCTGTTGGATCATGGAATTCCGTTTGAGCATGCTGGGTTCATAAAGTCTTTCAGGTGATATAATATCAATTTTTTTGAATGTTTATCATCTGAAAAGGCAAAAGCGCAGTAGATTTAATTGATGAGATGTCTGCTTTCTGTGTAGAGCTTCCGATTTGTGTTTAGACATGTTTTGGACTGATTGTATTTTCCGATATGCCAAGTCAGCGCAGAATGCGTAGGCATGTTTATGAGCCGGTGCAGAGAGCAGAGCGGAGTTTACTAACAAGACATACCAAAGCCAAAAAAAAACACAGATTTTACAACTGAGGAATCTCTTGAAGAAATCATTCAGAACAGCAATGAGAAGGCAACTTTTTTCTAGTCATGATGGATCAGACCATGAGTTTGATTTTGCAGCAAATGTAGTTTTGAAGGGCTTTGATTCCATTTTATGTAAACTCGAAAAGTAATTTTACATCACGCTTTTAGATAAGTGTACTAGATTTGTGTGTGTGAGTGTGGGTGTGTGTGCGCGCGCATGTGTGAGCATGTGTGCGTGTGTATGCATTTGTATTCGCACACGCGCGTCTGTCTGTACGTCTGTACTTGTGAGTAGGTTGTGTGATATTGTAGATATGTATCAATTATGTAGTATATAAGGACTAAAATTTCATTTAGATAGCCCTTGGACGTCCACTTATACCCCCATCACACCAAAGTAGTTCTTACTACGTTCTGAAAAATGTTGCCGAACGGGCTCAAACTGTGTGCGAACGGAGTGGACATTGTAGCAACGTTTTACAGTCTTTTTACGATCTTCATGGACAGGATCGGACGGGAGTGTGCATTAGACATTGCTTGGCCAAAGTTACACGTTCTACCCCGACCATATCCCGTTTTA
Source organism: Gymnothorax reevesii (assembly GCA_029721435.1). Lineage (NCBI taxonomy): Eukaryota > Metazoa > Chordata > Actinopteri > Anguilliformes > Muraenidae > Gymnothorax > Gymnothorax reevesii. Next base: position 66,971,877 of record CM056587.1, on the reverse strand, counting down.
CCATTATTTGAGGACAGGGCAGGACATTTTGAGACCTACTTTGGTGTGACAGTAGCATTAGAACCATCCACTGAAGAGCGAGTGCAGAACACTCAGTTCTGCCCAGATTATCACCTGCTCTGAAACAGGAAGTGTTCCTCCATGTGGCTGTGACTCCATTGTGTTTCTAAGGTCACCAGGCAAACCAGCAGAATAAAAGAACTTTCACTGTTAAGCCGCTTTCACACCGGACACGTAACAAATTTTTCATACGACGGATTACATTCAAAGTCAATGCAAAGACGCGGATCCACGCATTTAGTGTGTATTTGCATCTTTGCATTGACTTTGAATGTAATCTATCGTGCGAAAAATTAGTTTCGTGCCCTGTGCGAAAGCGGCTTTACAATGTTGAGCACCTGTTACAGTTTTGCAGCAATGCTTGGATTGATTGATTGATTGATTCTTTATTGTTTAATGACTCTTTCAGTAGTTTTGTTAATATTAAATGTAAACATAAAATTCATTCATACCAATGGGTAACATAGAGCCTCCAATTAGCCTGACATGCATGTCTTTGGACTGCGGGACGAAACCGGAGTACAAAGAGGAAACCCCTGCAAACTGCGCACAGAAAGACTCCAGGCCGGATTCGAACCTGCGACCTTCTTGCTGTGAGGCATGCCAGCTACAGCAATGTTTGGACAAATTCTAACAATTGAATAGCAAACTCTGAAACCTTACATTTCGAAAGGAATTGTTGTCCTATTTTCTAAGGTGTTCAGTAACAGTGGCCCTCTTATTATGGCTGTGTCGGTTTCGAGCTTGTGCACCGTGAGCAGGTGCTTTCTGAGGGTCAGTGGAGGTCAGTGATGGTGCCTCTGTTGACATCAGCTGACAGTAACCTTAACGCAGTAACCTTAATGCACCCTCCCTCTCATTTTCAGAGACTGAATTCCTCTGATAGTTTCTCTTTTGCCTACTTATCTCTGACATTGTTAAATTATCGATCGCTCTTGTTTTACCAGAATAAGCTCTGTGAACAATCTATGGTGATGTAGACTTGAATAAACACCCTGCACCACACACACCCAGGGAAAAATCGATTGTCCCCAGCGACAGGAGACTTTGCAGCATTTCATTGTGCTCTTTCGGTCGTCTGATTGATGAGCCCAGGGTCGCCAAAAAGTCCTGTTTTCAGAGTCTGACTTCGATGCGAGATGCAAAGAAGTGAGAGAGAGGAGGAGGGAGAGCTTTTAATGATCAGCGGAGTGTAATTATCTCATGGTTATTGTCTCAGGCTTTACTTAGCAGAGAGCCTGAACACCGAAAAAAGGGAGATTTAATCTCTCAGTTTAGCGATTCCTATAATTTCAAAAGCCTAGTAAAGACTGTGGTCCTGCCTGTGCAGTGGAAGTGTTCCGGACGGTTCTAGTATATTTCACTCCCCTATTTCAACTCCAATTCTTCTTATTCTCCTCCGGACCTCTTGAACAAATGGGCGCCACGCTTTCATTTTAAGGACAAATGACCTGAAATTTGGAACAGGGGTAGCTTAGCAACATACGCCTGGACACTTGTTTTTTCATTTTTTGGATGCTGGCGTGAGAAATGATTTAAATAAGCTTTTTTTGGGGAGTAATAATAGTCAAAAATGTATATTTTTGCCCACTGTGCCATTATGGTCAGGCCAAATGACCTCAAATTTGGCTGGAGAGGTCTGGTACTTTTTTGCATCCTTTCACAAAAAGCTCACGTGCTGCAGAATTTGTGATCAGTATGGCTGGCATTGCAATGTCATCATGTCTCTGCAGGTCACATTCCACAGCAGATCACCCTACAAACACCACTGTGTCAATGAATTCAAAATATATCACCTGCAACTGAATTAAATTCTACAATATCAGTTTTTTCTTTCTAAAGCGTACAATAATTGGACTAAGATTATAGCGACTCATACAGTTGAAAAGAAGTCTAGCTCAATTCATTGCAAAGCGCACAATGTCATTAAAATGAACCCCCTTATTAGTTTGAGTCCAAATTAGGAAAATTTTCCCACCATTTTCTAAGGTTTAAATCATTTTAATTAGGTGATTTTAATTTTCTTTTTTCAGTTTTTGCTTCCTTTCCCAAAAAATCTAATTCAGGCTCCTGTGCGGTGTGAAATCATTAGATAGTGACACAGTTACACTATCCTTACTATTTTAAGGCAAACATTTTTCTTTGATTAAAAATGTTATATTTAATGTTTTTTCATGTCCGTTATTTTCACAAAAAAGTCTATTTTACAATAGATGCAGGGAGATTTCGTAATAGTCCTTCCCTGCATGGGGGCAATTTTACACGAGTCCATTTCCGCTCGGGTGAGGGGTGGGGAGTGAAATATCCTGCATTTGCACGCAATTGTTGACTTTCTAGTATTATCACTGCTTTATACTGCTTTAGCTCGCATGGGTGCTGCTATTTGTTATTGTCATTAGGTTGGCTGGATCTTAGCCACCGGTTTATTTATCTTCCATCGGCTCAAGTGTTTTTGGGAAATGTCCGTTGATAATCACCGTGACGAGTGGGTCTTTATAAAATAATGATTTATTGATTTCTTCCAGCACTGATGGCCTCTTTTGTCCTGGAAATCGGGGAATAAGATCTCAAGCCTGTGATGGAGGTAGCACACCCTGCCCCTGAGTCCTTCCAAAGAAATTTCCGGAAAAAGAGCCCTGTTCCTCTGGGGCAGTTGGTCGAGTTGACCAGGAAGGGGCTGGATGTGCCGCACCACCTTTTGGAAACCAGTACGCTGCTGATCCTTCTGTTGTGGTCGTCTTTAGGCCGTAGATTTATGCCGAGGAGGTTACGGTTGTAAAACGCAGGTCCTAGATTGTGCTTCCATTCTTTGTAAATTTCACAGGGCCTTAATTACTCCTATCACTGTAAATAAGACAGCGAGTGTCAGTGTAATTTGACTGATCACATGGTAGTTTATTTGCTCGGTGCACCTTACTAGTAATTCTGGACCAAAAACCGGGCACATGAAGTTCTTTATGTTGTTAGAAATAGCCTTAATAAGATGATGACTGGCCCCCACTTCCTGTTTGAGGGGAGTAGCACAGGATGTCTTGTAGTGAAAGATTCAGCTCATGCATTACCTCTCTTCTAATGTTCCCCAGAAATCTTTGCCAAACTCCAGAGTAATGATGTCATACAAGCTGAACCTTCGGCGATCCACTTCAGCGGCTTTGAGCTGGGGACTGATTACCAGCGGGCCTTGGTAAGTGAGGATCCAAAATTCAACAACCTATAATCTATTACTTCATTTTCATCTTTGTTTTTGTCCGAGTATCAATGTATTCTTTCAAAAGGTTCACAGGAATGTGGGTTTGACTCATTTATAATGCAGCCACTAGCATTTAGGCACAGATGGTCTAATTTAGTTTTACAATATACAGTCTTTCTGAATGTGAACGAATGCACTTTGACAGATTTGCTTTGCAAATGGCTTTAAATTTTACGGGTTAATACAGAAACTTCTCGGAGCTGGTCTCTTTTATGGAACGCTAGATGAAGAAGCGAACGGTAACCGGTGTCGTTTCCCTCCACAGAAACTTGTCAACATTTCCTCTGAGGTGGTGAACATTCACATCATACCTACGCAGACAAAGTACTTTCAAACAAAGTATTCAAAAAAGGTAAAAATCATACGCACACGTCATTATCTTATGACGGTGTCTGGATATTTTACAGGTTGTGTTTATCTCACTTTGAACAAGATTAGTCCTCATTCTCGAGGATGTAGCGGAGCAGTGGTGGCATTAGGTTTATGCTTGCTGCAACGATTGCTGCTTTAGAGCGCTGCATTATAAGTGTGAGTGAAGTTGTTTCAGTCCTGGAATGTAACGCACTTACACAGCATGTGGAAGCTTTATTTTCTGCAAGAAATGTTTTTTGCCTGTCTGTAATGGAACACTGATGCAGTCGAGCATCTGTAATGGATTCTCATTAGTCCAGAGAGATTCTATAATGGATTCTCATTGGTTCAGAGAGATTCTCAGAGTGAAAGTTGATGGCTTTGTGAAGGCACGATTCATCTTAGTGGCAGCCCAAAAGTGAGAACATATTGTTGAGTGTTATTCATCGGTGTTGTCAGCGCCACACGCTGCTGCAGTGCTTTTTCGAGACAAAGGCTGTGTCTCATTTGCGAGGAAGCATCCTAAGTAGGTGTCATTTTCAGGAAATATGGCTGCTTGGGACTGTCTGATCTCAGTAGGAAGCAGAGGAAACAATCTAGTCAGGTACCTCGTTTCGACAAAATTTTACAATGAACATCAAGTGGTTCCTTCACAGCGAAGGAAATCCTAAAATACCTTGCGCCAAGCTGGGGATTCACCGTATAGATCACAGATGTGTGATGGCATCCGTTGGTATTTGATCAAATTCAAGTATCGTTTCATCATAAAGTTCGCTTCTGATAATTTTTTAAGTGAGAAATTGACTGCGTCGGTCTTGACTTTTTTGTTGGAAAGCGCATTGAATTAAGAACTTAAGCTGCATGTTTTTGAAGCGCTGAAGCTCCATGAACTAGAGTGACAGAAACCTAACGTTAATTTTTCCCATGGAAACAGTTGACACCGAGTTGCGACATACTCTACAGGCCAAAAGTTTGGGGCCACCCTCAGATTTCAAACAAATCACACATCAACTGTTCTTTCCTTATTTTTTGCACATGAAATGACTTCAGTGCATAAAATATAGGAAGCCAACAGGTTTTGGGTGAATTCCAGACCTCAGAACACATTTTAAAGCTGTCTTGACTGATTGATCGCTGATGACAATTTTTTTTATAATTGAGTTCCACTGCCTCTGTGTTAAAATTATTCACGTCCTAGTGACATAAAATCATGTTATGTAACAAGAAGGTACGCTGTATAAACGCCCTCTCCAAAACCAATGGCTCACATTGCACATTGCACCATTAAAAATCTGAGGGTGGCCCCAAACTTTTGGCCTGTAGTGTAAACCGTGCTAGTCACATGATGCTTCCTAGTTAGAGTGTTTCTTATTATGAAATCATATTAAAGAATGGTTCCTAGTAAGGAGGGGTTTTAGCTTGGTCCCGAGGAGATATGATGGCTGACATGGCCAGACAGACTAGCACACAAAAAAGTCCCAAAGTTAGCGCTCGCAAAGTGGATGCTTAAAAAAATGAATTAAAATATACTACGAGTCCTGCCTTCAGAAAGTAATTAGCCATCCACAAGCTGTTCTTTGTGAAAACTATGTTAAACTGCAATATAAACAAGCTATTTCCACCAGTGACAAATTTGAGAAGAAGCGGCCAGTTTATTCAAGTTCATGCAGCGCTACGTGTCAGTCATATGACGACGTTCCTTAGAGTTGTTTTTCTTTTTTTGGTGTGCCGGACTTCCAGTTGTAATGAGATATCGGTAACGCTGTGCAATCGTTAAAAGAGAGAGAAATTAGAATGATACCAAATTTTGGTTTGCATGTTTTCAAAATTCCAATGTGCTGATGCTTGTGTACGTACACTGTTAATATTGCCATCAGGGGGTTAGTTTATAGGAAGTTAGATGGACTGTACCGAAGTTTTTCTATGCCTAGATTTGCAGTAGATCTGGTTTTGCGGGAACTGGGCCTGGTCACTGTGCATAGTGGTGCCTTTTGCTCTAAAACAGGGGTGTCCAATCTTATCCATGAAGGGCCGGTGTGGGTGCAGGCTTTTGCTTTATCCCAATGCCGCAACACCTGATGCCATTAATTAACTGATCAGGGGGGTCAATTAAGACCTTGATGAGAAGAATCAGGTGTGTTAGTGTCGAGGTGTAACAAAAACCAGCACCTACACAGGCCCTCTGTGGATTAGATTGGACACCCCTGCTCTAAAAGGTTACCATGTGACCCTACTAGAGCAGTGTGAGTGAGAGTGCTGTGAGGTATCAATCTGGAACCAAATGCAAGTACACAGGATTGCAAAAGAGAGCCTTTTATTGAGTGAGGGGGGTAACCCCCGCAGGGCAGAAGGCAACAGTACAGAGTCCGCAATCCAAAAGTCAAAATCCAGTGGGGCAGAAATGGAGTCGTAACCAGGGCAGCAAACACAAAAATCGTAGTCAGGTAGAACAGATTCGGTACACAGGCAGTGGTTTGTAGGAGAAGCAAAACTCAAAAACCAAAGGGCAATCCGAATTGTTAACAGGGCAGCAATCCACAAAATCGTAGTTGGGCAAAAAGGGTTCGAACTCACATATGCAACAGTAATCAGAGAAGGGCAAGCCAAAAATCAATAGTCGGACGATTCAGTCGGAAAAGAAACGCAATGAGTACGAGGCGAGATAAAGAGCAGCACAGGTAACACGAGAAACGATCTGACAGAGAAGACCTGTGAAGAGACACCTAATATACACTCCAGGGAGGTCACATGGTGAGGAACACAGGTGCAGGCAGTCAGACTGATTACAAGGGAGCAGCACATGAGGGAGAGCCTAATCACGTGAAATTTGGCAGAAGCCAAAACGTGGAAAGGGATCACGGGACAAACCTATATACAAACATACAGCTCCAGTCAAGGAGGTCTAACATGCATAGATAATGAGAGAAAGGACAGCGTGATCAGATGTGGAGATTCCACAGAAATGCAGCAGAGGAGATTAGGGAGAGACAAGGGGCGGAGACTAGAACAGGGCGAGTGCTGAGAGCTTGTTAACTATTAGTAAATGAAACTACACAATCCCTTTGTGCTCGATAGTAAGTTAGTATTATCTACAATGTTAGTTAGTGTTAGTAACTTCAAGCGAAAACAACAAACTGTTAGTATGGTTAGTAAAATAGAAAAGTAAGGTGAAGTAAGCAAACGAGATTTGAAGGAAGACTGAAATCCAGCAACCATTAAATCACCCGAAGAGTGACATGCAGCACTGGGGCAGTGAGCTGTGACAAGACAAGAGACCAGACGGGGGAGACAAAGTGCAGTGCATAGTGGAAAGCAAAACATGGACCGGAGTAAGACTATGGCAAAATGCAAAATATGGAAAAGTAAAAACTAGGACAATACGTAAACGAATCAATGTTACCAATACACAATACACAAATCAAAGAATAGTCAGACAAAGTGAAGATCCAAAACCAAATAAGACATACTATCAAAAGCAGAGAATGAACATGGCTAGGCAGATCAGAATCATAACAAGTGCAGTATAATGTATATCCCCAGAGGAACTGCATCTGTGTCTGGGGCAAGAAGCTCCTGCATTGTCATTGGCTGAGTGCTGACAGGTTCAGGAGAATCGTGTATCACAGCATGCACTCGCACGAGCCCTTAATGATTGCACTCATAAAGCTGAATTTAGCTATTTGGCTGGAGCGCCAATATGTTGGGGAAACACACTGTAATACAATGGTTTGTCTTTTGGTGATTATAGGGCCTTTAGACTGATTTGATTAGGGATGTTCAAGAAAGATTTTAAAATTCTTCTTGTTAGAAGTTTAGGCGCCGGGACGCATATTTCTGATGTGCTGGGTAGTGTCTCCTCAGTGAATTTAGGCATTTTTTAACTGTAGAGTGACTGCTTTACAGAGCCGACTGGTCCCGGGTCTCTCCTACACTGTGAAAGTGCACTTCTGCCCTGACGAGTGGCGGTACTATTACGACTGCATTCGGATTCATTGTAAGGTAGGAGTCTAACTGTCAATACGCTGTAGGATGGCAGTTCATGACTACCTCTACCCTGCATTTTAGAGGTTTTCTTGTGTTTCGACAATATTTACCCTTTGTGCTTTGTCTGGTCCTCTTGCAGAGGGTGTTAGAACCTCAGGCCTGGTTTTCTTGGTCAACTGGGGAGAAAAATGATTAAATGTTCATACTGTATATTGTCATAGTTGCACACGCATATAAGAACCCACAAACGCACACACTTTTATAGTATTAATTTTTGTTTATGGGGAGCCATTCAGTTGCGAAATGCTTGCCGTTTATGTGGTAAGTGTGTGTTTGTGAGTGTAAAAGAGTGAAGGTAAATGATCTGCAGCAAGTAAGATGCTGCCACTCAGTTTAATATTGTTCTGAGGGCCCAGTAACTACAAAAGAATGACGACAGCTGTGCTGACACTGTGGAATCTGGCTGTAAACACTCAGTGACGGTGTTAATGCATGGATTGAATTTTATTTCATCTCCTTAACTGATCACAGGTCGTTTTATACTTGTAAGACATTTGACGACAGACGTATTTAAAAAATGTCGGAACATTCAGATGCATTTTTGCTTAAAGGAAGAGTCAGATCACTGTCATCGCATTGCAATCATATGTTTGTTTTATAACTAACCAAACTTTTTGCCAAAAATAATGTAATGACTTTCTGTGTTCATGACAACCACCAAACTCTCAGCCCATCCTGCCAATGAAATTAGACAACCAACGAAAGTGCTGGCGACATTTTAGAGATTAAGCAGGTGCAAAACACTGTTGGACACACTTTTTTCAGTCTCTCTAGCATCATTTAGGTCATCAGACACTGTTGACGGACACGTGTCTTACGGGTATCAGATGGTCTTAATGCTCTCCTGTGTGTGCAAATGCCCATATCAACCCAAATGCAACTTCAGTTCATCATGTGCTCGTCATTTTCAGGGGGAAGAGAACCTCCTGGTCCCCGTTCATGCGTATCCTGTTATCAGTGATTTAGAGGTGCCCCCCCACGTGCGCCTGCCACCGGTGCCGCTGGGTCAGAGGTGAGAGGCGAGGGGGGCTGTTCTTGTGGGGCTGGGTATTCTCTGCTGGTGCTACAAGCCACGTCTATAATGTGATTCACTTTGGTTAATGAAAGTGGAATTACTCTGTGTCTAAGCTTGTGTTATTTACCGTTAATATGAAGTGTAGATAAGGTGCTTGTCTCACCACAGCACTTCTAAATGAGCCCTGTAAGGATATACATTTGTATTTTGTACAGAACCTTAAAGGAGAATTCCGGTGGGAAATAGACTTGGGGTGTATTGAAACATGATGAGTACGAACCTTTGTCGAATACCCCACCTCCGTAAGCATGCAACTTTTCGAAATAAATGGCTTTTTAGCCGAAGCTCCCAACAGGCTTACAATAGTAGTGAATCGGGCATAACGTTGCCATGCAAAGAAATCGCTATTTTTTTCATCATTAACAAGGCTCAAAGTAGCTCCACACTTCATCGGTAGAATTCCGAGGGCCCTGACATTTAAAACGAGGCTCTGAGAACTGAGAAACACCGGTAGTTTATTAAAAAAGACTATTTATGCAAACAGTACCCTGAGGTAGTTTCCAGTCGCCTCCGTATTGAAAGCTACGATAAGTCGAATGACGAGCACGAAGGAATAGGAAGGATAGGGGAACAGATTGCTATCTATTCGTTTGTGCTCGTCAATAGTCTGGAACCAAACAGAAACTAGAAAAAAAAAAAATGCGGTCCAAACCGTGACTTAAAAAAACATTCTCACGTGTCTTTGACGTAATCCACTACGCTTCTGCTGACCTTCGCCAAGTTTAAGTTTTGTTAGTTTTGTCATTGACTCAACCTGGGGAACAATGGCTTACCGGCAAGGTGTATTTGCACAAGGAATTTAAATGCTGTGAAGAAGTTGCGGTCCTGTGCCAGATGTCAAATTCAGCCACATAACGTGTTTGACTTTCCCTATTGAAACATGCCTCAGTGCTCTTGTTCGCTATCTCAAAATGCTATCTCTTATCATTTCCAGCCTCCTGTTGTTGACCGAAGTCTTATTACGTCCGTGAAGAAACAAGCGCACCAGTGTTTTCAAAACAAATTGGCTGGGAATGAAGGCTCTCGTTTTGTTTATAAAGCAACATGATAAGATGATGGCTTCACAAAGTTTGGCGATTAAACGCTCCAGTGGTATTACCTTTAGATGGATGGCAATAGAGTGTATTAGCAGGCCTGACTGCTTGACTGCAGAGCAGTGTGTGTCAAAGACAACTCCTTTATGAAGCAAGATGTTCAGAATGACACATGCCTACATACTTTTGCCAAATCTTAGGAACCCTGTCTGCCTTCCCGGAATTTGATGTTTTTCAAATTAACCCTTCGAAGGCTGAATACATTTTTTAGGAATTAGAAATGTAATTATCCTGAGCTGTTGAAAACCTATCAAACCTATCAAGTTGCCACATGATGGGTTTTCAACAGCATCTGATTTTGATATCTTTCATCATTGGGCAACTATAGCAGCCTATGGTGCTCTAAGGGTATGGTGCTCTAAGTATGTGCTTATTTATGAAAAACGGTGGAAATTCACCATGATTTCCCAGTGGTGTGTGGATAAGACTGCACTGAAGAAGTTCCAATACCCTGTACTGCAGGCACTGAAAAAGAAACAACAGCTCATGGCATTTAAAGCTGGAGACTGCTGTTAACAAAAATTAAAGCAAATCTCATTTGTAAAATCTTATTTTATTAACTTTAAGGGAAATTTGTACCATCTTTTTTGATCTCACCTTTAAATGAGAACATGGAAAAATACCAAAATGCCACTCAGGGCTGTGCTGGTGTCAGTCCACACTATGCAGTGCGCACATATGCCTGTGCCACACACAGCCATGAGAATCATTTCCATTGCTTTTGCCGCAGGAGGGTAATACTTTTTAATTGCTGTGTATCATATTAGGCATGACATGTAGCTGTTTAGGCTTTAGCGACTCGCAAGAACTTTAGCAGGATATTTCAACACCGCATGGCCAATTAGCGCAGTAATCACTTCGGGACAGTGAATTGGTTCTCGTCCTTTGGGATGGAAAGGGATTGATCGATTTGATAGTACACTTAATTTTGATTTATCGATGTAATAAATGGCATGTTCTTCTCATGGACGGCAAAATGTAAGCAAATAATGTCATATACTTGGCACAATTTTTGGGTCAAAAGGGTTGATGTAGCAAACACATTTAAGACATTCTCACAGTTGAGAGACGAACAATTTATTCGAACAGCAGGCAGTTTAAAAGCAATTTGCAGTTATGCCGCTGCACATTTTTTTTCTTTTAAGTTTGTGCATCATTAGGAACTGCGGGGCCGCAGAGATCTTCATCACATCTGTCTGGGAGGAGCCTGCTCCTGTGATGTGGAAGAACCTCCTATATCACTTACAGTAGGAAATGATTTGGCAGGGAAAAACTCTGAAAACGCTTGCTATGAGTCCTAATATTAATTTCCATATTGATGAATCATCCTTAATTAACCTGATGTTTACAAATGTCCCCCAAAAATACTCAATTGTGGGAGAGTTAATGATGTGAGTGACCACTGTGGTGTTGCCACAATCAGAGACACAAGAGTTCGGAAAAGTAATCCCCACGTCATTATAAAAACAGATGCTAAACATTTTGTTGAACAGGGTATTTTTTAGTATCATTTGTTTTACTTTGACTGGAATAAAATTGTCTTCGTTGAAACTGCATGGGTATATTTCTTTCATGGCTTAAAGGAAATTTTAGATAGACATGCTCCTCCACATGAATATAGGGTTAAAAGCTGATATAACCCTTGCTTTAGTGGAGTGTTACTGCTTTTAGACTCTTACATGAGAGAATCAAGCCCCAGGCAAAGGCTAGAAAGACAATCTGAGACAAACTGGCCCTGTTTTAGGTGCCTGAGAGGAGTCTGCACTACTAATCACACCCTCAGAATCTGAGTCCTGCCAAATCCTTGATCAGCTTGTAAGCGAACAGTTGGAAGATTTTTTATGCAAAAATTACATTCCATCCAATTATCAGTCTGGCTTCAGAAAGCTACATGGCACTGTTTTTGCTGTGATGAAAGTGGTGAACAACATCCTTGGCATATTGGATAAGAAACAGAGTTGTGCAGTTTTGTTTATTGATTTTTTTTGAAGCTCTTAATGTAATAAACCACCTTACTTTGAGACAGAAGTTAATAAGTGTCATTTTATACAACTAATCTTTGTGTACTGTGTCTCTGAAATTGAATCAAATTTGATAAGCTCATTTCTAACTGGTTAAACATTAATAGTGACATACCCCATGGGGTCTGTTTTGGGTCCTCTTATTTTTAATCTATAATAATAATAATAATAATAATAATAATGCATCAGTTTTATATAGCGCTTTTCTGGGCACTCAAAGACGCTTCACAATGGATACATTATTCATTCACTCACAGATTCACACTCTGATGTTGATAAACTACATTTTTTAGCCACAGCTGCCCTGGGGCAGAGTGACGGAAGTGTGGCTGCCAGTATGTGCCTACGGCCCCTCCAACCACCATATTGTGCTGGTTCCTCTGTTATGCAGGCTCTTGTCAAACTGCAGGATGTTTTTTATGTTGCGCAGACTCAGCTTTCACATCCAAAGCTGGTTTTAAATGCTGACAAAACAAGAGTAATGCATTTCTTAAATGCTAAAAAGACACCTGCGAACACTGTGGATATTTTTACTGCTCGGGGAAAGAAGTTAGAAGTTGTCTTCAATTTTAAATTTCTTGTGGTCTGGCTTGATGACTCTGTCTTTTAAAAAGGTTGAAAAATGTTGTTAAAATGTTGAGATTATAGTTTCTCTATTTTTAGAAATAAGTCCTGCTTATCTTTGGATGCAAGAAGCTGTCTGGTCTCTGCAACCTTTTTTTTTTTTTTTTTACAGGGTGATTATGGTGATCTATTATACTGCACATTGCTTGCATTAGTCAGATACTGTATATCACAGTGCCTTAAGATTTGTGACGCACTGTAATGCCCTTACTTACCATTGTGCTCCTTAGGCCAGGGCTGGTTGGCCGTCTCTGACATTGCATAGGCTCAGTCATTGGTATTTGTTTATTTACATAGCGATTTTGGGTAAACTCCCATCCTACATTTGTTTTTTGATTGCACGGAGATCTGACTGTAGTTACAGTCTGAGATCACAAGATGTCACATTATTGTCTGTCCCAAGAGCACGGACCAATTTGGGAATGAAAGCTTTTGAGTGTTCTGCTTTCCTCGCTTGGAATAGCCTTCAAAGGTTTTGAAACTGAAGGACTTGGTCCCTCTGCCTGATTTTCAAGTTCTTGAAAGTACAGTGGTGAATAAATTGGATGGCACTTGTCTATATCCATAAGCATTGTAATATAACTGCACATTGTGGTGTATATCCTCTATTCCCAGAGGTATTTTGGGTAAGATTTCAACTTACTGTTTACCTTCTATATCCTTTATTTTCCTCTTGTTTATTTTTGTGTTGGCCGTTGCATTTTATGTTGCCATTTTGGCCAGATGTCCCTTGAAAAGGAGATCATTTATCAAGCCTATTCTGGTGCAGTATGACAAACAAAATGTCGTCCCTCCTTGATTGTGCCTTTGATAAGGTGGCTGTGTGTAGTGTTAAATGGTTAGGTGTGCTGAGTGCAGACTGGTCGCTGGTCGGTCACAGTGATTAGGATGTGTATGTCCGGGGATGACTGGAGGGACGGAGAAATGTGTGTGTGCAGTTATTCTGCTTTATAAGTGCTCTTTTTGGCGAGAACGTTAGATCCATATCACCATAGATCTCCGCTGAAGGGAAGAGCGGTCAGAAGATGTAACCATCTGATGACAATCCACACTTAACTTGTTATTATGTAGCATCATTTGTTCCTTAATTGAGATATTTTATTACATTTGGGATCACATATGTGTTCAACTTGAAGGAAATAGTTGTATAATTCCTTTAAATAAAATTTGCCAATATTTTTATATACTGTTGTGTATTAAATTTAAAAAATGATATTTGTTCTGCTAATCGGTATTTCGTGGTAGATGGTGGTTGCCAGAGTGACTGTTGAAAATGTGTGTTTCTTAAATGTTCCCCCAGCGTCAGCCATCGCATTCCCCTGAGCTGCAGCTGCCCGATAGACTTTGAGTTCCAGGTCCACTGCATCGAGCCTCACAAGTCATTCTACATCCAGCCTCTGTCAGGTGACTAACTCTCGCTCACACTCAGGGGCTGATGGGCATTGGAGTCCAGGACGTTGGATAGCTTTGGCGATAGGCGTTTGAGGCATCATGAACACTCTCAGCTATGGCTCTTCCTCAATCAGTATATGAAGAAATTAATTATTCATCGGTTATGCATTATTTACATTGGTTTTAATTAGGTTTGCTGCACTCATATTGTGCAAGCACCTCGCCCATCATTTTACAGAACCACTCCATCCTCCTATTCTCTGTTACGCAGCTATGAACTAGTATCAGGGAGAAACAGGAAGTAAAAATAGAAGTGAATAATTTTATTTTTTGCCTTTTCTTATATAAATAAACTTAAATCCTAGCAATAGTTTTGAGGTGAAATTCAGGCACATTTTTACGAGTGATTGGAGAATAATCTTAACATCAGGGCTCTTTCCTCAGCTTTGATCATCCTATCATTGGGCTGTACGCCTGATGAGTTTAACAGTCGGTTAATTTTACGCTGGTTAGCGTTCTGGCACGAGCTTTAACGGTCCCCCATTGGTTATTATCTCTTGCGCTACAGAAACCCTACTGCTCGCGTGTACAGGTGAGAGAGCTGCGGGAGTCACTGGTTTTGTGAGGCTCCTGATTAGTGTGTTTTTAAAATACTATGGACACACAAAACAATGGAATATTTTTTCTGATATTTACTGCATGGGCTGCATCACCTCGCTTTGTTTTTGTTTGTACTACTGGTGGAAAAACAGGAAAAAAAAAATCTATCGTCTGAATAATCTATCGGCGTCTGAATATTCATCCAGGGGGCAATATTCTGAGTTTACCTGCTCTTTCCTCTTCAAGATCAGTTGTCCGCAGGGTGTTTTTGGGTCAGAGACAAGGCTCTGACCAATTGTTGTATGTGCCTGCTGATATTACAGTTAACTACAGTGTGCATCACAATAGTTGGTGCCCCTGACAGGAAGTGCTCAAAGAGAACTCTTTAATGTAGATATAACCTTCCAGAGATAAACTCAGAATGCTAACATGTGAGAAATACTTCATTGACTTTTCAATCGAACCAACCAAAAAAATTTTTTTTTTCCATTTAATTAAAAATCCATGTTGTCTGAATCAAGATTTCACAACCAATGGCGGCATCCCTAATGTTTACAGCAAATGAAATTACCAAATTTAAACTGGGACTGAAATTCAATTTATTTACATTCAACAATATTCGGGTTTGCTCTGGCAGAAGGCTGAGATTTGATCGTAGATTAACTTTCCCGCAAGACCAGGACCCCAAGCTCTCCTCCACATACTCACTGAAATGTCTCGATGACAGCAAAATCAGAGTTAAATCTCCAGACCTCTATCTGATTTAAAACACGTGGGCTGTACTGGAAAGGGCAGGTCATATATCACTAACCTAATAGCACAGTTGCTCAAGTCATACTTGAAGGTTTTTGGAAAACAAGATAAAACAATTTTTAGCAGCGCATTGGTATTTTTTTTTTTAATTATTGCAACAGTAAGCCAAAAACTGACTTGGGCAGTTATGCTATGATGCTAATGATACGCAGGAATGTGACTGATCTTGAAAGGATGGGTGGAGAGGAACGGTCAGAATCCCTCTGACTGTGTGCCTGAACCTTGTCGAACAGTCCAGGGAGAGAATCCATACTGTTATCCCTGCAAAGGGTTGTTGCACGAAGCAGTAAAACAGTAATAATAAAGTGTTGATTTAGGTGAATTTGTTTATTTATTAAGTACATTCTTAATTGTAGTTGGTTCCATTACAGCATTGATAAAGTGCAATTTTTTTGCATGATGAGAATATAAGTTTTTACCTATAATGTCATTAGTATTTATGCTGAATTTTATATCTAGGATTTCCACATTTCTTGAGCCTACTGTATTAACCCAGGAGTTGTCTGACTTAAATACTTTTGTAGTAATATTTTGTATTTCTCGATTTTTACATCTGTGTTTATTGAACAGCTTCTCGTCTGTCATTCTACCTTTATCTTCACTTCCTTTGTTTTTTGTTTGCAGTTTGAGGGAATATCTATGAAATATCATGCTGTGAAGTTAAATATGCCCATACTGTAACTATTCACAAGCCCTTACGAATATAAACTTTTTTAAAAAAAAACTATGAATCGGACAGTGTGTTTGCGATTCAGAGACATAAATTGTAACAGGAAAAATATTTAAACAGTGTTTTCCCTTGATTAATCTGTTGGATTTGACAATGTGCTAACACAGTTTAATCAGTAGCCCTGTTTGATATGGGTATGTTTGAGCATGTAACCAAATCTGGTGCTTTGTGTCAGCAGTCATGCAGAAAACATAAACCAAACAATTAGTATCTGTTCACTTTACCTAAATAAATAACCATGGAAATTCTGCCTTTCTATCCCAAAGAAAAGAGGGCTGAACAGATGCAAAATATCACAGGTCAATAGAGAGATTCATTCGGTGTGAGCCATTGAGCAAAATTATTAAACGCTCAACAGTTTGTCATTGTATTCCGAAAATCAGTTTTTCTGCCGCTGACGTAAATAACCGCGTCTCTTGACGCGGAGGCAGTGTTTCTTTCGTGCAGATTTTGTATGAAACATTTCACCATTTTTACTAATGTATGTATTCCTCATCGTTGTGTGTAAACACAGCTCACCAGCGTGAGTCTGAGACGTCCACATATCCACAGATGTTGGTTCTACTCGAAGAAGGAATCTGCGCACGACTGTTCATTGACAGCGCATTATAGTGTGCAAATTCTTTTCACCCCATAAAACCTACAAACCCATATAGGGGTCCGTCAAATGCACCTACTGTACTCAAACCTGCGGAACCTCAGGCCATTTTTAACTGCCAGCTGAGATCGCAACTTTCCTACGATCCCAAATATGTCCTGCTGAATCACTGGGAAATCATTCACGAGATCTAGATATTTTCCATTTGATGTAATGCTTGGCCATAAAAACGTGCCTTCCAGGGTTTGAATATTTCTCTCAATATAAGCGTGATGCAGCTTCAGTGAAGCTCTGTAACCAGCAGATACAGATTGCAGTTTGTGACATTGTCCCACAATATGGTAAAATGCTTTTTCTGACTTTGAACCTACTTAAGGGGAAACTTAAGTGAAAAATTTTAGTTTGAGGGCTTGAGGTAGGGGGTTTAAAGCTCCTTATTTAATCTCCGGTCTCTCTGAAGGCTCCACCAAAATACTTGGCCATCGCAAGTCAGAGCTCTTTAATTAATCAGCCTTCTGCTAGTTTTGCTGATTTATCCTGAGTTAATTATTCCTCACCTTGGCAGAAAACGCAGAGAAACCCAGTGCTTTCATAGCAGTTTCCTCAAACGCAACCATGTTTGCGTCTGGGCTTTTGAGGAGACTGTGTGTCGGGGGCCGTGACCTGGCTGTCTCGGGAGCGCTGATAAAGCCCAGGCCTTAGGAATGAACTCAGATATTTGCTGTGATTTTACCACATGGCTCAGCGCTGTGTGACTTTCTTCCTTCCTCTTCATTAACCGCTCAAGTCATTTCCACAGAGATAAGGTCAGAGCTTCATCCTCTGACTTTGCTCTCAGGGAAGTGTTATTAAGTCTAAAAAATACCTTAAAAATTCACAAATAAGCTCCACATTGTACAGCACTGTGCAAAAGTCTTATGCACCATAGATTTTTTTAAGCGATGTTGGCTGTTTATTTTTGTTTTCCATATTAGTGGTGCTGTAGTTAAAAAGCTCATTTGAACCATCAAATGTTAGAAAAGAACTTTGTAATACAGTTAATACACGTAATTCTCCATGACGGAGCCCTGATCTCAGCATCATGAAGGCTGTGTGGGAAAAACAGAGGGAGACCGACGTGAGTGAGACTGTGAGTCTGCAGAGGAGCTCTGAAATATTCTCCAGTGCGCTTACAACAACCTAACAGCCAATAATCTTATAAAACTACAACACTGCAGGACAGTGTCCCAGATTTTTAGGCAAAGGGTAGTCACACTAAATATTGATTTGAGTAATTTTTTTTAACAGTTCCTGGCACTTTGCAGTATGTCTTTCAATGTGTAGAGACCTTTCATGTAATGGTTTTTAAAAGCATCTTCGCCTCACAGAATTGTGTTAAATGTGTTTTTGGGGTCTTCAGGGTAATAATTGCTTTTTTTTTTTTTTGGGAAAATTTAAATATTTCTGATTTTCACATGAAATAAAGGATGCAGTGAGATGCCAGTAAACACCAAGAGTCTGTTTTTCCTCTGCCTCAATTGTTACTTGTGACTTTAAATGCAAATTACCGAAATTCACAATTTTGACTGATTTTCAACCTTGTGGCATTCATAAAATCATTAATATTCATCTGATTGTCTTGGAATTTGGACTGAAGTTGTATCCTGTGGAGATCTATGAAATGACGTAGGATTTCCGAGATAGGTGCATCTCTTGGGGGTTAATTTTGAAAATGAAGCAGGTTGGTAATAGCGATTTTCATTATGGTTACATAAAAGAGCTCATTAAATATTCATAAATGTTCCAAATAAAAATATCCTATGTCATTTCATAGAACTATCTTAAACCTTTCATACAAGACTAATTTGAGTTAAACCTGACCATGGATTATTGGAAATATCAGTGCCACAAACTATTTTCAGATTTTGTCATTAAAGTGCCGTTTCCATGTACGACCATGTAAATTTTTATCAAAATAATAAATTTTATGAGGGTAAAATCATGCTGAGTATGTTTCTTTCTTAGTTTTTGTATCATTATGGTTATTTCTACGCTTTGCGCTGAAGACCCCGTAAGACTTCTGCGCAGTACCAATGCGCAGTGCTGTATAAGCTTTGATATCCC
The DNA here is from genome assembly GCA_029721435.1 of Gymnothorax reevesii. Classification (NCBI taxonomy): domain Eukaryota; kingdom Metazoa; phylum Chordata; class Actinopteri; order Anguilliformes; family Muraenidae; genus Gymnothorax; species Gymnothorax reevesii. The sequence goes on along the minus strand of CM056587.1, from coordinate 66,953,122 downwards.
TGGATGCAGGTTTATACCTCTGTCCCAGGTGAGCAAAAGCTGTTCCGTTGAGAGTGTGGAGGAAATAAGCCAGACATTGCAAAGATGGAGCCAGAATTTTCCAATAAATCACATTATCTGAGTGAAGATGGGTCTAAAGTGAGCTCAGAAATTTAGTCCAATTGAATTGCGATGCACTAGGGAGTGGTTACACACATGACTTATTCTCAAACTGCCCTCTGAATATCTAGAGATTATCTGATGATCTGATTATCTTTATATATCCAGTTGCCAAGGCCCTGGGTGCTGTTGCGTATGTGTGCTGTTCCCAGGCCGAGAAGCGGAAGTTTCTAGAAATTTCAAGCTCTCTCTTTGCTCCGAAATAGCTGTTCACGCTTCTGCCAAAGATGTTGTAAAAGTGATTTTCATTGAGAAAAGGTGTTAGTACACATATCGACCGATAAAGTGAGATAACGTTTAATGATGCACAGCCCAAGCACACCGTGAATCTCTGCGTTCTCAGGAATCATCCCGGCGAATGGCCAGGTTTCGGTGACGGTGAAGTTCAGCCCACTGGAGTATGGCACCGCCCAGACCACCTTACAGCTGCTCGTTTCCCAGTTCAACTCTAAACCTTACATCTGTACCCTCACCGGCGTCTGCGCTCCGTTCCTGAGCCAACGGTACGTGCAGACGAGGGGAGTGATGTCACTCCCATCGCCCTGTGTGATGCTCCTGTGAAACAGAACGTGGAGATAACTGTAGTTCCACACTCGCTCTCAGGGCGACAGATCACCGTGACGCGCTGCAGGTTTCTGTCAGCGTAGATTCCTGTGTCTCAGTGCACAACGACACTACTGGTCAATGAACGAACTGCTTTTCACCTGCTTTGTGAACTTCGTGATGAAGGATGGATTGAAGTGCTTTTGTGATGCTTTATGATTGTTTACCTTACCTATGATTTGTTTGCCGCAGGAACTCAGCAACACCTTATTCTGCTGAACCCTGTTCTGTCTGCTAAATCAGAGAAGATTTAAGAATTGAGGGCCAAAATAAATTTGTCATCCATAGATGCTTTTTTTCTGTATTAGAACCATTTCTGAGTGGATTTTAAGGTTTGCTCTGGGTCATTGTCTTGCTGGAAATTCCACCTACAGTCAAGTCTTAACCTTCCGGTAGAGAGAGACTCTGCTGCCCAAAATTGCCTGTAACACCTGGCGTAATCCATCTGTGACACATTTACAATGTATAGTCCTCCTTTGTGTTGCATTCAATTTCAAATATTACTTCATTAAAATCATTAAAATAATAATATGCTGGTACATAAACAATATATCAATAATGTACACCAGATAAAAAGATAAAAAGTCATGCTCTCAGATATTTAGTTGGAACCCCTGTAGCTCTGATAACAGCGCAAATTTGTTATGTCATTGTTTTCAGAACCGTATGCAATGTCTGAATATTTTATTATTTTCAATCAGATGTGCCTTAATTTTTAGCTCGAGATCTTATCTTCACAACGAGATGGTTGAATCACTCTGTAGTCGTCTCCATCATGTCCTAATGACCTTCAGTGCGCTGAAGGTCAGGACTCTGTTGGTGGCCAGGTGGCCAGTGCGATGTAATGATTCCTCGTTCTCGTTTTCCTCATTCAGTGTTTTCTTTGCTAGCTGCCGGCCAATAACTCGCCTCCTCCGAAATCCTGTAACTCCTTTCCTGCCATCAATGGATACGTCTTCCAACACGATTTTTTAAGGAATGAGAAACCACGCACTTCATCTGTTAGGCTTACGGTGATTATTGCCTGCTGAAGCACGTTAATTGCTTCAATAATGATCCAATGATGAGATTTATTTATTTATATCCAAACGGTGACGGGCAGAGAATACTAGCTGACTGAAAACAACAATGAATAAAACTATTTAGCTTGGATAAAGAAATAAAGGATTGCTCTAATCTGCTGGTAAATTTCACTCTAATTCAAAGAAATGTAAAAAGGCCTTGCATGTTTCGTCGACTCCGCTCTTATAAGCTCGTCTCGCGTATGTCCAGCAACACGCGCGGCTTTATTTTCAGGAGAGACTTGCAGATTTGTCTCCTTCTGCGGTGTTTTTCGTCTTTTGTCCCCATGTTGAACACAGCGGTGTTGTTCAGTCCACGGCAAAGCGACCAGCTTCCATCTACTCAGAAGACGCCGTGGCGTGTAATTCGACTGACTCGTGACGACTGGCCCTGGCCTCCTGGGGCCTACTGCAGTCGCATTGCCGACCTCACACTGCCTGTGCCGTCGGAGGTTAATGTTGTCGGCGTGCGTACAGCTCAGTTTGCTCGCACAGCTAGGTGTGCCCGGCTGAACAGAAATGATTGCCTGAGAGTGTTGAGGCCAACACATTTTTCCCAGCTTAACCTCTTGTGTCCCCGGCGAGCCTGCACCACTTGTTGGCTCGCCTGTGTAGACCTCGGGCCGTAGCCAGTCATAGTGTGGCCGAGACTCGAATACCACTCCAAGGCCCCTTATTTTTCATCTTAACTGGCTTGGATACAAAGTAAATGATTTACTGTAAACTGCTTACTCTATTTCTGAAGCCCTGAAGTGGCCTTCTCAATCACTTTGGAAGTGTTTGAGTTCCTAGGATTTCTTCTTGCGCATTTTTCTCAGCACTGACCGAAGCAAAAACTGTTAAAACACAGCAACATCTTCACAAAACCACACTGCAGCCATTTTGAGTTATTTCAAAGAAATCTAACAATGGCTAATGCTGGAATTAAATGTTCGTAAATGCACGAAGCCGTGTATTCGAAGCCAGGCACACATTTGAATTGAAATGAGTGCGCTTTGATCGGCTTGATTGTGTTTCAGTGTGCGTCTGCATAACAGATCCCCTGCTGTGTTCCCATGAGAAAATTACTCTAATCCATCAATGAGGGCGGATCTGCATTTCTCCCCACTTTACAGCACGGGGAAGTTAATGATTCTCCGAGGAGATGTACTCTGATATCAAACGTGCACTCACACAGAGGTCACCTACAGATCAGAGCCCTTCTGTGATTGGCTTGTGTGGCCTGTGCGTATATCTGTAGATCAAATATAATTGGGTGAAATGATGAGGAGATGGAAGGCCAGATACGTATGCGCATGTATGAAGATTTATTGATTTGTAATGAGGACATTGTGATACAAGTATGTAGAGTGATGGCCCTGCATTACAATATTGAAGCATTTCAATACCGAAACCGGTAAATAAATCGGTTTTATTGATCAAAACCGATTTATGGTTGTATTATCAATTATTTCTCTAATCATTTGATGGGGATAGCATTTAAATGAGGATTTAAATAAAACAGGCATGTAACTATGGTGGATGTTACAACATGAGCTTGGATTTACTTTGGTGAACCTTTTTCGATCACCATTCATCGCTTTCTCTCCAGATGCAAGTTACAGGTTTGCTATGCTAAGCCAAAGCCATGCATTAACACTGTCCAAAAGTGCTGGTGACTTCTGTGGGCTCGGTGCCGTTTGACATGGACGATAGCACCACCTAAGTGTGTTTTGTGGACTGATTAGCAAATGGTTTGAGTGGCTTTAGTAAAAGCCACCATGCTCTTGGGCCAAAGGCGACAAGGAGAACCAAAGCGTTTATCGGTGTCAGTTCCATAAGCCAGCATCTGCATTGGTATGGGAGAGCGTTAATGCACATGGCATGGTCGACTTTCCAGCAAGATGAGGCCAAGCCACCAATTGCAAACAGTACTAGTGCATAGCTATGCAAGCAGTGAATGAGGATGCTAGATTGGCCTGCATACAGTCCTGATCTGTCTCTGATTGAGAATGTATGGTGCATTATGTAGCAAAATATGGGGCAGCAGAGGCATTGCACATTTGTGCTGCTGCATACCAGCATAATGGAGGAATGAGAGAAATTTATACTTGCTAGACTTGGCCAACTGGTGCATCAGCGGCCAAACGCTTAAAAAGTGTGATTAAAGGAAATTGCTCGTGCTGGTCAATCTACTTGAGGTGGGGTATTCGACAAAAGTTAGGACTCGTTATCATCTTTCAATACACCCCAAATCAATTTCACAGCGGTATTCTCCTTTAAGAGAGTTACAGAAGGCTTTGGAAGATAAAGGAGGTGACAGTCACTCCAGCTGTAATAGGCGCCCTGGGCTGTGTATCCGCTGATTTAATAAAATGGGCGGATAAATAAGGACATAACATATACATTACAGAAAACAACCTGATTAGGAACAGCTAGGATTCTAAGAGAGGTGGTTGAAACCTGATCGAGTGGAATTGTGTTCCGAAAACCCTTGGCCATTTGTTATGACCCACTTTTTGGAGAAAATTCTGGTTTACATCAGCCTGATAATGGAGAGATGATAATAATACTACTACTAATAATGATAATAATAGTAATAATAATAATAATAGTTCTCATGATAGTTGTGTAATGTCTGGCACTGTGCTTGTATTTTGGCCGCAGTCAGGACAGTGATGGCGACTCTGTGCCCCAAAAAGAGCCCCTGGACCCTCAGTCCATCTCACCGCTGCACCTGTCCAGGACCAAGAGACAGCCGGGCCGGTCCCAAAGGCAGAACCGGGGCCACTACAGGGGCCTTCGCAAGGTGAGCGGCACTGTTGCCGAGGAGACGTTTCCCTCATCAGACCCTCCATCACCAACTCTGGAGTGACCAGCACCGTGCTCACCTTCATTGTCTCTGTACATGTGGGTGACGGATGCTCTTAAGACAGAGAAGTCGTGTTCGCTGTTCCCGATATCATGCGCATCTGTCAAGTGTTTTTTTTTTTTTAATAAGTTGTAAGTAATTTTAATATCCCCCTGCTTCGGATTTAATGTTGCCATATTAACTGATTGGAAGTCCTGCTCGCAATTTTATCCAGGTGATTGAAGCAGTGTTGCTCTGTCATTGGTTGCTCACATGTCAGTCTAGTAGTTGTAAGTACGCACTCAGTGTGATGCTGACTTCCTGTCTTGAAGCGGGAACAGGGCCTGAAGCCGCCCATTGATGTGAGCACGCCCGCCGGAGTGGCCAAGATGCTGATCCAGAAAATGGACAAAATGACCTCCAAAGACCTGAGAGAAGGTGCTGACCGCAGCTGAACTTTCATCTATTAACTCACCGTAACCTGTATACAGTGAGGTCCATAATTGTATTGAGTTTGACAGTTTTAAAAGGCTGTATATCACTGCACGTTTCACTCAAAATGATTGTAAATACAAAGCGACACATATATATGTATATATATATATATCGGGAACCCAGCACTTCATTCAACTGAATCACATTTCAAAAGTTACCTTAGTTCTTACGGCCAAATAGTTACCTCACTCTATGTAGCCGAATATTCACCTTTGATAATGTAACCAAATAGTTACCTGTATTATCTTGCCTGGGATTTCAACCACTTAAATCCATTCTCAGTGTTCTTTGAATAATTAATTTCTAGTCGTTTGGATATTTTTTTTACCTCTTTTTCAAAACAAAGGAACCGGAAAAGCTTGTAATAAACCACAAGATACACCGTAATTGCAGGTTTTAGAGTTTAATCCTTAAAACTGTCTATATTAAAAGCTGCCTTCTGTTTCCTTCACGACCTGTGAGTGTGTGATGTCAGTCTTTTGCGGTGCAGTGGCACAATGAAATGTCAACAAATTGGAAGCCTTGCATCAAGAGTCCGAAATACGTTCCAAAAATGTCAGAACAGCATGGCTGCCCACCGCGTCAGCATTTTCCCCATCTCTCTCCTTATCTTCACATTATTTTTATCGACACAGTCAAACGACCACTGTGCAGATTAGCTGGAACGAAGGGCGCCAAATTTATTTGTTCTTTCGACAAGTTTTATGCAGCTGAGATTCGTGATGCTGTCTCTCGGAGCATTTACCTTATCATTACTCCCTGCCTGCGTCACACAGCTTTACCTGTTCATTGAAAGCTCTAACGTGTCCTCGATTTAGAATTTTTGTCAAGCATCTATATAAGGCGAATGCATTACCTGCTCACTTCTGATGTGCACACACCTCTGGTTGACCCAGACTCTGACTCTGGTTGATTCCTGAGGACAAGTACCTGGATTTAGTTTCCTGTTGTGGAACTAGTGCGTATATACGTATATACATATACATACGTATAACTTTTAGGAGCATAAAATTAGCTTAAATTTCTGATTCAGAAGCTTACTCTATTCCATCGTCCGTGAGTCATCATTGTGAAATATGACTACTTTATACAGTGAATTGGGAGTCTTTTAACTCCCCGGCCAGTAAGTAATGTGTATGTGATCAAGGACTTTATGATGACAGAAATGTGCTGTGTACATCCCAGCCATTTTTTGATTTGCAGCATTTCATTTATAATTAAAGGAGAACTGCTTAAATTAAGTTTATTTTTGTTTGCAGCGCTTTTTGTCTCAAAGTTATGAATACAATAGACAAAGGTTGGTGTCCTATATGACACTAGTGTCTTGTTTCATCATCATCATTTAAGTAAGTGAGTCTCTGTGATGCTCAAATCCTCAGTTTTAAAACCTTGCATATAAGAAGGTCAATGCGTACATATGTAAGAATTACCAGGATTTGGGATTTGTGCTTAACAGTTGGTGACTCTGAGGAATGCTGTGATTTGTAGTCTTTGTCACTGTGACTCATCTTTTCAGATTGACCCTCCTAACATGGGAACACACTGGCCCCAGACTGTTGGCGTTTACCCAGGTCTACTTGGCATGAAGCCTAATTCACAAATAAGAGACGTGGCACCGCGGAAGCTAATTTTGGAAGCAGGCAGAGAGCTAAATCAGTATCGAGAGATGCTAATTATCTATTATTGAGGCAATCAAGGAATGTGTAATACATTTTTTTGCTCTGGTCGACAGATTGTACATCAAGACAGTGAATATTAGTCAAGCAGTCCAGATCAGTAATTGAGAAGCTGTACATATTCCATGTGTTCCACTTCTAGAATATTCCAGTCTGAGTTTACACTCAAATATGTTTCTTCCTTGTCTTGCAAAGCAATGTCTCAGACGAAGGCTGGGTTCGTGTCGAGACAGATGAAGGAAGCATTGTTTGAAAGCAAAGTTCGTCTGGACATCCAGGAGGAGAGAGCCAACACTTTGAGATGGTATGCTGGTTATGAAGCAGTCTGTGGACACAGTAAAATGTCCAGAACTACTCTTCCAGAGTGCATATTTGGGACCAGATGTACACTGAAAGTGTAAAGGCAACACTGAACTGTAAACAAGGCTGTTGGGCAGCCCCTCCTGTTAAGCTTAGGAGGTTTTATCCCTTTATACTCATCACAGCCTGAGAGGCCTCCGTGTGCAGTTTGGTCCGTTAACATTTGGACAAGGACAGAGTTTTAAAAGACTGTGGAGACCTTCAGCTTTTATGTGATGGTGTCCAATGAGAAGTGCAGTGACTCAAAAAAATGTGACATTGTCCAAATACTTGTGGCCCTCGTGTGAATGGTCGTCACGGTGATGAGAAAAGTATGGGGCGGATAAAAATAAGAAAAAAGTGCGACTGCACTGAGTTCGCTTATTACAGGGACCGGGGTTCAGCCCGAAAAACAAGAAATTTACCCAAACAGTAGTATAACTCAATTCTTACCTGTGTGTTGAACTAGGCAAGTTCATCTGGGAAAGGACCCGCTCACCTCTCAGGCAAGGAAGCAGATTCTTGAAGAAAGAAGGCTGGTCATTCAGGAATATGAGGTCAGATCTTTTTCTGGCAAATTGATGGTCTTTTGTCTGTGTCTAAGCTCACTAGTGCAGTACAACATGCACATTTACGCAGAGGATATAAAAAGTCAGCACATCCTTATCAAAATTGCTAATTTTGCTACTTTTAAGCTAGAAATATAAGCAACATAAATTTTGGACTTTTGCCATCAATAAACAGCCCCTGCACCATAAAGAGTGAAGTTGGGAAAAAAAGAAGACAGAAAGAAGTTGGATGGTGTTGCTCATCAGGCCGACTGTCATGAAGGGGTTTTCTCTCACCAGGGAAATAAACCTCCTGTCAGCTACTGCTGTAGTTATCTGTGGTCTCCGGGGCCTTTTGGCGTTGCTGTGCTCATTAGTACATTCTTTACTGTAAGAATACACCAAAAATTAGATTTGGCCTCCCCTAATGTTTTGGTATGTCTGTCATTTTTTCAGCTAAATGACAGCACGCTTGACAGCTATTTGGAGTTCATATAAAGTGTGAACAGCAGGAGATTCCAAATGTTAATGCCAGGCTTGAAGTCAAATCTGGTTGAACTGTAAGTGAAATAGTGAACAAACGGCACATACCTGGACAGTGCTGTAATCCCTACGTCATTCTCCTGATTTTTATGGAAATACTCTGAAATAAATCTCAGCTCTTTGAGCTGATATAATAACTCAGCTTTTCAATTCCAGTATACTGTGGGGTACTGTTAACATCACTATTGTCAATGTCCAATACTTGTAGACTTGGCTGAATTTATACACGTGACGTGCTTTAGCCCTGCTAAAACAAAAAAGGGTCCCATTAGCTTGTAGACCTGAATTTCAGACGTTCCTCATGGACCGTAATCATCGGGGTGGACTGTTGGGATTCTGGGGACGACGGCAGAGAAGGATCTTTGGCCGAATCCCCCCAGATGTTTTGAAGCACTTCCTGTCCCATCCTGTCTTGTGTTTACACTTGGGGACTTAGTCTTTCAGGGGGAGAGAAGACAGGCTCTTCAAGAGACAAACTCTTCATTCTTTCCAGCTCCTCTGCTGGAATTACGGCCTGCAGCCAGACTCCGCGCTTCCCACACCGATGATAAAGCGTCTTCTCCTTAGACTGCCCCTCTCTTGTGCATTTCTGTGGCCTCAAACTGTCTAAGAATCTCAATATGTTGTCTAAATTCACAGGCTGAGAGAGAGGAAGAGACAGAGTCAGTGTATGACCAGGATTGGACACAGTTGTCTCCTGGGCGTGTCCTGCGCCCCGCTGGACAGGTAATCTCAACCATTCAGCATTAAAATTCTCACAAGACTGATACGGCTACATCCCACAGTTTTAAATACTGCAGTGCGTCTGGGAGAACCACTCAAATATAGCCCGGGCTGTTCTCTTTGATGTAACATGTGGACTCTCGATGTGTTTCAGATGCCGGATTATGTCCCAGAATTCCACACTTTCCCCGGCAGCCCCCTGGAGGTCAGACAGAGGGTCCTGTCCCTCTTTCAACAAGCTGCCCGCAAGGTAGACCTGCCCTCTCCAAATCCCACACGTCCTCACCTGTTGCTCTTGCTTACAGATGATGTGTGTATTAGAATACTGCCTGCAGTGTGTGCTTGCACTGGGTGTGTTGTTTCATAGGAGGCTGTGACTGGTTGCACAGGTTCTGAGTGAACACATGCTGCTGAGCACATTCCTGATTGGACAGGGCATTAACATGGCCTGCGTCTCTGATTGGATGCTGTAAATTGAAAATAAAATAAGTCTGCACCACAAGGGAAAAAAGGGAAAAAAATAACATGATATATGATCATGATAGATTTAGAATTTTCCTGGTTATTCCAAAAATTAGTTGGTCTGAAGTTTGTGGTATAATGGGCTAATTTAATCCATTTCTTTGGCATTTATAGTACGGGTTCTCACAGAGTACAACTCCAGGGACATAGTTACTTTTATGATGGACATGGAGGCTGATGACAGCTGAAATGTCTGTAGGACGCCCTGTGTCTGTGCGTTCGTCTTCTTCAATCAGAGGGAAAACAGGCTGTAATTGGCGTAATCAGCTCCATAAAGGAGAGCTGGCTGTCCATAGTGCAGTGTCTTCGGGAAACGAGTGAAGCGATCGAGGGCAGGCAGAGTGAAGGCCATTAAACACTGGATCCTGCAGAACTTTTAAACAGCACATTTATGTTGAGCAACCAAAGATCAGCTACATTTAGTTTGATGAGCTTGTTAAGAACTTCTTTCCTCACTTTGTGAATTTGTGCCAAATTTAACTGCATGCTGTGCAGGTAAATGCCTTGTTTGTTATTCGCTGCTGTGAGGTGTTCACTGACGTTCAGTCACACACCAAGGGTTACTTTAACTTATTTTTTTAATAGGATATTTCCTGTTAGACGTCTGCAGTGGGGTGTCATGTATTCATTTTTTCTGAGCTTAAGCCTTTAAATAGAAGCATCCTCTGAAATATCTCAGTAAAATCCATTACTTTGGAAAGAAGTAAAAATCTGATATAATTATTCTGTTCCACATGTTGACTGATGTCTCTTGCTCTGCTGTGATAAACAGAATGGTCGGGCTGTGGACAGCCAGGCCCCTGTGTCCTTCAGTTGCTTTTTCTCATGATAATTTCCTCTCAGCATTAATAGCCGGGGTCAAAATAACCCGCTGAGTCTCTTTGATGATTCTCCATACCTCTGCATCGGATATTTATTTTATAAAGAGCTTGAGTGCTGTATTAGAACTAAACAAAGATAGGGTTTTTCTGACAGAATGGCTCTGCGCTCTTTAATCTGAGCATAATTTACAAACACGCAAGGTTTCGCTCACGTGGGCTAAAGAATACCCAAGGAGCAATTATCAGTGAGACGCATTTTCCATAAGATGGCGGAGTAATGATTTATGGGCTAATGAGAATGTTTTTTAACGCCCCCCTGACAGCGTATAATGGCTGCATACAGTTATAGGGCACAATAACTCAGTTTGTTACTTTTCACTGTCACCTTCCATTGGGCTGCTGATTGGGTAACGTCTGAGCACATTCTGCCATCCAATGCTTTTTACCTTGTTTAAGCTTAACCCTTGGAGCGCTTAATACATTTTCGAGGAATTAGCAATGTAATTATCCGGAGCTGTTGAAAATTAGGCGGCCAGGTATTTACTTTTTTATTTTACTGCCATTTTCTAATGATAACGACTTATTATTTCGTTATCTTGCTATAACAAAGTCCGTAAAATTCGCCGCGCCGTTGTCAGCGGTTTGCCGTAGGGATTGAGTTAAACAATGTGCCGTATGATGGGTTTTCAACAGCATCTGATTTTGCTATCTTGCATCATTGGGCAACTGTTGTTGCCTTTAGCGCTCTAAGGGCTGAAGGCATCCACACTGAAAACATCTTTGCAAACTGAAGAAGTCCGGTCAATATTAAATCTTTCCCTGGTTTTAAAGCTTACGTCAGGTGGTCTGAACCGTGTGACGTGACTCAGAAGAGACTACTTCACCTTTTTTGTTTGGCCTACAGAGTCCCATTTGTTTATGAATTGTGTGGTTTTTGCATATTATCGTTTGACCGGACCTTCATCTTTTTCAACTTTGTTAGCAAGATAAAGCTAACTTCCCCGCTAACTTCCTGAAACTGGAATATGTTACATCTCAGTCATAAGCCCAGCCTGTGACATTTACAGATGGGTGACAAATTAAAGGAAAAACCAATATGAAACATTTGTATGGCGCTGGACTGCCAGAAGCCCCCAGAGGAGCCTGAGTGTGCCTTCGTATAGATTCTGTAAGCCTCTGGAACTCTACTGGAGGGACGAAACACCAGTCTTCCAAAAAGACTTCCTCATATTTAGCGTTTTAATTATTGCTTTGGACAGAGTCGTCTGACACATTTTTCTAAATTTTGCAAATGTTCTTCTGGCAACTGCAATGGCCACAGCATATTATTAACAACACTGTCATGCACATCTAACCTGTGGTGACCCCTGGAGCCTGGAGTGTGCCCATTGGCCACTGACATGCTGGAAGAGCCCACTGACATCAGGGTAGATGCGTTTCCTGCAACGATGATAGGCAAACACTTAGTATAGCTTTGTATTGATTTGCAGTGGACCTAACCTATGCAGGGTAAATGACCTCCACCACATCATGTGGTCACGGGACCGCTGTAGCGCCTACTTTAGGTTTGTTGGCTTTTCCTTTAAATTGTCAGCCATCCGTACATGGGAACATGCCTTTCTCATACAAAGTTTCAGTGAACTTTGTCAGAACCAGCTTTACGGCTTTCGGAGATGCACAAATCGCACATAACGCCTTGTTTCTTGCTGACCGCCAAAATCAGATTACGTCGTAGCATCTGAGCTGCCTGACAGAGGAAGTCATCCACCTTCAGTAATGTGATTACAGGATCGCAAATTCAGCGCACGGTCTTTAAGTATGCATATCCTTCTCCTGCTGCGCGGGTCTGTCGTCCCAGAAATAAGCTTTGTGGAGATCTGTAATACATTGGACCATTTGAATTATTTTAAACTCCTGGTTTAATGGGGTTCAGATTTAGTTCAGTTCTGCCTAATTCAGGGTTAATGACAGCAAGGAGGCTGGAAAAAAATGTAGATGTTCATGTGTAGGAAGTGCAAGACTGATAAGGTCCAATCAGGAACCAAGACTGAACCCAACTGAATCTGTACTTCTGTGGCGTCAAAAGCTCTTCTTGAGTGTGTGTGTGTGTGTGTGTGTGTGTGTGTGTGTGTGCGTGTGTGTTTCAGGTCCTGATTCGCTGTCGTATGGACAATCGCCTTTCATCTCTGAAGAGGGCCGTCCGCTCGATGAAAAGACGGGTTCTCAGCGACACGCGTACAGGTCAGCGTCTACACACACCGGTCCACACACTGAAGAGGATCCCAAATTAATATGGAATATTGAATTATCGTGATGTCATTGGAGTAAATCTTTCCCTGAATTAGTTTTCAAAGGTCGTTCTACGACGACTAAGCATTCAACTCCACAGTGACAGCCATGGACCAAATTTTTTTGAGCTGAAATGTAGATTGATTGTAATGCTTTTTGGTAAATATTAATATCTGCGGTAGCTTGTGATGACCACAGTGACAGTAAATTTAATGTAAAGAAATACTCTCAATTTCCGCACATTTAGGCTTGCTAAAACATGAGGGCTGTTTCAAACTTACATTGATAGTGCATCAGAACAGAGTTGTGTGAGTGTAATTATCGTTTTCTCAGGTGATGACGAGGAGGTCCTGCCCCTAAAGCTATCTCAGGACAATCTTCACCACTTCTCCTCCCCCCTCTTCGCCTGTCAGGACCAGCTGCATGAGCTCGTAGGTTATGAACCTCAAGAGCGAATCTCTTTTAGGTCGTCATTGGACCAATCTGAGATATTCCTGAGTTATGCATCCCTGTGCAATAAAACTACCCGTTGTGTGCGAATTCTCCCCTTGTTTAGTATGCATACGTACTGGAGCTGTGTAGACTGGTAGTCTGCAGGAAGCCTGAATACAGGACGATGCTGGTGAATGAGTGTGCAGAGGTCGTTTCAATAGCCTTGTGATGTAGTTGGATTTGATAGGTTAACATCGATCATCTGAGCCATTAGCTAATGCAGCCAAGAGCAGTTTGATTTTCGTTACCTGTGGAATTATTCTAGGCACAAACTGACAGCCCCAATGGATTGAAAGGACATGCCTTGACCCTTAATGTATGCCGTCTGCGATGCGCATGGTGCTGCGATAGTGCGCAGATGGGTGTCGATGAACAGGTACAGCTTTGTAGAGTGTGAAAGTGACATGAGTGCCTGATGAATCGCACAATCTCTTTCCAGAATCCCCACACAATGGGCCCGGTCCCTGTGAGATCTGTCCCATTCATGCTATCGGCACACGTTCCCTTCTTCAAACTCAAGGTATTGTATTAATGCTCCTGTGTTCGCATGATTTACTCCTCCTGTTCTGCACATACAGACCTGACCCCGCGTGTCTGTTCCGACAGAGACCACGGGATACAATTACATTAATTGTATTTGTGTATAAAATTTGCATTTATTTATTTCTGCATTTATAACATAATGGGAAGATTTGTCCTCAAATATATACAAAAACATTATATCGTCAGCAAAAATGCACAGCCTGCTGAATTTTTAAATGCACCTCTGGATATGGACAAATCTGAGTGCACTTGATGTATTGCTGGTTGATTGCCATAAAAACAGTAATGCGGTCGAGATGTCCTGAAGTTCTGCTGTTGAATTCAGGAATGCTTCACCTAACCTTTATCTGATGTTTAGTTTGGCTTTTGTAAAATGCTGGATGTTCCCTCTCATGTGAAGCTGTAGTATTGAAATGTTCTCTTCTTTTTGTCGAAGGTTCCTCAGCACTACAGGTTAATGGGTTACCAGCCTGTGTCCCCTCTGCAGGCCTGGGAGGGATCTCATGCCACCATCTTGGCTCGACCGCTCCGCACCGGGGCTCAGGTAACCCGACAGACCTCCTAGAGTATTATTGCTGCCCGCCAATATGCAAAGCGGGGCGGGTAATATTGCAATGGCGCTCGTTCGTCTGCCTGTATGTCCGTCTGTCTTTCCTTCTGTTGGCCAGTTCGGATAATTGGGGACAAGATCATTGGGGACTGCGCATCCTGATGCCGTCTCTTCCTTTACCCGAACCGAGCACATGATTTTAAAAAGAAAAAAGACTCACCGAACCAGGCGACCTTCTTTAATTGCTTCGAGGGTCAATTCCGACACTCGCAAGTCAATTGTTGGCGCTTTCGGTGGGGTTAGACTGGGCTCTCCAACTACTCTGCAGCTACTTAGCACGACACATGTTGTGTACTTAGCACTGAATGTTGTGATGCATTCCGTGAGGAAGTATCATTAAAATGTTCTGCAACTTGTGCCACAGTCGCCCTTCTGTCGGTTCGGACCTGAAGGGCTTGCCCTCATGAATTGACGAGCCTTGGGCGCCCAACGCCCCGTCATCGGTTCATGGTTTGAGATCCTCTCACCTCTGATCCACTCGTCTGGCCATAACAATTTAGGCCTTGTCCAAGTCACTCAGGTCTCATTCCTCCCACGTCCAACACATTAGCCATGAGGACTGACTATTCGCTTACCGTCAACGCTCGTTTTCAGACCTTTACGTGTGCCTTTGTAACAAGAAAATCAAACATATTTGCTTGATCTGTGAGTGGTTTTGATGTTTTGGCTCTTTGGTGTGTATGCTGTAGAATTGATAAATTCATTCTTTGTCGGACTCTTGTGAATGGAAAAATGTACTTATTTTATATTTTCATGTAATCTGATAATCAATCTAGATGGCTGTTGGAGCTGTCGAGGATTATAAGCGTTGTTTTAGAGCAGTGCTTCTCAAACATCTCCTGAGGGACCACCTGTCCTGCCTGTTGTAGACCTCTGCTCCCGCACCAGTGAATCAAATGATCAGCTCGTTATTAACCCCCTTAAGCCGATTGAAAATGTCCTAAAACAGGCAGGACGGCTGGACCTCCAGGAGAGGTTTGAGAAGCACTGCTTTAAAGTCAAGCGATGAGTGCAGTGTTCTGGTCATGAGTTTTTTGGAACAATAATCTGAAACTATGGTCCGCTGCCAAGGCTGATTGTGAACTCCAGGTACTATTCATGAGCTCTAATGATGATGGCGGAATTACTAAATTGAACTTCACTGTTTCACTGCAAATCAGTGTCTGGTGCTGGTCTGCAAACTCACAGTGGCAACCCTCTATACTGGAGCCCTGTTTATGGAGTTAATTCCTGTTCAGCATATGAAACAGTGTTTCTGGGTATAATTATGTCATCCATGATGAATGTGTCAGAAGACTTCTTTAGTAAGACTGCTCTGTGTTTAATCAGAAAAATGGTGCCTGAAAATCCCCAGACTGCGGATGATCTTTGTGTTTCGCTCTATCTTATATCGGCCATAGCGCTTTCCTCAGCGGAAAATGGACTCAGAAGCAGAGCTTCATCTGCCTCAGTGAAGGTTCAGTTTCAAGCTGTCAGGGCTCCGTTCTGTGACTCTCGAACATCTGCGCTAGTCCCTGGGGCTCGTACATTCGTATGATCTTATTATATCTGGAGTCTTTCCCGGTGGCTATGGA
The DNA here is from genome assembly GCA_029721435.1 of Gymnothorax reevesii. Taxonomy (NCBI): domain Eukaryota; kingdom Metazoa; phylum Chordata; class Actinopteri; order Anguilliformes; family Muraenidae; genus Gymnothorax; species Gymnothorax reevesii. The sequence goes on along the minus strand of CM056587.1, from coordinate 66,937,294 downwards.
AACCTGACTCTTCTCCAGTTCTGACTGAACAAAGCAGGACGAGCGTTCGTCATGAGTGTCACATGAATGTGTTTTCAGCTGGCGTTCTCAAACTCCCGTGGACAGAAACTCCAGTGTACGGCGATTCCCGCCGACGGTAATTTGCATGCCTTCGCATCGGCGACAGCTGTGGCCTGGGGGGGTTATCCGTTCAGCCATACATCTGCCTATCCATTCTGCCGTCCATCCCGATCATGTGATCCCGATGTCGCTAGTATGCATGGAGGAAACAAATTTGACTCCACGATTAAACTTACGAGATTTTGGTGGTCAAAAGTCAGAGTGCAAGGTCACTGTGAGCTCAAGTTCGTCTCATCGTGTGAACACGATATCTCCTCAAGTTCGTCTCATCGTGTGAACACAATATCTCCTCAAGTCCCTCTCATCTTGTGAACACGATATCTCCTCAAGTCCGTGTCATCGTGTGAACACGATATCTCCTCAAGTCCGTCTCATCGTGTGAACACGATATCTCCTCAAGTTCGTCTAAATGTGTGAACACAATATCTCCTCAAGTCCGTGTAAACGTGTGAACACGATATCTCGTCAAGTCTGTCTAAACGTGTGAACAGAATATCTCCTCAAGTCCGTCTCATCGTGTGAACACGATATCTCCTCAAGTCCGTCTCATCGTGTGAACACGATATCTCCTCAAGTTCGTCTAAATGTGTGAACACAATATCTCCTCAAGTCCGTGTAAACGTGTGAACACCATATTTCGTCAAGTCTGTCTAAACGTGTGAACAGAATATCTCCTCAAGTCCGTGTCATCGTGTGAACACGATATCTCCTCAAGTCCGTCTCATCGTGTGAACACGATATCTCCTCAAGTTCGTCTAAATGTGTGAACACAATATCTCCTCAAGTCCGTGTAAACGTGTGAACACGATATCTCGTCAAGTCTGTCTAAACGTGTGAAGAGAATATCTCCTCAAGTTTGTCTCATTGTGTGAACACAATATCTCCTCAAGTCCGTCTCATCGTGTGAACATGATATCTCCTCAAGTCCGTCTCATCGTGTGAACACGATATCTCCTCAAGTCCGTCTCATCGTATGAACATGATATCTCACTTTCCCGGTGGCCATGGAAACCTGACTCTTCTCCAGTTCTGACTGAACAAAGCAGGACGAGCGTTCGTCATGAGTGTCACATGAATGTGTTTTCAGCTGGCGTTCTCAAACTCCCGTGGACAGAAACTCCAGTGTACGGCGAACAGAACGTGTGAACAGAATATCTCCTCAAGTCCGTCTCATCGTGTGAACACGATATCTCCTCAAGTTCGTCTCATAGTGTGAACACGATATCTCCTCAAGTCCATCTCATCGTGTGAACACGATATCTCCTCAAGTCCGTCTCATCGTGTGAACACGATATCTCCTCAAGTTTGTCTCATTGTGTGAACACAATATCTCCTCAAGTCCGTCTCATCGTGTGAACATGATATCTCCTCAAGTCCGTCTCATCGTGTGAACACGATATCTCCTCAAGTCCGTCTCATCGTATGAACATGATATCTCCTCAAGTCCGTCTAAACGTGTGAACACGATATCTCCTCAAGTCCGTGTAAACATGTGAACACGATATCTCGTCAAGTTCGTCTCATAGTGTTGTTATGGCCCCAATTTGTTATTACATCCAAAAACAACAGCAACAGCAAGGGACGACAAACACAGTTTCAACAACTAAAACACATTTAATTTTTAACAAAGACAAAGACTAATAACAACCTACAACTAAAGACCAAGATTGATAAATAAGAAAAAAACAGAAATAATTACAGTCCCTTCTTGGTGGGGTGGCTTGGTGATGTCCTGGATGAAGAAAATGCTCAAACACAGGCAAAGAAATCCACAAAAGAAACTACACAGGTCTTGAACAGAAATGACAGGTCTGGTCACACGTATCCTTCTTCTTGCAATTTCTCCTACTACTTTACTGTCTCAATTCTTTTCCTTATATACTCTTTTGCAGACCCCACCCACATTTAGACCTCTTTTTTTTAATTTTCTGAGACTTGCCCCAGACATGTCCAGGACATGTCTAAGCATGACTCCAGTCTGAGCTTAACAAAAAAAAAGGTAAATACTGCCATCTAGTGGCCTATATTCACATTACACCTCCATTCCAAAAGGGAAAAATTTTGACTCATAAAGGCAAAATTTTTTTTTCAATACAAAATGGTTAAGTGAACACTTGTCTATATATACATATCATATAATATTCAAACACATGATATATATATACACATTCAAACACGGGATAAGCAATCAGCAATTACATTGTCTGTACCCTTCACATGCTTAATTTCCAAGTCAAACTCCTGTAAAATCAAACTCCAATTCAACAATATCCGATTCTTGTTTTTCATCTTACTCAAAAACATTAACGGATTGTGGTCAGTGTACACAATCATTGGCTTTTGTCCTGTACAAACATAAACCTCAAAGTGTTGTAAAGAAAGGACCAGAGCCAACAGTTCCTTCTCTATTGTGGAATAGTTCCTTTGGTGGCGATTGAACTTCCTGGAGAAGTATGCCACGGGATGCTCAATGTCATCAGAGTCACTTCTCTGTAGGAGCACAGATCCACAAGCTTGGTCGCTAGCATCGACCGCGATGGAGAAGGGTTTGTTGAAGTCAGGAGATTTGAGCACGGGGAAGTGACACAGCAGAGACTTCAGGTGATCGAAGGCTCTCTGGCATGCATCATCCCAAGTGAACTTTACGCCTTTCTTCAGTTGGTTAGTTAGACTGAGAGCAATCTCAGCAAAGTTCTTGCAGAACTTGCGGTAGTACCCGATCATTCCAAGGAAGCGGCGCAAAGCTTTTTTATTGTCAGGAACTGGAAAGTCCATGATGGCTTGGACTTTAGCATTTATGGGTGCCACCTTACCCTGGCCTATGACGTAGCCAAGATAGGTGACAGTAGCACAACCAAAGTCACTCTTGCTCAGGTTAACAGTCAGGTTAGCCTGGGTCAGGCGCTGGAACAACGTCTCTACATCTTTTAGATGTTCTTCCCAGGAGTCACTCCGTGTTATCAGGTCATCGATGTACGCACCCGTGTGTGGCAATCCGGCGATTGTAGACTGTATCATCCTTTGGAACGTGGCTGGGGCATTTTCCATGCCAAAGAGTAGGACTTCATACTGGTACAATCCAGATGGTGTGGCAAAAGCAGAGATGCTCTTGGCCCTCTCAGTTAAAGGCACACACCAATAACCCTTCAATAAATCAATCTTGGTCAGAAACTTTGCTTGCCCTACACTATCAATACAATCATCAATCCTAGGTATTGGAAACACATCAGTTCTAGTTACAGCATTGACTTTGCGATAATCTGTACAGAATCTAGTACTTCCATCAGGTTTTGGAACTAGCACACAGGGTGAACTCCAATCGGAGTTGGAGGGTCTGATAATATCATGTTTTAACATGTACTCAACCTCTTTCTCAGCAATCTTTCTCTTTTCAGGATTCATCCGGTATGGATGCTGTTTTATTGGTTTGGCATCACCAACATCTACATCATGAGAGGCTATAGTAACTCTCTTTGGAACATCAGGAAACAAATCCTCATATTTCTTAATCAACCTTTCAAACTGATCTCTCTGTGAGGGTTCTAAGTGCTGGAGTTTTACATCAAGATTTTGCAACACTTCAGTGTTTGACAATTTACATGAAAGAACTTCAGCTTTAATTCTTGGTTCATCATCTTGAAACTCCCCCTCATCTTCACACGTTTCGACCATTGGAGAATCTGAAGTGACAGCTGCAACCCTAGCATTTCTGTCATGATAAGGCTTTAGCATGTTAATATGACACAATTGTTTTGGTTTTCTCCTATCTGGAGTCTTCACAATGTAATTGAGATCATTGAGTTTTGTCAGAATTTCATATGGACCATGAAATCTAGCCTGCAATGGATTGGACTGCAAGGGAAACAACACAAGGACCTTGTCTCCTGGTTTAAACTCACGGCTTCTAGCCTTATGATCATACCAAGTTTTCATTTTTCCCTGACTTGATTTCAAGTTCTCTTTGGCAAGGTCACAAGCTGCACGCAATCTTTCCTTGAACTTGCTAACAAAGTCTAACAGACTGATTTGCGGCTCTTCCTCTTGCCATTGTTCACTCAATAATAGCAAAGGTCCTCTCACTTCATGACCAAACACTAGCTCAAATGGACTGAATCCAGTAGACTCCTGCACTGCTTCTCTAGCTGCAAACAACAGCAAATGAACCCCTTCATCCCAGTCTTTCTCATGGTCATAACAATAAGTCCTCATCATTGTCTTGAGAGTGGAATGAAACCGCTCTAAGGCACCCTGACTTTCTGGATGATAGGCACTAGAAAGAATCTGTTTTGCACCTAGTTCATACACAACCTGCTGAAACAATCCAGAAGTGAAATTGCTACCTTGGTCTGACTGAATTTCCCTGGGAAGACCAAACAACGTGAAGAACTTTATCAAAGCCTTCGAGATTGCAGTTGCCTTGATGTTACGTAGAGGTATGGCTTCGGGGAATCTGGTAGATGCACACATGATTGTCAACAAGTACTGATTTCCAGATCTAGTCTTGGGTAATGGACCAACGCAATCAACAATGACCCTAGAGAATGGCTCCCCAAATGCTGGGATAGGCTGCAATGGAGCTACAGGTGGGTCTAACTGGTGTTTTCCAACTACCTGACAAGTGTGACAGGTTTTGCAAAAGTTGGAAACGTCTTTCCGAAGCCCAGGCCAAAAGAAGTGTTTCATGATCTTATCAACAGTCTTGTTAACACCAAGATGACCTCCCAAAGGTAAACTATGAGCCATTGTTAAGATTTCATTCCTATAGACCTTCGGAACAACAATTTGCCTGACCACTGCCCAATCTGCATTGGCAGGGATATCAGGAGGGCGCCACTTCCGCATCAACACACCATCCTTGAGATAATACCCAACTGGAACTGCATCTATTTCTTTTTCAGGAAGGGCTCTCCTCTTTAGTACACCAATTTCAGGATCATTAGTTTGCTCCTCAATCAACCGCTTTCTGGACAGAGACAAGTCTCCAGACACATCAGAATCACCAGATCCATCCGGCTGGCTGAATAGAGAACTGATAAAAGTATCTGATAAGTCCTCAAACGGAGAAACCATAGTAGGCCAATCAGAGTCATGAGGCGAACCACCTGAGTCCTGACTATTCAATGTACTGGACGGCACCACAACATCATCTTCTTTAGCCTTCTTGGCCATAGCACGAGTCACTGCGCAAGAAGGATACAGAGATGGGTCCTCATCCCCATTTTCAGTGCTCGGCTGTGAAGTAAGATGTACAGGGGGAACTACTTTGCCCCCAGCCAGGTCATTGCCTAGCAACAGAGAAACACCCTTTATAGGTAGACTTGACATAAGTCCCACCTTTACCTGTCCTGTAACTAAATCTGACTTCAAGAATATAGAGCGCAGGGGTACAGATACAGTCCTCCCTTCAATACCTTGTACAAGTATGAAATCCCCTGAAGCGGTCTCATCACGTAACTCCAAGGAGTCCATCAACAAAAGTGACTGAGAAGCTCCGGTATCCCTTAGGATATATATGGGGACAGGAGTAGTATGCTCATTCAGAGCCACAAATCCCTCTGACACAAATGGAAGAAATTCCTCCCTCACGAAGTCAGCTGTATTAGGCTTTTTAGCCCCACAAGAAGCAGGCAATTTAGCAGATTGGTTATCTACTACAGGGGTTTCTAACCTTGTTTTCACAAAGGCATTTGGTTTGGTATCCTTTTCTTTTTCTTTCTTAGCTTTAAGGAACCAACAGTTAGTTGTAACATGACCAGATTTCTTGCAATAACTGCAAACTAGACCACTTTTGTCACTGTCAGCTTTCACACTTTGATCAGACCTGTTACTGGATTTCTGAGCACCATCACCAGATTTGTCTTTGTCTTTGGGTGAGGAATCTTGGGTATCACCGTAACCCTTTTTCTGAAATTGGGACCATTTATTGTTACTGCTAGACTGAAATTTGGACTTATGAGTGAGAACATATTCATCTGCAAATTTGGCAGCTGATTGCAAATTCAGTGCTTGCTTCTCATTAAGGTAGGTCTTAAGATCATCCTTAACACAGTTCTTGAATTCTTCAACTAACACCATCTCTTTTAGTGAGTTGAAATCATCCTTGACCTCCATAGAAGTACACCAGCGCTCAAAGCAAACCTGCTTCTCATTTGCAAATTCAACATAAGTCTGATATCCAGATTTCTTCAGACCTCTGAATTTCTGTCGGTAAGCCTCTGGAACCAACTCATAAGCTCTCAAAATAACCTTTTTGACAACCTCATAATCAGAGGAATCATCTGCAGACAAAGCCGAATAGGCTTGTTGAGCTTTACCCTTGAGGACAGTTTGCAACAACAGAGGCCAGTGTTCCTTTGGCCACTGGCAACTCTTTGCTACCTTTTCAAAACACTGGAAATAGTTGTCAACATCCTTTTCTGAAAATGGAGGCACCAGTTTTACCTCCTGACTGGCACAAAATTTATTTTTAGTTTCAATTTTAATTTTTAGTTTCTCCATTTGGAGTCTTTCTTCTCTATCCAACTTCTCTAATTCAAAATCTCTTTGTCTCTGTCTCTCTCTTTCTGCTCTTTCCTCTTTCTCTCTCTCAAATTCTCTTTGTTTTTCTTCTCTTGCTAATTTTTCTAACTCAAACTGCCTTTGTTTTTCTTTTTCTTCCCTCTCAAATTCTCTTTGTTTCTCTTTTTCCTCCCTTTCTTTTTTCTCTTCTCTTGCTAATTTTTCCAACTCAAACTGCCTTTGTTTTTCTTTTTCCTCCCTTCCAATCTCTAGCATTTTTAATTTAAGTTCCATTTCTATATTTGGATTTTCCACTGGAAACTGTTCCAGATTTCCTGGTGCAAACACATTTTCATCAATGTAATATTCAACTATCTCTCTAGCCAGTCTTGCTTTTCGCATGGCTGGTTTCACCTCTGTCAGCTCTAAATGTCTGCAAATTTCTAGCAGTTCTGTCTTTTTAAAAGACTTCAAAACCCCTACGGTTGGTGATGCCAAGAAATCATCCATTGCTGTTGTCAATATATATGTATTCAATTAAAAAAAAATTTTTTACAATTTGAAATGTTAGATTTTTCATAAATGACTCACAAAATGGTCTATCCCGGACCTTGAGCCCCCAATTTGTTATGGCCCCAATTTGTTATTACATCCAAAAACAACAGCAACAGCAAGGGACGACAAACACAGTTTCAACAACTAAAACACATTTAATTTTTAACAAAGACAAAGACTAATAACAACCTACAACTAAAGACCAAGATTGATAAATAAGAAAAAAACAGAAATAATTACAGTCCCTTCTTGGTGGGGTGGCTTGGTGATGTCCTGGATGAAGAAAATGCTCAAACACAGGCAAAGAAATCCACAAAAGAAACTACACAGGTCTTGAACAGAAATGACAGGTCTGGTCACACGTATCCTTCTTCTTGCAATTTCTCCTACTACTTTACTGTCTCAATTCTTTTCCTTATATACTCTTTTGCAGACCCCACCCACATTTAGACCTCTTTTTTTTAATTTTCTGAGACTTGCCCCAGACATGTCCAGAACATGTCTAAGCATGACTCCAGTCTGAGCTTAACAAAAAAAAAGGTAAATACTGCCATCTAGTGGCCTATATTCACATTACAGTGTGAACACGATATCTCCTCAAGTCCGTCTCATCGTGTGAACACGATATCTCCTCAAGTTCGTCTCATCGTGAGAACACGATATCTCCTCAAGTTCGTCTCATCGTGTGAACATGATATCTCCTCAAGTCCGTCTCATCGTGTGAACACGATATCTCCTCAAGTCCGTCTCATCGTGTGAACACGATATCTCCTCAAGTCCGTCTCATCGTATGAACACGATATCTCCTCAAGTCTGTCTAAACGTGTGAACACGATATCTCGTCAAGTCCGTCTCATCGTGTAAACACGATATCTCCTCAAGTTCGTCTCATAGTGTGAACATGATATCTCCTCAAGTCCATCTCATAGTGTGAACATGATATCTCCTCAAGTCCGTCTAAACGTGTCAACACGATATCTCCTCAAGTCCGTCTAAACGTGTGAACACGATATCTCCTCAAGTCCGTCTCATCGTATGAACACGATATCTCCTCAAGTCCGTCTAAACGTGTGAACACGATATCTCCTCAAGTCTGTGTAAACATGTGAACACGATATCTCCTCAAGTCCGTCCCATCGTGTGAACACGATATCTCCTCAAGTTCGTCTCATAGTGTGAACACGATATCTCCTCAAGTCCGTCTCATCGTGTGAACACGATATCTCCTCAAGTCCGTCTCATCGTGAGAACACGATATCTCCTCAAGTTCGTCTCATAGTGTGAACACGATATCTCCTCAAGTTCGTCTCATCGTGTGAACAAGATATCTCCTCAAGTCCGTCTAAACGTGTGAACACGATATCTCCTCAAGTCCGTGTAAACATGTGAACACGATATCTCGTCAAGTCCCTCTAAACGTGTGAACACAATATCTCCTCAAGTCCGTCTCATCGTGTAAACACGATATCTCCTCAAGTTCGTCTCATAGTGTGAACACGATATCTCCTCAAGTCCATCTCATCGTGTGAACACGATATCTCCTCAAGTCCGTCTAAACGTGTGAACACGATATCTCCTCAAGTCCGTCTAAACGTGTGAACATGATATCTCCTCAAGTCCGTCTCATCGTGTGAACACGATATCTCCTCGAGTCTGTCTCATCGTATGAACACAATATCTCCTCAAGTCCGTCTCATCGTGTGAACACGATATCTCCTCAAGTCCGTCTCATTGTGTGGACACGATATCTCCTCAAGTCCGTCTCATCGTGTGAACACGATATCTCCTCAAGTCCGTCTCATCGTGTGAACACGATATCTCCTCAAGTCCGTCTCATCGTGTGAACACGATATCTCCTCAAGTCCATCTCATCGTGTGAACACGATATCTCCTCAAGTCCGTTTGAACGAGTGAACACGATATCTCGTCCAGTCCGTCTAAACTTGTGAACACAATATCTCCTCAAGTCCGTCTCATCGTGTGAACACGATATCTCCTCAAGTTCGTCTCATCGTGTGAACACCATATCCTGTGAACACGATATCTCCTCAAGGCCGTCTCATCGTGTGAACACGATATCTACTCAAGTCCATCTCATAGTGTGAACACGATATCTCCTCAAGTCCGTCTAAACGTGTGAACACGATATCTCCTCAAGTCCGTCTAAACGTGTGAACATGATATCTCCTCAAGTCCGTCTCATCGTGTGAACACGATATCTCCTCGAGTCTGTCTCATCGTATGAACACAATATCTCCTCAAGTCCGTCTCATCGTGTGAACACGATATCTCCTCAAGTCAGTCTCATTGTGTGGACACGATATCTCCTCAAGTCCGTCTCATCGTGTGAACACGATATCTCCTCAAGTCCGTCTCATTGTGTGAATACGATATCTCCTCAAGTCCGTCTCATCGTGTGAACACGATATCTCCTCAAGTCCGTCTCATCGTGTGAACACGATATCTCCTCAAGTCCGTTTAAACGTGTGAACACGATATCTCGTCCAGTCCGTCTAAACGTGTGAACACAATATCTCCTCAAGTCCGTCTCATCGTGTGAACACGATATCTCCTCAAGTTCCTCTCATAGTGTGAACACGATATCTCCTCAAGTCCATCTCATAGTGTGAACACGATATCTACTCAAGTCCGTCTAAACGTGTGAACACGATATCTCCTCAAGTCCGTCTAAACGTGTGAACACGATATCTCCTCAAGTCCGTCTAAACGTGTGAACACGATATCTTCTCAAGTCCGTCTCATCGTGTGAGCACGATATCTCCTCAAGTCCGTCTCATCGTGTGAACACGATATCTCCTCAAGTCCGTGTCATCGTGTGAACACCATATCCTGTGAACACGATATCTCCTCAAGGCCGTCTCATCGTGTGAACATGATATCTCCTCAAATCAGTCTCATTGTGTGGACACGATATCTCCTCAAGTCCGTCTCATCATGTGAATACGATATCTCCTCAAGTCCGCCTCATCGTGTGAACAAGATATCTCCTCAAGTTCGTCTCATCGTGTGAACACCATATCCTGTGAACACGATATCTCCTCAAGGCCGTCTCATCATGTGAATACGATATCTCCTCAAGTCCGCCTCATCGTGTGAACAAGATATCTCCTCAAGTTCGTCTCATCGTGTGAACACCATATCCTGTGAACACGATATCTCCTCAAGTTCGTCTCATCGTGTGAACACCATATCCTGTGAACACGATATCTCCTCAAGGCCGTCTCATCGTGTGAACACGATATCTCCTCAAGTCCGTCTCATCGTGTGAACACGATATCTCCTCAAGGCCGTCTCATCGTGTGAACACGATATCTCCTCAAGTCCGTCTCATCGTGTGAACACGATATCTCCGTTCATTCCATTCAAATCTTGTATCTTTCCAGCTGGAGCCTTCAGAAGTGCTTCACAGTCTCTCTCACGGGATGGATGCTGATGTCACCCCCCCACACAGACACACTCACACACACACATGCACACACACACACACGCACACACACACACACACGCACTCAGATGCAGTGAAATTTTCTCTCCTTATTATATAGTCATCAGTATGTTCTTCTGTTCGTCCGTCCTTCTGTACGTCTGTAATCATTTTCTTGTCCGGAGCGTATCTCCTAAACTGTGTGTCCTTGGTTCACCTAACTTCACAGATGTATTACCCACTATGAGTCGATCTGCCTTTTCCTATTTTGGAGTTTTTTGATTCATTTTTTTTTTCGAAGTTTTTATGGAGACAGGGAACTTAGATTGGCTTTGAGGGTGGCTGTCTTGCTTGGGGCATATCTCCCAAACCATATGATCTTGGTCCATTAAACTTAATTCACAGACACATTATCCACTATGTCAAGATGTTTTCATGAATACAGAATCTGTTTACGTGACCACTTGTGATCATGACATCTCTTCTTACACATGCAAACTCTGCATTCTAATGTCTTCATCATAAAAGCTGAGTTACCATTTGTGGGGGTCGGGATATGTCATCTCCAGATGACTCTTGTTTATGCTCTTTTTCTGAGGTTTTCCATGGAAAGATGATGCATATAGTGATCATGTCTGGACTAGATATTCATAGTTCATAAATTATCATGTTTTCTGAGACATATTCTTCACAAATTACTGTTCTACGATTTTACTGGGGGTCGGGGGATATGCCGTCTCCTGATGGCTCTTGTTTCATTGCTCCATCCCACGTATTACCTGAATGGATGATCTTTGATCATTTAGAACTTTAGAGCCGTTAGTCATAGAGGACTGCTGATAGGGTTGTTGAGCTCAAGAAAGGATAACGTTAAATGGAGCCCTCTTTCCTGATTGGGCAATGTTTTTTTTTTTTTTTAAGGTACATAGCAAAAAAACAATTTATCGTTGAGAATTGGGGGCTGGGTAGTCAGACTCAGGAAAGGATCGCATGTTATTTGACAAAGCTTGACATCCTATTCTAATTGGTTGAAATATAAACCCTCATAACTATTAGTTATAGTGTTTTTCACTGAGTTTGGGACTGTGTTGTTGGATTTGGGAATGGGTCACTTGTTAGCTGTTGAAGCCATGCCCACCAGGGATAGGTTGTTAGATTCAGAAAAGATTCTTATTTATAACTGACGATGGTGAAGCCCTCCTGTTTTCCATCTGTAATATTTAGGTCGTCACACAATGAAATGGACCCAAAGCTGATGAATTACGTCAAGTTTCATCAACTGTAGACAACAATGAAATTCTATGAATGAGTAACCTAATGCATTTGATTCTGGATGTCTACAGAGTACGCACATGTTTTCCTGTAACAGATTTCATACTGCTGTGTGCTGTGTGTCTAGTGCTGGATTTGTGATGGTGACACGTTCTGTAAGTCCATCCCCCCTCTCTCTCTCTCTCTCTCTCTCTCTCTCTCTCTCTCTCTCTGTCTGTGTCTGTCTGTCCGTCTCTCTTTCCCCTCTCTCTCTCTCTCTCTCTCTCTATCACTGAATTCATCTGCTTCAGAACCTCTCTTTTTCTTGAGGATCCATGTTCCAGTGAATCTTTGTCTAACACTGCAGGATGAACTTCTGCCGGCTGTTTCGACACCCATGGCAGAAAGCGGTCTGACAGAACCGGAGGGGCCGGGATGGTCCCAGAAGAGCCCAAAGGACCAGGCTGAGGTTGGGCCCCTGACAGAGACTCCTTCCCTGAGTTTCAGTGCCCCCCCTGCCCTGCTGCGGCCGCCTAACGCCCACCCTCTCCGGATCTTTGTACGTTTTCCGCCATGACTGATTTTTTCTATATTACTTGTTGTTCAGACGAGACATTGAGAGGAAACTTTTAAAGGAGTACTGCGAGGAATTTCCACATATTTGCCCAGATATCTACGTCTATTTACATCTTCAGTAGATTTTAATTAGTAGTGTCCCTTTAGCTGAAACAAGTTTTTAAATTACTTCATTTTTAATTGTGCAGTGAATAAATATTTTTAATGTAAACTGGTGAACCGAGAAAAAACTGACTTTTAAAGACTTTTCGATTAATAGCACCATGTCATACATTATGATGCTGCTGCACTGCTGGATGATTACAGTTGACAATGACGAATGATAACGAGTGATGGTTGATAACCAATCAGACGGACATCAGCGGTAAATACCCTCTATAAGGAGGAAGTGAATATCTCTCTCATGTGTTCTGTAGAACCCAGCCCCCGGCCTTAAGGCTTTCAAGCAGGCTCCGCGCTACCTGGAGTGTGACCCCGAGTTCCACCTGTGTCCTCTGCCACTGTATCCTGTTCCCAAGGGTGCTAGCGCGGGGGTCCAGGGGAACAGCACCCAGAGGAAGTTCCTGGACCGAACGGTGAGCCCTTCGCTGAGGCGGGAGAACAGCATTTAAGGAAGCACCTATTTTTCTGCTGCCCTGTGGCCTGGTGTTCCTCACGCGTGGTATTTATTGTGTTTAATAATCACTTCAAAATGTATTGTCAATGTAAAAGAAACTACTTAATTAATTTTAAAAGTTATCTTTTCTTCATTTGAGAGGTCTGATGTGTAGGGGCAATGTGCTAGTTTGATTTCATATTTCTGAGAGGGATGTTACTCTGATAAAATCCATTAACATCTGCATTCCAAACTGATTTTCTAACCGTACGGCGTTGCCTTTTCTCTGGAGCAGTGAAACAGCCATCAGTCCAACAGTGTCTCGGTCTGTGAGAGTGAGAGTTTTCCAAGGTTGTGATTAGTCTAATTGTCCCCAGGGGCGGGACATAGTATTCACGACCGTCCGTCCGTCCGTACGTCCCGAATCCTTGTCAGCGAGATATCTCAAGAACGAATTTATGGATTTTCTTCAAATTTCATGTCCACATGTATGACGGTGATACCCCGGCACCAGTTGATTTTGGTGACCTTCGCGTCACTCTCAAGGTCACACCGAGACATTGCTCATTTTGACAAGATTTCACATTTTGTGGCGGGGGGACAAAGACACATTAGTGGCGAATACTTGTTATGTTTGTAACACTATCGATTATTGTGGGATGTAACAGACCAGCGAAGGACTGCCGGCTCATGAACTCTCTGCAGAGACAACAGTGGACAGCGTTTGTCTCCCCTTCATGAGCAGTTCAGGTCATCTCAAGCATATTTCTGTGCAGGCTTAAATAGTTCAATAAAAGTAATCACTCTGAGGTCCACTCACAGCATATGGCTCAGACAGAACTGTGAAAAAAGGAAAATTAGGTCTCTATTCTGACATCACATCCTGTTGGCCACAGGAAGTAATCCGTGGGGTGATGACCTGGAAGAAGTTTCATTCAGCAGCCTTGTCCTCTCTGTCCTCTCCTACTATTGCGAGCTGCTGGACACCGGGCAGGTAAGGGTGTGGCGACAGTGTGTGTCACCGAGTGCTTCCCTGTAACTGTGTCTCCCGTACGAGAGTATCAGGGATACTATGGATCCCCGTTTGTACCGCATCAGCGTCTGTATGTGATTTCCATAATTACTGCACTGGCTACAAATTAAATCAGATTATTGTCATGTTTGCTGGGATTATTAGCAGTGGTAATGTCACACCAGGTTTGGATCAGCTGATACAGAGGAGGTATTTTGTCTCCCGCACATAGTATACGCCTGAGGTCATAAGCAACCAAATTTTTTTTAACACACTATGGCTACGTTCGGATTGCAGGTGAAAGTGGCCCAAATCTGATTTTTTGGGGGTCAAGACCAGGTCAAATTTTTTCGAAGTAGTGTGAAGACTCAAATCTGGCCCAAATCAGATTTTTTTTTCCAGTAAGATTTAGGCCACTTCCATATATGGTCCTTGATCAGACACAGGTCTGATTTTTTGCAATGCGACTGCAGTCACGGCGGATTTAATGCGACTTTAACGTCACTCTAGATCGACTTTCTTCACAATTCTCAGCTGGCGGGAATTGCTTGATTGAAAACATGGAGGACAGCTGCGATGTAGCGGGTCAATGGAGGGGGGCAGTGAGGTGTTAGACCTAATAAGTATATTAGAAACGTCTATACAAGCAAAACTTTAGGGTTCATACGGTAACCGGCCTGTTTTTGAAAGCATATCGAGAGAAACAGCAGAACAGGGACACAGAAGGACGTGGCTGCAGTGTCAGGGGAAAGTCAAGTCATTTAAAGCCAAGTTCAAAGAAGCCAAAGATTTAAAACAACCGAAGTGGTCGTGGTCGCCTCACCTGCCCGTTATACAGTCAGCTTGACCGTGTCTCGGGTTCACCTGGCTTTGTCTCCGCAACCACGCACACCTTTGTACTGAACTAGCAGCCATTGCACTGTAAAAAGCCAAAACAGAAATGTTTGCACTCTTTCTCTTAATCTTTGTCCTCATTAGCGCCCGCAAACGCATTTCCTGTTCTCCACTGCTCAGTAACTTCGAAATAAACGTGTAAACACTCACTGATGCGGCCTCCATGTCTACTTACATGCAACAGTGTGCTGCGTGTGACATCATCGTCGTTGTTCTTTTGCGCATTCGGGTTCAGAGCCGCGAACAGTTCACACTGGAAGTGGATATTGGCTGGATTTTAAAAAGGTAATGTGAACAGCTGAACAAAAAATCAGATCTGAGCAAAAAAATCTGAGTTGAGCGTTAAGACCTGCAGTGTGAATGTAGCCTAATTGTTTAACCTAATATGGAAGTGAGCTGTGAGGGCTCAGAGAGGGATGTTTTGTTAACCATCATGGAAGGAAAGCTACATCACAAGATATAAGTAAGGTGACTTTATTGATACCCAAGGGTAGATTTGTTTGCAGGTAATAAGTACAAGCTGACACATCAACACACAAAACAATAACAAAACGCAGAAGACAACAAGATAAAAACAAACAAACAACACTGATAAACAGACAGATGCTCCATGCTTGATAGGTAATACAATGAATTGATAAATAAATAAATAGATTAAATAAAGGTCATCAATAAAGGATATAAAGGTCATCACACGGAATAACTCTGCGTTGACCCCTGTGCCTTTTAGGGGACGATTGGACTCAAATCATGCTAGGAAAATGAACTGAAACAACTACATTTGTTCACACATTTATTCAGTCTTTTTCCCTTGTGCACGTCTGTACATTATATGATAAGTAGTTTGTCTGTATACATGGTATACCCAAATAATTCCAATGAAAAATTGTTAGTTTAAAAGACTAAAAGATTAAAACCTGTGTAATTAATTTTCCCAGTGGCTTCTCACTGGTGAGGCAAAATTCAACACCCAGCAGGATGTTGAAGAGGGAAGTGAAGATGCAAGACCTCCCCTCAACCCAGTCACCCTGACAACTACACATGGTGGCCCCCCAACTGTCATTAGCACTGTGGAAAATAAGTAAAATCTGTCTCTATGGCAGTGGGTACGCTATATTCAGTGTTAACCATGGACTGTCAATTATTTGCTGAAGCACCAATAAACAGACTTGACTCCTCTTCCTCAGCGGTGTTGGAACAGTGTGGAGATGTGAGGATTACGCATCAGGCCGTTAGAGGGAGCGCCGCCCCATTGCCTTTATTAGGACTGAGATTTGGCTGATCAGGCCTTGACACAGTGGGCTGGAGGGCTCTGACCTATTCTTCATGTGGAAAAAAAGCTGACAAATGTCACCGTTTATTTTCCATATACCAGAAGTTCGGCAGATATTTAATCAGACGGTAAAATGCTTTTTGGTGCCTGGAGTCGTATATGTGCTGCTATGAACCCTTACCTAACCTAACCCGAACCCTAACCTAACCCATACCTCGCTCTAACCCTCACAGTATGCTGCCTCATGAGCAGAAGGACCTTGAAGCTAAAGATTCATGTTCACTTGTGGTCCGTGTAGCCGACCTCCGCTGTTTCATTTTCAAATTGTGTTTGCAACTTCACAAAATGAGCTATACTTATGCAGTACATTACAAAACAAGACCACAGTGCCATCACTATCCCCCGCCACGCTCAAGGGCCCAGACTCCGCGAAAAAAAAGCTTCAACATCCATTTTCAAACTCTACGTAGATCTTGAGTAGCTTAAAGGCATACAAAATGTCACGCATCTAGGTACAATAGTTTCAGAAAAATCGTACCCCCATTGTGGCCTGGACGGACTGGCGGACAGACCCCAATTCAATATCCCCCGTCGGACGGCATAGCGGGGGATAATAAATCACTCAAACTGTGTAAACGCAGAGAAGCCACAAATCCTGTTAATTTTCCATCGGAAAAATAAATAAATAATTCAAAACAGGCCGCCCATCTACTTCTCTACAGTATCTGAGGTAAAATAACAGAGGAGTGAGACTTCTGTTTTCCCTACCTGGCTGAAGATCAGTCACTTCATTCATGGAAATTTATATTGTGTTTTCAGCAGAGGGCATTGTCACAGGGTGCCTCGTGTATCACAAATTTCAAGGAAACAGTGTGATTTATGGCAGACATAACGTCCCCTGCTTGACGATGGAATAGTCCTCTACAATGATAGCATTTGGCGGCAGTGAGGTATGTTACTGGATTTAATAGAACCAGACACCTAGGTGTAGTGAATTGCACTAATGTTTTGTTGTTGAGAGGTCAAAATGTCTCGTATATTCAAAGGCGACTCGGTCTCGAAATGATTAAGACAAACCTTCAGAGCAGATCTGCTTTGTCTCATGTCGTCTGGTGCATGTGGAAAGTGGTGCAGGTAAGTTTTCGGTCTCAACATTACGTCACTTTGTACTTGGATGATGTGAGTAACTACGATAAGCCTGCAGTCTAGATCGAACCTGTCCCAAATTCAGCTCCGAGCCACTCACCACCTCCAACCATAAATCATTATCAAACGGATGAATTGTTGTTCATTTCAACAGCTTTCATTTGACTGATGAAAACAACAAATAAAAGAATAGAATAGAAACAACACTCAAATACTTAAATAAATAATAACATAGAAAGCAAACAAACCAAAGACCACTTAATTAATTGAAAGAGAGCACGTCTGAAGGTCTGTAGAGAGCTTCTCCCTGCTAGCTGTGAGTCTTACATTGCTGCACTAAGTCGTGCATCTTCTTAAGGTGAAATAGTAGAACCCATTCCATCAATATCCATGTGTTCATGGTGCAGTTTGTTAGATTAACACATGTATTTGAAAATGATCCCCACACTTTGTTCGATAGGAACCTGCCATGGAGCACCTGGCTTTTAAAAGGAATGGGAGGTGACTTGTTTCGCCCAAAACACGCCGATTATTAATTAAGAGATTAAGTACGACCCCTTTGAACCCTGCACCTTACTTTGCACTCAGCTTATTCACCATTTAACTATCAAGAGTCGATTTGGGCACATGTGAGATGCACTTATGCCGTACATGATAGACCATGCACTTAGATCGTTAAAATGCAGGCCTTATTCTTTCCCCGAATATAAAAGTTTAAATTACATAATGTAGATTGTGAGCAAGTTAAAAAGGGTAAAAAAAATTTTTTTAAAAAGCTCCTCTAGAAGCGAAGGTCAGGTGCCTGTGCGCTGTGCGCCGTGTGAGGTCAGGTGACCGTATCTGCGCAACATGCTACCTGCACAGGTCCAGATTTAAAACCCAACTCTGGAGGTTACAATCATTATTCCAAACTCAGGGAGGAACATCACTGTGCTGTGCTCTTGTCACATACTTTAATCTCTGCTGTACAGAGGCACTCAGGATGAACTGTTGCTGTCGGACTCCCAACAGATGCCTATAATATGCAGCAGCACATTGCTGAACACCATTAATGAGAAAAATGGCGACGTGAATAACCGATTATGAGTATTGTGAATATCCTCGAGTGATAACGTATATTTAACGTTGAGCTTCCACTCAGTTACTTTTCCCTTTAATTATTTATGTTCTCTTATGGACCATTAAATTGCCTTTATTTAAATTTTGTAGTATGTCAAAGTACTCTGGGAAATGTGCAGAATGCCATTTTAAATGATGTTGCCATTACTTGATTTGTGATGCAACAGTTTAAAATGATATTACCACACAATGCACAGTCAGCATAAACTGACCATGCCAATGAGAATATACCCGTTCATCCTGTATACAGGTCTCTCGTGTTTTAGATGGTGTTTCCCTCCGCAGGTCTGACCCCTTTAATGAGGATCTGCTGCCCACCTTGACACCCCCTGCCCTGACCAGCCTGACAGACGAGATGAAGGAGGATCTGATCGAGGGACCGTAAGCACTAGACTCAACCATAGCCAGCGTAACGCACATGCTACACAGAATTAGCACACTGAACAGCAGTCAATAACTGTAAAGCGCAGGCTACCCAGAATTAGCGCACTGAACGCCAGTCAACAACCGTAACACACAGGCTACACAGAATTAGTGCACTGAACGCCAGTCAACAATCTAACGCACAGGCTACCCAGAATTAGCGCACTGAACGCCAGTCAACAATCCTAACACACAGGCTACCCAGAATTAGCGCACTGAATGCCAGTCAACAATCTAACGCACAGGCTACCCAGAATTTGCGCACTGAACCCCAGTCAACAATCGTAACACACAGGCTACCCAGAATTAGCGCACTGAACGCCAGTCAACAATCGTAATGCACAGGCTACCCAGAATTAGCGCACTGAACGCCAGTCAACTATCTAACGCACAGGCTACCCAGAATTAGCGCACTGAACGCCAGTCAACAATCGTAATGTACAGGCTACCCAGAATTAGCACACTGAACGCCAGTCAACAATCTAAGGCACAGGCTACCCAGAATTAGCGCACTGAACGCCAGTCAACAATCGTAACACACAGGCTACCCAGAATTAGCGCACTGAACGCCAGTCAACAATCGTAATGCACAGGCTACCCAGAATTAGCGCACTGAACGCCAGTCAACAATCGTAATGCACAGGCTACCCAGAATTAGCGCACTGAACGCCAGTCAACTATCTAACGCACAGGCTACCCAGAATTAGCGCACTGAACGCCAGTCAACAATCGTAATGCACAGGCTACCCAGAATTAGCACACTGAACGCCAGTCAACAATCGTAACGCACAGGCTACCCAGAATTAGCACACTGAGCACCACTCAATAACCGTAAGGCACAGGCTACCCAGAATTAGCACACTGAACACCAGTAAACAACCTGGCTACAACCTAAACTCAGAATCAGCACACTTAAATGCTAACATAATGAATTAATGCCTCGAAGCTTCTGACGCTATTTAAGGTGATTTTGAAAGGCTGACGGGAAATTTACACTTCAGTTTAAATGAGCAGTAGATGATCCAAACTACTTGGCATATACAGTACAGAGGTGAATATTGAAGTACATTTATCTACTTAGCCCTGCAGTAAAAGAAAAGTACTCGCTCAATGAAATCTGCTGCTGCAGAGCCTGCATTCCATTATCAGCTGGGCTGCACTGGTTAAATCTGTGATATCAAAGCAGCTATTTCTTCTACTGAAAGCTGAGCCTCCTCAGAATAGCGGCCTTGTCTTACTGGAACAAAAATACCGCAGCCACATGCTGACGTACTCCTCTTGTGTGGCAGTAGCACAGGAGAGTGGCGCGTGAGTCCTGGGCCTCGCTGGTCAGCGATACACTGTCAGCCTGTAGCCGAGTGTTAAATTAGGCCGGTGGACTCATCACCTAATTGAAGAGTTAAACTAAGTAAATAAGGAGCGAAAAGCAGCAGAAGTTAATGAGTTGCCGTGACTAGATGGGCATGTACAGCTGGATGGTTTAAGGTAAGCACTGCATGAGCAGGGCAGGCTTATTGTGTGGCCATAGAGCAGCCATGTTGCTTGGTGTTTGCACAGATCTGAGAGCAGTGGGATCACTCTGACCCCGGAGATGATGCGAGCGGAGTTTCCCCTCCCCCGACCCAGCGACTCCAAGGAGGAAGCGGCCAAGGGCGACAGGTAACATTTACTCAACGCTCCGCTCGTACAGACGCACTCACAATTAACCATAATGTCGAAATAAGCATCAGCCTGATGGGCTTTCGGCAGGCAACATGCATCTGCAGAAGAAGTAAACATTCAGCTGCGCAGAACAGGCTCTTCGGTCGTTCGCAAGATACAGATGTGGCCATAAGTATTTAGGCGGTCGCAATTTTCAGTGGCTCTGTGCAGCGCCAGAATGGATTTGAAATCAATCAATCAAGATCCTCTTAAAGGGTGGACATTCTGACTTAATTTAAGGGTTTTGCCTAAAATACTATTTGCTCTACATTGAATTTCACCCATTTTATGCATTACTCTCTCCTAGTGATTAAGTAACTCCAACATAATGGAAAAACTACTATTATTATGAAGGAAATTGTCACTTTTAATACCTTTTTTTGCACATCTTTACTGTCAGTGACTGCCTGAATAATTGGAGCCCACAGAAATCTGCAGCCGGGTCTCACCCTAGGTGATGCTTTCCTCGGCCTGGACTGCAGCTGTTCTGTGGTGCTGGACTGTCCTTGGGCCATTTCCCCTTCAGTAAATGGAATGATGCTCGTTAATTCTTTGATGGGTTGTATAGATTTTTAAACCCGTTCATGGTTTACTTCACTGGCAGTGATGGCTCTTTGGCTTTAATGTTGACGGGTATCAGCAGCATATTCCATATGTTAATCCCTTATAAAAATTTACTATAGTTAACTACAGTTCACTACATTAAAATTGATGTAAACTATAGTAAACTACAGTTGACTACAGTAAACTATAGTTTGTTGCACATATACTGTAGTAATTGAATATCATTGCTACAGTTTACTATAGTAGAGTTTGACTTTTGTGGTTTGCTTTAGCATCACTATAGTAAACTACAGAGTTACTGTAGTATATCTATACTATATCTATAGTAATACTGCAAAAATACCACAGTTGGGATAGTAAACTATGGTATTTTTACTGTAGTATGTTGTGGTATTTTTTCATTAGGGACGCAAATATTTAAATGAGCTTCAAACCTTTTATCTGCTGACTTGTAAACACAGTAATGAGGGAATATCCTTCATCCGGCCCGGGAACAGCTGTGAAGCCGACTGTCCAGTTGCTTTTGGTCCCTTTGAAAGATGGGGCCGTGAATATACATTCCTGTAATTCTTGCATTTTTCATGTTTTGGTTGTAATCCCCGAAAATTGAAGGTGAAATTCTGCCTTTGAACCTCATATTCATTATTAAATTTCATCTCCAAAACGGTGTTATTGATGGTGACAATAACAATAGCTAAATTTAAAAAAGTGCCAATATTAATGGACCAGACTGTTTCTCAGAAGGCCGTGATGTACGGTTTGAATAATTTGGTCTGGCAGTTTGTTATCAAGGTTACCAGATGTGCAGTATCCCCATTGCATGGAAATGCTTCCCCCCATCGTCCAGTAATGTAATGCCTGTGTCGACATGTGTGCCGAGCCTTCGCTTCTACTTGATTGATCTAAAAGCCACATACTCACGGATTCACCAATTAAGAGAATTTTTGAGAATTTTAATAGAGAACTTTCCTATGTTCGTAGTGGCTAGATATAACGAATACGAACAATCGCACGATTTTAGAACCCCCAGGTCCAGCCATATAGATAAAACTATTGAGGAGGTTTCCCTTGTCGGCCAGTTGCTAAAAATAGACCCGGAAGGAAAAATAAGCGTGTCGCGCAACGAACAAGGATGAACAAGTCATCGTCTTTTGGATTCGTAGGAGGTAAATAGCCTGACATATATGACATACAGAAATGATTGCGATGTTTGGATGACTCTACTGTAATAGGATGGTTGTTGACTTGATGTATGTGTGTCATATTTGCATAAAAATCGCTATTCGCTATAATCGCTATCATGTGTACTACGTCACGGAAATGTGTGTGTTTTTTTGGCGAGCGAAAAGAAGTAGGGTTACACACTTTGGCAGTCAAATACAAACATTTCCTGATGTAGTTAATTTTTTTCAAAGGCATCACTGCATTGCAGAGAGATTAATCTATAAGGTAAAGTATTTTAAAGTTATTGTGTGATTTAGGCGATCGTCATCCTATCCAAGATGAGTATGTGGCTAATTTTTCTCTCATTTTCTGTTTCATCACCTGTTTTGACTTTGAGAAATTTGACCGTAGAAAGTGGCCAGAATTCATCCACGAAATGCTCAAACCCTAGAGGAGTATTCAGTCTGTAGGTGGGCAGCAGGCCAGCCTCCATGTTTGGCTTTCATGCTAACACACAGACACACTTTTTCCTGGTGACCATTGACCATTTATGAGCATCTTTTTAATGATATTTTCATATATACTGTATGTTTTTTGTCCCAGAGAAGAGCCTGGGGCTGGATTGAACACTAACATGCTCATCTGGCACCATCACAGTGTAGATGCCGTGTGACTGAAATCATTCTCTCCCTCCTGTTTCCTGCAGGCAGGTGAGAGAGCCGGAGTGTGTCGGCATTCAGCCCAGTAAGCTGGGCTCCAGGGTGCAGACGAGGATGAGGAACTTTAGCGCCCTGGCAAAGACCGACTTCTTCCAGCAGTGAATCACTCTGCTCTCTTATTCTTTTAAATCACTCGGATCTGGATACGCGTGTAAACAAGGTCGCTTCCAGTTCTCTGTACAATATCATGCTGCGGACGAATGGCGTCGTGCCACAGATCATGTTTCCCCCTTTACAACAGCATCATCTTAGTTTTGTTTTCGTAGTTTTTTAAACCATTGTCTAGAGGAGCAGCACAAAAGGTAACTGCGCGATGTGCAAGTCTACAGAATTGACAGCCATGATGGATTTCATACTTTTGTGAACATAAAACGTTTTTCCATTGTGCATTGACCATTTTTTGCTTTTGTCGTGATGTCAAGTTCATTGCAAAAAAATGCAGCTACAATATCTGGGTCATAGTTTTTGTTTCTATAAAAATATTCAATTCAGTGAGTGCAGCCGAATTGCCTCTGCCTTTTAATATTTAGCTGGATTCTTAAAAAGTCTGCATTAGTCCTTAACAGATAGTAGTGCACTGGCTGAATCCCATGCGTTTGAATGATGATGTACTCAGAATTAAAAGGCCTATTGAGCTAATAACAGTCTCAGATCCTGTTAGGATGTCTTATCACTATGAAGAGCGACACTGAAATAAAATTTATATGCAGGGGGATGGATATGCGTAAACCTGAAGTGTCAATAAAGAATTAAAAACATTATTAAAATTGGAGCACTGATTTTAAATGATGATAAATTGATTATGTGGTAAAATTATTGTTTAGTAAGGAAATATTTTACAATAATTGCACACATTTTAGTCATTTATTCCAACATATAGCAATAATTATACAATGTTCTATGTAATCAATTATGTATTGCTATACTGTATGTGCTTAAATACACTTAGATCCAGATGTAGTTTGACTGTAATAAAGGCTTGTAAAAAAAAAAAAAAACTATCACAGCATATTGAAGTTAAAATGTAATTATGAAAATGAGCTCAAAATGCAGACATTCTGCTTTACTTTGATAGTTTTATATCCAAACAGGCTTAAGTGTGGAAGAAAATGAGGCACTTTTATATGTGGTTTAGAGAAATAAGTAAATAAATAAACTGGTGTGTCATGGTTTGGTCCCGCCGGCAGAAGGCAGTGAGCCGGCGGGCACTGGGACCATGTATCCAACACCAAAGGAAGGGACTCAAACGCACCAGCAGAGTAAAATTATAAATAAATATTTAATTTAATGAGTAACAACAGAGAGGAGAGCAGCGGCAACTAATAGCGGGGCTCCAAACCTCACAGAGTAAAAAACACAGAATGCAGCTACACCCCGTTAGGCAGTGCAGCTCTTTTATACTCTTAACAGCACCTCCACCTCAACGAGCAGTAGCTGTGGCTCATTGAGGTGCAGGTTCAGACAGCAGGAGGGGGAGGGACTGCAGGGCAGGACCATCACATGATGGTCAACTTCTTGATGATTTCATAAAGCGAAAACTCACTTTAGTGCTCAGGGTCACCAGAAGGCCTAAGGATCTGTGGATAACCGCTGTGAATTCTAATTTCGGTGAAGAAAAACCCCCAAACACCATTTGGCCAGTTCAGGCTCACCTTCCAGCAGCCAAATCTGTGTCAAAGAGAAGAGAGGAGAAGAGAGAAGACTTCACCAGAGTGAATACACAGGCTTTTCCTACAAAATGTAAAACATTTGTAAAAGGTGGAAAACACACAGATTCAAGTTGAGTTTGCCATGAAACATCTAAGAAAGCTGGTGCAGGTCTGGAACAACATCCAACAGACAGATGAGACAAAGGGCTTGCAGCAATACATATATCAATTGATCATTATTATCTTCATTTAAATTGGCCCTGTAAAATTTGGGTTTATAAATATATAAATATACATGAACTTAAAAAAGTAATGTAAAAATAACTTTGTGTTATATATATATATATATATATACCCAAAAATATATATATAACGTATATATATATGTTATATATATATATACACCCAAAAAAAGTAATTACCTTCGCCAGCGACTTCGCTGACGAAGGTAATGTTTTGATCCCCGTGTATTTATTTGTTTGTGTGTCTGTCTGTATGTGTATCGAATAACTCAAAAAGTACCAAACGGAATTTCATAAAATTTGGTGGGTTGATTTGGCATGACCTGAGGATCAATCGATTAGATTTTGGGAGTGATCGGGTCAAAGGTCAAGGTCAAGGCCACGAAAAGGTCAAAACCGACTTTCGGCCATATCTCGGTCAATTTTTATCCGATCGGCATGAAACCAACGCCAGTGGCGAGGGATTCAGTGGCGTCGGCGAAGGTATGCGCTCTACCGAGTGCCCGTTCTAGTTCCTGTATGTTTCATACTATATTTTTGACAAAACCCTTTATTTAAAGCTGAAAGTTTACGGTGCTTGATTATTTCTTTTCAAATACATTGTAGCGTTCAACACCTGAATGATGAAAAGTGTGTTGCGGTCCAAATACTTTTGACTGACTGGATGTAAATTATGTTGTTAAGTTAGGAGCAATTTGGCATTCCTTAGCTAAAATTATAGGGGGATTATTGTTACAAAAAACAAAATCAAGATCTAACAAAGCATTGAAATTTAAAACAAAATAAAAAAATTAATGAAACGTAAATTGTAATTGTTCACTCATTGAACTTTGAATAGTGAAACCCCCAATGTAGTATGACAAGACATCAGTACAATTTTCATAAATTATCATACAATAAAAGGTTTTCAATAATTCTCCCAGATATTGTAGAGGTCAGAAGCACAGCTCATGGGGTATGGACACAATTTCGGCATTTTTCTGCCATCTTGTGGCCACAAAACAGTGCTGCTAAAAAAAATATGTTCTGAGTTCCAACAATTTGGGATCAAAACCCCACACAGTGACAGACTTTATGCATCTAACTACAACAAATAGTAACAGGTGACAGGGAAAAATTAGGAGCTACAAACCACCCTGATCTGGCAGATAAGTCTGTGGTGTGGAAAGTCACACTTTGAACTCATAGCTGATGAGTGGAACTCTGGGAGATGGAGTTTCCACGTCTCTAGTGCCAAAATCTCCAGTTTCTCTGGTCTCGATGATTTCTAAATGTTCATGTAGAGATGATAACATCACTGATGCGTCGTGTTCACAGTGAAGACGTGTGACCGGTGCCAAGTTTTGTAAGGGAGTTTGGCAGCATGTTGCTATGTTGTACAGTTTGCGTATGGAGCTCCTCGGGGCGTGCATTGCTGTTTGTAAAATAATGTCGCTTAAAAAGGGTACATAATCCCTATAATCATGAGTAGCACAATTAAAAAGAAAATACTAATTCATTAAAGTTCTGAGATTGCAATTGTTGCGGCAAAGCCTGCAGAATCAGTGGGTTCCCTGGACTGAGTTTGAAAACCACTGCGTTACATAAATTCGAGGCTTTTCCATTTATGAAATCATAGGCTGAAAAGTAATTATGAAAAAATCCCGTTTAATCAAAACTGGGTCAAATTGAACCACCAGTCTAACACAATGTAAGTCTAACACAGTGTAGCTTAGATCAGTAGGTCATAGAAGCCCTAAACTTGAACACGATGAAACACACCCCTTGTTTACTTTCATTTTTTGATGTTCACAGCGCAATGTGCAATGAAAGTGGCACTGAAGACGGTCAGAAGAGGTACTCTGCCTCCTGCCCCACAACAGGATAATTACCCTGTTACTCACCACCCGTCAGACCCGATAAAACAGTCAGGCCAGATATTGTCTGTGTCGGCCATGCAGAAATCCTGAACCGAATGCCCCACAGGGCGAACTAACTGGGTCTTGTAACAAACCAAGCTTTCCGTTCAGGTTCTGGTCCATTTCTATCTCACACTGTTACTGTGCCCTCGCTGGCCTCACCGCTTAAGCAGTAAGAACATTCATGTTCCAGACCTTAAACCTGGGCCTGAAATTGCTTCTGGTCTGGTCCTGCAGTGGTGCCACACATTCACCTATATTTAAATTGCACCAGGAGTTGCTGCACATTAATGGTTTGCTGGCCTGTCTGTTGCAATCAGGTTAATAGTCAGCCTTTTCTCACTGGCCTGCTTTAGTATTTTTCTCCCTTTAACACAAATGTGATGGTTTTTCAGAAAAAAAGCCAGCAGAAGGCAATTTTATGTCACATGATCTGTCTCGGTAATGGGAAAGAACTTCAGACAATTATCTCAGTTTCACACCTCGTGGATGATGTTGGAAACCTCGGCGCAGCACTAATTGGGCGCCAGGCGTTTTGATACAGGAACAGAGGCTCTCGCAGAGTCCCCGTGCCGTTGAACAAGCGTGAATTTTGCATACGTGCCCTGCGGCAAGTGTGTAATTAATTATATTACAACAATTGCTCGCATTGTTTTCAAAATTATATACAGTGTTCTGATGAAGACTAAACTTGCTCTGGGCGAACAGCCAGTTTGTGCTTGTAACACCAACCTAGATCTTGTTACTGCCTTGTTCAAGATTTTGTCCACGAGCCGTGAAACACTGGCATTAGCGTACTACTGTAGAACTTTGCTTAGTGTTTACAGTTGTCGTCATCCTGCTCAGTTTACGGCAGAGGTGAAGCACAATGTACAATTCCACAAGTGAGTACTGGAGCTCATGTAAACACACCTGCACGAGACTTCGAGCGCCACACTGTCCTGCCCATATTCCTCTGTGTACACAGTTTGAGAGGCTTTTACACCGAGAATCAGGGCCTCTTCACTGAACCTGTTTAGCAATCATGGCAGATTTTTTACCTCCGCCAATGAGGTTATGTTTTAGCCGGCGTTGGTTTGTCTGTCTGTCTGTTTGTGTAAGATAACTAAAAAATAATGAACACATATCTCTGAAATTCTGTGAGTGGTTTGCTATTACATCGATTTTGACCGCGATCGGTCAGACAATATGGCCGTCACAGCAGCAATCTTGAAATTCTATAATGTAGATACCTTAAACCTATTAGACATGTTCACTCTGCAAGATTTCGACTGTGCTGCCTTGTCAGAGGTTTGCACTCTCAGAGTGCCTCTAGTTATTAATGCACCAGGCTTTTGAAGGAGGATTGTTCAGCCCATTTAAGCATTGGTGCTCAACCATTTCAGTGACCTTGCATGGTGTGTCCATTTAGCTCAAGCTGTAGCGAGCATGTATCAAAAATTTTATGGTACATTGAACGATATTGTTAGAAATGGGAAAATATTTCCATTTTTCTGTAATCTTGAATATGTCTGGGTAGTAGATTAAACTGTTATCCAGATTCCCTTTGTAAAGTAGGCTGGATTTGACTGTGATGAATTGTTATTCCAAAGAGCGGACACCAGGTGGGGCACATGATTCATACGAAAAAACAAAACAAAATCTGCTGAACCAGAATGAAAATGGCCATAATCTTTACAGAAATGGAGATTCACATTTGCTGTCTTTCTTCAGACATTTTTCTTACTTGTTTGCTCTTTATGGGTTTATCATAGGGTTGAGCAAAAATACACCGTTTGTGTTTTGTGCTTTTCAGGTTCTCTGTGGCGGCCTTGAAAAGACAACTATAATTCAGGGGAAATATGGCTCGTATTTCCGTGGGGTTCACTGGCGTTTCATCAGCTGACGTGGAATTTTATTTCAGTCGGACAGAGAAATCACAGTGACATACAGTCGGAGGCCATATGGTGACAACAGGGGAGGCGTAGAGGGAAATGTTGCCTTTAAAAATGTCGTCAGATACCGTGGATGGCATGAATGTGCACTTAAAGTGCTGATATTAAAACTTAGTTCATGACTTTCAATAGTGAGGCCATTTGGTTATTAAATGGCAAAGATGCAGCTCACCAGCTGCACTTAATCAGTATGAGGAAAATATGTTCTGATATTTTAATTGTAGTGTTTTTTTTATTATTATTATTATTGTTATTTTAAATATTTAGTAGATGGATCTGATTCAGTATATGCATGTATTACATTTATGTCCATATCGGCACACATGCACGGGCATGCGCACGCACACTTACGCGCACACGCACACACACATCCCCCATCCCCTCACGAAGAGATGTTTGGAAACTCCATCGCTCTGACTTTTGGTGTGTAAAGTTTGAAAAGTGCACAGACTGAATGGTAAGTAGGAGACGAGGGGTGAAGGGAACGCGGATTTTTACACGTGACTCTTAGCCGTCTCGCACAAATGCATCAGACACCGCGGTTACTGAATGACAGTGCCTGTCCTTGCACTGCTGAATGCTTCCTTTAGGTGGCAGTGTTGCATCTCTAAAACATACTCAAGAGAGGCACTTGACACCTGGCTTATCAAGAGTGACGTGTGCGCAATGAGGTTAACCTGTGGCTGAAGTGCCATACTGTATCCGTGGAAAGTGTTATTCGTGCATAAATTCATTCATTTTTGCATGGCTGCCTAGTTTTACTAATTAGTAGAAATACATTTGCAAGTAAAATTTTGAGTTAGCATGTTTCATCCAGGACAAATGGAGGTTAAAAAACAATTCTGTCATGTGATTTGAATTTCGCTTGGCGTAGTAACTGATATGGCTGAGGTAGCATGCGTCACGAGAGCCTGAGGTGTCTCAGCTTTTCCTGAGAGAGCTTCATCTGCAGGAAACCTGAATGGTCCTCACTGAACGCCAGCATGACTTCTCCACATCGATAAAACGAAACAAGACAAGACAATCCTGTCATCAGTGATTAGATTATTAGCTTCACAAACCCACATCATATGCCTGTGTTACTTTGCTGAGCAATGCGGGGTAGAGATTGGTTGTGTGGCATTGAACAGCACTGACCCAAGCTGATTGGTCAAGGATTGGCCATTGAGCTGCTTAAGGAGGGTGCAGCCCAGGCCTTGTTCCGTGATTCTGTGCAACACGTTTGTCTGCTTTAATTAGCTTCCCCTTCGCTCATCTGACCGTTCAGATGTGACTCCGGTTGGGATTTTTGCTGTCACAACAAGCTCAGAAACGCTGTTTAGTTCAGCTCTTCGCTAATGCTGACCCAATCATGGAGATGATCGGCACTGTACACACACACATGCACAGAGGCATGCTCTCAAACGCACCCCCCTCCCCCCCACACACACTCATGCATGTGCAAACATGCACGCACACACACACGTACGCGCACACACATGCACGCACACATGCATACACACACACGCAGGAACACACACACATGCGTACACACACACAAACACACACACTCTTTTCTCACTCACTCTCAGGACTGTAGTAATTACCTTTTTTCTCGGGGGTCGGAGGTTGTTGGTGGTGTTTGGTGATGTTGGCTTTGTGAGTATTATTATGGGAATTTTACTTACATTTCCACCACACAGCCAAAACAAACACGACACGACCAGCCTTCCAGGATCAAATTAAATATTGGGTCGGGGTAAAAATAATGTGTATCAGCCAGGGAATTGGTCCCCATGACCATGATCCCAAAAGCGCATTATTTTAATCTCGCCTGCCAGCGTCGCAGCTCTTCACAGCTCTGCAGGAGCAAAACGCCATTTCTGTTCCTCTCATCCCGCCGTGAGGAGGTTGTTACCGCAGAGAGAAACGGGAGGGTGTTGACACCTGGTGATGTCAGGCCTTATTAAATATTCCTGGGTATTTCTGCCCTGCCTCTGTATGCTGACCTGCCAAGTCTTAGATATAGACATATTTTGAGTTTTTATATCTTGAGATTTCAGTGAAGGCAGCAGTTCTCTGGCTAGTAAATAACCCAGTGAAAATATGCCAAGCGCTCTATGCATAATTAGTGTTCTGCAAATGAGTGGACTGTGACTGCATGTTTGTGTGCTCTCACTTACTGCTGGGTCTGCGTTCATTCAGCTCTAAAGAGTACACTTGAGCTGTGGGTCTGTGAAACAGTGTGGGCAGTATGTGCAATTATTTGGGTGGAACACTACATCACGTCACATTACTGGTCCTGTGGAGCGGCTGTACTGTATGTCATGAGGGATACGGGCCTGATTCACTGCAGAGTACAGGAGCGGAGGGGCTGTACTCAGCTGCACACAGATCCTCTTAAACACACCCCTCTCCTCACCACATTTCCTTCATCAGACAGCATGTTTCAGGCAGAGGAGCTGCAGAAATGGCCTGGATGAGCTAACTAGTGTTTCTGGAACATTGAAGCCTGTTCCCCATGAGTACGAAAATGAGCAATAAAGGGGGAATAACAGGTGCACTTTAGAGGAACGTTGGGATGTGTTTGAGAGACATTCAATGTCTTTTCCTTTGATACGTCATGTGCTCAACGGTCAAGGTAGCCTTCGCAGTATATCAGCAAATGTTGGGACATGATTGGCGCATCCAGTCACTGCAGCTGAAAATGACTGTGGTCCATATTCCATCTTTCCCCTCCTCCGAGGCTGATCCGGTGTTTTGTTGCTTTAAGAAGGCTACAGAGGAGCTAATTACCTCCGTTTCTGCAGGGAACAGACTATTCACAGGCTCCTTGTCATGGCTACTGGCAACATTTTTACGGTGTGTTTCCTTTTGCCCGGAAGGTTCCTCCCTCTTTATAGAATTTGGATGGACTCCACTCACTGGGTGCCTCTCACTTCTCTTGTTTATATCCCTCCCCCCTCGATTCTGGATTGAACCGGAAGTGGATCTGGATGCCCCATCTTGCTGGCCGTCTCAGAGCGCTCATGTCTGCTGGAGGAGTGAGGAGGGAGCTCTGAGGAGCCGTTGGGGCGGGGGGGTGGGGTGGCGGGGGTTATACTCGAGCACTCCTCCCAGGAGACTTTCTCGTTGAGTGCAGGTTGAATGGGATAAATATTCCGCCCCTACATCTGGCACATTTGAACGCGGCGGCAGAAAAGCAGTTCATGTCTGACTGCCTGTTATTTTTCTCCTTAATGAATCACTGTATCAGAAATTCATGTTCTCACTTTTGACTAGAAGGAAGAATGATGTCCAGTGGAAGGATTCAGGTATTTGTCACGTTTCTGTTCAGGCAGTCTCATCCACAGCCTGTTTTATTGTGTCCCAAATCTCACTAACAGCACCAGTGTTGCATGTGTGTGACATATTAGAGCACAGCGATAGTTCAGGCCACGGAGTTACGCCCAGCTCTCAATCCTGCTGTCATTAGTGACGGTACAGATCGCGAGCCACGCCCACATCAGCTGACCGCTCAGCTGATTCCCTCCAGGCGCTCAATCAGAACGATCTGATATACAACATGGCACATCGCCAGGCGGATATGGCGGCAGAAAATCACGGGTCAAATGTAAAAATGTTGACGAGTGAACTTCCGCACATCCGCGCACGGTCGAACGCCCGCTAATATAATGGCGATTTACAGCAATTTGTTCCAAAACGTGAACTTCAGCTTTGACTCGTTTGTAATGTTTATTTGAATTTTGCGGTATTTTCATGTTCATATCCGTGTATCCACGATGGTATTCGACTGCGGATTTTGTCATGCATGCGTTGGCTTGGCAAAGCTGGTCTCATTACTGAAAGTGCGGATGTCGACAAAAAATCCCCTTCCTTCATCTCATCTCCCAATTTACGACAGTTTTGCGCTACATCAGATCACTCCTATTGGCAAATCTTAACAAGGCGCCGTATTCAAAGATGCTCAGCCAGCCTATTTTTGCCACTTCTCTGCTCATTCGCAGCGCATGGAGGCCCCAGAACAGAGCCATGCTGCAAAACTCAAATAATGCAAGTAAATTTGTTGCAAATGATATAATTTTGGGGATTTTGACAAAGTGGACCTGACTGAAATACATTTCAACATTATTTATTGGGTCTCAGTGTTGAAAACTGTAATGTTACAGCGGTTGAAACATCACTAGCTTTGTCATGGCTGCCAAATGCTGTTTACCTGGTTGTTTCAGGGTGCTAACCGTACACATTGGCTAATCATGAATGGTTTAACCGATGACGTGAGTGAAGTAATGTGTTTCATGGCTTGTTGGCCAGCAGGAGTGAAATACTGTATGTCTCATATAACAGGGGAGTAAAAAGTTACGGCAAATTCAATCAAATTGAGAACAGAGAATGACCCCCCCGAGACAATCTGCTGCAAAGGCCCAGGGGGGGGGGGGTGAGTTACCTCTTTTGCCGGCGTTTTCTAAGAATCATTTTGTTCACCAGTAAGCACCTGCATTGCATGATAATCAGTACAGTGGGTGGTAGCTGGCAGCGAGTAGACCGCGGTTTTCCCTGATGCACAAGGCCACCAGGGGGCGACCCTCTCTTGAGCCCCCATCCCGAAGCACCAGCGTCAGGGACAGTCACGAGCCTTTGGCTGCAGCGACCCCTGGTGGAGTTGGGTCATCATGTCCTGGAGCTGAAGTCGGTGCCTGTGGCCGAGCGCGTGAGGATGAGGAGGGGAGAGGAGGAAGATGAGTGTAACTCTGCACAGTCTGGTACCAGTACAGGGGAATCTGTGTGAAATATCTGATAAATATAAAATGCATATTTTCCATTTGATGTAATGCTGCGGCCATAAAAACACGGCATCCTTGGTTTCTTGAATATTCACGTTATTAACATGTGATAATCAACATGTGGCATCCATGTTCTTAACGTGATAACCAACATGTTGGTTATTACATGTTAACCAACATGTGGTTCACATTATTATCACATGAAAATTTTCCACATGTGACTCAAATGATAAATTTTCACATGTGGAAGTTCGAGAATCACACATGGATTTCACAATTGAATCACAGTTTTTTTTTTTTAATGTGAATCATGTGAGTTTTTCGTAAGGGTTCAGAGGAAGCGATGTCTCAATTCTCAAAAACCATATTTCCTGGTTTCCCCTCTCCTGCTTCCTTGGGTCTCTCCATGCATCCCCGGTGAGATACGCAAGGAAAAGATGCGAGTGAGGGAGAAGAGGATGTAGTTTAAGGGGACTGTCAAGCACCCGCTGAAGGTCGTCCTCCAGTGTCCCCTGAAGTTTGCCAAAAGCTGGCCTCCCTGGACTCGAATCAGGCTGGATCCCTGTCTGCGCTCTCAACTGGAGTCATGTGATATAAAATGGGGTTCCCTGCTGCGCCCTCACATGTAACCCCGATGAGGTCGTGTCCGCTGGCAGGTGGAGTCCCCACAGAGAAGGAACAAGCGCACCATTAGTCTCCGCAGCTGGGGACCGCCAGCATTTAGCCCAGCGATCCTGCTCTGCATTGCAGTCGTTTAAAACGTTCTCATTCTACACCTACGGTAGATAAAGCATTTATCTTTCATGCAATGCCTCATGTAAAACTCCATCTGTGTCTCAGGCAAAACCAAATTAAAAACCTCTTAATCAAAGAATGGCTCTCTAATGGGGCTGAAATTGAGCAAAAGAATTTTGAAAACCAAAAAGACGGCCAGTCCTCTCTGAAGTGGGCCGTAATCAGCAGCGACACAGATAAACAACATCAGGAGCGTCTCGGGCCGTCATCTGCGCTGCCACTTTAAAGGGCTGAGGGAGGAGCGATAAATGTGCGCGTGCTGAAAAACATCATTCTGCTTTTCTGGAAGAATTTGTTAGAATTCTACACGAAAAGAGAATAGTTTAGTTAAGTGCATTAAGCGTAAAAAGAGAGTTTTGCAGGCATTTTAAGGAGTCATTATGTTGAAAGCTTCCCTGAGGGACAATTTAATGGTCCCATATTTTACTCATTTTTTGGCAATTTAAGACAATTTCTCTGGAATTTGTAAAACACAGTTTTGAAGAAAAATTCTGTGATTGCAGCCAGGCTCCAGGCGTTTACTCACCCCCCTCATTAACTAAGCGAAGTCTCCAGTTGGTTCTGGGTCTAAATGCTAATGAGGCGCTACAGTGATTGGCTGCCCCGTCCCCGTGTGAAGCGAACAATGGCGGCCAAAACCAAAAGCTGAGCTGCTCCACAAGGTCCATAATGTCAGGGCATGAACAGGATGGTTAATATAAGCAAAGTTGATGTGAAAACAAAACGACGGCAGCAGGTTCAGCGTCTGCAGATGCCCCGGCGCTCGCATGGGGATTTCACACTGCAAACTCTGGTATAAGCAAGAACAGGACTACGTGGCTTAATTAATTAATGAGATCTTTTTGGAGACTAATTGCTGTTGAACCAATCGTGACATCATTCATCATTCTCTTCTAAAGACGCATATCGTGGAATGCTTTTTTATTGTTTAATTTTCAGCTGGTGTCACTCCCCATACTCAGCAAACACGCGAGTGCGCAGACGCTGATCGCGAGCGCAGATTCGAGCACAACCGAACCCTCCGGACATGCAGGACGCACATGCTGTTGCTTTTTCAGAGTGTATTTCATAAACAGTTATTGTTGTCATCAAGAGTAATAATCTCAACTCTCATAATGACAACAGTTATTAAAACAGCCCTTAAAAACTGCATTTATTGGTCACACCAGAGCCTTTGGCTAATATTTTAATCAGTGAGGTAAAGTATTTGTTAAAATAGTGTTAAAGTATTAATCTGCCCCTGCGGCAGTGCCTCTGCGAGCCTCATCTCTTCGCCTCGTGTCTCGATGAAACTCCTTTTTTCACCTCTACATTGTCCATGTGTGCGAGTCTTCATTTTGCACATTTTTTTAAATCCAGTTAGTATTATAACTTCTGAGTCGATTCCCCCCACTCCATCAATTCCAGCTGCCAATAGCAAATATGAACACGCAGTTATAAATTAATCAGTGAAAGTGATGGGTCCATAAACTAATACTTTGAAAGAATATCATAGAACAATAATTGACGAAATAACTTAGAGAGGAATAAAAAATAAATAAATAGTTAACCACTGGCCAATGAATTCCCATCTTATAAAAACTGCCACAGCGGGTCTGGGCTGCCTGACCCGGCGGCCGTGGCTGCCGTTGTGTTCTCTGTTGAGCAATACTGCGCACAACATTACCGCCGCGCGCGTTTCTGTTTGCAAAGGGAGGAGAATAGAGCTGCACAGCTTATTGTACACTGGTGATGCCCCACAAGCAGCTTCATTCACTCACTGTGCTGCATGACCAGCTTCCTGTCGGGTCACATGGTTAACATAACGAAGTCTGTACTACTTCCTCTAAATGCAACTATGGAGGGAATTGATAAACTTTCAGCATTCACAGCAGTTTCAAGCTTTAAATACTGAGGAATTGATGTTTATCCTTGACTATAAGCCACGGTAAAATGTAATTTCACGAGAACTTTGTGTAAAATTACCTAAGATCTGAGGAAAAGGAGCCAATGACCCAACACTGTTGAGACTCGTGTTTCAGATATTAAGATGAACAATCTCACAGAATTCATTTCATCACCTATTGTGCATGATTCTATTACCTCAATCTTTAGGATATAAGCTTAAACTAAAGTCTGTGCAGGAGGGAAAGGACCCGTTAAAACCTGCAGCCCTCTAGCAAAGGAATTTGATTGCAGCCTGGCAATCGCCAATTTTGAACTTTATTATCGCTTATTTGCTCTCTTGGCTCAATCCAGACGCGATGGTGTCTTGGCGTTCACTGGAGGGAGGCGAGCTAGCTGCACCACAGGCTCCAAATATTACAACTGTATTTGAAAAATTAAAAACTGAGATGTGATCCACTTCTCTCCAGCTCAATTTCATCATGGCTGTAGGTTGGAAAGCTGATTAAATCAACATTAAGGTGGCACAGTCATCTTTTCTGACCTAAAATTACTCGCTGCAGGTAAACCTCCTTATTTTCTGCAATGGCTCAATAAAGCGATGCACATTTTAGATTTTGCGTTTAATGAGTTCGGTCTGAGGATATTTCATAGTTTACAGCAGTAGAATGACAGACCGCATTTGCGCTTCTTTCTTTACCTCTGCCTTCACTGTGGTGTGAGAGTGTTTGCTGTGCTGTGTGACGTTGTTACACGTGCGACACAGTGTCCCACAGCAAACGCTCTGTGTTGCGTGTGTAACAGTGTCCCACAGCACAGCAAACATGCAGTGTCCCACAGCAAATGCTCTGTCGCGTGTGTAACAGTGTCCCACAGCAAATGCTCTGTGTTGCGTGTGTAACAGTGTCCCACAGAAAACGGTCTGCGTCACGTGTGTAACAGTGTCCCACAGCAAACGCTCTGTGTGGCATGTGTAACAGTGTCCCACAGCAAACGCTCTGTGTGGCATGTGTAACAGTGTCCCACAGCAAACACTCTGTGTTGCGTGTGGAAGTGTCCCACAGCAAATGCTCTGTCGCGTGTGTAACAGTGTCCCACAGCAAACGCTCTGTGTCGCGTGTGTAACAGTGTCCCACAGTAAATGCTCTGCATTGCGTGTGTAACAGTGTCCCACAGCAAACACTCTGTGTTGCGTGTGTAAGTGTCCCACAGCAAATGCTCTGCGTCGCGTGTGTAACAGTGTCCCACAGCAAACGTTCTGTGTCGCCTGTGTAACAGTGTCCCACAGCAAACGCTCTGTGTCGCGTGCGTACCTGTGTCCCACAGCAAATGCTCTGTGTCACGTGTGTAACAGTGTCCCACAGAAAACGGTCTGCGTCACGTGTGTAACAGTGTCCCACAGCAAACGCTCTGTGTGGCATGTGTAACAGTGTCCCACAGCAAACACTCTGTGTTGCGTGTGTAAGTGTCCCACAGCAAATGCTCTGCGTCGCGTGTGTAACAGTGTCCCACAGCAAACGTTCTGCGTCGCGTGCGTACCTGTGTCCCACAGCAAATGCTCAGCATCGCTTGTGTAACAGTTTCCCTGAGCAAACACTCTGTGTCGCTTGTGTAACAGTGTCCCACAGCAAACGCTCTGCTTCGGGTGTGTAACACTGTCCCTGAGCAAACACTCTGTGTCGCGTGTGTAACTGTGTACCACAGCAAACGCTCTGCGTCACGTGTGTAACAGTGTCCCACCGCAAACGCTCTGCATCGCGTGTGTAACAGTTTCCCTGAGCAAACGCTCTGTGTCGCGTGTGTAATAGTGTCCCTGAGCAAACGCTCTGTGTCAAACACACGTGACACAGAGTGTTAGCTTTAGGACACTGTTACACACGCGACACAGAGCGTTTGCTGTAGGACACTGTTACACACGCGACACAGAGTGTTTGCTGCCATTTCCTCCCATTTATATCACATGCAAATAAAAAAGCAAGAAAAAACAGGAAATCTAAGGCGTGAAATGATACCCTGCACTACGCTAAAGTGAACGGACGACGGGAACAATGTGTGGAATTACATGACCTCTCCCTCTCACTTCACTGAAAACACACCAATAACTGATGGATTGCGTCATTCCCGGCATTAATTAAGAACCGCGTCAGGCCCAAAATGCTCAGAAGTACGCTCGTACTTGTTAATGCTAAATAACCACCGAATCGCAGGACTCATAGAAAAAAATGAAAAGGAACTCACTTGGCCCTGGCTTTTGTGCGCTTTACCCCCACTCAAAGGTAAATTCAAGGTTTTTTATAAATCTATGAATGTTTCCCAGGTTGGTGTGAGCTCTCACACACAAGTTTCAGACATGCGTCATGGTGACTTTCAGAAGACTGTGAACAGAACAGCTCTGATGTTCTTTAATAA
Source organism: Gymnothorax reevesii (assembly GCA_029721435.1). Taxonomy (NCBI): domain Eukaryota; kingdom Metazoa; phylum Chordata; class Actinopteri; order Anguilliformes; family Muraenidae; genus Gymnothorax; species Gymnothorax reevesii. The sequence continues at coordinate 66,898,665 of CM056587.1, read as the reverse complement.
AAAGAGAACATTACATTTACAGCGACAGGATGCTCTGCTGCCAGTTAACCCTTAGAGCGCTGAAATAAAAATTTTAAGAGTATTAATTATCTTGTGCTGTTGAAAACCTATCATGTAAGATATCAAAATCAAAGCTGTTGAAAACCCATATTATGTGGTGACTTGTTTAAAAGAGGGAGCTCCTTACGGGAGCTCTTTTAAACAAGTCACCACACGATAGGTTTTCAACAGCTTTGATCTTACATCATTGAGCAACAATAACTACTTTTAGTGCTGTAAGGGTTAAAGGCTACCCACAGCTTAGCGAAGAGTCTCCTGTATTTCCCACATTCAATGCATGAAGTAGCATCCCTCCTACTCTGGTCCTGGGGGAGCCATTAAATGTGTGGGCTTTTTGCTCCAGCCGAGCTCCCAGTGTTGAGCTGACTGGCCTGGTACAGGATCGCACCGAGAGCACTCATGAGGAAGCACCGTCAAGCCCACACCGAGGAAGAGTTAACACGGGTCGGGGTCTCCAGATCGGGTGGTTTGATGTGATCCCTACAGACAGAAACAGCTGGAGATGGACGGAGATGTGCAAACCTTAACAAAAAAAGCCCCCAACCCATAAGCGCTTTGTTTCATGCTAGGCCAAGGGCAAGAGGTGGGCTTCATGTTCACATTTAAAATTCATTCAACCCCTTTTCGATATTTTGGTGCATTCGGATGAAGAAAAAAAAAAAAAAACTATGGCACAAGGTCCTTATTTTGCATGTAAGCTAGTGAGGCACAATGTAGGTCAAGTATATATTGGTCCAAGAGAAAACTGAAGGTAATGCTTCATTACTCTAGACAATTGGAAGGGTAAAGTAGAGCAGTAAAGGCTCATAAGGTCTGTGTCGGAGATGTTCATAACGACCTCACCTTAATGCACCCATTTCTGTCTGAGAGCTTCTGCCCCAAACCAGCAAGGGTAGAAATCTGCCACTCACCAATTTGTGATCACATCTCCAATTGTACTAGAAAAAGCCATCTGACGCTCATTTTCTAGACAAAGCCATAGATGTATACTGTAATTCTGATCTAATACACTCCTGGTTCATTCAGACACTGGACACGTATTCAAACCTGTGGAACTTGAAGCCTATTTTAAATTCTAGTGGAGATCGCAAGGTCTCAAACGATCCCAAATTAATCTTGCTGAATTACGGGGAAATGTGTATGAAGTGATGTGCAAGATCTAGATATTGCCCATAAGATGTAATCCTGTGATCATTATTACAAGGTTTCCAGGCTTTTCATATTTTTCACAATATAAGAGTGATGTCACTTAAGTGAACCACTGCAGCCAACAGATACAGAATGTGTGTGTGACATTGTCCTAGAATATGGGGGAAAAAATGTTTTTTATTCTGAATTTTAAAGAGAAAACTTTAGCAAAAATTTAGAGTTTAAGGGGGTAAACTTGCTGACTACTTGTAGAAATGTCGACAAACATTGGGCAGTCAGGGAGTGGCCCCAGGTGGGAGGGGTTAAGAGTATATTTGGACATTCACTGGCTGCCCCAGGGTGCGTATGCCAGAGAGAACAAACACAAACACAAATTTTCAGGACCACGGACAGGGGAAGAAATTCAGCACAAAAGAAAAAGGCCATTCGGCATCGAAAACTATGATGCCCTCTTCCTGATTGGTCTAAATGCATGAAGCCATGAATATTTAATGGTTTGCTTGATGCAGCCGTCACGCTCCATATTGAGCACTGAGACGTCCAAAACAAGAGCCAGTACATGTTTTTGAAATCAGTAACATGACCGAAATACCACTGCTGTCCGTGCCATCCTTGAAGGGTTGTTTGATTATTTTGACAAACTAAACATTTCTTTGGAGTACATGCTTCTGTCATTTATGGTATTGTGTAAACATTCATGGATGTCAAAATTAGCCAAATGTCAAAAAACAGAGGTCGATGTATGTTGATGGCAGCCCGATGACCCCCTTTATCTAATGCCTCTCTACTTCCTCGTTGTACCGCCCCTGAGTACAAATTTAATGCACCCCTCTTTAAGACTATTTAACCTCCTGGTCTAATGCACATGGTGCTGGGCATCGTATAGGGAAGACCTAGTTCTCTTGCTCCTGCGGGCTCTGGTCCGATTGTGCGTATTACTTGGACTTTACTCAATTTATTTTTGTTTTTTTTGATACTTTGCAGTTTTGCGTTCTTTGGATTCTTATTTTCTGGGCTTTGATTCATGTTGTACAGTCTTGGTAACCTTTGTATTTTTCTGTTTCTTGGGTCTGGTTGTTATATTTGTTTACAGTGAGATCTTCTGAGCGTCATTATCATCGGTAAATTCTGTTTATCAGTCTTGGATACTTGGATTTCCCTCGCAGCGGCTTTGATCCATCGTCCTTATCTCAAATACCTTGCTCTTGATCTCTAGTGTTATCTATAGTAGATATTGATGCTCCAATTGTGATGTTAAAGAGCCTGGTCCATGCTCTAACATCTGGCCCTGTCTACCCCATGTCATATTCCCTGAGTGTCGAATGACATCATGATTGCATGCTTGTAATTTTATCAAAATAATATAATCCAGCTGGAGTCCTGGTGGCTAAGTAGCTCTTATTAGTAGGGTGCTGTATTTCATGCCATCAGCACTATAGGTTTAATAGAATCAAGGCATCAGTATAAATGTCGGAAGGGGGAGCATCTTAGACGTTTACACTTTTTTAAGCTTGATTTCACCTGGGAAACAACAATGAGGACATATTTCTCTTTTTTGAGGACACACTGAGACCCATGACAGATACAGTTATGAGTGAAGAGGAAGAGAGAGACATGCGGGTGAAGCCCCTGGAGTAGTTTTGGGGTTAAGGGCCTCGCTCAGGGGCCCAACAGTAAGTTCCTCCCAAGTTCATCTCTCCTGACCAGGTCAGAATCATAAACCCTGCTAGGGGACTGAACCAGCACCTCTTCAGTAACCAGTCAAGCTACCAATTATTAGGCTGCCCCGTCGCCTTGTGATGGGTGGCACGATGGCACACTGGTTAGTGCCGTTGCTATAAGGGAGTTCTGAGTTTGAGTCCCAGCTGACCAAAACCTCCCTGTGTGGAGATTGTATATTCTCTCCCTGTTTGCATAGGCTTCCTCTTACCAGTGTCCCTGACAAAGCCTCTGGCTTTAGAAAGACATGGTCTATAGGAACACTCCTTCCAGTGTCCCAGACCAAGCCTCTGGCTTTAGAAAGACATGGTCTATAGGAACACTCCTACCAGTGTCCCTGACCAAGGCTCTGGCTTTAGAAAGACATACTCTATAGGAACACTCCTACCAGTGTCCCTGACCAAGGCTCTGGCTTTAGAAAGACATGGTCTATAGGAACACTCCTACCAGTGTCCCTGACCAAGGCTCTGGCTTTAGAAAGACATACTCTATAGGAACACTCCTACCAGTGTCCCTGACCAAGGCTCTGGCTTTAGAAAGACATACTCTATAGAACAGTCCTACCAGTGTCCCTGACCAAGGCTCTGGCTTTAGAAAGACATACTCTATAGGAACACTCCTACCAGTGTCCCTGACCAAAGCTCTGGCTTTAGAAAGACATGCTCTATAGAACACTCCTACCAGTGTTCCTGACCAAGGCTCTGGCTTTAGAAAGACATACTCTATAGGAACACTCCTACCAGTGTCCCTGACCAAGGCTCTGGCTTTAGAAAGACATACTCTATAGGAACACTCCTACCAGTGTCCCTGTCCAAGGCTCTTGCTTTAGAAAGACATACTCTATAGGAACACTCCTACCAGTGTCCCTGACCAAGGCTCTGGCTTTAGAAAGACATACTCTATAGGAACACTCCTACCAGTGTCCCTGACCAAGGCTCTGGCTTTAGAAAGACATACTCTATAGGAACACTCCTACCAGTGTCCCTGTCCAAGGCTCTTGCTTTAGAAAGACATGCTCTATAGAACACTCCTACCAGTGTCCCTGTCCAAGGCTCTTGCTTTAGAAAGACATACTCTATAGGAACACTCCTACCAGTGTCCCTGACCAGGCCTCTGGCTTTAGCACTGCAGTTGGTCCCTGGGTGCTGGACTGTGGCTGCCCTCTGCTCCTAAGTAACCAGGGAGGGTCAAATGCTGAAAACAAGTAACCCCACAGGGTTCATTAAAGTAAATCCTCTCTATTGATGTCAGAATCCTATTTATGTGTAAAGAGGTGGAAAAAAAACCTGATTTACCATTGATCCAGAAAGTTAGTTGGGATTGTTGTAACTCTGAATTCCTCCCCTGTTTGGATTTACTGCAGCTAACAGCCTTAAGAATCCTGCTGGTGGAAGATTTCAGGAGAGACATGCATATTAGTGTGTGTGTGTGTGTGTGTGTGGAGGTGTGCTCTCCATCTCGTAATTCTAATCTAAATTGTTCTATATTCTAAAACAAGTGAATCAACATGCAGTCTAATTTAGAGTACAGTGTTACTTAAATTGAACTTTTTAAACAAAAACAAGTATTTAGTAGTTTAAATGTGAGTTATGTTTCACCTGCAGTTTCAACATCAACCGGTCATTGGCCGTCAGTTTATTTGGCAGATAGACAGGTGGCTAAAATTCTGAAAGAGATTAATCATGTGATATGCAATGATTGCTAATAGTGGCATTTTGTTGCTTTTCAGGTGTAAATAAAATAGCCATTAATCGCACTGTCATATGCTATTAGACTGACACATTAAAAAGCATTCAGAAACATTTCAAACAGATAACTTGAGACAGTAAATCATGAAAACCATAAAAAGGATCAATATAATTCTATAATGAGCATCTCTGATTAATGACCTTCTTGCTGCTGATTTTCGATGTGCAAGTGCTGCTAACCACATTTAATGGGATTAATTTATAAGCGTAGCTAATTAATGTGAGGACGTTGAGTTGTAAATAGACTTTCATAACTGGCATATGCAAATTGGCAAGTAGTGATAAATGCTATTTGTTTAATTCTTAAAGTGCATTATGCACTCATAATATATATATATACATATATATATATATATATATATTTTTTTTTTTTTTTTATTTATTTTTTTTTTTTTAACGCATTGATGAATGTTTCATGACGGCAGTGACTGTTCATTGCACCATTTAATTTTCATTTGAATTCACTAGAATGTGTCTTGCAAATGTATAATTATTTGACTTTTCTCCTCCATTGTATGTACTAGTTACCTGCCAATAAATGCACGTAGTACCACATTAGTGCAGCATTTCAGAGACCAGAGGCCCACAACCACTGCACTGATCCACTGAGATGTGAGCTCTCCTGCCACACTGCTGTCCTGAATTTAGCTCAGATATCAATAAGTCTTATAAACAACAGACTGAAACACTCAGTAACACTTGTGACACTCAAAGGGCTCAGGCCTCATGCAAAACAAATTTAATTCATCTAAATATGCTCACCTTGAAAGATCAAGTAAAATCAATGACCCTCTTATATCTTACAGGGCAAAGATGGAGGGTATTTTGCTGTTGAGAAATGTAAGGTTTAATCATCCACTTTTAGTCTCTCCTCAAAATCTATAGGCATCAATGGATAAATGGCTCCCAGTCATGTATGTCAGGGACGTGCAGTCAGGGTAGGCAGTGACTTCTCCTTTTTTATTGCTAAATTTTGTCAACCTGTTTCCAAGTACCATGTCTGATTGTCAATCAATCGATTTGACCTTTTTTCTGGTCAATTTAGCCTGTAATGAAAATTAAGCCTGTAATGATAAAGAGGTGATAGAGACAAAAGGGTTAATTTACCTTTATGCTTTGTTCAAGAGTGCAAGAAAGTAAATCTTAATAATTAATCAGGAAAAAATCTTAACCCTCTCTCTTTTGTTTATTGGATTATGACAGAGGACTGAAAATAAACTCCCTATTTTTTAAAAATGGCATTAAAAAGTATGTGTGTAAGGGGGAAATATCGTAAACATATTGACCAGACATTGAACACCGCATAAGAAAGGTTTTAATATTGGAAGTGTCTAGAGACACGGCAGGTTTTATTGGTACGGCAGTCAATTTCAAGTGATTAGGATTAGGATTCGGGATTATGTTAAGGGGAAGGGTTAGGGTTCGGGTTAGGTTAGGGCAGGGCTTGAAATGGGGACTGCCATACCTCTCTACATTGAAATGCATTGAAAAACTGCCGTACCCGTCGCAACTGCCTTTAATATTTGTTAATGGCATTGCGTTAACCTCCTCTAGGTAAATATGAACAAACTTGCTGTCTCGTGAGCATTTTAAGTTCGATGCACTGATCAATAATATGGATGGAACTGGCACGCCATTCCGCCGTTTAGTCTTGTAAAGTAGTTAATCAATCCTCAGATTGCTTATCAAGCAAAGTAATAAAATCATATCATTTGTTTAACGCGAGGATTCCGCCTACCCCAACTGACCTCAGATAGCACGTCACTGAAGTGAATGAAGATTTATGTCTACACATGTGTATAAAACAACCCCTAACCCCAATCCCGAATCCTTAGCCTTATCCCTTGAAATCGACTGCTGTACCAATAAAAATCGCAGTGTCTCTAGACACTGTTTCATCTATGATCTGAACACAAAAAAAGGATGGTTTACCGTGGATTATTTTTACTAGATTACTACATTTATATCTAAATTATATTTAAAAAATAATAATAATAACTCGAATGTTACACAGATATTATGATTCTCTCAAGCAAGGAAGCTAATTGTTCATCAACCAAACAGGCCTGGTGCGGCGGCTGCAGTCGAAGCGGACCCGCCGTAGCGCTGCGCGGCCAGGATGCGCATAAACACAACGGAGCGATGGCCTTTAACTGGTCAGAAATCCACAGGAGTTGCATGATAGCGACACGCCAAAGCAGTGGCATTATGTATTATTTCATTTTAGCTAATGTGCAGGTGAATCTCTGGCTCAGTTCACACGGAATTATAGCCTACGTCCTATAGCAGCTTTCACACCGGACGCGAAACGAAATTTCGCACGGCAGATTACATTCAAAGTCAATGCAAATTCGCATTGACTTTGAATGTAATGTGTCGCGCGAAAAATTCGTTTTGCGTCCGGCGTAAAAGCGGCTGAAAGCAGTTTTTATTGTTCCGTGTTTGATGCAGCTTTTCTTCCTCTCTGCTGTAAGCAGGAATACGGCGAAATTAAAATTCATTTGGTGCCCAAATCGGATTACGGGGCTTTGTTCTCTGCCATTGTCAACCTCTGCTTTGTCACGCAAACTAAAATAACCTCCTGCCGGCCCCGACGATTCTTAATAAAACAAAATCAATGAAACGTTCTGAAGCAGTGATTGGGACAGAGAAGCCCACAGGCCAAGTCAAGGGTTTCATCATAAAAATTTAGCCAAAACAAAAAAATCTGCTTTGGAAATGTAAAGCTTTGGAGCCTCTGACTCATTTTAGCATCATTGTTTTTAATGAAGACGGCTTTCTCCTGAAAATGTACGCCCGTGATTTTCTTAAATCAAATGTTTGTCCTCAGAAAAATATACTGCATAAACATAGCGCTTTACCTTGACTCCGGACCGAAAATATAAATAATTCCCCGTACAATCCTTATCCAATCATGTGAATGATAATTTTGACTGTGTATGCCTAGAGTACATTTAGAATTCAATCAAATTTAGTTTTAACTCTGATGCTTGAGGGCCACTACACAGAAAATGGATGACACTTTTGAGAACTAATTTTCAGATAGCCTACATGGGTTAACAGCATTTGCCGATAGTCTCCTTTTTACTGAAGTAAATTCACTGTGCTGCCGGAAAAATGTTTGGACATTTTATTTCCCTCCATCAGTACACAGCCGGGGGATAATTGCATATTTTCATTTATCACTCTTAATACCATTGTTTATTATTAATCCTAAATGCTTACCTCTCAACAAATAAATCCATTAACTTGTAAAGGTTCACTGGATTGTTGCTGGACTGTGTACGCAGGCAGCCAGTGAAACTAATTGCTGGATTTGCCTTGTGAGTCAACTTCAAATTAAATAACTCGACTTTGATGTTTTTCTTGCCCGTAGGAAATAGGTTCCATTTTCAGGTGAAAGCAATAAATGTTTAATGTGTTCTTGATGCCAAGATTGTCACTCGCTCACCCGACTACAAAGCAGACATTGTGCATTAGTAAGCCCTCAGTTGTAATCTTGGAAGGTGTGATTTATATTTCTCGCCAAATTGCTATTCGTCCAGGATAATTGGCGATGCATCGTAATGACCGCTATAGTTATATAGCGGGTCCTGGACTCTGAAACTGACAAAAGAGAAAATTGGCTGACATGGGCATGTGGACCCCCTGATGAGCAGACAGAAGTGCGATTCCTGCCTCTCCTCCCGTAAACCTCTCTCCACTCCAGCCTGTGCCTGTGAGCCGGACATGGCGATTATGTGCTTACAATAGCAGCCACTGTGGAAGGCACAGCCGTGCATATTAAACGTGTCTGCCCTGCTATTGACTGCCAGTCCCATGATCCTCTCTCTCCACGGTCATCACTACAGGCCTATCCCAGAGCAGGGCTCACAGTCAACTCAGCTCATTAAGGAAAACAAAAGCATCTTTTATCATTGGGGGAGGGTCAGATTTAGCCCAGAAACAAGGGATCAAAACTCAGAACCCAACTCCCCAACACAATTAAACAGGACACTATCAGCCTTTTGGTCTCCTTAGACTTCTGTGCCTGCAAATGCGGATGGTTGGGAGAATTTTTTATTTTTTTAATCTGTCCTGGTAAGTTACTAATACTATATGTGCAGGTTTCCTTATCCACAGTGTAAATATGTGCGCATCCCAAAGGGCAAATCAAAGTTATCTCTGCCACTTAGGCTAATATTCAATCCCATTTCTGAAAAGGTTTGGACAGTATGGAAAATGCAAGTCAAAAAGAAAGCCCCTTTCAGCTGTACTAAAAAAATGTGTGTACAGGTCTTTTACACATGACTATCATTCTTGAGTATAAAAGCATCCACAAAGGGCCCTTCTGTTTGCAGGAAAGGTGATGTAACACACAGGTAACGCATCCATGCCCAAATCTTTCTGGGATTTGTCCCCGGCAGAAATGTCTAAATAAGTGCAGAAGGAAAGATTTTGGAAAAACAACAGTTTGGTGTCTCGACTCCTGCAGCCAACACAGCACAAGCAGACGACGGCACAGTGTCTCAGAAATGAACCAGCTATGCGTAATTTTTAACGTAACCTTATTTGCACGAAAGTTCTAACTTAGGATGTAGTTTACACGCCACTAACATTTTAACTGTTGCCCCAGCTGAAATAGTTCCAAGGTTGACAAAAGGTACAACGTAAATCTTGCATCAAGCACTTAGTAGGTTTAAACTCCATCGTAAAATAGCGGTCTTCATGGTGCATCGTTTTGAAAGGTGGGATAACTGGGGTGATGAGGAACGAATGATACTGTCTATTTTGCGTTCTCCGAGATAGACTGCACCCCATAGACATTTATGATAACTTTGATTTACACTCGCGATACCGTTTTCCACGAGCTGAGATACAGAAGATAACTGACCTGCTAGCAGCAGACTTGCAACACGACACGGACAGAAACGGAGCTCTCAGCCCTTCCCTACAAATGTCTCGCATTGAGATACTTCGCCACTGGATCATTTCACAGTTTTGTCGGTGATTCAATTCAAGTGCAGAAATCTACTGTGTGTAGAGTAATAAGAACAGTTGCACTATCATTATGTCAGCGTATTAATGACTATGTTAATTTTCCAACTCAACCTGAGCAACAGAACATTACCCGTCAAAAGTTCCACAAGATAACACCGGTTTCCCCGACGTACTTGGCTGTGTAGATGGCACCCACATAAAAATCAATAGACCCAAAGCCTACGGGAATGAGTTTGTGAACAGGAAGGGATTCCACTCAATCAACGCCCAGATTGTGTGTGACGCTGATCTTGTCATGACAAATTTGGTGATGAAATGGCAGGGGCAGGGCCAATAATATTCTTGGCAGCAGCAGACATTGATGCAGTGCACTGGCAGGCAGAAGCTTGTTTTTGCGACAGGGGTGGAGTCGATGATCAGCTTTGCGAAATCCTTCTGCCTGCAGTGGCACTTCAGCACTGTCTGAGGGAATGCCTTAAGTCATCTGCCTGGACAAACTCTGCAAACCGTGCCAGAGTTCTTATAATCGGTTCGCCTCATTAATAACTTAGAATTTATTTCTTCATTGAGTTGCGCTACTTTGTGCTGCTTTGTAAGGATTTGCAAATTGTGTGCCCCAGCTTCTTGCACAGGACCCCCCCCCCCCAGACATAAGCGAGTTACATAATGAATAACTGGGCTGCTTGGTTTTGCGGTTTAAAATATAGAGATCTTTAAAAATGCAGCACCGTCCCAAATGCACACAGCCTCCCCCTGACCCCTTAATCACTCAGAAATTCTCTCCTGTTTGGAGCCGGCAGCCCCAGCTGCCTCATTAGATGCAGGTCTCTGTGGCTCAAGACAGATGTAGCCTGAGAAATTCAAGTGTGTAGCGAAAGCAAATTTTTTTTTACAATTGAATGTGTGTCGAACTTAATGTGTTGAATGAACGGAAACCTGAATGAGTCATCGCTGTTTTGTCAGAGCACAGAGGTTCCACCCTGCTCAAAACCTGCTCGGATAAATCACTGAGTACTAACTGCTGTTGCGCTGGTCTCTCCCATGATGCTCCATGGGTAAGAGTGGGGTTTTCTGTTCAAGATTTTAACTTGGACTAAAGCAAAACAGAGAACAACAGAGCCAGTGGCTATCAAGCTGTAACATATTGAGCCAGAATTTAAAAATAGCTGTGCATTTTTATGCGGCTGCAGCAGTAGAACCATCTTTTTCCATGTTCCAGATGAGAGATGCACATGAAACTCCCTGATTTGGCAGCCTGTATATTCCTCCTCACAGATTAATATTGTCCAATAGCTCTTAACATCTAGAACTCCAATGTGAATCTCTCCTAATTTCTTGATGTGCTATTTAATAAAAAAAAATTCCATAGAATAAATAATACCCATTCAGTATTCGCAAATTTGTCACTGTTACAATGTTTCCAATCATCAAACTAAGTTTTAATATTAGACAAATATATCGTAAGTAAACATAAATAGCAGTTTTTACACAATGATTTAATTTATTGTGGGAAAAAAGAGATTCAAACATACCTGGGCTTATGTGAAAAAGTAATTGCCTGCTTTGTTACAAAATCAATCAACTAAACAAATTAATTCGATAATTTTAATCCGTTTCCACACGTAAACCCAGGCATGATCACTGCAAGCCTTGTTGAATCTAACCATCCCTTACATAGAGCCTGTCAGGGAACGTGAAGTTGGCAAAAAGCAGCACATAATGCCATAATCTAAAGAAATTCAACAGAAAAGAAAAAACAATGTTATTGACATATGTCAGTCTGGAAAGGGTTACAATGGCTATGGTACTCCAGCAAAACCATGGTGATGGCCAGTATGTAAAAATGCAGAAAACTTGGAACAGTGGTGAGTCTTCCCAGGAGAGGTCGTCCTACCAAAATTCCTCCAAGGCTGCATCGCCGGCTCCTCCAAGAGGTCACAAAATAATCAAAACTAACATCTAAAGAACTGCAGGCCTCAATTGCTTCAGTTAAGGTCAGTGTTCATGACTCTGCAAGGAGGAAGAAGCTGAGCATAAATGGCATGGGATGGCAGCAAGGCCAACACTGCTGACCAAAAAGAACACGAAAGTTCCTCTCATATTTGCTAGAAAAAATCTTAATGACCCCCAAGAATTTTGGAATAAAATTATTTGGACTGATGAGTCAAAAGGAGAACCTTTTGAAAGACATGAGTTTCATTACCTCTGGCATTAAACTAACACAGAATTCTACAATTAGAAAAAAGAAAAGTCATATCAAAATCAGCATTTTGTGTTTACTAGTTTTCAATATTTGCAAACAGGAAAAAATGTATATTAATCCACTAAATTTGACCTTTGATTATAATTTTGGAAATGAATAAATAAATAAGTAAATAAATAAATATTGTCCTTCTGCTAAAATCAGATGAATGCATTGAAGCAGTCTTGGTTTGTACGACATGCAGTTAGTATACAGAGCTCCATCATTAACCACTCTAAAATATGAGCATCAATCTTTAATCATCAAGTCAAAATGAGCTGACAAGACATTTGACGAGAAATGAGAGGGAGACTTAAAGCTGGGATGAGTGAGGCGACCCCATGACACCAAGGATAAAAGGCTGGTCTCAGGTGAAGTATAGGATTAATCTGACCTGAGCTGCACTTTCACCAGCTCTTCGAAGTAAAAATTTTTCGTATCACAGCTCCACAACTAGTTAATCAAATGATCCTCCCAAGAGGAAAACAACGGCCAATTTCAGCCGTCCGCTTATAAGAACCAGCGAGAACTTCTCTATTTTGATCGACATTTGTGAAATAATGTCGGTAAAGCTTTAAATAAAGGAGCCATTGAAAATCTACCACAAAGTTTTTCATCTTTGCAGTATAGTGTTTGGGTTTCATCATCTATTTACTGTGGCAGGTGATTAAACCGTAGCTCAGCCGTTCTCAGAATACCAGTCTATGAGCTTGAAATTCACAAACAATTCCAAAAGCAATGCACTGTTCTCTCACCCCCGCAAGAGTTTCAAAAGCCTTTATACTTTTGAAAAATACAGTATATGGAGATTAAATATGCACTGCATTCCAAGCGTAAATGTAAAAAAAAATCAGCTCTTACAAAAATATCCTTGACAATTTAATGGCAGCAGTCCTAAGTGGATGTGCTTCGGAGTTTTGTTCCCACAAAGCGTTTCAGGCATACCAATCTTTGCTAAGGCCTTGACACTGAAATGAACCCTGCTTCAGTTAAGATCTGAAGAGCTTCGTTTGGCAGCTATTTGTCAGAATTAAGGGTGAACCACTCCCTTCAGTCGGGGTACGAATGTTTAACCCTTTCAGCGCCGTGGGCCAATGGTGTAAGATATCAAAGTCAGATGCTGTTGAAAACATAACATGTGGCAACTTGTTTATTTATTTATTGCCACATGATAAGTTTTCCACAGCTCAGAATAACTACATTTTTAATTCCTTGAAAATTTATTCAGAGCTCAAAGGGTTAAACTACACATGTGGCTAATTTTCTTGCATCTGTTGTATCTGCTGAGTAAAGGCTGATCCAGCCTCAACATCAGTGTTCTGGAAGTTTTTAGATTCGGCCTCATTCACTGATGACGAAGCATTTGCACGCATAAAAAAGTGAACGATTGCTGCATGTTGTCACAAATTTGAATTGCTCGGTCCCAATTCTTGTTTTTGTAGAAATATGGACAGACCTATATCACGGTTAGATATTACGGATAGCTCTGCCACCTCAAAGCAAGAAGGCCATCGGTTCGACTTTGTCCTGGGGGATTTGTATGTACTGTGTGTTCACCCTGTGTTTTCAAGGCATTCCTCACGGGTTTCCTCCCGTAGTCCGAAGACTTACATGTCAGTCTAATTGTAGAGTTGGAGATCCTGAATTGACCGCAGGTATGAGTGTGTGAATGCATGATGTATGAGCCCTGTGACGGACTTGCAAACTGTCCAGGGTCTGTGTCTTTCATCAGAGCTGCTTGTTATTGCATTTGGATAACAGCCCAATGGCAGTATCACAGGAAACATTATAGAAACGCTGTTATCAAAAACGTCCTCCTCTAAGCCCCGGGATTGTTGAGCGAAGGTTTGATATGATTCCCATTAAAGATATTGCGATTTTTAAAAATTAAGAGTTTGGCCTGATGATGGCGCTACAGAAAAGGCCGTAGGGTCACGAAAATCAGTAACTGTTCTTCTCTATACGCCAGCAACAATCTAAAGAAGTGTGACTTGATTCCCAGCAAAACTGGGAAAAACTGTTATAAAACTGTTATAACATCAGGAAATGGGAAGTTTGACCTGAATGGTGGCGCCGCAGGAAAGGTTGCACTGTCTCACAAAACAACGAGTTTCGTTTTCTACGGACCAGGAGTAGAAATGAAAAATTTCACATGATTCCCATAAAAATGGAAGAGTTCATTTGCAAAAACAGTCACGTGCATTTTGATTTATTTTTCGAAATCATGTTTTTTAATTGTGTACGTCATGGAATAGCAATCAAATTAGAGTTTGGTTATTTCAGGAAAATATCTTAAATTTTTTACTTTTCTTAAATTATGTTTTTGGATTGTTTAGACAAAGGAATATTCATCAAACTGCTGTTGGTATATTCATTTTAAGATTGGCTTTTATCTGCTTTTGCATATGAACTCTTCAATTGTTCACCTTATTGCGCTAAAAGAAATGATCCCAGACGGCAGCAAAGGTGAATGCATAATATCCTAGAACATTTTGTTTCAGGAATAAAATTATTCTAACACCATACAACTGACAACCTTAAGTTACAGCCGTCTTCCCACTGCTCATCCTACACTGCATACATACTGAGGAAGCAAAAAGGAGAGAGAGAGAGAGAGAGAGAGAGAGAGAGAGAGAGAGAGATCATAAACATAAACAATAAGGCTTTTTATCCTTTCTCTTTCTTTCCAGAAAATACTGTTGGAATCAGAGTGGAATATATTTAGACCCACCAAAATATTCAAGTTGAAAGATAATATTGAAATTACTTTGAAAGGACAGGGATGAGAGAAACAGGGTCGGTCATGAACTGGAATGACATTCTCCTTCTGCAGGGAGTTTGCTAAATACTCTGTAAACAAGAACAGAATTTATAACGACCCAGGACAGTGCGGTCAGACTTCTCTACAAGTACGCTGAATTCCTTTTACCTTCCATCGATCAGAAAAGCTGATCTGTCACAGCCCTGCACACCATTACCATGATTCAGCCACCTCAGAGCTCGATCGGGTGTTTAATAGCCGAGTGTCTCCCAGTTATGATTGAGGGACCCTCAAAAACTCAGGCCAAAAAACACAACTGCAAACTGCAAGACCGAATACTGATCTTTCCACACAGAGAAAGTGTTATCGAATAATTGCAAGCAGCATCCGTGCATTTGGAAAAGCCAGCAGAGCTACATTTTAGATGGAAACAAATGCATGTCCACAAGCATTATACCCCTCCCGCCCTCACAACTGCAGAGTAGTAGCACTCCGTCCTGGGGAACCCCTGCTGGTTTCTGTTCCGACTGCAAACGTAATCATAGTTTCAAGCTTTTAATTTTTCTTAATTAGGTCCTTTTCATATTTAAAGAGATTATTTACCCTCTTTAGCCTCTGTAATCCAAAACAGCTACAGCTGAACGCCATGTGGAATAAAACTGTGCTTTATTGCAAACATTTGCAAAAAGGGTAGACATTTTAACTTGACTGCCGTAATGCTCTTGGTGCCCAGGGATGTTGAAAGGGCACCAGAAGAGTGAATAAAAGTGGAGGACTGAGGTGAGAGAACGTGATGTTTATAGAATAAACAAAGTTCATGAGAAACAGAGTGTAAAACTTCACAGGGATAAACTTTGAAACCAAATGTATGTGCTCTGAACTGAAAGGTGTTGGAATGCAATGCTACCTGCCTGTGAGAGGGAAAACTAAAGTGTATATTGGACAGGGAATGATAATGAACTGATATGAACCAGGTGTGACCAATCAACAAAGAGGTATAATTGGATAATTAAGAAGGCTGCTATTCAATTGAATACACTGCAAAGACAAGATGTTTAATGTTCAAACTGAGAAACTTTTTTATTTTTTTTGGAAATAATCATTAACTTAGAATTTAAAGGCAGCAACACATCGCAAAAAAGTTGGCACAGGGGCCTTTTTACCACTGTGTTACATCGCCTTTCCTTTTAACGACACTCAGTAAATATTTGGGAACTGAGGAGACCAATTTTTGAAGCTTTTCAGGTGGAACTCTTTCCCATTCTTGCTTGATGTACAGCTTAAGTTGTTCAACAGTCCGGTGTCTCCGTTGTCGTATTTTACGCTTCATGATGCGCCACACATTTTCAATGGGAGACAGGTCTGGACTACAGGCAGACCAGTCTAGTACCCGCACTCTTTTACTACGGAGTCATGCTGTTGTAACACGTGCAGAATGTGGCTTGGCATTGTCTTGCTGAAATAAGCAGGGGCGTCCATGAAAAAGACGTTGCTTGGATGGCAACATATTTTGCTCCAAAACCTGTATGTACCTTTCAGCATTAATGGTGCCTTCACATATGTGTAAGTTGCCCATGCTTTGGGCACTAATACACCCCCAACCTCCATACCATCACAGTTGCTGGCTTTTGAACTTTGCGCTTATAACAGTCCGGATGGTTCTTTTCCTCTTTGGTCCGGAGGACACGACGTCCACAGTTTCCAAAAACAATTTGAAATGTGGACTCGTCAGACCACAGAATACTTTTCCACTTTGCATCAGTCCATCTTAGATGAGCTTGGGCTGAGCAAAGCCGGCGGCGTTTCTGGGTGCTGTTGATAAATGGCTTTAGCTTTGCATTGTAGAGTTTTAACTTGCACTTGCAGATGTAGCGACGAACTGTAGTTACTGACAGTGGTTTTCTGAAGTGTTCCTGAGCCCATGTGGTGATGTCCTTGACACACTGATGTCGGTTTTTGATGCAGTACCGACTGAGGGATCGAAGATCACGGGCATTCAATGTTGGTTTTCGGCCTTGTCGCTTATGTGCAGTGATTTCTCCAGATTCTCTGAACCTTTTGACGATATTACGGACCGTAGATGATGAAATCCCTAAATTTCTTGCAATAGCTCATTGAGGAATGTTGTTTTTAAACTGTTCGACAATCAGCCCACGCATTTCTTCACTAAGTGGTGACCCTCGCCCCATCGTTGTTTGTGAATGACTGAGCATTTCAGGGAAGCTGTTTTTATACCCAATCATGGCACCCACCAGTTCCCAATTAGCCCGTTCACCTGTGAGATGTTCCAAATAAGTATTTGATTGAGCATTCCTCAACTCTCTCAGTCTTTTTTGCCACTTGTGCCAGCTTGCAGGCATGTTGCAGGCATCAAATTCCAAATGAGCTAATATTTGCAAAAAATTACAAAGTTTACCTGTTCGAACATTAAGTTACTTGTCTTTGCAGTGTATTCAATTGAATATAGGTTGAAAAGGATTCGCAAATCATTGTATTCTGTTTCTATTTACGATTTACACAACGTGCCAACTTCGCAGGTTTTGGGTTTTATACATGGCTGAACTTTCTTCCCCTTTTACATAATGCAGGTTTGGATTATTATTGTTTGCCTTGTTGTTTAATCTGTAATTAACCATCAAATAGCAATTTTTGGTGACCAGGTGTGCATGCTTGAGGAAGCCAATTGAATGCCATATTTCATTTTCAAATTCACTTGTTTTTATGCCTCTAAAACCACTTGCAATATAGTACAATCTGCTTATGGAATTTGTCCATGTGTGGATAGCTACAGTATATGACTATAACAGTACTTGGAACAAAAACCTGCATACACAGACTGACATTAAGAACCACTGATGTTGGCTGTTGATGGTTTTGTTATCTGAAGTACAGCGCCCTCCATAATTATTGGCACCCATGGTTAAGATGTGTTCTTTAGCTTCTCATTAATTCAGTTTTTTTCTAAATAATATAGGACCACAATGAAAAAAAGAGCAAAATCCAATCTTTAATTCAAGTGCATTTATTCAGTTGGAAAAAAAAATCCCACCTAAAGAAATAATTCTCTTACATCAAATCATATGTGCCACAATTATTAGCAACCCTGATGTTAATACTTTGTACAGCTCCCTTTTGCCAACAAAACAGCACCTAATCTTCTCCTATAATGTTTCACAAGATGGGAGAATACAGAAAGAGGGATCTTCGACCATTCCTCTTTGCACAATCTCTCTAAATCATCCAGCGACCTGGGTCCTCTCCTCTGCACTCTCCTCTTCAGCTCACTCAACAGGTTTTCAATGGGGATGAGGTCTGGGGACTGAGATGGCCATGGGAGGAGCTTGATTTTGTGTCTGGTGAACCATTTCTGTGTAGATTTGGCCACGTTTAGGGTCATTATCTTGCTGAAAGACACAGTGACGACCCATCTTCAGCTTTCGGGCAGAAGCCACCAGATTTTGATATAAAACGTCCTGGTGTTTCAAAGCGTTCATGATGCCATGCACCCTAACAAGGTTCCCAGGGCCTCTGGAAGAGAAACAGGCCCACAGCATTACCGATCCTGCCCCATACTTCACAGTGGGCATGAGGTGCTTTTCTGCATACTCATCTTTTGTGTTCCGCCAGACCCACTTAGAGTGTTTGTTGCGAAAAAGCTCTATCTTGGTCTCATCTAACCAAAGCACCCATTACCAGTCTAAGTCCCAGTACCGCTTAGCGTTCTCCAGACCTTTGCGTTTATGATTGTGAGTGAGAAAAGGTTTTTTCCATACATGCCTCCCAAACAGCTTGTTGGCATGTAGCGCTTGATGGTTGTTTCTGAGACCTTGTGACCCCAAAATGGTACCATTTGTTGCAATTCTTTAACAATGAGCTTTGGAGAACTTTTAATTTCTCTTACCATCCTCCTCACTGTGCGCGGTGGCAAAATAACCTTGCGTCCTCGTCCAGGCTTGTTACTGCTCCAGTTGTTTCAAACTTCTTAATTCCTTTGACAGTAGAAACGGGCAAGTGCAGGCGAGTGGCTATTTTCTTGTAGCCATTACCTGACTTGTGAAGGTCGACACACATCTGCCTTACTTGAATGGTGTGTTCCTTTGTCTTTCCCATGTTGAAGAGTGGATAAGAGAAATGGCCTCTACGTCACATCATATTTATACGCCAGGGAAACAGGAAGTGATGAATTACTAATTAAATGTTCCTAGATACTCTGATCAATTTTGTAAACTACTGTAGAAATGACAGAAATACTTCAATTACATTTATTTACTAGGAATTGTTAGGGGTACCAATAATTGTGGACAAGTGATTTTATGAAAAATAATTATTTCTTAGTCAGGAATTTTTTCTGCCCTTCAAATTCACTTGAGTTGAAGGTTACATTTTCAACAATTTTCAGTGCGAGAGTATGCTTCTGCAATAAAAATAGAATTTATTTTAAGGCTTTTAACACATCTTAACCAGGGGTGCCAATAATAATGGAGGGCGCTGTATGTCCTTACGCGTTAACATTGAGCACAATGTTCTGGAAAGGTTATGCCACTGCTGCATTCTGGGTAGGGATAGACTGGGGAGTCCAAGCGTGCAGAATTTTGTGAAGTTGAGACCCAAAAATCTAAAGTTATCATAAAAGACAGATCTAATCATTTTCCAAATCCACAGCATACTTTTATTTAATGAAATGTTATGCCTCAGTCCATAGTTGTGGGCGTTTAGCTCTTCAAAAACAACATTTTTATACTTTTTGCTCTCCTGCTTGCTGTGTAAAAAAAAGGCACATAAAAAAACGAATTTCATCGTTTAATTAATTTTTCAAATTGAGGATTTCATTTTATCTTATTTTTTTATTTTTGAATGATGACACTGTGAAGTCTGAGATCAAGATAGAGACACCCAGATTGCCACCAAGTATTTTGCACCGTGAACCAAACTATACATACATTTGATGTTATTCCGTATGTCACGGTTGACTCATATACATGTTTGGATATTTGGTCATTTATTACTTTAATGCATCTGCTGGTCTTGCACAAGCCTGCCTCTCACTTTGCACCTGCATGAATTTGCATTCTATTTCCGCAACACTTTGTTTACTCAAACATGGCCATCAGAAGTCGGGTGTGTCACTGCCGGGGAGCTGTAAGTGAACCCGTGTCGGGAAGACGGGGGGGCAGGTGATGTCTGTGGCAGCTCTGGTGAAGGATGCGGTTAGCTGCTGATTCGCCCTAACTGCGGCGCGAGCCGAGACTCGCCATCCGTGCCAAAGGTTTAACGGCGAGGCAGGCAGGCCCTCTGTGCTGAGGTCGCTCCCTGTCATCTGTCGAGGTGACGGACAGCTCCCGCTGACATTTAATCTGCTCGAGGTAATGAAAGAACCGCTCGCGGTTGAAAGGTGGCAGTAGGCCTGGCCCCGGAGCATTCAAACAGATGGGGGTTTGGGGGGGCAGGATACTCCAGTGAAATGCAAACAACTGTCTGCAGCCTGGTCTCCTGGGCCTCTGATCCTCACACAGTGAACACCTTTATTTACTGCTGTATATTATGCAGTGTCCACCCTGTAAGATATTCAAAGAAGCAGTCAGTCAAGGGCACTTCAGAAGAGTCCCTTTGGGGATTTGCGTGTGCGTGCGCGTGTATGCGCAGAATCTTATTAGCGCGCTGACTCCGGGCACCCGGCTGCCTGCTGGAAACGCAGCTCTTATGATTCTGCTCACGTACCGAGCGTCCAGCTCTTCCCCCAGGTTCTTTTATTGTTCCTTTGACAACACAAGATCCCTCAGCGCTGCGTGTGGATGCTGCTGCTCGAATTCTGCATGAAAAGTGCAAAGTCGCTCGGCCTTATCTAATACGCCACCATTGCTCTCACTTAGCCCCGTAATAATCACAGCAGGTATCTCGTTGTGGAACATTTGCGAAGCCAAAGCTCCGTGCCCAGAGCTTTTGTAGAACAAATTCCTTTTGCAGTGCGCCCAAGTCATAAAATTACACATTTGAAGATGAGTAAAGCTAAATTGGATTATTTAAGAGCAGGAATCGATACTTCAAATCTCATCCAAAATGTCTCATGGAGGCCCTGACTTGGTATTGACACTGGGATTTGTAAAGGGGACACACTATGCCATTTTTGCTTTGCAAATACAGAGAAAAGTTTGCATACATGCTTCACTATAATGACAACCTTCACAGAAAGCAGTTGAAGGCAAGAGAGAAGTGTGGAACGGATGAATGTGAGGTTAGCAGACTTTCTGGCGAGCTAAAACACAATACTTGTGACCAAACTCAACAGGACAGTGGTCTCTCTGACTGTCAGCGGGGAACCACAAAAAGTCTACAACTGCTGACCAATTAGTGAGCGAGCGAGGTACCCAACAAAGTCAGACAAAACAAAATAACTGACCAGACATCCAAACCAAGACGAAAACGCCCCAGACGCCTGAGGGCAGTGATGGCTCCATTTGGGAACAAAACCATGGCAATAATCGCACAAATATAAAGCGACAAAATATGGTAGTAGAATGATGCTGGTGCGTCAGTGCCCTATGTAGCATGCCCTTTGTACTAATTAACTGTGAGATAAATAGGTACAGCTGACAGCTAACATTAGCACTTTCGAACGGAGCCAGTGAAGCAACACAGGACCACAGGATAAACTGCTTCCTACTAACCATTGTGTTAAGAGTAATTTAGCAGCAAGCAACAGCAACTCTAGAGGTCAATATAAACTGCTGACCTCGTCGGTGAAATGGGCAAAATGGGTTAAAGTTTGTTCTCTCTGTCCATTTTATTGATTTATTCATTTGTATTTTTTTGTGAACCAGACTTGGCCAATTGGAAAGACTGGACTCACTCAGAATATCTGAACTGGCTGGACCTCATGGAGATCACTCCTATAAAGACTGAGGCAAGTTCAGTAACCAACCGCAATGGCGATGCTGGGACGGTTTTCAGTTGGTGTGTGTGTATGTGTGTGTGTGTGTGTGTGTGTGATGGCACACACTACAAACTACAGGAGAACTACTCAAAAACTACTATAAAACATCTATGAAATCAGTTTGGAGGATTTTTGCAGGTTCAATCCAATTCAACGTTATTTATAAAGTACTTTAAATACAACAAAGTTGGCCAAAGTGTTGTACGCAGGCAAGATGTTGTATGTGGATGTGTCTGTTTCTGGGCTGTTCTTGTGAACACCACTGCATCACAACTTTTCAAGATGCAGTCATGAAACATTAAAGGTGAGCAGTTAGAGTAAAGCTGGAGGTTGAGTTTGAAGATGGGCGTGGTCTGAGTACGCGCTCGAGGAACGTGTTATAATGAACACTGCTGTACTGAAAGCAGTAGCAGCATTGCGGTCATGGCTGGTGCATCACAATTGGGACCACTACAGGAACGGATCTGAAACCATGAATTCCTCAGATTTCACGGGACAGATTTCTCAGCTCTGTTAGAATTTTCAGTGAGGACATCACGTACTCTGATTAGGTGTGACTGTAGACCTGCTGTATGAAGTATTTATTCTGCTATCGGTTGTTCTATCTCTGCGTCAATTGGATCTGATACTGCAGTACAAACATTTCACCTCAGCAGGAGAGAGAAATTAAAGAGAGGAAGATTTTATGATTCACAGTCATTGGGAATTAATTGAAATTTGAATCTAATAATTGGAATTGCCTGTATATTGACCTTCATTTTCACAGCTACTGGGGCAGATCAATGTAAATATTTATACATTTGATTCTATCGGGGAAAGCATCAGAATAATGGTTATTTACCAGAAGATTACTACATTATTTCACAAATAAATGTTTACTTAACTAATTCACTCCTTGCATGACAAAAGCACCTCCCCCTGAGCGTGAGTGAGGACAGCCGGCTGGAGCTGCCGTTGATTAAATGAGTCAAACTGTAATGTAGATGGAGATGCCCCGCAGGAATCTAGCAGCTCAGCGAATCACAGTGGCACAGCTGGTCACATGTTTCCATGAGGGCGTGGCTTCACAAATGTCACCTGACAGCGGAGAATGATGCAGTTCAGCTCCCAACCCCCATCCCCCTCCCTTCGCTCCCTGATCGGTATGAGACTCGTGACGGGGGGGGGGGGGGTGGATGCTTGACTGTCTATCTCATCTCTTGATGTGTAAACGCTGCAGAAGAGGCGAGATCGCGGTGAGTAAATGTTAATGATGTTCTGTGAAACATACTGCGCGACCAGCTTTGAGCTCAGCACAGTTCCTCTCCCCGTGTCACTCCCTGTGAGAGGTCACTGCCGGCCATGACAGGACAGGCCTGCTGCTGAGGCTCCATCATTTGAAGTTGGGGCTGAATGTGTTTGATATGCAAAGGAGAATCATGCTAAAATGTCACGGCAGAACTACTGCCTGAGGCCTGCCAAAAAAAAGTGCAATATATCATGTACTAACTAGTAGTGTTTGAACACAACTACGTATTTATCTTTTCTGCCGACAAAAATTATGTACTTTTGAATTTGGATGACACAGGAGGCAGCACAATTTAAATTTACTCTTGTGAGAATGTTTCATGTATATTAATAAAGGTTCACACATGTTGATTAAAAATTGGCCATCTGTGCATTTTGACAACGTCACACTTATGTATTCCTGAAACTACTGCTTATTCTGAACTTTGTATGAAAGGAGATATTTGGCGCTCGTGGGATAAAGAATTTCCAAGAAAATGTAAAGCTGGTGCCCTTGGAAGCGCCCTGATGAAGACCTCATAGGTTGAATCTTGTCGGTTTTTTAAACTGTTTAGCCTTGTTATAATAAAGGCTTTTTATTCTTCTAGCTTCTTTTTGATATAATTGTGTTCCGAGTGCCAGGAATTCCAACTTTTTTTGTCATTCTGAACTTCATAGCCCTGCAGACTCTTGATAGTAAGTTTCTGTTGTGTAATATGTGCTAAAAGCTCCAGCACTGGTAGAAAAAGCTTGAATTTAACAGTTCAAAAAATTTACAGAGCTCAAATTGTCTGTGTCTTGTATTAAAATTAGTTGGATGATTTGAAATGTTTAAATAGAACAAATACACAAAAATAGAGGAAATTGGGAAGGGGGCAAATACCTTTTCACAATGCTGTAACCATTGCTTAATAGTCCCCGTAATTATGGAGAGGTGTTGTCATAATGAACGCACTGCGAGGTAAAAGTCTAAAGGGCATCTTTGCAGATGGAGATGTGCCTGAGGCTGAAATCTGTCACCCATGCGGACAGGAAATCGCTCATCCCAGCTGCACAACCAGATTTTTGCCTCCCCCTCTCAGTCTTTCCCGAATAATGGAGACGTGACGCCCCGATCAGAGTGAAATAGCCACACAGCTGTCGATGGGTCCGATCCTGCCAAAAAGCAGCCATCATTAACGCACTCCCTCATCTCACCGATGTGTCAGTAATTACCGATGGTGGAAAATGGGACTGGATACTGTTTCATTTGCCTATCAGCAGGTACCAAAAGTCTACAGGAATTGAGTATTATTGTTTCTCATAACGATAAGACTAGAATTTTGAACTGAATTTATCTCGCACACCTGCGCTGCTGCTGTTTACCCTGGAATACAAAGTTTATATCAATGGATGACGGTGTTTCATGAACAAAATGCAGCAACAATAAAATTACTTATTTATTTTATGGGTTCACAGGTTCCTTTCACTATTTTTTGCATAACAAACAAAAATGTAAAATGCATTATTATGTTTCAATTATATTTGTCATTCATGCCACGGTGGGTCATTATACAAAATGGGAATTTTTTTTACTCTGGATTAAAAGCAGTGCAAAGTCAGTGAAGGGCACTGATGTTTATTACTGAAAACAACAGGTTTGATCCTGTGAGCATCTTTTCTAACCGATCACCAGGAATTTACAATGATTAATTTCGCTCTCCTTTAATGACAGTTTTGTTATTATTGTTTGGGTTTTTGCACAAAAATATTTCTGCTGCACATTTGGTTTTGCTCAACACTCGCTGTAGGTGTTTAAAGAAAAGCTGGTTTATGAAACCACACAACATCAATGAGTGAGACTTTCATTAACCCATTCCGGAGTCTTCTAATTCAAGTCTGTCTCACAGAGGAACAATTCAGCATATAATGAAACCAACCAAGCAGGGATTTCATAATAGCGTGTGGCTAATTCAGTGTAATTTCACTGCCAATCGTATATTTTCACATGAATTCTGCTGTATTCGTTGGATGACCCCCTCACTGCTAACTCACCTCTCCGTCAGCACGCCCAGCTTCTCAAAGCGCTGTGCAGCAGCAGTCTGCATTGGGATATAAATGTGCCATCCTGCTGGGGGCAAGTGAGTCCAAAGCAGCCCAACATGCTTCATCCACATTTATCGCCAAAACTCAATCGCTGAAATAGTCAGCAACAAAGTGCACAAAAATAAAGTCAGTAAATCTGCTACATTTTCTTTGCAGAATAATAGGGGAAGGCAAGACCATCTTCACAGTATTAAAAACAATTGAACACGCTGGCACACAACAAACCGTAGACTTTAGTTTTAATAGTATTGCCAAAACAATTTAAAATATTGTATTTGAATTTCCATCCTTAGTTTTAACGCACACTTTTCACTCTGTTATACATTACTTTTCTTTTGTCACATGCACCACCGGAGCAAGCAGTAAGTGAACCCGACGTACAATCAGATTTCTCGAAATATACCTGCGTTTCTGTAACATTTGTACCAAGCAAGATCTCATGTAGCGAAGCAAGAAGATATTCTGGGTACATATGGATATTAGCTGGGTAAAAAAAACGTTCTTGTTACAGAATTCTGGGTACAATTCGATATGTCTAATTGCACCTTTTCTTGTCGAATATTATGGTTCGCCATTAAAACACAGAAGCTTTGTGCCATTGTGAAAAATCATTGCTAATAGCAACTGACCCTACGTCACAGCTAATACTGGGGCTGATCTATGATATACCATTAATGACTTCAGTTGAGGTGAGACCTATGATTTATCCACCTTGTCCAAGGTGGATAAATCACTGGATTCACTGATAATTGAAGTCAATAACTGTTCTATTACATGACTCTACTCGAAAATATAAAATACGAGAAGGTTGACAACTCTAACGTAAAGCTCCTCACAGGGACGAAGCGACACAAAATATGAACACTGTCAGGAGCTACTCATGGAAGCCTAGTCTATTTTTAACTCAAAGTCATCGGATTGTTATACCCACCTCAAGCACACTTTCCCATTGTGAATATCACTGTTTACAGTGGCGGGTGGAGCTCATCTTGAACAATCAGAAGAGTGCCAATCCTTACATCATATAATGAGCTATCACATCAGATCCTGAGTCACAATGCACGCGCTGTTGAAAATCTATCACGTGGCAAATTGTTTA
This sequence comes from Gymnothorax reevesii, assembly GCA_029721435.1. Lineage (NCBI taxonomy): Eukaryota > Metazoa > Chordata > Actinopteri > Anguilliformes > Muraenidae > Gymnothorax > Gymnothorax reevesii. Next base: position 66,872,625 of record CM056587.1, on the reverse strand, counting down.
AAAAAGCTCCTCGGCAGGAGCTCTCTTAAACAAGTTGCCACATGATAGGTTTTCAACAGCATCTGATTTTGATATCTTACATCATTTGGCAACTATAGTTGCATAAAACGCTTTGAGGGTTGACGCCCCACCACCAAGACGCAAACAAGGCACTGCGCAGTTAATACAGCTTCAGTTCTGAGGACGGCTGTGGAAGCTATGCTCGACCAAATATGCTTGTGACGGAAAATGGCGACATCTACTGAGTAGACTACAGGTATAGATGGAGGGAGAGGGAGAGAGAGAGAGAGAGCAAGAGAGAAAGTAGGGGAGAGCCCAGCTATATATTCAGGTTTTCAGGAAGACAGATTGCTGCTCCAGCTCAGTCTATTATGCAGCCATCAGTATGTGGCAGCAGTATTCAGTTGTGCGAATGCTTCACCGCTCACCTTGTAGATCTCAGAATTTTTGGACAATCTCTATGAGTAATAAATGTTACAATATTCAGGTTTCTCCAAGTGTACCAACTAGGCTCCTTTCTACTCCATGTCCTGACATAACCTGACAAATCACTGACTCTCTGCCAATCATCCAGAGGTACCTGCTGACAGACATCATCTCAACCATACCTTCGACACCAGCAGCTGTCCAAATCTTTCAGTGTACTTGTGTTGGCGATCAGACCATTTTTTGATGCTCCAAATTACGTCAGAATGGAAGAATTTAATTTAGGAATGCTGCAAAATTTTCCGTGGCTGACATTTCAGCCGGAGCGACAGACTGTGTTGCAGCTCTGGAGAATGGAGGAATCTTTTCCAGAGATTTAATGTCAACATCACTTGCGTCATACGGGCGGATTTATGGGATTCATAAGCCGGCTGAGATTGGGCCGTCATTTAAGGAATGAAGCATGTTTGAGGTGCAGATGAGTGATCGTGTCTATGAGAGGTTCAATACCAGCAAATGCACGAGGCCATAAACTAGGCCTGGATCGGTGTTTGGCAGCTATCATAGGTAGAAAAAGAAGGAGAGAGATCTGCCTTGCCACAAATGAGGACACACACACACACACACACACACACGCACACACACACACACACACACACACACACACGCACATCCTTGTACTTATATCTTTGTGAGGATATTACAACGTTCTATTAATTCTTTCTGTCTCTACAGTCTTTCTCTTATCTTAAGAATAAGCAACGCATGCCTAACTCAAACCCTTACCCTGACTTTAACCTATCCCAAACTCTATAATAATAATAAACCATACCCCTCACCTTAACTGATTAGCCAAAAATTTGCCTTTGTAGTTGTGAGGACATCACTTCCCAAAAAAGTCCTCACTTTGTAGGAAAAAAAAAATTTTGGATCTCACCTCATAGCATGTACGTTGTACAAGAATGCGCACACACACACACACACACGCGTAAACTGAGCCATGCAGTGTGTTCTGCAGGAATGTGGTTGCAGAGATGGTCAGAAGGTCAGCCCAGACCTGTCAGAAGTACTAGGATGATGTCAGACATGTTGATGAGCACAAATTGCTGTGAACCTGGGCCATCAAACTTACTGAGGTCAAAAGGCAGCTCCAATAATTCTCTCTGAACTGTGAACCTCTGTCCATTGGAAATGTGATTTGATTGAAGTTTTTAATAATGCGTTGATAGCTGGTTCACTTTCTTGAAAAGAAGTGGGTGTAGCCTTTGCCATGAGCAACTACAGTGCAATCTTTTTTTTTTCATTCTACTTTGTACCAAGGTCTAGCTGGGAATCAGAATTGTTATTATTCTTTTTGATCAAGTAAGAACAGTTTGCACAGTTTGCAGGTCTTCTTTGAATGGTATCTGTGTGCAATGCCAATATGCATCCCCATTCCCTTATAAGTTGACAAAATGCTAATAAAATCAAAAGGACTGATTTGAAAAGTTAATTCACCCAGTAGTATTAATGATAACAGCATTACAAAGCATTTTTTGATGTTCTACCCAGTGAATATAATTGCTTGTTGAAAATATTCGATGTACTGATGCCCACATAGTTCAAAAAAGTTAGCACAGTCAACTGATTACCATGGTGTCACATCACCATATCTTCATTAATTAAGCTTTCGAGCGCTAAGTCCTCCAGTTGATCCTCCCCGGGATGCTGAATTTTGCTCCATTTGTTCGTTATGCAGGTCTTCAGCTGTGCAATTCAATGGGATCTTTGTTGCTTGTCAATTCACAATGTATCATACATTCTCTAGTTAGAGAGCGATCAGGACTGGAAGGAGGCCAGCCTAACATTCGCACTCTCAGCTTATATGACCATGCTCGTGAAAATTGCACAGAAACGGTTTAGTGTTGTGTAATCTCTGGAACTGCTGAAGTCTACGTGGCACCATATATTGCCTGAAAACTCTTTCAGATATATCAGCATTAATGGTGCCCTTGCAGATATGCAAGTCCTGTCCACTGACATACCTTCATACCATGGCAGACATTGATAAAATCTTGGGCTGTCTTTGGCATCTTTGGCCCCGACAACAAGGTGGCTGCTTTTTCAAAAAATCACAAGAAAAATATTGACTCAGCAAAACACAAACCATAGTTTAATTGTGTCACTGTCTGCATCAGACGACACTGAGCCAGAGAAGTTTGCAGCACTTTTGGACAATGCAGATGAGTGGCTTTGGCTTTGCATAGTATAAATCTGTAACTTGCATCTGTGGATGCAGTGGTGAATGGAGTCAACTGCCAAAGGACTGCCAAAGTACTTCCTCGCCCATGTCGTGATTGTGTGATGGTTTTTAGACAGAGACATCTGACAGAACTGAGATCGCCTGCGCTCAAAGTGGTTTTTGTTCTTGCCCTTCACGCACTGACCTTTGACCAGATTCCCTCCTTCTTTAAAATACATTAAACACTCTCAAGGTTAAAATTCCCAAAAAAATTCTGATTCATCTTTAGGGAATGTTGTTCTTAAGTGGATGCATTAAGCCGCTTTCACACCGGACGCGGAACGATTTTTTTCGCTCTACAAATTCCCTTCAAAGTCAATGCAAAGACGCGATTTCATTGACTTTGGGTAATCTGTCGTGCAAAAAATTCGTTCCGCGTACGGCGCGAAAGCAGCTTTATAAGCTTATGCCTCCGTTAGCCAATCAATGAGCCTCACCCATCCTTGCTTTTGAGGGACTGGGCCTGTTATATACTTTAGCACCATTAGATGTCTGATTAACATCAGTTATTACACACCTTGGCGGCATGGCTCTGTTCTGGGGCCTCCCCGCCCTATCACGCGTGTGCATGGAGAGCCAGTAGGCAGCGAGAGCCAAAATCCTCCCTGCCCGTCCATGCATATGTGTTAAAGCCATTGGCGCAGAGAGCAGCTGTAAACCCCCAGGGGTACAGAACAGAGCATCAGTGACCGCACCGTCATTAAATAAGTCAGATAAGCCTGTAAAGGTGGATCTGGGGATGGAGGTACGTTGCGAATTAGCAGAGAAACAGCAATAATAGGCAGGCAGAGCATCTTTGCATACGGCGCCTTGTTTAAGATTCGCCAGTTGAGTGCCTGGAGGGAATCAGCTGATCAGTAATGATGGCAGTATTGAGAGCTGGGCGTGACTCCGTGGCCTGACTGAACTACCGCTGTGCTCAATATTTTCAATAAATAATTGATTTCACATCAAATAGGGTGTTGTGGTATTTTCAATATGGTAGACTTTTCAAATCACAATGATTTTATTTTTGCATTTTCCATTATGTGCCAACTTTTTCATATTTGGGTTTCACCTCAAAAAAAAAAGAAATTGACAGCAGGAACTTTTGTATTGGAAAACTGATGAATTACCCGTGGTTTCTCAGGTTAAACACAGCAATGGTGGTGTAACATACTGGAAAACTAGAAATGAATATTCTGTGCTCCAGTGACTTGGCCCTCGTTATATTCTGTCAGGACTACAGCAACACGTCTGGCATGAACTACATTATCCAGGACAACCCCGTCACTCCTCTTCTTCACTTCCTCCACAGGAAATCAGTACAGGCTCACTTCCTGTTCCCAGTGCTGCCCACCTAAATAGCAACGTGAGATTATTATGAGACTCAATGAGACAGATACCTGACAGATATCTGTACACCTGCGTGCTCTGGGCAACAGTGTTGCGACGGGGGCTGTTTTAAAGAGAGTCTGAAAGAATAAGCAATATATTTTCACCTCTGGTAAAGTAAATAAACATGGAAATGTCATTGCATGAAAAGTGCATATGGATTTTAGTATTTTCATCTTCAGATTCTAAATGGCAAAAAAATGAGGAATAGATTTTCTCCATTAAAAAAAAAAAAAAAACTACAAGAAACAGGCAAACTTTTGAGTTGGAAGCCTGGATAATTTATATAGCTGTAATTGCTGGGCTCTGAATGCAGAGAAACGGGTGAATGCGTTTTTGTGAATCCAAGCAGGGAACATTTTTACCTCGCGTTTCAAAATCAATGAGGCTTGAAAAACCTCCTGTGTGTGACTCTGTTTTTAAAGTGCTTTTGTGTGAGTCACGGTCAGCACATTAACACTGACTCAGGACATAAATGCTGCTGTCGCCGGTGCCCCCGAGGGGAAGCCTAAAGACATCTCTGTGTAACCCATCCTACTTCATCAAGGAGCCTTAACCCACCATCCAGGAAGCTATTAACTGCTCTCCTTCGAAGATTTACCGAGAAACTCAGTCCGCATCCACGATCGGGCAGGAAACTGTAGCTTAAACAGGGCTAAAATGCCACCTGATGCTGGCTATCTGGCAAATGAAAACCACAGTTTGCTGGGATTTTTCAGTCAGGAGCACATTCTCTCCTGATGCTCTATGCGAGCTGTTCGTCATTAACGTTCTGAGATGGAGCCATGTGGCAAGGCGACGATCAAAAAAAAAAAAAAGGAAAATGTAATTTATGCCGTCTAGATCTCCACACGGCCTGAGAATTAGGCTCGGCAGCAGCTGCGATACGGGCCGCTCGTGCGAAATCAGGATGGACGAACCCCACTGCAGACGTTTCTGATAGGAGAGGAATTGCTTTGGCTCGGTGATTCTTGCAAGCGCTCATTTATCATTTCGGTATCCATTTTCAGCATGGTTGATGATAATAGCGGTCACCTGTTCGTTTTTACAGTGTCTGACTACTTCATGGAGTCTAATGTGACTGATATTGGCTTGTCTGCTGATTACAGTGTTAAGCTTTTGTTTTGAATAAAAAGAAAATTTACATATATATGTATCATGACACTCGCGTTTCCATTTAACCTGATCACATATGGAATGTTCCAAACAGGTGTTTTTATCAGTATTCCTCTACTCTCCCAGTCTTGTCTTTGTAGTGAAGTCAACTGAGTGTAGGTCAAAAAGGATTTGCAAGTCATTGTATTCTGTTTTTATTCGCGTTTTACACAACGTCCCAACTTTATTGGAATTGGGGTTTGTATTTCTGCGCAGGCTTGGTTGGCAATAAGCAGTTATGTGTCTGTGAAAATAATCAACCACAAAACAGAACTGGAGTGTAAACAAGCAGCCGTTGGCATTTGCTTAAAACCAGACTCTGCGGGTCATCAAAATCCAGGAAAATACTCACATTTTTGGCTCGATGAATTATGAAGTGCAAAGGCAAATTTTTCTCTCTTCATTTGCATGATGGCGAACTCTCCGATGACAGAGTTAAAAAATGTAGTCTGTGATAGAAGATTGACTGTGTCAAAAACTTCTGGCCAAAGTTGCACCATGTACCAGCTTGCTGTGACCAAATGTTCATGTATGAACAAGTAATGACCTATGTCAGTGCATTGCAGAAACACACTGTAAATGCTGCATTTATAGATCTATAGTTTTAAAAGTTATAAAAATAATAAATGGCACAGTTGCAGAATTTAGTGACACCAGTAGTATGTCTGAAAACGTGAGTTTTTATATTTTTCATCCCAGAAGTGTTTCAATATGTCATCTTTGTTAAAATCGTTGAACTTCATGAGCATGAATCAAGTGCTCTGTGGCACTTTTGTTGGCTTACTGTGCAGATTTCTGTCTCTGTAGCAAATAATTACTGCAGGCACTGTTTAAATAGCTTTTGACGGAGGGAGTGGTTACTTACACATGTTAAGTCGTATGCATTAGAATGCAATTCATTTGACTTTCATCCTTATTAATGGAAACGCCTTAATTACTGTGGCCAAGGGCCTCTAGACTTGCAGAGGTGTGACATCAATTTCTCACCACACACTGGGCTGGTCGGCAGGCAGTGTTTTGTGTGAGACGCTCTGAAGCTGGGATGCTCTGCTTAGAGTCTCAGTCATTCAATTCAGCGGCTGTGTTTATGATGCTGTATTTACTAAGTGCTGCATAAAGCACCAGTGTATACTGGATACTACATGCTTTTGAGCTCTATTACAGTTTGAAAGGTAATAAGTTGAGGTCAATCAGGTACAATGAATGTGCTTGTGGTAATAATGGTGCTTGTGGTAATAATGGTTTTGTGGGCTCCCTACATCTTTCAGTTAAATATACTAAAATGTTAAATACCGCAAAAATGTCCGGGACAAAATGCCAAGTTATGCACACGACGCAAGATGATGTTGGAGTGCTGCAGGAGGGTTAGCAAAATTAATGAATAATAATGAATGAGGAGACCAACAGCTTGACTTTAAAATGGAATAGATGTTCCATTCATTAGCCATTACGAGAACAGGCGAATAAACTCACCGATAACTTCAGTATGTACAGTAAGAAGCGTTTCCTGCCCTGAATGAGCACTTCCTCTCACTTTATGATGCTCTAAATAAAATTTTTCACCATCCTTTTCTGTCAGTTACCTGTCCTAGTGAGCTAACCACCAAGCTGTGGATCAAACATTCGCTCCCAATCAGGCTCTTAACTTTTTTTCCTCTTGCCTCACAGCAAGGAAAATAAATTGCAACCTCAGCACATTCTCTCAACTCAGTTTGCTACTTTATATTTTTCTGGCAAATATACCGAACTGGGACCAATCTACCTGAACCAGGTGCAGTATCCGGGCTGGATTTTCCAGTGGATAAGCCCCCCTGCGGCCTCCGAACTCAACTCCGGTCCACCTTTTTGTTTTCGCTCGTCCGACTTTGTAATCACCTGCACCTGTTCCCGATGAACTTCTGTTATTTAAGGCAGCACTCACCCCGAACTCTTCGTCTGGCTCGGTGTGTGTGCGTTTGCTCATGGTGGAGCAGACGGCAGTTTACCTTGTATTGTTTTAGTCCTTTTTAGACAACTTTGTTTGTTTGCCTTATAATTTCATCATTAAACAAATTTTGGATTTCCAGTTTTCTCCCTGCGGTCAATTCCCCAGTCTCATCCCAGACGTGATACCACGCAGGCTTCTAGAAAACTCTGCCTTAATTCCCAAACTGAGAGGAAAAATATGAGTTATCAATTATAAATGTTATAACAGAGTAGTGCTGTGGGAGGTGAGGTTAAAATTCCTCAGCCACACAGTAGCTGTTCCGATAAAGTATAATGTTATATAGGTCTATACTCTGATCATGTCAGTGTGTTAAAGAAGCATTTTCAGACCTTAAGGACTGCTTTCCACTCGCTTAATGAGCCTCAAAATATAAGATTACCTTTTAAGTCAGTTAACGATATTCAATACCATTTTACCGAGTTAACTATCAAGATCTGAAACTAAAATTCTCCTCTGATCACACATTTAACTTTTTGCCTCTCATTTTTGCATTTACGTTTTAACAAGGTAATATATCATTTGGTCACTTGGACAGAAAAGGACAAAGGCTCTCGCTGGCTGCGCGGACTGGGTGCGGAATAAAAGAACGAAATGCCACGCATCTCCTCAGGTACTCGCCGTTCTCTTCTTTCAGACAAGACTGATGTACAGTAAGCAAAGCAAGAGGTTAGAATTCAATAGTCTTGGCATGGACGGGCCCCTATCGACCTGTTGATTTCCTCTCGCTCTAATTACGAGAAATTACCTCGAGCTAGCTTCCCAGAATGACCTCCCTGTAACAACGGCTACTGATATATCGATGCTGTTCCCTCAAACGGTTCAATCATTACTCAGCTTCTTTTCAACGGACGACTGAGCTGCTCTCCCACCTGACCCGTGAGCAGAGGACCGCTCGTGTGTATGTTAGCTGCCTTCTGATGAAACCGCGTGCATGTGGAGGTTACAGCTAAGCCAAGGAATAGTCGAGGGTAACACATGAGAATTTAAGTAAATGTGGCATTGTCTCTGACATGGAATTTATGACATAAAATAGAACCTCAACCTTCAGCCCTAAAAAAGGCACCGAGTACGAGGAGGCACACGATCTCCCAGGAGAGAGCACGTCCTCCCACACCTTGCCCACCGAAACCAACCGCGCCAGCTAATGTCACCCTCGCTAAAGCGCTTTAAACTGGAATGATGGTATTGCAGAGACTCATTTTATGGCAAAGAGCGGGTAGGCATTGTCAGGTCGACAAAGAGGACTCAATTACCCGTGACAGGTGTCCTTCATGTGAGTCCCAGGGGCACTCTTAATAAAACCTGATATCCTCTCAGATTTCTGCAAAAAAAAGAAAATGTTGGCTCTGGAGGAGTCTGTCATTTGAGGTCGTGAATATAATTTCTACTGAGCGTGTTTGTGCTGTGTGTTTGTGTGTGTGTATGCATGATTATGAATGCTTGTGTTTTGTGTGTGTGTGTGTGTGTGTGTGTGTGTGTGTGTGTGTGTGTTTTATTCCGCATATTTAATTTACTCAACAAATACTTGAATTCTCTTTAGGAGGTAAACAGACTGAAGGTTTATTCTTGATATTATCTGTCTGCATGGCTGACCATAAAAATGAAGAGAAGGTCATTAAAAATAACGACACTGAGTCCATCAGAACTCGCTGCCATTTTCAGCGCCCAGATAAAGCAGCACGAAAATTTTGTCAAGTTGGTATAAACATACTGGGTATAGCAGAAGATGTAACATAGAGGGATAAAATCAAAGGCAAATCCATAAAGAAAGAGGGATTAAAAATGGCCAGACTTTGACACAGAGTGTTCGGTATCATACAGTCTCAGGCTGAAATGCGTCTGGGATGAAATGTGAGATTAACTGTCAATGTTTCCCTGGCCTAAGATTAAAAACAACCATTTCTTTGAGGAAAGCAGAACCTTGTTTACCCTGAAAAAATTCTTTTTTTATGTCCAGTGGGTTTGCAAACCATGTTCTGCCTTTCATCTCTCAGTTTTCAGTTTTTGTATAGGAGAAAAGTACGAATGTTGAAAGTATTTGTTAATTACCCCACATCTAACCTCTTCGGCCTTTTTGAATGTGCAGCAGCAGAAATTGTGGCGTCTCTTTCATTGCTTTTCAAATCTTAAAACGATCTATAGATCTGTTCTGCATTGCATGGATTCAGGAATCTAACAATCTAACAAACTGGCATGTGATTTTTCTTTTTCATCTTGAAGCGTGTGCATGCGTGTGTGTACTTGAGTCTGGGTGTGTAATTGTTGAACAGAATAGTATTACATTAACACGATAATTGGCCTGCATGGTGTTGAAAGATTTCCGCAGATTCAGCCTCCTTCAGCTTCAGTCGCATCATGGCTGACTTAACCTATTGATTTCCTATCATCGCGGGACTTTAAAAGCCTTTATTATACAAACAATATTATTGACTCACATTGGAAACAGAATCCTAAAGAACTGATAAATATTCAAGTAACGTTTGAAGGACACATATATCTTTAATGCAGTGCTGATTATATCCAAATCTGTATGATGAGTTAGAAAATTATGACCCATTTTCAAATGTGACAGCCGTATCTTTCCATGGAAATTGATGAAGTGTATCTGGCCCCAACTACTTAAATGACATAGATGCGGATTATATTCATTTTTATGTTTCGAATTAAATCTTTAATTGCATCATTGCATATATTCAAATAATTTACTAAGGTACAACTATTTAGCAATCTCTGGAATCTCTCTATTGTATATTTGACAATATAAGTGGAACTATTAGAGTAATTTTCCAGGTTTTCTGAAATATTTTATATACCTGCTGTCCATCTGTTCACAGACATTCGAGTTTGCCTCATTACCCACAAATGTGAGGCAGAAGTGCCCATAAAATCATTAGCGCTTCCATAACATATGCAGATAAAGTTGTGGAATAGTTGGCAGAAGCTGTGAGATATCGGTGTTATGCAGTCATTACTAAGTTCATGTAAATCTAGCGACTGACTTTTGTCCAGGGAGGGATTATTTTTCCAGATCTTCCAGCTCACTTGGTCTTTCCCCCAGAGCTTTTACTGAAGAAAAAGTATCACCTGTATAGATCCACGAAAATGAATAAAAGCTGTCACCAATCACCTGTGTCTTTTAATTTCATTGGTGATGTAAAAGAGCATCCTCTCCCTCCACTTTGAGTTGCTCCTTTGGGCTCAAGTTGTTGTTTGTTGGTTCTCTCTGTACGGTGAGGGTTGTCCTAAGTCTCATTAAGCCAGTTGCCTTCTCAAACTCCAGTGCTCAAAGCCTGAGAGGTTTCTGGGATTTATATTCAACCTGCACTGAACTCAGGCTCCATAAACCAGACATGGAGACTCCTCAGCCAATCAATGACTTCAGTTATGCAGTCAACTGCAGAAACAAACCAGAAACCTGCAGCCACTCTGGCCTTCCAGGATTTCAGTTTTAGGCCCCCGCATTAAGTCATCATTTAGTCATTTCAGATCCTAGTCTGTCTGTTTTGGGTTTTTTTTTTTAGAGTTTCTATTTCCCAGTTTCTTGAGTAAATAGTAAGTGTCTCTTGTGTTATTCTCCCAAAAAACGCTCAATAAAATGTGTACAGTATTTTGTAAGTGACCTCTTTCACCTTTCATACTCTGCCATTTCCCTGTGCTGGTCAGAGATAGCACAAAAAATGGTGGTGCTTTGAAAGGACACAGAATGTTTTTTTTTCCCCTTTGTTTTTTAGTTTGCCGTCCTTTGAATCCCACTGTATCGCTCTTTCGTAATTTATGGGTTTTGTTTGAGGCTATACCTTAAGTACATCATTTGCTATGCAATATACAATGGGAGTCTGTCATGATTTCAGTGTGCTCAGATGTGTTGGCCTATTAGTGAGTACCAGGGACATCTCTGGATCTGACATTTATTTTACCAGTCATATTAGAACTGTATCCACAATTTCTGAGAACACATTGAAATGTTCTCACAAATTGTGTCGAAGTGTGGATTCTAGCCGAAGCTCATCTCGAAAGATTGCTGAAATGCTGAAAAACCTGCTCAGGGAGAATTTGAAGAGGTTAATTTAGGTGGGCGGTTGGCTGCATGTTAAAGACTCTGGAGGTGACAGCACGGGAACAATGCCTCGCTCTCACAGCATTATTCTGTTGTCTTTAATTGATGGTTGTGGCGTCACTCAACATGAAACCAATTCTCGACGGCCTTCTGAAAACTGCGTCCAGTTCTGCCCTTCCTTCCACCTTCTTCTGTGTTCCCCCGGGATTTTTCAACCCCACAAAGTCACAAATTGGCGGTTTGAATTCATTGCGATTCAGCCCTGAAGATGATGTGGATTTGAGGCTCTGAAGCTGTGTCAGTTTTTCTCTGGTGACCTTGATTTCCTGTGTCCTTGTATGTGTCGTGAATACTCAATTACCCAGGGGAGATGATTTTAGCCTCACTAATGATATGTACAAAACACAGTTGTTGGTTTTTAATTGGCTCCAGCCACGATTCATGTTGTCTTCTCCACCGCGGACCATCGGTGACTTTGTGCAAACAGAATCATTACTAGGGATGGATGGGTCCTCAAAATTTCAGCCTGTCAGAACATATAGGAGGTGAGAGAACTATTGGAAATGCTACCAAAGTGAAATATCCAGTGACTTGTTGTAACCGGTTACAAGTAGGCCCACCCTTTGCCTTCAAAACAGAAATAATTCTTATACCAATTCTGTGGTACAATTTTTTAACAGTGTTTTGGGGATAAGACCTAATCTTCAAAAACTGCAGTCTCTGGATCTGAGTCATGAAGGATGTGAAGATCTAGTTTGCATTCTGCCCCCAAGAACTGCACTTAAGGGTTTAACCCTTTGAGTGCCGAATACATTTCCAAGGAATTAAAAATGTAGTTATCCTGAGCTGCTGAAAAATATGCTGTCAACAGCATCTGACATTTGATATCTTACACGATGCTGGAAGGGTTAAATGTTTATATCTGGTCGTTATGCAGGTCATAAAATGAATTTGACCTCATTCACATGCTTTTGTAGTCGTTCCTTAAAGTTTAAAACAATGTGCACAAGGATTTCATCAAAAAGCGGCAGAGTTGGTGTTGTGTTCCAGGGTTCTGGCCTTTGGCCAGAACAGTATTAACGGTTTTAACAGTTTCATGTTCCATAGTTCAAGTTTCATAGTTTCATGGTTCATAGTTCATAGTCACAGTTTTAACAGTTTCTTGTTTCAGGATTTTACATTCCATGTCCATGTTTTTACTTTTCCATGTTTTTGTTCATGCCAGGTCTGCCATGCCACTCCACCGCTTGTCTGCGTTCCGCCCCGTGCCTTCGTTGTTGCACATTTCTGAGCTCTGGTTGGCTTTGGTATTTCCCCTTCCTTCCATGCTGTGCTGATTCGGGGCTCTCTAAGCTTAATTGACAATTAACTGTTTTTAAGTTACTAACATTTACTAACACTCACTGGGTTGGTGTAATTCTTAGACAGGCACATTACTAATATTACTAATTTAGACAGGGAGTTTATTGTCATGATTCCTGCTTTGCTATTTCAAGATCTTGCTGTGCTTTTCTGTTCTTAACATTCATGCTTGCTTCCAAACTGCATACTTAATTGGTACTTAAGCTGAGCACGCTCATTCTCTTAATGAGCAGGTCATGTCATCCAATCTCTGTCCATGTCTTGATCTTGCCATGCCTCTTGTTTCTCTCTCTCTCCAGGTGTTACCCCTCATGTCATGATTTCCAAGCCTTTATCTGGTTGCGGTGGAAGTTGGCTGGCAGACAGTGTCTCAAGTTTGTTTCTAGTCGCGTCTCGTTTAGCCAAGTTCTTGCCAAGTTCCCTAGTCTTGTCCTAGCCCTTTGTCTTGTGTGTGTATATATATATATATATCTATAGTCTGGTTATTTATTTTTCTTGTTCTTCTTGCCTGGAGTTTCCAGTGCCTTTTGTTTTTTGCCATTTTGCATTTTTGTTTATAGCTCTGAGTAGCATACCTTAGTTTGTTTTTGCAACCCTTTGGGCCAAGTTTTTTGTTGGCCCTCGTGCCTGTTTTGTTTTGGTTTAAATAAAATCCTCATTCCCTTTTCCCGCATCTGGTGTCACTGATTCCATATCAGTAGACACTGTCTCCCTGACACCAGCGGGATGGAGTGCAGGATCGCCCAGCGAGAGGCTGAGCTGCTGCATCAACGGCAGCAGATCCAGGAGCTGACAGCTGCGCTGGCCACACTGAAGGCCAGCCTTCCCCGGGCAAGTCCCAGCCAGGGTCCCATCATGCCAGCTGTCCAGCCCCGTGCTCCTGCAGCACACCAGCCACCCATCACCCCTGTGCGCCAGCCCGGCGCAGAAGCACCTCAGCTGCAGCCAGCTGTCCACCCTGGTCCTGAGCCCTGCCTTCCACCGCCCGAAAGGTACGGTGGAGAACCAGGGTTCTGCAGGGCTTTTCTCACCTCCTGTGAGATGTGTTTCGCTCTGCAGCCCTCCACCTTCGCCTCAGAGCCGGCCCGAGTCGCCTTCGTCCTCTCCCAGCTGACGGGGCGGGCTCGCTTGTGGGGAACTGCCGCATGGCAGGCTCGGCAGCCCTGCACTACCACCTACCAGGCCTTGGCGGAGGAGCTACTGCGTGTCTTTGACCGCTCCAAGCAGGGGAGAGCCGCAGGACGGGAGCTGCTGAGGATGAGGCAGGGGAGGAGATCGGTGGCGGACTACGCCATCGATTTTCAGACGGTGGCAGCCACGTCGGGCTGGAGCAGGGAGGCGCTGTGTGACGTGTTCCTCCAGGGGCTGTCCGAACCAGTCAAAGACCGACTGCTCTTCTGTGAGATCCCTGAGTCTCCAGAGGCCCTTATAGACCTGGCCCTGCGTATTGACAGCCGCCTGGAGGAGAGGGCGCTCACCCTTAGCCCTGGCCGACGTTCTGCCCACGCTGGTCAGATCCAACCCCTGGGTCCCAGTCGTGCGTCGCCTCAGGACCAGCCGAGGAGAAGCACCACCACACCCCCTCCTGGGGAGGCATCTCCCATGGAGATCGGGAGGTCCCGGCTCACCCAGGAGGAGCGCCAACGGAGAAGGAGGTCGGGGGCGTGTTTTTACTGCGGCCAGCAGGGTCATGCGGTGCGAGGCTGTCTGTCAAAACAGCGCCCCCTAGCGTCTGGAGGAGTACTGGTGGGTGCTTCATCCAAGGAGACCTCCTCCTACCGCCGGACCTGCGTTCCGGTGACCCTGACCTGGGAGGGCCGCTCCCGCAAGACCACCGCCCTCATTGACTCGGGGGCTGAGGAAAACTTTATCGACGCCAGAGCTGCCGCTGAGTGGGGGGTTCCCCTATGCCATCTTCCCAGCCCATTGTCCATCTCAGGGCTGGGTGGGCAACCCCTAGCTAAGGTGTCCTTTCGGACCGTTCCCATCCAGCTGCTGGCGTCCGGTAACCACCGCGAGCAGATCCGGCTGTTTGTGACCGAGACACCTCGCTCCCCTATTGTCCTGGGTCATCCCTGGTTGGCGCTACACGGGCCGGTGATCGACTGGGCCCGCCATGAGGTGCGGGAGTGGAGTGCCTCCTGTTCAGCCAGCTGCCTCCTCGACTCCCGACCTTCTTGCTCTTTGGGTGGACCAGCTCCCGAGGGGAGGCCAGACGTCTCCAGAGTGCCCCCCGAATACCACGACCTAGCAACAGTCTTTAGCAAGTCCCGTGCGGTGTCCCTGCCCCCGCACCGTCCGTATGACTGTGCTATTGACCTCCAGCCTGGCACAGCGCCTCCTAGGGGTCGTGTCTTTGCCTTGTCTGAGCCAGAGAGGGGGGCCATGGACAAGTACATCCGGGAGTCCATTGCAGCTGGCATCATCCGTCCATCCTCCTCTCCCGCGGGGGCAGGCTTCTTCTTCGTCAAGAAGAAGGATGGCTCCCTGCGCCCCTGCATCGATTACCGAGGGCTCAATAAGATCACGGTCAGGAACCGCTACCCGCTTCCACTGATGTCCTCGGCGTTTGATGTTATCCAGGGGGCGGCCATCTTCACCAAGCTGGACCTGCGGAATGCCTACCACCTCTTGCGCATCAGGGAGGGCGACGAATGGAAGACCGCTTTCAACACCCCTAGCGGCCACTGGGAGTACCTAGTGGTTCCATTCGGCCTGACCAACGCGCCCGCAGTGTTCCAGAACTTGGTGAATGATGTGCTTGGAGACATGATCGGGAGGTTCGTCTACGTCTACCTTGACGACATCCTGATCTTCTCCCGGGACAAGACGGAGCACACTAACCATGTTCGCCAGGTGCTCCGCCGCCTCCTCGAAAACCGCCTCTTCGTCAAGGCTGAAAAGTGCGAGTTCAGCACCACCACTACCTCCTTCCTGGGGCACGTCATCTCCCCTAACCACCTGGGCATGGACGAGGAGAAGGTCAAGGCTGTGGTGGACTGGCCCGCACCCAAGGACCGCAAGGCCCTACAGAGCTTCCTAGGATTCGCAAATTTCTATAGGCGATTCGTCAGGAACTATAGCACCGTGGCAGCTCCCCTGACGGCCCTTACCTCCATCAAGGTGCCATTCCGTTGGACTCCGCAAGCCGAGGTGACCTTCTGTGAGCTGAAGAGGCGCTTCACCACCGCGCCCATCCTCACCACCCCCGACCCCGCCAAGCAGTTCATTGTGGAGGTGGATGCCTCCAATGTCGGGGTTGGTGCGGTACTATCCCAAAGATCCAGCAATGATCAGAAGGTACACCCGTGCGCGTTCTACTCCCACCGACTGACGCCTGCGGAGTCCAACTACGACGTCGGGAACCGGGAGCTGCTGGCGGTGAAGCTGGCCCTGGAGGAGTGGAGGCACTGGCTTGAGGGGGCAAGGGTTCCGTTCCTGGTCTGGACGGACCATAAAAACCTAGAGTACCTCCGTTCAGCCAAGAGGTTGACACCCAGACAAGCCAGATGGGCCCTCTTTTTCGACCGGTTCAACTTCTCCCTGGCCTACAGGCCAGGGTCCAAGAATACCAAGGCTGACGCGCTCTCCAGGCGTTTCGACGCTTCCTCGTCCAAGGGAGAGCCTAGCTCCATCCTGCCAAGTACCTGTTTCGTAAACAACGTGTGCCTCCGGATCGAGGAGCTGGTCCGCAACGCTCAGAACGGCGCAGCTACGCCCAGTGCCTGCCCTGCCAACTGCCTGTACGTCCCTGCAGCTGCCCGGTCTGACGTTCTCCAGTGGGGCCACTCCTCCAACCTGTCGTGCCATCCTGGGGTCGGCCGGACCCTGCGGTTTATCCAGCGCCGTTTCTGGTGGCCCAAGATGGCAGCAGAGGTCCGGGGGTTCGTTTCTGCCTGCTCAGTCTGTTCCCGCGCCAAGTCCTCCCACGCACCTCCCTCTGGTCTGCTCCAACCACTTCCCATTCCTCACCGTCCCTGGTCCCACATAGCTCTGGACTTCGTCACTGGCCTGCCCGTCTCCCATGGAAACACCACTGTCCTCACCATAGTTGACCGGTTCTCCAAGTCTGCCCACTTCGTGCCCCTTCCCAAGCTCCCCTCTGCTAAAACCACAGCTGACCTACTAATCCAGCATGTTGTCCGTCTCCATGGCATTCCTGTGGATATAGTGTCAGATCGTGGTCCCCAATTCACCTCCCAGTTCTGGAAAGCATTCTGCACATCCCTTGGCACATCCTTCAGCCTCAGCTCCGGATACCACCCACAGACCAATGGACAGACTGAGCGGGCCAACCAAACCCTGGAGACGGTCCTCCGATGCGTGTGCTCGACCAACCCAAGATCCTGGTCCACCATGCTACCCTGGGTCGAGTACGCCGTAAACTCCCACGCCGCCTCTGCCTCCGGCCTCTCCCCCTTCGAGTGCTGTATGGGCTACCAGCCTCCACTGTTCCCCAGCCAGGAGGAGGAAGTCGGGGTGCCTTCAGCCGGGGCATTCATCCGGCGTTGTCGCCGTGTGTGGCTGTCTGCTCGCCGCGCCTTGGTTCGGGCGGGTAAGACGATGAAGACCACGGCGGACAAGCGTCGGCGCCCAGCCCCTCACTATCGGGTCGGCCAGAAGGTCTGGTTAGCGGCGCAGGACATCCCACTCCGGGTGGAAAGCCGCAAGCTGGCTCCTCGCTTCCTGGGTCCTTTCCCCATCCAGAGGATCATCAGCCCCACGGCTGTCCGGCTCAAGCTCCCATCCACCATGCGACGGCTCCACCCTGTGTTCCACGTCTCACGCCTGAGGCCTGTTGCCACCTCCCCCCTCATGCCCCCACCTGAGCCTCCGCCTCCTCCTCGGCTCATCGACGGAGGGGAGGCCTACACAGTCAAGTCTCTGTTGGATTGCCGTCGGAGGGGCCGGGGCCTCCAGTACCTCGTGGATTGGGAGGGGTACGGCCCAGAGGAGCGTTCCTGGGTCCCGGCCAGGCACATCCTCGACAAATCCCTAATCCGTGATTACCACCAGTCACACCCCAAGCCATAGTTCCAAGCCATAGTTCCAAGCCATAGTTCCAAGCCATAGTTCCAAGCCATAGCCACAGCCCCATAGCCATAGCCTCTAGCCATAGCCGTTACATCACCCCAAGCAATAGCCCAAGCCTTAGCCCCAGCTTGCTGGAGACCCCAAGTAATCTTGTCTGTGTTTAATGTTTCTTGTGGTACTGTTTCTTGGTTAGGTGTTTTGTGTCTTAGGGTTTTGGTCCATAATATTTACTTAGTTATTAGTCTTGTGGGATTTGTATTTAGTTTTGTGCGGCTTCTTGTATTTTAGTTCTTGGTGTTTTTTGTCCGCGTCAGGTGCCGCTTTTGTAAGGGGGGGGTACTGTTGTGTTCCAGGGTTCTGGCCTTTGGCCAGAACAGTATTAACGGTTTTAACAGTTTCATGTTCCATAGTTCAAGTTTCATAGTTTCATGGTTCATAGTTCATAGTCACAGTTTTAACAGTTTCTTGTTTCAGGATTTTACATTCCATGTCCATGTTTTTACTTTTCCATGTTTTTGTTCATGCCAGGTCTGCCATGCCACTCCACCGCTTGTCTGCGTTCCGCCCCGTGCCTTCGTTGTTGCACATTTCTGAGCTCTGGTTGGCTTTGGTATTTCCCCTTCCTTCCATGCTGTGCTGATTCGGGGCTCTCTAAGCTTAATTGACAATTAACTGTTTTTAAGTTACTAACATTTACTAACACTCACTGGGTTGGTGTAATTCTTAGACAGGCACATTACTAATATTACTAATTTAGACAGGGAGTTTATTGTCATGATTCCTGCTTTGCTATTTCAAGATCTTGCTGTGCTTTTCTGTTCTTAACATTCATGCTTGCTTCCAAACTGCATACTTAATTGGTACTTAAGCTGAGCACGCTCATTCTCTTAATGAGCAGGTCATGTCATCCAATCTCTGTCCATGTCTTGATCTTGCCATGCCTCTTGTTTCTCTCTCTCTCCAGGTGTTACCCCTCATGTCATGATTTCCAAGCCTTTATCTGGTTGCGGTGGAAGTTGGCTGGCAGACAGTGTCTCAAGTTTGTTTCTAGTCGCGTCTCGTTTAGCCAAGTTCTTGCCAAGTTCCCTAGTCTTGTCCTAGCCCTTTGTCTTGTGTGTGTATATATATATATATATATATATATATATATCTATAGTCTGGTTATTTATTTTTCTTGTTCTTCTTGCCTGGAGTTTCCAGTGCCTTTTGTTTTTTGCCATTTTGCATTTTTGTTTATAGCTCTGAGTAGCATACCTTAGTTTGTTTTTGCAACCCTTTGGGCCAAGTTTTTTGTTGGCCCTCGTGCCTGTTTTGTTTTGGTTTAAATAAAATCCTCATTCCCTTTTCCCGCATCTGGTGTCACTGATTCCATATCAGTTGGCATGTGTGGCATATGGCATGTTATGATAATTTTTCACACTTCTCCACCGAACTGTTTTGATGTTTTTGTGACTGATGCACCTGGAATTGGAGCTTTGAATATTTACTCCCTTTAGCACTCTTGTAGACCTGATCCACATATACACAGGTGCTGTAAAAACAAGGTTATTCCTCCTTTGTTCTCCAGATGAATCTCTGTCTGTACCTTAACACAAAAACACAAAGCGAGCCAAGCCAAACAAACGGGCAGAAATTATATAATTACCTGGCCCCTCCCCTAGGGGGCCAGGTTAAGCAATGATCATGTGTGTGTGTGTGTGTGTGTGTTTCTGTCTGTCTGTCTGTCAGCCTGTGGCTGGGGCCAGGTCTGCTATCTCTGATTGCCTTGTTTGATATGGAACCAAGTAGACCAATCATAAGCCTTAAAGAAAGCTGCCTGGTTATGGTGGCATTAAAAACGGCATGACGGTGCAGGTAACAGTGACCAACACAGCACATTCTGACGCTCCTGTCTCTCAGTGTGGTGTATAATCAGCTGTATATTTGTCACATCTTCCAACGTATGAGACTGTGCCCTGTGTGAACAAAGGACGAACGGCAAACATACTTTCACGTCACAGGCCAAAGACTCAGTTTTCCCTGTGGACACAAACAGTGAAAGCAGAGTTTATAGAAATTTTCACACAAGAAGTTTTGCGAAAGGTCAGTTTTCATTGGCTGAAAAAGCACTTTGCATGTCGACAAAATGCTGAAATGCAAAGGAAATGCTACGTTTTTAAAAAAATAACTGCGTACACCTGGACATAGCCGTGGCGTCACCCACTTCCTTTGAAGACTTAATGTGCAGAGTTTGCTGGTTAAACTCCTCAGAAAACACCCACTACTCATCAGCGCAAATGTCAACAGGAATCAGCGGTGAACATGCTTTTGCAACTGTGGCTTAGATTACAAAGTTAAAGCCTTTTTTTCAGGGGTGTTTCTGATATTGGAGACACTCTGACAGTGCACCTACGCATGAGGGGTATACGCACATATTTTTTGAGGGGTTGATTGCATCCAAAAATGAGAGATACAGTGAATGCATGGGCCCCCTCTCCATAGTTCCAATTGTGGAATCACCAGTCGTGAGTCGCGTCAATAATTATGCAACACAATGTGCATCAACCTCTTCATCAATTTTTCATTTATTTCATGGGTTCATTAACACCATCTAGCAGGAAAGAACGAAACCAACGCCTCAGCACCATTATGCAGTTCATCCTGCTCATGAACATTCCTCATTCCTTCATCTGCGCCTGGGATTGGAGGGATGTGTTCAGCTGCTCTGATGTTCCTGCATGACTGAACACTGGCTGACTGGAGCCTGTAGCCTCAGTCTCTCTGCTCTCGGCCTGCTGTGATCCCACACAGACTGTGTTGCACAGCCTGTGGAGCGGAGAGCGGGCAAACGCGCCTGTGGGCAGCATTAATTATCTGAAATGGCGGATGGCGCGCAGGCAGCCCGGTGATTGAAGGATCTCGTGACAGCTCACTCCAAACGGCACAGGCGTGTTGGGATTAAATGGGTATGGCGGCTCCTTAAGAGCAATGTGGCGTTTTGGCGCTCGGTCGGGGTGATTCGGTCTGGTGGCTCTTCCAAGTGATCACACGATTCCTGCCTTCACTATAAACGCAGCCCAGCCTGGAAGATTTGCGGGGCCTGTCTTTACGCATGCCTGCCGAAGGAAATGGAGAGGTATCGGCGTATAAACCCTGTCTTACCCCCGCGCAAAAAATGCAGAATAATGATGCATAACATCAGCTTCTTATTCCTCATGTTACATCCTATAATGGTTCTGAAAGCTCTCCGGCACCTCACAAAAGAGCAATATTAATTATTTTCTTTATGAGCCATTAATTGCACTTCTGTCTCTTCTGTTTATCGCAATTCACACTATATCGCCCACGAATGGGGAGACAGGAGTCAGGAGTGCTCGTTAATTTCCATGGGGAGGTTTACAGATGCATAGTAAAGCAGATCTGGGAAAACCACCTGAGGGCAGGTTGCTTACTTCCATTTTCTTATATTATTGTGTGTGTTTCTTTAGCTCTTAGCAGCATTTGGCTCATCCAATTTAGCCAGAAGGCAGCAGTGAATCACAATCAGCACGGAGGAAAACAGAATTAAGGAGTCTGGGTGCATGGATGAGCCTGCAGCTCGGCCATTAAAAGCCTAAGAGGGTGGGTCAGAGGATGTGGGCCTAATTGTGAGCTGCACACCTCCTGATTGAGCGGGCGTCTGTCTGCATTGAGCTGTGGCTAGTTTGTATGTCACGGTCGCCCCTCTAATTGGATGCTGACTGCATTCCATAGTTGTGACCCATAAATATGCATATGCTGTAAAACCGGATCATCCATCTGTTTTTGAGAAAATAGTCTTTTGCTAATTCACCCAGTTGAGTACTTCTACTCTCCTCTGGTGAAATTCTGAAATTAATATTCAGTGATGAGCCGGCAAAGTCTCCCCTCTTCAGCAAAATATCTGCTATAATGTGAGGCGTTACAACAGCTGTTTCTCGCTGTTCTGGATTTAGCTTCCTCCGTGCGTGCAAGCGTGTGTGTTTATGTACGTGCGCACATGTGTACGTGTGTTTGCGTGCACGTGTATGCACACATGTCTGTGTGTATGTGTGCACTTTGTGAGTGTGTGCGTGCGTATGTGAGCATTTGTTCGTGTGTGTGTATTTTGACTTTGACTTATTGGTCCAGATTTAATAAGAATATTTTCACACATGGCCACAAATAGGATTAGAGGGCATCTCAGCTTCGGCTGCATCTCGACCATTAATGAACTGCTTTCCGCAGGCTAATGGAATTAAGCTATAGCAGGAGGCACAAAATTTCAATCAATTTCATAAAATTGCAAAATCCTAAGGACTGCTGTAAATTCAGCTTTTATTAATTTGATTTACTTTAATTTATCAGGTCACTGATTTGTTTTCGTCCATCTGCAAAACAAACTGGAAGAAAGTTGAATAATTATAAAGTGACGCACCATTTCAGATTTCCAGGCGGCGGTGACAATACATACCAGATCACAGTATTTTTTTTTCCCTTGCGTATAATAATTGAATTGTGCTGTCAGTGCAGAGGAAATATCTTCACACTCTTATGGGGGCCGATAAGGGGGGCCTCAGTCATGGCCTGTGAATCTAATTATGGCGGCACTTAAGCAGACAAAGCCAGAGAAAAAAAATAAATGAACAAAATCTGCTTTTGCTATTGAAAGGCTAATGAAAGTAATCAGATTTTGGCATCTATAAAGCCGACTGCATTTAATTTGTCACAGGAGGCTTCCTTTCGAGGCCCTGTGTTCTTTTGCACATTGTGTAGTTACATCGCTCCCGCAAGACAGGAGCGCTTCAGGCATGTGTCTCCGAGCGGCGGCTGATATGGCTCTGGTGCTAATCCCGCACAAACTGAGTGTGATTGATAAAGGGAAATATCCAAACCTGCTGTCTCGTTAAACGCAGAGAGAGATGGAATCAATTTCCCAGGCTGCTGACATTCACACTCATAACAATCCTTTGAATAAATAATCTTTCCTTCTCCCAGAAGCCCTGCTTGCGCATTGTGGAATATGGCCCAAGTTTGCTTGAGTTATCTATCTATCTATCTATCTATAGGTCTGCCTATTTATCTGTCTGTCAATCTATCAGTCTGTCTTCCTGTCTGTCTACGTGTCTGTCTATCTATCTATCTGTCTGTCCGCCTGTATGTCTGGCTGTCAATCTATTTGTCTGTGTTTCTGTCTATTTGTCTATCTATCTATCTATCTATATGGAGAATTGGAATTTACCCAGCAGAATTTTGGTATCGCATCATGAAAACGAGGCTAAGCATGAGGTGAAATCATGTGACTGAGTTGACTGACTGAGTTTTGTTCTTGAGTTCTCAATCTAGGTCAAGGGTAGCTGGAGCGTACACCGACCCGGTGCTTAGTTTCATAATTTCTCAAGAGTTCCTACCATCTTAGCACCAAAGAGGAAGCTTCGGAGAGTCCTGGTAAGTTTAGCCCTGCTCCTGCGACTGTGGTATGGAGCAGTGAACCCATCCCAGTGATCCCAGTGACTGTGATGTGAGCCGTTATTCTGGAGCAGGAGCAGAAAGTGAGTACAGCTGACGGAAGGGAGAAGCCCCTCTTGTGCAGTTAGAAGAGAAAACCCTGCCAAACAGAGCGGGGCTCTTCCATGATGATGATTCATGGCCTGTATTACCCTGCCGCACCGAGCCTTAGTAAGCCCATTTTACCTCGCCTTTTTGTTTTAATGATCGATTTTTCTCTGGCCATAATTTGTATTTGGGTCTACCTTTTCATTTAAAAAGCCGCGCTATAGTTCATGTTTATTATAATAAAGTAATTTTACGGATCATGTATTTTGTAATTTATTTAATTGGATTTTACACTGAATAATGACTACTGTGCAGTTGAACTCGGCTCCCAGGAAGAGTTCCTCCGGGTCTGGACTTCACACGGGGACGAGGGAGATAAATGTTCCACGATGGCTCAAGGACCCTGGGGCCAAATTAATGGGTGACTATAAAGTTTGCCTGCTAGGTCAATAACCCTCACTTGCTTAATGGGCAGCCCGTGATTAAGTAACAAATGAAATGTGCTCTAATTGCCTATATCTTGTAGTCTCTCCTGATGTGTGAGAAGCTCGCGGGGTGTTTTACAGCAGATTTTTATTACATTATGTTTAATAAATGATAAAACTGTCAGAAATGTTTCTTGGCTTATGTACACATTTTCTGGACTAATGCTTCTGGAATGGTTTTCTATTAGGGTAAATGATATAATGTGCCATCGTGCGTACATCAGGAACACAAATGAATACAGTACATGTCCCCACGTATCCACAAATACTGTGTGATCCGTCTGTAAATCACCATGTATATTGTGGATAGTTGGCAAAAACAAACTGCCAAAGAAATGAGATCACAGATACTGCAGAGATAATGATGAAGAGGAACTTCTCAGTATTTCTTCTTGTCAATTTACTCTGTTAAAATATGCATCGTTTTTGACTAAATCAACACAAAAAACAAGTTCAAAATTTTATTTTGCACTCTTATTAGTTTTCTTAAAACCTGCATTTGACTTTAACAGGTTTACTGTAGGACTATAGTACTCATGCCCGAGTCTAATTTCATCTGCATATTTTCTGTTGCATTTACTATATTGAAGTGACGGGGCAGTTTTTTTTTTTTCTTTTTGGTCGTGCACTCTGCTGCGAGTTTAATCTCCTCACAGCAAGGAAAAATTGTGGGATTGAATCCAGCCTGTGTTTCTCCGTGGGAACGTTTCCATTTCCCCCTGATTCTGCTGTTCAAAGACAAGCGTGTCAGGACACGGGCTCCTGTTCTTCCCAGGGTGGTGCAGGGCTCCCTGCGACGCTTCAGTGGTAAAGTCAGTGCTATCACTGTTATATTTAGCTTGTAGTATGTTCGCATCTCCAAGCTTAGTAAAAGGAGACTTTTACGGTGGAATCCTTTTTACGAAGTGATTTTTAATCCTTTAAAAGGGATTAACAAAGTCAAGTTTGCTGAATCGTTCAGGTTAAATTCTGTGCTCAGGACTGAGTGTCATCAGTGGAATTAAGCTGAGAGTAAATTTATCGCAGGTCATTGGCAGTATTATCTCACCCAGAGAGAGGTCACAGAGTGGAATAGTTTGCCATGAAATTTTGAAGAGATAGAGATTGTTTTCATTACCAGGCAGCATACAGTGCTAGATACTGCAGTCCTTCTGTGGTAAGTACGCTTAAGTGGTAGGAAAATGGCCAGCCTTAAATTTTTTTTTTTTTAATGTTACCTGTTCAGTGCTGTTTAGACCAGGTTAGCAACGGACGCCACACCACAGTCTTTTTTTTTTTTTTTGCATTCCTAAAAAGGAGAAGGTCTTATCCAGAGTTATGAAGACCAGTCCTCAAACACAAACTGCCATCTTGTCACTCATGAATGCTATCCCAGAGTAATTTGTGCATATATTAATGTATTTGTAATTTATACTAATATAAAATGATTTTGCTACTAATGATGCATTATTAAGATGGCAATCAAATGACATCTTAATGACATACATTTTCAACCAGGCCCTCATTTCAGCAACATTAGATACTTTCATTATTTCACACAACATTAACCAATCTGAGGAGATACGTTCCTTGTATGGTAACCCTTGTTACTCTGAGCAAAGACATTGCATGTTACAGCACAGCCACAATCTGTAATGTTACAGTTCCTGTTTCTTGAAACAGAAATTACATTCTCAAAATAACACGGACAAACCTCCAAACCACTTGGCAATTGTTCACAACAGAATTGAATTTCTCATACTTTTCACCAAATTGCAAATGTCTTAGTACATGTCTCAATGTCTCAGAACATCTTTGCAAATGATTAAGTACAGATAGCCTATAGTTAGTACAGTTAGTCTACATTTAGCACAATTTCCAAGTGAATATGATCGTGTTGATCTAAACTGATTGTTGGTTCACAGTCTAATGGTTGTTCTCTGCAAAACATGTCAGCATCATTTCATTGTATAAGATGATAAGATGTATAAGGTGGAGCAGGAGTAGGGGTGCGTGGCAGTGGAATAGGGGAGGAGGTGGAGCAGGAGTAAGGGTGTGTGGCAGTGGAATAGGGGAGGAGGTGGAGCAGGAGTAAGGGTGCGTGGCAGTGGAATAGGGGAGGAGGTGGAGCAGGAGTAAGGGTGTGTGGCAGTGGAATAGGGGGAGGAGGTGGAGCAGGAGTAAGAGTGCGTGGCAGTGGAATAGGGGGAGGAGGTGGAGCAGGAGTAAGGGTGTGTGGCAGTGGAATAGGGGAGGAGGTGGAGCAGGAGTAAGGGTGTGTGGCAGTGGAATAGGGGGAGGAGGTGGAGCAGGAGTAAGGGTGTGTGGCAGTGGAATAGGGGGAGGAGGTGGAGCAGGAGTAAGAGTGCGTGGCAGTGGAATAGGGGGAGGAGGTGGAGCAGGAGTAAGGGTGTGTGGCAGTGGAATAGGGGAGGAGGTGGAGCAGGAGTAAGGGTGTGTGGCAGTGGAATAGGGGGAGGAGGTGGAGCAGGAGTAAGAGTGCGTGGCAGTGGAATAGGGGGAGGAGGTGGAGCAGGAGTAAGGGTGTGTGGCAGTAGAATAGGGGGAGGAGGTGGAGCAGGAGTAAGGGTGTGTGGCAGTGGAATAGGGGAGGAGGTGGAGCAGGAGTAAGGGTGTGTGGCAGTGGAATAGGGGGAGGAGGTGGAGCAGGAGTAAGAGTGCGTGGCAGTGGAATAGGGGGAGGAGGTAGAGCAGGAGTAAGGGTGTGTGGCAGTGGAATAGGGGAGGAGGTGGAGCAGGAGTAAGGGTGTGTGGCAGTAGAATAGGGGGAGGAGGTGGAGCAGGAGTAAGGGTGTGTGGCAGTGGAATAGGGGGAGGAGGTGGAGCAGGAGTAAGGGTGTGTGGCAGTGGAATAGGGGGAGGAGGTGGAGCAGGAGTAAGGGTGTGTGGCAGTGGAATAGGGGGAGGAGGTAGAGCAGGAGTAAGGGTGTGTGGCAGTGGAATAGGGGGAGGAGGTGGAGCAGGAGTAAGGGTGCGTGGCAGTGGAATAGGGGGAGGAGGTGGAGCAGGAGTAAGGGTGTGTGGCAGTAGAATAGGGGGAGGAGGTGGAGCAGGAGTTAGGGTGTGTGGCAGTGGAATAGGGGAGGAGGTGGAGCAGGAGTAAGAGTGCGTGGCAGTGGAATAGGGGGAGGAGGTAGAGCAGGAGTAAGGGTGTGTGGCAGTAGAATAGGGGGAGGAGGTGGAGCAGGAGTTAGGGTGTGTGGCAGTGGAATAGGGGAGGAGGTGGAGCAGGAGTAAGGGTGTGTGGCAGTAGAATAGGGGGAGGAGGTGGAGCAGGAGTTAGGGTGTGTGGCAGTGGAATAGGGGAGGAGGTGGAGCAGGAGTAAGAGTGCGTGGCAGTGGAATAGGGGAAGGAGGAGGAGCAGGAGTAAGGGTGTGTGGCAGTGGAATAGGGGGAGGAGGTGGAGCAGGAGTAAGGGTGCGTGGCAGTGGAATAGGGGGAGGAGGTGGAGCAGGAGTAAGGGTGTGTGGCAGTGGAATAGGGGGAGGAGGTGGAGCAGGAGTAAGGGTGTGTGGCAGTGGAATAGGGGAGGAGGTGGAGCAGGAGTAAGGGTGTGTGGCAGTGGAATAGGGGGAGGAGGTGGAGCAGGAGTAAGGGTGTGTGGCAGTGGAATAGGGGAGGAGGTGGAGCAGGAGTAAGAGTGCGTGGCAGTGGAATAGGGGGAGGAGGTGGAGCAGGACTAAGGGTGTGTGGCAGTGGAATAGGGGAGGAGGTGGAGCAGGAGTAAGGGTGTGTGGCAGTGGAATAGGGGGAGGAGGTGGAGCAGGAGTAAGAGTGCGTGGCAGTGGAATAGGGGGAGGAGGTAGAGCAGGAGTAAGGGTGTGTGGCAGTGGAATAGGGGAGGAGGTGGAGCAGGAGTAAGGGTGTGTGGCAGTGGAATAGGGGGAGGAGGTGGAGCAGGAGTAAGAGTGCGTGGCAGTGGAATAGGGGGAGGAGGTAGAGCAGGAGTAAGGGTGTGTGGCAGTGGAATAGGGGAGGAGGTGGAGCAGGAGTAAGGGTGTGTGGCAGTGGAATAGGGGGAGGAGGTGGAGCAGGAGTAAGGGTGTGTGGCAGTGGAATAGGGGGAGGAGGTGGAGTAGGAGTAAGGGTGTGTAGCAGTGGAATAGGTGGAGGAGGTAGAGCAGGAGTAAGGGTGTGTGGCAGTGGAATAGGGGAGGAGGTGGAGCAGGAGTAAGGGTGTGTGGCAGTGGAATAGGGGAGGAGGTGGAGCAGGAGTAAGGGTGTGTGGCAGTGGAATAGGGGAGGAGGTGGAGCAGGAGTAAGAGTGCGTGGCAGTGGAATAGGGGGAGGAGGTAGAGCAGGAGTAAGGGTGTGTGGCAGTGGAATAGGGGGAGGAGGTGGAGCAGGAGTAAGGGTGTGTGGCAGTGGAATAGGGGAGGAGGTGGAGCAGGAGTAAGGGTGCGTGGCAGTGGAATAGGGGGAGGAGGTGGAGCAGGAGTAAGGGTGTGTGGCAGTGGAATAGGGGGAGGAGGTGGAGCAGGAGTAAGGGTGTGTGGCAGTGGAATAGGGGAGGAGGTGGAGCAGGAGTAAGAGTGCGTGGCAGTGGAATAGGGGGAGGAGGTGGAGCAGGAGTAAGGGTGTGTGGCAGTGGAATAGGGGAGGAGGTGGAGCAGGAGTAAGGGTGTGTGGCAGTGGAATAGGGGGAGGAGGTGGAGCAGGAGTAAGAGTGCGTGGCAGTGGAATAGGGGAGGAGGTGGAGCAGGAGTAAGGGTGTGTGGCAGTGGAATAGGGGAGGAGGTAGAGCAGGAGTAAGGGTGTGTGGCAGTGAAATAGGGGAGGAGGTGGAGCAGGAGTAAGGGTGTGTGGCAGTGGAATAGGGGAGGAGGTGGAGCAGGAGTAAGGGTGTGTGGCAGTGGAATAGGTGAGGAGGTGGAGCAGGAGTAAGGGTGTGTGGCAGTGGAATAGGGGAGGAGGTGGAGCAGGAGTAAGGGTGTGTGGCAGTGGAATAGGGGAGGAGGTGGAGCAGGAGTAAGGGTGTGTGGCAGTGGAATAGGGGGAGGAGGTGGAGCAGGAGTAAGGGTGTGTGGCAGTGGAATAGGGGGAGGAGGTGGAGCAGGAGTAAGGGTGTGTGGCAGTGGAATAGGGGGAGGAGGTGGAGCAGGAGTAAGGGTGCGTGGCAGTGGAATAGGGGAGGAGGTAGAGCAGGAGTAAGGGTGTGTGGCAGTGAAATAGGGGAGGAGGTGGAGCAGGAGTAAGGGTGTGTGGCAGTGGAATAGGGGAGGAGGTGGAGCAGGAGTAAGGGTGTGTGGCAGTGGAATAGGGGGAGGAGGTGGAGCAGGAGTAAGAGTGCGTGGCAGTGGAATAGGGGAGGAGGTAGAGCAGGAGTAAGGGTGTGTGGCAGTGAAATAGGGGAGGAGGTGGAGCAGGAGTAAGGGTGTGTGGCAGTGGAATAGGGGAGGAGGTGGAGCAGGAGTAAGGGTGTGTGGCAGTGGAATAGGGGGAGGAGGTGGAGCAGGAGTAAGGGTGTGTGGCAGTGGAATAGGGGAGGAGGTGGAGCAGGAGTAAGGGTGTGTGGCAGTGGAATAGGTGAGGAGGTGGAGCAGGAGTAAGGGTGTGTGGCAGTGGAATAGGGGAGGAGGTGGAGCAGGAGTAAGGGTGTGTGGCAGTGGAATAGGGGGAGGAGGTAGAGCAGGAGTAAGGGTGTGTGGCAGTGGAATAGGGGAGGAGGTGGAGCAGGAGTAAGGGTGTGTGGCAGTGGAATAGGGGGAGGAGGTGGAGCAGGAGTAAGAGTGCGTGGCAGTGGAATAGGGGGAGGAGGTAGAGCAGGAGTAAGGGTGTGTGGCAGTGGAATAGGGGGAGGAGGTAGAGCAGGAGTAAGGGTGTGTGGCAGTAGAATAGGGGGAGGAGGTGGAGCAGGAGTTAGGGTGTGTGGCAGTGGAATAGGGGGAGGAGGTGGAGCAGGAGTTAGGGTGTGTGGCAGTGGAATAGGGGAGGAGGTGGAGCAGGAGTAAGGGTGTGTGGCAGTAGAATAGGGGGAGGAGGTGGAGCAGGAGTTAGGGTGTGTGGCAGTGGAATAGGGGAGGAGGTGGAGCAGGAGTAAGAGTGCGTGGCAGTGGAATAGGGGGAGGAGGTAGAGCAGGAGTAAGGGTGTGTGGCAGTGGAATAGGGGGAGGAGGTGGAGCAGGAGTAAGGGTGTGTGGCAGTAGAATAGGGGGAGGAGGTGGAGCAGGAGTAAGGGTGTGTGGCAGTAGAATAGGGGGAGGAGGTGGAGCAGGAGTTAGGGTGTGTGGCAGTGGAATAGGGGAGGAGGTGGAGCAGGAGTAAGAGTGCGTGGCAGTGGAATAGGGGGAGGAGGTGGAGCAGGAGTTAGGGTGTGTGGCAGTGGAATAGGGGGAGGAGGTGGAGCAGGAGTTAGGGTGTGTGGCAGTGGAATAGGGGAGGAGGTGGAGCGGGAGTTAGGGTGTGAGGCAGCGGAATAGGGGAGGAGGTGGAGCAGGAGTAAGAGTGCCTGGCAGTGGAATAGGGGAAGGAGGTAGAGCAGGAGTAAGGGTGTGTGGCAGTGGAATAGGGGGAGGAGGTGGAGCAGGAGTAAGGGTGCGTGGCAGTGGAATAGGGGGAGGAGGTGGAGCAGGAGTAAGGGTGTGTGGCAGTGGAATAGGGGGAGGAGGTGGAGCAGGAGTAAGGGTGTGTGGCAGTGGAATAGGGGAGGAGGTGGAGCAGGAGTAAGGGTGTGTGGCAGTGGAATAGGGGAGGAGGTGGAGCAGGAGTAAGGGTGTGTGGCAGTGGAATAGGGGGAGGAGGTGGAGCAGGAGTAAGGGTGTGTGGCAGTGGAATAGGGGGAGGAGGTGGAGCAGGAGTAAGAGTGCGTGGCAGTGGAATAGGGGGAGGAGGTAGAGCAGGAGTAAGGGTGTGTGGCAGTGAAATAGGGGAGGAGGTGGAGCAGGAGTAAGGGTGTGTGGCAGTGGAATAGGGGAGGAGGTGGAGCAGGAGTAAGGGTGTGTGGCAGTGGAATAGGGGGAGAAGGTAGAGCAGGAGTAAGGGTATGTGGCAGTGGAATAGGGGAGGAGGTGGAGCAGGAGTAAGGGTGTGTGGCAGTGGAATAGGGGAGGAGGTGGAGCAGGAGTAAGGGTGTGTGGCAGTGGAATAGGGGGAGGAGATGGAGTAGGAGTAAGGGTGTGTGGCAGTGGAATAGGGGGAGGAGGTAGAGCAGGAGTAAGGGTGTGTGGCAGTGGAATAGGGGAGGAGGTGGAGCAGGAGTAAGGGTGTGTGGCAGTGGAATAGGTGAGGAGGTGGAGCAGGAGTAAGGGTGTGTGGCAGTGGAATAGGGGGAGGAGGTGGAGCAGGAGTAAGGGTGCGTGGCAGTGGAATAGGGTGTGTGGCAGTGGAATAGGGGAGGAGGTGGAGCAGGAGTAAGAGTGCGTGGCAGTGGAATAGGGGGAGGAGATGGAGTAGGAGTAAGGGTGTGTGGCAGTGGAATAGGGGGAGGAGGTAGAGCAGGAGTAAGGGTGTGTGGCAGTGGAATAGGGGAGGAGGTGGAGCAGGAGTAAGGGTGTGTGGCAGTGGAATAGGTGAGGAGGTGGAGCAGGAGTAAGGGTGTGTGGCAGTGGAATAGGGGGAGGAGGTGGAGCAGGAGTAAGGGTGCGTGGCAGTGGAATAGGGTGTGTGGCAGTGGAATAGGGGAGGAGGTGGAGCAGGAGTAAGAGTGCGTGGCAGTGGAATAGGGGAAGGAGGTAGAGCAGGAGTAAGGGTGGGTGGCAGTGGAATAGGGGGAGGAGGTGGAGCAGGAGTAAGGGTGTGTGGCAGTGGAATAGGGGGAGGAGGTGGAGCAGGAGTAAGGGTGTGTGGCAGTGGAATAGGGGGAGGAGGTGGAGCAGGAGTAAGGGTGTGTGGCAGTGGAATAGGGGAGGAGGTGGAGCAGGAGTAAGGGTGTGTGGCAGTGGAATAGGGGAGGAGGTGGAGCAGGAGTAAGGGTGTGTGGCAGTGGAATAGGGGGAGGAGGTGGAGCAGGAGTAAGGGTGTGTGGCAGTGGAATAGGGGGAGGAGGTGGAGCAGGAGTAAGAGTGCGTGGCAGTGGAATAGGGGGAGGAGGTAGAGCAGGAGTAAGGGTGTGTGGCAGTGAAATAGGGGAGGAGGTGGAGCAGGAGTAAGGGTGTGTGGCAGTGGAATAGGGGAGGAGGTGGAGCAGGAGTAAGGGTGTGTGGCAGTGGAATAGGGGGAGGAGGTAGAGCAGGAGTAAGGGTGTGTGGCAGTGGAATAGGGGAGGAGGTGGAGCAGGAGTAAGGGTGTGTGGCAGTGGAATAGGGGAGGAGGTGGAGCAGGAGTAAGGGTGTGTGGCAGTGGAATAGGGGGAGGAGATGGAGTAGGAGTAAGGGTGTGTGGCAGTGGAATAGGGGGAGGAGGTAGAGCAGGAGTAAGGGTGTGTGGCAGTGGAATAGGGGAGGAGGTGGAGCAGGAGTAAGGGTGTGTGGCAGTGGAATAGGTGAGGAGGTGGAGCAGGAGTAAGGGTGTGTGGCAGTGGAATAGGGGGAGGAGGTGGAGCAGGAGTAAGGGTGCGTGGCAGTGGAATAGGGGGAGGAGGTGGAGCAGGAGTAAGGGTGTGGCAGTGGAATAGGGGGAGGAGATGGAGCAGGAGTAAGGGTGCGTGGCAGTGGAATAGGGGGAGGAGGTGGAGCAGGAGTAAGGGTGTGTGGCAGTGGAATAGGGGGAGGAGGTAGAGCAGGAGTAAGGGTGTGTGGCAGTGGAATAGGGGGAGGAGGTGGAGCAGGAGTAAGGGTGTGTGGCAGTGGAATAGGGGGAGGAGGAGGAGCAGGAGTAAGGGTGTGTGGCAGTGGAATAGGGGAGGAGGTGGAGCAGGAGTAAGGGTGTGTGGCAGTGGAATAGGGGGAGGAGGTGGAGCAGGAGTAAGGGTGTGTGGCAGTGGAATAGGGGAGGAGGTGGAGCAGGAGTAAGGGTGCGTGGCAGTGGAATAGGGGGAGGAGGTGGAGCAGGAGTAAGGGTGCGTGGCAGTGGAATAGGGGGAGGAGGTGGAGCAGGAGTAAGGGTGTGTGGCAGTGGAATAGGGGGAGGAGGTGGAGCAGGAGTAAGGGTGCGTGGCAGTGGAATAGGGGGAGGAGGTGGAGCAGGAGTAAGGCTGCGTGGCAGTGGAATAGGGGGAGGAGGTGGAGCAGGAGTAAGGGTGTGTGGCAGTGGAATAGGGGAGGAGGTGGAGCAGGAGTAAGGGTGCGTGGCAGTGGAATAGGGGAGGAGGTGGAGCAGGAGTAAGGGTGCGTGGCAGTGGAATAGGGGGAGGAGTTGGGGAAATTCGGGCCACGATTATAGATCATGTTATCAACCATCGCCTCGCTATGGTGGAGGCAGGTCGCCGAGTGCAGCCTAATGCGCCTCCCTCTTCAGTCTCCTCCGTCATCCACACCTTTCGCAGGGGAAACCGGTATGTGCTCAGTCAATGATGGAGTTATATGTCATATACGACAGGACACTTTGCATAAAGCAAGAAACGTATTTATTTACTCATTACCTCTGCCAACGAAGTTGGGGTGGAGCTTATGTTTTCGCCCCTGTCTGTCTGTCTTTCTGTCTGTCTGTTTGTGAGCAACATAACTCAAAAGTGATGCATGGATTTCTCTTAAATTTCCTTGGTGCATTACTATTACATCAAGGATGGACCCTATTGATTTTCCCCGCGATCAGTGAAGCTATTTTGCCGCCACAGCAGCCATCTTGAAATCGTATGACACGCTATAGCTCAATTTTGCTCCCACTCATGAAGATTTGGATTGTGCTGCCTTGGCGGAGGTTTGCACTCTGCGAGCGCCCTTCGTTTACCAGTTTATATTGTGTTTGTGTGTGTGTATGTGTGTGTGTGTGTGTGTGTGTGTGTGTGTGTGTGCATGTGTTTGCGTGTGTGTGTGTGTGTGTGTGTGTGTGTGAAAATAAACTATGGAATTATTGATGATACAGTTTACAGTAGTATTCCAGTCACTGTGCAGAGATGCATTAGAATTGTAGGAAAGTTACTGTAAGTAAAATAACAATAAAATGACATTGGTAACCCATTCTGTAAGAAAGGCATACACTATGAATGGTAATACAGTGTTGTCCTTTGAATTCTATGTCTAGGATTGGAAGACAACGTCATCGGGATGGCAGAGAAAAACTTCTCACTGAACATGAAGAACAAGAGATCTGTAACACTAAAGGCAAATAATGCCATCACACTGAGACAGATCCACGCTGCAATCCTACAAGACAATGCCATATTCCAAAATGCCAGTTCAATAAGCATCTCCACAATGGACCAGATATTGAACAAGCATCAAATGACCATGAAGCAACTCTACAGGGTTCCATTTGACAGGAACTCTGAGAGCGAAAGAGCTGCGGTATCAGCATGTACATGTCAGTCAGTTCCTGGTTGTGTATCATTATAACCTTTTTACAATTAAGCAGCGATTCCCAAACTAAGTTCCCCCTTTACCTGATTTCTGAATCTAAGCATTTGCTTTATCTGACTTCAACATTTTGCCTAAAAACTGCAACAGAAAACTGGTGCTTACTGTTTTATACAATTATCATTTTGATCCTTATTTTGAAGAATATGACATACTATAAGAAAAGGGGTGGAGGTGCTGCAATCAGTCCTTCCCAAACAGATCTGTCTAATACTGGGGTTTTACTGTAACATTTCAGTAAGTCCAGTCATGATTCCCCCTTTCCCTTTCTCTCAAATACCCCCAGTAGTACCTTGGCGTTGGCCTATCCCTTGGGGTACATGTAGCCCAGGTTTGGAACCACTGGAGTAGTGGCCAGTAGTATATTGAACTTGTGGAGGAGAACATAGAACATTCCTGTGTCATTTTCTGTTTCTCTCATGAATGACTTTTCTGTATGACTGATTTGTTGATTTTTGTTTTAAGTCTAGAAGAATAATGGCCTTGGCAGGAAACGAGACCTCTCACATCCTTATGTTTGGATGAAGCTGGGTTCAACCTGACCAAGGGCCGAAGATGTGGCCATAATATTATCGGCCACCGGGCCCTGGTGGATGTCCCAGGCCAGCGTGGGGGAGATATAACTATGTGTCCTGCTGTTTCCGAGAATGGTGCGGCCACTCACATCCCCAGTCTTGGCCCAAACAACACAGAGGCTCCTCATCTTCTCTGATTTGATCCCTGAAAATGAGAGAGGTCTCCAAGGGCCTCACCTACCAAACTATGTCATTGTGTGGGACAATGTGAATTTCCACTGTGGCTCCCTCATCAGGGCCTGGTTCATTACTCATCCAAGGATGGTCATGGTGTTCCTACCACCTTACTCTCCTTTCCTCAATCCTATTGAGGAGTTTTTCTCCACTTGGAGGTGGAGAGTGTATGAGCATCAGGCTCAGAATCAGAGGCCCCTGCTCCATGCCATGGACGCTGCGTGTGGAGATATTACAGGCGATCAGTGTGGGGGATGGTTGCGACATGCACTCCGTTTCATCCCTCGTTGCCTCGCGAGGGAGAATCTTCGCTGTGGTGTGGACAAGAATCTGTGGCCAGACAGATAGCAGCGTGTAGACGGAGGGGGGGGGTTTGGGTGAGGACAGTGACCAGTGAAGAAGTGTCAGTTGTGAAACTCCAGCTTTAATTACAGCACTGTAGGCTACATATAATTTTCCTTTTTTATGTGTTTATATTACAGTATATTATGCTGTATACATTCTCTTTGTACTCTGATGTATGGAAGTTACAATTTCCTTGGCAGTATGAGCGCAATGTGTGATGTCAAACCTTGGAGGCTGCTGTTACCGTAAAATCCTCTTTTTTTTTCAGTTTCATACACAATTGAATTGTTTGCGCGATAAAAAACTAGTACAGTAACCATTGTCAATGAAGGACTGGGCTAAGACAGTGGTGGACATGAGGGTTATTTCAATGGTCCTCTGCCATAGTGACAAAACATCTAAACATTTTGACTCGCAATGCTTACACAACGCCAAAGGGACGATGCATTCTGGGGGCACTATTTATATTATATGACTATGACTATTATATTATATGACGATGAGTGAACTGTTTTGGGAGAGAGATGAGCTTTTGCAGGTGAACCATAGTGTTGTGCTGAACCATCCAGGTCATTTTGGCAAAAGCACCAAGAGTGAGTACATCCACTCTGTTTAAAAAAATAAGCCAAAGCAGTTGAGAAGGATCTTTGCGATTTGGTGGCACTGACTATTTCTATGGGAAAGGAATTTAGTTTTGAGGCACAAGTGAACAGTTTTGGGAGAGATGAGCTTTTGTAAGTGAGCAATGGTGTTGGGCTGAACTGAGACTGTTTTGCCAAATGATCTTAGAGTTTTGAGAATGTAATTTCTGTTTCAAGAAATGAACCAAACCAATGGAGAAATACTGTAACATACTGTCAGCTCAGTTCATTGGTGACGATATTGAAAAGAACAAACAAGGAGATTTTTACTCTCAGTTTAAAAAAGTGTGTGTGTGTAAATATATATATATATATATATATATTTTTTTTTATACTTACTTTTTCAATTTGAAAAGAATTGACATAATTCAAAAGGAGAAACTCATCAAGTGTATAGGGCAATTAAACAACTGAGAAATATCGTTTCAAAATCCCGATGAAACGGGCTTTCAGGGGCTACACCCGTGTGGTCATGGCCGACCGGACTGTCATGTTATTACTAGTTCTATTTGAGGCAGTCTAAAAGTTGAAATGTTTGGAAACGCAATCACCATTTGCCGGAATCTAATTCCAAATTTTAATTAGGCTACGCCATTCCTGGCAAACGAAGACCTATTAAAAATTAAAACAGCCAAATTCTCTCCATTTCGTCCCCCATAAATCTCACAGCTGTCTGCGTGTAGCATTTTCTCACCTTTATGACTGTCCCATAATACTGTTCCATGTCACTATTTTTCAGATGAATTGTTCTCTTCAAAATATAATATTTGCTTAATAATTTCCATCACATTGCTTTTTAAAAGCCATTTTTGTGAAAAACCATGCTCTAAAATTAACATTCTTCCCAGATCACACATATGTCAATGAGAGAAAAGCCAAGTTTTTCTTGCTGAATGTTTAAAGGGCAGCACTAGATTCTGTAGAAATGGAGAAATGATCAATTGCAACAGTATTTTTATAATTATGCATTTGTTATAAACATTAGGCAGACTTAAAGATAAAATTGAAGCACCTATTACTAAAACCTCATAAGTCACACTTGACTTGACTTGTGGGGTTTTAGTAATCAGTGCTTCAATTGCACTTACTTTAAAAACTGAAATGAATATGGTAAGGCCTGTAGCATGCTTTTACATTATCTGTCATGCATATCTTGCATAGGTCGTGCAGTCAGTTTAGACAACGAGGCTGTACACACACGTGACACTCCCTCTGATTGTGATATAAACTGATACTTCGCTGTGCATGTGCATTTTAATAAGGTATATCAGTTAGTCTCAGAAGGTCAAAAGATCTCCTATGCTGTACCCCTCGGGTATGAAGAAATAATAGAAAATTCAGTCTTGCTTATATAATTACAATGCATTTTTCAAGGTTTCCTCTACCTTGATCCTTACATTAGTAAATCCAAGAAGTGTTTGGCTTTGAATACATCCTAGTTTAGGGTTAATAGGTTCAGTAAATATTTGAAGAATGGTTGCTGTGAGTTGTAATTCTCTTGCATGATGCATTATCTGAAAGCTTAGCAGTTTATTGCATTTTTCCAATTGCTGATTGAGATTGAAATCTCTCTCTGCTCCCAACAGCACTGATGTAAAATCTCCGTAATTTAAGGTAAGGATCAAATGACTGAACAGCTTTTAAACTGCACTTGTACAATAGGCAAGATGAGATGAGGGAGAAATGGAATATATATGTATATATATATATTTATATATATTTTTTTTTTTTAGATTCTAGCTAGTGTATATGTCTCATTGTACACACTCATACACAGCATGTATCATGTGAATATTTGCAAAAAAAATACTCACAATAACACACACTTACTCTCTCTTTCCCTCTCTGTGTCTTTCTCTCCCTCACACACACACACACACACACACACACACACACACCAGGTATCATTGCTGTTTGGATAAATAACACATTCTGCTTGTTTACAGCTAATATGAAATATGCAAGAGACCCAAAAATTCCAGATTTTTTCTGGCCTGAATTTGAAACAAATACTGAATAAGTTATCATTCTAATAAAATGGAGGAATTTAAAATATATGGCTTTCAGGGATTTTATGCCACATTACTCTGCCACTCTGGTGTGTTGGCAGAAAGATTAATCCCCAAACACAGGATTAATTGTGCACAGGCAAGGCTACGAGCAAACAGACTTTAATATGTGCTAGTGGTTCTGAATGGTTAGTTATATTTTATTAGTTTATGAGCAGCAGTTTTATCAATGTCCGCATATATAAATACCAAAGAATCATACACAGTGGATGCCATATTTAATACCAAGGTATGATTTCAGGCATAGTTTTAGTACAAATATACACTATTGCATTCCTTCTAAGGAGTAAAGGCCATATTCTTGAACTGGCTGCCGAAGATAACATAATATTATTGACATGGCACATGCTAATTTTCGGTAGCTGTATTGTGGTGGCGGTGAGTAACTGGTGCTCTTTGAGCTTTAAGTCCTGCTTCAGTGTCCTCAGGGACGGCCCGAGTCACACTGCCATGAGCGGGGATGGAATAGCAGGTGTGTTTTTCAAGATATGTATTAGAATAAAATGTGTGGCACAAACAACACATGCTGCGAACAGGACTTTGCTCGGTTCACTCACTAAAATATGTTTACTGCATGAAATATTGTTAAAACATTGGAAATTAACCCTTTCAATACCCAAAACAGTAATATGATTCAAATTTAACCATTGTATAGATGTCAATTTCCTTACTATTGTCCGGATTATGCCCAAATGCAAGGGTTTCGGGGTCTCATAAGTTCCGATAGGCAGTTTGGAAATATTGCGTAATATATGTGTCCCATTAGTACTGAAGGGGTTAAAAAGCCATGCAGTTAAAAAAAAATCAGTATGTTGTTTTATTCAACTTATACAGTTATGACTTAAATCCCTAAAACTGTAACTTTTCACTTATGTTTTCCCTTAAGTAAGTTCAAAGTCAGAGGGAACATTTTTATTCATAACATATTATTTTACATATTCCAACACGGTATCGATCTGCGGTGCCCCCCCAGCCTTTAACCCTTTAAGCGCCGAATACATTATCAAGGAATTAAAAATGTAGTTATCTTTAGCTGTTGAAAACCTATCAGGTGGCAACTTGTTTAAGAGCTCTTTTAAACAAGGTGCCACATGAAAGGTTTTCAACAGCATCTGACTTTGATATCTTATCATTGTTGCCCACGGCGCTGAAAGGGTTAAGGAGACAAATCGTGCCAGGAAAATGAGCTGAGGCAACTGCATTTGTTATGTTTGTCCTCATATTCATTCAGTATCCATCTATAGATGCGCGCGCGTGCACACACAGACCCACCCCCCAAAAAAAGTGCTGCTTATATGAGACGCTGAGGACAGGATGAGTCTTTATCTCAGGTCTCCCCCGGGAGAGATCTCCTTTTTTAACACTGGGGAGCTCCTTGGTGGCTCCTCTCTCAGAATGATGATGAAATGCGTCTCCCTGCGGAGTGATACAGTGGCAGTTCTCATGATTGAGGTAAGTACAGTGTAAGTGTTATGATGTCAGATCGAGATAAATTCAGAGTACAAAGGCCCTATGAAGAAAAATTTCGCCCAGAGGTCGTCTTCGGGTGACTGGTGCTCCGGAAAGCTCAGCCCAACTGGCAGTTACGTGTCACTGTACCTCCACCTTCCACGGGTTGGTAGAGCGGCCTGTGGTCTTCAGAGCTGCAGAGGCTGATTAAATGTTGTATTCTCACCAGCGAGTTCCCTGGTTCATTTTCATCGAGTCCCAAAATTCATTAGACAGTGACAAATTCTTTTTTTTTGGTTCTGTATTCTATTCTATTCAATGGTAATGAGCTCAAAGAGCTGATTGTCAACTTTAATTTGAGGTTGTTCACATCAATACTAGAATGTGTTTTTATATGTAAAAATAAGTGTCTCCCCCCAGCCCCCTCCCTGCCTAACCTACGGGAAGGACGGACGGACAGACTGACAGGAACATACCAAAAGGCACCACTTCAGGACCTAAGTAGTAAGTATGCAAAGTTGTGTTCAGGTTATGCAACACAACTATGGGAACTGTGCTCCGGAAGCAAAGTAGGGACGCCGACACGAGTGCGAACAGGTACTCTTTCCCTCCGGGGGAGTTTGGGGGAGACATGATTGAACAAACCATTCAGAAATTACAGGCTCCTGTATATACTAAAAAAGTTGTGCCCAAATTACAGAAGAAAGTATTTCTCAGTTTTGAGTGACTTTTTCGGGCAGCTAATTCCCAAAGTGAGGCATCGGCTCTGCAGGAGCAGAAACTTTCCCTTCCCTCCATTTAGTTGTCTGCCGACTGCGCTGTACAGAGTTTCGCCACTGAAACGGGCCATTCATGAACAGGTTCTCAAACGGTGCACCTCAATTGTCATCGTCTTTTGGGAATTGATACAAAACCTACTTGAGCAAAGTTGGAAAAGCTGGGGAATGATTCCCTACTGAAGGTCATCAAACAAAAATTAATAAAAACAGTGGAATGTGGGATAAGATAATAATTTGAATTCAAACTGAGGAACAAAAAATTATACAGAATTCTCAGTTTTGGAACACTTCGTTCTAAACGATTACAGTTAGTGATGTAGCTTGATGTTACAGTTCACATGCATTTTGTCGACATTCAGGACTTTTACTGCACGGATTTTTCCAAAAAATTGAAAAAGCTCCTTCCCCAAAAGAAAAAGAAAAAAAAAGAAAAATCCCCATCCCATCCCGCACCAGCGAGGCTCCACATACAGCATCTGCTGTATCCAGCTCTCCGCTCAGGGGCTGTGACATTAGAGCTGAGCCTCTGGCACACAATCAATAAGGTGCATTTGGCATTACTGACACGTATGTGTGGGTTATGTTTTCTGTTTGTTTGAGGTTCCCAGGAAACAAATTTCATTTCTAAATCAGTCCGGATCTTTTGCAAAGAGAGCCCCCGGAATGTCATTTACCCTAACCTTATCAGTGATCATGACATTTCAAATAAAGGTTAACAAAAAGGTCTGTTTGTTTCCTCCTTAGCTATTCCTGTATTCATTTATATGAGTCTGCTCTGCATGTTGGAGGAGACATGCTGCAAAATGCCAAATGGAAAAATGGATAAATAACAGGTTCCATTTTTATGGTTGAGTTTCAAAATTCAGGAATTAATAACAGCACCGGCATTTGTCTGTGTTAATTAGAACAACAGCGGGAGAAATAAGGTGGTAAATTACAGTCAACCTTCCGCGGAAAGTCGTGGGAATACTGTCACCTCGCTCGAAGGTGCACCGTCAGATTGGAGAGGAGGTGGGTGAGGAGTGAAATCAGAATGTTTTTGCCCGCACTTGAGGAATGTCCCTCTGCGTTTTTATCTCTGAGTGGGATTTGCTCTTTTCATTGAAAGGAGAGTGGACGGCTCTTCCGTATCACAGGACAGACATGCAAGCAAATATCAGTAAACACAAACTATGAGATAGGAAGCCTAACTTGGGCCATCATGCCAAAAATTGGAGAAGCATCCAAAAGTCGAGGAGGACTAAATTTTGTGTTAGCCCTGACACACATGGTTAACCTCATAAAGTCTACAGACACAAATATCGGTCCATCAAATTCAGCTGCTGTCTTCAAACCGGTGAAACTTCAGGCCTATTTTACATTCTGACGGAGATCCCAAGGTGTGTAATGATCCAAAATATGTCTTGCTGAATTACAAGCAGATTTGTTTAAAATGCTGCGCAAGATCGAGATATTTTCCATTTGATGTAATTCTGTGGCAGTAAAAACATGGCTTCCTGGGTTTGAATATTTCTCTCAGTGTACTTATGACTTCAGTGAAGTGCTGCAACCAGCAGATACACAATATGTACCGGTATGTGACATTGTTCAACAATCTGAAAAAAAAAAAGCCTTCTCTGACCATGAACCTATTTAAGGTAAAACTTGAGAGAAAAGTTAGACTTTAAGGGGTTATGCCTCAATTATCCACAGGCGTACATAATGACAGGCAGTGTTTTGAGCTGCATCAGGTTTTTAAAAGTACAAGCCTAATTCCGAAATAGTTGGGACAAAGTGTAAAATGTGAATAAAATCAAAGCGCAATGACTTTCAAATAACACCAGACAGTATTTTATTCACAATAGAACAGAGATAACATAGCAAATGTTGAAACTGAGTAATTTTACAATTTTATTCACAAAATGAGCGCATTTCAAATATGATGGCTGCCACAGGTCTCAAAAAAGTTGGGACAGGGGCCTGTGCACCATGGTGTTGCATCC
The DNA here is from genome assembly GCA_029721435.1 of Gymnothorax reevesii. Classification (NCBI taxonomy): domain Eukaryota; kingdom Metazoa; phylum Chordata; class Actinopteri; order Anguilliformes; family Muraenidae; genus Gymnothorax; species Gymnothorax reevesii. The sequence continues at coordinate 66,830,526 of CM056587.1, read as the reverse complement.
CCTCTTCTTTTTAACACAGAGTGGAGGTGTCAGGGCTATTGAGGAGACAAGTTTCTTGAGTTTAGCCATTAGAATTTGATCCCATTCTCATTCAATACAGGCTTCCAGCTGCTGGAGGTCTCCTTTGGGTCTCCTTGGATGGACTTTTCATTTAATTATGCGCCAAATAATCTCAATCAGTGAAAGATCAGGACTGCAGGCAGGCTAGTTCAGCACACGGACTCTTCTACCACGAAGCCATGCTGTTGTAATAGCTGCAATAGTATGTGGTTTTGCATTGTCCTGCTGAAATACTCAAGACCTTCCCCGGAATAGATGTCATCTGGATGGGAGGATATGTTGCTCTTAAACCTTTATATACCTTTCATCATTCATGGTGCTTTTTAAAATATGCAAGTGTCCCACACCATATGCACTGATGCATCCCCATACCATCAGAGATGCTGGCTTTTGAATTGAACGCTGATAACTGGAGGGGTGGTCTTTCTCCTCTTAAACCTGGAGGACACGACGCTAATGATTTCCAACAAGAATGACAAATTTGGACTCATCTGACCACAGGACACTTTGCCACTTTGCTGCAGCCCATTTTTAATGAGCCTTGGCCCACAGAACACGGCGATGCTTCTGGATCATGCTCAACAATGGCTTCCTTTTTGCATGATAGAGTTTTAGGTGGCATCTGCGGATGACACGGCGGACTGTGTTTACAGACAGTGGTTTCTTGAAGTATTCCTGGGTCCATTTAGTAATGTCAATGACAGAATCATGCTGGTGAGTGATGCAGTGGCATTTGAGGGCCCGAAAATCACGGACATCCAGTAAAGGTCTTCAGCCTTGTCCCTTACGCACAGAGATTTTTCCAGTTCCTCTGAATCTTTTGATAATGTTATGCACCGTCGATGATTAGACCTTCAAAGCCTTTGCAATGTGACGTTGGGGAACATTGTTTGAAGATATTCCACAATTTTTTTTACGCAAGCCTTCACAAGCCTTCGCAAGCCTTCAAGCCTTACGCAACAAACATATAAAAACGAGTGTTTAAATAAACATAGTAAACATACCTGAGAACGCCGCCATATCAAAGCAATCAGCCTCGATAACTCGCCTTCACTCGTTCTTTCATCTCAAAAATTAGCTACAACTAATAATCAATGCTTCTTCTAGCTATATCTGGAAGGAGAAGTCGCGAACTTAAAGAATAATTACATAAACAGCCTCTATATTGTAGGTATTCCACTCTTGGTCAGTCAAGCACTTAGCGTTGTCAAGGAATGTCTGGTTTGCTTGCCCACCAGAGACTTGTTGCAATGGGAGAATGGTCATGTGACCCGCTTACTGCAAAAGGCCTATTCCCGACCAATACAGGAGGTGTGTTTTAGCTCCGCCTCATTAGTATCGGATGGTAACCCTTGGTACCCCAACCGGAGGGGTGACGAAAAATGGGAACGGTTAGGAACGGTTCCAAAGGTACCATCCACAATTTTTGTATTGGAAACGCTCTGAGATGTGACACGACTGGTACCGAACCGCTTGATGGAAACGCGGCATAAGACATCCCTTTTGTAGCCAATCATGTTACACACCTGATGCCAATTAATGTTATTACTTGCTAAATGTTCTTTCAGCTGATTCTCTTTTATATCAATTGCTTGTTCAGCCCTGCCTGTGTCTCAACTTTTTTGAGACCTGTTGCTGCCAGAAAATTTGAAATGAGCTCATTTTGTGGATAAAAGTGTTAAATTTCTCAGTCTCAACATTTGAAATGTTATCTACATTAAACAAAAAATATAAACGCCAAATTTTTGAGTTTTTACTAACATTAGGATTATTCAATATATGAAGCAATTCAAAATTCATTTTTGTTAATGATTAATCTTAAGATCACCACCCATTACATCTTGATATTGGCATCTGCAAAGGAGTGACAATCCCTTGAACACGTTGGGGATCAGGTTGAAGTAATTCAATGTTCAATATCTTGTGTGTCCACCATTTGCGTCTCTCAGAGTAACGCGTCTCCTTCGCATGGAGTTGATCAGGTTGTCTATCGTGGCCTGTGGAATGTTATTCCATTCTTCCCGGAGGGCCACACGGAGCTGGCGCACATTATCCGGAACTGGAACACGGTCGCGAACACGTCGATCCAGAACATCCCAAAGATGCTCTATGGGCGACATGTCCGGAGAATACGCAGGCCAGTCCAGAACTTGAATGTGCTCTGCTTCAAGGAACTGCATACACACCGCTCTGGTGGACATCCCTGCATCCAGCATGACCTGAGACATCTGAGGCATGATGACTTTTGACAAAATTTGACATTTTGGGGTGGCCTTTTATTGTCCCCAGTACAAGGAGTGTCTGGGTACTGCTCATTCTGTCTGATCACCGTCTGGAAATGCCACACCCCTGTACTGACTGACATCACTGCATCACTGAGCAAATGCTCACTGACAGAGAGATGGATTAAAAAATGCTACACAAATCAAGAGAAATATCCCTATTGTACAAGTTAAAGTCAGCATATGCTCACTTAGAGTTGTTAACTCCAGTTGGCATCAATATTTGACATGGGACGTTTATATTTATGTTCAATGTATGTTCTACTGTAAATATCATATTGGCTCATGTGATCTGACAGTCATTAAATTTTGATTTTATTCACAATTTACACTTCGTCCCAACTATTTCAGAATTCACCTCTCTGCAATTCTTCCTGTACCTGTGCTCAGATTATCAGTCTCCAAAAGAAAATATATGCGGGATGTGAATTTCCTCCCAGGTCCTGTTGAGTTATGTATTTCATTTTTCCAAACCACGTATAATTTCCTTGCTTCAGTGGTCCAGCGCATTCTCTCAGTATCACCTTCAGCATCCTCGGAGCTCCACCTCTTGTTTGCTCTGTCTTGCCCAGGGATACCAGAGCTTTCCGCTGTGCTCCGATGAACACTATCACTTTCTGGGGAAACCATCACCTAGCGTGTCGCTGCCAGCATTAACATTTCACCGCTGTGCGCTTTCTTGCCCTGGCTGCGATGGGTTTGTGAGGAAAATGTGTGAATGACTGATTATTCTCACATTCTGCAGCAGCGAATAAATGTGAGGTTGCTGTATGAATATTTCCCCAAATGTTTTTCAAAAATTACTCTCAGGCTATGAATTCGAATCTCGGATTGGGACCCCTGTTTTTGTACCCTTGAGCAAAATCGTGTGCTCTTGAAGTTCCTTGTAAGTATCAGTCTATTTCAACAGGCATGGATTGTGTATGTGATATTGAAACATTTTCAAAAAATAAAAAATAACAAAAAACCTGTATATTTTGGCTGTCGTGGCCTCCTCCTGCTGATTTGTGTGTTGAGTTATTTGAAAGTGACTGAATCAGATTGAAAATTGATGTCTTCATTCACCATGATGTTTTCCCAATATTGCATCGCTAGAAATAACTCTGTATATTAAAATCAAAATACAGGGAAATATAACGTTAATATAAAACCTCATATCCAAAATGGTTGGAAAAGCAGTATTTCTGAAATCATCTTTGACCTGTATTAATTCCGAACAGGAAAAGAAAATATTTTCAATATAATGATTCATGAGCTTGGATTTATTCAAACATATGTAATTGTAAGGGATGGCAGGGAGGCCTAGTAAATGTGGACTGGACTCAAGTGCAAAGGTGGATTTAGTAGTTGGATATATTTATGGCTGTTGCACAAGTGGGAGGCGTATACACAAGGATACAAACTAAAGAGGAATCGAGGTTCCTTAAACTGTGCAAACTCGGGTAATACCAACAGTGAGCTAAAAGAACATCGTTGTATTACCAATAGTAAACAAAATGGAAAACGAGGTTCCGAAAATTAAGTGCTGGAACTACGCAGGTTTGAGTTTAGTATATACTATACAAGCAATACGCAAAAGCGGGGGTTTTAGGCAAAAGCTACAGAACAGCACAGGCATGTGGCTTATGCGAGTTTGGGCAGAGTGGCAGGCTATGACATTGATACACACTGCTACCACTCAGCGGCAATGAGACACAGATGATCCTGGTTAAGTGATAAGCAAGGCTGCGATCTAGGTCTTCATTGGCTGGCGTGCTGCACCGCAGAAGACGAGGCCTGACAGTTACGCATTTGATTTGCTTGCAGCACCTACTACCAGTGGCGGTTCTAGACCCCGGAATTGGGGGGGTGGGGGGTGGGTTTGCGCAGACACGTCCCTTTATGATAATTAGTCCTGGCTAGTTCTCAGTCATTTTCCTTTACTGACGCATTTTCCAATTATCGTAATTGGCAAGTGAAGACATGGTTTCTCTCCATATGCGATGGAACAGTAATGAAATCATGGGCTAAATTCAGCACGGTGGAGGAACCTGAACTGAGAATTGTGACAAAACATCCGTTCAAAATAGTTATTAGTCCTGACCTGTTCTCAGTCATTTTTATGGTTAATAAAAGGTTCACTCAGAACTTAACAGGTGGTGCTTGTTCTCCCTGATTACGTAAGAAGACAATCATTCATCTGGACGTTTATTTGCTGTATTTAAATCAACGTTATTCAAATTTGCTTACCTGTTGACTCTCACGCAAATAGCTTGAGCAGCACACTGCCTATTTAACTGCCAAGTGCCACTTTTTTTATCCCCCGCCAACACGAAGTGGGAGGGGGATATAGGTTTGACCTCCGTCCGCCCGTCCGTCCGTCCGAGATAAAGAGGACAGCTTTACTAAAAAACTACTACAGATACAGTCACCAAATTTGGTGTGTAGCTTCAGAACATAAAGGCCTTGATCGAATTCAAAAATAAGAAGCGCACGATTGGTGGGGGATCTTGTAGACCATGTCGACTTGTTTTTAATAAACCCATGCAATACCGAGAGTGAAAAGCAATATTTCATTGGAACAAGGACTTGATCGATCAATGCAAAGCACTGGCCTATTAATAAGTAAATATTTTTCCGTACTGAATTTTGCCCATGATTTTATCGCTGTTCGATCGCATATGGAGAGAAACCGTGTTTTAAGTTGCCAATTACAATAACTGGAAAACGCGTCAGTAAAGGAAAATGATTGAGAACTAGCCAGGACTAATTGTCATAAAGGGACATGTCTGCGCCCTCCCAATTCCCGGGTCTAGAACCGCCACTGCCTTCTGCAAGAGTTAGGATCGGACAACAAAGGGATAAAATGTCAAGAGAAGGAGGTAAGAAGGAGATAAACAGGATGTGCATCATGCTGGGAGATAAAAGTGGGTTCACAAAAGGCCCAGTTGTTCACAAGCAATGCTCATACAAGGGTGAGCAGTTTGTGGAAAACTGCATGAATGAATAATCCAAGAATTTATGAATGAATGATGTTTCTCAATGTATTACTTCAAGGATTTTAGATTTTAGACTTCAATCTCTTCAGTGAATAATAAAATGTAAAGATTGAGAGAGCTCTGTACAGAAAGAAAGAGGTTGAAACCCATTATTGAGCACTGGGGCTCTTCAGTCCTTCAGAAGTCACTGTGATAAAAATAAGCATGCTTTCTCCATGGACATGCCCAGATAGACTTTGGAATACTCCTCGAAGCTTTGTCTGTCAACACGATCACGATTTGTTGCTGTGTCCATAAATGTAAGTGAAAACTGTACTATGCAACCAAGAAGCCATATATCAAAAACATCCCAAAATGTTTATCTTGTCTGGGCATATGCTCATCTGAAATGGACTGTCATACAGAGGAAATGAATGTTGTGGTTTGAGGGACCAACCACTAATATTTTCATGGTTATAATGCCCAGCGTGTTCTCTGAGACGGAGGGAGAAGTGAAGCATCGTTCATCCCAGCTGTTACCGAGGTAAGTTCAGACACCAGCATCTGTAACGGTGTGAGGATGTGTAAGTGCCCATAGCGTGTTTGACTTGAGCATGTGTGTAGGTGCCATGAGCCTTGGAGCATATACAGCCAGGTCCATAAGTATTTGGACAGTAATAAATTTCAGCATTTTGCCTCTGTAGCCATTACAATGGGTCTAAATATGTCCACAACGTTCTTGAAGTGTTCCATTTCAGCGCTAATTCAGTGTTTTTCTTAACATTCTTGTATGAGCTGTGTAGAAAGTATATTATTTTTGTACATAGCTCCAACTTTTAGTTGCTCAGATGTAATGGAATGAACTTAGAATCATAAAATGATTGTTCAATAAGTTGGTCAGGAATACTTCACAATCATTGAGTGCCTGAGGTCTGGGACACAGGCATCACCAAACTCTGGGTCTTTTTTCCCAGCTGTTGCTCCGCCAGGTCTGTGCTGCAGCTGTTTTTAGTCCCTGCTTGTTCTCGGGGGCCTCGCTTTCAGCTTTTCCCTCAGCGGGTGGAATGCATGCTCAGCTGGATTCAGGTTTGGCGGTTGACTCTGTTCAACATTCCACTTCCTTGGGTAGCTTCATGTGCTCTATGTCATTATCCATCCGCATTATGAATTGTTGTTTAGTGGATTTTCAAGCATTTGAATAAATTTGAGCCGCGTAATACAATTCACAGCTCATCCAGCTGCTTCTTTCAAGAGTTACATCATCAATAAATTCAAGGGAACAGATTCCATTGGTAGCCACACATGGCCGTGCCATAACACTGCATCCTACAGGCCTCATATATGAAGTGGTGAGCTTTCGACCATGACCAGTTCCGTCCATGATCCAAACGCCTCTCTTCCATTTATTGCACAAGTTGATCTCTGTTTATCAGTCCCTTGGATATTCCAGAACTGTATTGACATTTTAAGGTTCTTTCTAGCAAACTCTATTCAGGCTTTTTGAATCTGGGGCTTACCATTAGTCCAGCCCTAGTGGCAAAAAAAATTGTGGTGAGATTTTTGCTTGATTCTTCTTTTGGACATTGGAACACTTTTCTCCTGAAGGGTGTGCTGGCCAACCGTTCCAAGAAGGGTTCTCTTTTCCAGGGAAAAAATTAATCTGTCATCCAGCCCAGTTGTTACCTGTAGCCCTCTTGGTCTTTTGGCGTTCCTGAGCCCGCCAGGGCTTTCGTTACAGTGCACCAAATAGTTGATGTTCAATCACCAAATGTTTCTGGTATTTCTTTGCTGGATAAGTCTTGATTTTACAGCCCAATGATCATTTGATTCACTAGTAGTGACGGGTCTTTGAACTAACCATTTGAATTTAGCAACAGAAGATTACAAATGCGAATGCAACTCTTGAAATTATCTCAACACTGTTATCTTGACTAACTTGCACATTAAATAACAAGGAAAAAAGGCAATGGCCATGCAACAGCTGAACAGCCAGTTTATCAATTTGTTTTGGTCCTTTAAAAAGAGGGAAGAACAATAAAGTGTTGTAATTCCTACACCACTCACCATATTTACTAGTCAACACCCTCAACTTAAGGCTGGAAGTCTACATTTGGGGAGTCATTTACATTATTTGATGTCAACACCATCATAGAGCAGTAGCAGCATTTTAGCAGTAGATTGCTAAAATGGCAGTGAGTTTGAAAATTTAATTATGGACCTGACTGTGTGTGCATTTTGGCGCATCATATTGAATATGCCGTTTTCTAGATTGCATTTTTTTTTCAGTTTGGTCCGTGTATAATTCAGCACGATGCCATACCGAATTCAGTGCATGTTACAACAGCGGCCATTTGAGCAGCTGGAGCCCTTTGTCAAGAAAAAATGAAAAGAAAATCCATCTTCAAAACGAGAGCCCGTCGCTGTCCTCAGTTCCCGACTGAACACTACAGTAAGGATTGCAAAAAGGAAGGGTGATGTAACACAGAGGTAAACCCTCTTGTCCCAAATTTTCAGAGCACATATTTTCCAAATAAATAAACAGATAAATGAATGAATAAATAAACAAATAAAAAGTAGAGAAATAAAACATTAACCCTAACACCCTGTTCATATTCCTTGCCGGTTCTATACTCATTCGCTGCATTGACTTTCATCCATGACACAAACACGAACAGGCCATCAGTAAACATTACTCCCTTCTGTGCTCACTGACTGGGCCACATTGATTTGTATAATTCTGTTGAAGGTGTGGCCGGTGGAATATAAATTTGGGGTGGTGTTGCTTTGGGGGCATTTTGATTTGTTACCGATCTGCTTGTATTCCTCTCCCGTGCTGTTATTTGTACCAACTTTCCTGTAGCTTACCAACTGTAGCCTTCAAAGTAATTAACAAACTGTTGAAATTTAAATATTACGCTCCAAACACTGAGAAGCAGAGTGATATATAAAGTACAACATCACAGTGATGCTGCACTGTATATCAGCACTCTTCAAAAGCTTCTTTTCCAATCAAAATGCTGGAACTAACTGTCATATAATGCAATACGGGTCAAAGATGATTTTCCAGTCACTGCTGTTTTATTTGTTTCATTTTCATTTTCCAAATATCTTTCTTTTATACAAGTATTTATAATAATTATTATTATTCTTATTTTTATTATTATTTTTTGTAAATGAGGCTGCAGGTATATCATGTACAGGTATGAACAACTTTGCATCACAAACTGGATATTTCAGATTCAATATATGCAAGAGATTTTTCTAGAAGCAAAGATTGAGGCCTATATTCAGATTTATTGTAAGCGGGTGTCACTTGGTGATTCAAGAGTTTATCAGTATCTATCGTCAGTGCTTCCAAGCAATAGAGTCTTTAATCAGCACATTCACCCAAGGGAAGAGTGAGTATAACAAGGACATATTTAAATTCACCTTAGTTCTTAATTTCGAATACAATGTTCAAAAAACTTTGTGGGGCAAACTCATTTGGTGTGAGATGACCTCTGTGGGTTTGTGAACCTGAATGTTTCCCAGTGGATGAGCGCGCAAACAAATGTCGTCAGTGTGTCCTACATCCTCCGTGAGGTCAATATTGCAAATTAAATTCATATTAATGAAAGGGAAGAAAACAAAATTACCCCAAGGAAGACTGCAACGGATCCCAAGGTCCCAGAACACGTAAACTACCCGCAAATACTGTCGAAATTCTGTTTAAAATTGTCATTATAATTTATTTTTATTTCTTGCGGCATTGTTGCAATATCTGTTTCTTGAATGCAAACAGAAAAATTAATGACATGATATCCCTTCTGCCTGAAATCTGGGATTGTGCCCGGACAGTTATTATCCTCCAAAAATTAACATTCTCATCATATGATGATGATCATTATCATTATCATTAGTATTAGTATTATTATGGGCGGCACGGTGGTTACCACTGTTGCCTCACAGGTCGTGGGTTCAAATCCAGTCTGGGGCCTTTCTGTGTGGAGTTTGCATGTTCTCCCTGTGTTCACGTGGGTTTTCTCTCGGTACTCCGGTTTCCTCCCACAGTCCAAAGACATGCATGTCAGGCTATCTGGAGAAAATAAATTTCCCATAGGTATGAGTGTGGGAGTGAATAGTGTATGAATGGTGCGTGCGCCCTGTGAAGGATTGATAAGCTGTACATGGTGGGTCCCTGCCTTTCGCCCACAGTCAGCTGGGACAGGCTACAGCTCCCCTTGACCCCAGTGAGGAAAAAGCGGCATAGATAATGGATGAATCATCATTATTATTATTATTATTATATAGGATACACTGAGAATGAAGGCCCTCCTCTTCCTGGAAAAGGACACGACACATGTTAACAGGTTGACATGGTTCCCTCAGTCCAGGACCACAGCTCTCTGTCCCACCACTCCAGCCCAAACATGGACGGGGTCTGCAATTAAATTTTTTCTTTGGGGCCCCAAAAGATCGAGAGCAGCCGAAAGTGTGCCGGATGGTGAGATCTGAAAGTCCCACAGACAGAGAGATCTGTAGGTCCCACAGACAGTGTGATCTGAAGGTCCAACAGACAGAGAGATCTGAAGGTCCCACAGACAAAGAGATCTGAAGGTCCCACAGACAGTGAGATCTGAAGGTCCCACAGACAGAGAGATCTGAAGGTCCCACAGACAGTGAGGTCTGGAGGTCCCACAGACGGAGAGATCTGAAGGTCCCACAGACAGAGAGATTTGAAGGTCCAACAGACAGAGAGATCTGAAGGTCCCACAGACAAAGAGATCTGAAGGTCCCACAGACAGTGAGATCTGAAGGTCCCACAGACAGAGAGATCTGAAGGTCTCACAGACAGTGTGATCTGAAGGTCCCACAGAGAGATCTGAAGGTCCCACCGACAATGAGATCTGAAGGTCCCACAGACAGTGAGATCTGAAGGTCCCACAGACAGTGAGGTCTGAAGGTCCAACAGACAGAGAGATCTGAAGGTCCCACAGACAGTGTGATCTGAAGGTTCCACAGACAGAGAGATCTGAAGGTCCCACAGACAGTGTGATCTGAAGGTCCCACAGAGAGATCTGAAGGTCCCACCGACAATGAGATCTGAAGGTTCCACAGACAGAGAGATCTGAAGGTCCCACAGACAGTGAGATCTGAAGGTCCCGCAGACAGTGAGATCTGAAGGTCCCGCAGACAGTGAGATCTGAAGGTCCCGCAGACAGTGAGATCTGAAGGTCCCACAGACAGAGAGATCTGAAGGTCTCACAGACAGTGAGATCTGAAGGTCCCACAGACAGTGTGATCTGAAGGTCCCACAGAGAGATCTGAAGGTCCCACCGACAATGAGATCTGAAGGTCCCACAGACAGTGAGATCTGAAGGTCCCACAGACAGTGTGATCTGAAGGTTCCACAGACAGAGAGATCTGAAGGTCCCACAGACAGTGTGATCTGAAGGTCCCACAGAGAGATCTGAAGGTCCCACCGACAATGAGATCTGAAGGTTCCACAGACAGAGAGATCTGAAGGTCCCGCAGACAGTGAGATCTGAAGGTCCCGCAGACAGTGAGATCTGAAGGTCCCGCAGACAGTGAGATCTGAAGGTCCCACAGACAGTGTGATCTGAAGGTCCCACAGAGAGATCTGAAGGTCCCACCGACAATGAGATCTGAAGGTTTCACAGACAGAGAGATCTGAAGGTCCCACAGACAGTGAGATCTGAAGGTCCCGCAGACAGTGAGATCTGAAGGTCCCGCAGACAGTGAGATCTGAAGGTCCCGCAGACAGTGAGATCTGAAGGTCCCGCAGACAGAGAGATATGAAGGTCCCACAGACAGTGCGATCTGTAGGTCCCACAGACAGAGAGATCTGAAGTTCCCATAGACAGAGAGATCTGAAGGTCCCAAAGACAGTGAGATCTGAAGGTCCCACAGACAATGAGATCTGAAGGTCCCACAGACAATGAGATCTGAAGGTCCCACAGACAGAGAGAACTGAAGGTCCCACAGACAGTGAGATCTGAAGGTCCCACAGACAGAGAGATCTGAAGGTTCCACAGACAGAGAGATCTGAAGGTCCCACAGACAGTGAGATCTGAAGGTCCCACAGACAGAGAGATCTGAAGGTCCCACAGACAGAGAGATCTGAAGGTCCCACAGACAGAGAGGTCTGAAGGTCTCACAGACAGTGAGATCTGAAGGTCCCACAGACAGAGAGATCTGAAGGTCCCACAGACAGTGTGATCTGAAGGTCCCACAGAGAGATCTGAAGGTCCCACCGACAATAAGATCTGAAGGTCCCACCGACAGTGAGATCTGAAGGTCCCACAGACAGTGAGGTCTGAAGGTCCAACAGACAGAGAGATCTGAAGGTCCCACAGACAGTGTGATCTGAAGGTTCCACAGACAGAGAGATCTGAAGGTCCCACAGACAGTGTGATCTGAAGGTCCCACAGAGAGATCTGAAGGTCCCACCGACAATGAGATCTGAAGGTTCCACAGACAGAGAGATCTGAAGGTCCCGCAGACAGTGAGATCTGAAGGTCCCGCAGACAGAGAGATATGAAGGTCCCACAGACAGAAAGATCTGAAGTTCCCATAGACAGAGAGATCTGAAGGTCCCACAGACAGTGAGATCTGAAGTTTCCACAGACAGAGAGATCTGAAGGTCCCACAGACAGTGAGATCTGAAGGTCCCACAGACAGAGAGAACTGAAGGTCCCACAGACAGTGAGATCTGAAGGTCCCACAGACAGAGAGATCTGAAGGTTCCACAGACAGTGAGATCTGAAGTTCCCATAGACAGAGAGATCTGAAGGTCCCACAGACAGTGAGATCTGAAGGTCCCACAGACAATGAGATCTGAAGGTTCCACAGACAGTGAGATCTGAAGTTCCCACAGACAGAGAGATCTGAAGGTCCCACAGACAGTGAGATCTGAAGGTCCCACAGACAGAGAGATCTGAAGGTCCCACAGACAGAGAGATCTGAAGGTCCCACAGACAGAGAGATCTGAAGGTTCCACAGACAGAGAGATCTGAAGGTCCCACAGACAGTGAGATCTGAAGGTCCCACAGACAGAGAGATCTGAAGGTTCCACAGACAGAGAGATCTGAAGGTCCCACAGACAGAGAGATCAGAGAGACTGTGATGTCAGTAATACTGCCTAGTGGCAGTACAATAAGGGCTCAGGATGGTTCTATTTTGCAAGCTTTTTTAAAACCCAAAACTCACAGTCCAAAGACATGCATGCCAGGCTATGTGAAGACTCTAAATTGCCCATAGGTACCATATTAGTTTGTGAGTGAGCGATGTGTGATGGATTTGGAAACTGTCAAGGGGTACGTTTCCCAAAAGTATAGTTGCTAATTATGTTAATATCATACATACTTATTTCTACATGGCTCTGGTTCAAACTATGTCTGCAAGTGGCTTGGATAGGTTGCTTCGATGCCTGTCAGAAATGTGCCCCGGGGTGTGTTCCACCTCCTGCCTGTATCATGAGTTTGGCCTCAGCCCCTACGGGAACCTGACCTGTAATTGGCAGGTTAGTGAATGAATGGATGGATGGATGCTCTGTACTGCAACGGTGGTACAAAATATTTAATAGCACTAACAAGTTACATGTATTTGTACCATTTGTATACTCTTCCCAGTTATCATATGCAAGGTATCGTCATAAGAGTGACATGACACAGTCACAACTAATAGATGACACAATCATGAACGTGACATAATCATTATGTCATTGTCATAAACGTTTACGATTCAAGACAACCCAAACAATGTCAACTTTCGAATGAAACTTAATGACAACAGTCATAAACGTTTATGACATTGACATAATGTTTATGACATGTTCATGACTGTGTCATGTAACAGTTGTGACAGTGTCATGTCACTCCTATGACGATACTTTCAAGTAAAGTGTAACCAAAATTTTTTGCATCTGTAACAATGTCATTGTCACAAATCATTCCATTGTCCATTAATTCCCGATCCTGTTCCTCTCAGAGCCCAATAAAGCCGACATTCACATGACACCCTGATATTACAAGCACTGTTTCAAAATTTGCTATGAAAATAATAATAATTAAAAAAAAAAAACCCCACACACACACTATCAGGTTGCACGTTGTACCTGAGTTAAGAATCAGTTTAGATATAAAATCTCAGTGTACATTTGCCTTTTGTGGTCATCAGTCTGTCTCCATTTATTATTTAGGCGGCCTAATTACTCTAAACTGAGTTACTTGCTAATAAAGTCACTTTGATCAATACCCTAACTAAATTAGTCTGCATGACTATAGATTGTTCCAACTTTCCTTGGCTGAATAGAAGGCACTAAATAAAATAGACTATATGGGTATACCGACAGTATATTCACAATGCTGTGAGAGAGAACTGAGCCCCTTCCTGGTCCTGTCTATTTTTGTGCATTTGTCACAGTACTGTGACTGTTTCAGATTATAATTTAAAATGTAATATAAATCATGAGAAAACTGAACATACTGTTTTGAATGATCATATATTGACGAAACAATGTTCCCTTACAAATAGAAGTTCATTATTTCCAAGGATAGTAGTGGTGAATTTGTAACGGACTACTTCAGTACTTCTTGTGACTAAATTGGCACATTTTAAGTGTAGAAAATTATATTTTCTAGTATACTTTAAGTGTAAGGGCTCTAATTTCTTGGCGCAGCGCACGGTGGCGCAGCGTGGTGCAGCCCATGCAGTGGTAATTTCGTCTGGTGCAGCGCATGCAGCGGTAATTTTATCCGGTGCAACCCACGTAGTGGTAATTTCATGTGGTGCAACACCATGCACAGCCACTTTGGCAATTTGGTAGACGGACGTGAGCCAAGATGGGTGTGGCGGCATAGATTAAGGATTAAGGCTCCGCCGAAAGTGTGCAGAGAGCTCGTCAGCTCCGACCTGGTTTACTTTGTGCAGTGGTAATTTGGCACCGAAACCTCACAGGCAGGTTTCCAGAATGTCTGACTCGTTTCAATGCAATAAATAATTACAGCAACCACTATTTAATGTAACTATCTGAATCAGGACATAAATTATAGTCTCTATATCGATTTTTCTGATGTCAGATTAAAGGCGGTTGGCACGCGTAATGGAAACTCGACTTGACTTAATCAACCTCAATCAAACTAACGACTTCACATCGTTTTCAGCCAACCACAAACTGCCTCGGCATCAGGCAGTGCATACACACACACACACACACACACACATATATATATATATATAGGCTATATAATGCTTACATTCTATGCCCAGTAAAGCTGCTTGCAGACTGGATTCGAAACAAATTTTTCACACGACTAATTACATTCAAAGTAAATGCAAAGACACACACGTGTATTCGCGTCTTTGCAGTGACTTTGAATGTAATTTGTCGTGAGAAAAATTTGTTTCGAATCCAGTTTGCAAGCGGCTTAATACTACTAATATTATACCCCCGAACGCCCGGGGACATTATGTTTTTGGTCCGACCGCCGCCGCCGCCGCGGCCCTAGATGTTAACACGATAACTTCAGTAACATTTCAATGAGAAATTTCAAGTTTTGAATATAAGTAAGTATCATAAAGAGGAAGAACTGATTCGATTTTGGACAATTCACGATGTCTAGATTGGCCACCAGGGGCCAAAAACTGATTTACTTGTTAACGCGATAACTTCAGTAATATCTCAATTAGAAATTCCAAGTTTTTCAGATAAGTAAATATCAAAAAGAGGAAGAACTGATTTGATTTACAATATTTATACAATATTATTTACAATATCTTGATCGGCCACCAGGGTCCAAAAACTAAAAAAATCACTGTTTTTATCATATCTCGAGAAATATTTGTCGAATTGACCTCAAATCAAGTGCAAATGAAAGGTCATGACTTGAGGATGTGTCTCACGATGACATTATACCTGTTTGGTTCAAAATTTTGACACAAGGTGCAGCTTTGTCACATAAAATTCACTATTTTTGCCATATCTTTGGTACTATTTGTCCAATTGACATGAAACTATGTGCAACTGCAAGGTCATGACCTCACAACATCTCACATGATGACATCATACCAATATGGTTCAATATTTTGCCACCAGGTGGCGCTTTGTGATGGAAAATTACCATTTAGGTCATATCTTCAGAGCCATTTGTCCGATTGACCTGAAATTAAATTCAAATGAAAGGTCATGACCTGAGGGTCTTTATATTGTATTGGGTCTATTCGAGGATTGGGGAATTGGAGGATTGGGGGTGTTCAGGGATATACCCCAAGCCGTCGCCTCCGACAGCATAAGCCTAGTTGTCACAGGTTTTATCGAGGGGGAAAGGAATACAGCCTGATTGTTATGATCTCGTACTGTGTTAAGATCACATATTGAAATTAAATGTGCATAGTATCTTGCATTGTTGTCCATGCATGTTAATCTCAAAATTTTAAGCAACAACAGGGTGTAATAATAGGAATACGCTGAAGACCAGACGGCCAGTCTAACGATCTTCAGGACTGGCCTTCTGGTCATCAGTCCAACCTCCAACATGGTAAACACCCATTTTTTGGCAGTCCTGAAGATCGTTACAGGGCGTTCAAGACAAGACCTTTTACCAACCATACTGCGGCATGTTAGAAGAGGCACAAGCATTGTGTCAGAAGAATGGCGAGCATATTGCAGGTCTCTGACTCGACATGGGTGCAGTCATTACACAGTGTGCCACCAAAGAAACTTTGTGGATCCTGTCACCAGAGCCCACATGCAGCATCTAGAGCGACCATGGCAGACCTTCAACGCTGATATCTGGTGCCACAGAGGGAACCGCACCACAAAGCTTTTGAAAGAACATCTGAGTGTGATCAGGTGGGAGTACTGCCTGGGAAGGAACCACAGAGAAGGCATTCTTGGCTGCATTATTCATGACATAAGAAAGTACAACATGCGTGAGTGTTGAGATGTAAGAGTTTTTTTTTTTTTTGAAGCAGTCACTTTTGTATATTAACCTAAGCCACTCCACTGTGAATGTGATAATTGAAACTTAATCTGAAGGAGTCACATTTGTCAATAAAGGTTTTGCAATGTTTTGTGTTATTCTTGCATAGATTAAATTATGTATATTTTTCACTTTTCTTAAAGCAAACCGCTTATGGTAACTTATTACCAGCTTGATGTTTTGTATCAACCTATAGCTGAGCAATTTCATCACTTAACTTGAAGCTCCCACTGACTACTTAGAGTAAAGTATAATCACATTATAATGCACTATACCAGCGATTATGGTGCATTATAAAGAGTAATAATGTGTTACAACTATGATAACTATAATACCCTTCAATCCTTGCAACAAAAAAGGGTAAGCAAGGGACCAGCAATCATGAAGTATTATAATACATGACCTAGTAAGCCATTGTAAAATGCTCTATGATGCGTTATGCTTATTGTTATAAACCCTTTGAGTTTTTGTAATGATAGTTATACATGTTTATAAGCCAATTATAACACATTATAACTATATTTATGATGCTTTATCGATGAGGTCATTTTTAGCGAGTGACTTACAATTATAACGTATTATAAGTCATGATAAAATGCTTTATAGTGTATCATTGTTATAAAGATATATGATCATTTATGAGTGTTTATAACTATAGTTATACAGTGTTATAACTGCATTATAACTCATTGTAAGTATGGTTATAATATGTTATAAATATGGGCGTCAAATAAAGTGTTAGCATTTTTTTTTTTTTTGCTTTTCCACATCAAATTAAAAATTCTGGGGGAGTTTGAGAGAATGACACCATGTCTTGGCCATGCTATCTGAAAGAATCAGACCGTTTTGTTTGTTCTTTTTTTAACGGCTCTCCTCCACTCATCTTGGAATGTTGCCAGACACGTTTGATAGTTCAGATATGTTTACTTGACTCAGGAAATGCTAATTGCTAATAAGTGGCTTCAAAGGCAATCAGAGGAACAACCTTTTCACTGTGAATGTAAGACCTATGTAAACACTTCTCTTCGGACCAAAAGAGACCTCTTACTTCTGTGTTCCCAGAGAGTTCACCCGTGTGATTGACTCGGGCAAGACAGTGGTTATTTCAAATTATGGCAAGATGATATATATTTACATCATGTATATTTTGTATGTAGTTGTCGAGTCATTTGCATTTTCACCTTTCCACCTTCAAAGTGTGTGTCATTTTACTCACTCAAAGTCCAGAGTCGTGCTCAGGCAATTACGAATTAAGTTTATGGATATGCTTTACATCTAAAGCAAACGGATAACACACTAATGGCATCGTTACAGTGCAATCAAAGTGAAATGTAATTAGTTTAGTATAATTAATGGGAACTTATTTAATAGTTTTGCAATTAAAACAGCCTCGCTCTTATTCAGAGCATGTGCTGCTGCCATTTGGCTTTGGAGGTGTACGGCAGTTTGTGATGATGACCCGAAAGGTGTCAATTAACTATGCTTAAAAAAGCAATCATTTTAGATTACTGCATTAATGATGGTAATCAAGATGACATGAATGATGGATGAATTCGTTCTAGAGGATAGATGTGTCTAATGCTGTCGTCAAAAAATTATTAAGATTTTGAAGAGGTGGCTGAAGCTGGTTTAGACCAAATACTTTACTGAAACTCAGGAGATGGGTCTGAAGACATCAGGTACTTAAGAAATTGTATTTTGTACTGAAATCACTGAAAATGATCATGCACTTTGAGCTGTCTTGGAAAGTCTTAACTTAATCTGTGAAGCAATAGTGAGATAAATCATGTGTGTAACAAGTTGCCTCAGTGCTCTGCAGTTGCAGGGCTGATCGCTCGATGCTCAAATTAGACCAAGAGAAAGTGCTTGGTTGAACATCGTAATCACTCCTAAATGAATAGTGATAGATCCAGAGGCATGGGACTCGTTTTACAAATATGTACAAGCCGTGGTGCGATAGATTTCTCCGGCTCTTTTCCAAGCATTTCACGTAGAATTTGCAATCGCAAGCAGCCAACTACTTTGAAACTGGCATCAAGAACAACTTGTTTACCAAACGCCAAGCTACCTTTTTCTGCAAACAAAGTCCCTGAAAGAAGTTTGAAAACAATGAATTACAAAAGCCCTATTGAGATACCAAAGTGCAATTTCATCAGGTGATTGTTAAGGCCTGGGAAAAAGTGTGAACTCTTAGAAGAGAAGATGTTGAGAGAACTATGCCCTAAGAAAACCTTTTCCTTACAAAATATCAGAAAGTGGTGAACAGTTAAAGAGTGATTTATACCTACTTTTTGGAAGTATCAAATATCCTAACTGAAATGAATTTATGTATATAACAAAATTCTGTGGTGAGGGTAGCCTACATGGATCATGGATCAGAAAAATAACAAAAAATAAAAAAAAACCTGTAGATATAGGTTCGGCTTGCTTAAATAGGCCAAATTAATTTATGAACTGCTTAAATTATGTCAAATGTGTTCTTTAAAATTAAGCTCCATGTGCATGAATAAACTACTTTATGTTTGAGGACACAAGAAGTGATACTTGTGAAAGGCTCTCTTAGCGATTGACCTTAGATTGCTGTGAGTTAAACATATAATTTTGGTCGCACTAATGTATTACCTCTTGCCATGAAAATGTATATAATTAAATCACCTTGTTTTATCCATAGTTACCTAAATTGTGGGCATAATCATGAGAGATTCTCTCTGGGGCTTTCGAATCCTGACATAATTGCGAGGAAAGAAACTGCTCTGTACTCCTCTCAGTTTTACTGACAACTTGTAAGCAACTTATTTTTAGGAAATGCTGAGAAGCTGTTGTGATTTGTAAGATAAAATCTTCAACATCTCGTGAAGCTGATTTAAAATCCCTGAGTTCTTAATTAATAGCCCACTTAACTCAGATTCATCTTGGGGTTTGCGGTTTTCGATTATAAAGATATCACTCCTCCATCTGATTGCATTCCACTTCAAGCTCTTACTGAGTATCACTCTGTGTCACAGGTTTATCCAGCAGAATATTCAGTATTAGCTACGAAGGGCAGCACTGAATTAAGGTTTCCTAGATCTCTTTTCAGTCAACTGAAACTTATCTCTTTTCCCCATAATGGCTACATATGAGGCCTATATGTATATCAGAGGCCCTTTTCCCAGCCTCCCCAGGGCTGCCACTTGTAGTCATTATGGGGAAGGGAGGGGGCTGGAGTCTGTTGGGATAAGAGTTCAGATCCTTGGGAGCTTAAATCTTGACTTTTCTTTTATATATCTTTACTTAATTTTTATTATTCTTTTTTTGGAACTTATGGGTATACAATATAGATTCTCAAAATGAAGGAAAATGAGCCCTTTTCCCTAAAAAGATCTAAAGATTTTACTCTTCCAGTGGCTGAATTTTTAATTGGGCACAAACCTCTTCATCACTACAGGTTACATCATGCTGTGCTTAAATTATCCACCAAACCTCGTTGGTTAGGAGGTCAACCAATCACGGAGTGAATTAAGTCACCCCCTCCCCTGGACACATTCACTATGACCACTCCAATACCGCCACGAGAATGCTCCGCTAGATCTATCAGCTGTCATTATAACACATTTTATTATATGCATGTTTCTTTTTTCCATTCATAGTTTGGTTGATGCTTCAAAACAGTCATTTTTTTAATTTTAAAGACTAATTCTTTGTTCCCTGGGACTTTAAGGTCGAATAAAAATGTTGAGTGTTTGCACACTCCTGTGCTGCATGGTGACAGGGTGAGCAATGCTGCTGCCTCACAGCAATAAGGTTGTGGGTTCGAATCCAGCTTGGCGTCTTTCTGTGTGGTGGTTGCATGTTCTCTCTGTCTTTGCATAAAGTTTATGCACGGGGTCCAGTTTCCTCACACTGCCAAAAGAGAAATGTCAAGCTAATTGTGGAATCTAAATCACCAATCAGAGGTATGAGTGTGAGTAAATGGTGTGTTATCACCATGATAGATTACCTGGGTGTTTTCCTGCCACTCTCCTATTGCATTTTGGGATATGCCGCTGCCCTCCCATGACCCTGAAATTCATGAAAATCAGCAATGCAGGAGACCAGGGCTGGAATATGTCACCAGTGTTGCACAAAATGTTGTATGAAGTTGATTTTGCATGAGGGAATGGGCCACTGTTGAAATGGAATATTCAAATACAGAAATAAACCTACCTACTACATCCTGCACATTAGGCGTACAGTGCACCAGAATATTAAATTTGGGCCTTTCAAAACATTTTATTATTTAGAAGTAAATCTAAGCTTTCAAAATATTTTAATCATTGCTTGGACAAACAGATTTCGTAAAAGAAAGTAATTTGGTGTTTCCAAAGTCACTCATTCAAGCTAAGATGGATTCTACTTAGCAGCAGCCTTTGGTGGGGAAAATACTACAACGAGATGGAAAGTCAAGCTTAATATATGCATAGCAAATTAATGAGGGTAAAGGGGACATTATCATTCACACCAACAGCTTCCTGTTGCTGTGAACCAGTTCTGCTGCAGTTACCTCAGCTTACTTGTACAATATGGCTTTTGCAACAGCACCTACTGGCTTGCTTTTGTACCAAGCAATTCTCCCGTTTGATCCACTATGAAGCCGCAAGCAATGCGACGCGTTTTATTCAAGAACAGTGGAAATACCAATTATACATCCAGCGGAAGAGGTAATTGAGTTTACTCTACAGACCATTTTTCACCGACCAGCCGCAGGTGCCCTTTAAATTCTCGACTGAACTGTAATAGTTTAACATTAAGTGCATCCTCAATCAAAGAAGACATTTAATCCAGCGTAATGGCCTCCATGCATAAACATTTTGTTTGCAAAACTAATAAGTCATATTGAAGCGCCTCTTTAAGTGTCCCTCTATTCCTCGTGGAATGATGCTTATTAATGCTATTCTAATAACGCAATCGCATTCATTATTTATGATCATTCCTCTCCTTTCTCTGAGGCCTACATATAGAGCTGTCTCTTATGCGAGAATAGCAGTCCTGGATGAATGGAAATTAAGGCGGCCTATAAGAAGAGTATAAAAAATGCATCGGAGGCAGGGGAGTGGAGTCCATGAACTGAGGGCAGCATGTCACGGAGCAGCAGAATTATTCACTCACCTTTAACAGCCTGATGACATCATCAGGTAAGGGCTGGCTTCAGAGCTGCTCGGCGCGGGGGGAAAATTTTTACAGAATAATGTTGTGATATTTTGTTTGGGGATATTGTATTGATTCAGAGACCCCAAGTGTCATGATTTAATGACATCATACAATTATTAGGTTCAGTTGAGCTGTGCCTCGGTGAATATCACTTGTCGAAGGTGGACAAATCATTGGATTCACCATTAAGTAAAGTCAACAACCGCTTTATTTTATGATTATATTTGAAAATATACAAGGTAAGATAAGAGAAGGGCAAATGTAAAGCTCTTTACAGAGACGAAGCGACACAAAATACAAACACTGCAGGGGCTCCTGTAGGGAAGCCTATTTTTTGCTGGACGTTGTCGTATTGTTATATTCGCCTCTCGCGCAATATTGCACGGTGAAAATCACTGTTTACAGTGACTGGCGGAGCTTGCCTCAACCGATCAGGAGGGAACAAATCCTTACATCATATAATAAATATGAACTCAGCTTTTGAGAACCAGAATGATAAAAATCAGGTGACTTTATACTCCAGATGAGTGCTAAGATGGTGTTAAGTGAACATTGTCTGGTCAGGTCTGCACTGCAAAGGTGTGACTCTCACGAGATTTAGCCAGAAATTGGCCAGAAGACAGATGGAGGATTTAGATGTGTAACCGGAGAAACATATCGCAACATCGCAATAAAATCGTATCGTGACTCATGTATCTTGATAATGTCATGTCGTGGGGCCTCTGTCAATTCCTACTCAGAAAAACGGCAGGTCAGCTGTTATAAAAAGGGTGAATAAAACTGTGCCAATTGTTTTCTTCACACTTATGTTTCTTGAAATCGTATTACTTTTACTTCATGACACCTCATAGTGGCAAACCAATGAATAAGCAGCAGTTACACGACTGGTTTATGACACATTTTTGTAAACCCTTTGAGCGCTGAATATATTTTCAATCAAAATCAGAGGCTGTTGAAAACCTATCATGTGACAACTTGTTTAAAAGAGCTCCCCACGTGGGAACTCTTTTAAAGAAGTTGCCACATGATAGGTTTTCAACTGCCTCTGATTTTGATATTTTACATCCCACGGTGCTAAAAGGGTTAAGTTTTGGGAAACTGACCAACTGACCTCCCGTCAGGGCTCAGAAAAATTGCAGAAAGTCAGTTGTTTTGGGGGCGGGGGAAGAAGGTGAGGGGGTTGGCTAAAATAAGGCACAATCGCACCGCCGAAGGGCTTGAGGTTGACTGTGAGGTGAAGTGGAATTAGGATGCTGGGAATGCGGCTCAAATCCATCAGCGACGGCTGTCTCAACAGGCCATTTCTTCAGTGGTGTTTCCTCCCTGAGTCTGTGGTGCCATTTCGTTCCTCTTCCCCCTGCCTCTCTCAGCCTGCTGGCCACCCTCTTCACAGCGACACAAATCACGACCAACGTGTCTCCCCTCTCCGTAATTATAGAGATAAGTAAGGAGAGCCATTCTTTTCTTTCTGCAATAAGCCTCTGGTGCAGCCGCACGTTTGAAAAACAGGACCGAGGCTCCTGTAGTCCAGCAGCTAAAGATGGAGAACAGTCATGGATGCATTAAGTCATTAAGACAGTATTGTGTTGGAGAAGAAGATGTCATTTCCGCACGATAAATGTGCAATATTGTGCATAAAGGAGAATTCAAAAGGTTAAAAAAGTTCATAAATCAATTTTGAACAAGCTTGGTCGACCTTGTTACAAGGATGGTACATAACAAATATGAAGCCATTCTGACTGACGGAACAAGAGAAGAAGATTCTTGAAAAATTGCTAATGATGACAATGACAACGGACGCCGCGTCATGCTGATGGTCCAATCGCTCCTTTCGACTGGACTAAAAATGGATGGAGGGAAGGACGGAATGAAAGGGATGGAGGGTGTTTCGCTGTGAGAGGAGAGGGAGGGAAGTAATATTTCATATTGGCCAATTTTACTTCATGCTCTTGTGTAAAGATAGACTGCGTGGAAAAGTTATGCCTTGAGTCGTCGGGCTGTGCCCAGGAAACGGAGATGCCGCAGATCTGCGCAGAAACCGCAGCGACACGACTCTTCTTCAGCCTCTGGATTTCGCACACTTTGTTTATAGATGTCGGCGGTGATGATCTGTCTTTCTCAGCGACGGCTAGCAGGCATATGTGGGGGAGTTTGGCCGCAGATCACCTGACAAGGGTTTGAACTACTAACTTACTTAGCAACTATGCTTTTTGGAAACGCACCCCTGGAAAACAGTTAGGGTTGAGAACTTGACCGTTGGGAGCCTCATTTCAGGCAACTAAAGCCTGTCAGCAGGAGAGGCCACCCAACAGTCCTCAAAAAAATCCTTTCTAAATGTACAAAAAATGGCCGATTGAAGAGGACAACAGATAGGAATTGCTCTGCCAGCGCCAATTTAGGATCTGTAGCAAAAAGAAAAGGAAAATCTGTATTCTCTTTACTCTAAGGAACACACATCAGAAATGTGTGATTAGACCTCCTTTGTTCATTGTGAAGAATGTTTTCTCTGGTGATGGCAATTGCACTGTCTCCAGTACAAGAAAGGTAGCGCTTTAAATTAGCAGATGGTGCCGATTTAGTACAATCGCACTGAAGACGTCCTTCATTACTGGGGGTCAATGTTTATATTTTTTTTCCAGCTTCCTGTGTCCTTGAGATTTCATCTCTGAATGCATTTAGCAAACAGTTTAAAGAGATTTTTAAAGGTTATTTAACATTTTTAGCATAATATCCAAACATCCTGCCCTCCCACGTCACACACTGGGGAATTTATTAATGGTGTGACGTTTCTTGCATGTACTGTAGACAACCTAAAATTTGTTAGGGACTTATTTTTCTTTTTTTTTTGGGATTAAAACTAAATGACTGTTGCTAACTGCATATGTTGCTTTTTTTTTTTACTGTAATCTGAGAGTTTTTTATGGTATTTTCTGTCTAGAAATCTAAAATTATGTGATTTTGTAAAAGGTATTTCGGGTTTTGAGATTACGGTGAACCTTTAAGCATGCATTTTATGTTTTCAAAACTGAAGTTTAGTTTTCCATGTGAACTATTTTAAAAGCTGATATACGGTGGCCAGTATAAGAGCACTAAGGGAAGTTTGTATTTTGAGAAGATAACATTGAAGTAATGTGTATTTTCTTAAATCAAGGCCTGCTTGTGTAGCAGGCTGAAGGAGGGCCCAGGCGAGGAATTGAACCCCAAACCCCCGGGTAAGGGTCACACGTGCTGACCACATCACCAAAGAGCCAGGCTCGTTGGCAAGGTAGCCAGGGCGCGTACTTATTAGAAGTCATTTCCAGTGACAGGACCCTTCAACTGTCACACTAGAAAAGGAAGTTTTTGTTGTATTAAGTACTATATTGAGCTGTATGTTGACCACGAATTTGACTGATGAGGACTTGAGTGGTTGAAACACAGCCCATTCAAATTTGAGGAGCACGAAGCCAATGAGCAGGTACTTACTGTATACTAGTGGTTTATCGTTCTTGATCCTGTTCCTGAGCCTGACTATGGCTGTAAGTGTGCACTCTCATGCTCTTTCTCAATCTCGGATTTAAAATCCCCGAGAATACACAATCAATCTCAGAAATAGAGGTCAGATTTCTTAATTGACTTTGATCTGGAGCTTTATCCAATGATTGAATGGGGGTAAAAACAACAACAACATGACATGCAAATGATAAATGACTTAACAAACAGAATAGACTCATCAAAACTTTCATTGAAACATCGCTGAGAGATCATTGCGGATCGCTGAGATTGTTGAGTACTCCTTGAGCGTTCGTTGAGAGATTGCGTCCCCTGAAGATCATTGACAGATTGTTTTTGACCAAGTCAAAGCTTTGAGAGATCATGGCGATTGCTGGGCGCTCATTGAAAGATTGTTGAGAGATCTGGCCATTTTTTCCATCGCTCAACAATCTCTCAAGAATCGCCACCCCGGTGTAAAGGGGGTTTAACCGAGCCCACACCTGCTCAGCTTCAGCCAGGCGGCGGGAGCAGATTGAGAAGTGGTAAGGCTGCTGGCTTAAAGTTCCTCTGTAGTGATGCAAAAGCTTCATTTCCAATTATCGCAATTGTTTGATTGCTGTCATCACCGCAAATGGTGGCATAACCAGTTATAAGGTTTAGGGGCAATTAAATTTTCACATGGGTGATAGAGAGTTATTGAAAAATCAATATCTTCAATAAATTAATTGATTATTTAAAAGCTGCATTTTTTGGTTAGCTCACAATGGCTTTTTCTCATTAAAATCAGTTGAATGATGTGAAGCATTTAAATATGACAAGAAAAAATAACACTAAATAAAAAATTACACAGCACTGTATGTCTGGTCTGTTTAGAAGTGCCATTCTGTAATGATCCTGCTTTTTGCCAGTCCATGTTTTGTTAGGATTCTGCTTTTACCAGGCCATGTTTTACTTTATTCCATGTCATGTTTTGTATATTTCCTGTCTTGCCATGTCCTTATCCTGCCATTTCTCATATTCACTGTTTAGATTATTATTCTGGGTTATGTGTTTCTCATGCCCTGCATTGCACATTGTCTCCCCTGTCTGGTCATAAGTGTTGAGACAGTTTTGTTCCCCAGTTTTGTCTGCCACGTTTTCAGGTGATTTCGTAGTTTCTGGGTTTCCAATTATTCCCTCCAGTCTCGTTTGCTTCCTTCGCCTTGCTGTTCTATCTTTACTAATGAATACGAACAGTTTATTATTTTGAATTACTAACAATAACTAACATTGTTTATAGTACTAACTTACTAACGAGCAGTAAGAGATTGTATATCTGCACATTCCTAATTGGCCAACGAGCTATCAGCAATCGCTCTGCTCTTATCTCCACCCCTTGCCTTCACTCACCTTACTTTGCTGCAATTCAGCGGATTCTCCGCACCTTGTTAAACACTGTTCTGCCTCTCACTCTGTGCACTTTAGAACTCCCTCACCAGAGCCATTTCTTTGTCATAGGCTGTCTGTGTAATCCCTGTCCGCGTTTTGGCTTTCGCCAATTTCATGTGGTTAGGAACTTCCTCTTGTTAATTCCTTTGTTAATTAGTCTGATCCAGCTCACCTGTTCCCTATTTTTGCATGTGACCTCCCGTATGTGTATTTAAGCAGTCAGATCACAGCCAGCCCTTGTCAGAACATTTTTTTGTTGTCTGCTGGTGCAACTCTGTTCATGCCCTGTATTCATAGCGTTATACTTCTGACTGGAACGTCCCGGATTTGGATTCTGCCTCTGCCTATGATAATACTTTGCCTGTTTACCGAACCTGCTTTGCCTGAGCTTGAGACTTGTGATTGCTGCCCTGGTAACATTTCTGGCCCTCTGGATTGTGTTTTTGGATTCAGACTTTGTACTGTTACCTACAATCCTGCTGGGTTTTTCACCCCTAAGTTCAATAAAATCAATTTTGCTGCATTTTCTGGTACTTGCGGGTGGTTCTGGAATGCACCCTCACACATTCAAACCACTGATCGGTCCACTTGGTAGAGGTTCTTTGTTACTTTGTACAAAGCAAAAATGCAACAGCAAATTATAATATTTTACTTTCTTTATGGTACCTGGCTAAAAAATTTCTAAGCATTTTTCAGAGAAGAAACCAACTATTCAAGTTTTTGTGTTCATGTACAGGTGACCTGTTGAAACCCTGGAGACAAGCGTTTACATGACGAAAAAAGACTCCTTTAAAAAAAATAAAAGAGGATGTATTTATAAGTGTGAATTTGAGTTTTCAAATTCAGATTTATTTTCACAAAGTGGTAATAAAGTTCACAAATTAACATTTAAAAATCAGAATTCGTGTATACAAATATGGATTTGTTCATACACGTAGATATTGAGATTTTCTATTAAATATAGGGGTTTTAGTTCTGAAATAAGGGTCTTTTTTTTAGGAATTGGTTTTAATATTGAGAAATGCGGATTGCTTCCCAGGATGGAATTTTTTCATCTGTCCAGTAGGTGACCGGTTGTGTATGTGCGCATTTTAACTTTTTTGACACGTTTTACGTATTTTATTGCAAGAGGAGTTTGTCGAGGCTCCTGAGGATGAATGGAATAAGAAAAAGAATAAAAAACTTATTTTCATTCTATGCAACATAATTGAACTAATCATTATGCTTTTTCTTACATTGTAGGCTAAACCTAGACTGGTCAATGAAAATAGATTTAAAATAAGGACAAAATACTGCCTTGCTTTGAACTCTTCTGACAGCTGTGGTCAGGCATTCATGTTGTGACCCCTGACAGGCCCGACTTTCACTTTTGCTTCCCCACTTGAGCAAACTAAACTCACCACTCGCCACGTGAGACTCGTTGTCATGCACACTTTTCCTGTTTGACTGCGTCACGCTGCTCAGCGGGAGCCGTCAAGCCGTCAGGTGAATGAATACAGATCAGTCGGCCTATTGTTTGTTTTTCCTCATCCCGTAAAGTTTTACTGCTTAATTATTCAGTGCGCTGACACACCTTGATCAAGGTTCGCTACCGCTGTCGCTCTATGCTTCTTACATTTCCTTTGTTCTTCATGTAAAGGCAAATCCTCCTTTTCCACGCTGAACATGAAAGCATTCAGTAATTTTTAGGGAAACCCAGAGAGTGCCGGCTTGCGACAGGCTCACACAGGTGCCAGGTTGGAGTGCGTGTTCACAGGAATGTGCCCAGAGCGCCACAGAACAGGTGAGCAACTTCTATGAGTTTCAGTCTCTCCTTGTATTCGTTTGGAGGGCATTTGGTAAACATGATCTTTAAATAAAAAAAGAAATAAAAAATAAAACCTAATTTTTGTCATGTGGAAACACCATGATTAGAAGCAAAAGGTAAATGGAATTATTTTTAAAAAAGGTGTTGCCAAACAAAGCTGGTTCTATCAATATGCTAACCACAGGAAGTCTCAAAGTGTAAACATGAGAGGCCTAGCTTATTTTGGACATTGTTGCATTCTACTTCTCTCAGATTATTGCAATTTTTAAAAAGTACAGTATTGACTTAAGGTACATAATCTGTTTAAAGCTAGTTTGAAAATTACCCGCTGTTTGTTGGAGCTGTGTCATGAGGAGTTTTGGGTACACTGCATGAGCTCAGTGCAGTGTTTTGAGTGGTGAGTTTTTGCACATTTTCCTGTATAAAACAACAGATGAAGGGACGGCGTTAAAGCTTGCTTGGGTAGAGTTTTCCCCATATTTTAGCAAAGGTACCAAACTTAATGCTATTTCTGAACTGTATATAAAAAAAATAGTTGTTTCGACTTGAAAAAAAAGTTAGCATAATGATTCAAAATTACCTCAACTTGTTGTTTTAAATTCAGTCAGCCTAAAATCTTAAAACAGCCCATACGCTATTTTTTTAAAGTCAAAACAACAGTTTTTATATTTATTATTTTTTCCCAGTGTATGAAGGTATGAAGCAGTATTCCGGGACATTTTGTTTTTTTTTCTTTTTGAAGAAATCTGTGGGAGGTAAAATTTGGACAGAATTTTAGCTGCTTATGACATTCTCAAACAGATTTGAATATTTCCAATCGCGAGCCTTTTTTGGTCATTTGGCGGCTGCGCATGAATCATCTCTTATTACTTGCATGTTTTTTTTTTCTTTTACAAAATGTGTTATTTTTCACGCAGTCCTTGTTTATAATGGCGGATTTCAGTTCAACTACAGTTACTCAGTGATTATTTGGACAGAGTAAAGCGCTGCACAGACCGCAGTTTCACATCCAGTTCTCCACATCCTCGGCTGGAAATGCCGTTCTCTGTACCTCTGCAGTCAGCACAAATTAGCACGTGGATTGCAAGTCTCTGCTTGCATTGTTTTCAGTGGCAACATGAACCCCCAGAGCCCTAGGCAACAAGGACTCTACAATGGGTAGAGCCAACAGGTAGCATAGCCTTTTCTAGATCATTCCAAATAGATCATGATTATGAATGTCTCTGTCCAGACTTTGCTCTGATCGGATGAATGTGAAAGCAGGAGGAGGAGTAGAATCGCTGCGCTTTTCCTTTTAAGAGGTAAAAGGGGTTGTGCTGTGAGTCTTTCTCGTGGCCTCTGAATTTTAGCACTATTAGCATTTCTGTCTCTTTAGTAGTTATTCTGCTTTAGTTATTTTCTGTTGACCATTTCACTCTAAGCTTTACCAATTCTCTTTACAGTGCAGTCAATTCGCCTGTTAAGGTCATAAAAGGAACATAAATATCACTCGAGCTGTATAAAATGCAGTATAAAATTAAGAGCTTACACTTTTCATGCCATTACAGTCATAAACTGCCCTGTTATTAACATTTCTTTGCTGTGATTGGTCATGTCAATTTCCATTGGTGGCATAAACTTTGGAATCTGGGAATGCCTTGACTGTATTCATCATAGCTATTAATCTATTAAAATAACATACAGACTCATTACAGAGTCATGTGTAAGCTGCGCAGCTGAAAGTGATTAAACATGTTTTTATTTATTTGCTCACCATACTCTTTACAAGGGAAGCCTCGATTCTCTGGAGATCCTGACGGTTCCAACAAACCAGGAAAATGATCCACAAAGGTAAGATGGAGGGGCTGGTAATGCCATTCACTTAAGACCACAATTCCGATGGGTTTATTTTCAGGGAGGAAAATACTTGCATATCCGCAGGTAAGATGCATAACCTGTTCCTGTCAAGTTGAATACATGGATTATGCTGTGAGTGCAAAGCATTTTAGGTAATATTGAACTAAGCCCACTCTGTTAGTAAGCTCTCAGCTTTAAAATGCATTTCTCTGTGTCTGGGTAACTTTTGAGGAAATTACAACGAAACATCTCAAGTCAGTGTTAAAATTCAATAAATGTCAGGCCGTTTTATAATGAATTGCGCTCTGCTCCGAGAGAAATGTCCCAAATATCTCATGTCACAGTTGTTTTGTACGCTTTGTTCGGAATGGGCTTGGACGGCAATGTGGAATAGGAAATCAAGATCTTGGAATTTATTCTGTGCAGACTTGTTAAAGAATATGGCTGCTGCGGCACTTTCAGTATAGGAGCTCTAAGTTAGCATGGAGGGGCTCCATGGTTCATGCTATAATAATGAATGCTTGTACTAACCATGGCAGATGCCTGCTTTGGGCTGGTCATAAGTCATTTGGGCTGCTAGGGTTTGGTAAGGTTAATTTTAGTTGCTTGTCTCCGTATAGCTGACTGGGGGTCTATTGCTATGTTACTATATGCTATTAAGGTACACTGAGAAGGATTTTCCTAAAAAGTGATGTGCGGACTCGTACAAAAATAATCCAATGAGCCATGACCCATTGAGCGTGTGTAGTGGTGTCTGTATCCACATAGATCCTTCTCTTTGTTCTGTTTGTTTGTTTTTTCTTATGCGTCTTTGTATTGCGATGCAGTGGGCGTGTAGCTCCGAGCCAATAACTGCTAACAGGGTGTTAGAGCAGGACTAAGTGGTACTCTGTATTGCAGCTCTTCCGCTGTCTTTGAGTCGGAGAGGAGGGGCTAACTTTGGATGTTTTGTTTACAAAGCACAACCACACATCCTATTCAGTTCCGTTGAATGCGTTCCTAAGTTAAATGTCTGTGCAAGCATAGCTCATGGGCCTTAGTGTGATAAAAACCAGCTGAAACAACACATACTTCAGATGACAGGTGCTTACCACTCTGTACTGTGGTAAATTAACGCAAATTAAATTATTGCAAATTAAACTCAGGAGAAAACTACATGCAAAATGTACAAGCATTTTCCTTTTAATTAACTAGCCCATATAGTGTTTACATCATGTTAAAATGGTCATGGAGGGCAGACGCTGAATTGAGGTTTTTTCTGCAGATCTTCCGTTGGATGACCTTTACGCCTATGCTTTGTCTAAAACTCTGACGAAGGTGGCGCCACCTGTTACTGTGGGACTCTACTCCACCTGTCAGAGTCGAGTCAATATGCTCATCAAAAACATAGAAGGTAGGCGATTCTTTCCTTTTCTCCATTATTGGTGGACCTTCACTGCGAGGAGAGTCAATCACCAGTAGATCAACCTGTCTGAGATGGTAAATAGTCTGTGACTGTAATGAGTACTTAAAGCATGTGCTTCATTTCTTCTTCTTCTTTTCTTCTTCTTCTTTTTCTTCTTGATAACGTTTACTGCTCTTAAGCACATATGAAGAAGGAGGTGGAGGAAAGAGAAAAAAAATATGAGGGCGAACTTAAGCCACGTTCAAAGTCCTCTGCGACCTACTTCCTGTCTCTCTTTTTCAAGATGCTTTTCTGCACGCCAGTGTGGACTAAACAGAACCAGAGCCGGACTGATGTCCGATACATATTTGTGAGGTTCAGTGCCTGGCATTTTGCAGGCAGTGACATGCTTTGGGCGGGCTTGGTGATGAAGCTTTATGAGAGTCTTGAGGAGAACTTTGGTGTCCTTCTCATCCCTCTGTACCGCATCACGCAGCACAAGGAGGAGGAGACAGAGAGGGTCATCAAAAAAAGTGGGAAAGACTGGCAGTCGAGGAAGATCTGCTGCATCCCCCTGTGGTTACTGACAGTACTTGTGCTCACTGTGATTGTGCTCATTGTCACCTTCCTTGCTAAGTGTGGTTTACCGAAGTGGAAAGGTGAGCACGGAGAGTCAGATAACAGGGGAGTGGGGGTCGTTAAAAGCTTAGCCATTGGCATCCTTGGAGTCCCAGTGTTTGGTGTTGTGAAGTTCAGTTTCCAGCTGATAAAGAACCTTATTAAGAACCCAATCTTCAAAATCAAATCAAATATGAACAATGAGAAGGTGAGCTGCAGGTTGGGGTTCATGAATGAGGTGTGGAAGGAGATGCGTCTCATTTCCTGCTTCATTCAGTTCATGGAGCTCTTTGAGCGGAGAAACATCCACATGGTTCTACAGATCACCCACCTGGACCGGTGCACCCCCAAACGGATCACCGGGGTGCTCGATGCCATCAACATACTCCTGTCCGATGAGCAGAGTCCTTTCATCTCCATGATAGCTGTCAATCCTGAGATCTTGGTGGAGCAGCTGGACTATGCGGACAGTTGCTTTTCCAAAGAGGATCGAGCTCGTGCCTTCTTGAACCGCACTGTGACGTTGCCATTTTCTGTGCCAAAGTTGTGTGATATCTCAAAGCGCAACGTCTTCCACAACACCGTCCAGAGCCAGTGCAAGATCAAACACGATTTTTCCGTGAGCGAAAGTGAATTTGGAGTTTTTGGATACAGAACTAGTACCCTTTCCCAGGATCAATCATCAGAGAGAAGTGGACATGTGAGGCTGGAGTTGGGCGTTCCTCTGCTCACTAAAACCTTCAAAGCCGAAACGAACATAGGATTCGAGCTAAAGGAAGAGGAGTTGGAGAGGATTATTGAGAGCGCTTTCCAGTGCATTTGCAGTGGGAGAGGTGACCTTCACAAATACATCACTGGGGATACTATATCCATGAGAAGAATTATCAATTCAATCAGGGTTTCTGTCATCATCATGAAAGCAATGCACGAGGAGCTACCTTCAGTGGACATTATAGCAGCTTGGGTAGTCCTGGCGGACAGGTGGCCTTGTCGTCTTAGTTGGATCTTGGAGTATCTGGAGGACGGGCGGCAAACGGATCAGCTGGACGCTGGTTTGTCCACAGCTGATCTTCTGGATGACTCCAGAACATTGTGGGAAGTCTTTAGTCTATCCAGACTCGAACTCTTTTTGATCAGGGATCATATCAGTGTGTTGCTAGAGCAAGACGGAGATCCTGAGCTGTTTGACTTGTTTCTCAAGGTTCATTTCAAGCTCACTGTTAAAGATGCTGACCGGTTCAAGTTGGCCACAGTCAACCTGGACCATTCGATCCAGAAGGAGCTGTCGAGAATCAGGGGAAGGACAGCGCGGAGGGACACGGTTGGGAAGGACACCCTTTTCCCACTCCCACTGAGCTCTGTAATCAGCATGAGCACTGAGGACGTGTGCACTGAGGTGACAGCTTTTAATTGTTTATTGGCTATACAGATTAATTCATTTAGACTGAACCGCATGGCTAACATATCAATCATTGATGGAAATAAAAACTTCATAACCTTCTCAATGGCAGTTAGCCATCTGAGGCATAAATCTTTGCAGACAACCAGCATTCCTGAAACTATAATAAATGTCTTGTCTACGCAATTATCGAGAATGCCTTCTCTTTCTCCTGTGTCCGCACCATGATAAAACGATGTGCTTCACGTCATTTTCTCAGTCAATTCAGCCGTTAGCAATCAGTGCATTAGCAGGTCATTGCAGTCAGAGGGTATTGATTTCAGTGACACCCGCTTCTCCCCCCCCCCCCCCCCCCTTTTTTTCTGAAATGACCAGCTGGAGAAGTTCAAACTGGCAGAAAAGTACAGTGAGGTCATCAAAGATAATGAGCTGAATGGACAGGCGCTCATCTACAGCGAGAGAGCGGAGATCAAGCGGAAGCTGCAGATGTCCATGGGAGAGTGGACCACCTTCAGCATCCGCTTTCTGGGGTCACGTCCACAGCAGCTTCCGCTGCCTGCATCGCCGAGCTCTTCATCAGCAATGACCCGGAGACTTTGCTGTCCCTCACTGTGTCACTCTGACACCCTGAGATCGCATGCACACGATACATAGAGAGGAACACTTCTGACCGGACATTTTAAAGAAGATATTATAATTTATGATCATTTTTTGTTGTACATTTTTCATGTTTTGTGAAACTGTAATATTATTGTGACAAAATACTAAAATCATGTAGTAGGATTAATCTAAATAATTGAAGGCCTGTTGACGTATATGTATTTGGGGAAAGTGGTTGGGTCTTTCACAGATTCGCTTTCAGAAGACTAAGACTAAGTTGGATTGAATTTGGGCTGGTCTTGGGCATCCAACAAGCAGAAAAATAGATTTTACAAGATAAGCTTGTGCTGATTAAAAAATATCTATATATGAACAGTATCATATATATCAGCCCTACATTGATGAGAAATAGTTAACAGAGTTATGTGAACTTGAAATTGTGGATGCAAAGATGAGCTTTCATGATTGTTCAGAGAAATTAGGAAGGACCTCTCCTCATTCTCTCCCTCACTACCTCAACCTACAGCTATCATATGGGGCACTACCACAACATACAGAATCGGCACTCCAGAACATTCTTCAAGCATGGGCATTGAATAAGTCTGTAATACTGCATGAATTTCAACAACTAAAAAAGCTCTTTCCGATCCTACGTCAACATATGACAAAGCTAAGTGGTTCATTGAATAAGAGGAAAGCGGTCAATAAAGAATATGTCATGCAAACAGCAGATGTGGAAGTTATTTTAAGGCGCAGTCATTGGAGAAGCAACCAGCTTCTTTGCACATCATGTCACAAATTAGCAAGCTAAACATCTGATCTGACGTTAAAGTGATCTTTATCTTCTCTAGTGTTATTGGCCCACCAGTGAGAGCAACTGCCAGAGAACACTTAAAAATGATTATGGTCTGTGTGGTTTCTGGCTGTACTACCCAGTCAAACCAGGAGAAAACAAGCTATTCTCCAGTTGTGAAAATAAATATAAAGTGGGGAAAAAAGACTGACGATGTAACAGTGACAGAAATAGATCAAAATCCCCTGGTGGAGCAGAGTCCAACAATACTCGCGTACGTTATGCTGTGACCACTCTGTAAACGATAAGTTCAGTTTTATTTGCACTGCGCTTTTTACAGGACTGTCACAAGCACAGAGTAGTAGCACGGCAAATCAATCAAACAGTATGGCCACCACAGCAACCATCTCAAAATCCTTTGTTGCAGATATAGAGCATCTTACACGAGTGTGCGTGCCATATGAAAGTTACGAAATGAGTTGAGTAAATTTTGCTTTTGTTGTCAGCTTTAGCGAGCAATAAACCAAAAATTTAGTTTCATCACTTTCTCATGACACGACCAAGGGTATAAGATTCTGTTTATCACAGGACTCAATTGCGTAATTTTATGGAAAGCAAATGTAATTTCCCATTGTATGTTAACACTTCGCTAACCACATTGACTAAGTAGAGCGGTCTCTGAGTCACAGGCATTTGCGGCTGAACGAGCGACGGTTTGTAAATTCTGTCAACTGAGTAGCAAGCTAATATTAGCCTGCTAGCTTATAAACTAATGTTGAATGATGGTTTTGAAATAGTGTTGCATTCATGCTACCTAGCTAAGTAACTTAAACATAGTTATATGAGGGCCGCTTAGCTAGCCTGCTACAGCACTGAGCCATATCGATTTCACCAACGTTACACTCGGTAGCCTATTCAGTTTGGCTAAGTATAAACGACGAGACGTAACGCAAAGCAATTTTTTTTCTCCCCACACTCTCAGCTAATGAGATTTTTGCAGAGGTGATATTACCCTAGGGTAATATCGAAAATATGTCATGAGCTGGGCTATGGGAAAAGTTCTGCAGTTATGAGACAAACCTTAAATTTCTTATGAGCCATGTTCACTCAGTAAGACTTTGCTGCCTTGGCGGAGGTTTGCACTCTCGGAGTGCCTGTAGTCACAGCAGTGTGTTGATAGGTGTATAGATTGAGAGATTCCAATATTTTACATTGGGCAACTGTTTTGGCACTAGTTTGTCATTTCCCATCAGTCCTGTTTAGTGTCTTGAGCATGATGAAGCATAAATTAAATACAACATTACAACAACTGGAACTGGAAACTTATGCTTAATTAAAATAACGTTATTCAAAATTACTCTCGGTATTGAGTGGGAAAAAAGTGGCACTTGGCAGTGAAATGGGCTATAAAAAGCATGCGGCTCTATTTGACGTTGATTTAAATTATGCAAACGTGTCCAGAAGAATGATTGTCGTCTTACCTAATCAGGGAGAACAAGCAGCACCTGTTAAGAGCGGAGCGCTCTCGGAGTGAACATTTTGTTAATCATGAAAATGACTGAGAACAGGTCAGGACTAATAATTCTTTAAAACAGATGTTATGTCCACCCCAATTCTCAGTTTTACGGAATTTACCGCATGACTTCATCGCTGTTAGATCGCATGGGAAACCGTGTCTTCAGTTGCCTATTACGATAATTGGAAAACGAGTCAATAAAGAAAAATAATTGAGAACTAGCCAGGACTATCCTAATTGTCATAAAGGGTCGTGTCTGTGCCACCCCAATTCCCGGTTCTAGCTTCGCCTCTGCATAAACTACTAGTAGGACCAAAATGCAGTGCCGTTGAGGACTGGCAACTGCCAGCCCTAAATACCCTCACAAATCTCCTCCACCTCAACGAGCAGCAGGTGCAGCTCATTGAGGTGGAGAGAGAAAGTCACAGGGGCTGTAGGGTCAAAACCCTTACAAGGAAAATAAAAGGAAGCGTCTGCATTCGTTATACAGTATTTGTTGATGCATTCATTCAGGCGTTTTCCTTTAATTTGTCATCCATCTGCACCTTTTACTTAGTTTTTCTAAAAAGTTAGTAGCAGTTACATGAGGTTTGTATCATTTTAATGGTTTAAATATAATGCTCTCAATTATGCTTGTTTGATGTATTGTGAAGCATTTAAGCAGATATTGTCTGAAAGTTCATCTGCTGCGAAAAAGAAAGCAGAAAGCCACTGATCACCACTTTACAGATTTTTTTTTATCTGAAGAAAAATAAATATGGTCCCATAAAAACAAATGTAGCTTTGTCAGCGGTATCTGCAGATATACAAGTACAATATCTACTGCAAACCATGAGTCAAATAGGACCTCTGAGACTATATTGTGGTTGCAATCCTATATCAAAGCAGGGACCCAAACCAATGAATAAGTCAAATGAATCACCTTTATTTGCAAATACCGGAGCCGAGAGGAGACCGCCTCAGTGGAGCCTCTCAAAGCAATAGCCAGACCAGACTTGGCGCCCATTACGTCCAATTACATTTCATTCTGTTTTAAGTAAGGAGCACGGATGACAGGATTCGGCCGTCTCCCTCCTGCCGTGTCTAGACCGCGATGACACAGCAGTAGATTAACCCTCACCCTCGGCCTGGGACAGAATTGCTCCTGATGCGGACAGAGCATTTCCTGTTTGTGAAAATGTCATCCCTGCTTTTTCAGCAAGGCTACTATTAGCTTGAGGAACATATTAGGCAGGAGCCAAAATTAATTTAACAATCTGATGAATGTTATTGGATGCCGCAGTATTCACCTCACTGACACAGTTTAGTTATTTAAAACAAAAATCTCAGGTTGAAGTTTGACACATTTTGTACCGTGGGCTGGCTGGGCTTTTCAATTCTGGCAGCTTGCCAAGGAATTTTACAGGAGAGGACGAAAACATGAAAAGACAGCAAAACAGAGGAAGGCACCTTGTACATAACTCACCTCACAGCGGGGGTCTCTACTGGGACACGCACGGCCCCCCGGTCAGCTACAGTAACCGTGGGTCAGAGATAAACACTTTTACACACATTTCCTACAGGTTCTTTGTATTTTTCTGTCATATTTTTGAATCGTGGGGGTGGGGTCGGTGGTGATGGTGGGCCGGGGCTGTGGGGTGCGAATCGTTCTCCAGGGTTTTGAAGATGCTGGGGAATTTCTGCAGCTCTGGACAAGGCCAGCGGGAGCCATGATGTGTCAAACCTTTTGTGTTCCACCATCAATCTGCCGAGACACAGCTCCAGGGACGATATTCCAAAAAAGAAAAAAAGAAAAATTGCAACAGGACTACAGATTATAGCATCGGATAGAGGACTGCCTCATTTACATTGCTTATTTATCTGTTTGCCTTTGAAAAACCATTTTTATACCAGGCTGGATAGGAGACCAATGCTGGGATATGTGAAGGACAGTGGCTTTATTATTTTTTTATATAGCAGGGCACATTAAAAAAATACACATGAAAAGCTGCTTCTGACTTAAAATACCACAAACGGAAACACAGAACTCATTTTCTGTCTG
Source organism: Gymnothorax reevesii (assembly GCA_029721435.1). Classification (NCBI taxonomy): domain Eukaryota; kingdom Metazoa; phylum Chordata; class Actinopteri; order Anguilliformes; family Muraenidae; genus Gymnothorax; species Gymnothorax reevesii. The sequence continues at coordinate 66,792,180 of CM056587.1, read as the reverse complement.
GTCACCCTGGAGAATTGTTGGTTATGTCTTGTAAGAGGGTACACAGTACATAGGCACACCCATCACAGGAGTCAATGTTGAATACATGAAGGAGAAGATATAGACCCCCCATTGAATCATAACCATATTCACACAGCCATAAACACCCAGAGAACAGTGGTAATGGAGCCATCAACAGCCACTGTATCTCAAATTAAATAATTAAAAGATTTCTCCCAAAGAAATTTATTCAACTTTCATCAGGCAGACGAATTGTCCTGCACCTGTATTCGAGTGGATGTGCAAGCTCTACCTTCTTAATGATCAGCCACTGTATCTCACCTTTGGCCGGTGCTCGGCTGTCGGATGAAGCTCCTGTATCGCGCCTGCTCCAGAGGCTGGAATAAAGACGGATGCCTCCAAGAATAAGTTATTTTTTGCAACATAATTCATTGCAAAATGGCATGAAAATCATCTCAGGGTTCTCAGTATGATTGAATCCAAGCATAGCGAATGGAAATCTATTGTATTTTGCCCAGCTTTAATAAGCCTCAAAGCCTGAATTTAGAATAAGCCTCTTTTTTTTTTTTTGAGTGCACTATAGTTTGTGATTTTTGTATGTATGTGAGATTATTCGTGCAAAAACAGAAATATTTCATTCATGTTGAGGCATAGAGTATAGTTTCCATATCCAGCCAAATGTCTTTTAATTCAAAGGCTCTGAATTACACCCCTCGGCCCCAAGTCTATGCTTTTGTCACGTCCAGGGGCCACTGCACTCTCAGCTGCTGGGAAGCCGCAAACATTTACTATTGTTTTCCTTTGCTTTCTGAAGCATTTGGGGGACTGTGTCAGAAATGGGTTCCCCGCATGAATCTTCATATGATACACTAAACACTGACTGCTGGACAAGAAAATGAAGGGTGACTGAGCTGAGTTCATACCTTTGAGTTTCAGTCAGGGAAACGGTATACGGTTTACACCAGCTGCTTTCTATTCAAGTCAACTACTCACATCCTGTTTCATCATGCACTTGAGTATATAGCATTGGGAGGCGCTCGTATTTACCACACCTGCAGTTCGGTAGCCAGCTGCGCAGTCCTCAGCTTCCTGCAAATGCATCTTCCCTGGACGTCCAAATTTGAAAATCTGCTTGGTAGATCGGTTTAAATTTCCAAAAAATGGTGATGTCTTAAATTGCCGCAAAATGCAAAGGCTTTTGGTGTGACCAAACTTCAGCCAGACCACTCAGCAGCGTTGTTGCAAAGTAGAAGGCGAATGAAAAAAATTGAGCGTCTTGCAACCCAGGACAGACAGACAAACACACAGACAGTGGCACCACTGAATTATACAACTTAGAAGGATTTTAGGATTAAAGGATATGATTACAGAAGAGCGAAGGTGAGTATACTGTATGTGTATTGCAGACGATGTGAGGTGAGAGAGAACAAATGGAAATAAATTTCATATCATGTGCATACATTTAATTTCGCTGCAAAGGTACCTATGGACAGCCAGTAGCTACTGTTGTTAGAAGATTCTACTGGAAAAATGAAGTCTTTTTGAACGCTGTATGGCATGTGCTCGTATCAGAGGCATTGCCAGGATGCCAAGCTTCGGTGGGCATTTTTCCTCTAAATCGGCGTAAAATACAACGTGCACAAAATCTTGAAACTTGATGGCTCAGAAAACTCTCAACGTCAACAGGTGTGTCAGTTTTCATTAATAACACACACCTGTCAACACCTGTCAACTCTGCATTACTCGTGAGTTTTAGTGGTATATTTACGTTCCTCTGCTGTCGTCAGCAATTATTAAATCAACGCGTATGTAAAAATTTCTTGCACGGAATTGAAGTCTTTGTGCCTGGAGATTTATCAGTTTCACCTGCGTTATGACTCCAGACTTCTCGCGCTTTTCTTTACTCAAGAGTTGGAAGCAATCCATGTGTTTCATGATCGTTTAAACTGTTTCAATGAAATAAGATCATTGGAAGCAATGAAATTGCATAAAGACCATTCAAATGATCTTATTTCATTTAAACCACCTAATTCCTGTTCTAACGATGTGCACCTCCATGAGAACCCTGACGGTCTCCTTCATTCGGTCATTGCTCGCTGTACTGAAGAGAGATCGGCAGGCTGAATGCGTTCAGGCGCAATTTGTTCTATTGTTGGTTGTACCAATAACACAAAAACATACGTTTGTATGGAAACAGAGTACCTTATTTACAAGGTGATTAGGAAACATTACCTTTGCCCAGCACCTTACAGTCTACACTCGATGCCAGCGAGTAGGCGCTTGGAGTGGCGACCCACGCTGAGACTGAAGTATCCACCTAAGAGGATATACGTATACTCACACCATTTCGTAAAAAACGCCTGACGGATGAACGGGGTGATCATCCCGATCCCACTGTATTATACATTATACAGTCCCCTGATATGTCAATTCAAAGATCCGTCCACTAAGTATCCTTTTTTAGAACAAAAAGCAGTATTGTCAGCCAGTGGTCAGTTCAGTTTTCCGGTGAAGTAACCAGCGTTTGCCATGTAATTAATGGATATCTACCGTCACACGCAGGATGCATACTGAAACCCGCACATTTAACACTTATACAGGCTAACGTTAGCACTTTTGAACAAGTTGACATTGATCAGTGGAGCGGCTTACCATTAGCATTAGTGAATATTGAAAGGTGCATAATCGTGATCCTGGCTTTTGTAAAGTTCAGCTTTAGTTGACTATATTCTTGTGGCAAATATTTGGCTTGTCAGCTACAGCAGTTGTAAAGGATTGGACTGAGATCTTTATTTCGTTCCGTGCATTGGTGATTTCCAGCATGCGAAGTGAAGCTTGGGGACTGTACTTCCATGTTCTGAATAATGATTGTTGCCCACAGCTACAGTGTCATCATTCAGTAGCGGAGCGGGTAACGGCTGGGCTTGTACCTTTGTGCGAAATAAAGAAACTGCGAGCAAGACTATTTGCTGAATCAAAAGCATTTTGACATGCAGTTTGCTGGCTAATCAGTTCCTGCATATGAATTGCAACTCACCGTCTTGTCACGCTTCTTTTTTTTTTCTTTTACTTAGGCTGTAGGAACGTGTGTAGCCACCCAAATAAATATCACGTCTTCATCAAGCTAAAGAATGTTTCAGCCGAAAAAATATTACGTTAGCTAGCCTCTACATTTGAATATACACTGTATGTATGTGTATGTACTCATCCCGTTGTACCACAGAGGCTAGCCACAAGCTGCTACTCGGTTTAATGAAAAGGGATGTAAGCAACATTTCGACAAGAAGAAGGAGACCGGTGAGTCTGTTGAACCACTATGAATCATGGGAGATAGAATGTTCAGGGATTAAGGTGGACATGAGCAGCTTAGACGTGACCTCAGACTGAAGCTGTGTTCCAAATCGTCCACTCTTTCACTCAGTCCCTATTCCGTACATCAGGGGTCCCCAATCTTTCCCAGAAAGGGCAAGTGTGGGTGCAGGATTTCATTGCAACCAAACAATTACACACCTGATACTGCTAATCAACCCCTGGACTCTTCGCTCAGAAGCTTGATTTGTGGCATCAGGTGTGTAGCTGCTTGGTTGCAAGAAAAGCTGCACCCACACCAGCCCTTTCTGGGAAAGATTGGGGACCCCTGCACTACATCGTGTATATGATATAGTGCATTACATCCGTGATTGGGGGCAATTTCCAACACAGCTTCAGTAAAGACGGCAGTCTAAGAGAATGAAGGGGTCCATAGTAATTTGACAGTACCCATTCGTTAGTTTCACATTAGAATAGACTGGCAAAGGAATCCACCAATCACACATAGTGATACATAGATGAAGCATATGTAAAGCTCTCTCTTAATGGCTGTCTACCACCGGCTGTGAATCACGTGTGATATCGCATGTTTGCCGTCAAATAGTAGTAAATCAGTTTTTTATCTTGAGTTTTCATTGGGTGGGCAGAGCTTTTCTCAGGGTAAGAACTGCCCACCCCCTGCCACCCCTTGGAAACGCCCCTGGCTCATAATAATGTTAGGTAATTGCGCTTGTGCCAAAAGGGAGGTAACGAACTTCACAAAATGACCGCAAACCTTACAATGCTCTTTCTCTCTCTTGTTCCATTTTTGAAAATACTCAAAAAGCACTTATATTCTCTGATAACTCAACATTGTCATTGCCTTGAAAGACCGTAGGGCAGAGCCAAAGTTCAGGTTCGCTCTTTTTGAATCAGATACTGAAGCAGTCGCTTTACTGGGTGCCAAATGAGCTTCAGACATCACTGATCTAATCGAGTGCCTCTGGCAATAAGAATCAAGCATCGATATATACGGTAGCTTCAAACCAAACTGGGCTGCTTTTTTTGATACACATTTTGGGGCTTCTGCATTAAGGGTAACCTCACGAGTTATAAATAATGTAAATTTTATAGTGTTTTGGCTGACCAATGCCTTGCAATTTTGTTGTGTGTTACTGCTAGAAGTAATTCATGCATATTTTTTGTTACGTTTCATGGTTCCTTGGCGTATACTTGTTCAGCATTTCACTTGTGGGAATTCAGCGAGAGCAAATTCCTTTCAGAGGAAGTAAAAAAAAATTTGTATTTTTTTTTTATTTTTTGTTTTTCCTGGCAGACAAGAGGTGTTAAGCAGCTAGTGAAACGCATTAATTACTGTTTTCAGTCATGAATGAACTCTATCATGTTGCTGACCAGAGCTTTCCTGTTCGTGGAGAACTTTTCAGGACTTTCCTTGTGTCTGCCTTGTATGCTAATGAGACTGACATTTCTATCTGTGAGCTACTTTCTCAGGCTGTGCACGTGAAACAGCGCCATTGACACGGTCCCATCTCACGCTTTTCAGGCATGACTGTGAACTTCATTTTTCTTTTCTTACTTTTTTGAATGCTTGGTTTTTATGCTCTTCTGTTTGAATGTGTTCTGCCTTATGAGAAGCCTAGACGTCCCCAGAAAGTCAAAAGCAGTGTTAACGTATTTCTATTTTTGCATCAGATGAAAATTCTCTCTCAAATTCTCATGTTCCTGCCCCATGACTTCAAATCCTGCAAGTCAAATACCCACTGATGCACGGGACCTAAAAGTGAGTAAAAAAAATGGCGCATTGCTGTTTTTTTTTTTTTTGTGCTAACTGTGGTGATCTTCTCTCCTTTCCTCTTGACCCTCAGCAGAAGTTCTAATGAAATGGAGAGGAGGGCGTGAATGTGAACTACAGCAGGTCCATTTCATTGCCACAGTGATCCAACTGCCATGGATGAGTATTCGTATTCAGGGAACGCACCTGGATTGCTCATTTGCAGGAAATGCTATAGTTTTTTTCTGTTTGTTTCTTTGTTTTTTTTGAGGAAATAATGTGGTTAAAATGCCCCTGCTATTCAGGCAAATTGATATAAGATAGCTAACTGAATTTCAGGTCCATACATCCAATATGACTTTGTAAGTTTATTGGGGACTTGTACATGTTTACAGGGCTGCAGGTGACTCGGAGGTTTGTCTGTCGAATTGGATGCCAGTGTTCAATATAAAGTTTAAATTATTCGTTCCTTCTGTTTTCTACGGAAGCTTATTGCTGCCAATGGAAAAAAAAATTTTTCTAATTTTTTTTTTTTTTCCACAGCTTATTGCTGCCAACAGGGGGGAATTTTTTTTTTTTTTTTCACAGCTTATAGCTGCCAACAGGGGAGAATTTTTTTTTTTTTTTTTTTCCAGGGAACCACCAGTGACCAGCTGGGATTAGTTTCAGTAATGGAAAACTTTTGTTTCTTCAGTAAACTAGAATGCATGCTACTTTTATTTCTTTTCTCTTTGCTTGCTACACACCCAACATATTTGACAGTGTATGGTCAAACATAATGAATAATGAGGATCAATCAACAGCACTGCTTTTTTATGGTAGAGAAGTGCAGTACCATAAAATGGGGTAATAAGGGACGGCCGGGTAACAAGGGACAATTTTCTTGGAAAGTTTTCAAATGCAAATTCAATTTTTTTTTTTGACACTCCCTGTCACGATACATTATTTTTATGATATTGGTAGGTACTGGAAAATTGCAAGTTGAGTTGAATATGATTCTATTGTTCTTTTATGATTGACAGCAATAAACAGATTTGACACATACTTGGCCAGGATGCTTTGGGAGGAATCATAAAAAATATCTAAAAAAAATGTCTCTTATTACCCCATTTTACGGTATGTTGCCAAATGTTTGTGGTGACTATTTGGTCTAGGCATCTTTTTCATTAAGGCTAGACCTCTTAATTCTGCTGAAGGAAAATCTAAATGCTGTATCTATCCATCAATCAATCAATCACATACCAAATTATTAAGATTCGAGCGGTTTGGTGAAGGCCTTTTCTTGTCACAACATTACTGCAGTGCTCAGAATGAGGTGCATATGTGGTTTGCTGCCATCCCTATGCAAACTCTTAAATGCTTTTGGGGACGGAATGGTTACAAATATCAAGCGATGCTTTAACATCTAGTGGGAAAGACTTCCCAGAAGAGTCTGCCGTAGCAGCAAATGGGGGACCAACTCCTTCTTAATGCCCAAAATTTTGGAATGAGATGTTGGATGAGCAGATTTCCCCATTCTTTCATCAACTCAGTGTATTAATACACTGGTGGTTTTAAATTGCATGCCTCGGGCCAGAATGAGGTGCACATTTCTCTTCTTACTCAGTGCTAACACACAAGATGCGCTGATCACCTAATGACAAAGCCCCTGATTACCAAAATCAGGCTGCTCTCAGATAGTCCTAAAGAAAATTGTTCATTGCTTGGGTCCCAGCATTGAAAACCATGGTTCTAGATTTACTCCTCCTTTCTTAAGTACAAAAATCAATGTACAACAATAATCACTGAGATGTGCACGAAGACGGAGATGACTCAATGGCAAGATGAATATCAAAACATTCCTTTCTGAACATAAACATTTCTTCAAGACATTGTATTACTAATTATGTAATGTCTCTGTGACATGCCTACCAATGAATATACCAACATACACCAGGATAAGTACCTGCAGATAGTGTGGCATGCGTAATATGCCACCATATTTCGCCACCAGGTGAACCTTTATTTTTTTTTTTATCATGAATGTTGCTGCCAGGTGTAAAAAAAAAATTTTTTTTTTTTTTAAATCACGAATGTTGCTGCCAGGTGTAAAAAAAAAAAAATTTTTTTTTTTTTTTAAATCACGAATGTTGCTGCCAGGTGTAAAAAAAAAAAAAAAAAAAAAAATTTTTTCAACCATGAATGTTGAGGCCAGGCAGAAAAAAAAAATTAGCTTAGCAACCAAGCAGGCTAATTTTTTTTTTTTTCCACTTTCAGTGTTACTATATTTAGAAACAGGACCATGGCCCTCTAGTGAGTCAGCTGAGTACGGTATTCTTACGTCTGAATGGCAACCACGTCGTATGCTCTTATGTTTAGCAGTAGCTGGCGATGACAGCAAGTTTTGAAAATGTTATGTGTTAAAATGTGCAGCGCTTTCGTCCGTCTGAACTATACTTACAGGTTATCTGGGACGTTTTGCTAATGAGGTTAGGGCAAAAACCAAATGATGTCGCTGAACTACAGCGATTATTTACATAGATTTTCCCGAAAACCCGTGAGCTAGCTAGCAAGATGGCCATACAGTCTGAAGAGAACGGTAATATGCGATTGCATACGCTAGCTACATAGCTCAGCTGCAATTAGCAATACAATGTAGGTCTCAGCCTGAACTGCCTGCCTGCTCCGCAGTTAACAGAACCTGTTAATCAAGCCTGAAGCAGAGCCACGCGTAAACGTTATATGGCTGTTGGTTGAAGGAGGTTGTGTGGGTGTTGAATGTGATCGGTCAGGATCATTAAAACTTCTCCCATAGCTAGCTAACTGTCTGGTTAGCGAATCCCTACTTCGCGTCTCAGTGACCGTTTAAATTGAAGTTAACTATGGCTCTCACCACCCACACTACCCCTTGAATCTTGATGAACGGCTTTTGACGACTGAAGAGCATGTAGACAGTTTGAGCCGAGACTGTATAATTGCAGCCGCGTTTCAGCACTTGAATAATCGTCGTATTAAAGCGATATTATATGGGTTTTGCCCTAATCTCACCAGCTAGCTCGCTGTAACCGTGATTGCTATTAAGACAGCTTGCTAGCAAGGTAGCCAACGACGTGTTCGCGCTGGGGAGGCATAATGATGAAGCCATGGTGACTGGACTGCGCTCAGCCAGCTGTTATCATAGAGACAGTAACGGCTATAATTGTCACGACCTTCACTGATATGTTTTGGGGCGCTTTCATACTTCTGAACGGAACTTCCAGACATTCGGGACGTTGCCTACCCTGCTAGCAAGCTAGCTCAAGACCAGCCTCGGTTACAGCTAGCTAGCTGATGATGTTAGGGCAAAAATCAAATGATATCGCTTAAATAGGACTATTATCCAAGCACTGTAACGCAGTTGAAATTTGCGATGCAATAATAGCGTCTCGGCTCAAACTGTCTACATGCTCTTTAGTCGACAGAAGCCATTAATTGAGATTTAGGGAGGAAGTGTGGGTGATGAGAGCCGTAGCAAACTTCACGTTTAACGTCCACTGATACGCGAACCAGATAGCAAGCTAGCTATGGGAGAAGTTTTACCGATCCTGACCGGTCACATTCAACACCCACACAACCTCCTTCAACCCAAAGCCGTATAGCCCTGTAACTTCTACGCGTGGACCTGCTTCAGGCTTGATTAACAGGTTCTGTTAACTGCGGAGCAAACAGGCAGTTCGGGCTGAGACTTATATTGTATTGCTAATTGCAGCTGAGCTATGTAGCTAGCGTATGCAATCGCATATTACCGTTCTCTTCAGACTGTATGGCCATCTTGCTAGCTAGCTCACAGGTTTTCGGGAAAATCTATGTAAATAATCGCTGTAGTTCAGCGACATCATTTGGTTTTTGCCCTAACCTCATTAGCAAAACGTCCCAGATAACCTGTAAGTATAGTTCAGACGGACGAAAGCGTTGCACATTTTAACACATAACATTTTCAAAACTTGCTGTCATCACCAGCTACTGCTAAACATAAGAGCATACGACGTGGTTGCCATTCAGACGTAAGAATACCGTACTCAGCTGACTCACTAGAGGGCCATGGTCCTGTTTCTAAATATAGTAACACTGAAAGTGGAAAAAAAAAAAATTAGCCTGCTTGGTTGCTAAGCTAATTTTTTTTTTTCCGCCTGGCCTCAACATTCATGGTTGAAAAAAAAATTTTTTTTTTTTTTTTTTTTTACACCTGGCAGCAACATTCGTGATTTAAAAAAAAAAAAAATTTTTTTTTTTTACACCTGGCAGCAACATTCGTGATTTAAAAAAAAAAAAAAAATTTTTTTTTTACACCTGGCAGCAACATTCATGATAAAAAAAAAAAAGGTTCACCTGGTGGCGAAATATGGTGGCATATTACGCATGCCACACTATCTGCAGGTACTTATCCTGGTGTATGTTGGTATATTCATTGGTAGGCATGTCACAGAGACATTACATAATTAGTAATACAATGTCTTGAAGAAATGTTTATGTTCAGAAAGGAATGTTTTGATATTCATCTTGCCATTGAGTCATCTCCGTCTTCGTGCACATCTCAGTGATTATTGTTGTACATTGATTTTTGTACTTAAGAAAGGAGGAGTAAATCTAGAACCATGGTTTTCAATGCTGGGACCCAAGCAATGAACAATTTTCTTTAGGACTATCTGAGAGCAGCCTGATTTTGGTAATCAGGGGCTTTGTCATTAGGTGATCAGCGCATCTTGTGTGTTAGCACTGAGTAAGAAGAGAAATGTGCACCTCATTCTGGCCCGAGGCATGCAATTTAAAACCACCAGTGTATTAATACACTGAGTTGACGAAAGAATGGGGAAATCTGCTCATCCAACATCTCATTCCAAAATTTTGGGCATTAAGAAGGAGTTGGTCCCCCATTTGCTGCTACGGCAGACTCTTCTGGGAAGTCTTTCCCACTAGATGTTCAAGCATCGCTTGATATTTGTAACCATTCCGTCCCCAAAAGCATTTAAGAGTTTGCATAGGGATGGCAGCAAACCACATATGCACCTCATTCTGAGCACTGCAGTAATGTTGTGACAAGAAAAGGCCTTCACCAAACCGCTCGAATCTTAATAATCTGGTATGTGATTGATTGATTGATGGATAGATACAGCATTTAGATTTTCCTTCAGCAGAATTAAGAGGTCTAGCCTTAATGAAAAAGATGCCTAGACCAAATAGTCACCACAAACATTTGGCAACATACCGTAAAATGGGGTAATAAGAGACATTTTTTTTAGATATTTTTTATGATTCCTCCCAAAGCATCCTGGCCAAGTATGTGTCAAATCTGTTTATTGCTGTCAATCATAAAAGAACAATAGAATCATATTCAACTCAACTTGCAATTTTCCAGTACCTACCAATATCATAAAAATAATGTATCGTGACAGGGAGTGTCAAAAAAAAAAATTGAATTTGCATTTGAAAACTTTCCAAGAAAATTGTCCCTTGTTACCCGGCCGTCCCTTATTACCCCATTTTATGGTACTGCACTTCTCTACCATAAAAAAGCAGTGCTGTTGATTGATCCTCATTATTCATTATGTTTGACCATACACCGTCAAATATGTTGGGTGTGTAGCAAGCAAAGAGAAAAGAAATAAAAGTAGCATGCATTCTAGTTTACTGAAGAAACAAAAGTTTTCCATTACTGAAACTAATCCCAGCTGGTCACTGGTGGTTCCCTGGGAAAAAAAAAAAAAAAATTCTCCCCTGTTGGCAGCTATAAGCTGTGAAAAAAAAAAAAAAAAAAAAAATTCCCCCCTGTTGGCAGCAATAAGCTGTGGAAAAAAATTTAAAAAATTAGAATTTTTTTTTTTTCATTGGCAGCAATAAGCTTCCGTAGTTTTCTTCAGTTTAGCACCACACTATATTTCTATAGGAGCCCACATGAGTCTCATGTTTTTCGTTTTACACTCACGTTATAATGCCTTTCATCTTTGTCTGTGATGTAAAATTAAAAAAAATAAAAAAAAGATTTCCACAGTCAGTAAGAGTAAAAGTGAGTCTCTCACTCAAAGTTTAGCTATGAAATCCTCGCCCACCGCAGACCCTCTCTCCTGTCAGCTGAAGAGTCAATCGCAGCGAGCAGCTCTGGAAGAGATTCCACCACCGTCTGGATCAAAAGTGGTTTAGCTGACTCCTCTGACAGTCATCGCCGGAGCAGAGAGCGTGGGAGCCAGCGACAAACTCCAGCCACTCTCCCCCTCTTCGAGCTGCCCGGCATCAAACTGCCCTCCGTTTGTTTTACTCTGTTACACTTCCATCACTGTTATTTTTGTTATTTGTGGTCACCTTCAGACTCGGTTTGTAAAGTTTGCAGCCTGCCACGCTGCACTGCTCTCTGTACAGTGATGCGGCCGAAAAACCAAACCATTGATTCGACGGACAAAATACAACGTATGAGCCATTAGAGGGCTGACTGCCCTGGCAAAAAAAAAAAAACAGCAGCTGAGCCATTGCAGAATGGTGGGCGGTGCCTGCTCAGGCCGGCTGGAGCCTGACCAATCAGAGCAGACTGATTTCAGGAGGGGCCTGGCCTCCCTTGCTTCCAGTTTTTACAGGAAATACGTGAATATGTTCAATTAATTTGCACTCTACTAGCCATTTATTGATGACTTTTTTGATACAGCTATACAATTGCAAATCATTTTTGAAAATGCATCAATTTTTCTCTATTTATTAAATGACATTATTAGAAATGTAATAGCTGTGCTCAGTGTGCATTAAGCAGTGAACAGAGAGACTGAGCATGTGAAATGTTGCCACTGAAGCTGCAAGCAGTCATGTTGTTGCGTATAATTATTGGGTTTCTGGTGATGGTAAGAGGGGGACCATTACATGGGTTCCATAAGTAAGGGATAATTAACGAGAAGGTGTGCATTCCACGGTTTTAATTCACGACCCGGAGGGAAATAACCACCCGACGCGAAGCGCGAAGTGCATTAAAACCGTGGAATGCTCACCTTCGAGTTGATTATCCCGCTTATACCATGGTCATTTGCCAGCAATATCAAATTGCAGCATTAATCTGAAACGGTGATTATGCATAACCCAACATTATGCGCGATCATGCAGACTGTAGCTAACATGCTACCCACAATTACAATGAACTTATGACGGTTTTGGTAGAGTCAGCGAGCTGAAATCAGTCTGCTGGCATAGCACGTAGCTAGCGAACTGTAAGCAGTCGCTGATACATGAAGTGGACACGTTAGCTTCATTTGTAACCGTACTCAATTACTATCTTTTAATGGATAAAGGCTGATTATTTCACTGCTATAATATTTACGGTCATTATCGCTTGAGTACGAGTTAGCGAGGTGAAATCAGTCTGCTGGCATAGCACGTAGCTAGCGAACTGTCAGCAGTCGCTGATACATGATGTGGACAAGTCAGCTTCATTTGTAACCGTACACAGTAATAATCGTTTAATGAATAAAGCCTGATTACTTCGCTGCTACAATATTTGTGGTCATTATCGCTTGAGTATTGTTAACTGCCCCGCAGGACGCAACTTATATGACGCTGCTAAATTTCCTGGAGATAAATGGCCAGCTAGGTTTCTGTTGTACCCAGTGAAATATCAGCTCTAAAATTGCTATGGTTACAAGTTGGCTAGTGGATGAATTTCGAGTGGTGAAATGACCGTAGCCGAACTACCTGTGCGGTTCCACGGTTTTAATGCATACCTGCCAGCCAGTCAGAGAAAAGTATTCACCCAGACCATCGTATAATGTCGGATAATTAACACCCAGTCTCAGGTTATAGTCAGATCTCGCCAGCCCTGACCTTTGTGCAATGAAATACATAAAAAAGTGATAGTAATAAATATGATAATAAGTGAAAGGTAAAAAAAAAAAAAGAAAGAGAAATTATTGTATGTCTGCCTGGAAGAAAGCAATGCAATTTTAGGATTTATCCCAAATACTTCACAAAAGCTAGACCCTGAACACTCTTTGTCATGGTTTAGGCATGCGTTTGTTAGACCTTTGTTTGTTCTATCGTCCAGGACGATATCGAGTATCTTTTCTATCGAATTCCTGGTCCAGCTGGCCGATTTTTAGGACAAATTTTGTGCCATAATTTTGTGGATTTGCTCTTTCATTACAAGTGTGCGATTTAAATGCAATCAAAAAATTATGAATTAAAAGGTCGACTCAAGGAAAAAAAAGTCTCATTATAAACAAAAATGAGTTCAATCCGCGTCCGATGAGAGAGAAAAAAATGTTGAAATGCTCAAGCACAGAGTCTATTGCACTTTATTGAAATAACTCAGGCGACATGATATATAGACCTCCATATTATGCATATATATTTTAAGTGGTCAGAAACTGTGGGCATTAGATTTATGACAGGCGTAAACTTTATATAAAATTACATTGCCTGAGGCATCTGTAGCGATGGCATAATTTTCCACAACTGAGGACATATGTATAATTTCTTTTTAAAGCAAGGAGATCGTACACTGATCAAAGCTTAGCATTTTATTAATGTCTTATAGTGGCCATGCTGTCCAACAGTAGGTCTTTTCACGAAAGAGGTTTAGCATCCTGCAGTGCTGAGTCATGCTGTGGACTCTTTAACTGCTTCCTTGAGTCTGGGTCCATAACTGCCATCTCATGGCTGTCTTACGGCTTCTCATTCACAAACGTGACAGGACCCTGGCACGTTCCGACATGTCTGACGGAGAACTCTCGGGCAGAACATCCTGAAGCAGCCGTATGACGTTCCCTTATTGGTCACTGGATCCTGTGCTGCAATTGGCTGCATTCAATGATTAGGGGAGGGAAATGGGGGGCTTTTTCGCGCATGTTTTTTTTTTTTTTTTTGGTTTGTTTTTTGCAACTTGAACTGAGTACTGTATCTGGCGAGATAGATTGCTTAGAAATTGGACGTCAGACCAGAGCATTTCGGATCCCTTGTGGGGTATTACATTAGTAATTCAGAGCTGGGTGGTTAACCAGAAATTGCTTCAATTTGAATGCAGCAGTCAAAAAATGCATGGCACATTGACCGTGTGTGCCACCCAGGATAAATAAAATACAATGACAAAACAGCGGTGTAATATCACTTATCATATCATCATAAGCCATATGGTACGCACTCATTCTGAATACATGAACAGGAAATTCAAATCACATGAAGCCCGAGCTTGAAAAACAGGTACTACTCTGAGGCAAAGTATTCAGCCAATCACATGGTGCCTCTGTAGGTTAACCGGGTCTCATTAGGGAAGAGGATTATGCAAGGAGCAGATCACAGGAAACTGGTGAGGGGAAACGTTTGAAAGAAGACGTGCTGGACACAACATACGGCAGAGGTCTCAGGTGGACACTGGTTTTAATACAACTATTTACTGTAAATCGACCTCTCAAATACAAATATGCTTTATCAAAGAAAATATAAAAAAAAGCACTGATGTCAAATAATCCTGATCATGTTTTTTTTTTTTTTTTTTTTGGACACAAGCATCGTGGGTTTAATCGATTTGATGCGGTATTATTGTTATTATGTTTAATAATTAAAGCGACCTCTGACCAGTGAAGAATGTGATTTTTTTTTTTTTGATTTGCCTTTAGTTAAAACTTTGGTAGGGATTCAATGCATTGCTGCATGCAATATCCAAACAATATCCAAAACTATTGAAAATTATTCAGACACTTTAAATTCCTGTCAGCTTTCCAAATCCCTATTTCCCATCAAGTTGCAGTTTTTTTTATAGCCAAGACTTTGCACCAGAGGGTTACAGGCATGTGTTCCTACCAGGGCAAGGTGGTAATACCCCGAGGAGAGAGGCTTTTGCATGAGCAGCTCTGTTAAATGATAATCCTGAAACTCTATGCAGTGTAACTGAAACAATGAGCAGAATTTCTCTGGTTGCTTGAGAAACTGAAGAAAGAACTTGGCCTGCTGCATCCTTCTAAATATAATATTTTTCCAATAATCTCGGTATTGATTTATAAAGTTCCCACTGCTCAAAATGTTGCATGGTAATGCAGTTTCTATCTACACAATCATCTTTTAATGGAAACGAAGAACATTTCCAAGCTTTTTATATCTGCGGAAGGAGGAAAGAGATTTTCATCAGATAAGACGTGGTAACTGCCCGTGAATGTTAGCTGGACTAATTAGGTTTTGGAAGTCATCGGGTCAGAGAGGTCATGGTCACGTAAGATCAGGTGTGTGTGAGGATCACAGATCGACTGTTCGGGTATATGAGGCTATAGCATTCGGAGGCATAGCAATCAATGCTTTATGTTCAGTTGTATCATGCTGGTACAATATCCTTATTGAGGAATTCTTAGTTAGCTTCATATCAGATGTTAGATATTCATATTTTTTCAATAAGTCTGAATTTTTACTCAGTCCACTGAATATTATTCCGAACAAAAAGACCTGAAGTATATCTAAGTGTTGCTTAGGAAAATATGAGGTAAGCTCTTATGCTCATTTCGGACAGGTGTAGTTACCTTGCAACTCTTTAGTACTTTTGTAGATACACAATTTTTGCCCAGTCTCTTCCTTTCTTTGAGGTCATGTACGCTGACATAGTCTGAGGGGAGAAAAGTCTGCAGCTCCTTAGGCCTTTATTTGGGTTCTTTTGAGACTACCAAGATGAGTCATTGATGCACTCATGGAAGAATTTTGGCTGACTGGCCACTCCTGGGGAGATTTGCCACTACTCCATTTCTCCATTTACAGATAATGGCTCAAACTTAGGTTCACTGTCATCCCAGGGCTTTTAACATGGATTTGTAACCTTTCAGACTGATATTTTTCATGCATATCATTTCTCAATTATTTTTTTGATTGCTGCACAGTGGGGGGAGGGGGGCACCTTATTTTTAGTGTATATTGCACAGAATTATAATAACCGCTAATTTACTGGGAATATATACATATGGCAGTTGTAAGGTACAATACTGTCATTTAATTGTGTACCTCCTTAATTTTATGCCGCACATACAATATCACTCGGGAAACCTTGACCGATTCGTTCCGGAACTTTGTTTTTCTGGATAAAATGGCGGTGTCCCATGGCAGCAGTGCTGGGTTCAATGGCAAATTAGTGAAAACATTGTGTAACCTCGTGTCAAGACACAAAGAAGCGTCGCCACTCGTAGATTTTGTGAAGGTCAGTTTTGCCTCCGTTTTTAGGTGGCGATGTAGTGCGCCGATTTAGACAAGTGTCAGGCAAAGCAACATATCAACTTTCTGTCACGCATCCGAGGCTTTATGAAGAGTATTGCAATCTGCTGAGAAGCTTCGAGTGATACAGTATATCAGTATATATACAGCATTCACACTCCTTTAACAATGACTATATATTGTGCCTTGATGATGAAACTACTGTTTAACTGGTTCCATTCAATAAAACTGCCCACTGGGTACCCATGAGGCATCTAATTCTCAGACTAGATAGTGTTTTCATCCTCCATCAGAGCTCAACATTGGAACCTTTCATTTCTCTTTCTATCTGGGTTAAGAGCAAGTTTGCTTTGTTTTGAGAAGGAAGTGGTGCGCAGCTTTTGTAAGATATCTTAGAAATGTATTGATAATTTGTTCTAATGGAATAGCCCTCAAATCTCAAAACAATTACAGAATGACAGTGTTCTGAAGGAAGCTCTTACTTTCTGGGCATTTGAGGACCATAACCGAACCCCAAAATGCTGATGCCCTAGATACTCAAGTAGCCCAAAGATTGTCAGTTTCATTGTGTCCTTAATTGGCACAATTATAGCATAACTGCACGAGAGTTTTATAATGAAGAATTAGCTTTTTCAGGCAAAAACTTTGGATTAGATACATCAACGTGCCAGTGTACAACAGTACAGGAGTGATGGTTGCTGAAAATGCTGATATTCAATTAAAACTAAGCCATTTTCAGCTACAATATTCAGTTTCAACATTACCATTTCTGAATTGAATTTCTAATCTATTTTGAGTTATTGACTCCAAAGGTTTACCACAGTATTTCTGAGCCCATGACAGACACATGACAGTTCTTACAGTGACAGTAGAAGGGTCAAATCATTCGCATTAAAGTGTGGTTTTTGGACTCACCCTAAATTTGTTCCAGGAATTGCAGGAATCTAGACCAAGGAATCTGGCTTAGACTAAATTTTTTTCATCTTTTGGTTAGATTATACACAGTAAAAGGTAAAATTCCCCAAATCATACTGGGCTTTTGAGGACCATAACCGAACCCAAAAATGCTGATGCCCTAGATACTCAAGTAGCCCAAAGATTGTCAGTTTCATTGTGTCCTTAATTGGCACAATTATAGCATAACTGCACGAGAGTTTTCTAATGAAGAATTAGCTTCCAAACACCTTTTTTGGGAATTGGGGTTGTCCATGTATATCTATATGTGTATTTTCCCAAAATAATGCAGAGGATAACATTTTAAAGCATATTAAAGAATTCTTCAGCAAAGCTGAACACCAGACATTTGTGTCCATGGTTTGTGTAAATGAAAACAGATAAAGGTCAGGCAGCCAATGAAGAAATGTAGTTCCATTCCTTTGAAATTGTGAACCTCAAATGGTGAGGTTCATAAACTGTAAAATCAATACCACAGAGACATATATATGTAGAGCAAGAAGGGCAGTGTATTAGTGTGCAAACATCTGCCTGTACTGAGGTATTTGGGTTCTTCTGCAATGGTTGCCGTGACCTTTGGCCTTGACCTCTGAAACTGTAATCGGCTCTTTCTTTTATCATATTTAACCTTCCCACAAAGTGAGAACTTCTTACATAAACAAATGGTGATACATGAACGGTAATAAGGGTATACAAATAGGAAGATGACCCCTAGCATGTGCACACACCTCTTGCCATTTAATACCGAAAACCTCAATAGCCTCTCCACCCTTTTCAATTGTCTGTCTGCCATTGAGCAGCGGTCGGCAGACAATTGCCTCCAATTAAACGCCAGTAAAACAGAAGCACTGGTCATTGCTAACAACACCACTGCGCCTCCAGGGTGGCAAACCACCGAGGGTCCCTAAAGGGAAATGTTCGTCCCATCATCAGGAACCTAGGGATTCTTTTTTACCAAGCCATGCTCCTTGATAATCACATAAAATCTCTAACTCCTTCCTGTTTTTACCACTTAAGGAACCTTGCTAAATTACGGTCTATCCTCTCCCACACAGAACTGAAAACGTCCACACGCGCCTTCATTTCCTCATGACTAGACTGCTGTAATGCCCTGTTCGCCTGTCTCAATAAAGCCTCTATTGATCAGCTCCAGCGTGTTCACAATGCCACCGCCAGACTGCTCACCAGGTCCAAAAAATGTTGTCATATCACTCCCATCCTCTCCACCTTGCACTGGCTCCCAATTCAGTACAGAATCCAATTCAAGGTCCTAATTTCACCTTCAGAGCCCTCCATGACCACTCCCCACCGTACATCTGTGATCTCATTCAACTCCGCAGCTCAAACCGGTGTCTGAGGTCCTCATCTCAGCAGCTGTTGGCTGTACCTCGGACCCAGTAAAAAACAAAAGGCGATAGAGCTTTTGCAGCTGTAGCTCAGAAACTTTGGAACACCCTTCCTTTGGACCCGAGATCTGCGCCCTCAGAACTGCGCTTCAAAAAACTATTAAAAACACACCTTTTAGGCAGGGCTTTGGGCTGATGTAATCTCTCGTGATAGGTATACCATCCCATTTTACTCCGTTACGTTCTGCGTATTGTTGCACACTGTATGTGGTTGACTGGTGTTCGCTCTGCCATATTCATACTGTAAAGGCGAGGATTGTGACTATAAAAAAAATGAATTTCAAAAATAATAATTTGTAAAAAAAAAAAAAAGGAAAAACCTTTTTGAACTGTCAGAAGAGAAATTAAACCAACTGAACATATCTTTGCAAAAATGAAAGATGCTACACGCATCACAATTACAGTTAGGAAACATACTCTTTAGGTTATAACCTGCATAAATCCTCCTCATTATATTGCATTCACTAATTTCACATTGACATCGTTTGCTGACTAGTTAGCACCTTTTAAGCAAACTAAAGGCATTCTGTTTGCACATTTCTGAGAAGCTAATGTCTTCTGGAGAATCACACGAGCATTAAAGTGGCACCTTTTATATCCTTGAATGTTAATGGGACATGGTTTATTTATATTAAAAGGCCATTGTTGAGGCGTTTGTCTCTCCCTGGGGTCTGATGGTAAATCTGTTCAAGCCTGCACTGCTGAGGTCTGGGTATTTTGACCATGTAGATCCGGTGGAAAAGGAGAATTGCAACCAGAAGGTCACGTGTTGAATTTCAGTGTGACGTTTTTCTGCTCGATTCAACAGAAAGTTGCCCTTGGTCAGTAAATCATTAAATCACTTTTCACCACAATCACTTGGTTGACGTACTGATGCACAGTAAATTTGACGGGTAATCTTTACAAGTTGTTTTAAAACATTAATTTTATGCAGAGGAGTAAATAAAAATTACCAGTGTTGAATTAAATGTCACAGAATGTTTTTTGCTCCAAAAAAGATAGCAGATGTCAAATCAAGTGAGGCCTGCCGTTTTTGGGTGGTAACCCATAAAGTACAGAGTAGCTATAACCTTGAAACAGAGAAATATCTTCCCCACAAACCTACTACAAAAATTGATTCAGCAAAAGTATTCAATAGCACCCCCTAGGGGGGCCCATTCCCCAAACTCATAAAAGGCTGTATTGAGAAACCTCAAAGGCGTAGTATGTGCGATTGACAGCATACAAAGGTGGACTTTCAGGTCATATGAATGTAAAATCCAATATCACTTCCATTGATTGTGTTATTCTGTTCATATGATACTGTATACCTGACCTACTGTGGGTCTCTTTTTTCATTGAGAAACGCTGAAATACTGAGGACCCTCACAATTATTAGCCTCATGGATTTCTGCATATTGTACAACTTGCTGTCAAATTTCTGTTCGATAAATCAAAGTGGTTGACATGGCCCTGGACTCTGCGATCAATTTAATCCATCTTTTTTAGTCTTAAACTCGACTCCACTGCTAAATGACCCTTAAGTGAAGTCTATAAACGTACAAAAACACTTTTAATAGAAGTAGTTAAAAATGCACTCCTTCTTAGATTGCCTTAAATGCGAGCGCGTTCCATTTTACACATCGACCTGCCTCCGTCATTTTTATGGTCTCAATCTGCCTGGCTACTCTGTGGCCTGAAATGGAAAATGAATTGAAAAGTGCTCCTGACATCTAGGTTTTCAAATTTCTCCAGGTCACCTCATTTGCTGTAAAAAACTAAAACAGTAACATGAAAAATTTATAGCACAGAGGAAAAAGAAAAGGCCGTTTAATGTGATCTGTGCCCAGCCATGGCCTTTGCAGACGGTAATATTTCTGAAAGCACACGGCTTCATTCCTCGCCGTCCTCGACTCAGTCAGCGGAGTGAAGAATGTCACAGCGCTGAAGGTTAAAGGTGTCAGGTATAAATGTATTTATAATTGTTTCCCCCAAGTATAAAATGCTCTCTTTGGCACAAATCTTCCGAAGCGAATGAGACCATTCGCACCCTTATCAAACTGTGCAACCTCTTCTCATAACACACAGAGCTCACTGGCAACAGGCACAGTTTTTAGGCACCTGATTTACCGGAGGAGGTGCCTCTGTGCAACGAGGCAGCCAGTGCCCTCCAAAATAAAATCTCAGTCCCTCCATCATGTGTGATACCCCAGGGGTTTCTCTTCAACAAAACTGGTACTGAGGTCCGGATGTTACCTTGACTGAAGACTCCCTGTTTAATACACCAGTGCCATTCACAAATCAAATTTTGTCTTTGAATGTCTATGAGCCCCCCACACAAATGTACAATGGGTTTTAGAAGTGTACGGAGCAGTGAAACACAAGCCAATGACAATGCATATCATGCTGCGTTAATTTGATCATTGTTGGTTATGGCTTATGATGAGATCGTTTCATTCACTTCTCCAGCTGAATAAACCCATGAAATGGTGCCACATTTCTGGAGTACCGGCTTTGTGCCTTTGAACCTTGTAATTATCTCCGTCCAAATTCTTTCAGCAATGCGCAGCGGCGCGCTAGACATTTTTAGATCATCTTCAATTATGCTCAAGATGTCGAGGGCTATCAATGCATTCTGTGCGCAGAGGAGAAAATTAATCGGCGTCATGACAACTAATATGATCTCAGAGACCCAGTTGAATCACTTATCTGAATTCAAATTACTCAATTCGAATGCCCCCCTACTTTGGAACGACAAACATTACCACTAATAAGTCCAGCAACAGCCAGTTAGCTCTAGTTTATGTATTGAAAACTAACAAGTCAAGAAATTTAGCAAAATTTTCCGATCCCAAACATTGTCTAAATGAGCACTTTGTGGCTAGTCTTCAATTCTGATGGAGGGTAACTCACATTTAAGCCCAAGTGCATTACTTACAAAAACTAAGCACTAACCATCAACAACAATTTATTCACAACTGTGAATGCATAAATTATAATGCATTGTTGATACTTAGGTCAACGGTGATAGAAAAATGGGAGGTTTTTACTGTGAAGGGGGGGTTTGGAGGTATAAAAATAAATCCACATAATTGCATGCCTGCAAACTGCTCTCACTATTCATTTTCTATATTTGAAACTCAGGGGTCACACTAAGCATGATTGTCACACATCCTATAAAACCAGCATGAGCTTTGCAAATACTGGTCTTGGCTGAGAAATGCACTGTGGGCGGTGCCATTATGACGTTGTGGACACCCCTTTAAACATGGCAGTCTGCTCAGTTATGCATTTTGTGATTGTTTTCTTTTTCTTTGATCATCAAATGTTTAGCAGAAATATACTGCATGTGAGCGCTGCCATTTCAGATGTTGAACGGTCTAAATGAGAGGCACTCCTGGCTGACCAAAATGCTCGATATTCCTGAAGTATAAAGGGAATCTGCATTCTCTTTTATTCTCAACTTGTTATTTATACAATAACTACATGACTGAGGCTTTAGACTTAGATCTGTAGGTAAATAAGTTGTGTCGAGGTGATTTACAATTTACGCATAATAAATGATCAAATCTTGATGAACGGAGAATGGTGGCAGGATACACATTACAGGATGTTTCAGCATGGGAAGGGACGCGTGGGATGTCTCAGTTCTCTTGTTTACCTTGTTTCTGGTCGAGATGTTTATGTAATTGCAGGTTCCAAAGCAGTATTACCTTGTCTAAATTGTGCCAATTGTGTACTGAACTCTAATTTGACCCTGCCCATGTCGAGATTTGCGAAGGCTGTTACGGTTTCACTCTAAATGTCACGCTGATCGGCGCGGAAGAGAAAGCCTGCTGACATGAGCTGTTAAGCGCTAATTGGATTGCACATCCCCAGTTTTTACTGCGCCGGTTCTCGATTTCTGTGTTGGTTTTATTGTTCGAGGTCTTCAGCTGTTTCGCTTCCATTAACTCGCCTCGCCTGCCTCCCGGAACCTTCCGTGAATTGTCTCTGCGCGGATGGTCTCCTCGGATTGTTTACGACCTCTCCAAACAAGCCCGCTGAAAGGGACATCATAAAGGGTCTCTCGCTTTTCCAGTCAGACGTCACCTGTGCTAGTTCTAGTGCTCTCTTTGGAACATTGGCGAAGGGGGATTATTGTTCAACGAAAAACTGGGTTTATAAGATCCGCATAATCATGAAAAAGTAAGCAAACAAACAAACATGACTTACTGCATCTATGAGTCACGCAAACTTCTGAGAGCAACAGTTTTTGTGTTTAGTAGCAGAAGCTGTGGTAAAATTCAGACAGTATTTAAAGAGTATCAAACGATAGTCAATATAAACTAGTGTTGTTACTCACAAGGGTTGTGACAAGAGAGGCTCTCTGAGAGCACAGAGGCTCGAGCCGAGAGCTCACTCAGCTATGATGGGCATTTCTGTAAGTGCAGCCATGTCGTTTATACAATTGTCACTATTGAACTTTTCTGTTATTTACTGAATTTTAAGATGAATGGCATTTATTCCGCCATTGTGGCGAAATCCCACATCGATCTAGAGCCAGTTGCGAGAACACAGGATTGCAAAAAAAGAGGATTTTATTGAGCGAGGGGGGTAACCCCCCCAGGGCAGAAGGCAACAGTACAGAGTCCGCAATCCACAAGTCAAAATCCAGTGGGGCAGAAACAGAGTCATAACCAGGGCAGCAAACACAAAAATCGTAGTCGGGCAAAACAGATTCGGTACACTGGCAGAGGTTTGTAGGAGAAGCAAGCTCATCAATCAAAGGGCAATCCGAATCGTAAACAGGGCAACAATCCACAAAATCGAAGTCAGGCAGAAATGGGTCAAAAAACACAGATGCAACAATAATCCAAAAAGGGCAAAGCAAAAATCAGTAGTCGGGCAATCCAGTCAGAAAGATAAACACTGAGTAATCAAGGCGAAAAGAAATGTGGCACAAGAAGACTAGGAAAATGATCTGACAGAGACTGGCTGTGAGAAGACAGCTAATATACACTTCTGGGGAGATCACATGGTAAGAGACACAGGTGCAAACAGTCAGACTGATTACAAAGGAGTGGCACATGAGGGAGAACCTAATCACATGGAATTTGGCAGAAGCCAAAACGCGGACAGGGAACACGAGACAAACCTATAAACAAACATAAGTCTCCAGTCACCGAGTTTCTATCGTGCATAGATAATGAGAAACAGGACAGCGTGATCAGGTGTGAGCTTTCACAGAAAATGCAGCAAAGGTAATCAGGGAGAGCAAAGAGGCGGAGACTAGAACAGGGCGAGTGCTGAGAGCTTGTTAATCAATTAGTAAGTGAAACTATTCAAATCCTTGGTGCTCGTTAGTAAGTTAGTATTATATACAAGGTTAGTTGTTGTTAGTAATCTCAGGGGAAAATAATAAACTGTTAGTATTGTTAGTAGATAGAAAAGAAGAGTGAAGCCAGCAAACGAGATCGGAAGGAAGATTGAAAACCAGAATCCAATAAATCACCCGAAGAGTGAAACACAAGACTGGGGCTGAGCGCAATGACAAGACATGAGACCAGACGGGGGAGACAAAGTGCAAAGCAAAATGGAAAACATGAACCGGAATGTGATTATGGCAAAATGTAAAACATGGAAAAGTAAACTAAGATAAAACATGACAAATCAAAGTAACCACATCACAATACATCATACAAAGAATAGTCAGACATGGCAAATATCAAAAAACACAAAAGGCAGTCAGAATTACAAGGCATGAACGTAGTCAAGGCAGACATGGTAGAATCATAACAGTATTAGATTCTTCTAATACTAGACAACAGCCGGTGGACGAAGTTATCCTTCAGAGACGCTGGAGATGGATTGGACACACCCTGCGGAAACCACCCTCCAATACCACAAGGCAAGCGCTGACGTGGAATCCCCAAGGCAAAAGGAAGCAAGGCAGGCCAAGGAACACCTGGCGACGTGACCTAGATGCCGACTGCAAGAAAGCAGGTTATACCTGGGGACAGCTGGAAAGACTGGCACAGGACCGGGATGCCTGGAGGACCCTTGTAGGCGGCCTATGCCCCAGGAGGGGTAGTAGGCATAAGTAAGTAAGTAAGTATTAGATTCTTCCATGTCCCATGCTACACTCTTCAACCAGATTTCATGAAAATTGGGCTGATGTTTGTTTCCAATAACCGTGCTAACTAACCAACAAACACAACTGGTCACATAACCTCCTGAAACTCAACATCACAGAAAAGGTCAAATATGATGGTGCAGAGGGAGGTTTGTACTGAGTGCCCTACTAATGAAGTATTTCCATTAGAAACTATCAATGAAACCCTAAAATATTTTTTCTTAACAATGGCAAACAACACATTCCAATGAACTGTCAAGAAATGACAGCATCTTTTGAACATAGTCCCTAGTCCCCCCATATGCAAACATATCAAAACTTATGGGAAAGTTCAACATGATGAGGAATAAATTGTTTCAATATTTGGTCACATATTCATTCCATGTAAACACTGCCTACAGTCTGACACACAGACACCACCAGTCATTGAGAATCTTCCCAGCGAAGCCTTGCAAGGCTTGTACTGCAGTGACCTTCAGATACAAGCATCTCTATATCAGGCGATACTCAGGAACACAGACAACGAGGGAGTGGAGTTTAGTCAGGTACTTTTACTTTTGTGAGTTATGTAGGAAAAGGACGAGAATGTGCAGCTTATACCAAAATATGATTATCATGAATATGGATTTACATAACAGAAGTGCACCATGAGAGATATGCAACATTAGAGAAATCAAAGTAACAAATAAAGAGAAAAGTAGTGAAAGAACCAAACTAAGTTCAAATCAAAGGAGATGTGGGACCCAGAAATAACGCTCTGGGGAAAAATGACAAGTCAAGAAGGCAACAAGCTTGATAAAAAGGTCTCATGGACAGAAATAGAGGGTGTCAGAAATGGAAAGACAAAAACAATAAGAACAGCCAGCGCTGCAAAAATAGTCAAAGGTAGAAAAAGATAAAAGTAACAAAATATAAACAAATTTCCTCATGGAGTGTAAATACTAGGAAATGCACTGGATTTCCAAGATACGTGATTACGGAAGGAACCAGGAATGTAGGAGCTTTAACAGGAGTAGGGAAATCGACTGACAGAGATTCGTAGTAGCAAAACGATGCCCATTAAGGGGTTTTGACAAAGACGGGTTTATGCACAACTACAGGTGAAACTCATTAGCAGGAAGGTTGACGAGGACACCTGGACTGAGATGAGGAGGGTGTGGTCAGGAGGCTGCGGGGCGTGACTCCATATGCTTCCACCTCAGGAAATCCTGCCTCAGCTGCTGTGTGTGAATCCTCCTCTTCTTCTTCTCTGATTTTAATTCTCCCTGGTTCACTTGTCCCATGTTTCTGTTATTTGAAAGAGAAGATCACTTGGGACAAAAAAGGAATAATAATAATTTATTATCATATTTTTTTTTAAATAAATTAAATTAAAATTTCAACCAACATAAATGAAACGTATCAAAAAAGGCAAATCAATATTAGCTATGTTATCAACAACAAGATCATCCGCTGCATCTGGTCCAGTAAAAAAAAAAAAAATGAAAAGGGAAAAAGAAAGATCATTAAATGGGCAAAAATGCTGCAGTAATGTGTAAAAATCTAAATTATTGCCTATATGTCACCTTTTACAACCAAAGAAGTCCTGCTTTTGTCCAGCAGGTAAATCTTGCAACATTATCGGCAGCTGTTTCAGTTTGAGGCCATTTATAAAATAAGGATAGCTTTTTCCCCTTTGGTGATGTGTAATGACAGTCAAACTCATTAGAAAAATACCACGCATTAAGCAAGCAACTGGGTCACTGAGCACTGGATTATTTATCATTTGCTTGGTGGACTATTTAACTGCAGTTGTGTGCAGTTACTCTAAGTGGCCTGTCTAATGAGAGTACGGTGGGATGGATGCAACAGTGTTTTTGAAAGGCTGTGTCAGTCTCCTGCCATGCAGGATTGGCCCACTTTCTGAAGGTGTTTGCCAGCGCTGAAGTTTAGACAGGCCTTTGTGCTGCCGCCACATGATCAAGGCTGAGCTTGAGTGACAGCACTGGCTCAGTTCTCTTGGACTGGAATTGACGCGCACCGACTAGGGCCGTGTGAAATCCATCTCGAGCTTGTCGCGTGGAGCTGTAATCTTCAAACGTCTCGGAAAAGAACCTGAGGGGACATCAGATAGCGTGGTAGCGATATGACTGAGGAATCTATATTTATGGAGAACCTGAAGTTACTTGAGACACTTATGAATGCAAAACTGCACTGTACCTGAATCACAAGGATGAGGGCTAACGGATTTCAATTTGAAATTCAAATTTTTGTGGAATAGGGGGAAAAAAAAGTTAAGCTCTTTTTTATCGTGAGTGAAAAGTGAATATATTCCTTGGATAAGAGAGTTTTTTTTTGCCCCTGAATAACCCTTTTCACCACTGGCGTATACTGCAGCCAATCAAATTTAGCAAGAAGCTGCAAGAAGAAGTTGGTTGTGGGAGAGCTCAAGGGAGGTCCCTTATGATTGTGAATTTGCTTTGATATAAGCTGTGTCCGAAATCACTCACTATTCACTATATAGTGGGTTCGCCATTTTGTAGTGCTGTCCGATTTGTTAGTAAGAATTATTGTCTCCGATATGGTGAACTCATTACATTCTACAATCCACCGCAAAATGTAGTGGCCAACTGATGGTCACTAACCCAGCAATACGGCCCGTCTTCATAGCGCACGAACCAAACAGGAGAAAGATGCCACAGAAACAAAGTCATTAAAAGTGCCGACAAAACGAGCCTGGTAGCGTCAGAAGGCGTTTCTTCCTTCTGCCCACGAGCTCACTGTATAGTCACCTACGTATGAGTGCTGTTATAATGAGAAGGGAATCGTGAATAAGGGAGTGATTTCGAACACAGCCAAAGTTTCAGTGGAGGACACATGGACAGAATATCAAAGGTGGATAATTGAGGTTCAGAAAGAAAAAGTCTGCTCCATTTTTTGTTTCCAACCACTTGGGTTTATGAGTCGAAAAAAAATCTATCAGCCAGAAGGTTAAACAAGTGACTTAAACGAGCTGGTGGAGCTCGTCGGTAGGTGCAAAATATGGCAGGACATTCCTGACCCCTGGAATGGTCACCAATGCAGGATGCACTGATTGAGAATTAGCTGAAACTCTATCAGGAAGTCTTGTGGGAAGCTTGTCTCAGTGTTTGTAGAAGTAAAAGTTGCTTCACATTTTTGCACTATCGGTATACACCAATCAACCACAAGATCTAAACCACAGAGGGGAAGTTAATAACATGATCTCATTACAATGGCACGTGTCAAGGACGGGCTACATTAGGCAACAAGTGAACAGTCAGGTGTTGAAGCTGATATGCTGGGAGCAGGAAAAGTGAGCAAGCATTAGTACCTGAGCAGCTTTTACAAAGGCGAAACTGAGATTGTTACGGATGACTGGGTCAGAGCACATCCCAACAGCAGGTCTAGTGGGGTGTTCCCAGTAGCCTGTGGTAGAGGTTATTATCTACCATAAGTGGTCCCAGGAAAGACAACCGGTGAACCGGAAACAGGATCATGGCTGGCTACAGCTCAGTGATGCGCACAGGAGCTTAGGCCAGCCCATTTTATCTGAGTCCACAGAAGAGCTACTGTTGCAGAAATTGCTGAAAAAGTTAATGCTGGTTACGACAGAGAGGTGTTAGAAAGACGCACTGAATCACATCTTTCTACATACATGTATGTCGCAGTGTCCTTGTCTGAAAAGGCCAACAATGAGCACATGAGCGTCAGAACTGATGATAGAGCAATGGAGGAAGGAGGCCTGATCTGATGAATCACATTTTCTTTTAGATCATGTGGTTGGCTTGGTGCACGTCTCCTGTGATCTGGAAAAACCTAGTGAATCCATCAGTGGCAAGTATTCTTGCAACTGAACAAAAACCTTTCGATTCTGGACTTTTCCCAATCGAAATTAATGATAAAAACTTGATTTTGATAGTTCAAATAACTCTAATAGCTAGTGATTTAAGATTCTCACCTCTCTTAATTACTGCATATGAGGCTCAAACTCAGCTTCTCCTAATAGTGACATACATGCTAGGTTTTTCCAGATCACAGGAGATGTGCATTGCTTATCTGAGGAAGACATGGCACCAGGGTGCACTATGGGAAGATGGCGAGCTGGTGGAGGCAGCATGATGTTTTTGGGCAGTGTTCTGCAGGGAACCTTTGGGTCCTGGCTTTCATGTGAGTGTTGCTTTGATATGTATCAGCTGCGTAAACATTGCTGCAGACTGAGAACACCCCTTAACGGCAGCGGTACCCTCTGATAGCTCTGGCCTCTTTCAACAGGATAATGCACCCTGCGCCACTGCACGCACTGCTCAGGAATGGTCTGAGTGATGTGGAAGAGAAGGTTCAAAGCACTGACTTGGCTTCCAAATTCCCCAGATCTCAACCTGATCGAGCGTCTGGGGGACGTGTGGAGAA
This sequence comes from Gymnothorax reevesii, assembly GCA_029721435.1. Classification (NCBI taxonomy): domain Eukaryota; kingdom Metazoa; phylum Chordata; class Actinopteri; order Anguilliformes; family Muraenidae; genus Gymnothorax; species Gymnothorax reevesii. The sequence goes on along the minus strand of CM056587.1, from coordinate 66,763,064 downwards.
TACACGTCCATGCAGACCCCACCTTGCAACTCACCGAAGTGAAAAGATGTTGTTGCAGTATATCGCAAGACAGGCTCAGACATCCTGTGGAGTCCATGCCTCGACAGGCAAGAGCTGTTTTTGTGGCACAAGGGGATCATATACTATATTTGGTCAGTGGTTTTTAATATTACCGCTGAACGGAGTTTATCGCTCTCAGTTCAGTCTTATGGCTGGTCTTTGCATCGAGCGAAAAAAAATAAGTAAGTAAATAAATAATGGTGTTGCTTGGCTCTCCCCTCTTGAGATTTTGTAAAACTGGGTCATTCATTGGCCACTGCATTCAGTGAGTTCAGATCAAACTTCGCTTCATAATAGTCTGTATAATTGGATTTTCATTGCTTATCATTCTGCTTGTTGAAGCCATGGTTAATTGGATAAAAGCTCTATTAGATGATAAATCTCTTAGTTACAGCCCTTGCAGCTCAGATGACAACCCAGGTGCGATGCAGTATTAGATTTCGGAATGTGGAAACGCCACATTTCATCCCCATCATATGATTTATGAAACATAGCAAGTTTTTTTGGGACAAAGTGTACTTTCCAAAAATATCTCCCATCCTCTCTGTTGATTCAATCACAGCTGAGAGGTGATCCGGAGAAGGTAAGAAACAGTGTTGCTGGAAAAAACCATACATTACAAAAACCAAAAAAAGGTGCAGTTTCCAATATGCACTTACGCATGTACAGTGAATTTTACAAATATGTCATATTCAGATGATTGCAGACACCATGTTCACATGAACTGATAGTGACCTAAAATTGACAAAATACAATATATACTGTGAGCCTGCTTGGTGCCAAAGTAAGAAAAATCTTGCTTTTATTTTTCTAATTTCCAAACGGACGCCTTATATGAACAGATATGATATACAGTCTGGTCTGAACATTGTTGGTTGCACTTCTGTGTATTTCAAGCTAGGTTGGAAGAAAAGGACATTAACTTCTGCTCGTGAAGGCGTTTCATCACAACAATGGGTTTTGTAACACATTTGATCCCTTCGGCCATTTAGTTAGCAGAGAGTTATTATAAAGAAAAATGAAGACAGGCACTGAAGTCTTACAGTCACACAGTGGAATCATTTCTGCAATGATATCATGGAGGTATCTATCTAGTGAACCAATTGCTGTGCGCTGTATTTCACCTGATACAGTAAAGAAATGATTTCTAACTCATTGTTCTCTTATGTTTTTTTATACAAACACTGTATACGTATCTGTGATTCATCATCTATGAACAAACCAATCATTTAATTTCATGATTAAAATAATTTATTATTTCTTGGCTTATACATCTTATTTGTTTACATGATATATCCCTCTTCCAACTTCAAGAGGAATATGAAGAGGTGCGTAGAGCTAAGAAAGCCACTGAAACCCGCCCTTTTCATCAGATGAAATTCTGCAACCATTTCCAAGCAAAGTTTTGTATATTGGATCAATGTGATCGTCGTTTCTCTGATTCAACGACTCAAAATATTTCTGATTAAATGCAACAGTAAGGCACGACAGCATGGAAGCTTGGCCTAATTTACTAAGGTAACACCTTGCTTTGCTCTTTAAACTTGGAAATGTTAACCTTTTGTTGCATAGAGATTACTAAAGTAACCAATTGCACCACTACCCTAAATAGACAAAGAGGATAATAGTGAAGCACAAAGGTGAAAGAGCCTTGTGTTTGATCTGGTGTTTGATGCTTCTGGCTTTGATACAGCATTGTATCAAACCGTTTCCCTTGCTTTCTTAGGAATTGTGGGTACTCATTATTGTGCACTATCAACGCTCTGACCAGATGACAGACCAAACATTGCCAGCCATTATCTCAGCATTAGACCATTTTCATACATTCATTGTATTCAAAATCGCACCTTTGGTACTGTCCCCTCGGCTTGCTAGCTATAGCTTACCATTTGTGAACTTTGTTCAACTTCATATTTGGGATGCATAATTCTCAGTCCAGTTTAAACAAACAAATGGAAATGAAATCATTAAATTCTGCCCTTTGCAGCAGAGAATCTGTTCTGATTTTGTCATTATTTCAAACCGAGGTGATAAAAGAAAGATGGAACACTCAAAAAATATAAACATTGGAATATTTTATATTCAGTAAGATCAAATATTTGCTGAATCAGTTAGTTTTTTTGTTTCCACTCACAGTTGAGGCAAAGTTGCTTCTTGCAGTACTTTACCTGAGCCATTCATTCTCCCCAGAAACCAAAACAAACTTAATAACGTAAGAAATAAATTGGCACGAAAAATAAATAAATAAACTAGAACAGAGAATTTAATGCAATACCACAGCTAAACCGAATAGGAAATTGAATTTGAAAACAGAATAGAAATAAAATCTAATAGTAAAGACAAACCGATAATAACCTGGCTTAGGTGCTCAATGCTCCAATGCAATTCAGGATTCACTGGAGAGTCCTGTGCTCAGGAATTTCTCCTTCATAGAGCCTTATAGTGACTGGTGTTTATTTACAGATAAAAATGGGCAAGTGAGTCCAACAGAACAAACTAGACAAGGTAAGTCCACTCAATATAACAGAAGTTCACTAACATTCAGTTAATCTTTGGGTTCCCTTCAGTGCCAAGTTACAGGGAAAATCTGAACACCTTTCACTCTCCTAAGCTAAGAGTCGGGAACACAGCTGAGTTGCCTCTTTATAATAAAACAAGCACATCTGTAAACATGCCTTCTGAATGAGGTTGCAATTATACTAATTAAATCAATAAATAGGATTCTGATTTATAATTAACCCTAAGTGTGCTAAATGCAGCTATTGTTGCTCAAAGATGTTAGATAATATCAAAATAAATCAAAGCTGTTGAAAATCTAAAATATGGAGACTTGTTTAAAAGAGCTCTTTTAAACAAGTTGTTACATTATAGGTTGTCAACAGCCCAAGATAAATATATATATATATATATATATATATATATATATATATTTATGCAGTATATATATATATATATTTTTTTTTTTTTTTTTTTTTTTTTTTTTAATTTATTTCAGCGCTCTAGGGGTTAAGACTGGATGTTATAAACGGTTAGGTAATCTTGGTTCCTGTATCCACCTCTATACCTGCTTCTCACGAGGAGCACAGTTACAGTGCGCTCCTGAATTACTGGCACAGTTTAGTAACAATAAGCAACATGAGGTGAAAAACAAGTATTTTTTGTTCATCCTCATGATCTTTCATTCAGTACATTCACAAAAATCTGACTTTTATTTGAAGTAACATGATGGAAAGAAAAAATTTAATTCTTATCATGAAACAATTTTCTTTTCTCAAAAATATGTGTGCCACAATTATTGGCACTGCTTCAATATTTTGTGCTGCCTCCCTTGCCTAAATTACAGCTGTGAGTCTTCTGTAATGTGTGTTGAGGTTGGTTAACTCATGTCATGTGACCTGAGATCATTCCTCCACACAGAGTCTCTTGAGATACTTTAGATTCCCGAGTTGATGTTTGACGGCTGTACTCTTCAGCTCATTTCACAGAGTTTCAATAGGGTCTAGGTCAGCGGACTGTAATCGATATGGCAAACCCCTTAAAAAAACGCACAAGCAAAAAATTCTTTCCTGTAGGGGATGTGTGCAGGCATGTGTTGTTCATGTAGACAGCATCGAACAGTACCTGTACTCCCCATCGGATGTCTCCGACGCCTTGTGTCATAACCAGTTTCGATGGCTGTCTGGAATCTGTCACGTGCATCCTGTAACCAGATGTAGTGCTCTTGAGCGACTGTAGTCACTCGTGGCTGCCCTAAGCGGGGTCGGTCAGTGACAGTGCCTGTGTTCCACTCTCGGACAGACAGCTGACTGATTGTTGGTCATTGACAGTGCAGATGATGGACCACCTCTCAGCGGCTGAGACCTGCCTCTAACATGCCAAGGGCTCTTTTCCTCTCTCGTGTCATAAGACGTTCCATTTTCTTGATGCTGTAGCATTTTCAATTTTTTTGTTGGCATTATGTAGGCTAATGACCACACCCAAAAGAACAAGTCAAGTGTCACTGTACACATCACAAGCAGCTCAATGTTTGCGGTTACTTAAGTGCGAGGTGAGGTCACGTTGAGCGCATCAGGATTACAAAGCTACACATTTTTCTTCACTTCCACTCTCGTTTATCTCTGGAAAAGTAATAGAACCCAACTGATTCTTCGATAGACGAATTTACGAAAAATATAGTACATACTTCACCAACATATTTTTATTGACGCTAAGTATACACACTGCCCGTCCAAAAAAAAAGTTGCACACTCCAATATTTAGTTGGAAGCCCTGTATCTTTGATTACAGTGGAAATTCATCTTGTCATTGTTTTGACAGCCATATGCAATGCCCGAACATTTATTTTCGATCAGAAATGCCATAATTTTTGGCCGAGATCTTGTCTTCTTGACATAATGGTTGAGCCACTCGGTTCTTGAGCACATCCCAATAGCTTTTAATGTGTTTAAGATCAGGACTTTGTGGTGGAAAATTAGTCTGTGAAAATGATTCCTCATACTTGCTTTTCTCATTCATTGTTTTCCTTGCTAAATAGAGGCCAATAACTTGCCCGTTTTGAAATACTGTAAGATCTTTTCCGCCATCAAGGGATGCGTCTTCCAACGTGATTTTTTAAGAAATCTGTCGCAACGCACTTCATCAGTCAGGGTTAAAATGATTATTGCCGATTGAAACATATTAATAACCAAGTAGAATTTGTTCATTTATATCCAAACGGTGACTTTTTTTTGGACGGGCCAGTGACTTTTTTTGGAGAGGCAGTGTATATTACGAAAGGCAATGCCAAAGGCTGCTATCTGGCTACACAACTCTTGCCTTACCCTAAACTTGGAAAAACTTACCGTGTTCTTCACCAACAGACTTACACTGAAAGAATGCCCCGACGTCTCAGCAAATGGGCAAACACTAAATAATGTAGATAAATTCAAGTACTTGGGTGTTATCCTTGACCGAACTCTTAACTTTAAATACCTTGTTAAAAAACTGAGAAGCACACTAAAATTTAACCTAGCTAATTTCAGATACAAAAGGAATTCACTCGCAGTTGAGGCTTCCAGTTGTATCTGAATGCTATGATCATACCGCATTTTTTATATTGTATTACAAGCTGGTCTCAGTCAAACAAAACAGTTCTAAAACCACTTGAATCATTATATAAAAGTGCCCTCAAAGTCCACGATAAAAAGCCACAGTGCTATCATCACTGTCATATACTCATTAAATATGAAACTTTGGTAACACTTTACTTGAAGGTATCATCATAAGAGTGACATGACACAGTCATTAACATGTCATAAACATTATGTCAATGTCATAAACGTTGTCATTATCTGTCATTTGATTTTTGAGATGACAAGTTGACATTGTTTGGGTTGTCTTGATTATGACAACTTCGTCATAAGAGTGACATGACACTGTCTTAAATGTTACGTGACACATGTAACAGTTATGACAGTGTCATGTCACTCTTATGACGGTACCTTCAAGTAAAGTGTAAACGAAATTTTTAATTTTGAGAATCAGATAAAGCACTCAAATATCTGCTTACTTTTTAAAATTATTCACAATGCTGCAGCTCCCCCCTTGAAGAAATATGTTGTGCTCTGCTCTGAGAAGTCAACAAGAACAACACCATGTGTAACAACGGGTGAGTGTAGTGTACCCCAACGCAAAACTACATTTGGGAAATCTTCATTTTCCTGCATTGCCATGACTCAATGAAATACTTCGCCGACGGACGTCATTTCATGTAAAACTTTCCATGCCTTTTACCATCTGGCAAAGTGTTGGCTACTGTCAAGACAAGATTTTACACATTTATGAAGTGGCTGTGTGTGTGTGTGTGCGTGTATGCATGTGTGTGTGTGTGTGGGAGTGAGTATGTTCTGAGGGTCCCTGTCCTATTGAAACTGCTTCCATGTTTTTATTTATCTATTTTATATATTGTTTCTTTATTATTATTGGCTTCTGTTATTTCATTTAATAATTTCCTCCTTATTGTTTTCCTATATAAATTTTCTATGTAACAATCCATCAACCTGCCCAGGGACTACAGGTGGAAAATTGCGATCTGCTAGAACCTGGCATAATGCATATTCTCTTGTTGTACAAGATTAATGTTTTATTGTGCACTGTCCCTGTCTTGAAAATAAATAAATTACAAATTATATATATATATATATATATATATATATATTTACACACAACTGATATAGTTTACAATACTGATATAGTTGGGATGAAGTGTAAATTATAAATAAAATAAAAATGCAATGACTTTCAGATCACATGAGCCAATATGTTATTAACAATAGAACTTATAAAACATTTCAAATGTTGACACTGAGACATTTTACATTTTTATCCAAAAATGAGCTTATTTAAAATTTTCTGGCTGCAACAGGTCTCAAAAAAGTTGAGACACAGGAAAAAAAGGGCTGAAAAAGCAGTTAATATATAAGAGAATCAGCTGAAAGAACATTTAGCAAGTAAATAAGTGAACTGGCATCAGGTGTGTAACATGATTGACTATAAAAGGGATGTCTTAGAGATGCTGAGTCTCTCAGAAGTAAAGATGGCCAGAGGCTCTCCAACCTGTGAAGGTTTGCATAAAAAATTGTGGAATACTTTAAAAACAATGTTCCTCAACATCAAATTGCAAAGGCTTTGAAGGTGTCATCATGGACAGTGCACAACATCATCAAAAGATTTGTGAGGGACAAAGCCGAAGACCTTTACTGAATGCACAGGATCTTCGGGCCCTCACACGCCACTGCATCACTCACCGGCATGATTCTGTCATTGACATTACTAACTGGGCCCAGGGATACTTCAAGAAACCACTGTCTGTAAACACAGTCCACCGTGCCATCCACAGATGCCACCTAAAACTCTATCATGCAAAAAGAAAGCCATTGTTGAACATGATCCAGAAGCACTGCCAAGTTCTGTGAACCAAGGCTCACTTAAAATGGACTGTAGCAAAGTGTCCTGTGGTCAGACAAGTCCAATTTTAGCATTCTTGTTGGAAATCATGGGCGTCGTGTCCTCCGGGCTAAAGAGAAGAGAGACCACCCCTCCTGTTATCAGCGTTCAGTTCAAAAGCCAGCATCTCTGATGGTATAGGGATGCATTAGTGCATATGGTGTGGGGCACTTGCATGTTTTAAAAAGCATCATGAATGCTGAAAGGTATATAAAGGTTTTAGAGGAACATATGCTCCCCTCCAGACGACATCTATTCCAGGGGAGGCCTTGTGTATTTCAGCAGGACAATGCAAAACCACATACTGCAGCTATTACAACAGCTTGGCTTCGTAGTTGAACAGTCTGTGTACTGAGTTGGCCTGCCTGCAGTCCTGATCTTTCACCGATTGAGAACATTTGGTGCATGATTAAATGGAAAATCCGTCAAAGGAGACCCAAAACTCTCCAGCAGCTGGACACCTGTATTAAACAAGAGTGGGATCAAATTCCAATGGCTAAACTCAAGAAACTTGTCTCCTCAATGCCATGATGCCTCCACTCTGTGTTAAAAAGAAGAGGGGATGCTACACCATGGTAAACAGGCCCCTGTCCAAACTTTTTTTGAAAGCTGTAGCAGCCATCAAATTTGAAATGAGCTGATTTTGTGGATAAAATTGTAAAAATTCTCAGTTTCAACATTTGCTATGTTGTCTCTGTTCTATTGAGAATAAAATACTGGCTGGTGTGATTTGAAAGTCATTGCGTTTTGATTTTATTCACAATTTACACTTTGTCCCAACTATTTTGGAATTGGGGTTGTATAAACAAGACATACTTTTTTTTTCTCAAAAGACACAGCTGCATTTCAGCTGTGGGAGAAATGTTCTGGAAAATGTTAATAATTCATGCAATCACTGTCATAATATTAAACATAATACTTTTCATGGCAGTTGACCATTAGCATACTTCTAAATTCATGAACCTCAACCAGCATCTTAATTGCATTCCAGGTCTAAGATCAACCTCCTCTTGGAGGTGGATTAGATGCCCCTGTCTGATAGTATGCGCTGTCTTGTAAAATATGGCCTCAACAAGTTTAAGACAGAGACACCATGAATCTTTAAAACCATGAGGTTCTGGCTCAGAGTCAAACGCAGCCTCATTGGTGCATTTCCTACCATCAATTATTCAGAACTTCCTGGTAAATTATTGATTGTCCTCAATTAAACTGTGTAAACAGATAGCTGGCTTTGAAACAATTTTTTTATGATGGTCCACAATATTCAACATGGACGGCTATTGCAACGTTTCATTTTTTTATATCTTTGAGGTTATTTTTCTTATTGTGCCCAGTATTAATCCGCTTAGGAAATAATTCTATGTGCTCTCCCATTTGACCTGAATTCAGTAAAAAATATAGATGTGGAGGCTTACTCAGATGGAGAGAGATAGTCCGGGAGACAGTGAGAGTGCAAGAGAGAGAGGCTGAGAGAAGGAGGGAGGGAGAGAGGGAGGTTGAGAGAGAGAGGCTGGATGGTAAATCCATACACAAAGTGTGAATTTATCGTTCAAACTGAGTGGCCTAAATTTAATGGTTTGGAAAAAATCTTATTGACCTGTATTTATTCACTTTTACAAACATTTTTGATGGCATCACGGCCAAAACAAGCAGTAAGGGGTCTATTCTCCCATTAGCGCGCAAGTCCTTTTTTACGCGATTCGAGTTAAGCGCTTTTGAGTTACGTGTATTCTCCCCTACTCGCTTCGATCACGCCCGCAGCGCTTAACTTCAGAATGTAGGCGGCCTTATGAGAGAGGTGTGACTGATCCAGACTCTGTACAAAGCTCATTGATTATGGCTATCAGGAAAACATGGAACAAGGATTTTCTGATTCAACATGAAAATGCAGTTGTGGTCCATGGAAAACGCAAACCAGACTTTAAATTTGAATACCGTGGGCCTGCTGATAAAACCTCGTATCTCCAAACTGATAAGAAACAAAAACTCATATGTCCACTATTCTTACACGCAGAATTAAACATGTTTTATTTTATTTATATTTTAAATAATATTTATCTATATATATATATATATATATATACAAAACCCAAAACCAGTGAAGTTGGAACGTTGTGTAAATCGTTAAAAAAAACAGAATACAATGATTTGCAAATCATTTTCAACCTATATTCAATTGAATACACTGAAAAGACAAGTTACTTAATGTTCAAACAGGTAAACTTTGTAGTTTTTTGCAAATATTAGCTCATTTGGAATTTGATGCCTGCAACATGTTTCAAAAAAGCTGGCACAAGTGGCAAAAAGGACTGAAAGAGTTGAGTAATACTAATCAAACACTTATTTGGAACATCCCACAGGTGAACGGGCTAATTGGGAACAGGTGGGTGCCATGATTGGGTATTAAAGCAGCTTCCCTGAAATGCTCAGTCATTCACAAACAAGGATGGGGCGAGGGTCACCACTTAGTGAACAAATGCATGAGCTGATTGTCGAACAGTTTAAAAACAACATTCCTCAACAAGCTATTGCAAGAAATTTAGGGATTTCATCGTCTACGGTCCATAATATCGTCAAAAGGTTCAGAGAATCTGGAGAAATCACTGCACGTAAGCAACAAGGCCGAAAACCAACATTGAATGCCCACATTTGCAATGTGTGGCTGCCTTTAAATTCTAAGTTAATGAGTATTTGCAAAAAAAAATAAAGTTTCTCAGTGTGAACATCAAACATCTTGTCTTTGCAGTGTATTCAATAGAATATAAGTTGAAAAGGATTTGCAAATCATTGTATTCTGTTTTTATCTAAAATTTACATAACGTGCCAACTTCACTGGTTTTGGGTTTGTATATATATATATATATATATATATATATATATATATATATATATATATATATATATATATATATATATATATATATATATATATTTATTTTCCTGTGAAGTTTATCATTTTGAAGATAAAAGGTTTTATCAGCAAGCCCACGATATGCGGCTGTAATAGTAGGCCTATGTATGTCTGTGCCAATTACAAGAAGATATTCAGACATCTCTTATTTATTTCTTACTCTAGCCACCATGGCATTATATCATATGAAGATTTCGTTTGATAATTTATTATGGTAATGAAAAACGTAGTTTAGAAATAAGGATGAACAATCAAATATTGCATGACTCAACCTTTACCATGTTAAATAAAATAAAATTAATGTTAAAATTCGGCCTATAACCGACATCAAACGCAGTATTCCATTTCGCCTTATGTTGGCACTTGACCTTAATACAGCCCTCAAAAGCGCCTAACAGAGAAAGCGCGTAAGCCAGGGGGAGAATACGGGTAAGTGTTATTTGCAAGAGGAACGCCCAGAAACACCCCAATTTTGGCCTTGCTCCGCCCCAAGCGCGTAACTGCCTTCGGGGCGCGAAATGCACAGACCTAAGTCAAGGGAAGAAAACACGATGGCTGAAAAGCGTTTTTGACTGACGCGCATGGGAGAATAGACCCCTAAGTTTGCACATATATACATTATATATATGCAGGGTTCTTTTGCAAAAACAGTTACTGTATGCGCATTTTGATTTATTTTCCTAAATCATGTTTTTGTAATTGTGTACTCCAAGGAATATCAATAAAATTAGTGTTGGGTTATTTCAGAAAAAGGCAACACTACAGGCCAAAAGTTTGAGGCCACCCTCCAAACACCGCTCTGCATTTCATTTCAGTTTATTGTGATTTAAGGGGCCAAGACAGTTTCGGCACGTCATACAGTCACGTTTCCAGCAAGGGTTCAGGCTGAACAAGACATTTTTGTGAGGCTTTGCTCAGACTTTTGATTCATCAAAATAGCCGCCCTTTGCCTTGATCACTGTGTCACAAATTCTTGGCGTGCGACGCAACAGTTTCGTGAAGTACGCTGCTGCCAGTGATTCCCACACAGATTTGTTCAAGTGTTAAATCTTTAACACAAAGACATTGGAACTCAATTATAAAACATTGTGGTCAGTGATCAGTCAAGACAGCTTTAAAATGTGTTCTCACCCAAAACCCATTGACTTCCTTTATTTCATGCACTGAAGTCATTTCATGTACAAAAATAAGCAAAGAACAGTTGTGTGTGATTTTTTACCCCTCGGCCAACTTTGGCCAGAGAGGGGTGTTGCCGTCACCTTTTTGTCTGCCTGTCTGTCGGTCTGTTGTGTGTCTGTCCATGAATTGGTCCGGGCCAATACTCAGCAATTATTGATTATGTTTTAAAAATCTGAGGGTGGCCCCAAACTTTTGGCCTGTAGTTTATCTAATTTTTTTTTAAACTTTTCCTAAATGGTGTTTAATCAATGGAATATTGATCAAACTGGTGTTGGTTTATTCATCATGAGAATCGCCTTTATCTGCCTTCACAACTGAACCCTCTTGTCTACATTCACTCAACGAAAACAGTTAGGGAACGCTACTTTAACCCGAGTAAGTGAAATGTACAAACTGAAAATAAATCCCAGATGTTGCTTACATCATTGGTGTTAATCCAAGACACAAAAATGCATCAAAACATTTGATTAGACAACTTTGTTACCACAAAACTTGGCATCAGCAGGGAAGACGAGAATCACACCGAGTTCTGGCTATTAAATCAAAACGTCAAATAACGTCAAAAGTCATTTCAGTATCTGGTGTGACCACCACGTGCTCCCAGCACAGGCTGACAGCCTGTGACGCTCAGAACATGAGAGAGCAAGTCGACATGGTCTACAACATCTTCTGCCAATCGTGCGCTTTTTATTTTTCAAACTCGATCAAGGCCTTTATGGTCTGAAGCTACACACCAAATTTGGTTACTGTATCTGCAGTAGTTTCTGAGTAAAGCTGTCCCCTTTATCTCGGACGGACGGACGGAAGGACGGACAGAGGTCAAACCTATATCCCCTTCCCACTTCGTGTTGGCGGGGGGATAATAATAGAAAAATCTCACAGGTCTTTAGCTTTTTTGTGGAGCGTATGTATTCACTCAGTGAAAGTTTGGCCCATTTCCATCTCGCCAACACCTCATCTGAGGTTTGTTCTTTTTTAAAATTTAAACCAAGCTCATTATTTTCACAAAGGATATTAAGTGTGCTGCTTATTTCAGCATTACACCTGATTTAGCATTACACTTATAATGATAACCACCATTAAATCCACTCTAATCTGCTCTAATCTGCTGAATCAACAGAGAGAGCTAACCACAGTATTTTCTTTTAAAATGATTTCTGCTGTGATTCGTCATAGTTTAATACCTTCTGAATGATAATTGCTTTAATTATCATTGTGGTTTAGCTCAGCTCCGATGGGAACTTCATTTCATTTATTTGCGTCTCTGTGCTTTCATGCATTCCTCACACTTGGATTGTGCGAATCATTGCAAACTGTTTTGAAACCACTTGAAAAGAAGAAGAACAAACACCCCACCCTTGTTTATAATTTTGCTAACGAGGGCTCAGCTGTCCAGCAGGACAGTATCTCCCCCCCCCCCATATCCCTCAGCAGCAGGAAGCCAATTGTGCACTGCTTTCAACTGGCTGTGAGCCACAAGTCTGCACTGGTGCAGCTTGGATTTGAACCCGGACTATAATGGTCACTACTGCACCACAATGCGGCTCCTCTACAGAGCGAGTTACTTTTTATGCTTCAATGGCAGCGGCATATTTTTGGGAATCATATTGAGAGTTAACAGCTGAAGATTCCAAATGCAAATGTGAAACTCCATATCCACCCAACTGATTTTAACTTGCAGCGGCACGGTGGTTGGCACTGTTGCATCACAGCAAGAAGGTTGTGGGTTCAAATCTGGCTTGGGGCCTTTTTGTGTGGAGTTTGCAGGCTCTATCCGTGTTTGCGTGGGAGTCCTCCAAGTACTCTGGTTTCCTCCCATAGTCTAAAGACATAGATGTCAGGCTAATTGGAGACTCAAAATTACCCGTAGGTATGAGTGTGTCTGTGCGCCCAGCGATGGATTGTTCAGCTGTAATGGGTGTGTCCCTTCCTTTCACCCAGAGCTTGCTGGGAAAGGCTGCAGCTCTGCTGCGACCCTAGTGAGAAAGAAGCAGTTATGAGGAGAAGAATAATGTCTCCTAGTTCAATTACTTTTAGTCCCATTAAAAAGAAGGATCACGTGTTTAAAAAAATGTTTGAATTCCTAAACCGTTCACATTTTTGAGGTGTAAATGCCCTCAAACTAAACCTGAAAGCCTGATCCTTGTCCTCATATTGATACTGTAGATTCATCTCCAATATGGTGTGGTAGACAGCTAAAATAACGACTATCGTGTCAATATCTAAGTATATATGGATCTTACGGTAAGCATAGCTTTCAACGCACCTCTTTTAACGAGATTGTGGGAAGTGTTTTTGGACTCATTTGCGTCATTCAGCATCGATGTGTTAAAAGAAAATCATCACTCAGGAATTGTTGTTGGTCATTCATTTCAACATTAAGCAATTAGGCAACCATTTACTTCCATTATATTGTCACTCTACATCTCTCTATAGGACCATCTTGCTGTTGGTTGCACAGTCAGAATACACTGCCTTTGAACGAGCTCTTTCTGGCTTTAGAACATTTGCCATCAATGATGTCCACCATCTTTGGATTTAAATCGTTACCATGTAACTAAAAGCAAGCATTATTTTTTTGATTTTGATGTCTCAAGTTCATGTCATCCCAAAATCAAGGCCTTATATTTCATGAAAATGTTAAATTCACAGCTGTGGATTTCCATGAGTAAGACTTAAGGTCAGGTGCAGATTAAATTCTGGTTTTTTAATAGTCACCAGTGTAGCATAATGCTTAGCGAACTTGGCTTGCAATCAAAATCAGGTTTGAATCCCGGGTGGCACAGCCATTGTACCCGTGTGCGTAGTACTTAACCTGCACTGCTCCTGTAATTATCCTCCAGTATAAATACATTGTACAACTACGCACCATGCATATACACTCAGCAAAACCCTCCGGAAACCAGCATCTGCTGCATGGTGTTAAACTTAAACCTCAGGGGAAGGAGGGAAGCAATGAAGCCGAACAGCAGTTTCATAACTGAATGGCCCAATGGCCATTGCAATCCCAGTAAAAGTGATATTCCCCTTTAAAGCCAGTGGAGAAAATCTCTCAAATACCTCCAGATCTGGGCCACTTTTTAAATCAAACTTGACGCGCCGTTTGAGGATGCAAAGCCCAAACAGATGTCTTCACTCGGCATGCAAAGAATTTGAAGGAAAACTTTGAAACAGAGCAACTTAACAACCACAATGATGCACATTCAGATGCAAGTGACGTCATGCTGTCCACATTTTGAAACATTTTACCCATATTTTTGACCAAGATCCGAAGCTTCTGCGATGCATCTGCAAACTGTCTAAAGTGTGGTCCTGCCTTACTCCCACAGCCAGCTGGGATTGGCTCCAGTTCCCCGTGACCTTGATGAGGAAAAAGCAGTATAGATAATGGATGGAAGGATGAAATAAGAATCATCGCCAAAAAAACAAATAAAGAATATTGAATTTTACTTGTAACTCCATTGATATTCCTTGATTTTTCTTTTCAATTTGGGTCATATCAGGGTCCATCTCCATCTGAGCCAACATGGTCTGTGAGAGATATAAAATAAGAGTTTTTGTGTAAGAATGAAAGGGAAGTTCACTCAAAGGTTTTTGATTCAAATTTGGCTTATCTGCCTTCAGAAATCTTAGCATTCTTCATATTTTCAAAGATTCAATCTCCCTCCAGAGTGTAATTATGCATGGATATCTCCATTTTCATTCTTGGCAAGAACACAGACAGAAATAAAATGTTCTGGCCTTGGTCCTCTCCTTTTGTTCAGTATGATCAACGATGAAAAAAGAATTTTTAAAAAATGATATTATGATCTCTATATTAAAAGGAGGACTGTTGTCCTACTGAAAAGTGAAACAGGTTACAGAAGGAAGGGGCTTTTATGTAGCTCAAGCATCCTCACTTTATTTTCAGAAAGCAGTTGAAAAACCATTGAAATTACATATTTTTATTGCTATGCTTTCATTGCATGATGGAATGAATTCTTCTTTTTGATTACAAGAACAAGGCATTCACAAAAATGAATGAATAAATAAATTTACACTGCACTCGGAGAGCACTCAAGCAGAGCACTATGAACTGGCAGACCTGTGTTGGGTGTTCTCGGCTTTGTTTTTAACACCTGAAACAACACCCCAGCGCCGAGCTGTTTTTCAATTTTCAAGTGTGTTCTGTGTTGATTTTGTATTAAGCATTTGTTTTTTTTTAATTCCAGAAACAATAATTGGCAAAGGGAGTGGGACATTGTTGTGTAAATCTGGAAAACTATAAAACTAAACTCCCCTCTTCTGCTCACCCATAATGCCCCACTTTTGATTCGTTTCGCACTCTTCACAGAGTGGTCAGTACTACACCTTAGTCTGTACTCATTTCAGAATCATTGCATAAACAAGGCCGCAGAATAAAACTATTGGGAAAATCCATGATGGGTAGTTTACCACAAGTAACATTCAGGCTAATTTATTTAGCTGAAAGGTGGTAGCTAACTATTCCTCATCCTACTCCTTCAGGACAAGCAGTGCCGCTCTCCTAACAGTTTTAGAATTGTTGGCCAGCCAATACAAGCTTTGTAAGTTAATTTCTAATTCAACAGTAGTGATCTAACTTTATTTGTCAGCCAATTCACATCTGATTTTGGACCAAACGCTATTTTAGAGCAGCACTGTGGTGCAATGAGTAGCACTGTTGACTCACAGCGTGAAGGTTGCTGTGGATTGGTGTCTTCCTGAGTGGAGATTTGCGTTCTCCCTGATTTTGTGTGGGTTCCCTTGAGGTACCCCTGTCTCCCTCTACAGTTCAGAGATATGCGTGGTGGGCTAATTGGGAACTACAGAGCCCATAATTACGAGTGTGTGAGTGAATAGTGTGTAATCCCTACTGCAGGCAAGGAAAAAGAAGATAAAATTTGGCATGAAATATTTACTGACATGTTTATTTCTTTATCTATCATGTCTAATTACGTGACTTGTATATGGGAGATCTGTGATCTAATCAGTCGCTAGCCTATATTATAGTGGATGGAGTAAACATGGTGTTCTGGAACTTTCTTTCACGATCACAGTCTACCTCTCACACTGTCTTGAGGCTGGGTAAGAGCTTTTTCTCAGCGAGTTTGGGTCAGTGAAGTCCTGCGTACCATGTAAATACACTTAAACAAAGGATGGTGGAGGTAATACTTTTTAGCGTTAATTGGGTGCTTGTCTTCTTGAAAATTAAATACAAAACCCAAAACCAGTGAAGTTGGCACGTTATGTAAATCGTAGATAAAAACAGAATACAATGATTTGCAAATCCTTTTCAACTTATATTCAATTGAATACACTGCAAAGACAAGATGTTTAATGTTCAAACTGAGAAACTTTATTTTTTTTGCGAATAATCATTAACTTAGAATTTAAAGGCAGCAACACATTGCAAAAAAGTTGGCACAGGGGCCTTTTACCACTGTGTTACATCGCCTTTCCTTTTAACAACACTCAGTAAACGTTTGGGAACTGAGGAGACCAATTTTTGAAGCTTTTCAGGTGGAACTCTTTCCCATTCTTGCTTTATGTACAGCTTAAGTTGTTCAACAGTCCGGGGTCTCCGTTGTCGTATTTTACGCTTCATAATGCGTCACACATTTTCAATGGGAGACAGGTCTGGACTACAGGCAGACCAGTCTAGTACCCGCACTCTTTTACTACGGAGCCATGCTGTTGTGGCACGTGCAGAATGAGGCTTGGCATTGTCTTGCTGAAATAAGCAGGGCCATCCATGAAAAAGAAGTTGCTTGGATGGCAATATATGTTGCTCCAAAACCTGTATGTACCTTTCAGCATTAATAGTGCCTTCACATATGTGTAAGTTGCCCATGCCTTGGGCACTAATGCACCCCCATACCATCACAGATGCTGGCTTTTGAACTTTGCGCCTATAACAGTCCGGATGGTTCTTTTCCTCTTTGGTCCGGAGGACACGACATCCACAGTTTCCAAAAACAATTTGAAATGTGGACTCGTCAGACCACAGAACACTTTTCCACTTTGCATCAGTCCATCTTAGATGAGGTTGGGCTCAGCGAAGCCGGTGGCGTTTCTGGGTGCTGTTGATAAATGGCTTTCGCTTTGCATTGCAGAGTTTTAACTTGCACTCGCAGATGTAGTGACGAACTGTGGTTACTGACAGTGGTTTCCTGAAGTGTTCCTGAGCCCATGTGGTGATGTCCTTTACACCCTGATGTCGGTTTTTGATGCAGTACCGTCTGAGGGATCGAAGGTCACGGGCATTCAATGTTGGTTTTTCGGCTTTGTCGCTTACGTGCAGTGATTCTCCAGATTCGCTGAACCTTTTGATGATATTACGGACCATAGATGATGAAATCGCTAAATTTCTTGCAATAGCTCGTTGAGGAATGTTGTTTTTAAACTGTTCGACAATCAGCTCACGCATTTGTTCACTAAGTGGTGACCCTCGCCCCATCCTTGTTTGTGAATGACTGAGCATTTCAAGGAAGCTGCTTTTATACCCAATCATGGCACCCACCTGTTCCCAATTTGCCCGTTCACCTGTGGGATGTTCCAAATAAGTGTTTGATGAGCATTCCTCAACTCTCTCAGTCTTTTTTCCCCACTTGTGCCAGCTTTTTTGAAACATTTTGCAGGCATCAAATTCCAAATGAGCTAATATTTGCAAAAAATTACAAAGTTTACCTGTTTAAACTTTAAGTAACTTGTCTTTGCACTGTATTCAATTGAATATAGGTTGAAAATGATTTGCAAATCATTGTATTATGTTTTTATTTACGATTTACACAACATGCCAATTTCACTGGTTTTGGGTTTGTACCATACTTTTGAAAATACAATGAGAAACAAACAAAGCGAGCTTAATGCGATTCAAAGAAACGGACCTCATACCTCAGGCATAAACCAAATAGACGTTGGCCAATACTTTTTTTTTCCAAGTACCAAAAATACAGAAAAATGGAGTACAGTATCCTGCAGTGCACAACAGCATTGACAGTTTCACCCATTCGTGTATAAATTCTTGTATCTTTTGACATTGTGATCGATATGCTTTCTTCCCCCAGTGGAGATGAAATCCAGAGATGAAATGCATACAGTGCTATGGAGTGGTTGTTTACAGAAAATGTTTTTGCCCTTTGCTGGAGGTGAGGGCTGGTCTCTCTGTTTTTTCCACTTCCTTCCGTTCCATTAACTCGCTTCGTTAACTGACCTTCCCCTGTGTCAGCCCATTGGGGATCCTCGTCCTCTGCTGGGCGGGAGATTGAGGTTCAGCTCAGCGCACGCTTCACGGGCAGATAGCGAGGTCACAGCGTTCATGTAGAAGGAGTTTAACAGTGGTGAGCACAGCATCGATCCAGCAGGCAGAGAGGGAGGGTAACTGAGTGGGGTTCAGGCAGAATTAAATAACTGCTGTTGGACTTTGGGGTTCAATGTGCCTTGGTTGCATTTCTACGCTTCTGGGAGAGTAAACTATCCTAGAATTTTAAACTGAACTTCAATATGAACTTTATTAGTGATTAGCTTTACAATCCCTGGTCATCTATTTAGTTTTTTCCTAGCCATACTATAATAAATGAATTCATAGTTTGTGAAGACAGTGCCTCTGTTCCCCAGAGTATATGTAACTGCTGCATTTTGTTATGGGAAATAATGGTGAATGTAATTTAGCATGAGGATCAATGATTAGGATTATGTGTAACAAATAGTCATTGCATAAAATCCAGGTTTTATATTGTGTAAATCTGCAATGGCCTCAGAAAATATGGTCCTACCCATCCTCAGTATATTGTTTTTATAATTTTCAGTATATGAAAGCGTCCGTATGGCTCGTAATATCTGAGACAGAAGCGCAGCCAGTTATGCAAAAAGAGGAAACCATGCCATGTAAAATACGAGTGCTAATCTTCCTGAATTAATTCAGCAGTCTTGAACATATAAAAGTTGTCAAAAAGATTTAACACAAAACTTAAAAGAACAGCGAACATCAAAACCTTCCCCCCCAACTCAGGAAAGAAGCTCTTGGGTTTCAAAGTGCTGATATGAAAATTAGTGTTTCGCTATGGCAGTGACCATAAAACAAAAGTGCTCATCATCATTTTAGAAAGGCAAAAGAGGGTTTTACAAGTTTTAGAAGCATGCTTTTAGAAAAAGTACTGCCTCCTGTACGGATATAGTCTTCCCACTGGTGTGAATGGTGGGGCCCAGATTGCAGTTGCAGTGCTTATTGTGTCACCCGTCCTCCAACCACACGCCCAAATAGAGTTAGAGCTAAGGTTAGGGTTGGAGTTAGATTTAGCGTCAGCGCTAGGGTTAGGTTTAGAATTAAAGCTAGGGTTAGGGTTAGAGTTTGATTTAGGGTTAGAGCTAGGGTTAGGTTTGGAGTTATATTTAGAGTAAGGATTAGGGTTAGGATAAGGATGAGGGTTAGGATAGGGATTTAATGACAGCGACGCTGACGATAGACACCAGATTGTCGTTATTTAAATGGCCGCTAGAGGTCGCTTAACTCTTTAATGTAACTTTTGGTCAAAATTAGTTGCTTGTACAAATGAACTTTGGGGGTGTACTTCGGTGGAGGAAAGGCCCTTATAGTGACCCACCCTTTCAAAGGCTCTGGGAGACGAGGGAGCCTCTCCTCGTGGCATGGAGGCTGATGGAGGAGGAGAATCAGCATAGTCCTGGCTGAAGCGGGAATGTTGCGTGAGCACCACGCGTTGCTGATTTCTCTCGACCCTTTGGAGGGCAGACTGTTCATCTGAGAGGAAGCAGGGTTACAAAAATAAAGACATATATAAGTGAACAGTGGGGAAATAAGAATGAATAAAGGAGTCAGTGCGTCAAATGTTCCCCCGGTGATCTTGTTCTTCTGGGATGATTTAAGAAATAATGAGGAGCAACACTGACAGGCTTCATCGTTTGCATGTTCGTTGACTTGTCAGCTTTCCACTGTCGTGTGCGTGCTGAAAAACAGCCTCGGGTCAGTCAGTGCCTGTGGCGTCGAGCTCTTTGTGTTTTTCACTGGAGCTTTAATTAAACCAGAAGAGCCAGTATTTCCTCTTTAATGAGCACTGCTGTGTGATAAAGGTGGATATGGAGTCCGCAGCACCAGCGCATCGCGCACAAAAGAGAATTTGATGGCATTGTGTTTATATACAGTATACAGATAGAGTGGATATAAAAAGGCAGAACCTAATTGAAATTGCTGGGGTTTTTAAATGAAAAGTCTCAAATATCCACAACAGCCCAAAAATGTCAGACTTTATCTTAGATGTGACAGTGAAATTCAATGAGAGCAAGGGAAGAGAAGCAAATTATTTGGAATAATAATTCCCCCCCAAATGATGCAACAGCAGCAAGACTTTGTCAATAAGTCTCAATTAATGGCGTGTTTTCACTCGGCTTCTTTTCTAAGCCAGCAGCACCATTTATTTTTCACATGTAGTCCAATAGGAGAAAGGGAAAAGCACTGTGTTCCGTCAAGAGCCTTTCCCGTAGCTGACCAATCATTATGAGCGGAGTAGAGAGGTGTCTGCCTTCTTGATTGTCAGATCAATAGCTGACCATGTCTTCATTCCACTAAGAACTGCCTCTTGATTGGCTAATTAAATACAATATTTGCCTTAATGGGCAGGTGTACAGGTGAACCTTTAAAAATTGCCCCTGAGTGTGTGCTGTCTGCCCTAATGGCACCTTGAAATTCTCGCCTTCCTGTGCGGTCGCTGAAGATAATTAATCGAATCCGCGACTCTCCTAGTTACCTCCCCCAGGATCCAATCACTGCGGCTGGTCTTAAACACTTCAGGTCTCAAATACTGCAGCTGCAGGGTCACAGGGTGAACTTTGCTCTCTATGTAAGATCACTCTGTAGCTGTGGATGGCCAGAGGGAGTCTTCGCTCAGACTGATGCTGATGGTGATATTTGGCCTGATGGGTGTAAGAGGCCTGTGTGCTGCCTGCAGGAGGGTCAGAGGTCAGTTGTTGCCACGAGGGGGAAATTCATGGTGGTGCTCGTATGCTCGAATGAGTTTATTATGAGCCCTCCGTACAGGTGTCGATCTCATTGAATACTAGTTGACATGGTCACAATTGTTCCCATGAGTTCATGTCTTAAAAAAATAAATTAATACTACTACTAATAATAATAATAATAACAACAAGTCGACATGATCTACAACATCCCCCGCCAATCGTGTGCTTCTTATGCGCAAACTCCATCAAGGCCTTTATGGTCTGAAGCTACACACCAAATTTGGTTGTCCTATCTGTAATAGTTTCTGAGAAAAGTTGTCCCCTTTCTCTTGGATGGACGGACGCACGGACGGACGGAGGTCAAACCTACATACCCCTCACACTTCGTGTTGGCCGGGGATAAAATGAAAGATCTCTTTAGGCAAACACCAAATCAAATGATACTGTCCATTTCCAGGATGAAAATATCCTTTTCTGTTTTGACCTACGACACTCATTGTTGCATCACTAATATATGGATATTATTGTTAATAATAATGATTATAATGATAATAATATCATCAATAATTATAATGATTTAAGCTTAGTGGTCAAATAAGAAGTGTGAGTCCCCCATGTAAACCAACAGCTGAGTAGGGCGATGTCATGGGCGTGTGTGTCCCCTTGGGGGTGCTGGGAAGATTTATTAAGGTTTTATTATTGAACTTTGACCCTGCAGGATTTACTGTTATGGTCCTGCCTCATGTGTGCTGTTTCGTCTTTGTGCCTATTTGTGCTGTGCTTTACTTTCGTTTTATTTTTCAGCTTCCATTCCCGCCGTCTGATGTTCAATTCTCTCTTTTCCCAAACTCCGGTGATGTCGCGTCACTGCCTTCAGCATGCCTGCGTCTCTTTGTCCAATCACGTTTCCTCTTTCGGTTTCAGCTGCGGTATTTCATTCATTGCTTCCACCTGTGCTTAATTCTGGGTCTCGCTAAACTCTGAGTGAATGCGTTCTATTTCGTGCGTGCTCCGTTCTCTAACGGGCTTCGCTATTGGTGCCTCGGTGCCTGAGAAAGAAAATTGAACTCACCTGCTCTGTAGGAGGCGGTACCATACTCACCTCCTATATAGCATCGGTGCTGCCAATGCCTCGTCGCCCTTTTTCACTCAGCCTTGAGAGAGATGGGACTCGCAAGTATCATCACGTCTTGCATCACAGTTTTCGATGGATAAGCTTTGTCAGCAGTGTGCCTCCCTCATAGCCAGCAAAACGACTGCTTCGTCTGCCTGGGTTTACGTCACCATGAGGAGGCTGGTTCCTGTGCTGTCTGCACAGCACTTCCCCAGGAGGACAGCAGCAGTTTTTGCGGGCTGCACGGACCCTCCGGGCTGGCTCGGGGCCAGTCCGAGATGCCAGTGGTGACAGTCTGCTCCAAACCGTGGGACGAGTACGATGAGGAGGATGATCGCCGTGTGTATGAGGGAGATCCGATGACTCTCTTCAGGGACGATGAGCCGCCCCCAGAGCACCGCTGCCCTCTGGACGACCTCCACGGATTGTTCCATTCGGCGGCGGAGCAGATGGAGATGCCCCAGCGGCCACAGCCCTCTTCCAGTGCTCAAGCCGAGGACGTCACCATTAGTCTGCTGGCCCAAACGAAGTCAAGACCGCATCTTGAGGTGGTTTGTGCAAGGATGGCACCCATCTTTGGCTACGCCCAGCATGACTGGAAGAATCCAATGCCAGCCAAGTCCCCGGCAATGTCTTACGCGCCGTACTTGACTGTGGAAAATTAGGAGTGGGATGTGGGCGTTCCAACCATAGAAGACGCTGTGAGGTGGTGTCTTCTTCCAACTGCTTTCATGTGGCCAGGAGGTTAGCCGCTGCTCCCGTCCGAGAGGGACAGGATGACAGCGAGCTTGTTTGACCGATGTTTCCGATGTTGCTAGCGTGGCTCAGGTTGTAGCGCTGGCTAACAACATGACCTTCCTCGCTGGCTCAGTGGATCGGCTGACCCACCAGAAAGCGGAGCTGTCTCCAGAGGAGATTCGTGAGATGCAGACGACAGCAGCAGCCATGCTAAGTATGGGCATCGCGCAGGTGGGGCACTGTCACTTCTGGCTTGGGCTGTCCTCACTACAGGAGAAGGGCTTGTTAATGCGCCCATCACCACCGGCTCACTCTTTGGTCCAGACATCCAGATGACGGTGGACCGATTGGTGGCAGCCCGAAAAGCATCGGAGCTTCTAGGGTCGCACCTGCGCCTTCAACAGCAGCCCTGCAGGCCCCAGTTTTCCCAACCACCACTGAGTCGCCGCCGTCGCAGGTCATCTGATGACTGGTCATCCCTAGGCTCGAACCAACTAGATCCTGAGCTACGACGCCCACAGCAGCAGCCTCAACAGTCTCGCCAGGGGTCATTTGAACTGCGGCCAAACCCGTCTTTCCGGCCGAAGGTCATCACCACAGCGTTCAAGTCATCGATGCTTCAACTACAGGCCTTCTGCCCACCTCACACCACCAGCGAGCACAGGCTGTGTTCAGTGCGCGCGCTCAGTTCTTACTTGGAGCAAACTGCTAGCCTAGGAAGGGGGATCAGCTGTTTGTGAGTTATGGCGGACGGGCTCAGGGGGCCCCTTTGCCAGCACAACGTCTCACCCACTGGATCTGTGATGCGATCTGCAGGGCCTATTCGGTGGTGGGTCTTGTGGCCCCAGCAGGATTGACCGCACATTCTACCAGGGGCATTGCATCCTCTTCAGCATTGTTTAAGGGCGTATCTGTAGAGGAAATCTGCAGGGCGGCCTCTTGGTCGTCGACATCGACTTTTGCGTGGTCTCAGGGATACCAATAGCATACCAATCTCAGGGATATGACAGCTAGCACAATCGCACATTCAGTCTTGGGAACCCTATCGGAGGCGTCCCCTTTCGGCATTTACTAGAAGTGGATCAGAGCCAACCTGAGGCGAGGCGCTCCGCTCCAGGGGAGCCCTGCCCACTAGTGTAGGTGCGTGTCATGGGAAAGTGACAGAGCCCTCTCCCAAGCGTTGGGAGGGAGACTCCATTGGGGAGGGGGTTCCCGTTCCAGCGGCGACTCTGTCAGTTGTTAATGTGGGTGCCAAGGCCTGAGGCGAGGTAATTCCTGCCTAAGCTTTCCCTAATTAACTGTGTTTAAAGGTATGCTTTCCTTTGCTTTTCTTGTGGTGCTTTATACTTGTCATGTTAAGATTACCTCCCTTGATTGTTTGTTTAGTTTGTCTCAGCGTCTTGTCTCGAGTCATTATTGTTAACCCGGTTCTTGTGTAATTGTTTAATTAATCCCCTGTGTTTCTGTTTCCTTTAAAGATTGCATTCCAAGTCCCCGCCTCCTCTCATGGCTATATCTGTGGCAAAGTGAGAAGCGACATCAGACGGAACTTTGTATTTGCTTTGTTCTGCATTGTGAAATCTCCGCTCCTGTACCTTCCCGAGTATTTCCTTTTCTATGATTCAATGATTGTATGAGTCTTGTATTTTGCTGCGCCTTTGTCTTGTCTGCCCCTTGTCTATGTCTCCCAGTGCGCTTGTCAGTTTAGTTAGGTCCAGTTTTTGTTTTTATAGTTTTGCCACTCTTGGAGTGAGTGTCTGTTCCCCCTGCCTTTGGCAGCGTACCTTAGTTTCCCATTCGTTCAGTGCATGTGCGCGGTGGTTTGTTTCTGGCCTGTGTGCCCACTTTCTCCTAGTGTTTTTAATACACACTTTGGATCCTGCATCTGGTGTCCACCTGACCTCTCCTTAACACTAACTCCATTTTTGCAATTAACAATTTAAAAGAACAATTTGAATTGATGTAAAACTCTCAAGAAGGAAACACTTTTCAATAAGGGTAGAACAATTAACATGAGCTAATGCAGCAATCAGCATTTGCTTAAAGCTATTTAACATTTAACCAATGCATCTGGTAATCATTTACAAAAGATGTTCACATCAACTAAGGTATTCATTTATACATTATGGTTTAGCAGTTTGAAATGCTGCATAGGGGAGTTGATGCTCAAGAGACTGAGCAGTGGCGAGAAGTAAAACACGCTGCCAGTCGGCGTTGCTCCTTTGAAATGAATGCAACCTATTTTGGACGCACGTCTCAGGCCTCCGGTGGGCGTTGGGCTTTAGACTGTCAATGGTGTCAGCTCTCAAAAAATAAGTTCATACGCAACGTAGCATTTAACGCGGCCGCAGGTCTCTTCATCTCTCCTTTTTGCCACCTCTTTTCTGTTGATGCTGCTGAGTCAGGTCGTATTTCCTGAGAACGACACTGAGTACGTCAAACGTCTTCTCTGGCGATGCGAGTAACTGGCAACCATAACTGGTGTTTGAGTCTGCGCGCATTTACCCCCCCTTTCAGTGTCAAAATCGGGGGCATTATCGGGGACCGCTTTAACCGGGGACAGGTCACCCAATTCGGGGACGTCTGGTCACCATATTGTTAATAAGCTAAATTTGGTTCAGAAAAATAATTTACTCATAAGTAGGCATTTGCTATACGAAAGACCAACAGCTCTAAAACCTCCGCGCTAACATTTTGACACATCAGGAGATCTAACCTGTGCTTTATGATTGTTTAAATAAAAATGAAACACAATGATTTGAAAAACCTTCAGACAGTTTTGAATAAGGGTGATTAACACGCACCGATTGCGCATCCAAATGTGTGGTTGACGTCTTGCCCAATGAGGTGAATTACCAACACCTGATAGTGTTGAGCTCTTTCAGGCTAAATGTATTGTTACTTAAGGGAAATGATAGAGAACAAGTCAGGACTTATAATTTCTGAAAAGGGACAATCTACGTGTTCACATTTTTAAGCTCTTGCTACGCCACTGACCTAAGTAGGCCAACACTGGCTATCCCTGTTTTCAAAATGGAAGACCACCGCACGGAGACTGATTTAATGGCAAAGGTGCAATTATCCCGGATATAATTAGCTTCCTAAACCAGCTTGAGGGAGTATCACCTCATTACATGTTAACAGAAAGAGTCTGACAGTTTTCCGGGAAACCACACATAACAAGTTTAAGAATTTATTGGCCAGATAGGTCACTTAAAACCAATTACAATCCAAATTAAAATACATCAAATTGCTTAAAATGTATTCATAAAATGGTACACCAAAATAGAGCCAAAATAGAACTTTCTCATATCCAGCAACAACAAAAGCTACGCATGATGGGTCAAGTCAAGATAGGCTTTTAGTGCGCAAACTAGGCATTTGATCCCTCAACCAGAGTGAGAAGTGAATAATTCAGGAGTCCGCGGCACAGTTCCTGGCCTTCAGGAGGTGGGTGCTGGTTAAGTGTTTGGGCAGCTTGCTTCTCGGGGGGTCAATCACCGTGCTGGTTGGGTTTCCTTCCCTATGAAAACTGCTTAGGAAATCAGACCATACCTTTGAACCAGGTGCATTGATACAAGTGAAATTACACCAAACGCAGTTGTGCTCAGAGCATAAATTCTGATGAAACATTTCACACCCTATGCACCATTACAATGGCAGAAACACTGACCCCATAAAACCTCTGGACTCATAACCGAGTTTGTTAAACTGAGCTGCTGTATTCAAAGCTGTAGAACTCCTGGCCTATTTTAAATTCTAGTGGAGATCCAAAGGTTTCCAATGATTTCAAATATGTACTGCTGAATTACAGTGCAACGTGTCTATAAAATGATGTACAAGATTCAGATATGTTTCATTTGATGTAATGCCGAGGCCACAAAATCATGGTGTCCTGGGTTTGAATCTTTCTCTCAATATAAGTGTGATGTAGCTCCAGTGCTGCGCTGCAAACAACAGATACAGAATATGTAATCTGCATTGTCCTGCAATATTATAAAAAAAAAAAACCTTTTCTGACTTTGACCATAGTTAAGGGAAAACATGAGTGAGAAGTCTGAGTCTCAGGGGTTAAGGAAATGGGTGAGGAAGACAGGGGTCCAAGGAGGTCAGGAAGACAGATGTTGGAGGAGACTGTGGGAGATGGAGTTTCACACCTCCTCGCGATGTGACGGCGTCGTGAAGGAAAGCTGGGCGCTGAAGGCGAGGGGGACCGTGGGTGGAGGGAGGAGGGGGGGTGTTGCAAATTGAATCAGGTTTATGACTGCAGCATCGAGGAAACTGTCCCAGGTTGCACAACACCTCACCTGCTCACTGATATAGAGTTTAAAGGTGGCAATACTATTTATTGCTAAATTCAGTCTGCCTTACAAGGGAGTTATAAAGTGCCAATCCATTTTGTCCCCTGACCATCTCAGAACACTAGCAGAAAGCTTTTTGTTCATTGAATCCATATAAAATCATCAGAGAAGAGGCAATATTGACCCCCATGATGAAAAATAATGCAAACCCAATCTCACGGCCTCTTTGTAAGGCGTATTACCTCAGGAAATCATTCACCCTTGTACACTATGCTATGCACTGAATTATATGATCATTAATTGCATTTCAAAGGAATGTCATTTCAGAGATGTTACAATTACCAATCAATCCGCACCAAATTCACGTTCATCTTGCATGTCACACCAGTACACACTTGCTATAATAATACTGGCTTGATTCTGATTGAGTTTAGTATCATGGCAACATAAAACACATGACTCAAAATAAACAGTTTAAATGTTGCAAGCACACCACACCAGTCCGATGCATCTTTCCTACAATTTAAAACGCTGGTGACACATGCTCCCCTTCAGTTAATTCTATATACAATACAGAAAAATTATCCCATGGAATTGGTATCTACATGGAAATAGCAAAGTGGAACAACAATTATGCCTGGAATACAAACAGCCCTTTTATGAGCTGATTATAAATGTTGCAGAGTGAGGCGGAGGCAAATTTGAAAGCAGATGTTTTCATCGTTTGGAAGAATATTTTGTCCTCTAATGACCTAAATAGGAACGAATCCGACTGTGTGTATGCACGTGGGGGTGCAAGCATGCAGTGTTTGTGTGTGAGCGTGTGCATGCGTGTGTGTGCATTTGCAGAAGTTCTAAAAGTATATAAAAAAAAGTTTTGGAATTGGTTTCAAACTTCTAATGAATTAAAGCATTTTGGTACTCCTGAATAAAATAATTGACAAGCTGCAACAAAAGTAATTATACCTATTAAATGGTTCCCAGCACAATTTCCTGAAAAATAGATACTCAAAAAGAAGTTATAACACTATCCCTGATTAGAGCTGTCAATGAAGTTATTTGTAAAAATGAGCTGGTATTTCCTTCGGTTGGGTTTTGCAGGATTACATGTAAATAATTCCTTCATGGGAGACATAAAAGTTCCGGCCACCGCAAATTTGAGAATTTGTAGATGCTAAACAGTCTCATCCATCAAACTGGGGTCAACTCTTTTTCTGTCAGGTGGAAAGAAACTGCTGCATGTTATTTAACATACTGAGAAAATGCTTTGCATTGGACTTAGCATTTGAGGTTCTGCATGTCAGTATGATGAATATAGGTATCATGCATTCTGTTTCTAAAAAACACATTAGTCTCTAGTGTAAAAGCATGATTTATAGAGGAACATGCGATATAGTGATAAGAAGGTTATGGGATCCTGGCCTGAATACTTGCATTGCCCCCTGTGAGCAAAGCACTTTCCTGTTCGCTCTTGGATGTAATGGATTATATGTGTGCAGGTTATCCCTGGACAAGGGCGTCTGCTATGCCTTTAAATATTATAATGTAGTGCCTTAGTGGCAGTGCAAAGATTTTTTTACGGCAATGTATTGACATCGACATGTAATGAGCATAGAATAATTTTGCATGTTTTCCTGTGCTGTTTTATATAGCAACATCCTGTTTGGGAACAAGCCGACTGCGGGTTTTATTTGATTTTGTTGTTTTGTATCAAAATATTCATTGATATGTAAAGTAAGAGCCGACAATATCTGCGCTCCTCACTATCTGACGATCAGCGTTTCTGAACTGCACGGTTCCACAGAAACAAGTAGACTTCATTTCTTTCCTGAGTTTTGGCTGTGAATCTTAAAGGAGCCAGAATTCTTCTTCTCTTATCTTCTCTCCGCGCTCATAATCTCTGGCCTCACTGCCCCATTCTCCTGCAGATAAACACAATACATCCAGGCCTTATCCTCAATCAGCAGTGGCTCCTGTAAGCTGATACAAACAATAGCTTTTCTTGAGGCTGGATTTATTATTATTATCATTATTATTATTTTTTTAATCAGAATATATTCTATTTTCTACTCATCAGTGCTTTTAGTTAATAGAGCTCTGGTGATAGGACCACACACACACACACACACACACAGGAGAGTGCAGACAGATCAGGTTCCCCATCCCTTGCTATGTTTTGGAAACCTTGTACGGAAACACAAACCGAAGAGCGCTGGGGACTGTCCCGATTCGAGACGCTAAGTCTGGCCACCAGTAACAGAGCTGGTGGCCGGAGTCACATGTCTCAATCTACAATATCCTCTCCTGGCATCTCCGACAAGCAGCATCACCGAGGGGCCAGAGGATCTATACGTGTTCCACACCAGGGGGTAGGATTAAATACAGGCTGGAGCCGATACTGCAATGTTTTTTTTTTTTTAAGCATGAAAAAAATGAGTAATACCTATAACTACTGTGGGCTTTACTGGAAGATGTACTCGCTCTGTGGCTGGGAATGTAATTTGTTTGTGTTTTTCTCCCTCACATGATCAGTCATGCTGGACTGTCCATTAAATTAGTGACACTATATTCACGGTTCAGTATTTCTAGAAAAGTCTGAAATTAGTTGAAGACATTTTGCTGCCTTCCCCAGTCCTTTGATTCTGTATTTTCACAATGGCCAGCACACTATACCCTGAGCCTACAAACCCAATTTCACTGAGCAGCTGATTTTTATCCAAACAACAATCAGGGCTGCGTTGTTGTTCTGAATTCTCCTGGATCGTGGACAGTATCTCGCCAAGGCTTGCGGGGAGGCTCTCCCATATTCCCATCAGATAAGGGGCCTAATCAAAAATGGCTTGTACAGAACACTGGCAAAAGACTGAACGAGAAACAGACTCGGTATGGTGATCCAACGTTTTCTGTTTAACCAACATTTTTGATGCATTCTTACACACAAACTGGCCTCTGTATTTCGAAAAAACTGTTGGGATTTCGATTTCATGCTCTAAGCTGTTCCTATTCAGTCCATGACTTCCTTAGTGTCCCTTCTGCAATTTCTTTCTGTGTACTAAGGGTAGGAATATATGAATCACCTCTGCTGCAGGTTCCCAGTACAGATATTTGGCATGATGGTGAGTTTTTGGTGGCTT
Organism: Gymnothorax reevesii; assembly: GCA_029721435.1. NCBI lineage: Eukaryota > Metazoa > Chordata > Actinopteri > Anguilliformes > Muraenidae > Gymnothorax > Gymnothorax reevesii. The sequence goes on along the minus strand of CM056587.1, from coordinate 66,732,671 downwards.
ATTTTTTTTAATTATTTATTTTTATTTATGGCTCCACCAACGCCACGTGTTAAGCTGCTGACAAGTTCTAGGTGTTAAACTCCCTCAGTCACCTTGAGTAACGATTCAGTCACCATTAGCACGTCCGCCGCTGCATGGCTCCCATTTAAACCTATCAAAACCATCGCTGTGGCGTTAGTCTGTTGCAGTAAGGGAATCTGCCCAATTGGCCCATACCTTCTTTGGGAGCATTAGGGGCCTCAAAATATTCCAGCTCATGGGTTGGACCAGGATTCATTTACTACAAGCCGAGGCATGGATAAGAGGAGTCATGGCCCCGATCAATCGTCTGCTTGCATGACTCCCCATGGATCCCGTTTATTTATTTTTTGTTACTTGTTTATTTACTTACGCAGTTGTGGCTGTGATTTTAAGTGACATCCATAGATGAGCTCATATCTGACGGCCAGGCCTGACTGAGTATCCCAGTCATTTAACAGCTTGATGTGTTATTAGAGTGTTATTAGACAGCTCTGACAAGGCGGGTGAGGCACAAGACATGGCCCACAGGCATCACAGATTGAAGCCGGGGGAATTTGTCGGGTCACTGGAGCAGGGAAATAATGTCTGATAAGAAAAAAATGAGCCGCCTTTGCTTTTCTGAGCGGCTTGAGGAGTAGTTACGCCCCCAAACCCCCCCCCAAGCTATCCCATCACCCCCTGTTCCCAATGCTGTCATCAACCTCCTCCTTCATGGTATACCAATCGTCTCCCTCAAAACGACTTCATTTTATGCAATTTACCTCACTCTATGTAGCACAATTTTCATGTACATGAAGTTTATATAGATCTCCTGTCCATATTTTGACTGGTTTTTCTGCAATGGAAACACGCCTTCGATGAGCAGTACATTAGCATGTTTATTTCGAACTCTGCGCGCTGACACCGTCTCGCTTTTCCTCACAGTAAACTGGCCTGGGATTTTACACTGAAATTCCGATTTACACAACAGTACACCTACATTCTAACATGCAGAAAAACTTAAAGCTTGAAGTGAGAAGTCACTGAACTAAATTTCCTTTCAAAAACTTGATATTCATTCATTTCTCATGATTACTAATATTTGACTATGCAATGGGATTTATTACAAGATTTTCTGAATATCATTTCAGTAAAAAAAAAAAATAACTAACCAAGTGGAGCACAGGGCTTATTTTAAACAGCACATGGGCACCTGTAATAAACAAAGTCCATCACTGAGGTATGAAGCTGAATCGGGGATTGCCAAAAATGTCTTTGAGTGTACTAAGACATAAACAAGAGGTTTATTAGCTGCAATCACACAATGATTCCATTGAATTATTATTATTATTATTATTATTTGGTAGTAGTAGTAGTAATATTAGTATTATTATTGTGTGTGTGTCAGCATGTTGGCATTGGTGTTTGCGCTGTATTACAACACACCTTGAATCTCCACTTGAGTTTGTGTCATGTGTAGCAGCATTGACTGGTTTATCATCTTTATGTAATTTTCATGCCTCGTAGGCAGGGGTCTGAAGATATGCTGGGCAAAACAATTATGCAAAACGCACTGGTTATGCGAAGAACAAGCATGTTCTAGGCTTGCGGCCAATTTTTTTTATCCAGTCATAGCTGGTCCCATTATCTTGTGTCATCTAATATTTTTGCATCAGTGCAAGGCATATTGAATTACAGTACATTAATACAAGTTCACTGTTAATGAAAGTGGGTCTTTGGCAAAAAGATTCGTCACCCATTGGCCACTGTCACCCATATTCATCACAACACTCTAGAGGAAAGTAATGGGAAGTATCAATTCACTTTGTGAAGAGGAGCATTGATTACAGTTAATCCTCTGAGGTGTATATGTAATATTTGTTGGAGAATAATACCGCCTACAACAATGCAATTTACTCAGGAAATAATTATTACGCTTTTCACACAGCAAAAATAAGATATTTGCTGTTCACACCCATAAAAGGGTGGCTGGTCCTTGGGCGTGTGGCTGTATTTCCTGAAATTTCGACCGTGGAACATGCCCGCGCTACTCTAATGCATTGAGTCATGTTGTTGACTCGAGGAGGACCCTTCTGAGAGATCAGCAGAATAAACAACGGCACAGCCACAGCCCCAACTGCAATTGTCCATCCAAAGAACGATTGAGATTCCAGGCTTTACTGTTTAAATTGACTATAGAGATTTTACAGCAGAGAACAAATATGATGCAAACTGAAAATGACAACGATAATAGTGTGGGCTGCTCGATTCTGGAGAAAGCCATCCCGCTGACCCGCTGAGCAGTGATGAGCGCATTCTGATCTGAAATGAATCTGCCCACGGCACACCGCCGCTTTAAATAGCAATGCAAGCCTGAAAGTTCTAAAATTGGTCCAATAACAATGCTCTGGCTCCGCGGTGTTCATTTCCATACTTTTTCAGCATTTTTGCGAATCTCCCAGGCACTTTGCTTCAGTCATATGAACAGGAGTGTCCTCCTGGCCTATGCAAATGTGCCTTTTCAGTATGCAGTATGCAGTATGCAGTCTGCACCAGAATGTTTGCCCTGACTCAGTGCATGCATTAAATACTATATTGGCTATGTGCATTATTTTTCTACATTTATACAATGTAATATTTCCAAACGGACAGTCCAGTTACTAATATGCAGAATCATTTTGAATTAAATAGATTGTACTGAATGCCCATCGGGCTCCTCATGGGATGTGGGGAAGGTTTTTTCCCTCTTAAAGTACCGTTTGGCCATTTCCTTCCTTCATTAGTACAGATTACTGTAATGGCTTTGGCTGCTACATTAACTTTCACGAGATCTTTTAGACTGAGAGAATTTTTTATGCAAGAAATATGAAAGCATGGAGGATAACCACCTTATTAAAACTTTCATGCATACTCTCCAGGTCCTCTCTAATCATGTCTTTGATTGAGAAAATTTTAAAGTTTGATAATTGAGTTTCAGACACTATAATGACAGGGCCTACAAATGCAACATCATGATACAGAAGCACATGTTAATGATGTAAGTAACAAATCACTGGGTTCTTACTTGTTCATCTTCCTTGAGTCAGTTCCTGACTCCGTAAAATGATGTCAAGGGTCAGTAATTGGCTGAGTTCCATTTCCATTTTCATTAATGCATGTTTTATTATATTTACTGCTGAAGCCTGACCCAATTCCCGCTGTGCGAGAGGCAAGAACACACTCCCTGGAGTTATCAAATTCATGGCAGAGCACACGCTGCTAACTCACATGCACACACCTATGGGCGATTTGGAGTTTCCGATTAGGGATGAAGATATGCCTGCTATTGATATCTTTGATTTAAAATCAATTAAATAAAGAAGGACATATACACTGGATGTACAGAGTCTGTAAATCCTTATGAACATCGCTGGTTTTAAAAATGTCCAAAACATCCACATAAATACCCAGCTTTCTCCATCTGCAATGTGACCTTCCGACTAACAAAAATCAAGAGAAAAACAGAATATTTATGTGTTTCTTAAAATTATTTTCTGTGGAAACAGGGTGTGGCCACAGTGCAGTGTGGACTGAATATCGTATTACAGGCAGTATTGACTGAACAGTGAGGGACGCGACATCAACTGCTCAGGGATCTCTAATGATCAGGCATGAACAGTGGCCCTTGGTTAATCTGGGCTACAGGATATGGTAATAACCCACATGACATGCATCAAAATACGATCTGACTCTTCACTGCAGCTTCTGCAGAAACTCCAGCAGGCTGTTCGCATTCCTTCTCTCTGCAGAATTGCCAAATGTGCTTTACAGCACTTGATTCTGAACCCAGTGGTTATCTGCAGAGCAGAACCACTTTTGTTCTTTTAGATTATAAGAATCAGCCTGAATGATGTGACTAGATGGAACAGGATATTGCTACAATCTAACAACGACCAATTTAATTCTTCATGCTTAATGCAGATTAAATGCAATAATTTATGCATTTATGCATACGTGCCTTCCGTGCTGCTCTAATACATAAGTCCTTCAGAACTGCTGATTAATGCACAGTCTTACGGGTTCTTAATGTCACTGATTTCCCTTCAGTTTGAGTGGGTCAGAGCACTTAAAGTCAACACTGATCCCTACTGCTCACATTCTTACTGATTATATTGTGGCATTTTAAAATCAAGTAGTTATGCTTTGGGAATATGTTTGAGGTGATCCAATGGTTAAGTAATGATGGTTATTTAGAGTTTATGGGTGATTAAAAAAGTGATTATTTTCAAATTTAGTTTGATTTCATATATTTGATTTAATCTGGTATTGCTGTGCATATTTAAGGATATTATAGATACTTAAAGTTTTACATGTCCCTGCTCTTGCAAATGTTTCGATTGCCAACTTGTCAGAAACTTCTGTAACAAAAATTTATTAGACAAATATATGAGATAAGTACAATTTCTGTGCATTTACTGAGAGAAATACAAGACAGATTTTTTTTTTTTTACAGGAAGTCGCAGACACAGAAGTCACAGGAAGTGCGGACAGGAGTGCAATAACTAACAATTTTTTTTATCAGCACAAGAGCAGTCAAACGTACTGGGTCCAAAAACAAACAGGGCGGACTGAGCTACAAAATCTTGAGACGGAGACAAAGTTGTTTAGCAGGCGGGAGTAAAAAAAAACAAGTGTTCGCCACTAACATGGCAATATCCCCCGCCGCCTCAATTTTATGTGTCCATACGGACGGAGCCCAATACTATATCCCCGCTTTGCGCTTATCACACGGTGGAAAAACCAAGAGGGTGGAACGCAGTACAAAATCTCAGTTGAAAAAGCAAAGTTGAAAAACGGGCAAATCAAAAACAAAACCAATGAGAAAAAAAAACAAATAATGAAGCAGGGAGCAGATCTAAAAATCAGAAAACTGGAAAACAGATACAGTCCTTGATCAGGACCAGAAAACACTGAGAAAAGGCTTGTTTCACACACAGAGCAAAGCAACGGAGACAAACTCATACTGAACTGACAAAAAAAGGGGGGGGGGGGGGGGGATTGTGGACTGGGGAGTCAGCAGAGATACAGCTGGGCGGAGGGGCAGGAGCAGATCACGGAGGGCCGGGTCACAAACAGCATCAAACTACTAATCATACATGTAAGTGGGGAGATATGGACCGCAGAAGAGTTAAGGCCAACACAAGCGTAAGGAGACACAGGGAATCACAGAAACATGGAGGGGGAAACTATATGATGCACATAGTATACACACACACACACACACACACACACACACACACACACACACACACACATACACACACACACACAATTCACATAACACACATAACACACATATGTACATAATACACATAATACACGGCACAGACTCCAGCTGGCTTGACTCTGGATACTGACAGAAATAGTTTTACTCATATGGTAAAGTGAGCAGCGGTGAACTTCTTTCTGTGACGGTTCTGCTGCATTAGCAGATGCACACAAGCTCTCTTCTGCTCTAAATCTGTGATTTAAACTGTAAGGAAATCCACTCATATATGCAGAATTATTAAGGTGAAATAATCTGGAAAATGATGGATAAGATAATGTGACCATGTAGCAAAGAGTGCATCTTTGATCACTGCTAATCAGTCTTTCAGGAAGGCACGCTTAAAAATGTCCCTCTATGTTAATTAAGAACGGCCTCAATTATTTACCAATATTAACATTTTATTGGAGATATACTTATTTTTAAAAAATAATCAATAATTTGCTTGAGTAAATTACTTTAAATCCGGAACATGCTCAGTGTATTACTTTGAAAATAATACAAATGCACATTTTTTGATGTTTTACCAGATGATTTTTATTGATTTTTCAAAGTAGATTTTGATTTGTGCAACATTTTTAAAAAAGCGGGACAGTTATGTATTTACCTCTTTGTAATGTTACCATCCCTTCTCACAACACCTCCTCACTGTCATCAGTCCCTGAATCTTTGAGTGTTTCAGACATTATTTTGTCCCTTTCTTCCTGCAAGTATAAAGGTGCGCGACAGCACAGAATCTTAATTTTTGCATTTTAAAACATGGCTCATGTTCGCTCCTGGGGACAAGTCGGGACTACAGGCAGGCCAATCCAGCACCCACACCTCCTTTTTACACGGTCGTGCTTTGGCAATGCATGCTGTGATGGATGTAGAATGTGTTCTTGCATTGTCATGTTGAAATATGCATTGGTCTTCCTGGAAAATATGCAGTCTTGAAAATAGCATATGTTGCTCCAAAATCTCTACTTGTTAGCATTCTTTGTGCTTCCACAGAAGTGCTATTTACCCTTCCGAAGAGCACCGAGACAGTCGCATAACATGACAGGTCATAATTTTTGAACTGTCTGGACGGTTCTTTTCTTCTGTGGTCCAGAGAACTCGACATCCATTTATAACAAAAAAGACCTGAAATATTGATTTGTCTGACCACAAAGCATGTTTCCATTGTGTTATGGTCTATCAAAGATGGCCTCGAGCCCAAAGAAGTCAATGGTGCTTCTGGATACTGTTAACATGAAAGTTTACTGTGCAAAAAGGAACCTTTAACTGGCATTTGTGGATTATATCACTTATATATTAATGACTGTTGTTGATGCAGTGTCATTTAAGTTAATGGAGATCAAGGGTATTCAGTGTCGACTCATATCCTCGTCTGCATGCATTAATTACTCCTCGAATCTTTTATATTATGCACCACAGAGGGTGAAATATCCAAATCCCTTTCTATATTTCTTTGAAAAATATCCATTTTAAACCTTTCAATTTCAACCTTTCCGATGCATCTGCACCTGAAGGACTGGACCTTTCCTAGATTCTGCTTACGTGAAAAATCTTGAGTACAGTCACCTGCTGAACAGCGGATTCAGATCACATCAATTTTCAAATGTTTTTTACCTAATTACTAGTGCTAAATCGCCCCTGTTCTGACTTTTTGGAAGGTGATGCAGGCCTGAATGGCTGGAATAGTAGTGTGATGGATTTCCAAATAAAATTAAGTTGACATACAACAAAACAACAAATATTTCATCATTATACTGTCTGCAATGAAATGCAAATCAAAGAATTTCAAAATCGTTTTTTGTGCATTTTACATGTCGCCCCAAGTTTTTCCAAGTTGGACTCGTGAAAAAACTGTACTTGCAGTAATTACACCACATTATAAAACCTTTTAACAGCTGTCCCTCTCCAGAGAGATTGCTCTATGGAATTAACTTGAGTCCATTTACCTGATTCTTATAAACAAAGCAGCCCCGCCAAGCTCGAAAACAGAATTCCCAGATTGCAAAATGAGAACAGGATGTGAACCGCAATTCAAATTTTGATTACTAGCAAATATGGATTGAAACTAAGAGAAAAAAAATGCTTGTGGGAAAATGTCTGAGTGGCTTGAGTTTTAAGTGCAAAGGAATAATATCAGTTCAATGGGTGAAAGACTGATTAAGCGAAGAGATTTAAAAGTCAGGACTGCAGAAAGAATATAACTTCCACTGCAACACTTTCACTTTATATTATTAATCAAAGCATCATTGACTAAATAAACATATTGCACTTTCTTCTCATTTTAGCCTTGGGATATGTGAATTGTGTATTATGTCATGATGCAGGTCATGCATAAAAGCACAGCTCAGGTGGGACTAAGATGAGGGGGAAAAGGGTGTGGAAAACGCATTCGCCTGGTAATGATGATTCATGGCAAAAAAAACAAAAAAAAAAAAAACTCGATGAGATTTTGAGTAACACACTTGTGTACCTTTGATCAGCTCACTGAGTTTGCAGATGATAGATCCTGGGGAAGAGACAGTGGAATTCAAATAGTCTTTTAAGGAGAGGGCATTTTAACACAAGGAATTGTGGGTAGTAGAAATGGCCGTATTGTTGGGCTGGTGTAATGCAGGAGCTCTGAATACAGTCTGGCCTGTAGGATTGTCTTCACAGTTATGCAGTTGTGTACACAGTACACACTTTATGTGCAATAGTGCTCAAGAGTTATCTTTGCTTAACTGTATAATCTGTATAATAAATGCACCTTTATGACCAGAACACATAAGTTGGCCACTAAATTTTAAACAATTCCGGTATCTCCATTCAACACAAATCCACGTGATCCATCACGTCTCACTGGTGTGAGAGAGACTCCTGCAGGTGCCACTGTCGGAGAGTTAATAAAAGTAATGCAAAACACAACAGTATGCACCGCAATCAATGACACTGAAAAGGCCTCTGAGTGAAAGGGCATTATTTTCCATGTAATGTAAACAACTGCGGAAACTGGCTGGGATTCCATATTGATAAACCACTGAAACGATCCCAGCTGAATTTAAAATGTCAAAGGGACACACAGATTCAGCTAAATAAGGTAGAATACTTTCCGTTGATACAGACGTGATTGATGTAAAAATGAAGCTTGGCATTTACTGCATGCATTAATCCGTGCTGTGAAATACACTATTTAGTTTCTTTAATGTCACAGGTGTGTTGAGACATCGGCCCTGACATTTATGCCGAGGAAATAATACTTGATCGTATGCAAGCTTAACCCTTTCAGCGCCATTGGCAACGGTAAGATATCAAAATCAGATGTGGTAGAAAACCTATCATGTGGAAACTTGTTTGAAAGAGCTCCCGCATGGGGAGCTCTTTTAAACAAGCTGGCACATGATTTTTTTTTTCAACAGCTCAGGATTACTACGTTTTTAATTCCTTGAAAATGGATTCAGCGCTAAAAGGGTTAATCCTCCAGATTAACTGGGACTGATCAAGGAGGTCTTGTCTTAATATACATTTCTGGAACAATCAAACTTGTCTCATTCACAATCATGGAGACTGTATAACTACATGATAAAAGTGACATTAGACCTTCAAAGAGAATCCTTGTGGTTGTTTTTATGCATCAAAGAAAGAGTTCAATACAGTGATCACCAAATAAGGTGAATGTACACTTTCCTTAGCTACCTCTGCAAATTCCAATTAAGTGCTCCTCGAAGTTCATCTTTGTTGTAGTAATATTAAAAAGATGAACCCAGAGAGTGCATGACCTCCGCCGTTGTGAAATTTGTTGACAGAGGAAGTCGGATTCAGATTTCCATGAGCATTAAGTATCAGTACAAAGATGCAATCCCTCTGTAGATGAAGCTATTAGTATCACGTGACACCACTGTGTGACAGTGTCATTTTTACACGCATAAAAATTATTTTGGATCAAGAACATGAGATGGATCTAAACTAAAATTGAATCCCTATCTCCTCAGCACATAATCAATCAACGAACAAATTTAATTGACATCTATCCAGAACTTTTTGAGATCCCGTTAACTCACAAAGGAATGAACAAGCAAGCAAACAAATGCAGGTGAAAAATTGCCTGTTGATGGAGATAAAATAATGAAAATATGGAGCCTGTCCTGCTGTTTTCCAATCATTATCCCTGATGTGTTGAAGAGACTGTGGATCATTAGAATAACTTATGTGGCTATTGTGCCTTTTTATGATTTTTTTGAGGAGAGCATGAATATGCAGAACATCCATTATGAATGTGCATGATGTTGTCAAACTTCAGTTATAAATGCATTAAAGATTTAGCAGCTCAGACTTCAATTGCTCTTCAGCTGACTCGTCATCATCCGCATCATATGTTTTCTTTTTGGTGGGATTGTGCAACTGAGATTTCTCAGATATGAACCTTAATCACTGGAACAGGAGTGACACCGGACACAAGCACCAGTGAACTGTGGCAGCATCAATCCTGAACATTTAGTCAGACGCGGGATGGTGAATTATCTATTATGTATTATCTTGTTTTCAATTAGAAGGTAAATAGACAGATGCAGTAATTTTACTTAAGAAACTATAAAACTGTCAGGGTTCTGTCCTGTGTGCAGTGCCGGTGCACAGTGGACAAGTTTAGGGACAGGACTCAAGTGCAGGGAACGATTGGGGAAGTTTAATCACAAGAGAAAAAGAAATGTAATAGTTATTAACGTGGGTACATTCAACACAGACCTGAAACAGAGTTTTTAAGCAGAACGGCTCCTCCCTCTCTCTTTAGTATTCCCTCTCTAAAATGAATGCCAAAGGGAAACCTCTGTGTTCACAGGAGCTAGCTCGACATCATTGCTGGAAAACTGATGACCGAGAGATGTCACCGAGGAATGAGCAAGGTGACATTTAGATGGCTTTAGTTTCAGGCCTGCAGTTTGGAAACATTGGAAGACTCTTTGAGGTGCTGCAGGTGATGTGTGAAATCAGCACTATAAACAATAATATCCTCCCAGTAAATTAGATAAATGCTCCCATGTAAGCCGCAGAGGACAAGCTCCATCAAGCGCTGAAAACTCCGCCGAGCATTTGAAAGACCCATTGGCATCATACGAAATTATGTATGATTACCTGTGGAAAAGGCTGTCTTTTCTTTGTCTGCAGAGTCAAGCGGTATTTGCCAATAGCCCGCAGTTAGATCTATGGTGCTAAGAATTTTAGCTCCTGAGAGTCCGTCCAAAGTTTCGTCCACTCGAAGTATTGGATGAGAATCTCTGATTGTAATGGCATTTAGGCAGCGAAAAACAACACAAAAGCGATGTGTGCCATCCTTCTTTTTGACCTGCACCACAGGTGCTGACCATGGACTGCAAGACTCCTCAATGACTTTGTGTTCCAATAGCTTTGACACTTCTTGTTGCAAGAGAGCTTGAGTAACTGGGGATGCTCTGTAGGAGCGCAGCTTGATTGGTGCTGCGTCACCAGTCTTTATTTTAAGTGTAAGTACAGTGGTGTGGCCATAGTCATAAGTATGGGTACTAAATATGTCAGCATACTCTGCTGACAGGTGTCGCAGTTGTGAGTGCTCTGCAATTGAAGACAACACTGCATCCTCGTCATATGGGCAACCCATGATGGCAAAATGCTGGCCTAAGGGGCCATCCGTCATCAAGGAGAACTGGATCATGAGTCGGATTAACAACTCTGACAACGCCCCTGCCATCATGGATAGAGGTCAATGTTCTAGCAACAACCTAAGACACTGCAGGTAATATCTGTGGCTCTAAAATGCCTACATAAGTGTCAGAATAAATTGTGAGGACAGCATTACTCTTCACAGAGATTGGTATGACCATTTCCGACAGCTGAATACAAGCCTCAGGCAGATTCACAGTCACCGGGTGCTTTGTGAGTAAGTCCCATCCCCAAATAAGTGGATGACTGGCAGTGAGAACAACATGGAAGATGTGAGGCAAGACCACACTGCCTGTGTGTACAGGTGCAGATATTGCGCCTAAGATATCTAAAAAGTGACCCATAACTGAAGAGGCCATAGTGAAGGATTTATTGAGAGGTTGAGTGGAGAGAGCTGCAATGGATTTCCGGCAGTCATCTGTAATTAACGACAAACCAGAACCGGTGTCTACCAAGGCATGCAGCTCTGTAGCAGATATGGTCAGTTGTATGAATGGAGTAGGGGGGGCATTGTCAAAGTGCTGAGTGTCAGTGTGGACCGTTGCTGAGAGAGAGGTGGCCATGCGGTCCATCATGGCAGCCCCTAGAAGTTTCTGCAGAAAAGTGAACATGAATGCCAGGAGACCTGTGGTAATGATGGGGTAATGGTCATGGGAACGTGAAGGTGAATGAGGGTTTGCAAATGTAGGTTGTCTGCCATGAAGACTGGGAGAGGGTGAGCGGGGGCTACTGGAGTATGTGGCATGACTGAAATAGGAGTAGCGGTCTACCGGGCAAGACTGACGCCCCCGAGAGGGAGAGCGGACAGGCAAATGAGTGTGATAGGCCTTTGGGGGTGTGTAATGTCTAGTGGCTGAAGGGTAGTTTGGGGCAGACTCACCCCTGTGGTAGGCAGCAGAGTGACTCTTATGATGCAGGTAGGAGGAGTCATGGCAACAGTGAGGTTCGTGAGTGACTGAGCGGGCCCACCCTTGTTCAGGAGAAGCAAGGCATCGAGGCGGAGAGTAGTCATCAAAAAATGAAGGATATCGTCTGGACGGACGAGATGAGGAACAGCAGTCAGATGAGTAGCGCCTAAGGTGGGCATTCCTAGGTGCGTCACGGGTGGTGCAGTCGGCAGCTGCGCAGACGAAGTGGATTCAAAATCTCAGACACCTCACGACGATGGCAGGAGACAATGGCGAGTTGATCCAGTCGGTCATCTGCAGCCGTTGATTGAGAGTGGCACAGAGCTTGCAAATTCGCACGCAGTTCAGCAATAGCACCCATCAAGTCAGCAGTTGGTGTTGAAGCTGGACTGGATGCAGTGCAATGATCAACAGTCACATTGAGTCGCAACTTTAATAGCAGCCTCAAGGGTTAGCACACCATGCTCATGGATCTTGAGCTGGAGCGATGAGTGCAATCCAGTAAGAAAACGTTTAAAGACCTCGCAACTTTTAGGTTGGTCATAGTCAGGAAAGGCTTCCGCCACTAAAGTGGTGAGTTCAGCGGCATAGACGGCCAGAGGTTCCTGAGGTTTACGAGGGCATGCATTAAGATATGTCTGGAGAGTGGCGATGAACAGCAGTGTATTAAAAACCATGCTCAAGCTAGCTTTAACTGCGGCATAATTATTCTGAATATCAGACGAGAGAGTCTGCCAATGAGAGAATGCAGCGCCGCTCAGCTTTGCGGTCAGAAGTTTAGCTTTATCCAAAGGAGTGGCTGAAACCGCCAGGGCTACCTCAAATCTCTGAATTTATGAATGAAATGACTCTGTTACATCGCCAGAAAAAGAGTGGGAGGCCAATTTGAAAAGGCCAGTGCAAGTTCCCAACCTGTTGTTGTGGCGCAGAGTTGGCAGCAACGTTGTCTTCATCCGCCATTTTGTGTAAACACCGGCGAAAACAGTGGAACTAGCCTCGACCAGTCTGACGCCACGGGATATAAAATACAGCTCAGCTTGCGAAAAATAACGCATATAGTGACGAATACACGCTTGCAAGCTTAAGTAGGGAAACATCTGTGTAGGTAAAAAACATAGCAGCAACAACAAAAAGTTGAAAAAATTTGTTGAAAACTCACCACCGCTGCTACCAGTGTAATAGTTATTAACGTGAGTACGTTCAACGCAGAGCTGACATGGAGTTTTAATGAGAAGACGCTTGGAAGTTTATTTCCACTCCAAAGTCCGCACATTCCCACGGGCTGCATATCTCGCTTAGCCAAAACATTCAAACCGGCTCATCCCTCTCTCTTTAGTTCTCCCTCTCTAAAATCAAATCAGGAAGCCCCACCAGAACTTGTCATCTTCTCCTTCCCCTGAATTCTGCAAATGATTTTCAAAATAAAAGTTCACACATACTTCATGTGCGCCAGAAACAGGAACAGAGGATCCTTTCAATAAACAGGTGAGAAACTGAGCAATACTAAATAAAAACATGTATCATAGGAACACTGCAACCAGTACCCCTGACCGAGGAACTGGCTTTAGAACTGGAGTTGGTCCCGGGCGCCGCTCTGTGGCTGCCCATTGCTCCTAACTATAGGATGGGTCAAATGCAGAGGACGAATTACCCCACGGGGTTCAATAAGGTATATATCTCATATCTCAAAAGCTAAAATAGAGGGATACACACGTGCTATGCGGAAACTACATCCAACGAGGGAATAAACCACCACATGGCCGTCTGTAGACAATACTTTGCAATAAGACTTATATGCACACTGCCTCAGGTTGCATTGCTAATGCGCGACAGATAGAGGTGATAATTAGATGAGGTGGATCTCTCGATTGGGCTGAGGGATGGAGGGGAGGCCGCACAAAAATATCTAAAAAAATATTACAATGAACCACAATGCTGGAGTTCAACTTGAGTTCAAAGTCATCTTTAATAACATCGCAGGACAATAATTTCATCTGACGTGGGGGGGCGATGAAATCTCTGTTAGGTGTCAGCAGCGTGGAACTAATAATTGTCACCACCATACAAAACCCTCTTTTAGTGATTTATGATGTCAATGCCAGAGTGTAGTTCGGGGGGAGCGTTCATGTGAAGGACAGCCAAAAATACTCAATAGAAACAATAGACAGTGTTATTAATAAGTCATGAGTGGTGTCTCATGTGATTGACGTTCTGAACAGGGAAATCAGAGCAGTTTTTGAGTCCTGAATTGATGTATTTTGCTCCCTTTTCAAGGACAGACAGAAGGAGGCAGACAATCTTACCAGTCAAAACAAGTTTCTAATAATAATAATGATCTTGTCATTTGTTTGAATAATATCTGAAACATATCAGGCCTGATTTTCTGTATAATATGCAATGCATGCAAGGACTATTTTGCAACCACTCAGTCAATGTAAGTGTTTCTTCTGTGTATTTAAACATATGGACGCGTTATGCGATAGCTGCTAGTACCTGTGAAAACGGAAACGTCAAACGGGGCAACTTCAATACAATTCCTACCACCCTGTATCACGTCTTTCTGATGCACAAGAGGAAGGAGGACGCTAAATCGACACGCTAATTTTCAATGAGATTTTAACCATTATCTTGTGGACATTGATAATGCATTTCATGGATTAAATTATTTATTTTAAGGAAAGTTCATTTGAGTAATTGAGTGCCGTTGAAAAAAACGAAGTATGTGTAGGATGTTCACTAAGAGAGCAACGACTGCGTTCAAAATGGCACACTTGCTTACAGTATACTGCATATCCCCTCTGCACCCAGCTTCATGTAGCGCCCGCAGAAAATTACCTTGTGACTGGGAGAAAATGGGAATAGATGTTGAGATCAGTCTGTGGGCGTATCGTCGCATAAAGCGCATGCAGAAAAAAAAAACAGGCCTATCAAGTCTTATTCCAGGGAGTGAGCTGCAAATAATGCCGCACAGATGTCATTACTGTGAAGCTTTAATGAGACCGACACTATTGTGACAAGCAAGACGCGTGCTGTAGCGGAACCTTCTACGACAGAAATAACTTCTCGGTAATATCATTTAATCTCAGTACATCATTCCACAGACGAGGATGTTGAGAAATGAAAGAAAAAAAAACTAAATAAACCCTATTACAGTCTCAGATGCATAATCTCACATAAATATGTCTTGGGATCGTGGAACGAAACCATCGTATTTCCAGTCCCTACACTGTAATAATATGCTTAATAAATATGGAAAACAAGAGCATTTTGTCCCTCAGTCGCCAAAAGGTATTTCATTAGCACCGTATTCCTAGAGGATGACAGAAGAGCGGAGACGAGCTCGGGCAGTTCGGTTTTATTTATGGAAACAGATTCTCAGCTGGATACTGTCACTACATCTCAGTAAATCAATCCGCCGTCAGCTCTGATCACTGTAAACTCCTGCCTAAAAAACAAAGGGGCCCGACACAGGTTAACACACTTCTGCGTTTTCATTACAGCCGGTGAAGATGCGGTTCTGTCATCATGGTAAACAGCAAGTAGCCTGTTGCATCAACATGACTGTCACAGCCGTGTGAACGCATTTTGTCTTATAAAGTGTCTTTGAGGGAAACTCTCTCTGGAAATGTCTGTATTTTTCACAGCGGCCTTTCACGATCGGTTCTATCCAAAGCTGTTCGGTTGCGATGGCTTGGCAGGCCCTATTCAGGCATTGAAACTGACAAATCTGCACATCGACTCATCGCTTAAGCCAGTGTTCTGTGTGGTTTCTGAGCATTTATTTACACTCCCTAAGACTGTTCATACCTTTGACATTGGCTTCAGGGTGCTAATGGCTGAACTTCAAATGGCACTGCTAAAGCACACAAAAAAGCACATAATTTATTGGACAGAAACATGTTTTACTTCAGCTCTAATTTAGATCTTTGAGTTAGCTGGACTGACAGCTTTAATTTGAGAGTGTTTTCATCCTATAAAATTGTCGTAATGCTTTCATCACATCAATAACAATGGATAATTTAACATAATAAGGAATAAAGTAAACAATTTTAATATTTGGCCGTGTATCCTTTGCATGAACTGACGGCCCAGATCATATTTAAGTTTCTTTGTGATATCAAACATGTCTGTTATCCAGTATATTTTCTCAAGGGCATCAAAACAGAAGAGCATCTTATTCATGTCCCTTTGAAAGCAGACACACTCTGGAGCCAAAGCCATATCAATTAATGAGATCACATATTTATAATTAAGGAATATTGATTCACAGCAACAATTCTGCTTATTGAAAAAGCTGCATGCCACCCTCAGAATAAATTGCCTCTTTCAAAACCCTGTTTTGCATTATAAGTGGGTCCAAAGAAAAGAGTAATCATAGCAATCAACACAACGGTTCTGCATTTACTTTAAGAAAAGGTGCTTGTGTATGGGCTATCAATTTTGTGACAGAATGGAACAAAAACTGTTAGCCTTTGGATGTAGTCAGGAGGATGGAAAGCCAAACATGCTTCTCTTCCACCCGAAATCTGAGATCCTATTCTTCTTTCCGGCTAACCGGTGTGCTTCAGCCATATAACTGCTTATTTTCCCGTGAGCAGATTGATGAATTACAGAAATGGCTGCGCTATTGAGAGTGTTGCGATCTTACGCGACAGCAGTATTTGCTTCCAAAGTGACTGCGGTTTCTGAATAGCATAATACATCACTTGACACCAGCACACACTTCTATCGCTTGACAGCCGCGCAAATGCTATTTACTTCAGCTGTCAGACCGTGATTGAACACATTGTTAACCCTTCATATGGAAAACCTTCTAAATACTGTATATCAGGTGAATAAAATTAATGGAAAAGTAATTTGTTCAAAGAATAAATTTTGTGATTCTAATTAATACATCAGAAATTAAATAGCCGCAAGCAGCAATGAGGGGGCTGAGCATTCCAACAGGGAAGGAGTTACAATGGCGACTTGATGTGATCAAGTTAAAAATGTTGCAGTAAAAAAAGATGGTAAGTTTAATGTAAATATAACTAAGACTGGATGTAACTTCAATGTGATCTCATGTCCGGTCAAAAAAATGTGTCTTATCGATTTATTGATAATTTTATGTGGCTATATCTGTGTCAATATTGGAGAACAAGAGCGACGCAGAGCATGGCATATGCCCTCGCCTGTATGTTGATCAAGGACATATTTAGATGGTTGCTGTGGCGGCCATATTAGATATCGCATGACGCTGGTTTTCGAAAGGAACCTTCCTCCAGCCACTCCCAATACGCCTGTAAGAAATGGCATCAATCCGACAAGGGATTCTATAGTAATCTCACGGAAATGAAAAGTTAACGGACGGACGATAGACATGGTGTCGACATAATGCCCCCTTTCCTTTTTGGAGGTCGGGGGCATAAAAAGAGACAAATGGAAAGTTTTCATAAAATCCAATATGGCAAAGAAAAGCAAATCCAACATAACGAAAATTAATCAGTTCATTGAACTCGGCTTGATCAGAATCCAAGGATACCTTATTTTGATAACTGGGCATATGGTACGTACATAAATGCCCGCCCAACTTAAACCAACAATGCCAACTTAAACCAACGACAAAGAACGCTCAAGGCCGACACTTGAAATTTTGTGAAAAGAACCAGGGGACTGCCTCCAATCATTTTGCCAAATTACAAAACTTTTTACCGTATGGTTCTAGGGGCTGCCATAGACACAAGAAGAAGAAAGTGAGGTGATAAGGTGAGAAAGTATGAATGCATACAAACATAATGGATGCCTATGCAGCTTTAATACTTGGCTAATATTTCCAATATTTACATTATATCAAGCATACAGATGGGTGGTTGACCCCTCAAACAATTTCTTCAGTTTTTTTCTTTTGGACTGAAATGCTATTCAGTAAGGAAACCTGGGCCATTCAGTAAAATGTGAGACCAGGCTGGGCCCTAAAGCTTAGATATAGACGGCACTGAACCAGAGCGATGTCATTATCTGGGCTCTGGCACCACAGCCCTGTTCCCTGTTCACAAGGCTCCCGAGGCCACTACAGTATTAGTTCACCCATGTGAGAGCCGGCTATGGTCAATGACAGATTTGCCTCTCAATAAATCACTTTATGGCCCGTGGTGTGGAAACCAGTGACCGCCTGAGTTGTGAGGTTCCTCCGCCCGGCCCCTCCTCAGCCCTCTTTATCGGTCTTCCTCCCTCTGTCTCAGTCCCTCGCCTTCCCTCTCTCCCGCTACGCTGTATGTGGAACTGTGGACATCGGACAATGAAGGCAGCCTCATGTCAATTGTGCCAGTAATGTGATTATTTGGAACTGGTTGAAAACCATGATTGTCTCTGAGAACATTGGACATTTGTTCTCCTCTGCAGGGATGGAAAGAGCACGAGGCGAACAGGTTTTCGGTGGATTCTTCAGTGCGGGAATCCTGGTGAGCCAGTATGAACCCAGAAAACACTTTATTTTCACTATCTTCACCTGGATCTCCCCATCACCGTTTGCCCAGTTATCCTAGTCTAAAGTCAATCAAGATTTTTTTTTTCCTCCCCCCCCAACCTGTTCTCTCAATTTGTGGAGAGGAAATCCGCCCAAGGGCAAAATTTATTTCCTGTTTGCCTCATCTGTGCCTCTTTTCACGGAACCCTGCTGACGGCAAAACACATTTCATTGGAAAGGGTTCAGAGGAGACTGTGACGCTGGGTACTGCAGAGGCTAAGAGGGCTTCAGCTGTCTTTGTGCCACTAGCGGCTCTGGCTCATTGCCAGTCATTGCAGCTGTAGCATGGTGCTGAAACAGTGGGAGATTCAGTGCATATTTCCCCCCTGGTGTCCTTGTGAACCTGCGTGATCTAACAGCACATAGTCTACCAAAAATAATGAAAAGATCCAAGATTTTTCTAAAAATGAGAAGCAGCCAAAATGCAGGCATAACTTCTAAACAACAACAAAAAGGTTTGGACTGTATGTTAAGTTAGGATTAAAATCTGAAAGGAGGCATTTGTAAATTATCATTGACCTGTATAATGTTGAAAACAATGTATCAGCTCATTAAGTGATGTTTCTTTTCATGAATTTTATAGATTTATTTTCTTTAACAAACATAATTCAAGTTTGATTCTTGCAGTATATTTGAAAAAATGCTCGGACAGTAAAGCATTTACAACATAATAATGTTGCCATTGTTTTTCACAAAACTTAAACATCTGGAGATGGAAGACACCAAGTGGTGAAGTTGTGTAATTTTGTCCCATTTATCCTGCAAACAAGCACTGCAGTGTGCAACAGTATGTTGTCACATTGTGAGCCATTCGTTTTCCGCTGGGAATAGGTCAGGACTGCAGGTCAGTCAGTCTACCATACTCTCTTCAAAAGCAGCCACGCTTCTATAATAGTAACAAGCTGGCTGCAAGGCCCACGGTTCCCTGTTGCCAAAATAAATATGTACCATGTGACCTTAAAGGAGGTGAATTCTCTTTCAGCGTGAAAGTGGATATTTTGTAAAAGATGGCTAGGATCTGGATCCATAAAGTGTGACCATCAGGTTTAAGAGAATGCCTGTAAAACTGCACAGTGAACAATTTTGAGCATGTAAATCAAGTCTGAAAAAAAAAAAAAATAGGTGAAGTACCAATATTTGACCTGCTAACTGCCAGGTCAAATAATAGGTCAAGGTGACTGATATTAAATAGGAAACAGGTTCATAATTCAATCCTATTATATGTAGAACATGGGGTCTGTAATTCATTTTGTTCTTGAGTTATCGTGTTAACGCCACTTTTAGGATGGATGGACGGACGGACACATAAACGCACACACACAGATGGGGTGCATTCCTTGGTCTCCCTTTCGCTTGAGGTGATGCTTTTGGACACTTATTATGCTTACTTTTTGCCTAATAGTCTTATCTGGGATTTCTGGATACAATAAAGTTTTGTAGTACTTGACAAAGGTTTGCTGAAGTAATTAGCCCATATGGAAATATCATTTAAAGATATTGGATGATTCTTGATGCAGTTCTGTCTGTGTCATTGGAGATCAGAGGTGTTCCCCTTAAGCGTGCACCCTTGCTCTTTACCCACAGAAATTCCTCCAGATTCCTTGAGTTTTTTTTCATTATGTTGTTATGCTCCACAGAGGAACATGTAAGGTTTCAGATTTAAGTTCCTGAAATTTCAGCAATTTTCTTACAAATTTGTGGGCAAATTGGCAATCCTTGGTGCAAATTTGCTTATAAAGGTCAAGGCCTTTCCTGAACGTTGCTTTGTACCTATAGGGGAAGGATCTAAAAGCCCCAACTTTCAGGATGACCAGCAGTTCTGTGATGAGCACCAGGTAATAAGGAGGAACAGTCCAAAACTTGGTTCAGAGCTCTGATTAGACTGTTGTTTTCCATAGTTTTTCACAAAGGAATACATGTTTGTTTTTTAAAATGAACAGCAGGAGGGATAAAACCCATACATGAGGCCGAGGCCAACCAGCCCACTGCCAATCCAGAGAGAGGGGGAAAAAAACAATCATTGAGTGATCCACAGCTTTAAATATGCTCTGAGCTACGCCATTAGTTAACAAGGGTGTAAAAATACCTTGCTGTCAATAAGTGAATGACAGGTTCTCCACTGGGCTTTACCATACAATAACTCTACAACTGCAGGTCTAAGCTAAAGTTGAACTTACAGATGTGCTGTTGTCCCAAAACACAAAATAAACAGAATGCAAATGAAAAATCATTCAATGCCCCCCCTCCACTGGTTGCACTTGAGATGGCCCACACCTGCTGAAGTATGGCGCAGTCATGAGCAGGTAAATGAGCAGAGAAGGACCTCAGGAGAAGCAGATTTTAAAACAGCACAAACATTTTAACTAAGTCACAAGAAAGCAAATGTTTTAATTCACTAAACTGGATCCAAAATTTAGCAGAAAAATACATAACAAAAATAAAAGAAATCCAGGGTAAATGAATAAACTCAACTTTTTCACCTGAAAGTGAGGAAGTTACTGACACTTCCAGATCATGATTACAATCACCTGCTAACATCAGCCATTTCAAATCACATCATTATTCAAAAATATTACCTCTTCACTAGTCCTAAATTGCCTCTATCCCAACTTTTTTTGGAAAAAGATGCAGCCGTGAATTTCAGGACTGGATATGCAGTATATTTGCAAATAAAATTAAGTGACAAGACAAAACAAGTTTCTTGCCTTTGTACTGTCTTCAATTGAATGCAAGTCAATATAAAATTAGAAAAAAATACCACTTCCTGTTTTAATGTGCATTTTCCATCCTGTCCCAGCTTCTTCTGAGTTGGGGGTGAAGCTGAATTTCTATTCTTATATCAATGCCATGTATGACGAATAGTAAAAACAGATTTCAAACTGAGGCATTTAAACTAACACTATTATCCGTGGTTTTACCTGCGCTCTTAAACATCTGTCGAGCAGAATTTTACACTGCAGCTACTGGACATTAATTGGCTCAGATAAATGTTTTGAGTGAAAACAGCTTGGATTACTTGAAGAGTTTGTTTTCAAAATGCAATATATCCATTTTACTCATTTTGAGTAAATCAGCTTTTTATCTTTTGTGAGTGTGAGTGTGAATGGTGTGTGCGCCCTGCGATGGATTGGCAAGCTGTTCAGGGTGGGTCCCTGCCTTTGCCCGTAGTCAGCTGGGATAGGCTCCAGCTCGCCCCGTGACCCTAGTGAGGAATAAGCGGGTATAGAAAATGGATGGATCTTTTGGCGCCAATTGCATTTTACAGAAAAGCAAAAACTTTGACCATGCAACAATACACCTTATAATAAGAATTTTTAAAAATGGATTTTTGAACTATGTGCAAGAACCACAGGGCTATCGATTTATGGTATTATCTCAATTTTTGTAATTTTGGCACTTATTGCATTTTGTAAACAAATTACTCGCTTTTTATCGGTGATAACTTGGTTGTATGTGTTCGGAAGCCGTTGCTAGGTACACAAATCAATTAAAAATGAAGCTAAATGTAGCCAAAAGCAAACAGTCAAAAAAGTGATATTTATTACCCATCATATTTTAACCAAGCTGCAATCTTTATATGACTGGAACAGTAACAATCTTAGAAAGATATCAGATCATATTAAGTCTTCAAAAATAAACTGGCATATATCAAAAGTACCATTAATTTTATTGACTGACTTGAAGATACTCGGTGGTTTTCATATAAAGATTCCAAGCACGGTTGTCCACTGGCAGAGATTTTTGTATTTGCGTGATCTGCAGTAGTTTCTCCCGGCTTTCTGCTCTTTTCCCTCCTCAACGCTCTTACAATCAAGCCTTTCGCTCAGAACCTTTATTGGCTGGATCTCGTTGCTTCCCATCCCTCAGTTACACTCATAATCTCCGACAGAGAGGGAAAGAATGGCGAATTGGATCCTCCACATCCAACATGCAGAATAAAATGAATAAAACTTCCATCCAATTTCAGTCAGTAAAATCCTCACACGTGGTATCAGCGGCAAGATAAGAGGCAGAATCCTGTCCCTCCACCTCTCACAGCCCAGTTCTCTTTTCTTTTCCTGATGAGCGATCAAATAATCATTTCAGTCAATGACTGAGCCTCATCAGTAGAACCACTGGCCAATTCAAACAGAGACAGCATTATTGTTTCTTGTATCACAGAGGTGCAAAACATTTTCTGCATTAATAATGGAGAGTAAATATGATTAGGAACTTTAAACCCCACTGAAAAAGCACAGATTTGTATCAGTCTGCTCACTATGCATACTGTTAGCAAAATCATTTCAACACCAGTGTAACAATCTTTTATCTACTGCGTTTGCACGGGATTGGTATGATTAACCCCATAAATCCTATGGACTCATATATGGGTACATCAAATGCAGCCTCTGTATTCAAACCTGTGGAACTTTATGCCCGACATGATCCCAGCATTCCAGCGACCCCAATAGTATATCTTCCTGAATTACAAGGAAATGTGTTTAGACTGATGTACAGGATCTATATATTTTATAAAAACATTGCGTCATAGATTTCAATATTTCTTTCGATATAAGTGTGATGTGGCTTCAAAGAAGTGGCGCAACCTGCAGATACAGAATATTTATCATATACTTCCTTATAAATCTGCCCATGTGATACGAGCGCGAGGCTCGGGGCTTTATCCGCCCGCCGAGTGAAAATCCTGTATCACCCATATCTGCCGGCCTGGCAAAATCCCGTATCAGTGGCAGCAACCATTGCCATTGCAACAGTCACGAGCGCCGTTGGTAACACATCGCTTCAGATGCTGATTAGACGCTGTCATGGCGGAGAGACTCATGAATTCCTCAACAACTAACAACTAGTTTCTGACCTGGACTATGTAATAGAAAAGGAACTCGATACAGAATTATTGTTAAACAGCATTTGTAATGCTGCGTTTTGCAGCAATAGTCATGCAAAGGGCTGTAGTAAAACGTTTCATGCGTAAGCTATTGTAGAAATGCAAATTCATTGCCTTAATGGAGAAAATCATATTTTCATGCTAGCTAACTAATTAGCCATTTCATTGACTTAAATACATCGCTGGCTAAAAGCAAATGCAAGCACTCCTGGCCTGTAAAGAAGACAAGAATAACCTGAAATAAATGCTTTGGATAAAATGCATCTTTAATAATGGTCGAAATCAGTATATGATAAATCGAACATCATATGGGCATTTTCATATCACACCGTGTATCAACCCTCGACCAGCATCAGCCCTCGAGCTAAAGCTCTCAGCGTGTGATATGAAAATGCCCATTTGATATTCTCTATGTTCTTTGTACGATATGTGGCATTGTCCAGCAAATTCTTTTTAAAAAGAAGCTTTTTTAACTTTGAACCGGCTTCTTAAGGGTAAGCTTCTATGAAAAATTTAAAAGAGGTGTCAAGCTGTTTCGCATGACAAAATTATGCTTTCGAATGATTAAAACTAAATCAAGGGTATTTTTCATTAGGAATTTTTTTTTAATCTTTCTCATCGCTGTTAAAAGAAGCAACACAAGATGAAATTCAAAAGCAGTAAAATGTTCAGATTATTGCCATCCTCACAATCTTATACAGTAAACAAGTTCTTTCTGTCACGATCATTTCTTAATTCTCGCAGGCTACATTTGGTCCTGATCGTGTAAGAAAAAAATAGTTTGACTGGAAATCAGGGAAAGTACATGCAAACACGGTGAAAGTACTATTGTATGAAAAGGTGAAATCACTGCCTCCCCTTACAACATGTCAGAGAACAAAACCCAGTTAACAGGACACTGCTGCTCACAGTTTTTTTTCGTTGTATTCGGAGAGCGCAAGGACTCTTGAGCTCTGTGTAGTGGACTGAACTACAACCCCACAGGTAAGCTGGTGAAAATTGCTCTTCTTTGAGAACGCTGCTTTTTCCAATCCTGTCTGATGAAATCCCAGCTCGCACTTCACACTAAGATGGGGAGAAAATGCGAAAAGAGAGAGAGTGACAATTGCATTTTTAGTCCTTGGTAAACAGGCTCCAGAATGGGGAATGTAATATAGTTCAGACGATGACTCAGTCTGTGATTAATGCAGGAATGCAGTTTGGAACAGGGTCAGTGTCTTTTGGCAAAGCATGTCCCTCAGGATTCAGCATTTTGTATCGCTGTAAGCCATGGTAATGAATCAAAGCTTTTGTTGATGACAGTGATTTTATCATTCAAAATACCAGGAGTACAGGATCATTCAACCCTTTAAGCGCCGTAGGCAACTACAGCTGCCCGATGATGTAAGATATCAAAATCAGACGCTGTAGAAAACCTGTCATGTGGCAACTTCCTTTTAAACGAGTTGCCACATGACAGGTTTTCAATAGCTCAGGATAACTGCATTTTTAATTCTTTGAAAATATATTTGGCGCTCAAAGGGTTAACATACAGGAACTCTTTACAATATTTTTTTGTGGAATGCAGAACGTGTGAAATATTTACTGTGGTTTATTTTTGAGATATTCAGATTTTCCTGATTAGTTGTAAATGATCTGGGTGATGCTATTAACAAGTGAATTTCATCTTTACCTTTTTTTTCTTCTTATTTTAAGAATTCACCCCTGATAAGGGCATAATAGCCGACTGAAATTCTATGTAGAAAATTTGTGGCTGATCTCCTTTACCCAGTTCCTCAATGCTCCATCGAGACTCCATAGAATCATGAACATTAATTTGCCCAATTCTGTTTGTTCACTGATTACATACTGCTGAAAATGTTACACATAATCCTGGACAGATGCATACTTAAGAGCCCTCATTTATATTAACAGTTTCCATAAAAGTTGGATTGCTTCGTTTTATATAAATATATATATATATATATATATATATATATATATATATATATATATATATATATATTTTATATATATATATATATATATATCCATCCATTTTCCATACCCGCTTATTCCTCACTAGGGTCACGGGGAGAGCTGGAGCCTATCCCAGCTGACTACGGGCAAAGGCAGGGACCCACCCTGAACAGCTTTATATATATATATATATATATATATATATATATATATATATATATATATAATATATATATATATATTGTTGTGTTCTGGGGTCCTGGGCCTTTGGCCAGGACAGCATTTATGGTTTTAACAGTTTCATGTTCATGTCACAGTTTTAACAGTTTCTTGTATTAGGATTACACATTTCATGTTTCACATTCCATGTCCATGTTTTTACTTTTCTATGTTTTTGTTTTTGCCAGGTCTGCCAAGCCACTCCACCGCTTGTCTGCGTTCCGCCCCGTGCCTTCGTTGTTGCACATTTCTGAGCTCTGGTTGGCTTTGGTATTTCCCCTTCCTTCTGTGCTGTGCTGATTTGGGGCTGTCTTAGCTTAATTGACAATTAACTGTTTTTAAGTTACTAACATTTACTAACACTCACTGGGTGGTGTAATTCTTAGATAGGCACATTACTAATACTACTTATTTAGACAGGGAGTTTATTGTCATGATTCCTGCTTTGCTATTTCAAGATCTTGCTGTGCTTTTCTGTTCTGAACATTCATGCTGCTTCCAAACTGCATACTTAATTGATACTTAAGCTGAGCACGCTCATTCTCTTAATGAGCAAGTCTTGTCATCCAATCTTAGTCCATGTCATGATCTTGCCCTGCCTCTTGTTTCTGCTTCTCCAGGTGTTGCCCCTCATGTTCTGATTTCTAAGCCTTTATCTAGATGCGGTGGAAGTTGGCTGGCAGACAGTGTCTCAAGTTCTAGCTCATGTTTGCAAGTTTTGTCGCTCATGTTCATGCTTTCAAGTCCTCGTTCATGGTTCCAAGTTTTGTTCATAGTCCCTGTGTATATAGCCCTAGTCTTGTTGTTTATTTTCGTTCTTGAATTTCTACCTGGAGTTTCCAGTGGTTTTTTGTTCTTGCCGTTTTTTGCTATTTAGTTTCCCAGCTCTGTGTAGCGTACCTTAGTTTGTCTTTTGCAACCCTTTGGGCCAAGTTTTTCGTTGGCCCTCGTGCCTGTTTTGTTTTGTTTTCAATAAAATCCTCATTCCCATCTCCCTGCATCTGGTGTCTACCTGATTCCATATCGTATATATATATATATATATATATATATATATAAAGGATATTTCATTGCTTTTTGAAAAATGTCGACTCATTAAAACTTTTAAATCCCTTCTTTATACACCATCATAAGGCAAAATGATTACTGAGTGACCCAAATTAGGTAATGAATAATAATCATTATTATTTTTATTTATTTATTTATTTTTATTTATCGCATTTATATTGTACTTTCTCATAGACATTCAAAACGCTAAACATTCATATGGAGTAATCGTATTTTTCCACCATCAATGTGCAGCACCCACCTGGATGAGGCGACAACAGCCGTTCTGTGCAAGAATGGTCACCACACATCCGCTTGAGGTGGAGAGGGAGAGGACAAATTGCACAGCCAATTAAAAAAGGGGATGATTAGGTTGCAGGTTGAGAGAGCCAGATTCAGAATGTTGCCATGACACCAGGAAACCCCCCACTCTTGTTGAAGAGTGTCATAGGATCTTTTATGACCACAGTGAGTCAGGACCACAATTTTATGTCTCATCCAAAAGTGTGAGTCTCTTTCAGTACAGTGTCCCCATCACTGCACCGGGGTATCAGGATTTATACCACCAGGGGAAGGATCGCCACCTGCTGGCCACCAACACCTCTTCTAGCAGAAACTTGGTTTTCCCAGGTGGTCTCTTATCCAAGTACTAGCCAAGTCCACACCTGCTTAGCATCTGCCACACGGCTAGCGCAGATCGAATAGTAGTATGGTAGAAAATATAATAAAATAATTATATAAGAATACCACTGAGCAGTCACAGAGATGCTCAAAAAAGTGTCTGAGGTTTGTAGCAGTGACTTATTTTCCAGGAGGAGGATGCACGTGCATTCTGACCCCATGCACAGTGGAATATGGTCAGGGTGGCAGAGAAAAACACAAGTATCACAGCCGCAGAGCAGCACAGTTTCCTATACATTTAGAGTGATTAATTTTCTCCATCAAGTGTGAGATGGCATCTTAATCTCAATAGTTTGGAAGAGTTGTATCAAAGAGGCACTTACTGACACAAACTCTCAAATTACAACAACTGAGCGTTGGGAAGAGAATTAGTTCTGATATTATCCAGACAAGGAACCAGATGCAGAAACAGAATACAGTCCAATAGAAGGGTTCATTGACAGTCATGTGGTAATGACTGAGGGGGATGGAGTCCTAAGCAGAATGGCACTATTGAGTTCAAACGGTATAGGGCTTAGGTGTGCGGTACATCTGCGATTGACCAGTGGCGTCCCAGAGGGAAGCAGCCAAATGGAGAACACTGTCACCAGACCAGAACTGTCAGGACTGTCCAGACCGGAGAGATAAGCAGGAACGCAGTCCCAATCCCAATGATCGCAGAAGGCTGACCTAATAAACTGGTCAGAAGAGCGTACTGTGAACTGGCTAACAGGACTGTGGTCCCAATACAGGAGACCAAGAGATATGCTTGGAAGCTTGTTTGAATGAATAAGACTAGTGAGAGTAAAGGAGTAAGAGTAAAATAATTTACGAAGAGAATAAACTCAAGACCAGGAAAATACTGACTGGTTGCTAAATGGCATACAGCAAGTTACAATCCAGCATCGCGCACAATCAAAGCGATAGGTTATATACGACACAGACATGTAAGAGAATGGAGGACACTGTTGTGATTTCCCAACTACATGTTTGCATATTTCTAAGGTCTGCTTGTTTGTGAATAATTAGGAGAGAGAGAGACAAAATCTTCGGAAGCCATCTTTATTCCAGCCTTGAATTGTGCAATAATCCAAACCCAGAGAGCAGTCCCCGGCCAAGAAGTGCTAACTCGGCATTCTTTACAGAGGAATGTTTATGGGAAAAACTCAACCAACTTTGTTCCAATCAAAATACATGGGTTGTACCCAGCTTTATCTCTAATGTTTTTTTTAACTAACTTTGCTCCAATCACAATTCTTGGGTTATCTCTCAAGTTTTTTTTCTTTCCCTTCCATTCTCTGAGAAACATTGATGGCGTACAGAAGCATTTGTTACATAAAAAAATGAAAGAATATACACTCAAAATGTGTGGAAAATTACAGTTTAAGAGTGGAAAAACACCGTCAGATGAATAGGATACAAGCAGATGCATAAATGATTCAATTCATTACGTTTGCGGTAACAGCTTATGATTTTACTGAACAAATATTGATCAAAGCTACAGAAATAAAATGCATCACCTGATTATGTTTTTAAATCAATGAAACAGAAGCCTGCTTACTAATCAAAGCTACAGAAGCCCGCTGCTTATGTGTTTGTGAATTGAATTGCTAGTATGTGTGTGTGACTGTGTGTGAACTGCTTGTATGTGTGTGTGTTTTATGTGTACGTGTGCCTGTGCATGTGTGTGTGCGTGTGTGTGTGTGTGTGTGTGTGTGTGCGTGTGTGTGTGTGTGTGTTACTGCTGCTTACATAATATGCTAATTGATTATGATTATTGATTATGGTGATTCAACATGGCAACTGATCTGCTGATGAATATGATGAGAAATATTGAAATGTAATCCTCCACCACAGAAATGCATCACACCTGGAAGGGGAGAAATGCAGAACAAAAACTCGATCAAAAGGGAGACACGTATTTGAAAGACACGCAAGTGGCTGGACGGGAGGAGGACAGAAAGGAATTCAGAGGATTGTTGTGACCTACTGTACCTACAGCCTTTCACATTCTGAACCACCACATAAACTGACGCTCTAATCTTAAGTTCCATTGGAATATAAAATAATTGCTTAAATTTCTGTTACAAGGAGAATTGATATGATTAAACCACATCCAACTCTTAACTTTTAAATGACTGCCTAGCTTTGGCACCGTAGCGTGAGTAAACAAGAATTGCATGGCTGCCAGATTTGTTGTTGACGTTCCAGGAGTCTGCAGTAGTTTTTTTTTTTTCTCTCTCTCTCTCATTCCTTTTGAAAAAAAACTGAGAAGCCCTGTTTAGTCCTTAAATGGGAAATATTTAGCAGATATTTGGTTCTCAATGGGTTTTAAGTCAAATGCTAGATCATCTCATTTGCAACAGCCTGCTTACATGAATTGGAATCACCCCTGGAGACCAGACTCAGGACACCTTGAGGCCAGCATGCTTAATAAGGATGAAATCTTGCAGCCCAGCTATTACAAACCCCATGGTTCACCTGGGAGCACCTGCATTGGGGTTCAGCTTATGATCTGCACAAGACCAAATGGCCAGAAAGTGAGAAAATTAGAGATTTTCTCCATCTGTTCACTATCTGCAGATGCACTGCAGTGGCGTAACCCACATCAATTAGTTCCAGCTGTCTCTGTCCCTCCTGCTGAAGGAAACGAGAGGCGTACTCGCGTGATGTTGAGACAACCCATCAGCTACTGAACGGTGCAGGTTCAAACACAAATTTAGCATGTTGAATCTAGTTTGGTCTTTTTTTGCACAAAAATAAAAATAAATGTCACAATTCAGATTAAGTATTGCTCATAAAGGCTTTATACAGCATGTATAATGCCTTCAAAAATGAGACATAATGTCTTCATAAATCATGCTTTAGTAAATTTCATGCTTTGTAAAGGGTGAAATGACGCATCCTTATTCAGCATGTGATGCCAGATGTGATATAACTGATAATGTCACTTAACTAGTAGCGAAATTCTATAAAGGATGACATTGTCAGCGAAGTGACACTGCCATTGTCACATCTGGCATCACATTCTGAATAAGGATGCGTTATTTCACCCTTTATAAAGCATAGCATTTGCTTTTGTATGATTTATGAAGACATCATGTCTCATTTATGAAGGCATTATACATGCTGTATAAAGCCTTTATGAGCAACACTTCATCTAAAGTGTGG
Organism: Gymnothorax reevesii; assembly: GCA_029721435.1. Lineage (NCBI taxonomy): Eukaryota > Metazoa > Chordata > Actinopteri > Anguilliformes > Muraenidae > Gymnothorax > Gymnothorax reevesii. The sequence continues at coordinate 66,702,342 of CM056587.1, read as the reverse complement.
CCAAAATAAATAAATAAGCAAACAAACTAGAAGCTGCCTGGGGTGATTTTTTTTATTCTACAGTACTTTGGGCTTCATCTCTGTTCTTATGTGTCTCTCACTTTCAATATTTTCTGGTCCAAAGTGGTACAAATATGGTTCACAAGTTTGATCACTTACTCATACATCACCTTGGGAACAATAAAAGAGTATTTACCTCAACAATGAAAAAATGATACTTGATCTGCATATCACTCAGCACAGTGCAGTTTCAGGTTGGCACAGCTGTAAATTTGCCATGAAGAGAAGGCCTGTACATACTGTCCCACGCAAAGTGAGGAGGATTTTTGGGTTCTAGATGAACCCCAGTATCACAGCTTCAGAACTGCACAGTTTTTGGATCACTTTGAGGTCATTAAGTTTCTCAATAAACTGTCAGGAGTCATCTCACAATCAACATATTTGAAAAGGGTGTAGGAAGTGGTTTCTCGGAGCAAATAACAACAACGACAACGACAAAAGTCAGGATTTAAGAGGAAAATCCACAAGGCCAACCCAGGAGAGGAGGAGAGGTCTAAGACTCCTGACGGACATGTTCTCCTAGTGCACCTTCCCACCCGTCCTCCTGGGGAGCTTCTACCAAATAATTATCAGAGAGGTGCTCATATCTTTCAAACAAACGTTTTTAATGATGGAATACACTCAGTGCAATTTTGATAGATTTTTGTTTTGTTATACAGCGCTAATACGGCTGCCCTATATTTTGGAGCCTAATCTATGAGTCAGTGTACATGTGGTTTATTTTACGCAATTGTTTATCATTACAGCAGGTACGGCCTGGGAATGCGTGGTTTGTTGGTGAGTATGGAGATGTGTGCATCAGGCCTTCCAATCAGGCAAGGCAAGCACTACACAGCATGCAAATTCACAACTGAAAATCCGTATTTTAATTCCTCGTCATTAACACTCCCTGCAGTTAAGTTTGGGATCAATGCGGCATATTAACGTGCCTAGAATCCATCTGCACGCTTGAAATAAATGCAGCAACATATAGCATTAGCGCAGGAGAGTAGTCACATGCCATCGACTTGCACATTAACGCTCTGACTGTCTGCTCCCCTCTGGGTGACACTGCATCTCGTCACACTGTCTGACAGCTAATTTGTCCCAAATGAGAATTTCATGGATGGCATATCACAGGTTTCGGGATGATAAATGTTAGTGCACTGAACTAACTTTCCATAGATGTCTGAACACATCAAGTAAAAATTGGCATTCCATGACATTTAGTGATTTTGAGGTAAAGACTGTTGAAGTTGGACACTTTTTTACAAGGGCTGCAACAGCGGACATGATTCCAGCGAAACTAACAGGTGAATCACTCTAATTTTTTGGCCTCAAACACTTTATAGGTAAATTGAATACACTTGATGAGAAATATGTTAAATATGTATAGGAGTGCTTAAAACAGCAGAACATGCAGAAAGTATTTCCATAGGTTCACTGCTTGACCCAGCCCAAAACACAGCCCATAATATTTACAAATTGTTGGGCTGACCGGGTTGTTCATCCATATTATTATTATTTTTAAAGAATATGATGAATATAACATTAGATACCAACCCTTGTAACAAGAAGTACTCACCTCTTACTATATAATCAGTCCGACTTTGATTGGCTGAAAAAAAAGGGGGTCCCTAACCCTGTTCCTGGACAGCTACCATTCTGAGGTTTCAGCCCTACCTCCTATTCAGCACTCCCTTGCCTACTGCCCTGCAGGGGTTTCCACCCCAGAGCTAATAAAGAACAAGTTTGCTGGATATTTTGGGTCCCGCTTCTGGTTCCTGAACGCATCCTCACACAATCTCCAGAACCAAGGATTACAACCACTGATATAGCAGCAGAATGAGGTACACTACTGAAGTATTTGCCACACGCTGATTTGTTCATTTTTGCTCATTTTCCACAAATTTGGAAGAGACAAGAAAGAAAATTAATGAAATATATCAGTCTGGGAAGGGTTGCAAAGCTATTTGTACAGCTGTTGGACTCCATTAAACCACAGCGTGAGGAATTATCTTAAAATGGGGGAAAAGGGAAAAAAAAAACATTGGAACTGTGGTGAATTTTCTCAAGAGTGGGTGGCATGCTAACATTCATCCAAGTGCACATAAGCAACTCATAGGGGTTGTCACCCAAGAACCCAGACAGTCATCACCAGAACCGCTGAAATTGCTAAGAAACGGTAATGTTCATGATTACACCATGCATGGCATCCCATGCATAAATTAAAACACTAAAAATACTGCTAAGTGATCGAAACATAGAGGTTTACCTCATATATGCAATAAAAACTTTGACTCCAAAGCATTTTGGGATAATAGTCGGTGCACTGAACATTAAAAAAAAATTGTTTTCTTAAATAAATGAAATGATCGTTCAGCAACTGAACTTTGTGTCTCCTCATGGTCTCCTTGTTGTATAATTTATTTTTACACAGATAAGAGGCCATTGAAAACTGACAGGATGGTAGATATTCAAGAACTCGGTTGGACCGCTTGTTTAGATGTCAATTTCATTTTTGTCTCCTGTTGTAGTATCCTTGGCCGAATTTTTTCTTCCCAATATTTAAAAAAAAAAAAAAAAAATCAAACTGGCTCAATATCAACATTCTTTAACTATTGGACAGTATATGAAAATGTCTTAGAGATACCATTCAAGGATAATTTCTTTCTTTTTTTTTTGAACCGGGACCCTTTTCTAGGATTTCAGTGATAAAATAAAAGCATCTCTGACAAAAAAATAAATAAATAAATAAATATGTATATATACAGTATATATATATATACTGTATATATATATATATATACCGGAACTTAAAAAAATATATACAAACAGAGCGTCCCTTTTCAACAATTATTAGTCCTGACTTGTTCTCAATAGTTTTTCTTAATTAATTATACTTTCCCTCCAAAAACACTCCACACTATCAGGTGTTGATAATTTACGTCATTGGGCAAAATGACAACCATTCATTTGGATGCACATTTGGTGCCTTACAATCACCCTTGTTCAAAATTGATTAAAGGTATTTCAAATCATTGTGTTTTTTTAAATTGTTCAAATAAAACCAATCATAAAACACAGGTCAGATCGCCTGAAGTGCTATAAAGGTTGCAAAATTTCGCTTATTATCGAGTTGCCCTTAGACCGCATGAAGAAAGAAGCTGTCGAGGAGAAATTCTTATAATAGAAAACATGTTAATAAAGGAAAATTATTGAGAACATGTCAGGACTAATAATTCTTCTGAAGGGATTTTCTGTGCGTACAGATTTCAAAGTTCTGGCTACGCCACAGAATTAAAGGTTTTACTTTTTAAAACCTCAATCAGTACAGCAGCAAATCAGTGCTTTGAGTAAACTAGGCTTATGCCCTCGGAGGCGATGGCTTGGGGTATATCCCCGAACGCCCCCAATCCTCCGATTCCCCAATCCTTGAATAGACCTTGAATAGACTTTGATTTGAACTTAATTTCAGGTCAATCGGACAAATTGTTCTGAAGATATGGCCAAAATGGTAATTTTCCATCACAAAGCGCCACCTGGTGGCAAAATATTGAACAATACAGGTATGATGTCATCATGTGACACGTTGTGAGGTCATGACCTTGCATTTGCACATAGTATCATGTCAATTGAACAAATGGTTCCAAGGATTTGGCAAATATGGTGAATTTTATGTGACAAAGCTCCACCTTGTGTCAAAATTTTGAAACAAACAGGTATAATGTCATTGTTGGACACATTCTCGGGTCATGACCTTTCATTTGCACTTGATTTGAGGTCAATCGGACAAATATATCCAGCGATATGATAAAAACAGTGATTTTTCATTTTTTGGCCCCTGGTGGCCAATCTAGACATTGTAAATTGTCCAAAATCGAATCAGTTCTTCCTCATTATGATACTTACCTATATGCAAAACATGAAATTTCTAATTCAAATATTACTGAAGTTATCGCGTTAACACATAGGGCGGCGGCGGCGGCGGTCGGGGATATACGCCATTCGGCGTTCGGGGATATAATAATGGCTAAAATATTGACCATAGAGAGCATAAATCAAAGGCACCACATGGTTTGCACCAACAGTCATAATCTAGATTAATTTTTTAACAAGCATGGATCAGACATCATATGCATGCAACACAATGCAATCATTCACTGGAATTAAAGTGAGTTTTTTGAAGTGCATTAGTAAAGCTGAATTCAACAAGTCTCTGTAACAAATCTCTGCAGCACTCCTCTGGTGCGCTTCCTCTGGTCTCAAAGCCTCTCAGTTTGGTCTTTCTCTAATGCAAATTGCATTTTCCCTCTTGGGTGGCCGGGCTGCATTGACAGCACAGAAACCTTGGATCTTCAAAGTACTACATTTTCACAGTGATTCTTGACACAATCAGTTGTGCTTTGCACCAAGCACATTCTACAAAGCAAGTCATTTTGTTCAGACAGCAGAATTTCATTTTGTGCATCAATTATCTCCAAAATTTTATCAGCCAAATCTGCAATGAGTTCAAACCAAGAGAAAGTGGCCAGAACCCTTCTTCACTGGTGGCACGACGATCAGAAACTCACCATAAACCATAAACCATAAACCATAAACTCTGTCCCCTTGAGGAACTTCAGTAGAAAATTTGCCAAAGGGAAATTACTGCAATAGAACAGAGTAAAACTTATCATACTGTATATAACCGCTCCGTGATGTTCATATATTTTAATTCTGCATAATTCATTCGCTTAGTTAAACATAAGCTAAATGAGGAAACAAGGATTTAAAATAGTTGTGATAATTGATATTGCTACTACAATCATCAAGCAATGGAGATGTCATCTGCATACACAAAAATAAGATTCCTACACATTACCGCTTTATCCAGACAGACAGTTACATACAGAGACTTGCTTTGTTTTGTGGGTCAGACAGGAAAAGGCAGTGAAGTTTTTCTTTTTGATTGCTGTAGGCTGTGTCTATTACCTCTCGTAACCATGAAGACCCACAGGAACGGAGCAGCAGTTGACCCGCGCAGAGGAATGCACACCTGAATAGCAATCAAATCAAATGTTATCTGCTGCCTTCGACAGGGCAGTTATAAAGGCACAGCCCTATCATTCAGTTTCCCCTGGAGGAGTGTTCTGAGCAACTGTCAGTGGATGTTGTGGTGACCTGTTAGGCCATCTAATAAATCAAGTTAATCTACCCAAAAGTGGTGCTTTTGGTGTATACAACCCGCGCTAACTGCTGATTACAATTATTTGAAAACTGGTATGCCATTACCAAAATGATAATTTGTTCCTGGATTCCTGGATATAAAATTAATTAGTGGTATTGTACAAGCTGCATGTTTAATTAATTAATTTATGTCATGCTTTATTGATAACCTGCTCAAGTCAGATGCATGTCAAGTTTGCACACATGACTCCCACAAAAACCTGAAGATACCAAACTGACTTGTCTTGGTTGTTCTGGGACTTTATTTCCATATGTTTTGCTCTGTAAACAAAGAAACCAGCGTCCAATCTGAATGACAACTGTGGCTTATAGTTGCTCCTGTTTTCCATTTGTGAACACAATGGCTCTGAAGGGATCATTTCACCTTTAGCTGCAAAGTTCGACGAATGTATTGAGATTGAAATCCCTTTTTCAAGGGAACCCTGGGGGTTGAGGTGGGGAGGGAGAGGGCAATTTGCACAGCCAATTAGATCAGGGGATGATTTGGTGGCAGAAAGACATAGGTTGGGAATTTATCCATGACACCAGGAAACCCCCTACTCTTATCGATGAGTGTCATGGGATCTTTTTAATGACCACAGTGAGTCAGGACAACAGTTTAATGTCTCATTCAGTACTGCACTGGGGATTATTCCACCAGAGGGAAGATCACAACCTACTGGCCACCAACACCTCTTCCAGCAGCAATTTGGTTTTACCAGGTGGTCTCCCATCCAAGTACTAACCAAGCCCACGCCTGCTTAGCTTCAGCCACAGGGCTGGGGCAGATCAAGTAGCGGTAGTGTCATGGTTTGTGAGGTGTGTGTGTTGTTTGGACCTTTCTTTGCGGCCCTCGTCCTGGGACGATATCGAATTCCTGGGCCATCGAATTCTTTACCTGGCTGGTTGATTGAGCTGGGGCGGCACTTCCCCAGAATCTATATAAGCAGGATGTCCAGAATTACAACAGTTTGCCAGTTTTTCTCATTTAAATCTGTCATGGAGATGCTTATTGTAGTATTTTATATATTCTGCATAGTTTTGATTCGCCTCATGCTTTTTAAATATCATAGAGATGAAAAGTTAAATGTGCAAACTTACTGTGATGTCAAACTCGAGTTCTACCCACCTCTCCACAGTGCTTCAACTCTGGTGAAGCGCTATCGAACATAGCCTTGGTTCTGGCACTATGGTCAAGCCTAGTCAGGTTATTTGGTGATACATCCATCACTGTACAATGTGTTTATGGTAAAGAATTTGCATCAGGTTTTTATTTACTGATAATTCATTTATTTGGCAGATTAGACACTCTCATCAATATCACTGATGGGTGAGGGCTATTGAGACCTTTGATGACAAACACAATAAGACGTTTAAAGTTCCCAGAGACAGCAGCACATTTATCATGAAGGTCCAGTCACATTCACTTGATATGGATCTGGTCTGCAGCAGATTCAATGTACTGTATGTTTGATTGTATTAAAATGTGAAAATCTTGGCAATGTTTCTCTTGTGCAGTCAAATCTCGGCTGATTAACTTAAGCATGTGTTGGGGCCAATATTTACTTCAGGTCATCTGAGCCAGCCTCCATTACATGAATGTGGCATTTCAGGGATGTAGATTGAACACAATCCATGAAGACAAAAGGGGCAGTTTTCAGCTCTCATAGGGGTCTATTCTCCCATGCGCTTAAGTCAAAAAAAGCGAGTAGCTACTCGCTTTTCAGCCTACGCGTATTCTCCCCTCGACTTAAGTCTGTGCATTACGCGCCTTGAAGGCACTTACGCGCTTGGGGCGGAACAAGGCCAAAATCGGGGCGTTTCCGGGCGTTTCTCATGCAAATAACACTTACGCGTATTCTCCCCCTGGCTTAAGCGCTTTTTCTGTTAAGCGCTTTTGAGGGCTGTATTAAAGTCAAGCGCCAACATAAGGCTAATGGAATACTGCGTTTGATGTCAGTTATAGGCCGAATTTTAACATTACTATTATTTTATTTAACATGGTGAAGGTTGAGACATTTAATATGTGATTGTTCTTCCTTATTTCTAAACTACATTTCTCAAAGCCATAAAAATTTATCAAACAAAATCATCACATGATATTACGCATCAGCCTCTTCTCCAATCAGTTAAATTACAAACGCAAAACAATTAATTAATATGAGTATACATAAGACCGTCATTCTACCATGCCCTCAAATTCTAAAACCAAATTGCCAGTCCTGCATTTGCTTGCACTCTTGCGTGATTGGGAAAGAGTAAGAGGAGCGCGCCGAGCTTGAAGACGAACACGCATATATCGGCTTCGTTAGGATATCCTGGGGCTAACAAACATCGAGGGCATCCAGCGCTTTCGTCTGGACCGTGCATGACGCAATCATCTCTTTTTGCTCACTTCTGGATGAACAGCTATCCAGCCGCAGCAAAACAAAACAAAACATACCCGTGGTCATCAACGTCAGAACTGCGCTGTCGCTCCTGGCATCTGGAGCGTTCCAGAGAGAGGCTGGTGATGTCACACACATATCACAGGCATCTGTGTCACGGTGTCTGACACAGTTCGTTGACGCTCCAAGTTCTTTTCCGTGCACTTCCACTGTAGAAAGAGTGGATGCCATCCCCTCCTCCTGTGCAGTGAAATGCACAGTGGATGATGGTTGCCCACCCCCTGTTGCGTTTGCACTTCTCCCGTGTGCAGAGAGCCTGGCTTTTACAGCGCCCCGCAAATCTCTCCATTTATGCTTTAAATCAGGGATACTGCGCTTACATCTCCCAATCAAAGCCACATCCAGAATTATTCGTAGCTTAATTCCTCGGATCAGCCTTCAGTGCTCACTTGCCATCCCACACCAACATTTGTGAAATTTGGTTTTCGGCTTTGGCTCGACGTCGCCATCATTGTCTTTATGTTCTATTAACAAATGCGACTGCCCTATATGTTCGCGATCATCTAAAAAGTTGTGATATTCTCATGAGTGAAGAGATTGATTTTCTTATTGAGGATATCTGTATTAACTAACTCGTGTCTTTGTAATTTTTTTTTTACCATTGATAATACCGTGTATTTTAATGTGTGAATAAAGATATTATTTAATAGGATACTCTAGATTGAGCCCTACCCTGGCCAATACCAAAGCACTACCTATTTGTTAATCAATTTTAGCCTATAAAGAATAGCCAACCTGCGAAGAATCATTATCAGTAAATGGGATAATTGATTATAATAAAGTATTAGGCACAAGTTCAAGTGAATGTGTTGTTCAACTCAAATAGGATATGATAGGCTATGGATATGGAATTCCATCATTGCTGAGGCAGTTTCGGGGCGGGGGGATGACCGCGTGCAGTGTAAGAATCCTTGTTAAAGCGTTTCTATGTCCTTTAGTTGACATTGGAGTAGTTTGAGATTTCAAGTGCGCAATTTCTAAATGAGATCATATAAATTGTCTTTGTCATTTTTGTGTGACTATAATGTTCCCTTTGTCTTCTTCCCTGTCTTCCACGGAACAAACAGGCTGGTGTAGGAGGGGCACATTTTCAATGATCTGATTGCGCTGATTGAGAGGCGCTAAATTCTTTATTTATTATTTCATTATCGCGGCAATTTGTTTGTTTGCATAGCTTTAATGCCATGGTGGCTAGAGTAAGAAATAACCAGTGTTTGCCACTAACATGGCAATATCCCCCGCCGCCTCAATTTTATGTGTCCCTACGGACGGACGGGGCCCAATGCTATATCCCCCGCTTCGTGCTAATCGCGTGGCGAGGGATAAATAAAGAGATGTCTGAGTTACTTCTTGTAATTGCTACAGACATACATAGGCCTATAACATTACAGCGGCATATAAAACCTTGTATCTTCAAATTGACAAACTTCACTGGAAAATAAAAAAATAAATATAAAATTAAATGATAATAATAAAATAATAAATAAAGTTTAAAATAATAAAAATGTTTAATTTTGTATGTAAGGATAGTGGACATACGAGTATTTGTTTCTTATCAGTTTGGAGATACAAGGTTTTATCAGCAGGCCCACGATATTCAAATTTAAAGTCTGGTTTGCGTTTTCCATTGACCACAAATGCATTTTCATTGTTAATCAGAAAATCTTTTTCCCATGTTTTCCTGATAGCCATAATCAATGAGCTTTGTACAGAGTCTGCCTCTCTGTTGGATCAGTCACACCTCTTTCATAAGGCCGCCTACATTCTGAAGTTAAGCGCTGTGGGCGTGATCGAAGCGAGTAGGGGAGAATACGCGTAACTCAAAAGTGCTTAATCGCGTAAAAAAGAACTTATGCGCTAATGGGAGAATAGACCCCATAGAGTTTAAATGTATTGGTGTTCTCCTCCGTTCTTTATCAACAGATTCATAATAAATCAAAGCAGTATTATGGATATTTGTCAAAAGGGCAAAATCTACACTAGTTTTTGCAGTAAACATATGTTCAGTATTCTGAATACCGAAGCTTGAACTGCAGTTTTACCTGCGGAAAAAGTCATACTCTCATAAATACAGTCCTCTTCCGTGTGAAGAATTAAAATTCAATCAAAGGCTTTATATTTAGACCATGGTGTGACAACATCTGCTGTAATTGAAGGGTGATAATTAAAGGCTAATACATATATTTCAGGGCAATTTTTAATCCATGCAATGTGAATATGGAGCTTGACGGAAATTCTGATAGGCTCACGGAGTCAAGCTTCGTTAACGTAGGAAGTGCTACCTCCCAGAGCAGGGCTGGGCAATCCTGGTCCTGCACGGCTGGTGTGTATGCGGGTTTTTATTTCTATAAATTACCCTGACTAATTTAGCTAATTGGTTGCAAATGCAAATATAGATTTGTGCAAAGATTCAATCAAAGAAAAATGTTTTATGTAGGGAGACAAAAATAGTCTTTGGTGGTCATTCATGATAATTTAAAGAAATGCGCCTGAAATGTGAGATTTCATAAATAGTTTGGCTAATTTAGATAATGAACTAATTAAAGGCCAGAGGTTGGTGCGAAAACCACGAACAGATACGGCCCTCACTGCCCACCTCTGTCCTAGAGTGACCTGAGTGCATTTGATTGGCATCTGACTTGCTGTCACATGATTGCTTGGCCAATAATATGTCGGCCTTATTTAAGTTTGCCTTCCCAAGTAGCTGTTCCTCAGCGCACAGCTCAACAACCCTCCTCCACCCCAGCTCCACCTGTCTTTTATAGCATGCATCGATTATGTTCTCTTGTTACTAAATTACCATTCAGAACGCAATGTCTCTTTCTTTTAAGGTAATTGTTGCTGTAGGTTCTGTTCTGTGGGGGGGTTTGCTCGTATGTGACCCCCTTTTGCCAATTCAGGAGAGAGGGATGGTTCACTGCTCTTCTCCGAAGCACGTGCCCATCAATACTGCCTCTTTACACTCATTGATTGAATCCTCGCAGGTTCAGAACGAGGGCGGAGACCCATACAAGCTTAGAATCTTCCCGACGAGTGCGCAGTTGGCCAACAGGATGCGCTTGAGCAATGAACAAAGCAACCATTTTATATTTTCCTTTCCCAGCAGTCCCTTCCCAATTTGCATCCCTGTAGCGCAGTGGCCAATTGTGCGCTACTCTGAAAAAGCTGCCGACCACTGCCGGTTGGTACAACCGGGGCTCAAACCTGCGCCGTGATAGTTACTTACTGCTCTGTAATGCAGTGCTTTAACCGAGTGAGCTATCCAGCAACTATATATCCTATAATTTTAATTATTCTGAGACTGTATTAAAGATGAACTTTCACCAAACTATCACTATCATCTGGCAAAGGCCACATTTCAAAAGATCAAAAAAATACCCCATGTGGTTGACCGACATGCATTTTTGTGATGTCACAACTTTTTGATCGGTACATATTTGTCCCTCACTTCTTCTGATCTTGTGATTCAAAGCATAATCTCAAAAAAGATGCATCTTTAAGGTTTTTACACATGGGAAAGTAAGTAGGGCGTAAGTTGAAATGACTAATGATAAAATGGAAAGTAAGTAAGTGTGTGTATTCAATTCCAATTTGGAAAAAGTTAAGACAATATGGAAAATGCAGATTAAAACAGAAAGCAGCAACATCTAAATGACGAGTACAGTTCCAGAACACCCTCCAATTATTTTCATTGTTTTATGACAAATAATTTTTTGGTTCGGAGAATATTGATTCTTTAGATTCAAATGTTCACACTGGCGATTGTGGAACAGAAAACACTGTGCAAACGCCCACATCAAACACTTATCAGTGTTCCCGGATGTTATGCATTTGTCTAGAGCGCCTTGCGACATTGGAAACCGCAGTGCAAAGCACATGGGTCTGGCCTAAGTTTGACATTAGTGTTAGTGTAAGCGGTCACTTTGACTGTTTTGATTCCAAACGATAAAATCTCTCATAATAAATGCCAAACTTGTTCTGTAAGAATATTTTAGAAAATGAAACTCATAAATTGTTTTGAAACCTGCAATATCATTTGAAAATAGGCCATGATTTCTCCCCCGACTAAACGCTTTGTAACCTGTCGTTGCATCACCATCTGGGGGGCAGTTCTGAGACATATTCCACAGCTGTAATTTTCTGGGAATTGGGCTCTGGAGTACAAAACAGGATGTGTGTAACATAAAATTGCGCATATTGTGCTCTAGAAAACATTGTGAAAGATGAAGGTTTCAATTTGCTTTTGCATTATGATAGTTCTCCTGAACAAAATCAGTCGACATTAAACAGCACCTCTTCTTCTATGTACCAGCATCAAACGAGAGTTTAATGAACAAGAACAGAGCGCAAATTTTAAGACCTCAGAGGAATCCGAAAGATCATTGCAGTTAAGCGCACCAAAGAACAGGGGAATGTGTTCACATGTGATCCGTCCCATTGCTGCCTTGACTGGCTGTTAAAAACTTGTGCGCAAACTTTGAGTTAGTTGATGACTGAAGAGGACTAAATATAGAAAGAGAAGAGTCACCAGTAACTAGAAAGAATGTGCAGGGAGACACTGTTGTTGTGACAACAGAAATAACGGTCAGAATAGCTGACTTTGCCATAGCAGGCAGTGTGGATGCTGTTTCAGCAGATGCTGACTCAAGTTATAATTATTATATTTTAAAAGTCAACAGTGAGGAGTTTGCAGAGGATGTGACAGATGACTAAAACAGGATTTACAACACAGGCCAGACATTTCTAAAAGACCAATTTTCCCTGAGGGGGGGGGACTAATTGACATGATTGCGATCAATTTAATTGATTGATACCTGGGCCTTTGATAGAAACTCTAGAGAACACCAAACCCCAAGACCAAAACCTTAAAAAATCATGAACCGGATCGCAAAATTGCCAAACGTGTCAGAACCCGCGGGCCTAGGTGTGGCAAAGCTGAGGGGAAGGCTGGAACAGTCGTGGGGTTTAAGGACAGCTTGTTCTCCACACGCCCCGTCTCATGCCATAGCTTTTGGAGATTGTTTTCTCGCAATGGTTAAAACACAGCTGGTGAACTCTTCGGCTTTGTAGAAAACAAGATGTGTTTGTAAAACACTAATGCCCCCGTATGCCAAGGTCGAGAAGGCAGGATCAAGGTCTAGATCACCTTTCTTCAACGAGAGGAATCGTATACCTAAGTATCAAAGACGTACCACTAACCAGTCAAAAGTTATGGCCAAGGTTAAACTTTTATGAAAATGTCCCGGGCGCCAAGGTCAAGGTCACGAGGTCAAATTTGATGACCTCATCTGAAAGGTCTCGTCAAAAGGGATGCACATGCCAAGTATCAAAGATTTACCACTGACCAATCTAACCTTGACCACAACTTTTAAGTTTTTTTTCACTGCGGACGAACAGACGGACAGACAGACAGACGGACAGGTGAAATACTATATGCCCCCAAAACTTTGCCCCCATTTACGGGGGCATAAAAAAAAACGTAAACAGGTGCTCAACTGGTCCAGAGACAGGGCACTCATTGACCTGCCCGAGTGCAGTTGTGGTGCGCTGGACAGCCTTATATTCTTGTCAAGTCACTCAGATTTTATTTAGTTTTCTACAAGCTAACTACTCTCTGCTTTTCCTTCCGGTGGTTCACTTTATTCTTATTTTTCTTTTTTTTTCTAAGCTTATCTGTGACAGCATTTGTCACTCTGCACATGCAGTGCCCTTCCACTGCGGACTCTCCAACAGTGTCCCATAATACCTTTTATCTCGCACCGGAGTCAAATCTCGCTGGAAGCTGGGTTAGGCAAAACTGAAAGATGCAGGCAGTTAGTGTTTGAGCGACTTTCATCCCTAGGGAAAACAGCTGACTACGAACATTGTGTGGGTTAGTTGGCAGTTATAAATAATAGTGAATTGATCCTAAACCTCATGGAATGATCCTTATATATGCAAAATAAGGCACTTGGGGTAATAATAGCAATCGTCACACTGATTAATTAGGGTTTTTTCAAATTAGGAAAGTTTGAGTATTTCTGTTTTGCAGTTCATACTCCACATTTTGACATGATATCCAATGCTGCGGGAGGCAACACAACATCGTGCACAGACAAGACAGCTTCATAGAAAAAGGAAAATATGACTGTTCCTATGGTCAGCACTGTAAATGCATTCAAACAGCAATACATCTCTGAAAGCTGTGATCTAAGCTTACAGTCGCCTCTATAGTCTCACAAACCAACTGAAAATCAGAAAATGAAAAATAACCCGTAAAAAGTGATGCACTTAAACTGAAACTGTGGATCTTGGAGCCACATTTTATTTTATTTTATTTTTAATGTCAGCAGAGTTCAGTCGAAAAACATATTTTTGAGAAATGTTTAAATGCCAAAAGCTGCAGCCGAGAAACCCGAAAACTAGGTGTGGCAAGAAATCCAGATCTGTGGGGCTGTAGGGAACACTGCATGGCTCTGAATTTCACTCTGGACTGTGCAACTGGAGCATGGATTGTTCATTCTTTTACTCCAATAAAACATTAATTGAGGCAAGATTTACTCTGATGCAAAGTTACTCTGAATTAAAGATAATTCAGTCAGTCAGCCAATGTGTAAACAGTTAATTGAAGTACAAACGTGCAGATAAAATAATAGTTTTGCGTGCAGGCTCCGCCCCTCACACACCCTGCGGCCTACTGACCTTGAGAAGAGGAGAGCAGGGAATGACAGGATGTCCACCTACAGGGGAATTTCAGAGCCCACAGGTGGATTTTGTGGTGGAGGTGGGACGTTAACTAGCAGCAGCAGAGAGTGACAGCAGCAGGCAGAGTAATAGTAGTTGTGTAGTGGTTTATTTCTGAAGTACATGATACATTAAAAGCATAAGTTACTTAAAGGCTTGTGAGAACAGTTATTGTTTGCTGTGCTCCAGTGGTTCATACAAATGACAGAATCAGTACCTACACCGATTGTGTGATATCGGTTTTTCTTTTTCCTGTTGAAGGTAGGATGTAGAACCAAGAAATAAAAATTTATCCCACTGGTGAGAATGCAAGACTAAGAAAAGAACAAATGCAAAATTTGAAGAAAGAGAGGAAAGACACAGCAAAAAAAAAAAAGAATACATCTGGGAATTCATAACAAGAGCACTTAAATACTTGTTTGCATTTCATTTGAGCAGATAATGTTTAAATGGAGGTGTGCTTTTGCAGCAGGGGCTACACAGAAGAGCTTAAATAGCCCCTGCTACAGAGGGGCTGTGGGAGACATGCATGGGAGGGTCTATGAGAATGAGTGCATGACTGCACTAGCCTTGCAAGATTCACCCTGATGATAATAATAATAATAAAAATCATCTTCATCGTCATCATCATCATTTTGCAATTGATTGAACTGCAACACCAGTTTTTTTTTTTTTTGTTATTATTTATTTATTCATTTAGTTACTTTTGTAAGCATGTGAGTGTGATTGACACGCCTGTAGGGTAAGCAGTAGTAACAGTTGTGGTGGTGGCAGCAGTAGGAGTTAAGTGGAAGAAATATTCATTTCAGCACCTTACAGCATCTGCTCCATGATAAGTTCTTGAAAGAATTTTGCACAGAACAACATTCAAATCAAAGACAGGCTCAGCCCCTGAAATTTTATTATATTTTGTGAGTAATGAGGAGTAATGCTTTATATATAATTAGCCTATAAAGGAAAGACACATTTAAATGAAAGTAATGCACCTTTTCAACTGGCATATATTCCCAGCTGTGTTTATTATAATACAGTACAATACACACACGTAACAAACGATCCCATTTCTGGCAGGACCTTAGGCCTGATTCAAACACTGGTGCAGTGCCAGTCAAAGAATTTGGAATCATTGAAAAGTGTTTTTTTTTTTTTTTTATTAAACTGCTGGTACTATTTAATCCTGTATTGATAAATATAAGTAGCAATTTAGCAGCAATTCTGCACGTGGATCTTTCTGTTAATCCATGTCTGTTCCTCCGCTATGTAACATGCTTTAATCCACCAACCAATGAGCTGGCAGGTTAGTAACATTCGGCACAATACGGTAAGGGACATTCTCTGTCATACAGATAAGGTAACCGGATAGTAATACTGCACTCTTGAGGAAAACTGCACTTTCGATTTCTGTGCTTTGAAGCAATGCTTTTAGACAGCGTATCTAAAACCGCAGGGTGTGTGTGTGGAGGAAGTCTGGGGCACTTTGTTTGGTGGCAAGGCGCTTGATAGCTCGTGGTGAGTTGCATTAAAGGTGTCTCTCGGTCCCAAATGGTCAAACAACATCCTCACCGTGCAGACACTGTGCTATAACTCCTTCCACCGCTGCTAAATATAGCGCAATTAGCCTGATGAAGTCTGTCCTTCAACCCCCCCCCCAAATCAGTCTTAGACTCCTGACTTTAAACTGATGCAACTTCCTTCAGCTGCAGTCAACTTTGTTTAACCTCTGTGATCAACTGAATTACAGTCTCTTTCCATGTGGGGAGAAAATAAAGCCTTTTCGGCTGTGCCCTCTCACCACGAGCAAATCAGAGGACAGGGCTTAAAACAAATAGCTTTGTTCTCCACTGCAAAGCCTTTTAGACAAGCAATGCTAAGCTCGATAAAAGTAAAAGTAATTTTTCTCTTTTTTTTTGAATGCAGTAAAGCCTTTCAACTGTGCCAACTATAGATGAGTCCAAAAATGCTGAGGGGAATAAACACAAAATCAAAATTAGATAAATCCAGGCAAACTCAAACAAATAAATAAATAAAGTTGAGGTGTAAATTTTGAAAACAAATAAATTGATAAAGTTAAGGTGTCAGTTTTGAAATTCTTTGTTATACTGCGACAAAAGGGTGTACTATACTGCATTGCAAATGTAGACTTTTTTTTTTACCTGTTCATGCGAAGCATAGCGTACTCCCATGCAAATTTACAGGTTTTATTTCAACCTTGAGAATGGCACAAGGGGACCACCGAGCCTCATGAAATCTAGCAGTTGTTTAAGAAGAAATTTTAGGCGACGTTCTTCTCCCTGCCTCACCCCAAACTCATGCAGCTGCTCCACTGGGTGCCTAAATCAGTCCCTACATCACAGTCTAATTTACTTCCCATTATCACAGTGTCATTGTCTGAATTCAACAATGCTAATAATTGCTCAAAGACACTTTCAATGCCAGTCAGTGGAACTCCTGTCAGATCAATCAATGCCTCCATTTTTTTCAATGTACATTTCTTACAAGTGTAACGATGATTCTGTTTGTGATAAATGGGCTCACAGGCACAAGGATTGACAGTCCTTGAGCCTCTGGGCCCTAATTTGACAACATAAAAGCACTTATTGAAACTTTTTCTCTGGCAATTCTTAAACATGCCACTGTGTTTTGAATTTGCAGTGATGCTGCTCCATGCTACGCAGAAGTGTTTGAAATGTTAACATTGGAGTGCAACCTAAATGCCTATCGGTGTTCTAACTATGCTGACATGATGCTTTTAATTGCACTGACATTTCAAAGCCATAAGAAATGAACAATGATATGATCAAAAAAACAAATTAATGAACAGAAATTAAAAATAATAATAAAAATACAGTGAGGAGATAAAAAATTCAGTTAATAATACATTCTATCACGTGAAGTAGTCAATGCTTGCAACCTAATTTAGCAGAACTTTTCACAAAATCCACAATGCTACAAAATATTAAAAATGGGACGTTTTTAACTGTAATATTCTAGATGTCATAGGGGGTTGGTGTTTCTCGCCACAGCCGATTTCTTGATAAATTCTTCTGCGATGGCATCCAGGTCTTCATTCCTTGGAGGATTCTTGTGACAGTTCGATAAAACAACACAATCCAGTCTCCTTTGCCTCATTATGAACTGCGCATTTATTTTTTTTATTTATTTTTTATTTTTTTTGTGGTGACTGTTTGGGGCTATTGATTTTCAAATGACAAGTCTGTCCATCTTTGCAGTTTGCCTAGTTTGCTGACAATGCTTTCTACTAATAAACAAATTGCCAGGCCTAGACTTTTGCCGCCTTTCCAAGACTGAGCTTCAACGTGATTGGCGACTATCATGGATGGAGGTCGGTTCACCAGGTAATGTGCCATTTATAAGATGTGGGACATTTAAAACAAATACCAAACTGCACTCATGGTATCAAAACAAGGGGCAGACTAAAGTTAATCATTGGTATTTCCCCCACACAACGAATAAATTCATAAGTAATCATACCCCTTTAACATCCCCTTCTCTTTCGACCTCCCCATGGTTCCGTAGCCATTATTTATAGGTTAATAATAAAAGTGAAAATTAAGCAGGGAAAGCTAAGAATGATATGCATTTTTTTGCAAACAGCTTTGCTGGCTGGCACTCAGTCCCATGAAACTACTATGAGCAATTTAATAAGATTTACATTAAAACCTGCTCTGGTTGGGTCAAAACGCAACTGATTTCTTGAGCACAACAATGTTGCACAGCACCAGATGCATTCATTGGCGATTCCCCAATGCGCAGTCCGACTGATTGTGTTGCAAATGCATTTACTGCAGAGCACAAAACTACCAAACTGGGCTAAGGCAATATGTATGCTGTTTGCAGCTGCTGAAGCTACTTATGTTACTGCTACATTTGTTTCTGTTTGTGAACACAAGAAAATAGAATTTATTCATTTGAAAGAAAATAAGACTCAGAAGCTTCATTAGCCTTGAATGTTATTGCAATTCACTAAAAGTAGCAGTCCACTAGAACAGGTCCGAGAATCGCTTGATTGTTCTGTGTGACAGCAGTCACTCATTTAAGGGTCAGCTGTGGTTTCAAGAGGATGGTTGCATTTGCTACTGTATATCAGTACTGAAAAAACACCCCAGCACATTGTGGGAGTACATTGTCAAATGTCACAGTACGAATACAAATTTGAAGCCCAGTCATTTTTATCTAAATTTATTGTGCCCACTGCATTTGCTCAATGAATTACAAAACAAATCAATAGCTTTTCCTCTTCAAAACCAGGACTATGGCTATTTATGACTCTGAGACTGAATACAGTTTGTTGGCTAAATTAGCATCGTTGTTCCACCAGGGGTTAAGAGATGAGGCTACAGTAGATCCGTGAAGAAAATTGGACCCATGAAGTAAAACAAGAGGTACCAAGAGAGTACCCTCATACAGCTGTAATATTCCTAATAATAAATGAATGCTGTAGCAGTAGTGCAAATCAATGTATATTGAATGTTTTCAAGAAGCTTAAAATCAAGACCCACGTGCGTGAGGGATAATTCACAGGAGACTCGCCTCACGCGTGAGGGCTGTGCTGTCATTGAGGTCACTGGTCATGGTTCATGGGTAATCAGGCTAAAACAGCAATGCTTTTGTGTTCTTCACCCTCTTTAAGTTTGTGTGCAACCTTGTATTTGTGTGTGTGTGCGTGTGTGTGTGCGTGCATGTGTGTGTGTGTGTGAGTGTGTGCATGCGTGTGTGTGTGTGTGTGTGTATGTGTGTGTGTGTGTGTGAATGCGCAAGTGTGAACAATTCTGTGTGCTCACGTGTGTGTGTGTGTGTGTGTGTGTGTGTGTCTGGTATATAATGCCTAAACCAGTTAAAATTTAAAATATGGATTATCACTGAAAAGCAAAAACCAACAGAAACCATTTTTAATTGATCTCTATTCTCAATTTTGCATTTAAACTATCTTCTGGAAAAGCTCTCAAAAATCTATGCCAGCTTTCATACAATAAACCAAAATACAAACCACAGCCCCCCGCCCCAGCCCCCATCCTACCTCACCATCACACTCTCCTCTCACAAGCTACAGAATTCCTGGAGACGCTTTCTCTGTTTTTGCCATAAATCATTCAGGGCCCAGACAAGCATTCGTTAACGGTCTTTTATTGCTTACCCAAAGATAAGTTTCGCTTCAGTGGTTTATATTAAATAAAAGGTTTGCTTAATGAAAGAAATGAAAAAGCTTTTAGAACGAGACCAATGACAGTACAGTAGCTAGGCAACAGGGAGTGACATGGGGCACGCAGCGCAATTAACGTCCTCTGCTCTCCACAAACGCTCACATAAAATGCAGGTTCTGGCACAATGTCCAAACACTTCCCCATAAGACCTTAATCTCCTTCTGAGTTAAAGCAATTAGGCATTTAGCATTTGTTGATCAGCTGTTGAAAGGAATATGAAAGGAATTCCTCAGGTCTGACTTGGTTTGAGTAGAATAGTGGTACCATGGAATATTATTCCAACTGAGACTTATCTCTTTTCCTTTGCTCCCTGATGATTCGCTACCAACATCCTGAGATGTGTGCGCAGTCATGCCACTCCAAATGAATATTTGAGTTCTTTTGTCTCGCCGTCTTTTCCAAATTGAATAAGAATATACCCCAACTCTGAGTAACACTCAAATGTGTTTATCATGCAAACTGTCTGAGCCATTGCTACAGGAGGGGGATCAGTAGTGTCTGACTTCAGCTGGGGAAAAAGCAATGAATTTATGAGGCATTTATATTGACCCCAAAAACCCTGAGTGTTTTCGAGTATGCAGAAAGCCTCTTGATACGAAAAAAAAAAAAAGAAAAAAGAAAAATTAGGCAGCAGTTCAAAGAGAGGCAGGGCAGCCTTAGATTTGTAATTTCAAACTTGAATACACACCAAATAAATAAATAAATAAATACAAATTCGTTTGCAGCTTAACAGCAACTAAAATTCAGCACTGGCACCTCATTAACAGCATTTCTGTTGCACTCTGGCTGAAATTGGCCTAATTACAGGGGCGCAGCAGAGTCCAGATCACGTTAAGGTACAGAGTTAGCGACGGGCACATGGTTGGAAGAAAAAAAGATTTAAGGATCTTGGAAGGATAATCTGGGTAAAACTTTTTTTCAGCTACTCTTAAGCTGCAAAAACTGGAAAGATTACAATATAGATCAGACAAATAATTTAAAAAATAATCTAAAAAAGGTATAAGCTATATATTTTTTCTTTCTCTCTTGTCTCTCATGCCTTCTGTGGCCAACAAATCTGAAATGCAGGTTTTTGTCTCTGCTCGAGAAAATGGTAAAGCTGTTGAACACAAAAACATTTTTAAAAATCCCAGGTAGTTTGTAAATTCACATATTCTGGCACTTTAATCAATGAGCTCCTGAGCTCAAGACCTGGCTAAATTTGAGTCATGTTCTCATTACAAGGATGTGTTTGCTTATACATACTCATCAAACTTAATTTACCTCAAATTTCAAGTTAGTATGATTGTATAATTATGCAACATTTTAGGTCAGACTTATTCTGTTGTTACAAGCATATTGTTTAGAAAATGTGCTGGTCAAAAATAATGCCTTCAGGATGTTTTATAAATAAAAATGGCCGCTATTTGTATTCTATAAAGGTTTTAGGGGCAGGGCTGGATAGTTGTGGAATGTCATGTGGTGGTTTCTGAGATGCCAAGTATCTCTTAAAGCTCCCTGTGTGAAATTACAAAATAATAATAATAATAATAATAATAACAAATAAATAAAAATATAAATATATAAAAAAATAAAACTGTAAATATATAACCCTGTGCTGAATGTTTAGATACATCAAAAACTTCAAATAGAGAGAAATAAACTGATAAGCCCGGAGGCTAACATGAGCCTGTTCCTCTCTAAGGAGCATCAATACAGGTTTAAATGATCAGTGATCTGCCCAGAGTTGAGTCCATTTTATTTGAGGGACTGTTGACATATGGAAGCAGTGCTGTGGCCATTGTCAAAGCACTATACTGTTATTGCTACTCTAGGGTCAGTAGATCATTGTAATAGATTGATGGGAGACAGTAGCGCCCCACTGTGTCAACTAGTACTCCTTTGGACTGCTTAAATCAGGTTTTATGATGTGGCAACGATATGGTTACGATCTAGTGAAAGGTCTATGGTTACGGTCCGGTAAAGGTAAGGGCTTGGTTATGGTTTTGTTAAGGTTCGGGTCGGCAGTTTGGTTAAGGTTAGGGCAATGGTAATAATTACTACAGCTGCCAGGGGACATCTGTCACTTTAGCGTTGATATGTTGTCAGCACAATCAATCGAAGACAACAACCTTCTCTAGTTTCAGGTAGGTACAGTTGTGCCCTATTTTCCTATACCTATAAGGCTAATCGCAGAAGGTAGCGCCTATTTAATGGTCTGTTGACAGTCAAATCGGCTGATAGAGAAGAGGCAGATGATGGTGTTTGGGCTTTTTAGTTTAATTTTCTGTTAATTTTTTAAGGTGTTTTACTAATGCAGATGATTCATAGAAAACATAGTTTTTTATGATCACTAATTCTATACACTTACCAACTGTATATTTCCGGAACAATGTGAAGATATTTGAAGCCATTTGTGCTCTCTGTCTTCTTGGGGCTGCTTGCGACAATCTCTTCAGACACGGGTCAGATTCAATCCGCCATCTAAGCGCACGGCCATGAGTCACAAGCTGCTCGTTTACCGACTCTGCAAGCAGCCAACAATGAGTCTGTTCATTGAAAGGAACTGCAAATATACGTGTGGTGATGTGGTGTCTTTCAAGCGCAAAACTGATGCTTTTCCTCTTTGCTCGAGTCCCTTTTGTTGCGCGGAGAGCCCAGCATCATCACAATAAGCCCTCTGAATTGATTGCCCTCTTTCGGCTCTGTGGAAATATTTTCTTTCATTTGACAGCAGGACGCGTTATCGTCCGATGATTGAGAGGTGAATTAATTACTGAGAGAAATACCAGGCTTGGTAATTCAAAACAGTTGTGATTAACATAAAATTGATGGTCAAATTACCATGCAAGTGAGCTGTGTTCACATTGTGCGGCAGCTGAGCAATGCCAGACTGACCTGTATTGTGGAGAAGGTGAGACCTTGACCATCTCTCAGTAGCTTTCCATTCAATCTCATCCAGTACTTTATCAGCTCCATCCAGCCCGTGTGAACTTAAGTAAGGCTACTGCTGTGGCACTGTTCCTGTTTCTCGTGCAATAAAGAGATGTGCACGACAGACTAAAGAGCAAAACACTAGAATATGGACAAGTCATCTACTTATAGTCTCTGTATAAAACAATCTGCAGAAAAAGAGTGCAGTAAACAACACTAAAAGAGTACAATATCTCGCATCTGAACATGATGGAGATGGAAACCAGTGTTGTCCCACTGACTCTTTGGAAACAGGTTGACCAGTGTGCGCTATTCATCTTACAATACATTTACAAGAACATTCCTCTCAATATTATACATTTGTCAATTTTTGATACTGACTAATGAAATGAAATGTGTTATATGTTAATATATGTTAATAATAAAGTTATGCATTATTATTAGCAGGCCTGACACCTATTGCTTTAGAACTGATACGGTGTTACATTGCATTTATACAAATATAAAAACTTTACCAACGGTCACAGCAGTGTAATTTTAAATATAAGCACAAGAAAGTACATACATTATCTGTTCACATTTCGGAGAAGAACCAATCAAGGTGAAAGGCCCAGACGGCGCCTAATCAGGTCTGCCGGTTTGGTTATTAGTCTGGGAAATGGATCTGGTCTTGTTTGTCCCTTTAGCGATGGGAAAGCGGCATTGATCAGTACTGTTAGGCGCTTTTTTTAGACATTGCTTCAAAGAAGTGTCAATGTGTCGGCAACTGTTGTCACGGAACACCGTTCAGCATGCTGGGAAATGTGTTGACGTGACCATTCTGATATCATTGTTATTTCTAAAGCACAAAGCTAGCGGTAAATGTCCAAACAGAGCGAAGTTCAAATCTTTAATCGTGAAAACTCTGCTTGTGCATGTATTGTAGCAGTGTCTATTAGTGTTTTTGTGTCTGATGCAACACGTTGACTAGTAAAAACTTGTGAAATAATCTGTAAAAGCTGTGAAAAGTCTTATTTTGCAAGTGCCTCATATGTGTCAGTTTTTTTTTTCATACATTTTTATTTTTCAGACATTTTCTCACTCTCAAGAACAGTTACACATGGGAGCTTTCCTGTGAAAAAAATTCTAATGTTTGTGATCCAGTCATTTTCATTTTGGCAAACAAATACACTTCCACCCGTCCAGTGTTTCCTACATAACAAACAAGCCATTTCTGGCGACGGCCTGCAGAGGACTGTGAATGTGTTACCAGCGAAGAGTTAAATCTCGGTTGATGCCATAATTAGCTGATGATTATGCCTGGCAAATTTTCTGTTTAGTCGGTGTGTGGTCGCAAGTATGTGTGTGTGTGTATGTGTGTACTTGCCTCTGTGCATGAGTTTGTATGCATATGATTGCTTTATTGGTCGTACATTCCAGCAGCATTATAATACTATCATAGACGATGAAGCAAAAGAAAGCTTTTCGAAGAATAATCTCAAACTCTACACACAGGGTGACCTGGTTTTCATTATTCTAACTGCAAATACATTGCACAGGCCACTGAAAATGTTAGCGCGAGCAGCGGCACAGACCAAAGGAAGCATCACATCTGAATGAGCTGCAGTATTTTCGGGATACGACTGCAGGTGGAGCTCAGAGCATCAGCTTCAGCTTGAAGTGATTAGAGGGTGTGACTGAAACCGAAGTTGAAATTGGATGGAAGCAAAAGCTCTATCCAAGGAACCTTTTAATGAATGATCCACATTTAGCAGAGCCATCTCACATTATTTGTTTATACACAGGCTCTGCTCTGACTCTCAAGCTGCTAGTTGCGCAATATTCTATTCTGCCTGTTGGATCATTCAAAATCTACGGTTTACGCACCCTGCAGTTGACTGGCGAGCCATCCAGGGTGTGTTCCTGTGTTGCGCCCATAGTCAGCTGGGATTGGCTGTAGCTCCCCCATGACCCTACTGGGGAAGAGGCAGCTTACATAATGGATGGATGGATGGATGGATGGATATTGAAATATTCTCACTTTTCTCTTGAATTCAGTGGAGTTCTCCAAATGTACCATTTCTCCTCACTGGTTAAAGTGGCTATTTTCAAAAATGCTGTTCTATATTTCACCAATGCTGCCCATGAATCTGCAAGGAAACATTATTTATATGAATGACACATTCATCACTGAGAGCAGATGATTTAACATTTTGATGCAGCCTTTAATTTGTACATCATGTCATCTTTCAGAGTATACCCACTGATTAATCTCCAGCCTGGTAATTCATGCGGAAACTCAAAATTTTGTGTGACTTGAGGCATTATGAAGATCAGAGATTACTGGTAAACCTTTGAGATGTGCAGCATTTTGCTTTGCGATCTACATGTTGATAAAACAAACCATTTTAATGTTCTCGTACAGAACACGCCATTACTGAGTGATTCAATTTCTGTCCTCATTATGACTGAATAGATATGTCACCCGGCACATTTAATATGCTGAATAATACTGAACATGTTTAATGTGCTGAATTTATCAGAAACCATTCATTGTAGGAGGTTCAGCTCTGTTATTTTGAAATGTGTCAGTACTTAGCCCAGATCAGTGCAAGAACTGGCCCTCTGAGACCAGCAAAGACCTCCTTTTTGATTTCTTACTTGCTTTTGTTGCATTAAACTGTTAAATCAGTGATGCTGTTTATACCTAATGTAAAATCTGGGAAACGATTTCAGTGTTTGATTATGTTTTATGTTCTATACGGTCGTCTGGATCGATTGCTTTGCCCAGATTGTCTTGTTTTGGGATTAGCTGGACCAGTTTTTTCCTACTGATGCAGTAAATGTTATTGACCAGCAATGTAGTCCATATACCTTTACTGGTACTGCACTGAGTTATTGCACTTTTTAAATATACACACATTCTGCAGTTTTATTTTTTTCCATGAAAAATCATAAACACAGAATTTCAGAACATAGGTTTGACACCCATTTGACCCATTCACACCACACAATGGTCTCAGAAGAAAACAGGATCATTACAATTCATGTAAGATCCATAATGTCTGGAAGGTTTAAACATGTATTCATCCCATTATTTCTTATTGCATTTGCATGCGTGTGCCTGTGTGTGTGTTTGTCTTAAATTCACATGACTCACGCAACTGATATATTTCCCCTCTTCGGGGATCAGAATCCATTCTTAGTTTGTTTAAAATGGCTAATAAAGTAAAGTTGTTCATCCAAATGTAAATAAAATGTTTTACCTGTTGCTCATTTTGTGTATTACTATATTACAGTATTACTGTTGTCTTGCTGGTCACTTAATATAATTTAATGTATATAACTAATGATGTTACTGATGACCAAAGGATAGGGATATGAGGTCTGTGATTGGTTAGAAGGAATTGCTCAGCCAAGCTGGCTCAGATGTATTCTCACGAGAAAAGCAAATAAAATGCACAGCAAACTAACAATAAAAGTTTTACTGAAATCAGACAATGAAAGTATGATGAGTAAAAACTATATTATTCTGCAAGGCAAGAGATTCCTTGATTCAATCGAATGTCAGGTTCTACCCTCTCATACCTGAGCCGACCCGGACTCTCCCAGGCTGTTGCTTCTCAGAGAGAGTAGTATTAGTGTCAGGAGGTGTCATCTCAGGGAGGCCCAGTCCCCGATTCTGTCACAGAAAAAAGAGGAAAAAAATGTTCCCATGTCGTCTTTCTACAAAGCCAGGGCAGGAGGTGCGACACCTCATCTAACGTGAGGAGAAATAGAAGCCAAAACACAGAGCTTGTTTATCTCGCACACCTCTCTGCTTTGCATTCGCTCGGACAGCTCACCGCAGCTCAGGTGAAATAGTTTTGAATCATAAGGTGTTGTTTGAAGCCCCTCCCCTGCAGTTCTTCCATCGTTGCCGAGGACAGGTGGGTTATTAAATTCTGACCCTTCATCTCCAGCTCTGACTCCTGAGGAATACGGCCCTCCACCTGTACCAGCGCCGCACCATGTTCCAAAATTCTGGGGCCGTTCAAACAGGAGACACATCTGTTTTTCAACTCGTTGTTTTTATTTATCTACTGATGGTAACATGTGCTTGAAGCGTGTCTTTTACCTCATGTTCTCACCACAGTGTTTAAACGCTGAGCGTTTGTGTTATGAAGATGGAGTGCTGTAATAGCAACGTTTTGATGGTTCTCCTTTTCTCCCTGCTTTTGAAAGACATGCGTGTTTTGTTGCGTCTCATGTTTGTCGCACGCAAGCTCGTTTTCTGTGTAAACGGCTCCACGCTGCAACAAACGCGTTCTCGTGAAAAAAAAAAAGGTGCTCCGTGCCATGACATCTGTGTGAATTAGTGGCTAAAAGCTCACTCTGTTGTGTGATTGGTTGTATAATAAATGTATGATTTATCACGGCATTCAGGCTAACATGTGCGAACATCATTGCTTCCCACATGGAGGGCTGGAAATCATTTTCTACTCCGAGAAACTGTGGGCTCCAGTGAAATGGGACACAGTCCGTAACGCCCACATTGCCAGAGAATTCTGCGAAGTCATGAAATTCTTTGATCCTCAAGTGGCAGAAATTTAACAAACTGCTCGGCAACCACTGAAAACGCATCTGCAGCATTGCACACGGCTCTGTCTGACGGCTGGGTGCCCAGAGAAGTGCTCTGCGCTGCTGTTAGAGATGCTGCAGCGAAGCAGCGGAGATCAATGTTTCCGCAAATCGGGCATAATCACATGAGAACATGCCCTCCCCTTAACCCTTTCAGTGCCGTGGGCAACTATAGTTGCCCAATGATGTAAGATATCAAAGTCAGATGCTGTTGAAAAGCTATCATGGGGCAACTTGTTTAAAAGAGCTCCCCTACGGAAGGTCTTTTAAACAAGTTGGTGCATGATAGGATTTCAACAGCTCAGAATAACCATATTTTTAATTCCTTGAAAATATATTCAGCGCTCAAAGGGTTAATGATCCCTTAAAAACAGGCGCAAGCATTTTAATCAGTTTCAAAATGATAATATTTTTAGCGTCCTGATGGTATTGAATGTGTAATTCTTTGGCTCATTGCACGGAGCTTGGTTGCTGCATACAGTTGGAGTTGGCTGCATGTCAACCTCACTGAATAGCTGTCTTTACTGCCTCTCATAACTTACGCTTCTCCCATGACATCTCCTTGCAACAGCTGTATGTACAGTACGCCATCATCCTGATACTCAAAACAATCTTGGCTATAACAGTAATTGTGTGCATTACATGTGCTCGGTTGGATCCACAGCATTGTAATAATGCTGATTTCCTGCAGCCTCATGCGACTGTGCGATTTCTCACATGGATGGGATTACATGTTCACACCCATTGCCAGATATCGTCAGTATTCCCACTGCCTTCTGTCATTCTGTATTGTTCTTTCAAATGTCAAACTTTATTTAATCATAAAAGCAGGGCAGTCTCACTTCTTTTGATTTGTTCCAAACAGGGTTACCATTCCCAAACGCTTTGTTGCTAACTAAGTTAGCTTTGGTTCAAACTATGCAAGTTGCTATGTTGAGAGAAGAATGCAAGTTGCTAACATAGTTAGTGAGAAAACCTTTGGGAAAGGCACCCCAGACTGGGGAAGGTAGCAGAGAACTGAACAGGAAACGTTGAGAGGATGTTGCACCCTTTACTGTACAAGGCATATTAATCAAGAGACAGGCTGCATCTGACGATCACAAATCTCACCATTATTAATATTCATAATGTAGAATTTCCCTGAGTCAAACCACATATGAATGGAATGAGCAGCTGTAGCTTTTTAATTAATTGATTAAAACGTCTCCAATGATTCTCGAGTACTTTAATATTAATATAAATATATGTACATTTTAAATATGTAGTTTTAGACATAAAAATTCGCTCATCGCTAATATTTTCAATTGCTCACAGAGAATCTGGGATTCTCTTTAATCATTTTTCAGTGATTTCAGTATCACTCTCTAGATACTGACTGAACTCTACCGAGCATGATTTTTTTTTTTTTTTTTTCGCTCTGAAATTATTTAAAAAGTTCTGACGGAAGGCTCGGCTTTGCGAACCTTTGACGGGATTCAGTCCTTTTTCTTCTGAACCTTTATCTTAGATCTCCTTTTGAATTCAAACTAAGCCTTGTCTATCAGAAATGAAGTTTTTTTTTTTAACTGATAAAAATCTGTTCCTTCTTGCCCCGATGAAGCAGTTTATCCTTGTCAGACAACCGAAAGCAAACTTTCCTGGCATCTCTTCCAAGACAGCAGCGCAGAGAGGATATGGGGTCGTTTTCTTATTGCTGAATCACTGAAAGCCTAGATGCTGAATAAAAAGCACATACCTATATTTGAACTCTCCACAGCATGAGAAATTAATTACAGAAAATGTTTTGTGAAGTAAATCTAACGCTCATTTTCTTAATTGTGATTCTAGAGTAAACGTGCAGGTTTACAGTACACTGTGCTGAATAGTTCCAGAAACATCAAATGGTGTCCATATGTAAGAAATCACCCATTTGAGTCTTCACATGTGTAACTAATGAGGATCTTGAAAAGGAGCCGTGAAAAATAAGCCTATCTGCCTACCCATGAAATTCAGAAGCCCAGCTTTTTCAAACACCAGCCATTCAGTCATGTTCTGTTCTAGGCCATTTGAAAACCAAACTCACTTTTGTCACAGTAATGATACTACATGGGGTGTTAAATGCCATGAAATCAATTTTTATGGCCTTGACTGTGACTATTCCTGTCAATGATGCATTACTGGCATGACTGGTGATGATCCTAAGTCGAAAGACGGGCGTTTATCAATTTACTAGTTGAACCACAAATGCTGAGATGAGCTTTTTTTGTGCCTACAGTCCAGTGGAATATAATTCCAGCAGCTGGCCGGTACAACGGTCACTGGCCTAGATGCTCAGTTATGTCTGTTGTAAATTTTAACTTTCATATGAGGGTGTTACGTGCTTTATGTCATGGGGAGTGTGGGGAGGGTTCAACTCTGCTACTGTACTCGTGAATTTGAAGAGTTTGTTACCAAAACGCAATATATCCGTTTAACTCATTTTGAGTAAATCAGCTTTTTCTATGTTGGTGCATATTGCATGCGATAGATAAAACAAACATTGACCATAAAAAATACAAATTATAATAAGAATTTCTAAAAACAGATTATTGCATCGTGTGTACGAAGCACAGGGCTATCGCTCTATGGTACTATCTTAATTTTTGTAATTTCGCCAGTTATTGCTTTTTGGAAACAAACTCTTCATTTAAACACCCTGGATAAATGGATAAACCATTTTATCCACGGAATTATTCTAGATTTTTCCCACAGCCCTCCACAAATTTTTCATTTTTCATTTTCTTGTCTGAGGGCTGTGATGTAGAGAAACCTGCCAATGCCCTTGGGGTGTGGAGATGGGAAATGATTTTTGAAAGGAAAGGCTGATTTAAATCTATTCTATAATTATAATCCTCAAAAAGAAGTTGCCTTAATCTTTTTCTTTTTCCTAAACTGAGGGCCAAAAACAAAAAAAAAAGTTAGTGGATCAAAGTCCTGAGATTAAACGGCGATACTTAGATACGCAACATCTCTGCGCAGATTGCAATCATTCTTTGAAGAAATAACATTTCATTACTCCTCATCAACAAAATCAACAACAACAAAAACCTTTGAAGAATTAATGTGTTTTTTGCCGCTTATCTGTTTTCTGCTCCGGATAGCATGAACCCTTATGCATTATTTTTCTCCAGAATCACAATTTTGTCCCAATGCTTTGAATAAGCCACCGATTATTCCAAACGGCTGCATTGATGTTCAAAACATTATGACTGGTTAAATTCAGAAGAGGTATATTCTGCAAACCTATGTTTATACTCTTATTTCATTCGCCATATGGGTCCCACTTATGAAATCTTATACACTTATGAAACTTTGACCATTATTTCCTGTAAAATCTAGAGGCCATCTGGGATCGCCCCAGCGGTAACAGCAATCCTGGTATTGTTTTCAGTATAGCAGTTCTCGTGGTGATGTAGTATTGATGACATAAAGTCCGTGGCTACAGAATGGCGCTGTGGTTTTTTGATAAAATGTGCCTCATCTACTGCGGTTGAGGTCTTATCTGGGCTGCATCCAAATTTTCTGAAATAGGCAGCTTTTTGGTTTCCTGTCCACTTTTACTTAAAGTGCCTCATTATGTGACTTTTCACTGATCATTATTGTTATCTTGACCGAGACGAAAAAAAGTTTTAAATGCATCATTGTTAAAAAAAAACTTGAGTCGCTCATGCTTGCCGTTTCTGCTGTACCTGTTTCTGAAATGCTCCACTGAAAGTCCTGCCCCCGCCCTCCTGAAAACTCCAGTGTGCTGTGATTGGTCAACTTGATCACTCACTTGTGATTGGTCCCCCCCCCCCCCCCGCCTATCAGGGGTCACACCATTATTTCTTTCACTTTAGAAACAAATACCGGTTAAGCCTTGCGGGCGAAACCCACTTGATTCTAGGGCATACCAAACTATCTACGCGGCGCAAAAATTCAAATGGTGACATCATCAACTCATGAAAAAAACAGCCAGAAGCGATTGGGGCGTGTCAGTCAGCTCTGGAGCAGTGAGTTTTGCAGCAGAGAGAGCTTCTTCTGGAGGTGACTTTGAGTTGTTTTCCGACACGGACCTTTTAAATGCACATAAAAACGATATGATTCATGCTATTAAATTAAAATTATGAAAAA
Organism: Gymnothorax reevesii; assembly: GCA_029721435.1. Lineage (NCBI taxonomy): Eukaryota > Metazoa > Chordata > Actinopteri > Anguilliformes > Muraenidae > Gymnothorax > Gymnothorax reevesii. The sequence continues at coordinate 66,671,060 of CM056587.1, read as the reverse complement.
CCATAATAGGGGCACTTTAAAATCACAAGAAAATATCACATTGGTGAAGAGGAAGTTGCAGGGAGATTTATTTTAATGGTACCTCATGCATTTTTATGAGAAAAATAAGATGTCCATTCTTTCAATATGTCATTCACTTGACAGCAAAGATAGCCTTCGGAATTTATTGGTGAACATCAATTATCAATGCAGTTTCTCATCACTACAGTTGGAGAGGATTGCGGTCCAGATTCAATTTTCCTTTCTTCCAAAGCTAGTCCTGTCATGGTTTGGGAGGTTGCTGCCTGCTGTGCATTTTCTTCTCCACCTGACGATCCTCCTCTCTGGTCAGGTGTTGAATGCTAATTGTATGCAGCTGTGGAGAGACTATTTAAGAAGCTCTTCTACCGCTGTTCGGCACTTTTGTGTCACTCTTGCAAGGACTACTAAGCCCTTAGCACTTAGTTTGAGGAAACTTCATGAAAGAGTTTAGGATTTGGTGTTTGTCCGTCCTATTTAATGTTGCCCGTCCGATTTATCGTTGTGTTTGTCAGAGTATATTTTCTGTCCCGCAGAAGGTCTTGGAGCACTGTCTTTGCTCGCAGACCTCTGTCGGTTCGCTCCTGTTCAAGCAGAAGGGAGTGGTTACTCTATCTCTTTTATGAGACAGCTCTTATTTTTCTGGGAGGGTTTTCCCCCCCTTTCTCTGGGTTGTTTTTTGTCAGCAGAATCATTGGGGAGTTAACCTCTTTTTTTCTGTTACCGTGTCTCCTTTCGTCGTCACTCAGGTTTCGAGGGTGGCTTTTAGAAACCCTATCCTCCGTCGGGTTTGGGGCTCCGTCCCATCCCCCTATCACAGTCCTGTGTTTCCTTGTTGAAATGAAGCAATTAAGAAGCGAATTGCCCCCTTTCATTCATGTTATGGACAATTCAACGCTACTTGTCATGGCTACCAGCCAAACTATTTACACTTCATGTCCATTTGCAAGGAAGTTTCCTAGCTTTTCAGAAAATTCGGATGCAGCCTTTGTTTATGTTGCGAAGACAGGTGGTCATATCACTTAAAATTGTATCAATGGATTCCAGACCACACCAAATATAGTAGTTAACAATATTTATTGAATTGAATAAGCATGGGAATTTGTGCTTATAAAGGACAAAGTAGAGTCGAGTAGGTGGAGACCAGTGCAGGACAATGGGAAGCCCCAGGCAACGAGAGTCGCGTCTCTTCTTGGAGTCATAAAGGGACTTTTAAGTCCCCTGGGGTTCCTATTGCATGATAGGGTGAGAGATGAATAGAAGGGAATAGGAAGGAGGGACGTTGAACAAAACAGAAAATGACTGTAGAATGAAGATGGTATAAATAGGCTTGCTGGTTTGAAATGACATTTTTATGTGTGGTCTGGTTCCCTAAACTATGTTTGCAACTCCATTAACCTCTTTCTGCAGATGTAGACGCTCGCGTCTATAGATATGCGAATTAAAGCACTTAGTTACAGTACTCGACCACGAGATGCAACGCCTGGAACAGCTATTGAATATTCACAAGCAGGCAGAGATGAAACGCGATGTAGAGTATGGAGAAGTTCCCTCCAATCCCTGTGTTTCAGGAGTTGCATGAATTAAACTCCTCAGCTAAGCCTGATGTGCAAACTGGTCAATATCCTTGCCCATAGTATTGATCCAGTGGTTTTAAAAAATTATCACTTGCGACAGAAAAAAACTACTCCGTAGCAACCATTTTAGCTACAGTGAGCCAACAGTATTCCAGTTAGTGGTTAGAAAAATACGTTTTGTGAAGCAAAAAATCCGACAAAGTATTGATTCTCTCACATTCTACTGTCAATTACAGTCATCACATACAAAATATGCGTAGGTCCCTCCCATGGATTAATATTCCTCCATTGACAAATTCAGTGCTCCCTTCTATCCACCCAAGTACTGGTGTCGATAGCCAGTCACACAATTATATACTCAGATTCATCTGCGTAACTCTACAGTTATAGTTCACGCCCTCGTGAAGCTTCCCCGGTAACGATGTATTGATAGACTCGTTTCTTATCCAATTCCCGAGTGTTTAAACTTTCCTCAATAACTGAAATACATCGATCGGACAATAAGAATAGGATACAAACCTAAGCGTAAAAGTAAGGTTGGTTGTGTTCTATGAATGTTGGCCATGGTTGCGCTGCCGATAATGATGCGATATCAAAGAAACAAAGACACTTGGAACCGGCCTGAAGTGTTCAGTTTCATTTACGAGATACATGCTGTATGGACGCAGTCAATGGGAGTTATTCCGAATGAAACAGTACTGGAGGGTTCCTTCTACCCGATACATCTGTCCCTGGAGGTGGGCATCAATGAAGAAAACAGGTTATACTTCTACTGTTTACATTTTGCTCAATATGGCTTTTTGCTGTAGAATTTATACCGCGTTTAAAGACATCGAATGCCGAGGTTTTCGTTTCTCCAAATGCATGCAGCCCACGCACGTCAGTAGATCCCTCGGTACGTTTATTACACCATTCTGTTGAATATGGAGGTATATGGCATTTGATTTTTCCTGAAAGTGACATTTTTGTTCTGCTAAAATAAGTTGTATTTCAGAATTCATATATTACTGAGTTAATGAGTTTTTACCCTTATAAGGTGTAAGGTTATAAGCTCGAATGTGAGAGCAGTTAGCTTTTCATTGCAGCGTGAATGTTATAGCTGTTTAATCAGCACTTTATTTAATGTTTGGGGGACTTCGAAGAAAAATGGACAATATTGTTAACTTTATTATGGAGAAAAGGCATGTTTTGTGTTTGGAGAGGTTACTGGTGAAACTCAACCAGAAAATCATCAGTTCATGCTGAATTTCATGCCCCAAAATTTAATGTGTGTGAAATATATGATTAATGTATGATTTGACAGTAAACCATTTTGATGGATCTCAGACTTTGAGGAGACACCTGGATAGCTGTCTAATTTGGGTTATCTAGAATGTAATGTTCATGATAAATTGTACTAGTGGTCAAGAATTTTATGATCCCAGAAATGTATAGATTAAAGCCCCAGCAGTTTTTCATTTGTCAGTATTATTATTATTATTTTTTTGCTATTTCAATGGTGAATTCTCATGAAGATTTTTTATGTTTGCAGCCTCTTTTCTCCACCAAAATCATAAAAATAAACTAAATATGATGGGAGTCTAAATGCTTTAAGTGTCTAACCTCAATTGAGCCAAAGTTTTGCTGTCTGTGAAGCTGCAATCTTGAATTATAAAGCCCTAAATCAGGCAACACCTGAAAAGCCAGATTTGGCTTCTGCGCAAAGGGGTTAAAAAAGCCTAAATTATTAATTTAATATATAATTCCAGTGTAGCCATTGATCCTTTTGTTTTTGAAATATAAAAAGTGAAGGAATGATTACCTCAGTAATTGATGTTACTTCTTTGAATCGTTTCATTATACACTGGAATCATTACATGGTAAAGATGTGAGCTAACAAGTAAGGAACTCGCCACTTATTAAAACTGTAGCATCATGCTGTCAGATGTTGTGATACAGTTCATTAGTTCTAATATTTGGGCAAGAGAGTACCTAAACATGATGCGGACACTATATAAGGATTTGGGTTTATGAAAGTGACGCTAGGCACCCAACCAGACAAGTAGGGTTAAAATAACGTGTTCCCTGACTTCGTACTCAGACAACACCCATCTTCAAACTCATTCTTCCTTCTTCATTGCAACTACTCAGGTGTAATGTTCAATGACATTTTTAAAGGTCGCAATGCTGTTGCACTCACAAGAATCAACCATAAACACACACACGCACACACACGCGTACACACACACACACACACCTATGTTCATACAATGTTCTATAAGGACCTGCAAAAATACTCAAAACAGCTTTTGTGGAAGTTTTATTGCAGTTTTGGAGTAGTTTTGCTATAGTTTTCCCTGATGACACTTTACAGACACACACACGCACGTACACGCACACACACACACACGCACAGATCAACTGAAAACAACACCAGTATCGCTACTGCAGCTTTTAATGAATCAATATTCAGTGTGAAGACCTACCGACTTAATGCAGTTTGTTGCTAAGCTGCAAGTTCCATTTCTGACAAGCAGTCTCTTAGATTTTTATGGATCTTGTCTTTCATTATTTTATATTTGGGTTTAGAAATTATTTTAATTATTTTCTTCTACTTGGATTTCAATGATTCAGCAGATTCTTGTAGTTTGATTAGTTTCATTATCACTGAATGTTATTCAGTCAACTGCGGCATCATTTATTACGGCCTAAACCACCATCTTCCCCTTATACATGCACTGTAATGCTTAATAGTGGTGCACTTTATAGAAAATATAAATATAGTATCGCGGGAAACAACGCTTGAATGTCTTGTCCTCCAGCACTGCGGTGGTTCAGCTGAATACCCACGGATGCGTGCTCTGTTTGAAGCTACTGTATACAAAATCCTCTCCTACTCACAAATCAATAGTATAAATGCACTTGGCTGCTTAGGGTCAATGTCGGAACTTGGGAACTGCCAATCATATTTAATGCTTCAGAATGTATTTTTTGTGCAGTTTGGCCTGGAGGTATTACATTTTCTGGCTTGAAAAAGCAAATGATGCAGATGGCAGCGTCCCGTAATATTCTTACCCAACATTGAATTGAAAATGCTGATAAGACCACCAGAGGGATGTATGCACTGATTCAAGCTGAGTGTCTACTGTACACAGAGTAAATGTCATCTTAAAAAAAAAAAAAAAAAAAAAACATAATCTGCGCTCCTGTACTGCCTCAGCTCTGGTAATGTTTTTGCCTGCTGCTGTGCTGCATCAGTCTCTGCTGCCGCAAGTTACATTGCCAGCTATTGCAGCCCTATGCAAGTAAACATCTTAACTGCACCCAAATATCCACCTGTGGGTTTGAATATTCTACCAGGGGTGATGTCCTGGCAGTCTCTGATTTCTTCTTCTTGAGTAGAGTAGGCCAAAGGGAGTGACAGGGGCAGAGCCGACATAAAGCTGTTGCACCAATGCGCTCATATTGCAATGAACTATTTACATACAAGTTAGCTGACTGAAAAATAATTTCTCCCTTTCATGAAATTTTCATAATAAACCAAGATAATGTGGCTTTTAGAATGAAAATAGTCCCTCAAATTGTAAAGAGCATCAAACAAAGAAAAATTTCAGCACCTCAAAATTCTGCAATTGCAATTTAGGTTGAAAACTAGCACTGTGGGGCTCATGGGTAAGTTGTAAAGCTATTGTTATTGTAAATTAGGAAATGCACCAATCAGCCAGAACAGTTGAGCAACCGGCCTAAAATTGTGTAGGTCCCTAATCCTGTCGTAAAAATGCCAGTCAAACTGATGTCCGCTCAAATTCTCAGACCCAGCGTTTCCCAGCTGAGCATTTCCCTGAATATCACACTCCCTTCGCCAGCTTGTCTTCTTCCCACAGTGCATCTCTTCCGAAGAGATGGACCTGGTCACTTGGTCCAGTGAGTCCTGTTTTTTTTTTTTTTAACGTCATGTGAATTGGCTGGGTGTGTGCACACATGATGTAAAACAAAAAAACAGGACTCAGTGGACCAAGTGACCTTCTTCAATCGCTCCAAGGTCCAGTTCTAGTTCCGAAGCTCATAAGCCCATTCTAGGGCTTCTGCTCTGGAGCTTCACAGAGCAGAAAGCAATGCACTGTGTGTTGTGACATAAACCTTATTTAAATATCAATGAAATTCTCTGACTTGTGCGACAGTGGCCTCTCTGATGGTTCGGACCAGACAGATTGGCCTTCGTTGCTCTATTGCATCGCCCAACATCCTTTTGCTAATTCGTGGTTTGTCCTTCCTTGGACCACTGTCTTTAGGTCCTCATCACTGCTGAATGGGAGCACCCCAGACGTATTTCCGCTCATGAGATGTTTGCGCACTTTCCATAGTCTGTCTGCAGACCTTGATATGCACCGCTGTTAAAAGATAATCGATTTCATTTGTTTCATCTCTGAGTGATTCTAATATTTTAGCTGATCAGTGTATGCCGGGTCACTGGGGAAAGCTTTACCCCTTGCTATTGCCTAAATTAAGTGGACTGGATCAATCAATATTTTACAGTTCCATGCAAGAGTTTTTTTAGTTGTCTCAAGTAGTTTCCTTGTGACTGCTGAATAAGGAAAATTGTGAATGATCAAATTGTGAAAATTTGTCTTGGATTGTAAGCAAGTGCAGTTGTTTGATCCGGGGCCTTTGTCTCAGCAGGTTCCTCTGGTAATGGAAACATCACGTGGCTGACTGTCTAGTTCCCCACGGACCTAGATGTTTCTAGACTGCTCCATCAAACTCTCAAACCTTATTTATTCCCTGACATTGAGGTGGATTCCGATATCTAAGTTACAAAGCAGGCAAAATGAGCGCTTATGCAGGCCAGGTAATTAATGCGAAGAGGAGTTAGGGCATCCATCATGCAGTTCACTGAGGTCTGACAGTTTCTGCTGCGTAAGCTCCTAAACAGGGGGAGGGAATATTTATCATGTTTTTGTTCTGCAAGTTCCTCATAATAGGCCTTAATTTGAAAACTTGAACGCAGACGGCAAACAGAAGTGCCGACAGTGTTGCTGACTAAAAAAACTAGGCGTGTGTAATTCAATTACGGTAATAACATGACGGGACGTAATAGCGCAACTGTGGCGCTGTTGTCAAACTGGTAAGTCTAAGACAGATTAATTACTTGCTGGTGTGGTGGGGCTTTTCTCAATTTTGGCCAATCCGATCAGCCGCTGTCATTCCCTTTAAAGTCAATGCATTTATGCCATATATATATGGCATATGATCAGGCACCTTGCTTGCATTACTGCAGCATACCTCAAAATTAATGAGCAGTTTAATGTTACAAGACAAAGAGGGAAGAAAAACTTGCACATTTTTTATCAATCAGGGTCATTTTACCCTTTGAGTGCTAAATACATTTTCAAGGACTTAAAAATGTAGTTATCTTGAGCTGTTGAAAACCTATCAAGTGGCTGCTTGTTAAGCTCTTTTAAACAAGTTGCCACATGATAGGTTTTCAACAGCGTCTGATTTTACATCCCACGGTGCTGAAGGGTTAAACTATCTACAAAATAGCTCTCATCGTATTAAAAAAGGGTGCGACTGAGGTCAATTATTTGTACTTCCCCCATACAAACAAAATATTAATGTGTAAACAACGCCCCTTCACCCCTTTCCTTCCCATTATACCCCAAAATGTTTTCATAGGAATCATTAATACATTAGCCCACATAAAGATTGTGAAGGCGATTAATATGCCATTTTTAACGAATGAAATTGTGAGTAATGTACCATCACTTGTGTTGCTGACACATGAAAATAATGCTCATTATCTTCTACTGTCTTCAAATGTTGTGCTTTAATGTTGTGATGTGTCTCAGAGCATGTGCTCTGGCTTTTTCAGCCTCCCCCCCCACCACCCCATCATCAGACCAATGACCACATCGTTTTTCGACTTCTGTGTTCTCACTCCCGCCCTCCCACAGTCATTAGGTCTGCTTTTCCCATCTTGATTGTCAAATACCTCCACGGAGGACCCTGAGACAGGATATCAAAAGATGCTGAATGAGTCCAGGCCTTGTAATAAAGGAAGTACATTTGTTACTTGCTAGAGGAAATTGCCAAGGGCCAAGAGTGACCCGGAGTGAAGACAGGGATTGAGGCAGAGAGATGGAAGTTTCTACACAGGGGCCCCTCTCATCCACCGCGACATATGGCTGGCGGTTTCTCCGTCATGTCTGTGCATACATTACACAGAGATTAGATAAGGCAGTGGCTAGATATATGAGAAGTGGAGCATGTACCGGAGAGCAGGCAGAGAGGTCTGACTGGCTGATGCAGAGAGCAGGGAAACTGGAATAACACTGATCCCCTGAGGAACACCGCTAACTGCCAACAGCAAGAGTGTCATCTATTTCTCCCCCTGACTCTGTAAACACACAGCCGAGGGAACAGATGCAGAAAGCTGGCTGTAAGGACCAAATTTCCTCACGATATTTTACTCAAAGGTAATTATCTCCCTTTTGTAATGGATGTTAAAATCAAAGTATCTTTTCTACATCTGCAAAGTGTTACATTTTCAAGGGTGGCTATTTGTTTGTACAATTAAGTCAGAAGGTGACATCAAACACAGTGATTATAATGCATAATTAATATTTCAAATTTTTTACTGTTTAATAAGGTGAAAGCCTGATGTGAAATACAATATGCATTTTACTGTCTCTACATATTATATATGTGTTTGATCTTCAGGGCAGAGTAATTATTCAAATTCCATATGCCAGAATTATTTTAAGAACATCATGTCGTGGTGAAAAGGACGCCAGCGAACTGTTTTGTCAGAAGAAAAGCCAGCTTTTTTGAGTTGTCAAGTTTGGCCTTGTATGAATCCTGGGGGGGTTAACTTCTGTTGCAACGGAGTTCGTGCATCTTCTTATTTGGCCCAATTTTGAGCAACGTCTTCACTGTCTATTTGAATATTGGGCAGAAGACCTTGCGATGACCGAATTTCTTAATTGAGGCTTTTTTTTTTCACATCTTCAGGTACACTGATGCAACAATTATTGGGCACATGTAATGAATATATCCACATTGGCTCATAAATGCTTTAAAAAATAGTTTTCAGTAAGCACGTCTGCAAATTATTTCTGTATCTACAAATACAAGTTAAGACTTAACAGCAAGACACCACCAAGTGACATTGAGAATGTGTAACATGAACATGTCTTCATGGGCAAAGGAAGTGGTCGGTAGACTGGCCTGCCTGCAGTCCAGACCTGCCCCTCAATGAAAATGTGTGGAGCTTTAAGAAGCACAAAATCCAACTGCAGAGACCATGGACTGCAGGCAATGAAGAAAAGGATAAATTCCCCAGTCAGAACTGCTACAATTACCGCTTTATTTTTGTGCCTTTGAAAATGGAAATGCATGTGAAGGTAAAACGATGCTAAATTTCATCTGCTGAAATAAATATTTATTGCCAGCACCCGGTTTTGCAGTTTCACACTCTGGAATTCTTTTGGAAGTCTTTTGCCTCGCAATGCAATGAACAGCATATTAGCAGGTGTCACTGCATAAATCTAGCACCTTGCGAGTATTGTATCATAGACTTCGTCAGCATTTCGACTTGCCCAATCCACCTTTTAATGCAAATGGTTTTGCTCAATGGTCGTTTCACGGGACTGAATCCCAGCCTGCCAAACTGTTTGCAAATAAATGCATATTGTTCATTCCATTTTTTTTAAATCCTTTTTGTTCTTCCTTGCTTTTTGTACCTTATGAATAATGCCTTCAAAAAGGTGGTGGGGTCTATTGGGAAGGCGAGGGTTAATGGGGCATTTTTGCACGAGAATTCTTTCTTTTATGTGAGGCGAAACACAGATGATAAACGTCAGTCTCTTTTTTGTTGAAATACCATGAGTGACTTTTTGTTTGTGGTTACATGGGCCTCATCTTTTCATACAAAATGGATGACCTTTTGAATCAATCTGTATCCTCCCAAACCCCTCCAAACTCTGCGGGGGGGGGGGGAGGGGGGAGGGGGGAGGGGGGGGTGTAGAGGCATCTTTTTCTGTGCTGCTGTGAGACGCTCACTGTTAAATGCCCCCGCTCCAGTGGGTCTGGTCTCCTGCCAGCTTGATGCTAGTTTCTTCTTTCGTCTTCGACTCACATGATTGAACTGCTAACTTTATTTGAGTGTGGTTCTCAGAGGACCAAAGAGGGCTGCAGCAACAGAAGTTAGATGCTTGTTCATCACCTGAAAATATTGCCGGTTTGCTATGGCATTAATATGCTAGTTTTGAATGGAATGAATGAAGTTGATCAGATTGGTCTTAATGGAACCAAACCCCCTACCTCATCCATTGGTAATTAATCAATCTTTGACTAAGACTTTTAAAAACAGCGCCACAGTTGCGCTACCACCTCCTGTCACAAAATTATCTGAATGGCGCTAGACATGCTTGGTTTTGACCGGCGATGCAATTCACACGTGCATTTACTAGCTGCATTTAGGCTGTCAAATTAGTGTCTTTTGCGTCCCAAAGTGTCTAAGTGAAAGGACAGTTATCCGCTAAGCTTTGGAACAGGACTAGAAATTGGCAATAAAACTAAAGCAGGAAAATATTTGTCTGCCACTTTTAATCTCTCTGCATGGGCCATGGGAGATGCAGGAATTAGGCAGAATATGAGAATGAGGACACCGACAGTAAACCTGAATTCCACTGGAACACAGGAGGTGAACAGTTTACAGACACTATGCGGTATAAACTAAAACCACAACTTAGGGGAAATGCAATTTCTAGATATTTCAACTGTGTTCCATATAAGATCAGTTTTATCAATGAAATTTACATTTAAAGGAGACCTTTTTTGTTATATTCCAAATTTATATTTTGATCTTGGACTCCCTTGGAGTAATCCTGATAGTTCAAAGTCCAAAACAATGTCCTTATTTAGCTCATACTGCCATCCTCAAAAAACCCCATTTGTAGTTTATTGTAGTCTCCTGACTGAAACGCCTCATTGGGGTGGCTCTTCCGCTTTGGCCCCCACTCCCCGTGTGCCCACTTTCTTCTGACTGGCCAGCTCTGTGGAGGGCGGATCTAGGCGGGACGAGGCAGCAGAACGCAGTTTTCCTGATCTGCCTCCAGAGGAATCGACGGGAATATTCTGCAATCTACCGCAGTACATGTGCGTAGATCTAATGACATTGACTTGTTCTAATAAATGTAACAGCGAAAGTGGAGGATGCAGTGCGAAAGTCTGGCATCTCAAGCTGAAATTTGCTATTGGCTACAGTTTGCTAAGGCAACAGTGGTGAGTATAGCGGTTTTTCTACTGTATAGCTAGGATGCAGGGAAAGCTAGAATCCACCCTATATAGACACATTTGTAGAACGGGTCGACAAGCCCAAGTGTAGCCTGGAGACCGTAGAAATCCGGTGGGTCTGAGTTTAGAGGGAAACATGGACAGTGAGGAGCAGCTGAAAATGGACCAACAGCTTATGGACTGCTTCGGTGTGTGTTATAAGGACCTGCTGGTTTGTGTGAATAGCTGTGGTGTGTCCTTAGCATGGAGAAATGAACAGCTTCTGTGCTGGTATACAGTACGACGGAGGGGCGAAAGCTCCAGGCTAAACAACCTTTTCGGAAATTGCCTGTGGTAATGGGTTACTCGTTGTGTGGGAATTACCTGCTTTTCCTCGCAGAAAATGGGTGAGTTATGGATATTGCGCGAGAGCTAGAAAGAGCTCTGGTTATGTCATGAACATAATACAGGTTTTACAGACCGTAAATTCTGTTTGCGTGAACCGTTACTTATGTGGAGCAAGCAAATCGATCACTTTTACAGGAACAAATTTACTATTGTTTGTTATACTGGACACTTTATAGCCTGTGCGCTTGCCTATTCCTTTCACCGGTAGTATCAGAGAGCTTGCCCAGACATTGGAGATGTATCAGGCTGACCCCGGTCATGGATAAGTAAAGCGATCGTTTCACAAGCGCCCAAAAAACGCACCCCAAGCTTTGCAAAATCTACGTCTGGTCTAACTGCAGCCCAACTCAGCAGACACATACAGGACCTCTTCGTTTAGCTTCAACTGTAGTGGCTACAATAAGGCAACGCTATGATGAAACTGTCACGTTGATGCTTACCGATGTAACACAAGCATACCAATCATAATCGCAGCATATCAGTTTACCAGAAGGATTTTTAATTTGCAGAGCATGCAAACTAACATGCAGTAGCTGACAAGCAGTCATGACTTTGAATGTAATCTGTCGCACGAAAAATTTCTTTTGCGTCCGGTGTGAAAGCTGCCTAACGCGCCCATAACGCCTATATTCCCGTCTTTGCATTGATTTTGAATGTAGCTAATCTGTCCCGCAAAAAATTTGTTTCATGTCCGGGGTGAAAGCAGCTTGACATGCCCATAATGTGCATTCGTGTCTTTGCATTGACTTTGAATATAGGCTAATCTGTCCTGCAAAAAATTTGTTTCATATCTGATATGAAAGCTGCTGTATGGATACTACGCAATAGATAGAGAGAGCTCGGTTATGTTATGAATATAATACAGGTTTTGCAGACCATACGTTCCGGTAGCGCGGACAAGTTGCTTATGTGGAGCCAGTGAATTGATCACTTCTACAGGAAAAAATTACCTATTTAATCTCCGCCTTTTTGGCTTTTTATTAGCAACTACAATTTCTACAGGGGGATGAAATTATGTAAAGGTAGTGCAGAGAAACCATTTGTAAACCGTTAGAGCTTCTGCGTTTCGCATTGCTTTTATGGTAGCAACAGAGAGCTTGCCCAGACATCTGTAAAGTGTCTGGCTGATCCTGGTCATGGATAAGTGAAGCGATCACTAACTGTAGTGGCTACAATCAGGCAACGTTATGATGAAACTGCCACATTGATGCTTACTGAAGTAACACAAGCATACCGATCAGAATTGAAGCACTGATTACTAAAACCCCACAAGTCAAGTCAAGTGTGACTTATGGGGTTTTAGTAATAGGTGCTTCAATTACTGCATATAAGTTAACCAGGAGCATTTTTAATTAGCACGGCACGCAAAGTTACATGCAGTAGCTGGCAACAGAGCGGTCATAACCACAGAGACAAATGCTTGCGATACAGGTTTTACAGACAGCGAGTTCTGTTACTGTGAACAGTTGTACCAAACATCCAAATTACAAACAAGTATTAAAAGTTAGCTTCAAATGAGGTTTATGTTCACACACCTTCTGTAGAATTTCCCTGGATATCGGTCTTGCATATTTAGGACACAAACATTGGCAACAGTAACTTGGCTACGTTAGTCGCTGTGCTACAGCCACAATCAACTGGCTATCACGTCAGGTTGGCTTATGCAGTAAAGGCAACTTACAGCTTCTGTATCTGTGAGTCACGGGCAGTCTCGACCGACACAGGCTTTATCTTCAGATAGTTTACAAAGCCTGTGTTTGAGGCCAGTTGTTAGTGCTAACTATCGCTAGCGGTCCTGCTAGCCACCTGTAACACATTAGCTTCACTTGCATTATTTGCTAATATATATTTAATTACAGCTCGTGGTTCCAAGTGCGTGATCGATGTAGCTGCTTCAGGTTTGAGAAGCAGCTGAAAGGCTTATCCTGTGTCAAATTATCCTTTATTGATAAGGCTGTCTTTGTTGAAATGCTGAGCACAAACAGCTAATGTTCCCTTTGGCCGTGGCTGTTTGCTGCCAGCAAACAAAAAAAGCTACCCACTGATTTCTAGTAGCATCCTCTTTTGGAAGAAAAATTAAAGCTCTGATGACTTGACTTGTGGGGTTTTAGTAAAGTCAAGTGTGACTTATGGGGTTTTAGTAATAGGTCCTTCAATTGGTGTTTTTCTTCGCGTCCAAAAGTAAACAGACAAGCTGCTTTGGGAGAGATACTGACAAAACTGCACCTCAAATGATCTGCGGTTCTTCTTTTGTATTTCCAAAAGTGTTGATGCTACTAAGGCATAGTATGATCTGCCGTTGTTAGTTCCTGCTAGAATAGTTTCCGGTGTGGGCAAGTCCAGCGCCGTGATTGGCTCTGGCTTGGTCTGTTCTAATTGGATGGCACAACCTGACGTCAAGTTTTGACCAGATCTCGCAAAGATCTCGGGAGGAGCTGTTCAGAGAGGAACTCACATTCAAGAAATTACGCTCTTGGATCACAGCAAAACCCCTGTATCTTATATTTAGAAACTTTTCAGAGGTTGAGTATGGATAACTAACATTGTAACATTACTAATATGTTTTGAAAGAAGGATCGGCATAATAGGTCCCCTTTAACTTTCGTTCTGCGATATGGCAACAGCCATAAAGGCCAAAGAGCAAAGCCTGGGTCTGATTATACTGTATTTGGATTGCATATCTCAAAAACTCATGCATTATGTGAAATTATTGTTCATTGTTTTAAACATTTATTGTCCTAGTGAGCAATTGTAATTGAACTTGTTACTTAAGAGCCTGATTAATTTTATTATTCCGATTAAAGAGACTAAGCATAGAATAACACTTGGATACCAATTATCTCTGACAATTATTGACACCCTAAGTGAGGACTGTTGAGATGACCAAGTCTTTATCGGTCTGTACTATTTAAGTTATAGCATATTACAGTCCTCAACTCCAAAATGGCTGCTGAAAGTTGTTAAAAGAAAAGGTGACGTATCACAGTGGAAAACATGTTCTTGTCCAAATTTTACTCGCAGGAACCAGAAATAGAGGAGGTACGTATTGGCAAACACTTTGAAATTGGTCAGCTGAAATATTATCTTATTTTTGAACTGCTTTCAATCAAGTTTCAACCTTTACAGAATTTTGATTACATTTATTCGGTCAAGAAGATTGTGAGGAGACTAGCCAAGTTTATCGTTGGATACTAGTTTCTACCAGGGAGGGAATAACTAACGTAATATGATGTTAAAAAGCTGATTATGATTTATGGAAAAATTGCACGAGAACCTGGGCAGTGGGACTGTAATGCTTCTGCAGCAGAGCAGCGATCTCGTTTCCTGGCTCAGATCAATGAAATTGATGGGTGGGCTCAGTTCTGTCTTATGCACATACCTTTACACATACTTATATTTTCCAGGAATAATACTCTTGTAAAGTATGTGTGTGTGTGTGTGTGTATGTGGGTGTGTGTGTGTTGGTGTATGCGTGTGCATGTGTGTGTGCATGCGTGGGCCTGTTTTTTGGTGCCGAAGCCAATCTATGCTGGTTTGTGCGCGCACCAAGTAATGCATAACCTGTATTGGGACAGGTGTCAGTAGTCTAAAATGACAGCCGCAAAAATGAACACTGGCCAGTTATGCAGGATGGGTAACCTGGGCTGCACACAGTGCTGTGATAAGAAGCAGTGGATGACATCATCAGCTCTAGGGGAAGCAGTTCAATCTGTACTCCTTTGAATCGTTAACAGAGAGTTTGATGAGCATTGTGAGGAGGGTGTGAGCAAGAATAATTCAGGGCAGGCATCTCGTTTTCAAAGTCTATTTACAAGTAAAACAATAACAGGTATGCAGCCAAAAAAGTGTCTGATTTATGGACAAAAACATTTAAAGTAATTAATTCAATTCTTAGATTTTAGAACAATGAATTAATAATAATAATAATAATAATAATAATAATTAATTGACCAAATTAGTCTGGCAGTAATTTATCTCAGATATTTAGAACCAGTTGACATAATGTTTTCAATAAATCTTACGGTGCTCTCTTTTGACAGTGGATATAAACTGTAGTTTAAAAAAAATCAGGCTAATTGAGAATTTTCAGTGACTTACATCTTAGTTTGGAAGTTACTCTTCTTCTGAGTTGGAGTACAGCCAGTGCAGCGTGCCAGGTCATATCATAGGATACAGTGCTGTAAAAAAGTATTTTCCCCCTCCCTCATTTTTAAAAAAAATTATATTTTTGCTTATTTGTCATATTTAAATGTTTCAGATCATCCAACTAATTGTCCTATAATACAAAGACAACATGAGTAAATACAAAATGCAGCTTTGAAATGATCATTCCATTTATTGATGGTGAAGACTTAATTAAAACCTATATCACCCATGTGAGAAAAATAATTGCCCCCATAAACTTAATAACTGGTTGTGCCACCCTTAGCGGCAACAACTGCAAACAAACATACAAGATTACCAGCAGTTAGTCTTTTACATTGTCGCCGAGGAACTTTCGGGGTGCAGAATTGTTTTATTCCATCCACACTGGAGGGTTTTCGAGCATGAACTACTCGTTTATCGACAACCATTATCAACCCTTATACAGTCAAACTAAAATTGAACCAATGGTAATAAATAAAGGCCAGGATATTATTTTTAGTTTTATGTAATTGTATGAATTTTAAGGCTAAATTCATAGCCTTGTATGAAGACTTCAAGACCAAAAAATACAGGTATATCATTTTTCAATGCCCAGTTTTCAAACGAATTAATTCTGAAAAAAAAAAAAAAGCTAAACCTTAAACCACACAATAATACACCCTGTACAATAGTTTATTTTATTGGCCCCTTCATTTTTTTAGAATCAGCCCCTGAACCCAAAGTTTGCGCTCAGCTAGCAGCAGTAATTCAGTTTGCTTCTGATATGTGTTTGTCTGCTCAGTTCTCTATTCTGCTGTGCAGGGATAGTATCGAGAAGGACCTCTCTGATAACTTATTGATTACCGCCTTTATTTTCTAAAGTCATTCAAAGGCGCCTTTCTACCTGTCACTCAGCCTCGGCAGGTGATGGCAAGAGAGGTGCTCTACTGTTCTTGAACAAATAACCGTCAGACAAGTGACCCGCCCTCCAGTAAAGGAAAGGACCTGCATCGGTCACGCACAGCCGCGGCTGAAACACAGATTACAGACCCTGATTCTCACCACCTCTCCCATCCTGCTGATCAAATACCATACATCAAATGTGCCATCATCAGTGTGATATGGACGACGGACTCCCAAGAGATAATGTCATAAGCGGAATCGTAGTACACAAGAAAAGGAGATTTATTCGCTGATAAAGAACTTAACTGATAATTCAGAAGTGCTCTTTCATTCTGACTTCGCCATGATTTCTCAGGAATTATGTCAAAGTAGTGATTTTGCCATGTATACAAAACAACTTTATATTTGGGAAGATAAACACTCGGCCCTCCCTTTGACTAATTGCAAGAAGGAAATTACCACTCACAAATTAATTAATCTAGTCAATTAAATTTCAGTACTTTTATACGCAACTGGAGAGCAATGTCATGCTGACAACAAGCACGATGATGATATGCAGTCTTCTAAAGCTGGTTTTTACTCAACACCTGATATTGAGTTTAATTTGTTTCATAGGACTTGTGGCCAAATGGTCTCGTCTGTCACCCGCTGTCAAGGGAGTGTGACCCTAAAAATTCAAAGGTATTTCCACTGTATATAAAAGAGGATTTAAAAATGGTTGTGTTCATGCCCCCATTATGAGTACAGTCCTGAATGATGGGCACAAAATAATAACAACCATATTAAATGAAATAAATGCATGAAAGACAATTGATGCTATGAATGAACAGAAAACTAGCTACAGTCCTCTTCAGAATTAATGACATCCCTGGTAAGATGAGTTGAAAGAGTTCTAAAAATTTCATCTTAGGGTGAATTAGCGAGTTTTCCCGTCAAAGACCTTGGCCCAGATTTCAGTACACTTGACCCTGAAGTCCAGTTCATATGATAAGTGTGAACGCAAGTGTACCACACTTGGGCACAATTTGCGAGTCCACTTGAGAAAGGTGGTCTGGGATACGGTTTATGTGTACTCGTACCAAGCGTGAAAGTGACTGTGCCTAAACAAGGAAGTGGACTGCTATGTGACGTCTTAACCATTCGATTGCCTCTATCAAACAAACATGGCCACGGAAGGATCTCTCTGGTCCAACAGAGACACTTAATGCTGTTTTGGACCTTACAGATGAATGCTTGTGGGATCTTCTAAAATAATAGAAACAGGCAGAGTCTGAAGATGAACATCATTATCTACTTTAGCACTAGGTTCTTCCCTCTTCTTCTTTGCATATATCTGCGAAGCACAAACCAACTAGGTGCACACCGCCCCCCTTCTGATAAATTCTGTATCAGAATTTTTCCAAGCGAAAGGTGTATTCGGGTGCATTCGGGCAGTGAGGGGGGACGATCATTGCACACAACAGTCCAAAACAATCGTACCTGATGTGAAAGCATCTTTGGCCAAGTTTAGGTCAGGAGACTGAGAGCCTCAGCAGAAGATTCATTTTGCGTCCGTGTCACCATTTTTGAATGTATAAGTTTTGGATCATTGCCCTGCTGGTAGACCCAGCCAAGACTCAGTTTTTGTTTCTTGGCAAAGGCAGCTATAAATTTCCCTGGTTTTTCATGGAGTTCATGATATGATGTATCCTAGAAGGTTCTTGGGGCCTTGAGAAGAAAAACAGCCCTAAACATCAAGGAACCGACTCAGCTTCTGAAAAGAACCACAGGATCAGGTTCCTCTCCGCATAACCATGATTCTTTATACAACAAACCCACCATTGGTACCAATCATGTCCCATTCTATTTAGCAGAGTCCATGAATTTCTGTTTGTGGTTCCATGACAGAAAGGGCTTTGTTTTTTCTGGTATGCTTTCCAAATTATATGCTGGCATGAAGGTGTGATCTTTGTAGTTTTGAAGACATGGTGGCCATATGGTGCTACTTTTCCTCTACTTTTTTCCTAAGAGACATTTTTTTTGCCACTCGTACCTCATGTCAGGCTCTTGGACTCTTTGTCCCTAGAGTTTTTGTCCCCGAATTTTTCTTCCCCAGACTCTTTGTCCCTGGATGTTTTATCCCCAACAATGCTTTGCCCTCTTCCTGTAGTGTAACACTATCCCCAACCCTAACCTTAACCCTAAACTTAACCCTTCTAATAGTCCTCAGGGACGAAAAGTGCAGGGACAAAAAATTTGGGGGCAGAGAGTCATGTAACCCTCCTGACTGTGCAGGCTGGAAAAATTAATCCACAAAGACGTGTTCAGGAACAGGCAGCTGAATTTTAGCATTAGTGACCACGCCGGTACAGGAAGATCTACTGATTCCTGCTCTCTCACCAACGACTTACATGACCAAACGGCTCAAAAAACAAGATGTTTCCTTTTATTTCTACCGCAGTGATAAATGAATAAGGGTTTCGCTTCAGTGTCACCACATATTTGTACCCCAGTGAAACAGATTACTGCTTGAAAGTTCCTGATGAACTGAATAAAGTTCAAAATAAATGAAAAACTTTTTTTCCAGTACATCTTGTTCATTAGAATTTCTTGGAGAGGCAATAAATTTGGCTTTCTTAGAAATAATAAAAATGTGAAAAAATACATTCCTTGATGGATTTTTTTTCCTTTGAATAAATTCACTTTTATACAAATTCACAATGAAAATCATTTATCATTTTTCAAACGTGAGATTTAACAAATCAATCAAAATGTGAATTTTCTCTTTTTTAATATTTGGTTTTTATTATTTACTGCTTTTACTTGTCATTATCAGGGCCCCAAGAATTGAAGTAAAAAGTGCAAATGTTGATCAGTAAGGTGTCAAATTAAAAGAAATAAAAAAGCTATTTTTAAGCATTTAGCAGTGTAACACTCTTATGAGCCATACATATTAAGCGCCATATGCCTTTTTCACCCTAGTCATTTGTTTCAAATCAGAGGGCCTTTTTTTTGGGAAAACACTCCCTGCTTAGACAGGAGTATGAAAATGACCTTTGAAAGACTGCAGTAGATTTCAGTTTGAGTTAGTAAGAATGCACATGCATTTGCGACAGCAGATTTCTCTTCACAAAGTCTCCTGTCAAAGTACAGACAAACCTTAGTCTCTCCAGGTTTCTAATTTTATTATTTAGCTGGACACCTAATGTTGCCTGTTGACTTTGATAGGCAGATTTATTTGTGAACTGACCAAGGTGATCTTTAAAATGCCATCTGTCGACTCATCGCCTATCTGAGACATCTTTGAATAGATAATTAGATCCCTTGTGACATCCTAATTTTAGTAACACATCTATCATGTGTCACGTCCGCATGCCTTTATTTTGAGAAAAATGAGAAAATGGGATGATAAATGTGAAACAAGCTGTAAGGACAAACTAAAGTCTGAATAATGACACTATAACTTATTGAGCAGCCATATTAAATCGACAATTACTAATTGTAAAGTGTGATGAGCCTTGCTCCTGAGCCACAAGAGGACCATAAGGTACAGTGTCTATCACTATTTATATTTATGAAAAGAAAACTGTTGGACTGTTTCAGTCAAATCTGTGCCGCTTCCCTTGACCGCTCCACACAACTCCCCATTCCTGCTCCTGTATTAATTTTTTTCCCATTCTTTCGCAAATAACGGTTCATTTAACCCCTTCTCTTCCAGCGCCTTCCTCTGCTCCCGCAGTTCCACATCACTTCTAACCTGCACCTGCTCCTGTACCTACACCTTATTATCCACTCAACCCTGCTCCTGTATCTACACCTTATTATACACCCAACCCTGCTCCTGTATCTACACCTTATTATACACCCAACCCTGCTCCTGTATCTACACCTTATCATCCACTCAACCCTGCTCCTGTATCTACACCTTATTATACACCCAACCCTGCTCCTGTATCTACACCTCATCATACACCCAACCCTGCTCCTGTATCTACACCTCATCATACACCCAACCCTACTCCTGTATCTACACCTCATCATACACCCAACCCTGCTCCTGTATCTACACCTCATCATTCACCCAACCATGCTCCTGTTTCTACATCTCATCATACACCCAACCCTGCTCCTGTATCTACACCTCATCATACACCCAACCCTGCTCCTGTATCTATACCTCATCATACACCCAACCCTGCTCCTGTATCTACACCTCATCATACACCCAACCCTGCTTCTGTATCTCCACCACATCATACCCCCCACCCTGCTCCTGTATCTACACCTCATCATACACCCAATCCTGCTCCTGTATCTACACCTCATCATACACCCAACCCTGCTCCTGTATCTACACCTCATCATACACCCAGCCCTGCTCCTGTATCTACACCTCATCATACACCCAACCCTGCTCCTGTATCTACACCTCATCATACACCCAACCCTGCTCCTGTATCTACACCTCATCATACACCCAACCCTGCTCCTGTATCTACACCTCATCATACACCCAATCCTGCTCCTGTATCTACACCTCATCATACACCCAACCCTGCTCCTGTATCTACACCTCATCATACACCCAACCCTGCTCCTGTATCTACACCTCATCATACACCCAGCCCTGCTCCTGTATCTACACCTCATCATACACCCAACCCTGCTCCTGTATCTACACCTCATCATACACCCAACCCTGCTCATGTATCTACACCTCATCATACACCCAATCCTGCTCCTGTCTCTACACCTCATCATACACCCAACCCTGCTCCTGTATCTACACCTCATCATACACCCAACCCTGCTCCTGTATCTACACCTCATCATACACCCAACCCTGCTCCTGTATCTACACCTCATCATACACCCAGCCCTGCTCCTGTATCTACTCCTCATCATACACCCAGCCCTGCTCCTGTATCTACACCTCATCATACACCCAGCCCTGCTCCTGTATCTACACCTCATCATACACCCAGCCCTGCTCCTGTATCTACACCTCATCATACACCCAGCCCTGCTCCTGTATCTACACCTCATCATACACCCAACCCTGCTCCTGTATCTACACCTCATCATACACCCAACCCTGCTCCTGTATCTACACCTCATCATACACCCAACCCTGCTCCTGTATCAACACCTCATCATACACCCAACCCTGCTCCTGTATCTACACCTCATCATACACCCAGCCCTGCTCCTGTATCTACACCTCATCATACACCCAGCCCTGCTCCTGTATCTACACCTCATCATACACCCAGCCCTGCTCCTGTATCTACACCTCATCATACACCCAGCCCTGCTCCTGTATCTACACCTCATCATACACCCAGCCCTGCTCCTGTATCTACACCTCATCATACACCCAGCCCTGCTCCTGTATCTACACCTCATCATACACCCAGCCCTGCTCCTGTATCTACACCTCATCATACACCCAGCCCTGCTCCTGTATCTACACCTCATCATACACCCAGCCCTGCTCCTGTATCTACACCTCATCATACACCCAGCCCTGCTCCTGTATCTACACCTCATCATACACCCAGCCCTGCTCCTGTATCTACACCTCATCATACACCCAACCCTGCTCCTGTATCTACACCTCATCATACACCCAACCCTGCTCCTGTATGTACACCTCATCATACACCCAACCCTGCTCCTGTATCTACACCTCATCATACACCCAACCCTGCTCCTGTATCTACACCTCATCATACACCCAGCCCAGCTCCTGTATCTACACCTCATCATACACCCAGCCCTGCTCCTGTATCTACACCTCATCATACACCCAGCCCTGCTCCTGTATCTACACCTCATCATACACCCAGCCCTGCTCCTGTATCTACACCTCATCATACACCCAACCCTGCTCCTGTATCTACACCTCATCATACACCCAACCCTGCTCCTGTATCTACACCTCATCATACACCCAGCCCTGCTCCTGTATCTACACCTCATCATACACCCAGCCCTGCTCCTTTATCTACACCTCATCATACACCCAGCCCTGCTCCTGTATCTACACCTCATCATACACCCAGCCCTGCTCCTGTATCTACACCTCATCATACACCCAGCCCTGCTCCTGTATCTACACCTCATCATACACCCAGCCCTGCTCCTGTATCTACACCTCATCATACACCCAGCCCTGCTCCTGTATCTACACCTCATCATACACCCAGCCCTGCTCCTGTATCTACACCTCATCATACACCCAACCCTGCTCCTGTATCTACACCTCATCATACACCCAGCCCTGCTCCTGTATCTACACCTCATCATACACCCAACCCTGCTCCTGTATCTACACCTCATCATACACCCAACCCTGCTCCTGTATCTACACCTCATCATACACCCAGCCCTGCTCCTGTATCTACACCTCATCATACACCCACCCCTGCTCCTGTATCTACAGCTCATCATACACCCAACCCTGCTCCTGTATCTACACCTCATCATACACCCAACCCTGCTCCTGTATTTACACCTCATCATACACCCAGCCCTGCTCCTGTATCTACACCTCATCATACACCCAACCCTGCTCCTGTATCTACACCTCATCATACACCCAGCCCTGCTCCTGTATCTACACCTCATCATACACCCAACCCTGCTCCTGTATCTACACCTCATCATACACCCAACCCTGCTCCTGTCTCCACTCAGGGTCCTGCTGACTAATCTTGGCTCACACTTTGCTGCTCCTATATCTGCTCCTTAAACTCTTGTTCTGGAGTTTTTCCCCTCTGTTCTGGAGTTTTTCCCCTCTGTTCCTGCTCATAAACCATCGCATATCTGTTCTATTCCAGCTGGCTGAAGCAAACTGTTCCAACAGTTTCCTGCTGCGAGAATTGTTCAAGAAAAAACTTATTAAAATGCTAACACTCAAGTCTGTTGAATATATATTTTTTCTCTTAAAATGTTTGCGAGCTTGCCTCGCCAAAGCTATGAAATATTAAGTTTAGCAATTCAGAAATGTTAAAAGGAAGATTCTATGAGCTGGTTTAGTATGGAACATGAGTCGCAGTTTAAACGAATACAGTTCCAAGTCCTTATTACTTAGTGCGCAAGATCAGCATTGACAGTTGGGCTAAAGCACAAATTGAAAGGTTATTTTGGTAATGTTCCCATGAGCACAAACCGCTTCTACTGTGGTTTTACACCCATGAGCAACAACCACTCACACATGAAACAAGTAATGTTAATTAACAGATAACAAAGACACTGCGTGTGGACAAACCTTAGACGGTAAGTGAGCAGTCGGTTCTCATAGTAGTCGACGCATCGGATGTCAGAGATACTCAACATGACTGACTTTGAGACGGGCCAGATTGTTATGGCCAGGCTAATGGGTCAAAGCATCTCTAAGACAATAAGACTTCTGGGGTCGTCCCAGTAGTGGTGAGTACCTACTGACAGCAATCCAAAGAGGGACAAACCATGACCTGGAGACAGGGTTTTTGGTGCCCAAGGCTCATCGATACACAAAGGAAGGCTATCTCTCCTGGTCCAAACTGATAAAAGGACTACTGAGGCACTTGTCACAGAGAACTTTCATGATCCTTGTGTGAGGAATGTGTGACAACACACAGTGCATCACACCTTGTTGCATGTAGCATTTTGCAGATGCAGGTCAGTCCGAGTGCCCATCCTAGCTTTGGTTCACCACCAGAAATGCCCACAGTGGGCATCTGAGTTTTTGTACTCGACTTAAGAGAAATTAAAGAAGGTCGCCTGGTCCACTGAGTCCCGTTTTCTTTCGCACCGTTCGCATTGGCAGCACATGTGCGCCATTTACCTGGTGAACAGGGAGGAGATGGCACTAGGATCGATTGTGAGAAGAACACGGGCTGGTCGAGTTAGTGTTCTCTGGGAAATGATCTGCTGAACCACCCTGGGTCCGGGTATGGAAGTGCGCATCAGTCTGACAGAGTTCTTTGGGCAGCATGAAAGAGACAGAGAGTTTTAATGTCGTGTCTGATTGATGCATTTATTCATTTTTCCTAGTAAGAGCCATTCAACTTTGAACATTATATGACCACTAAACTGTATTTTTGTTACTTTTTTCCCTCCTCAAGTGAATAAAAAAGTATGTGAATGGCTGCCAAACTGTTCTAAGGAAAAGAAATAAAAGCCAAGGTTCTTCATTTTAAAATTTGCACAACAACCTTGTTCGGATTATAAATGATGGGAGAAATTATATTAACCCTGGATTTCAAAAGGTTTAATTTTGTTAATCGTTGAACTAGAATAGTCAAAAAAATCAAATTAAAAGCATGTTATTCTCCTTGGTGCACTAAAAAAAATAAAGACAGAAACTATAAGTACAGTATGCTGGAGGTTTATATTGCAGTTTTTTTCTCCTTATTTCTAAATAAATAAATATGAATTTATATATACACGTTTCTTACATTCACACGTGTTGAATTTGATGTTCTTGGATTATGTTTCCATGTCATTTAGTGTCTCAATCATGCTTATTTTTGAAGCATATTATATGAAGGATTTGCTACAGTACACTTTAAAGTTAAAAGCTTGACAATAAAGGGGAAATAATGGTATTTAGCTTTGTGCTCACATGGGCCTGACTGACTTAATGCTTTGAGCGCTGAATACATTTTCAAGGAATTCAAAATGTAGTTATCCTGAGCTGTTGAAAACCTATCATGTGGCAACTTGTCTAAAAGAGCTCCCCTGCCGGGAGCTCTTTTAAAAAAGTTGCCACATGATAGGTTTTCAACTGCATCTGACTTTGATATCTTACATGATGGGGCAACTATAGCTGCCCACGGCACTGAAAGGGTTCATTTTTTTGCAGTTCTGGTAAGTGCTACCATTTCAAAGCATAATTTTTGTGAATAGTACATTAAGTCTTGATAACGACCACATCTGTGTTTGTGTCGCTCTTAATCCCACTGACAGTCAGTACACTGTCTGTCTCACCGCTGTCTGTGAACCGAAGATGATCTCTGCAGTCGTGGAGATTAATAGTCAGTAAACCATTAATAATTCAGCCCGCCTGTCTGTGCTGAATTGTGATTGATGCTTCATTTGATGGAAAGGAAACATCCGCTGACTGAGAACTACAATCACGTTTGTTTATGCACAAGACCATCCGACTCTCTCTGCTGTATAATCATTTTATCCCCCATCAGGCCCAGAGACGATCCCCAGATGATCGGGTCACAACTGACCGAACATGACACTCTGACGCACATGAGTTTCCCCTCCGAGTTCAGTGCTAAAGACTACACTACGATAGATGAGTGGGGAGTCGATGGTGCCCACCACAAACGACTTCAACTGAATAGCCAGGAGATGTGGGGGTGGGGTTTAGTTATGTAATTTCTCTGCAAAAAAATAAACTAAAATAACCTGCCAGTCCACCTTGTCTTGAATTTAATAAATCAATATTTCCAAAGAGATTTGCTGGAGAAGAGAAACCACCCCAACAGAAAATACAATTCTCAGTCTTGTGTTATGACCTCAGCTTGCTATTTTCAGTTTTGGGTTTAGCAAAGGAACTGCTCTCCATAAAACAGGGGTTGTCAGGGGCAGATCCAGGATTTTTAGAAGGGGGGGGGGCACAGTCCCCATACGAGCGCCAAAGGCGCAAAGCCTGGAGGGGTTTGGGGCCCTCCCCCAGGAAAAATTGAAAATTAAATCGCCTAATACGCATTTTCCTGGCATCTGGGGGAAAAAAAAATTCAAGGTCTTATAGTTAGCTGAAAAAAGCTTTTTTTTTCATTAACAATTATCTCTATTTTAGGTATAAGTTTGCACTTGACTCTGCAAAGACAATCAAAAACAAAAAGACTTAGGTCCTTTTCCGATAGAAACGGACAGACTGTGAAAATGATCAAAGCATCAACTAGGATACATCATGGATAAAACATTTAAAACACAAAACTAAAGTTGTTTTCTTTCATGGAGAATGGTATTATAATTTCCTACTTGTACATTAGGCATATTCAGTCGGCATGCAGAGCTACAAAATCATCTTCTGGAAATTTTTAATTCTCACTGAGTGGGTTGATGAAGAGCATTCTTCAGGGGTATTTATGGGCGTACATATTGATCACTGTCATAATCAAGTGTAAGATCCAGCTGCACTGGCACAAACGCTACTTTAAGATATAGCACTATTATAACTACTTAAACTAACGTTATAGCTCATCTTATAGTTAATCCATACACGACTGCATACAACAAACAGTGTAAAGTTGTCAGACTTGAATAGTTACTTGCTATTTTACATATTCAGCTATAGAAATAATTAGTATTGAAGAGGCCTAGTTGTCCTGTGTTAAAATATAGCATTTAAACTGTAGTGCAATAAATACTCAGAGGATTAACTTAACTAAAAGTGTCAATATCACAATGTAAATGCTTTTATTAAAGTATAAATCTTGCATTTATATTCTGAATGAATTCATCCTTAAAACCGTATTTCAGCTTGGCTTGCTTGTGAATATTCAATAACGGATCCTGGTGTGACATTTAGTGATATAATATTGTAACTGCATGCATTAATTTGCAGCTTCATGTCCGCTGGCATCATCATCTGTACAAAGATACTCTGCCGAGCACCGTTGTTTTTGAATGTGCCAAATCCAGATAAATCCTTATGATGAATTACATTCATATTTAATTTGTAACGAAGCGGCCAGTGTCGACGTAACGAAGTGAAAGTATACTTTTGATCTTTTAAATGAAGTAGAGTAAAATAGAGGTACAAATCCTCAAAAAAAAAAAAAAAACCTTAAGTAGACTACTGTTCGTGACTATACACCTGACAATCACTAGGACGCAACTCTTTTTTTTTTTTTTTGGACGACTCCCTGGTAATTTAATTTTTCTTGCATGGCAATTTTTTGAGCTTTAAGCCCTGTGTGTAATGTGCGAAAAGGGCTGTCTTGGAAAAGTCAGTCTGCAGAAATAAAGGGGGGTGCGCACCACGTGCGCCGCCCCCTAAATCCGCCTACGGTTGTGATAGGCCGTGAACCCTTCCTGAATTAGATTTTTCTATACAAATAGACCCATTTACTGTTTGCAAACAAAACAGCTTGGCAACGGAAGTATGGCGGACCATAATAGCTTGTCAAGCTATGTGAGGGCATTAGCCATCAAAGATCGCGAATTCTACCTAAACAAATTAACTTTGACAAATGGCAACCAATTTCCAGATCTGTATGGTATCAGTGAGTGGGTAGATGACGTTAGTTAGTGGCACAGTATTCTGTGGCCTGATATATATACCCATTTGATCGAGAAACCTGCCGTGTTCACTTGGGAGGAACTACGAGCATACAAGTCACTGGATGCTTATGACTACAAGTACGTTATCTGCGGACGTAAGCAGAATATTAAATACCACGACAGACTGAGTTTTGTGTCTCGAAATCAGAGGTACCTCCTAGTCAAACACAAGGGCATAAAACCACTGTGTATGACGCATGGGTTATAATAATAATAAAAAAATAAAAAGAAAACTACGTCCTGACAGCTAATTGTACCTGCATGGCAGGCTAAGTATTATTTTGTATTGTTGGCTTGCTAGCCAGCGAGTTTGACTGCGTAGCTGTCATGCAAACATGAAATCTGCTTCCGTTTACCATTATTCTCATATATGTCATTTAATGTCTGTAACCGTGAGACGCGCGTCAAAAAATTGGTTACATTAATTTCAATGGAGCAAAGCCCAATGGCAGCGTGAGACACGCGTCAGATTTTTACTTTTCGCCATCGCTCAATTTCTCGAGCGTCAACTCAATAGAAACACATTTGTCTTTTAGGTTAGCTATTTAACTATTTCGCCTTGTCATGGTTGGTGGCACACACGCATGCTGTTGTCGAAACTGATATAAACAAGTCGCAGTGTTGAGAGGAAATGCGTTATTTTGTGCGCATTTATGTTATCAAGCGATCTACAGTTAGACAGCACCTAACTCAAGGTACACTGGTAGGAATTTAACACTGCTGAGTTAGCTAGCAAGCTAATTTGCAGCTGGGTGAAGTAAAGTGAATCATAATCTTAATTTACTAGACAGCTAAAATTTAGGAGGAAAATTATGCCTGTATATAACATATAGTGCACAGTAACCTGAACATCACACTTTTTCATCAGTTAAAATTAGCTTTATCGGTAGGTGTTTTCAAAATTTAGCGTTATTTTGTTGAATATTTTGAGAGTGACACCCATGGCTTCTCGGTCTTGTTGACAGCTGTCAATGTTGATGCGGCTGACGCTTTCAGTGGGCGTTTGAAGGCATCAAGGCAACGTTCGGAGTTTGACACTTCGCTTGCGGCCAGTGGGCGTTATACGGATGTGATCCTCTCGGAATCCTGTAAAACTTGAGTCCACCAATGAAATATCGATTCTGACAGCCGTACACGCAACAACCAGACATTTCGGTGCTGGTAAAATATCTAATTCAATGTTTGCAGATTCATAACTCGTCGGACTGAATTGGGGAGACCGTTACTTCTGATGCCAAGATGCGCACGCATCTTTTTGATGACGTCGGCTGTAAATGGGTCTAAAGGAACTCAGTCACAGACTGTCTTATGACTTTACTCATTTAGTTCCCAAGTCTGATTTTTATTGGAAAGGACACTGCAGAAAACACATCTGGAATGCTTAGGTTATATACTTAGCCAGCTTTGAGGTAGCTAATATGTAGCTCCTGCCTCCAGGGTATAGTGTTTTAAACATAATTACAGCACACAAGCTTTTACCCACTAACCACTCAAGCATTCACATGTGCGCACTCACATGCACACAGTATTAATAAGCAACACAGTATGGCCACTGGGTTCGGTCAAAGCAGAGATTTAATCTGATGTGTTTGTAAGAACAATGGGAATGTCAAATCCCTCCATTCAGTCAGCATTAATAATTCAAAGGAAACAAAACAGCTAATTGAATTTTGAATCCTATGTTTTTCTGTCCTGCAAGGGAGATGTGGGACCAGCTCATAAGACTGGTTAATTACAGCAGTATTCCTTCACACTTAAAGCAAACCTGCAGTTTTAACAGCTTACATTTTTTTACTGGCTCAAGCTACATTTAACACTGACCTCGCATGTGAAAATATAACCAAAATATGCAAACATATGAGGACTGTAATGAGCGGTTGAGAGCCTGCTGCTTCTCTGATAATTCAGTAAGGCTTCATAACTTGTCAAAATTAGTGATGCAAATTAGAAATCAATTAGCAGGCGGAGCATTATTAGAAAGAATCGGGCTGCTCTATATAACCGTAGCAATAAAGAGACAAAACAGGAAACAAATGAATGCGATGGAAATTTCAATGAGATATGAAGATTGCGGAACATACTGGCAGTGAAACCATACCCGTGTTGAAGCCAGTTAAGCTAGATCTTACGAATCCAGACCATAATGAATCGCATCTCAGCTCAGCTTCCCTCAACATCTGCTCATTACCTGTTAATAAACACGTAAGTGGAGCAGTTTTGCGGCGGTTTGACGGTGTGCGGAGATGGTCTCCTCTGCTCCAGAGAAAATGCTATGGATACATTACCCTGGTAGGACAAGGCCAGTTGGCAAATGTTGGTCTAGACTCTTTCAGCGATGCCGTTTCATTCAGTTGTTCTGCGATTCCCGGTCTGTAGCACGGTGTCCATTTTTACTGTCCTCAAATGGAATATTTCTCTTTTAATCTTTACATAACTATAAACCATATTTTTGGACAATATTTTTAGCGCTGACAAGTTTCACCCCCTTTGCTGACCGACATCAAACTCCACACATACAAAGTGCATTAAGAAGTGAATCGTGGTGGGTGATTTGCGCATGATTAAGTATCCATCCTCTCTCTTTGAGTCCTTGTGGGTGTTAAATTCAGAACAGCTAATGCATTAGTACGTAAGCCTCCCTGCCATTGTTAAATCTGCAGATCGAGAGCAAGACCAGCAAATAATGGGAACTGGAGTCAATGCGCAGGCTTACATGGAGTTCCGGTCGCCACCTCCGTTCACCGACGGATCTGTGAGGAGATGGGGAAGCGAAGAGCAGGCGGAGGGCGTGGAGGGGACGGCTCTGGAGGTGAACAGAAAGCAGGTCAGAGACATGAAAAATGCATCAGGAATTGCTAAACAGGGCCTGCAGAGGCCTGGGAAAACCAGTGTGAAAGACCCAACCTGAGCCACTCGAGGACCTGACGCTCGCCCGCATTACCCAGGCTAATTTCTCATACGGCT
The DNA here is from genome assembly GCA_029721435.1 of Gymnothorax reevesii. Taxonomy (NCBI): domain Eukaryota; kingdom Metazoa; phylum Chordata; class Actinopteri; order Anguilliformes; family Muraenidae; genus Gymnothorax; species Gymnothorax reevesii. The sequence continues at coordinate 66,640,539 of CM056587.1, read as the reverse complement.
GGGCCACGGGACACAACTCGCTCCCATTCCCGACGCCAGGCCGGAGAAACATCATGAATAATACAGCTTTACCTGCCTTAAAAGCACGGAACCCTGATGTGGCAAGATAATGCCTTTCAGTCAAGGTTTTTCAACGGTTTCCTCCATCTCTGGATAATTCCAAATGCTACTGGGGATTCAGCTGAAACAACTATTAGTCAATGCTCGAGTGTACGGGCGATTGTGGGTCGTGCTCAAGAGTGTGGGCTGATCGATCGGTATTATCCGACGGGGGGATTCCTGGCGCAGTCAGTACAAATTAAAACAAACAATGGGGATCAATAAATACAACGAGGAGCAAAAGAAACTGACGAACTGGCCGTGTTTATTTAAATGAGCGCGTGCAAGGTCAAAGAAAGGTCATTGAACAGTCCGCCTGTTTTTTTTTTTTTTGTTTTTTTTTAAGCCATGTAATGCATTGTTCTCTTTCCTCAGAACATGTTCTTGGTAAGAGCGGCAGTGCATGAAATCATAAATATCTTGAAAGCGCCGTTACACACGGACAGACGAACGTGCTCTGAATCGGCGAAACGGGCTGAGCACTAACACACAGGAAGCAGACTCGTGAGTAACCCGCCCGGAGCTAAAGAAAATACATGAAGGGGTCTGTTGGGGGGGGGGGGGGGTGCTGGTGGGGGGAGGGGGTGGCGGCCGTGGAGGACCCTACAGGATACTTGTGCCCCATGCCTGAATGTAGGAAATACCCTCACCTCTGGCAGTGCGAAAATATCCCAGTGTTTAATAATTCATTATGATTAGACATGACTCTTTCGAAAAAGGGGCGATAAATTATGAAATAAATAGCTGGGGCAGGGATTTGGAAAGTGTGGCGGGTGAGAAGAGACTGGTAAACGTTTCGGTCGTGAACAGCGTAGTGTTGGTACACGTTACCCTGTTTCCTGCTGTCTTCTGCCACAGGTGACTTGAAGTTTGGGGGTGGAACAGAGGACTGCACTTCAGCCGATTCAGCGCATCTTAGACCGATATTATGGGCTTTGTGGGGGATCAGAAAAGCCCCTGTGAATATGATACATGTAGCACAACTAAATATGTGCACATTATGAACATATAAGCACAGAGGGCACGCGTATTCACACACACACACACACACACACACACAGATGAGCGGAGATAGAGTGGCACATGGATAGTGGTGAGAAAAGTACTTAATCTGAAATGCTTCAGTAAATTATTCTCCTGCATGAATGATTGTAGAGTGAAATGATAAAAATGTAATTTCTGCAAGTTGTTCTAGATAAGATCATCTGCTAAACGCTGACATTCAACACAATCTTTCGTTAGGTTTGGTGATGCTTCCAGTTCTCTGGAGGGAATAGTTGGAGAGGTAGACATTACAAGTGAAAGTTCAAAGAGAAAATAAGAGTATCTGTGAAGTGAGTGTAAGCCTCAGTCCTCCAGTCTGTGGGCACATGGAACTTTGTTCCAGCACCATGAAAGACTATTTGCCCACTTCTCAATTTATTTTATTTGTGCATATTTGTCACACTTGCATGTTCCAGTTTATTAAACTAATTCAATATTAGACTAAGGTAACCAGAATAAATGCAAAATTCACTTTTCAAATGATAATTTAATTTATTGAAGGGGAAAAAGCTATCCAACCATTCTTGGTCTAATGTGAAAAAGACATTGCCCCCCCCCTTCAGTTTCCAAATCGACCGAAGAGACAGATGTAACTGATTATTGGTTTCAGTTTACTGCCAGCCCTGTTGAATCTAGACGTCACTTTCATAGAACCTGTCTGGCGAGGTGAAGTATACAAAAACCAGCACACGATGCCACGATATAAAGAAATCGAAAAACAGATGAGAAACAAAGCCATTGAGATCAGTCTTGAAAGGGTTAGGAAATCTTTTTCTGAGGCAATGGGACTCTGGTTAACCATAGTGAGAGTCATTACTTACAAGTGGAGAAAACCTTGATTTTTATTTGATTTATTCGATTAAAAAAATGTTAAAGTACAGACAAGTGCAATATACATTTTAAATCAGGACAGCACAAAATAGTGCAGGCACTTATTTTCATTGTGGTCTTATAACCTTAAACAGTAGTGAACCTTCGGCGGAGTGGCCAGCCTTCCAGAATTCCCTCAAAAGTGCACTGATGACTCATCCACAGGCAGTGGCCACAAATGCAATAATACACTTGTGTAACAGGAAGGACGTCCATTGTATGACTGTGGAGGGATTTCACCCCACTATTCTGCGCAACATTATTTAAATTCAGTCAAATTAGATGGTTTCTCAGCATGAACTGTATGTTTGCAGCTGTGCCACGTAATCTCAAATTGAAGTTAAGAACTTGACTGGGTCACTACAAAAACTTCACTCTGTTTCCTTAGAGCCCCTCAGAGGTGGACTTGCCAAGGAAACAAAATGGACTTCCTTCCAGTTACCATAAGTGTATGATTGCATTTGTTGCCACTACTGGTGGCACAGCCGGTCATTAGATTTCAGGGGGGCAATTTCATTTTTAATATTGGTTAAACAGGTTTTGAGTGACTTTACCTTCAGTAAATGAAATAAAAATTAGCTGCGTTCGGAATGTACACTCACCCACTGTATGGAGCCTTCTGTGGTAGTGTTTACATTGAAAACAATATAAAGAGAGTGAGTGAGCGAGTGGTGAAGTGTGCATTCTGAACGCGGCCATTGTCTTTGTTTAATATTGAAAAAAGTTTGATGATCTGAAACATTTGAACAGGAGAAAGAAAAGCAAAGAGAAGAAATAGGGTGGATGACAGTTACTTTTTTCACTGCACTGTACTCATTTTCTGTTTGCTGCTTTCTATTTTTAATGTAAATTATTGCTTTGCATTTTTTAATTTTCATGTCACGATGCCTCGATGCAGTTTTGCCTCACTGTTAAACTCAGGAATGGAGATGCGAGCCTCTGTCTCGCACCCATACTTCACTGTGACCGCCTAATAAAAACAGGATTCTAAAGTACGCTCTATTATATGGCCTAAACACAGCACAGCGCTCATAAAACATGCACAAGCCAGGAAAACACGCATCAATCAACAGATTTATTTCAACATCACAGATTTACATCCCACTGATGGGTCGTTATTGCCCTTTTTATATATTTCTGCTTAGTAAGCTGCAATATACAGCTCAAGAACTTAATCACAGACTGCAGGCTCCGAGTCTGTACAGGTCTCACGATCCAGCGGCAAAGAGTCTGGGTGATTCTCACCATTCCTCGTTGTGCGGTCTGAGAATAGAGTTTCCTGTAGTGATGGTGGGCACACCAGGGACACGACAGCCAAGTGATTGGCCACATTCTCACTGGCAAATTTGTGGAAATGTCCTTTGGCGTGAATTACTGGATTCACCTTAGACCCACCTTCGCCGCGTCATCGTGATTGGCTGGGAATAATCGCCCATGTCCAGGAGAGGCTGTGGATTTACTGTCCCAACAGTGGCGAGGTACAGACCTGACAAGCAAGGCAATTCTTGCTGTAGGAGGAATGGTTTCATAATGAGTGTAAGTAACGGAATGCGACTGCGGAGCCGCTAAAGCTTGCCGTGTCTCGGCCCAACTGTCAAAGCCTTATCAGGAAACTCGAGAAGAGAAAGGCTGCCGCAACGTGCCTTGGCCCTCTTCATTACTTGAAGACTAGCGCCTTGTGCCTCCATACTCACAGCCTCTTGATAAAAAAAAATAAAATCTGTGTACTTATATCAGTGCTGCCAAATCCTGTGCCGTGATATTTACTGTTCTGTAACGTTTCATTTCAATAACGAAGCCCAAAAATAATCACACCTCAACAGCATGAGATCCCATTTATTAGAGGCATCAACTTATTCAAATGAGAGCTGTGAAATGAAAACTCATTGGGTGTTGATTTATATCTCTCTTGGCAAACGAGTGCAGTCAGTGGGCTTCAAATTTGCTGACGTCAATTGCTTATCACTGATTTAATGCGGGTTTTGCGTACATTCTTCTTTTTTCTTTCTTGGTTTTGTTTTCTACAGAAGTTTGAAATGTAAGCGCTTCAATTTCAGTGTAAATGTTGAAAATATAATCCAGAGAGCAAAAAGAAACACACATACATGTGCACACCGGTCATAAGCATTCAGTTATTATTCATTTTTTGCTGAAACAATGTTTCGGTTCTCGTCACCCCCCTGTCAGGTTAGCTGAGTCCCACAGTGGGTGGCACCACAGAGGTAGCCTGTCGCTCAATGATAAGCCCCACCTGGGCACCTGCGTCAGGCCACATTTAAATGAATTAATGTATAAATAAATTAGATGGTTGGCATCCGTCAATTTTCAGGGGTGGGCGGGCATTTTTTTTTTTTTTAAAGTGTCTGAGATCCAAACAATACTACTTATCTAAGTACCTGTATGAACATACATCAAATCTGCCAAACACATAAGTAGTGCTGTGATTGAAAGCCGAACTGGGGTGCGTTTCCCAAAATCACGAATGCTAACTTTCAAAGTTGGGCCCATTGACAGTGAGTGGACGAGCTATGTTAGTTGCTAACTTAGTTTGCAACAACACTTTTGGGAAACATACCCCAAATTTCTTGCTTAATGGGCGGTGATTCTGCATTTTTCTCACTTTCTTTTTGGCATGATTTTAATTGATATTTTGCAAAATGAAAACAATAATAATAATTCATTCATTCATTCATTTTAAGAGAATCTGAGGCAGGGCAGTTTTCTGGGGTGGGCGGTCATGCTTCGCTGCTAATTTTTACATGGCTTCATTGATGTGCTCGGTGAATTTGGCCCCACATGAGATGTTCACTGTACTTCAATACAGAGGACAGGAAGATTTGATTTTCATTTTCTTTTAGTAATCCCAAAGGAAGTAAAAAAAAACCTCTCTTTTTGGGAGGGAGTTTTGGGAGTCTTCTGCATGTTTACTGCTCAGGCTTACCGCGTGTCCCGTCGCGATGACCTTCCTGAAACGTTTCCAATCAATTAGGAGAAGTAATTCTGTGTGTTCTGCTGATACATAAATCAGTAAAATCTTGGTTTTGCAAATTTTAACTGATGAATACTGGGTCTAAATTATGTCTAAATATTCTTATATTAGTATTACACACTATTACTATATTTGATCAGCCGCACATGGGGAATGTGGGACAGACTGGAATGAAGGCCATTATTCTGAAAACTGTTGCCATCGATGTCCTGTCTTGTCTGCACTAGTAAACTGGCAGACTTGACGGCCACGCTCTGGTGAAGCCTAGAGTGGTCAGGGATGTCAAATAATGCCAGGGCTCAGACTGAGAGGAGGCTTTTAGCTCACTTTCACAGAAAATTTATTTTTAAATGCAGGGCCCACAAATGAGTGTGGTCTGAGGTTTAGTCCTATATTATACTGTGCCTTAAGCTTGGAGCCTTGTATTCTGTAACCTTCACACAATGATATGATGCAGTTCAGTCGACATCATACTCAGAGTCAAAATAAGAGGGGAACTTTGCCCACCTGAATTTTAGCTTCCCAATTGGTTTGTTGTGCCAATGTAGCATTTGTATTTTCATTATAAAATGGGATATTAAATTGATGAATTTTAGTGCTCCAATGCAATGAATTGCAGAAGCTCAGCATGTAATTTTAGATGTAACATGTCACGAGCCATTGTCCTCCTGAGTTGAAATCAGACAGTTGGCTAATTTCAGACTTCTATTTTAGCAGGATAGAGGACTTTATCCAGTTAGATAATGTTATATTTTCATCAAAACCCAATGCAGAAAGTGTTTGCACATTATGGAAAATGCAAATAAAATCAAAATGTGCTGTTCTAACAAGTCTATTCACCTCTACCACAACAACAAATTATTTGACACTCAAACATGAATTTAATTACCTTTTGAAAGCATACAAAGTTATGAATGTAACTATCGGGCTCGTAAAGCTCCAAGCCTGAGATTAGGCTTTAGGGGGCATTGTTCTCAAACTGGCAGATTATTAGTCCAAACAAGAGAATTGCAGTGGAAGATAGGTTCACACAGATATTGGCTAATTGGTGAGCCAAAACTTATCTTTGCTCTTGAGGGACTAGCCTTTCTGAAGGGTCCTTTTATTCTATACTGATTAGCTCAACTGTTAAACATCACCTGTTTCACAAATTATAATTGCAACCAGTCACATCATTAATAGTCCTATATTGCCCCTTGGTCAACTTTGTTGGAGTCTTTTGCATTCGTCTGTGGAAGCCCTAAAAGGCGAGGTGATTTTTTGTGCATTTTTCTTGCCAGTGTCAACAGAAACCAAACTTTACCTCATCGTAGCTAGTAAGTCGTAAATATGAGACAAAATGGCCGACGTTGCACACAAGTTTTTTTATTCTTGCCTTTCAAGGGCTTTGTATGCCTGTAATTTTGGAGCAGGCTTTTTTTTTTTTTTTAGCCTGCACTAAATTAATGAAGGACTTGGGTTTATTTGGCAAACGTTTGATGCTGGTAATTGATTTCACCTCAATTTAATGCAAGAGCTCCTTGAGAATTGCTTCTGTGAAATGGTGAAGGCTGTTACTTATCCTCGATTTTCAACCTTGTGCCATCTGTTCGGTAAGAAATATCGCCTATGCAGTAGCCTACAGGTTTAATTACCGGGAGAAACTGGATATAGGCTATGAAATGAAAACGAATTGAATTATGAGCTCATTAATACATAAAATCTGTCATTTTATAGGATAGCAGTCAAACTTTTGGAGTTGATAAAAGTTGTCCGGCCAAAAAGAAAAAAATCAGGTGAAACGGAATTTAGCAAATTCTCATTCACCATGATAAGCTCCGCCTCAGTATCCTCTGAACCAATCACAAACCTGCCTGCTCTTTTATATACTGCAATCAGCTGTTCCAGTCATCACAGCTCCAACTACATGCTGACATGCTTGTTCAGCCACCACCTTCCCCATCTCCAGAAGCATTAAGTCTCAATTCAATGACAGATGGGGATTAAGATTATGCAGCTGTTTAGTCCCAATCCCTTGAATTCTTTTTGCACAGTGCATTTGGAGATGGCTTTACTTTCACTATTAAACATAGCCATGAGTTCTACGATTGATTTTTTTCCCCCTGATTTAATTTCTACAAATGAGTGATCTCTAATCATGATCGTTCAAGGTGTTTTTCCGACCACATTTATCCCTCCAGGTTCTCATAATGTGTTAGACACTTCTTCACGCAATTTTAATAGTTTCAGTAATCTTCATAGTTGTTTTAAGTGCTTGACCCATTCTGAAACAGAGTAAAATCTCTTCCACGACCACCGCATATGTCCTCCAACATGGTTGTTTTAAAATGAGAAGCTACTCACTGCTACAGTTAGGGTTAAAAAAACATGGTGCTTGCTGAAAAATATTAATCAATGCAGTAATTATTTTATGGACGGCTCTTGCTTAGTCAGATCCAGGAGGGTGACTTTTTTTTTTGGCAGGCAGTGCATGTTCGCACAGTTGAGCATTGTAATCATAAACTAGTTGCCCCTGATTGAGTTGCAGTTGCAGTACATCTGTTGCCACTTCCTTAGTTGTGTTGCATGCAAACCTCCAGAACCCTCTTCACATAAAATGGCCACCAATCAGATCAGTGGTAATTGAGCCCGTAACAACCATACCGGGCCATCACGCACTCTTGGCGAAATTGAACTGAGGTAGTTCGCATGTGCAGAAAACTGAGATCAACATTTTTTAAATGGGCCAACCAAATCTGTCCTCGTGGATTATTAATACAAGCAAACACCTTCTCTGCCACTGTGCAAATGCACTGCCTAAGCCATGGTGGGCCGCCCCACAACATTCCCATAATTCATTTTAAACATGGCAGCTAAGTATCTCACTGATGATGAACTGCTTGCTTTTATTGATGATGATGGTGAAGTGGAAGATGAGAAGAGACCCAGAGTTTGTCCCAAATGAATCAGAAGATGATGGTTCCTCCTCAGAAGGAGGCAGGTTTCACTTTAAATGAAACAAAAAGGCTTCCATAACCTGCATAAGAAGTGCATGTATCTTGAATTTGTAACATGCAGTGTTTTTTGTTGCCAAGTACTCTAGATGACACAGGAGGCAGGCAACTTTGTGTCCTATTTTCTCAATACTCCCATGTGGATTGGCTCAGTATTGTTCTTAGGGGCTCAATTATGGCAAAAGGTAGCTAACATTTTTTTTTTACAAAATAAAAGATATTTAAGTTTGTATTTTTATCTCTGATCACTGAAAAATTGTTGGTGTTTTAAAACTTTGTATCCCCTGATAAGAAGTCTTGCATACTGTGGATCAGTGATCGTCATGCTGCATCCACCGTGTCCATAGAGATTTGCTAGTGAGCGCCCTAAAGGCCACAAATGTAAACAGATTTGTTCCATATTTGGCGTGGGCCTTGTGTGTGGTGAGGTCACAATGCTTATCGATTTTGGGAACGCATGCTTCAAGGGGTCTGAGGATACACATCGACCAGCAGGTGACCAAATATCTAGTTAAATCATATGTGTATCTAGATATAATATCTAATATTACACTTTGTTGTCTCACATTTAACTTAACAAGGAAAACAGCATGTGGACTGTAGGACAGCACACTATGATATGAATAAAACATGTCCCACCAGAAACCTCTGATTTTCCCCACAGTCAGAGCAGTCCAGAACCGGATCACAAAACATAAAAACAATATCCGGCAGGCTTTACTCTTCTTATTGAAAGTTCCTACATTTGGATTCAGCCAGTGTCTGGCTGTCCGTAGAAGTTACGTCATCACTCCCTCACCACACTGCAAAGCAGAAGCGTTGAAGGCTAAAAGTGACTGACAGTGAAAGTAAAAAATTGGTTTCTGCCACACACAAAGGCCTCATAAATTTTTGGACTGTCAACACGAGCGCAGACAGAATGTGTCTGTGGCAGCTTGCGAGTGAATGGCATTGAGCCACTGGATTAGTCTCCAGTCTGTCGCTGCACTGTTTAGCTCCACTATTTCTGAATGTGCTAGTTGCTTTTCTGGGTGACTGTGAGCCAATGGCGTGGGCTTATAAGGCTGTTGAGTTAAATATTACTCCAGAACAGCCCTGGAATGAACAGTTGGTCTGCTTAGCTTTGGACAACGGCCTGTCCCAAGTGTCCATGCAGGTCAAGCGCCAATTCAATTAAAAGTAGTGTGGTTTTTTAATAGATCATTGTACGAAACAGTCGGTGACACAAAAAGGTGACCTGCTATGCTCATTTTATCTAATTTAAATGGTGCAGTAACTACAAGATATCTAGCAAGTCAAAAATGTTGAGATAAAATCATCCTTCAGTGCTTTCTTTTTTTTCCTATTTACAGACGCATATCAGGACTGGACTCCCCCCCCATTTTTTTTTTGATACGTTCCATTTCAGAATTATATCACCAGGCCTTGCTAAATGAAAACACTGGACCGAGCACCTGACCTTACTGCTGAACTTGGTGTGATAAACAAAAAACAAGATATGATTGGACCTATTTTTCCATGATTAATTTGTGTAATACTGAGCTCTTTGGATGGTGACTGGAGTCACTTATGAGTATTTGTTAAAAGCTTGGTGTAAATCAAAGATGTGCTTACCATGGTTGAGAGGAGGAATAATAACTATTTCAATGCCTTGTACGTAATCACATGACTTTTATACAGTTTCAGGTCCATATATGTAGGTATATAGGAAGATACAGTAAAGGATTGAATAATCTGTGACGAATGCAAGCTTAGCACTTGAAGTTTCTTCGTCAGATAGTTGCTTCCATTACGGACCAATTATTGTTTGCCAGCAATTCACATCACCCTGTCGACGAGCAAGGGTGGACCCTTTTTTTTTTTAATTTGGCATCTCCAATCCCGCCTAAATCTGGAACGCCTAATCCAAGAACTACGTACAAGTCTTGCGCGTATGCAACCCCCTATTGCCAGCTCAGGAGAGAGACAGTTCACGGCTCTCCTCCAAAGCACGCACCTGTCAACCCCTGCATCTTTACACTCATTAGTCGAAACTAACGCAAGTTGAGAATGAGGGCGGAGGATACCCGTACATGAGCAAGCACAGAATCTCACCGACGAGCGCACGGCTGGCCAACAGGAGGCGCTTGAGCAACGAACAAGGCATCATTTTTTTTTTTGTTTTTTTTTTTTTTTAAATTTGGCATCTCCAATCCCACCCGAATTTGGAATGCCCAATTGGGGAACTATGTACAAAGCTTGCTCGTATGCGACCCCTTGCTGCCAACTCAGGATAGTGAAGACAGTTCACGACTCTCCTCCGAAGCACGTGCCTGTCAGCCACTGATTCTTATACACTCGCTGGTTGAATCTTCGCAAGTTCAGAGCGAGGGCGGAGGATACCCGGACATGAACCAAGCCGGAGTCTTCCTGACAAGCGCCCGTCTGGCCAGCAGGAGGCGCTGGAGCAACGAACAAAGCTGTTATCGAATACCCAAATCCGGCAGTCCCTTCCCAATTTGTAACCCTGTAGCGCGATAGCCAATCGTGCGCTACTCTGAAAAAGCTGCCGACCCCTGCCGGTGGGTACGCCGAGGCTCGAACCCGCGACGTGGTGATCACCTCTGCACTGCAGCGCAGTGCCTTAACCGTGTGAGCCACCCGGCAGCCCCGGCAATCATTTTTAATATCCCTTCCCGGCAGTCCCTTCCCAATTTGTATCCCTACAGCGCTTTAGCCAATCGTGTGTGTTTCTGAAAAAGCTGCCGACCACCACTAATTGGTACGACCAGGGATCGAACCCGCGTCGTAGAAGTCACTAAGGCTGCGCAAATGTGGCACCTTAAACAAGTGAGCTAACCCGGCAGCAGGGTTGAACACTTTTACATTACATTGCTAAAGCAATGACATTCATTTTGTTAAACATCACCTCATTCTCTTAACTACGCACGTCCTCCCCCAACAATTCTGAGAATACAATATATCACCTGACATATATCTCCTGTGATATGGAAAAACCCAGTACATATGTTACTTTTAGTGGAAACTGAGTTTGACCCTCATTTGATGTAATCTAGAGCACTGTAAATTTTAAAACACCTGCTATTTGTGTTATTTGGGCTGTCAAAATCAAGTTTCTAGTATTTTTTTTCTTTTAGGAAAAGTCCAAAGTCTAAAGGTTTTTGTTCAATTATGAGACCCTTGCCACTGATAAACTCATTAGGTTTTTCTAGATCACAAGACGTATCTTCCATCTCTTTGGTTCATTCTATAATTGTTGTTTTCAGTAACATTTTGGGCACACTCGTCATTTTTCATGGATTATTTTGTATTTCAGGAGTCTAAAAATAGTAAGGAGTACAAGTTAAAGAAGTGAATATCCAAACCTGAGCGAGGTCAGAATAAAAAAACAAAAATTTCTAAGAATCAATGGCACATAGTTTCATCATCCAAGAAGAGATGAAGGAGGTGAGAGTGAACTCCTTTCCTGTGCAGGCCTTTTGCACCCTGAAACCGCATAACCGCATAAAACCCTCAGACCCATATATGAGTTTGTCAAAATCAGCTGCTGTATTCAAATCATGGAACTTTAGGCCTATTTTAAATCCTAGTGGAGATCCCAAGCTTTCTATTGATCCCAAATAATACCAGGGATTATGGGGAAATATGTATAAAATGATTTACAAGATCTAAATATTTTCTATTTGATGTTATGCTGTGGTCATAAAAAACATGGCCTCCTGGGCCATGTGATGTGAAGTGTGATGTGAAGCGCTGAAACAAGCAGATACAGAATACGTGTGTGTGACATTGTGCTTCAATTAAGAATATAAATAAATGAATAAATAATTCTGACTTTGAACCCACTTAAGAGAAAACTGCAGTGAAAAGGTAGAGTTTAAGGAGTTGAAGACTGTGATCACTCAGCATCGTTCTGCAGCATAAACAAAAGCAAGATCGATGATAGAAAAATGCGAAACATAGAAACAGACCAGCTATCTCAGCTGTATATCACTTTACCGCGGCCCGTGTGGAACAGGGGAAGTTTTCCTTAGGATTTTTCCTTCTTTGTTCACCTTCCCCGATTTCAGAAGCGTGTTGCAAAGAGAAATCCACAAAAGCAACAGTCCCAGATCCGCTCGCCCCGCCCTCAGCCTGACCTTCACTTCTCAGAACTAACTATCGAACTGTGGGCTGGCATATAGGTACGATTCTTTATCTGACGACTTACTTGGTCATGATGCCCCAGAGCACTCGACCCATAAGAATCAGCTTCAAATCTTAAAAATTGAACTTGTTTTTTGGGGGGGGAAAAAAATACAGCTCTTTGATTCAGACCTTTCAGAAACCAAACTCTCCTTTCATGCAACGCTATTTATTTTGGCCACAGGGAGAAAGGACAGCGAATCTGATTAAAAAGTGGAGATGAAGTCATTGTACACTGTAGGTACAGTTCAGTCTGCAGCCGTTAGTTTCTTCCACCACTGAGGATCAGCACAGGCCAGCACTCTTACAGACGCTGAGATCGGGAAAAGCGCCTGGACAGCGAGGGGACAGTTAGTGACACGAGACATCCAGAACCAGCAGTTGAAGTCTTTAACCCTTTCAGCGCCGTAGGCCACTACAGTTGCCCAATGACGTCAAAATCAGATGCTGTTGAAAACCTATCATGCTCAGATGCTGTTGAAAACCTACTCCCAACGGCGAGCTCTTTTAAACGAGTTGCCACATGATAGGTTTTCAACAGCTCAGGATAACTACATTCTAAATTCCTTGAAAAATGTATTCAGCGCTCAAAGGGTTAAAGGATAGACAGCTGGGCCTTGTCCATCCTTCAGTGGCAGCAGTGTTTTGTGTTGGTACTCGTAAATTTGCCCGCGACAAATGTCCTTCCTGCGATTTATGTATACCGTCCTGAAATAAGTTCTGTCGTCAGCCGCGCTCCTCGATGAAGACGTGTTTGCAATTTCCAATATACTCATAAGTTTTAATAAAATTGCCATTACTTTTGTGCACGAGGCTTGCAAAAAAAAGAGTGGGATCAGCGACAGTGGGAGTTTTTGGTAAAATATCCATCTTTCCCTCCCAATGCCACTCATTCTACTCCATTCTCGCTTTTAGGTGGTTCCTCCTGGCAGTATTCCAGTATGGATTCGGAATCGGCAAACGGTTGACGGCTGCTTTGTTTTTTCCTTTGCTCAGCTGCACACACAGCCTTACGAAGATGGCTTTGACACTTACTCACTTTAACAAGACTCAGTAGAATGGAATGTTCAGTTCGCCCTGATACAGGAAGGACTCCAAGGTGCACAGACACAGTCCCCCTGTCTGCTCAAACACTCTGGCGTACTGGTGTCCCACTGCATGCGTCATGTCATTGAGGGGATGGTTGCTGCCTGTTACCTACCATAGAGGTCTTTGCCAGTGAAGTAGCCTCCCTCCATGATAATTTTGGTATCCTGCAGGAATTGTGGATTACAAAGGCTGCGCATAGTACTGGAATGCCACAATAGCCTCATTATGTCATGTAAAGTTATTTCTTCTCTTTAATTCCACTTGTCTGGACAAGTTTTAAATATTGAACCCAAGTTTATATGTTTTCAAAAATTAAACTTGAAGTTATCCATTGTATTGACTAATCGTGAGTTGAAACAAATCGTGTCTTCAAGGTGAGTTAAATGAAGCATCCTCAAACGCATCCTTTCATTCTAGCTGTGATCATTCAGGGCTGTCAATTTAGTCACGAGCTGATCTCATCCATCCAATAACGCTGCGACACACCTACATTGTTTGCCTATCCTTTGGGTGTTGTCTTTTTAAATATGACTCTCACTGCTTCTAATAGACGCAGGCTGCCATCGCACGGACCCTCCATCTCTCCATCACCGCCCAACCTCTGCAAGGTCATCTGTGTCATCTTCATCAGCCGCCACCACCGCCACCAGTGTCCGTACTCCATGGGGGGATTTATCCAGCCGCGACTCAGGCCTGTGGCTCCTCATTTGCAAAATCTCCAAGTCGAGTCCAAGCGCCAAGGACTTTAAGGCTATGATCATAGCCATAAATCTGTTCATTCTGCAATTCGTAAGAAATGCTTATCTTTACCAATTCTTTCGTCTGTCCTGATTGAACTCCTATTTAGTAAAATTAGTTCATATTTTTATGGCAGCCAGTGCACTTACCTTTCTAGATTCAACCAGGTTGAAATTTATTATCAAGCAGTAGTGACTATCCTTATGGAAATAAGTACATCAGTTCCTACAAGTGGACGAAACAAACACTATAATTGGACTAGGGAAGTTTTTCAGTCTGTGTTCAGTAAGTACTGAATAGTCATGATCTTCGCCACCAGGGCTGTTTTGGGAAATTCATCAAATCACTTGGCGGAAACGGGAGCAGTAGGTTTGGGAAGCGGGGTCCAGACAATACCCACAGCTCCAGCCGGTACAACATGGCTGGGAGATATGAAATGATGAGCGTATAAAATCAGAGCCAACGCCGCGCAGCCGTGAGGGACGAGGGCGGCGAGAGAAGGTTGCGATGACTTTGCCAGCAGAATAGCTGACACTGCGGAACGACCCACCTGGCATAACCCTTTTCACCCCCTAAACATTGATATATTCATCAATCACCAGGAGTTTTAAAGGCCTAACCATCGCCAGTTTCTCTCTCAGCAAATCTGCCACCTCAGGATCAATACCTTTATTAATAAACACCAAAGATTTTTAAAGAACTGTATTATACGTTTTCCAAGGTGAAGCTGAACCACTTCCTTTGTGCAGGTGACATAGGCATAATTCTGCAGCTTTCAATATAGGAGACGGCCTGAGTGATCACTATCTAAAAAAAAATAGCACGTCTTTCCAATCATCTAATGAGGAGAGCTGCTCCATTTGTTTACTTAATAAAAGGAATGAAAGAATCTGGAGCAATTGCCATTAATATTGTATATGGCCTGACTTACCGGCAGGAGATGAAAAATGTGTTTATTTCTTTATTCCCAATACCCTGCTCAGGGGTAATCACTAGTTCATTAATTTTTGAATTGTTTGGTAGATTCCGGGTAAGATACATTCAACAATTTTCAAATCACTGCAAAAAATGATAAGATAAAAATACTAGGTAAGATGAATTTACTTATTTTAAGACTTAAAACACTTATTTCCATCACCATTTTTCTTAATAAGACAAAAAAAAAATCTTTTTTTGAGGTCATTTTTACTGGCTTGCCAGTGGAGTAAGTAAATTTCACTTGTCAAGTCAAATAGTAACAGTGCGTTAATTCAAATTAGAATTTTTATCAGTCCAAAATGAATGCAGAACAGGAATATATGCAAGAAATGGCATTTACAGTGTAGTTTATGTACTGGCTGTCCCTCCTGGATTTAATAATGGTTTTAAAACTTCCTCAGAAATTAAAGAAAAACTTCACATCAAATGCTTTGTGCTTAATTTTTCTTACCTTTCTGAATGCAACACAAGATCTTACATCTGGTCATAACTGCTAGAGTAAGGCCACTTTGGAATAAGGAGCTTCATGCTTTGGATGCAAAGCTTTGCAGATATAAAAGATGATACATCTATTGATGATTCATCCATACTTTAGGTTATATGTTTTCAATGGGATTTTTTAGCTGCACCATGTTGGACCTTTTAAGTGAAATTTAAAAATGGTCATTTTTGCTTGATCTCTATGGCGGGGAATTTTTGTAAAATTATGCACCCTGAACGCTTGGGAATGTGTCAGTAAAGCTGATCTGAAGATGAAAATAGCTGAGGTCTTGGCAGGCTAATGACAATCCTTCATGTCCAGCATTAGTTCATCTGGCATATGATTTCAAAATAAATTTATACTTACAGCAGAGTGGCTCATCGCAAGCAAAATAGTGAGATAAGTAATCAAGCACATGTTTATGTACTAGTTCTTGGGCGCATACTTTTGCATTACCCCAAGTTCATCTTTATTTTGATACTTGTATACCATTCCTAGATTTTTTAATGCAAGTATCATTTCGTGTCATTTTGCAGCGTTGTTCTTTAATTAAATTGTGTCTGAATATGTGTTTATAAAACCAGCAGTAATAATAAACCAGTTATGCAATGAGTTGACTTTCAGCGATGAAATTATTTAAATTGTTCATCAATTGCACTGCGCCCACAAATTCATGAATCTGCCCAAACAAACACTATGGTTTGTCCAATATATTTTTCATGTTTTACAAAAAGAACTTGATTACTATTTAGACTGCAGTAAGGTTTAAACACAGGTAGTGGGCGTCCAGATGAAGCAAATATGGTGGCAGAAGTGTTTGTGAGCTGTTGTATACAGTATGGACACTGGAGGACCTTGTTTAACCTTGCTTAACAATACAAGTGAGCTGGTATTTCTAGGATATCATTGCGATGGCGTGAGCTGTGCTTTCTGGGTTTCATCAGTTTACTGCTGCACTGGCCTGTCAGAAATGCACAATAGAGTCCAGCAGGCTGCCGCTGGCCTCCACTGAATGCTGATCGATTCAGATTGTTTCCTTGGGCGCCTCGTGACACAAATGACTCCTGAGTTCGTATGTGAATGATGCTTTCTTCTCCTTTTTGTAAGTCCATCGGTGGCACCGCAGTGTCTGCAGCAGCGAGCCTCTGGGTTCCACTGCACATCCAACACTTCTTTTATTGGGCTTTTGCAATGCAGCGCCAGGCAATTCGTTTCTATCAGCTTTTCAGTGCACTCTGCAGGAATGCATGTCCTCAACGACCAGCATTCAATTTACAGAGACATTGCAGAAACACGAAACATCTAGGTGTGCATTTTAAGATGAGATTCATACTCTGTATCTTTATCAATCCATTTTAATTTGCATTTTCCTTTTCATGTAGCTTCATCTTCTTTTCCCCGAACTCCTAAATTTGCCCAGGGTGCAATGCATAGATCAGATATATTGCCTTTTCATTAATATTATATGCCTAATGCAATGATTATTCTAGGAGATGGAGGAAAGTCACACACTGATATGGAAATTAACTTCACTAAATGGAAACAGTCTCATATGTGTCATCAGAATAGTGGTTTGCAGCAATATATCTATTGATTTTTGCTCCCACACACCTTATGGTCGCTTGGTCATTTTCATAATAATTAAAAATCAAATAGCTTTGCAGGAATCATGCGGGTCATGTGCACAGCGATGTTTATGGACTGTAGCCCCCATGGTGTGGAGCAGTCAAACCTTTTGTGGAAATCGATCACCTCAAAAAACTTTGTGTGAGCCGACTTAACTGCCCTTGTGTGGAATATCTGGGTTTATAGAATGGCCAGCATTTTTACTCCCATCTGGAGTTAGGATGAGCACAATAAACAGAGCAGAGTGACTGAGCATTGAGCAGGATTGCACTGTATTGCATTGTTGAGTGCCGTATAAGTATGCTACATTCAGAACATTAGCCCAAGACTGTCTCATTAATGAGGAACAGCTGCACATGTCTCAGAGCCCTTGTACCTGTGGATTATCCAAACAATCTTAACAGTTTTACATTAGGATTTCTGGCATGGATTCATTGATATGTATTGGATTTCCAGCCAGTGTATTTTGTCCAATTCCTTCAGGAGAAGGGCCTTACACACAGTTTAAACACCAGGCTCTTTTCTGACTGTCTCTCTGCCTGTCTGACGCGTGCGCACACACGCACACACGCACACGCACACACACACACACACACACACCCACGCACACGTGCGCGCGCGCGCATACACACACACACACACACACACACACAAACACATTATTTTTTCCTTTTTAAGTTGTTGTCTACAGTACTCTTATCCCTGAACTTCAAACTTTCAGAAGTCTGTGTACATCTCTCCTGACAGAACATTCGAGAGAGGGTGCGCACGATGTGATGCGATGGCTTTTTCTGCTTTGCTGGATGAATCTACGCTCGGCCTTTCAAGCCATTTTCTGTGATGTTCAGTCCCTTTCATTTTTAATTGGATAGTAGGCTGATGTACCTCTGTCATCACGCTTTCATTTATTATTTTTAAGAGTTTGGGAAAGAGGGTGTACACATATACTTAAGACGCGGCGCGGATAACGCGAGGGAGTCATTTACCCGAGCGGGAGTGAGTTTCCTCTGTAAGCCGTCACATGTTTTTAAAGCAGAGAACACAAAAGACCCCAACAGTGAACTAAAGCCTTCAGTGATGCTTTTGGCCATCAATCAAGTAAACTTGGGTGCCCCAATTTCATAAAAATATGTACATCCTTTCCAATACTGTGCCCCTGAAAAAAAGTAAGTGGATTTAGAAAACTTAAATTAAAATGCATGACGCCACCATTGCACATTTGCATGATTCACGCAATCAATGAAAAATAGAACAATCTGTTTCATTTGTTTTCTTGTGTAGCACCCATTTCATTCAGTGCCTGTATTCAGTATGCTTCTGAACAGACAGTAGCCCCTGAAGGTAAAGTGGGTGTGCGCTAAATTCCCTGTGTCCGACCTGTATATAATCTGCCAGCAAAATTGTGCGACTGGACAGAAGCGGTCTATGGACACTGAACAAATGAAAACAGTCATTATGAAGCGAACGGCATTTCACAAAGGACTGATAAGCTACGCCAAGTAGGGCATATTGTGGATGCGTCTTGGCAGTTCCATTAAAATATCGCTCTGAATCTTTTGACAATTCAATTTCATGGAAAAGGGCTTGTTTTCTTCCATATAACTGCCTCTCCGGGGGTATATGCTTCTCCAAAGTGAACGTGCAATTTGCCAAAAAGAAACATATGTAGCACAAAAAAAAAAAAAATCCCTGCAGCAAATATCTGGCTGATAATGGTAGCGGGAGAGTCATCTGAATTTTTGATTTTTTTTTGTTTGTTTGTTTATCATTTGGTGAAAAAATATCAGTTGCAGCAACACAATGAGATATCAGTTGTAAGGACTGGGCAATCTGTTTTAAAAATATGCTGTGGTAAAATATATGTGTCTGAGAGACACAAATAAGGCATCAAAGATCTGTGAGAAATGTGAAGCATTTTTTAAACAGTCTGTTAAGAAGAGTTGCAAATTCTTGTATCCTGTCACATGCAACATATTTAGCTGGGGCAGAAGACCAGCCACAACTGTGATTTTATTTGTTTTTGCACAGTAATGCACACACACACATAAATATTACTTGTCCCGTTAAAATGATTGATGTTGTAGGTACACGACTCGCCATTTTCTAAATGATTATCCAATTACTCAGCAATAAATCCACTGGAGCAGTACAGGTTAATGTGTTCCCTTAACAGTTTCTCATAGATATCCTTCTAATGAAGGTCAGTTTTTAGGTATGGTCCAACAACGATCCATTTTGCAACTCCTGTTGAAGCAGAATGCTTTGAAGATAGAGATTAAGTGCTCTAATTCTCATTAGCATCATATGCGTGGTTCATTAAGAATGCTATAAGCTCAGGTGAACACAGCAGCTAATGTCAGCAATCTTCAAGCATCATTTACAGATAACATTTGAATGTATAATAACCAGAGAGAAAAATCAGGCTGAATGTTATCTTGTCAGAAAAATAAAATCTTTGGCACCTTGTGGACAAGGATAGAGATGAACACTATGAGCACGGTTCAGTCATGCAAACCACATGCACATTCACATTCTTTCTCATGTAGTGAACACTATAACAGCTTATGACTGCTAATCATGATCATATACCAGCTCTGGGGCCAGGATCCTCAAATCTTCAATCCAATTTTTCCCCAGGGAAATAAATGAACAGATAATACCTCTGATTGGACAGATTGCTTACCTGTCTCGCAGGTAACGGGAGGGTGGAAATCCAGTGGTTCACGGACCCCTAAAACCAGGTATCTTGAGTAGGGGTCTCAAACTGGTCTGTATAAAGGGTGAGGGGCTGCAGGTTTTCAATATAACTGAGCAGAAGCTCATCTGATACAACTGATCAACTGTGCAGGCTGAGATCAGTTGATTAAATTACTGGTACCAGGTGTGGTTCTGCTTGGTTGGGTTGAAAACCTGCAGCCCCTCGGCTCTTTTACGAATCACTTTGAGATCCCTGCTCTTGAGGAGTTCGTTCCTTTTGCAGCAGCCGCTAACACACTGAAAAACCATCCAACCCACCTACACACAGTCTGGAAAACTTGGCTTTCTTGTGAGTGATAAAGTTGTGTATCATCTTGATGCATCACAGCCGCGCTTCTGCGATGTGTCTTTGATTCATGCACCTTCAGGCTTGAATTCCAACACTCCATTTTTCAAAAAATAATTATCTCCTCCTGAAGTAGTGACTCCAATCTGTTTTGCTGCAGTTTGATGTAATCTATTAATATTCATTTAAAGGGAGGATGCTGACCTTATCTACATTCCTCATGAAAGAAATCATGGAGAATATTAGTGTACAGTGCCCTCCAATAATATTCGCACCCTTGTTAAATAAACTAAATTGGTTACAAATTAATGCATTTGTTGATTATCCTTTTATGTCTTAGTCAAAAATCTCAATATTTTTGATATTATAATAAATTAGTCATTGTTTTCATCACTTAACATATTATAGAACTTTACCTTACTGAATCATTACAGCTTACTGTAGGTTATTTTACCGTTACTGTCACCAGTCTTTGCTGACGTCAGTGCAAACCGTTTCTAAAATTGTGGAGAGAGGCAGAAACTGTCCTTTGGATTTGGCAGCAAATCCGACCCAACACCTCCACATATTAATTAGTCCACTGGTTGTTATAAACAATCAGAAAGTAAATAGATGTCTTTTTTAAGCAAGTTACAGTCTATTCACTTGACAATACAAAGTGATTAATACATGTAAAAAAAAGTTGCACATCACACCCTTAATAGTTGTGTTTTGTCCGGCCTCCATTTGCCATAAAAGCTCTAAATTATCTCCTAGGGTGTGTAATGAGTTTGGAGATGGAACTACAACTAAGAAAATGTCTCCGTGTAAAACCATAGTTTTTCCTATACTTTCTGACCCAAGGACATAAACAATATCTGCAAAAACCCTTCTCCCCGCGGCGCATGCATTAGTGAACCTCGCCAAGATAAAACATGAAGAAACATCTATGCAATACAATAAAATCTATCTTTTAGCTCTTCTCACTGGTGACATAGAATGTGATAATTAATCATTTACGAATTTGAACAGTTTTTTTCAGCCCCAGTCAAAATTCATTATCACGCAAAAATGTATTTTAAAATTAATAAGCTGTTAGAGGATTATGCTTTTTTTCAGTTTTTCAGGTCTGTTGTCCACAACAACTGATATCATATCGTTTCTATTTTGGTGAAATGAACAAAAGCCTTGGCCAAAAACATTATTTTTACTCACCAAATACCAGGGTGCTATTCAAAATTAAACAATTTCAATGAGTGTTCCAGTGTAGAACCTGGATATTTGATTTGGCTCACAATATATGTCAAAAATCATATTGTTGGAACACGTGCCCATTACGCGGGTGAAACCTGAATGTTTGGGTGATCTGACACAATCCAGAGCGAGCAGTTAACTTTTATAATCCTACAGCCTGCCGGTGAGAGTGGCATCCTCTGCTCTGATCACAGTAGGAAGCCGGAGCCATTAAGTCCAGGCTGCCCAGTGTTCCTCAGAGTTCCATCACTGGTCCCATTGAAATTTAAGCCCAGTTATATTAATCTGCTTAAAACAATCTAAATCTCGGTCAAATTCATAATATGTTCATGTTCAATATCCGATAAAGGAACCACTTATATATTTATAACACAATTGAACTGTAATACTCCATTTTAAAGCTTTTACATGACAACTGCATCATTTTAGCACATATTCCAATCATGTTTGGTATTTTTATTCTCGGCGGAGTCCAAGGAGTTGAGTGAAACATGTTTCATTTCCCTAAAAATTATGTTTCACTCTCTTTTTGGAAAGCTCCTGAAAAGCTGGTTAGAATTTGCGCGGGCAATTGCCCTGGTGGTAACACCTTCGCCAGTGCAACTCTGATTCGGCCTCTACCTTGTTCGGAGGCGTGGTTTGGAATCTTTAAAGGTACGAGATCCTAACGGGGCGGTCTTTTTTTTTCTCTTCTTTGCTCATCCATCTTTACGTGGTCTGACGCTCGAAAGGTAAGCGGGAAGCTCGCATTCCACCTCGCCTCGCCCGCCAGGGTCCGTGCGTAAGCAGCGGATCAAGGTGGGCGGAGGGGGATGGCATCTGAGTTCTCCCCGGCCACGTGGGATGACTTTAGTTCTGCGTGGCCATTCATCTTTTCCAGGTATGAAAATATTCAAAATCAATCTAAATTAGATGTAACTGGCAATTGGCTTGGCATTGATTTGTTTGATGAAAGTTGTGCCTACCTGGTAATTAAATTATTGTTATTCCTTTTCTAGCCTGCGTGGTCTCTGTGTCGTTTAATCTTTTTATTCTTCCTAGCCCCGTCTCGGCGGATACTTAGGGGCAATATCCCCACTGAGAAACGACTGGCCAGCGCCCCGGTGTGGGAATTGGTTGGTTAAGTTGGTTTAGACTACCATGACCTACCTACTGATGGATTTATGTATGCTGGTTCTGAGATTTTAACACATAGGAAACCCATAGACTCAGTAAAGTCGGTTATCCGTTGAAATACTCTAAAGGAACCCATGGGCTAACTTATAATCTGGGTTCATTGTGTATATGCCAGAAGAGGCTATTGCAGTGATGGTTGACTTCCAACCTCTAATCTAACCAACGAACCTAGGATTCGGACATGGTGTTAAAACCTGGGAACATTAATGTAGCGACGGTGGTTGTCTGTAAGGAATTCAAGATACAATCACTTCATGTTTTTCCCCAAGAGTCTGAGTAACTGGTTTTCACTGCCTCGAGATTCACGCATGCTGCCCCAAAACTATCAATTCTAATTCTAATTTGGAGTCAGATATTTTACGAGGATACCACTAAATTTGGTATTCTAATGACTTTATGGAGTCAGATTCATTGTAACCGTTGCGTTTCTATATCCTGCCCTTGGACGGTGAAAATTATCCATTATATTTTGATTCGCACCTGCCAGGAGAATTCTCGAATTAAAGTTAGTCAATAAGAATGCGTGAGTCCTTCACCTCGCTGCAATGTTCCGTCGTTGGTATTGTTTTGTGAAGTCTTACACAGGCATTTTTCTAGAAAGATCCAGCAATACTCCCCACTGTAATAAATTTCAAGCTGGTTAAAACTAAAAAATGTGAGTTAATATGAAGATAGGCTTTGTTTAAACTCACAAATAACCCAATGGGACTATAATTTATTTCATTTCAATTTCAGGAAAAAAAAAAACTAAAACCATAACGACTATTTGCTCCTCTTTGTTTGCCTTGGAATGTTATTAAATGTTGCATCTGACAAAATTTGTTTAATACTGTTTATGGAGGAGATATTTAGTATTACAAAAGCACTGTGTTTACATTATTGAACAACTCCATTCTGACAGGGCATGCAGAAATACTTGGGCCCATGACGTGCTTATGGAATTAATTCATGGAGGTTCATAACATTAATAAATAAAACACGCAATATGTTGCAATGTATTTAAATGACCAATTAATGTTAATAAATACTCATGAACTCTTGAATGCCTTATAATGGATTATTATTTTAAAATATTACCCAATACAGTTTAATTATTGATAATGGAAGTCATCTCACTAAAGTTTATGTCCAAAAAAAGCTAAAATTAATTTTTAAATAATTAATTTTTTAGGTTTTTTTTTCATGAAGTTAAATGTATTTCACAGGTTCTCCAGAGGTTAAGCTTACATGTTTTGTTGTCGTTAATTTGGAGAAAACATTTGAGCACAACAAACAAATCATGTTTGTTGTGTGGTCCCACACAAGAGGAGGCCAAAATCTAATCAAATCAAATGAACATGCTGATAATTAGGACAAACTCTCCTTCATTAATTCAAATATAACTGAAAAAAAATACGTATTCTTGCACAATTACAGATGTAGAATATGTAATTAGAACCTTCTTTAAATTAAAAACTAATATCTGTAATTAACCACACCATGTTTGGACTCGTCAGAGATAGGGTAACATTCATTACAAGATGCATTGATTTCCTATTTCTACAGTTAAAAAGATTACTATGTATTGCAATTTTATCTGTTAAGACATGACATCTATGTAATTAACAATAATCTTTCTATCTCTCAGGGCTATTGGTTCTTTCCACTGGGTTATTTGAGAGGAAATTGTTTGTTTTATCTAGTCGGCAGTTGCATATCAGACCATTTAAATTGACTAACGCACCGAATGTAAAACCTGACTGGTGGAAAAGATGGCCTTTCATCCATTTAATGGCAGCTTCCCTCCCACACACTGGGGGGGGGCGGTTCCCAGCCTCGGGAGAGTTCATTACCAGCCAGTGTTTCTGAGGTGGGTTGTGATCACGTACCCTGTAAAGCAGGAAAACACTGGCGCACACCCAGAGCCAGATTTCTTTTCACAGGTGGTTCAATAACATGGAAATGCGACGTTCTGTTTTTTTTTTTTTTCTTTTTTTCATTTGGCATCTCCAATCCCAACCAAATCTGAAATGCCCAATTCGGGAACTATGCACAAGGTTTGCAGCTTTCCTCCAAGGCACACGCCTGTCAGCCCCTGCATTGTTACACCCATTGGTCGAAACTTTCAGAATGTTCAGAATGAGGGCGGAGGATACCCAAACACGAACAAGCTCAGAATCTCACTGCCGAGCACCTGGCTGGTCAACAGGAGCTTGTGTAAAGAACAAGGCAACCGTTTTTAATATCCCTTCCCAGCAGTCCCTTCCCAATTTGCATTCCCGCAGCACTATAGCCAATCGTGCGCTTTCTTGAAAAAGCTGCAAACCAATTCCGGTTGGTACAATCAGGGATTGAACCTGCGCTGTGGTAGTCACTACTGCTCTGCAATGCAGTGCCTGAACCGGGCGAGCTAATCCAGCAGCCGCAATTTTCTTTTGATTGTGTGCTGAATAATAGTATTTAAAAATATAAAGCTTAAATTAATTTGAAATAGCCCTGTGATTTTTTTAAATATAGATAACGTTGATTATCTCATAACCAAAGCACATGCTGAGGTCTGCAGTTTGTCCTGACTTGCAAAGCCACAAGTAGGTTTTTATAGTTGTTATATTGGATGGGACCTGAGCGATTTTGGGACCCTGACCAAATCGGGCTAAATTTCTATGGCCAGAGAGCAGAGCATTTACATAGTGGCCAGGCTCTAGGGGAGCTATTAGTGAGCAGATGTGAGTACCTACTGTGAGGAAATTACCTCTTGTTACCCGGTGGTCTTCATATAGGGTGGAAGACAATTGAAATAAAGACTTGACCAGATTGTGATTGAAATATAATACATTTATAACAGACAAAGAGTAAGAGTTCAAACCGCAACAGAGGAATGTTCTCAGCCACAGTTTGGAGAGCGCTCTGTCCGGGCATCAGTTCTAATAATCCACCGTCCTTTAGCTGAACATCAATTGGCTGTACATCTGTCTATAACCGCAGTCAAATCAGCTCCGCCGTCTAATCATAGTATTGTCCAGTCTGCTTAAGACAGGTCACGGGAGGGTGGCAACGGGATACCTGATGCCATTTTGGACTGCGATTACGGCGTTTTCTTTTGGCTGGATTTCTGCATTCCTGAGCCACTATCTCCCCTGCATAGTTCTTCACACACAGACTCACGCTCTGGGTAAATAGGATTATAAGCTTTGGGGTATTGACATAAAAGATGTTTTAAGCAGTAAAAGATAATAATAATAATAATAATCATAATATTAATAATTATAATAATAATACAAAATATGTTTTGATAATAATACTAATGATAATAAGATGATAAGAATGAGAAAGATGTTTTGTATTATTCCACACGACTGACGGTGGCTGAAGGAGGGACGAGCCGTAAACCAGTGACACGGTGTTGGGTGCCCAAGGCTCATCGACACACAGAGGTGAGAAGGCAACACTGTACATCTGGTCCAAACCCACTGAGGGGCAACTGTGGCACAAGTCATTGAGAATTTTATTGATCCTTGCATGATAAATGTCAGAACATACAGTGCTTCACACCCTGCTGCATACAGTGCTTTGAAGTTGCGTACAATTTGTGGTGTCCATTCTAACCCTGGTCCACAAACAAAAGCCCCTAAAATAGACATGTGAGCAGTGGAGGAAGTCATATTGAGCCCAGCACCTGACTACAGCTCTAAATGTTGATTTTTACATTTATTCATTGTCCATCTGTCATTTTTGATAGATGTTTTTGATTATGATTCAACTCTTTACAGCATAGTAAAAAAGTTATGCAGTAGAATTACTGTATGCACTCAGTTGATATCTGTGGTAACTGTGTTTTCCTTGTAGTGGAGTAAAGATCATTAAGTGCACGGTCTTATCCTATTTGACCTGCTCAACAATTGTTCCACGTGACTTCCTCACATTAGTATGATATGGTATTTTTCAGAGAAAATATGACCAGCAAAGGCATATACAAGATTGTCGCCTCATATCAAATATAATGTAAAAGGTCTGCAACATGTACATGTGTGTAAACATTGTAATAACTAACAACATAAGATGCATCTCATTTTCAGTTGGTAGAGAAAATGTGCAGCGGCATCCTAAATAATTTCATTTGATGTGATTGGCTGAAGGGACGTACTACACACTAGCGTGAGTCAGATCAGGTTTCTGTGGTGAAAGACTGTATCAATTTCAGAGGCGGGACGTAGCAGGTATGAGGCGGGGCATAGCAGGTATGAGGCGGGGCGCAGCAGGTATGAGGCGGGGCGCAGCAGGTATGAGGCGGGACGTAGCAGGTATGAGGCGGGGCGTAGCAGGTATTCCCACAGGCTGTGAACAGGAGGAGAGGCTGGAGAGGGGCACGACTGTAGATTGGAATTCCGATCGTTGTTCTGTTTGAAGGTTTTTCTTACTGATGGCCACCATGTACAGAATGCTAATCCAGTCTGCAAAGGCCGGAGCACAAAGGGCACATCACACCCGCTGGTACAGTCAGCAGTGTAAACCTCACTCACTGCCAGTCTCTGAAGTCTGTTATCGCCGGCTCTGGGTTGCACCGCATGACTCGGAACTGGTTTAACCTCCACAATAAGTCTGTCTTTAGACCACCTTTGGGGCTGACCTGCCTTAAAGACATAAAGGCACAAGGATAAAATTAAAATCAATATTAAATTGAGTTATTAAGGGGCCACTGGGCAGACCTCCAGTGGATGGCTTGGTCACACAGTCTGTACTGACTGCAGCCAGTATCCCTACAGACTATAAAAAGCCTGAGAATTGGCTAAGGAAATGGAGTTTCAGTCGATCGGCAGAATGTTCCTTCTCAGGAACAGCAACCTCTGATGTCCTGAGGCAACAACGTCAATTAGCACATGATGTGTCTTCATTTGACTAATGTCCCCTTCAGCCTCAACTACAAACTACACACTGTTGCAAAGCAGTGGCCTTCATCACACACTTTTCCCCACACCTCTGGCGTGCAGGCAGATGATTGTGGTCAATGAAGAACAGTGGGTGGCCTGAACTTTGGAGAGTTGTGAAATGTGGAAAAAAATAGTCGAGGTCAAACACTTGAGGACATTTGTGAGGCCAACCCAATCTCTGCCCAATTCAGAGGGCAGCTTCTTTGTAGTCTTTTAAAATAAGGCCACATCATTCTGTGCCTAATCTCACCTGACCATCGACCTCATGTGCTCACATCAAGCGTAAAACCCTCCTACTGAAATACCGGCCAGCTTATGAATCAGCTCCAGTGCCTTCAAAGGTTATCAGGACACTCTTTACTACAAGCTTAATCCAGGTGACTCTCCACTCTCTCCGTGGTCAGGTAACAGCACAGTGTTTGCCTCTCCTGGTCCCAGCAAACCTCCAGCAGTGGAAAAGAGTGCAGAATCTTTCCAGATATTTTCTGATTTAGGCAGAAATGTCAATTCTGTCAACAATTTTTGATACCCATATTCCATAAAAAAGCAGAGATTATAAAAAAGAATAAAAAAAACATTTTTTGATTCCTCAAAATAACTACCATTTGCAATCATTATTTATATATCTTTGACTCAAATTTAATGATGGGAGATTGAATTCAGAGAAAGATTAGTTTTTTTTAACTAGTTATCAAGCTAATTGTAATTTCTGTCCAAACAAACCCCAAATTATGGCCGTTTCACTTGTCCTCTATGTAAGGTCTGAAACATTATTGGTAACCTGTTGGTATTAATTATTCAATGAATTATTTGTGTGGTTCGTTATGAGGAATAAGTCAAGAGTAATTCTTAGTTAAAGGTCTTTGCCAACCTGAACGGCATGTCTCTGGTGTTAAGTGAGAATCTTCAGAAAATTAGTTAACAAGTAATCCAAGTGATAAGTTTGAAGTCGTCAACAATAGCACAAAAGTGAATCAGATTTTTTCAAAAATCCTTTACATTCAATTAAGTGACATTTCATCAAAGAAGACTAAGCTTATCACCGACACTGGTTATTAAAACATAATAATAATTCGTAATAATGCAAAGCTCTCCATCCTAATCTCCTCTGCCAACTTTAGCACCACCAGAAAATAGCAGAGCTAGCTGTGAGGACAATGTTAACCTTCATGCTAACTGGGAGGCTACTACTACTGAGACCACAATTACCACCACAGCAGTTGGATTTGAGGCACCCTGTCTGCTGAACAACATCAAATATCCAGTAAATGGTTTTGGTAAAGATTTAACCCTTTGAGCGCTACAGGCAACTATAGTTGCCCAATAGTGTAAGATATCAAAACCAAATGCTTTTAAACAAGTTGCCACATGATAGGTTTAAAACAGCTCACGATAACTACATTTTTAATTCCTTAAAAATGTATTTGGCGCTCACAGGGTTATGCAGCCATTCCAAAACGCCTAGTTCAAAAGCAATCTTAGCTGCATTACAGTCAGGTAATGGACTCAAGACTTTTCTCAACTTACACTTAGTTTTTTCCCCACAAAACAGCTAGCAGCTATCTGTAGTTTGCTTGCTAGCATAGCTGATTGTTAACTACCATTTATGATTCGAGACCAGCGGCATGTCCGTTCATCTAACTTTCAGTCATCTTGCGCATTCAGCTAATCTAGCTGAATAATTTTCTTTCTGCTGGATTTTATGAGTGTTTAACTTGTTCTTTTCATAGAAAACTGGAACGTAAAGGGGAAAAAATGCAATTTCCTTTGCTTCGTTGAACTAAATAGCTAGGCAACATCAGCAAACAAGGGAATACGTCCACCTATTTTGGTAAATGCCAGTATGTCTTGCCAGTAAATACCAGTGTAAGTCAGGTTTAACTGCTCTCCCAATTGTAGCACTGGAAAACTGCGTGAAAAGTTGTCGCTGTTCCACTGAGATTATTCTGACAGGCTCTCTAATGCCCTTTAGCGACGACATGAGGGTTAGCCGCAGTCGCACTGGAGAACATTTCTAGGCTGATGCCTGCAATTTTTGTATATGACCAACAAAGCCAGTGGCTCTCCTGTGCAGCCTGGCTCAAAAGTGCTGGGGTCACCTTCAAACCCACGAGATTCTCAGTCCTTCTCATTGGCTCATCTCCTCGTAGTATCCAGTGTTGTGAGAGGCCTTTGAGGTTTCACTGTTGTTCTGCTGTTGGCACTTTGCGCACTTAAGCTTGTCTTCACACACTGTGTCTCCACTATGAACGCACTGTTGCCCTTCAATAACCACTGCGACAAATGGGGGAAATGTGGAGCAAAAAAAACAGGATAAATACATAATGATCTTAAATTCATTTTTGTTGTTATTACGTGACACTCAGGCAATGTGCCTCTAACCTCTTTCCAACTTTTTGTCAGGAAATTTGAAATAAAAGTTCCGGATTTAAAATTTATGGGATGGTGTTTAACTGCAGCTGGCATTTATTTTATAGGTCTTTCAAATTTGGGTTTTGATCATTCAAAGCTGTATGTGGTTATCAGTAGGGTTGACAGACCCAGAGTTGCCAGGGTGGAGCGGTCAGATAAACAGTGGCGGTGTTACGGGGAGCTTTGGAGCATAGCACAGCCCCTCAGTGGGCTGACTGAGCTAAATGATCCATGCCTAAATTTTTATAGATGTCTGCAAAGACTGAGCTCTCCCAGCCTTCAGAGGGACATTGTACTTTTGTATATTAATTTTACGGCTGTTAAAAGACTGTCCGTGTGTGAAAAGATTGTGGGTTTAGAGTTATTTCGTGCAAATAGTTGTATTAGATCTAGTGTGTACTGATAACTCATTCTCTTTCTGCTTACAGTCGAATGCATACAGTGAGCACAACTATTCACTGCACTGTGACACATTTTTTTGTTATTCTTGTTCCGTTGATTGAGTCGATCACCGTATCTGAATCCAGTTGAGCAAGCATTTTACATAACGAGAAGGTGAATGAAGGCAAAAAGCCCCTAAAACAAGCAAGAAATTAAGATGGCTGCAGTACAGACTTGGCAGAGCATCACCAGAGATGAGACCCAGGGTCTCGTGATGTCTATGTTTTCACAGACTTTAAACAGTCATAGTATGTAAGGAATATGGGAACACATTTTTTTAAAATGACCTTTTTACTCTACATATTAAAATGCCACAAATTTTTTCATGCGCCTGAAAATCTGGATGGCTGGTCATTTCTAAGCAGACTCACCATCTTTCACCCCCCACCCAAACCCCCAAAATGAGACTAATGTTAACCTCATTGCCATTGTGTCCTTTTCAAACTTAATGTGTGAGCAGAGAACAAAGAAAAAAAATGTCCGATGAATTCTGGTGCTCAGAATATTTCCGTGTGAATAAGGAAGAGGCAAGTTGTGGGGAGTGGGAAAATGTCAACACATCCTGCTTACCTTCCCGAAACAAACATGATTTTATCAACCTGGTCAGGTTGGATTTTATTCTCCCCATCGACGCCTGACGTGAACACCAATGATACCAAAACCTGCGAATGTAACAGCATGACTTCACCTGATCTAGTGTGGCCAAGAAATGTCTGTGAGGAACGCAGAACATTTGGGCACAGTTTGATTTTTTGCATGTATGCAGTTACAAAAATAAACCGATGCATTAGTCCTAGCTGCCCAGGCTCAGCACTGACTTGACAAGTTTTCTATTAGACCCCTGAGAAGATTCAGGCTTGAACATTCTGGTCCAGACACCTGTTTATTCCTTTGGAAAAGCGTTCGTGGGTATTCATTGTGACAGAGCGATGGCCTACAGGGAAACTCTAACAATCGACTGACTAATGCCGTGACATCATCACTCCCTTTACAGACAAATGACGTAGCTTCATCACACGCGTTTTGCGTTTATAAGCTGGCCTCCATTAAGCTGCGGTCCAGCCGATACATAGTGCTGGGCTTGACGCCTGTTTGGCTAGATTTGTTGAGGGCTTACCTGTAAAACTAAATACATGAACAAGATTTCAAAATGGCTTTGGGCATTATCAAACTCTTATTATTATAAGTCATAATAACTTCATGAAAAATAGGGGAATAATTAATCTTGGCTGAGTGTGTTTGTGCTTGCGGCAAATAGAGTCTCCAAATCAGGAACACACTGTATGCAAAAGGCACAACGTGTATTTCGCCGCTCGGTGGATCAGACAAATGAGAAAGAGAAACACAGTGTTCTTTGAACCAGAGAAAAATTGGCTAAGGAGAAAATGAGAGAATTCAAAGTTCACCAATTAGAGCCTTGAAAAAGTGGCAAAATATAAAAATTGCAGCTTCTTTGGTGTTTAATTGTCTTCTGAGTTTTAAAAAAAAGCCCTCTCTTAATGGTTTATTACAGAGAAATTGTAAAATTACGTGCTGCAAAACGTATTATGTGTCTGAAGAAGAATCAGAGTGTGTCCTTGTGCATTATCGATAATATAATAGCCTAGTGGCCTCTGTATGCATGCAAGCGTGTGTGTCCGACCACTCGGTGCTAGATTCCACCGGGCGCGTATCTGCAGCATAGGGTGAGCGACGCAGTTTAGCTCCGTCTTGCAGGCCACTGTGTCCGGCCAATCACTGCTAGACTCTGCCAGGCGCGTATCTACTGCATAATGTGAGCGACGGTATTATAATGTAGACATACAGGGGGAATCCCGCAGTATGCCCCTCTCCGGGGGATTCCCCCTTTTGTGAACCCAAGCCAATTCATCCACAGGAGTCCCGAATCCCAAAAAACAGATGCCAGGCCGAAAGAGAAAGTAACGCGTAATCTGCAGCATAATGTGAGCGACGCTATTTTGCTACGTCTTGCAGGTGACTTTGTGTTCCACTGAGCGGTGAATGTCAGCGCAGTTACTTAGTTTTAGTTACGATAAAAACATTGGTTGTGTGACAGCCACCTTGGTGTTTATGGAAACATCATAGCAACATGATGACATCATAATGGTGCATTGTTCACTATAATATAAAGACGAAGTTACATAAAATAGAACCCGTGGGTCCCCACGGGCAGAATGCTAGCTATAATTATTACGATGAGTAGTTGTGGTGATAGTAGCTCAGCAGTAGCAGTAGTTTTACCTTCAAATCAGTGGTACTATGGCCACTTGAGCATCCATGTCCTTCTTGAATTCTTTACAGGAAAAAGAGACACTACAGTCATGAATCAAACCAGAGTTTTCAAGATTGCCATTTGTGGGAGGAACCACTCACCGTCAGAAACCGAGCGGTTAGTTTTTTTCCAGTTCGGTACAGCCTTGAGAATCTTTGCACCAGCACTTGCGTGGGAGTGAACATGACCATGGAGATTATTATGCTGCAGACTCAAGGCTAATTTTTATACAGGAGTTTTATTTTCAACCTCCCTCCCCTCCCCTCCCCGTCAAACGTTTACGCATATGCACTCATACATCCTGACGCCACTGCTCCGCATTGCCATCAGATAGCTGGCAGTAAAGCTGTTGAGCCTTTTCTCTCTTTGATAAGGCAGGGGGATTTCTATGCTTTCATTTATAATTGGTCCATTGTTTGTCATTCAATAAATGTCTGTCCTACCTTTTCAAATGTTAATGAGTGGTGCTTGGCTTCACATTAATGACTGCGTGCTCACTGGTACTTACAGTACGTCTAATGTCTCCGTCTCATCATCATGAGGCATAGGGAAATGAAGCTGTACAATGCCCCCATGCAAATCATTTCAAATACAAAGCCTTCCCATTCAGAGAGCTTTATGACCCGAATATCCCATGTCCCTCATGTGGATAGTTGCTGAAGAGGATCCATAAAAACCATCAAACTGTAAATTTTTGAATCAGTGATTTCCATTCCCCACTGACCCCATTAAACTGTTAGCACACAGGAATTTCAGTGCAATAACAAAAGCTGGGTTGACTAAACCCATTGACGTTCTTGCCATCTGTGTTTAAGATGATCAGTTTTCCCTGTTTTCTCGTCCTGCTATGGATATGGACATAGTTGATTTCCCACCATAGGTCGTATTCACGGATGTCAAAGATTTATGTGTACTTTCCCACAATTCAAGGTTTACGGCCATTTCTGCCCCAAACCTGTGCAATAAGAAAGTAATGCCTCTGCAAAAGCAAAACTACGCGACAGATTATTTGCCATAGCATTTATCCTTTACTTTCTGACTGACTGTGGAGTTTCGAATAGGGACTAGTGTGCTTTGGTTTTCGCAACGCTCAGAAAGTTGCTCCAACAATATTTAATAGATAGCTGGCTCGCTAAATACCTGGATAGGTAGCTACCAACTCACATGGTTTCTTCTTTTTCATCTCTGTCTGGAATCAGGTCCCGACTCTCGGCAGCTTTGCAACAGAAACCTAACTATTAAGATATGAGTAATGTTTAGTGTATCTACTGTGTACTGTCGAACAGGTGTTCCAAATTTTAATCAGATTGCTCCTGTAGTTTCAGACAGGATGTTCCTCAAAGGTGCAAACCATCAAAACTGCATTTTTTCCATGTTGTCAGCTGTGACCTCTGTGAGCATGGAAACGGTGAACCATAGCATAGGTTTCATGCCGAATTGAAATTGGATTACTGGTCATGGAGATACCAGACAGTAGGTGACATTTTACCTTTTGGGTTACCTGCCCTTGCCGCTTTGACCTATCTAGCCATTCTGACTTTTCCGCAAATCTACAGCTATACTGCTATTACATATCTAAAAATCAGCACCACATCCTCAGTTTTGGTTGTGCCACAGGAACAAAAAAGCATTGTGGAATAATGATAATAATAATAATAATAATAATAGTAGTAATAATGAATGTTTCTCAGCATTGAGATTCCAGAGCCTTGCTCCTGAGTCTCAATATTTCCCGTCCCAACATATCACGAGAACTTTCCACAGAAACCTGGTCGTTCCTAATTAGGTAGTCTTCTGTATTAGTTCTACTGACAGCTTGATTCCAGTTCTAACTTACTGTGACTCTATTCCCTTGTTCCAAGTGTGCCGGCCACAATAAGAATAATTGAAGTTTTAACCTTGCAGAACTTTCTAATCTCTCTGTCAGGTCTCAGCACTCTCCAATTTTCACTTTCTCTTTCATTTCCACACTCTTGTCTCCAGGGACAGCAATCCTTATTGCCTGACACTGCCTTGTCTCCTTGTCCACTTCAAATACTGTATATCTGGTCCCTGCACTCAGTTACTATGGATGTGCGTTAGAATATATTGTCATGGATGACCTATAACATCATTACAAAGCAGTAAGAAGGAAAAATCTTTTCAGTAAGAATGAGGCAAAATTACATCTGAAACCCTTAATCTCAGGGTAAATGTTTATTAAGTCTTGTGAAAAGGAATGGCCTTACAAAGTGGGGAATTCAGTGTATTGTTTACCACAGTTCTTCTCAACTTTCTATTTTTCAGCTGCTTGAGCTTGCTAAGGTCCCTTCCTGAAGTATTTTATCTGGCTAAATGGCCATCGTTACCATCATAGCTCTTTGTTTGCACTGTTTAGTGTGACACATAATCCTTCTGTTACCACGAGTCTTCCTGCATACACTGTGTTGTTTGTCATTTTAATGTGATTGGTCTTCAGTTTGCCTCACTTCTTATCAACTTTCTATGTGTCTTTTTGTAGTCTCTCAATACTGGCTGACCACACCTATCAAATTCACTTTCAGCAACGTCTTTAATTCTTTTCTGGATATCTCTCTGCTCCTCCATCTGAATTTCATCCCTTAATTTTAATTCTTTAATTGGCTCAGCCAACTCCAATCTCTACCCTTCACCAGTTAATCTCTCAATGGCTGACTCCTCTATAGCTCCACCTTCTTATGCGTGATCAACTATTTACACCAGCCTGTACACCCTCTTCTCCATGAAGCGTCTGCCTCCGGAGTTTTAACCATCTTAACATCAGACATCCATTTTCACTTCTGTATCAAAGTTAAAGTTATTCTTATAATTGTACGACGAATAAGGACGAGAATTAAGTAGCTAAATCTACTGCAAAATACATTAAATGAGACCAAGAATTCAATCTGGCATTTTTGAAGGCGCTTTCACATATGTCAAATGATTTTTTTATGATGTACAATTTTAGCGGATCCACAACAGAAGGGACCGATGTACGTTCAGGAGAGGAGGATTTGAAGATTTCGAAGTAGAGATCCCATAATTATATGTGTTGTACTACCGTTGAAGGAAAATATGTCATAAAAAATTTCAAGACAGCTGTGTGATTGACATAGGATAGAATTGTAGTCTTCCGATTAACTCATGACCGCTGCAGAAAGGACGTAAATTGGTGGAACATTCGTAGAACTGTCATGGATTTAATGTGAGACAACCATAGGTCTACCATCGGAAATTCCAAAGATAACGAAGACCTCAGATGACCCCAAAAAACAAACAAAATTTATAGGTCTAGCATAACACAATTGAACAAACTCGTAGGGTAACGCATGACAGACCTATGAAATGAGGCTGACATTTAGAATCACCTACGATGCAGAAAAATTTTTGAACTGTTCAAAATTCAATGACAAGGATCTACAACAGCCTATTTCGCCATAGAATATATGAATTTTGTAGGACAGACATACGAGTGTCTTTCAAATCACCCCACATCTCTGTTGTAGACCTTTTGTAAGGTTGAGATCTACGATTCTCACACAATTTTATTTTCCACATTTTTTAAATTTTCTTTTAACTGTATTGAAAATTAAAACGAGGAACAAGAAGCCTTAGTCAACTGTTGAGGCTTAAAAAGGCACATACATCATACCTTAAAACTGAATCCTTGTAAATAAAACAACAAAATCAACAAAAATAAATAGATAAATAACCATCTTTTTCTGTTATTATATGTGTGTGCAATTTGGTATAACATGCAATGTAAACAAGATCAAGATAACTCAAAATGTAATCATAAAAATATAGTGCAGTACTCACTGAATCAAGTGATTAACTAAAATATTGCAGTACTGATTTTTCTGAATATAAATACAGAACATAAACTTAGAGCTTGACTCCATAAAAAAAAAAAAAGACTTAGCCCAAGCCTAGCCAACACTATCCATCTACTGCACTTTCAAGTTCTTGGCTAAGAACACTAACGTCAACGTTTTGAGGCTTCAGGGAGCTATGATGGCCAGTAACACTGTTCCCCCTTGTACTAAAAACCCTATCTGATGGGCTACTGGTCGCAGTTATGCACAGGTATTTCCTGGCCAGCATGGACAGACGTGGGTATTGTCCCTTGTGTGTGTTCCACCACTCCAAGGGGTCATTCTCTACGTCCAGAGGTTTGTGGAGCAGGTACCAGCAAGTTCAGTTTTGGCCAGCAGCTCCTCAGGAACAGCTGGAGGAGCTTCCTCGTTCCCCTTTGCTGCTTTAAAAAGGCTGCCCAAGGTAACCTTACTCTTCTTCCCACCAGGGGGCCACATGGTGACACTGGAGGAAGCTGTGGTGGGAGTGGGTCTCTCGTTGAAAAGGGAAAATATAATTTAGTATAAAAGTTGATCTATAGTCTGCATTTGATAAGCTAAGTAGTATATTCTCAGTAGTTAATTACATTAGCAGTTAAATAGATCAGTTGTTAAATACTGAGCGTGAAAAACAAAATCAATTTTCCTTATTGTTTACAATTTATAATAAATAGTTAGTTACCATAGAAACGTTCATCATCTCATTCTTCAGTCTGGCTTTAATGGTGGCTTTGGTGTCCTCGTCGATTACATAGTCCAGTTTGTACCTTGGGTCCAGACTTGTAGCTATGTCGAGCAGCTTCTGCGTCTTTGGATCATGGTACAGTACAGCCGCCGTTGAAACCAAAGAAAAAGTCGTTAATCCGCCAGTACGGGGGCGTTAAAGTCTCAGTTACAGATTGATGACGAAATAAAGGATAAAAAGAAACATTTAAACAACAGAACATCCAATGAACACTGCGATTTATTTATTTGCCGGTCATCTTTTTTGGATGTTCCGTTTGTTGGTGATATATTTTATTCTTTATTTCGTAATAAATGTAATCGTATATCAAAACTTTTACTTTTTGCTGGCTGCTGGACGTGGAGTTTTTTGCATTTAGCATCAAACAGTCTTGATCGTGCATGCGATAATTTATTCACACTGTCAATAGTCATGGAATTGATTTGCTCACTGACTACAAGTACTATTTTATCTCTGGTGTAGAAATAAAGCGTGAATCTGTGCGATCCATCTAACTAATTTTCAAAAGAAAGACCAAATAAAGACTGTTGTCTATCTTTGATGGAAGAAAATAGAAGAATAGGCTAAAAAGACCAAGAAAAGTTGATAGCTATCAATTTGCATTTTGTGAAGGTTGAACACAAACATGGCCAAGTTTGCACGTCTAATAATTCCTCGAATACTCGGAAAAAGTAGGACTTTCGGACACGGAGCTATATTTAAACCGACTATCGCGTCTTTGCATTGACTTTGTAATCAGTCGTGCAAAAAATTTGTTTCATTTCCAGTGTGCAAGCGGCTTTAATGAGCATAGAACGCAAGCATATATATATGTGTGTGTGTGGTTGGCTGAGAAAGATGTGAAGTCGTTAGTTTGTATCACAGATTCAGCTGCGTTGATTAAGCCAGGTCAAGTTTCCATTACGCGTGGCAACCGCCTTTAATCTGACATCAGGAAAATCGATGTAGATGCTATAATTTATGTCCTTATTCAGATAGTTACATTAAATAGTGCTTCCTGTAATTTTTTATTGCATTGAAATGTGCCTGACATTCTGGAAACCTGCCTGTGAGATTTCGGTGACGTGTGCGCACTGTGTGCTGGTCAGCCAAATTACCACTGCACAGATATTAAACCAGGTTGGAGCTGGCAAGTTTTCTGCGCAACTCCAGCGGAGACTTTTTCTACTAAATTGTCACTGCGTCTTGATGAATTTGTGACACCTCCCCCTACTACGCCGCCACACCCATCTCGGCGCACGTTCGTCCACCAAAGGCTGCGCCCGGTGTTGCACCGCACGAACTTACCACTACGCGGGCTGCGCCGGACTAAATTACCACTGCGTGGGCTGCGCCACGCTACGCCACCTATGCAGCGCCAAGAAACTAGAGCCCTCAGTGTTATGTGATCAATATCACTGCAACGAGGCTGCATAACAAAACCAGGACCTCACTGTCAGGGCAGTGGCTACAGGCACGGACCCATATAGCTAGCCTGTATGCTCAAGGTAAAGCAGCGGTATTATTAGCCTCTCGTCTCATTACAGGTAAAGGTACGGGTGGGTCCATACCGACTAACGCTAGCCCTTGTTGCAAACATAGGGATGGTATGTCCTAATGAATTTGGCATGTGTCAGCCAAACCAGGCCAAATTTTTTAAATTCCACTGAAACTTGAAATATAATTGTTTTTATTTTACCGTATATATACCGTATATATGTTTCTATAGATCTGGCAATTCCGTTTTTGAATTGCGTCATGTGTCCAAAATCTGGCAGTTCTCGCGGCAGGAGCAATATCCGACTTGGCGGAAATTCCACCACAGGACTAGAGGTCTATGTAGCCTGACAATCATCAGACTATAGTCGTGGAAATCTAGCTGTTCTCAGTATAACAGTTAAACAGCGTGCATAACAGCTAGATTTGGATATGTTTGTGAGATGTTTTGCTGCACAGCACAATCGTCTGAAGCTCGAGATCGCCAATATCAGTCCTGGACTGTGACTTAAGTACTTTTGCTGTATTTATTGTGAGGCACTTTTATTTAATTAGGCCTAAACTCTGCTACATCTTGGAAGGCATAATAAAACAGTGAATCCAGAAAAAAGGAAACTGAGAATAAAATGAGAAGTATTCTGTTGAAACTAATTAGAAATATTAATTACACAGCTGTTTACTTTTTCGCATCATACAACGTACACAAAATTAGTCAGGTATCGCTGTCAGAACTCATTGTTCTGTTTTCATTCTCATTGTCATCTCATTGTTATATGATTTGTGCACGTCATGTAGCTTTATGGGTTTACATTTAAAGCAGTGCACATTACATAACCTAAAGCACTAATGGCCCCAACAATGAAAATTTGAAACTGATCATCCGTGTTCATCCGTGTTTTGGCCTGTCATCATTTTATGCAATCTGGCGCAAAGTGGTTACTGAATTACTCCAAAAGTGTCATTGTTGTTCAGTTGAGTGCGGCACAACCTCCACTTACTTGACATCATTAGATACCAGACATAGTTATATAACACCAAATGCCATTTTTAATCGAAGAATATTAAGTAATTTTTATACAATTAACCATTCATTCTTGGTTTCCTTTTTTTGGGACTCACTGCACAATAAATGCATTAAAGAATATTTTTCTGAAATTGCTCCCCAATTTTTATATGCAGTGTTTTTGCACTTTGTTGAACCTCTGCCTGTCTTTACTTACAAAATCTGACATATTGTCTGTGTTCTATTTTGAATAAAATATGGGTTTATGAGATTTGCAAATCATTGTATTCTATTTTTATGCACGTTTTACACAATGTCCCAACTTCATTGGAATTGGGAATTTCCTTATACCGCACTGAGGACGTCCCATGTCACCCCTTGCCACCCCATGTAAAATTTTCTAGATTCGCCACCGTGCGAAAAAACAAGAGCACATTGCCTATGGCCCCAGGACGCCCATAAATGTTAGTGTCAGGTCTTCAGGCGGTACCGGCATTGTTTTGTTTTTGAGTGCCACACTCCCAACCCTGAGTCACATGTATTCTCGTTCAGTTCAGAAAAACTCAAACGCTTGCCTAGAGTATTTGCTTTGCATCAAATCCCCATAACAGTGTCTTGTCTGATGTTTGTCTGTATGCATTCAGTGTGCTACTGATCACCTGCATTCGGGTAATGGTGTGCTTGCATGAATTCCGAGAAAAAGTTACATGCTTTTTTCCACTCAGTCTCATTCTGACATGCAATGTTTCCTTTTAATTAGGTCACTGTAACAGTGTCTTGCAGGATTTCCCTCTGTTTGCTATCAGCATACCTGCTGATCTCTCTGCACCCAGAGCAGAGGGTTATTCATGCTTGCAATAATAAAAAGAAGGTCATCTGTGCTTGCTTGTCTTAAAACTAAATGCAAAATGCCGGTTGAAACAGTGTCATATCTCACATGGCATGTTCCCTTTGTATCAAGACACTTGAAGAGGACTTTGCCAGATGTTCCTTTGTTTGCATTCAGATGCCAACTAATCTTTCTGCACCGAGCGGATAAGGCCATGCATGCTTGCATGAATTCAAAGGCATTGAACCTGCTTGTCATCACACATAGTTTCATGCCTCACACATCATATTTCCTCTTATACAGTAAGTAACTCAAATACTATTTTTCCAGATGTTTCTCCCATCTGCAGTCAGCGGCTGCTGATTTCCCTGATTTCTTAGAGTAGATCATGCACACTTGAATGAATTCAGAAATGCAAGAAAATGAAATAGACTTGTTGATTCCATTCTATTGCATTCATACTCAGATTTTAACAGCAGGTAACTCTGCTTATCTCCATCCACTGGGAGTTCCAGTCTGAGGGTTAGTGATCTCAGTGACTGTGTCATGCTTTGTTCCATTGCTTCACTCAAGCAAAGTCACTGCCAAACACAAATTCTGTGATAAATGGTTAAATCTGATGCACTGTGCATGAAATATGGAGATTATAGCGCAAATTGGAAGCAGGTCTTGAAAGATAATTATAATTGAAAGGGCAGCATGGTTATTAGTTGAAACTCAAGACATGGAGAATGTAGAGTGTTGTTATCGTCTGGAGAGCAGTTCACAAAAAACCCTGCTCTCTTGTCTCCTCACTGCAACGTGCTTCAACATAAATTCTAGCATGAGTGACTGCTCTTGCAGTGGCACAGACGAGCAAAGTTCGCTCCGAGAGATCAACACGTCAGCTGATGAACAAACTGTGGTATGTGCTTTTTCCAGTTACATCAGATGCCTACTTTTCTCACACTAAAAAAAATAATTATTGTCACCAAGAATGTTTTATGGGTGAAACTCGTGATTGAATGTTTATGGCAACCTACTGCCTAGTTTGATTCAATGCAGGCAATATATTTTATGAAAGCCCGTATATACAGTATAGGCTCAACCGGAGACATTGAAAAAAAAAAAGTTAATGTTCATGGGCCAATTTCTAATGAAAAATTTTTGTCTGAAGGAGGACTCTTTCTGCCTGAAATGTCTTTCTTGTCCATGAACCTGGATGTGCCTTGGTTTGATCATAAGGCTACCAGCTGAAATGGAATGTTAGCACTCGCTCACTTATTCACTTTATGGTTTTTGGGTCTTCCCTGTATATATTATGCTTGAATGTAAGACATGCCCCTCCCACTCTCTACTCTCTTTTCCAACTTTTACCTCTCTAGCATTGCTATGCCATCTGCACCAAGGACTGCTGGGTAGTAAATAGCTTGGGCAACACCACTGACAGCAATGATCATTTCTGTCGTCTCCGATATCCGTCATCAGCGACCATCTTCTTTGTGCTGAGGCCTCAATTCAAGCAAAAGGTAATTTGTTTGCATACACTTCCCAGGTACTCTGCTGTGGATTTTTGAGATCAATAACTGTCATGCATGTAAAACTCTGCATGCACCCCCCCATCAGTAAAGACACAAGCCTTGAAATGCCATATAAATGTGTTTTTCCACAAAGTAATAAAGGCAAAGGTCAATTAGAATTTTAGTGCAAGTAATAAATAATTTCATGCAGATATTGCTCTTTAAGCTTGATAGTCATTTTGAGTACTTTTTTTGTGCATGAAAAAAAAATAAAGCACTGCCTTACTTGCATTGCATTGCTATAATAATGTGCACTGGCTGGTTTGTTAGTGGAACCAGTGGCCACGTTTCTCAAGGAGAGCAATGTATGCTTCTGCTGAAAAAACAGTAGCATGTCAACTGAAATTCTAAAAGCTTGGAAAAGGACTGACAAAAAAATTATGTAAATGAGCATCCTTTCCGGCTGTGCAGTTATTATTTGGAGGGATATTGTTTTATGGGCATTTCAAGGCTCATTTGCATGGCTCCATTAGACTGCATTGCAAACCAGTAGGAAGTACTTCTTGTGGTAAGCAAAGCTCCCCAAACTAAAATGCGACAATATTATAACCATTACTGTTCAGCATAGTGGAAAACACAGACGAGACTGCTGATACCTTTATCATAACATAAAAATATAACATCACATAAAATATGAAAACAGTTCCCTAAATCCCTTTTCAATCCTCTTTTTTTTCTTATTTGAGTTCTGAAAACCCCTTTTAAAATACTGCTCATAACAGCATACATTTTTATTTCAGTACAATACTTTTGTACATTGATTCTAAAGTTTGTACCTTGTATTCTTTACAAACATTTTATACTGTAATTCCCACAAATTGCAGTTTGAGTTTGCAAATGCTAACAGTTATGTGGATGCTCTGAATTATTCAAAACAATGCACATACATTATTTATTATCATTGGAAATGCGTTTCAGGCCCAACCAGAAGGTCTGTATCTATGCAGAAGTGAGAACTAAAATTGTCACCAACACCATCGGGTTGTATGGAAATAAGGGGCAAATCCATGCAGAAAGACCTCGTGCCTGCGCTAAAATTTGCGTACTTTCTTCAAAAGGATTTAGACTAAGGGTTATCCCATCTGTGCAGAATCCTTTGGAGGAAAGAACCTTTTTGACCCTTATCTGCATGGGCACAGATGGGGTGGGCAGGGGGCTGTCCATTGTTGGCTGGCAGACCTGCGCCTGATCCTGGGAGTGACTGCGGGTTAGTGTTGAAGGTTGGGTTCTGAGACAGCTGTCAGGTCCTAATGCCCTGTTCTGATGGATAATTCTGCTGATAACATAACCTTGCGTCCATAAGTTTGAAGAATTACGCCTGGTGCTTTCAAAACTGAGCCCTCTTTACATGACTTTTTGTTCTTTAACTATTAATCATATTCTTCTCAACAAACACCTCGAACAGCAAGTAGTCATTAAGTGTAAGTATGGTGCTACATTGGTTTTCAAATGTTTTATCCATCTGAGCATGCGTATTTTGGACTAATTTTAAACTTGCAATTCAGTACTGCTGACTTCCTGTTACTGTGACAAAGTCCTCTTTTTTTTTTTTTTACAAATCTATAGTCTGTTGACCAAAGAGAGTTCCACCACTTTGTATGTGTAACATTTATAATGTATGAAAAGAAGAAATAAATTAACAATTTAATCTCTGATTAAATTTGACTAAAACTGCCTGTTTGACTAACTCCAATTGAATACTGAATGGCTCTGGACACTGTTTAACAAAATGAGTGATTGTACCAGAAGGGAAGTGATCATTACTGCTCAAGTGTCTCCCTAAGCCATTTCTCCTACAGTGCTTTGACTAAATGAAATGACATGCTAAAAAAAATTG
Organism: Gymnothorax reevesii; assembly: GCA_029721435.1. Classification (NCBI taxonomy): domain Eukaryota; kingdom Metazoa; phylum Chordata; class Actinopteri; order Anguilliformes; family Muraenidae; genus Gymnothorax; species Gymnothorax reevesii. The sequence continues at coordinate 66,596,663 of CM056587.1, read as the reverse complement.
CTTTTTTAAATAAATAAATTACGGTAATGTCTCACATTTCCTTGGTTCAAAATGGCTTCGTAAAGGAAATATATTACCCATTAAAAAAAATAAGGAAAACAAGCACTGAAGTGTATTTATTGTGTTTCACTAGCAGGTAGACGTGCCTCTGATACAATTCTCAAAATAAATTAACTTAATGAACGGTCTGCTTTCAGAGGTAGTTTATCACAACTTGGAGGAGAGGAGAATATGACCGAGAAGAAAAATTCTGATCATAAAAGTCTGCCACAAAATGTATTCTTAGAAAATAATTGGAACCAATACATTGGTTACTGGCAGACTACTCAACTCAAGCTTAATTGTCATTTTAACATATGGATTTGACATTTTTACAAGTTGATTTTTTTTTTTTTTTTTACTCCAGTATCACAGTGGAATAACAGTTAGGTCCAAAAGTATTTGGACAATGACACATATTTCAAAATGTAGTTTTTTTTTTTTTGCAACAGCACAATAATTTTTGACAGACTTTCAGCATGACATTAAAAGGTTTTGCTAAAAATATGGCATGAACCTCGTAGGAATTGAAACCGTTTTTACATATAGCTCTCAATCAAATTTTAGGGGCTTAAATTAATTGGACAAACTACAGTAACAATCATGAATGAAATAGTAATTTTTAATGCTTGGTTGCTTCTGGCCTGAAGTCTGGCACCGACAGAACTCCTCACTGCAGCGGTCCTCCATTTCTGATCATTATTGAGGAATTCTGCCTTCGGCTCTACCTTGAGTAAGGGAAATCCATGAGAAATAGGAGTCAGATTAGCAGATTGACTTTGCCGTTGTAGAACATTCCACTTATTTGCCCTAATCTGTAAAGGATCACTGATTTCTTTTAAAATACATTTCCCCTAGCCCTGGTGGATTCTGCACCCAAAGAGGTTAACAAGGTCTTTGGTGGCTTTCCCAGTCAGCATTGGGTTGTTATCCATCCACAGTGTGAAGTGTGAAGTTTTGTTGCATTTTATGGATTCAGAGGATGTAATATACCCACATATAATTCAGAATATATCCTGCTGCTGTTGTCAGGAGTCATTAAATCCACAAATACATGGGTATTAGTTCCACTGGCAGTCAGACGTGCTCACACATGACCATGCTGCAGAAATGAAATGGTTTTGTCAGATGCATTTGGCTAAATTCCTCATTCTTGGGCACACCAATGGTTGACATCTTTTGGTAACACCCCAGTATTTACTCTGGTAAATTGACACAGGCACACCTACCATCCACAGAGTGTTCTTGATCTAGACAGTTCAATCACGAAGACTCCAGATTTTAAGGAAAGGAGATTTATTAACAATGCAATGAAATGAAATAAATTCAGGATTTGGCGATGACTCCGTCCTCGAGGACCCTCAAGCGAGGAGAGGCGCTGATCTGCCTGGGTAGCAGGCAGGGGCGAAGCCATCCCACGTTGGACAGAAGGGTCAGACGGATGAAGTAGATGCTGAAGAGGGCGGAGTCAGAAGTTGGTGGTGGTGGGGAGGAGGTGGGAGATGCGGAGTCTGTGCAACAGCTGACAAGAACACGTCAGAAGCAGATATAGAGAAGACCGAAGGCGCTGATTGGGTAAGTGTAATTGCATGAGAATCCTACGTCTCATGATTGAACTTTTGTTTACACTTCCATCTTTTGTGAAACCTTTTCTCCTCATTTGGTAAATAATTCTGTCATTCACCACTGTTGTTATCCATGGTCTTCTGAGCCTTTTTGGGTTGCTTTGCTCACCTGTGCAATTGAATCAATGAAGTCAATTAGGGCCCAACTCCATGTTGAAAATGCGAGGAGTTGGGCCCTTATTGAATTCACCAATATAATTTTATTTTTGCAAAAGTTGAAGAAATAGTTGATTTTCACTGCACTCAATGTCTGGCGATTTCTCTGATGAACTTCTTTTGATCATGGCGGTATAAATAAAAAACTGGCCTATAATTGACAAACTTCTCTGAAAGAAGAACAAACCACTGCAGTAAAATCTTTAGTTCATAAGAAGGATGTGTTCATTGCACTTCCAACAGAATTTGGTAAAAGTTGAAGGCCGTGAGCAGGGCCAGTTAATAAATAAAAGAAAGAGAAAAATAGCAAAAGTGAAGACCTGGTAGCTGTTGTTTATCTTTTGCACAGATGGCAATGTTGAGTGTTAGCTACTAAATCATGTCATGCCAAATGAGTGTATTATGCTGAACTAAAAACCACATGAATTGGATGCTTTATCCAGCTACCTAGTCTAGTAGTTTACCAGTAGTTGCGGAAACTAGCCTGCTATTATGAGTGGAAGTGTAGAGTTGCCGACATTATGAACGCCAATACAAACAAAGCAGCAGGTTGCAATTCATGCTGCTCTTTGTATTAACACTAGTAGTAGCTATTTAGCTTCCCCGCGCTACAGTACAGTGGGAGCCAAGAAGTCTGCATTTCATCTGCACGGAGCTGTTCACGTCCTCCTCTGACTGGTTGTAGGTCTATGTAATTGTGACCAGAGTCAATTTGGTCTGATCGCATTGATAAAATCACTTTGGACATGAAAATGAACAGAGTGATTCCAACCTAATTCACCTATGTGAATTGGTCTGGCGATGCCACGCAAGGGCTAAACATGAGACTGGTTATAATTCCTACTTGATTCCTAAATTATACACTATAGTTCATATAATTCCTTTAAAAAAAAAAACTCACGCTGGCTAAATGTCAACACTTGAAACATCCTGAGTGAATAATGTCAAATCCAACCTGATGGCCCAAAATCATGAAAATTCAGTCTCTATCCAAATGGATATGGACCTGCCTGTATAATGTGGCTGCGAACAATCTAGTTTGGCATAAAAAAAGACTGACATATGATTGTCTGCTGGGAAATCTTTTCAACTCATGTGTTTTCAGGGACATATATGAATGATTTGATGTGTATCACATATTGTTAGCTTCATTCAAATGTAAAAAAAAAAAATACTCTTTCAATTTAGTATTTGCAACAGTACCATGTTGAATGGCTGGATGTTAGACTCGCTCCAACTGAAAAATTCAAACGCCAACCCTTTACAGTTAAAGCATCTTTCTGTATCTCGATGAGTATGCTTTGGCTGCCATGCAACCGCCTGTCATAATATACCTCAGAAGTCAAACACTCGATGCATCTAATTGCTTCTCTTCCCTGGTGTCTTGAAAATGAAATAAAGGGTTAATATCTCACAAAATGACTGCATACACCTGAATGAATCTCAATAAAATATGATCGTTGTGTTTTTATTTTGGAAACAACATACGTGTTATTTTTTATGCAAAATATGGCACTGATGCATCAGCAAGTGTGAAATTGACGATGACAAGTTTCCTGGAGCAACTCCAGCGTCCCTGACTGTGAGAAGAGTTCCTCCTCCAGAACAGGCGATCATTTAAAAAAAGATTTTATAAATATACAACCTTAGGAGTCCAGAACCATAGCTCCAGTGCAGCAGGTGCTGTGCGCGTGTGTGCGAGTGTGTGTGTGTGTGTTTGTCATAAAAATAGCAATAAAGTGGTCAAAGCAGCACAGAAATTAATGTTAATCATACATTTTTACATACTGCTTTGCTTTGTGCTCACAGAATATGCAAAGCCTTCATGCACATTTCTTCCTCCTCTTTTTTGTGTTAATAATGATAATAATAATAATAATTATTATTATTTTAGTTATTGTGATCATTATTATTATTATGATTATTATTATTATTAATTGATTACTTAATTGATGCCCATATGGAATTAAGTTGAATTTTATTCATCACTGCGATATATAACGTTGACCATGTTTCATCATGATGACTGGGACAGATATAAAACTCAGAGATAAACATGTAAATAAAAACTGAACAATTATTTGTAAATGTGTAAATGTCTGGCAGCAGTATATAGCTCGCTGTTTGATTCCAAGTAATGGGGCCCATTTTTTCTTAATAGGTCCTGTCTTGCTGTTTTCATTGCCTTTATTTTTCATCCTTTGGACCTGCTTTATGTGCTTTTGAACTGCACTGATATTTCTGGTCCGAGTAAATAATTGCTCATTTTGAGTGTGGCAATAGCAGCAGGCAGGGTTGGGCATCGTCAGCTTTAGCTTACGCCTTGGCCGCCTGATTCGAAACAAACATATTGCTGGTATTCTCCACATATTGCCATCATAGTTACGCTGTTTCGATTATATTATTTCACCCTCAAGGATGTCAAACTTAGGCAGAATATCCATTGTAAACCCACTCCGATGAGCCAAAGCATTCAAACCAGTCACAGGTGAGGCAAATATTGATTATGTTGTGACAACTCCGCTTTGTCTAGATCTTCTGACAGACCATAGACTGTTCGCAAACAGTCAGTTCTTGTTCCTTCTGCCAAGGAGGTCATGTTTTCTCCCGTTTTTTTGTTTGTTACTTGCTGAAACCTACTATTTTGGCATATATGTTAGTCGGTTGCGTTAGTTGTCTGTGTGTGTGTTTGTTTGTTACTTGCTGCGATTTATGATTTTGGCAGGATATTAGTTTGTTGAGTTAGTTGTCTGTTTGTATGTCTGTTTGTCTGTCTGTCTGTTTGGTAGTTGTCCCTAGGTCAAAGGACAGGCTGAAGGTCACCACAAACATTTAAACCACATTTTGGTACATACCTTTGCCACTATTACAGCTAGAGACTTGAAATCAACTCCATTCTGTTCATTCTGTGTCAAAGATCTGTGCAGAATTTCGGCAAATCGTCATTCCATGAATGAACTTTCATTTGTTTGTTTGTCTGTTAAGAGGATAACTCAAAAAGTTATAAATGGTTTGAGAAAAATTGAGATGGATGATTGGTGGTACTCAATGGATGAGTTGAATTGAACTTTGGAAGTGAGTCAGAACATATTCAGGATTCTGAATCCAAAAGAATTAAAATATATCTGCCCAACGCGGGTTTGTGTGATATGTCTGACTGGATAACTCAAAAAGTTATGAACGGTTTGGCATGAAATTTGGCAAGATGATAGGTGGTAGTCCAAGGAAGAGTTGCTCAATTTTGGAAGTGATCCAGAATATTCGGTAACTGAAAGAATGGATATATGGCTTGGTGGAGATATGTGCTTTACTGAGCGCCCTCTAGTTGTCAGTTTGTTGGATGCAAGAGAAATGGGACATGAGCTACTTTGACAAGGGCATCTTTCTATGGCCAGAGGGGTGGGTCAGAGCATCTCCAAAGCAGCAAGGTTTCTGGGGTGTTCCCAGTCCGCAGTGGTGAGTACCAACTGACTGTGGTGTAAGGAGGGACAAACCGTGTACTGGCAATGGGTGTTGGGTGAACAAAGCACATCCCTGCACAAGGGAGAAATAAGGAATGTATCACAAGGCAAAGTGCATCGCAACCTGCTGCTTATAGTGCTTTGCAGCAGAAGACTCGTTGGACGGCACCATCTTACCATGGTCCATCACCAACAGCGCCTACAATGGGCATGTGTGCATTGAAACTGGACCTTGGAGCAGTGGAGGAAGGTTGTTTGGTCCCATGTATCTTGTACACTATTTACCGGGGAAACAATGGCATGAGGATGTACTGTGGGAAGAAGATGATGATGCCAGAGGGAGTGTTACGCTCTGGGAAGTGTTCGGCTGGGAAACCCCGGGTCTCCGAGTTGAAGTGAATGTCAGTTTGACAGAGCAGTTTTAGCAGCACAAGTGGGACCAACACAATATTATGGAGATGGTTTTAATGTTCTGGCCAATTTTTGCAAGTATTTGCACGCTACCTACCACATTGTACGGCTCATTTTCTATGCTCTGTCAAACTTGCAGGGATGTGTGCTTGAGTTTGTTGTCCGATATTGCACTTCTACTGCCATTCGCCTATTATGACCAGCTACGTTTTGCTATGCAAGGGTTGGACCCTGTAAATACGGACATTGCTACTTTAACATGTTGTTTTTTTTGGTGGGAATCAGTTTACAACTGTTTTTACCTTGACATACAGTACAATCTCAATCACAAAAGGCGCACAACACAAAAGTGTCTGTCATCCTCAGTGGTCCTCTCATCCCGATGCACCACAGTCCCTTCCATAGCAGTGTACCATCATTCCGAGGACAAAGTTGAATACATTTTCACCAGCACTCACCAATGCAAACCGCAGCCCCCTCAGAAACAGAGTGCACAAATCTTTTAAAAATTGGCGCTTCATGGGACAGACTGCTTTCTTCTCACTGACCTTCCCCCTCTCACCTGCTCTTACCCCCTTAAATGTAAAAGCCCTTCCTACGTCCTGTTCGTGTAGCAAATGTGCTACACTGGACAGGATGCTCCCTCCACATTATAACCACGCCCATCGCATGCTTTAGGTTAAAGCATATCACATGCCCAAGCACGCCACGCTGTGACTCTCACTCTGACTACCTCTTACAAGCAGGAAAACTCAGAGCTGCCAGAGGGGTGTTAAAACACCCTGGAAAAGGCAAGCCTTCAAATACTTACACACCCACACACACACACACACACACACACACACACACACACACATTTACATGGTAGGAAAAAAATGTGGAATGTTGCTTTGTCCGCACGTACTTCTGTGAAGGTAACATTAATCCTGAAAACAGCATATGCTGCGCTATGATGACATCTTTCCCAAGAATACCCACACATTCAACAAGACAACTCAAAACTGCATTCTGCACATATTATAAAAGTGGCATAAGAAAAGGGCACGGGTAGTAGACTGCCCTGCCCGCAGACCTGACCTATCCTCAATGGGGAATGTGTGGTGCATTTTGAAACTCAAAACCTTGTAAAAATTGCAAAATGCAGTGACTGTTACATATATTAAGACTTGTTTGCGGGAGTAATTGGACTGAATTACCCCCAAAATGCTGAGATGTTGTGTCCTGTCCTTAAACATTTATCAAGTGTTGTGAGAAGGAATGGCAACATTACAAATTGTAAATACTTCACTGACCCAACTTTTTTGGTATATGTTACAAAAATCTAACTTGGAATTTGTTAATTTTGAAATAAAATCAACTAAATCCTTGTGGTTAAACATCAAATAATGTGCTGCTATGTTCTTTTCATTGCAATACTGGTCAAAGATAATTTTCGAATCACCTGCTTTCAGTTTTAATTTGATTACAGGTTGCAGGAAATGTGCTCATTTCATCTCAAATGAAGCCTAGCTCGTATTTAAGAATGGCCTCTTGTTCATTGCAGAGACCCCCATGTGATTAGATACTTAGATTCAGACAGAGGGCTTGGAGAATTAGTAAAGTGAATTGCCATAGGAGAAATAAACAGACTCTAAACTACATTTGGTGTAAAGACTGAACTACGTGACAAAGAAATGAATGAGACTGTACCCACACCTGTCTCCTGGCTCACAACTCAAGAAGAGGAAAGAGGGGTATCAGTGGAGGGTAAACAAGTGGAGAGAGTGATGGGCCCAGATTGTAATTCCTGCTTGTAGCGAGCAAGAAAATAACAGAGTGTTCCCAATCAGGACTGGAGGATTACTGAGATGGAAAGCACTCCAGAGGTAGAATGAGCATCTTTGCAGGCGGGTGACGAATGGCCCTGCAATGAAAGACCTTTTGCACATTTGGGGCTACAAATGGCTAATGGCTAAAATACCATACAAATTGACCAGCTTCTGTTTCTGGGCGATAAATATGGGCATGCAAGGATGCTGAAAATATTTTTATTTTATTACAGTGCCAGCCATGTTTTTTCTCATTTTCCTTGTTTGCGAAACCCACTTTTCTCAAAGCAATTAGGATCCGTTATTTCACCGGCAAATCTGCCTGTTTGAATGTTGTCAGGTGTGGATTGGGAACATTTGTTATTCATTGTTGTTTCTGACATGTGACAGGCAGTGTTCTGCCTCTTTGGACTCTTGCTCTATTTGTCACTGACAACTGCCTTCACCACCTGAGCATCCAGGGAACTGTAGATACAATGGGTTTGCTTTCACAGGTCACAGTACCCTGGCAGAAACTCACTGGATAATATCCTCAGCCTCCATTAGCAGACATACGTTAAGCGCTCCGCGGGTCACCCATGCACTGATGCACGGCTTTAATGCTTTTTCTCCGCTCGTTTCCTTTCTGTGAAAGAACAACACAAAATACATAATGCATTTTTTACTGGTGGTAGCCTGTGACATTAGTTCAATGCCGTTGCTTAAGATTGTCATTAGACTAGTTGAGCCGAAATCCTGTCTGAAAGGTTATATGCTAATGCAAGTTACAGGAAATGAAATGATATCACGGACTGCAAATATACTTCAGCAAACAAAATATTTGCCATGTATCAAACGCTTTGTCACTGTGTGATTTGAAAGCTGTCTTAATTGGAACAAAAGCCGGTTACTGTAAACCAGAGAAGGATTTTCAGTCAGTTTAATGCTTGATGTTTATGAGCTCTCTTTAAATTTAGGACATTTTTATGGTTATGGTTTATGGTTTACCGTGTATTAACACGCCCATTAAATACTTTGAGGCTCGAATCCAGTTGGCTCTATGGCCCTGTAAGACCAGAATAGCCTGAATGTGACAAACCCATTATCCACACCGTATGCAGTTACGAGTGACTTTTTATAATGGACAGATGGGCACATTCTGAATTAAGTGTGGCAAAATAAGCTGAACTGGCTGAATCCAGCATTGGAACTTAGAAATCTGGAGCAGGAAGGTTGTCCCTCAGCTGATGAAGGCAGAATGATGATTCAGTTGGAGGGGCTTGAGCGTCTGTTACGTCCTTGTGTATATAAGGCTCTTTGTTTTTACCTCTTTAATTCTCTCTTCATTCCCCAAGATTTTCCACAGCACTGCCTCCATGAGCCATCACATCCGTCTCCTCCTGCATTCATAAACTCAATCCAGACGAGCTGGGCAAGAATGCTTCAAATGGGGGCTTGTCCGGGAGCAGAAACCGCAACCTCTCACTTCTCAAGCAAGAATCATGCTCCCAGACTATAGAGGACACTCTCATAGTGACAGGGGTCTCAATGGGATTCCTGTGTCCCTCCAAACATTTGGAGAGCATTGACATACCGTTGTATGTCGTTGTATTTTAACTTCAAGGAGCATGGCCCAACTTACCAGCACCTACGTAATATAAACAGCCTGCTTGCCTATTGATTCTCACGTATCAGGCTAAATTATCAAGTTAATTTCCACTGCTGCTGTGCAATATGACATCTTACGTACCTTCAAAAGGCAAGCAAGTAGGCAAGCATGATATGAGACTTCCACAATGAGGCTATTAGTCCCTGACAGACACCAAATGAGTCAAATTGCTCATTTTATCATTATTGTACAACCAACTTAACACCAGAAATATTGAAAGAAAATACGCCATATACTATGGGCATTTGAAAAGGCTAACATTTAACTGATGAGAAACAAAGAATCTGACGCTTCTCCGGAGGTTAGCGACCGCACAACTTTGGCATCCCCATTGTCCAATTATGCACAAATTCCAGAGGCGGAAATTGCCACATCCAATTATAGCTAACATTATTGTGTGGGCACTAATAGCTTTCTATTCCAGAAAGACCCGTAGACTGTCCAAACACATAAATAACAAGCAATTAGAGAAGAGGGTATGTCAATGTGACAAGCACAATAGATTACGAGCAGCTGTACCATGAAGTACATAATGCGTATCCAAACATAATATACTGAGATCAAGTCTGTTGGGAAGTTGATAATATCCACACTATGCATTTTCACACATTCTTTTGTAGTTATCTGTATGCTTTCACAAAGACTTCAGGCTACAAATGTACATTTAGGTAAACCTCTGATGCACCCCCCTTTTTTCTTGCCTCTGGTCTCCTGCCCTCTCTTTTCCCCCATTAAAGAAACATTTGCCACATTAGAATTCCAGATATCACCAGCACTCTCAGTTTCCCCTCTTTGAGTGGCCTCAAGGCTTGACCCCATGCTATTACTCTCCGGCGATTCAAAGGTGAGAGCCTGTCTGCTTTCTCCAAGCCTTCCTGCTGCACATCCTCCTGCTGCAACTGCTGTATCTGCTATCCACCATCATATAAACCCTGCCCCAGCCCAACAGCTCTTAAATAATCCCACACCATCTCATCATCATCATCATTATTATTATTATTTTTATTATTATTATTATTATTACCTCCACCAAACAAAGTTGGCCGGAGGATATGTGATCGGTGTCTTTTGTCTGCTTGTTTGTGAACAAGATCACTCAAAAAGTAATGAACGCATATCTCTGAAATTTTGTCGGTGGGTCACTATTACATCAGGGATGGACCCTATTGATTTTGACCGCAATCAGTGAAACAATATGGCCGCCATAGCAGCCATCCTGAAATTGTATGACATGCGATAACTGAACTTTGCTCCCACTCACCAAGATTTGGACTGTGCTGCCTTGGTGGAGGTTTGCACTCAAGGAGTGGCTCTGGTAATTATTATTATTAGATTTATTAAAAATTTTAGTATGCCAGAAAGGAGGTTTTATCAACTGAAGCACGTGCGCCGGAAGTGAAAGATTGCTTTCATCTGAAATGAATTCTGAATGAAAGAACTGACCAAGGTGTTACTAAATGTATTTTGGCAATTTAAAGACGAAGCTGAACTGAATAATCAATACGTAAACATCCAGATAAAAAAAAAACTCATGAAATCTGACATTTTCCTGAAACACCAAAATAGCAAAACAAACATCTATATTCCATCTACAGCAAGAGGTTAAATAAAGGCTTTCGTTGAAGAGCTGAATTGTTTGCTTTCCCATGAGTCTTCTGATGTTGTTTTTATTATGTAAAGCACTTTGTGCTACATTCTTTGTGCGAGAAGTGCTATATAAATGAAGTTTGATTTGATTTGACTCCCAACAGGCAAGCAAACTGGAAATTTAATAAAATAATCGTATCCACCAAGACAATAAATTCTCAGCTAGATAACCAAGCAAACGTGATTGTAGTGTTCAGTAACCTATTGCTCATGCAAACTAATGTGACTATGATGCCAGTAAAGCAAACCACTTAAGAGCATAAATTAGTCCAATTAACATGGGTGTGATAAACAAACCTGTAGTGAACTCCCCAGATCCCAGCACTACACAAGAGCGACATCCTCAAAGGTAGTAATGGTAACACCAGCGCTAATGTGAATATCCGTTCAGTATAGTGAATGCAATTGACAACTCATGCTTCAGTTTTTTCTTTTGTGTTGAGAGGGAACTAACAATGAAAGAAAAAACAGATCACAAATGAATCCATGCTACTGGACAACAGAAAGGGAGAGAGAGCACTGGCTTGTGTATTAAGCTGATACAGACACTGGATAAACTATGGCCAGTTGATGTCACTGTCACGTGACTGCCAGAATGTTCCTTGGGCTTTCATTGGCTAAACCTTTTTGAGGATGGACAGCTGATGATATACGTTTTTTTTTTGGTCGCATTTTTGCTATTTGAAGCATTGAAAAAAAAATCTTAAAAAAAGGCCCAAATCATAATATCTGGACTCTATATGGGTAATTGTTTTATTTAATGTTTTTTATTCAAGGTTGTCTTTCACTTTTAGTGAGGTTGTCTAACTGTTAAAACTCCTGGATACAGAAATAGCGCAGATTTACAGATTTACACAATTTACTTTCACTTCTCTGTGTTTCGTTAGTCAACATATGATAGAAATCGGTGATTTGTATGTTTGTTTTTAGTATATTTTAGTTGCTATTTATTTATTTATCATATTTACTCTTTTAGAGTATGTATGTTTCTGTAAGATTCCGCTGTCTTGGTCTTCAGTGTCTTTCTCTCGTTTCTGTCTCGTGGTGTCTTGTCTTTTTCATCACACTCTCTTCCCTGTATTTCGGTGAGGTATTTCCACTTCCTTCTCTCTCGCTGATCTCATTGACTTTCCGCACCTGAGAATAGTTTAGCGAGGCACGGGTGTTAAGTTAGATTAGAGTTAGAACTCCACCCTTTTCCTCTCTCTCTCCTATCACCGTCCTTGCTTTTCTAGCTCCACCGCTCTCTTCAGCTGTCCTGTGTTTAGCTGGGATTCCACTTAATTTGTTTGAGTATTTAAGACCCACATTTTCCTCAGCTTCTGGTTGACATGTTTCTTCCCATAGTTTGTCTTGGTCAGTCTCGTTTCTGTGCTCTTTTCTTGTTTTAATTGTTGAAAGCTCGTTTCTTGTGATTCTCCCATGTCTTGTTATTGATTATTTGTATTGTGTTGTGTGATTGCGGATTGATTGATTAGTACTCTGTTCTCCCTTATTCCCATTTTGTACCCATCTGTTTAGTTTCTCCTTTGTTCTCCCTTATCCCATCCAACTCCCTTTTTCCTTCCCCTTCCATTCCCTTAGCTCCGCCCCTTTGTTACTGTCTTTGTGGGGACTGATTCCCTGGTTACTGAACTGCTTTGCCTGTTCCCTGACTTCGATTCTGCCTGTTCTGCATTACTCTGTTTGCCTGGCTATTGATTCATTTCTGTCCCTGACCATGAGCTTTGTCAACCCTAATAAACGCCCTGCCGATGCTGAACTGCACTTGGAGTCTAAGTCCGTAACATAAGTCTCTCAAACCTGAATTAAACCTCAAATTTCTTCATTAAATAAAGTTAATTTAAAAATGAAAATATTGGTATTCAACCCATTACATTGATAAAATATCAATGTAGGACTGGAATGCACTTTAACCCATGGTGGCTTAAATTTCCTGTACAGAACGTGATCAGTTTGTCCTGGGCAAGTTACGGCTAGACGATGGTCTCTTATAGTGTTGGTAAAACTGCTAATGAAAAGCAGCCAGAGAACGGCCCGATCTTCCCTGCAGCGGGATACCTGGTGACACGAGGCCATATCTGTCTCTGGCTTTTGCAGACTTCTGGCCTTTAAGTAGTTCATTATCTTTAAGGGTCAAACCAATTATGAAGTCTGACTTTTCTGTTGCATTTTTTTTTTTATTCTCATGCTTGACCAACAAGGACAGCTCTTGTCCCCCTAAATATTCCTTTGATCTGAAGTTTGGATCTATCATCTATATCCGTATATACAACCAATTAGCTTAATTAGTCAGGGAAATTGATAGAAATAAAAAACTGCATACACACCAATCCTCTTAGACTGAAATTGCTCCCCCTGGAGTAAAGAACCCTTCCTTTCCTAGGAGAAAGGAAACATTCTACTTTCAATGACTGTAGAAAATGAGGGGGATTATTTTTTTTTAGAGCTGATATGTGCAGTATATATACTGTGTGTGTGTGTGTGTGTGTGTGTGTGTGTGTTTAATATACAGCATATAGATGCTGCCCATCCACCAAATATGAGGACTCTTGGAGATATCCCTATTCTACATGACAAAGACGAGGACAGTGCTTGTGCTAAAAAGCAGAGCACAAGCGTTGCTGCAGCATTACATTTACGCTTCTGAAAATGAAGCCAGGGCAGTACGAGGCCGTCATCTCAGTCCAGTTCAGCCTCTTCACCCAAAAGTGCTTTGCCTTTATTGTCCCTGAACAGGAGCAGTCGTCCCTGATGAAGAGATGCTGCTGCTGGACCGAGGACGGGGGAAACGGGCCTCTGTCTCAGCCCCTGCTACTGCAGCACAGCATGTCTACAAACACTATCCTTTTCACTGTCACGTTAACTTATTAATCGTTCTAATCTGCCGCAGATAGATGGACAATCTGATTCCATCATTTCAATTATTTGCGCATTTCCAGTCGTAACATTAGTAGTAAAATAAACAGTGTGCATCTGTACAGTATTTCAATTGTGTGCTGCGCATGAAAATTATATTATTAATAGTATAATAGTTGTTATTATTATCATTATTATTATTATTGGTAGTAGTAATAGTAGTGGTAGTGGCAGTAGTTGCAGTTAGTAGTGGGGTTATTTGCACTCAGATTAATTTCCCTGCAAACAGCCAGGGTAACAGTCTTTGAGATTTTGCCTTGTTTATTGTTTATTTCATGCAGCTGAAACCCTTGCAGGCTCATCAAAAGGTTTTATGATTTTATCGATGGAAAGATAAGAAATGCATGCACATTCAGCTGAGTTGTGGAGATATGGGAAAATTTCTCATACTAACCTTAATGTTCTGTTGAACTCTTGTGTAAACAAGCTGCCTGAAAAGGAGAGTGGCGATGGTACGACAGATACACCAAAGCTAATGCATTAACCCTCTCCCTCCCAGGGAGTCACTGCAGGGGCTTCAGAAAACACCCAGAAATTCAAGGCAGGCTAAGGAGTAAGCAACGGTGCTGTTTGGAATGATATACAGTTTTAAAAAAAAGAAATAATAATAATAATAAAATAAAACAAAATCGATGAGCTCAAATGAACTTCGTCCACAGAGTGTAATTATTGAGAGCTTGTGCAGGGTGGACATGAGTCCTCTGCCCTTTATGCAAAGTCGGACTCAATTATTGCCTGCGCACTGAATACGCCTGTCAATGATCATTTCATGACGATATGTTGAATGATAACAGGAGCAGCGCCTCACAGTTAATGACCAGGCCAAGAAAAAGAACAAGAACGATAAACTGTATGATTCTTTAGTCCCTCTTCCCAGGAACAGTAACTGGTTGGGTTTGCAAACTGATGAGTTTTTGTGCAATGAGTTCATATTTCGGGCTGAATTTTCTGAGCAATGACAATCAGCAGGCCATTCTTTTCAACAGATTTCCAAAATGCAATTTCCTGGGATTTGTCTTCAAGATGTCTATTGAAATTGGGGTATGAAAAAAAAAAATTAGGGGGGAATTAACTTTTTTAAGTGACAGGTCACCTTTTTAATTTATATTTACTAGTGAATTACCCGTGGCGAGAATAATTTCTTGTGACGACCTACGTCCACATACCAACTTTCATGAATAAGGTGACCATTGACCCTTGTGACCTTGAACTTTGACGGAACGGACCTCTCGCGGTCATTTCTTGTGACGAACTACGTCCACGTACCAACTTTCATGAAAATCTGTCCAGGGAGATGTGAAAAATTGACCTTTGACCCCAGTGACCTTGACCTTTCAAAAAACTAACTCCTCAAGGACAATTCCAGGGACAACCTACATAGACCCACCAAGATTGGTGAAGATCCGTCAGAGGACCTCAGAGGAGTAGGGGAAAAAACAGACAGACAGACAAACAGACAGACAAACGTTCCTCAAATTATAGTATGATGAAAAAATCTTTCATTACTTAACTTACATCCAGTTGCTCGAGGCATCATTTAGAAAAAAGCAGATTTCTATCTTTTTAGATGTACCCTGCTCCTGTTTACTTCTTTAGTTTCCAACGGTCATATTTTTTTTTTCCTCAGCCCACATCCCATGGTGTCACTAACACTGATTTATCTCAATGTCTTAACTCCTTGTCACACTGAACACTGGAGTGCGCTGGCCAGAGAGATTGGGCAATGAAGGACTGATTTGCTGAGAAGACTTATGACAAGCTGGCGGTTAATGTATAGCCCAGCGAGCGCCGTGTACAACTCAACCCTCAGTGCCAGCAACTCCTAACCTGCCAGGTTTCACCGAGGGGGGAATCGCATTACAGACTGAAAAACAGTGTTTCAATAAGTGTTATTGGTTTGACATAAGAGTCATCGCTCTCAAGCAGCTGGCTGCAGGACAACCGTCCATAAATCAGCTATATTATTTCACATTGCAAACGGAGGGGCAGAGGAGTAAATCATAGCACGTTAGCGAGTTACCCTCTCCATCTATTTTGGAATTGCAGTTTTTGTTTTTTTTTAAATTGAAGCAGGACTCCTGCTGTTGTATCGAAGGTTGACTGGTCAAAGTGCAAAGAGAGAGAGAGGTTATTTTTATCACTTTAGCACCATATCTGTGCTGGAGCATATCTATTCCCAAGCCCAATCTTTAATGGGCAATTACAGCTGCAGTTACGTTCATGCTTGATTTGAAAGAGTTGAGAAGCCTTCGGTTCTCCCCGGAACACATGATGTCCTCGGTTGATCTTTTCCACTCGTCTCTGATGCAAGAGGTGCAACTGCAACTACAGCTAAACTCACTCAGAGCAGAGCCATGGCAAGGCTTTTAATGTGTGACTTTAGCATGAAGTCAATGGAGCTTGACTATCTTCTCAGATCCCTAACTGACTGAACCCCCCATTCCCTGGGAAGCATAATCAGTGGTTGTATGTGGCCCCCTGGAGCAAATAGCCACAGTCAGCAGTGATGCAGTCCTTATTCGATCCAAACACCACTCATCCCTACACTGCAGCGCACTGAATCTAGCAGCTCTTGTATTAACCGCGAAGCCTCAGATTCAGATCTCCTGTGAGGCACAGCTGTGCTGCTTGTCCCATGCACATTCAGCAAATTTTAATGCGCACAAATGATAATTTATTAGAAACGAGGTCATTGCCTGTGAGTGTATTTAATTAGCAAGTATTTGCGACGCCACTCGGTTATTGCCAGTAAAAATTTACTGTGCTGTTGTAGCTTTATGTTTTGTGCGATGGTTTTTATTTATTTGTTGAAAGTGAAATCATTGAGTTTCTGTCACAGATAACGTGGTGAACACTTGTGGTAGAATGGAGGTCTCAGTTGTCTGGCCAGAGGTGCTGGGGAGTGGATCAGGTGAAAGGCAATTAATTATAACTTCTGGGGGAATCGATAGTCACACAATACCCTTGATATGGGGAGATTGCCCAGGTAGGCTTATCCACAGCACAACAAAAGCAAACATGTCTGAGCATTAGGGCGGGACACAGCTGTTCAATGTGCTCTGTGCATTAACAAACATACTCAGACATTGCAGTACAGGATACTAAAAAAAAAAGGATGACGATAATATTAAAAATTAAATAAATAACTTGCGGTCCTGAAGTGCACCTGCATTGAACACACTGTGAGTCACCTTCCTGTTTTTACATTTGCACTCCAGAGTTGCAGGTTATTTTCTTTTATTGTAGTGAATGGAGCTTCATAGCAGCTACACTAAGAGCTCTGGAGTAACAGAAAACCAAGAAACTTATTTCACTCCAGAGAGTTTTATTCAAGCCCTTCTGTAAACTTAAGATGTTTAAAAATAAGCAGAATGTAAATGTCATAAAATAAAACCAGCAAGAAAAAGATGGAAATTTAAATGCGCAGGGCGTCTTTTAATTCTGAACCGAAAAGGCCACGATGGGCAAACAAATGTACTGACTACAAAAACAGAGAAGCTCAACGAGCGACATGTCTTTGCTGAACAAGCAATCGCAAACAAAGACAACAGGAGAGCTCAGGTCTTAAATGCCTACAAAGATATTGGCCACAGGTGTACAGCCAACTAGATGGGGTTGGAAACTATTAACTAGTCTGGGATTACTGAAATACTGTGGAGGAGGACTGGACTGGATCTGAACACAGGACTGGAGCAGGAAGCTGGCCCGGAGCGGACCCAGCTGGAGCTGGAGCAGAGAGATGAGCCAAACCAACTTGCAAAGTAGACACATTATTAAGTTATTTGCATTTGTTTGCTTGGAAGACGATTATTAGTCAGTGCCACCCAGGGAACAGCTGAAGTCCTTGTAATTCTAACTCACCGCGCAGTCCAGCCCCTGTAATCAGTTTCACACTGTTTTAGCGCATCTCTGTAACTTCCATCTTCACCTGGGGCAGCATTATTGATAGTTTCATCTTACCTCATCTTCAGATGCAACTGTGTATCAGCTGAGCTCCTATCAGAGATGTTTAACAAGCACAGTCAGTTTGAGACAACATGGGCTGTATTTGGACGTACAGCTCTGGTAAAAGTTCAGACCATGGTCTGCTCTCAATAGCCTACTAAGGTGCCACAGATTCCAAAATACACTTGAATACAAACCTCATTTCCTGAAGCTCCAAAAACATTTCAAAAGAGCATAATTACCAGCACATCCTTGATTAAAAAAAGGCTCGTAGAGCACTGATTTCACCTCATTAACAGGGCCACAAAAGTTCTTGGCTCACTCTAGTATGGGTCAGAAATAACTAAGTGTGGTGTTTCGATCGAGCACCCTCATTAAGCATGCATCAAAGAGAATCCATTGAAAATCCTAGTAGGTTTTAGATGAGCCAAAAAGCATATTCTGACCGGTGCAGACTGTGGACTTATGCCATTTGTCAAATGTCATCCCCAGCATCATCAAAGTACTTTTGTAGATGGACAGACTTCATGAAACCCTTTAACTGCCTGCACATTTCGAGTCACTGTATCTAATTGAAAGATGTGTTTAACTTAACTCATCCTGATTGAGCCATCTCTAACACTCAGTTGAGGTATATGCTGAATAAATCCAATCTGCGACCTCAAAACATTTTTTAATAAGATATGGTGAGTCCAAATGTGCAGGTAGGTAAAGAGTTGAGGTTAGTAAAAAGTGCTCTTTACTGGGTTACAGTGTCTTGTAATTTGATAGAGGAATGGCTTGGAGGGAGGGAAAGATGGAGCTGATTATGCTAATCGGTGCTCAGTGAAGACTCCAGGAAGTCGGTGTGGGCAGGGATATCATCACAGGGACTAGAAGGCAGCAGCATTAGCTTGTGTAATTTAGCTCGAGGCACGAAGGCCTTTAGATCCCAGTGCCCCCTGCTGAAGTAGCGGAGAGGAAGTGCGAGGGGCTCACACTGGCGTGCCATCTGTTCCCCAGCAATAATCTGGGTCACTCTGTCACCGAGCGGCTCTCCTGCCTGACGGTAACCAGTTGTTTCGCTGCTTTGGCTTTTCGCTACTGCACTTTCAATTCTGCACATGGTACTTCCATTGACTGCATGAAAAGATGGACAAAGCAAATGTGACATCACCCATTGGTTTCAGCATACCATTGAGGAAGCCTTGATTTTGCCAATTTTGAATGCGCCATTTTGTCATTTTGAAACCAGATGTGACTACTATTGGACGAGAGCATGAACTGAATATCCTGGATGGATCTTACCATATCAGACAAGGACCAGAGGATAGCCATGCCCCTAAAGCATATACTGGATTTACCCTTTATTCTAGTCTATTTGGGACCATAATTTACCAAAATGAACATAATTATATATTGGAGGAGACTTGAAACTTGCGATTGATACAATAAAATAATGTGGAAAAAAAACGAAAATCACAGCGATTGGAACTCTGGCCCATTGGAAAGACTTGAAATCTTGAACTTTGGCGTATATCTTAGCAGTACTTCGGTCTAGATATGCCAAAATTTAATCACCTGTTCCTTGACTTAATACTGTAATGGCCCCAATTTGTTATTACAATTTACAACGCAACAGCAACAGCAACAGATGACAGATACAGTTTTAAAACTCAAACACATTTAATTAAACAAAGACAATAACAACTAACTAACCTAAAGACCAAGATTGAATTATAACAAAAACAAAAATAATTATTTACAGTCCTTTTTGTGGGGCGGCTTGGTGATGTTCTAGGTGAGAAAAATCCACAAAAGAAACTTAACAGGTCTTGAACAGAAATGGCAGGTCTGGTCACACGTATCCTTCTTCTTGCAATTTCTCCTACTACTTTACTGTTTCAATTCTTTTCGTTATATACTCTTTTGCAGACCCCACCCACATTTAGACCTCTTTTTTTTACTTTTCGGGGACTTGCCCCAGACATGTCTGAAACATGTCCAAACATAACCCCAGTCTGAGCTTAACAAAAAAAAGGTGAATACTGCCATCCAGTGGCCCATATTCACATTACAATACCCACCTTCTCTGAAAATGTCATCAAAATCTGTCCATAATTTTTTGAGTTATTTTGGAAACCAAAAGACAAACAAACAAACAAACCCAGGCAAAAACATAACCTCCTTGGCGGAGGTAATAATAAATCAGGTGAGAAAGTAGGGTCATTTTCTCATGGACTTCTATAGGATTGAACTTCTTTCTGCAACCACCAACATCGCCATCTGCTGGCCATTAAATAGAATGCAAATTTTGGAGATATCCACATTGGCCTCAGTTTTCAGACCAAGAGTGCAGCGTCTGTCTTTTTATACAGTCTATGAGTAAGGGAGACTGCGCTTGTTGTCACACTTTTTACTCTCTTTTATATTTCATGGAATCAATACATCATATATACTGTATTTAAAAAATACTTATGTACCAGATGAAAGTCTCAGGTATATATTTTGTATTCATGCATTTTCATATCTTGTGTCAGTGCAGAGTTATAAGCAATCAAATGGAGATTTTCAGCATGTGATAAGTTTCCCCACCAACGGGTAAGCTGTCACACTATACGGGGTAAGATGTCACACTGGATTTTGCAACTAATAAAACAAGGACAAAATTATTGTTGTTGTTATTTTTTACTCGAAAGTGAATAAATTTTAACATAAAATATTATGCAACATGCATTTTGAAACTTATGAAGCTTAAACTAGTCCAGGAAAATCTATTTAAAAAACTCAAACAAAACCTGACCTCACTTGTCAGTCCTGGAACATCCAGTCAGAAAATCTCAAACAAAACTTGACCTCACTAGTCAGAATCCTCATCGGAGTCGCAGGTCTGACATACGTAGATTGATTTGCCAGGGGTGCATTCTTCATCGGCCCATCCTTTGCATATTAAGCTCTGCACCCAGGTTTCTCCTGGTGGCTGTTTCCAAATGGCTCCACACAGACCAGGCACAGGGACTCATCTTCTTCTGATGAGGAGTCATCTGGAGTTTTTCTTTTTGTACCTGCCCTCTGTTTCTTCCCTGTGCTTTGCTTCTTTGGTATTTTGGATTTGGTTGCCTTGCCTTTCTTTTTGAATGGCATTTTTTTCCCTTGTGTCTGCCTTTCAGCTTCAAGTGCCTCCCTCACAGGTGTGTCGGTGAGAATAACAGTTTTTCTCCTCTTTCTCTGCTGGTTAACTTGCTTTCTTCACATGTGACAACTAACCCCCAAATGACTGAGACAAGTTGCCCCAATCTACCATGTTTGCTAATGCTAGCTCTAGCTTAAAGTTAGCTTAAAACAGAATAATGCCTGAGGTATGACAGGATGCCTTAGTCCACATGTACACATGTATCACTGCTAGGATTTTTATACGAAAGAAGCTTATTTTAAAATATATAAAGTTAATATTTTTCACTTTGGGTTGTGGGAAATGGTTAATTGGTGCTCATCTCAACTTACACTGTGTTGTTCTCCTCTCACACAGGACATGAGACCTGACCATGTAAAGGAAGAAAACTAGTATTCCACGTTTTAGTTGCGCCCTCTACCCTACCCTCACCCCCAACCCTAAACCGTCAGTATTCAAGAAATCTATACCGCCGGTTTCCTGAAGGTTTCATGAACAGTAATATAAGACGATTCTTTGCACGTTATGCCCTGATGCGGCCTCCTTATAGAGAGTTACGGGATGTTGAGACTGTGAGTCCTATGCTCTAACCAGTTTTATTTGCTGTAAATATTGTAAAATGTGCTGACAAACTGATACCTTTGCTTTAGTGCATTTTTGTTTTTCAAATCGGAAGTAGTCATGAAGGATTGAAACTAACCCATTTCCAGAACCACTTGACGGTGAAAAAGCAGCTCTAAATCAATTTTAATAACTGAAAAACGATGCCGCTGCCGGGGGAGTGACCATAAAAGCTGTTCGTTTCTGCTGAGCGAACAAATTTGCCGCAAAGTGTGGGTAATTGCTGGATTCTCACACAGGTAAAAAGCATGCATCAGACGACAGCACGGAGTAAAGGTTGAGGCTGGATCATTAATGCAGATCTGTCCGGCCTGCAGCCCTTATGGGGAAACGAGATTTCAGCCCGGAGTCCACCTCTCCACACCTCTCTACAGCTTCCATCTCTCTCCCGTCCGAGGCAGACAGCACAGGAATTGCTCCATCTAAATTCCAAGGGCGGCTGCCATTCAGGAGAGGAGGCTGTAATAACAGAGGTGGACTCGCTCGCCCCAATCGGTTATCATGACAAGTCTCCTCAGAGCGGGAGAGTACGGTTTGCGTATTACACGCCAGGGAAAACCACCGCTGCACTTCATACTCTCCGCTGGATCCATCCTCTAAATTTGTTTTTCCCACATTCCCTCACAAATTCCATCTCCCAGCCTCCGAAATGAGGAAATGTGATATACAGCATGGAAAGGACACTTAAAGCAGGAACGGAAGAACAGTTTATGACACACCGTCCGCTGTGTAAATATACTGTATCTGATCAATAAATTATGGATTCCTGTCAAAAATCTGGAAAACTTTGAAACACGTCAGAATTCAGTTTTTGTCAAAAAAAAAAAGTTCAGACATGTCTTGAATTTTATTTCGAGGGGCAAAATTATTCTCTTTTTTTTTTGCAGTAAAAAACATCTGGATAAAATCAAGGGAACATAATCCAGCTTACTCCCCAGATCAAGATAACGGAAACCAGAAGAGGGTTGTCCTTTTTGTATATTGTTTTCAGTTAATTGTTGCACATTTTTTAAGCAAAAATAATCAAAATGTGAATAGGGAATGAATTCATGCTGTACATTAGCTCACGCTCTCTTCTCTGTTTCAAATGTAATTGGGAAAAACTGTGTATTCTATCTATATGGTTTCAACTTTTCATAGTAATTCACATTAAAATATGGAATTTGTAATACTGACAAGAGCTTCAAATAATTTAAGATGACAAAAAAAAATACAATATATGTGATGATTAAGCCTATTTTTCTATTGGCAGTACTATAATTGTCCAACTCTGTACCTAAGCTTGTTTTATCTCACGGCTGTCGGACTTCCAAACAGATGCGCTCTGGAAGGTCAATAACAATGACATCTGAGATGATTTTCCTCTTGAATTGAAGAGCCAGGTCTGAGGGGGGCAAAGTGTAATGTTTCTCACAGCAAAGACAGGCCCCTCAGGCTGGGAAACGTGTTTTTTTTTTTTTTTTTTGGGTCCATTTTTTTTTTTGTTCGTTCGCACATCCCTGTCAGACTGGCGATCTGGAGGAAATGGCCCTGGGAGCGTACGCAGCAGCACTCTGAAGAAGAAGAGTGTTCTTTTGAGAGAGCTGTTCATCGTGATGGAAGGAACATTGCTTTCCCAGCAGAGTCAGTGGAGAATTCTTCTTCTCTGAAGTCCTAGATGGTGCAGAAGTCATTGTTCATTAACTCTGTGTCAATAGACTGTCGTGTACACAGTGTTAGGGTGGGGTCTGCGGAGCTGCGGAGAAGGGCTGGAGCGGGGGGGGTAAACCGTGCCTAGGCCTCCATCAGAATATTTATTACTGCGGAGGACTTTGTGGCTAACCTGTGCTCCCTTGCACACTGGGAAATGAGGCACTGCATGTTGTCACACGTGTGCATATGTCTATGAAACCCTATTAGAGATTTCCCCGGGAACAGCACTGCAGGTCCTTGAGAATATTAAATCACATGTATGAGCGGCCCTGCAGAATCAAATGTACTGTAAGCAGGAAACTTTACTACTTTTGAAGAACATCTCTGAATACCAGCGACATTACACATTTCATTATAGAGATTTGCTATGAGTTGGTTTTTTTCTCAGATATATAAAGTATATCTTAAGTGCTAGAATTAATTCTACAACCAGAGAGAATAGCTTACTTTATTGATTTAGCCCTCCAAATCAATTATTTGTTGTTTCTATCAAGTTATTTTTCATGTACTCAATGATTCTTTCCTATATTACACTAAACAAGTGAAAATTCAGGTCTTGGCCGAGTGGGGGGCTCACAGCCGCTGGTCAAAAAGTGAGAAATAGAAATCCGGCCCAACAAAAATCCTGTTTTGAGACGCCTATGACTTTTGATTTACACCTCCTGGCCCAATTCTGACAGCAGATTCTGAAAAAGGAGCCCAGAATCCGCCAGATTACCAGTTTCTAGGCATGTGTCTGGTATAGAACTCAAGTTATAGGCCTTTGAAAATGAATGAAAATGAATGTGACGATTCATGGGGCCGAAAAAGGGGCGTGGCACTTAAAATTTGAGGGGCCATAAAATCCAAACCACTTGGAGATTTGACTCCAAACTTGGATGTTTTCCTATTGGTGAACACATGGTGTGATTTTCAGCCAAATCTGAGATGGTGCCCATGAAGGCCCTGGTTGAGTTGGGCTGGAATGAGCCCATTCACTTTCTGCCGTGTCTCCTATACAAAAATTGTAAATAACAAACCTTATTGTCAAGTTCTCTCCTGCTGAATATCTATGATTGGTCCTTCCCAATGCATAATGTTTATGAATTATTACAAACATGTCGTATTATGTGAGGCTATGTTCTGAGCTCTGTTTCAAATCCTTAATGAAAGCTACCAACACATGCAAGTGTTTAATAATCCCCCAGAGCATGTGTCTCAGCACAGATGAAGGGCAGCTGCGAGCGGAGAGGTGTGTTTGGGCAGCACTGTGACACTGGCACAGGAAATGGACTTGGCTCCCAAGAGGTAGGAACTGCACCTAAATTACTTGTGTAAAAATTCAGCAGCATTACGAGATAAGATTCAAAATTAAACCCTCTACTTCCTCTGGATATGGGATCTGCTGTAAAGTAAAATCATAAATAAATAAATGAATAAAAATAAGAAGAATGCGAGTATGCAGTGTCCTTATTGCCGGGGGGATATAAAGTGCACTGCATATCCCGCTAGAGATAGTTGGCTTTCAAACAGAGCGTGAATCAAACCGCCGTGATTTATCCTCTACTTCAGAGCAAAGTAGAGACGAGGGTTTGAGGAGTCTAGAATCCAATAATGCATCTGAAATTCAGTCATTTGACTCGAGAATAAAAGAATCGTGCCTGGGAACGGCAGCCATATCTTTTGATTGATTGCCGCGCAGCAATTGATGGGCTTCACGGAGCCTCCATTTCCCGTAAGAAGAGTAATTTAGTGTATGTTAAGGCAGCACTGGGCAAAATTAAAGAGCCCCCAGGACTCAGTTTTGTTAATGTGCAATATAATTTGTCTGAGTAATGTATCCAAGCTGGCGCCGAGTTATTATTACGTTTCTCAGAAATGTGCAGTACGCTGATCTGTCACTAAGCAGGAACAGCACTGATAAGGAAGACATTAGTATGCAAACTTTTCTAACGTACGCGAGATAACGTGAACAGGATGAACTTCAGTCGTGGATTAACTTCACCACATTCTTCTCGTCTGTTGCAATACCATTATCTGTTATTAATGCTTCAATAAAAGCTCCATACAATTTAAAAAAAAAAAAAAAGGAAGTACGGTGATTTATCACACTGTGACACATTATTTGAAAAAACAAGCACAGCAATTCATTAGACTGAGACACATTTTCTGTTATTTTGATTCTATTGGTGAAGTCAGTCGCTGCATCTGAATTCAATTGAACGTCCATTTCAAATGCTGAAGAGGAGACTAATGGCAAAAAGTTCCTGAGACAAGCAGGAAGTGAAGATGCTGCAGTCCAGGGCTGGCAGAGCATCAGCAGGGAAGAGACGCAGCGTCTGGTGATGTCTCGTGTAAAGGGCGGGGGGTCATAGGCATAAAAAGTAGATTATAGCCAATACAAATAAAATAAAAGAATAAAAAAAAAACTATAAAACTGGGTTTACACATGCCAGCACACCTTTATGAATCACAATCATCTTGAGAGTGTGCATGTGAATGAGTGTTGAATGAGTAAATCAGTCACTGGCCTTACTTCCCACCAATTCACCCCACAAATGGTCAGTGGGAATCACCTCATGAAGACATTTTGTACAGTTTTTAATTATTTCACAACAGCAGCATGAGTCAAGGACTATTAAAAAACCTTAAACGGTGAGCAAACAGTCAACATGTTGGCTCCGGAAGAGCTGAGACCGTAGCAAATCTGAAAAGGTTGTTAATGCATGAAGATTGGGTCCGAGCATCGCCGAAGCATTAAGGCTCCTGCGATGCTCCCCGTCAGCGACAGTGAGTGCTTACCGACTATGGTGCAAGGAAGGACAAACTGATGACAGGATGTTTGGCATCCAAGGCTCGTCAACAGGTGAGGACCACAAAAGTAATCCCCGCTGATCCAAACTGATTTCTTGGAGACGGCATGGCGTTAGTAGCCCTAGCACTTCCAGGGGCCTTGGGCGCCCAACACCCTGTCACCAGTACAGAGCCTCTTCCTCTTCCATGTGTTCCTCCTTGACAATGAACTAAATACTGTTATTCAAGGTGTTGTATTGTATTCCACTATACGTTTATTTAATTCCCACTTTCTCCAAAATCTCCCCTATGCAGGGGTTAGAGTTTCCATAGATGTGCGATGAGTTTCCTGTAAAGTTTTACGTGTCTTAAAAACGTTATGCAGGAAGATGCATACGTACAATCCAAAGCCCTTCCAGACGAAATGAGAGGTTTATAAACGATGCCACACAGCTCCCAGACTAATGACGCAATATTCTCTCTCTGGCTCCTGATACACACGTCAGGCAATGCGTTTCAACTCAAAAGCCCTTGTGACATCAGTGCTGTAAGCTGTAGAGTGGCCACACTGGTCCTGCTTGCAGTGAGACCCCTAATAGCCCCTGATATTAAGCCCCGGCCCTGGTCTCCAGTTGGGCACCAGAAGGGGCCGTGTGTTACGGCTGCTTGTCATGATGTTTGATGGCACATGTAATGGTCTTATTGACAATCCGTCTCCCTCGCCTCTCGGTTGTCTGGGCGGTCTCCACAATGTTCTTGACAGCCCGGCGTCAGCAATCTCTCGGAAGTGAGACTTCGGTGGTTGCTCAAATTTCAGCTGCTCCTGCGGCGAGTAAGTATTGGGAAGATTTACAACGGGCTACGACAGATCCTCAATTGGCTGCATAAACCCCGGTTCTCGGTATTTCATTACTGGAGGTTCCTGTAAAGCTAAGCTTTCAGAATTTGTTTTATTCATTTTATTTAATAAAAAGTCTGTGCGTGTGATTTTAAAGATTTATTTTTGGCTCGGGCTCATTTCTAAAGGGTGGCCTCGTTGGTCTTTGAAGTTTCATCTGGCAACTGAAATATGGATTTTAGAAATAAAATATAGAGTATCATGTTATGTTAAAAAGGTGGGCCATTGTGAGCCTTTCCCTGAAGCTCTGGACTCTGTCCTGTGGGATGATTTTATGCTGCTTGTCGTGACAAAGAAAAGACGAATGTGCAGTTAGTGTGTTACGCATGCACACACTGCATAAAGTGTTTTTCGCTTCATGATGTTTAAAGGCAGCATGTATTGTGTTTTAACTAAAACAACAGTTTTTTTTCCCATCAGCATTAAGTAAAGATTCAATCGGAATTGAGTGCAACAGTGAAACCAACGACGCCACACCTGAGAGATTCAGGT
The DNA here is from genome assembly GCA_029721435.1 of Gymnothorax reevesii. Lineage (NCBI taxonomy): Eukaryota > Metazoa > Chordata > Actinopteri > Anguilliformes > Muraenidae > Gymnothorax > Gymnothorax reevesii. The sequence continues at coordinate 66,569,378 of CM056587.1, read as the reverse complement.
GTCATTATTGAAGCGCTGGATGCTGTCCTGGCGCAATGAACAGTAAAATAATTATTCATCCCAGGAGGCTCTGCATTCAAGCCGTGTTTTTAGGATTCACTCTAAAGCAGAAGGACGAGCCCTGACCTTCCTGCTGGATTTCATGGAGACAGAAAACTTTAAATTAGGGACTCAAAAAGGAAAGGTTCCAGATAATTTGAAACTCGCGAGGAGACCAAACCGGAGGAGCGGCCTTAGATCATGAGCTCACGGTTCGAGTGGAGGAGACAGTGAGCGCAAATAAAGTTTGGGCTGGCAATATTGATAAAGCTGTTATTAAAGAAGACAGTGCTTGCATATTGATTGGTAATTATACACACATCAGCAAACTCTGAAAACGATACTCGGACAGAGCGTTTACGGACTGTATTATTTTTTCTTACCACTTTCCAGTAAAGGTCTGCGATATTGTGTGTGTGAGTGTGTGTGTGTGTGTGTGTGTGTGAGAGAGAGAGAGAGAGAGAGAGAGAGAGAGAATGTGGGTGTTGGGGTGAGATCTTGCTAATGAAAGAGAAACAAGGAAAAATTTTGTCTAACCAAGAAAAGATCCGCAGCATCGAGTATCAAATGGACCTTCTTTTCACTCAACTGAAATTTAAGTCCTGTTTTGTGCACTCTTTCAGTTTAACACTGGAGTGTCACACTGACCTGCCTGTAAGTCACCTCTGCTGTGGGCACTCGACAGGGAACTTACACGCGTTTGTCTGTTATTCCGGGTTTCCTGTTAGATGGTTCGGGACTGTCCTGAGATCAGCTCTCTTCATGGCATTGACACCGAATTTAACTTGTCTGCCTGAGGTTATGGCAGCATATTCAGTTATTATAATACCCAATTACTGCCTCTCATTATGCCGAAGTTCCAGAGAGCGCGAACGCTGCCTCGTTTCATGTTATCGCGGAAAACCAGTCCACTTCAGCTGCTCTGGAGTCCACTGTCAGCTGAACCGTACAAAGCTGTTCATCAGAGAGGGAATTAAATGTCTTTATTGTAATTCGTTCCTCACCTCTTTTTCTGCTTGGGTATTAGGATTTTTTGAAAGTATTTCTTTTTTATTTTTGGGGATGTAGCATCGGAGGTCGACCGCCACATTTCATTTCTATTCAAATAAAAAATTTCAGTCACAGTGACCCATTCTGTGTGTAGTTTCATCTTGTTAATTGTAGATTCTGCGGAGAGATTTTCGTTCATTACTACGAGTGCTGTGCAAGGGACTCATGATAATGAAGTATGCCACCCGGAGAATGTGGTTTAGCGGTCATACCTCCGGTCAATGAAACTAGGTGAAGGACCTGTGTAATTAGGTGTAGGTTTATATGCAAAAAGGTGCACAGATTGGCCCCTCATACAGAGTGGTGCCTATCGCTGCTCTGCAAATGATCTGTCCTTCAAATCTGCACAAATCTATGGAATTATACCCGCTGCTTTCCATCTTTTATGCAAACATACGGCAATACATGGCTGTCATCAGTTTATTTATGTTTTCTGCCTGGGGACGCAATCAATTGCTTACCCAGGCATCAAAACAATTTCCTCTGTACCATTCCTCAGTGCAATTGCACCTCAGAGTGCAACCGGGTTTGAATTTTTCTGATATCTCTAACAGTTGAAAAGGATTTATGTGTGACGATGCGCCCCCAGGCATCCAATGCTATGCTATTGTATTAGTATTTTTCTAAGAGAAAATGCACCACAACAATCTTTTTTGATGAAAGTTTATGAACAACAGTCATTACCATGAAAATTCATGGGCTGAGAGTATTCATATGTGGCCTTATCACCAATATACACTTCCTGTCAGACTATATTATTTTCAAAACAGTGTCAGTTTATAGACTGAATTCATTTTTATCACTGTTTGTGGGCAGAATTTATTTTTGAGACAGTTTCACAGAAATGATTCTGTTTAGAATATTAGTATCCAGAGTGTATATTTTGTGACATGGCGCATTCCCCTTTTAGCGTGCGTTATCCATTTCAAATGCAAAGCACACCGCAAGCACAATAATTCCTTGGACAGTGACATATTGTTTGTTATTGTAGTTCTGTTGCCAGACCACCGGATCTGACTCCAGTCGAACATGCATGTGGCCTGCTGGAGAGGAGTCTGAATGCAACAGACCCTGGAACAAACAGGAACTGAAGATGGCTGCCGAGAATCAGGTCTGGCAGAGTGTCACCAGGGAGAGAAACATCGAATCTGGTGATATCAGCTCATCACAAATTTAAAGCTGTCATTGCGTGTGAAGTACATATGACCAAAGGTTAACAATGTTTACTTTATTCAACATTATGGTAAACGGTCCAATGTCTTTTAGTGTGCTCAGAAGTAAGGGGGAGGGGGTTGGGTGAGATTATGTGCTAAAGGTATATAGGGTTCTGCGGTCTAGTCTTTCTGTTCCATGTCGTGTTTTCCATTTTTGTGTGGGTTTGTGGTTTCCGTTACTTGTCGTCCTACGGTTTGTTTTCCTGTCACTCTGTGCGTCTCGTTCCTTGTGCTCTGTTATCGTATCTCGTCGTGCTATTTGTGTCTCCTCGTGTTTTCTTGTTTCTTCACCAGCCCTCATTGAGTTTTGCGTTTCTCCCCAGATGCTTCCTGTTGTTCCTCTTTGTCTGCCTGTATAAATGTGCTGCAGCGTTTCCTCTGGTCTCTGTTCTTTTGTCACCCGTTTTTATTTTCTGTCGCGCAAAAACTATTTTGAGCTTCCCGCCGATATTCACTGTTCCTGCGCCAGTCTATCATCTCGTCTTTAAATACAGTTGGTTCCTCAGCCTGCTTTTCATTTTTATTCTCATTTTTGTCATAAATAAACTTTGGTTAATTCATATTTTGTGTTCGCCTGGATCCATAGCCCCTCTCCTCATTACATAATATATAATACATAATACAAAATACTCATAAACCTTGTTAAGTTTTATTTAGAATTAAGTGTCTAAAAAGATTTGCACATCTTGTTTTCATTTCATATGTACACTATATATTTTTGGTAAATGTTGTTTGCTGTTTGATTTGTGATATGTTGTACAACATTGATAAAACAGACATGTTGGTGGCCTCTGAATTGTGAGGTCGGGCTTCATCAAACCCAAACCATAAAGAATGAAACAATGCTGATTGGTGAATAATTTCCGGGTATATTTCTGACAGTATCAAAGAGCTGTAGACAAAAGGTGTCATCCAATCACTATTGGGGTAGCATTTGTTGATAGCATACTCTGTCATCGAAACATATTTCTTGACTGTATGTGAACGGTATCGAGAACATTGAGAAGTTTGATGGCAGTATAACCGAGCAGGAGCAGTGACAGGTGACTCGTCACAATGATGTACCGTTATTCACAATGCTACTGGCAAAAGTAAGCAAACCCAAAACGGGGACATAGAAATGCTCTCATTTAATTCCTGCATTGTGAATTTCTCCTGCTCCTCATCCTCATACAAACCCCAGTAACTGTCTCATTATTTTATTCTTGGGATACTCTGTTTTTTTTTTTCTGTTCTAAGGTATTTGTGGACTTTAAATCAGGTCCAGGTGATGCTCCTCAGCTCACTTTACTGGCTGCCTCTGCTGAACTTCTGTAAGCTTTGTGGATTTAGCGGGCGCAAGCAAGGTCATTGAGAGGGGAAAAAAAATATGAATATTAATAGAGTGATATCAACTCAATGTTACAGCCAGCGCCGGTCAGCTGAAAATATATTTGGTTTGAAGGCATTTCTTTCGCATCATCAACCTTCAGAAGATGCGTCTCTGTTTCCTGCCCTCTGCCAGGTTGCCAGAGAGGACGTGTCGTGCCGAGGCTATTGATAGGCCGGGTGGAGCTGCTGCAGACCAGCACTTTTACACAGAAGGGTGTGGGACTGTGGGCTCATTGCAAGCATGAATGTCACCCAGGTGGAGGATTCTGGGTTTTTAGATCGGCAATGAGAGCAGAGCATTTTGCTTCAGTAGCTCAAAGGCCAAATGAAAATACAGCACACAGATGTGGAAAACTCATCTGAAGGAAAGTGTAATATTTTAATTTTAATCTTCATTCATACTATATTTGTCTGGTGTCATTATGTGAACCAATTTTGTGTGTTTTCCTCATTTTAAGATATTAAGGGGAAGGAACAGTCCGTCCCAAATACTCACGCTCTCTCTCAGAATTCGCAGCAAATTCAGTTCTTACATATTAATCTGAGGAGTTCCATGCATTATTAACACTGCAGGAGTTTTACCTGTCAGAGGACACAAGACTTCACCTTCAAAGTTTTCTTTCCAAATATTGCACAGAAATATCTTTGCCCAATATTTTTTTTCATATTCTGAGCTGACGTAACAAGCTTAGCAATATCGTTCACAATTTACTTCCTTTTTAAATAAATTCTATGAAATGTGTGTTTGGGTATATTAGTGTGGAAAATAATCCAGTGTAGAGGTGGGTAGTGTCTGTGTTTGCTCTTACTCCAGCTCTGAGAAATAGGTGCTGGTGTTTCCTCCTTACCCAGCACCAATAACATACGGCCGCCGAGTCTCACAGGGTAAAATTCTAATTTAATTGAAACCGAGGGCAATAACAGAATCAATTAAACTGCTGGCAAAAAAAAAATAGAATTTCAACCAATCTAAAGTTGCAGAGACCTGAAGCTCGGCTTCATATATAAATAATGGACGTACCGCAAGGAGCCAAAACATTGCATAACCAAGAGGAGAAAAGAAAAACAGCAGCGCGATGCTCTTTCATATGGAAAAACCAGCATAAAGTGCAGAGAGCGCTGAGTGTCAGGGCGATGAGGAGAGGGTTGCGTTACCATGGGGAACGGGGATGCAGGAGCACCGCTAACGCGTCACACAGAGAGGAGATGCTAACGGAAGGAGCCCAGAGTCGTCATTAGGCTGCTGCTCACTGCGAGGAGGTAAAGGTGGTGACAGAGGCTTTCATGTCTGCAGGCGCCCCCGAGATGCACCTGGCGGTACGACACGGAGGCCTCAGTCAGGGGAGGCTCCTGTCGATTTCCCCCCTGTGTCGAGGATCCGGATTAAAGCTCGCATTGCCCCTCGCTTCCCACAGACTGCAGCCAGGAGATCAGTACGATCCCCCCGTACGTCCTGTACTGCAGGCCAGCATTGTGAGCCTTTTAAACAAACTGTCTGCTGTTTGTTTTATTCGCAACGTTTAATTTTTTAGTTGCAATTTCCTTAGAAACGGCCTGAAAAGAAATAAAATCAAAGGTTCTGTTTGTGAGAAATGCTGTCATTGACGACATTGTTGTTTTTGGCAACTCTTGAAAGCAGCAGTAGCTGCCAGATGCTGCGTGAGATCCCAATGAGAGAGGCAGTCATTTAGAAATAAACTTTGCTATCAATAGAACATTAAGCTGTGAGAAGTTCCAATCACAGAGCAGCACTTAATGCTATTTAATCCACCTTCTTTAATGCAATGGAAAATGATAAAAAGTTATCTCCTTGTGCTCATGGGAAGCGAGTAAACTTTCTTAAGAAAAGGCTTTCATCCATATATACGAAAAAAATCTATTTATCAAATATCTGCATGCACAGGTGCAAGCTTTCAGAAATGATGAATCCCTGCTTTCCAAAATCAGGATGCCCCTGCAGGACTGTTTTTTTTTTCTTTGCAAAGAAGACACCTTGTATTTGCCATATATGAAAATTATTTTCCTTTCACAGAGCTTTTAGGGTTAATTAGAGAATGTGGAACAAATTGAAAAAATTTACACTGAAATTAAGAAAACGGGGACGGCCAAGAACTTGTTAACATCAGGGGTAAAATTTCAAAATTGCCCAATTTATCCCAAACTTATATTTTTAGATAGCCTTATATTTCTAGTTTTTTTTTTTCAAATGGATTTTTAAGAAAAGAGATTTTTGAGATAAAGTTATGGGGGTGTGAGTCAGGAGCTTCTTATGAAGAGGGCCAATTTTTTGTCTCTGGTTTTTGTTGCCATAAAATAATGTTCTGAACTGGGTTATAAATTGAAACTATTTTCTTTACAAATATTTTTATCAAGTTAAAACATTGTTTTAAACATATGATTTTTGAAATTAGGTTTAAAATAAATATTTTTGTGCTTTAACTTTCTCAAAGCATGCATAAATAAACATATTTTTGCCAGTTTAACAATTTTTGTGTTTTGGACCCATTATCATGGAAATATATTTGAGTGAAATGTGTGCATCCGAGATGCTAAGTAACAGTCAGCTGGAAGTACAATTAAGGTTCAGTGTCTTTAATAGCCTATGAACGTTAAACCTGTGTTTAAATTTGACCTACATTCTTGTGTAATTGTAATTTAATTAACAGTATTTGTGGGATTCATATGTCATGTTCTATTTTAATAAATATTAAACAATTAAATTTGATTATCAATCAAATAATCTGATGATAATAATTGCACTTTTGTTCCTGGAACCCCTTGATGTTTTTACACCTGGGTAAATGGGTGTGAATAAGAACAAGTGTTACCTACAAAATGCAACAATGCCCTTAATCAAAGGTAAATGTAGGTAACACCCATCCTGATCTGCTCAACTGACTAACAGGTGACGAGTATACTTAGCGACTGATTTCTCACCTAGATGAGTGATTAGCTCAACATCAGAGGGTCTATCTCTAACACCCCGGGTTTTAGCATTTTCAAAATTAGTATTAGTTGAGTATAAAAGACATCTCGTTGTCACTCAAATTATTGTAAGTCAAGTGACACTTCATATAACAATAATTTTTTTCCATTGCCTTTATCTTCATCTGAGAGAAACCGTCTCTACAGAGAGAGGTTGAAGGCCAAGATTGGAGATGATACCTACATGGAGAGAGATGCTAAGAGGAAGCCTGATGCCAGGAAGAAGAATCCTGATGCAGTCAGAGCTTCAGAAAGGCAGACTTAACGGAAATACAGAGCCAAACAGAAACTGCTTTCTACTCCAGAGTGTCTTGAACCATACGGTGCTCCTTCAAATTTCAGCCGTGCTAAACGTCAGGTAGAGAGAAATATTCCAGCATCACCTAGAAAACGAACCAAAATCATGCTCTCCTTGGCTGCTGAGCTCAATGTCAGCGTACAGAACCAGAAGACAACATAGGCACATCCCACCAAGATTCCCGATGATACCAAACAGAGAGTCTGTGACTTTTACCAACGCCAGGATATCTGCTGCTCTGTGTGAGTACCATGAAAATGTGAATCTTCTGCTGACCAGCCTCCTGGTGTACCCAACAACCACCAGCATTTTCTCCTGTTGTTGACTTGTGACACATCAGTTGAGGAGTGTGCGGCAGTGACATCACCATCACTGACCACCTGTCCAGCTACTTAGATGAGCAGAAACTTTCAGATCCTGTGACCTGGTATCAGCGGTACAGAGATCTGGGACTGCCTCAGATGTAAGTGGGAAACTACCTGCCCTCAGACCTCACAGCTTTATAAAGAACCAGCAAGCTCAGAACTTCCAGATAACTCTCACATCTCACAGAACAAAGCATGTGGTTCTCCAGATTGACTTTTCAGAGAATGACACTGTTTCACCAGGACGAGACAAAGAGTGGTCACTGGTCCCACACCCAAGCTGCACTATTCACTGCTGTTGCCTGGACCAAGGATGGCACCCACTCTTTTGTTATCATCATCGGATTACTTGAGCCATGATAAATATGCTGCAGCTATATTTATAGAGACTGTGATCGACACTTTACAGCTAAAGCTTCACTAAACATCTGTTCTGATGGTGCTGCAATGCATTTCTAAAAGAAATGCATGTTTGCCTTCATTACCAGCCTGCTTGAATCAATGAACATTAAGGTGTACTGGCACTTTTTTGGCACATCTCATGGCAAAGGTGCTGTAGATGGCGTCGGCGACACAGTGAAGACGACAGTCTACAGCGCCATCAAGTCTCGTACAGCCCCTATTGAGAATGTCAAGGCCTATGCTGAGTGTGCTGCCGAGGTTAACTCAACCATCAACATCAGATATGTATCCGCTGAGGAGGTTTACCAGAAGTCACCTGCCCTCCACAACCTGTGGGATTCAGATGTTCCAGTACCCACCACCCAGAAGGTTCACTGTGTCAGAACTGTTGCTCCCGGCAGAATCTCCACATCTCCCTACTCCCAGAAGGATGGTGTTGAGTTTGATGTCCTCCCCTAGGCTTCTGCATCCACTTTCACCATCTCAGCTTCTAAATGGTGTGCCTGCTGCAGACCAAACATCTCATAGTGGTCTATTAGACAAGCTCAAGAACCAGCTGTTGCCTGGAGGTTCAACTTCTTGAGGCAAGCCGGACGTTCCAACTGCTTCCATGTGGCAGATGACTAGGACACCATCTCTGCAGACGGCATCCTTTGTGAGATTGAGCCACCAGCACCAACCTCTTCTACCAGAAAATCCATTCTTAAGCTTGATACTAAGGACTGGAAAGTGATCCCAGGCCTTTTCAGAGAGCGCCGCTGACTATCTTACTTTATCTGAGCAATTCAGACTTAAAACCATGTACAAAATGCAATAAACCTTACTTTGTACATATCCAAGATGTATACATGTAAAATATTGTGTAATATAATTGTATTATATAGAAATAAATCTTAGAAAACTAAATCAATCTTGTCTTGTGCATCTAAGACTATTTTCGCTCAGTCCATCCGAGACATTGACATTTCTAAAACTCTTGCAGTCAAGGCATCAAAACTCTTGTTTTTGCATAAACCTTATATTGGAAATTTAAATAAACACCCTAATGATAATAATGATCAAGTTTTATTTTATAATTATTTTGGGAACAGCGCTTTCAAGAACTTTGAAAAACATATAAAATTTAGATGTTAATTTTCTGTCCATCCGGGACAGTGCACTGAAAAGGTTATATCTTAAAAACTATCAGATCGTTTATCTTCAAATTTTAATATGTTAAAGTGGGTAATTATACCTGTCTTTTGACATATTGCATAGGTTTATAGACCCACTGGTTGAAAAAATACACCCTCTTAAGTGGTCCATCAGAGACACATTTGGCCGTCCCCATAAGCTGTATATAAGGCGTGATATTCGCATTATATTAGGAATAGAAAAGATAGTTTTTTTTTGTTTGTTCGTTTTTACTGAGTTGAATGTTGCCATAAAATCTAACAGCCTTAGCATTGTCTAGCATTATAGGCTACTGCAGCATTGATTTTTGAACCCACAGTAACATGATTACACAAAGACAATCTCAAAAAAATAAACGTTGTAAAGTACTTCTCTTTAAATTAAGGGCCAACGGAATCGATTTCAGCATTTTAACCTGTGTTAGCCTTCGACAATTTTGATATGCCAGTGGCGCACAACAGGCATATCAGGCCAAGTGCAAAAAATAAACAACAGTAGAAAACAACAGTAGAAAAACACAATGAAGTAAGCTGTGAAGGGGCACAAGGATTACTTTCTTCTGGATGCTGTAACTATACAAACATTTTGCTATTTTCTAAGAAGCACTCCTTTTATTTCAGCAACAGTACATTCCCTGTGAGATGAGTGAATGGTCTTGCGCCTATTTGGGGAAAACATTCTGGCAGAGGTCGGACACCTGCCATTATCTGTACACTCTGAAGGCTTTTCATCACATGATTGCAATGGATGTCCTTGCATGATTCTCCTGGCAAAGTTTACTTTCATCGTCCTTGATTAAAAAATTTGTGTCAACGCGTCAGTCAAATGCCTTAGTATGTTATGGATTTTAAACACAACGTTTGGTGATCTCTGTATTTTCCAATGATTTCAATTTTCTAAAATGTGGAAAATCATTATGTTTATGGAACACAATTTGTGGTTGGCAACTGGTGTTATGTTTGTGAGATGCATTACATTTGCTAGATTATTCAAATAAAAACAGCCCATTTGTATTGCATTTGTGGGTTATTATTACATTTGTGGGTATCACAAGGACTATTAAACCTGTTGTATCTCATTTTCTCTTGAATGATCTTCTATGAAAAATAAACAAGAGAAATGACTGCTCTCTATTTTCCAGTTTTCTCTGCTTTATTGTTGTCTTTATGTTGAGCCATGCTACATAGTCACTCATTTATGCCTTTCTTTCTTTTTTGGCAAGTACAGCTTTCTGATTTTGAATCTGAGCTCTGGTTGGTTGATTCATTGATCGATTGATTCATTGATTTATTGGCTGTAGATTTGCCCTCACACTGACCCTTGAGATATTTCCCCAAAAATATGTTACATCCATTTAGAGAAATAAGGGGGCCACTAATTTGGGTCATAACTGGAAATGTCACACTCCCCATGGTAGGCAGCAGATGGTGAAATTGGAATGGATGTAACCCGGGAAACACAGGCAACATTCTAATCCGGAGCTGCGTCGCAGCCCCATCCAAAACCATCAAAGTTCCAGGTGGCCTGTTAGCAGCGACACGATCAATAATACTGCAGCTCTCCACTCTTGAATGTTCTGTCACTGCCAGGAAAAAACAAGGAAAAGTATATGCAGGAGTTGTCAAGCGTTGCCATCTCAGGATGGTTCTCTTTTGTTCGAAATTTGAGGGCATGTCACCAGACCGCAGGAAGTCATAAATAATGAGGAAATGGAAAGGCCAAGTCACTGAAAACAGGATTCGAATTTGAATGAAATAATGAGATGTGTAGCACACAGGAATAGGTCTTAATTAGAGCAGTCTGCAGAGTGACGGACCGCGGATTCACATGAAAACTCCAGAGCTGGAACAATAAGACTGGTGTTTCAGTGCAAGCTGACTGTCATTCATTCATTCATTTTCCCTGGCCTGTGTTTATCACATTTGCTACTTGCAGTAAGAGGAGTCTGAGGGTCTGTCTTGCAACTAGCATTCAAGGGTAAAATTGCTAGTAGAATTACCACACACTGTCAAACAATGATGTTTCAAAAAACATCATGAATTTGTCCTCCATGGGTCTTACTCACTGCAAGTGAAGATTCTGTGCTAACTGACAGGTAATATCTTCCCTGAGAAACATTATTGCAATCAGTGATTGTATTATTTTGGATAATTATGTATTTTCTGTATTTCCACAAATTAATGAATTGATTGCATAATTTTAGATGTAGCTTAGCATTTTTATCCCATTAACTCAATTTTTTTTTCAATCATATTTTTCAAAATATATGCAGGTCAATCACTACATTACATTACATATAGAAAAAATTGCTGTTATTAATTCAAATTTGATGCCATAAAGGCAGTTGGCAAACACAAGTGCTTAGGGTATTGCAGAATACAACTAGGCGAGTCTGAATTCATTCTGACAGTTTTGTGATGGGAGACAATAACGCAGCTGTGGCAACGTTGTCAGAAGGGTTAGTCTGAGATGAATTAATAACCCTCGGGTGTGGTGGGTGTTTGATGCCATTAAAGCCAATGAGATTAGCTGCAGTCATTTCCTTTAAAATCTGTGAGTTAATGCCATAGAGAGCTGGCAATTTCTTCAGGTGAAGAACGAGTATCTAGCTTGCATTATAACTGTGTAAACACCGTGCAACTATGCCAAGGATGGTCCAGCCTGAGGCGGAAGGTCTAAGCATGTTTGTCTCAACAGCCAGGTCTTCACGGTCTCCATTATAATAAGGGGGTCTGGCTACAGCTTCAGCTGCCTCAGGTCTAACATGATGACATCTTTCACATTCTGCTTTAAACTGGCCTGAAATATGTCCTGCGGATGTTGCAGTCCTCATGTCATAGCGGTTGCAATTAATCTGACTCCATATGAAAGTTAGGATATAAAATTTAGTTGTACCATGCCTTTGCATTAAAATTGATTTGACTCCAATTTATGAATTTAGAGCTATGTTGTGCATCAGACCCAGAACTGGTCTGTGCCTTACTCTGCTGGACCAAAACATCTGTACTACCCTATTCGGTGAATTAACTCAGAGGCTGGCGGTCTGATTCAACGCGATAATTTGACATAGACATCAGCTATGACTAGGGATTATCGAGGCCCAAAATGAGATCTTTGCTCAGGGATCAATTCCTCTTCGGTAAAACAAAATTCTCCTTGGAAAGTCTGTTCAGGGGCCGATTCCTTTTCAGTTTACCGGACTCTCTTGGCGCCAGTCCTAATGACACTCATCACAGTGTAGAAAATCCACCTTATAACGCAGACTAAGCATATTGATCAGGCATGCGTTTAGAGTCCTAGGTTGCCCAATTGGAAGCCAGGACTCCGAACTGGAAAAATATATGTTCGTTCAAAGTCAGAAAACCCACAACAAAATGCAAATGTCAATTTATTTTGCCAGGCAGGCACAAACTAAAATTAGAAACCAAAATATACCATTACAGAAAATACACAGAAGTCAAATTATATCTGGCGCAGCTCACAAGTACACATATGCACAAAATGTACAATGCGGGAAGAATGAATACACGGTTCCATAACTATATTCCATCTGCACATGCTACAGGAGTATGTGTGGGAAATCAACCAAGATCTTCCATGACTAGATTAAGGCTAACCATGGCATGGAGAGGCGCATGGGGGAAGTTGAATGCAATCTTCCATTGTGAGAATGACTACACACATACAGATGAATGTGTGAGGAAAACGTCTACGATCTTCCATAACTATAGATTATTGGCGACACACTGCATATAGATCTGGGGTGGGCAATCACGGTCCTGGAGGGCCGGTGTGTATGCAGGTCTTTATTCCTATCAATTACCCTGACTAATTGAGTTAATTGATTGCATGCACAAATATAGATTTTCGCAATGATTCGATCAAAGGAAAATGTTTTATGAAGGGAGACAAGACTAGTCTTTGTAGTTTCATGATAATTTAAAGAAATGCGCATGAAACGTCAGATTTCATAAATGGTTTGGCTAATTGAGACAATCAACTAATTAAAGACCAGACGTTGGTGTATAAACCAGGGACAGATACGGCCCTCGCTGCCCACCTCTAATATAGATGCATGCAAGTGTGGGAAACTGGGCGTGGTCTTCTCCGAATCCTTTGTTCCTCTCTCTTTTAAGTCCAAACTCCAGAAGCACTTCCGACAGCAGGAAAGCTGTTTTCTCAGCTGTTTTCATTTGCAAGGCGTTCAACACCGACCTTTACCCCAGAAACTGTCCATTAACCCCAAGGCAGAGGGCCGCTCCAGCTGTCGTGATCTAAGTTGAGCAGACAAAGTGACGCCATACAAACCCTAACTGCATCTGCTCTCATGACCGCAGAGGTCTCTGCCAGGTGCCGGGGCCCTTAAGACAATACAGGTACTTTACCTGTCCTGTGTCTGTAAGAAAGGGGCTGTGTTTAGTTCTCTCTGCATTTCAGTGCGGCTTACAACTGCCTCCTTCAGTCTTCTGATAAACTTGCTCAGAAGCAGATCAATGATGTGACATGAAGAGGAATGTGACAACTAGCATCAATGCATTTTGTATTAATGTGAACCGTTCAAACCATTTTCAAAACTGCATTTATGGTGTTAAAAAAGGGCAAGTGTGAAGTTAATTATCAGCATTTCCCAAACTAACATAACAAAAATATTCACCAGTTAAAATAACCACTCACTCTTCCCTTCCTATTAGACCTTACCACCATGTTGTAGGCATTATTAATCTGATAGCTAACAAAACAAAATAAAGGGGAAGAAAACAATATGAACAATAATTGAAGCACTGATTACTAAAACCCCACAAGTCAAGTCAAGTCAAGTGTGACAATAGGTGCTTCAATTGAGTGAACGGCGCTTTTGGCTGGAATTCTTTCCCACGAAACTACAATTACTGAACATTTCCATAATTTGACAAATATTTTGGGACTGGTGTTGTATTTTATTTCAGATGGAGCAATTGAAGCACCTATTACTAAAACCCCATAAGTCACACTTGACTTGACTTGACTTGCGGGGTTTTAGTAATCAGTGGTTCAATTACAACTATGAAAAGTGAGCAAAGCGACTGATATCACAGGTGCAATATTTTTGGTAGCATATTATAGTCAGTATTGTTTACCTACAACTGTAGCTCTATTCTATTTAACCTATGGTTGAGGACTCATTGGTCAAAAAGATTGAACTTCTTTGCAGCTTGTAAATTGTAGATGTATGAATACAAAGCCAGAAATGATTACTAATGTCTGGCTTCAAATGACCAAACAATATTATTTGACAAAACTCTCATTTGTCTGGTAGAGTGGTCCCCAAAAATAGTCCTGACCCCTAATCTTTGTGAATTTGTTCCATCTCTGATGCCAATCTTCAGATTTTTACTAGGGGTTTGTCCCAATACTCCTCACTTTACACCTCCAATACTCAGTCCACCACAGTCCTCTGTTCCCCCATGAGCCAGTAGGTAGAGAGACGTAGGAGACCATGGAGAGGAAGTCAGGAGGTGTAAAGCAACAGCAAGCAGAATTCGGGCAGCAGATCCTCTCCACAGAGGTGAATACTAATGAAATATGGCAAAAATAACAGGGGTCCCAACTCTCTCGCATTCTGCGTGAGATTTAGTGGCATATTCATGTTCTCGTGCCGTAGTCAGCGATAATTCAATCAACGCAACGCATGTGTGTCACGACCGTTCAGATTTTTTAAATTAAATAAGACTATTTGAAACGTTTTTATGCAATTCCGTTGCTTACAACCCCTGAACAAAGAAAAGCATGATACGTCTGGAGTCATAATTGATTTCCATGTTACTAGTGGTGAAATCCATCGTAACACATGTGAAACTGATAAACCTCCATGGACAAGGACTTCAATTCCGCCCAAGAATCCCTTACAAACGCGCTGGTTGAATAATTGCTGACATATCGCTAGGGAACATGAATATGCTACCAAATCTCATGCCGAATGGGGGAGAGTTGAGAGCCATGTAATAAGCATTTTTATTTGCCTATCCCACAAATGACTCCATGGCCAATCATTGTTCTTTCATCTGGCGGGACAATTTAAAGGTACATATTAGTTCCTGGAGTATCAAGCCGATGTTTAAGCGGGTGATATGCACAGGCTACGGTTACCTACAAACTGAACCTCACATTGTGGTTCATGTTGAGACTTTAAAGGAGCTGTGTTACCAGCTAAGCAAGCGCAGTTTTGTCCAGAAAGCTTACTTTTGCATTGGCTACAGGAAACTATCACTATTTGCAGTTGGAATCCCAGCCATTTTCCTCGCTATCCGGGCGAACTTCTCAAACAGTCAAAAAGTTACGCTATTTTTTAATTTCTTTTGATGGAAAGTTTCCCTCAGTTATGTAATTTGGACTTCAAAATGTGGCATCAGCGAAGCCGCATGTGAGAAGGCCTGTCATCGGCCGACAAACGCTTTCAGCTGAACACCCCTTCAAGACGCGAAAGGCTAAGGAGAACAGGGAGTGAGCTCATGGCTCCCCAATGGTGAATCTGAGGCAAAAAGGCAGGTCTTTTTTAGATTTTTCCATATGGCGAACACTCCTTTGCTCATCTATATTTAATCTCTTTATGTAAGCAATTTCCCATCAATTTGTGCCAAATGCTGCGCGCAACTTCATGCTGATGACACTGTCATACATACATCTGGACCTGATCTATCACAAATTCAAGCTGCTCATGAGAATGATTTTAAAAATATACACAATCAGCTCTCATAGCATAAATAATTGCTTACATCATGATATTTAATGGCAGACATGAAACTCAAATAAAAAATGATGCTTATTAAAAATGTACAATATATAAAACAATATATATTTATAAAACGATATTTTATATGAGCTGTGTAATCCTTTATATCAGCCCAGCAATGGATGGTGTGTTGATGGGAATCCACCGGGAGAAAAAATCCTCTTGATTAATCCTGGGATTAATGTCACTCGATTCCTCAGCAGCTCGCCCAATGGGGACAGTATCACATCAAATTATGTTGGAAACTCAGAGAGCGCAAAAAAATCTGAATTTTTAGGGGTTCAAGCCCGTAGGGCAGAAACCCTATTGTTTTTGTACTGTTTTATTATTATTAGGGGTTCAAACCCGTAGGGCTCAAGCCACATTGTTTTTGTGTTGGCTAATTAGGCCCAAGCCAGCGAGGGGCTATTAAAACCTCATGGTTCCGTTAAAATAATTATTACTATTATCCTTTCCACAAATTTGACCCCTTGGACATTAACGAAAAGTCAATTTTATTTGACCAAAAATTCAAGCCTGGCGAAGAAATTTTTTATTTGAAATCCCCAAGAAAAAAAATTGAAAAATGACTTGGCCACGCCCTGTCAAAAAACAAAATGCATTACTCTAATGGGAGCCCACCCCAAACTTTTTTCCACGTAGAATAATGAAACTTGGTAGAAACATAGCCCATGTAGGGACAAGTGAAAAATTACATAATGGCCCCACCCTAAACCCAACAGGAAGTCGGCCATATTGGGCGGAAGCATGGACATATAAAATCACACCCCTCATACTTTCAAAATCTCCTCCTAGGGTTTTCATCTAATTTGCACCAAACTTGGTGAACATCACCTATACATATTTGTGGTCAAAAGTTACTATTTACATTTTTGATAAAATGTTGGGCATGGCTGTGATGAGATTACAATGAAGCGGCCATTTTCACAAGTATAAAAGTATGTATATCTCACGCATACAGTGTCGGATTGAGTTAAGACCCAATGTAACATCTGTGCTCAATGACAACCCGAACACACAGATATGGAAAATAGTTCTCCTGTGTCCCCTATATTTTTGGAATGGGAGGAAAAAAATCATTTTGACACAGTCAAAAAAAAATTTGGCAGTTGGAAATTGTGCACTGAAAGACAAGATATGCTGTCCTGTCATTGGTGAGTGGCCCCACTGGTCGCAAGGGAGGTGATCGGATGGGAGGGCTTGCGGTTTTAATTGTTATTATTTCTTTTTTTCTTCAGAAATGTTTTTGCAAAGTCCCATGAGATGGTGAAATTTTTCAAATTGGTTGGAATTTGCGTGTAAATGCTGCCCAAGCTCAATCAGTCTGATGGGGGCGCTATAATTCAAGAAAAACTGTTTTTCACTTTAAAGGTCATAACTCCTACGCTGTAAGTCTGATTTTCACAAAACTTGGTTGAGATATTCCTTGGTCCAAACTCTACAACTTTCTTCATGGACCTCTGAGGTTTGGTGTATTAGATTTTCCGTAATTTTGAAAAAAAAAATTTTTTTTTTGACAAACACATTTTTGAGATCTCCTCCTAGGCCAGGGGTGGGCAATCACGGTCCTGGAGGGCCGGTGTGCATGCAGGTTTTTATTCCTATTAATTACCCTGACTAATTGAGTTAATTGATTGCATGCACAAATATAGATTTTCGCAATGATTCGATCAAAGGAAAATGTTTTATGAAAGGAGACAAGACTAGTCTTTGCGTCAGATTTCATAAATGGTTTGGCTAATTGAGACAATCAACTAATTAAAGACCAGACGTTGGTGTGAAAACCAGGGACAGATACGGCCCTCGCTGCCCACCTCTGTCCTAGGCCGTAGGTCCAATACCTTCGAAATTTGCTGTAGATTATCTTTGGACAAAGCTTATCTAAGAGTGCCTAAGGCTTGTTGAAATTTTATTTCCTTTCCAAGATATTGACCAATAAACTTCTGCAGGGGCGTGGCTTAGCACTTAAATGGACAAAAATCAACAACCATTGGGCCAATCATCACAGAACTCACAGGATATGTCCATATATATGGATATGTCCTGGAATATACTCTTACAGTTTCATGCAAATTGGCCAATAGGGGCAGTATAAATGCAAAATATTGGGATGGCAGGACACAAATCAGACTATAAATCAGCAATTGTTTGTCCTATAGCCGTTAAACTCAGGATATATTCATATAAGCACCTGAAGCAAACCCTGAAAATTTATTCAAATTGACTGATAGTGGGCGATATAAATGCAACACAAAGCAGCAGGGCATAACACAAATCAGACTATGAATCATAAATAGTTTTCCCAATCATTACAAAACTCACAGGATATGTCCACATAAGGACCTGAAACATAGCCTGAACATTTCAATCAAATTGAATTGACCACTAGGGGGTGCCACAAATGCAAAAAAGGGGCGTGGTATTGCTCAAATCAAATTATAAATCAGAAATTATTTGTCCTATCGCCACAAAATTTGCAGGATATGTCCACATTAATACCTGAAACATACCTGAACTATTCATAGGAATCAACCGCAAGGGGAGCTACAAAAGCACAAAATAGCCAAACAACACAAATCAGACTGTATATCATAAGTTGTTGGTCCAATCATTACACTGGCAAAATAGGTCCACCAAAATACTTGCAACATACTCTTAAAGTGGTTTTTAATTAAGCTGTTCAAGCTTCCAACTATTAATGCTCTTTCTTGGTTGAACCCCGGAATTGCCGCTTGCGCCTATATTTTTACTTTCTGTTGTATTAATTTAATTTTGGGTTTTAGGATAATAATAATAATAATAATAATAATAGTGTCATCCCACCAAATCCAGTCAAATGGCAAATGGCTGCAACAGATGTTTTATGACCACTGCATATCTGTGCTTTTTGCATTTATGGTAGATGTACGAGGGTGATGCGGTCTGTAATTGATAATCATGTCTGATGTGTTGCTATCAGCATGTATCCCAACTGCAAAGCCAATGCTGGCACACAGACATTTCTTCATTCATTGCGTCCAATCAAAACCATTACCAACACAAAGTCCATTATACTGAGAAAGAGCAAATTTTAAAGTTGTTGAAGGATCCTCTGACAGGTCACATTAACAATTTAAAGAGACCAATTTAAGTGGTCCTTATATGGCTCTTGCTGTGACTTACATTCAAAACAAATTCCTTGACATAATGCAGGATTATAAATACAAATAATAATTATAAATACAAATTTTTGTTTTGTTTTGGGTTTGTCCTCATGTAAAAAATATATATTTTCACATGAAAACCCACATCCTGAGCCGCAACCATCTGGCAGAGATGATTCCACCTTGGAGGTGTTTACTACGTCAATTCAGAGATGAAAAACACGGTCTGCTCGTCTCAAGTATTTTCCGATCACAGGAGGCTAAATTGTTTTCATTTTATAATAGGAATGAGCCGAGAGACCTCTCTTCTGATCTCTCAGAGCTGTGTTCTGAAGAGGAAAGCCATCTGTGTTGGTCTCAGAGCCCCGCTTATGGCCTCATGTATTGAACATGATGTTTTCTATCACGTTTGATTGCATGTGGAGGGGAACTCAAGGGTCCATTTTGCTTGTTCGGGTTGTTTTTCAGCAACACCATGAAGATGACTATCCTACAGTTCAGTGTTTCATCTGTCTCCTGCATCCAGTGTGATGACTGTAATTTTTATGTAGCTTTGTAAGCGGGGTAGGATCTTGAAAACCTCCTGCCTCCACAGGAACAGAGGGGCAGCAGGAGAGGTGTTCAGACTCGAAATGGGCTCTTGGTTTCTTCTGAGCAATTTCAGAAATTTCCACGGTAGGCACAGCTGTGAATGAAAAAAAAAACATCGAGATTGTATGCATTGGTCTGGGCACAGAGAACGGAAATTGAAGCCTGGAGTCAGTCTTTGAATCAGACTGTTTATAACTTAAAAATTTTGCAAGTTCTGTGACCACAAGTGTGGGGAAGATTTATGAATGTTTCGCTTTTTCGTTCAACTGCATTAGAATGAAAACCCTTCAGTAAATCTAACATCTAAAGTAAATCCAGTAAATCTAGCTCATCGCCACCCACCTACACACCAGTGAAACACTGAACATGGCTCTGCTAGATACTTGGGAAAAACTCAGTCTTTCTGATCAAATCCTATTTCAGACTGCCAGTAAGTGGACTAGATTTTGGATCTACATGGTAACAAGAGAAATCTGATTGGTTGAAATGTTATTCATTTCAAATGTCATTCATGAAATGTTGATTCATTTTGGTTGACTTTCAGGTCCTTCATCCTTGTGTAGACAGTTAAGTGCCTGGATTCACAGAGCATTGTTCAATATTGTCAAAGGAAAAAAGAAGAATTTTTGTGATTTCTGAAAATGAGGGCAGCAGCAGTTGCTAATGTTTACAGTGATACCCTCTCTTGGCATGGCCACCCAAAATTGTTATTTTTTTTGTAATAATTATGGTAATTTAGAAATATTCCTCAGTGCACCACTTTGGTCAGAGTAATAATATCTTGGCAACTGTGAGCTTATATGATGGGTAGTATATATGCTAATATCACAACTGAACTGTATAAAATGATAATTAGCTTGTTTTCCAGACCATTTTTTACTGTAGAATATTGGCCGGCCTTACAGAGGCCAGTGGAATAGCTCTTATGATTAAAAAATGTCTGCTTTACCGTGGTGATGATGAGGTTACTTCTTTCTTGACGCTCATAAGCTGACTTTTCATTACGCCTGGTAGCCTTATCATGCAGAGTTCTACCACAGCCAGAACTGTGAGAATATGAAGTCTAGAACTACCTTGGACCGTCCCACCATTGGCAAGATAATTCAGACATCCGGAAGCAACACTGTAAACAAACGCCACTGGCTGCAGGCAAGCCAGGAGTCAGCTGGTTATGCACATGAGATCCACAGCTGCTGTGTTGCTTTCAAGAGGAGATGGATGCAAAGTACAGAGACCTCTGGTGCTGCTGACCCGAGTCCCCCTCCTGCATGACCTGTCCCCTACCCTCTTAGTGAAGAAGGAAGAAATAAACTGATGAAGATAAGATTTTTCAAGCTAAATTGGACAAGTGCAAACTCCATGCCTTTTCATTTCTTGATATCACTATTATATTGCATTATTTTAAAGGTCAAGCACTGCAAAACAGATTATATTGATGTGCTTGGCTCACTGCGGAGAGTTGAGATCTTCATGAAAGGAAAGTGAAGCATTTCGGTCTGACAGACCATTTCCCTGACTTGTTACTCTGTACTGTGGCTGTCACTGGATGGAACTGTTACTCTGTACTGTGGCTGTCACTGGATGGAACTGTTACTCTGTTCCGTGGCTGTCACTGGATGGAACTGTTACTCTGTACTGTGGCTGTCACTGGATGGAACTGTTACTCTGTACTGTGGCTGTCACTGGATGGAACTGTTACTCTGTTCTGTGGCTGTCACTGGATGGAACTGTTACTCTGTTCTGTAGCTGTCACTGGATGGAACTGTTACTCTGTTCTGTGGCTGTCACTGGATGGAACTGTTACTTTGTACTGTGGCTGTCACTGGATGGAACTGTTACTCTATACAGCGGCTATCACTGGATAGAACTGTTACTGTATACCAGGGATCCTCAAATCTAGACCTCGAGTCCAAATCAGCCCAGGTTTTCTGCACGTAAATGAACAGTTAGTGCCTCTGATTGGCCAGACTGCGTTAACACCTGACTACCAGGTAAGGGAGGGTGGGAAACCAGCAGCCCTGGGAACTCATAGGGTGTGATTTGAGGACCAGGGCTCTATACACTGGCTGTCGCTGTTTAGACCTGTTACCCCGTACAGTAGCTGTCCCTGGATTTCATCCCTAACTTTACGCCATACTCTGCCACTTTGCCTGTGACTGAATTTGCAGTTTTATGCACATTATGAGAACCAAGCAAGAACTCACCTACCAGTCACTTGAGATGTCCACCGCATACGAGACAGAACTCCCAGCACAACATTAACTTTTCTAACCTTGCATTATGTTGTGTATAAAGTGGTTGTGACCCCCACCCCCCACCAAAACACAGCTCACTGTGAGGGTGTGAGGTATCGATCTGGAGCCAGACGCGAGAACACAGGATTGCAAAAAAAGAGGATTTCATTGAGCGAGGGGGGTAACCCCCCCAGGGCAGAAGGCAACAGTACAGAGTCCGCACTCCAAAAGTCAAAATCCAGTGGGGCAGAAACAGAGTCATAACCAGGGCAGCAAACACAAAAATCGTAGTCGGGCAAAACAGATTCGGTACACAGGCTTGTTTGGAGAAGGTTTGTAGGAGAAGCAAACTCAATCAAAGGGCAATCCGAATCGTAAACAGGGCAACAATCCACAAAATCGAAGTCAGGCAGAAAGGGGTCAAAAAACACAGATGCAACAATAATCTAAAAAGGGCAAAGCAAAAATCAGTAGTTGGGCAATCCAGTCAGAAAGATAAACACTGAGTAATCAAGGCGAAAAGAAATGTGGCACAAGAAGACTAGGAAAATGATCTGACAGAGACTGGCTGTGAGAAGACAGCTAATATACACTTCTGAGGAGGTCACATGGTAATGGACACAGGTGCAAACTGTCAAAATGATTACAAAGGAGCTGCACATGAGGGAGAACCTGATCACATGGAATTTGTCAGAAGCCAAAACGTGGACAGGGATCATGAGACATTCCTTTAAACAAACATACGGCTCCAGTCACCGAGTTTCTATCGTGCATAGATAATGAGAAACAGGACAGCGTGATCAGGTGTGAGCTTTCACAGAAAATGCAGCAAAGGTAATCAGGGAGAGCAAAGAGGCGGAGACTAGAGCAGGGCGAGTGCTGAGAGCTTGTTAGTCAATTAGTAAGTGCAACTATACAAATCCTTGGTGCTCGTTAGTAAGTTAGTATTATATACAAGGTTAGTTGTTGTTAGTAATCTCAGGGGAAAATAATAAACTGTTAGTATTGTTAGTAGATAGAAAAGAAGAGTGAAGCCAGCAAACGAGATCGGAAGGAAGTTTGAAAACCAGAATCCCATAAATCACCCGAAGAGTGAAACACAAGACTGGGGCTGAGCGCAATGACGAGACATGAGACCAGACGGGGGAGACAAAGTGCAAAGCAAAATGGAAAACATGAACCGGAATGTGATTATGGCAAAATGTAAAACATGGAAAAGTAAACTAAGATAAAACATGACAAATCAAAGTAACCAATACACAATACATAACACAAAGAATAGTCAGGCATGGCAAATAGTCATAAAACACAAAAGGCAGTCCGAATAAACAGGGCATGAACATGGTCAAGTCAGACATGGCAGAATCATAACAGATGGGGAAACAACCTGATTGTAAACAAGGTCACATGACAACCAAAAGTCATGCGATCAAAATTATTGCACACTGTCTATATGGCCTCTAAACTGGCCTTGGGGTTCAAAGGTTTCAGAGATGATTAGGAATTTAAGAACATATTGCTAAAAGTACTTAAGTCACATTTTCATGCACTACTGGAAAAGGTCTAGTATAGTTACTTTAGTGGATTTTCTCATATATTTTTATAATTTAGCTACTTTTAGCACTGGGGTCTTCAATTAGCAGATTTTTTGGATCTATTATATATTCTCACCCTTTTTTCTCAAAATACACCTCTAGTGACTAAAGTACTTTCAGCAGCAGGGTCCCAGTTTTATTCAGAACAAAGAAATGTTTTTTTTTTTCCCCATTCATATGAAGCTGAAACACTATTTCACTCTGGCTTAGTAAAAGCAGAAAATGAGAGTCCGGCAAGTCAAAAAGAAAAACCGTGGATGTTAAGTGGCTGGAATAATTAGTTTTATTCTCTGAGCGTTCAACCGTCAGGTTGACCCAGCGTGGCGGCGGTCCGGTCACCCCTCTCAGTGATGGGGTTTTCTCACCCGGAGGACGGCTGCTGACTGAACGATGCTGGTGTTTCGCATCCCTCTGCCACCCTGTGTGGCTCCTATAATCTCTCCGTGGTCAAAGTTACCTCGATCGTATTGATTTGATGTTCTGAGACACAACTGCCTCTCTTAACAATGTCTGCATGCTGCATACATTATGCTGCTGCCACAAATAGCTAATTATATCTTTTATATAATTAATTTCATATAATTTTACGTAATTTATTTATATATTTTAATGGCTAATTATATGTTTGCATTGAGGA
The DNA here is from genome assembly GCA_029721435.1 of Gymnothorax reevesii. Taxonomy (NCBI): domain Eukaryota; kingdom Metazoa; phylum Chordata; class Actinopteri; order Anguilliformes; family Muraenidae; genus Gymnothorax; species Gymnothorax reevesii. Next base: position 66,545,512 of record CM056587.1, on the reverse strand, counting down.
GCAGGTGAACAGATTTGCCTAATGAAGTGACCGCTGAGTGGATCACGTCATGCCTGTGTTGATACTACTCAGTCGACCCTACATACTGAGCACTGTATGTGCCGCAGTGCTAAATTTAACCCACAGTATGTGTTAGCAGTATTAACCATCAGCAGGATTTCTGAACGTTCCAAAAGCATCTAATTAAAGGCTTTTTTTGATGTCAGCTACCATTACGAGTGACATTTATCTTCGTCATAATTGTGACTGACAATCAGAGCAGAATTAAAAAAGGTCCATGATTTACAATATAGCTGCATTGTTAGGGTCTGATTCATTAGCACTGCGTGCGTCTGAGAATTATGCACGAGCGACACAATGGCTGCTCAGATAATTTCTCACACTCGCTGAAATTGCCTTTCCTTTGTCTTCTTTTTGGAACTTTCGTTCTTTCCTCAACAGAATACAGACGGCAGCGGATTGATTTATATCCTCTTATCTCCTTCAGTGGCTCCACATCAGGAAAATTCCCAGGCTGAGCTCAAGCAAACAAAATCTGTGGGGTCCTTTGTTTCTGCATATTCAAAATAATTCTAATGTGGGCTCCAGTTACGTTTTTATGTTGCAGGACAACCTGTGTGGCCATTTAAGAACATATTGAGCTCGGTGTAATGCAATCTTTCCGTGACCTTGCATTTAGAGAACTCAAATTTCATGTTACCTTTCCCTGAGACAGTATGGCCTCAGAGGAAATGAACACTAGTTTATATTTTGTTGCAAAAATAGCAATATAATGGCTTTTTGATGGCATGTATGATTAAGTCAGGCATGCACAGAACTACAATGATTTCTCCACTGTAAAGGTTGCAAGATCTGCCTTTTATTGGTTGGTTACGCAGGCTCAGATGACAGCGTGAGTCAAACCGCAGGTCCTCAGTGTATCTCGCAGAGATGGGCCCACAACAGCTGGACTTGAGTCATTCAAAAACTGACACCCATTTTTTTCAGTGGATGAATAAATGCTTACATTTATATTAGCCCTTAGAGCACTGAAAAACATTTTCAAAAATTACAAATTAATTTATCTCGTACTGATAAAAACCTATCATGTGGCGACTTGTTTAAAAGAGCTCCCCTGCGGTATATCTTGGTGTCTTATATCCTTCAACAACACTGTTTGTACTTAGCACTCAAAGGGTTAAAACAATTCAAAGAATATTTGCCGCAGAATTAGGCTTTTCAAGATGGAGAGGCAGCCTTATTTAACAGAAATTTTAAGTCACTGTTTGAGAACCACTTTGCTCTCAATTCTTACATCAGCATTAAAATGTTCAGTTTACAATATTATAATCTCATAAAACATTCTAATTTCTGATCTTGCACCTGAGAGGCTGAGATAATGATTCCGTGTCGGGAGGTGTGGGGATGTGAACGTGCAGGTGACACAGAGTTGAGATCATGGCTGCATCGCGCCTCGTGTCGCAGCGAGAGCGCAGCCTGCTTTTCGGGGCTTGAGTGGCGTTTCAGGAACCTGCCCTCGTGAAGGAGAGTGATGGAGGAGGGGGGCTCGTAGCCGGCGGGCGGATATAACTCCCAATTTCCAGGGGAAGTGGGAATACGGTCGCCCCTTTCTGAGGTAATTGGGTGAGCAATCATCCCACGGAATCCTCTCCAAAAGAGCACTGCGCTGCAGGGTGTGAATTAATCACCATGGAAACCCAGATAAATTGGCTGAATTAGTGGAGTCGTTGGGAAACTGGGTGGCTCTGGGAAGTGTGAGCGAAATTACGCAAAGTGGCAATGCGCCGCGCTCAAATCCGGGCAAACGAATCGAGATTAGCTCATCTTGCACTGGCCTGCATAAAAATGAAACCTTGAGGAGTCTGGGAAATGACAGACATCTGTTCCTTGCCCTTTTTCTCTCACCAACCAATGGTAATTGGCATTTTTTACCGTGACATTTTGGGGGTGCTAATGAGACTGACATGGTTGCATTTCACTGTGAGAAATGGCGCATTTTTTACATTTGGCGGGAGCATCTGCCTGAGCCACGTGCCCAATAAACCAGGCGACATTTGTGAGTTGTTATTAGCCATCATCATTATTTAAAGGGCTGCGGCAATGAAAAGGGCAAAATCAATGAACAAGCTGTTTTAAAGTAGTTCAAAGTGCACTGCCGGAGAGAGCCACATAATTATGACTGCACATTATCTGGGCGGAAATACTCCTCTTTAGAACGGGCGAGGGTTTAGAGGCGTCGGCAAAGGTTAGAATTCACTGAGCCGGAGTGGTCAATCGGGCACCCATACCTTTGGAGGGGTCTTGACCCTGTCAAACGGAGACAGGAAGCCTGCAGGACTCTCTGGACCCGTCTTCTCTCTGTAGAATCGGGAGGTCAATGTGCCAGCTGAGCACAGCGGACTGTGGACAAGCTGTCTGGGCGCCTGGCCGTGGTATTCGAACCCAGGGCAGAGCTCCATTGCTCCCTGTTACCCAGCATCCTGGCGCCCTGGGACAGACACACTAGAACACCTGCTGCTTGAGCTGAGGGGGAGTGTGTGTGTGTTGGTGTTTTCTGCAGCCTTATCCTTAAATACCTCAGAGCTACATTACAACTACATTGCCTTTCAAATCAAGCATTTTATTCACCGTAGCACCCTGACTCAAGGTTTACTTTTAAGGCTATTCAAATGAATGACTGCATGTTGATGACAGACTGAATGGCCGCTCTTTGGTAATAGAATTTGGGTCAAATACCCTTGAGAAGGAAATTGCCTGAAGGTGGAAAATTGACTGTGTAAACACCTGAGGCCTACGTGAGCACAATTTAATATGTTGAATGTGCTTGGCTCACACACTGGCCTTCCGTTATGTTTAACAGTGATTGGCCTACCTGTGATTATCCTACAAACAACCGCAGTTGGAGAGCAGTTTGCATGTTTAATTTCTTGAGTCCCACCATCCCTCCAGTGCCCTCTAAATTTGTCCCAGAGAAAGGTGCAGGTGTTTGCATTTGGTGTTTTATCAGTGTTAACATATCATTTCATTTTCATTGCAAAAATAAAGGCTTGCCAGTTTTACTTTTTACTTTTGAGTCCTTTATTTTGGAATTCAGAACTGTTTCCACCAACAACACAAAGCATGTAATCTACAGGAAATATGACAGAGCAATATAAACAAGAGGAGTAGCACCAATATTTGCATCATATCTTAATCGTCTGCAAGCTGAGGCCACAAAATGCAATACTGTCACACGCAGAGGCAAATCTCCAGAGAAGTCTGGTCAGAATTCTGAAGAATACTGCTCATTTGCTATGTGGCTTTGTTTCATGCTTCTTGCGGTCAGTGAGTCTGCACTGTGACGCAGGGCTTCTGTGTATTTATGTCCAAGATTTACAACAGGTCCTGCAACAGACCTGCAACAGGTCTCAAAAAAGTTGGGACACAGGAAAAAAGGGCTGAAAAAGCAATTAATATATAAGAGAATCAGCTGAAAGAACATTTAGCAAGTAAACAAGTTAACTGGCATCAGGTGTGTAACATGATTGGCTATAAAAGGGATGTCTTAGAGAGGCTGAGTCTCTCAGAAGTAAAGATGGCCAGAGGCTCTCCAACCTGTGAAGGCTTGTGTAAAAAAATGTGGAATACTTTAAAAACAATGTTCCTCAACGTAAAATTGCAAAGGCTTTGAAGGTCTCATCATCAACAGGGCATAATATCATCAAAGGATTCAGAGAAACTGGAAAAATCTCTGCGCGTTAGGGACAAGGCCGAAGACCTTTACTGGATGGCCGTGATCTTCGGGCCCTCAGACGCCGCTGCATCACTCACCGGCATGATTCTGTCATTGACATTACGAAATGGGCCCAGGAATATTTCAAGAAACCACTGTCTGTAAACACAGTCTGCCGTGCCATCCACAGATGCCACCTAAAACTCTATCATGCAAGAAGGAAGCCATTGTTGAGCATGATATAGAAGCGCTGCTGTGTTCTGTGGGCCAAGGCTCATTTAAAATTTACTGTAGCAAAGTGGCAAAGTGTCCTGTGGTCAGACAAGTCCAAATTTGACATTCTTATTTGAAATCATGGGGGTCGTGTCCTCCGGGCTAAAGAGGAGAAAGACCACCCCTCCTGATATCAGCGTTCAGTTCAAAAGCCAGCATCTCTGTTGGTATCGGGATGCATTAGTGCATATGGTGTGGGACACTTGCATGTTTTAAAAAGCACCATGAATGCTGAAAGTTATATAAAGGTATTAGAGCAACATATGCTCCCCTCCAGATGACATCTATTCCAGGGAAGGCCTTGATGATTTCAGCAGGACAATGCAAAACCACATACTGCAGCTATTACAACAGCATGGCTTCATAGTTGAAGAGTCCGTGTACTGAGTTGGCCTGCCTGCAGTCCTGATCTTTCACCAATTGAGAACATTTGGTGCATAATTAAATGGAAAAATCCGTCAAAGGAGACCCAAAACTCCTCAGCAGCTGGAAATCTGTGTTAAACAAGAGTGGGATCAAATTCCAATGGCTAAACTCAAGAAACTTGTCTCCTCAATGCCCAGACGCCTCCACTCTGTGTTAAAAAGAACAGGGGATGCTACACCATGGTAAACAGGCCCCTGTCCCAAATTTTTTGAGACCTGAAGCCATCAAATTTGAAATGAGCTCATTTTGTGGATAAAATTGTACAATTTCTCTGTTTCAACATTTGCTATGTTATCTCTGTTCTATTGTGAATAAAATACTGGCTGGTGTGATTTGAAAATTAGTTCGTTTTTTATTTTATTCACAATTCACACATTGTCCCAACTATTTAGGAATTGGGGTTGTAGTTACTTAGCAAACCTACTATAAAGACAGACAAGAGTTGGATGGCCCATTTCTGATTTGTCATTTGGTGTTAGTCTGCTAATAAAGTACCTGGTTAGCCAGCTTACCATTCACGTATAACACCTCTTGGGTTTGGCAGGGTTAACATGGCGTGGCATGTCTCCATGTATTACCGTCCGTGATGCAGAAATTTACTTTTACATTTTTGTACTGCTAGGAAGTATAACCTTTTCAAAGGATATTTTTAAGGGCTGGAGTCATAACATTTTGTTTGCGCACAATCAATGGTACCGCCATTGGCTAAGTTAGGCTTTAATATCACACTGATTTTCATTTTCTGACAAACATATACTCTGTATAGTGTCCAGTGTTAATTGTGCTCTAGCAGAGTACACCTGAGTCCAGTTGGGACCATATGTACTCTGAAAGAGTTGATTTAACCCTAAAGTGAATGTATTTAACAAGCCTATCACTTCATTCTGCCACCATTGTCCTTCTACAGTTTGCCAGCATTTGACACATCCGGCTTTTTGTCTTGAAACTCTATAGAACCATGATTTTCAATAGAAAAAATTGCATTTGTTCCAATGGAAATGGATCATTTCATCTTCCTCAACCCAAGTTTGTTACGTCTCAGACAGGAAGTGCGTGGGCTCAAGTGCAAGAACGGAGTCAGAAGCCACAGTGAATTTTCTGCTTTTATCCAGAATACAAGTAACAATAAGAACCAAAACAGCGGGCAGAATGGACAGAGCAAAACCGGGGATACGCAAGAAAAATCCAGCGTACCGTACCAGGAGCTTTTCTACCACTGTTGACATTAAAAAGTTCCAATAACTGCCAGAGTGACACAAGAGAACCCGAACTACGTGAAAAAGGCTCAAGACTGAGCATGGGAGGACTGGGCCAACCCTTGTAAATAGTGCTAACACTTTGGACGGGGGCGAGACTGCATTCTTCGTGAGGAAACAGCTAAATTAATCCTGGGGCCTGCTGTCCTGCACTGCCGAGATTCAATTCAATTCAATTCAATTTATTTTGTATAGCGCTTTTCACAGAGACTGTCACAAAGACGCTTTACAGTAAGAGTTTAAAGAAATAAAAAGGCAGTGCCCAGCCTATTCCCCACTACAGCAAATGAGGCAAAAAACTCCCAGTAGGGAGAAAAATCCTCCAACAGTGGTGAGAAAAAACTCCCCAGTGGGAAGAAATCTCAGGAGGAACCCGGCCATAGTGGGGGAGCCCATCCTCCGCGGGCTAGCTAATTAAGAACAAAAAGTAAAATGGAGTGAAATGACAGAAGAGTTCCATTTAAGTCCATCTAAAGTGGCAACGGTAGCTTCAGAAAGTGGCAAGTCGAGGATGGTGCAGGACAGGACCAGGGCCAAACCGGATCGGATCAGGACAGCAGGACAGCAGCAGCCAGCGCTCATGGTGAGGGACAGGGCTCATACGGTCCAGGACTCAGGGAAGTGGAAGGAAGATCCTCGGAAAGAGACACAGAAGAAAGGGGTGTGAGGCACTGGATAACTACTGCATGATAATAAAAGTACCGTCCTCTGGCATGTGCCAAGTGAGCCTGGTCAGGAAACAGTCAACACCCCTCCATCCACTTCCTGCAGCACAGAGGCCCAACACTTATTCCAGGCTGTTAGATCACTTTTCATTTTCTAAACAATAGTACCACATGGACCTCCCCGGTGACTAAGGCTATAGCAAGCCCCACTGGTGCCGTGTAAGTGCAATCTCAGTGCCACCGGTTCCACATGGATTTAAGCAATTTTAACGACCAAAAGCTAGTAACCTTCATCCATTTAATGCAGCGCAGAGGCCCTGAATTCCATCCGACCAAGGCTGCGTAATTTTTCAATCAAATACCACCAACACCATGTGGACCTACCCGGTGACTAAGGCCGTAGCAAGCCCACCGGTGCCGTGTAAGTGCTATCTCAGTGCCACCGGTTCCACATGGATTTGCGTAACACTACACCAGTACCATATGGACCTCCCCGGTGACTAAGGCTGTAACAAGCCCCACTGGCACCGTTAATGCATGCTCAGTGCCACCGGTTCCACATGGATTTACTTAACTCAGGCTTCCAATAGCTTATGAACCCATCAACTAGGTTTTAGTCAGTCCCATCCGAGCCAAGTAATGTTTTATACATATGCGTTTGCGAGATGCGTTTAAGGACCCTGGACAGCAACCACAAATGCAGCTGGGTGCGCGATCGATGTGGCAGTTGAATCGGTTGCAGGACCATGGACAGCAGCCAAAGTTCAGTCATTTTCAGTTCAGTCAACTTATGGGACTTCCAACTTGTTACTTTGCAACTGAGGTTCGATTAAGCTTTATTAACACTAAAATTGTGCAGTGTACAAGTTTTTTTTTTCTTTCTTTAAATTTCTCAATTTCTTCTTTTTCTGAAAAGTAATTACTTATTTAAACCCACAGAAAAAATGGTGCCCAAACGCCTCCACTCCCACAGGACATAAACGCCACTTCACAACACCGTACTTTAATTCATCATTTAGGTCACATTCATGAGATCCCGTGTATGTTGGGCCCAAGTATGCTTCAGATGCGACCTGATTTCCTTCATTCGAGTAACACCAGTATGATAGAATGGCAGGTAAAAAAAACCTGGCAGGAGAAATTCAGCAGCTCATTAGGACACTCCCATCCCGTATTCCGCACTCACCAGCACCCGCAGGAAGCACCATGGACACAAAAAACATCTTGTGCATATACACCAACTGTCTATAATGGAGGATCCTTACTATTTCACAAGACATTTTGATTTCTACACCGTAAAACCTAATGTTTAAGTTCTGAACGTATTCTAAACACTTCAGTGTCGCACTTTATAAACATGGCCCAGTGTTTAGATTCAGTTTTAAAGTGTATTCAACAAATCTGAAAAACCCCAATCACGACATCCAATAAAAATTATTGTTTTGAATGAGAACAACAGCTTAAAAAAATAATCACCAGGCTTTTACACACTGGTGATTAGATTATAAATATGTCACAAATTCCACAGTTTTACAGAATATTCAGTCAACAGAATCATTTGTATACCTCTGGCTCCTGGATGTAGCCTCGGCTTCCAAATACAAAAACTAAGAGCAGACATGTACAGCTGTGTTATGGCTCGCAGTAAAGGCTGCTACTTTAGGTGCTAGGTTACTTCTTTCAAACTTGAATTGAAGGCACAATCTACTTCGAGTAGGAATTCCTGACCTTGTTCCACACTATTATTAGGTTGTATTTGCATTTACATTTGAAAATGAACAAAGGTCAGTATCGCACTGAAATATTTGTGGTTTCAAAGTAGAATTGAAGACCGTGGTATGAGAAGTACCAAGGTCATAAAATGTTCTTTTCGAGAAGGTGATTCCACTTTTGCAAACATGACAGAGTTGACCAGTCAGAATTAACTCTCAGTACACTCTTAGAATGAATGTGTGGAGAAATAACACAAAAAATGTGTTATCACGTTGTTGATGTTGATTTCAACACAAAATATGTAAAAAAGTAAAAAAATCAACACTGATTGTGTTGAAATCAACACGAAATGTGTTGTCCTTAACTAGACACACAGATGTGTTAAAAATGTTGTGTTATTTTCAGCACATCTCTTTTGAGAGTGTATGTGACCATCCTATTGTCCATGTCAAAGAAAACAATGCTAGGCAATATTATGCAACCTATCAACACAAGCAGTGCAATCCATGCAATGTAAGTTAACAGTCAGTAGCACATTATTAAGGTCAATTTAAGAAAAAGTTTAAGACATAGATGAAACTTACCCTGAGCTTGCTTGACTCTCTACAGCTCAAGTTCCAACATAACTTCTCATGAATTTGCACGTTTGTTGATCCAGTCTAAAAACAGGTTCATGAAGTAAATAATGAAGTCAAACAGGCAAAGAATTGAAAATGGGTGTCTGATTGCCAACCAACTCTCCTCACTGAAGCAGAAATTTCCATCTCGGCATCAGGAACCTCTGCTCATGGCCGAACACGGCTGACCCCCACCTAACACCATTTCACCTGCGGTCATCCACGATCTCCGCATTTCTCCTAAGCATATCCACAATTCTGTTGGGACATTGCTACAATCCGGACATGGCTAAGGGTAAAATCTGCCACAAGAACTGTAGAATTGCTTCCAGAAAGATTTTGAGGTCGGTGCAGGGCCATACAAATTCTTTTAAAAACTGACTTTTTGATATCACTTTGTTTATTTATTTATTTTATTTTATTATATTCATGATAAGGGTACGGTGCAGCAACTAGGCCATTCAATAGTACAACATGAAACAGTTGAACCTGCTCATATTATAAATTGTGAGGTGGCAAATTTTGACTGAAACCGTGTGACACTCTTATACATTTTAGCAATATATGATGATGATGATAAAAAAGCAGCCTTTTTAGGTTGTTTTTTTTTAAACAAAATAAATTAATAAACTCAAGAATAAGCACTCACCAAATCTATGTTTCCAAATTAAAATCCAAATTCTTATATATAAATCTTTCTTAAGGATATCCTTGAGCTACTGTGACAAATGGCTGAATGTCAACAAATTTATACGTCAGTCATAATAAATTGCTGCGGTATGAATGCTGTCAAAACAGCCTGAGTACATCCGCTGGAGTTCATAAAAATAAAAAAAAATCACACACTCATAGCTGTGTGCCTGTTAAATTTTAATGACCCATTAGTCTTTCACATTGCACACACAATGCATTTTCTCTGGCCTAAAATGAATCATGTTGGCGATAAAGTCTTTTCATGGTGTTTTGGCGCATCTCAGTCCCAGGTAAGTAAAACAAGCGCAGTCTATGTGAGGGTGGGGCGCAAGCCCTGTGCTTTATTGATGCACTACGTTGCTCCATTTCTCTGAAAGTAGGATAGTATTGATGAATTTCACCGCATTAGTGTTTCTCTCCTGTACCTAAGGCCAGCCACACAAATCGGTTGCTTGGTGCTTCACAAATGGCACTGAATTGATTGATCAGTACCTCCAGTGCCCGGGTGCATTTAACAATTTAGTTTATTTTTGGAAAGTAGAAAAAAAAAAAAACAAACTCGATTGGGTGGAACCGTCCTTTAGTTAGGATTTTGGCCTCCATGTTATTTTAGAGTGATAACTCCAGGTCTCCCAGTGTCTGTCCATCAGTCAAACTGACATTATGCTGACAGGATCGTAGATTTGGGCGATAGAAACTGTTCACTCAAAAGGAAAGTATGAAAGTATGATCAATTGCAAACTGTCTTCAAAGCCGTCCCCCAAGAGCCATGCGGAGATCCGTCAAAGCCAAAGAACAGTCCAAATTTGGAAGGTAATGAGGCTCTGTCACAACACTGACTTTCAGTCCTGGGAGCCATTTTTCATCATCTCCCTCACGTCATTAGCGCTTTAAATAGTGCTGACAGCATTAGGTTTACACAAAACATTCGCTGCTCACTTATTAGATACAAGATACACAATATTAGCAACGGAGATAAACTGGTCCAAACGAATGCACTTGTTAAAGTTTGTGCATTATGAAAATATGGAAATATAGATTGCAGTCTTTAATATTTGATGAGATGAAATACCAGGGAAGAAGGCAGAAAAAAAAATTCTGCGGACACTAAAGAGACAAAAGCAGAAATATTATCCAGAATAAATAATTAAGGGAGGGTCATTATTAATTCATGTTTTTCTCTTTGTTTTTCTCCAGCTCTTATGACTTCGCCTTTGCTCAAGTCAGACCAGCTCTGAGTCTCACACCCGGATTCAATCAAACATTCTCCTCAACTCTGACCCCTGGTTCATGCAAGTATTAATTTTTAGAAATTGAGTTTGCGATCCTCAGAATAATTCAGCTTAGGCGGGTGGTTCGAAGGCAGAAATCTAACACAGTCGTTCCCTTTTCAAACATATTTTCCCCTCGGTGCGCTGTGGCCGTCCAGCACAAACAATACCGTCTGTTATTAAAGACAAAGTGCCTCGCAAATTGAGATTGACTGGTGACTTATGGGACAAACTGACGCAAAACGGGCTGCGGCCAAAAATGGGAAAGGAGCACAGTTGAGCGGGGATTGGAAAAACAATGACGGCCGCACCATTCAAGGACAGGAAGAAAGAGCAATGTGCCCGGTGGCCGAGACATTATCCGTTGGGCCAGTCTTATTTATTTGCTTGACAGAATCCATCATCTGTTGCAGCTCGGAGTGCTTGTGTTCTGGCCTCCCACCCTGCTTTTAACCATTTGTGACGGCTCTGGGTTTCACTGAGAGGCGGGCGAGGAGTCGCTCATTAGAGTGCACAGCGGTACAGCCTCACAGTGCCTCGCGGTAGCCGCTAGCAGTTGTTAAAAAATGAAACATGGGAAGCAGCATCCCGCCGGCCTGCAGTGATGGGTGAGCTGGTGTTAATTGCAGTGCGCCTGCTGTTTGACTCTGAATTCTGACCACAGCTCAGTCCGTCAGTCGTTTTTTTTTTTTTTTTTCCCCACCATCTTAACTATCTGAAATTTGGTTTGTGAAATAGCTTTTTGATAAAAAGTGAAATTCCCCTGTAAGCTAATAATTATGTTGCAGCAAAGAGGCAGGTGCTCTGTAATGACTGCACATGCATGTGCCTTTCATGTGCGGGATCGACTGGAGTGTACAGGTCTGTCTAAATGCATATTTAACTGGTGCTGCTTGTTTCCAATCTGCCTGATGGAAGATTGATTGGGCCCTTTGGCTACTGTAAATGTTGAAATGTTCCAAAACATTTTATCTGATCAGCTTGTTCTAGTTTTAATGCCTTTTACCATTTTAATGCGTCAAGGGTCAAAAATATTTTGATATTTTTTTTGATATTTGATATTTTGGCACATATTTCAGGACATTTAGATTCCCAGTGCTAAAAAAGATTTGTTTATATATATATGTTTATTTATTTGTGAAGGAAAATATCACCTAAAGTCTCTCACAAGGGGCCTGAAGAAAGTATTTATGGAGACCAGCCCATAAATCAGCACCTCAGGGTTTTTATCAGGTTTTTTTCAGCTCAAATTCCAAAAGAAATAAAAAAATGGGCACATAATGGAAAATGCATAAAAAAATAAATGAGTGATTTAAAATGTGCATTCACACCCTATTATAATGAAAACACTGCAGAATGCATTACCAGAGTTTTAATTCCTCGGAGTGTGAAAACATACTTTTAAATTCCACTTCCACTTGAGGTAAAAAACACTGAATTTTGGGATGTTACTGATAAAAAATTTTAAAAAAAATCCTGACAGCCAACTTGCATGTAAACTGGTCATGGCACAGTAAACAAAGCAGATACAATGGTAGTTTGGCATTTAGACTCTTACCTGGACACACCCCGCAGCCTCCTGACAGGGATGCTGCAGCAGAGAGTGATGCAGTGCGGCAGCAGGAGAGGGCGATGCAGTGCGGCAGCAGGAGAGAGTGATGCGGTGTGGCAGCAGGAGAGAGCGATGCAGTGCGGCAGCAGGAGAGGGCGATGCAGTGCGGCAGCAGGAGAGGGCGATGCAGTGCGGCAGCAGAAGAGAGTAATGCGGTGTGGCAGCAGGAGAGGGCGATGCAGTGCGGCAGCAGGAAAGGGCGATGCAGTGTGCCAGCTGGAGAGGGTGATGCAGTGCGGCAGCAGGAGAGAGCGATGCAGTGTGGCAGCAGGAGAGAGCGATGCAGTGCGGCAGCAGGAGAGGGTGATGCAGTGCGGCAGCAGGAGAGAGCGATGCAGTGCGGCAGCAGGAGAGGGTGATGCAGTGCGGCAGCAGGAGAGAGCGATGCAGTGTGGCAGCAGGAGAGGGCGATGCAGTGCGGCAGCAGGAGAGAGTGATGCAGTGCGGCAGCAAGAGAGAGCAATCCAGTGCGGCAGCATGAGAGGGCGATGCAGTGTGGCAGCAGGAGAGGGCGATGCAGTGCGGCAGCAGGAGAGGGTTGATGCAGTGCGGCAGCAGGAGAGGGTTAATGCAGTGCAGCAGCAAGAGAGAGCGATGCAGTTCGGCAGCAGGAGAGGGTGATGCAGTGCGGCAGCAGGAGAGAGCAATGCAATGTGGCAGCAGGCAGAGACATGCTTTACTGTTGAGGCGGAGTTTGAGAGCAGCTTAAATTGCCCACCTACTAGAAGGGCAGACCAGTGTCTGATATGCAAAGGAGTTTTTGATGTGGGCATGTCTTGAGTTGTCTGCCAGAACTAGATTTGCAAGCTGTGTCCAATTTCTGTCCACTTTAAGGTGTCTGGCAGTAGGTCACAGATGCTGGGAGACTCTGGGTCACATCAGCTGGGATGCCTATGATATTCAGAAGAAGAGTCCAGATGTGTCTGAACATTAATGCATTCTTATGAGTGTGAGGTCAGTTTGGTATAAAAATAATAACCATTGTTTTTACTGATTATGCTAAAAGTCATAGAATGGCATCACTATTAACATCCTAAAACCCAAAATCCCCTCAGTGGTAACACATTATGGGATTTTCAAATGGCCTGTCATAAACCTCTGACCCTTAAATGCGTAATTACCTTCAAGCTGTTCCTCTTCAAGATCACGTAATAAACAACCGCAGAATATATTTACTGAACAATCAAAATTAACATATGAGCCTATAATTATTAAGAAAAGATTAAGAAATGACAGAGATCACCGATGGGCTACACTGACAACACACTGTACTCAAAACTGATTTTGTACGGATGGAAAAAAAAATAATTATAATAAAATTCATCCAATGCCTTCTGTGAATTCCATCTTCCATTTCAGCATTTTTTTTTTCAGCAGTGCAACCTAATTTATTTTAACTCTCTAAAGCCCAACATCCCTCTGGTGGTAACGCTGGCATTACAGGATTTCAAATGAAGTGCTGTGAGTCTCTAACCCTTTAACGCATAATTGCATTCAAGCTGACCCTGTTTAAGATCACTTGATCAATAATCACACAATTTATTTACTGAATAATCAGGACCAATATATAAGCCTGTGATTATATCAAGAGTATTAGTAGTATTAAGAAATGACAGATTACTGAAGGGTAACGTTGACAACAGACTAATAGTGATATTGATGGAAGGGAAAAAAGAGAGAATAATGTAAAAAGTCGGCAAAACCGCATTTACATTTTTTTTTGATGTATCAACCTGACCGGACACTTTGTGAGCTACAGGAAATCTGAAACTTTGAGAGACATTGATGTTTTATGTCACAATTAATGTGAATAAGAAAAGGCAATGCAATGGACAATAATGCAGGCTGAGGGGAGATGGACAGTAATTCTACACTTAGGTGCTAATATGAAAACACAAATGGGATCGGGTTTGGAGAGGTAATGCACTTTAAGATGAGGTGAAAGCAGAGGTGTAATCCCTCAAATGGCCAGTCCAGGGTGGAAAAGGTTAAAGAAGATTAAAAAAGATGAAGGTTGTGAGTAGATTATGTGCAATAAATATTGCATTGCCAACTGCCAAGAGTCATGAGTCACACAATGACAATATATCCAGATGGTGTTCATATAATCTAGGTTTGGAGGACAAATCTGTCTTTCAATCAAGTAAACACTAGCATTTTATATTAGCCCCTGGAAAGGAAGTTGCAAATAATATTGTAAGCAAGTTACGCAAGGCTGTTCACTCCTGACTGTAAGGAGAAACTGTAAGAGGCTGGTTAGTTCTCCGCGAAAATAGCACAGATGTAAAGTGCAAACCCCTCACTTGTGTTGTCTAACTTCCAGGTGTATTTTTTGTGTGTTGTATAACATGTCAGTGCAAGCGATTGGCCTGATAGTAGGGGAGCTAGATTTAGAGAACCAGTAAATGTCACTGCTTCAACACTTCTCTTTCTAGTGCTTTCTCTCTCCCCACGGAATTGATTCCTTTGACATCTAATGGACTCAGTCAAGGATACTGTGCATGTTTGTGTCCGTCAGATGCAGTGAGAGAGAGGATGACATTTTTTGCAGCTTCTGTGTTAAATTGATAGCAAAATGGCCCCTGAACAGACTTTGGCACAGGAAGGTGACAGTTCACCTGACTGGGGCATCCAACGGTAGAAAAATATAAAAAGAAATTAGCGTTTGCCATTTTTCTGAATTTGTCTGGCATTTGGATTTTAGAGAGTAAATGTTCAGGCAGCAGAGTGCAAGTTGTGTCCCTTGCACTTTATTCAATTAGCTCCACTTTAACTTCTCAGTTGCTATGTGCAGCTCTGATAAGGTTTAATGAAGATTGCAGATAGTAATAACTCCTTACATTTCATTTTCATGCAAAATAAACACGGAATACAAGTTCTAAACCAAACAAGAACAGAAAAATGAGCAAAGGTCATTCATTCAGAAAGGTTCATGTTCATTATTGCAGATAAAGTTGACTAAAGAGCTTTTCACACCAGGGACAAAATGGAGAAACACTATGAAAATGCATCCATTAAAAATCTGAACCCATTTACCTCAAACACCGAACACCTCACCGAATCTCATTTACCTCAATGAACACCAAATTGATTCTCAAAATTTTCTATTTTGTTGTCTAGGAGTATTCCACATTTTTGGTTCATTTTCAATTTTTACCTCCGCCAAGGAGGTTATGTTTTTGCCTGGGTTTGTTTGTCTGTCTGTCTGTCTGTCTGTTAGTTAGTTTGTCTGTTGGTTTCCAAAATAACTCAAAAGGTTATGGACAGATTTTGATTAAATTTTCAGAGAAGGTGTGTATTACGTCAAGAAACAGGTGATTAAATTTTGGCATATCTAGGCCAAAGTACTGCTGAGATATACGCCAAAGTTCAAGATTTCAAGTCTTTCCAATGGGTCGGAGTTCCAATCGCCGCGCTTTTGGGTTTTGCTGCCCCCTGGCGGAGGGCTGTGCTCTCTGAGTGCTTTTCTAGTTGTCTATGGGATGAAAAGATCTTAAACTGATAAAGTTGTATTTCATTCCACAGTAATTACTGGAACATAATTAGCGATGAGCAATTCTCTGTTCAAACTGTTCAAAAAGAGCAAGTCCACGAAGTTTACGCGTTTGTGCAATTCGTGCACGTGACAAAAAATTCAGCCAGTCAGTTTAGTTACAGCAACACCAGAGAAATAAACTGCAGTAACTTATCGTCAGCTCAGTCATTTACTTAACGTTTCAGTTACCCAGTTCGGTTCACTGGCTCAGTCATTCAGTGACTGTATCTGTACGGCTTTTCAGTTCGCCTGCTCAGTCGTTCAGTTACTGTTTCACCACAGTGTTTTAGGATGCTTCCAGTAACCAAGTCAATTAAAGTAGAAAACAGTGGTGATGTTAAGCAACGCAGTGCTGGGCTGTTGCTTTTTGTAGATGTAAATTACACTGCAACACCTGTATAATGTTGCCTGGCGGCTAAATAAAGTTGGGGTTACGCTACCAATGCTAATGTGCAACTGCTCGTGACACTGCCAGGCTTCCTCTGCCTGGTAGGCAGCTGAGGCAAAGACTGGAGCTAGCATCCGTTAGCTTTGCCTTCTAAATCCAATAATATGAACATTGAAATTCACTATTGTTTCTGTAATACTTGAGAGTTTGCAAATCATATATATTCCATGACGCCTATCTCTTTAATGTTATGTTTCAAATTCCTTGCTAAAAACTAACTGTAATCATGTAAAATATACAGCACTGCATTCCCACCAGTGAAACACTTACAGTCTGACATTTGTCATACGTAAAAGAGCTCGGTCATTTAATTTGCTGAGGTATTTTCAAGCAGTAAACATAGACTTAAGGAGAGATTAATTCAATTCTTCATTGAATTGGAAATGACAAATTACCCAGGGCGCTGCCTCCAGTACTGGGTTCCAGTAAACGTCCTGGAGCTCTGGTTTAGTATGCAAATACTTTTATTTTGAAACTTTCAGCTAGTCAAAGCAGACAATATCTGAAAAGAGTTATTTCTCATTTATTTTGAGGTGTTCAATCCCAGACATTCAGATTATTTAGGTGGGCGTTTCACAAATTCACGGATGCTAACTTACATAGATGGAACCATTGACTGTGTATCTACGAATCATGTAAACTCCTAACTTGGGAGATACACCCCAGTTTGAGTTGAAATACAAGTGGGTCAATTCCATGTTAACTCACCTAGACGTCCTTGGGTGACCCCTCAAAATCAGGGGAATAAAATACATGCATGTTTATCTTCATGAGATAACTGACACTAAAAATTTTAGCTTCCTATTCCTTACAGTTCTGTCTGTATGGGACCCCTAAATTTGGACCTCAAAACCCCTTCTTATATTTTTGAGAGGAAATTTGCATTTTTGCCAAATTTCAGCATCTATCAGTTATAGAGCTGTCTTGGTGTTTGAACATGCCAAAGTGCACAAATCTGTACCCATATTATTAGATTTTGGCATCATATTCTAAGCCTAAAAATCAGGTATATTTATTTATTTATTTATTCATTTATTTATTTATTCACATATTGCTTCTTAAAAATGGCTTTTTTGCTTAAATCGCCGAAAAAGTGTAACTCTGTGAGTCCTTATGGAGTTAAAGACAGAACACAGACCTTTTGTATTATATGACTCTTTTTATAATGATTCGGTCAATCGAGAAATGTGATGTTGCAGGGGAGTCATTCCATGTCAATTCAACAAATGTTTGTTGCACTACTTTCTCAGATGCTCCTCAAATTTTGGGGGGGCATTATTTGGTTAATTTTATGAACAAATGCAAAGTATTATGGTGATATACATACAGAACAAGCTGTAATGACCTAATCTGATACCCATAGTTGGTCTAAACTTAACCCTCGCCTAAAATTTTGGGGTGTTAAATTACTGAAAAAAAGCAATTCTAACTCCTTTTACAAGGTCAGAATTTTTTTTCCTTCCAACATTTTTGCCCTTTTGGCGAGAAAAGTATAGAAATTTATGAAAATCAATAAATACTGGACCGTGAAATTTCCCTAAATGTCCTTATTATTTCAAGGGCGACTTTATTTTGGGTCTTACATACCTATATTCTACGGCTTATTCTTGTATAAAGACATTGAAAGGATAAATTTTCTTCTTTACTGATGAAATTTGCATGAGATAAACGTTTTAAAACATTGAAATAAAGCTTAGTTATTGATTTATAGGCCAGTGAAGTTAGGCATAGACCCAAAATAGCCTAACTTTAGGCATCTAATAGTGCATGTGGGACACGTGGTATGTGGTTCAATTTTTTTTTGGAGGGACAAATATGTGTGAAGTATTTGTGAACTTACTTTCATACTTGTTTCTGGTGCCTGAGATGTACGACAGCCATATGAACTCAACCAAAGTACAAGAATCTTCCATGGTCACCAACTCACATTTGGCTTAAATTTATTTTGGGAGTACATCTATATTCATAATGAACACTTGCAAAATTTCCAAGTCCCAGTCCAAGGGGTTTCTAAAATATGGCCCCCCAAAAATCGAGGGCAATGCCTAAGCGAATCGTTAGTATTAATTTATAAGGATTTTGGAGGCCAATATCTTTGGAGCAAATCATAGGTATGGGCTGAAAATTGCTGTCCAGGGTGATTTTGGTGCAGGATTTCAGAATCTCCTGTCAAAATGTATCTCTCTCCATTCCCAAGATATTGGTCTCTCAAATATGAACATTTTTATTGGTGGAAATCGAAAATTCAGTTTTCAATGGACCCTATGAGGCCAGAATCTCTTACAGAAGGTAAATTGTGCTGTATTCCTTCTATTTTAGGACACGTCTGTCTGTTCGAGGAAGATTGACTGCATTTAAGGCATAATCGCATAGTTAGGAGACCCTGAAATGGGTCCAAGCAGAAAAAGTCACTTTTTTGCCAATTTTGGATTGGCAAGTTCATCATGTGGGCAGTTACCTATGGTAAGGAAACTTGTTCCACATAAATGTATATATCTTGAATTTATTTGTACAAAATTACAACTTCACTCTGTAGTCATGCTATGAACTGTATGACATATCTGGTGCAGATGATGACCTGATTACAGAGAAATTCAAGCAGTTCAAAGGACAGTAAAAGTGATGTGATAGGCTGTGCACATATTACACGTAGTACATTGGTCCTAAGGCAACAATTAGCTTATTAATGCAATATATATTAGTTAGTCTTCCTTAAAAAATGTCTATAAAAACATCTTGTATTTCTCAGTTAAATAGGCTGTGAAAGATTCTAGAGACAATGTCCATACTTGAGATATCAATTTTTCAGATGTTTCCACTCCATGTCCCACATTTGTTTCTCTGCTTAAATATATACGGTATTTTTCAGTCTGTTTTGGAAATAAGCATCATTTTGAGGTCTAAGAAGACTAGCTAGCTCTTGGATATTTTTAGGTTAGAGAGACCTTTTAAGGTACTTTTAGACATTTGTAACATAAAATCCTTGTTAGTTATGTAAACCTGTGAAAAAAATTATTTAATTCTTGAAAAATGCCATTTTCACCATATGTTTGTATTGCCTTGTGCCACAGAGAAATTAGTGTATTCATTAAAAAATCCTTTTTCTGCTTTCTATTAAAGGTGTTTCAACCCTTCAGATCACTTGTAAGTCGATATCATCAAACAGCTCCTTGTATTATGTTCCAAAATCAGGCCTTACTACATAAAATGTCATTTTTTTGAGTGGGGTAAATAGGTATTAAATATTTTATAATTTGGAAAATAGCAATCATATGATGTTAAAACTTTGCAAGTAATCTATTATCATATTGAAAAAGCTAGAAAAAAGTTTGGAGATAATCAGAGGAGGTCATGCAACAAAATGTTCTCAAATTTGTTGAAATGAGATGGAATGACTCAGGGATAATTTTAACAGATGATATTTTATTCAAATATTCACCTTAGCAGTGCTCCTGAAAGGCTTCTTAATTGAACTGTGTATTAATACTTGTGTACAAATAATTTGCAGTTTGTTTTGCAAAATTAATATTTTGAAAAATAATTAATTCAACTCACAGCTGTTGATTGAAAATGTATTGAACTTGTTGAACTTGAAGACTTTTTAGTGTCACTACGCCCCAGCAGTGAGTAGAAACCCTGATAGATATTCTGTTTGGAGACGGACAGACAGATGGCTTGTCAGCTGGCGACAAACAAATCACACCTGAAGCCAAACATGGTAACAGATCCATTGCCCTGTTAAGAATCAGCTGAATTACAACTGTGAATCCTAAAAAGATGGAAGTTTATGGAAATGCTAATAAAATAAAAAAAATAGTGATTTGGAGAGGCGATTCCCTATCTACTGTGTTAAAAAAAAAACACTACAACACTATATTTGGTCCTTACACTTGTGAAGGAAATAGTTCATTGCAAATTTATACTTATTTCAAATCTGATGACTGTGAAAGCCTCCAAAAAAGTTGGTACACGGCTAGTTTAGGACTAAAATGACTCAAAAAGTGGCAACAAGGTGATGGGAAACAGATCACGTTATAAGCAAACCTTGTTACAATATTAAAACAGCCTCAAAATAGGCCTAGTTTCTCAAGAGGAAAAATACATTGAGGCTCACCAATTTGCCAGCAGATGCGTAGGTTTATAATTCATCACTTTGAGAACAATGTTCCCCGAGGACAAATCAGTAAGATTTTGCGCATTTCACCCCCTACAGCGCATGATATAATTAAAAGATGGAAGCAAAGCAGGTGTGTGAAGAGCAGGGCCACAAGCTGCCTCTGAATATGCATAATGTCTTTTAGACATTATCTTAAGAATCTGCTTCTTAGGATTTTATATTAAGTTTGCATACATCTTCTATATATTTTATAGGGCTATTTTCATTAATACATGATGAGGTCTAATTATATGGGGATATGGGGATATTATGTTTTTGGTCCGGCCACCGCCGCCGCCGCACTACATGTTAACGCGATAACTTCAGTAATATTTCAATTACAAATTCCAAATTTTGCACATAAGTAAGTATCATAAAGAGGAAGAACTGATTCGATTTTGGACAATTTACAATTTCTAGATTGGCCACCAGAGGCCAAAAACAGAAAAAAATCACTGTTCTGCGATAACTTCAGTAATATTTCAATTACAAATTTCAAGTTTTGCACATAAGTAAGTATCATAAAGAGTAAGAACTGATTCGATTTTGGACAATTTACGATGTCTAGATTGGCCACCAGGGGCCAAAAACTGATTTACATGTTAACGCGATAAGTGCAATAATATTTCTATTAGAAATTTCAAGTTTTGCATTTAAGTAAGTATCAAATAGAGGAAGAACTGATTTAATTTTAGACAATTTACAATTTCAAGATTGGCCACCAGGGGCCAAAAACTGAAAAAAATCACTGTTTTTTGTCATATCTCTGGAAATATTTGTGCAATTGACCTCAAATCAAGTGCAAATGAAAGGTAATGACCTGAGAATGTGTCCCACGATGACATTATACCTGTTTGGTTCAAACTTTTGACACAAGGTGGAGCTTTGTCATATAAAATTCACCATTTTTGCTATATCTTTGGAACTATTTATCCAATTGACATGAAACTATGTGCAGCTGCAAGGTCATGACCTTACAACGTGTCACATGATGACATCATACCTGTGTGGTTCAATATTTTTCCACCAGGTGGCGCTTTGTGATGGAAAATTACCATTTTGGCCATATCTTCAGAACCATTTGACCGATTGACCTGAAATTGAGTTCAAATGAAAGTCTATTCAAGCTCTATTCAAGGATTGAGGAATTGGAGGATTGGGGGCGTTTGGGGATATACCCCCAACCTTCGCCTCCGACGGCATAAGCCTAGTTAGGATATGCGATGTGCTTGTTTCCTCCTGCTAATTGGCTTATCTGGTGTCGAGAGGCTTGGTGATAAAAGTGCGTGTGGTTGGTGAAAAATAACTCATTGAAAAAAGCACAGAAGCCAAAAAGTCAGAAATCTTTATAATCTCTCCACAGTGAAAAAAAGACTCCAGTGTGGACTCCATTTCACGTTAGAAGCTGTATTGGATTACATGACTGAAGCTCGGAAATACTTTAGTGAACCTGTTTTGTCAACACCATTCGCCACTGCATTCACTACTGCAAGTTAACTGTATATTGGGGAGGATTTTCGAAAAAAGAAATAAATAAATAAAATTATAAACTTTCATATAAAAATAATCCCTCTCAATCATCCCTTTTGATCCACGAGAAATGTGCGCACGGACACACAAAGTCCTACAATCAACCAATGCAAATAGCTTAACATTTTGAGAAAGTAACCCTTGAGGTACGAAGTAAAGAGTTTGACTTGATGACTTGAGAATCGTTTTCTGTCCAACACACAAGCCTTTCCTGTCGCGGCAGTACCAAACCACCACAGCTATTACGCTAATCGTAAGGCTCAGGACACCTACCCAACAACTACCCAATGTTTGCACAGGTTGATAATGTATATCCTCTTTGAGCCGCAGTTTGATTATTAGTTATTATAAAATGTTATTTTACAGTTTCATTGTAAGACTGGCATCTGGGGGAAGTTAGAATGCAAGGATTCAGGCATGCAGTCCTATGATTAGAAGAGGCTCTCGGTGAAATGTACTCTGGCTGGCGTAGATTGGCAGGCCTTGAGTATCTCCTTTATCACCTTCCTACTGCCGAGGCACCTGCGCTCATTTAGTGCAGCAGCATTTCCTTTCGCAATTCCACCCTAAATGGGTGCTGTGAAGGAGGCGCATAATGTGATTTTACATTTAGGTGTCCTTGTTGCTCTTGCAGCATCCATAGAGGGACAAAAGCAAAGCTCGAGATGAACTCAGAAAAATGCCTTTGGGTGATCTGCTCGATATATTCATCTTGCAAAATGTTGTGGATGCTGTTTTGTAAATATTGTTCAATGTAACCTCCCTTTGATGCATTAATTACAAATAATCCAACAAGATAAAATTGTGTTCTTGCTACGTACCTGATGTTTGCACAGGATGGTGGTGAATATCCAGCTCAGTATCTGAGTTCAGCTCAGATTACAGTCCAGGCACTTGTGCGCTTCTGATATGCTTGTACTGCAGGGGCCTTGAATTCTGTATTTACACATAGGACAAATTGGGCAAATCCTACAAATCCTAAAGCTTTAATTTACAAAGTGAAAGCCATGAATCAACACTGAGCCAATATGCCACCAACTTATCTGGGCTTGGTGTTACCTGATATGAACTGTGATGGGGATGCGTGTTTTGCAGATTGATGAGTCAACATTTTAAGTGGTTTTAGGAAAAAAAAAAACAGATACCGTGTACTCCAGATCAAAGACTACAAGAACAATTTAAGCTCTCATCAGCATGAGGTCCAAATGTCAGCATCTGTCATGGTATGGTGTGTCAGTGAAAATAAGATGGGTGACTTGCTCATTTGCAAGGGTACCATTTTTTTAGAAAGATATGTGCTAAGTTTTGCAATCTTGATATTATCAATCCCGAATTCTGCATATATTACAAGTGCATGGCTGCATTAGGGTGTGGGCGCTAGATTGGTTTGCCTGCAGTCCTGAACTTTGATTTAGCATATATGGTGGACTGTCAAGAGAAATACATGGCAAGAAAAGCCCCAGACAAATGCATACCTGAGGACTCGCATAGGAATAGGGTAAAATCTGCTTGTTAATCTTCACCAACTGTTCTCTATCAGTGCCCAAACTAGACACAAGTAGGTCAAGACTGGCAAGTGGAATTTCACCCCATCCCTCGATTATGCGGATAATTAAACGGCATGGTTCTGTTACATGGTGGTAATCTGTGCCAACTTTTTAGGCTCTTTGCATTTGTCACATTGTATATTTTCCATAAGTATTTAGATTCACGTTTGAGCTTCAAATCCCTTTACCTGGAAGTGGGTGTGAAGACTCTCTAGCCAATGAGAAGCGCAAATACTTCAGTTAATTATATGACAGAGAAGATAAACTGAGCTGGCTCTCAATTTGAGGTTCAGATTTGATGATTTTTGCAGTGGAGAGTAAATGCGCAAATCTGTCCTTTTTTTATCGTATTTGCATTTTCCATGATGTGCCAGCTTTTATTGGAATTGGGCTTGTAGAATATATATAAACTGTAAAGCCTTCTTTAAATAACATCTGCAAAAGGTCACGTTTTTCTCTCTCGCAGAGAAATGATCGCAGTTTGGAATTCAACATGACCTTCATGCAACTGCTGCAAGTCGCTGAATTCCGATGCGCGAATTAGTGAGGAAGTGGGAAAGGGCGACTGAATGCGTGCAGCGTGTGAGCCGGGGAATAAGTGAACGCGAGCAAGTGTGTTGGGGGCGTCAGTGCGAATGACACATTAATTAGTGTATCCATTTACCCTTAGAGCGCCAAATGCAGCCATTTTTGCCCGATATCGAAGACTCAAAAATGTAAGCTGTTGAAAACTTATCATGTGGTGACTTGCTCCCCTGGGAAGCTTTTAAGCAAGTTTCCACATGATAGGTCTCCAACAGCACAAGGCAACAAAATTTTTATTATATATATAAATATATATAATAAATATATATTATTATTTATATATATATATTATATATATATATATAAATATATATGTATATATATATATATATATATATATATATATATATATATATATAAATATATATGTATATATTTTTTTTTCAGCGATCTAACGGTTGAACATATATTAAAATATTCTCGCCCTGAATGGATCTCACTGCGAGAGGTGTGCACTGATTCAAAGAAACCTTTCTTCTCTGTTTACATGTCATGGCTCCATCACTGCCTACACGTCTGTTGCCTGTATACATTGCAATCTTTGCTCTGAGTTTTTGTTTTTTTTGTTATAATTGCAAGCCAAGCCAGTCAATAAAGACATATGTAATCTCTTGTAATCTCTGAGTGGGCTTTGATGCGCTCTTCTTAGTTGCTAAGAATTGCTGCTTTGAAGTTGCACATGTTGGCCCCTTGAAATAATGTCACGGCCCTGGACGTTGCTTTTATGTAATACTTATTCTGCCAGTGAGGCTAATCTTACTATTTTTTATGCATGTAATGTTAGAGCCAAATTCTGCACCCTCTCAATGTTCTTTCATATTTCATATTTCTCAAAGTACATAGTTCTTTTTACCCTGCAGAAAGATGGCAACATATTCTTCAGGCTTTCCTCTGGAGAGGTCTTTCTTCTTCTGCTTAAAGAGCTGCGGGTCAATGTTATTTTACAGTTTCATTGTAAGACTGGCATCTGGGGGAAGTTAGAATTCAAGGATTCAGGCATGCGGTCCTCCTATGATTAGAAGAGGCTCTCGGTGAAATGTACTCTGGCTGGCGTAGATTGGCAGGCCTTGAGTATCTCCTTTATCACCTTCCTACTGCCAAGGCACCTGCACTCATTTAGTGCCCAGCATTTCCTTTCGCAATTCCACCCTAAATGGGTGCTGTGAAGGAGGCGCATGATGTGATTTTACATTTAGGTGTCCTTGTTGCACTTGCAGCATCCATAGAGGGACAAAAGGAAAACTCAGAAAAATGCCTTTGGGTGATCTGCATGAAACACTCATCAAGCAAAGCCTCGTAGATGATGTTCTGTGAATGTTGTTCGGAGTAACATCCCTTAATCATGACAGAATCTGACAACTCTCTCTCTCTCTCCTGATCTCCATCTTAAACAGTCACAAACCAAAACAAATACTTGTCCAAAAACAGATACTTATGATTGAAGAATTATTAATCATGGCTGCGGAGGTTCGAGGAGCGACTGAAAACCCATGCAGCCAATTACATGCAGGTGACAGGTCCGCATGAACCAGACCAGATGGTCATTCATCTCAATAATATCTTTCTGACCATTATGATCAAACTAGTAGAAAAGTCCAACAAACTCCTATTCAGCAGAAACATGTTGAAATTTTCTCTATGTAGCTCAAGGGAATGAATTTTAAACATGCACTACAGGAGTCCTGTCGGCTCTTAGCTCTATTTGGCTTTACCTTTTATTTCGCTTCTTTACCATTGTTGCCATCCTCTGTCGTCAGTCAAACCCTTTGCACTCGGCACCAACCCTTCCGACCAAGAGCATCATGTTCACTAAAGTGCAGAAAATATTTTAGAGTAATAAATACAGTTAAAGGATCATGAATATGACAACAGCGAGGTAAGACAGAATGAATGTTGCTGAGCTTACTATTAGATGGTATCGAAAATTCAACTATAGAAATAAGCAGTCATTTATTCGTCAAATATCTTAATTATCATAAAACACTTACTCATTTAAAGTTTGCATGAAATGCTAAATAAAAATATAATGAACAAACTGCTTTTTTTCCTAATAAAATATAAATATGTCTTTGCATTGATTTGTCATTGGGTCAAAATTAAAAAGTGTTACTGAGTACATGTTCATATGTTATTGTCAGGCTGGAGACACTCTAATCTATCAAGGCAAGGCAGGACAAACCTGCATTTTGGTGGGAGATGCTTCTGTCATAGAATTAATGCAGTTTCAGGACCACTTGTGATTAAAAATCATTTTTAAAAAGTTAAAGTTCAGCCTTAGATAATCCTGCTGGCAGTGGATAGGCTCCTGTAGTATCTCAAAAAACTCAGTGCACAGCTGGCTACAAAGACAATAGTTAAATAAAATTTGCCTTTTTTGTGTTCCATCTAAATATGCAGGGAACCTAACATTTACCTGTTTTACTTGACATTAATTATCCTGGCAGGAAGACAGAACTTGATTATTATTTGCCTTGTTGTCCTGAGTGATTATACTTGTTTGGGAGGATAAGGTATTGTGCAGCTAATCAGATGATTGAATGTGATTACTGTATTGAACAATCATCATCAATTTCCCTGACACTACTGAACGGCACAGCATGAAAATTATAACAACATACAAACTTTTTTTTACGTAGAACTTTAGAAACACCTGACTTCTCCCCCTGCTGTTGGAAGTCAGTGAAAATTGAGAGTGTCCTGCGTGTTTTCATAGCCATTCCTTGCAGGATCAAGGCTTCTGAATTTGGAGCACAGTAAGAGGCTCCTCAGAATAGATGCGAGGGGATCTTTTCCCGGATGGCTTTTGATGAAGTGAGATTGAGTGTGTTGGTCCTAATTGATACGGTTGCCGTGTGACTGTTGATAGGTACAAGTGAGCAGAAAGTGGGGAGGCTTTTGGCGAAAAACCTGTTTGTTTGTGCGTGAGACGTGAGAAGAAGCCAATTCACCTTCTCCAGGAGACAAGGGTTGAGAGGGGGATTGTGGGAGCGCTAGATTCTCACAGGTCCTGCAAGGCCTCAAGGGAAATATTCAGCACTGATTCTCAGCTGTCAGGGAAAGAAAGAAACTGCAATGGCCATCTAGGTTTAGATGGAGTAAATAAAAACTGCCATAGTATTTCTGGGAGGTGTATGTCTTCCTTAAAAGGTATGATTAATATCTCTCCGCCATCACATACACATAAATAGACAAAAGTGCAAATGCATTTCCAAAGGACAGGATTCTTAATGGGTCATGCATCTAAAGCATTTGCATTAGCATGATAAGGTTTTGATTATAAACTTAAACTGTAGATGATAACATTTTTACTGGCATTTTGGTGTCATCTTTTTTCCGTATCTTAGGCTAAGTTGTCAGAAGTGGTGTGAAAGGTGGTGAAATATTTGAGGTCCTCACAAAGGTTGAAAGAATGGATGGACGGATGGATGGATGGATGGACGGCGATCCTTTGACCACCAGCAGCCATCAGCAAGTTATCAACAGGGAGGAACTAGCATGCATGTGCAGTCTTTAAAGGCGCACTCAGTAAGATTTTCAAAGAAAAAAAATGTTTCGACTCATACAAAATTATCTCCCTCAATCATATTGTATGAGCCGCTAGAAGAGTATGGCAGGGTTTGTATCTCCAGAGAACCTCTTGTTTGCACAATTTCTAAATGTCATCACAGCAAAATTAACTGCGGCGAATTTGTTTTTTTTTTTTTTCTTCTTAATCAACCAGTGGCCAAGCCAATATTTGAACCAAAATATGTTTTTATCAAGCCAGAGTAACAATACAGTATGTATGTCACACAAATTTAATGATCTCTCTCTTTCAAACAATAATGCCATAATCTGTCAACAAGTATTCAAACTTTCCAGTGGGTATATTAAGATGAACTTATTTTTTACAGGGATTAAAATCAATCAGTCATATGACTGAAGTGCCAAGCTAGTGTTGTAAACCTGTGTCAATACCGAAGGTGTTGAGTGTGTTTGACACGAATTGGACTTGCGCAGTGAAATTATAATCACTAATTGCAAGTTTAGGCTTTGTCAAACCAGCTCAAGCAAATAAAGCCTGGCTCACGATGAACTTGTTTCGTACTGCACCCCTCAGGCACTCCATCATATTCAGTGACCCGCCAGATTCTGTGACCTTCACTGTTGGAAAAAGATTTAAAATCATTAATTGGGCTGTGACTGATATATACTTAATTATAAAACGGGTGCTTCCCATCCTTAAATGTGATTGGCTGAGCCGCGTTCGTTCCATCCCGAAATAAAATCAATGTAACCAACTGTATTTTGAGGCAGACCGCAGCTCAAAGTATCTCTGCGCGCCTGATCTAGCAACCAACTACATATTTATTTTTATATTTAGAACACTAGATTGCTGATGTTGTCATATTTACATTATCCGAAGTGAAGCACCCGGCCCCCATATTGATACACCCAACTTCTTCATAAAAATGAATGGTTTTCTATGAGGCCAATTTCAAATAAGTCGATACAAGCAAGAAAATGCCGAAATGTGCGGGTGCCTTTTGCAGCAATATTTTTTTGAAGAGCTGTAATAAAACCTTTCATGCGTAAGTTAACGTGTAAACGCAAAGTTGTCACTTTAATAGAAAAAAAAATGTGTTTCGCGCTAGCTAGCTAATTAGCCGTCCCATTGACTTGAGCAAACCGCTGACTGAAAGCAAACGCTAGCGATTGATAACAGTCACCAGCGAGCTACCTTGGCGTCGCAGGTACTGCATTGACTTGGTGGAAAATATAATTAAAAAGGTGGCTAACAAGCTAGCTAGCTACTTGTAATTGACATACAAGGACAATATTTCTTACCCGCATAACATTTAAAAAATTGGACAAGTCGCTTTTTCTGTTTTATACAGAGCTCCAAAAGACAAGGAGAGGAGAAAGGCTTCACTAGCGCTTCCTTTTATCAACGTTGGCATTAGCCACATAATTCAATATAAACAATTTGTTTGATGTCAAATAGTCAACCAGGGTACAATGAAGTGAGGAAAACAGAGTGTGATTTGATAACGTATACGGACATTCATCAACGTTTCTTATAACGGCGATAACTTCCAAACAATTATCTTATCAGAGGTAAAAGCCTCGGTCGCGTTACGTCACTTCTCTGCTGTACTTTAACATTAACACCCAGTCACATTTCGATCTTCGCTTTAGAAAGTGTGCTGCTTTCCATGCTCCAAAATGCACATATTTTGGGAGACAGAATGTTGCTCTGCACAGCGATACCAAAATAAAACCAACTCAAGTGTTTTCGAAAATGTAATTTTAAAGTAGGCGAAAATGAATGGCAGTCTATGAGTGAATTTTACTTCTAGGTGTATAGGCTCTTAGAACAAATGCTTCACTTGAGTGTACCCTATCAGCAATCTAGTGTTCTTTATATATATATATATATATATATATATATATATATATATATATATATACACAGTATATATATTTATATGGTAACTGCACAGTTATACTTCATGCCCTTGTGAAACTTCCCCGGTAACAATATATTGATTAGCTCATTTCTAATCCATTTCCCTAGTGTTTAACCGTTCCATACTAAGCGAAACACATTGATTGGACAAACACAGAGCATAAAAGCCTATGCGTGTCAGAAATCTCGGTTGCATCCTGTCTATGTTGTGCACATTGCATGGCTGAAATAGACGCGATTTGTAGAAAAAAAAAGACTTGCAAAACTTGCCTTGAGGTGTTCAGTTACATTTAGAGGATTTAAAAATGAGAAGGACACGGTCAATGGGAATTTTTTCGAATGAAACAGGACCGGACAATTCCTTCTACTGAACACATCAGTCTCTGGAGAAAGGATTCAATGAAATAGGTTAGGCTGCTACTTTTGCTTTTTATTTTGGAAGGTATATTGTATTCAACAATACGGTCACCACAACGGCCATCCTGAAACTGGTTTCCTTTGATTTTGATGAGAAAAGATGATCTAATTAAAATGTTGCTTGTCGTTGACCAGCTAAGTTTGTAAGATGATGCAAATTCCGTTGTTTGTTATCAATTGCATGGAAATATTTTGATCTGTAACTTCTAAAGGAAACAAATATTGATAAACTTGGTTTGAAACACCTTTGGCACTGACTACTTTGGGATTCCATTGGAGGCCTAAATCCCCCTAAAGTGGGCGTGGCTGGGTGGTAATTTTTACAAAATTAAATATAAGATTTTAGGCCTCTCATATGATGAGCTGAAACATAATATATGCAAGTTGTATACATTTCTGAACACACAACTGATGGCTCTGAGAATTTCTGAAAAAAGTCATTTTATGACCTTAGTGTGAGGTATCATTCAGCAACCAAACGCAAGACCCAAAAGATCCAGCAAAAGTGTGTTTTATTGAAGCTGGGGGGTGAACCCCCCAGGGCAGAAGGCAAAAGGTACAGAGTGCACAATCCAAAATCAGAATCCCAGGGGCGTAATCCAAATCGTACAAAGAGCAGCAAAGACAAAACTCAGGGTCGGGCAAAGCAGATACGGTACACAGAGGCACAGGAATATCAGAGGTAAATCCAAAGCCAAAATCCTGTAGACGTACTTTAGTTCGTGAACAGGGCAGCAATATCGGGCACAGGAATATCAAAGGTAAAGCCAAAATCAGAATCTGGGACGTTCCAGTTAGAAGTAGAACACTAAGAGTACAAGGCATCAACAATCGCAGCACAGGGAAAACGTTCTGACAAGAGCTGGTTGTGAAAGGACTGCTTAAATACACGTAGGGGAAGTCACCTGCTATGATAGGGAACAGGTGAGCTGGATCAGACAAATTAACCAACGAATGAACAAGAGGAAGTTCCTAACCACATGAAATTGGCGAAAGAAACAACGCAGACAGGGATTACACAGACAGCCGATGACAAACCAACGGCTCCGGTTAGGGAGTTTTAAAGTGCACAGAGTGACAGGCAGAACCGTGATTAACAAGGTGCAGAAAATCTGCTGAAACACGGCAAAGTAAATTGAGTGAAGGCAAGGGGGCGGAGACTAGAGCAGAGCGAGTGCTGAGAGCTCGTTAGTCAATTAGTAATGTGCAACCATACAACCCCTAGTGATTCCTTCGCCCTGCTGTTCTATCTTTACTAACAATACTAACAGTTTATTATTTTAGATAAATTACTAACACTAACTAAAATTGTTTATAGTCCTACTAAAAAGCAAACTAGATTGGAAGGAATATTTTGAAACCCAGAAACCATGAAATCACCTGAAACTGTGGCACACAAGACTGGCGAATTAAAACTGTCTCTGAACACAAGACAAGACTGGGAAGACAATGTGCAATGCAGGGTATGAGAAATACAAAAACCAGAATGATAACTAAATAGTGAATATTGGAAATGGCAGGCAAGGACATGACAAAGACAGGCAGGCAAAATACAAAACAGGGCATGGATTACTCAAAAGACATGGCATGGATTCAGGGTAATACCAAAAACATGGACAGGCAAAAGCAGGATCATAACACTTAAAAATTCTTTTGCTCAAACAAACCTTCTTGAATGAACCGTGACCTTCAGCACTCACAGATACTGATCAAATTTACTGCAACTTTGCATCTAACATCTTTTGGACATAGGCCACATTAGTTTGGTGTTTCATTTTTGCCTAGCTTCAGGTTTACTTGAATCAATAATAATTGTTTTAAGCATTAACCTAAAATAAAATAATTGATAACAAAAGTGCATGAACCCAATTATATAGTCACCCCCTGTGCAAAATCTGCTTGAGGGTGAAAACACGTCAATTGAATGTTATTCTCAATTCCTTTTGCAAAATATTCTGTTGCAGGCTATCAGAATTTCATTATGCACAACCTCACAAAAATGTTAACTTTCCAAACCAGTGCATTCGAAAATGAAGAATGCATTTCTCTATGGGCGCTGGGCCTCGGGATGGAGCTCTGGTCTCGTTAGGTATTGACATGAGAGAGAGCTGCTGCGGGCCAAACTTCTGTGACAGTGATATACACGGGGCGCCCTTTAAACGTACACTTATTACAGAACACATTGATAGGGTTATTGAAAGTTACTTTAGGAAGGAACGAATGATTTCTGGAACATGCACCTCGTCCCATAAAAAATGCACACTCATACCGTCCTTGCTGTTTCGCTATTGAACATCTTACGGCAGTGGCGTCTTTCTTCCGTTCTATGGCATGAACATTGGTAGAACTTGATGTCAAATGAAATTGCTTGAACGCATAAAACACAAACGGTTTTGTACCTTAGATTCCCTTTGACGTAGTCTATACTGAATCGCAACAATTTCTTCGGGGTGTACGACCAAAAAAAAAAGAAAAAAAAAAACAGGACTGGATAAGTCAGTACGAGGCGCTTCATAATGTCCATATTGCACATATAGCCTACATTAGAATGTGCTATTTGTGTTGTAAACACCTGAACATAGCAACCAACCGCAGAGCGCTGAAAGAGAGAGAGAGAGAGAGAGAGGGAGAGAGAGATTTTAAGTGCCATACATCTTTAAGATGACTGAGTTCGAGTCTCTGTGATCATCAGCGGCAACCCTGCGCGCATGATAGAGAGCGGGACGCACTCTGGAGCTACAGCGAGCGGAGGCAACACGTACCGGAGATATTTCAGCGGGTTGAGGATGTATCGGCGCATGGATAGCCATTCAACGAAGATGGAATTGTGCTGCTCATCTTGGACATTTACTTTAATGATGTTAAGTGCATTTACATCGTCGCTTGCAGCAAATTGTAAGTACAACACCTAGCCCTCTGGATTTTGTGAGAAAAAATATGCGATGATTCCAACGAATGTGCATTATTTTAATTCCCTTACTTGAATCCGATTGAATTTGACATCTTTGATGCAAATATAATGAATCAGAGCAAGTGGTTTGGGTTCTAAATTTTTCCATTATTAGTTGTATTCCAAGTAAAATGTCATGGCCGTCACTTAATTATTAAAAATAGTGCCCAAGTGTTTTGGATTGGTAGCCGATGCATGCTTTTGGATGATATCTGGAGTGAATTTTGCAAGGGGATGTGGTCTGCAAGAGTTGGGGATTATATTTTATGGAGAAAGCATTTGTCAACTCGGATTCAAAGGGACTTCGCCCTTAATTCGTGAGATGTTTCGTCTGGAAAGGACTTTGGCCATTTACTTTCTGATGCCCTTACATACGACTTTTGAAAGCTGAAATCATTGTAGGCTACGTGAGCTTTGACGATCAGAGAAAATGGCCCGGGGGATATTTTCTTCGATCACGACTGGAGTTGTTTGTTTGACAACATCCGTTTTTACCGAGGTGTATTCGCGTTAGGTCATCAAATACTGAGGTAAATACATGTATTTTTATGGGTTGTGTTTGTCATTCTGGATTCGGAGCAGGTAGCAAGTGAGCTAGTTGCAGAAGTTCGTGGACGTGTCTAGATCTTTATGTGCTCAAGTTTGGATGCATAACGCCGGCATGTATCTTTATTTAAAGGTCACCCTTCGACCAGTGAACGCTGATTGAGATATCCTTGCATCATACGATTTAGTGCCGATGGACATCAAAAATCCTGCCCCGAAATTGAGCTTCGGGCATTTGTTGATAACTGCGCTCATGCTTTTCGTGAGGCATGAGTTCGAATGCCTTTGTCTTCGTATTTATTAATTAATTAATTTGTTTATTTATTTATTGACGCCACCTTGCCCTGAAACCCCAGCATATGCCAGTCTCAGAGACGCGCAAGTGTCTAGAGGTTAATAGTACATCCTGTGGTGACAGTGACCGCGGAGATCAGTGTCCCATCCATAAACTCCCCATCCGCGCGCAAATACGCAGGTAAATAATGAAAATTAGAATGATTTGTTCCCGCTATACAGAAGTGAAAATTGACGTCACCTCCCCGAAACTTGAATTTTATGATTTAGTTCAAATGGGAAAAAAAAGTCCTTCAAACCATTGTAAGTTACCGTTCCCCATAGGCAGACCAAGGCTTATCGTTACGCCCGGTTCAACGCTCATCTTTGTTGTTTTGGTTCAAGTGGTATACCTTTTCGTTTTATTCCTTTGATTTTCAAGTGTGTACGCGATGCTGCATTTATCATTGTTGCAAGAATAATAATGAGAATAGTAATAATAATAATAATGAAAAATTATTATTATCGTTATTATTATTATTATTATTATTATTATTATTATTCATTCCGTGACTCTTTTTCCCTCTGGCGGGCCTTTGTTCGTGCCTTTACTTGTACCTGAACCTGTTTTTTTTTTTTTTTTTTTTTAATTCAACTTCGAAACATTCGTGAGCAAGTTTTAGACGCATCTGATCGATTAGTGAAAACACTAATCTAATTCTGCAGGTAAGAACGCAGCACTGCTGAGATAATTCGTTTTGCAGATGTCACATAAACCGCCGAGTAGTTTCTGTGATAGGTGTTAGGGCAACCATGCAAATTTAGACTTGAATCTGAGATGCTGGGACTGCAACACGGTCCAGCTGCTTATATCAGCTCAATTTGTTCTGTTAGTGCGCGTAGCCTTTGATGCAAGCGCTGTGGGCTGCAAGCGTATAGCCAGATAATGGGAATCTACTAGAATGGCTCGCCGCGGGGTCAGAATCTGTTGAGTCGTTCAGGCTGGGGCAGCCTTTTGATAATGCAGTGACACCCCGTTTGGCGCAGCATTATTTACGGTCTTCCAGGTGGAGGATGAATATAGGGTCACTGGGTAGCGCTGAGATTCGGCCAGTCCGTAGGATTTGAACATCCCGCGCCTCGCAAGCCTACCTGCGAGCCCATAGTCCAAAGATCTCCCCGTTCCTCAATCTTCTCTGTACTATAGCATGTGTCTTTTTCTCAATCATTACCTCAAACAATGCAATGCCTACATGGGCGTAGGTGCTGACGAAGAGCCATTCACGTTAAGAATGGTTGGTTGCGTTGGTGAAAAGCACATGCAATCTCCGAGGCCAAGTGTCATGAAACTAAAACTTGAACTGAATTTGCTGAATTCGTAAACTTTTTTAAGCAGGAGCAGCAGCGGTAAAGCTAGAATGATATTTGAGGAGTGAAATGACCATGCATGTTATACAAATGCTCAAGCATATGGATCAAATTTTCAAAATGGTTCAACAACATAGTGAAATGAGAAGCTTGATGGCTTTTTAAAAGTCTGTTGTTACACAACTGCCAGCGAGTGGCCATGAGCAGTCATAATGCACAGCTTTATAGTGTTTTATAACATCTTGCGTCGCCTGCCATCGGAAAGACTATTTCCATCACATGATATGACTCCTCAGTTATATGGGTTTGTGAACTGGGCTGGCAATATGTTTGAGCAATGCTTCTATTAAATAATTCTTCCTTTTTTGGTAGAAAAACATCATTTAAAAAAAAAAAGTCCAATGGACATATCAAGCCAGAACTATCCCTTAAACAAATGAAGAAAAGATGCACATTTTGCTGATAATAATCAGTGCATTATTTGAGCCCACTTCTAACGCTTTATTTGAGTTATTGACTTCATAATATTTTGTCAGTGGGGCCAGTGGATTGTTTTATCTGGTAATCATTGCATTAGTCCTGCCTTCATCCGCACTGCCTGTTTGCAGACCTGTAATTAGTTTTCTGTCCTCGTTTTAATTAACTGGGACAGGATTTGTCCTTGGGTACAGTCTGCTGCTCTGAAGTGCCTGGGCATTACATTTTTCACAAGCAGGCTTTGCTGGGTCCCCTGTTAAGCATCCTTTTTTATTTTTATTATTTTTGTCATCTCGAATGGAATGTCTCCTGCTGTCTCCATTGCACTGTAAAAGGCCATTTCTCTGGTGCGCCCCCAGCATCTAGGCACCTTCCTGACTTCTTACGTGTGCACCTATCGCCGTCTTTCTGAAGAAATGATGGGATGTCTACGTGTGGCTGCTGGGTGCTTTGTATGCTCAGCAACGTAAGCGAGTTTATAGTGCTCATATTTTAGGGGTGGTTCGAGCACAGAGCCTTCCTCATACACTCACGAATGCTCTCCCTGACAGGGCAGGTTTCTGAGAGCCGAGGAGAACACATCCTACGCACGTAATAATTACTCTCGCCCACTTTTTAACTCAAGAAATTCCAACAGTTCCTTGAGGGGATTGCTTGACCCCAATATCACTATTACAGTCCCCCCGCCTTTATATGTGTGACAAGCAGAGTTGGTGATTCAGTGCAGAAAAATGATTCTTCTTAGTCAGAATGATCAGCTTTTTTATAGTACATGGCTTTTGTGAACAGATTTTTATTTTCATATTTTTATGAACAATTCACAGCAATGCCCCCAACCTCACCCTACAGCAGTCTCAAATACCTGAGGGCAGCCTCACATGTGATACCATAAATTCATATTAACTTTGGCTGTACATGGAGAAACCACATCTGCATACCATACTAAATGAAAAAAAAAGTATATATATATAAAGCAACAAAAGCCACAGTATTAAATGTGTCCATATTTTAATGGGCAAAGGCTATTCCCCCAACCGTTGTTGAGCGACATCTTTTAGTGAAACTTCTTTGCGCCATTTGAATGGTGTCTTAGATTTATTTAATAAGAGCAACTTTACTTTCTTGTTCCACCAATGGTTGGGGGAATAACCAGTTTGATTTTAATATACATCTGTACAACAGTAAAAATATCAAAACCTGGATTTTATTCAGGCTGCTTTATCTCTGAGGCTCTAAATCTGATGGTGGGGAGTTACGTGGATTGTGAATCATCACGAGAGCCTGGTTGCATTGTAAATTAAAATAATCCCCTCATTGCATTGTGGGCTCATGCCCCAAAACTAACCAAAAAAAATAACAATACTTATACTGCATGGTTTTCTATGGAAACAAAATAGATGTGCATGAACACTCCATCTCACTTTGCCAAGTTCCGGCCTTGTTTCCCATTATTGCTTGTGGAGTTAATGGGTTACTCGATGCATGTCTTGTGATATAAAGACTGCAATCAATTTCAGTGCAACCAAGACAAATCAAACAGATCAGTGCCATTTTCCTCATGACAAAACAGCTTACTAGAGAAAGAGATGCGGAACAATGTGACATGTAGCTGGCAAGATAATTTGGCTTGAATTCATGGTTGACAGAAATGACAAGCTATCTATATCTGCCGAGAACTCTAAACCATCACATGGCCATCTCCCAAAATCAATTTCTGTGAAATTTGAGTTCTAAACTACACCAAGGAGCCAAAACTTTATGACCACTCAGAGTTAAAGCGAAAAAACATTGATTGTCGAAACAAAGGTGCTTGTCAAGGTCTGCAAATAGTTTGTAGATGATGAACGAACAGTCATTTCCTCAATGTAATGGATGTTGTAGAGATGAACCTGAGGGACTTTGACTAGGGCTACATTTTTGTGGCAAAGCGATAGAGTCAGAGAACCTCTGTAGCAGCAGGGGCTGTGGGGGGCTTGAGGCCAGCTGTGGTGAGTACCTACAGACTGCGCTCCAAGAACGGACAAACCATGAACCAGCAACTGAGTGCGGGATGTCCAAGGCTCTTCTACATGTGAGGGCAACAAAGGACATCCCGTGTGGTCCAAACTGACCAAAGGGCTCTGCATAAATCGCAGGGAGTTGTAATGATGGTACCGGGTCGAATGTGTCACAACACACAGTGCATGTTAACCTGCCACAAATGGGGGTTTGTAGCTGCAGACCATACAGAGGGCCCAATCTAACCGCTGTCTACAGTCAAAAGCACCTGCAATGGGCACAGACCCATCAGAACTGATCCTTGGAGCTATGGTAGATGATTTCCCGGTCCAATGAGTCCCATTTTCTTTTACATTATGTATGTTGGCTGGGAAATTAGCACCATTTACCTTCTATGCGCCACGCTCTGTGGGAAGAAGATAAACTTGAGGGGGGAGTGTAATACTCTGGGAAATACTCTGCAGGGAAACCTTGGGCCCCGGCGCTCATGTGGAAGTCAATTTGATGAAGCCGTTTTGGCAGCATGCGAAGGACCAGCACAGTATTTGGCAGGTGGTCATCAAGTTTTGGCTCATCAGTGTTTACTGCCATTTTGAATCTGGCTTGGGTCCAAAAACTGCTGCCTTACAGGGACAGGGTAGAGACTAATAGTGTCAGTGTTTATTATTCAACTACCACAATGTTTGTGGCTGTAATGAGAGAAGGTTTAGAGTTAGTAATGTTTCCTTTCTGAGGTCCACAGTCAAACATGAGAAAATTACAGTTGAAGAACAAATGCATGAAGTCAGCGGTCGTCATACATTTGCATTTGGTATCTGTATTTCTGGAACAGCATGTAGGTATTGCTTGATTTCTGATTTCAAGACCCCCAATTTCATTTCTATATGGGTATTTTTGGAGCTTGGGAGCTTCTCTGATTCTACCATCTTTCTTTTTGTCATTTAAATATTTGCGTTTTCCCCAGTGGCCACAAAAATGCAGCACTTCGAAGGAAGTTGTAGGTTTGATGCCTTTTTTTGAGTGTAATTTTTGAAATGTCTGCTGACAGCAAACTGCAGTATGTTCACTGGAGGAAGTTCCCCTGAAAGCGATGCCTGTA
This sequence comes from Gymnothorax reevesii, assembly GCA_029721435.1. Lineage (NCBI taxonomy): Eukaryota > Metazoa > Chordata > Actinopteri > Anguilliformes > Muraenidae > Gymnothorax > Gymnothorax reevesii. The sequence continues at coordinate 66,506,896 of CM056587.1, read as the reverse complement.
CCACTGAATATGTGTCCAGCAGTGCGTCGCTCTGGAAACTGAAGGAGAGATTTAGGAGATCGCCCAGAAACAGCGGCTGGGCGCTGAGAGGAACCATTTCCAGGTGAAATGGTGGTGTTTCATCGGTTCTAAATTTTCAAAATGAAGTCACAGCAAGACGAGAGAAATTATGGGTCATTTTAAAACTGGACCGCTCACAATAACTTGTTATCGCGGCAGAAAGCAGTCAGTGTGCAGTTTGCTCTCCTGTGTAATGGAATAGCTGGGCTCAGACAAGGCGGAGAGAGAACACTGCTTTCTGCTCGACATCACAGCCGCATACACCAGATTCTGCATCGAATCTGTCCTCAGGGTCAGGAGCGGGGTGTTACTGTAGATTCCTGGATCTTCCAAATCATTGTGCTGGAATCTTTCGCCATACTGACATGCAGACTGGAAATTGCGCGCATGATAGAGTTACTGTGGTTGTTGCAATAGGAAAATTAGGGCTGCAAGAGGGTAATTTTGGTGCTGTGATTAAGCTCAGTCACTGTGTACCTTCCCTACTGCCCTGCACGATTACTTTCAGTTCTCAGACACAGTTTCCATATTTTAAAAGGCAGATATCCCCTCAATGCAGAATATTCTTTTATCTTATGAAGTGTGCCATTCTTTTTTCTTTTTTTTTTTTCAAAAGATACTTTGATTATCCTTCCACCATTTGCCAAGATGAAGCACTGATTATGAGTGATTAATATTGCAGCTCATTTAATTACAGTTTCGTCAAGTACTCCTGCTCTGAAAGTAATGGTTAGGCCATTAGCTTCTTTATTACGCAATTAATCTGTGGGAGTGACGGTATCGCAGTATTATTCTCTGAAGTGTCGTCAGACTTACAGTTATCATGGCGGCCTGAGGTTTAGTGTCTGTGTAAAGAAGAGTATGTGAGCCCTGCTGTGGCCTGTCATGGTTCCTCTGATTCCTGTCAGAAGGTCTGGACTCAGAACAATGGGCACTAATGCCTTGGCTGAAATGACCACCCCGCGCCATTCCTTTCCAAAGTCAGTGGCACTGCTTGTGCAAACTGATTCACTGGCAGTGATGGGTACCCCACGCTTACTTCTGTCGTCGCAGGCTGGGACAGACTCTAGAATGCCCATTGTCTGTCTTGTCTCCTGGTTTTTGAATCTCCAGAAATACCACAAAAGACTGTGAGGATGTTTGGATATTTTACATTGTGCAATATTGAAGGGACATTTTATTTGAAAATCAGGATTTGCTAATATTTCACTGTTTCTATGGAGTGAACCTTCATCTAACTTGATTGCCGATATAAGGAAGACCTGTAAGATGAGCTGTAGATTCTCAGTTAAGCGTTGGCCAGGATGAAAAGGACTTTGGTTTCAGAATTCTTGTGCGGCATAAATACTGAAAAGGTGACTGCCAGTCATATAAAATGGGAAGGGTTTCTTATTTATGGGTCTTTTAGACTGTCAGAAATGACGGAAATTCATTTTTCTTTCTTTTTTCTCACAAAGAGTGCATTTAATAACAATGATTTGATAATGTGACTATAGTCATAGTCAGTTGATAATTTTCTTTTCCATCAATAATTGATGTTATGGTAAATTATCTGTTAAAAGCAAAATCCTAATTCCAATTTCAACACTGCATAATAGACAAGAAAATATCAAACAAATGAATGCAGTAAAACTGGATCTTAAAAAAAAATGAGATGAATAAATCTGTGAATCTTCACCCCATCTGGCTTATGAGCCCAGCTTGATGAACTGAGTGTTAGTGGAGCCAGATGTACCATTTCCCATACAATTATTACAGTGCTCTCTCCATTTTAAAAAGAGGACTGGGTGTGTTTTAAACAGCAATATAACCCATAGCCATGTAATCCCTGATGATGTTACCAACAGGGAGACGGTAAGTACGCTATTTATGCTGAATGAAATTGTTAGACGGTACAAGTGATTTGCTATATGGCAGATAAAATTACCGGGAGGAAACAATTGATGGTCTTTTTTTTTTCCCTTTAGTGCGCTAAATGCAGCTGTTGTCACTCAATGATGTAAGATATCTAAATAAAAGCTGTTGAAAAACCTATCATGTGTCAACTTGTTTAAAAGAGCTCCTGCAGGGGAGCTCTTTTAAACAGGTTGACACATGAAAGGTTTTCAACAGCGCAAGATAATTTTTTTTTTACCCTTAAATGCCCTACTATAGTAAAAGTCGAAAGAAAAATCTATGTATTCTGTTAATATGTCCTGGGGAGGGGACAATAACAACCCAATAGCAATTTTTGGTGACCTTTGACCTCACGTTAGTTTTGTGACATAAATGTCACTCTAAGTTTCTGGGATATAAAGAGAACGTTTGTCCATCATTGTTTTAGTAGTTGACATTGGGGTGTAACGATTCCGAATCAATGTTTTTTTTAAAGTGTAGTAACACCTGCTACCATGGGGCGAACGTCCGCACTTTCCCTTTTATTTTATTAACCTCCGTGCTGTAGCAGCAATCGCAGGGTTTGGAAGGCTTATTGCGCAACTTTGGCAAGATTCTCTGTAATTTTTCAGGTACCTTGCGCAGCCGGCTTCCTTGCAGACGCGTTCGAATGCACCCTTTAAGTTGAATGAGTAGAGCTGTTAAGACAATGTGTTTGTTTGCTGCATTTTGAAATTTAAATGGCACAGATTTGCACACAATTGCCATTGCCACGCCATTTCGTGCAACTGTGATAATTTAGGCCTTTATCTCACATTCACGTTTCATCCGCTTTTCAGAATGTTTTCCACCTTGCGTATTTTTTAGACACTTAATCTCTGGGGCGATCTTATATCAAATCTGTTTTAAATTAATCTTGAATAATGTCTTAAAATGCTCCAATGAGAGATGTAATTCAGTGGAAGATTTTTTCTTATAATTCAAACTGGCATTCATTCAATCTAACACCGTAGCCCAGATAGGTTTGTCTGCTTTTCACCATCACATCTGAATCGTTATAGGCCACTGGCCAAATTTCTTGATTGTTATTTAGGCCAAGTACTCGGGAGCAGATTTAAGGAAAGGCGGAGCAGCTGCAATTAGCGAAATCTAAACTCAGGCTTCTTCCCGACTGCATTTTAAATAGTTTTAAGCCGCTTTAGGTGTGTTTGTTTCAAGAAATTACACGCGATTGCTTACACACCCCATGACAGCAAGCTGGCTCATCACACATAAAAAAAAAAATCCTCGTTCAACATCGCCATATCCCAACTCAGCATTTCATCTCTCATTGTAGTATTTTTAGGAGATCTATAATGATATAATAAAAATAAAGAGATTTATTTTCGAATCGCCCTGGATTTCAAGCGTCTAAAAAATACACTAGATCGAAACATCAACAGGCAACTGATTTATCGGTATGTCTCCAAAAGCTGTTCGTATGTGTTTTTTTGGATGCAAAAAAAAAGCACAACTATTTTCTCTTCCAAAAGACAATGCCACCAGAAATCAGTGGGTAGCTTTTTTTGTTTGCTGGCGGCAAACAGCCACACTCACAGGGAACGTTAGCTGTTTGTGCTCAGCATTTCACCGAAGACAGCTTTGTCAATAAAGGATAATTCAATGCTGGATAAGCGTCTCAGCTGCTTCTCAAACCTGAAGTAGTTCCATCAGTCAAGTGCTTGGAGCCACAAGCTGTAGGCAATGATATGCAAATAATATAAATGAAGCTAACGTGTTACGGGTGGCTAGCAGGACTGCTAACAATAGTTAGTGCTAACAACTGGCCTCAAAAGCAGGCTTTTTATCTTGAGATTAAGATAAAGCCTGGATCGGTACCAACTGTCTGTGACTCACAGACGCGAAAGCAGTTAGTTTCACCATTTTGTGTTGCTATACTGGATAAGCCTACCTATCGTTATAGCCTGTTGAATGTGGCTGTAGCACTGCGGCTAACATCGCTAAGTTTCAGTCGCTAATGTTTGTTTCCTAAATATTCAAGACTAAATAATACCAACGAGACATTCAACAGAAGGTGTGTGAACATAAACCTCATTTGAAGCTACAGCGCCCTCAATAATTATTGGCACCCTTGGTTAAGATGTGTTAAAGGCCTTAAAATAAATTCAATTTTTTTTTTTCAGAAGCATACTCTTACACTGAAAATGGTAGAAAAATGTAACCTTCAACTCGATTGAATTTTAAGGGAAAAAAAATCTCTGACTAAGAAGTAATTATTTTTCATAAAATCACCTGTTCCACAATTACTGGCACCCCTAACAATTCCTTGGAAATGAATGTAATTGAAGTATTTCTGTCATTTCTACAGTAGTTTACAAAGTTGATATGAGTATCGAAGAACATTTAATTAGTAATATATCGCTTCCTGTTTCCCTGGGGTATAAATATGATGTGACACAGAGGCCATTTCTCTTATCCACTCTTCAACATGGGAAAGACAAAGGAGCACACCATTCAAGGCAGATTTGTGTCAACCTTCACAAGTCAGGCAATAGCTACAAGAAAATAGCCACTCACCTGCACCGGCCCATATCTACTGTCAGAGGAATCATTAAGAAGTTTAAAATGACTGGAACAGTGGTAAACAAGCCTGGACGAGGACGCAAGGTTATTTTGCCACCACGCACAGTGAGGAGGATGGTAAGAGAAATAAAAAGTTCTCCAAAGCTCACTGTTAAAGAATTGCAACAAATGGTAGCATCTTGGGGTCACAAAGTCGCCAAAACAACCATCAGGCGCTGTCTACATGCCAAAAAGCTGTTTGGGAGGCATGCTCGGAAAAAAGCTTTTCTCCCTCAAAATCATAAACGCAAACGTCTGGAGTTCGCTAAGCGGTACTGGGACTTCAACTTGGACCATGTGGTTTGGTCAGATGAGACAAAGATAGAGCTTTTTGGCAACAAACACTCTAAGTGAGTCTGGCGGAACACAAAAGATGAGTATGCAGAAAAGCACCTCATGCCCACTGTGAAGTATGTGGGAGGATCGGTAATGCTGTGGGCCTGTTTCTCTTCCAGAGGTCCTGGGAACCTTGTTAGGGTTCATGGCATCATAAACGTTTTGAAATACCAGGACATTTTAAATCAAAATCTGTTGGCCTTTGCCCGAGAGCTGAAGATGGGTTGTCACTGGGTCTTTCAGCAAGATAATGACCCTAAACATGTGGCCAAATCTACACAGAAATGGTTCACCAGACTGTGAACAGAAGTTCCTCCCATGGCCATCTCAGTCCCCAGACCTCAACCCCATTGAAAACCTGTGGAGTGAGCTGAAGAGGAGAGTTCAGAGGAGAGGACCCTGGTCGCTGGATGATTTAGAGCAGGGCTCCCCAATCTTTCCCAGAAAGGGCCGTTGTGGGTGCAGGCTTTCATTGCAACCAAACAATTACACACCTGATACTACTAATTAGCCCCTGGACTCTTTGCTAATAACCTTGATTAGTAGCATCAGGTGTGTAGCTGCTTGGTTGCAATGAAAGCCTGCACCCACAACGGCCCATTCTGGGAAAGATTGGGGACCCCTAATTTAGAGAGATTGTGCAAAGAGGAATGGTCGAAGATCCCTCTTTCTGTATTCCCTCATCTTGTGAAACATTATAGGAGAAGATTAGGTGCTGTTTTGTTGGCAAAAAGGGGTTGTACAAAGTATTAACATCACGGGTGCTAATAATTATGGCACGCATGATTTGATGTAAAATAATTATTTCTTAATATGGGATTTTTTCCCCACTGAATAAATGCACTTGAAATAAAAGTTAGATATTCCTCTTTTTTTCTCTGTGGTAATTATGACCGCTTGGTTACTACCGCATGTTAGTTCGCGTTTCGTGCTACTTAAGAAATGCTTCCGGTTAACTTATATGCAGTAATTCAGATTGGTATGCATGTGTACTTCAGTTAGCATCAAGGTAGTAGTTTCATCATAACGTTACCTGACCGTAGCCGCTATCGTTGAAGCTAACCGGAGAGGTGTTTGGGGGTGTCTGCAAAGTTGGGCTGATAAGGCTCCAGTTAGACTGGTCGTAGATTTTGCGGATCTTAGGGTACATGTTTGGGTTTGATTAATGCTGCTGTGAAATGATCATTTTACTTATCCATGGTACTTTTTGTTGTGGTGTGGGCTAACTAAAAAACTAAAGAGATGGTCTTAGACCCGAGATCAGTCGGGGACCACAGTCCTGTTGTCATGCATGACTCACCCATTGAGCAGGTCAGCTCATAGAAGTATCTTGGCGTTCATTTAGATAACTCTTTTAGTTGGAATGTCCATTTGGAAAATCTGTGTTCCCGTTTACAGCAAAGACTGTATTTCTTGCGCAGACTGAAGCTGTTTGGTGTGGACAAAAGCATCATGTTTTTATTTTACCAGGCGGTACTTGAGAGCCTGGTCCGATATGGGTCCGGTATGGCAATCTTACTGTAAAGCTGATAAACAAACGGGCTGGTTTGGTGCACACGGCCATGAAGGTGATGGGAAAAAATGACTATCAGACCTTGCAGTCCATTTATGAACAAAATGTTCTTAGGCAAAGCCCAGAGGATAGTGACTGAACCATCCCATACCCTTCACTTTGAATACAAACTCCTACCCACTGGCAGACGATGTAGAGTCTCCAACTGCAAACTCAACCGCTGTAAGAATTCAGTTGTTCCAACCTCCATCAAACTCCTGAACAATGCTGCTTGTGGCCGAAGATTGTGCAACAATTTTTATATTGTTTTTTATTATGGTGATCTTGTAGCATGTGTTTTTTTATAGCGTTTTTATTATGGTGATCTTTTAGCATATGTTATTTCCATTGGTGTATGTATGTGTTGTGTGTAATGTTATGGGATATGTGCAACACTGCTATGTAATTGTTGTTGAGATGGCATGCCTGGTGATGCATTCTTTGTTATCACTGGCTGTTGAGGCATTTATGGCAGAGCTGCTGAGTCCAAGACAAATTTCCCAAAGTGGGACAATAAAGTATTTTGTATTGTATTGTGTAGCTCTCTGATCCTACTGTGGTGAAAGTAATTGTGAAACGCACAATAAAATATCTGGTATAAAAAACAATTTCTCTGTATTGCCGTGGCGGAATTTCATCCACCTTAGAAAATTGACCTGGCTAATAAAAAGCCAAAAAAAGTGGAGGTTGGGTACGGATTTCCAGTAGACATTATCAATTCGCTTGGTCCACATAAGCAACGCTTACACTGTTTACACTGCTACAAACTCATTTAGTAGCTTGGTGTCGGAATTGTGTTTAGTTTTGGTGGAAAATCTGGAAATGGTTAACGGGAGCTTTTTGCAAAGTCTCCTTTAGATAACTAAGTGGGTATGTAACATGACTACCTAACAGTACAGCTACAACGCGAGACAGTACAAGCAAAACACAAAAATTTCACCTTGCCACTCATTGACGTCCTGCTGTAAACATTGCTGCAATATTTCAATTGCTTCCTCCCCCCGTTCGGGGTTGGATTCAAGATCAAGTAGGTACAGTCTCACAGTAAAACATGCCGCACAGAGCTGTTCTGAAGTACCATCTTGGTTTACTGGTTTATCAAGTAAGCACCCTCCCCCGGAATTGAAGCGGCCAGGCAGCCAATCAGAGCAGTGCCTCACAAGCATAACCTCCCTGCCCACTCAAAACAGCTTGTGTTTCAGGCCAGCACAGATGGGGTGAGAGAGGAGGTCTCACTGGGCCTCGATATGTGCGTTTTTTTTTTGTAACTGAATTGAGACCAATTTGGCATATTTTAAACAACTAAATGTAGCATAATATGGGACCTTCAAGGAAGAAACCAAAAAATCATAATATGCCCCCTTTTAACAGAACTGTCAGAGAATTAAAAGCTGAGCTCTTGTTCTACTTTGTATATGAGTTATTTGTCTATTTCTTAATGTATAGCTATGCATGAGGGGAGAAAAACATAGATATCAATGTGGACGCCATAATAAAAGCACTGCGATATATTTGGAGCGCTCTGCTGTCGGAGGTGGCGTCATTCATGCTGGTCTCCTCATTCTCGCCCTGTTTTAAAAAGCTTGATGGATCTTTTAGAAGGAGGACATCTTCAAGACACACAGGGGGTTCTGACTTTTCACTTTTCAGCACATCTGTTCACATTGAGCTTCCTGCGTTGCTGCCACTCTGATGTGGCGTCCGGCCCACTGCCAGTACAGGTCCAGCGACATCTTTTTTTTCTCTCTATTTTTCATTTGCGTTTTGAAGGAATGTGTAACCAGATATGTTAAAATAAATAAATATAAGTAACCTATTTGGCTTCAGCCTGGGGGTTTTCTGAGTTGCCAGGGCGATTTCTCAGTTCTAACCATTGTGACGATACCTGACAACCAGAGAAGTCCATCAGGAGCTCAATGAAAATCTATGTCCTTAAGCCCCCTAAGGATTTTATTCAGGAATAAAAGGACACAAAGATTTTCTCTGCAGGTCTCAAATAAATAACTAACTGAAGGGTGGGCAGCACAGCATGTTCTCCCTGTGTTTGTGCGGGTTCTCTCTGGGTACTCCGGTTTCCACCCACAATTTTAAAAGCAAGAATATTAGGCTGGCCAAAACAGGTCAAAAATTTGGAAGCAACTTAAAGTTTCTGTTCACAATGCCTTTCCAAAAGACCAGTATTAAATCTATGGACTTTAAGATGTATTTGCTGCATGATTAGACTTTTCTTTCATTTTTATGCACCACTTTCCTCTATTTACCTTTAGGTACTGTATACATTGATGTTACCAGACCATTGCTGAATAAATGTTACCCAAAGAAAGGAGGGGCTTAGTTTTTGGGTTGAGAAGATTTGCAAGAGTCACCACTTCAGTGAAAAAGTAAAAAAAAAAAAATTCGGTGGGCACTAGAACCATGCGTCTAATAATGTGGGCCTGATAATTTGAGTAAAAATGTATTCTGATTAGTGACTCTTTGCAACAAAATAAACATGATTATAATGTAAAGTGTGCCAAAGAAACTATGATCCTTTTTCGTACAAATTTGATCTTGCTTCCAAACTTTTGGCCAGTAGTGTTTGTACGTTTGTCTATCCCAAAAAAGTCACGCACTCTAATACAACGTATTTTTTGGATTGCCTCTTGCTTTGATTACAGTGTGGATTCGCTGTGGCATTGTGTCAACAATCTTGTGCGTCGTCACAACATTTATATACATCCAGAGTTGCATTTGTTTTTGGCTGAGATCTTGTCTTGATGACTAGTGGCTCAAACCACATTGTGAAGTCTTTATCAGCACATTCCATACCCGTTTCCCACTACAAACTGCTTCACTCGGAGATACGCCGCCATGGGTTAAGCTTTTCCTGCCCCGAGGCTTGTTAATTCCGATTTGTGTTCCCATTACTACTCATTAACCCAGAGTTTCGCTAAGCCCGGGGCGAGCTCGCCTCAGGTTAGCGCCTTATGGTTTCCCACTACATGCAAGGCCAGTGCGGGGACCGGGAATCCAATCATTAATTAACAACTCAGTGAAATGATCAAGTTTGTCCTTCGTAAAATCATGGTTATTTCCACTTCAGATTTTGCAATTCTATCGTCAAAGAAGCATTTTACATGGGTCACAGGTCAGCATGGCAGAGGCTTATTGCTTGTGCGCCGCATAATCTTGCCTGGAAGACCGCAACGATTAAAAAGCCGTCAGAACAAGCTGTTTCAGGAAGTTGCTGACGAAATAACCGCAGCCATAAAGCACCCGTGTGAAGAAAAGCAATATACCTGCACAGGTGTACAGTGCGTATTTCCGACACCGCAAAATAAGTATTAATATCCTTCATCTTACCGATGATGAAAGTTCATCCCTCTTTTTACGTTTTCTCCCTCACCTTCAACAACAGAGTCGACTCCATCGTAGTCTTAGGGTGTCAGTATGGAGCGCCCCTCACATTGCTGTCCAGCCCTGCAGCCTGCCATTTTGCTTTCTAAGGGGTGTCGTCCTCTGTACCCACAAGAATTTTGGGGTCCATCACCGAACACGCTCCCAGGACAGCGTCGAGGAAGTCAAAATAGGGGCACTTTACTCTCCCGCTCCTACGTCTTCTGTTGTTATATACCATGGCCTTGTAGTCTTTCTTTAAAGACTTTAGCTTTTCGCGGCATTGACTGGCCGTTTGATTGTATCTCCATTTGACGAGGATGCCTGCCAACTCCGCAAAGACTTCATATTTTCTGATCCTTCTGTCTAGTTGTGATTGGCTTTTTTCTTTCAACCACGCCTGGATCAGGTGCTTCACTTCCTCATCTTAGCAGGCTTTGGCGCTGTTCTTCTTCTCTGTTTTCAGCCAGCGGAGTTTGAGATCAGGAAAGGGAAGCCATGTTGTTGTTGCAAAACACGCCAGTACAAACTCAGTGCACATGCACGCGCACTCATTAATTTGCACTACGCATTTGGCCTTTGACCACATCGATTGATTATTAAACCCGGCGATATTCTGTGGAACTCTGAACCCCGCTTGGCTTCCCTCAACACTGCTTGCCCCGGGGTTCGGCCGTCCTTAACCCTGGTCACTGGCAGGGTTTACAAACCCTGGAGTATGTGCAGATTTTTTTTTTGTGTGTAAACCCGGGGGAGCTAAAAGGTAGTGGGAACACTTGCGCTGCTCCAGGGAATCTCAGGGTTAAGCCTCACCATTACTCCCGAGGAAACCCAAAGATTTCACAGTGGAATAGGGCTTCCTAAGACTTTTAATGGGGTTAACAATGTAATGGACAACTCTTAGCCCAATCCCAGTGATTACAGCAATCTCCAGAGTCATTTCCTTAGCTTGATGCCGGGCAGTAAATTGCCCCTTCTGACACTCATTAATGTCTCTTCCATGATCAGTGGATACATCTTTCAGCATTTTTTTTTCAGAGATAAGAAACATCATCAGTCGGGGCTAAAAAAATTTTTGCCTGCTGAAACATATTAAATAAACATATTAATCATTACAATAATGATCTAATCATAGGCTTTTAATTGTTCGCTTATTTAAATCCAAAAGGGGAACTTTTCGTTTACTTATTTTACATTTTTTATTTATTCTTATTTATTTTTTGGCCAGGCAGTGTATCCTTTTGGAAGTGTCTCCCTCTGCCTGGGTATGAAAATGTTGATTAAAAATGTGAATACTTATAAGCACAGCAGCATTATGGAATATAGTACTGTCCATTATGACGCTCTCTGTCGTCAGGAGAAACAAGTGTCACTGTCTCATGCTCAGTGCTTTAAGCGGAAAAAAAGAAGTGCCGGTACCCCCCCTTTTCAACTGTTGGCAGGTAAATTAGGCGGTGGGCGGTCGGTACCAGCAGATCATTAAGTGATACATTCAAATGCTAGAACATGATGCTGATTTTGAGAAAAATTGTTTTAAAACTCCACTAAGAGTTTTAACAAGTAGTTTCTTGAATCTATGAATTATTATGTTCGGCATTACTGATGCTCCATCACATACAAATGCCACAAAACACTCACGCAAGAAGTAGTTATCAAAGCCATTTTTGTGAAGACATGCTGGCGGTTTCGCTGTTATATCATTTGCTGTGGTCCCATTCAATTCAAGCAGGTCAAAAAATATTGTGTCTGGCTGTGCATTGGTAATGGCTGATCACAAACACACAACCAACACAGACATTCCACTGATTGTGGTGTATTCAATCAATCAATGCACACAATTCTCGTCTGTTTGTGACCATGTCATCAGCCACTTTTTGTAATCATGCTAGCTAGCTAATAGTTGAAGAAACCAATATGGCACTCAGTGCACCACACTCTCCAGGTTCCCATATTATACAACATGCAGATCCAACCGAGCAATCCGATTGGTCAATTAGACGTTTTGAATGTCCTCAAATGAGCAAGACAGTACGGGTAGCGTGTGCTCAAATGAAAAACACCTCATCACTGAAAATATTACTCTGCCAATCTCTGGTGCCTAGGCCATTGATTTAATTAATTTATTTGCATTTGTACTTTGAAATGAACATTTAATAAATCAACAGATTCGTGAAAACTGCTTATTTCGGAGGTAATTTGATAATAGTCTGTAAAGGTGATTAGCGAAAGCCCCCGAAAGGTGGGGCTGAAATATTAAACTCTGTTCAGCCTTAATGTTGCTGGTTGCTTTTGCTGCTTGGCCATATTAATCAGAGCTAACGTTAATTAAGCATTATTACACGCGAAGGTGTGCTTGTCCGTCATTCTTGTCACAACAGTGATGCGGCCAGTGCCTTGTTTCGTTATCACTGAAGTGACAAGAATGATGGTCAAGCACACCCTCCAGTGTAATAATGCGATTATACAGCTATTACCACTAAATATGAAATGTATAATCAAAATTTATTCTAACCTGTATGATACAGTCATTATGTTGCACTACTCGCTGACTGACTGTCGCTACACTAGTAAGGCCTCTACGCGAAAGATCTCAAAGGGCTTCGCGCGGCCTCATTATCAGTGGGAGGCTTCCTCTTCTTCTTTTTGGTTTTATGGCGGTTGACAGACCTGTTGGTGTATAACCGCCAACTACTGGATTCATTCAACATAAATTTCCCTGGTCCTCTTATATCGAATTCCCACCAAAGCCTCGCCAAAGTGAAAGGGGCACTGTGTCTAACAATGCGTTTGCGCTCTGCATGTGTTCAGTGTGATTGCACTTTCGATCAGGCAATTTTTTGCAAAAACACAACATCTTGCATGCACACCACGGGAAAAATTAATTTCACTCTGAATTTATGCACACATTGCCTTTAAAAGCATGTGAATCCGAATAAAATTTCACTTCTTCACTGACACTTGTGAAACGTCGACACTATTCCATGACTTACAGCCCCTGTACTGGAATGTGCCATAGGCATGCTTCAAATTGGCGCCAGCGCCAGGGAAATTGCCAGACAACTACACTGCGCACACACAACGATCGCAAGACTCCATCAAAGGTTTCTGCAAACGGGGAGCACTCGGGACCGTCCTCGACCGGGTCAACAACGTGTGACAACGGCACGTCAGGACCGTCAGATCGTACGGGATCATGTCCGAGGCCGAACACTACCAGCGACAAGAACGGCTGCTCAAGTCCAAGGACGACGTGGATTCATTCACCCCAACACCGTACAGAGCCGTCTGCAAGCTGCAGGCCTGCGTGCACGACGTCCTTATTTCGGCCCCATATTGACGGATCGTCACCGAAACCAGCGTCTACAGTGGGCAAACAGGCACCAGAATTGGTGACTACGACAATGGCACGGTGTCATCTTTTCTGACGAGTCACGATTTCACTTAAGGAACGTAGATGGCCGTATACGTGTTTGGCGGAGACGTGGTGAACGTTATAACGCCGATTGTGTCGTTCAAACGGACCGTTGGGGTGGTGGCAGCGTTATGGTGTGGGGTGGAATAAGCTACCGTCACAGAACCCCTCTCCATATCTGCAGAGGAAGGGTGAACTGCGTCTACTACCAGGACCAGGTGCTGCAGAGCCATGTTGTGCCGTTCTTCAACCAACACCACGATGTCCACACGTTCCAACAGGACAACACTAGGGCACACACTGCAAGGGCGTCCATGCAGTACCTTGCACAGCAGAACATCCCCATGCTTCAGTGGCCAGCTCTGTCACTCGACCTCTCCCCTATCGAGCACTTATGGGATGAAATTGGACGACGTCTTTCACGTTGGCGCCAGATGGACAACATCCGAGAACTTGAGGTTGCCCTTGTTCGGGAGTGGAATGCTATCCCTCAGAACACTATCCAGAGACTGATCAACTCCATGCGACGACGATGCACCGCATGTGTCAATGCAAATGGCGGTCACACCCGTTATTGATTTTCGTGTTTGACCCCTACAGCAGTTAAACCTCTCTTGCGCATTAACATTATCGTGAATGAAATTGAATGATGTTTACATGTCTTCTAAAATCATTCATTATCTCAAATGCATCATACGTATATACTTCACATATCAATCCGTGGAGCTATTCCAGATTTCGTGAGAGGTGCGTTTTCATATGGACTGAGTATACTATGGGCATTAATATAAATGTTTATTTGCTAGTATTCTCTCCGTATAGTGGAAATACATGAGTTCTGACGTTAACTAGCCCTTGTGAGCAAGCCAATTAGGGCTCATGTTTTCTAGACATCCAAAACTGAAAAAATTCCGCACATAGCAACACAAAACTGCTTTGGTGGCTTAATCATATTGTAACTGGAATATCCGCTGGAAAAAAAATGTTTTTTTCATGGACTGATAGTTATACTTCTACCGACATCAGTAATTTTAGGCTAACAGGTGCCGTGATAATGACTCAGCTCATCTTTATCGAAATAAAGGCTTGCCATTGTCGGCGCCAGAACAAAAATCTATCTATAAATAAACTCACCAGCAGATGTTTCATTTCAGATGGGGGTGTGTCACTCCAATGAACATAATAGAGAATCTGAGCCATTTTCTTTTAAATTAAAGGGTCTAGTGCTGTATTTTAAACACAAATATAACTGGAATGCATATAAGAATAAGAATCAATGGGTTATTTTGCATGACACCGTTCGATGATAAAGTTATTGGGAGTGTTGTTTTACTCATCGCACTCAACATTAGAGTGGCCGATTGGGTGTATTGAGTAATGACTACGATTTGCTGATGAATGGCTTACAAACACCATCGTGAATTAGTTATCAGTCGAAAGAACGTGACATAATGAAATGTGGATGGGAGAACAGTGAAGTCCTCTGTCCTGTTCTCTAGCCAGATGGCACTGGCTTATGTATTTGGTTGTGGGTATTTTGAGGATTAATATTGATCCCATGAAAGTTAATAGTTTGAAATATCATCTGGCATGAAAGTTATCATTGAACTCAGCTATGCTTGCCATCGCGTGACGAACGTGCCGGTAAACATTCGAAGCAGTCATAATATCAAAGATCATCAATTTCCACGTGTTGGCAAGTAGCTAGCAAGCATGATTACAAACACCCCCACCAAATTAGCTAGGACAGCTAAAACCCGTCTCTCCGCAGCAACACCCATCCACAATGAGCCCGATCTGTAGACAACATCGCTTGCTACTCGCCATTGATCGTTTGCGGAGAGAGTGCCAATGCATCACGCAGCTCGCTCATATAATGCTTGAAGGACATGCCACTCCTCCTGGAGATCTCCTTGCCAGTGAAGGTCTTGTGACTAAAGGGACAGACGTGCGGCGCGTACTAGTGCACAGTGGGTGATGTAGTATAGCCATCGGATCATGAATCGTCAAGAGAGAAATAGAGCAGGACAGGGTACTACGAGCTCGTGTGAAGTCCCAGTACGCCCTAAAAAGTCCCGGTACGCCAGGGGCTAAAATCTAGAAGTGCCGGTACTCCGTACCGGTGCGTACCGGCCCACTTAAAGCATTGCTCATGCTAATATCCTGCAACTTCAGTTTTGAAAAATGATTGTAATGAATGGGGCAGCTGCTTCATGGTTGTGGAACAGTGTTCCGTGGGTTGAGGGGCATTTACTGCACAATTTTGGAAACACTTGGCAAAAAAGGAAATGCAAATTAAACAAGAGTGATCTTTTAATCATCTGATCTGGTATCTCAGAGAGAATAGGGCAGTGACAAACTATTTACTGTTTTTTCCTTCACTATTTTTTTCAAAAAATAAACAGTCATCCTGAGTTTTACGCTTGCGACACATAAAAAGCAAAACAAACAAAAAAAAAGTTATTTACTTTTAGCTGCTCAGATGTCTGGGGTTTTCACTGTATTTTGCACTACTTTAAAGATTTTTTTTGGGAGTTTTTCTCCTTTATTGTGATAGTACAGTAGAGATAGTTAGGAAGATAGGGGAGAAGAGAGGGGATGACATGAAGGACGTGACCCGGGCCAAATATTCTAACCTCAGTCCCTCAGCAAGAACTCAGCCTCTGTGTATGGTGTGCGCATTAACCCGATGAGCCACTGGAGTGCCTCTGTATTTTGCACGTCTTAAAGCACCACTAATTTTCCAGCGGGACACAGGTCTGGACTTCAGGTAGGTCAGTCTTGCATCTGTACGCTCAAATGAAGAGGAAAATGCTAGTTTAAGACATGCAGAATATGGCTTGTTGTCGAGTTGAAATAAGCACAGGTGTCCCTACAAAAAAATAAAAAAATCTAGAAGTTAACAAATTTTTACTTCAAAAATGCATTTATTTCTTTCAGCATTAATGGTACCTTCAGACGTTTTAGCTATCCATGCCATGGGCACTTACTCGCCCTCGACGATGACAAGTGCTGTTTTGAACCTGATGTTTCCTAGCAGCCGGGATGACTCTTTTCTTCTTCAGCCTGGCGAGTACAACATCCGCGAGAACCATCAAAAATTTGGTAGCTTGACTGGTCCGACAAGCGCCGCTTTTCCCTGAACAACAGTCCATTTCAGATGAGCACAAGTAGAGGGGCTTTTCAACAGGTGGATTCCTAAGCGCCTAGCACAGTCTTTATGTGTATTGGTGGATGCAGTGATGAGTTGTCTATCAGAAAAAGGCTGCCAAAGTTATCAAAGCCCATGTGAATATATCTGAAAAGCATGTTGACTTTTCATGCAGTTCCATCGGAAGTATTTTTCTGACGGAACTGCATAAAAGAATCAACATGCTTTTGAGATGGACGTTTGTTTATAAATGAATGCTTTTTTTTTTTTTTTTTTACCTGAATTTGCTTTCTGTGTCAACCTATGCTTTTGAGGTTGTACTTCTGTGTAGACTGGAGCAAGTCTTGGCTATAATGTGCTGCCAAAGTATCAGAGCACCATGCCTGAAATCAACAAGTAAAATGAACACAAACACTTGCACACATACACACAAACATGCACATACACACTCACACACGCACACACACACACACACACATATGCACAGACTCACTCTGTACTTCGCACTACACTAACATCAAATTCATCTTGATCATGTAGAGGCAGAGCTGAGCGTTTGTACACGGAGCTCAAACACTACAGATTCATCAGAGCGGCATCGCAGCCCTGTGTCGGCCCTCCTCGGGTCCCTCGCTTATCTTCCTTCAGGCTGTATAATGAATTCCTGCATTTCCATGCAGCTGCCCTTAAGGGCTGACAGCATGGCACCGGCTTCCGGCCCAAGGTCTTAAGAGCCTGTTGTCTTATTTATTTGGCATACCGCCCCTGACGGGTGCATGTGGTGCCACAGCCTGAGGACTCTGCCAGTCGTGTTTGTGGAGATTTTTCTGTTTGTGCGAGAATTCAGGGATGGAAGCGACTGAGTGCTGCTCCCCCAATGGAATTTTCAAAGCAGTAGGAACTGATCAAATCTGTCACTGGTTCACTTACTCACTCCACCATTCAATGCTTTTTGCACATGGGGAAAAAAAAAAAAATCAGTTTGAAAGAGCACTGGAAAATGGTTATGAATTCTGCAGAGTAAAGCTTGGGTAGAATGTCATGTTTTTCACCTGAGGACTTTAGTCAAACCATAAAATCAGGATCTTAACTCTACAAATTTAACAAACGCAACATTGAATGTATTGCAACTGTTAATATTATGAACTGTTTCTATGTACGATACACTTACAGTGCTGTGAAAAAGCATTTACCCCTTCTCAGTTTCATTTATTTTTGCATATTTGTCATACTTAAATGTTACTGATTGTTAATCAAATATTACTATAAACATAAAAATTCCATAAAGTTTTAAAACGATGATTTCAATTAATGAAGGAAAAAAGCTATCCAACCCTATCTGCTATTAGGGGTAGCTGTTTTGTGCTTTATCTCTAATTTGTCCTTCATTCATCATCAACTAACTTATAGCCGTCCACAATAATCTTTCATGAGTGCATTAGCTACTTGCTTATACCTGTCATGGCCATTGCTCTGCCTGATCTTTTGGCTACTGTCAGCAGTCCTTCAGTCATGATTTATTTATTTATTTTTTATTTGGCATCTCCATTCTCACCCGAATTTAGAAAGCCCAATTCGAGAACTATGTACAAGCTTGCTTGTATGTGACCCTATGTTGCCAACTTCGGGAGAGCGAGACAGCGAGACTCTGCTCTGAAGCAGGCGCCTGTCACCCCCTGCATCTTTTCACTCAGTGGTCGAAAGTTTCGCAAGTTCAGAGTGAGGGTGGAGGATACCCGAACATGAGCAAGCTTGGAATCTCACTGACGAGCGCCCGGCTGGCCAACAGGAGGTGCTTGAGCAACGAACAAGGCATTTTTAATATCCCTTCCCGGCAGTCCCTTCCCAATTTGCATCCCTGCTGCGCTTTTAGCCAATCCTGCGCTGCTCTGAAAAAGCTGCCGACCACTGCCGTTGGTACGACCGGGGATCGAACCCGCAGTGTGGTAGCTTCACTCGTGATTTTTTAATTATCTTTTTTTTTTTTGTTAATCTTTTGGGCAAAGGGTGTCATAATCTCATGCAAGAGTAGACAAAATAAGGAAAGTCTCCCCAAGTTTCATGAAAATTGGACCTGTAATTTTTTCATAATCCTGTTGGTAAACAGATAAATACAAAAACAGACAAATGACTCAGTGGAATTGACTGAGACCTCGCTGAAATTTTGTTAAACCAAATGAAAATCTGATACATTGAGAATTTGATAATGAATATAATAACCCACGTTTCCAGACAATAGGAACATTTTTGCAGCTGAAAATTTTTTCTGATTTTCAGCGGCCTTGACCATGACCTTTGGGTGAGCTAGCCAAGTCCCATTCCATTTTTAGCCATGACTAATGCCCACCTATCATACAGTTTATAAAGAAATATTTCATGAATTAGGGTGTTAATAAACAATAATATAAAATTAAAAATTTCTCATTGCTTATAATGAGAAAATTATGTGGTTATGGAAACAGGAAGTGACTAAATGGATTTCCACCTTATTTCCTTGACTTTATCATATACCTGATAAAATGTCATCAATCAAATTTGAAGACAATGCAATGAATTCTGCTTGGAGTGAGATGAACCCCTGATTTTAAGTTTCACACTACAAACGTACAGTGCCGTGAAAAAGTATTTGCCCCCTTCCTGATTTCTTATTTTTTTGTATATTTGTCACACTTAAATGTTTCAGATCTAACTAATTTTAATATGAGAAAAAGATAACCCAAGTGAATACAAAATGCAGTTTTCAAATGATGATTTCATTTATTAAGGGAAAAAAGCTATCCAAACCTACCCAGCCTTATGTGAAAAAGTAATTGCCCCCTCATGAATTAATTAAAGCACCTATTACTAAAACCCCATAAGTCACACTTGACTTGACTTGACTTGTGGCGTTTTAGTAATCAGTGCTTTAATTGTGATTAACCACATTTTTTGAGTTTAATTTCACTAGCCACACCCAGGCCTGATTACTGCCAGACCTGTCGAATCAAGAAATCACTTCAATAGTACCTGTTTCACAAAGTGAAGTAGGCTAAAGGATCTCAAAAAGCAACACATCATGCCGCGATCTTAAGAAATTCAAGAAAAGATGAGATACAAAGTCACTGATGTCTATCAGTCTGGAAAGGGTTACAAAGCCATTTTTAAGGCTTTGGGACTCCAGCAAACCATGGTGAGAGCCATTATCCACAAATGAAGAAACCTTAGAACAGTGATGAACCTTCCCAGGAGTGGCTAGCTTACCAAAATTACTCCAAGAGTGCATTAACGACTCATCAAGGAGGTCACAAAAGAACCCAGAACAACATCAAATGAACTGCTGGCCTCAGCAGCCTCAGTTACAGTCAGTGTTCATGATTCAACAACAAGTAAGAGACTGGGCAAAAATGGCATCCATAGGAGAGTTCCAAGGCGAAAACCACTGCTTACCAAAAACAACACAAAGCCTCGTCGCACCTTTGCCAAAGACTGGAGACAAAGAAGTCCCAAAGACCTTTGGGGAAATATTCTGTGGACTGACGAGAACAAAGTGGAACTTTTTGGAAGGTGTGTGTCCCGTTACATCTGGTGTAAAAATAACATGTCATTTCATAAAAAGAACATCATACCAACAGTCAAACATGGTGTTGGTAGTGTGATGGTTCTGGGGCTGCTTTGCTGCTTTGGGAACTGGACGACTTGCCGTAATTGCGGAAACCATGAATTCTGCTCTCTACCTGAAAATCCTGAACAAAAATGTCCGCCCATCAGTTTGTGACCTCAAGCTCTAGCGCACTTGTGTTATGCAGCAGGACAATGATCCGAAACACACAAGCAAGTCCACCTCTGATAGGCTTAAAAAAAGCAGAATGAAGGTTTTGGAGTGGCCTAGTCAACGTCCGGAATTAAATCCGATTGAGATGCTGTGGCATGACCTTAAACAGGCCGCTCATGCATTAAAACCCTCCAATGTGGCTGAATTAAAACAATTCTGCAAATGAGAGTGGGCCGAAATTCCTCCACAGCAATGTGATGTTTGATGATTTGAAACATTTAAGTGTGACAAATGTGCAAAAAAATATAAGAATTCAGAAATGGGGCGAGTACTTTTACACGGCGCTGTATATGCTGCAATGCTGAGAAGAATATTGAGTGACTTTAGTCTCAAATCAATCGGACCATCCTGAGAGAAGTTATTGCAAAAAATTTATGTATTTTTGAACTTTGACTTCTGTTATTGATCTTTTCACAAATATCAATGGGTTTATGCTGTGGACCAAGGCCTACCTGTGTATGAAGACTCCTGAGGATTGGTTTTGAACTGAAACCTGCTGAGCTGATCCAAGCAAACAAGGGGAAAAAAAAAAACAAGCAAATGCACTCAACTTGTCAAAATTGAAATTTCTGCAAACATCATACTGAACCAAAAACACAACCTCCTCAGCAGAGGTAATTAACAATTTAGGATAATACTTAAAAAAAAAATCCATTAGTGCATGTTTTATCTAAAAAGGGGTCAAGAAAGGCTCCACATAATTTGTTGAAACTATCGAAAGGATTTCAAATTTTATTGATTCTCACAGTTTAAGTTTGTAATTGTTTCTCGTTGTTGTTTTGAAGTTGAATTTAAAACAGAAACGATCAACTCTTTTTATTGCCTTAAACTCAGCTATGATGCAAGACTTGTAATTTTAATTGAAACATTCTTTTGCAGAGTTGAAAATATTATCTCCATGTCAGATAAGGGGCAAGGGAATGTCATTTAAACAAGGGTCCAAAGGAAATAAAACAAAAGACAAATAAATGCGAAAATAGAATGCTAAAATTACAGCATGATATTTATTCGCATCCACGTACATCTGGGGAGAGGTGCCATGGTGTTGGAATGTTAGGAATATGACAAGAGTGTAATGTCATTTTCCTGAAAGGTTCGCAAATAAAATGAATAATTGCCTCTCGTCCATGCTTGTGGTTGCTGACCATGGTCCTGTAATACCTTCTCGGTAACATGGAGGCACGCTCCGGGGGAGGAATGCAGCAGTTGTCTTTTGAAGGATGTGGACTCATGCTCACCTGGATTCTCGAGGATGTTGAGCAGTGGAGGCCCTTACGATGGTGCTAAGTCACAGTTCTAAGTGCTTTCTGCTATCTGCAATGTGCTCTGTAGTGTATTTATATTGACTTAAATTTTGAGTTCTTGTGCTTACCTTTGAACGGTGGCTGAATTGCTCCGAGTATCTTGTTTAGCTTTTTTTCTCTGGTGCCCTCTGTGTTCTCCCCTCTCGTTTTGGGGGTAGTGTTTGATTCTGATTTTGTCTTGTGTTTTGTGTCGCGGCACTAAACACATTTGGCCTCTGACTGCTCCCTCTGCTCTTGGTTCTCATTCACTCCCCAGTCATGGGACCGAACTACAGTACGTTGGCATTTAACTGCCGCAGGCTGATGAAGTTTCGCCAGGACACCTTGCTCACCTCTCAATTACAGCTTTTCCGAATCCCTCAGCAGTATGACTGACTGAATACACTGAAAACAAGCCTATTGAAATCTTAAACTGTTATCACAACTGGCTATTTTCTGCATGCTACATTCCCTGTTTCCATCTTGTACATAGGCCCACTGTTGCAAATTACTTTTGTGTAAATATTATATTCTGACTGAAAGTAGCAACCTCAACCTCAAAAAGCCCTGATTCATTTATTTGGCAGCAACTGTGGCAAGAACTGGAAACAGCCTGTGTATTTTGTGTATTTTTGAACGTCCCGTCCCAGAGTGTTGCCTGTGTGATGTCACTCAATCAGTTGATAGCTGGGCCACTACTTTGCAATGCCGTAAACATTGAACAAGAAGTGAAAATTAAATGGAACAATGTCTGCTGTGACTGCAATGACAACAGATAGGGGCTTGTATGTACTCTTATTTGCTCTGGTCAATGGCGCAAAGCGCCGCTTTTCATCAGCATGGTGACATTTTCCAGAGGAGCAGTAAGGTTGTTGGCTCACCTCTGCCACATTTTTATTTTGGTGACTCACTCTGATCCAAAATGAACAGAGAGGCACAGTAAGGGGTGCAGTTAGGGGCGACAGAGCAGTGGTGCAATTTTGGTTCGAAAATGATTGCGCCTCGCGCCATCGACTGCCCACCCACTGAGCCTGTGTGAAATTTGAATACGCACCTGCATTATTGTATTTTCTTGAGGTACACTGGTCCAGAGTCACTGATGGTTCTCATGCTTGCTTGTGACTCCTTGAATTATTATATGGCAGTTGAAGCAAAGAGTATAACAGGAACACAATCCCAATCCTGGAGACTGATGAAGTCTTGGGAAATGTTCCCATAAATGAGACTCTAAAGAGTAATTACGTTTTTTTTTTAATCAGTAACTGAAATTACTCAGAAGGAGAGCTTCGCTCAATACTAAAAGCCACAAACTGACTGAGAGGTCTAATAGTGAAACCACAATGACCTTATACAGACAAGACATTAAAGGTCCCGTATTATGTCACCAGGTGCACAGCTAATTAGTTATTACAAGCCATTTCAAAATCTTTTCCCTCTTGACATCACATGGGGCAGTAACCAACCAGAGGCAAGAAGAATTGACCACCTTCAGCCAAGCGGTCAATCAGATTTCATTATTCTGGGTGGTCGCTCCCCCTTGTGATGTCAGGTAGGGGAGACTTTGAACTGGCTAATAATAGCTAAGTAACTGTGCACCTGGTGGCATTACAGGGGATTGAGGCATAGAAATGATAACACCTGGGTGCAAGGGAGGATACAAGACAATAAATCAATTAAAGGAGAAAAAATTGTAAATACACATGGAGACTGCTGGAACAGGGGAGAACAGAGCTGGGCTAAACTACATCTGTCCTGGTACATCATGCTAAAATTTCGCCGGCTGGTTGCCACAGACATGACGTGTAACAGTAAAAGTGCATGCGCACACCCTGTCTCAGTAAAGGCACCTTTCTTGGGACGGGCTCTTTCCGGAAAGCCCTGGGCTTGTTGGCTGTCGTGAGACAGGGCAGCATGAGGTCTGCTATGGATTCAGGTAGTCAAAGCTTCCCACATCAGCTTCAATTTATGCAAGATCTTATGTGTAAAAGTGGATTCCCTGGAGGTCTAGGAGGGCATAGAGGGCACAGATGCTCAATTTATCCTCTCTGTACTCACCCTCTCACTTATTCAAATCAAAAGGGAGTCCACTTGATTAAAGCACAGGTAATATGCAAGGCAAATTTCCGGGTGAAAAATGTATGCACAAATTATCTGGGGCCCCCCCTTGACCTTCTCGTCTTGGCCAGCTCTGTTTCGAGGGGATCCCCCTCTGGTTAAGTGACTGTAACCATCCATTAAAAACATGGCTGATCACTCCATACTTTACTCCCCCAGCTTAAAAAGCTTACGTCTTGTGTAAAATGTTTCAAATGTGCAAACAGGTCTGTTAGAACATTACAATACAGCAAACCATGTTCTTCGCAACAGTGCTATGCATCGTAGATATGATGCTGACCTCACAAAGAATAAAAAATGATAGCCCCATTAACTCTTTTCCTCATAATGACTACATATGACGCCTATATGTATATCAAAGGACTATTTCTGTAGCCTGCTCATTGACTGAAAACGGGGGTGTCCCCAAGGCATCAAATGTAGTCTTTGTTGATAATGGCCAGGGAGGTTATTTTCTAATCTCTATGGGGAAAGGGGGCAGGGGGACTATTGGGAAAAGAGTTACTGTAAGTTATGTTATGTAAGTTATTTCTTCTCTTTATCTCCACTTGTCATTGCAAGTTTTAAATATTGAAGACAAGTGTTTATGTTTTCAAAAGTTACACATAAAGTTGTCCATCATCTTGACTAATTGTGAGTTGAAACAAAGCTTATATTCAAGGCGTATTTACTCACATGCAGTTGCGTTGACTCACATTTTTAACACAGCCGGTGAACATTCCTCTCTAGGTTTAATTTATTTTTACAGCGAGGACTTAAGACATAGAAAGTGATGGCAGCATGATGTATGTAGAGGGGGTGAGTTGCTGAGCACATGGGGTCCTGCTGATGGAGTAAATGCGCTCCTGTTGTTTGCACACATAAAAGGTTCACAAAAAAACTTCTCGCACTTTTTCTATTAAAATAAAGACCGTTTAACAAAATATTTTCTCATACATTGCACTTCTTGCACGCGGACATCTGTTTCTTCTTGGGAGAAATTCTTTTACATTCGCTCTACACCCGTCTATAACCTCAAAGACGGTGCACTTGAATCAGTTACATTTGTTCTGATAGGAATAAAACAAAAGTAATTCAGTGGTTAATTCATTACTTGCCTCAAACACACCCCCTCATAATATATTCTGTCTGATCTCATATGGTCATATGGGTTTGCTCGGGTTTTAAGTGTCTGCGCATGGGTAAGTAGATTCTAGACCACGTTACATTAAATAACGAGTTGTTCACAAACTTGTTGCCTGATGGGAGAAATGATAAAAGCTCACCTTAGCACAACATCATCATCTCAACTTTTCCTTGCCTTGACTTATACGTCTTACCCAGTTTTGTAATTGCTATGAAATGCATTATGAATTGTACATAATACACAAAATTCATGAATTTTCGTGTTTTAAGAAGCTGGGAGTGATCGGGGCCTAATTTTTTTGTCAAATCAATCATGCATGTGCAATTCCAGTTCTGTTGTCATAGCTTGAAGCTTTCCAGATTTACAAAGTCTCAGCAAACTATTTTGTAGCCACCATATTGCATAGCTTGACTCGAGAGCCAAGCATTCAGTAATCCTTATGAAGCAGCAGCATCACAAATGGCACCACAGTTTTCTTGCTAATACATGAGTAACATGTTTAAACTGGTAAATACTTTAAATAAATTGGCCTTTTAGGGGGTTATAGGCTGAATTTGTGATGTCTGGTGAAAGGAACGAACTGAATGTAGTCCAAAGTGCGAACTTTAATTGGTCCGAGCCCAAAGCTTGTTAAACACAGTGATGGTACAGAGGGGCAGCCCAAAAAACAAAGTCCAAAAACAGGCAGAACAAACCAAAAAGCACAGGTGACCAAATTGTTAGGCAGTAGGAGAGCAGAGCGTCCGAAATCTGAATTAAAAAACCAGAGTGGCAAAACACCGGAATCGTGATCGGGCAGAAAATGGGTTGTAATCAGAGACCAAAAAAATCCAGGCAGCCGCAGAAGGACATCGGAATCGGGCAAAAGGATGCCACAGAATCACAAAGCGGAAGTGAGGGACTATATATACACACACGGGAGGTCACGAGCTAGGTGGGGCAACAGGTGTGAGGGATAATCTAAACATTAACTGAAAGGGGAAAACAAGCGGTAATTAAACAATAAAAAATTGGAAACAATGACAAAGGCTGGATTTACACTGCAAGGTCTTGTTGTCCAGATTGGATATGGATCGGATATTGAGGCCTATATCCGATTTGTTCAAGTGTGTGTTTACATCTTGTGTTGAGTGTGAATGATATCTGTTTCATTTCGATTCCGTTTGTTTACACCACTCACTACCTGGCCATTGTCTTAGGCGATCCACATGCACACAGTGGAGAAGGCTACCGAAAATAAAAGCAAATGTGTGTGCAGTGTAACAAAAGTGTGCAGGCCTAACAGTCATAGAAATGATCAAAACATCAAGCAAGCTCGCAGCATTTCACTGGGTAACCTGCTACATCTGATTCTTCTGTTAACGTCTTTTAAGCCGCTTTCACCCTGGACGCAAAAAAATGTATTTGGTTACTGATTTACTGAGGAATATGATGACAAATATTGAAATATAATCTTCAACGCATTGAAAGTCAATGCAAAGCCGTGAATACACGCAAAACGCGTATATTTGCGTCTTTGCATTGACTTTGAATGCAATCTGTCTTGTGAAAAATTGGTTTCATGTCTGGTATGAAAGCTGCTTTACACACCTATCACCTGCATCATCGCAAATGCGTTGGCAGACTCCACCTTAGTCTTGGCCTTTTTTAAACAAAATATCCGATCTGCATGTTGATATGCATTTACACAACGGGCACATTGGCACATATCTGATACACATCAGATACATATCCGAACAAAAACCACATTTGAATGAGGCCTGGATCCGATCGAGGGCGGAATCAATGTTTTTTTTCCTGTTTACACAGCCATGTGACAGATCGGATATTGGCCGCATTTGAGCAAAAGATCCGATTCGTGTCACATTTAACCTCAGTGTAAATCCAGCCAAAGAGTAGTTCTCACACGACATCCTTAATTAACAACAGCTCCATATAAGGAGCGCCTAAGTGGGGAGGGATGGAAGAAACAGGTTAGTATCAGAGATGGTTGCAGGTTTCTGCAGAAACAAAGGCAAACCACTGGGACAGCAAAGAGGGTGGATTTACAAACTACTGTGGAAAGTGGAGAAAATCAATTAGTAAAGTTAGTTGTCTGTACAGAATTCGTCTTACCCAAATGGGCTAGTTAGTATGTTAGTTATTTACAGGATTAGTATATTAGTAAGGGTTAGTAGATAAACTAGACAAAACATACAGTGTTAGTGTGATTAGTGCTTAATTAGTAATCAGTGTAGAAGGAAGTAAACGAAGCATGAAAGAGCTTGTAAAACACCGGAAACCTCCGAAATCACCCGAAATATGACAGTTTGCACTGGCAAAGAACATAGAAAGACAAGACATCACAGGGGAAAACAATGTGCAAAAACTGGCAGATACTGAATGCATAAAATAAACAAACCAAGTAGAAATGAATATAAACTAGAACAAGCAGAAATTGTCTAACAGAATTGTCATTGTGGAATGCCATTTGGTGAGAGATAGTATCTTCACGACAATATTTCAATTTAAGACATTGGAGATTTTTGGGCCCAGTGGCGGTGTCTGAAGATACCTGCTCAGACTAATCACTATACCTATTCTAATTTTCCACCAGCTGCATTGACTAACTAGTATCTTTCTGCTAGGACGACACGAAACTGGGTGGAGAGATAAATATGGGAGTATTTATTTTTTATAGGGCATTTTCCATGTAAATGAAATGGTACCAGAAGATGTGTTATGTGGATGAAGTTGTGTCAGGCGATTTTTGGCACATTTATACATAAAGCAGTCTGCATATGACTTAGCTTCACCGTGTCTAAACTGAAGTGCAATGTGTTTTCTTGTTTCACTGAAAAACTGAAAATTTTTTGTAAGATTATTACAATGATAATAATGGAAATAATATAAATTTTACATGATTTGCATTTCGTTACACTGAACCATTTATTTTTATTATTCGCAGGCTTACATTTGGTATCGATAATAATGCAACTAAACTGTTGAGGCTGCGTGCCATTTCTCACAGCCAGCTTCATCCTACTGCACGTTTACTATATGAGCATCAGGGGTACAATGAATATTTAAATATTAACTTTTATTTCATAATGACTCAGAATTGACGATTTATTGAAATGCTGTGTGAAAAGAAGTGCAAAAGGTAAACTGCTTGACTGATTATTTCCATAAAACATTGGTTCATGCCTAATTCTGATTGGTCAGAGGCCATTTTACCTAGTGTTAACCTACACCTGTTGCAGATGGTGTTTTAGTGTGGTACAGTATGTGGTTTCGGGCTCCAGCTCTGGTGATCCTCCATCCTCCTCAACTCGTCCCCGCCATGAAGCCGTGTCTGCTATCATGGGTTGAAGCTGCTTGCTTGGCTCCATTGTCAGGGCATTATGTCTATGAAAAGTTCACACATGGCAATTGAGTGCTGAGCAAATGCAAATTTTCCTCAGATCCTGGAGCTTTTGTTCATGATCGCTGAAAACCTTTGGTGAGCGGGAAAATAGGGCTATAATCCTGTAGTGTGAATTCGGGATAAGAAGCCTAGTCGTAGCTTGTTGTGTGACCCCTGCAATAGTTTTTGCAACAGGCCCATATTTAAAATAAAAAAAAAGGTATTTAGTTCAGCATTTGCACTTTCACCTCTTTGACCTGGGATTTTCAGTGAGCTGCCCTCAGAAGTGAAGAAACTTAAGTGCTTGAGAGGTGCTGCCCATGGAGAAAAAATAAATGTAACAGAGCGTAGTTGTACACTTGCAGCCACGATGCAAAAATAATTATTAAATTAGCACTGGATTTCATTTTCATCTTGCAGGTTGTAAATTATCTTTCAATGTCCTCTTTAAAGTAATTAAAGTCATGTACACCATCCTCTGATGCGTACAGCAGAGCCCCGAAGTTGGGTGGCAGAATTAATAATGAAGTTGCGCCAGCCTATTCCGTCAGATCGCCGCTTTTCATTGCACAGCTACTCGCTGCTATCGAATAACATGTGCCTATGTTGAAATATACTCAAAAGAACCACTGCCATTGATGGATCACGGATGAGGCTGCAATGGTTTTTGCATGAGTTGCACATCATAGGAAAATCAGGCTGTATAACAATAAAAATTGAGATTTAAAAAAAACACATATTAAACTAATGCTAGTGTGTCTTCTCTGTGCAAACGTATCATTTTCATTTTTCAAATAAAACTGTGTTGGTAGTTTTTTTTAACTGCGCTGATGAGCTGGGAAGAGGGGGAAAAAAACAGTTGCAAGTCTGCAGAATTTGAGCCCCCGTGGAGCCCCTCTTGATGAATATTCCTTTCCAGTCACATGATGCTCACAATCTTTTTCTCTGATGCAAAGCAGGCTGGGTAGACCTGCCACGCTTCCTTGGCTAAAAACGCTCCTTCGAGGCGGATTTGCGGATAACTCGTCCGTGTGCAGCGTATCGAAAATGTCAACATTGACGTAACCTTTGTGCTGATAGCGGCACGCTTACAAAAAGAAGCAGAGGTTATCGCTGTGTGTGGGATGAGCTGGATGAAGGAGGGAAAGTGCTGTGCGGTGCTGTGCGCTCCAAGGGCACGGATGAGGACAAACAGTATTGTCCTCCATTCAGACCCTACATTAGCTGTTGGCTGCCTATTGATGTGAAATACTTAAAGATTTGCTGTGGCCGGCGTAATTATTTATCTGTGAGTGCTAATGAACAGAAAATTTTAATGTCAGGCAAAGCAAGAACAGTTGCATTAGCCTCTAAGGAATCAGACTGTGCTTTATAAATTTTGCAAAGGGTGGAAACCTTTGGGATTCTCCTGAGCAAGTCTATTGTTAAAGTACGTATATGAATATCGCAGCTCATATCACAGTTTAAGACTTAGTTTAATATAGTTTTTTTATTTTTTATTTCTTTTATTTTTCAGAACCCTGTCATAAAGACTCTTTACATTGAAACATTTTTTTTTTTCTTAAATTAGTGTTATGTAGAGCTGGCGGATAGCTCACTCGGTAAAGCATTGCGTTGCAAAGCAGAAGTGACTACCTCGGCATGGGTTTGATTCCCATCTCATACCAGCCAGCAGTGGTCGGCAGCTCTTTTCAGAGTAGCGCGCAATTGGCCAATGCGCTACAGGGATGCAAATTGGGAAGCGTCTGCTGAAATAGGGCATTGTAAATAACAAGTTCTCAGGCACCTCCTGTTGGTCAGACGGGCGCTTGTTGGGAAGATTCTATGCTTGTTCATGTTCGGGTATCATCCGCCCTCATTCTGAGCTTGTGATGTTTCAACCCATGAGTGTATAAGAAGCTGCCTCACTCTCCTGAGTTGGCAGTAGAAAAGCCTCGTACATAGTTTCCCAAATGGACATTCTAGATTCGGGTGGGATTGGAGATGCCAAATAAAAAATAAAAAACATTTATGCAATGTTTACCTTCAAGTCAGCTGTTTCCTACTTCCAGGCCATGAAGTCTGAACAAAATGTAAGAACATAGTAAAAAGAGTTACTTTTCCTGTTATAAAAAGCTGTGTTGACTATTGACTTTAATAAGCATAAAATGAGCTTGGCACAATCTGGAATTGTTTACTTGTTTTATTTTCTTGTTAAACGCTTTTGCTTCGCATGCTAAAGCCAATTAGTATTTTATTCTGCTGGAATAGGCCTATTTGCTATGGTAGCAAAAACTTTGAGGAACTTTTTCTCATCACTGTTCACAATGAGCTGATACCTCTTTAGTACAAACTGTTTCAATAAACAACTATTGATTTGGTTGAAGAAAAGTTTACACATGTATTCTGAATGCTGGAAAATTGCCCTTTTTATTTTACCCTACTGCACAAGCAGATGAATTATGTATGTTTATGGCACGAGTAACAAGTCGACATGGTCTACAACATCCCCCACCAATCATGCGCTTCTTATTTTCAAACTCTATCAAGGCCTTTATGGTCTGAAGCTACACACCAAATTTGGTTGTTCTATCTGTAATGGTTTATGAGAAAAGTTGTCCCCTTTCTCTCGGACGGACGCACGCACGGACGGGCGGACGGACGGACGGAGGTCAAACCAATATCCCCCTCACACTTCGTGTTGGCAGGGGATAGTAATGAAGTGAGACAATTTAGAATGACACCCCACACCTTCATACTCATCGTGACCAATTGATTTTTACAAATTCCACCACAGCGCACTGAATGTTCATCATCTCCGATACGTCTTCTCTGCTGAATATTTGCAGTGTAACTGATTCAGCAAATTTTTGAATCTCTTCCAATTTGAGATAACATCTTCACTAATCTCTCGCCGCTGGTTAATGGTCATGTACATGCTTCTGTTAAGCTATTTTTGTGATTCATTAGGAAATAATTTAATTTGTTTTTATTGAGTTTGGAAACATTGTAAAGCCGAGGTGTAAAATGTTACACGTTTTTGGTCCAGACAAACCCTGAGGGAGCATCTTGGGCCAAACTGAACGGTTTAGGGTTTGCGGGGGGGTTCTGTCAGATACGACAGTGGGGATTCTCACCCCAGATCAGGGCAAATCTGTCATGCATACAATTATGGAATCATGCAGTGTGTATGTGCATGTCCACCCCCCCCCCCCCCACACACACACACACACACACACACACACACACACACACACCACGTTTGCCTCACAAAATGGAGTCACCTCAGAGACATCAACCATAAATAACAACACCAGGCAGAAGCTTACTAAGTGCACTGTGATTGATGCTTGTAAAATGCTCAATGCAGATTCACAAATATTTAATTTTATTTGGATGAAATGTACCTCTGATCTGGATGTATAATGGCTGAATGCATGCGTGTATATTTAGGTGCATACAGACTTGCGCGCATACAGCACATTCGTGCGTTCCCACGGGCACCTATGCGTAGATATTCTCCGGTCGTTGTATTACTAGCATCTTTTTTAATGGTTTAATTCACACTTAACAAAGCAGCTGCAGCCTGGATCTCGACAGAACATTCGGCTGTTGACTGTCGCTTAGGCTACCGAAAGACGGCATTATTATAGTGCGTCTTCAAAGCTGCTAACACGAAGAGACTATTTGTTTTGCATCATTAGAAATTAGACGTGACTGATGGCATGAAAATGCACCCGGTGTCACCTTCCACAGAACTTGAAAGCAACTGATCAAAAAACCTGGAGGAGTCTGCAGGTGCACAGCTGGTTTCCGACAGCCGAGCAGAGCTCCATAAATGCACCTGTCAATGCGCCAAGAAAAGCATTAAAAGGATTTTTAAGGCATTAAATATTTTATTGAATACGAGGAGGTTCAAGTGCTTTTGTTTCATTGCTCTTTTCTCTCAGATACTTTCAGAACTGGTTGATTTTCGATGGACCTTTCGTGTAACAATAAGGGGAGAGGCATACATTTTTTTTTTAACTGAGTCATTGATGGAAAGTGTGAATTACATCTTTGCAGTGCTTATCTTTTGAGTCGGTGATAATGGAAGATGCAATGTAGTGCATTTATACTGCATAATGGAGCTTCAAAGGAAATGACTGCTTTATGCGTTTCCAGGAACATAGCCCATACTCTCGACCGGTCCTTAGCATCAAGCTCCCCATTCGTGACGGTCCACTGTTTTCGTGGTGCTCAGCTTGAACGTGACCAGATCAGTAACAATGAAATATTTACACTGTTTTTTTTGCATCAAAACCTTTGTAATGTTCTATTGGCTTTTGCTAAATATTAACAAATCTTTGTCTCTGTTGTCTGGCATTGTCTCTTCAGCATATTTGATGACTGTTCAGTCAGTTTCAGATGTTGGTCAGTTGACCACTCGAGAATTTTCTCATTTTGGTTTTGAAAAACTCCTTGGGAAATTTTTATTGCAGAATTCTGTGTGCTATCTGATGACCTTAAAATATTTATTATTTTCAGTTCATGTCTGTCTTGGCCGATCAGGCCCTTTGTGATCAGTCAGCACTCCAGTACCCTCGTTCATCTGTGCTCAAGATCTTCCTTTTTCTCTTACTTCTGTGCCTCATAATGGCTGTCTAGACCTTCATCAGAGCAGATCCAGTTCTACTGTCGACAATTCCCAGTAACAGACTCAAAATCCATTGAAAAGCCTAAAATGACTCATTGATACTCAATGTTCTCCTGCTCTTAGAAGGCAAGCTAACTTATCTGATGAATCATAAATGCTCGGCTGAAAGTAGGGGAAGCACGAAACGTCCCTTTTATCTGGTGATTGGTCTTGCCCTGTTTTCTATTAGTTTCCTTGATGAAAAAGCTTTTGAATTATTTGAATAATCAACTGGTTGGTAAGCGCACAAATTTTTTTTCTCCTGAAGGCAATACATTGGCAATTAAATATAAATGGTATTTGGAACTAGAGACCATCTGGGATCGCATCACCCGAGACAGCAATACTGATATTGTTTCCAGTGTGATTGTCCTCATTATAAGGTGTTCAGCGAGTGTGTTCTCAGACCACACCCATCTTCAAACTGAGCTTTCTTGTTTTTATCCCAACGACTCTGTCATGGTTTGTGTTTGTGCTTTTTGCTTTCTTTGTTACCCTAGTCCCTGACAACATCGTTTTCTTTCCCCATCGGATTTTTCACCCAGCTGGCTGATTATTCCTGGGCGGTGCTTCCCCAGAGCCTATATAAGCCAGAGGTCCGCCACGCCTCCTTTGCTGGAGTGTCTGCTTTATAGTTATTCGCCTCAGCTGAAGATTTTTGTAATCAGGGTTAGTTTGACTCTTATATTCTCCATTATTTCTGGGAAGCTCTGCTTCTTTAGGTATTTTCATGCACTATTGTGTGGTGCCTTCTTTTCTCGTTTGTTGAGGTTTTTTTTTCTATTTTTAGGCTCGCATTGTTTCTGGCACTTAGTCGTCTCGTATTTTCAGAAACGCGAGCCTTGGTCCTTCCATTCACTCTATCACCTTCTGCTGTGCTCGGCCCCGGGCTCGGAACACCTCAGCCGGCCGTCGCATCTGAACTCCACTCTACCAGCCTTTACAAACTCAATGTTTTGTGAGGTCCTGCATCTTAAATGGCCGTGATGCTATGTAGTGTCCGCAGGAATGTTCCACAAACAAACACAACCACATACACAAACACCTACTAAAATACTCAAAACAGCTTTCATAGTGTCCTAATGACAAAAACACACAGACCGGCTGAAAACAATCACAGCATCTCAGCAGGTAAAAATGCTTTATTCCCAAGGTAACCAACATTTTACAAAACAACTTGGCCATTTTCCAAGTTAGCTTGTCCTGCAATGCTGGAAAGACGCACGTGATTGTTTAAAGAAAAACAATTACAGAGCCTGAAATTGGCCAGTATTCACCAGCACTGAGTATGGGCATGAATGATTTTCAACCACAATTACCTTTAAGGCCGTTCTATACTTTTAAGACAGATGTCAGGGAGACGGAAAAGGTATGGTGAGCAAGTATCTTGCAACGAGTCGAGTATTTCTAATGTCACTGATGCCGTTGCTGGTTTTTCAGTGGTTGAATGTAGCAAGAGTTAGGTGCTTGTCACGAATATAGAAAGCATTTGTAAAAAGATTGGTATGGTATGATACAATAAATATATAATCACCATGGAGACACAGATGTCCGACACGCATAAGAAAAAAAGCATTTATGTCATCAGTCGCTTTTCTTAAGTCTGCTGGCAAGTCTTTTAGGGGGACGTTCATGCAGGATACATGCTTATGCATGAAAAATGACAGATGTGACAAAACATGCACGTCTTTTAACATAGAACAGGAGAACAATTGAAATGTTGCAATGACAGCATTCCACCTTTGAAATGTGAGTGCTTTGCGTTTAAACATGGTAGAGGAGACGAGAGGTTAGGAAAAGTCCATCCAAGGCGTTAAATAATTATGAACTGATCAGCTGAAAAACAGACACGTCTCTTGTGTGAACAGACCCTAAAACGGCCTTTACTTTTCATTGTGTACCATCACCTCCTTGTGAGTTCAGGCACGTCTAAAAATCTGCTTTGTCTCTGTGAATAAACAGCAAGCTTAAAAATCAAAAACACAATGCTGAAAATGTCCTTGTTAGAAAAGATTTTAAAAAATTCCAAAAAAGAAAAATACCACACAGTGCAAACATTTGAAATTCTCCGCTGCTTTACAGTGGTGTGAAAAAATGTACAGAATAATTAACTAATAATTAAATAATTAATTTGTGCAATCGCTAGCCTCATTAACAGTAAGATAACACAAGTCATCCAGGCTGCTCCTTTTTTTCAGATGGCAGGTAGATGACAGACAAAATCTGTCATGCAAAACTGTCTGTAAACACGCGAAACGCTGGTGATTCAGGTGCCATTCAGGAACATTTCTTTTGTTTTTTGACGTACAGTATGACCAGTAAGGGAAACTTCTTTTATTGAATTCCTACAAATTGGAATGGCACAATTTAATTTTGCTGAAAAGATGACGCTGCAATTATGGCCTCCAACTTGAGGAAACTGCAGCAACAACATTTGCAGTAGGAACGAGTACTTCCCAGTCTGTAACTACAGAGGAGTACCTGATTTGCACTTCGCACTACCACTTTATTGTCCCCCGTCGCCCCAGCGGGACAGGGGACATAGAAATACTGCTCGTCCGTCCGTTCGTCCGTCCGTCCGTCGGTGCGTCTTTTCGGGAACAGTGTACTCGCAATAACTTTTGACAGCTTTGATGGAGGATCACCAAATTCCCACCACATATGCCTCTCGTGAAGGCCTTGCTCAAGTTCAATGATGAGTGACCTTGACCTAGTTTTCAAGGTCACTGAGCAAAAATATGTGAGGAACACTGTACTTGCAATAACTTTTAACAGCTTTGATGGAGGATCACCAAATTCCCACCACATATGCCTCTCGTGACGGCCTTGCTCAAGTTCAATGATGAGTGACCTTGACCTAGTTTTCAAGGTCACTGAGCAAAAATATGTGAGGAACACTGTACTTGCAATAACTTTTGACGGCTTTAATGGAGGCTCACCAAATTCATATGACATTCTTATTGGTTTGTAAGGTAGATCTCAGCCATGGCCACAAAACTATGCCTTGGCGATGTGTCCATCATCCACAAGTCATGAAAATTGTAATCTCTCTCATGACCCATGGTTATATTTAGCTCATATCACAATGATCCATCCCTCATCCATCTCTCTGTTCAACCAATGACCAATGAGCTACTGTGTCATTGTACTTCACATTATTAGTGGTACAGTGCACCACATTATTTTCAGCCATCAAAACAGTTTTTGCCACATGTTTCTGGTCACTTGTGCGACGGGAGACACAAGGCCTTCAGGCCAGCAGGCCATTTTTAGTATTAAAACTACTCCACACATTTTATCGCATTAACACATCTGGCTTTGCATGTAGATTGCATTAAATAGCAATCCACTTGCAATTGTTTGTTGGTTTCCGGCGTTTACTTGTCCTCTACATAAACTGCTAACAAAAAGTAGGGTATACTCAAATTTGGCAAACTGTGGAAAGCACCGGAATTTATATGTTCATGAGGATTTCGAGTATGAATGCATTTAGCCATTGGCACTATGTATCCCACGAACCGCTAGGGTTCAAAATTAGCAGAAATAGGGCACCCTAATGCGCCTTGGGATGCATGTGAAAAGTGAAATCATGCCTTCAGGGTTCAAATGCTTACACAGCCGGAGAACTGCATGTCTCGCAGTCCGTAATCAGCCGATTGTGAGCACGCTATGTTGCCACCGGTAGAGTCCAGGACAGACCTCAAAGGGGGCGTCCAAGATACACAACCAGACAACGCGACCAGCAGATCGTCAAGAGAGCCCTGCGTGACAGGTGACTGAATATGACACAGAAGCAAAAAGGGCATCAACAGGCTACATGAAACCTCAACTCGATGCAGACCTTACGAAACCGTCTGCGGACCATACGAAACCGTCTGCGGACCACACGAAATCGTCTGCGGACCATACGAAACCGTCTGCGGACCACACGAAATCGTCTGCGGACCATACGAAACCGTCTGCGGACCATACGAAACCGTCTGCGGACCATACGAAATCGTCTGCGGACCTTACGAAACCGTCTGCGGACCATACGAAACCGTCTGCGGACCATAAGAAATCGTCTGCGGACCATACGAAATCGTCTGCGGACCATAAGAAACCGTCTGCGGACCATACGAAATCGTCTGCGGACCATACGATACCGTCTGCGGACCATACGAAACCGTCTGCGGACCATACGAAACCGTCTGCGGACCTTACGAAATCGTCTGCGGACCATACGAAACCGTCTGCGGACCATACGAAACCGTCTGCGGACCATACGAAATCGTCTGCGGACCATACGAAATCATCTGCGGACCATACGAAACCGTCTGCGGACCATACGAAACCGTCTGCGGACCATACGAAATCGTCTGCGGACCTTACGAAACCGTCTGCGGACCATACAAAACCGTCTGCGGACCTTATGAAACCGTCTGCGGACCATACGAAACCGTCTGCGGACCATACGAAACCGTCTGCGGACCTTACGAAACCGTCTGCGGACCTTACGAAACCGTCTGCATGCTGCCAACCTGAGACCCAGGCAGCCCTACATCCTCCCTACCCCTCTCAGATCAACACAGGCAGGCAGGGAGGCAGAGGTTTCAACAGCATCTATGCCCAATGGTCATGAGTAATGTTCAGCAATGACTCACGGTTCACATCGTTTGTCATCGTGTTTGGCGTCACCCAGGTGAACGTCATCACACATGATCGGTATGGGAGAGGGTCAGAACTGGTGTGGGGTGGAGTCACTATGACAGGCAGGACTGACCTCCACATTTGCCATGGGAGGGTCACAGGGGTGTGCTGCCATGACAACATCATCGCTCCACATGTGCTTCCGTTTACACGCCGTCATGGAGCTGGATTCATGACCAAGATGATAACGCCAGAGCTCATCATGCACTTCGACCATCTCCAAAATCCAAAATTTGAAATAAATATATTTTCAGAGCTATTTGTATTTTCTTTTCACTATCCCCTACTTTTAGTGAGCAGTATGTTATTGATCCATTAAGTACAGTATGTGGTTAGATGAATCAGGCTTTTTATGTTGGGCTTAGAATTGCTTTTATTGATGCTATAAATACTACTCACTAATACACTTTTGTTTGATATCACATTTACATCATCAAGCTTTGTATAACATGATAAACCTCAGTTTGAATGCAACCGCTAAATCATACTCTATTTATGTTGCTTTTAAGACCTTTCTCTTAATTTAGAATTTTTAAATGAATCGAAGCGCAAGGTTTTCTTCTCAATTAATGAATTCTGAGTAGAATTGAATTTTTGTGTGATTATGTGTGATTTCTGCTTTGCACTTCACAATTTTTGAGTCACTGGCAGCCAACGGAATAAATGTAAATACCTTGTACATCTATCCAAGAAAAAAAGCGATGTCAGATCATGTTACTGCCAGATTAGGGTACGTGAACATTTTTTGGTCCATTTCATGCACTGAACAATTCAACCAACTAACTGCAGGTATCCACATTTTAATGCAAAGAAAATAACTCCAACTTTTGCATGCAAATAAGAAGTTTTATTTCTTGTCTTATCATGCCACTGAGAACTGGCTACATCAGATGGTGTTGAGTGTTTTTAGAATGAATGCATAGTCACCAAAGGAAGATTATTGAAAATGGAGAGGATTAATCAGTAATTTAAAAAGACTCTTTACCCTATGTTAGTAACACTTTACCCTATGCTAAGCTCAGCTGCCATCATTGATAAACACTGATTAACACCCATGAAACCATTTGTGACAAACATCGGGCTGTGCTTTTGTGCCTTTGCAAGCAGAAATTGCGACGGTAACTTTGTTCACAGTTTAATCTGTCACAAATGGCACATTTATTGCCTTTGCCCAGTTTGGTAGTTTTGTGATCTACAGCAAAGCTGTTTGCTTCACAGTGGGTTGAACAGGATGTTCCGGGGGGTGTGCCAGTGAATACTGCTGGTGCTGTTCAGGCTCTGCGTCAATTAACTCATTTGCATTTTGACCCACGCAGAACATCTTTTAATGCAGACGCTGTCACTCCATGAAAGTTTCATGGGAATGATTTCAAGCCAACAGGAGAATTAACAAATATGGTTCATATTGTTTTCTTTCTCTTCTTAATCTTCATATTGGCTATATATACACAATAAATGATGTCCACAGAATAATGGAGTGGTCTGATGGGGCAGGGAGGGTGAGGAGGCTTTTCTTACACATCTGAATTTTTTCTTTGCATGGGGGGGATTCAAGTAATTAACTTCAGTCTCACCCTTGTTGTAATACCATGAGTACCATTTTGTATATGGTTTAATTGGCCACATCTTTTAATACGAGATGCATTACTTGGTGAATCAACATCTATCTGTTTCACCATGAGAGAAGCGTTCTTGGCAAAGCCTGTCAGAGTTAAGTGCCTGTTCTTCATCAGACATGATTAAGTTGCCTGTTAGCGATGGTATTTTAACGCACCCTCTTTTAAAGGGAATGACAGGCGCTGATTTGATTGGCCTTAATGAATTTACAAAGCTCTGTATCGTGTATTCTGCATATTAATTCAAAGATTTATATTAAAAAAATAAAGTTTTTAAATCTGGACTTTAAGCAGATTGATCGCAAAGCAATTTACAGATGCAGAAAATTTCCCATTGTGCAACTTGTTTTATGTGATGGTATGTATATGTATCTTAAATATATGACATGTTGTGGCGAGAATATGTTTATATTACTTCATGGTAAACCAATTTATTTTTCTTTTTAACATGCACTGAGTATTTTGCATGTAAAAGTAATTTTAACATGACCATTTCCGAAGATTTCATCAGATATCTGAAATGGTGCCTATTGTTTTATGGGATGTGACACAGCATTGACATGAAAAATTGTCCCTTGCATCAACCACGTTTTGACAGAGAGAAGGAACATAGATGGCATTTTTTGATGTTTGCTGTCAGTGGCCTTTTTATGTAATTACTGTGTTGAGGGCTTCCTGTAGAATCGTGCAGATAATTATCATTTTAGACAATAAATAGAGACAATAATTAGACAATCATGTTCAAAGCTACAGAAAATGAACTTCTTGTGCCAGTTAAATTTTAAGATTATTAAAGGATCTATGAGAATTTCAAGAAGCGTATGAGTGCCAGTGGGAGATAGAAAGGTCTTGCACCGCTAACCGCATTCAGCAAGATCCAACGGTAATAAACTGTTTAATTTCCTATGCGATAAAAAACACATTTGATTTCATTTTCTTAAATCAGCTCAAAGTAAAACTGAATGGTATTGTCTCTCATTTATTGCGAAGTGTTTTGAGAAATCTCAATTATGTGCAGCACTTCAGAAATCAGATGCTGATGTCATCACTTGGGACCTGATCCAGTAACAACTTTCCCCTGCGCTTGTCGTTCCTTCACTGGTGTAAAACCAACTCTAACACATTTGGGAACTGACTACACCTCTTGTCTCAGATTTGTTTGCAGGATTCTTTGCCGCACATTTTGGGAGATCTTTTGGTCTTCAGCACTAACACTGTACATGCTGTTGTGTCATGTGCAGAGTGTGGCTTGCCAATATCTCTTTTAAGCAGGGATGTCCCGGTAAAGGACATGTAGAAGACAGCATATGTTGACCAAACCCCCAAACTGCAATAGATGCTGGCTTTTAGACTTCAGGTTCATCAACTGTTATGGTCCTTTTTGTTTTAGACCCTTAAAACACAGCTAACGTCATTAACATTCACAGCTTGAAAGGGTGGGATTCGTCAGCTTGCAGCATACTATTCCACTGTGGGTCAGTCTGTTTTATATGATTGGAGCCCTGAGGAGGAGGCAGCATT
Source organism: Gymnothorax reevesii (assembly GCA_029721435.1). Taxonomy (NCBI): domain Eukaryota; kingdom Metazoa; phylum Chordata; class Actinopteri; order Anguilliformes; family Muraenidae; genus Gymnothorax; species Gymnothorax reevesii. Next base: position 66,466,313 of record CM056587.1, on the reverse strand, counting down.
TCTGGACGTTGCAGACTTTTGGTTTCCCTGCTACATAGTATAGTATAGTCTTAACTTGCATTTGTGGATGAAACGACGAATGATATTTATTTACAAAGGTTTTCAAAGTATTTTGGGACCCATCTAGAAGTATCTATCACAGAAGCATGTCACTTAACAACGCGGCGCAACTTATCCTCGTGCAACAGTTTGTATGATATCTTACAAAATCTTATATGCAAACTTTTGCATGTACTTAAAAACATGGTTTTTGACAGAGACAGTCACTTGGTTTTTCAAACAATTCCTTGATTACCATGAGCAACAGCACCACTGTACAACAAGCAATTCCTTAATTACCTTAATGTGATCAGTGCCATTTGTTTGTGAACAAGATAACTCAAAGAGTAATAGATATCTCTGAAGTTTTGTGGGTGGGTCGCTATTACAGCAGGACTGGATCCTATTGATTTTGACAGCATTCAGTCAAACAATATAGCCGCCATGGCAGCCATCTTGAAATCCTATGACACGCGAAAACTGAACTTTGCTCCCACACAGCAAGATTTGGACTGTGGTGCCTTGGCGGAGGTTTACACTCTAGGTGTGCCTCTAGTTTCTGTAAGTAACAGAAAGCAACCTTCACAAATATGCAACACTGTATGCCCATGCAAAATTTCAGTTCCCACAGGCAAAACTGTGGCCTCCAATGGGAGGAGAAATGCGCAGTTCAGCAAAATAATTTGGAAGTTATGCCTATTTTTGCAAACGCTTACACCCATTGTCACGCCCCTTTTAAGCCCATTTGGGATAAACAAGCATACACACCTTCATGCACACACGTATTAAATCTTTGCCACCTTGGCCAAAATGTGATGCCTCTTAAAGGTGGAGAAATATCTGTGGACTCCCCAACTGTGAAACTTTGCAAACTATAGAGCTGCTGGTTCCTACAAAAAATGAACTATAAAGCCACCGGCTCTACGTCTTCAAGACAGCCTGGCGTTCTCTTTATTTTGACTTTTTAGAGTATGGTAGTTTGTAACGATTCGAAATTTCATCTCTGCATATTATGTTTCATTCAGATTTTAGATCGTCATTCAGATCTGTCAATACACTTAGCCTATCATTACAGTTGCATGTGTATAACAATTCTAGATCTACTGCGATAATATTGTCTACACCCACAAGCCTTCCACTCCTGCACTGCCACCTAATCTCAGGAAGTGTTCACAAATTCATCCAGCAATGCTAGAGTGAGAGTTGATCTCTTATGCAGCGTTGTTTCCAACATTGTTTTATACTCTTTCCTTGCAGCGAATAGTAAGATGGAGCCCGCTCAACATAACGAAGCAGTATTGCAAATGAAAAAACATGCATAATTTGTCGGATTTTTTCATGTGACCTTGACTATGCATAACAGAACTGGCACACAGGACCTTCATTTTGTAAGCATGTTGGGTCAAGAACAGTCATAAAAAATGATGTGTTACCAAAAAAACAAACAAACAAAAAAAAGGGAACTTAAAGGTGCCAAAGTCAATCAAGAAGAGCTGGGGCCAAACATATCTTGACCCCCATGCCCACCAATACTGCCAGCAAAAGGTTATACCAACATGGATAAGAGCAAACACCAAACACAGTGCACACTGCAACACAGTCTGCAACACAGGGCCGGCTGCAGCCTGAGTAGACTGGTGGTGCAATGAAAATTGCTGGGGGTAGAGACGTTTTCATTTTTTGGGGGGGGGGTGAGATCGAGTTCTCATTTTGTTGATGCTTCTCATTGAATTCGCATTTTGCACTCCTTATAATTGCGCAAAAATACACGTTAGTAACTTAAGAGGCGCTGGGGGGGGGGGGAGGGTAAAAATCTGGAGCTATGCCCCCCCCCCCCTTCTTTGGATGCTGCAACAGCAACCTATCAGTGGCTGCATGAATTTATCCAATTTCCTATCAACAATCTGGGTGTTAAGGGTCGTCTACCGCTCGAATGATAACTGTAACAATAACTAGACGTATAAATCAATAAAACCAGCAGGTAACACAGTCCACACTAAAAGTATAACTAACAGCATCCAGAATGATGTCATTTATGATCACTTTCAGAGCAATTTCTTTTGAAAGATAAAAGCTGGCAGCCATCGAAAACAAACCTGCTAGATTCGCGAATGCTCAAATAATAAAACGCTTTTGCTAGTTGGTGTGAATTCTTACAGCGCTATCGTTTATGGTAATTGTTCTTGGTGTGGATGATCCTTTGTGTGCAGCGCAGTTCGGACCTTGTATTGGAAATGCAGTTAGTATGTCAAAACTTTTCTATTGTAATTACTCTAGTATTTAGATGAATCAGGATAGCCAGCAGATTTTTTTTTTCCTTGCAGAGCCACATGTGTTTGCATTTCTAATTTCCATATCTATTTCAAAATTTTGCGAGTTCCAGAACTCAGAATGGACTCGGTACATTCAACTGGCTGATCCATTTCTGATAGTGGATAGATTTGTTTGTTTATTTCATCACCAGTAGTTTTTGATACCCTAGAGTCCACAAATTTCCACTTTGCCAAGTTGCAACCAGACTCAGATGGCAGCTACAGCTACAGTGATATCACCAATTTGTATTGCAGTGTCAGATTCACTGGCCTTCAGAAATACAACAGTCAGTTCCTGGGCCGGGAATGAAGAATGTCGTGTCTCAGCACTCTGTAACACTGACCGGGTTGCACATCCCCTCGTCTAGACCAGTGGATGGGTGGAGTATCTGTCTCTTAAAGATGCTGCAAAGGCTCACAGATCATCAGGTTATGAGGATCAGGTATTATTACAGACAGAGCCAACAGGATGAGCCATTTGGTGATTTAAAGATCAGCATGGCAGCCTGGATTTTCATATTACCAGGATAAGCTGGTAGCGGAAGGGACTGAAAGACTCTGGGCTCATTTTCCGAGAGGGTTAGAGCTGCTACAAATGTGCACCTGATTCTGGCGCAGCATGCCTGCAGTGTCTGGTTTGTTCTGTCCACTTTTCTGTTCCTGCTCTGTACCTCTGATTCAGGCTCTCCGGCCACCCGCTGTGCCAAGCTGCCCCCCCTGCCTGCTGCTACAGGCTCCACATACACACCACTGTTCCGGGGCCTGTGCTCTGTGCCCGACTGAGCGGATTCAGCTCCGAGTCTATTTTTCAGTTACACTTGTGCTAACGGTGTCCTGTATGGAAGTGTGGCCTTGCAAGCTGATGAGTCTTTGCTTGTTATTCATGTTGATTTGCGCTTCAGCTTCGAAATACCCCCCCCCCCACTCTGTACTCCCACACATCTCTCCGAAACCGCTGTGTGCAGGTCCGAGGCAGTCTCCATTAAGTAATGTTCCGTTCGCTAATGGAGATCGTTGCTATTTTTTTCGCCGTGTGCGTTGAGACTCTGCCATTGAGGCTTTTTAAAACTGGGAGAGAAAAAGAAATCTGGTTGCGTTGACATGCCGTGTAAAGAGCGAGCGCCATAACTTATCGCACTGTGACGCTTTTTTTTTTATTTTAGATCTTGGTGCGGTACTCTAGCACTGTGAGTTTGAAAGGATTCAGCGGAAATGAGGTTGGAGTGCTGGCTGTCGGCTTCAATGTTTGGGTGTTTTCATCCATATCAGGTGAACTGCACAGAAATGATCATCCTTCCACATCACTTCAAACCCAACCCCTCTCCCCCACCACCTTCCATTTTGGGGCACATACAAAATTTGCCTTTTCGCCGTAATGTGGAATCTAAACTACTAAAGGAACAGACTTTAATCTTAACAACCACACAATGTACCCTCTTCAACTATTGTCCTGTATCTAAAACCTACCCTTGTGAATTCATTATGATCATGAGAAACTGCATTTTACTGTCCGATTTTGATTGGACGATCCATGATCTATTAACCCCTCACCACTCCGACAGCTCGTATACGGGCCCATGAGGGAAGTTAAAAACAAGAAAAGATTTCATTTTACCTTGAGTACGTCCTTTGTAGGCATTTTAAGAAAATGTTACCGGAGTGGTAAGGGGTTAAACACTGACTGATTAACATGTTGGCATAAAGAATGTTTACTGTCCTTGACTGAGATTTATTTCGCTTTGCTGTCAACTTTATTCTGGACCATGCAAAATCAGAAAGCAGAAATCAATCACCCCGCCCGATTATAATTGCCTGTCTTTCATTAGATTGAGACAACCAATCATTTTGATCATTTTGCCACAGCCTGATGCAATTCGCCCACGAATACCCAGCACACACTGGTATCAATGACGACCAGCGCCGACGATTCCCCCGAGCTGGCCATGCTGGGACGCGGGTCGAAAACGAAAGTTCGCTATTCTGACAATAACGGAAGGAGTAACATATTTAGGGTAATTTATGTTTTGTTTCTTGTTTTATTGGACACTGGGTGCATTCATTTCAACTGAACTTCGAAAAAAAAAGTGTGGCGGACGAGAAAAGCACTTTCTGGGCTGAGTGGTGGTCGATTAATTCAGAGTGCTGGTCGGCAGAACCCTGCTCTCTTTGTGATGCTCTGCCAGGCCTGTAATACAGCCATCTTTAGGTCCTCTTTCTTCAGGGACTAGTGGCTTTCAGCCCTTCTTCAGATGTAAAATTGGATTCAGATCAGGTGAATGACTCGGCCAGCACAATCAAAATGATAGAATTACACTTTACAATAAGAATACATTAATTAACATCAGTCCACAAACTATCAGTTAATTAGCAGGTAACTAATGCATTACGTAGCTGAATAAGCATTATGCAACCATAATTGACCATTTAGTACTTTCTTTGTTTCCCTTACTGCGAAGTGGAAAACATCCCTTAAGTAACCCTCATGCAGCACTTCAGACTGTCAAACCACTAAATTATGTAATAAAGTATAATGTATTTATATCATAGTTGATGTGAACTTCATCTGTAAATGATTACCCGATGCATTAGTTAAATGTTAATTAGCTGTTAGTTAAGTCTTATTACTACATTAGATAATGTTAATTATTGTACCCTTATTTTAAGTCTTACCAAAAAATGAGTTGTCCATTAATTCATGGATCTCACTGTGTTTCTGCATTAGAGATAGAGAGAGAAACAGAAAGTTGAACAGTGATAGATTATGCCTGAAAGGATGGGACAAACTGACAGTGAGTGATTATGAGGTACAGTCATGAGGGATGGCAAACGTGTGTGACGTCTGCACATTTTAGTACTTTGTTGGTGAAATCGAGGTTCAGCCATCTTGTTGTTGTCATTTGACCAATATTTTGTCAGTTAACAGTCTTGGCGGCAATCTTTGTTGTTGTTTGGCAGTTGTGTTAGCTGCCTGATTCGGCTTCATTATTTCAGTTCAAACTGTAAACTCTTTGATTTAGAAATTCATGTTTTTAAGTAAGTTTCGCTAAAAAAGAGATGGTTTATGTAAATAAGCTAGGAAAACATTTTTTTTTTTTTGTATCAGCAATATAATCACCGGAGGAAACATTATATGCTATTTAGTGACCAGCGGTAATGCAAAAGTTACAATAGAGCCCAGTAATTTCACGTTAGCTTCTTTCTTGTAACTACAGATATTTGTAAAAGTAATGTGATATGGCTTAATGTTCATTACCATCCCTTAGCTTAACCCCATAAAACCTACAGACCTAAAAAGGGGTTTGTCAAATGCAGCAGCTGTATTCAAACCTGTGAAACTTAAGTCCTTTATAAAAATTTCTAGTGGCAATCCCTAGGTCTCAAATGACGCCCAATAAGCCCTCCTGAATTACAGGGAAATGTGTGTAAAATGCTGTAAAATATCTAGGTATTTTCCATTTGATGTAAAGTTGTGGTCATAAAAAAACATGATGTCCTGGGTTTGAATATTTCTCTCAGTTTATGTATGATATGGCTTCAGTGACGCACTACACTCAGTAGATACAGAATATATAGGTGACATTGTACTACGACATGGAAAAAAATGCTTTTTCTGACTTTGAGGCTTCTTAAGGGAAAACCTGAGGGAAAAGGTAAGAGTTGAATAGGTGGGCATAACCGCTCATAATTTGTGTCAATCTAAAAAGGCTCATTTTCAGAATCGTAGTTTCACAAATTTGAATCCTGAGAACAAATACAATAATCCTGATCAGAAATCTTAGTTTGTGCTCCACTGAGTGTTCAAACTGGTTTAATTATCTGTTGAGTAGTGAAGGTGCTTGAAATGAGGGCAGAATGAAAATTCTGAGAAAATCAGGGTCGCGTGTGTCATGTCTAGTAGGAAACATTTCAAGTTTTTTTCTATAAAGAGGCTCTGACTGACTGGTCAAGTTTCATGGGCCATAGTGGAGTTTTATTAGATGAGTTCAGGAGACAGTCCTTGAAGTGAATTCTGCTAACGCTGAATATTATCTCAGTAACTGAGGAGATGAATGACTTAAACAGGTTTCTTGTCAACAGAATGTACCGGCAGTGCAACTTAGTGTGAACCTGATCTAAAGCAATTGCCAAAACATCATTAAGCATGGGCGCACTCTCTCTGGAATGTTCTTTTCCCAGTATGTCTCACGTAGAGCTTTGTGTATTGATAATTAGTATTGTCGCTTGTCCCTAATCAGCCCAATAATAACACAGTACATCAGTATGAATCAATAATAAGGTTGGATAATTAACTTCAGAAGCTCCTCAGTAAGCTGTAAGTTGAAAGGAGGACTCGGATGGACAAATCTCCGAGCCAGAGCTTGATAAATGACTTGCGAACAGGCGGGCTGTACGTGGCGCAGAACATATTTCGGGACCCAGCTGTACAAACACTGGAAGTTCTCTGTTAACGTGCTCACCATTGCAGAAGAACGCACGCCGTCCCCTTTCCGCGGAATTTTGGAATCTCCTCAGTGTAGGCAGGCTTGTGTGAGCGCCTAGGAGGCAGTGCTTCGATTGTGGTTTATGTGGGACGCTGTGTCTGGGGCGTCGTGGTAACAGCTACGGGCGTCTGTGTGAGCCTGTGCCGTGGACCTTCGATGTCTCACCCATCCGTAAAAAAGGACTGACACTCAATTCAAACCCAGCAAATGGCACAGCCCTCGCACCATGCCCCGTGTCTACACTGTTAGCCTGCGCCCTGTGTTCTGTGTTTTCCAACATCATTATAACTAATGACTGCAAATGTCTCCATTGACCCAATGCTGATTAATGCTCACAATGCAAACTCTGCTGTTCAAAAAGAAATTCTGTGTGTATGTGCGCGCGCATGTGTGTGTGTGTGTGTGTGTGTGCACGGACTTCTGAAGCAGGATGTTTGTGCGTAATCTCATTGTGTGTCTGTTTTCAACAGCCTCGCAGTTCAAAACCACAGAACACTTTCACATATGACTGTGAAATCACATTTCACACACAAACTGTAGCTGCAATTACCACTTTATTTCTTTACCCGCTTGTTATATATATATTTTTTTTCATTGCCAAAATGGTCTTGCATTTGATTTGTCAGAGCAGTTAGAAAATAAAATGTGAAATGGTAAGAAATGGGCCACTGCAATTCAAGATAGATCCGTAATCATGAAATTTACCACTGCGGCAGTCTACACAACCTCCATCGAGGTTTTTCACTTTGGACAGTGATGCGGAGCGAACAAACCGTGCGTCACTGTTCAGTGGACCGTTTCACGGCAGTTGTTGCGTTTCGGATGTCGCACAAACACTTCTGTGCAGGGGTGTCAGGCAGACAGTTCTGTGCACAGGCTTTGTTTAGTCTTGACGAAGTCAATTCCACAAAATCAAGATTAAGGCTGCGTCTCTCTTGGAAATGTGTCCGTCCACAGCGAGCCATGGACTGTACACTGGCTGCTGCTGTCCTGCAGCTCAAATGATGGCTTTCCTGTTCGAAAATAGCATGGTGGCGAGTGCACATTGAGGCTGTGGAGCCTAACTAACCTACAATAGCTGTTATTGAGCACAAAGAATGTTCTTTAGAGTTGTTACATTTTCTGAAGCACAAATGCAACCATTGACAACATTGCACAACCAAAACTGTTCCATTTTTTTAGTGGGTACATCGGTTTTCTGCGGTACATTTCCCCAGCTCTCTCAAAGAACGTTTTTCATGCTGAAAGCCTGGATGCCCATTTCTCCCTCCACCCCACTTTTTCCATTTTTCATCGCCTGAGGACCATTAAATGCATTCCCTGCAACCTGTTCCACAAACCTGTCTCGTTCCATAGGTAAAGAGTGGTGGCAGTGAACGAAAGCAGACATTTTACATTTAAACAAACCATTTAGAATAGTTATCGTTTAGAGACTTAAGGTGGGGTTGTAAGCTAATCATAATTATAACTAAAACTGGCCAAGCATATTTGACCTCTGACATTTAAACATTTAAGAGCCAGCTCCTCCCTGCTACCACCACAGTTTGATTGCAATGAACTAACTTTTAACCAATTAATTACTTTAAGCAGAGAGCACTTGGATTGTTGGCTGATAATCTTTATGTGATATGGGCTGCCTCATATAATTCTACCTAAATGAACCATTCAGTGCTTCACCATGCAAACAGTTTCCTTGGTTCTTCAATATTTTGTCTGAACTAGCTGAGGTGCTAGCAGTGACGGCTGACGACCCAGTAAGATAATAATCTCTGGCAACGTGCACAGTAATCATTAAAATCACTCCTGTGTTGTGCATCAAATGCCATGAGATCGTCATGCCATCATTAGCTAGCCATTCCAAACTATAGGGCGGGGATCTCAAACTATTTCTTGAAGGCTACTGCACCTAAATTATCTGCTGATTTGAATGAAAATCCCAATGACCAGTAAAAACTGCAACCCTCCAGGTGTGGAGTTTGGGACCAGAGGGTGGCTGTATTGTAAATGTTCTGACGCGGAGGATGACTATTCTGTTGAAACAGTCCGAAAAAAAAACTGAATGATTTTTGGTTACTTCACTATCTATCCTCATAGGGGATTCAGACAGTCATGCATAAATTCTGTGTTTATTGATTCTTGCCTTCTCACTTCTTATCCATGGGATGTCACTATTGAATTTTCTGTGGCCATTCAGAAATCAGATTTGTGTGTCCACTGTTGACCTTTAGAAGTCCTGCGGTTCCCTTGGCTGCCGTAAGCGGCAGCAAAGACAAAATTTAAACCACTTTATATGCAATGCCTACACTGGCCAGATGCCTATCAGTCAGCGGGAATCCCTTTCAAGGCCACATTGATCCAGTTTCATTAGTATTCATGGATTTTAGTATAAACTTTATTCAGCTGGCAGGAAATGCAATTTCCGCATTGAAAGGATCCGAAGGGGACTATTAATGTACATTAACATGGCCTTTGATATATCTATGCTTAATAAAGCGTAAATATTGGTGCTCAATAGATTTTCATTGAGAATCTGGAAAAGTGGAAAATTTTTTTCAGAGCAGAGGCCGGTTTTCTGTGTAACACGGCCCCTCAGGTTCCATTTCCTGATTCGGCCAATTTAAGATAAATCCAGTTTTTAAATGATGATACATATTTATTTTGGCCTCAGCACCAATCAGTGTGCAAATGAAGTACCACAGCCGTGCAGTGACATCACTCGATGGAGAGCGCAACGCAGCTTCATGTTTATAAATGAGATTTTTTTGTGCGTGAAATGTCTGAAGATGGACATAGATATTCCCTCGATATTCTCTATTCTTATGAAGTGCCGGAAAAAAAATTACTTGAAATTGCAGTTTCAAATTGATTCTATTTTTATTATTATTATCATCTTCTTAACACAACCTAGATGTTTTGCATCATCATTTTTCGGTTTCTCTTCTTTTCACACTTTTAAACAAAACAGCGTATTTGATAACACGGTTGTAGTGCACAGAAGCACAGCTGTTGTTGTGCCGCAAAACCGCTTATAACACTTACTATCTATTAAGATTTAAACATTCAGTTCCATTACACTTAATGTTCCATCTGAATGAAAGTATGTAGGTTTTGTTCATCAGTATTGCTTTAAGCATTGTATATCTTCACTTTATTTGTTTGTTTATTATTTATTTATTTTTGTTTCCTTCGCCCATCGTCATTTTTGATGAAGCCACATTTGGCAGAATACACTGCAAAACAAATAGGATATATTACTTATATTCATTGAGTTAAGAACGGTTACATATGCTTTATGAAGAAATGATGTTAATATTTACCAAGGTAAACTGTTTGAAGTTCTGAGCAACACTCCATTTAACTGTGGCCATACCTATTTATGCTTTGTTGGTGTTTATGCACCCGTATTTTTGGTACATTTTTTGCTGAAGGAAAAATATGAACATATCTGTAGTCAACCAACCCTTGTGCTGTAAGCTGTACTGCCAGAAATATGCATCACCTGAAACAAATCTAAACTGAAAAGATTTAAACACAAAGCTCAGTGAAGACATCTTGCCTGCACTGTTTTTGTTTGCATTTTCTTTGATACTAAACATTTCTACTTTTGAAACCACTCATCTTGATATTTCAGCTCTCCCGCACATTAAACCATCATTTATCAAGCTGCGAATATTAACTGTACTTACCGAATTTTATCAGTACTTTGATGCAATCCCAAAGGAATGCTCCCTGAAAGCTGCTTAAATGTCAAAGATAATTATGTATCTGTTATGTTTTCTCTGCTTTGTTTCTTGCCAAGGATAACTCCAGCTTATTGTGAATATTTTTGCTGCTGGAGAATTATTTTAAAATTGTGTGGGTCCCTTTCCTTATACTGACAAAACCAGGGGGCGAAAGAGACCGTTTCAGTGAGTTTCAGATGCTTTAGTCATGAGTGTTTGCTGAAAGTTGGAATTCGATGGTGAGACAGAAGGATTTTCCCCCAGTCATGGCTGTTGCCTGGACCAAAAAGCTTTGGCACATTTAAAATCATTCAGTTTATGGAGGGGTTTCGGTCTGAAATGCTGCGTGCTAAAATAAAACTTGATTTCTCGGGAAGCTGCTCTGAGAATGCGGCAGACCAAAGTCTAAGGGCCATATTTTCACAGTCTAAGCACATGGTCTGAAGCGCTTGGCCCAAGTGCATTTCGGATGTGTCCAAATCCATTTCTGCTGGATTAATGGCGGGTACTTAATCTCTAAATTAATCACAGCAGTGTTTCGCCCTAATGTGCAGTCACACCGCATTTTCCGATGCTTTATGGGATAGTTCGGTGGCCGAGTCGCTTCCGGTCTTGCAAAGCTGCGGAAAGTTACTTTAATGTGCGCGGTTATGGATACTTGGCCATACGATGCCGAGCATAGAGGCCTTATTAAGAAGCTTTCAGCTGGGGAACGGTCATTTTCTCGAAGTTTCGAGAAGGGCCTTCCATGGTGATATTCAGGCGATTGATATGATTTCTAGTATAATTTTTGGAGTTGCCGTCAACAATCACAGATGATGTAGATCAGTGCTTCTCAAACCTTTCCTGGAGCACCACCTCTCCTGCATGTTTTAGATCTGTCCCCACTGGCGAAGATGATTCTAATGATTCGCTCATTATCGTGCATCTTCACGGGTAACAAGCCGATCATTTGTTTCACCTGTGCTGGAGGGCTGGGCTCTAAATCATGCAGGAGTGGTACTCCAGCAGAGGTTTGAAAATCGCTGATGTCAATGATAAGATTGCTATCGTTCAATGTTATTGTGTGCATGAAATCGAACTTGGTACTATCAAGCTGCGAACTGGAAGTGCGGAAGTCTCAGGAATTTCGGCAAAAAGGCAGATCCGGCTATTTTATTATTTTTTTGTATTGGGGATAGCTCAAATTGCTATTATAAGAGTGAATTTGCCAAAAAGCAGGAAAAACACTCCTTTGCAGGGGAAACAGGTCTGCTCTCGTGCAAAGTGCACACAAGCAAACCTCTGCTGATATTAAGGAAACCAGATCACTGTACTGTCCAAAAATTTTGTGAAAAATGTATTTAATTAAATATTGGTCAGAACTCTTTGAATTACTGTGAGGATGGGAAAAAAAAATCATTGTACACAGTGAATCCCGGAGTTACATTCAAATGTGTGAGTACAAGCAAATGAAATGAAAAAAGTTTTAATTCAGGGTCGCGGGTGAGAATAAATAAATAATTATGAGCGGGTGAGGCCTGACCGAGAGAAATTAAGCTGAGTGAGAAAAAAACTGCCTGGGAGAAAGAAACAAAAATAATGTTATTTTGATTACACCACCGTAATGACTTGAATAATAACCAGCAGGAGTGAAAAGAACCTGCTTCTGCTTTATCGACAGTGAAGCTGGGAATGAAATGGATAAACTTGTATGACGTAAGAAAAATAATAACTGCTGGTGAAGACCAGATTGTTGGCATCTCATCCTTGAAGGTGAAGTCAGATTTATGGAGGAAATTTGCATTAATTATAGATGGTGACCACAATTTCATCCATCACTTTAATGCTTAAAACTTCTGCCTTTTTAGATTGCCTCATCAGTTGGCCGAACTGTAAATTATTATAAGCACATTTAAAACAAAATGCAGAGTTGTGTATTTGATAACAGAAGCGAGACAGAGGGGTTGCAGGTATTATCTCGTGGTTGAGGTCAGATTCAAAATGGATCTTGAGATTATGAGCGGGTAACTAGTCATTCTATGTTGAACTCTTACCTGACTAATCCAAATATCTGAAGCATTTCAAACATTCTTTCTATACCAAGCAATCAAATAGACACAAGGTCAAATACGATTGATCAGAGACTAAGAATCTGTGTGATTATCGTAAAAACTATTTATTATTTGCCATTCGCACTCATTTCTTCAAGCATTTCATTGTTTTGCTGTCACTTCGACTATATGACCATGCGAATGCATTAACTAACTTGCTAATTTGTGTTTCCTTTGTTGCTCAGTATATTACAGTTGTAATTTCAATTGAACGGAAATACATGCCGTTTTGGGCATGTCATGCCATGTCTTCAATGTTCTCCCTGACCCTAACCCTTCCAGTGACGGATCACCTCCAGGACTGCTGCAATGAGAGAGTTCGCCAGTATAAAGGAGTCATGGTTTAAACCAGAATACCTAAATGTGTAATCTTGTACGTTGAATCCGATATCACCTGGATGCTGATAGTTCACGATTTAAATGCATCAAAACATTCAGTAATTGGGCACATAGTTACACTGGCATGCAATCAATCGCACTCACCATTATAACATTTTTTTTAAATATCTTGATTTACGCAACAATAACCTTTGAATTTGAATCTTTTTTTAAGCATTTAGATGTCTGTGCACTGTTGCTGTGTGTGTAAAAAACAGACTGTTTACACATTGTGCTGTCACCTACAAAGGCACATAGCACTATCTTAATGATGCGCCGTCAGGGGTGTAATTTTAACTGGCAGTTGGGGGGGACGGAGACACAGCCTTTATCACAATTAGTCCTGGCCAGTTCTCAATCATTTTCCTTCATCAACGCGTTTTCCAATTATCGTAATTGGCAACTGAAGACACGGTTCCTCTCCATATGCGATTGAACTCTACTCTTTAGGCCTAAGTATTAATGCAACCCTGAACTTTTTGCAGTCCATAATGAACAGGTGCTGCTTGTTCTCTCCGATTAAGTAAGACGGCAATCTGTCATCAGGATGCGTATTTGCTGTGCTTAAATCAACGTTATTCAAAATTGCTTACCTGTCAACTTACAGGCAAGCAGTAAATTAATTTTCTGAACTTAATTTACCCGACCATATCATCGCTGGATGCTGTTAGATCGCATATGGAGAGGAACCATGTCTTCAGTTGCCAATTACGATAATTGGAAAACGCGTCGATGAAGGATAATGATTGAGAACTGGCCTGGACTAATTGTCAGAAAGGCCGTGTTTCCGTCCCCCCCAACTCCCGTTAAAATTACGCCCCTGTGCGCCGTGAATATAGCAGGTGAAAGCTGACCATTGACTTCAGACCAGTTTTTTGTTGGTCAGTCACGCAGTCGCTTTTGCTCTATGCACCTGACCGCACCTCGTTCTAAGACCAACACACCCATGGGCGCTCATTTTGACATCCTGAACACTGGAGCGGAAAAAAGATAACTGCAGCGATCATTAGCTAGTAATAACACTTGTGTCAGCTGGCCTGCTCTCGGTGTAATATAGAGCCCTAAGTCATTGTACAAAAAACATTTTTTAAAACTAAATTTTATGATCTTTTTGACAAAATTCAAGATAATAAATGATATTAAAAGGCAGTTTGAGAAAATATAAGGTGGAAATTTAAACTAAACCTGCTGAGATCCTTTTTTTTGTGCGCTAAAAGCCAAGCTAATTGCTGTCTTCTCGCAGACTAAAGTTGTTTGCATGGGATTTGGGAGTTTATTCTGCTCTATAACTAAATGAGATGCTTTGTGTTGCTTTGCCCATCACAGTGACACCCTGGTAGTATAATTGATGTTTATCTTGTCAGTAAATGAGCTTGATTGGTTCTCAAAATGTCATATCTGTCATAAGGAACTTACATTTGTTAACGGGAGCATTCAGTTACAGTGAAAATAAAAGCAGCCAACACATTCCAGTAAAAAATGACTTTTTCAAATGTATTATCATTGCTTATTTTATTATATACACATCAAAAATATGTCAAGTTATAAACATTCTCTTGTGGTCTATTGCTGAAGGTTCACTGCTGTGCTGCTGAAATTGTATATAAAGTGGGAGACTGCTTAGTATTATCTATTCATATCAAATTACGGTGTTTTTGATATTACTGTATACTGATGCAGAGGGTGTGATGGAATTTCCTGTAAAATTTGCCACCGTTTTGCTTTGTGGTGAGATGCAGAGCAGACTTGGCTGTGAACTAAATCATCTGTTTGGTAAAATCCAGGTATTAAGTGAAGGATTGTATCAGCGACACCATGATGTAGGTCAGATTGATTTGTGTACCACAGTTGGTTCAACAGCCCGATGGAAAGTGTGTCTGTGTGGCTGTCTGAGGGCCTAAGTGTGGCTGTGTGAGTGAGAGGGAATGTTAGGGAGGCGGTGAGTTAGTTTGTCAGAAGGGCTGCCACGTGATTCGGAACAGACGGCTGCACAATCACCCTCCATTTGTCTATATCTCTGGCTGCAATCCGGAAAATTCCTCTCGGTAGCGCATCATTTCAGGACCTGCTCAGCTCTCGACAAACTCGCATTGCGTCACAGCCGGACAGTCCTCTGAGTCGTGCCTGATTTAGAACCTCCGCAGCTCCTCTGAATCATGACTAGTTTCAGCATCTTTACAATTTGTGTGCATGTTTGTGCGTGTGTGTGCATGTGAGCACATACGTTCATGTATGTACAAGTGTGTGTCGTGCATGTTTGTGTGTTTGTGTGTGTGTGTGTGTGTGTGTGTGTGTGTAAATTTGAGTGTGCTTGTGTATACATGCATGTGTGTATGTGTGTGTGTGCATGTGTGCATGTTAATTTGAGCATGCATGTATGTGTGTGTGTGCGTGTGTGTGGGCATGCGTCTGTGTGTGTGTGTGTGTGTGTGTATGTACATGTGTGTGCCATGTGCGTGTACACGATTGCGCGCGTGTGTTTGTGTGTGTGTATGCATGTGTGTGTGCATGTGAATTTGCGCGTGTATGTATGCATGTTTGTGTGGTGTTTAGCAATTATGTCATTTCAGGACTAGGAAAGCTCCCTGCAGTACTGCCTGGTTTCAGAGTCAGGACAGGGCCTGTCAGTAGTGCTCTGGTTTACTGCAGACCCCTTCTCTGGAGCTGTGGCAGGAGAGAGCTTCCCTCAGCACAGCTCTCATGCACACTTCACCATCAGCTGCACACTATCAAACAATCATCAGCTTTATAGCGGCAAAAATACACAAGAATATCCAATAAGCTCAAAATGCAGTGCAGAAAATCCAGATATAGCAAAGCTATCATTTATCATGTAGCTGTACTCACTGAGCATTTCTCTCCCTATAGACCTCCTGTGTCCTCGCTGTCATTCCTGTCCGCACCAGTGGGGAGCCATTCGCACTGGAGTTTAAATGTAGCTCATTTGGCGTTTGTGAGACCCTATAAGGCCAGCTCAGACATAGCACTGCTCGCAGTTTCTCAAATGTTACGCTTTTGAGTGGTGTCACACACACCTACACACACACTCGCATATATACAGGAACATATGCAGACACATGCAAACCCACACAAACACATCAAACACATACATGCTCACACACGTGCACTATGCCACATGCACACATACTCACTCTCCAAAACACACACACAGACATGCACACGCGCACACACGCACGCGCACACACACACCCAAATGATTCCTCCAGCCTGGAGCATCACATTTTGTATTACAGTGACCCTGCTGCATCTTTTTATCTCGACTCTGGACTCTCAAACTTCCTGTCAGCAGTATTTGTGCACAGTAATGGCTGGACAGAGGACTGGAAAGTGCTGCTGTATAAATGATCGGGGCATTGAAGAGCTCTGGCTCCAGCCCGCACATTTATTTTTTAAGGAGATTCAGCAGTTGGAGGGAAATATCCTTTGAGCTTGAATTTCAGGCGTAGTGAAGATTCATTCAATCACCACACTTTATTCAGGTCCTTTGATACAGCATGCATGTTGACGAACGTTCTGACCAAAAACTCGATATCAGTTTGAAATGAATAAATAATAAAAGTCTCTTGCACACTTGAGTAAGAGGTGTTAATGACTGGTGCGTAGGTGCAGGGTAAAGTGTATCCAGAATGTGCAGTACCTGCGGAATTAGTTGAGCAGGTGAAGGGTTGTGTCTTGGACTGGGCACTTCAATTTCAAATATCGAGTAAATAAAAACCATAGATCCTTGATTTTTGTTTTGAGAGTGCATTTCTAAATGATCTACGAAAGATTCAAGAGGCTGCAACAGACAGAGGTTAAAAAAGAATATATTTTCCCTTCATTAGCAGGTCTGAACTTACTTAGTCAACGGGCTAACACTGATCTATTAACGGAAGATATTTTCTAGAAATTAAATTACGTAACGATCATTATTATTTCCATTAGATTTTTTAAATTTGACTTGACTGTTTCACTGAGGTGAAATGGCATGTTATTAAAGGTTTCATACAATCGTTGTAATTTAGAGGAAAAATCAATTTGGTTTGGTTCTTTTTCAGAACTTTCCACTCAGTGGATTTTAAAGTCAAACTGTGTTTTGGAATAGAGCAATACAGGCTCTGAAGAACAAACTTACTTACATTACTCTTCTCCTGTAAGGAGGAACACCATGTTACATATCTTTTGTAAAATGGACAAAGAGCTCAGATCTCAGTTACACAGAGCGATGGATAGCACGGTGCCTTTACTGATGAAAGGTTATTCAACAGCAAGGTGAAGGTAATTGAAATGAGACACTCAAGAAAAAAACCTTCTCCCGTGCTATCGTTTCCCCCGCAGCGTCACAGGTGACTCATGGGCTAGTCTCGCTGTCGGTGCTAATTATTCTCGCTGGAGGGACCAGAATGTTTTTTTACAAACAGTGATGTCTACGTTGTGTTAGATTTTTGTCTTTTTTCACTTTGTTCATGTTTTAAATGCACTGACCAAAACTTTCAATTCAACACTCGGGTTTATTGCAACATGTCATTCTCTCATGATAAATTTAACAATACATAAAAAATATTAAGATTCAAATCAAAAACACAGTTTTAACGTCAGGAATGAAGAACTGATTTTTCCTGGTTTCCAATTCATTGCATCAGTTGAAGGCGCAATTCTGGATCACCGAAGTCAGTATCTTGTATGGCCTCCTCTGGCGTCACACACAGCCTGGATTCTGCGATGCATGGAGTCAATCAAATGCCGAATTTCAGCCTGTGTGATGCGGTCCCATTCCTCCTGGAGTGCTTGAAGCAACTGTTGGACTGTGGCTGGTTCTGGATCACGCCTTCTCACCCGGCGATCCAGAATATCCCATAGATGTTCTATAGGGTTTGAATCTGGGGAATACGCAGGCCAATCAAGACACTGAACATTATTGTGCCTCAGGTAGTCCTGACAGACTCTGGCGACATGTGGTCTTGCGTTATCCTGTTGCAGCGTTAGGCGATAGCGATGGACAAGTGGAACTGATACAGGGGTAAGATGTCGTCACGGTAACGGGCTGCACTGAGGTTTCCATCGATGAAAATGAGGTCTGTCTTGTGTCTACTGCTTATTCCAGCCCAAACCATCACACTGGGTCCACCCCAGCGATCACGCTGCAGGATCGTCAGTATAACGTTCCCGTCCCCTTGCCATACACGCAGTGTTCCGTCAGACACACTCAACTTGAGCCTCGATTCATCGGAGAAGAGCTCCTTGTGAGAGCATTCCAGCCCAAATGTGCCCTTGACCATCGCAGACGGACGCGGCAACGTGCAGGAGTCAACACCAAACCACGGCGGGGACGTCCGTTGTGCAAGTCCGCTTCACGCAGGCGGTTGCGTACGGTTTGGTTGCTAATCCAGTTCTGGTGATGACCTCTGGTCTGAGCAGCAGTGACTCTAGCTGGCAGGAAGCGATTGCGCAGGTGCTGGGGCGAATATGGCGATCCTGCTGAGGGGTGGTGACACGTGGTCTGGGGGCACGTGGTCGATCGCCGGTGCTTCCTGTTTTATTATACCGGCTCCAGAGATGTGATATGGTTGACACTTGAACGCCCAGGTTCCTTGCAACCCGTCTTTGCAACATTCTACCAGTGAGCATACCAACGGCTCGCTCTCGCTGATTTTGACCTAGGCGCGGCATGGCCACACGTTGACCCAAGATAATGCAAAGGAATATTTAAGTTGCCCATTGCTACAGCTATTTATTGACCAAATTCTCGAAGGATTGGTCAATGAGTTCTACTCAACCTGACGGGATAGGCAAAATTCTAAACAATGTCCAATCAAGCGGAACAAGCTGCCCACACGACAAAATCAAAACAATTTTCTGAGCTTTTAAGTTGTAGTTGATGTATCATGGCTCAAAACCAATATCCCATTTTATGTACACCAAATATTTCACAATTGTATGTGTTGCGTTGGAAGTTTTGGTCAGTATGCATGATCTATGTCATGCAATTTACAGCTGGGTGCAATTTAGACGTACTTCCTAATTCAGGGAATACAGCTGTGACCAACTCTGTGTTCCCTCTGCAATACGAGTGAATGAGTGCTGTACGACATGGTAACTGTGAACTGCTTTTTACTGTGGCCATCATCATTTTAGATTGTGCCCTTAAAATTCAGAGATTGTTTTCACTGAAGTGTGTAAACCGATGAAAATGTACAACGACAATTTAAAATAATAACTAGCCTAGTTTCCTGCCTTCCATTAATGACATTGCACCGTTTATAATTGGCTGTCTAAATTTAAAATCCTTTTTATCTGAACAGTGTGTTTTTTGGGCTTTATTCTGTGTTGGACAAGTTTTGAGCATCGCAGCCTTGAAAATTGATCAGGACACCTGTCAGAATCACGGTGTTGGCAAAGGACAGAGTCAGTGTCATTACCTGAAACATACAAACTCAATGAGGGACCAGGAGTGTTAAGCCGTGGGACACACAATGTAAAGGGTCCTTACCAAGCTGGTGTAGAACAGTCGCCAAGGCAGTAGTTAAAAATAAGCCGAGCTTAAATTTAAGGCAATGACTGTCTTGCTGAAAAGTCTAGGAAAAGTAAAACTCAAATTGCATTAAAGGAAATGTAAAATATGGAAATTATAGTCCTCCTTCCGCTCTTCATCTTTTATTTTATTTCTGGTGATGATTGAGAAGAGCATTTCCTCATTGCTTTCATTTGCTGGGAGAGAGTCTCAGGTGGGGAGTCGAGCCTCAGGAAATGAATGGGAGTTGATACGTCTCCATGCCTGTCATCAGGGGAACTGCTCTTCAATTATATTTTATCAAGTGAACATTTACTGAATTCCTCATACAATCTTCAGACTTGTATATCAAACTTTCAGCTGGAGATCTTCAGAGCCGAACATTAATCAGGAAATATTTGCGCATTTTTTTTGGCGGGTTTGGCGCTAAAGGTCCTGGCCGATAGGTATGCCAGGCATGAAGGAGATGGGAGAGGGCGACACTCACTCTGGGCTGCTCATATACCTTCGCAGTCTGTCCTCCATTTTACTGTCACCCGTCTTGCTCTTGTATTTTGGTCGCGCACTCCTTCTCCAGGAGTTTTTTGGGAATTAGAGCAGAGTCGGAGAGTAAATGTGATTCTTTTTGATGTAGAGCTCATTCAGGAAGCCGGCGAAAGGTTAATTGACTGCATAATCAGCTTAGCACAACTGAACTGGAACGGGGGGACTGCGGGGAGCTGAAGGTTGCTCGTGGGGGGTGAGGTTGGGGTGAAATGATAGAGGCAGCGCAATTTCATATTCACTGGAATGGGTTTGGTATTGGGAGTGTGTGGGTGTGTGTGTGTGTGTGTGTGTGTTGAAACAGGGTTGATTTAATGCTGTGAAAAGGTCACCAAAAGATCCTGTTCGGTGAGTTCACGACTGACAGAAGAGCTAACTCTCACCAGCAGTGCTTTCAAAGCAGGCCCACGCTGGGTGCTGAGACAAATGTGAGCTAATGAGAGAGAGGGGAGGGGGGAGAGATCGGGGGGAGGCCCAGGAGCAGCTGGAGACCGGGTTTCAGGCTTCCTCAGCAGCTTGGTGCTTTGCACAGTCTCTAAAGCAGCGTTCAGCATTTCCCAGCTCTCCTCCAGCTCCCGCACAGTTTAGAGTTCCCCGATAGAGAGATATGTGACGTCAATGTTCCGGAAAATCTGGTCATGGAGCCATTTTGTTTCCATCGCATTATGGGATGCTGTCTCAAAATGAATTAGTTTTTTTTCCCTCTCATATCAGACCTTTTTTTCCCCTCTTCTGTTGAAATCAATGCTCGCTGGTTTATTGCTTTCCCCTCGCAAAATGAATACGTTTCCTCTCCGAGGAGAGGTCGAGAACATACAGCGATTTCCATTGAGTGCAGTGGCTTGGCTTCATGCAGAGGAAACAAAATGGGATCCTATTCCTGAGTTGTCACGACTCTCACCAGCTAGGGACTCTAGCACAGTTCATATAATCCCAAATTCCATGGCATCCATCCACATTACACAGCCCCATTAAATGTTCAGCTGTGAAAGTGGAGTATTGACCATTTTCTGGAGTGAATCTAGTATATCTGTCCATATGTTGCACCAGTGTTGATGCTGCAGACTGGGTGGGAAGGCTGCAGTAAAGGTCATTGGTTCGGGGCGGTGACTGCCTGTTCAGCACAGTGTTTCCCAAACCCAGCACACATCTGATGCACTCGCTGTAATGCAGATACCAGTTACATAACTGCACCAGTATACACGTGAGCACAGGAACAGCATTCCGGAGCTTTCCAGGGCAAAATTTAATTCAGTTCTCTTTAAAGGCCAGCATTGCTTTGCATTTAATAAAAACATGCCAAGTGTCCCTCAATGCAGCAATTTATTACTCCAGTGCTTTGATCACTGCAGCGATATTGGGAGTTATGAGCTGTGTAAATAACTGAGACGATTTTGAACAAGGTCACAGTAACGCAGCTCTGAAACATGTCCTTCAGTGAGGACTTCACAATGCCTTGTTTTCCGCCCTGAAAGGAATGTGCGACGATATCTGTCCTGTTGTATGCCTTAAGCCGCTTTCACTCTGGACACGAAACAAATTTTTCGCACGACAGATTACGTTCAAAGTCAATGCAAAGATGCGATTCGCGTCTTTGCATTGACTTTGAATGTAATCTGTCGTGCGAAAAATTCGTTGCGCGTCCGGTGTGAAAGCAGCTTTACAGTGTGACACCTTAGAGAGCAGCCCAGTCGCAGGGTACTGACACACTGCCAGAATAGTTTTACTGACGGTGCCACGGAGCCAATACACTATGTAATTACATCTTGTTGCATTATTTATCATTTACCACAATTTATGGCTCGTTTAGCTGTTATCTTTATAACTGTAGCTTTACACTCAATCCTCCCGACTCTGGCTTCTGACTTGAAACCCAAGATAAACCACAAATGTTATCTCCTACTCTCTCCGCAAAGCAATCTCTTTTGTATAATTATAAGCATTTCATGGCTAAGTGCATTGGTTTTTTAAAATGGGAAATACAAAACTGTTCTCCCAAACCTTGGTTAAGAGTAGACTGTCAGCCCTTAAATCCTAATCTCTCACTTAAGTTTTCCCTTAAGAAGGTTCACAGAGAGAAAGAAAGATTTTGTTCATATTTTAGGACAAAATCACTCACATATTCTTAATCTGCTGGGTGCAGCCCCTCTCTGATGCAACATCACGCTCATATTGAGAGAAATATTCAAACCCAGGACGCCATGTTTTTATGGCCACAGCATTACGTCAAATGGAAATATCTAGATTTTTACATCATTTTATTCACATTTCCCTGTAATTCAGCAGGACATATATGGGATCGTTGAAGACCTTGGGATCTCCACCAGAATTTAAAACAGGCCGAATGTTTTGCAGGTCTGAATACTGCAGCTGCATTTGATGGAGACATATATGCATCTGAAGACTTTATTGGGTTAATAGGTTTTTTACACCTGTCTAGTGATGCCTGATCGATATATGAGTTGCAGGTGTTGTATATTTCTCCACATGACCATGTATCGCCCTAAAGGATACACTGTATTTAGATTAATTAATTAATTTTAAGATTGAATCACAAATGAATAAGAAATATATGACCTCATTTTATATTTTACAGGTTTTGTATTATTTTCCCATGATGAAAAGTAAATATTTTGAAACAAAAGTGGAAATTATGGTGCATTTTAAGCTCTACAATTTGGCAGATTTTTAGGAATGACAAAATATTATTTTTTTTCCCCCCATGAGACTGTCTCCAGTCAGCTTTTCATACACCGAGGCTCATAATTCATCAGAAAGCTCTGACTGCTGCATTGTGGGAGTTCAATTGATTTATTGTTCTATGATAAAATGCGCTCACAAATGGCACAAACTGTTTCTCATCGCCTGCTTTGAGATATTGTTTGTTCCCTCTCAGTGTCTGAGGCAAGGCTGTTTTGCATGGCTTCAATACTCTCACCGAGTCAGGCCAGTTTAAACTGTTCTGCACTTATTGGAACCGTTCACAATGCAGAGAATCTTCTGTTATCGCTAAGGGCAATGACACATTGATTCACTGAAGATCTCAATTTGATGTAATACTGTGGATGAGGCGCTGGCTCAGTTTGAATTATTGAACCGGGAAAGGACTTGTATTCTGTAGCTCCGATGAATGTAGAGGCGACTGGACATAATTGAATAAGTACTGACTGCCCACTCCTCACCCCAGTGAATCGACACTGGTCTCTTGCTAGAATAGAATCGACAGGCTTTTGAGTCCACATAACTGCACGCTGCTGCAGTACCCTTGCGACAAGGATAATTACAGTTCAGCAATTTGGAATCATTCCAAAATATGCTTCTGACCATGGGAAATATGGTATATTTTTCTTTGATCCTCTGTTTTCTTGGTTGTTGTTTTTTTTTTTTTTTTACAATTCTTACCCATTCACTATTTACTGAAATGTTTCTGACACCAAAATGGAAGATTACAGTTTAAATCTCTTAGTGGTAATTGAGTGGGATAATTGTTGCAAAGCAGATTGCGCATTATGCATTCGATTGATAACTCGGCGCCAGTCATTTTTTTTGCATGATATGGATTTGCTTTCAAATGCTGAAGCTTCAGCCCGAGAGCAAAGCTTTTGGGTTCCTTTCTAGCGCAGCGCTGTTCTGAAGCGTTTCTGATAACAGATTCTGTTTGGCCACAATTTCAACCACTCAATATGATATTCGCCTGCTGTCTCAATGAAAGAGTCTCCCTGCGTCATTTTTCTATTGCCATTTTGATTTATGGAGAAAACTGTGTGAGTGTTTGCGCGTGTGTGTGTGTGTGTGTGTGTGTGTAAGTGTGTAGTCAAGGCTGAGCTGAGGAGGCACATACAGAATATGCAATGAATACGACTGCAAGGCTTCACTGTTATTTTTTCACTGTGCAGTTCGAGACCACTCAGCAGTCAGTTCTAGGACTTTCAGTCCAGTGGGATTTCGAGCACTCTCTTCATGACTCGAGATTCTCAAACCTGGGGACTGATGCTTATGTTTATGTATAGAAGAGCCTCCAGCATCGAGGCCCTACCGTAATAACACAGAGGGGGGCTCAGAGGAGCTCTTGCTATAGCCTGCGCAAAATACTGCATCGTGTCTTTAACTCTCCCCACCTGGCCTGCGTGACGTCTCCATGATACCTCATGAGAAGGCTTGGAACTTGGGCCTTCTTTTTACGTGTATTTATAAAAAGCTTTGCCTATTATATTACACATTATCCTAATTAGCGCTCATGAATATAGAGGACATGTTGGGTGAAAAAAAATCTCTCTTGATCTTGTTGATCTCTTGAAAGAGATCAACAAGAAATATCATGCCAAGAGTTTTCAAAACTGGTCAAAATATATGATATATAAACTAGACGGCGTCTTGTGCTGCGAGCAGCTGAACTATGCCGAATAGCCCACGCTTCCATGTTTTGGTATCAGTGGAAAGAGTAGATTTTCTCCTTTCTTTTGATGTATAACACAAAGTAATTCAGTGTAGTGATAACCTGTCTCTCCACTCATATGTGACCCTGATTTTGGCTGCGCCATCAGGACAGAATTAAAGCAGTTCTCTTCTGAATTTTCACAGACGAGTTATGGTCAAAACACAGACATGGCATTTAATCCGAATGGCAGAGGCCATAATGACTGGTAATGTCAGGTGTGTCCTCCCTTCTGTCTCCTGCAGATTACTGTGATGAGCCCCTGGTGGCCCCTTTGCCTCAGTCCTCCTTCCAAAGCTCGTCGAAATTCTCACAGAGCCACACCCCATACCTCGCCAAGCTCAACAACAGAGATGGTGAGTAAACCATATCATTAGCTCTCTGTGTTCAAGATCTTGGCTCACGTGGGCCATGAGTGAGTGTTTCAATGTGGTTGAAGCTTGAACGCAAGTTTTCAATTCAAGGGGATCCTCTTGGTACATCTTCTCTCAGCATACAAGCAAGATCAAACTGCTCTGCGCAGGTTTGTGGGAATTCATTGCAGATTAATGGCTCAATCCCATCAATCTAATTGACATGCCACTTTGTCTGTTAATGCGAGAGACAAATCACATTTTCTGCCCAAGGGAAGCACCCTTAATTCACCGCACAAAAATGAAAAGAGGAAAGAATGATGCTATCCGCACTGCAGAATACACATTAGCATTTGTCTTTTTCAGACAGCATCTTTTTTATTGCGCAATATTTTATTATATGACATTATTTTGCTTTTTTTTTTATCACAATGCTGCCACGGGAAGAACTCTTCACTCCTTTACTGACAGAGTGAAGCATTTCTTCAGCAACCCGTTGCTGAGATGAATAAACCATCATCCGTTTATGCTTAAATGGGGCTCTAACATTGTAGCATACAGTGCTGATTTAGATTAAAATCAGGACTGACGGGTTTCCTTTTTGAACCAAGTCTAAATTTCTGGATTAGGTTAAAGTTTTGTTTTCCACTTTGATTCGTGATGAAACGACTGTTTGGTGAAGAAATCATTTAACTTTCCAAAGGGTTCTTTTTATATTTTTACTTTTTTGTTGTTCTAAAATAAGTTGCTCTGAAAGAGTAATGGGACCCAATGGGGATGTCAGACACACAACAAAATGAAAGTGCTGAGCCACGAAGCTGTTTACTGACAGCAGTGTAGGAGTGCAATGCTGTGAAATCACGCAAAACAAACAAAAATTCAATTATAAAACAGATATAAGTATAATAACAATTATTTAAACAAAATAAAATATTTCCTGGTGACACACGACGGTCTTGCTATCATGCTGGTTGCAGCTCCTCTAACAGCAGCTAACTTTTCTCAACTCTCTTCCCTCAGAGCTGAAAATGAAATATTGACCTATAGTAAGTGGTGGGTGAAAGAAACATGTAAATGTGAGCCCTATATTGCATAATGGGTTGTGTTTTTAACAATCCGAATGATCGTTCATGGCGTAATACACACTGATTATAAAGGTCATACTAGGGCCATGACTTTCGGTTGCTTTGCTGCTTCAAAGGTAGCGAGCAAAGATGCGTACAAGTCATAAATAAACTGCAATCTCAGCTTCAAAGAACTCGGCTCAAAGAGTACTGTATTTTCAAATTCTGCCGATACATATAATCAGCTGAAAAAACGGAATGCAGCTGGGGACAGCTCAGTGAACATGAAAATGTACTTATACATTTTCATGCACAATGTCTGGTGGAATATGAACAAATATGGACAAAAAAAAATCTGTTGAACATCTACAGACAAAGTGCAATAGTTGAATATCAACTAATAATTGGAAATGTTAGAAACTATATTGGATATTCAGCAACTATCTGTTGCTGAATATCCTAGTACTTGTAAATTGTTACCGAAAAAAGGAGGAAATCTTCTCCGTGGTAACACATTTAAGGGCAGACGTGCAGATATGGGTCAGGCGACACACGATGGAATCATAGAAGTGTCCTTCCGTCATGCGCAGATGTGCCCTGATTTTCTGTCACGCATGTTGCTGTGTCTTCATTGTCGAACATTAATAAACAAGTGTTGTCAGGCAAAAAAAACCTCGGCCGAAAAGCATTTTCCTGCTTTTCATACTGACTCAATTTTACAAGTAGGGCCTCACAAAGAAGGAGTTATACGCACATCACGTATAGGTGCAAGGCTACAAATAAAACGCGTCAATGGGGAAAGTTAAATAAGCCTGCACGCTAACTCCAAGCCACCGAGAAAATATTTTATTTATTAAATTAGGACAACGTTTTGACTCAACTTAGATCTTCATCTGGTCATTATGTTTAAAAAGGGGGACCCACCCATATTTATACATTGTCCATCCCAATAGGCTGACAAAATTATTTATAATAGGTGTGGTTAACCCACCAAAAACACCCAGAAAAGTCAAGGAGAATAAAAATTTAACATACAACATGAAAGAGGCACGTATTTTATAATTAGTCACGACTCTTCGCCATGTGGCGATGGGTGGTATTGCTTAGACCTCGCCCTGATGAGTAAAGCACATCTCGTTTTCTTGAATTAAAATAATAAATTATCAATAGCTATAGCTTTTTGTGGTTATTTTAAAACAATTGTGCAAATGTTTTAACCAGTATGATCAATGAAATTAGAGAAGTATGGAACTTAGTTAAGTTTAATGTAGGTTGATAAAGGCATGAAAAAATGCTAAGGTGTGCCTATTAAAAAGTGACTTTCCGTGTTACCGTTTACTGACGTGCACAACATTTTGACCTTTATTTAGGTGTTCATGGTAAAAAGGGGCATGTGATATTTGTCCTGGCCAAAACAAAAAATGACATGTGCATAACTTGTTTATTTAGAATTAGGTGTTCATGGTATAAAGAGCATGTGATCATTGTCCTGGCCAAAAAGAAAGAAAAAGGACCTGTGAATAAGTTATAGTTGTTTTGAATGGTCGTTTCAATAAAAAAGAGATGTCTATGGTAAGTCATTTTGTACAGTTTTCTATAAAAGATGCCTCTCGTGATGCATGTTTCTATAACGCAGACAATGAAATTTACGTTTCCGTTCGCGCCGTGTGTCTGTGCGCCCTTCTCACCTTTCCCACCCTTGTCCAGTTTGCATGCCTGTTGATATCAATACCTCAGTCCTTAAAAAAATAATACAACAACGTATGAAAATAATTTTGTTTGGTTAAAAATGGGGAGAAATCTTTAATTCATACATAAACGTTAACAAGTAGGACCTCAACCATTTTCAACTAATAGTCCTTTGAAAATCCGTGACCCTCAGTTTAACTTGTCAAGGTCACTCAAGGTCAAAGGTGATGGTGTCAAATAAAAGCCCATATAGGGGTTTCTATGTGCTCATTATGGCAAATGTCTGTCTGTCTGGAACCGTTCTTGAGTCACTGGTGAAAACAAAGTGTCCTGTTTTCACCAGTGACCTTAACCTCGACATTTTATACCAAACCGCTGTGAAGCACACTTTGGTTTTGGTTTGAAGTCAATGTTATGAAATTTGAAGGAAGTTATCGCAAAAAAAAAAAAAATTGCCTCTGTATTAACACTACTATAATGAGGGCAAAAAATTTATTCAAAGAAAGAGGTCATCCAAACAGTCATGCACACACACACTATCACACTCACACAAGCATGCGTGCACACACTCACACTCACACTCACACTCACACGCACACACACACACACACGACTGAAGTCTGGAAGCGTTTTACCACCCCTGTATCACAATGCAGGAGATTCTATCAGCAATGCCAGACAGCTTCTGTCAAAAATTTCTAGTCTGAAAAGTGTTTTCTTTTTTCAACAGTGTTTGCTCTTAAATAAATAAACAATGCTTTGTTGATGGTGCTCAAACAACCTGAATGGCCAAAAACAGTTCTTTTCAGGAATCTGTGAATCTACAGTGCTGTGAAAAAGTCTTGTCCCCTTTACAATTTCTACAATTTTCGCTAATTTGTCTTGCTGAAATGCTTTAGATTATTTGACCAATTTCAATATTAGACAAAGATAGCCTAAGTAAACAGAAAATGCAGTTTTTAAATGACCAGATCATGTAAAAAAAAGCTATCCAGCCTGACCTGACCTAATTTGAAAAAAGATATAGCCCCCTTTGTCACTAAATTAACCAATGCTCAAATTTAAACAAACTTGATTAATAATTGGGTTGAATTTCACTAAAATCATTGAGCCATGATTTCTACCAGCCCTGTCGACTCTAAACATCACTTAAATAGAACCAATCTGGCAATGTGAACTGGGCAAAAAGCAGCACCTGATGCTGCAATATCAAGAAATGCTTGATGATATGAGAAAGTTGTTGACATCTAGCAGTCTGGAGGTTACTCGTCCATATCTAAGGCTGTGGGACTCCAGCGAACCACTGTGAGAGTCATTATCAACAAATGGGAAAAACTTGGAGAAATGGTGAACCTTTTGAGGAGTGGTCAGCCAATCAGAATTCCTTTAAGAGTGCATCATGAACTCATCCAGGAGGTCACATAAGAATCCAGGCTAATATTTTTAAAAGTCCAGGTCAGAGCTGCCAAGTTAGGTCACACAGTTAAGGCGCCACATTTGCGGAGCAGTAGTGACCACTACGGCGCGGGTTCGAGCCCCGGTTGTACCAACCTGCAGTGGTCGGCAGCTTTTTCAGAACAGTGCACAATTGGCTGAAGTGCTGTAGGGATAAAAATTGGGAAGGGACTGTCGGGAAGGGATATTAAAAATGATTGCCTTGTTCGTTGCTCAAGCGCCTCCTATTGGCCAGCCGGGCGCTCGTCAGTTTGATTCTAAGCTTGCTCATATTCGGTTATCCTCCACCCTCGTTCTGAACTTGCGATGGTTTCGATCAATCAGTGTAAAGATGCAGGGGCTGACAGGCGCATGCTGCGGAGGAGAGCCGGGAACTGTCTCTCTCCTGAGCTGGCAATAGGGGGTTGCACACGATCAAGGCTTATTCGTAGTTCTTGGATTGGGCATTCCAGAATTGGGTGGGATTAGAGATGCCAAATTTTTTATATTTTAAAAAATATTAAAAAAATTATTCCACAATATTGATTCCACAATAAGGAGGAGACAAAATGGATAGAAGTGGAATCCATGGGAAAGTTGCTTGGCAAAAACCTTCTAACCATAAACGAACACAAATGCTCATCTCACTTTTGCTGAAGAAAAACAAAAACATCTTGATGACCCCTAAGATTTTTGAGATAATATTTTATGGAAAACATGGATCCCTTTTCGTCTACCGCAGCATTCCAAGATAAGAATACTTTACTAATAGTAAAACTTGGCGGTAGTAATGTGATGGTCGGGTTCTGTTTTGCTGTTTCCAGTTGCGCAAAGCTTGCCATAATTAATGGAACCATAAATTCTGCTGTCTACCACAAATTCCTGAAGGACAATGTTCGGCCATCAATTCATGACCTAATGTTCAAGTGTAGTTGGGTTATACAGTAGGACAATGATTCAAATTACACCTCAACAGTAGTAGCTCAACAGAAAAGGTTTTGCGGCACCTAGTCAAAGCCCTGGCTTAAATTTGATTGAGATGGTGTGACTTAAACAAGCAGTTCATGCTCAAAAACCCACAAATTTGGCAGAATTAGAAAAATTAGGAGTTAGCCAAAATTGATTTACAGGGATGTAGAAGACTCATTGCCAGTTATCACAGCTGCTTCATTGTAGTTGCTGCCACTGAGGGAAACAACCTGTTAAGTTTAGGGGGTAATATTTTTTTCACATGGATGATATTAGTTTTGAATAACTCTACCTGCAAGAAATGAAATGGTCATTTAAAAGGCAAATTTTGTGTTTGCTTACATCATCTTTTTCTTATACTAAAATTAGTTGCATCTGAAACAATTAAATATGACAAATAGCAAAAATACGAGTAACTAGAACTGCAAGCAGTTATGAAAGCGGGCCAAGCATCCCCGTGCGACTTGGCTCCCAGGTCTTGCGGAGCCCAAGGAATGTAAATAGCTCTATTTCATCACCAGGAGGTCCATCAGCATGATTCGCCATCAAATGTGAGGTCAAACAAAGCTGCTGTCTTCCTCCAATCCTCTGTATTATTGCCACTGAAATGTTTTATATTTTTATAAAAAATCAGCTGTCAATTACTTAGGAATACATTAAGCCAGTGGTTCTCAAAATTCGGTCCTGGCGCCCCCCTGTGTATGCTGGTTTTTGTTCCAGCCGTAACTGCAATTCTAGGATTTTAACAAGCTGTTGATTTGTTTTAATTAAGTGCATTTATGCAAATATCCACAGGTTCTTCATTGGTTAAACTCTTAACACATGGAGGTAAAACCTGACAATTTACTTGGCAAACAATGAAGTCACACCTGTTGTGTTTTCTGTTGATTTTATTTGGTTCAGGCAGGTTATTTGGGAAAAACTCAAAACACCTGCATTCAAAAACCTAATTTGGAGCTTATTGATTTTCTCAGAGTCTAATTTGATCTGTATAAAAAAGTTTTCACCTGAAAATCCCAGCAATATTGAAAATTAAGCACAAGATGTTCAAGGGTTTTTATTCTCCATAGCAGAATGGATGTGTCCATCCAAATGTGACTTAAGATGGTAAATAACTACTCTAAACACGGAATGCTGCTAATTTAGACAAAGTAACAGCTTATTAAAATCCTAAAATTGCAGTTGTGGCTGGAACAAAAACCAGCATACACAGGGGGGCGCCAGGACCGAATTTGAGAACCACTGCATTAAGCTAAAAACCCAATTAAATGAGAATGTGTGGAGAGTAATGAATGAATGTCAAACTAAACTTAACTTCTGGTTATTGAGAGACATGAAGAACATTAGGCTGAGTATGTTTGTTGTAACAAGTTATGCCCACTTTGACCAAACATTACTAAACTTAATGGCTGGCCTTGGGAGTGACTCCACATCATGCTCACCAAATTTTGTGCAAATCTGATCAACTTTCATGTCACTTGAAGTTTCTCTGTTCATAGTGACCCCCTATTGGCCAATTTGAACCAAATTTGGTGCAGAGCCTCTGGTTGACCTCTGAAACAAGTGAATTGAGTTTGATGCTGATAGCTTGGACTTTGACAGAAATATGCACAAAAATGTTTATTTATAAGTACCGCATTTTTTGGAGTAGCAAAATTCTTTTGATAAAGGCAAGTCTGGAGATTGTATGTGCAAAGTTTTGTGCAGATGGAGCATAAACAGCAGGAGGAGTTTGAAAAAGTAGGTTTTTGATGTGTAGTGACTGAGAAAGAGAAATATGCTGTGGGAGTGGGCGTGGCCTATGTCAGAAGATGCAACTATTTGCATCCATTACAGCGCCAGCTAGTGGAGTAGACACACAATTTTTGGTATGGGTGGTCCGTGTGCTATTCCATATATATATCCTGTAAATTTCACAGCCATTAGCATAATACTTGAGCTGAAATAAATGTTTGTTGTTTATGTTGTAATAAGCCACGCCCGCTTTGACCAGTCGTGATTAACTTCAAGATATGGCCTCAGGAGTTGACCCAGCATCATACTCGCAAAATTTGGTAAAAATCGGTGCTGCCATTTAAGAGATATAAATTTCCAATATTTGCAGTGCCCCCTAGAGGCCAACATTAGCCAAATTTTGCCCTAACAATCAGGTTAAGGGGCAAATAATGCTTCCCAGCACTGCAGTTTATCATCATAATCATTATTTATGGACACAAATTTTAATTTTAATTTTATTTGTAAAATTGCCCAGTACAGGGTTTGAGTGCAGTTAAAACCCTGGCCAGGCTACTCACATGTTGTTTCTCAGACATGGTTACCTGCCCTGGTAGAGCAGTCTGAACAGCAGCATGTGTTGTCGTACCTCAGGCCAGAGCTTGCGGCTGCTCATGGGCAGAGTTTGCAGATGGAATGAGTGTGTTTCTCGGGGTCTGTACGCTGGCGCCCACACAGTCTGCAAGCGGCTACAGCGAGGAGCCCTGGCACTCGTGTGACGGAATTTCAGCTTCCAGATGCTCGAGCACGCTTTATTCTCAAAGTACACATAACAGTTACGATGTTTTATGCCCTTTCTCTCAAGCAAAGCTCCTTCCTCTTGAGGCTCCACCACACCTCTCGCAATACGAGAGAGGGTCTTCGAATCGACTGTTCCCTGCTGTCTTCGCAATATGAGTCTTGCACCTCAGGTTTCACCAGCCATTCGCTCAAAAATACCATTCTCAACTCATCTCCTTTATTTTACTACCGAAACCGACACAAAGGCTTTAAAAACCTTACTTCCCTTATCAAATTAGAAAAGCTATCTATTTCCTGACCGTGAAGCATTACTGTGCCAATTACAGGAGAGAGCGACACTGTGGATATTGGCGCTGTGATATTAATTAGCAGCCAGCCTAGTCTGATGCTGTGGCCTATTCCTTAAGGTAACTATCGCTGCATTTACAATATAACACATTTTCAGCACCTGGAATCGCTGATAAATTTTGATCCTTTTGAAAAAAAGTGATACTATATTCTCTGAGATAGCATCGTGTTCATCAAGACACAAAGCCAAGGCTGAAGAAATTGCTAATTGCCATCACTGTTACTCCAGAACACAGAAATAATGACTCACTACCTCGTAACACTTATGTTTTTGTACTAATTTGGTACCAGAGAAACTCCATCCATCCATCCATCCAATATCTACTCCGCTTCTTCCTCACTAGGGTTGTGAGGAAGCTGTAGCCTGTCCCAGCTGACTCTGGGCGAAAGGCAGGGACCCACCCTGGACAGCTCGCCAGTCCATCTCAGGGCGCCTACACTATTTACACACCATTCACTCTCACACTCATACCCACGGGCAATTTAGCATCTCCAGTTAGCCTAACATGCATGTGTTTGGACTGCGGGAGGAAACCGGTGCCTGACGAAAAGCCACGCGAACACGGGGAGAACATGCAAACTCCACACAGAACGGCCCCAGGTCAAATTCGAACCAATACCAGAGTAACTGCTCCCATTATATTAAGCAAATTAATTTTGATGTTCTTAAAGTTCATGTTCCATTTAAAATTAAAACGAAAAAAGAAGCAGAATTCTCAGGGGTGTATTTGAGCCAAACCAGAACTTCATCTTCAGAAGCACAAACTCCCATGAGGACATCAGTGTTGTCAGATTAAAAATAGATTCCCCTCTGGTCCTTAGTGGGTTCAATGAACAGTTAATGCCAAATATTAGCATCTACGACATCAAGCAAATCCAGGATGCTCAGCTTTATTTTTGCGATTTGTACATACAGTGAGTGAGTGCCATAACTCATTGGAGAGAGACACTTTGACAAAATCACAATTTTGACTGAGTCAATCACCGTATCTGAATTAAACTGAACGTGCAGTAAAGGAGACTGAAGGCAAAAGTAATGACAAATAGCAGGAAGTGAAGATTCTGCAGTACAGGCCTGGCAGAGCATCGCCAGGGAAGATACCCAGCGTCTGGTGATGTCAATGTGTCACACTCAAATTAACACTGACAGTGAGGAACCGACACCCAGCTCACGTGACAGCTGCTGTCTTCAGTCCTCTGAGTGCCAGACCTCAACGTAGCAAGAGCTTCAAATGATGTGAGGGGAAGGAGAAAGTGAGAACGAGCATCAGACAGACAGGAGGCCAGATCCGCTGGAGGGGGCATCTAACCGTGAGCTCCTGACGCTAGCGGAGGACACTGCTGCCCCTCAACATGCAGGGCAGGGAGGAGTTTGGTGAGATAGACGTGTGCAACACATTCTCATCCCGGCTCGTCGTAGAGTGAAGCTACCTGACTAAGCGTCGATATACGACGTAAAAGGAAGCTTTTGACACCTTAATTTGATGCTGAGGGTTAGGGTTCAGGATAAGGGTGAGGGGATAAGGGGTTGAGTTCATAAACTGGCATTCAAATAAGGACACCTAAAGCGTTGTTTTGCATAATGTATTGGTCAGGTAGTGTCGATATATTACCCGTCAGGATGAGACTGGGCTCGTGTGTGAGACCGAGGTTAATTATTTGTACAAACATTTTTATTTGTATTTGTAAAAAAAACCTCACATTTTTAAGAATACCTCTTCACCCTCTACTCTCCATTAGACTCCACAGCCATTTTGTGGGCATTACTTATAAGACTCCTAAAGAAACCGAAGCTTAAAAAAAGGGAAGGGGAATGACTTGAATGATATGCATGTATTTGGGAACAGCTCCACTGCCTGGGATTCAGTCTCAGAAACTACCAATGAGAAATAGTGTTTGCATTGAAAGGTGGTCAAAATGCGGGCAAGATCCATGATACGAAACATGCGCAGCACTAGCTTCACGCACTGATGCACCTCTATTGACGCGCTGCTCATAATTTCAAATTCCATGTGATGCCACAATTCAACTCACTCAGGCTGGGTACTCTGCTTGTGTTGACTTATTACAGATGCAGAACATTACTCATTTTAAAACTCCCTCGGCTTTTAAACCTCCTCTTTTGCTGTTTTTTGCAGTAGTCATCCGTAATTTTAAACTTTTGACTTGTAATCGAAACAGCTGATGATGCCAAAATTGCACTAACAGCTACTGGGCACTGTGCGTGAATTGACTCATTACAGCGGTTTTATTCCTTTCACTTGTGAAACAATTGGATTTTGAACCACTTATTTTACTTATTTTCTCTGTAGACATCCTTAATTTTAATTTTTTACTTGCAATGGAAGCAGCTGCTTATGTAACAGTCACACTCACCGTTGACTCGGCTGACCTGCTAAATTATCTTCCGCTGCATTACGTCCCTGATTTTTAAAGTTCATGGATTTTAATCCCTTTCTTCTTTTGTTGTTTTATTCCATGCCTCTTCAAGTTACTGATTGAATAATTGAACTCAATGCTGCCGTTTAGATTTATGATCACTGCCGTTCTCGCTGAAAAGTACAGCACACATTCTACTTCACTTGAACATACTTGAAGCTCCTTTAAAAAAATTTTCTGGTCCTCCTTTAGTTCCAGTTATCTTTAAACTTTAAGGAGCATCTTTAAACCTTTTAAATGTGAAAACTAGTCAAACTAGCTTCCTCCATAAATGTTTATGTACTCTTCATTCAACCCATTGCAACCGTACATATTTCATTCAGATAATGCATATCTAGTTGCCACTTTCTCCTTTTAAACGCAAAATGCTGGAGCGATAAAAACCGACACTGTCCAATGAATTATGGTGCTCACTGTATACTATCTATTTCAAGATCCATTTTGGTTATCTGCAGTCTGTAAATGCTGGGTGAGGCAAAGCCTTTTCAAGGTTGTTCTACCTGTTTATCGCTCAGTAAATCTGTCCCTCAAAGTGTCTTTCTTGGACCCCTTATCATCCATTTATCAATTCTCTCCAATTAATAAATGGTTTTAATATAGATTAGAATTTAAGTCCTCTATTTCATAACTTTTGAAGCTGCATCCCTGGAATTTTCAAACACAAAATGAATGTACAAACATGAATTTTTTATGTTTTTTTCCATTAAATGTACTCACATGATAACGCCGCGCTGTATAGACCTATGTGCCGTGCCGATGCTATGTGATGCTCAAGCATTGCTCATGAATCATGGGGCCCTAAAACCACCTTCTTCATGGTCAATTTATTTCTGCAGAGTTACAAAACGCTGGCATAGTTTTATTTCTGGGAATGCTACACAACACTAGTTCACTTCATTACCATATATTGTCTTCGGGGCAGAGTAAACAGTGCTCTTATGCAAGCCTGGCAGCACTGAAGCAGCGTTTTTAACAGCCACAGGGATCAATGTGTTTTCAGGTTTGTTAAGCATTCTAAAGGTGCGTCCTGAAGCCTGTCCCAGGAGACGGAGACCGCATTCATTTCTGCTTCGCTCAGCACACTGCTTCTCTTGTTTGTAAACACTTGAATGTAAACCTCCTTGCAAAACATAAAGCGGAAAAAAAAACTGCTCTCAGCTTCTTGACTTCCCGTGAGCTTTGTCGTTGTTTCTGGCTCTTGTTCCAATTGGCTAAAGCCGCTTTCACACTGGACGCGAAACAAATTTGACTTGACTTTGAATGTAATCTGTCATGCAAAAAATTCGTTTCGGGTCCGGTGTGAGAGCAGCTTAAATCTGATTGAGCTCAAAATCAAATTTTGATTGGTATTTAACTCTCTCATTAATATGTTAGCTTTGAGCCGTCTGTGAAAGGCTTGTTGAAGTATTTGCTTGTGTAATTTACAAGGCAAATAAGGACGCACTCTATTATAATATAATTCACATCTACTTCTTGAACAAATTGGTTGTTGTTGATTGAATGAAGCGTAATTTATTTTCAGTTCATGTTATGACAAAAAAAAAAACTGATTAAATAGTTAGCTCAAACAGATGAGTTAGACAAACTTTTATTATTGCCTTTTAGAACAACAGCAGCACATTTCCAGAAACTGAAATAAAATACCTTGTCATGTAAGGATACATAAACAACAAGCCTCTATCATATTTAATCTTATTAAATGGTTAGCCTTTAATTGATAAAAAAAATATGGATTGAGATAAAACTTATAAACATCTGTACAGGTTTTAAATGCTCCAGTGTTTCCATATGACATTGCAACCTGAGTCAAAACTTACTGTATATTACATGGAATCAAAACTCACAATAACAAAATAATGTTAATAATATGACTGCAATCACTGCCGCCTTTGTAAAAATACAAATGTCTTCAGGGAAAAGTTACATTTGTTTTATATGTTATTCTAATTCCACAACAGTGTGATCCAAAAGCTCTATTCAAAGTAAGACCCATAAAACATGATGGTAGACTCATAAATTCTTCCTATAAAAAAGGGTTGTAGACTCATATATTCGTATGTACAACAGGAAGCTTCCAGTTAACTTTATTTTCAATGTTGAACACAAAGGCAAGGCAAGATATTATAGGACAGCTGCAAGCTCGCCGAGAGACCGAACAATGCGCCACCCACACAAAGCATGAGCGCGCTGAATGCCTGGGCACCAGACTGAAAGGTTATCTTGTCGAAGCAGAGGCCCTTCCGCACGATCGTCTCAGTGAGGCAGCATTTGATCAGCCAGACTGCTTCTTTGTGCGCGGTCTGCCCGTCCGCCATCACATGTCAAAGGGTCAGACTCACGAGGGCTGAGAGTGCGAGTCGTCTGCTCAATCTATCCTTGCACAAATTTTTGTCATTCCCCTTTCCTCAGTGGAGTACACTACAGCTCCGGCATTCAACTCCAAAAGCAAAATTTACTCATCGTACTTATTGCAATTAGCAGAGCTAGTGAAGTGCTTGTTCAAAATGTGCCTGCTTAGGGGAGGCCGATTGCTCAGCCTCCAGTACTGCTGCTTTCTTAAGATTTTTCAAGATCCTCTCAGCCAAACTACTTTACTCTTGACACGACACTTCCTTGGGTCCTCAGCAATGCAGCCACCAAGTGCGATCTTGATCCGGTGAGCAGTTGTCGTGCAGATGATACATATTTTACATATACACTCATATATACATAACACAAATACAAACATGAATACATACAGTACCATTTAAACGTTGGGACATACCCATATTTTTCTTACAATACATTAAGCTGGGTAGACACTCCCAAATATTTATACTTCTCTTTCATTCATGACAATTTAGTACCAACTTCATATAAACAACTACTAAATACAGAATTAAAGCGATGTCTCATTTACATGAATTATGCTAGTTAGGTCCCGAGGTGGCTACCGTAATGTGGAACTTGATCAATTACCTCAGGCAGGATATCTGTTAAACTTTTCATTACTTTAATCTCAAATTTTCACAGATCATTTATGACTACATAGTGCATGTTCTGATCTGTGGGTTTTCAGAAATAATATTTCTGTGAAAAAATGGGCATTTTAGTATTTCGTTTTGTTTTTTGTTTTTTTTTTTACTTTATTGGGTACCTATTTACCACAAAATCTTACGCATGTGTTACCCAAGTGAATTCTTGAAAATGATGCCTGATCAGTCCATAGGCATGCATCTGGTGAAATTATATTCCAAGTCTCACAATGATATCATGAGAGAAAGAGGAGAAATGGTGTTTGAAGCAATGATTTGCAGGTCAAAATCAATTTTATTTTTGAAATTGACAAAAACCAACAGATGTCCATGTTTGTGATAGTCCTTTCAAGTACGCACACTATGAACTTACTGAAGGTTATTTTATGAAAATGTCAAAAACAATTAAAACTAGAAAAGCACTCAGAGAGCGTAGACCTTCGCCAGGTGGCAACAACGGCATCAAAACACCGTCATGATCCAGTTGCAGATTTATTCAGCAAATAACGTTTCCATCAGCATTTATGGCATAAGCCTTTTACCGATCAAAAGAAAATCCGATCAGATCAACCGTATAAACTTTGTATCGATATTCCTCAAATCAAGTCGAATGTCACCGTTTCAATTAAGCATTTTTAATTCGATATGACTTAATTCGCATAAGAACGTGCGGATGGAAACATGGCTTGTGGTGAGCAAGCATACGTCCGGTGAATTCTATCTGATGTGCTATTCTAATCGGCTATGTGCACAAAATGGGTAAAGTGAATTCTGAATTACACCGGCTCGCTTTACTATTTTAAGTTTACTTCTCTCATTTATCAGTCTACATCAGATGCTGAGCAGGTGACAGGAATATAATGCAGAAAATGTGATTTTAACTATTGCCGCTGTTCCCAAGATTTGGCTTAAATATATTTGCATGATTTGTCTCGATTAGCTGCTACTGTTTGTTCATTGGCACTGTTAATGAGACATTTGCTGCCCCACTGATAGAGAGGGTTTCCAACGCTTCTACCCAGCATCATTTCCAGCCATTTGCTCTGGTGACTGTCATGAACTGGCTTTAAGCGACAAACATCCAGTGTTGCACGACCCAAATTTCCTCATTAGATTAATATCTGGAGCTAGCTTTCATTTTTTCATCGAGCAGTAGCAAAGTTGAGTAGCTAGCAAGGCTTGCTAGAGAGCTAGCAACATTTTCTGTTTAGGTTTTATATTGAATTTACTTTTACATATTCTGATGCAACTGGCTTGCTAGTACTGCGATATTGTTATGGTTTTCTTAGATGTGCTCAGCTAACCACAGCTCCAGATGTGATGGTCTTGAGTGCAACTGACGCCGAGTGGGAAGGGAAACGAAGTATCGACAATATTAAAATATGCTTGGATCGAATTTTAGATTTATGAAACAGAATTTCAAAGTTATGGATTATTTACACATTATCAGATATTTTCACATATTTTACCTGTAGCTGAAAGCCAGTTCATCACTCCTCAGTGAGAACGGCTGGAAATGTGTTGCTAGTTGGAAATCCTCTCCTTTCTCCTTGGAGCAGCAAATGCCTCATTTAGAGTGCCAATGAACAAACATCAGTAACAGGTAATCGAGACAAATCATGCGAACATCATTGGTGGTCAATTAAGCCAAATCCTGGGAATATGGCTATAGCTAAAATCACATTTTCGGGATGATATACCTGTCATCTGCTCATCATCTGATGGAGATTGATTAGTAGCAGAAGCAAACCGGAAAAATACTCAGCCAAAATAAAAACTTCACACTCGTTTTGAGGTCGATAAGTTGAACTTACAAGAAATGAGGTTTTAAATAATAATTTTATTTAATTCTGTACTCATTAAAGATAGTGTATCATAAAAATAATGTCCATAATGTTACCAGTTCCACCGGAAATTCTACGGAAATGTCCAAGAGTAAAAATGGTAAGTTACAACTTGAATAAGAGCAGTGCGCAGGCGATTACATATGGTTTAGGCAGTCACACGACCTCTAAAAAATTCATTCCTAGTGGACGTTGCAGTGACAAATCGATAATGCAAATGACGTAAGACAAATTGTAGGTCTTTTGCTTTTGACATCACACGTGGGCTACCAGAACGAGGTCGGTCAGCTGTGGTGCCAGTTTGTTGGAGACGTGTCCGAAGTTCGTGGATAGTCCATCAACTGCATCCCATAACCCTTGCAACGTCCGTGTCGGACGTTTCCGTATTCAGTGTGCCAATGGCAAGTTCACGCTGAATGTTTGACAGTCATGGCATTGAAAATCAACGAATAATTAACTGTAAAAACTCTAACGTGCTAACATGAGCTCAGTTGCACATCTCTCATATGGTCACATGACTAGGAACACGAGAAAACATGGTTTTAGCTTAAAGTACGCTTGCACGTGCTACGTACCTGTGCACGTCCGAGTTGATGTGTGTCATGATGTCTTTGACAACGCATTTACCCCTAGTGATAAAAAAAAACTCTTTTATGAAAAGTTTCAGGAAAATATTTACAAATTTATGAGTGTGAAGTTTTTTTTTGACTCAGTATAGTTAAGCTTACCAACGTGTTTCAGAATGTACCGAGCGCCATCTTGAAATCTTGATCTTTGGCGTATACCTCACCTGTACTTTGGCCGAGATATGCCAAAATTTAATCACCTGTTCCTTGATTTTATACCCACCTTTTCATCAAAAAGGAAATTTCATCAAAATCGGTGCATTAATTTTTGAGTTATCTTGGTAAATATCTAACAAACAAACAAACAAACAGACGCTTCCGAAAACATAACCTCCTGGCGGAAGTAATAAAAAAAGCCTATTTTGGGAGTGTCTACCTGCCTTAAATAAAGAAATAAGCACCCATTATTTTGGAA
Organism: Gymnothorax reevesii; assembly: GCA_029721435.1. Taxonomy (NCBI): domain Eukaryota; kingdom Metazoa; phylum Chordata; class Actinopteri; order Anguilliformes; family Muraenidae; genus Gymnothorax; species Gymnothorax reevesii. Next base: position 66,425,090 of record CM056587.1, on the reverse strand, counting down.
AAAATATCTAATTCTTAAATCCATCAAACTAACCAGCACTTGCTGTCATATCTGCTGAGCATACTATATTTTTTTTTTCTTGGCAGTCTTATGGCTATAATGAGTTTGCTGCTGTGCAGCCTTGTCTAAGTTCCCATAAATGTGCTGCACTTGCAGTTTGATTTTCATTGACCTTTTTGCCCAATAAGTCCCAAAACAGCTTGACTTTAATTCGTCGATTGGAAAATAGAAGGAGTTTGTCTCTGTCTTTACTGTGCAGAATATGGTTCTTTGAGAATTGCAAAACTTTGAACTCTTGTCAAACAAATAAATCATTGTCTTTTAGTTTCTGGCTGTCTGTTTACCTCTCGCACAATTCCATTTGAGATAATACAGAGAAGTTATGCTGTTTAAAATTCTCAACAGAGTGCTATGTCATTAGCAAAGTGTGTCCAAACTTTTGACTAGTACTGTAAATACACCCATACTTACATGCATATAAACATACATACATGCATGCATACGTACATGCATACAGACAGACAGGGAGACAAGACCCCCTCCATTTATTGTTTGATGTTATATCACAGAGTTCACAATATGTGTCTGCTTTTTATTCAGTTTCAAATTACGTGAAATCATTTGAGAAATGTCACAATTAGCCTATATGTACCGTACAGGCACACTCTCAGGCGCATATTTGTGTTTCAAAGATCTTAGTCCCTGTAAAATTATTTGAGCTAAAAAAAGACGATATGAGTAATTAAAAAGATGAAGACATGCACAGTTGTTTTATCATCACAGTGCCAGTTTGTGCTAAATTCTCACGGAATCCATAATTGGTGAGCGGTCGGCGATATGGATATTGACAGAAAGGAGGCATGTTTAGGAAGCTTGTTTTCTTCTATTGCTAACAAGCCGCCCCTGACATCAATGCACAGCACACTTCAAAGGACTGTGACGGGCTCAAGGGGATGTGCGGCCCCTTTGTAATACAAGGCAGGGCTGCACCATGTCACTAAGATGCCGTCGTCTCTTTCACAACTAAATTGGCTACCAGTTCCCAGGGACAGCCTTTGAAATGCACCACAAAATTGCATCTCAAACCTGCCTTTCTTAAGCAACTTACCAACTTAATTCAAATCTCGCTGCATTAGATACAATCTCCAGCATGTTGTTTGAGATGATTTTTCACGTCTTCAACCCGGAATTTTCTGCGACCTGCTGTCAGAGGTATTAAAGCCCTTCAGTGACCTCATCTTAAAAGACAAGATTACTGCTGACTGGTTCCATTTTTATTATTCCTCCGATAGAAAATAATTTGTTAACTTGCCAACAGTTTTGCCATAAATATGATTTGGGGTATTGAATCATCCCTGACTGCAGTTTCCACTTAAGTTGAATTCCGTAAAATCACAACCTGTGATTGCAATGATGAACGAAACAACTTTAAATACATTCCAAACCTCCCGGATACTCGTGTGGTGATTTGGGGATAAAATTACACTAAACAGAGAAAGGAGAGTGGCGCAGGTGATGGAACTGAGATGGTAAAATGAGGAAAATTTACAGAAGGCATGAGATATGAGGTCAAGAGGTCACAGTAACGTTACGCTAAGGGGCAGAAGATACATTAATACTAATTAATTAATACTCTCAGAGCCTGAAGCCAGAGCACCAGCCATCTTAGAACCACGGCTCTCGGTGCGGAGAATCACAGAGTCAGATGATGCTTTAGCAATTTACCTTTCTGGCTGGACTGCAGCGCAACACAAATAGTTCAAGAGCAATAATGAATTCCTGTGCTGTAAAACTGTGGAACATGTGAAGTGTTTATTATCTAAACACCAGTGTGTAAAAGCTAAATGCCTGGTGATTATTTTTTTACATAGGTGTTCTCATTCAAAACTCTGATGTTTATTAGAGTTGCGATCAAAGTTTTTCAGATTTGTTGAATACCCTTTAAAACTGAATCTAAACTCTGTGACATGTTTAAAAAGTGTTAAAAAATAGTGTTTAGCATATGTTCAGAACAAAACATTTGGTTTTACAGTGTATGCTCAGGATGGTAATCCTGGCTGTAATGCATGCCCTGATAGGCGACATCGGGGTGTGTTCCCCTCATGGGAGGGTTGATATTGCAACTAATTGCGCTGAGACTAAAATACATTAATTTGATAGGTTTTATGATAATCCTCAATGGGTATACTCATATTAAAGGAACAGTTCACCCAAAAAAAAAAAAAAATTCCAGTGTTATATACCTCCCATGCCAGTTGAAACAGGGATTAAGTTTTTGTTTCTACTACGAACTGGGAAGATGCAAACATGTAGCAGCCTTCTTCAGACCGACTGAAATTGTATAGAACTAGTGTTTTACAGCTCTTTAGAGTCAAAGTAATGAGTTCTAGTGGGGTCTAGGGTCTAACATTTACTTATCAGGCTCTCAAACACAGAAGAAAATGTCCAACTCTTGTCTGGTGGAGGAGCAATAATTTGAACAAGGTAAAAAAAGAAGAGCTGTCTTATTTATTTGGACCAGAATATACAGTCTAGGAACTCCAAGCATAAATAAGCTTAAAAGCACGAGGCCAGGTAAACTGTGAGTTGTTTCTGAAGAGAATGGATGGAATTGTCCCTGTCCAAGAAAATAATAATGGGAATTTCAATTTCATATTTAATGCTAAACTAGAAGTGCCTCTTGTCTTCATTCCTGAGGTCTGTTTACTTGAGAGAATGTTCCTGGACATCAAAAGCACAGCTGCCAAGCTGATTTCTGACAGTTATGCCAGCATGATGATATTTTTGAAATAAAGAAACCAAGATATACACTATTATTAACTGGTACCTTTTGCCAGTTATTTACCTTGCATCTTTTTGCCAGTTATTTTAACTGTAATTTTACGATCAGTTTATAACAGAGTTTCCCTGTATGTCAACTGTAAACCACAGTTAAATGCATGCAGGACTCTTCTCACAGTTGAAATGACAAGGAGACAATGCGTTAATTTAACTGCTAAATACACTCAGTTTATAAGGGTGTAGCGATACATTGACTTCTTAAAGGAGCGCGGTCATGGCTGAGCAATCACAGTGGAAGCTCATAGGCTGTCAGAGAGATCGTTCTACTGTCTGCATCAATGGCTTCCCATAGCAGCATACAAATAAAGTTTTCGAAGTTCACGCAAGCAAATGGATGTTTTAAAAAAACTGCACAAAAACACAATATCTGTCCTGCCTGAAGCAAATAATTGGTTGGTTTTCGGAAGGAACACCTATGACCAACAGCTATTATTAGCCGCAGCGTCACGTTAAACTAGCAATTTCTACCATACCATACCATACCTCTTTATTTATATACTGAAGCACATTTTCTACGAGAAATGAACTTGAAAAAATAGGCAAAGTTTTTCCAAGTTCGCTACGCATGTTTGGCCTAACAGTGCCCCTTTGAAGTGAACTTTACTGAAAGGACACAAGTTGTAATTGTGTTTTAGCAACATCTGTGTCACATGTTTTGGGTCTTGAGGTTTTGATAAAATTGGCTTAGCTGTAGATATTGCAAATTGAAGAAGCTGCAGTAATTATCTACAGTTTTCTGGTTAACTGGCTCTCTGTGATAACTTCTGGATACAGATAAATCATGGATATGACTTACAATTTACTTTGATTCTTTTTTTATTAAAGGGTGGGCATGACTCCGGAACACTAATAAGCGCACCGCATACGGAGAGCCTGCAGGTGCAGAAAAATACTTGTCATACTGAGCTCTAAAACAACCAAAGGGGGCGCACTTCGCTATGAAACGTGACAAATTTGCAATTACATGTCAGTTATTCAGCCTTTACCTGTGACAATATTCTTTCCATGTCTGAATACGCAGAAAATTATTTCAGGTTTGCCATTTTTAGATATCCATTTATTCATTATTGATTTTTAATTTTTTTAATCAAAAATTTATTTTATTGTCACATTAATGCATGCATGAAATTACTTTTTCTTCTGAGTAATTTCTATGAAATAGCAGAAGATTACATAGTTTTCATTGAATGTAAGCTTAACTGAGACCTTTTGTTCACAAAGGGACAGACATCGTCTTTGCAGCTTTGCAGTGGTGTCTAGAATAAATCTCAAAATGAGCCAGAATTAGGTATTTTTCCCTTTGAAGTTAAAAATGGAATAATTTGCCACTGGCCCACCACTCAATTCACTCTTGCTCTCTCTTGCAGCAAAAAAAAGTTAGGCACATTTAGGCTGTGCAGTTCTTTTTCCCCTATATGTTTTTTTTTTAGCTGCTTTTGAATACTATGTGATGAACATGATCTACATGGCAATCTGTGTTTATTTACAGCTATGCTACGGCCAAGTAAGAAATGATTTAGAGATCAGATTAATGGTGGTAAATAGTTTATTTTCCAAAATTGCAAACATTGTTTGTTTTAAACGGTACCTTAAATACTTCAGTTCGCTTGACTGATCTCCAATTCAGTCTTTTAGTAAAAATTTCATGACATTGCATCCTCTCATTATGTATAATTGCATATATTTAACTCTCTCATTGCTGACACCTTCTCTCCACATGTATGTTGGTGACTCCTCTAATGTTTTGTGATGTCACTTCCCCCCGCACACAGGAGGGGGCGGATGGGTCCCCCAGCGGACCGACAGACACCCCTGGCTGCAGGTGGACCTGCGGGACAGGGTGGAAGTGACAGCCATGGCCACACAGGGGTGCCACAGCAGTCTGGACTGGACCACCGATTACCACCTCCTGTTCAGCGACACAGGCCGTGCCTGGAAGCAGTACAGGCCGGAGGAGGGAGTCTTGGTGAGCTCTGCTGCTCTGCAGTGTTCGCTGTCAGTTTCGTCTAACCGTCGTGGCGTGTGTTGTGGCAATGCAGCCGTCATAAGGGCTTCGCTTGGACAGGCAAGCCTTGTTAGTGCTGATGTGTCGATGCTCCTCACAATGTCCTGGGCTACCGCGAGCCCGTCACTGCTTTTTCCCCAAGGCTCAATGTGTCACTATACCTGCTAACACGCTCGCGCTATTTATTATTATTTTTATTATTGCTTGCCAAAAGTTTAATGTCTGTTTTTAGTATAGTTACTGGTTTATCCTTTTGACTGTTCATGTCCCAGTTGTCATAATGTTGGTGCCCAGTTCATTTACACTGGTCACATGATGTTCTGACCAAATGAAAAAGAAAAACATACTATATCCTTCAAAACAAATCGGATGCAACGCTGTTCTACTTTCCTTTCACAAATGCACGACTGCACCCTGCTCCTCGCAACCTCTTCTTTTTTGACCTCGTATACTGTCTTGCAACACATGACAGATTTTCATTGCAATACAATGAAATAGATTTCTTTGTCTAGGCATAGAAACTAAATTTTATTCATGTACTTGATAAAAAGGGGGAAAAAAAACCAAAGATCAACAGGAACTGTGTGCAACGTTGTTAATTAAATGTTTTCATTCAAAACAAAGCCCTTGAGAGACTGTAATTTGCTGTCATTTTCAGACCTTTGCATTTGACAGTACTTGTCAATGTGGAAAAATTGGCTGCAGATGTATAACAATGAATGGTTGCTTCGCAGTGAGTTTTGTATTTTCAATTTGTGAGGGTAGGCTGGGAAAATGGTTAGAATTTGCTATAAATAAACAGACTCTCTGAATACAGATAGGTTAGTTTGAAGTGAATTTATTCATTGTTTGTAAATTGCGTCAAAAATGTAGGGATGCACATAATCAAATGATTTAACTGGTAGTGTCAATACCTTTCTCCATATTTCATCAGGTTTTATGCCATTTTCTTATTGGAATCTTCATTTTTTTTTCTCATTCTGGGGAAGGGTGACACTCGTCTAACCCCTTGGGTAAAGTTTTTGTCTTTATAATGTGCGCCGAAGCTCGGTCGCTGTGTGTTTTGAGCCTGGTTTTTTCATTCAGTGGAAATCTCACTCTTTTCTAAAGCCCTATATGTATGACCTAAGCATAATGGTCATCACCAGCTGCTACAACAGACTCCTGTTGACAGCGTACCCACCCACTCACATGCAGTAATTGGCTTCTCCTGCGATATCCAGCTGTGGAATTTCATTATAGCTGGTTTAGCATGGAGAGTTTCTGGCAGTTATGCTCTTGCCAAGAGTTTGCATTAATCTACTTTTCCTCACCTGTAGGAGTGAGTGCAGTGAGTGCAGTGAGGGAGTGAGAGCTGAACGCTGGCAGACAGATGAGAATGAATCGTAACTTAAAGGAAACCGGCAGTCGTGTCAGTTACCAGTATCTGTCATTGGGCTCCATGTTTATTCCTTGTAATATCCCAATAATAAACTACAAAATCTCTCTACTTTATATTCTAATAACTATACTGAAGGTCTGAGGTTCTGCATATATTATTTGTACTGTTATTTCTGACCCAACAATAGTGCACTTTGGCACTTCGATAATGATGTAATTATTGATCTTGTTTTGCTACGTAAGACTTGTTGTTGCATGGCAATAGAACAAAATTTTCATTCAATCAATTTATTTTGTCCATAAACTATCATTGTGTCAGAAATCACACCGCGAATAATATATGTATATACATGCACCCCAGTGGCAGCTGGTGAACTGGCAATAGGGGAGGCTCAAAACAATCCCTTAAAATGAATCATTGGACATGACCTGTTTTCAATTATTCATTTAAATTACCATTACAGAAACTCCAAAAACTCTCAACATTATCAGGTGTGGCCAGTTTTCATTTATAATGCATACCTGTCAATTCTCACACATTTTAAGTGGCAGTTTAAGTTTAAGTGGCATATTTACGGTCCTCTGCTGTAGTCAGCAATTATTCAGTCAACACGTATGTAAGAGATTCTCGAGCAGAACTGATGTCCTTGTGCACTGGAGGGGTTGGAAGCAATGGAATTGCATTAAGACTTTTCAAATGATCTTTTTTCATTTAAACAATCATGAAACACACGCATTGCTTCCAATCCCCGAGTGAAGAAAAGCATGAGAAGTCCGGAGTCGTAATCAGTATGCGTTATGAATGAAAACTGGCCAGATCTGATAATTGAGAGTTTTTTGGACTTTCTGTAATGTTAATTTTAATTAATGATTGAAAACAGGTTGTGACCAATCATTAATTTTATTGGATTGTTTTGAGCCTCCCCTATTGCCAGTTCACCTGCCGTCACTGATATGCACCGTAATTATATAACATATAAATCCTTCAATACGCATTTAAGTAACTTACGACTCCCACAGTTCTGGTGAAATGTTAAGTTAAGTTTTTGCGTTCACTGCTTGCGGTGTGTGTTCACTGTGTCTACTGTTGATGGTTTTGGAGGGAAAAAAAGTCTGGCTTATAGCTGAAACAATCATAAGCATCATGCACAGTGCATGCACCAGCATTCATTAAAACAATTTATTTTTTTGTTATTTTTCAGTAGCTGCTGCATTTGTAATACTGTGTATGAACTCAAGGGGGGAAAAAATACTTCCTTCAATGTAGCACTCAAGGTTATGATGAGGGCAGCTATCTAGAGGCCAAAATCAACACTAGCAGAAATTCAACAGCTAAGTGAAAGCGCCTCATTCAAAATTCATTTACCGCCTCGTCTTGCCCACTTTCAAATTGCATATTCAAAGGCAGCCACCTTCGGTCTCAAAACAGGAGGCCCGAGACTCGGAGAGGCCAGAAGCCTCTCTCAAGACAGTATGAATATATGAAAAAGCGGAGGGAAAATGAGACCTGCTCTCACATGTTTCCCCTCAACCCCTCCCCCTAACTTCTGCTGTTCCCATTCTCCTGGAAACCTCATATGGAAACTGAGTCTGCTCAGGTAAAATGGAGTTCTCTGACAACTTTGTAATCAAGCGGGTCATATTATGAGTTTTTTGGTTAGCCTTTTCCTTAGGGTTTTTTATATATTGTCTACGCTTGTAAACAGTTTGCAAAGTTTAGAAGCTCAAAGTCCATGCCGAAGGCAAATCAATCTCTCCTACAGAAAACATAGTTCCTGAAATACCTGAAATGCCATTTTGCCGTCGAGCCTTTTCTTCTTCTTCTTTAAGGTCGCCACCGCAATGTAACATATTTGCATAATACCCAACTAGTGGCTAGTTGGGCACAGTGTCAACTAAAACTAGGTAGAGAAGGGGGCCGGGAAGAGTTTTGTTTGTGCGTATTACCACATGCTGTTTTTTGAAAGGAAAAAGAAGTGAAAAATCAATTAAAAAGTATTTTTTTGACACAGATCTTCAGCAGTGCAACCCCATTTTTCTATTTTGCTCCAATCATTTTAGAGAATATCGGTTCCTGAATTGCAGTTGGCCAATCAAAAAAGCGCAGGCCTTTGAGAGAGAAGAGCCAAATCAGCTTGTTTCAGGCAGGATGAGCTCCTTTGAAGGAAATGAGCTGTGGAATGAAGGCGGGAGATAAGCACTGAAAGTTGAAAAAGAACAACAGCACTAAGACAGTGCCTTAGATAAGTTTTTTTTTTTTTTAGGATAAGATCATTTTTTGTTTATACAGCATATGATTCGCACACTCACTTCTTTACCACTGCAATATAACTCAAGTCCCGAACCCACACATTCTGATTTTAGCGTTGTCGTTTCACTGCCTTTCAGTCCATTTCTGCATCCTCAAAGACCTTACTGCGTTACATGGCTCTAAATATGCAGCATTACCATTACTCTGAGGACATTACCTTCTACCTCATTCCCGCAATCCCAGCCCATTGCATTGCTCTGTGCACCCTTCCTCTTACAATGAAGGAATTAAAATAAGTCGAGCATTGTATGACTACTTAAAATAGGATTCTGCTGTGGTTTTGTGGCTGCATATATTTTTGATGCAATTCAGCAAATGCAATGTAGGGCATCTTGTGAATTTGGATAGTAGTAGGATGACAGAATGGACAAGGACCTCTAAGTGACTATTATAAGTCTGTCCATGTTGAATAATTTCAGATACATGGGAGCTATTGACGTGCTTTTGCAAGATTCAAGCTCAAGGATTTTTTCTGTCACTTACCCAATAAGCTGTGCAGTGAAATGCAAAGTGATAGCTCTGATAAGTGGAAAGATAATAATAAGAATAATAATAATAATAATCATCATCATCATCACCATGCAAAAAAAATTTATTTGCTGGGAATGTGCGTCTAAAGTAAAACAAATAAATCTCTTTACAGCATTATGCGCATATATGAAAATATGTGCAGTATACTACACCGCAGTGCAGTGTGTCTGTGCTCAGTGTAACTCAGGGTGAATGAGTTGTGTGATTTTCCCTTGTATCTTGCCGAGTGGGTTATACCCTCTTGGACAGCCTGCAGTTTATAACCCTGATTGCTTGGGGGGTGTGAGCTCCTCCTGAGTCTCTCAGTATTCACCTTGAAGCTCTGAATGTTCCTCCAAGAACAGAGCAGCTGAAAGAGGCTGTTGCGGGGGGTTCAGCATCTCGTCCCCTTGGCTATCCTCATGCACCTCCTGGTATACGAGCCCTGCAGGGTGGGACATGTTGTCCTCATGGACCCTCGGCCGAACACGCCACTCTCTGCAAGGTACTGTGATTCTGGGAAGTGCAGCTGCGGTACCAGGCTGTAAATCCTCGAGTCAAGATACTCTCCACGGCTCAGGTTTAACCTGCTGCCTCAGGTGGTACGGAAGCGATAGAGCAGTGGTAAAGTAGGCTTGACTTGAGATCGTAAGGTCCCGAGTTCAAGCCCCGGCCGTGACCTTCGCAATGTGTTCTTAGGCATAAGACTTCACTCCCACACTCCACACCTCACTCCACCCTGGTGTAGAAATGGGTACCAGCAAATAGTCTGGGAAACTTGACTAAGAGCTGGGGGAGTACCTGCGAGGAGTAGTAATACTACCCAGGGGGAGTTGTAATACTGTTACTCACTACATGCCATGGAAACCAGGGTTAAGCACTGGCCCAATTGGCCACTAGGCTCGTAACAGGCTTACTCTCTCATAAGTGATTAAGTTCATGTTTAACCTCTTTGACCCAAGATTTTGAGTGACATGCCGTTGGAGGAATAAAAGCCTCTCAGTGACCTCACCTTATGATGCATGATTACTCCAGGCTGGCTCTCGTTTACTTTTTTAATTAGCTACAAAACTGTTGCGAAAATTAATCAGTAGAATGAACAGCCCATTTGTTTTTAGCTGGCACTAATATTGATTGCATCACAAAGTTATCAGGAGTTTTTCTATCCACATTAAACATAACATAAAACATCAGAATGTCTTTTGAAATTTTGAACTCATGTTACTCATAAAACAGCATGGTTTTGTTAGGTATGCTTATTAATGAAGCCATTATGACCCAATGTTTTGTAGGATTTGATACGCCTGAGAAGAAGTTCTCCTTTTTTAATGTTTTCCTTTAAACACTGAAACCATTTTGAATGAGCTAAGTGCCATTTTAAAATAAATTACATTGCTGAAAAAATGTTAAAATGGGCGATGAAAGTTAGAGGAAGTTTTGATGAGCTACTTCCTACTTGTGTAATATTCATCTTGCCTGCGGCCATACCACAATTCGATCTACACATATACCACATGGCTGAAGCTAAGCAGGTGTGGGCTTGGTCAGTACTTGGATGGGAGACCACTGAGGAAAACCAGGTTGCTGCTGGAAGAGGTGTTGGTGGGCCAGTAGGTGGCGATCCTCCCACTGGTGGAATAAACCCCAATGCCCCAGTGCAGTGACGGGGACACTGTACTGAAGAAGACGCCGTCTTTCGGATGAGACGTTAAACCGAGGTCCTGACTCGCAGGGGTCATTAAAGATCCTATGACACTCTTCGATAAGAGTAGGGGGTTCCCCGGTGTCATGGCTAAAGTCCCAACTTGGCTCTTTCGATCTGCCGCCTAATCATCCCCTGATCTAATTGGCTGTGCAATTCCTCTGTCCCTCCCCACCTCTTCCCCCAGGGCTCCCTTGAAAAAGAGATTTCAATCTCAACGGGACTTCCCTGGTTAAATAAGGGTTAAATAGAAATTAAAAAAAATCTTTAAAATATCACATTTATGACATTGTCTTTGAGGCCTTCTGGCGATATCTTGGTCATTTCTTAATTCATAATTTCTCAATCATTATCAGCATATGTACTAGTCTTGATCATTCAGTGAGTAAATTGACTGCTAATCTGGTGATCTGAAACTGGCAGAGGGTGAGAGTAATCATGAGTTAAAAGGTGAGAGCCTTTAATGTTTTTGATAGCATGTCACTGTAAATCTCCTCACCTGACTCCTATATCAGGTGTCGGGGCTGAAAAGGTCGAATATGTTCAAGGGGTGAAATAGATGGCAGCTGCACTTTTAGATAAATTTTCTTGAAATGCTCATGATAAGTAACAGAACTTTCCGCCTGTGTCTTTAATGAGCTGCACAATATATTCTGCATTGTAATAAAATGTATCAAACTAAGAAATGCAATTTATTCTAGCTGTTTCTGAAATGTAATGATGACTGATAGTTTCCATCTTTAATTTGACCTTCTAATGGAAAAATCTAAACAAAACAAATGCTTTGCAGTATGACTTTCTTGGATGGAAAATCATGCTGTTGACAGAAAAAAAACCCTTAAATTATGCCAAAAAATATATTAAAACACTCAAACCATGCGTGAAAATGAGTTATATTCTGAAGCACCAATGGTTTAAACATTTTCCCTCATCTAAAAGAATGTGTTTTGCGCAAAGACGATTGGCTCCTCCTCCTTGGAAGGCCTCAGCGACTTCTAAGCTTTTTGTTGACACTATGCTTTTATGCTGCTTGTATTTTGCTAGTGCAGGTGCTCTTTTTAGCGTAGACGAGACGGTGAATCGCTGTAGGTTTTTGCATAAAACCTGCCAGCTTGTATCAGAATGCTGGAGCCTTTCAACATGAACATTACCCAAAGCACACATCAAACTTAACTGAACCTTTTTTTTCTTTCAAGAGAAGGAATTCAAAGTCTTGGAATGGCGCCATGGGTGTTCCGTGGCAGTTACAAGCCTTCCAAATGAAATGGGCCCAGTCGCGCCGAGGTGGTCCCACGCGCAGAGGTTGCAATAACTGAAAATTGTCTGTCATTCACTGAATTTTAAACGCACTGACAGCAGATGCTGGGGGCTGTTCTTCATTTTGACAAGTCGAAAAGGAGCATTCGATCGAAGCTTGCGCAGTCAAAACCAGGACTAAGTGTGGGTTCTGTCTTAGTTTTCGGCAATGCTGAGAATCATCAACACACATGTGTACTCTGCGTCTACCGTCCGCAAACATTTTATCCTGTGGAACTGAATAAAGATCATGAAGTATTAATGCTAATCGTCCATCCGTCTATTGTCTTTTCCACTTCTTCCTCGTTCAGATCACAGGGGAGCTGGATCTCAGCTGGGCAAAAGGCAGGGACCCACCCTGGACAGCTCACCAATCCATCACAGGGCGCACACACCATTCACACACTACTCTCTAACACACTCATACCTATGGGCAATGTAGCATCTCCAATTAACCTGACATCCATGTCTTTGGACTGTGAGAGGAAACCAGAGTACCTGGAGGAATCCCACACAAACGCATGGAGAACATGCAAACTCTTCACAGAAAGGCCCCAGACCGGATTCAAGCTCATGACCTTCTTACTATGAGGCAGCAGTGCTACTTACTGGCCACTTTGCCTTGCTAATTAATGCTGCATGATACTGCAGCTTTCTGATGCTGAGCTGGGAATTCTCACAGGATTTGAGAACCGTCCAATCATAATTTTGACGACAACTCTGGTACTCATTGCCAAACAAGGTTGTAATTTATTTTGATAAACTAGGATGAAAAAAAACATTGCTGACTATGTATTCTTTGATTAAATCCCCCCATTTGGATTTGGAAAAAGAATGTAATTAAATCAAAGAAAACAAAGACTTGAAAAATCCTTACGCAATTTTGAAAAAAGCTGATTTAAATGCACTAAATTGCACATCCCAATGATGCGTTGTGTTCCATAACGAGGAGAATTGGCTACACGTGATAGTGAGGAGTTTTTTCACATTGATCGAATCATTAATTGAGAAATATGATTGCGAGCAAGTCAGGACCAATATTGGCTTCAAACAATGTTCTGTGACAACTGTATAATCTGTTGGTATGCCATTGGTTTCATGGCGCAAAATTGCACCCTAAATGATCCTGATCTAAACATCATTCTCTCTCCCTCCTTTCCTTCCATTATTTCAGAAAAACAAGTCATTTGTACCTGGTGGCTCATCAGTATTTATACTGAAAAAAAAACAGATTTGTGCTCAGTTACAGGGCAGCTCCACTCTCCTTATTTTAGAGCCCGGTTTTCTGCTCCTCCATGCTTTATATTGAACTTAATATCATATTTTGCTGGTTTCTATTTGAATGCATCAACTGCAACTGTAACGTCTGTAACAGTTTTTAATTTCTTTCTTTTTTTTATGTTATGGATATGCGCAGTTGTTATTTAATGTGTATTTTTTAGCAGTTCACTTATTCCAATGTTCTGTCGGACTGTTTTGGCGAATGGCTGGGTCAGGATATAAGGGAGAGGAAATGGGAGGGGCCTCATGATTGAGTTGAGTTGAGTTGAAATGGGCCTCCGTGGGCCACAGAACAGCCCAGTATGACCCAGTCAGAGCCCAGACCTCAATCTCAGAAAATACTTGTGGAATGACCTACAAAAAGCTGTACACCGGAGGTCCCCTGCCAGTTCAAAGGAACTAGATCTTTATTTGGCTGGAACAGAGGGGTCAAATTCCAAAATTCAGAAGTGAAAAGTTAAGCGAGACTTTTTTTCTCAACTGCTGCTTGTTGTAAAGGTGCTTCCGCAAAGTATTTAGTGGGTTTGTGGACTTGAACTATGTTGGAAGGCCACGCCTCCAGCCGTCCAGCTCACCGGTCTACTAAGACCCGGACTGCACTTCATTCATTATTCAGTTTTCTCTAGTACCTGCTTCTCATTGCCACTGGGTGGTAGCAGTGTGTCTTTTAGACCCAGTTTCACTCAGTCTCATAGTGAAGTGTCGTAAAGCCACGCCTGTGCTGCATTGTTGGTCTTGTTTAGACTTTTCCTCGGTATTTGCGCATCAAAACCCTAAACTTTAACCTTAGTGCTGTTTCTGTTTATTTCAGAATTTTATTATTAAGGAACCTTGTTTCCTTTTGTTTTCCAATTGTAATACATTGTTACCACAGCTAAAGCCCAAAGTCTATATTACTTATAGTGTTATAGGAACCTCGTTTCCATTTTGTTTTGTATTGCAACGTTTGTGCCTTCTATTGTGCTGTAAGCATAATAAATACAACCAAGTTCATCTTTGCATCCATCTTTGAGTCCAGTCCTCAACTTCCGAGCCTCTGAAACCTGTACAAAGCCTAACCATTACAAATGTAGAACACCCAGGTTGCCTGTTTAGGAATTTCCCAATGATTAAGGATTCTACTTTAATTTTATTTTATTCTATTCTAGTTAGTTTTAAAGATGCATTCAAGGTTTAAAGCTCGGACATTTGTGTTTTTCGTATTTCTTGCGAACATGTAGACATTCTACTACCGAAACACCATGAAAAAATATCAATCTTCATTTTCAGTCCCTGCTTTTCACAATTCCAAAAATGTGCAGGATTCTGGGAGAGTTATCAGTTTTAAATGCTGTCCACTAAAGGAAAAACCTGCCCTCATCGTATCAATAAAGTTAAGTGTCAGTATTAACTGAATGCTGCACTTTTTCTCATTACCTGTTTGTGTCTGTCAAACAATATTTCTTTTTAGTGTTTTGGGCCCCAAGTTTTTATTACATTTACGACAGCAAGGGATGACAGACACAATTTTAAAACTTAAGCACATTTAATTAAACAAAGACTTTTAACTAATCTACAATCTACTCTACTGACCAAGATTGATATATACAAGAAAAAAATATTTACAGTCCCTTTGATTGAGCTGCTTGGTGATGTTCCCAGTGAGGAAAATACTCCAACACAGGCAAAAATCCACAAAAAGCTTCACAGGTCTTGAAAAGAGTGACAGGTCTGGTCACATGTATCCTTCTCCTTGCAATTTCTCTTACTTCTTTACTCTCTCAGTTTCTCTCCTTATATACTCTTTTGTAGACCCCGACCACCTTTTAGACTTTTTTTTCATTCTCTGGGACTTTCCATCTCAGACATGCCCAGGACATGTCCAAACCTTCCTCCAGTCTGGGTTTAACAAAAGAAAAGGTCAATACTGCCATTTAGTGGCTTCTATTAGCATTACATAAGTGAAATTGGGTTTGCCCATGTTGCAAATTCCCTTGCTTTCAATGCAAAAACTTGATTGCCATTTTAACCAAAGCCAGGAGTAATGAAACGGTGCCCTCTGGCATTGGTAAAATAATTCCTGTGCAGCATTGCCCTACCATTGTCTGTTGGTGGGATGGGCTATGGGGAACACAGCACTAACCTGTCTCTTCTGTATTTATGGTTATTTATGCATGACTTCAGGAAAGCCTGGAACAGCATTGCACATGAACATTTCATGCATTTAGATTTTATTACTTCATGACATAAATACACACCAGTGAAATTGACTTACATGCCTGGTTGGTTTGGTCTTACTCCTGTTGGACCATTAGTTTATCCATAAGCAGTAAATGGTACATAATAAGACAGTAAATTGCTTGAATTATCTGTTCTGCAACCAAAAGCTGGATCCCATTATGGGCCATATTCAGAAATGACACACTAAATTAGTGCGAGTGAGTTCTAAAACTTAGTTAGTGTCAGGCTATACTAAATGAGTCATAGGTTGCCCTAACCCTCATTTGCTTTCAGAGAACTCACACTGAAAATAGCGTCTCTTTCTGAGTGAAGGTTGAGTGCAGGGAACACCTCCCTTGGGCCGCACTAACTTTCGCCGGTATTTCGTTGTCATGGCTTTCAGGTGGTTACAAACATTAGCAACTCTGGATCATTTACAGCCACGTGCTCGACGCAATCGCAAATACGCAAATTTTAACTATAATGATGATAACGATGCCGGTAACTCGCTGACTGACCACCTGGTTTCAGTTTTTACGAACTGCACTGTGGTGAACTCGAGGTTAGCATTTGTGTACCCACCAGTGGCTACTGGTGAACTGGCAATGGGGGAAGCTCAAAACCATCCCTTAAAAATAATGATTCGAGATGACCTGTTTTCAATCGTTTAATAAAATTTTATTTACTCAAAATCCAAAAATCCGAAGGATTATCATGTGTCGCCAGTTCTACTTGTTAAGTTAGAATGAGCACTGATAATTATTGCCCTGTTTTCAATTCATTTAAATGACCATTGCAGAAACTCTGAAAACTCGACATTATCAGGTATAGCCTGTTTTCATTAATGATGCATATCTGTCAACTGGCATGCATTCGGATTTCTCACGCTTTTCTTTACTGATGTATAGCGAAATTCTGCGTTCAGCTGGCTCGTGGGGCGTGTGTGGATTGGTGTGCGAGTCTCATGTAACTGTAAGTCATGAGACTCTATTCTTTTCTACATTCTTAATTGCTGAATGTAGAAGGAAATGTCCGGCACGTTTCACAGCTTGTTGCTAAGTGAGTCTTGTGGGCTGTCCTGCGCCTTTCGCGAGCCACTCGACCACAGAATTTATGAAGACATGCTGATATTTGACGTTGTCATTTATGTGCAAAAGAAACACCTCTATTTTATGAAGCAATGTACAACAACGCTATTAGAAATAAATTTTTCGTTGCACCAATTAGTCTGAGAAACTTTCTCATCAAGAAAAGTAAACCGCGACAGGTTTAGGTCATTCAGCACTGAAGGGTGTGGATTAAGCGTCCCTTTGCAGCAGCTGACGCACCGTCTGTGGTACCCAGTGCCCACTACTGTCAGTTATGCTCGAGCGGCGTTTGTGAATAGCAACTGGCGAGGAGTGGGACCGCTCCCTCAATCTCTTTCTCACACTCCATTTACATTTCAATCTTAATCACTATATGGTGAGTGGAGGGTGAGTGTGAGTGTCGTTTCTGAATACAGGCCTTTGTCTTTGATGCCATGTTAATGAGCGATGGTGTTAGTTTTGGTTGTGTTTCGTCCCACTGGCGTACTCATGTAAATATAGACAAGAACAACAGGTGTGCAGAAGCAGTATGATTTCCAAATGGTGTTCATTTTGTAATATTATGTCAATTTTCCTTCAGTCTGAATTTTATGGATGTTAATGATGATAGTGTTTTCCTCAAGATGAAGTACTTATGAGCTCTTAGTCCAATGCATCAAATACGACCTTCATTTTAGGTCATTTGCAGGAGTACCAGTCGGCTTCTTGAATGCACCTGCGCGTGTGAATCTGAACTGGTTCCCCTTTACTTTTCATATTTCGGAGAGTCAATGAAGTTACGCTGGTGTTGGACAGGGTGTTAACGACGGTGGACTTATAAATGTGACGATGAGCAGTTGCACGCTCTTAGCCACAAGGCAATGACCATATAATTACTTAATTAAATTACTATGGACTTCAGCTTACTGGACTTCAGTAAGTCTTCTGTTGGGTATTGAATCCTCCCAGAATGCCCTGAAGAACACTTATGTCCAAACTTTGGTCATTTAATTATTTTTTTTTTGCCAGATCATGGTACGAGTGTGCAACT
Organism: Gymnothorax reevesii; assembly: GCA_029721435.1. Lineage (NCBI taxonomy): Eukaryota > Metazoa > Chordata > Actinopteri > Anguilliformes > Muraenidae > Gymnothorax > Gymnothorax reevesii. Next base: position 66,407,447 of record CM056587.1, on the reverse strand, counting down.
GCACTCCTTCACATCTAATCAACAACCAAACATTAGTTTGCCCATTTGTGAAGAATAATCCATAGAATGATCTGCTAGTTCGTTTTTAGCTGGCAATATTGTCCGTTGCATCAAAAAAGTTTTCCGGAATTTTCTGATCAACATTAATGACATGAAGTGTCAACGTGTCTTTCAAATGTTCTGAATTCCTGTTTGACGCAAAGGCGGTGTCGCATCAGTAGGGAAAATTGCCCATGAAAGCTTTTGATTCCTCACCATATTGACTGTGTGGAGAGATGTATTTGGGCCAAGAAAATGCATTTGTTTTCTGTAGCATATTTGCAATGACAGATGTGGGCCAAATTTAGATGAGCACCCCCCTAAAACCAACATATGGGGATAAATCAATGAATAACTCCCAATTATCACAGTGCTAGTTCTACAATTTATAGCTGTCATTGTTGCTGCCATCCCAAGGAACAATTTGACACCAAACATGGCTTAATTGCTTTGAAAATATGAGTCCCAGGAGGAATTGAAGCCATAAAAAGCATAATTTAGGATACATTTTTCATCATAAATTGAAAGTTTAACATTAAAATGATTAAAGATCCCAAAGTAATCCTCCCTAAATATTTGGTTAAAAAAAAAAAAAAGTAGGTGCAGTATGCCAAGTTTGTTTGCACAAAGTTTCAAGAAATTCTTTCACTGGTAACAGTGTTGTAGGACGGCTGTATGTCCACCTTCCTCAAAGTGCTGATGTGGAGTTTCCTGAACTTTCTCTGGAATTACCAAAACCAAATATTTTGGGTGGATCACTTTGGGAACTATAATAATTTTAATAAATTACTCTCCTGAAAAAAAATGCTTTGGGAGTTGTTGAATTCAGAGTAAGTTTTGGATTCATGACGTATTTGTATTAACGCCATCCTTATAATATCACGTGTATAGCATTTTCATTGTCAGTGTAGCCTATTGGTGATCTTTTTGCTATTTTTGATTTATACTTTCCTAATCATTATGCACTTATATTTTAGCGATCAATACATAAATTGTTTGAGTGTTAATCAGGCAGTATAAAACGGGAGCAGGTCGAGAGCAGTCATGCACTAAAAGGCGAGAGGCTCTGATGACATGGAATAGGAAATCCGTCAGAAAATTCAGAGGTGTTCTGACTGAAGAGATTAAATCGACCTCATTGGCTGTTTCCTTTCTCTGTGCTTCTTTTAACAGAATATGGAAATACATTCCATCACTCTTTTTGAATGGAGTGGTGAGACTGGGCTGTCTTGTTAAAAGTGTTACTGTGATAAAGCTGAGATGCCTGCATCCCTCTGTTGTAGCCCCCCTCCCACACCATAAATGATACAGAATGGATCACTGGAGCGAAGACTCTCTATGTACCTGCAGTAAAACTCAAAAACACAGAGCCTTATGGGATAACTCTAGCGTGAAGACCTGGTCGCTGTGCTGCCTTCCTGGGATCCATTCTTGTCACCTGTTCTGCCTGTTAGGCTCTGAGCGTGTGTCGTAATGAGCGCTGGGCTTTGGAGGAAGCAATGCGAGGGGGACAATGGCTAAAAATAAGGGGGGAAACCGGGAGGTCTCTCTCAATGAACCGCTAATGATCTGAGTAAGCGAGCCAAAAGCCTCCGACGTCTCTGGCACAAACGCAGCCCCCTGGGTGACTGTGCAGGTGTGAAGGTAATCAGGTATGATTTGCTCCTGTTTGAAATTCCACCTCAGCCTATTCATCGGATAATTATCACAACGTGTGGTGGCCGAGTCTGCATTAGTGCTGGAGCTTCTAAAATGGTAAAATTTGGCTTCACCAGTTTAGTTTTTAATTGCATCTAACTTTGTAAGAACAAGTGTGAAACCCCTGGCCCATGGCTTTTCCTATTTATGTGTTTTGCTGTGTTTTTCAGAAGGAATCACACAGAAATAAAGATCAATACCTGTTCCTATTGCCGCTAAAGTGGTGGACTTCACTGAATCATTTTTTCATGAATCGTGCAGCTTTGCTGGGTGAGGTTCCACATTTAAGTTTAATATCGGTATTACTTAACTATTAGGGTATATGAGTTAATGCAATAATAAGCATTAACTACTATTCAATTAACAGTTAACTAATGCATCAGAGAGCTAAATAAGCATTAGGCAACCTTAACTTTCCGTTTGTTAATGCTTTTTGTCATCCTTATTATGAATTTTAAAACTTCCCTTTGAAAAGTATCCCTTAAGTAACACCTCAAACTATCAAATATTCAATAAAGTATGAATTAATACCTTAGTTAACATGAACACCATTAGTAAATGATTTGTAGACCAATAGTTTACTGTAACTTAATTGATAACTAAAGCATAAAGAAGCATTAACTAATGTTAATTAATATACCCTTATTCTAAAGTGTCACCTTGATATCTAATGCTATTATCAGCTGGTATAAAAATAAATATCTTCCTGTCAGGCAGTGCCTGAATATTTTATCATTTTTGCTGCATGCGCAACTGATGCATCATGAGTTGTCAATTAAGCATAAAATATGCTGCAATTTTTTTCTTATGACACTGCCATTGTTTCCTCACATTTCCTTACAAATGTTTTCTGAGCAGGTTGTCTACCGCAGTAGATACATTTTATTATGTTATTGACTATAAATACTATGTCCCTGTAACCTTTATGCCAAATTTAATTCTGCATAGGAGAGAAATGTGGCTTATATCAGAGTCAGCGGTGTGATAATTTCATAGTATTAAGCCTGCCAAAGAGCATTGCTGACTTGTATTATGTTGAATATGGTGCATGTGCAAGTTATACAGTGACAAACTTGATCTTTTGACAGGCCTTTACATTCTAGTGTCTGATTGACACAATTTAATGAGAATGTTCAAAAGACTCATGTGGTGCTCATAAAAGAATCCTGGTGTTAATATTCTCCCTGTGTTTTTGTGCATGTATTGTATTTAATATAATAAGTAATCCCAAGAAGTTACACAGACACAGGAACTGGTGGTAGAGGTGCGTATTTTATAAGTCAGTGACAGCAAATATACGGCAGTGGCTTTTGTACAGATCCTGAGGGGTTGATCTTTCATTGTCTCTCCTCCAGCGCTGGTAATCTCTGTATCGTCGACTCCCCTCCAATGTCTATGTCTCATTTAAATGGAAGTGAAGAATGCATGAATGTGTGGGAGATTAGGTGACGTACAGGCAGCGTTCGTTTATGGATTCCCATTGTTCAGGACCATTCTTCACTGCTGCCTTCTTTCTTCTCCCTTCTTCACATTATTCTTTTGGAAACTGAACTGATCTTTGCCTCATCTCTCCATAACACATGGTTGAAGAACTGGACAGCTTTTTTTTTGGCGAATTTTGGTGGTTTACATCATGCGTTCAACGCTTGCTATTCACTTCAGTGAAGTCCTCTCTTAATTGTCGATGTTGATAGCACTGGTCCTTCCTCTAGGAGAGTGTCCTTGTTCTAGCCAAAGCCTCTGAAGGTGCTTTATTTCACCAGGAAAGGAGTTCAGCTGTCATCCACCACAGTTGTTATGGTCGTCTGGGCTTTTTGATGTTTCTGAATGTAGCAGGCCGAAGGAGGGCCCGGGCGGGGACTTGAACCTCCAGATTCCCGGGTAAGAGTCATGCATGCTGACCACATCGCCAAAGAGCCAGGCTCGTTGGCAAGGTAGCCAGGGCATGTACTTATTAGGAGACACTTCCAGTGACAGGACCCTTCAACTGTCACATAAGCTCACAATTGCACTCATTACAAATATAGTTCATTTGGCTGCACATAATGGTTTAGCTATTTCTGTGATAAGTTTCTATTGATTTTTCAGCCTTATGATGGCTTGTTTCTCTGGTAGTGACAGCACTTTGGGCTTCATATCAAGAGTTAACCGTGACAGATTTCAATGCAAATGCTTCACTTTCAGCCATGTCAAGACCTTTTATCTGCTTAGCTGTAAATTACATGACAAGAGATAATGTACACCAAGTCAATGAAGGAAGATCACAGAAAGTGTTGTGATTTTTACTGTATTCACTCGATTTGGATGTAAATACCCTCAAATGAAATGAAAGTCAGCACTCTGAGCTCTATCCGCCATTTAATTAATATGCAATAGCGGCCATCTCAAATAGCGATAACTTTCTCGCAGTCTCAGTATTTAGAGACTTGACTATTTCCATCTATCTATTTGTATGTGAGTAATAAAAATATGACCATAGCGTGCATAATTTATGTGCGCATTCATGTATGTGAGTGTACACAGTGTGTATGTGTGTGTGTGTGTGTGTGTGTGTGTCTGTGTGTGTATGAGCTGTGTCTTTTTGTACTGCGTGCAGGTGGATGTATTTGTGTGTGTGTGTGTGTGTTCTCGAGTGTGTGATTCATTTAGCCATACCCCGTGTCCCTGTGGCTGCTGATTTAAACGCTGGTTTCTGCCGTCTCATATTTCACTACATTTCACAATTTTTTATTTTTTCTGTATTAACAGACTTTCTGATTCTACTGCAACAAGGTTCTTGGAATTTAAATTCATTTTCAAATGCAGTCGAGGTGCCATGAATTTTGAATATAATTCAGTGGTTACCAAAGGAATGCAGTTATTTTACAAGCGTCTTCCTCCTCTTCGGCCTGCAAGATATCGCTTTCATGTACTCAAAGCCCGGAATAAATACATTTTTAAGGGGTTAGTCCATATCTATTTGAAAATTGCCTGAAATGCTGTTGAGCACTCAGCATGCACTCAGACACCGCATTGATACGTGAAGGACATCAGATTTTATCAGAACCATCCAGCTAAATGCAGTCCCTGGGTTTCATCCAGCCAGTACGACCAATCGGTGCCATTTGAGAGGTGCAAATAAAACTGGTCTAGTGCAGCACTTAAGGGAAAAACAGTATTTTCACATCTGTGTGTGTTTGCACGTGTACGTGTTCCTGCACATAAACATGGACGCGTGCCTGTGTTCGTGTGTGCACGAGTGTATTTGCATGTGCGTGTATTCAGTGCATCCACATGAAACTAAATTTTGAATCTTGACATTAAAATGTTAATGCTGTTCTGGAGACAAGTTTGCTGCCCATGTAGCTGGTACAAGCATTTGCCATTTTATGTGCTGATTACAAGAGGGCATTTTCAGTGGCAAACATACCTTATGTCTTTAGCGGTGTGGGGATTTTATCTGCTAGGATTTCTCTGACCTTAAATCCAAAAAGACAGAAATGTTTGTCATGAGTCAGTCACCCTCAGACTACCAACCACCATCATTAAGACATGCTTAAAGTCTTTATGAGTTACATGGCACCTCACAGATAGCACCTCACAGATATGCTTCACAGAGCTAAGGATGGGCAGGCAGCACACCTTAATGAGAACCTCGCATGCTGTGCCAGGGCTAAGACACTGCTAGCTGAATTCAGCAGACTGCTCTGCAGTATTGACATTCCGTACTCACACATACCTGACTACAGCGCTGACTACAAAGTTTGGGCCTGTGCTTTCACTTTAAAGAGTGTGTTCAAAGCCCGGACATGAAAAGGACCGGCTGTTCTGCCGGAGAGATGCTCCGCAGCTTTACCTCCTTTTGTATCCGAGGTTATTCTTGGAAATCTCAAGTAGCCAGCAACTTCAGAATGAAGTAACGGTGGCAGAAGGACAGCATTGCGATACTCCACTCACACATTCTGAAGCAGGACTATTTAAGAGCCATGGAAATTAGGAGATAGACTGTGTACTCCAAACACAAAGGAGAGGCACGGATGCAAGATTTGGTTCTCAAACGATTACAATGAGCTGAATGCTTCTTTTCACGATTGAAATAGATCAACTAGGTAGCAAAGGATGGCAGCGGTTTAGGGAAGCAATGCTTTGCTATTCCATTAAAGAAGATCGATTATCCATGTGTTTCAGTATCTCCCTGCATTTGGATGCAGTTCTGAGTGAAAAGGGAAAGCATTCTGTAATGTTATTAATGTGCTGCTAAAAGAAGATGTGAATCAATAAGCACTCAAATGCTTTCACAACCACATTTACTTTGGAGGGCAAAAAGAGTGGGAAAACCATCTAAAATCAGACCAAAGTAAGATTTTCTTTGTCCTGATACACTGCGCCTGATTACAGATTTCCTATCTTGCTTAGGGTGGGGAAATATTTTCGAGGAATACCTACTGCTAAGCTCAGTTTATGCAGGCAGTCCTGTGTAGGATTATAATTACTCAATTTGACAGTTGTAAGAAATTATGTTTGAAACGTTTTTCTCCCCCGTTAAATGTGTTTACAAGTGCCTGGAAAATGGTCTTCCTTATTTTTCTGCGGCACCCGTGCGGTACATTTGATTAAGTCTATTGTGTAGCTGTGTGCAGGGCTTAAGTAGGGCCTAACTACCCGTTACTGCCCTTGATGAAATGGTATTAAATGGAAAATGGCCCTTTATACAATCAAACCAACAGTCCGCCTTTCGTTTATGCCTCTCTCTCCGCACCTTGTTTATAACCAGGGAAAGCTGCAACCTCTAGTTACTATGTTACCAGAATTGGAGACTCTCTTTTCCATCTTGGTGAATTACTGCCAGTGTGTTACAGTTGTGACTGCACAGAGTGCCAGAAATCCCACCGGCTCCGGGATTCTCGTATTGTGTGCGTGCCCCGCCCCCACAGCACAGGATCCAGAGCGGATCCTCTCGGCTCGAGGCCTGACAGTGACTGATGTAGCCCGGTGAACAGGAGACTGCGTGTGACAGGGTGATAAAGCTCATCAGCGAGAGTCCGTTTTCGCACGAGGAAAGACCGAATTTGAACCGGCAAGGAACTGCGACTGATGACTAATGGAAAAGATTGAAGTGCAGATACAGGACTGCTAAGCATTACGCGAACACAGACTTTACACTCTCCTCCGGTTTAACCTACTACTCGCTACATGAAACCAGAGCCGTGGCCTACAAATTAGACTCAGGAAAGCATTTATGGAAAGTGCCACATCTCATGATCAGGAGTAAAATCGACCTTTTATTCCACAGAATTGTGAGGTGAGTGAACAGGTAAAGCGCGAAAAATCGGCCCACTTCTCCCGAATGCCTTTTATTTTTCTTTTGCTTTTTTTATTTGTTTTTTTTTTTTTTTTGGACATGACTTTTTTTGAGCATCGTGCGCCTACAAAAGCAGTAAAGTTTACTGACTGCATCACGCTGCGAGGCGGACGGGGTCTCCGGGAGCCACGTACGCCTCTCAGCCGTGAAAAGTGCGGCCACAGTTCACGGGACCCAAATTTGGCGGGCTGGCCTCCCTCCTCCATGCCTGAATTACATTTCTCTTTCGCTCGCTCAGCTCAGAAGAGTTTGTAATGGATTTTAGCGGCTGCTCTTTGTCAGAGCGACCCGTTGCCGCGCCTCTTTCCCCCGCGGAGTTAAACGCGCGGGGCTCACCCGCCACCATCCCGCTCTGTCGGAGCCCAAGAGATATCCTGTAATAGAGCCTTCAGTTCTCTCCCCCAAGGCATTCTGGGGGAAAGACATTGTACTAGAAAGAAGTCCGCGGAGACGGGTTTGCAGATCTAAGGCTTCATTTCTTTATTTCTAAAAATTGAAGTCATGCGGGTAGAATTTGCGGGGTTGTGATCAGTCAATCTAAGTTTGCGTCTGCATCCGCAAAGCATACATCCACTCTTATCTTTGTCTCATCTCATACTGTCAAACACTTCTGTGACCTGTGTGATCACATGCTCTTCTATTCTCTTTATTTTATTTCCTCTTAAAAGGAAGAGGTAGAAGAATATGCCATTGAATCAAAAAAAAAAAACATTAAAATAGTGTTGCTGATTACAGTGCCCTCTTACTTGAAATTAAATTTTCTTCCCTAACATTGTGCGAACAAAACAACATTGTTGAATTATTGAAGTATTGTCAGTCTACTTTCATGTGTCAAAATGAAAAGTCTAACTGAATTGGTCACACATTTCGGAAAGATGAAATGATGCAGTTCGTAACATGAATGATATACAAAATTTTCTTTAGTTTTAAAATAGTATCATTTACTATTTGTTGATGAGCAATGAAATGCATTAATTTGTCATTTTTATGCATGTTAAAAAAGAGAATAAATGTAATAATTAGCTAACTGTAAACAAGCATAAAAACTTTTTTTTTCTTCTACTTTTTTCTTCAATAAAGGTTATAGTACAAACTGACTGGAAATAATTTGCTATCAAATGTGTTTGCCAACCAAGCTATCCGGAAGGCTGGTCTTCTATTGCTTCTGATTTTCCGTCCAATTAGTGTCAGTGTTTGCATTCGTGCCACAAACTGTGTGACATTTGAACGGTTTACGTGCGAGTCCTCTTGAATTACCCAATCAATTTCACATTGACATAACCGGTATGTTGCCAATATGAAGTATCCTCCTAGCCTTCTAACCTGAAAGGAATATCGACAAAATCACATTGTTCTGAGGACCTTTTTTATTTTTACAGCCATTGGCATGGAGTTTGAGTCTGCGCTGTGTTGCTGTTTTGTCATTTCACTTGTCAATTTTGGCGAGGCCTTGTTCTTTCCTCTTAATAAGATTTTGTTGTGTAGGTCAGGTATTGTCAAGATCAATGTCATTGACTCTGTCTGTTTACTTGGAAATGGAATTCTGGGACCATTGTGGACAAAATTGCTCGCTAAAAGTCACGCTTCACGTCAGCAGAAGGTCAAACAAATTAAAAACCTCATACGGCCATCTTACACACCCTTTTAAATGCGGAAAAGGTTTTTCTGCCTCAGTAAAAGCTTATTTCACCATCTATTATCCGCATAAAACATAATGCTCTCTTGTTCTGAAGTCCTGTCTCCCACATTCAAAGAATATTGATTGGACTAAGACAATATCAGCTCCTGCAATAGTGACTTTGTCTCAGTGCAGGGTGGTTGGACTGCACTGAAAGATGAAGCGCTTTTGTGAAATTATCAATGCTTTATTGAAATCCCCGTTCATTCCAAGAATGTTTGTTTGACTTCAGGCTTTGTGATTCCACCCACTGTACGTTTTGACAACTCAGGTTGCCAGATACGACACAACTTCACAAGCAAACACATCCAGCAAGCAAACTGCTTCAGCAGAGCTAACATTAGACTCCACTCAACCTAAAAAGCCGTGCCATTATTGTATAATGCTCTTTGACCAGAGATATAATAGATGCAGGTAAACATTGGAGATGCATATAAAAGATGGAGAAGACTTATTGACCTCAGAAGGATTTTAAGATGGGTGTTGTTTGTTCATGTTCTACTGAATGAGTCAGCATTCAGCTGCCATTCATATTTGCTAACTTATTTTATCACAGCTACTACTTAGAGCTGGGCGATATGGAAAAAATCTAATATCCCAATATCTGTGACCGAATACCTCGATATCGATATTTTGCCGATATTATCAGGACAAATGTTGGTGCTTTTGCAAAATAATTACACAATTAAATTTTTTATAACCATTTATTTGTCATGTTGACATAAAAATGAAACGTGCAGGCAACAGCTTCAACAGTCTTGCAAGTGCAGAAAAATGCAACCCATTACTGTAATTCAGCTTTTAAAACCAGAAAAGCCAACACTTATTTCATATCACGATATTACGATAGTCAAAATATGTAACAATATTTTACTTTGCATCACGATATTGATATACTATCGATATATCGCCCAGCCCTACTACTACTAGCTATTTTTCAATTTTGTCTCATAGAAACAGTCTACCCATTTTAGAATCTTTTATTCAGTTTTGTGATCGAATTCAATGAATGAGTTCAAACTTTGCTAGTGTTAGATTGCTTGGTAGCTGGATATTTTTAGTGAAATGATGTAGCTACGGATCTCATACAGATAATGCTAATCCTTGCCGGTGGAAGAACAAGCTAATGTCACATTTTCTATGCAATCCACCTAACAGTCTGTAATAAGCACACAGCTCGTGTTATCAGGTTTTGCTCAAGTCTGATATGTTTATAAGAAATTTGAAGAGGGCTAAGGCTTCTTGCTGAATGCAGTATAATTCATGTAAATGGGCGTTTCATGAAGAACACAATATATTGCTGTGCTGTGCACAGATTACTGCCACTCTTTATTTGTGAAAGGAATATCCAGTGTTTTTAGGGTGGAGCAATGTTGATATGAATGCTTTATGGAATTATGGAATGGAAAGCACGCGTGAAGGATACAATTTTAAAGTTTCTATCAGTAGTTTTCAGACAGTGGCTTTGGAAAGTGCCGGTAAAGAACTGGAACAATGTATTCACTTTCAGACTTAAAATTTATTGAGTGACAAGAACGATGTTTGCACACGGCTGTCAGCACATTTTATGACTCATTAGTTATTCTTGTTTCACATGTGAAATACAGTCTGTGGATGAAAAACTTAAATGAGGACAAAAACAGCACGTGATTGGAGGAAAAAAAAAAACTTTCGACAAAGAATTACATAACATTTTACCTCGGGCAAAGGGGGAATGATGAATAGCATGTTACTATCATACTGTTTCACTGCAGATAAACGGGTGGTTGGATTGGTTTAATTCTTCAGTGTGTGCGCTGTGTGTGAGCAGTGCTCTGGTGAAGTAGTTCCAGCACAGAGATCTGGAGAGTATCGATACACACGGCGGAGGTTTCGGCTGTTGTAGGGTTTTCATAATTATGACTGTTTCACTGACTCTCCCCTCTCTCTCCACCCTCCACATAAACCAGACGGCGGTGAAACGGCTCGGCACTGTGTGTGTCCTTAGCCGCAGAACCTATTATTCCCTCACTCCACATTCAACCTCTCCTGAAGCCTCTCATTTTTCTTTTCATTAATTCTGATTCATATTTAACACGTTGCTTCGGAGCAGATTTTGCTCAGGTTTTGATATTGCAGTGTCACAGTGTGTCACTCGGGATGTCCCCGCCGACGAGGGTAATGGAAGTTTGATTTGATTTCAAAGATCTGCGCTCTTTAACTGCGAGGCAAAAAGAAATCGCTCCGTTTATTCCCCCGGAAGGAAGAAAAAAAAATCCAATGTATCCAATATTTATATTAGTTCCCATTGTAGTTGTGATTTTTCCGATGAAATTTATCGTTTATTGCTACGGGGGCAAAGAATGTTATCAGTTCTTATTTGAATTCCCATCGCTCATGCCAGACTGTTGATAGTGTCTTTGAAGTTAATCGAAGTGAGCGAGACCCCCAGAGGAAGAAAAGTGTGAGTTGTTCAGAAGCAAAAGATATAAGTGTTCAAGACTTCTTTCTCTGTGCGCATCACAGCCCTGAGCTGGAAGGTGAAATCGTGCTCCTGATGAGCTTTTCTTGGCCCTTGATTTGCATATTGCACTCATGTTCGTTAATCCTGCCGAACATCAACTAGAAAGCAGTTGAGAATCAGCTTGCATGAAAAATGGAAGGATTTCATTAACAGTAAATTCTGCATTTCATTTTTATTTCCTCTGATATCCCAGTGAGAGAGATGGCTGTATCTGCTCATTTTTTGGAGTTTAAATGAGCCAATGATCTCAGTGAAAAAAATGATCTGCTATTCAGCTCCCTTTTTGTGAGATTACTTTGAGTTGTGGATATTTTTTAATTAAAAAAGTAGCATTGCCAATAAGCAATTTATAGTTACAAGTTCAAACGTCATCCACAGAGCACATGTATTTTAGGGCAGTCGCCCTGTGGTATTACATTCTTCCTGTAAGATCTTTCTAGGCAAATAAGCCTGATAATTCTCTGAGTTCAGTATGAAATTCGAAAGCCCCAAACGTTTTATATATGCAGACATGTTGACAGTCAGTTGAGGGAGGAATCACCCCTAGGCAGGAGCTGCAACATTTTACCGGAAGTGACATCATCAGGATTGGTCATCATGGTAACCTGCTTTTACTTTACCCTGCCCTGGTATCACCTTGTTTTTGCTATCAAAAAAAACCCTTTATCTCTCCACATTTAAATCTCTCCAATAACCGCTTTTATTTAAGGCCAATAGTTGTGGAGTATGTGCCAGGTCTGGGTTGGGAGCTGAACCCTGACCTCTGACTCACCGGAGCTTTGTTCTGTCAGGGAAGTCAGAGATATCAATAGTAAGTTTAAGGGCAGAAGAATGTATCGACGCTGGCAGTCACAAGCGTTCGACACGCTCTTTCTCATACTTTCTTTGTCTCTCCATTTATTGTATTGTTCGTTCGGCTTCTTTCTCTTCCATACAAATGAAGGCAAAGATTAAAATGCCAGAACATTGCTTTCATTCTGCAGAAAGCGAAAATGGATGCTTTGCATGTCTGAGAAATCAGGGTCATGTTTCCCAAAAGTCAATAGTTCAAACCATGTAAGTTGCTAAGTTAGCAAATGAGCTTTTGGTAAAATGTTTGCCTGATTTGCAGTAAGGGTTGAAAATATATGGTTACGTCTCTGAGTGTACAGGGATATTATCAAATCGCCTCAGCTTCCATCACTTTCGCCATCACAGATCCTTCATGTTAGTGCAGTAACTTACAGTTAGAGGGACATTATTGATTCTGTTGGCTCTGTAATGTTCCCTCGGGCAGCAGAGCCAAATGCAACATTTCAACTCACAGTTTAGTTGGAAACATTTCAAATCGTTTGATATTGTTCCTGTTGCACTCAGATGATGTTCAGGACCCTGGGACCTTCCTGGTAGCACCAGGCCAAACTTTTTTTTTTTTTTTAATACAATAACTTGAACAGCTTCGGAATTCTGTCAAGTATCTTGTCTGAATTGCTGGTGCACAGATGACTGGGGCCTTACTTTTTATATCTCCATGACTTTTACTGTGACACCGCTATTAGATGAAACTAAGTTTCACTTATTCCACATGCAGCAAGTCAACCTGTTCTGATGGGAATCTAAACAATCTCGTTTCGGACATATTGGTGTACAATAGAGCAATCTTATTGGTCTGGCATCAGTGAGATAGCACCTGTTGCACAACCTTTAGGCCAAATTGTACTTTTTCAAAATATTACGAAGTCAAACAGTTCTTATGGGAAAGTAAGATCTGCTGTGAGCATTCCTGGGGCCCAGGGTAGTTCTCCTGACGATTTTCTGGGCCCTATTCTCTTTCCTGTAGTTCCACCATGAGGCCAGGCATATGAATGGGGAAAATTCTGCTCGTTTTGGGGAAACACAGTATCCGGCTCTCGTCCACTGGCTGAAAATGTCTACTTGTAGCTGGGGGTTAATTAGGAAAAGAGTCAACACTGAATTTTGGTATTACAAAGCATTCGAAACCTTTCATCTTTCACGTGATTCAAAGTGTGTTGCAGCAATATTAGAGGTAGGTGAAGAGTTGTTGGTGGGGCGAGGTTATGGAATAGGTTCCAAACTTTGTCACAAATTGGGCTTTAGTGTTTCACGTGAGCGTGATTCATTTATTTATTTATTTTTTATTTCAAGTATGTCATGGCTTTGGTATCTTGAGAAATGGCAGATAGGAAGCCATATTGATTCAGAGTTAATCGCACTGTCAACGTCAGTGCTTCCTCCTTAAGACCCATTTTTATTATCGGACTCTGATAGAATATTCCAGATTTTGTCCAGTCCTTTGTTATAAGCTCTACTACTGTCTGTGTTGCAATGGAGAACATGTCCTCGGAAGTGTGCATTGATGTTCCAAATGTGTAGTCTTTGAGAAACGATTGTCTGCTGTTCTTGCGAGTGTGGGACCAACAGATCTTATCATCATGGGAAAGCAGTGAATGTGTATGTTATTGCTAAAAATATGGAATTAGCGTCAAACAAAGAATTTGTCTGTTTATATTTCTCTACAATACCAGGAAGCAAAGGGCATAGTCATGATGAAAATACATGGCCAGCGTGTGGAATTTGAGCAGAACGAAGCAAAGCCCAGCTCATCCCTCAGAGTGAAAGCTTGTTTGAGCAAAACTTGAATGCTATGATTTACCTCATCCCAACTGCCTACCCACACCATTCAACTGCGCTGCAGTCCTGGCTCAACTGATATGAAATCTCGCTACTGAGGAGCCGTATGTGTGCTGCCTAAAATAACAGATGATCTCAGCTGACACACATTCACTTCACATCCGGCAAGTGTGATTCAATTATTGCCCATTTACAGTATATAAACAGAACGAGTTTAAGCTGCAAGAAGCCTGTTTGGGGATTTGAAATTAGTTCTTCTAGGCTTTTTTGTAAGATTTTTTTAAGCGGATTCCCCATCCTTCCTTGCTATTTTTCTGAAGAATCAAGGCCTTTCAGTGTCTTACGTGATACAAGCCATAATTTCATTTCGCAATGCTGTGGCTTGCGGATGATGTATACCTACTGCCGCATTCGATGATTTTCACCATCGTCATCCATTTACATGGATGAGAAAATCATTTCAACATGTGAAATGTGTTCGCAGGAGATAATAATGCTGCATTTCGTGGAAGTATAGGATATTGCTTATTATAAAATTCATTGTTTTCACATGAAAACTACTGAGAGGCAAATACAGCCTTTTATATTGTTGATTTCTGTGAATATCTGTGGCCTAATACTGACCAAGACCACAGAGTGCTCACTCAGTTAAGATTTATGACACAGAATGTTCAAGTAATACAGTCCAGCAAACTAGGCAAAAATACCAATCAGCCATGAAAGTATTTTTATTTTAATTATTGCATTTCTCAGAAGTATTTTTACTTTTGGATGGAAGGACATCCAAACCCATTGTGGGATTACGGACTGATGTCTGTCAGGGATCTCAAGACAGGAGGGTGTGTGGAAGCAAGCAGAAAAGAGCAATCAGAAGAGAGATGCAGTTACTGCCTTCATCGAGTTTGCAGAGGGATACTACAAGAACTGCGGACTGCTGCAAAACAGTGCAGGGAAAAAATAAAAACCTAAAAGGATGAAACTATAATGAAAAAAGTAAAAACTCAGAGCAAAGCTATAACCAATGCAAGGCTACAGGAGATAAGCACACTTTTGAATTTAAAACAGCAACTCCTCATACTCAGAGACAGACAGAAATACTGTATCACGACGCAAGTAGAATAAAGTGAAGAACTAGCGCTAGGAGACGTGACCACTCACCTCCATTCTCGGGGCGTGGCCAGGTCGCGTTCCTCAAGAGATTAAAGCTGAATTTATTCTTCTGCGTCAAATCGACGCCGTCACCACACAGAGCCTTTGCGGCAACGTGAACCCCCACCGCAGAGCCTCTGTGTCGCCTGCTGTGTACCTCAAAAATTTTCTAACTGCGCATCAAAGCGACGCAGATCGTAAGGGCACTGATTGGTCCAACCCGAGCCTAGTGACGTGTCTGATTCAACGTCATTCACGAAAATGACAACGGTGGCTAGTAGCTACTTAGCGCACAGAAAGCTGACAAACCTAGCTTGATGGTTTACTACAGTCGACTGGATATTTCAAGTTATGTCATTTTTTTATTTTTATTCGCGGCTAGGATGTAGGTATTATTACCAAGGATGGTCCACGATTATTACCCTACGGAACAAAATACAGCCCATAATGTAACGTAAACACTCTACCAACGAGTCTCATGTGATTTCACGACAGGTCCTTTGGAAACCTGGCGCCACCTAGTGACTTTTTTTTTTTTTTTTTTTAATTTGACATCTCCAATCCCACCCAAATCTAGAATGCCCAATTGGTGAACTATGTACAAAGCTTGCTCGTATGTGACCCCTTGCTGCCAACACAGGATAGTGAGGACAGTTCACGGCTCTCCTCCGAAGCACGTGCCTGTCAACCACTGATTCTTATACACTCATTGGTTGAATCTTCGCAAGTTCAGAACGAGGGCGGAGGATACCCTTACATGAACAAACCCAGAGTCTTCCTGACGAGCGCCCGTCTGGCCAACAGGAGGCGCTGGAGCAACGAACAAAGCAGATTTTTTGCATCCCCAATCCGGCAGTCCCTTCCCAATTTGAAACCCTGTAGCGCGATGGCCAATTGTGCGCTACTCTGAAAAAGCTGCCGACCCCTGCTGGTGGGTACGACCGGGGCTCGAACCCGCGACGTGATTGTCACTTCTTCACTGCAGCGCAGTGCCTTAACCGAGTGAGCAGTCGACCTAGCGGCTTTGTGATGAATTGCTTCGCAGCACAGCACGACGCAAACAACCTCAACGCAGAACTTCGAAAGGTCTATGACGACGTCGAGGCGACAGCGTACCCTTTGTGTGGAGTCGATGCAGAACCATAAATCCGGCTTAACGCTGAATTCTTCCTGCAGCGCATTCTCTCTCGCGTGTTCTCTCCCGCAACCGAGGTTGCGCTTCAGGACTGCGGACAGCGGCCGGGAAATCAGGCTGTATGTGCAATAGAGTCTTAACCAGGAAATGCAGTGGACGAGGTGCTATAGACAGTGTCTCTTCTGATAAAGACCCTTATATATGCGGAGGACTAGGAAAAGGGGTCACTTGGGTTATTTTATGAAATTGAGATTTTCCAACAAAATCTAAGAGTAATCCAATTTTTCATTTAGAGAAAAAAAATTGGGAGAATTTGTGTACAGAAAACTGTTACAAATTGACAGTACAGTAGTGCTGGGATTTCACCATCACTGGGATATCACTGCGATACCCCGTTAATCTCAGAAGGGAAAAAAATCCCAAATGACCCTTTTCCTAGTCCTGCACACATATACTGCTTCATTTACAGTTGACTGGTGGTTAATTGTTTATCGATTGACTGTCCCTTTCTGAGGAGCAGGTCTATTTTTTATACATTCTTTTTATGAAGTGACGCCATTTAAATCGAGATACCCATTTGGATTGATATTGCTGTTGTTTTTTTTTTTACTTTTTAAGGATAATCACTGATACAGAATATTGCTGATATTGCTGGTGTTTGTATATGATATTGTTGTTGTCTTCTCTTTTCAAGCATCTTTGCATGCGTAATGACATATTACATACATGTACAACAACTCTTATGGCACCTACAGCATATGATGGTGCTGGGTCAGCCTTTTATTGGGTGAAATGACTCAATGGACGAGAAAAACAAAAGAATTTATTGCTCAGTTCACAGCACTAAGGGTTTAACATTTTCAGAAAAGACAAAAGAAGTTAAAAAAACATTTTAAATTTAAATACTCAGTGTATTATAATAGAATGTCTTTGTTTAGTTATGGTTGGAATTTGAGGAGCGTAAGAATGTGCTCTTGTATGACTCTGCAAGTGTTAATTTTCTCTCGCCTGTGTGTTCCTAACAGCTGAATTAGACTTTTCAGCTTTCAAACTCTTTGTCAACTGAAAGAATAGCAGTTTATTCATTCGCGGGAAGGCCTTCTTGCTTATAGAGCAATATTTAAGACAATGGCAGGATTGGGTGAAATCCTCGCTGTAGCCTTTCAGATAATGGGCAGTTTTTTGGAAGGCAGTTGGTTTGCAGGCCTCCAGAACAATACATGCGGAGCTGAGCGGATGGAGGGTTGAATCGTAGAGGCTACAGCTGGCAGATAAAGCCTTGGCAGCCATGTTCGCTCGTCTGTTCCACGTGTGTCAGTCCAGAGATAAATCTGTGTAGAGGAGGCCACAAATAGAGTGCAAATAAATCTCTATTCCAGAAAGCCAAACGTTGAGCATCAAATTGGTTTGACAAATGTTTTTCCAGTAACCTTTTTAACGATGCGTATTACGATGTGGCCTTGACTTGCACAACAGTGGGACTAAATTTGTTGGGTAGTTGAGTCCAGCCTTCCATCTGTTCTAAAGCAGGAATCCAAATGGGAGATACTGTGCTATTTTACATCTGATTAGCTGTTAAGAATAAATGAACAGTTGTGGTGAATCTGCACTGATGCGTCCTCTCATTTAGAAATGGCTGCCGTGGATTTACCCAGAATGGTGTCACAATTTTTTGTTGAACCCTGTGATTTATCCTGGCATGTGAATTGTCCCCTTTTGTTCACTAACTTGTCATTCTCATTATGCAAACATGAGGACTCAGGGGTGCAGAAAATGCGTGATTTAACCCTTGATGATTAACATCGTCAAGACCATTAAAAGAAGGCTCTCATTTATGAGAGGAAGACTTTCTTAAAGGATTAAATGAGGAAAACATTAAATAGAAAGCTAGATACTGCAACCAAATTCAGTTCTTTTGTTGCTGTTCTGTGCAAGTAGCTAGCGATCCCCTCAGTGGCATCTTCGAGATTTGGCTTGCAGCTTCAAGCACTCCCCCCTTCCATACAAAATCTAAATTTCAGTCCACATAGGGATGCACATTTCTACATTTCCAGAACTTTCCCTCCACGGAACAGCTCCCCACGGCTGCGTGTCTGTACTGTACAAACAGCCCAGTTTGGCACTTTTCTCTGCAGAGAGGAAGGAACAAGGCATTTCACATTCATATCTGAGGTGATTGTGAAAATAACAAGTGCTTGAGTGATTTAATGGCTGTTTTTATAGTCCTATTAAAATGAACTCATAAAATATTGATTTTACATCCAGTTTTGATGAGCATATATGAATAAAACACCACATGAGGTTACTCCCAGCATCGGTGACAGTGTTGAATTTTCAGTGCTTCATATTTTCTGAGGGAGTCGCATTTTCCCAAATATTTTCCGACTGATTTTTTTTTTGTGCTTTTTTCAATTTACTCTCCCGTTGTATGGTACAGCATTTTTATTTCTGCATGGATTGAGATCTAGAAGCTGAAACTACAGTCTGGTTGTTGTTACAGTCAGATGCAACTAATCATCATCGGTGAACCAAAGCTGGCTGAATATGGTGCTCTTTATATCTGACGTGGACTACAGTGTGTTTATGAGAATCTTACAACATAGATAATGAAGATTGGAATGTTTGAATATTTGAGTGGGGCAGTCAGGCTATTCTTGTATATATGCATGCATAAGTAATATGACTCAACCCTGAAGCTCATATCTGAAGAATGAGGATGTCGATCAGTGTACAATCAGCACAGGAGCTAAACTTTCACTTCAACGAATTTACTTTATTTTTTCCATGTCTCTCACAAACAAGCTTTCCGAATAATGATATGGGCTCGTTTCATTTTCAGCGAGAAAATGAACTTAAATTGAACTTATAAATGAAAGGACTTCCAGAAATTTGGTGTTTTTCAAGCATTGAGGCTAATGCATAATTTATTAATAAATATGACTACACCATGTCAGTCACTGCTGCCGTATTTTTGAAGTCGTGCTTTGAAGAAAAGATGTAGATTTATTTAATTATCATTCCATATTAAGGATAAATAATTGAATCTGTGAGTACATTCAGAGTAAAAGATGCTGCCAGCTAACGTCTTGCAAAGCTCTTTGTTATTTGTCATTCGGAGGTATTTCAGCCATAATTACTCTGTCCGATTTCATCTTTTCCCATCTATCTCAAGATATTCCAGGGTAACACTGACTCGGAGGGAGTGGTCCACTACAAGTTCCCCCAGTCGATCAGAACCCGATTCCTGCGATTCGTTCCCCAGGACTGGAACCCCCAGGGCTGGGTCGGGCTACGGGTGGAGGTGTACGGCTGCTCGTACAGTAAGTTCTCCTGGGCAGGCATTGGGAACCGGCGATGTCTAAATGTAGGGATCAGGAGTTTGGTTTCCACTGCACATCTGACTGTGATTATGAAAAATACAAGCACAATATCACGCAGACCCACGACGGGTTATGCGTGTGCATCCCAAAATATGTCCCTACGTGTACGTGACCACAGTTTGCGAAGCACTGCTGAATTTGGCTGTTGGCTGCACCATGGGGAAAATGTGGATAAGGTTTTTTTGTATCTGAGTTTTTTCCCTTGTGACATTAACTGAAAATCCTTGAGTTGAAGAATGTTGGAGAAACACAGTTAACCAGGATTTGCAATGACCTTATCGCTCAGTGCTGTGCTGTCTCAAAGTCACTCTGTGACACAGAGTCTGATGGTCCTGTAGTCTGCAGGAACTGGGGTAAATGTTGCTGTTTTTTGCTGTTCTGACTAATCTGCTTATCAGTCAGAGTGAGTCTGACCATGTTCTCTCCCTCAATATGTTTCCCTGGGTGTAAAATAGACAATGGATGACTGACCAGTTTGGAGTCAGCATCATTTTAAGCTGCTTTGAGAAAACAATCAGATACCCAAGCACCATTGTTAACCCTTAGAGCGCTGTAATAAGTTTTTCAAAAACATAACTTTAATAATCATCTGCTGTTGAAAACCTATCATTTGATTTTGATGTCTTACATCATTGAATAACAATAGCTGCCTTTAGCACTCTAAGGGTTAAAATGTTCCCAGGGTAGTGTGACGCAGATTAATTCGTGATAGTGTTAATTGAAATGATGCGATTATGTTATATTTCAATACATACGCTTATTATGAAATACGGTGTATGTACAATCAAAAGGTTGCCTGTTTAATGGCAAATCCTTGTCGTGTCGTTGTGTCAGTTTTTGAATTACAGCCTTTGAAGTCAGACACCAAAATGGCTAAATAAAGATAAGGGAATATTTTCATTTTAGATAGCAGAGCTCTAAAGTGAAAAAAGAAAGTTATTGGTTAGTTCATAGGAATTTAAGTGTGTGACCTTGTACTGTCCTTTGCATGGTCTGGAAATTTAAGGAGATTTTTTTGTGATAAATGCAAATTCTCTCTCTTTCTCTCTCTCACACACACACACACACACATGCGCACACACAAGTATTCTGAAGCAGATTAGGGAATCAGTGAAGATTGAATAATGATATGCAGGACCTGTCGCTCTTTAAAATTCATCCTCTCTCACTCTTTTTCTCGATCACTGCACTTCTCAAAACTACCAATCACAATGTGTGAGACGTACAGCTCAGTGCATGAATTATCTTCAGTTGTGGTACTTAAACACTTGCCTGTACTGCGAAGAGATAGGAGGTAACATGCAACTTCCTGTGGTGATGCTGTATTCGCAGGTCTGGGTGCCTGAGGATATTTGACACTCTGAAGGGAATTAGTCCAATAAAACCAAAACATGGTTTTAACTTCTTACTCAGTGCGCCTCGCCTAATCTGCCTGAGTCAAAGTAAAAAAATCAAAGACTGTCAGAACAACTTCAAACGACATTCTCAGTACTTTTTCTGGTCGTCTCTGCCCTCTCCCAATCACTGCAGGGAAATAGCAGGTGCACATGACAGATTGCAGTGGGATTAGAGTCTGAACGAATTCCAGCCGAACGCATCGCTCAAGCTCAACAGCAGGCTACAGGTCCCTCACCCCCCACCCCTGGGTCTGAATTTGGATACAGTTCACTCGGCCTTTGGCTCAAATGAGAGAATATCCTCATCAACTTGTGCTCTCATTCAGACACAAATGGATGTTTTGAGAACAGACCCTCATATAGTTTTAATCACATAACTGTGATACTTTCCCTGACATATTTTTGGTGTTATTTGAGGTAGTATCACATTTGCGAAAATTTCATTGGCTGCAATCGTAGGGGTAATAAATCGTTCCACGTTACGTCTTACTCTTAAGATTTAGCCATATTGAATACCAGGTGTACCGTTGGTTAAATCTGTGTGGCTTAATGCTGTAGCAAGCCACCTTACTACCACTCCTATAACTAAGTCAGTGTTACTGAGTTAGCTTGCCAGTGTTCACTCAGTACATTTCCACAGCGCATCATGTAGCATTAGTTTGTTAGATAGCTAGTGACTTAGTTCACTGTGAATTTAAAAACCATGGCTTGTTCAACCGCTGATGTCTGTGACTCAGTAACTTATGAAGTATCAGAGTGATGGCGTTAGTTCAGTGCTAACGTAACCGGAGTTAAGATTACGGTGCTAACGGAAATTAAGTTTGTTTTCTGTTAAATCACGCAACTCAGTTAGGTGAAAAATAGAATGATATCTACCGTTTCAAATGAAAGTTATGGTACTCACTACTCACTAGTTTGCTAGCTCGCTACAATTGCGAAATTCACTCAACTCGTCACATAACTTTCACATGACACGCCCACCCCTGTTGGATCCCTTATATCTACCCTTTTTCATCTCTTAGAGTCAGACGTTGCGGACTTTGATGGAAGAAGTTCACTGCTCTACCGGTTCAACCAGAAGTCCATGAGCACAGTGAAGGATGTTATCTCCCTCAAGTTCAAGAGTCAGCAGGGAGAGGGTGTGCTGGTGCATGGGGAGGGGCAGTGGGGCGATTACATCACCCTGGAACTGCACAGGGGCAGGCTGGCCCTACATCTCAACCTGGGTGAGCGACTGGGAGTCTGGGGCCGGGGGCTCACACTGGAAGACAAACAGTTGAAGAAAAGTTTATGTGTTGTGATGGGAATAGTAGATTTTATTCTGTAATAGAGACACCATGTCTACAGCCTGACCTGGAAAAAATTCCTCTGATTGAAGTTTGATTGATTAGCACACGTTTTCTGTGGTCACTCGAGGTATCATCGGGGAAAGTGACTACCACAGACTGATAAGACCGAACTGAACGCATTGTCTGTACCTTTACTCCATGATCCTGCACTTAGGATCCCATTGGACATGCATATCTGCGACAGATTTATGTTTTATTACTTTTCGCAGATCACTTTCCACTAATTACCCTGGCTTAATTAGCTGTTGTTATCTTAGTTTGCTCTAAGGCTGAATCGCAGTCAAAGATTTCATATAGAGTAAAAGGAATGGCTCTCTGCTGTCACACCACAGTTTACCAATAAATGTAACTGAAATATCATGGAATGATACAGGATAATGCGTATAGTGCTGAATCCCTAGCTTACACAACCCTTTCCCAACTCTCCAGGACATTGGGCTGTTTTACGTTTGACTAAATTGGCTTTCGTTGTTAATTAGCTGCGTGGATTAAATTGTGCGCATCCCCCAAATGCTTTGTGGTGACTGAACAGATGTGCTTTAAACACAATTTACAGGAAAACTGAAAAAAACAAAGCTGAGAAAATGAGTGGGCAACTGGTGCTGTTAGGAAGAGAGGTTTGGGTAGGAAAGCCCAAATACTGTACATGCGCTCTCTATGCACTCTCTTTCACATTGAATAGCCAACAGGGTCAGTCTATGTGAAAACAGCTGATCTCTATTGGGGTGGCACAGGAGGTCATATCCTCGACTCACTTCCTTTCTTTTTTGCCTTCCGCCTGTCCCAAGATGATGCCAAACTTCGCTCTGGCAGTGGGCAGGTGTCAGTCACCCTGGGAAGTCTCCTGGACGATGAGCACTGGCACTCCGTTCTCATTGAGCGCTTCGGGAAGCTGGTGAACTTCACCGTGGACCACCACACGCAGCATTTCCGCACACGAGGAGACGGAGATTCACTGGAGGTAGACTACGAGGTGCGTTTCCCCCGGTGCCAAATTACCGTGCAAAACAACATTTTCTGTCCTCCACACGCGACCAGACCGCCACTGCTCAGCCGCGACTCTGGGCTCGTTTTACAAGTATCCGTTTTTTGTTTTTTTTTTAATTGGCTGTTTTCTTGTATCAGGGTGTATGGAAGAAACATGCCGTACTTTGGCATAGCTATATGAAATACAATTAAAGTTTCTGTCATCACAGTTACGTATTTACATCGGCAGTAATCAAGTGAAGAACGTCTTCTCACGTGTGACAATATGAATGACTTTTTTCTTCGATGAATGCTGCATAAAGTCCGGAGAGGTCGTTGAGGTGAAAATCTGAACATTGTCAATGGGAGGAGATGTGTAGATGATTAGCAGTGGCAAATACAAATCTGTTTTCGTTAATGTTTCAGTTACGGGCCAATTTGCTCAGCAATTCAGGAAATGAAAAAAAAATACTGCGATACTTATGTTTATTAAAAGGTATGAGATTATTTAATCACCAATAAAAGGCCATTGGACTCCTCGTGCACACATTCAGATCACCAGAACAACCTGCATTTCCCTCGTCCGCTGCTTCCACCTCTCGAAAATAAGGAGCACAGAGATAATGGTCTTTCATTGCACAGCCCTCTTCGTTCAAACAAAGCCCTTATTTAATTTGATTATGTTCTCACCATGTTCAAATGGCCGTTGATAGGCTGGCAAATAGCCCTTATTATACCACTGCCTAATCCCGCCGCCTAATCACAGTAATGAATGCCATTTAGAATGGCTTTTTGTGCACTTGTTTCTGTCATTTCATGGTCTGTTCAATGGTCTATTTTCGCCAGCAGCAGCGCCATCAGATAGGAAAGCTCTTTAAGCGAAAATAATGAAACATACAATGCAGCCAGATACACTCTTTGCTGAATGGAGGCACGGACAATAAAATTCCAAATATAGATACTGGTGAGCACTGGCATACGAAAAAATGGACGTCCATTGTGCTCTCTGTGAGAGCGTTGCGGCCTCTTTGTGGAGATAAGCTCCCATCAGGACGTCGGACCTCGGCTGGTAAAATGTTTAGGGACTACTCGAAAAATTCTGCAGTATATACTTTATTTTTAACAATGGAAAATATATGGGCTGGCTGCCATTCTTTCATTGCATTGAATTGTTTCTCCTCTTACATCCTTGCCTGTGTTACTTTGATAAATCAAAATACACATCTGCCTCTGAGAAAGGTATGTTACCATGCCAACACCTTTGAAGCCCCACGGGTAGTGTGAACTGTACAACATATCAAATATGAAGAGGAGTCCTCCATCTCGGGTCTCATGCCCATCTATTGGTTAATATCCTCTGTCGATATTTCATGCCCAGTAGACTGTGCGATTTTCTGCTCAGTTAAATGCATCTGTGTGTATTTATGGAGCGGTAGCATAATCCTGTACCACTGCTGTTAAATAAATATATATGCATATAGAGTTTTACAGCCTCATTTTCTGCGTACTGCAGTGCTGTATGTCCCCCGTCCCAGTTTCCCCTATGTCTACTTATGTGTCATATTTAAATGTTTCAAATTATCAAACTAATTTTAATAAAAGACAAAGACATCGGGCCTCATGCCAGAAGCGATATAAGAACACATTTGCTCTTATTTTTGTTCGTATCCCTGATTCTTTCTGATTTAGCCCTTACCCATTGATTTCTGGGATGCATCACTGTTTTCTTATTTTTGCTCTTCTCTTAGTGTAAGAGAACATTTTACAAGTAGTCGAGAGCACTCTTACCGAGATAAGAGAAAACAGAATACTGTTATCTCTGTCCACAAATTGTTTGTCCAATGCACCGAAACACAAGTTTTAAAACCTAAAAATTAAAAATGCTTCATATAATCAAATTCAGATTGTTTTTTGTTTTTGAGAAATTATAATGCTTTTATTATTTGATTCTTGGGCTAAGGAGTTTTGCCTGTTGATCCAAATTAGGACTATGCTATAAGAACCTTTAGATACTCGCGTGCCTTTTGCGTGTGAATGGCTTACCTATTGCTGTTGGACGCTTTGGCCATCCAGGCCTTGCAGAGAGCGTGTTTTTAGAGATCACATGGATCTGTTTGCTGAAACAGATGACTGGCTTCTCAAACCAAATGTGAAAGCAACTGTACTTGAGCAAGGAAGATTACGGTTATGTGTTACGGCTCTTTTGTCCTAACAAATGCCGCGGCGAACAGATATCTCCATTCAAACAAATAAATGCAATGCTTGCTCGAAATATATGAATATTTACAATACAATAGACGAAAATATACAATCACAACTGGATACCACTCACAAAAATTCAGAGATTTATCAAATAATTTGTGAGTAGTTACATTTGTGTCATTATCACTGAATAATAGATCAGTGCTGTGACAAACAAAAGAAAATGCGGCTGCGATATTTCAAAGTGTGGTAAGCGGTACTAAACTCTGACAACTCAAGTTATGAGATAAATTCTTCCGGTATGAGGCAGTGGACAGCATCATCAGCCCAAAGCACAAGAGCAAAAGAATTCCGTATGCAACATCCACCTATATTGAATGTAATCAGCACATTTTCGGCTTACCTTGATGTTTGGGGACCCAGAGAAAACATCAAGCAATCAGTCGAGCAAATTTCGAGTTTAATTTTTCGTGCTGCTATACGTGGTTACATGGTTACGTGGTAATCCATGTTACACGAGGGTACGCACAGCATATGCATTCTCGATATTAATATTCAATATTAATATTCTTTACCCCCTTCTCAATAATAAAACCCTCCAAAATATATCGCCATCTCCTTCCAAAATCGCTCCCCATTTAAAACCACCTAGGTGCATACTGCAACACGCTGTATCGGAATTTTGACTTGTATGCAAGTGTACTCGGGTACGGTACGGTAGTGTTAAAGCTGACCAGCGGGGGGAGAGGGGAGGGGGGGACAATCGTACTGTGGCACAATACGGAACAGTCCTACCTCGTGTGAAAGTGCCCTAGACTGCCACAAGCAGTCAACTCTTTTGCACACGTCTCTTCACCTGCCCTTATATGGTGTTCAGTGGGTGTCATGTATGCTCATTTAAAACAACCAGCCACACGCTTCTGATTTACAATCAAGTGGGATTCACTATTCAGCACACGTGGGTAAGAGCAGATTTGGATGGTAAGAGCTTTTGGTGCATCCGGAGTTTATTTCTCTTATTTTTTTCTCTTCGCAAAAAAATCTGACTAAATATAAATGAAATTTAAGAGAATATTGCTGCATGAGGCCCAATGTGAGTAAATACATACTGCAGCCTTTAAATTATTGTTTCATTTTCTGAGGTAAAACACATATTCAAAACTTATATCACCCATGTGAGTAAAAAATTGCCCCCAGAAACCCAATAACTGGCTGTGCCTCCTTTGGCAGCAACAACTGCAATTAAGTGATTACAGGAAATGAGTCTTTTACATTGCTGTGGAGAAAATCAATTGTGTTTCTTTTGAGCGATTTACAGGTGGATGTACTTGTGTGCCTCAGATTATTATCCTACTGCATAACCCTACCGCACTCTATCTTTAGGTTACAAACTGCCAGCCTGACATCTACTTTTGGATCTTCCGGAGAATTCATGGCTCCATCCATTCTATTAAGTTGCTTAGATCCTGAAGTAACAAAGCAGCCCTAAGACTATTGACCTACCACCACCTTGTTTGACAGTTGTTACGATGTTTTTCCTGTGAAATGCTGTGTTAAATGTACATTGGATGCAAAAAGACTAATATCTTGCTAAAAGTTCCACTTTTTGCTCATCAGTCTACTGAATATTATCTCAAAAGTTGTCTGGTCATCAAGATGTTTTTTGGCAAATGTGAAATGAGCCTTTGTATTCTTTTTTATCAGCAGTGGTTTTTGCTTTGTGACTCTCCTATGAATGCCATTTTTGGCATTCATAGTCTCTTTCTTATTGTGGAATCCTGAACACTGCCTTGACTAAGGCAAGTGAGACCTGCAGCCCTTTAAAAGTTAGTCTGACTTATTTTGTGGCTACGCTTTGGAAGGTTCATTTCTAATTGAAGCTTTTCTCCATTTGTAGATATAGTTAATGCACTCGTCGTGGTTTGCTGGAGTCCCAGAGCCTTAGAAATGGCTTTGTAACCTTTCCAGACTGAGAGTTGTCAACGACTTTGTTTCTCATCTTTAGATTGCAGCATCATGCACTGATTTGCCTACTTCACATTTCCATAAAGGCTCTGTTTAACTGATATTTATATTCAACAAGGCTGGCAGTAATCATGTCTGTCTGTGTCAAGTGAAAACAATTTCAATTCTCAGTGAAATTTTTTTTAATTGGTTGATTTAGAAACTAAGGGCACAATTATGTTGTTCACATCAGGCCAGATAGGTTTGGATAGATTTCCCCCATCAATAAATGTAATTATTAGCTATTTAAAACAGTATTTTGTGTTAACTTGGGTTATCTTTGGTCAATATTGAAAAAAGTCATTGAGATGTGACAATGGCAATGTCCCCTAGCTGACAATGTCACCCTTTATAGCATTTAGCCACTAGCTAAGTGACATTGTCAGTTATATGACGTCTGGCATCGCATGCTGAATAAGGATGTGTTATTCCATCCTTTACAAAGCATGATATTTGCTTATGTATGATTTATGAAGACATTATGTCTCATTTATGAATGCATTATACATGCTGTATAAAGCCTTTGTGAGCAACACCATCTAAAGTGTGACCTGTTTTTTTTTTTCTTGTTTTTCCATGTAACCATTGAAACAATTATAGTATCTGGCTGAAATTGTGATTTTTTTTTGTGTGCATTTGGTGTTGGTACTTTCATTTCCTTCACAAAGCTCAGTTTTGGCGGCATCCCGCTCCCGGGGAAGCCCGGCACATTCCTGCGGAAGAATTTCCACGGCTGCATGGAGAACCTTTACTACAATGGTGTCAACATCATTGACCTGGCCAAGCGGCGGAAGCCCCAGATCTACACTGTGGTAGGTCTCAAATTAGGTCAAAAGGTATGACTCTGCGCTCCCTGTGAAGAGGTCTGGCGACACTAAAATAGAAAAATGCTGCCCCTGTGTGTTACTTCTGCAATTAACAGTTTACCTGTGAGTTGGCTGTCAGGACTGCAAATGAAGAAAAAGTATGTTCACCTTCAGTGACTGCCTCACTGCAGTCTCCTGCCACAATAAAATGCAGAACTGTTGGGTTAAAGTAGCAAGTCTGGTAAAATTTAAGCTGTGCTGAATTGCTCTGCATAATGGAAAAAAAAAAAACAATTTTCTACTTGGCGTTGCATTAGCACCTAGATGCAAAGGCTAACTGTAATTCCAGGGACAAAACAGTAGATTACTCCTTCAGTAATCAACTGAATACCTCACAGTAGCTATAATTTGTGAGTTTTGGTCAGTCTCGTCCTGAAAGCTGGCATTGGGACAGAATCGATACAGGCCCCCCCACTGTACGATCCCCCTGCCTGGAATTAAGTGGATTTGTTTGGGGAAACAAATCATTGTCTAGACATGGTCTATAGGGAGGCCATCTGCCTAGAATATTTGTATCACAGCTGTTACAGCTGGATGCAAGCAGTTACGGGATTTTAATGGGATGAGAAGCTGGGAAAATAGACCCAGATGTGTGGGAGAAGGTGATCAATTGAAATTGATCACTTCCTCTTCGGGATGGGGAACAGAGAGGGAGGTTGGGGGGTTGGGGGGCGGGGGGTGTGGGGGGGTATTGACAGTCAGGTTTGATTACTGTATCAAATCCTAGTGAGTGAAAACTTCCTATACAACCTCAAATTAAGTTTGGATGCTATTTTCAATTGAAATTAAAACTGAAAGCAGTGATTTCTCATTTATTTTTGACCTGTATCACATTGAAAACAATACACCAGCACATTATACGGTTATATGATGTTTCATGTTGTGAATTTTAAGAATTTTTCAAAATAAACACATTTCAAGTTGGATTCTTGCAACATATTTTTAAAAAGTTGGGGCAGCAAAGCATTTAACACTTTTTTTTCTTGAAAAAGTAAATAAATGCTTACGGACTGAAGACACTAAGTGATAAAGAGTTACAGGTGTAAGTTTGTCCCATTCTTCCTGCAGACAGGTCTTGCAGGTTGCTGTGCAACACACTCAGGACCAGAGAAGTCAGGACACCCAGCAGGCCGGTCCAGCACCCACACAGTCTTCTTACGCAGCCATGCCCTTGCGATGTGTGGAGAATGCAGTTTTCTGTTGTCTTGTTGATAAATGCACGGGCTTTCCTAGAATAGATATTGTCTCGAAGGCAGCGTGTGACGGCAGCTTATGTTGCTCAGTGCACATTTAAGCATTAATGCAGCCTTCGCAGAGGTGCAAGTTACCATAGCCAGGGGCAGTGACACAACCCCATACCATTACACAGCATGGTTTTTGGACCTGTGATAGTCCTTTCCTTCTTAGGTTGAAAGCATATAGTGTCCATTTCTTCCAAAAAAATAAAGACCTGAAATAACGGTTTTGCAATCTATAACACATGTTTACACTTTACGACGGTCCATCACAGATTCCCTCAAGCCCTAAAGAGTCAACAGCACTTCTGAAGACTTGCCATAGACCTCCCTGGTGTGCAGTTATGTTCTGACTGGCATTTCAGCAGGTAACTGCATAGGGTAGCAGTTGACAGTGGTAAGTTATCCTGAATCTTGAGTGGTTATGTCACTTAAATATAAATAGCGGCCCTCGATGCAGTACCATAAGAGTGATCTGAATTCATTGATATTGAGCCTAGGCTGCACCCTTGTCCTCTGCGCACCAAATTTCCTCCAAATTACTTGAATCTTTTAATCATGTGATACACCACCAAAGGTGAATACTCCTGAAGGACTAGGCCTTTCCCCGACGCTCCTTTTGTAACAAGCCATGATTGCTATCACCTACAGACATCAGCTGTTTCAAATCACATCACTTATGTACATCATTACTGGTCCAAATTGCAGCATCGCAACTTTTAGTGGAATACATTTCAGTGCTACGTGGCAGGAGTGGGTGTATATTTACAAAAAAAATGAAGTTGACCAGAAAAAAAAAAATTATACTGAATACCTTGTCTTTGTACTGTCTGCAATGAAAAATGAGTTGAAGTAAATTTTGAAATCACTGCTTCCAGTTTTTATGTGCATTTACCATGCCGTCCCAACTTTCTCCGCATTGGGATTGTGCAACACAGCACATGCTCAGTGCTGTGACAGCAGCTCAAAGATCTCTCTCCCGTCTCCTCAAGCTCTCGCGCTGAGTCGTCCATATCAATGTCCCGTTTCACCACTGAAGTCGGCTCGGCTGCGTGCATGTTAAATGCCTCCTCTAATCCGCGCTGGGGAGCCAGGCTTTGGAGGCGAAGGCTTGCGGAGGCTGGAGCTCTCTGGGTAACCTCAGTTACAGAGACACTAAGAGCCCCAGCGTCTCACACTGACTCCTCTGTCTTAATCGTGCCGAAAGAATTCGTCTGTCACCGCGCTGGACACGGCTGTTGCCAGATGTCTCATTTTCTGTAGCACTGCAGGTTGCTAGCTCCTGTTTAAAGGGTTGGGAACCCGGCGGCACTTTTGTACCCAATTAGGAAGGAGCGCGGCCGCAGGAGAGATGCTGCTCGCTGTGCTTGCAGCCATAATAACGGAGAGAGAGACAGACTACAGACCATGCAGGTGGGGTTAAAACAGGTCACCAGCAGAAGCTGCATGTGCCTCTACTATTTTCCACAGTACTTTCTGCAAAGCTCTGCGGCCAGTGACCCTTTTACAGGAGTCTTCTGCTGGAAAATATTCCAGCTCATTTAGTCTCTTACAGGGAATGTTATTTTTACCATTATTTTTCTCATATCCTAGACTCGCAGTCCAAAGGACGTAGTCTATTTATGATTTTTTTTTTTTGGTCCCCTACCGGAAACGGAGGGGGCTATAGGATTGCACTCCGTCCGTCCGCATTCGTGTCCGCTCCATAACTTCAATTCCGTATGACCTAGGAACATCAAAGTTGGTGTGTGGATGCATCTTGGGGAGAGGGTGTGTCAGGTACCCTATTCAGGTCACTTTGGCCTACTCTTTAGGAAATATAATATGCATACACCGGTAGGGGACTAGTATTGCGCAGCAAAACGACATTCGCCAATAGGCGGTGTCCTTTTTAATTATTGGTTTGAGTTATAAATATTCTGTACTGGCACATTGTTGCTTTTCCCACTAATATATATTACAAAATCATCTTATCTGAGCTCCTGTATGGACAGGTTCTTTTTTTTTACAACTGCAGTTGAAAGAGGTCTATGAAGATTAAATATACATGTTTTAACTGAATGACAAAAAAAATTACACTTTTTATAAATGAAAATAAAGCTCACGCTAGTTTGCAAACATGACGGTGTAATAATATGGCATGCTAATTGAATAGTGTTAAGGGAAGTGGGGCCTTTTTCAGTGAGGAAATTGGTATTTTTGTTGGGCATAGAGAGCCAATAATCATATCCCACTGTATAATACGGGAGTGATCACTGTACTGTAATCTAAGATCCATGTGAGTTTCTTAAACCCCCTTTGTAAAAATTATAGCTGCGGGTAACCAGAAAACTTCAGGCAATATTTTCTTCATAGATGAAGAATATTCCAATATGAGATCCGATTGTCATGGCAGGCTCCCATGATTCTCTTGCTGGACCGTACTCTGTGATATAATGTTCTGTTTTCCAGAAATCCTGACACCTTAGGGAGAAAAATTGATTTATGTAATTTGCAATGTAATGTCATGCATTTGCCTTTTACACAAAGGACTGGGGTGATATTCCCTAGACAGGTATAAATTGCATTGCAATTAGAATCTTCACAGATGGTGTTATTCTACCCAATCCCACCAGCGATTAAAGTCTCCTGTCAGTGTTGTCTTTTACTCTGGTTTTAGGCTTTCAGAAAACAAATCTGCAGGCATTCTCTGTGATTCTGGAGTTTGGATTGTTTTTACATAAAAGAACTTAAAAAGTGTGCATGTGTGTGTGCGCATGTGTGCTTGGGTGTGTGGGTGGGTGGATGCATGCCTGTGCATGCGTGCGTGTGTGTGTGTGTGTGTGTGTGTGTATGTGTGTGCGTGTCTGTGTGTGTGTGTTCGAGTGTGTATGTCTGTTTGTGTGAGTGCGTGTGTGTGTGTCTGTGTGTGTGCGTGCGTGTGTGTGTGTGTGTGTTCGAGTGTGTGTGTCTGTTGGTGTGAGTGCGCGCGCGCGCGTGTGTGTGTGTGTTCGAGTGTGTGTGCGTGTGTCTCTGTGTATGTGTGTGTGTGCATGTGTCTGTGTGTGTGTGTTCGAGTGTGTGTGTGTTCGCATGTGTGTGTCTATTTGTTTGTGTGCGTGTGTCTGTGTGTGTGTGTGTGTGTGTGTGCGTGTCTGTGTATGTGTGTTCGAGTGTGCGTATGTTCGCGTGTGTGTGTCTGTTTGTGTGAGTGCGTGTGTGCGCGCACGCATATGTGTGTAATGTTGGGTGTTTAGTATGCAGACACTTCTTCGATTCATATAGTATTCAGTTCACAGCTCCAGAATTTGGGGCCAGAAATCATAGTGCATGACTATAATAAATATTACTCGAGAGGAGAAAAATGCAATACTTTCTCCTCTCTTCTCTCAGAGATTCGCCGCAAAGAAATCCAATACAGCCTGGGGGGCACTACCCATACTGCCCTGTGAAAGTGTCCTTAAATGTTCTCAATGAGTATTCATAGAAACACGTGGCTCCTTGAAATAGCCACTCTTAGCCGTAAAAGCGTATGATCAGTCTGTCGACTCACTTCTTCAGCTTCGCTGTCAGTCTCAGTTAATCCACAAATTCGCCTCTCAAATTTTGTTGGAGCCTCCATTACTGGTCAACCTGGTACCTCTTTGTCTGCTGCCAAATTATTGTAGGCCATGATGGCAGCATTAGGAACTCTGTCAGTGTTGGTCATATATTCAGGCCCACTCAATGCATCAAGACATAAAAACTAACAAAAGCTCAAATAAATAACGTGTCATGGATTTACAGATCATGCGAGACTGAGCTAATAATGGCTCTATTGAGTGCAGTATTATCGCTCCTGTTATCCCAGTCATGGGTTTGATGAGTTTGCAACTTGGCTTCCCTCCCCCAGGGGCTAATTTGAATTAATAAAGATTTCCCACCGGCCCGCTTCAGTGTCCACTAATATCCCTATCAAACTGTGCATGAATAGTGTTGCTAATGTGATGTGTATCTATATTACTTTTACATTAGGCCACCCAGACTGGCAACAACTATTGAAAACAGGATAATAATTACTCATCAATTAATAGTTTACTAGTATTAATGGTTATTCATACACTAGCACTGCAAAGGATTTAAAAAAAAAGGTTGAATTGCCAAATACCTTTGCTATGATTTTAAATTTCTACTTTTAATTGCATGAATTAACATTGTTGTGAGCCAAAGTTTATCTTTCAGTAGTCAGTATTTACTGAAACTACTGCATTGTTATTTGTATTTCTTGATTCAGATGGTCCTGAGTTGTTAATTTCTTGGAAAAGCCGTATTTATAGATGCTAAGAAATTGTGTAAATATGCTCATTTTCAGACAAGTTTTCATGTTTCGTCACAGAACTAGGAGAGGAACAGAAATGCATTCTGTACATGCGCAGCCATTCGTATGTGATTTAAGCTCCTGGGTTTTGCCTGGGGGTTAGAGCAAGAGAGATTCAAAGAACAGATTCATTATCTCTGCTGTTAGTCATGGCATTCATTCCATCAAAATGACACTAAAAAAAAATGTGCTCTTTGTGTTCTGTGACTGAGGGATTATACAAAGAATAGAGCATGAATGGGTGCTTTTGTGAATGCAGAAATGTAGGTGACAATCTTTATGAAAAGCTTTGAAAAGGTTATGGAATAATCAAGTCAAGAAGTGGAGTGACGTCTGACAGAACAGGACTTGGCGGTAATTGTACTTTTTGAGGTGGCGCAATGTAATGCCATTGGTCTTTTGTCACCAGGGTAACGTGACCTTCTCCTGCTCGGAGACGCAGCTCGTGTCGACCACCTTCCTGAGCTCCAGCGGCAGCTTCCTGCAGCTCCCGGGGCGGCCCGATTCCGAGGGCTTATCCGTACGCTTCCAGTTCCGCACCTGGAACGCCGACGGGATGCTGTTCTCTGCCCCCCTGGGTCGTGGCCCCGCCCACCTGCTCCTCCATCTTAGAGGGGGGGAGCTGTGTCTGAGGCACCAAGACTCTGTGCTGGGACAGCCTGAGATCTGCACAGGTCAAATACCCACCTGAGAGAATTTCTGCTCACATCTCTGTCCGTATTTACCTCGTCACATTGTGTCACAGCCTCAGCTTAACCCATTAATGCCCAAATTTCTTAGTAAAAGTTGCATTTTATCATTGAATACAGTGTACAATGAACATGTGATGGTTCAATTCCAGTGGAAGATAATTATTTAGTCATTGAGGACCCAAAATGTGTATTTCCCATTACAAAATGTACATAGATTGTATGAAGCATGAACAATCATCATTCTAAGGAAAGTGTATTTAGATAATGCTGTAATATCCAAGTTTTGTTCTTAGTGTTGTCTAAAAATGTGTCTCAGAAAAAAATGGCGCACTCACCTTTTAGAGCATTGCATAGCGCAGTTACAGATTCAAGAAATTCATGCAAATGGCGGCCCCCACCACAGCTGTAGAATTACTCTCATAAGCACTTTTCCTTGATGGGTCAACTTCTTTTCTCTTGATCAACTTACAGCAGCTTAGTCACAGTAACGCATTCACTTGGGTTACAGAGGTTAAAATGTGCTGCGCCCCCAAAATGGGACACTGGTCATTAATGGTGGATCATAGTGGATTAGGATTTGGAATTTCTCAGTTCTGGAGTTCCAGTGTTCTGGGACCTACATTCTTGGTGAAAGCTAGAGACTGCCGGGGATGGCATCAGCTGTGACACCAATGTTGGTGTTGTTTTCAGTATAGCAGTCCGTATTATAGCCTGTTCAGTGAGTGTGCACTCAGACTACACCCACAGTCAAACTCGGCCTTCCTTTTTATCCCAAATGCGCACCTGTAATGTTTCCTGGCTTCATTTTAAAAGGTGCTTGAGTGCTCACGAGAACTTTCCTCAAACAGACACGCCCACATACATGTCACAGCTGAAAAGATACTCAAAACTGCATTCATAGTATTTGCTAGTGGATTTAGACAACACTTCTCTAAGTTTGCCCTAATGACACACACAGAGACCAATTAAAAACGAGACCTGCTTCTCGATTGAGGCTGGCAATAAGTTTGCAAGCTTGTGTCCTTACAGGAGCCATTTCTTTTATATTTTACTAGCTTATTATCATAGGTGTGATCATTCTGTGAGCTCAAAGAAGAACCATTTTGCTGAACAGGTAACCCTTGAAGTTGAAGGGATTCTTCCATAGAATCACTGGTGAATCACTTCTTCCCTCTGGTGCTGTTTTATTTACAGTATGGACTTGGATGCAGCTCCTCACAAATATCCAGGCTCAGCAAAGCTCAAGATATCAGAGGGCTATATGGTCCAAGGGGAAAAAATCTGATTCTCTTAATCAATTAGAAATGTAATTCCCCACTATGCAGATGCCAATGCTCTGTTCCAATGGGGACAGCGCCGAGACGGCTGTCGCTACGCGATTAGCCTGGGGACTGTACTGCCAAATTTCAGTTACGCCACACAAACAAAAGCCTGTTCGATGCGCGGAATTTATCTATATGCTGATGTTAGCCACGGTTGTTAGTTAACGCTAGCTACTGCAACTAGCTCCGGTCACTGCTTTTCAGATGCAGAGGTGCGAAATGTCGTATCGATTTATTTTAATCTGCTGTAGACTGGGTGCCCTGCTCCGAATTCTGGAATGGGTATCATTATCTGTCCAGTGAAACTCGCGCATCATATTTAGCTGTTGTGTGAACGTCCCTGTGAGTTGAAATGTTTGGCCTCGGTCCCACGGACAGGAGACCAGGCGGCTTTATTTGCCAGCCTGAGATGGCGGGATCTCTGGTGCCCGTGGGAAAGCCGGAGGGTTTAGCGGTAATCCGAGTTTATATCCCATGCTCCCGGAGGCTCCGAGGGTTATGTGTACGACCCAGTCGGATTCCCCCACTTCAGGCAGCAGTATTCATACTGATCCATTTGATTTTGAGCCAAACAGCAACTTTTTTTTTTTTTTTTTTTTTACAGTTTTGACAATAACATCTCACAGGGGATATTCAGCTAGAGATAGTTCATAGAGTGTTTGCAACATTTCATAGTTAAATGTAGTAAGTTAAATATTAGCTGAACAATAGTTGAGCATCCGGTCTTTCAACACACATTAATAAAATTGTTTACTGACTGTTGAATATTTCTATATACACTGCTGAACATTTGTAGAGCGATTAGTTCAAGTTCAACTAAATTATTCTGAGAATAAGTAGGTATGTTGATGAATCGTCACATACACTCTGTTGATAATCTGTTGAACATCAACAGACAAAGTGCAACAGTTGAATTGTTTAATATCAACTAAGCTGCAGAAATGTCACAAATATTGTATGAACTATCTGTAGCTGAAAGTCCAAGTAAAGTGTTACTCCAAGGAACCAGTCAGAGAGCACAATAAGCAATAAAGCATCATAGTGAAAACTTTTTGTTTGACAACGAGTGTCACAAGTGGCTTCCTCTTTTCTCACAGGGCACATGATACATGACGGCCTGTGGCACTCGGTGAGCCTGAATGCCCAGGGTCTGCAGGTAAACCTCAGCCTGGACGTCGGACAGTCCTGGGTGCTGCGCCTCGACCGCCTCTTCGCCGCAGGCAGCGTGCTCTTCTTCGGCGGTAGGTTTGCCTCCAGGCCTCCCCCTCAGCGCCAATCAAATCTATAAATTCACCCTGCGGCTGATTCGAGAGCATAATTGTGCTGTCAGGAATGAATTACTTGGACCGTAAAAACGAGCTGTTTGTTTTTGTTGCTAATTATCGCGGCTTCGGATTCTCAAAGTGACCCCATGTGATAGCTTAGCGTTGCACGTGGGGTCTCTAAAGAAAGCACAGCGGAGTCAGTCTCTGCGGCCTTGTATGCGCAAAGAAAAACATGAAAAATACCTTCTTCCAGCACTCGCTGATGAACCTGCAATGTAATTCTCGTCTGAATTCCACGCTAGGCAGATATAAATTTTACGATGTGCTGCATAGAGTTCGCTGACGCTCCCCAGAGGAGACGAAGATGACCCCCGCACTTACCGTTCGAATGTTGCCCACTCATGCATGCGTGTCGTCTCAATGACTACAAGGGAAGAGCATTCGCTGCTAACCGCTCTGTGCTAAACCAAATCTGACAGAGCTTTTCGAAAAATTTACACAAGACAAATGAGGACTTAATGTACTCTATTAGAGTAAAAAGTATTCTATCACGGTTTATTTTTATGGCATACTTGCAGGAAGCTAAAATAAACTGTGCGTAAAAAGGTGAGTAATAGGTCCAGCTATGGCCAGCTATCGGACCTGAAACCGTGAAAAGCGCGCAGGCCTGGCAGTGCTGGGATGTGTTCGTCGGGGAAAGGAGGCGAGATGATCGCTTTCGTCTGGGTGTAATTATCTCCAAAATGGTCCGGCTAATTTACATCCTCTTCACACCGGGGGGAGTTTCTGACCCACAGCTCCCAATTTTAGAGACAAGCCCTCCATTTATGGCTCTTAGTCCCTGGCGCTCCAACAGTGCGCCGCACCAGACATTCCAGTGTGGAGAGTAACTTGAATAGGATGTCCGTGCCTGTGGGTTAGAGTGTGGGAGGCCCGTCTTCCTTTAAAAGACTATTATCTGCGATTTTAGAGGCTCCCGACCTCCAAGGAGACTCTCAGCCGAGAATCCCTCTCGCAGCCTGCAGTGATTGCTGCTATCAACCCACTTAAGCCAGACCTCCCAAATGAGGAGCCTATTAGGATTAAAAAGACTGGAGCAACAAATTGGCACAAATCTGAGGGAGGCCTTTCCTTCCTGGACTGTGGTAATTGCGGCCAAAGAATAATAAAATGTGTAAACATGAAGATAAATTACTATTTCACAATAAAAATTCTGCTGAAATTTAAGCTCGGGGCTACATTTAGTGATTGCTGTTCAGCGTCGCGCGTGTGCGATCCATAACTGTTGTGGTGTTTATTCTTATGCATTAAAAGGCGCGATTTGTGCAGCATTTTATGTCATCTGTTCTGTCTGGATGTTTTCCAGAACCGCGGCCGGTTGCCCTTGGTGCCATAAATCATTTGAGCCGGTGTACATTTCTGTGCCGGCTGCAGAATGCACATTTATAAGTAGGCCCTAACTGGGGGCTCGATATTCGCTCATGTTTTCTGGCAAAATTAAATGCAAACCCATATCTGTCTCCACAGGATGCCCCGACTCTCAGACTGAACCCGTTTGTACAAACCCCACTTTGGCGTTTCAGGGGTGCATGCGACAGATTTCCATCAACAGCCAGCAGGTGGATGTGTTCCAAGTGCAGACGGAACGGCTGGGTAATTTCAGCGAGCTGCAGTTCGACGTGTGCGGCATCTGGGACAGGTGAGGGCTGGATTTTATCCAATCCTTATTGGGTCACGTTGGTGCTGTTTGCTTCGGGGCGATGGTTGTCAAATGCAGTTGTGTTCACCGTGTCCACACGGCTCCAGCAGTCCCCTGCCCCACTTTCCCTGCCCAGCTTTTGTAAGGAGCAGTTCTTTGGCGCATTAGCATGCATTTGGGCTGCGGTTTTTCTGTTCGCTGAGTGTGTAACGTTGGGGAATGCTCGCTCTCCTTTTCATGTGCGGGTGTTAGGGGTTACGGAAAGCTGACATTCGGGGATTTAATTTGCCGGAACCGAATTTCACGAAAGCCCCCCGATCTCTTTGATATTCCTCTTAAGTCTGATGTCGGATTCCTTTATTGCAGCGGGGTTGTGGGTTTCTGAAAAGACTGTTTCGGTGTTTTCCTGATCAGAGGGCCTTGTGCATTCAGCACACCGTCCTCTCATGAGCTGCGCGGCGGGAGCTGCTGTTTATGCATGTCTCTCAGCTTTCATGCTTGCCGGCTCCAGACCTTTAAACAATATCTGTGCTTTATGTCTTGCGTCTGACTGTACAGTCTAGTGGGTTTATGCATGGTGTCGTCAGTCCCAGGTAATATTTGTTCAAGCTTTTTAATATGCTGCACGATGCTGCATTCTGGCAGTTATTAACTGTCACAGACCAGCGTGAAGACTTTGCTCCCCAGGACTCAGATCCATGCCCAAGTCCAGCCCATGGGTTGTAAGTGTCATGTGATCACTTCAAGAGTTGGTTTACGTGCCAACTCTTATGTCATCACTAGCAGACAGAGATACTCCAGGAAGTTGTTCCATCCCTGATGTGGATGGAAAAGCCAAGTGGCAGCAATCGAGTGTCGCATCTCGTTATACTTCGATTTATCAGCGGTCTCAGGATCTAACAGAATCGATTGCTGGATTGATTTGTTGGCGCAATATTT
The DNA here is from genome assembly GCA_029721435.1 of Gymnothorax reevesii. Taxonomy (NCBI): domain Eukaryota; kingdom Metazoa; phylum Chordata; class Actinopteri; order Anguilliformes; family Muraenidae; genus Gymnothorax; species Gymnothorax reevesii. The sequence goes on along the minus strand of CM056587.1, from coordinate 66,367,621 downwards.
TTGTTATTCTTAAATGAAGAGTTCATTTACAAACACAAATAATTAGATTTCTGCCATCTTTCAGCAACCTTACGCCACTTGGTGGAATCTAACAAATTATGGATGTGGATGCCACCATGATTTAACCCTTTCCATCCCGACACAACTGAATGTGCTTGAGCGAAAAGAGGTGAACATTTCCCTCCTATGGTTTTCATTCACGCTCTTCTCTCAGTGCACTACTCTAGGCCTCAAAGACATGCACTTTCAGGCGAAGGTCATTTTGAGCTGATTTTAGGTGGTTGATGGATGGCTAGAGGCGCAGGAAGAAGAATAGATCACCTTAAGGGCATTGTCATTGCTTAGACCTAATATTACAGCTTTCGGGGCATGAAATGTGTCAACATATTTGTGTTCGACCTTACCCCAGAAAAAGTGTACATTCCTTAAAAATAAGTTTTTTTAAATGATAATTAACTATGAACAGGGTGTAGATCCAAGTAAGTCACTTCCATGCAATTCTGCTCAGATTCGCTGTGGACTTTTCTGATGAATGTATTCATTTAACTCCTAGTAAATTCAATAAAAGGGAACTGAAATAAATAAAACTGACTTTACTTGATTTGTTTTGATCTTTAAAATAGGTTGGGCTGGTGGTGCTAAAGGTATTATTGTGTATTTATTTAGTCTTCCAGAACAGACGAGATGAGGGAGTCTCTCATTGCTAATTGCTCTCTGTGATCGTGCGTTTAAATGGGAGGGAACGTAGTGGGAATCTGTCACTGCTTATGTCTGTGTGCTGAAAAATTCCATTTTTATTGTGTTTTGTTATCTGTAATGGCCTCATATGTCCCTTTGGACAAAAAAACACTTCTCTAATGTTAATGCAATGTGAGTGTAATTGCATAATGATTCCATACCCTGCACTGAGCACAATAATGAAGAAAGCTAGCATTTCTGCTAAAAAATCCATTGAGCTTACGCAGAGTTTGTGTCAGAGTGCAAATGAGGTCACAGCAAGAAGAAGACTGAATGCTTCCTGTGTCCTGGAAAAGGGCGAGATTCTGGGCAGCATTATTAGCTTATTACGTGCTAATGATTGATCTACATTCAATAGCCACTTTGTTGGGCAAACCTGTACAATGCGCACATCTGGTTTTCCCACTATGCGGAACCTCCTTGTACATACAAGCATGCAGGCACGGTCGAGAGGTTCAGTTACTCAGACAGGTATCTGACAGCTCTGCGGTGCATCAGATCATGCTGCTGCCGGTCAGGGACATACAGTAATGTTCACATCAAACAGCAGAGCGAGGAGGAAACCTGATTGAAGTGATTCTGACTGTGGAGTGACTATTTACACCAGACATGGTGGTTTGAGAATCAGCACAAAATACCCCCCTCAGTGCACCTTTCAAAATGAAGTCAAAATTAGACCTATGACCGTATTTATTTATTTATTTATTTATTTATTTATCCTTTATCCAGGGAATTCCCGTTGAGATTGAAATCACTTTTTCAAGGGAGCCCTGGGGGTTGAGGTGGAGAGGGGGAGGACAAGTTGCACAGCCAATCAGATCAGGGGATGATTTGGTTGTTGTTATGTACATAGAAAGTTGGGTCACACGTTAAATGAAGTTTTGTTCATAAAGGCTTTATACAGTAAATATAATGCCTTCATAAATGAGACATAATATCTTCAGAAATCATACATAAGTAAACGTCATGCTTTGTAAAGGGTGAAATAACACATCCTTATTCAGCATGTGATGCCAGATGTGACAATAACAGTGTCACTTAGCTGACAATGTCACCCTCTATAGTATTTAGCCACTAGCTAAGTGACACGGTCAATTATATGACATCTGGCATCGCATGCTGTATAAGGATGCGTTATTTCACCCTTTACGAAGCATGACATTTTTATGTCAATGAGAGTTAGGCATAAAATCTCAAAATGGGAAAAAAATGACCTAGGCACTTTTGTTATGAGGGTGTCGATTCGCGAAATGATCTGCTGGTTATAAAGCAATAAATATATAATTTATTTTGCATGAAGATCACTTGGCTGTTGTTATAAAGAAATAGTTATAATTACCATGGAGAGCACAGTCTGAAGTTTAGTAACAGTCTTTCTTTTTAACCAAAACCAACCAATGTTCATGCGATTGGAACTACAGCATTGCAGATCAGCTTTCTTCCTCCCTGACAACCACCAAATCTTCAGTCCATCCAGCTAATAAAATTATATGACCACCAGTAACCTTGTGGCGTAGCTAGTGGGGGGGGGGGGGCGCAATGAAATTATGGGCTGAACTCAGTACAGTAGCAGAACCAGCACATAGATTACATAATTAACAAAAGGTTCACGCCGCAACTCTTAACGGCTGCTGCTTGTTCTCCTCGATTAGGTACGAGGACAATCATTCATCTGGATGCATATTTGCTGTATTTAAATCAGCGTTGTTCAAAAATTTTTTTCTATCAACCTGCACAATACCGAGAGTGAAAGTCCCATTTCATTGGAACACGGACCAGTTCAATCAACGCAAAGCTTTGGCCTATTAATAAGTAAATTATTTTGCTGTACTGAATTTAGCCCATGATTCACCGCTTTTAGATGCATATGGAGAGAAACCGTGTCTTCATTTGCCAATTACAATCATTGGAAAACGCGTCAATAAAGGAAAGTGATTGAGAACTAGCCAGTACTAATTGTTGTCATAACGGGACGTGTCTTGGCCCCCCACTAGCTACACCACTGCAGCGACCATGTCTGCGACATTACAAATGTTCGACTCGGTACAAAACATTGTCGGATGACACTTGTTTATTTGTCTCTCTAACATCATTTTGGTCATCAGACAGTGTCAACAGGCACGTGTTACGAGTATAAAACAGCCTTAAGGAATCTGCATATGGTCAGGTGAATCAACGCTTAAAATAGGTCTTCCACACTTGTTGCATGTCATGCAATTTATCTGGAAATAAAAAACTGGCCACATATGCAGCTTCGTTTGAGGGCACTGTTGATGCGATTAGACTTGTGAAGATCCATCGCCAAGCAAAAGTATGACTGAAATATCGAAGAATTAGTGGATTGCTGCAGAAGAGGGGATCAAAGCTCCATTTCTCCCCAGAGCTCAGCTAATCAGAGACTTTAGTCCCAAATGAAGCAGGCTGAGGCTCGGTTTGGTCCAATTATAGACGACTGAGAGCCTTCGCCTGGGCAGAGGAGAGATACGGGCTGTGGTAAATGTACGACTCCAGCCAGCTAATGTGATCACATTTTTCAAAGAAACTTCTTTTTTTTTCTTCCCAATTAGTATTTCATGTGCGCTTTCCTCAGCTGAAGCAACTTGGATGGAGAAAGCTTTTTGTATTATTCCCCCATATCTCCTTTTGAACTTTTTCCATTTTAGATTCAGTAATATTTTATTTTCAACATTTAGGAGAGTTTTCAAAATGCACCTTTCAAGGCTGGCTTTTAGTTTATTTTGTCCAATCTTAGTAATTCACCTTTTTTTCTTTTTATTGTTTTCTTGTTGCATTTAGTCTCTCATTAACATGCATTGGATGTCCCATATTTCATATAATTTTGTGTACGGCACTTTGAATTGCCTCTTTGCATGAGTCGTGCTATGTTAGTCAATCTCGATTGATTGATTGATTGATTGATTGATTGATCGACTGCTGTGGGGATCTATAACATTCTCAGGGTCACTCATGACTATGATTGTATGATTCATGGACACCATGTGTCTTTCAGGTCTAAACATGGCTTAGAGTCTTAAAACATCATTTTCAACACGATCTTTATTGAAGCCGACTGACGTATCAGGGAATGAATTGGGTTGGAAATTGCAGCAGGAAGTCTATAACACCATGAGGAAATTGCTCCTCTGATAAAACAGTATTACTTTCGGGCATAAAAGGCTGGTAATTGTGAAATTTAAGGGGCTTTAAGATTAATCATGAGAAGGTGGCAGAAGGTGGCTGTGGAGTACCCTGAAGCGAGAGAGATTTGCCTCCCACACAGACTCCTGTGTTTGTCCTCATTCCTATACCAATAACGCTTGCTGATTTGAGCATGATAAAATAATTCAAAGATGTACATTTCATCTCCATTAAGTCATGAACCTGTGAAGTAACCCAAAGGTCCCTCTTCCCTCCCCTCCCTACTAACTTAGTTTGCAGCCAGTAAACTGAACCCCTGATATTGTTTTAAAATGCAGGAATGTCTCTGATGAAATGTTCCAAAAAAACAGAAACACATCTGGTGTTACTGGAACCTCTTTGATCCCACCTTAGTGTTTATGTCAATAATATTCCAGATTTCATGTTTGTTGGGCCCAGTCTCATCCCGATTTGTGACGATAGCTGACCAAGGGTCGATATACGGCGAAAAAGGCAGCTTTTGGCATCTTTATTTGATGCCAGTTTAACCCTTTGGGCACAAAAATCAATTTTCAAATTCTTAAAAAATTTTTTATATCTTGAGCTTTTAAAAACCTATCATGTGGCGACTTGGTGAAAAGAGCTCCCCTGCGGGAGCTCGTTTCAACAAGTGGCCACATGATAGGTTTTCTAGAGCTTTGATTTCATTTCATTGTTTCACCGTGAGGCAAATGCTGCCTTTGGCTCTTTAAAGGGTTAAGGCAAACCCAACCTCCTGACCCCTAACCACTAACATGAGCCCGAACCTAAATGTCAAATTAGGACACCAAGTGGCCCCTTTTTCGTTTTTTCATCGTTTATCGACGCTCGGTCTGGTAGCGTCACTATACGACCAGCGAGGATAAGAATGTGTTGGTTTTTTCGAGTTTAGGGCCGAATTTGCCTGATTGTTTGTACAGAGTCGATCGTCCGTATAATTAGTATTCAGACACCCTCAGTATTTGTCTTTACTGCCCTCAATTATGGAGCAGCGTGTGGGCTAATCAATCTCCAATAGCAGGGACGGAGCTATCCTTGAACCACGCCGGTGTGTTTGGGATAAGCTCTCAGATGCATAAATCCACCTAAAAATAACCTGCCGGCGTGATAGGAAGGGGCGTCTCTCCAAACATCAAAAGCGTTTGAGCTCCAGACTGCATATGTTAGATTAATGAATATTTATTTAATGGCTCAACAAATAGATAAATAACACTTCAGCCACGCAAAGAGTGGGAGTGTTTGGACAAACAGTAACTGGAGTTTGCCTTCATGCTCATGAAATCCTAGCCAGTATTTTCCTCATTTGTTTTTTTACAAGGGTGAATTTTTTTAATCAGTTGCTCCCTGTAATATTTTGGAGATTTGGAAGGCGAGCAGTAGTTTGGGATCAGTCCACTTGTAAAGAATTTTTCAATTCAAACTGACCCACTTCTGTGTCCTGCTCTTTTTACTGTTCAGTCCCACGGTTTAGCCACTGTGTTATTGTGTACTGCACAGACAGAGGGGCTTCTCTCGTGTGCCAGTAATGTGTCAGTATTGTGTCAGTAATGGCTGTAATCCATTGGTTTAACCCTCGGCCCATCCCCACCCTTCTCGGGAAAGCATACATTTTCATGCGGCATACATTTTTCTCCAATATTTCGTTTTTTTTATAAATATTTTTGCAGAATATCCCAGAGGCTCTCTCTATCTGTGGTGGACCAGTACCATTGTGTTCCAAACTACATCCTGCTCCTATTGGGCCGCTTGATAGCGCTGTCTCTGTCACTCTGAGATAAACTGGGAATATTGAATGGTTCTTTACGGCACACGTCACTCCTTGTTCTCTCCAGCAATATGGCCCTCGGCAAAAACTCACGCAAATCACAGCTGCCAAGCTGCTTTTAAGATGATGGGAATCTTCTTTTGAGGACGGTACCCTGTTGTGACAGGTGTACCAGCCAGATGAATTGTTGTTCTTTTATTTTGCGATGAAAAAACACCTGTCCTCGCAGTGCTGTGGCGAAGCAAACTTGTGTAGCAATGCTTGTATATCTCACCAGGATGCAATAAGATTCTCCCTCTCACTAACTTTCTCTTGTAAACTTTTGTGCTTTCTGTGCATTCTGTACTGTCAGTATCTTAATGTTTGGAGGCCTCCTTTTTTCCCAGATGCTTGCCCAACCTCTGTGAACATGGAGGACTGTGTTCCCAATCCTGGTCGAGCTTCCACTGTAACTGCTCTGGGACGGGATACAGTGGGGCCACCTGCCATAACTGTGAGTTAATATTCATGAATGTTGTGATTCTGGCATCTGCTCATGTTCTGTTTTAGCCTTGCTCATGTTTCATGCCTTGCCATGTTTAGTCTGACTGCCTTTGGTGTATTTTTGATATTTGCCACGTATGACTTTTCTTTGGAATGTGTATTGTGATTTGGTTTCCTGGTTTTGTTATTGTGTTGTCTTAGTTTTTTACTTTTCCATATTTTGCATTTCGCCATAGTCTCACTCCATTGCATATTTTTCATTATGCTTTGCACTTTGTGTCTCCCCTGTCTGGTCTCTTGTCTTGTCACAGCTCTCAGCCCCAGTCCTGCGTGTCACTCTTTGGGTGATTTATTGGTTTCTGGATTTCAACCTTCTTTCCAATCTCGTTTGCTTACTTCGCCTTACTTTTCTATCTTACTAACCATACTAACAGTTTGACGTTTTTGCTAGGAGTTACTAACACTAACCAATGTTGTTTATAATACTAACTTACTAACAAGCACCGAGGGATTGTATAGTTTCATTTACTAATTGATTAACAAGCTCTCGGCACTTGCCCTGTTCTAGTCTCCGCCCCTTGTCTCTCCCTGATCTCCTTTGCTGCATTTCTGTGGAAGCTCCACATCTGATCACGCTGTCCTTCTGTAATTATCTATGCACGTTAGAACTCCTTGACTGGAGCTGTATGTTTGTATATAGGTTTGTCCCGTGATCCCCGTCCGTGTTTTGGCTTCTGCCAAATTTCATATGATTAGGTTCTCCCTCATGTGCTGCTCCCTTGTAATCAGTCTGACTGCTCGCACCTGTGTTCCTCACCATGTGACCTCCCTGGAGTGTATATTAGGTGTCTCTTCACAGTTCCTCTCTGTCAGATCGTTTCCTTCGTCTTCTTGTCCCACGCTTCTCTCGCCTTGAATACTCAGTGTTTATCTTTCTGATTGGACCGCCCGACTTTTCGATTTTGCCTTTGTGATTTTGGATTTTTGTTGCATCTGTGTGTTTTGACCGTTTTTCTGTCCGACCACGAGATCTGATTGCTGCCCTGGTAACGATTCGGATTACGTTCTGTGGATTCTGGCTTTGCTTCTCTGATAGAACTATTCCTGTGTACCAGACCCATTTCTGTCCGACTACGATTACTGTGATTGCTGCCCTGGTTTTTGATTCTTTTTTTGCCCAACTGGATTTTGACTGTTGGATTGTGTGCCTTCTGCCCTGCGGGGGTCCCTCCCCCTTCATTAATAAAACAAGCTCTGCTGCATTGCTTGGTTCTCGCGTCTGGTTCCTGATCGCACCCTCAAAATGAAGGTCCGAGCAGCAAAGCTGCAGGAACATTATTACTGTTCTGACTTTTATTTACGTTACTCTCCATGCGGGATCCAAGCAGTGGAGGTATGTAGCTTTTGACTTTTAGAAATTGATGCTGGTTATTTTGAAATGCAGACACCACTCTGAAACAGGGATTTAAATGCAGAAGTAAAAATTAATTTTAAGAAATGAAGAGTTATATCAAGGAAAGTGGATTTCAATCTGTAAATACAGATCTCGGTTCAGAAGTGGAAAACTCTGCCGTTTACCGTCCTGATGAATCATGATGGCAGGAGTGAGACAGAGGGAGTGATTCTGTTGAAATTCAAAAAGCAATATTTTGATGATGAGTGACTTGTTTGGATGAGATTTGATTTGCTCGCAAATCTCTCTCTCTCTCTCTCTCTCTGTATGAGGTAACGTCATACAGTTGAAATGATTGACCTGTCCTTCTGTTACTCCCTGCAGCTATTTATGAACCATCATGTGAAGCTTACAGACGGAGAGGAGCCTCTTCTGGTTACTTCCCCATAGATCCTGATGGGAGCTCTCCTCTGGGATCCATGCTGGTTTACTGTAACATGACGGGTGAGTTCAACCACTGCACCTTGCTCTCGATATGCCAGTCTGTATCCTAACGGTCCTGCGGCTGATCCCACCAGAGTCTCCTTTAGAGAGCCATCCGGCCTCATTTTCTTAAAGCCACCAGCTTTTCTTGTCCTCATCAGAAAATACTTTGGTTTCTCACACTTTGTGGCTCACATTATTATTATTATTATTATTATTATCCCCGCCACAAAGTGCGATAGAGGGATATTAGATTGGGGTCTGTCTGTCCGTCCATCTGTCCGAGCCACAATGGGGACAAGACTTCTCTGAAACTGCTGTACCTAGACAGTAGAAATTTTATACGCTTAATATGATCTATGCTGAATTTGAAAATGGATGTCAAAGCATATTTTTCAAATGAGATATGGCCCTTGATCTTGGCAGGGATAGTGATGACACTGTTGTTTTATTATTATTATTAATGTTCCATTTGGGGAGCCATGTTATGTAGGTGGCCTAAACCCAGATTCCCACACCCACAGCCGCTTGAAGCCCTGACAGTGCACACCCTCCTCCCCCAGTGCTGTGTTTAACAGCCCTTCAGATCTGTCTGCGGTCGCACGCAGAATCTGTCCTGTCAGAGACAGATCTGTGCCGGGCGTCGCCCCGCTGCAAACAGGCCTATTAGGCGGCCGGGAGATGAGGCGCGGCCCCAGGTGGAGCGGCGCGTTGCCGTGGAGACATGCTCGTTAATCAGACCGGGCTCGCGTCAGGATAAAGATTGATAACCCGGCGTTTCCCCGGCCCCGAGCATCACGGCTGAAGCTGGAGAGAGATGGCACTCTATTGGCATCCCTGAAATAGAACATTTGCCCGCCGTTACCGTACCGACGGCTGATGACGCAGTCTCCCCGGAAACCAGATTTTGGAAGGCCACCAGAAGGGTGCTTTCGCTTGATTGTTTTTGCCCTTTCCTTGGTCAGCGGACTCCTTTAACCAGTGCGGATCGTACCCAATCACAGCTGCTTATTTCTTACGCAAATCTTAAGGCATATGGGCCGTTCGTTTGATGGAGGATGACCTCAATTAAACTGAACAGAGGCAGTAATGGCTCCAGATTGCAAATTTTATTCACTTGGACCCGGAGAAAATGCAGCCATCCTTAATTGCCACCGCTTTTATTCCCTGCTCTCATGATGAATGATGAATGGGCACCATTTTGTGGACAGAAAAAATACATTTGTTTTTTTTCTTTATTGAATTGCACCCTTAGTCTAATGCCAAGACCCTGAGTTCTTAGATGGTAGATTTGATCTGTTTTCTTCGGAGACTGAAAAGGAATGAATCTTCTTGTCTGGCTGATTTGTTTAAGGAGAGAGGGTGTGGACAGTCATGGCTCACAACAACACACAGCCTGTGAGAGTGAAAGGCTCCACTCTTCAGAAACCCTACAGGGCCAGCTTCAATTACAGCGCCTCGCCCCAAAAACTGCGCAACCTGGTGGCTGGATCTGAACTGTGTCAACAGGAAGTAGTCTATCGCTGCAGGAAGTCCCGTCTGTTCAACACCAAAGGTGAGTCTCCTAAACGACTGGCTTGTCTTATCTCCCAGAATGGCGCACTCAAATCGTGGATTTGTGTCACAAGGGCTTGTTTTGTCCCATGGGTCTTTTTGTGCTACAAGTGTGTGCTAATGAGTGCCCTTAACAGCTGTTGAAGTGCACTTTGGTGAAGTCCATGTTAATGCAGACTCCACAGCGCCCCACAGCAGATAATTCAATTCAGCTGACTGTCATCAGTTGGCAGGTAAACACACAGCTTCTCTCTGAATGCACTGCTAGGGTGATAAAATAAATAAATTGGATTCAAAAAAATGTTTTATTCATGGGGTAGCATATGCGTCACCAAAAAATACATATAAACTGTATAAAACCAGGTTATGTTTCGCCTCGGCTTGTAGAATATCCTGCAATGCAGGGTACCTGCGTTTGATCATTAGTCACACATATCCGCATTTTTTAATAATGTAGAGTATATTGTGCCAAATTTGGCGTGCAGTTAGGCTAGAGATTTTTATTTTGCATCTTATCATTATGTGGAGAACTGGCAGCATCTGATAGTTAGTCTGAGGTATCGTACTGTTAATAAAGGAAATGATTGAAAATAGTTAAAGGCTCGTGAGCAGTTAAGAGGGATTTTTTCAGTGGCTCCCTCTGTATTTGGGACGAGGTGTTTGTCACACGTTTGTTACACATGTTTACAATGTGAGGGGTTGGGAAGCAATTAACCTCTTGCTTTAAATTTTCTCTGAAATGTGTAAAATTATCTGAGAAATCGGAGATGTGCCAATATAAATGGAGCAATTAAATATTTTTACGCCTAGTTGGCCAATTCATCAAGTGGATAATTCAGTTGGTGGGCTCAGTTATATTATGAAATGACTTTCACTGACAGTCATGTGCTGCTCATGAGCTAATCATGGTCCCCAATCAATTTCTTTTTTTATCAAAGCATACAGTTAATGAATCACTATTTTAAAGATCAGGGTGAAAGATGAACTATTCAGTCTGATAAACGTATCGAATATTGAAGCTATATTTGATACAATTGAATAGGACTTTCTGGAAAGGAATTGGATATTGTAATTTTACCCTGTGCAACTGACCTTTAAATGAATATGCATGGAGGTTATTGCAGTCAAGCAGTGTACTGTGAGTGAAATCAAGCCCAGCTCCAGCCAGAGTCACGTTTCAGACCTATCGACAGTTAGGTGTAATTAGAAAGGGTACGTTTTAATTCAGTTTTCAAGATCAATCTCCTTTGAACTTAAACTCACAGTTTGACATTTCCTAAATAACTATTAAGTAGACCACTCACATTTAATTTCAGCTCACGTCAAATACATGCTTTGAGCCAATATTGATTGCTTGCCAATTTTTTTCTTTTTTTTTTCACAAACTTGCCTGACCTCGATGAATGCAAAACAGTTTGCTAATTAAAATTCCTAATTACTAGGTCTAATTCTGATGGTGGCATTGTCACTGTTTTTATGATTTTGTTATGTTTATTTTTTCTCGGTAATGGAATTTTAATTAGATGCACAGGATTTAAATATTTTGATCTAGCTTAGCCAAATATCGCTGCAGGCTCTACTTATTTAGTGGCAAATCACTCATTTGCTGTGTTTTAAGAGTCCAATATAATTAAAATGCACAAATAGCTAGGTAAAAATTATATTCATTGTGTTTCTGTCAAGTTTCCTTTTGGAAACCATTATAATGTTTCAGGGGAATACATATTTCATTGTAATTATAATCGCATTTGCTCTTCTGGAATATTTGGGTTGTAATATCCAGAGCTCTGCAGATCAAACAGACTTCAAACATGATTATTTATCCATTTATACGTTTATTTATTTATTGTTCAAATAACTAATGATGGTCGAAGACGACACAATATATGATGGTACTACCAGACCGTTTGTGTGTTTGATGAAACATACTAGGCAGAGCTGTAATGGACTGCATTTTCACACAGTAAACAGTTGAGAAACCTTGAGGTTTATTGGGACTGAAAGAGAGCTTGTTTTAGCCATGCATAGCACTGCCAGCTCACAGCAAGAAGGTTGTGGGTTTGAATCCAACCCGGGACCTTTCTGTGTGGAGATTGCATGTTCTCCCATGTCCTTGTGGGTTTCCTCCAGGATGGGGTGTCAAGCGACCATAGTGAGAAAGACTCGGTTGAGATAATGGATGGATAGAAATATTAGTTCCTAAATGGAGATGTGCACATATCTTCCTCTTTGATTTTTAACCCTTTGATGCATAGAGTACATACAAAAGTCTTGGACCGTTTGTTGGGATTTGGTGCAATATTTTGTGTGTGTGGCAGGGGGGTGAAAGTGGGTGGTCTGTCTGTCCATTATTTTGGACATTATGCTCGTGGGATACACACTGCCATCCAGCATTTTGGACATTATGCATGCAGAGTGACAGAAATAATGGGAAGTTGAAGAAACCTGGTCATTGATCTGCACGATGATCTGTCTGTATTCTGGACATTGCTTATTTGAGCTATTAACCCTGCATGCATAATGTCCAATATTTTTGATAGAGCATAGAGTCAGATGTATTCCAACAAATAGACATGCATTTCATAGGTTTTGTGTTTTCAGTTTGTGCTGTATAATGTATGTGTTTCCATCCCCCAACAGAAAAATAGTCTGATCAAAACAAACTATATAAGACTATTTCTGCCTTTCGTCAACTTACCTCTTACTTGTGGATGCAGCCATTGTATCTGGAAATGTCCAGTAAAATGTACATTTTGTGTTTCCAGGGCATCTATGAGCCTAGAGAAAACAAACCCCACTTAACTTAAGCCCTAAATATTGGACAATATGCAACAAAAGGTTAATTGCATAAAAGTGATGTGTGGGAGTTTTCCCATTTTTCTTGCTCTGCATTCCAGTTGCAGAACAAAAGCAAATTGTGGGCCCCACAAACACTTACCTGGCTCAGGATGAAGCTTGCTGGGAGAACTTGAAAACCTTTGTTGAGCCAACAAATACTGACAAACCTTAAATCATTTCCAGGGTGTCTCATGCTGGATGGCAATCAGACTATTCGGTGAGCACAACCACTTTGAGACGGAATTCATATCACGCATCGCTAAAGCTCCAGATTTATGGGAAATTCAATGCTTCTGACTGCTCTGAAGATGCCGCCAGTGTAATTGCACGAGAGGCTTGACATTGGCATCTGAATTTGAGGATTCTGAATGTTGTCCTTTTTACGGAAAACGCCAACAACTGGAGGTAGTGTCGAATAGCAACTGAGAGTTGCACTGCAGTATACTGTACTGTACAGTACTTGTTGTAAGTTAGCAGATGGACAGGCCTTTTGAATTAGCCTAAATGGCCTCGTAAAATATCTTTCCAGCTGTCCCCATATGTGTATACTGAAGACGCATCACCTGAAAGCTTTCTGGGTACTCACTACAAATCTGAAAACTCTGTATATTGTACAGGCTACTGGTATCGCGTTCAAAGCTTTACGGAGCTCAAAGAGAAATCTTGAATAAACATCACAGACGAGGAGATGATTGACAAATCTAGGTTGTAATTTGCAGTAATTGTTCTCGGTAGGTGGATGCTGTAGCCACTTAATCACTCCCGACAGGAACACTTCACCCTGATTTAAAGAGGCGCTTTGTTTCAAACGGGCACTTTTGCCCAGCAGCTGTTCCGTCACAATGGAACCCTTCTCCCATTCAAGACGCGAGCCCTCAAAATTAATTTAATAACGACACCATCCATTGCCATCGCCTCAATTTCTGTAATTAGGGCTTTACATTAGTGCGTCAGTGTGGAGACTTCCTGCAGAGTTCGATAGCTTTCATGTCGGAGCTCTTGACTGTGCTGCGGGCAGTCCAGTGTGCGTACCTGCACCCTCAGTAAATGGAGAAATATTCTGCCCCGTTATACTGTAGATACACGCACACACACACACACACACATACACACACACATCCTTGTACTGATATCTTTGTGAAGACTTGAATGGATTGACTTCCATTCATTCTTCCTGTGTCTCTACAGCCTTTCCCTAATCTAAACAATAAACCCTTACCCTAAACTTAACCTATCCCTAATTCTAACCTTAACCAAACCCATACCCTAACCTTAACCTATCCCTAATTCTAACCTTAACCAAACCCTTACCCTCACCTTAACCTTTCCCTAATTCTAACCTTACCCAATCCCATACCCTAACCTTAACCTATCTCTTATTCTAACCTTAACCAAACCCTTAACCTAACCTTAACCTGTCCCTAATTCTAACCTTAACCAAACCCTTACCCTAACCTTAACCTATCCCTAATTCTAACCTTAACCAAACCCTTACCCTAACCTTAACCTATCCCTAATTCTAACCTTAACCCAAACCCTTACCCTAATCTTAAACTATCCCTAATTCTAACCTGACCCCTAACCTTAACTAGTAAGTCACAATTTTCCTTTGTAGTTGTGAGGACCGGCCAAAATGTCCTCAATTCCCAAAAAAGACTTCACTTTTTTGATTAAAAACTCATGCTGGTCCTCAGTACATAGCAAGTACAAGAACATATACGTTCACTCGCATGCTCTCGCATATTCACACTCGCTTTATAAAAATCAAGACATTTCCTTTATCTAGCAGGGTGAAATAAGCATATTTTCACTCTCTGGTGCATTTACCGTAAACAAGCATGTTTGTACTGGCCTCATTTGATTTATTCAACTCAATTTGTGCACAGACGGCGTGAACTTAAACAAGGCATCTCTACTTCTGGCTTATTATTTTTTTGTCGTGGAATCAAACTGAATTGAGGTCGGCGGGCTGAGTAGGGTTTGTATTTTGATCAGGTTATGCGCTGAGTAGCGATCTGATGGGAATAAATACAGGAGCCTGTTTCTCTCCCTGGTGGAGCAAATTCCCACAATTCCCTGGGGTGCAGGATATAAAGGTCTCCCCTGCTTGTGGTGTGTTTCAGTGGGGACCCCTCAGTCGTGGTGGCTGGACCGTAGCGGAGAGAAGCGGACTTACTGGGGGGGCTACTTACCGGGCGTTCAGCAGTGCTCCTGTAGCCTCGATGGGAACTGCATTGACATGAACTACTTCTGCAACTGCGACGCTAACAGAGACTTCTGGTAAACTGAGCCGCTGGCCTTCCTTCCTTTATTCTCTGCACTCCGAGCGGTTGCATTCCAGTCCGAATGCTTGCCTTTGTGTTTGTTACGCACTTCCCTTCCTTCCTGCCCTCCCGTTCGCCGATCTTTCCTTTCTGTCTGTTTGCCTTTCAGGCTCATCTTTGTGTCTCGAATCACTCTCTTCGATCTCATCGGTCCGCCAACTGTCCTTATAGTTAATTAAGGACCTCAGATTAATTTTAATCGCGATACACTCTGTTCCCTGAAGTGTTTTCGTATTTTTTCCCTGTTTCTATTTTAGTGTAGATTCACCCTCTTTAATAGTTTACGGCATGCTCGTTTAGAGTCAAAGTGATTTAATTGTCAGTCGTATATGTCACTCTTTATAAATAAAAGTAATTTCTGAACCTATTGTCCTGCTGCACCTTGGAATGGATGAGCAGATGTATCTTTTTTAGTACTCGCTTTGGTTCTTGGGGCAGCCGCAGGGCATCTGTAATTCCCCCTATATTAACTTCTGAAGAAAGCTGTATGGCAGCTTATTTACGAGGTGAAGATGGTGGTGCGCATCATCTATCTCACACAGACAGCGCTGCGATAAGACCCTACAGTGACTATTGATTTGGGCGCAGAGATCATTCTTTTGTCAGGGAGAGACGCATTTATGGTCCTGTGCCCACCGCTACCAGGACCTTGTGCTGCGGTTTGCTAATTGCGGCAATTTCAGTCTGGTGGGAGTTATGGTAAAATGAAATATTGCTGGCAGCGTTTGAAGCGTGGATCGATCGATAGACTAATCAGATGCTGCGCTTGCAGGGTGAATGACACTGGGCTCCTCTCGTACAAAGATCATTTGCCCGTGAGCGAAATTGCGATCGGCGACACAAACAGGACGGGCGCTGAGGCGATCTACAGAGTGGGACCCCTGCACTGTTCTGGGGACAGTAGGTGGCCTGTTTGTTTATGATTGTTAAATCACCTTTTTGCTTCCATCTTAACAAGTCTTCTAATCTTATTATTTCTAACCCCATTTGCAAATCCAGTTAAAAGTCAAAATTATCTCACCTCAGTAGCAAAATTTCTGTCTTACTGAGAAAAAACGAAATAGAAGTAAGTGTTGTGAGTCTAAATGCAAGATTAAAATGCTGGTTAAGATGGACTTAATGTGCATGTTTTGCAATGAGAGATTTTTATTACAGTATTTTTGTTTCCAATAATACTGTTTCGGGGAAAAAAAAGATGATTGACAAGCATTAATAATTGCTCGATGTAAGCGAGGGTGTAACTGCACTGCTATTTCCCACTTCAAAGGTACCAGATTAGTTATTTAATAATGATTTCTGCGTTCGTTTGTGCAGTTCTGCTTTGATACCTTATCCAGAGGCTCTCAACCCTCATCCTGGCAGACTCCAGTCTCTGCCCCTTTTATCTGTAGCCAGTTCAGTCCCTTGGAACCAGTTTCTGTAATTGATCAGTTAAGTGCTGAGAAATTGCGAAAATCAGCAGCCCTCTTGGCTTTGCAGAGACAGGGATATGAACCCTTAACCTTCCAGTGTTGGTATCTTGTGCACCGTCATCAGAAATGCTTAATTTCAGAGCGGAGGGTAAAAATCCTCACAGATGTGTTTTACGTCTCAGGATTTTATTGGAATGCAGCGTCTTTCTACCTGGCCTCCTCGTACCTGCACTTCCCCACCATCCAGGCGGAGGTCAGCGCCGACATCTCCTTCTACTTCAAGACCACCACTCCCTCGGGGGTCTTCCTGGAGAACCTGGGCGTGAGGGATTTCATCCGTCTGGAGCTCAGCAGTGAGTCGCTCGCCCGGGGAGAGTCAGAGTTTGCAGAATCGCAGGCAGTCGGTGCTCTGCAGTCGTTAACCCTTTAAGACCCGGGGCGCCCTCTGGAGAAGGATTCTCAAATCTAAGGCAGTGTTTGAAAACGGCCAAACTTTAGGGGTTTCTGAACAGCCTGACGGGATTGTCGATTTTCACTTAACTCTTTATTTTACAGCCTCTGTAGCCAATAGAATCATTAAATAAAATAATTTCAACAGTTTAAACAATTGGCTTTTAAGGTGAATGATTCCCTTTGTCTGAATGTTCATTAATGTATTAAATAAGTAAATAAATGTTTAACTGTGATATGGTTACAAGTGGCAGTTTACCAAAGTTAGCTCTGTAATAGCCGCTGTCGCTCCTGTTATGGCCCCAATTTGTTATTCCATTTATGACAGTAAGGGATGACAGACACAATTTTAAAACTTAAACTCATTTAATTAAACAAAGACTAACACTAACCTACAATCTACTCTACTGACCAAGATTGATATATACAAGAAAAAAAATACTTACAGTCCCTTTGGTTGGGTTGCTTGGTGATGTCCTGCGTGAGGAAAATACTCCAACACAGGCAAAAATCCACAAAAAGCTTCACAGGTCTTGAAAAGAGTGACAGGTCTGGTCACATGTATCCCTCTGCTCACAATTTCTCCTACTACTTTACTGTCTCAATTTCTCTCCTTATATACTCTTTTGCAGACCCCACCCACATTTAGACATTTTTTTCTTCTCTTGGGCATTCCCTCTCAGACATGCCCAGGACATGCCCATACCTAGCTCCAGATTGGGCTTAACAAAAAAAGGTCAATACTGCCATCTAGTGGCTTTTGTTCACGTTACACTCCCCTCGATCAGGCTGTCAGCCAGTGTCTCAGTCTGAAGTGTGGCTTTGAATACTTTGTTGCGGCCCACTCAAAGGCTAAAAAAAATAAAAACAAAAATTGCAAATTTTATTTTGCCAACGCCCACTTGAATTTTAAAGAATCACAATTCACGTCATCCGTCACGTTTTCCAAAAATGATGACATCATCTAAAATGCACTCACGACTCGTCAGGCCTTAAAGGGAGAAGCAGGCAGACGTCGCGTCAGGTCTCAGTGGGTTAAAGGATGGCTGTGAGTTGCTGAACGTTGAACGTTGCTGTAGGTCCATGAGTTGAACGAGGCGAAGTTCTCACCAGAACTCTGTCTCCTCAGCCCCGTTGTCGGTGGCGTTCACCTTTGACGTGGGAAATGGCCCCGTGGTACTGCTGGTGAAGTCCCACGTTCCGCTGAACGATAAGCAGTGGCATTACGTGCAGGCGGAGAGGAACGTGAAGGAGGCCTCACTACAGGTCGACCAGCTGCCCCCGAGATTCCTAGAAGCCCCACCTAACGGTCACTTCCGACTGCAGCTAAATGGCCAGCTGTTTGTGGGTAGGTCCAGAATGCAACTGTCAGTCCTCTCATACTGTACATGGCACACGTCTGTGTATTTCCCTATTAGATGTCTGAGTGTATTATCATATCACTATTTGTTCTTCATCCACGGATCCATTAGCTTCTGGAATTAATGAACATTTTGTCTACCCCTTAACCTGTCATCTGTGTACCAGGTAACATGTCATTTGATTATGTTTTAAAACCATGAAGGGTTCACTGTCAGGGTATGTGCTTTGAGCAAGTATAGGACATTACTGTATGACTAATGTCTTTGAGTTATTCAGCTGTCGGGACTGAAGAGCGATTAATGAGCAATGATACAGTATATGTGGACATATCAAAGGCTATCAATCAGGAATTGGTCCACATGAGGTAGCAGCTCTGACTTTTCATGGTTTCACAAAGGCTCAATGTCCTTTCAAATCTGGGTGGAAGGTAAACCCAAAAAACTACTGTTATTTAATGCGTCTCTCTACTGACATGTAGGACATGAAAACACTGGTTCTGTACGGGAACCACTAGTACCTGGTCTGGAGTGCTCTTTGTTCTCTGTAAATAATCATGAACAAGAATAGTGCAATTAAAAACAATTAACAATGCGATAGCATTCTGAGATTTGAGCTGTGGTTGGAGTAAAAGTCAGCATTCACAGTGGGACCCCAGGACCAAGTTGGGGAACCACTAATCTAGATTGACATAGTATAAAATTTGGGTGCAGCTACCTCCCTTCCTGTTTCTGGGGGCAGGAGGGACTGTGTCACGGCAGAGTGGCTTTCTGGGGTGCATCCGGGGGCTGAAGCTGAATGGACGGGCCCTTGACCTAGAGGAGCGGGCGCGGTCGGCCCCCGGAGTGAGTCCCGGCTGCCCGGGGCACTGCAGCAGCGACAGCCTGTGCCCTAACGGCGGGCGGTGCGTGGAAAAGCGGGGCGGCTACGCCTGCGACTGCACACACTCTGCCTACGGGGGGTCCCACTGCATGAGAGGTACTCTGCCCGCCCACAAAACTGGCCCACCCGTGGCAGATATCACATGACTTATAAAGAATTTATAGACCTTTTATATATCTGTAAATATTAACCCCTTAACACTCTGACGGCCCGAAAACGGGCCCACCAGGGAAGTTAAAGATAAGAAGAGATTTCAATTTACCTTGAGTACATCCTTTATAGGCATTTTAAGAAAATGTTACCGGAGTGGTAAGGGAATAAACATTTAAACTGTAACTTTTCTCTGAAGCAGGTTAAGTAAAAACTTAAAAACATTTTTGTCATATTGTTGGACAGTGTCACATTCATATTCTGTATCATCTGGTTGCAGAGCTTCACTGAAGCTGCATCACACTTATACTGAGAAAAATATTCAAACCCAGGACACCATGTTTTTATGGCCACTGCATTTCATCAAACTGAAAATATCTAGATCCTGTACATCATTTTATACGCATTTCCCTGCAATTCAGCAGGACATATTTTTGATTGTTAGAGACTTTGGCCTCTAGTTCAACAATTTTGAATACAGCTGCTCAGTGGCGGCTCGTGAACTGGTAACAGGGGAGGCTTAAGCAATCCCTTAAAATTAATGATTGGTCACAACCTGTTTTCAATCATTAATTTAAATTACCATTACAGAAACTCCAAAAACTCTCCATTGGAAACCATTTTTCATTTTTACCTGTCAACTCTCACGCATTTTAAGTGGCAGTTTAAGTTTAAGTGGAATATTTACGTTCCTCTGCTGTAGTCAGCAATTATTCATTCAACACGTATGTAAGAGATTCTCAAGCAGAACTGAAGTCCTTGTGCACTGGAGGGGCTGGAGGCAATGGAATTGCATTAAGACGTTTCAAATGATCCTATGTCATTTAAATGATCATGAAACACATGCATTGTCTCCGACCCCTGAGTAAAGAAAAGCGTGAGAAGTCCAGAATCGTAATCAGTATGGGTTATAAATGAAAACTGGCCACATCTGATAATGTTGAGAGTTTTCGGAGTTTCTGTAATGATAATTGAAATTAATGACTGAAAACAGGTCGTGACCAATCATTAATTTTAAGGGATTGTTTAAGCCTCCCCTGCTGCCAGTTCACCAGCCGCCACTGCAGCTGCTACATTAAGCAAACCCACATATGAGTCAATAGGTTTTATGGGATTGTATGAAATACTTGTGCTTTCTCGTATTGTGTCATAGTATTGTTGTTAAGTGGCCCTGCCGCTGTGTGTTCGACAGCTGGAGCGAGCAGCAGAGAGACATCATGTGATCCTCTGTCCCTCCCAGCTGAGTGACAGGGTCCACTTTGATCCCCAATCTTCTAATGCAGTCTCTTTCTTAAGGTTTCATGTTTGATGCTTAAGTTCGCCACTTCATAACTAAACATTTTTCAGAGCAAGAAGACACTGTGTGATTTGAAATGTCATTTTTCAGCTTTGAATGTCATGTGATCAAAGCCTTAGAAAGCAGGGTGGAATGAAAACAGCAGACTTGTGTTCCAATAACTTCGCTCCAAAACGGTACAAAAAGTTCCATAAAAATGTAAACACGCTTGTCAGAGGGTACCTAATGGTCACATTATTTTGTACCGTGGAGACATACGAAATTGTACTCCTTCCAAGCGATATATAATTCGATATATAATTAATTTGCACTGTTTCCCACTTTTAAAAGGTACCTTAAAAAACCCAAATACAGTATCCTTGTCCTTTTTGGGGTACATTTGGGAAATTAGCCTCTTTAACGATAGTGATGAACCTCTCAATTTCTAAAAGGAAGAGAAATTATGTTGCTCTTTTCCCCATCACTTTTACATTATCGCTCTAATATGTTTGATCGTCTCTTTTGGCTTAGTTCTTGCTTTAACACTGCAGTGGCCTCTCATTGGCTGCCTGGTTTCCTGGGAGAAGAATGAGAGGTGTCAGTCCTATCAGTGGCAGTTATCTGCTTGGACACCATTTTGTCAGACAGCCGCCTCTGCACCCATCCAGGGCTCTGATTAAAGCGGAGGGCAGCACGATGTTTTATGCATTACACACTGCTTGGCCACGCCGCTCTTTGTCTGATATTACGCTGTATGTAAATTTTGCCGGTGGATGACAGCGATTAAATCAAATCCCCATCTCGGTTGTTTGCATAAATGCGCAGTTTATCTCCCGCATTGTTGTGATCACAAGTACCATTTGCTCTGATCTGTTATTACCCGCTTTTATACCTTCAATTTACCTTCGAATAAAAAGGAATTTAGAACAGACAGCCCGTCTGAGAGCAGTCTCGAATGATATTTTCTGTTCACTGGTCCTCTGCTCTGATTTATTTGGGTTTAATCATTTAAAGGTCCCCTAACATGTCATCTGCTGCTTGGCCAATTAGCCATTACAAGCCACTTCAAAATCTCTGATGTGTGACATCACAAGGGGGAGAGACCACCCAGAAAAATGAAGCTACTGATTAACTGGTCGGCTGAAGTTGATCTTCCCTCTTTTCTCTGGGTGGTCACCTAGCCATATGTTTTCACAAAGAAACAGATTTTGAAATGACTTGTAGTGACAAAGGACATGTTGTCATGGTTTGGTCTCGCCGGCAGAAGGAAAGAAGCCGGCGGGCACTGGGACCATGTAACCAAACACCAGAGAAAGGAACCCAAGCGCACAGGCTGAGTAAAAATATACGTAAACATTTACTTCAAAGAATAAAAACAGAGAGGAGAGCAGTGGCTACAAACAGGGCTCCATTAGACGGAGTAAAAACAGAATGCAGCTGCACTGCCAAACTGGCAGTAGAGCCCTTATATACTCTTAACAGCACCTCCACCTCAACGAGCAAAAGATGTGACTCGTTGAGGTGGAGGTGCAGACAGCAGGAGGGGGAGGGACTGCAGGGCAGAACCATCACACATTTCATGCTTTCCTTTCATTTTGGCCCACTTTCGGTTTCTGATCTGTATATATGTTTATATGTTGGAATATTATCTATTCACTGTTTAAAAAATAATTTTCCCTGCATAACAGCGCAAAAGGGCTTGTATATGTGCAAATGTTTGCGTGTGTGAGTCTGTCTTCAGTTTTCTTGTAAGGTTGATGCCTCAAAAACCATTAATCCTTTAATTTTTGAGGTAGATTATCATTGTGCTGTTAGACCTAATGCTTGGTGTCGGAGTAAAATGTAATGCTTGGTGTCAGAGTAAAATGTAATGCTTGGTGCCAGGGTGAAAGGTTCTTCTTGGTATTGGATGGTTCCAGCTCCTAAACAACACTGTGTAGTGCTGGTTTGTCTTTTAAAAAGCAAGTTTTTTGGTAGACCTTTAATTTAGCTTTTTTGTGATTAAAGTCGCAAACTGAAGAGAAAATTATGAAAATGACCCAAAAAATAAAGTTTTAGCAGAATAGAACAGTAATAAATTTGTATGAAGATAATTAGATTATTTCTTATTTATTCAAAGAATTGTCAGATATAATAATAAAGACATCAAAGAATGGTATACTGTACGTTTTTTTTATCCCATCAAGCCAATGTTTCGTTTTAATAAGTATGAAAAATTCTTAAGTCATCATTACTACCAAGTATTTGGTATATCAACAAAACTATCAAGATTTCTTACTCCTGTATTCTAGTCCCACTACATTAACTTGCCCTCCTCCAGGATTCTAATTTTTTATGTATGTTGTAGATACTTATCATATCTAAAATGTTATTTCAAGCAATAGAATCCTAGAAGAGGGCGAGGTTGATGTTTTTAACTTTGAAAGTGCACGATGAAGTGACTTCTGATAGTAATTTAAGCTGCTGTTAACTGTATCTAGGTCAGAGGTCATGTAATAAAATTTGATACTCTTGCCTGTTTTTCATTGTTTATTATGTGTAGATATTGCAATATGAGTTTTGGATATGTTATTGCAATAATGGGTAAGAAAATGGGATAATTCTAATGAGGTTTTTTGGGAGAGTTTCAACTGACATGAGATCTGCTAAAAAGGGGCGTCTTTCACTGTCTCTCATTCTTTATCAAGAGAGGAAAGAGAGGAAAAAAGTCAAAATATGATCTTTGGACATGTGTTGCTCATTCTAAATCAAAATTTGAAGACCTTTGGGCGAGTTTAGATAAGTGGGCTGGAGATATTGGGACAAACCTGGGGACCTGATAGCAGACCTTTGATTCCTTCTTCTGCTCTCCATCCAGAGGTGTCAGCATCGTTTGAAAGGGGTTCCTCAGTCACCTACATGGTCCGGGAGCCCGTCTCCTTCTTGGGTAACGACAGCGGCTCGTCCCCTGGCGGCCGCAGCCAGAACAGGAAGTCCCGGGTGAACGTGGCGCTTAGCTTCCTCACCACACAGACTCCAGCCATGCTACTGACCGCTAACGCCCCCCCTCACCATTACATGGCCATCAGTCTGGCGCAAAACGGTATGCACTCTTCTCGCCGCCACACGGGAAGGTTATGCTAACCATGCTAACTTTCTGCGGTCAAGCCCTGGAGTTCTATCCTCTCACAGTTGAAGAGCCAAGAGCTAAAAGTGCTTACATCACAAATTTCGCTCACTGTGAGGAAAGGACCGGGCTATTTCTTTTATAGGTACCTAAGTCCACTGCCTCAATTTTCTCAAAATGGACATTTTGTGATTTTCAGTACTTTTTGCACTGGGGTCTTCAGTCGAGTACCGGCTCGCAGTTGTCCCATTAGCTTTGGATGTTGAAACAGGATTGGCTGGTTTGGCTGAGTGGCATTACATATCAGGATATTTCACTGGTTTATAATAGAGAGTGTGCTGCTTGCTATGCATTATTGATATTCAAGCCCATGCCATTAAGTGTAGTACATTTGAGTAATGCAACTTCACCCTCTGCAGAATCACAAGCCTTTGCTTACCACGCCTACTCAACTCCTCTGCACACTGCTGGTCCCCGATGATCATAAACATTGCTCTTGACATCTCAACTGCTCTGCAGATCTGCTTTGTGAAGCTGCAGTACATGCATGGGTGAGCATGGCTCATTCCCAGACTGTGACAGGCTGAAGCCCCACCCAGCTGAGACTAAATCCCCTGTTTATTTATGAGTTATCCTCACAGCACATCACACCGGATGTGCTGCCACAAAAAGTGACATCTAGCCGCTAGTGTTTGCAGTAACAGGTAAATACTGTTTCTAGACCAGTAGTTGTTGTTGCTGGTCAAAAATGTTATGTAAATCTATTTGCACAAAATAGGCCGCTTGCTTGTTACAGTGGCGTAACCAACTAAATTTAAATCCTAATTTAAGACTGTAATCACTTACTCAACGATAAGTTTTGTTTTTTTTTTGACTATTCAAAACTGAAGAGAAACACTTGGATTTTTTTTTTTTTACTGTTGATTTGCACTCAGATTGCTAAAGATTTCTTTTCAAAATATCAGTAGAATTGTGTTGCAGAAGTAAGGAAAAAGGTCACACTTTATTTGAAGTGTTGCTTATAAAGGCTTTATACAGCATGTATAATGCCTTCATAAATGAGACATAATGGCTTCATAAATCATACATAAGCGAATGTCATGCTTTTTAAAGGCTGAAAAAATAATCCTAATTCAGCATGTGATGCCACTTATCTGAAAATGTCACCCTTTATCGCAATTAGCCACGAGCTAAGTGACATGGTCAGTTATATCACATCTGTTATCACATGCTGAAGAAGGATGTGTTATTTCACCCTTTACAAAGCATGACGTTTACTTATGTATGATTTATGAAGACTTTATGTCTCATTTATGAAGGCATTATACATGCTGTACAAAGCCTTTATAGCAACATTTCAAATAAAGTGTGACCAAAAAAATTACAGTGGTGCGAAGCTGTCCAAGCAGAGGACATTATAAATCCCATCGTTCTCCTCACCCCCTCCAACATCCCACTGAACCCCTCCTGATGGCCATGAACACATAGCGTGGAGTTTAGATCATCTCATGATTTCAGAGCTGATCTGCATAATTTTCAAAAACAGGAGCCTTAAATATGAATCGCAAGCTATGAGGTAGTAGTTGCTTGCAGTAATTGGAAGATCTATTTCAATTTGCTGATTGAAACAATAATAGGTGCCTGGACTTGGCTCTTAGCCATTTCACATACAGTGTATCCTCACAGTGATTTCAGGAATATAGCAAACGCCCACTTGGGCAAAAAATGACTGAGTGAGAAGACAGTTACAGTCTCAGCTCTAAGTGAAGCCCAGAGGGCATGGAGAGAGTCTTCCCCCACAGTGATGGCTTTACACAGCCGCACATAAATCTCACTCCTGTACCAGCTCGCAAAGTCCATATTTGTGACTTCACTGAGTCCTACCCTGAGTTTATTTCAGTGCCGGCACTGGCTGAGAGCTCTTTGTCTCAAGCCTGGCAGCAGAGAGGGGCTTCTCTCTGTGAATTCGTGGACAGCAAAGGTCTCATGGATAATGGGCTTTGCTTGTCACTCGGAAATATCTGGTGAATTTGATTACGAGTTTGCCGCTGAGCACGTTCTTGGCATGAGGAAAAGAATCACTAAAAATGCTTTTCAGCTGTCCGTGGCTAAAAGCTAAAACATTATTCCACATTAAACACCGTATCATCAGTCAAACACGGTGGTGCTGGTGTGTTTAGCTGTTTTGCTTCTTCTGGACCTGAGCAACTCGCCATAATTGATGGAAGTATTAATTATGTGCATTAAATCTTGAAGGAGATTGTGTAGCCATCAGCTCATGACTTCAACTGCAGCTGGGTTATGCAACAGAACCATGATCCAAAGCACACAAGCTAGTCCACCTCTGAATGGCTCAAAAAAAAATGAAGGTCTTTGAGTGGCTCGGTCAAAGTCCTGGCTTAGTTCCAATTGAAATGCTGTGGCATGATCTCAAATAAGGAGTTCATGCTTGAAAACCCTGCAATATGGCTGAATTAAAACAATTCTACAAGGATGAGTGGGCCACAGTTCTGCCTCCACAATATAAAAGACTCATTGTTGGTTTTGCCAACTTTTGATTGCATGTCCTGCCACCTTAGGTGGTACGACCAGTTATTTGATTTAGAGCGGAAATTATTTTTTTCACAAGGGTTCAATAGGTTTTCAATCACTCTTAACCTTCAATAAATGAAATGATTATTTAAAAGCTGCATTTTATTTTTACTCTCATGTCTTTGTCTTTGATTAAAATTATTTGGACGATCTGAAAGATTTAAGAAAGAGAAATAAGCAACAAAAAAAAAGAAATTGGGAAGAAGCTGATTCTTATTCACAGTTGTGTAAGTGCTATGTGTTATTAAACTGAAGTCCTAATAAAGTGGTCACGGTCCGCCAACGTCATGCACCTGTCTTCGGCTGCGCAGATCAGACTACAGAGTCTTATCATTTTCTCGGTACAGGGATTGTAACACTAACACCTTCCTACCACCAACACCAACACCATGGGGTGAGCCAGTGACACTTCGCCATCTGCCGCTGCTTCTCTCAACATGAATATTGCATACTGTACAGCTGAATATTTCATGCGCCAATTTGAAGCTTAAAAAATCACTGGCCGTAATGGAAGAGATTAAGTAAAGGAATGAAGTTCGGTTGAAAGGCTGCGAGGCAGCAAGTCACACAATTAAAATAGACAGATGAAAGGAAAGTGTTTCACAGGGTAAGATGCCATAAGAGAAGAGAAGCTTGAGTCTTTGAGGACCCTCTCTGATGTTTATGTGAAAACGTTAAAGAATAAAGAAATTTAAGTGGCTCCATCGATAACAGCGCTCAACATAAGTACAAGTGGAACTATTATCTAATCGCTATCTTCACTTCGGGTTTTGCCATTATTCCAATATTGCAGATCCACCGATGACATTGGTACCTGTAGGACAGATTTGTGAGAATACTTGATCCTACTGTCATACTTATAATAATAATAATAATAAATGTGGTATTTAAGGAACTACTCTACCATCCTAATTCATTATTACAAAACCTCAATTCCTCAAGGGCTGGGAAAATAAAACTTCAAATCAGAAAAGGTTAAGCAAAAATTATGAGTAAAGTATGTCAAGTTAGAGCTAAAAGTAGTGATTTGTTAATTATCTTTGATCTGTGATACACTGAAAACAATACCACTGCACATTATGTGACGTTTCACAACATGAATATTAATGATTTTTCAGAATAAACACATTTCAATTTTGATTTTTCCATCACTTCACAAAAGCTAGTTGGGATAGTAAAATATTTTCCACTTTGTTATGTTGCTAATCCTTTACACAACACTTAAAAATATTTAGGGATTGGAGACACCAGTTGACTGAAACTTCAGGTGTGAGTTTGTTGCCTTCCTCCTGTAAACAATTCTTCAAGTGTGCAATAGTATGGAGTTGCTGTTGTTGCACTTTGCCGTACAAGATGTGCCACACACATTCTCTATCGGAGACGAGTCTGGACTGCTGGCAGGCCAGTCCAGCACCCCCACCCTCGTCCTACACAGCCATGCCATTGCAATGCATGCAGAATGTAGTTTTGGATTGTGTTGTTGAATTATACATAAGCATTCCAGGAAAGGATCTTGTCTTGAAGGCAGCAAGTTGCTCTAAAATCTCTGCGTTCTTTTTTGCATCAGCGGTGCCTTCACTGACATGCAAGGCAGAGTTGGGTTGAATTCAGTTGTTGTCTGGTCCAATATGTGAACTTTAATTTTTTGCAAACCAGATGAACTTGCATCAGCAACCTGTGCCACCGGCGTCACGGCCCTAAATCCTACTTTTATCGCGATAGTAATTAGCAACAGACAATGTGATTAACATGACATTATGTTTGTTCATTAAAGGACTAATTGAGCCACTTGCGTTTGACAGGCCGTGAACATACGCACATATAGCCGAGCTGAGGCTCAGACACACAGTTCAGATTTCTGTCGGGGTGGGAGGTGGCATCGTGGCAGAAAGTTTGGAAACTGAGTCACCCCCTGCTGGTTGGTAACTTTACTCAATAATAAGGATTGGAATTCATTAAAAAAAATTTACTAATCATTCAGAAAATTTTTGTCACACGCGAAGAAAAGCAAGACAAATCATGTTTCTGACATGAGCTACTTGGCCAGAACTGAAATGGATTTTGATATTTTATATTTTAAGAAATTACGTTGTTGTGTGCATTCTGGGCTTTCTTAGTTCAGTTATGACATTTCATTACAGAGCAGAATCAGTTCAATTCATGCATGATTTTGTGATGTGGGTCAGAGTGGCAGCAAATATGATGCGTTATGAAAAATATATATTTTAACTGTGTTGCAGATGTCAATAATGAATGACACCCAGAAAATGCGACAGTATTTTGTCCACACGTGTGGTAATTGTATAAACAGCAATAACTGAGATTTGTGTACTGAGGTCCAGCCAGTCATAATATCAGCAGGTGGTTGTGTGTTTGAAAGCGAAATGACGGGGTGGCGGCATATTTTAGAGCGCCATACAGTTCTTTTACGTTTTCCAGTCTGATTGGACTGTCAGAGTTCCTGAGTCTACAGACTAGAGCTTTAATGATTTTTTTCATGTACTTTATAAACCTTTCTCCAAGTTGCACTTCTTTTCAAAGCCCAGTTTATGCCTTTGTATTCTGTTCTTTGCTGATAATTCTCCTCTTTGTATACACTTTCTCAAGCTGTATGAGGCAGAGGTCTTATTTAATTTATTATTCTGATGTTTAAAAGACGATAATTTAAGTTGAATAATTGTTGTGAGAAATAATGACCTGGACTGGTTCAATATTTCTGTCTGGGTTCCGTCAACTAACAGAATTTGGCTCACTTTTATTTTCAAACTATTCATTTTTAAGCAGGCAGACAGATAGCTGCATCAAGTCTTGCGTATCACTTGTGCATCATTTGTCTATGTTTATGCTGGAGGTCATGTGGCCCGTAATCTGATGGATTTTGAAGGTGTAATGTCTTTTATATCAAACGCTGATGTACAGCTCATTTTTTTTTGTTTGTTTTTTTGCACTACGGAGAAAAGTTGTGTTACCGACTCTTTTTTAGGTTTTTTAAATTCATGCTCATTTTGAATTTGATGCCATCAACGCGTTTCAAAAAAGGTGGGACAAGGGGCATATTTACTACTGGGTTGCGTCACCTTTTCTTTTAAACACACTTTGTTTGTGTTTGTGGTCTGTGGACACCAACGGCTGTAGCTATGAAAGCAAAAATGATTTCCCATTCTTGCGTGATTAAATTAAGGCCTTTAATACGACCTAATATGTGAGGTTGAAGGCGATGAATAAATGAAGTAAAAGTGAAAAATTATTTTGGACGAGGATGATTGTGGAAAAAAGAAATAGGGTTTCATTAACAGTGAAGTGAATGTTGAAGTAGTTAAGACTGCGATGGAAGGGGCGATATTGTAGCTGCAACATTTTCTCAGAGCGCCTGTGATGATTTGGTCGTTCTACAGAATAAACGGCTATTTTCACATACCAACACTGCTCTGCATCACGTCGTCTCCGACATTAACGTTTCGGGTTGCTTCGAGTTGCTACGTACATTTTGTGTCGGCCCTGTTTGGGCTCAGACAGCGTCCTTGTGTTTCAGGCTTAGGTCGGATTCAACATTTCAGGCCTGACTTAAGCTCAAAAAATGTGGCGTCACTTCACTCTCTTCTTCTTATTTAGTGTTTATTGAAGGTTAAAATACCAGCTCAGCGGTGCATTACCACCACAGTTTGGACTCGAGTGATTACACTGTCATTAATGGGCTCTGAGTCTCATCGTGTTCCACAGGAGCGCAGCTGCTGATTGCAACACCTCGTTGTAAAATCTGATATACTGGTCCAATCCAGTCTTTGGATTAATATAAAGCTGGTTTGAATCTCTTTTCTTCGCCACAGTCCTAATGCAGGTTATCCTTGTGAAGGGCACTGACGCAACCCTATATCATGACAGAGCTTGGCTTTTGATCTTGTTTCTAGAAACAGTCTGGATGGTCCTGTTATTCTTTGGTCTGGAGCAAACGACATCCATTTCATCCAGAAATGACCTAAAATAAAAGACCTTGATTTTTCTGACCACAATACTTATTTGCACTGGGTGATAGTGTATTCCAGACGCCTCTGAGCCCCAAGAAGTTGACAGCTCTTCTGTGTTTCTTCTGCAAAGTAAAATTTTAACTGGAATCTACGGATGCAACCATTTACTGCAGTATTTGACGAAGGTTTGTCAAAGTAACCACATGCTGATGTGATGATTGCCTATAAATGACTGACAATTCTCAATGCAGTGTCGTCTGTGTGATTTGAGATATTCAGCGTAACCTTGTGTCCTTGCCCTTGGCGTACAGAAATTCCTCCAGATTCCCTGACTCTTATATTATGTTATTCATTGTCAAAGGTGACTTTTCCAAATCTCTCCCTATAGCGACCATGCAAGATTCAGTCATGAAAATTCACAGGTGTGTTGCTAAGATGAAAAGGAAGGCTGAGTTGGAAGCTGGGTGTGGTTCGAGTAATGTTACTGGAAGCTGGGTGTGGTTCGAGTAAGGTTACTGGAAGCTGGGTGTGGTTCGAGTAATGTTACTGGAAGCTGGGTGTGGTTCGAGTAATGTTGCTGGAAGCTGGTTGTGGTTCGAGTAATGTTACTGGAAGCTGGGCGGTGGTTAGAGTAATGTTACTGGAAGCTGGGTGGTGGTTCGAGTAATGTTCCTGGAAGCTGGGCGTGGTTCGAGTAATGTTACTGGAACCTGGGTGTGGTTCGAGTAATGTTACTGGAAGTTGGATGTGGTTCGAGTAATGTTACTGGAAGCTGGGTGGTGGTTCGAGTAATGTTACTGGAAGCTGGGCGGTGGTTCGAGTAATGTTCCTGGAAGCTGGGCGGTGGTTCGAGTAATGTTCCTGGAAGCTGGGTGTGGTTCGAGTAATGTTACTGGAAGCTGGGTGTGGTTCAAGTAATGTTACTGGAAGCTGGGCGTGGTTCAAGTAATGTTACTGGAAGCTGGGCGTGGTTCGAGTAATGTTACTGGAAGCTGGGTGTGGTTCAAGTAATGTTACTGGAAGCTCGGTGTGGTTCAAGTAATGTTACTGGAAGCTGGGCGTGGTTCGAGTAATGTTACTGGAAGCTGGGCGTGGTTCGAGTAATGTTACTGGAAGCTGGGTGTGGTTTGAGTAATGTTACTGGAAGCTGGGTGTGGTTCAAGTAATGTTGCTGGAAGCTGGGTGTGGTTCAAGTAATGTTACTGGAAGCTGGTGGGCAGGAAGAATGGCGAGTGTGATCACATCGCAAGATTGTCTCTTTTCTTACTATTATTATTTTAAAATTTTCTTTTTTATTTTTGTTTGAATATAACAAGCAGTTAGGTTGATACATTAATGTCCTTAGAAATAGTGTATCACATTGTTTAAACTGGTGGCAGGACATCAATTAACAATCATGATGTAATGACTTTCTTTCACTAATTGCCCTACGTAGGCACATTGACTAATACGCAAAATCACAGTATTAGCCAATGAACCAAGGTAGAGCAATTAGTGAATGAAAGTAATTAAATATAAAATAAGCCCACAAACACAAGCATGTGATCGATGGCTGCCTAATGCAACAATGTCACAAATACGTCCAGTGAAAATGGATTCATTCAGTCCTCACCTCATTGTGCCATAATGGGCCCCACATTATTTCACCACTCACTGCGCTAATCAGTGTCCTGAGCAACAAAATAATTCATGCATTCGACTGGCTATGCCAGTGACATCATCGTATCACCAGTCTTAAAGGAAATCAAATCGGTAAAGTTCTCCAGCCAGACGATTTCTGATTTTGGGCATTTGTGGCATGGGCCCGAGAGCATGTGTCCTGAAAAGATTAGTGTGATTTATCAAAAATATGTAGCAATATGTCAAGGTTGCCACTGTAAGAACTTTAAAGTCGCGCTCAGGTTAGCATTACATCCGATGACAAGGCTGTTAAATGGGGCTCCAAGTGCCTCAGTATTAATGTTTCATCCCAGCTCTCGATAATTTCTCGAACCAGACAGTGTACTGCAGCCTGACAATTAGCCACAGACCCGGAGTTCGGAGCAGAGAGTTCTTGATATTTAGCCATTTAGAGAAAGGTGACAGTTATGTTTGTTTTGAAAAGATTGTGTTGTCCTCACGCCTGTTCCTATGGGAAACACTGTTTATGGAGGGTGGGGTTAGATCAGTACACGCATCAGTACACGGTTCAGTGCAGCTATTTCTTCTGCTGACTGCACAAACAGAGTCTCTCGATAATTTGAGTATTTCCCTCCAGCTTCGATTCTTGTGAGCACTGGCCTGCGCAGGATCCGCGGCGAGGTCACAGCTCCGCCTTCTCCTCCCTCCACTCTCAGGGCCTCGTAATTTAGGATTCAGCTGCGATTCAGGATGCGTCGCCGTCAACTCCAGCAGCTCTAATTGCAGATGACAAATCTCCTGCGCATTTGTTTATCGCGGAGACTGGAGGGGACAGGAGGTGATGGGGAGACAAGGAGCAGTGGGAGGTGGGGAGGAGCGGAAGACCTGTGGCTGTTTAATAACCAAATCTGCTCAAGAACATTTTCATTTGAGTCAGTGTAGACAACAGCCCCGACATTAATCGCAATAGAAATCTACTGCGTCAACATGGATGCTGCTTCTAATGCTTTGCCGTACAATGTGTGATGTACTTTTATTTATTTATTTCTTTTTTTGAGAGTATACATGCATGCTCCCACAACATGTTTGAATGTATTTTTAGGTACCTTGTTTAGCACAGCATTGAATTTGTCACAAGATTTATTCAATCAAGTTTAGCAAGACTAAAGACCAGAAATGGGGAGCTCATATTTGCTAGACATGCTTTGAGAGCAGAATACCAGCCTGTCTTTCCTGTTGTTTCTTATGAATAGCTATTATGGAGTCTTTGAAGCAAATTAAAGATTAATTAAGGAAAATTAATTAAGGAAACATTATGATCCATTTTCTTTGCATGGAGTAAGTCAGATTAATTAAATCTCGATGGTTTGAATTGTTAGGTGCTGATTGAACTCGGTTTTGTAGGGTTTTACAACGGAGTGTCATGTGGTTTTGGGGCTGAAGTTGGTGTGTGCGTGTGTGTGTGTGTGCTTGGATCTTTCAGGAAGCTTACACATCTGGTACGACTTTGCTAAGGAGAGCTCGCCGGTGGTGTTCAATCCACACTTAGCCAGTCTGGCTGACGGGCAACTCCACCGGATCCAGATACACCGGGAGGGGAAGGACGTCTATGTCCAGGTAAGTGGGCAGCTCCGACCGGTGTTTTTAACCAGCATAACAGTGCTAGCTGAGTGACTGTGTGGCACTTACTGTTGTTAAGGAGCAATATATTGGGCTATATGCAGGTAAATATTGTTGGTCGCTAGGTCTAGCTGCTTTGGGAAAAAGGGGCTCTATATTTCTGTATTTTCACCAGCAGGTGGCACTGATGAGGCATACAAGCGTGTTAAAGTGATGTAATTGATACTGAGAAAGCAATATATTTAATGGGAGGTTAATTTGACTCCAGTTTCATTTTAAATTTACCATTTGTGACCAATATTCTGAAAACAAAGCATCGCACTGAGTCTGATTGCTTCCTTCTTGACATGAAATGACCCGCCAAACAACATCAGAGTTAAAATAAATGCGTTGAAAAGCAGTTGTGTGAAAAATGCCTTGACACCATCTATTTCAATAACTGAGTGTTGAGCATCATCTGATTATGAGGTGCTAAAATTAAACTGCCAAGATACCCGAAGCATCATCTACAATTATCCGCATTGTATTTTCTCTTCAAACCTGCTTTGAATGCAGAACTAATCATGTCAAGGGAATGGACAATCTAGTCACATGACTTTGAATATTTGCATGTAAGCATTGTAGCTCTACCCCCACCTCATTGCTAACAAATCTAAATCAAAGTTAATTTCCACCATGAATTATGCTTTTCTAGCCCAGGATGAGAACGTTAGCTAATGTCATCTGTGCAATGATATTGTTGCTAGAAGATTACTTTTTAGTAATCTATGAAAATTGTATATTTTATAATGTATTCTTTTTAATATATACAGGCTTTATTCATTATTACTGTACTAATTTCTGGATTGTACCTCACCTAGTTTTAAATAAGTTTGCAAATTGGCTTCAGAATTTGTTGACATGGTCCGGTGCCCTTTAGAGATTTAGTCTTGCGAGTAGAGACGTCTGTCCTGTAATTCCTTTGTTAATGTGCTTCCTTCCCAGAGACGATGGGGAAAAGAGCACTGATGCGAAATCATTTAAGAATTAAGCATCTTCAGCTACTGCATCTTTGATCTCTCCTCACAGATTGACACAGACGTTAACAGAAAATATAGGCTGGCCTCTGAGTTGAACACAATAAAATCCCTCACTTTGGGGAAAGTCTTGGGTAAGTCTGGAATCGCCCCTTGCATTGCCTAAAGTGGTGTTTAGTTATTTAATGTAGAAAAACTATCCCCATTAATATTTATGCATTCCAAATGCATCCCAACTTTTTCTCCTGGACACAGATAGTGTTTTATTTTTCTGCCCTGAAGCTTTCAAAGTGCAGCTGTGATTCATTGTTTTCCGTATGGTTGTGCAATGACTGGTTTTATGGGAAATATACTAAACAGGCAAAACTGTCAATCTGTAATTAGCAGCTATGCAAACTATCAGCTGTCTTCATCGTTATTGCAATTTCCACGCTAGTAATTATTTAGGTTATTGTATGCTGGCTAGCAGAAGAAATGTAACTCAGCAGGTCATTAATGTAATCCTCACTTCCGATTGCGTGTTCTCAGTCTAATGGTCTCATACTGCCAGGGACGGGAAAAAAAAGTTAATTGGACTTTGTTGGTGGCAGAAAGGATGGGTCGAGCACAGAGGTGTTTGTTTAGTGTGCTTCAATGTCCGTTGCCATGGCAATTTTCTTCTTATCGAGTACTTTAATGGATCCTGGAGGGCTCTAGCCCAGGAGGTAAGTGGGCCAGAGATCATGCTTTTTGAATTAATTAGCGAAAAGAAGTGCTGAAATTATCGCCGTGCTTTTTAAACAGATATTTTGCAAAAATAAATAGGCAGTTTTACACGTTCAGGACTCGGGTGTTTACTGCATTTTCTTTATCTTATACAAGAAGAGAGTTTTAAAGGGAATGGGAGAATTTTACAGCATTTGAATTCACAGGGTCTTCATTGTTGGCAGTGGCTTAGTGACAGTGTCATTACCTTACAAAGATCAAACCATGAAAGTTGACCCTGAGACGCAGGTTGCTGTCGCTCCTAGACATCTTTGTCAACCTCTGAAAACTTTAATTAAATAATTCTATCAACCATCAAAGAAACATGTTTTTCTTATTCACTTTAGGGGTCAACAGCATTAATTCAATCACATTATATTTGTGAATAGACCCCACACCCACCCTTCAACTCCCATGACAGAGCCCTACACCCATATATGCACTCACTAAAGTAAAAGGAGAAATGACGTAAAAAAGAAAAATAAATAGATGCAACAATTAATAAATCAAATATACAACGTATATATGGTAATAATATATGTATGCATACACATCCGCACACCCATACACACGTATACATATGCATTCATATATACACATGCATGTACAAATATATATACAAATGCTAATTGTCACACACATTTGCCTGACTGTTATTCTATTTACCATTTCCTGCCACTCAACAATTTTCTTCGATGATTACCGGGACATTCACATTTCATTCTTCGATGGGCAGAGGTGTAAAATCCAGGGGTCAGAAAGTAAAAGTTCTGTCAGGTTTTTCTCCCTCCCGCAGAATGAGCTGATCACTCATATTGGCTCTGTCTCGTGTCCAAAGTAAATCCAGGTGGTTGGACTAAGTTCTGGGGAGGACTTTTACTTTCTGAACCCAGACTTTACACCCTTGTCGATGGGCTTGCAATTTTTGGAATTGACAAAGTCTGCGCTACAAAAAGAAAAAAAAAAACAATGATGAAGAATATTTTGGCGTGATGTGCTTTAATCTGATGGAACAAGTTCTCACCTTGAGCTGCGTTGACAGCCACACGCATTCACACGCTCGCACAATGCACAAAGGAGGACTGATTCAATATGATTTCCGCACCGCTGTCATCATGCCTTCGCTGTAAACAACCCTCTTGATTCCTCGGCAATTAAGCTGCCGGAGTGGCGTGGCCTGGCAAACTGCGAGCGTCGAGTGGAATTGGAAATGTGTTCATCAAGCGGCAATCAAAGCCGCATGTCTCGAAATCGGTGCGTCGTGTTCGCTCGGCGGAGAGCATCACAGATGAGTGTAATGAGACTTATCTGCATTCCACTTGTCTGTCGCTGCATCTTGCTGGAGGATATTTTTCTAGTTTTACCTTTTATGCAGTATCTGCGCAAAGTGAAATACTAAATGTATCTTATCAACTCTAGCTCTTGAAACATCAGTCGCATTTTATGCCTGTTATATTGATGTTTGACAAACTCATGGGAGAATGCATAGTTAAATCTTGATTAAATTTGCTTTACCATCACATATGTTTTATTTATCTCCCCTGATAAAATGTTGTATAATTTGATACTAGCCTCTGAATAAGGAACATTTCAAGTCACTCAATTTGTATAAGAATATGTTACTATGATAATATCTTTATTTTTATAGCACCTTTGTCCAAAAACCAGGAAGCATAACTGGATAGAGCAAGACCAAAAAATGCCATGCTAGCAAACTAACACAATGAACATAGTGTAGTCAACCATGAAGGTCTGTTTACAATAGATGGTAGAGGACAAGATGATGTTTTTGGCATGAGTCAGAAACTGGGCAGCTGAGTTATGCATATACTGTAGTTTATATAGGAAATATGAAGGAAAACAGAGAGTTGCAGGTATGAACGGGTTGTGACATGGACCGGGTTTTCAGCAACATGAGAAGTGAGGGGGAAATGGAGGCATTCAATGTTCAGAATATGGAAAAGGGCAGTTTTGTTCACAGTTAAGATTTCTGAGAAGAACATGAATGAAGAATTAAGGACAATACAGTGTCTGTAAGAGCGATGTTTGTGCCATTAGTGAAGAGGTATAGTCTGAAGTTGTAAAACAGCAAGCCATGGTGACAGAAAATGGAGCTGAGTGGGAGCATATAGATGATGAATTAGTGGAAGCCTAAAACTGGGCCTTGAGGGACACCTTGGTGGTGTGAGAAGTGGATGTACCAATTGATTCATTATCTTTTACTGGGGTAGGATGTAAGCCAGGCCACAGCTTTATCGGAGATGTCTGGGATAAAGCTGGGATAGTAAAATGGGGCGATATAAGTTGAGATGCACGTTGTGGGAAATATGTTACTACTGTATCTGTGTGAAATAAAAGTTAATGTGGAAACCATATAAGTGCTGTATATGATTTCATGCTAGTCACTGTGTAAAAATAATTGAACCCCTACTTGGTCAATGGTAGTCTGCTTCCCACTTAGGTGTGTAATTATTTTTGCATAATGACTGGCACTCAATTGTAAAGTGCACTTCCACCACTGTCTCCGCACATGTATGTTTTCATACAGCCACTGCTGCGTGCTAAAGTGTGGTTGTTCATACTACATTTTGCTTGTTGCCATGCAAGAGTTGTGGTTACTAGTTCCACAACCATCACGTACAATGTCCGCAATTGTTACACTAAATTACTTTTAAACTTTGCCTGGAATTCAAACCTGAAGAATTGTTACAAACTGTCAAATGGCTGATATGTTTGGGCCTAGTTCATGATGCATACCTGTAGAACACCCTTGTGACTGAGTACTTATCAGCGCCGTGGAGTAAGTGAAGTGAATACCAATCTTACTAGGAAGCTAAAACTATTTAGCACAATTAACCAGCTAGACAACTACTGAATATCTTAATCCATAATATCAATAGTTAGCAAAAATGTTATGCTTGATTATGGTTGTGATTATTAAGTGAATGAATGAATGAGGCAGGGCAAAGAAATTTAGGATTTGTATGGTAACAGTTTGCTTGTTGCCAGGGTCTCCAGGCAACAGGTCACTGAAAAGTTGGGACACAAGCAAAAAAGGCTGAAAAAGCAATTAATATACAGCGCCCTCCATAATTATTGGCAACCTTGGTTAAGATGTGTGAAAAGCCTTAAAATAAATTCAATTTTAATTGCAGAAGCATACACTCACACTAAAATTGTATAAATATTTAACCTTCAATTCAAGTGAATTTTAAGGGATAAAAAAATCCCTGACTAAGAAATAATTATTTTTCATAAAATCACATGTTCCACAATTATTGGCACACCTAACAATTCCTAGGAAATGAATGTAATTGAAGTATTT
The DNA here is from genome assembly GCA_029721435.1 of Gymnothorax reevesii. Classification (NCBI taxonomy): domain Eukaryota; kingdom Metazoa; phylum Chordata; class Actinopteri; order Anguilliformes; family Muraenidae; genus Gymnothorax; species Gymnothorax reevesii. Next base: position 66,329,349 of record CM056587.1, on the reverse strand, counting down.
CTGCCATTTCTACAGTAGTTTACAAAGTTGTTCAGAGTATCTAGGAACATTTAATTAGTAATTCATCACTTCCTTTTTCCCTGGGGCATAAATATGACGCGACACAGAGGCCATTTCTCTTATCCACTCTTCAACATGGGAAAGGCAAAGGAACACACCATTCAAGGCAGATGTGTGTCGACCTTCACAATTCAGGCAACGGCTTCAAGAAAATAGCCACTCGCCTGCACCTGCCCATATCTACTGTCAGAGGAATCATTACGAAGTTTAAAACAACTGGAACACTGGTAAACAAGCCTGGACGAGGATGCAAGGTTATTTTACCACCACGCACAGTGAGGTGGTAAGAGAAATAAAAAGTTCTCCAAAGCTCACTTTTGAAGAATTGCAGCAAATGGTAGCATCTTGGGGTCACAAAGTCTCCAAAACAACCATCAGGCGCTATCTACATGCCAACAAACTGTTTGGGAGGCATGCGCAGAATAAAACCTTTTCTCACCCACAGTCATAAATGCAAACGTCTGGAGTTCGCTAAGTGGTACTGGGACTTCAACTGGGACCGTGTGCTTTGGTCAGATGAGACCAAGATAACGCTTTTTGGCCACAAACACTCTAAGTTGGTCTGGTGGGACACAAAAGATGAGTATGCAGAAAAGCACCTCACGCCCACTGTGAAGTATGGGGGAGGGTCGGTGATGCTGTGGGCCTGTTTCTCTTCCAGAGGCCCTGGGAACCTTGTTAGGGTGCATGGCATCATGAACGCTTCAAAATACCAGGACATTTTAAATCAAAATCTGGTGGCCTCTGCCCAAAAGCTGAATATGGGTCGTCACTGGGTCTTTCAGCAAGATAATGACCCTAAACATATGGCCAAATCTACACAGAAATGGTTCACCAGACACAGAATCAAGCTCCTCCCATCAGTCCCCAGACCTCAACCCCATTGAAAACCTGTGGAGTGAGCTGAACAGGAGAGTGCAGAGGAGAGGATCCAGGTCGCTGGATGATTTAGAGAGATTGTGCAAAGAGGAATGGTTGAAGATCCCTCTTTCTGTATTCTCCCATCTTGTGAAACATTTTAGGATAAGATTAGATGCTGTTTTGTTGACAAAAGGGGGTTGTACAAAGTATTAACATCAGGGGTGCTAATAATTGTGGCACACATGATTTGATGTAAAAGAATTATTTCTTAATGTGGGATTTTTTCCCACTGAATAAATGCACTTTAATTAAAGGTTGGATTTTCTTCTTTTTTTCATCGTGGTCCTATATTATTTAGAAAAAAATTGAATTTATTAGAAGCTAAAGAACACATCTTAGCCAGGGGTACCAGTAATTATGGAGGGCAGTGTATAAGATAATCAGCTGAATGAACATTCAGCAAGTACTTAAGTTAACTGGTATCAGGTGTGTAACATGATTGGCTACAAAAGGGATGCCTTAGAGGGGCTGAGTCTCTCAGAAGTAAAGATGGCCAGAGGTTCTCCAACCTGTGAAGGCGTGCGTAATGAAATTATGGAATACTTACGGCATGTTCCAATGTTCCACATGCCAACTTGCAAAGACTTTGAAGGTCTCATCATTGACTGGGCATGACATCATCAAAAGATTCAGAGACACTGGAAAAATCTGCCTAAGGGACAAGGCCGAAGACCTTTACTGGATGCCCATGATCTTCGGGCCCTCAGACGCCACTGCATCACTCACCGGCATGATTCTGTCATTGACATTACTAAATGGGCCCAGGAATACTTCAAGAAACCACTGTCTGTAAACACAGTCTGCTGTGCCATCCACAGATGCCACCTAAAACTCTATCATGCAAGAAGGAAGCCATTGTTGAGCATATTATAGAAGCGCTGCCGTGTTCTGTGGGCCAAGGCTCATTTTAAATTTACTGTAGCAAAGTGGCAAAGTGTCCTGTGGTCAGACAAGTCCAAATTTGACATTCTTATTTGAAATCATGGGGGTCGTGTCCTCCGGGCCAAAGAGGAGAAAGACCACCCCTCCTGTTATCAGCGTTCAGTTCAAAAGCCAGCATCTCTGACGGTATGGGGATGCATTAGTGCATATGGTGTGGGAAACTTGCATGTTTTAAAAAGCACCATGAATGTTGAAAGGTATATAAAGGTTTTAGAGCAACATATGCTCCCCTCCAGATGACAACTATTCCAGGGAAGGTCCTGTGTATTTCAGCAGGACAATGCAAAACCACATACTGCAGCTATTACAACAGCATGGCTTCGTAGAAGAAGAGTCCGTGTGCTCAACTAGGCTGCAGTCTTGATCTTTCATCGATCGAGAACATTTGGAGCATAATTAAACAAAACGTCCGTCAAAGGAGACCCAAAACTCTCCAGCAGCTGGAAGCCTGTATTAAACAAGAGTGGGATCAAATTCCAATGGCTAAACTCAAAAAACTTGTCTCCTCAATGCCCAGACGCCTCCACTCTGTGTTTAAAAAGAAGAGGGGATGCTACACCATGGTAAACAGCCCCTGTCCAAACTTTTTTGAGACCTGTAGCGGCCATAAAATTTGAAATGAGCTCATTTTGTGGATAAAATTGTGAAATTTCTCAATTTCAACATTTGCTATGTTATCTCTGTTCTATTGTGAATAAAATACTGGGTGGTGTGATTTGAAAGTCATTGCGTTCAGATTTTATTCACAATTTGCACTTTGTCTCAACTATTTTGGAATTGGGGTTGTAAATATATAACATAATATGCAATAGTAGCTCTAGTTCAATGGTGCCCTTTAGAAAAAAGCCACATACTGAAGGTTGTGTTCCCTCTTGTTCCTGACAGGAAGTGAGGTCATGGTCCAGGAAGTGTTGATAGCAGGTTCCAGGGGATTCATCGGATGCCTTTCTGCCGTCCAGTTCAACCAAGCGGCCCCACTTAAGGTGGCCCTGAGAAATCGGGGCAGTTCATTGGTCAGTGTGCAAGGCCATGTGACCGAGTCGAACTGTGGGGCAGTAGCCGGCTTGAGCACGTTTACCACGTCGTACTCCCTCTCAGGTGGGCCGAGATACTCGATAGCCCCCATATCGGCGTGAAAGATGTAACCACAGAAAATATGTTTTCGTTTCATCCTCAATAGCGATAGAGCAATGGGACAGGCTCTGCAGTCTTATGCACTCCTGCCATTTATATCTATTAGTGAAAATGCTTTTCTTCATTGTGTTTTCATTGATCATTTTAAAGTGCCATATTTCACTGTCTTCAGGGACATTGTATTTTAATTATGAAATGGAATTCGCCAGTACACCTTCATATGTTGCAAATCGTAAGTCCACCTAAAAGTCAAAATGTGCAATGAATAGTTTGAAAGGAAAGTTTGTCGTCTGAATCATTTGACGGCTGTTACATGACCATCAATGATAATGTTTTGTGTGGCCATTTCGCTGTTTAGAATTTCTGAATGTGCTGAGGATCAGTTGTATGGTTTGGTAAGTTTTTCAATATCTTCTCATTTTTCTCTTTGAATTCAGATCACTCAGAGAATGTCGACAGAGGGAAGGAACCCCTGAAAAATTCGAACCAAAGTGATTCGGTGGTTATTGCAGGTGAGCGCTCCTCTCTCATGCGGCACTTTTGAATATAACACTGAAATCTTGCGTCTCCAAAGTTAGCTACATCTGCCTGACTGATTTCAATTATCAGTTAGCCAGAATCACTGTTTAATAAAATGAGCTGCTCACTGAAATGTGGTTTGCAGGGCGGTGCTGCAGAGGTTTGCTGTCTGAAACTATGGATGTGGAAAATTAGGATTCCTGCATGTGCAGCTTTGTTTGAAAAATGTATTATTATTATATTCATTAATATCTGGAACTATGAAACCTCGAAGATTCTGCATAAATGCTCTCTATTGTAAACGTATGTTCTAGATTCCGACATGCTGTGTTTTTCAATTAAAAGTCTTAGCTGTTGTAAATAACTGTACAATGTATTATTTTATTTTTCCATTTTTCACGCAAATAAAAAAAAAGAAAAAAACAGTTTTTTCTCATTTTCATCTTCAAATAGGAAATTGGAATTTAAATCAAACCAAAACCAGGGAATAACTTTGTTTTTCATTTTCTTGGTTATAATTTTAATAGTCACAAAGTCTAGGTCTGTTAGCCTGCACTGCAGGATTTGTCAAAAGCAAACACAGGAGTTAACTAGTTGATCAAGGTCACCTGTTTTCAATCATTTAACTTAATTAACCGGTTTTCCAATTATTAAAATAATCCATTGACAGTTAAATGCACAGCTTTCTTCTTAATGTGTTGTTGTGGTCATTAAGAAGTAGACTAAATAATTTTAATCACTTTACAAAAAATTATAACTACTCCGTTAAGCTTCACATTTTCATTGGAGGCTATCTAACCCGCGCTTAATGAATATTAAAATCATAACAACGAAACAAAATATTAGCAGCAAGTATTCACAATTGAACGACGGAGATTGAAACGCAATTTTATGCTGAAATGACCCGTTTTGTTTCTCGTCTTACCTAAACAAGAACTGGCCACACCTGATAGTATTGAGTGTTTTTTTTAGTTCACGTCGTGCTAAATAAATATTTGAGAACATGTCAAGACAAATCATTATTTCACAACAGTGTTCTGAGCATTTTAAACTCTCAGCTCTCCAGCCATCACTGCTATGACATGATAACAGATGATAAGGCCCCTACAATCGTATTTGATCGTATTCAAAACAAGTGTCTGGTATTGTTTTCATCTCTATCTCAATAGCCGATCTGAAGACAAAAATGGAAAAATCATATAAATTTCCTAATTTTAATTCACACAAAACAGGGAAAACCAGAATAGTGCAACGTGTATTTGTGGATCTGCTTATCAAACAAGTGGAACACAGCTTTTGACGGGTGCGCAAAAGGACCAGGGTCAGATCCTTCCTCTGCAGGGAAGCATTCTATTCAACTGCTTTGCAAATCCACTATATCACTTTATCCAAATCCGCTATAATAACAATACATGTGTTGCAAGCGCGCATAGCTTTTAGAGACAATGGGAGATGACACTGCTAATTTTATTCCAGGAAATGCCCAAACCACACCTGTTATTAATTTACAGACTTAGGTACAACCACTTTACTCCATGCATATTTAGTGCTCAGATTATTCACTGTTGAACTGAAAAAAGTTGATTTGGACTCGCCCTAAATGCACTTGCGCCAAGCGCTTCAAAACATGTACTTTGATCATTAATATATGGACTCTAGCATCACAAAAAGAATGTGACATGTCTCTTATCTAAGCCCAATATCTTCTATTCATGGAACCCTTGAGATGAGCCATCTATCCCATAAGCTGCTTTAATTGGTGCCTCATAACAATAAAGTACTCACCCTGCAGCCTTCTGAGATAACAGGTGCCCACCCATTGTCTAAACATTAGAACGAGAGATTGGTGATGTGCCCATGTGAAATTTATTGTAATGTTACGCTATATTGCTATGTATAGCTAAGCTATATAGGTCATTCCCTACATGGTGTTGTGTTCCTCCTTCATGTTCCAGGTGTAATCGCAGCTGTGGTCTTCATCACCCTCTGCGTGGTGGCGGTAATGACCCGCTTCCTGTATCAGCACTGGCAGTCCTCGCCGGAGCGGGCGCGAAAGGAGAAGGACCTGCCTCGTCGCACGGAGATGGACCTCCAGACCTCGGCCCGGGACAGGAAAGAGTACTTTATTTGACCCAAAAAGCCTCCGCAGCACCGCTAGTACCACCCACAAAGCCCTCCGCTACCCCACACGACGCTGCCCTGTTTCTGATCGCTCATCTGCCGACAACCAGCTCTGTATGGAGGGGCCAAGGCCACGGCTTTTCGACCGGGCATTCCCCAAAATGGGGGACAAACACTTAAAGAATATCGGTAGCGAGTAGGCTCAAAAAAAAGATCTCAAATTTTTGCAGGGGCAAATTAAAGGGAGAAGAAAGGGTTGCTACATTTTTCTATTGACCACTTGTGGTGTGCGTGTGCAAAATATGTGATAATTGTGAACACGGGTTGTGAGCTCTGATTGGTCAAAATGCTAAGGTCAAGGGTTGAAGCGCTAATGCTGTAAACGTCAAGTGCAGTGACACCATATGAGGAAGCAAATCTTGGTCCTGTTTAACAGCGGGAAAAAAATAAAATTCAGGTGCATTGCATATACAACTCTTACAAGGGCTGCAGCCTTTTAATGGTTATGTAAAAATGCTAAAATATACAGCCTAACACGGAGAGCTCTCCCTCCCTCTCTCTGTCAGTCATCCAGTCCTCCCCCCTACATACTGGGAACCTGCAAGGTTTATGAAGACGGAGCTAGAGGTTGATCAGAGGAAAAATATCGAAGGCTGGTCTTTCTTACTTCTGCCAGTGATAATTGCCATGAACGGCAAAAGATGAAGAGATGTCCAGAGCACCCCATGCAGTGTCTAATGCAGTCATCCTCTGTGTCTGCCCATGCGTGCGCTACCTTTCGCTTTTTTTCAAACTCCCACACGAGTCAATGTCAGATGTATTTTCTGAACCTTGAGTACACGGAACTGTCAGATGAATTGCAGCCGGCGCCCACGCCGTTATCATAAATACCATCCCTTTGACCGTATCTGTCTCCCGTATTGTTTGATGGAAGCAGCCGGCGAATCTTCCATCTGCTGTCAGCATCTGTTCTTGGCCTGCAGGAAAAAACCACATCAAACCCTGCCGACAATTCAGTCTTGCCCCTGGGCCTTTAGATGCCCCCATAAAGAGGACGGTTATTTTCAGACGTTCCCTGCCCTTGTGTTTCCGTGTGTAACAGGTCTTTCACTGCTGTCCTACCTCTGCGTTTCTGAACTTCGATTCCCCTAACTGTGTACATCTGCCACAGTTTTAGGACACACCCCTGTTCCTCAAAGCACGGTCCTCGAGGGCCAAGAACTGCTGGTTTTCCACCCCGCCTTTACCTGGGAGACAGGTCTGAGAACAGTCCAGCCAACCAGCTGTGCTAATCGTTTCTCTCATTATGCGAGAGGACAGAAAAACAAGGTCGGATTTGGATTTCAGAGCCAGATTTGTGGATCTCTCCTGTGCACCAATTAGCTGAATGTCATTTCAGTGTAAATTGGAGAAAGTGAGAACCAAAGTCTGGGTGTTTCATAGTGATTGGGAGTGAAGCTTTTCTGAACCTCAGAACGGGAGGGGGTAAATCTGAGTCCCCTGTCAGTGACTCTTAGCATATAATAATTATTCAGATGTTTATCTCCATCACAATCAATTGATCATTATTTAAAGTCAATGAGTGATTGATGACACATGATAGCCCCACCCCAGGAAGATCGATGGATCACATTCAACCAAATCATGCTCATGTTTGTTTGCGTGAACTACGGTGTCAATGGGGAGATCACAACCTCTGCAAACTTGGCCAGCGTCGAGGTTAAGGTTCGCCTGGTGTGTCCATTTTCTTCTGTAGATCTTATTTCTCTGCACTTTTTGCTTTTCTTCTCTCATTGACTATTGAGTGTCCAGTAAACCCAGAAATTGAAACGGTGCGTTTAGGTACAAAAAAAAAAAATTATAAAATCAAACAATTTTCAAAGAGTATTGGTCAAAAGCGAAGAAATATGACTAAAACAAAAGATTCTGGTTCATTTATACAATGCACAATGCAGCTGTACTGACGAGAGGCCATGATCTTGTGTTCAGATACTAACAACCTCTCGCGTGTGTGTATCCCGGAGTCTGAAGAATTTAATGTCTGGACACAAGGAGTCCAAGGAGAAAAAAAAGTGTTTTTGCCCCACTATGATTACAACAAACTGCATCTTTTGAATGTGAATGTGAACTATGTGTGGAGGTCCTGGGGGGGGGGATGCAGTTTTTTGTGTGGTTCATTGATGTTTACCATAGAGACAAGTATTGCAGTGTGTTGTAGAAGCCTTATTGTAGAAAGCGGTGTCTCTTATTTTTGTCTCTGAGCGACAGTTGTGCGGTCACTTCGGCCATAACCCCCCACCGCCAACAACTGGCTCTTTCACAAATAAGGAGCTGAAACGCCAGGGCAGCCTGTGATCGAATCTTAAACAGGATTAGACGAGCAGCACTACCTTTCGGACTCATGGCTTCATTAAAGGGGGGGCCGAGACCTGCTGACCTGGGAAAAATTTACGTTAACAATCACGTCATCTGCATCTCGCAGATCACATCACATTCTGTGGCATTCATTCACCGGCAGCTCTCATTTTAGCCGGCCATTTTTCGAGTCTGCTGAGGACTGCTTATAGGTAAAGGTACACGCCAACCCGGGCGATGCGTTCTTTTCTGAAGTGCATTACGTGCTTATAAACAAGTCGTACAAAAACCTCTCAAACTCTTCTCATTTATACCAATGTTGATATTCTGGTTTGTTTTCTATGGCTATAATTGTACATGTACCTTGTATATAGGTTTAATAATTATATTTAATAATAAAAAAGCATTTTTACAGCTTTATGTGCAAATGTTTAGCATTCTGTCGTCCTTTTGTGTTGTTATACGCAACTCTGCTGGGGCAATGGGTTCCAAGTTACTGTATTAAGTAGGTTTTGGTAACACTTTACTTGGATATTTAGCTACCAATAGCTAATAATTAGTACAAGTATTTGTAACATTTGAACAGCTTTTTAATTGATATTCAGATGATTATCAACAGCATATGTGGCGATTCATGAGCAGACCTATAGAGTATTTGCAATGTCTCAACAGCTAATTTGTCGAGATTCAACCACTCTATGCTGTACAAATGTTCAAAAATGTGCTCACAAATATTCAAAAAACAGTAAACAACTGTATTAATATGCATTGAGCATCCTAATGTTCAGCTAATATTTAAGTTATGTTTACCTACGGTTGAAAAGTTACAAATTATCCATATACTATCCATAGCTGAATATCCAAGTAAAGTGTTACCTAAGTTTTAAATAGCTTTAGTCATTAATCTTAGACATCGACATTCTATTGAAGTAACACATCACAACATAACAATCTAACTATCAATGAAGGAATCTCTATATATGTATGTGTTTCTTTTGATTTTATTGAGAATGGTTTGTGCGATCGTCTTTACACTAGGACGGTGCATTGCTGAGGACCTAAGAAAGTGTAGTGTCAAGTATAAACTTGTTTGACGAATGAGGTCTGGAGAAATCTTGAGAAAGCTGCAGGCAGCAATACGGGAGTCCAAGCAGTTGGCTGGTTCCAAACAAGCTAGTTTTGAGTGAGCAATGCCCCTCTTATAATTAAATCCAGCATTTATAATTTAGAGTGCAAAAAAGTGCACATACACTTCGGAGAACCACAGTCAAATGCAAAACTTTTTTTTTTTACCAGGCTTTAACTGAGGTAAACCTGTGATGAACACCTTTCTTTATTCTAAAATAACAGAAAAAATAATACGGTGGTTGAGTGGGTAATGCTGCCGCCTCACAGCAAGACGGTCGCGGGTTCGAATCAGGCCTGGGTCCCTCTTTGCATGGGCGTTCTCTTGTTTCCTCCCACAGCTTAAACACAATCCATGCTAATCAGAGACTCCATATTGCCCATAGATATGAGTATGTGAGTGAATGGTATGTCCACACTGTGATTGGTGAGCTGTCCAGGGTGTGTCCCGCCCTTTCGCCCATAGTCAGCTGGGATAGGCTCCAGCATCCCTCCAACCCAAGTGAGGAAGAGGCAGTATAGATAGTGGATGAGTAGATGACTGCACTAATCAAAACGTGTGGTGTGGAATGCATGGGCATGGGCTTGGTGCCTGTGTGTATATGTCTACAGCCATGTCCACACACAGACGTTTTAATGGAACAAGATCAAAGTAATTCCCAGCTTGTTAAAGGATAAGATCAAATTTATCACAAGCATGTTATGGAATTAGATTAATTTAATTCCCAGTGCACAGTAAGATAAAATTAATTACCATAAATTCAGTGAATCATTAGCCCAGTAAATAATTGGATTTTGCCCAAGGGCAGTTATTGCAGATTTTTAGGAGATGGTATTGTGTGTAATGATGCTGACATTGAATCACTGTTCTGGAAACATCCTTGCTGTGAATGTTTTTGCCTTGAGCAGCGTAGCAGTGCATAGAGTCCTGTGTATGAAATTAAAAATAGCCAATGAAACATGAAATCCCTTTCACTGAACATGGTGTATTCAGGGACGTGATAAAGCTCTCTCTTTCTGTTTTAACAGGCAAGTGCGGCATGCGCAGAAGTGATTTTTACATTTTTTCTAATATTTTAATTGAACCCAAGTTAGGATCTTGTTGTTGACCCATCAAACAGATAATTTCTACAATGAAATTAATTTCACCTGGATATTTATATGGGGTTACTGAATTAAATGATGGACGCTGCAATCCAATAACATGTCAGGTAACCACAGACCATGACTGTAATGTGACAGGCTAGGAAGTACATTTTTAAAAGTGTCCAGTCAATATAAAAACATTTTCCATCCTTAATGCATATCACTTTTTTTTAATTAGGTGTCATGGTAGATCCAGGTCTGGAGTTACAGCAAATTAAAAAAAGACACGAGTAACCAGCTAGGTGCGGATTTACTCCGTACAACATTATACCTTGAAATTTATTATCCCCGCCAACACGAAGTGTGAGGGGGATATAGGTTTGTCCTCCGTCCGTCTGTGCGTGCACGCGTGTGTGCGTCCGTCCGTCTGTCCGAGAGAAAGGGGGCGACTTTTCTCAGAAACTATTACAGATTTGACAACCAAGTTTGGTTTGTAGCTTCAGACCATAAAAGCCTAGATGGAGTTTGAAAATAAGAAGCACACGATTGGCGGGGGATGTTGTTGACCATGTCGACTTGTTTCTTAATAAATTGCCACTAATCACATTGTGCATGGTGTTATACATTAGTTTTTAAAATTTATTTCAATTACTGCTATTAATATCATCATCAATTTGTAAGCCAAATGAATGCATCAGTTACAAATACAGTTTGTTAAAATTATCACTTTTCAAAAAAGACGCTGCATTCTTCCGACAGGCGATCTAATCAGCTGTAGAGCAGCTATTCAAGCTTTTCAGAGTCGCATGAGAATGCCTGACTGTCACTTGACTTTGCTCTGTCACACGATTACTTGACAGCCAATCTGTAGTCTTATTTCAGCTTGCCATCTGAAGAAGCCTCTTGCAGTACTTGCTTTTCTAATCTCCACCACCAGTGTAAGATTCATTAATTGTGTTTCATTACATCGATCTATAACAGTGTCTCTCCTCTGAGGTCATTGTTGCTGTCGGCTCTGTTCTGTCGGGGTCACCGGCTACTTCCAGGCCTCAGTTACACGCTTGGATGGGCAAACATCTCCCAGAACGGACCGATGCCCCCACAAACTCATTGTGTGCTTGTATGCCTTTCAAATAAACTTTTTGACAAAGTGGTCCTGTCAGACTTCATCAATCAAACTGCAGATCCCAAATAAGCCACGCATGCCTCTGAGAGATAATCCCATATGAGAAAAAAAAAATATCACTCATTCACCTCTGAATTGTCCCCTACTGAAAAACGAGCACTTCAAAAAAGTGGCAATGAATTGACTGGATATGGCCTAGAACATATTGTACAATGAAAGACTCTGTCCACTTGTCCAGTGTTTCGCAAACCTCCCTGCGGGGCGCTTCCACCAGATCCAGGAATTCGTTGTGTTCCACCCAAGGAGTGGATTTTTGGTATCACCAATCCCACTCATATTTGTAATGTCCAAAAAGCACACTGTGTGCGAGTATACAACCTATGCTGCCACCTTGGGAGAGTGATAAAGTCCCCTCTTCTCATCCCAAACACAGCCACAGCTGCTTTACAGTCATAGATTCAAACCTCCCTCATACACAGAGTGAGAGAGGAAATGCAAACGTACATCCACATAATATGACCGCAATATGCTCAAATGGCCAGCAGGAGGCGTCTGTGCAACGAACGCTGCTAACCCAAAGCAGCCATATCTCTCCCATTTCCTTATGCAGCACAAAGCCAGTTATGTGCTGCCTTCCCAGCACTGCTGGCCACAGTCAGCACTGGTATGACAAAAGATTTGTTCCGTTGCCATGGTGATCACTCTTACACAGTGTCTACCCTGAATGAGTTACTACAGCCTTACCTTAAGCATATAAATGGTATAACGCAACACTTACAGGGGGAAAAACAGCACAAAAAAGCAATTGCCATTCATGGCATTAATTAAACGGAAGATCTTGGCAATGATTTACAAAACAGAAAATTGTGGAAATCTCACTCACGCACATGATGGAAATAAACAAGCAGTATTGCTTTGTTGGATATGTCAGTGGTTTTGTCTCACCTCAGGGCAAAGAGCTTTGATTTACAGTCCCTTTCTAACTCATGAGACACTGAAGTTGAGCTACGGCATCTTGGATTTGCAGCGAGACGGTATCTATGGACAGGGGGATTTGACTGACTTTGGTGGCAGCAGCTGGACTAAATGCCTCATGGTATCATTAGAACTTAAGGCATCACTGACTTTTCACCCATCATGAATGGAGCTTTAGGTTTGGAGATGTGATGTGCCAGGAAATTTAACAAATTTTACATTTTGGGTATGTTAGTGTTCATAATTTGAATCTGATTAGTCCTTTAATCTTCCTTCCCTTTAAGATAATCCTCGGGTTTATCCTTGAGGTGTGCGTGCTTTGTTGTTTGTGCAGTTTTGACGCCTTCATCTCTGGAACAGACCAAACTAATGTCACTTACGGTTAGGTTTTTACGGGCAGCCACCGTATGAAGGCTAAATTGTATTTACTCAGGGTCATACCTGCGTTTGAAAGGGTACGTCTTTGCTGCAGGTCAGCTGCAAGATTCTTCTGGATCACTGCTGGTGTCTGCTATTGTTTTATTGAGATAAATGTCTCAATGTTATTACTTGGCGCAGGCCATGGCTAACGCAAAAGCGCACTAAAGTCAGGCATTGGCTGGCTAACTGACACAGAGACAACAGGGGATCATGTGATTGTCATAGCACAGAATGCTCACTGATAATGGCGCTGTCTGCTGGGTAATGTAGTCATTCGCAGAGACAAAATCGGTACTGCAAAGATGGAATTTTAAATGATCTATAATAACAAATGTAGATTTGTAGCAATTCATTTCATGGCAATGTGCGCACGGCCCTCCAGCCTGTCCTTTACGGCCTGGTCCCTATTCGCGGCCCATAGTTTGAGAAACGCCGGTGCAGAGGGCTGCTGGAAAGCAATCGCACGAGTGTCTCTCGAGCGTCTGTCCTGCTGCGGGCGACTGAAGTGATCGCTGTGCAACAGTCTGACAAGCACACGCACACTTATTTATCAAGGCGCCAAATACGACCTCCAGAGCCACCATGGGAGCCATCGGAAGGAGAAGCGCGGCGAGAGAGATGCAGAAGAGCGTTGCCTCCTGAGAGCAGCCGATAAAGACATCAAGGGATGTTCAGTTCAGCGGGCGAGGCTCCATCTGGGCCGATAATGAAGATGGCGTCCTGTGCAGCATGCTAAAGCAGCGGGAGGGGAGATGAGGGCTGCAGCCGGAGTGAAATCCTCAGAAGAGCACAGGGGACTGAGCAGGACGGCGATAGACAGCAGACAGCCAGGCGTGGGATCCTGGTGGTCTGGAGCGCCGAACAGTACTGAGGATAAAAGCGAAGACACGCAGACCGCTGAGGTTCAGGGTACGGTGTGTAGACAGATGTCCGGATATCTGCACCCTGCCTTTGGGATCATTATGAGATTCAGGACCCATTTATGTGGCTCCCAGGGAGGGGAAAACTATCGTTAAGATGCTGATGACGGTTCCATAACTATCCACAGCGCCACTTAGAGTAGCCATGATGTATCTGGACATCCCTGTAAATAAAGACGAGGGGAGAGATCCTGCTTCGGAGGATGGTCAGTATATCCCTGGGAAGCTTAATCTGCAGAACTGCCCCATTATAAAGGAAGTGCCCAGCAGGACAAAGCACTCCACACACTCCCCATACATTACGGCAGCGAGGGCCATCACATTTGAGTGTTTGATTATTTATCGTCACTCTATCAAGAGGGACATGTTCTGTGGAATAATGGCAGCTTTTAAGACCTGTTTTAGCGGATAGGAAAGCTTGGGATATAATGCACATATTTCACATACTCCTTTCTGTGTGTGTGTGTGAGAGTGTGTGTGTGTGTGTGTGTGTGTGTGCGCGCGCGCGCGCGTGTGTGTGTGTGTGTGTGTGTGTGTGTGGCTACTAATGTGGCAGTTCATTCTTTTCCTGCAGAAGTATAACTTTCAAATCACGGGCTCCATTTACTTGGAACAACCTGCAATCTTCAAATTTTAAACCCGCAAAACCTACAGACCCGTAAATGGGTCTGTCAAATGCAGCTGCTGTGAAATAGACCTGTGAAATTTCAGGCCTATTTTAAATTCAGGTGGAGATCCCAAGATTTCCAACGATCCAAATTATGTTCTGCTGAATTACAGGGAAATTAGTTTTAAATGGAATTCAAGATTCAGGTATTTTTTATTTGATGTAATGCTGTGGCCATAAAAAAAAACATGGCATCCTGGGTTTGAATATTTCTCTCAATATAACTCTGATGTAGCTTCACTGCAGTGCTGCAACCAGCAAATACAGACTATGTATGCGACTAGCATCTGCCTTACCGTGACAAATTCCATTTTATATCAAATTTTCAGGAGATTAATGCACTTGTTGATGAATAACACCAATTGAAGCACTGATTACTAAAACCCCACAAGTCAAGTCAAGTGTGACTTATGGGGTTTTAGTAATAGGTGCTTCAATTCGTGTTTTAATTGGTGAATCCGAGTGCAAAACTCATTTAAACAGCAATCATTTTTACTGCTAGTTTGGTTATTTCATGGGTATTATTGATGCATTGATAATGGTTTTTTATATATATAGTGACAGTTTATTTCATATTTACCTTCTGATGACTATTGGAGCTGTGTTATTTGAATCACACAACCAACTGATTGAATTTCCTTGCTGGAATGCAACCATGAAAAAGACTGTAATTACCCATCTTAATTTATGAGATTCATAGGGCTTCATTAAGTAACCCTAATGTTATTTTATTGAACTGCATGACATTGTGATGCAGTTTTATGTCCCCTGTGATTCTCCGCGCATTCTCTCCTTCATCACCCATATTTATTCATTTGCGGCAGCTGTCATCCACTCAATGCCTGCGGTGCACCGTCCTCCTTCACCGGTCAGATTGTGCCGCTGCTGTCTCATTGGTTAGTGTTACAGAGCCTCCCTGGCCTGACTGTGGCCCTCCGTGAGCTGAGATCCTGTTTGGGGTCACGCAGCCCCAGCAGTGTTTGGTCCTGTCAAGGAAATGGTGACCAGGCCTCATTTTACTGGTTACCTCCGCCAATGAACTTGGGGCTGAGGTTATGTTTTCGCCCCCGTTTGTCTGTCTGTCTGTCTGTCTGTTTGTGAACAATATAACTGAAAAAGTAATGATGGATTTGTCTGAAATTTTGTGGGTGCATTGCTGTTACATCGAAGATGGACCCTAATGATTTTCACCACGATCAGTGAAACGATATGGCCGCCACAGCAGCCATCTTGAAATTGTATGACATGCAATGTGCTGCCTTGGCGGAGGTTTGCACTCTACGAGCGCCTCTAGTTTCCTGGTTTTTTTTTTTTTTTTGGGGGGGGGGTTTGGAAAAAAACCTATGCAGCCCAATGAAGTTACCATGAATTTCATGATGTAACATATCTTTAAAAGCATAAATGAGAAAATAGATCCCATGATCGTCTCCCCTGTCTGTCTCACTACTATTTTAATGTCCAAGGTCTGACAAGGTAGATAAACAGATAATTTTGCCCAACATTCCGCCATCATTCGGTTATGAATGTTTTCACTTCAGTTTTATTTTATCTACATCGTGCCTTTCTTGAAAATGAGATCTTTATCTCAGTGGGATTCACCTGAATTTAGAAATCAAGGTTATTACTTGCCAAAGTCATGACCAAGTCAGAGAAAATGTCAAAAACAGACTTTATTCCATCATTTCCGACAGGGTTGGTGGTGTTTTCCTGAAAATGTGAGGTTCAAACTTTAATATTATGAAAACAAACTCATTTTTGACGTGTTTGGGGGGTAATGTCACACCGACTGGGCTGTCATACGATCAGATTTGGAACAGAACTTCCTTGCAACTTGACACCGGCACAGCAAAAAAATCCTTCGCCTGATCAGCCATTTTTTCTCTTGTCTCTTCCTTTGCACATCAGCTGTATAAGGGACAGAAGCTGTTCAGCGCCCTCGTAAGCACTCACCGGCCTTAATCTCACCAGAACAAAGAACAAGAAAGGGCTATGGACGTCCCGAGGTAACAACCAAAACCATGATTTAGAACATGGAGGAAACACGTTTTCCTGCCATTTAAACTACAGAATGTTCTCCATGGGATCAGTTAATTAACTGTGATTCTGTACAGTCTCCGCAAGAATTGCAACAGAAATGAAAAAGCAAATAAAAGCAGATTTAATGAAGGATATGCACATTCTCTTCACCGACATTCAGTTGACAATGGCACAAAGAAAAAAAAAACATCTCTCTTTATCAACTGTATTGATTTTCATCAATACTGAATCAGCAAAATTCTGAATTTTAGGTCTGCGACATGTTCCAAAATAGCTGGTTAAGGGGGACTGAATGACTGGGAAAGTTCTGAAGAAAGAGTCTTCAGAAAAAAAACTCCCAGATTTAAAACATTATACATCACAAGTCCTGATTGGGGCAACGTGGGTGCCATCTTTGAGGAACAAATAAATAAATAAAATAAAATAATAATAATAATATTTTTTTTTTTTGTCAAACTGCCTGATTCATTAGTGAAAATCAAGGGAAAATCTTCGCCCTGCATGAGAGAGAAGGCAGTGTCGTGACCGCAGATAAAATGACTGTGTGAGCATCATGCTGGCAGCCTGGGACTGCAGTTTAGCTCACAGCCAGAGGGATCCAGATTTCTCATTTCCTGAAAAGGAAACTGTTGTACCTCTGAGTTTCTTGCTTAACTTGAATTGCTACAATAAACGTCCGGCAGAATAAATAGCATCCATATAAAAATAATAAAAAATGTTTGTATATCACAACAAATAAGAACCACTGTTTGTAAAATATGGAACGCATATGAGCAATAAATATGAATAATAAATGAGTCACCATGCTAGCAGACAAAACATAAAAGCCTGACTTTCAAATATGATGCAAAAAAAAATCTAATGACACTTCAACGAATGTATATGAAAAAAAATACTTAAGGTGGAAAGCAAGCGGAATTTTTTAGAGTGCATTCTTCGCTTTATGTCCTTCGTTTTTTACAGCATGTTGCTCTGCCACTGTGCACATCGTGTGGACAGCGCACTAACTGTGCAAAATCATACTTTTTCTCTTCAGTTCTTCATCATTGTCCACCAGAACTGCTCTCCCTGTACCAGGGGGCCTCAAATCTGAACCCCAAATCCAAATCCCGCCCAGGTTTTTGGGTATCCCAGGTCAGTAAACATGCCTCTGATTGGCCAGACTGTCACCACACCTGACTCCCAGGTAAAGGGAGGATAGAAAAACAGCAGTTCTCAGACCTTGAGGACCATGATTTGAGAACCAGGGTTGAGTTGTACCGAAGAGCCGTATGTGCGCCATCATAAATGGTAAACGCAGAACGTGGAAACCCAAAGCGCTTAGTTCCCTCTAGCGCCAATTGCACCAATAAAAAATGTCTTTGGCGTTTGTACTCAAAGGATGCCGCATTAAATTCTGGGCACATTGCCAATTTACATGAGTACATAAATTTACGTAATTAGGTCAGTGGTTCGTGAGAGTGCGTATGTCAGGATGGAGTCGAAGGTGCCTCTGTCTGCTGCTGCAAAGTGGGACAAAAACATGATTTTAGTGATTCCGAGGTAAGAAAACCGATTTGACTATATCGGGCAAACAAGAACATGCTAGCGAGTAAGCTGCAGGCAAATGTCATCGGCGCAAAGAAGACAATCTGGCTGTTGACTGCAGACCCCATAAATTCAACTGGCGTTGACAATCGCACAGTGGAAGAAATAAAACGCAAAAGGTGAAATTCGTTATAATCATGCTCTGATAGTAACTCGCAGTACAGTGGAAAGATGTACAGGTGTCCTAAAGAAACGGTGGGCCGGTTTGCTCAGTGGTTTGCGCATGTCACCGAGGCATGCATGCACAGTCATTAAGCACAGTTGTCACACGTGCTCAGAACAGGGATACAGGTCTAATCATTAAATGATGAATCCCTCCAGCACTACCCTTCCACAGCTTATCGCTGATTCTATTAAAGCAGGCTTTTCTCAATGAGGGCATGGAGAGCGGTCATTGTGGTTATTATTTGTATACTTACCAACAATACGTCAAATTAACAATGCCAGAACCATCTGTGGCCCCAGAAGCGCATTATCATTATCTCCTTTCGAGAATGATAGTGTGGGCCAGGGGCCAAATGTGGGTTACTGCTGCAGTTTTCTATCAACGGGGCACAAAGGTCGAACACAGACTGAATTCACATTCAGACAAGCTATTAAATTCTGTGATCTCTCCAGGGCAGATTTAAGCCGTTACACAGAGAACAGGTGATCGTTTAATTGTCTGAATGTCATAAATTAACCCACACAGATAAGATAATCACATGGAATTTCTCCTTAAGCAATTGTACACTATTGCTGTCGTGAGTTTCAAAAAACAAAATGCCAGTATTTTCATAGACAAATAAAATTTATCATATATCTTTTTTTCAAGCTGAACTTAATATTATGAATATTATGTTAAATAATAAAATCAGGACATTGTAAATCCTGTTGAGCTGTCCAAATGCTTCCTCATAATTTAACAGTCAATTTTGCACCTTTTATTTTCACAAAGAAATTCTCGCTGAACACTACCATAGTAAGGGCATGAACCAGATTTAGCAGAGCCAAAATCTGAGCTTGTGTTGTACATAAAATACTAATGCAACCACAATTCTGAAGTCGTTCGGACAAAACGTAAATTGTGAATAAAATCAAAACGCAATGACTTTCAAATCATACCAGAAAGTATTTTATTCACAATAGAACAGAGATAACAAAGCAAATGTTGGAACTGAGAAATTTCACAATTTCACAATTTTCACAATTTTAAAATTCATTTAAAATTTAAGAGCTGCTACAGGTCTCAAAAAAGTTGGGACAGGGGTCTGTTTACCACTGTGTAGCCTCCCCTCTTCTTTTTAACGCAGAGTGGAGGCGTCTGGGCATTGAGGAGACAAGTTTCTTGAGTTTAGCCATTGGAATTTGATCCCACTCTTATTTAATACAGGCTTCCAGCTGCTGGAGAGTTTGATGGATTTTTGTTTACTTATGTGTCAATTGTTCTCAATCAGTGAAAGATCAGGACTGCAGGCAGGCCAGTTCAGCACACTTTCTACTACTACATGCTGTTATAATAGCTGCAGTATGTGGTTTTGCATTGTCCTGCTGAAATACACAAGGCCTTCCCTGGAATAGATGTTGTCTGGATGTAGTCAGCATATGTTGCTCTAAAATCTTTACACACCTTTCAGCATTCATGGTGCTTTTTAAAACATGCGAGTCTCCCACACCACATGCACTAATGGATCCTCATAGCATCAGAGATGCTGGCTTTTGAACTTAACGCTGATAACAGGAGGGGTGGTCTTCCTCCTCTTTAGCCCGAAGTTCATGACGCCTATGATTTCCAATAAGAATGTCAAATTTGGATTCGTCTGACCTCAGGACACTTTGCCACTTTGCTACAGTCCATTTTAAATGAGCCTTGGCCCACAGAACACGGCAGGGCGTCTGGATCATGTTCAACAATGGCTTCCTTTTTGCATGATAGAGTTTTTGGTGGCATCTGTGGATGGCACGGCGGACTTTGTTTACAGACAGTGGTTTCTCGAAGTATTCCTGGGCCCATTTAGTAATGTCAATGACAGAATCATGCCAAAGTGTGATGCAATGGCGTCTGAGAGCCCGAAGATCATGGGCATCCAGTAAAGGTCTTCAACCTTGTCCCTTACACACAGAGATTTTTCCAGTTTCTGTGAATCTTTTGATGATTTTATGCACTGTCGATGATGAGACCTTCAAAGCCTTTGCAATTTGATGTTTAGGAACATTGTTTTTAAAGTATTTATAAAGTCAATTTTTTACGCAAACCTTCACAGGTTGGAGAGCCTCTGGCCATCTTTACTTCTGAGAGACTCAGCCTGTCTAAGACATCCCTTTTATAGCCAATTATGTTACACACCTGATGCCAGTTAACTTAATTACTTGCAAAATGTTCTTTCAGCTGATTCTCTCTTATATTAATAGCTTTTTTAGCCCTTTTTTGTCTTAGATCTGTTGCAGCCAGAAAAATTGAAATGAGCTCTATTTGTGGATAAAAATGTAAAATCTCAGTTTCTGTTAAGGTTTTGAGGGAAAACACGAGGAAAACATGGAACTCGAAACTCGGAAACACTGGACTCGGAACAAGGACTCGGAACAATGAAACAAGGGGGAGAGAGACGCCATGTGCAGGGATAACCAAATAATTTAATAATAAAACTAAAAACCTTGGAAGGGAAAAAAACGTGGCACACAGGCCAAAATATCCATCGTGCACCAGCACTGAAAGGGGGAGAAACTCAGATATGGCAAATAAACCAAAAACCTCGGGAACTCGGGAACACTAGGGGGAAGACTCGGGAACTCGGGAACGCTAGGGGGCAGACTCGGGAACTCGGGAACGCTAGGGGGTAGACTCGGGAACTCGGGAATGCTAGGGGGCAGACTCGGGAACTCGGGAAAGCTAGGGAGCAGACTCGGGAACGCTAGGGGGCAGACTCGGGAACACCAGGAGACTCTGGAAACACAGCAGGCAGGGGGCAGACTCGAACGAGACAGACTCGGGAACACAGTTTGCACGTCTAATAATTCCTGGAATTATCGGAAAAATTAGAACTTTTATGACTTTCGGACATGAAGCTATATTAATACCCTGTATTATAGGCCTATATATATATATATATATATATATATATATCCAGTTTGTGGTTGGCTGAGAAAGATGTGAAATCCTTAGTTCACATCACAGATTCAGCTGCGTTGATTAAGCCAGGTCAAGTTTCCATTACACGTGCCAACCACCTTTAATCTGGACAATCGATGTAGATACTATAATTTATGTCCTTCTTCTGATAGTAACATTAAATAGTGCTTCCTGTAATTATTTATTGCATTGAAATGAGCCTGACATTCTGGAAACCTGGCTGTGAGATTTCGGTGATGTGTACGCACTGTGCGCCGGTCAGCCAAATTACCACTGCACAGAAATTAAACCAGGTTGGAGCTGGCCAGTTTCCTGCGCAACTCCGGGGGAGACTTTTCCTACGAAATTGTCACTGCATCTTGATGAATATGTGACACCTCCCCCTACTACGCCGCCACACCCATCTCAGCGCACTTTCATCTACCAAAGGCTGCGCACCTCACGAAATTACCACTGCGCGGGCTGCGCCGGACGAAATTACCACTGCGTGAGCTGCGCCACCTGCGCTGCGCCAAGAAATAAGAGCCCATTGGCTCATGTGATCTGAAAGTCATTGCATTTTGATTTTATTCACAATTTACACTTCCAACTATTTCAGAATTGGGGTTGCAGGAGGTCAGTCACATCTGGTCATAAACCTCTTACAATTTCATAGCTGCTGCGGTTGCTTAGTTAGTTACTCGGCTTATTTGTAGATATATGGTGATTTGGCTTAATTAATTTTTTACTGATTTTTTTGTTTTCCTCTGCAGGTATTTCACTGTCCTTCCCATGTATTGTTACCTCTGCCAAGGAGGTTATGTTTGTCTGTTTGGTTTGTCTGTCTGTTTGTCTGTTCGTGTGCAAGTCAACTCAAAAAGTAATGAACGCATATCTCTGAAATTTTGTGGGTGGGTTGCTATTACATCAGGGATGAACCCTATTGATTATGACCAGGATCGGTCAAACAATACGGCCACCACTGCAACCAGCTTAAAATCCTATGTTGCAAATACCTTATATTGCTTATGTGCCAGGTTCACTCCGCAAGATTTCGACTGCTGCCTTGGCGGAGGTTTGCACTCTCTTGAGTTCTTCCAGTTACTCCTGGTATTTTTAAAATGGTACTTCCTGATTGGGTTTTGTGTACCCCTGTCCTTTCAAAAGCACTTTGCTGTATGTCGCTCCGGGTGAGCGTCTGCTGAATGACAATAATGTACTGTAATGTAATGCTGTTAGCTGCTGCCTTCTCAGGCCAAGGAGACTCCCTGACCATCATCTGCAATCCATGGGTGACAAAAGAACAATGCAACATTCCTTTATGATCCTTTTCCCCTCATTTTTTCTGTGACCAGCATTGAAAGTGAGAGTTTTTATGATTCTCCTATATTTTAACACCAGCACGCTCAATGTGAAGAGTTCCTGCCCACGGGCGATTCCATGTTCTCCGCGAAGAAATGCGCGTCTCAGAAAGCTATCAAAAGAGAGGCCGTGGGCTGTTTGTTTTACAGAGATTTCTCTGCCTCATTTCTCGCTCATTGTCCACAACTAATATTGACCCTGGCCTCTCCTGCTCCTCTGATACTTCTCCTGTCACAGTATTGCCTGAAAAATATGAGTAGCGCCCCTTTTTTTTTTTTCCAGGTCTATTTCAACTGGAAGCACTTACTGATATTGCCGAGATGTTTCTTTTGCTATAAAAAAACAAAAGGCTAGGATCAGGCAGAAACAGCTGCATTTGAACCTTTTTCCTGAGCGTAAGTGAAAGCTGCTTGGTAGAGATATGGCAATGTAAAAAAATAAAAAAGTCCTTTTAACTAATCCGTAGCCTTGACCTGTTTTCAATCCTTTTTTTTACTTCTGATCAACAACTTTTCCAAAGATTAGAATTAAACATCAGCAGTTAAGCCAACAGCATCCTTTGTGTGGTGAATAAATAGTGAATTCAGTTGAGAAAAATGTCCAATTCACTTTAAAGATAAATGACACCGTTGACTTCGGTGTTTGCTTTTAATACATCTTGCAATGCAGGCAACCTTACCTGCGCGTTTTGGTTGTTAAAACTATACCAAAGGAAACAGATTAGCACACAAGTATCCACACTTAAGTGGGTGCTCTATGCCTCCTCTACTTTCTGTTCAACAGCCACCACCAGTGCATATCATTAAGTATTCCATATTACGTTATAACATATTCCTCTCGTTGGTACAGTTCGGCAATTTATTTGTAAAGTTTCACAACAGCCCAAAGGCCTACTTAAATTCAAACCTATCAAAATGCATGAAACATTTTAATCTTAACCTCTTCAGTCCATGCTTCTTGGGATTTTCAGTGACCTGCTCTCAGATGTAGAAAAGCCCGTCAGTAATCTCACCTCATAGTGCATGATTATTGCACAAGCCTCTTGTCGCTGGTTTCCCCTTTGATTGCTATTATCCTGACAATTATTTTTTACTTAACACTGTTGACGGGTTCGATTCCTGTCTTGTGGAAAATGGCTTTTGTTCTTCCCTTGCATAAAGGTGGTTCTTCAGATATTCTGAATAACTATCGACCAATTTGAAAGCTGCCGTGCTTGGCTAAGGTTTTGGAGAGACTCGTCAATAATCAGGTTGGAGCATTTTTATCAGATCATGCCATGTTGAATGTGTTTCTGTCAGGTTTCAGACCAGGTCACAGTACTGTATTAGCTGCAGCCAGGGTATTAAATGATATTGTTTCTGCCTTGGATAATAAGCATTTATTGACCTATCAAAGGCCTTTGACACAGTTGACCATTATAAACTTATAGAACGGCTAAGTGCAATTGCGTTTGATAGATAATCTTCAAACCAATTCAAAGATTTAATATCTGGTAGGTGTCAAGCTGTTGTGGCCGATGGCTATCAATCCAAATTTATATATCTTGGCAAGGGGGTTCCACAGGGTTCAATTTTGGGGCCCTTGCTGTTCGCACTTTTTATTAATGAGTTTGGTGCTAATTTTCTCAATAGTGAAATCCACCTCTATGCAGATGATACAGTCATCTACTCAGCTGCCCCTTCTGCTGATTTGGCTCTTAAAAATTAGCAGTCAGATTTCCAAATTTTCCAGAAGGATCTTTTAGACCTTAAATTAATTTTAAACTCCGAAAAAACTAAATTCATGCTATTCTCTCTTAAACCAGCTTCTAGGTTCCATAATGGTAGCATCGCGACAGTAAATAGAATCCAGATCGAAAGAGTTCCTTACTACAAATACCTTGGCATTTGGATGGATGACAGTCTTCATTTTAGGAAGCAAACTGATGAGCTGGTCAGGAATTTGAAGCCAAAATTGGCTGTGCTGTACAGGAATAAAGCCTGCCTTCCGAAAAGTTGCAGAAGACAGATTGTTCAAGCAACTATTCTCTCTAGAATAGATTATGGTGATGTAATTTATGTGCACACTGCACCCTCCTTGCTGGAGTCACCTGACGCAGTGCAACACGCTGCATTGAGGTTCATAACTGGAGATGGCTTCCGAACGCATCACTGTACTCTTTATTTTAGCGCAGGTTGGTCTTCTCTGGCCATGAGAAGGGAGCAACATTGTTGCCTTTTTATATACAAGGCATTGTTGGGTAACCTGCCTGGATATCTGACCAGTTTGCATAACGTGAGGAAGGGGGTATATATAAATAAATAAATAAATAAATATGATTACTCCATACCAGTTCCCATACACTTTTCCCAATTATCAACCGAGATAGGAGCGAGAAGCATACCACAGCAGTGTTGGAGAGGTGCGGACCATGATAAAATATTACTGCGAAGAAATGCAGTCGCCCACTCAAAGCCATGATGCAGTAATTCAATAAATTAATGTATGAACTTACAAACATCTCAATATAGTATTAAACTGTCCCTCAGTGTCCAAAAGAAGACTTATGTTGAAACGATGTTAATTTAATTAATTAATTATTATTTTATTGTGGCAGCAAGAGTGCAACCCTTCATCCCATCTAGATAACTGTCAAACATGACTTCACTCACAGGTGAATACTAATCAGAAAACTGACTGGACAGTCATGCATGATTTCGCTCACAGGTGAATACTAATCGGAAGACTGACTGGACAGTCAAACATGACTTCGCTCGCAGTTGAATACTAATCGGAAGACTGACTGGACAGTCAAACATGACTTCGCTCACAACTGACTGGACAGTCAAACATGACTTTGCTCACAGGTGAATACTAATCGGAAAACTGACTGGACAGTCAAACATGACTTTGCTCACAGGTGAATAATAATCGGAAAACTGACTGGACAGTCAAACATGACTTTGCTCGCAGGTGAATACTAATCGGAAAACTGACTGGACAGTCAAACATGACTTCGCTAGCAAGTGAATACTAATCAGAAGACTGACTGGACAGTCAAACATGACTTCGCTCACAGGTGAATACTAATCAGAAAACTGACTGGACAGTCAAACGTGACTTCGCTCTCAGGTAAATACTAATCAGAAAACTGACTGGACAGTCAAACATGACTTCGCTCACAGGTGAATACTAATCGGAAGACTGACTGGACAGTCAAACATGACTTCGCTCACAGGTGAATACTAATCGGAAGACTGACTGGACAGTCAAACATGACTTCGCTCACAGGTGAATACTAATCGGAAGACTGACGGGACAGTTTCCTCGCAATGTATCCTTAATCCTCTGCACATCATCAGGCATTAGCTCTTCCGTGAAAGATATTTTGAGCCAATGTGATTTCTTTTTTTTGTTGAGTTTTGTTTTCACAAATTATGCATGTTCTGAAAAAGAGAAAAACAAGAAAGTTAATTTAATCAGCTGTTGATACAATAAACAAAATTAAGTTTAATTAATTTTTTTTTTTTTGCTTTGAATTCCATGAAAATGTTTTTTCTGGTTAAAACACCAGCTAAGCAATGTGTTCCTAAAAAAACCTGAATTTTTAATGAAGGGATTCCTCCAGAGGAATGTAGCAAATTACTCAGAAAATAGACTAATTAAATATTTACATTTTTATCCTGCTGTGTGTTCTATTTCCCTATAAAAATTATTTCCACTCAGGTTAAAACTTTTTCCTCCTTTACTGTTTTTTCCTCTGGATTTCTAATAAACCACCTCTGTCTCACTTTCCTGTTTGAAGCTGCTTCCACACCAGATGCAAAATGAATTTTTCGCTCGACAGATTATACTCAAATTCAATATTCGTTTCGCATCCAGTGTGAAAGCGGCTTCATTCATTGTTTTTTGTGTTTTTATTTTTACTTATTTTTCCTTTTCATCTATGACCACTTTCCCCATCATTGATGCCATATACGCCAACGACCTCATCCTGCAGTCAGGTGCACTCACTTTGCTCAAATCAAATGTGCACGATGTTCTTATTATAATGCTATACAGCACATCTCCTTTTTTTATGACAGAGAAATACTTTATGACACTCGAATATGGATGTTCAATTCACAAACACTGCTGAAACTCGATTACATAGAGCTCACTACTGGGTTTTAAGAGGAAAAAAGAGTTTTCTCCACGACTGACCATCTCAGCCAGCCACAGAGTCGTGAATAAAAGGGTTATACTTCATTAAATAATTTTGACTGGCTCGAGAAAGCACAGTATTTGTCACATGCCTACATCTTGCACTTTTCTCTATCTTTTTAAAATTATTATTATTTATTGTATTTTTATTCCATTTCACATCTGGGGTGCCTATAATTCTAGTGCCCTCTGTAATTATTCATTCCTTTGTAACATAACTGCATTGTATAGTGTCTTTAACTGTGCCTATATACTGCAAATAAAAACTGAAGCTGAATCATTTCTTACCAAATTTCTTACCGAAGTGCAACCACTGAAATGCACAATGGCAATGAATAAATATATATAGGAGATCTTACTGATTTCATTTGAAAATTAGAATCCTTCATCCAGTGTAATTATGCAACAAATACACTTAGCAGAAAAGGCTCAAAGTTTTTACGCTCTGTAAATTAACAATTTAACATATTGTGATTGTAGGCCTTTAATTTAATGCTTGGATAGCACTCTAAGTCGATACATAACAAACGGTGGGGGGTGTAGGGACGCATTGCTGATTTCACAGCGGAAAATTGATTTAAATCAAACTGTTGCCTACCGTTCTGCAGCAGAGAGGGAGAGTTTAAGTGAACGCTGGTTGGACATGATGAATGTGCCCTATCAGGGAAAGGTTTCACCCAATAAGCTCCCACAATATTAACATAGTCAGCTGCTGGTGGGCGAGAGCAGCTTGGAACAGATGCACACTGATGATAAGAGGAACAAACTTTCAGGGGAGTTGATCTGGTAGCATGGGATAAATGTTTTGTTTCCCCCTTATGAGGCATAAACGAAAATTGAGTCAACTTTCAAGCCAGTCAATGTTGTTGTGCGTATTCAGAGATCTACATCTTGATGTGAAGGTCAGAATTGAAATTATTATTATTCGTAAAACCTCAGCTGTGCAATATCAGGCTGCATTTCTCTTTTGTGGTCATGAGATTTGAAAAGAAAATCTACTTTCAGTAAATAACAGAGTTCACAAGTTTGAGAAATTACATCGAATTAAGAGTTTTTTCAGTGTTCTCAATATACTGTAGAAGGAAGTAAATTTCCTTTTTTTTAATCACTCACTGCATTTTCCATAATGTGTCAACATTATTTGAACTAATCTATGTTGTTATGCATATTCGGTACTCTAAACCTTGATTTGGAAGAGAGTGATTAAAATAATCATTAGTAAAACCTAAGTTGTGTTACATCATGTTGTATCTGTCATCTGCTTTGGGTAGAACATTTTTAAAAAGGATCGTCTTTGTATCATGACAGATCTGAGGATCCATGGGCGACATGTTTCCTGATACCCATTACTTGCACTTTGTGACGGTTGTTGTGGCGCCTGCCCTAAAGTGTCACGCTGAACAATAACTCAGTAATTGCTGCGCTGATTCACTGACCTGAACAAAAGGAGGATTAGTCATCCCATCTTCCAGGCTAACTCATATCCGTCAATCTACTTGACATGAAGGTCAGCAAATTTGCACTGAGCAATTTCCTCAAGCGTGACATGTAAGGCTTGCATGAACACCCAATGATTTGCTCTCAGCAATTGCATCCGACGAATGCAACGCCAATTCATTTTCATCATTCATTTTTCAATGATGTAAAAAGTCAATTTACCCTCTGGTATATAAAAAACAGGACAACACAATACTTGATACTCAAACAAGGGAATTTGCAACTTGACGACTTCAGCAAGGTCCAAAAACTTTGACTCAGTTGACTGTTTACCACAGTTTAGTGGTACGACACTGGAGACACCAGTTGGTCGAGTCCCCCATTCTTCCATCATGCTGGTTTTCCACTGCACAATTAAACTGGGCCTTCATTGGTGCATATTTCAGTTCATTACCTAGACAGAAAAAAGGTCCGTATAGGATTCGGCCACTTCCGGCCCACCTCCGTTTACCAGTCAGGCCCGCTGAACACACCTGCAATGTATCTGGCAAATTGACAGTCGCCTGACAGATCCGTGCCAGATATTGGCTGCAAACAGTTGGTCTTTTGTGGATCCAGTTCAGATCTGGTCCGAATCTGTTCCAGAACTGTAAAGTGGATCCGTGCCGGATCTAGGCCAGGGAGCAAAAATTATCTGGAGTGGATCGTTTTCAGGATGTTGGACTACACAGATCTGGCCCGGATCTATTTGCTGTCTGGGTAAGCACCACACTTTCTCAAGCAGAAACAGGCCAGGACAGCCGGCAGGCCATTCTAGCACCCGCACTCTGTTTATTTAACCACGCACTCATATTTTATGCAGAATTTGGGTTTGCTGTTGTCTGCAAGAAAATACAAGAATGTCCCTGGTACAGTTAAAGTCTAGACAGTGTGAGGCAGAACAGATTTATCAATAAGCTTTATTGCCATAATCACTCTGCTCCAGTGAGCAGGTTAATTATGTCATGGGTCTATAAAGTCTCCAAAATCATGATTCGACTCCATCGACTCAGTGCCTAATGTTTCCACGGGCTTCCTTAAAAACCTTCAATCACCATCAAAAACAAACTCATGAATCAACACTTTGCCATGCAAAAGTAGAATTTCTAATGGGACTGAGCGTTATGGTTGCATGAGACCAAAATAGAGCTCTTTTGGCAAAAAAATACCAAAATGAAGGTAGCAATTTAAAAAAAAGTCTATTCCCACACCAAAGAATGGCTGTGGTAACTTAAGCGCGCTGATGCTGAAGGGCAGCTTTGTTTCCAAAGGCCCTCCTGGTCAACTTATTAGGATTCAGGGCATCTCGAATTCCATCAAGTATCTGTAGATGCAAAATTAAAACCTGTCTTTCTTTACTGGAACGTGTAGACTGGAAGAAGTCTGGATCTTCTAACAGGCCTTCATCCAAAACTTGCATAAAAATCAACACAAAAATGGTTCACCGACAATAAATTAAGGTTTTGCCTTAGAGATCCCAGTCCTCTGACCATACAGTGGGGCAAGCTTAAGCGGTGAGTCCTGTTAGGGATCCTCAGAGAGGATCCTTAATGAGGCAAATTCAGGTGCGTATTCAACCTTCTGATAGTAATTTAGTCAGAGTCCCAAATGTATAAAAGAATGATTTAATAATGATCAGAATTGAGGTACATGCAAAACAAAGAGTGTGGAGAGCGCTCTCTGCCGACTTCCTTGTTGTCCCAGTTTATATAGGCTCTAAGTCAAAAGTCTTGTGATTCGCTGCTCCTTCGCCGTCTGGATCTCGGATAATTTCTCTCCTCCAATCAGTCGTGATCCCACACTTAAGTTTCTATTTCCCCGTAAGTCTCCCTGTCCGTCTCTCGTTTTCCGAGAACTGGGAGCCGGCTGCGCTTATCAGCTGTTAGTGACCTTGAAGCAGTGTGGCTCACATTAGCACATTAGCACATTAGAGTGACATCTCAGAAAAACAAGTTTTTACAGTAAATTATTCGTTGATTTTCAAAGCCATGGCTGTCAAACATTTAGCGTGAACGTGCCATTAGCATGCTGAATACGGAAACGTCCGCCACTGACATTGCAAGGGTTATGGGATGCAGTCGATGGACTATCCATGATCTTCGGACACGTCTCCAACAAACTGGCACCACAGCTGACCGACCTCTTTCTGGTAGCCCACGTGCGACGTCAAAAGCAGAAGACCGACAAATTGTCTTATGTCATTTGCATAATCGATTTGTCACTGCAACGTCCACTAGGAATGAATTTTTTAGAGGTCGTGTCACTGCCCAAACCATACGTAATCGCCTGCGCACTGCTCTTTTTCAAGTTTTTACTAACCATTTTTACTCTTGGACATTTCCGTAGCATTTCCGGTGGAACTGACTACATTATGGACATTATTATGGAGTGCAGAATTAAATAAAATCATTATTTAAAACCTCTTTTCTTGTATGTTCAACTTATCGACCTCCAAAACGAGTGTGAAGTTTTTATTTTGGCTGAGTATGTTTGTTCAGTTGGAAAGGGGGATAATTTGCCTTTATTTTGAAATCATGTTTGCTAGGATCATAACCCCTGTTTCGGTGCATCTCTGGTTCATTTTGTCCATCTCCAGATATGTTTAAAGAAAAGAAGTCTATCCTGGTGTAAATCCATTCTATACAATCAAGTTTATTTTCAGCCTTCTTTCATAATCCAATAAACAAAAGACAAAAACAATATGCGGAATTACCCAGAGAGTTGAGATTTTTTCCTAATTAATTATTAAGATTTACTTCCTTGCTGTTACGAATTAAAGCTTAAAGGCAAATTAATCTTTTTGTCACAATCACATCTTAATCCAACTCATTACAGGCTTAATTTGCCAGAAAAAAAGGTCAAATTGATTGATTGACAATCAGGCATAGTACATGGAAACAGGTTGACAAAATCTAGTGATAA
Organism: Gymnothorax reevesii; assembly: GCA_029721435.1. Lineage (NCBI taxonomy): Eukaryota > Metazoa > Chordata > Actinopteri > Anguilliformes > Muraenidae > Gymnothorax > Gymnothorax reevesii. The sequence continues at coordinate 66,298,324 of CM056587.1, read as the reverse complement.
TAAAAGAAGTCACCGCCTACCCTGACCGCATGCCCCTGTATATAACCCCTGAAAAGAAGCAGGATTTGAGGTTTAATTGTGGTACAAAATAGAGCTTAGTGTGGCCAACCCCTCTATTGATACATTTTTCTCCAATGAAATAGTCTGAGTAACATACATTTTTCTCAGATGAAATATCAAACTAACATAAAATTTACCCCAAGGCGTTTATTTATTGTTCCTGAAAATCCAACCTTTTATTGAAGTGCATTCTTCAAGACACAAATCAAACAGAACGTTTAAAAGTAGCACAATTGTACACTGGCCCAAATAGCACTAATTCACAGTTCCCGAATGTTTCAGAAGGTGCCATCTCCAAGTGACAATTTCTAATTTCCTTAAAAGTTATCAATCCGTTTCAACTAACTTGAACGTTCATAGTGAAGTATTAACACATTCACAGTTAACTGCCGAATATTGTGGTCGAGGAGGGAGAGACAAATTCCATCGTTTTGAATGTTGGAAATTTTATTTATCCAAACCGGTGTAATGGCTGGCAAAACTGAGAGGCCAAGTGCAGCGGCCAGAGAGAGAATGAGCAGCGCGGACACAATACAAACACTGAGAATCACACAGACCACCAGAAAGTACTCGCGCTTCCAAAGGACGTATAATAGTCCGAAAAAACAGAAGTAACCCGAGTGAGAAAAAAAGTAGTAAAGGGAAAATTCCTAAAGTGGAAGGAACTCCAATAATAACTGGAAGATATAAAGTCACACAAATCCTGACTAGAGATATCTTCGGCTGTAGTACTTAGCTACAAACAGACACTCTAGCACAGGAGGCGTGGCGGACTTCCGGCTTATATAGAGTCCGGTGAAGCGCCGCCCCAGTTCAATCAGCCAACTGGGTAAAGAATCCAATTGAAAAGGAATTCGATCTCGTCCCGGGACGAGAGCCACAAAGGAAAGTCCAAAACACACACACGCCTCACAAACCATGACAACCGGAAAAATGGAGCACTGAGGTCATGATGTTTTTCACAAACCTCTTCACACAGAGAGAGACTCAGAGCCTGTTACCTTGGCAAAGGGAAGGCAAAGGGAAAAGCAAAAAGGGAATCAATTCATAAATATTTTATGAATTTATTTCATATTTACCTTGGGTGGCAATATTAGTGGACTGCACTGAATGAATTGACTTGACTTGTGGGGTTTTAGTAATCAGTGCTTCAATTCTAGCATTTTGCAGGGTACACCTGTTTACCTAGACTTATTCCCAGACATTGCAAATAGATCTAGAGCATGTTGGATTGACCCTTTTTTAACTCAAAGAAAATACGATAAGAAATAAAATGAGATGAGTAACTTGATATCTCTCTTTTCATTACACCAGTTTTTCACTTCTTTTCTCCACTACTCTCCAATTTAAAAGGCCCGAGCCTTGGACAAAGTAAAATAAAAGGTGAAGAGTTATCTTCCATTTATCTTTGCTTGTTTCTCAGCCAGTGTTGATCTCAATTTACTGATATCGACCAGATAGCTTTTCTACTCGTACTAGGGCAGAGTAAAGGCCCTGTTTTTCCTCAAGATAAACAGGAGGTCAGATAAAATGCACTGCCAGAGAAATGCTTGCGACTCATACTGACAACAGGTCCCAATGCGAGGTGAGGAGTGGGTAATTCTTCATCGTAGTTGATGTGGAGATTGTTCTGTCCTCCATTATCTGGACCTGGATCCATCGCATGAGTCATTTCCTGAAAACGTGATCTTATCCAAAGTGACTCGCACTGTTTATGCTCCATGTCCATTTTTTATAACCATCCTTGAGACCGCACCTATCTGCTAACATCTGCAACTACTATTTCACACTGCCACCCGAGAGAAAAAGGGGCTTTCTGTGATCCGCCTTAAAAAGTTTTATGTACCACAACATACAGCGTAATATCCACTACTTTCGCTATTTCAAGTAATACTACTGAAAACTATTACAGTGGATGTTGCAATAATCCAAGGGTAGGTCATATCCTCATGCTGTGCATTAGGAAATAGAACCCTTATAAATAAAATGAAGACATTTTGTGGGTTCTTATGTCATTTTGTAAAATGATTATATACCGGTACTGCACTTTAGCAACCTGTGTCATGGCCTCTGTTCAGTGAGCACAAAACAAATCTGTAAAATGGAAAACAATGTATATACAGTGATACGTTTAAAAAATAGCACATTAGTGTAATGTATTTTGCAGGTGTTGTTTAGCCACCCCCTTAAGATGCTTTGCCGCTTCAGGACCTGGTTGATTTGCCTTAATTTCTGGAACAAAAAAATTCTGCTCTCTGCTAGGAAATCCTGAAGGAGAATGTCTGGCCATCAGTTTGTGTCCTAAAGCTGAAGCACAGTTGGGTTATGCAGCAGGACAATGATCCGAAGCACACAGGCAAGTCCACTTCTGAATGGCTCAAAAGAAACTAAATAAAGGTTTTGGAGTGACCAAGATAAAAGTCCCAACATGTATCCAATTGCAGTGCTGTAGCATGACTTAAAACAGGAAGTTCTTGCTCGAAAACCCTCCAATGTGGCTGAGTTAAAACAATTCTGCAAAGACGAGTGGATCAAAAATTATCTGCAGCGAAGTAAAGGAGTACTTATTGCAAATGTTCAATTGTGGTTGTTTCTTTAAAGGTTGGCACAACCAGTAATTAGGTTTCGGGGGCAATTTTTTTTTATTCTTGGTTGACATAGATTTTGAATGATAATTTACCCTCAATAAATAAAATGACGATTGAAAAGATGCTGTTTGAGTTGACTTACGTTGTCTACTAATTAAAATTAGCAGGATGATCTGAAACATTTACAAATGACAAACAAGGTAAATAGATGAAATTAAGAAAGGGGCAAATTTGCTGTTTTTGTTGTTGTTAGTTTTTTCCAAAAAAAGAGACTATCATCCCCTTTAAAAAATCCCACAATTACCGTTGTGCAGCTTGCTCGGTTTGGCACAATGGAAACAAATGGAATCAAGGTGGCTTCAAATCTTGAGTTGTTGCAACTCTGTCTATTGCAGCACATTAGCATATGCATGACCTCGATCGAAAACCACAACCTCAGTTATAGACCTTGTGTTTTCTCAAAACGCTGTTTATTGCTGCAGTTTGGCAACGCAGTTTCAAAGGCAAGCAGCTCATTAGGCAAACCATATTCATAAGACACAGCTAAACACCCTTTTAATTCTCGCCGGGCGAAAGCCCAAAAGGGGGGTTATGTCATGGCCCTGTCTATCCGTCCATCCTTCCGTCTGTCTATATCCGAAGGTACTTGGCTGGTGTAATCAACTCGTCCTACAGTTTTCATGGGACATCCCTGAAACTTCACACATATGCTGCAGATAGACTGATGGTACGGTGCGTTTGTCTGTCTGTTTGTCTGTTTGTTTGTGAACAAGATCACTCCAAAAGTAATGAACGAATATCTCTGAAATTTTGTGGGTAGGTTGCTGTTACTTCAGGGATGGACCCTATTGATTTTGACCGCAATTAGCCAAACAATACGGCAGCCATCTTGAAATTGTATGACACGTGATAGCTGAACTTTGCTCCCACTCACCAAGATTTGGACTGTGCTGCCTTGGCAGAGGTTTACACTCTAGGAGTGCCTCTAGTTATATTTGGTAATAGTCACAATACAATTTCAGTAATACATTAATGATTCAAAAGTTTTACAGTGTTGTCTAATAAACTACTGGAGGAACACAACTACAGTGTATTACCCACAGTATACGTAGTCTCTGGAAACATGTTTATGGAGAGTAAAATCATGTTAAATTTGGGTCGCAAAATCTTGAAATCCCCCATGCAAATACTTACAGTGCTCTTTTGATATTACACTGCACGTTCAGGCATCATTTCTGAAGACAGAAATAGTGAGCTCATTCATAATGTATTTAGTGTTTAAATTGTTATTTTAGTGGTATTTTTCCCTGAGAAAGGGTTGTCAAAGGAAGAACTGAACTAAAAAAAATCCATTTAATCTGTGACTTGAAGTCATTTAAAATCTTTGCCTCCCATAAAATTGCAATTTTCCTGTCATCTTATAAATTATACATCACACATGAGCCTTTCATATTGCTCAACATGAACAGATAAGGTAAAACAGAGGCTCACGAGGACCCTGGGCCACAGCCTGCTGCTGGAGATCTTACAGTGGAAAGACCGTTATTGCAATATTCGGTCATATTTGGAATCATGTTTCTTTACCCAACACTCTCCGAGGACTGATATTCAATTTATAATTCCTGCAATAAAACGGTTTTTATTTCCTATGATTTCAGGACTCTCCACGTTGGTCCATTAGCTGCGACAACATCCTGTCAGTAAAAATGCAGAGCCTGCTCATTACTGCATTACTGAAGTCACCATCTATGTAAGATACCATAAATCTAATTAAAAACGCCAGTGTTATTTGGTTATCAGCTGCAACTTACTGCCATCCTGTTCCTCAGTGCATTTCAGCCTCGCTTACAGTGTGAACACGATAACTTTCCTGGCCAGCTCACGTTATCTCGCAAATGTGATGGGATTTGCATTCAGATCATTGTAACAGGCTTTGAATGTGAATCATGGTTCGCTGAGATATTTCTTAATTGTCCCCTGGAGAGTCAGCAGTTGCCAGTTGCATAATGTGAACTCAAACTCAGTTTCACTGCAAATAACTGATGCTAGGACACTTGTGATCTCCGGATTACCTGGGTTTTCCTGTATCTTCAAACCATCATTGTGTACCCGTGAGCATTACTCTGTATCAGGGAAGGGGCCCACAGTGGTCAATGAAGTCTAATTGAGGACTTGCATGCAAGAAGTACTTTCATTTAGAAGAAAATGAGCTGGCACCCGCATTAAAAGCCATAATGGCCAAAGCATCATCTCTTACCAAAGATTCCTCTAAAGAAGTGCTCAGGTCCTGTGAACTGGGGTGAATGTGTCACACCAAATCCAATCATTAAGAGGTAAAATGTATTTAAGTCCAATTTTTTTTAAAATTCATAATACATGGTAATTTTTTATTACTTAAAAAATTACAGCAAAGAAAACCAGCAATGAAAACTTAAACAAGTTTATTCTTCATGACAAAAAAGTTCCATAAAAAAAAACAACTGTTGAATCTTCTAATAACACTCTACTGCCACTAATTATCTCTGTTGCCAGATCAAAAACTCTGCTTCTGCTCTACTCTGCTCTGCTGTGCTGAAATCACAGCATTTTATAGACGAGCAACATTCTGGAAAGATCTACAAAATTCCTGGGAAATCCTCCAGGCAGGAAGGTGCCAGAAGCTTCTAGAAAGCACCAGTCTTTTTCAAAGATCATGTTTTACAGATACACCACCAGAGAGTGCTAAAGAACAGAATAAATATAGCTGACCAGCAAGGCAGCAAAACAGCATGTAATAAATTTCCATTTACAAATGATATACAGTGCTTTACATAAAATACTCATACATAACAATTTTCTCTAAATATATATGTATAATAATAATAATAATAATAATAATAAATTCGATTTATATAGTGCTTTCTTGGACACTCAAAGACGCTTAAAGAATGTATGATGTATGTATGTAATTACGTATGTAATGTATGTATGAACTTTGACCCCCAAAATCTCAAATGTGTTATTTTATGACTGGGTATTTATTGCACACAGACCGTCAATTCACAGTAAAGAAAAGATAATGCAAAGTTGACATTAATTTTCATGATAAAAGAACATCTCTTCCAGCGAGCTCAACCTTCACCCTCTCACGCTCTGGCCATCCCCCTTTCATTAGTATTCAGCCTCGAGATTTTCTTCCTCTATTTGCGGGTAAAACAGAGAGCAAAAAAAAAAAACAATTACTGTCGGCAGTGGGACTGTTTGCCCATCAGAGCTGTTTCTCAGCGGAAACGTGCACCGATTCATCTTCATTTCAGTCCGATCCAGCACTGCTGCCCTGGTCATTTTCTGTTCGTCCAATCATCTTTTTTTCACCGTGACTGAACTCTATCATCATTCAAAATCGATGACCTTGTCTACATCGGGGACATTTTTTGGCATTCCACTGCCCGTTGGTTACCACAGTTGCAAATACAGGAAAAGTTAATTGCTTTAAGGTGAGAAATATTGCAACAGATGCTTTATGGCAGAGGCTACATAAATATTATCAATAAAGCCACAAAGAAATACAAAAAAAAAAAAACTAAAAAGAAGCTACTGCACATGCCTGAAATGCACTGACTGATGAAGACTTGGTGGAGAGTTCCGGAATGTCATACTTCTGTTGCTTTCCCTTTATTTTTAGAAAATGAAAATTGGTATATTTTTTGTTAAGTCCTGGGTCTTATTGAATATGAATCTAGATCATAGCAACGCACCAACGGATAACTTAAGAAAAAATATAGAGTGCTACAGATCTACTAGAAATGGCCTTGGTCTTTTCACACAATAAAAACACACAGCAAGTACTTCACAGAAAATAATTGAGCCTCCAGTCTCTAATCTACAGAGTTCTTCCTGCAGCTCCCCAAACAAATGTCAGAGTGCTTCTGCCATCTGGTTACCAGCAGTTGTAAGAAGATTAAACACTATCAAGGGCCTGTGTTTACAAAGGAATCGGGGTCAGAAAAAATTCAAACCCCACGTGTAAACTGAGAGCCACTGAAGTTTCAGGCATCCGATTAAGCATTAAGAGCTGCTGTTGGACAAAATAATTTTTACTTTACGTTAGTCAGAGGCGGACTGTCTGATTAAGCTTGACAGGCGACCACGTCCCTGTGAGGGGTGAATACAAATGCTGGAAAAAGTAACGTGATTCACAGAGCACCCACAGTGGCTGGAATTGGCTGGAAGTTCATACCTGCAGTACTAAACACTCAGTGGCGGCTGCTGAGCTGAAAACCATTCCTTAAAACAGATGATTATTGTCCTGTTTAAATCATTGATCTTGATTAATACGCTGTCCAACAATATGAATAACCAATCACTGCATCAACACACACAGCTTCCTTTGTAATGAAATGTTCCAGCGAGTAAATAATAAATTCAATAAAAATGTTTTAATCACTTGCCTTAATATGCTACTGTTCACAGAAAAAAATAACTACCCTAGATTTTCCCCATTATCAGCAGTCAGGCCATCAAATCTTCAGTTCATGGTTGTTTAAATGAAAACAAATAAAACTAGAAGGGCACTCAGTAGAGCCCAGATCTCCGCCACGGCATATGTCAGTATTATTGGTTCTTCCGGATCAAGAGTCTAGATCACTTCCAAAATGGAAGAAACTCATCCTTGGACTACCACCTACCATCTTACAAAATTTCATGCGGAACACTGAAAATGAATTCAGTGTGAAGTTCAAAGATGATCAAACATCAGTACTCATTACTGTTGACTGTGGTAATACTATTGTTATAATGTTATGGCTATAGTACTACTCTAGTTATACTCTGCAAACTATGGTAATACTATAGTTATGCCATTATATTATAGTGTGGTATTGAAGTACCTATAGGATGTTTTCATAACTGGTAGCAGGTGTGCTTGCTGTGACTATCATGATAGGAATTCAGTGTCAGCACAATGGCTGGTAAGCAGGACAGAGTGATTTCTGGCGCATTTTACAGTACATAGAGGAGGACGGACAGCCTGTGCCTAGCTGTGGCTTTCCTGAGCGTCGGGGAAGGCATGCGGCATTAGAGTAGGATAAATGGGCCTCTGCTTCTCACTCTCTCAGGACTAATGTCTGACACTCATGCTCCATCATTCAAAGGTAACAAATCCAACCTGACGAAGGATCGATTATTCCCCGCGAGATGCCGAAAGATCCAGTCAGTCTTTATGACATGAGGGATGGTGCCGGAAGATCTGCCGCTCCCTGTTTATTTCCTGCATCCTTCATATTTTCCTTCCTCTTTTTTCCAGTGGGGTGTGTGTGTGTGTGGGGGGGGGGGCTGGTGTTAATACAAGAGAATGGATTTGATCGCGAGGATGGATGATGAGCGACTGTTAAGACTGTTACCACCCGACAGAATCAAGTTGAGATACCGCCCAGCTGAATCAGAATACAGATTCGACTCAACTTGCCCACCAGCGTTGTGGAATAAACAATACTAAACTGTAAAGTAGAATATTGTATTTATATAGTAATTTCAAGTGTATGGACCCATATACCAAAATAGTCAGCTCAAACAAACATTGCACTTTCATCCCACTGTTCATACATTAAAAAGCATTTCTAGAGCTTTGGTTGAATTTGGAAAATTGGTCATCGCAAGAAAATGATGTTTATGTTGAAGAAGCCAATTATCTCACTGTGGTATGTTATTCCAGGATATGTTGGATACTCCATCCAAACTAAAGCATGTTTGCCTCTGTGGCGTCTAACTGAATAGTAGTGAGGAAATAAACGAAATATTAGCGAGTATTTTATTCCTTTCTGGAATAAGAGAATAGTCATGTTTGCATTACAGTGACTCATTCTTCCAGTTACACAGCTCCCTGATTGTATGGACTTATATTTTCGTTCAGTGTCAGTGCTTTTATGCTAAGCTGCTTTCATAGTTGCCTTGACGTTTGTTTGAATTTGTGTCAGTCGTTCTTTCTTGTATTCACCCCTTTTGGCTGGTACACGGTCACAACACTTTTGTACTTTTGCAGAATTTAGGAGGGTGTCATGGGGACACAGTGGGCAGCACTGCCACCTCCCAAAAAGTAGGTTGAGGGTTCGTATCCAGTCTGGGGCCTTTCTGTGTACAGTTTGCATGTTCTCCCTGTGTTTGTGTGGGTTTCCTCCCAAAGAAATGCCTGCTAGGCTGACTGGATACTTAATTTTTCCCATTGTTATGAATTCATTGTATGTTGACGTGAGACAACTGAATGAAAATTGAATGAAAAGGAATCGGCCAGTTTTTTAACCTGTGAGGACTGTGAGCTCTTCAAAATCCCGCACTCTGCATTCCTTTCCCCAGGTGGCGGTGTAATTCTGTTTGCTTGACGGCATCGTTATACTGACATTTGTTGTTTTTCACATTGAGTTGCATTCATATTGACTCAATTTTTCTGCTGATTTATTGATATATTTGGCTGAATTGTTACGGCCCTGTTTAGGTCAAGGTGCTCATAAATCAACTTAGGCAAAGTTTCCCATTTTCTGTCACCAGAAAACGCAGAGGCTGCAGAACTTAAGCTAAAAGAATTAGCTTTTTTTTTTATTTTTGTTCGCTTTCGAGGGGAGTTTTTTTTTTTTTTTTATTTAGAGAGATCTGATTGCAGGAGTGGGCTTGAGGTAGTTTCTCTTAAAAGCAAATGAGATCTCAGGAGTGAGTGTTGTGAATCGCATTCACAAATGTTTTCGTATTTTCGAGGTCCCCCCCATCTTCAAACAATTGGAGAGAGACAGACTGTTCGGACAATTGGACCCTATTCAGGTGTATAAACCTGCGAGGTTTAACAAAATGAACCAAAAGCGACTACCAGTAAAATACAAAAAGGCGGCTTTATTTCTGAGGTTGGAGCTGGCGAGCTTTCTGCGCAACTGCAGCGAAGACTTTTTCTACGAAACTGTCACTGCATCTTGATGAATAAGTGACACCTCCCCCTACTATGCCGCCACACCCATCTCGGCACACGTTCGTCTGCGCACGGTGTTGCACCTCAAGAAATTACCACTGCGCGGGCTGCGCCAGACGAAATTACCACTGCGTGGGCTGCGCCAGACGAAATTACCACTGCGTGGGCTGCGCCACGCTTCGCCACCTGCGCTGCGCCAAGAAATTAGAACCCAATGACTGCTATTTCTCTTTTCTCATTGGTTGGCTTCATTTGCAAAATAACTTCTTGAAGGCTACTTCATTATTTAAGAGGACTTATAAATGGGTCATAGGTCATTCTTAAGGCAGGAAAACCAAAACACTGCCTATCTGCCCTGAAAACTTCAACCAATAGATTACACCCCACTTACAATCTAATATTGGTTATACATATTTCTAATACATACAGTACATTTAGCTGTGCCACTATAATTAAAAATACTTGCATATATTTATGAAGCCAGCATGCATAACTATATGATTACTGATGAATAATGCTGATGACTGAACAGATATTGACTGAATCAACTGAATAGATGTTATTCAAAGCTACAGAAATCAACTGAACAGACATGAAGTGCTTCTGTGTGTGTGTGTGTGTGTGTGTGTGTGCGTGTGTGTGCGTGTGTACGTGTGTGCATGCGTGTGTGAGTGTGTGTTACTACTGCTCACAAAATATGGTTAGTGTTTATGATTATTTATTTGCCACTGCATGTGATGTGTAATACTGAAATATGATCCTCAACATGAGCTATTCCAAAATAACCAAAAAAGCCAACAAATGAAGATAGAAACTTTACTGACTTGAACAAGAAATATAACAGAAAATAAAACCTCCCAGGAAGTAAACATAAGATATCAAACAAAACCTGACCCCACTCTTTACTGTTCTTAGCATAACAAGTTCATCACATTCTCCTCTCACAGACAAAGAGAACACCCCAGTTATGGGTGTTCGTCTAACGTCTACAAAAACACGTTGCCTGGGTGCTCTATGACGTCCCCTCATTCCAGGACCGATAATTTAATACTGTGAGATAAAAAAAATAATAATAATCATAAAACATAGACATCAAAACTAGAGACAACAGTTCTTAGTATAAGTCCCCTGACGTCAACACAACCATGGAGGAAACGCAGGTGCAATGTCCTTAAATCAATCAAGGATAACTTAGACATGACATGTGAATTCAGACTATTCAATTCATGTGAAACATCTTGGTAACAGTTTTAATTTGGCATCATTTCATTGGTAATCATTCATCTGGAGCAAAGGAGGATTCCGTGTCCCCAGCATAAATATGTATCTTATGAATCTACTTTCTTTATTTTTCTTTCTTGACCTGGGGCAGGACTGGGATTGAGGGTCGAAGACCTACGCTGACATTGCACTCTTCGGCAAAATTGTGAGCATAATACTGTTATTTTTATTATCCAGTGCACAGTGCACAATTTTTCTTGGCCCTCCCACAATAACCAAGACAATTCAGCTCATCAGGGCTCAAGCCAGATTTATGAGTGTATGTGTTTTTGTGAGATTTCACCGTGGGATCAGCCAATCGACGCAGCTAAATAAATGAAACCGACCCAATAAAAAGGCCAATAAAGAACAGTGCCCTGGTTTCAGTTTTTTGCCGTTGTTCCTTCTCTTCTTTGTCTTTTACTATTCAGGAAGGAAGTATGAAACCTTCGAAATGAAACACAGTAACATCGGTTGCGCTGGATGGAGGTTTACATTTAATTTTACGAGAGGGATCAAAAACAGCGCATCAATGATCGAGATTCTGCTCATTTTCCTTGGGTTCACCAATAAAATATATTTGTGAACTCTGTTTAAAAGAACACTTTGGAAACAATTCAGTGCCTTCCAAATAAAATGGATTATGTGGGGAAGTAAAGATAATTGCAAACTTTATTATTTTCAATATAACACTATTTTCTTATCGCAGCTCATGTGCACCCACACACACACTGAAATGACTAGGTGAACTCTGGTCTGTTGAATTACGCCAGAGTGTTCAAACATATAGCACAACGTGCTGACGAATTCTGTTAGGTGAAGATAGATGAAGAAAGAAAGGCTTCTATAAATTTTCAACTGTACTATATAGAGCTCTGAACCGTTAAAAATTAAATCAAAGCAATATTTGGTCTGACTGCCTTTTGCCTCAAACATAGAGAGACTGTCTTGCAGTTTTATAAGGCAATTGACTCTTTGGTTGTTCCAAACATAATTGAGAACTTGTTACTGTTCTGCGAGCTCCCAGTCTCACGTGTGTCTGTCTCCCCAGGTGATGCCTTGATGATGTAAAGACCTCAGGTCGGTTGCACGAAGGCTTGTTTAATTTAGTCAGGCAGTGAACCAACTTTGAGCTTCACTAAATCAAAATACTGTGCCAAAGTGAGTGCACCACAATGGCTATCCACAACTTATGTAGATCCAGGCTTATGCACTGCCGTTACAATTACTAATCAGGCACAAACACATAAAAGCATGCCCCCTGCAGCCATCAGCCAATCAAATGTACCGGGCGAGAGCTTATTACGGAGAAATATGAGTCTTCTCTTAAGGAAAAAGGCCAGCACCATTGACTTGGGAGTCTATTCTTACATTTACGCGTAAGTCCTTTTTTACGCGATTCGAGTTAAGCGCTTTTGAGTTAAGCGCATTCTCCCCTACGCGCTTCGATCACGCCCACAGCCTTTAACTTCAGAATGTAGGCGGCCTTATGAAAGAGGTGTGACTGATCCAAAAGAGAGGCAGACTCTGTACAAAGCTCATTGATTATGGCTATCAGGAAAACATGGAACAAGGATTTTCTGATTAACCATGAAAATGCAGTTGTGGTCCATGGAAAACGCAAACCAGACTTTAAATTTGAATATCGTGGGCCTGCTGATAAAATCTCGTATCTCCAAACTGATAAGAAACAAAAACTCATATGTCCACTATTCTTACGTGCAGAATTAAACATTTTTTAAATTTAAATTGTATTTATCAATTTATATTATTTCATTATTATTTAATTTTATATATTTTTTTCATTTTCCTGTGAAGTTTATCATTTTGAAGATACAAGATTTTATCTGCAGGCCGACAATATGCCGCTGTAATAGTAGGCCTATATATGTCTGTGCCAATTACAAGACGTAATACAGACATCTCTTTTTTATTTCTTATTCTAGCCACTGTGGCATTAAAGCTATGCAAATAAACAGATTGCCGCTATAATGAAATAATAAATAAAGAATTTAGCGCTTCTAAATCAACGTAATCAGAGCATTGAAAATGTGCCCCTCCTACACCAGCCTGTTTGTTCTGTGGAAGACAGGGAAGAAGACAAGTGAAGAGAACATTCTAGTCACACAAAAATAACAATCAATGACAGTTTATATGATCTCATTTGGAAATTGCGCGCTTGAAATGTCAAACTACTCCTATTTCAGGTTTGCAACTAAAGGACAAGGCAGCGCTTTGACAAACAAAGGATTCTTACCCAGCATGTGGAAAAATGTGCAGGGCGCAAGCGAAGCTCTCTGCACACTGGAGAAGTGTGCACGCAACAGGTGGTGGGCAACCATCATCCCCGGTGCATTTCACTGCACTGGAGGAGGAGGTGGCATCCACTCTTCCTGCAGTGGAAGTGCATGGAGAAGAACTTGAAGTTGATACAGATGTAGGAGGGTTACGTAAAATGATCATTTCTATTTGCCTATACTCAAAGTATCACTGCAATAGATACTGGAAACAAGCTGAATATGGTTTCAAATATTTATTGTATTTTTTGGCATTTCAAGCAGTTGCGCAGTACATAGACGTCACGGGCCGAGCCAGGGAATTTGGCGCAGATGCTTAATATGCACGTATCATGATCGCACACAAGCTGAACATTAATGCTGTGCTACGTCTTCGGTCACTGTACATATTCTTATTAGTGTAAGGGGTTCTGATTGCGAAGTGAGTACAATCAATGGCTCCAAAAACACTGAGGAACCTGGCGACCCGGTAGAACCCCCCCTTAACTCTTCGTCTTTCAGCTGGTCTTTCAGGGAACTTTTTTAAGTGGCTGCTGATGTGGTGCAGCATACCGTCAACCAACTGTGTCAGACACCTTGACACAGACGCCTGTGATATGTGCATGACATCACCAGCCACTATCTGGAACGACCCAGATGCCAGGACCAACAGCGCAGTTGTGACCTTGATGATCACCGGTATGTTTGTAATTGTTTGCAATGCATTTGTAATTGAATTAATTGGAGAACAGGCTGTTGTGTACTATCATATGAAGATATTGTTTGATAATTTATCATGGTTATGATAAATGTAGTTTAGAAATGAGGCAGAACAATCGAATATTGAATGTCTCAACCATTACCATGTTAAATAAAATAAAATTAATGTTAAAATTCGGCCTATAACCGACATCAAACGCAGTATTCCATTTCGCCTTATGTTGGCAATTGACCTTAATACAGCCCTCAAAAGCGCTTAACAGAAAAAGCGCGTAAGCCAGGAGGGGAACGTCCGTAAGTGTTTTTTGCCTGAGAAACGCCCGGAAACGCCCCAATTTTGGCCTTGCTCCACCCCAAGTGCGTAACTGCCTTCGGGGTGCGAAATGCACCGACTTAAGTCGAGGGGAGAATACGCTTAGGCTGAAAAGCGCGTACCTACGCACTTTTATCGACTTACACGCATGGGAGAATAGACCCCTTAATGCCCTCCAAAAATGTGTAATTTATATGGAAAGTTACAGTTTTTGGAGCAATGAGTGAGTGTCCAAGACGTTCTCCTTGTACTATTTAGGAATCTGCTTTGCACTTGACATTTACAAAAACACTTTCATGTGCTTGCATTGTACAACCAGTTCCAAAAAAAGCTGGGACACTATAAAACAATGCAGCGATTAGCAAATTATTTAAAATCTATACTGAATTGAATATAGTACAGGGAAAGCATGTCCCATGTTGAAACTGAGAAATGTCTTTCTCAAAAAATATCTACTCATTTGAATTTGATGCTTGCGACACATTTTTAAAAAGTAGGGACACGGGCAACAAAAAAACAGAAAAAGTTGTATGATTTTATTAAAAAACAGCTGGTGGAACATCTAACAGCCAATTAGGCTAATTGGCAACAAGACAGTGACATGAGTGGGTATAAAAAGAGCTTTCCACAGTGCTTGAGTCTTGAGTAAAGATGGTGAAGGCTTCACCACTCTGAGAGAGATTGCATGGGCAAATAGTTCAACGATTTAAGAATAACGTTACATAAACATAAAATTACAAAGATTTTGGGGATCTCATTGTCTGCAGTGCATAATATCATGAAGAGATTCAGAGTGTAGAGAAATCTCCTTACACAAGGGGCAAGGCTAGATACCAACTTCTGGCCCTCAGGTGGAGCTGCGTTAAAATCAGACAAGATTCTGCTCTGGAAATCACTGCATGAACTCAGGAACACTTCAGTAAACCATTAAGTGTTGAAAAAAAACAAAATCAGATTGATATTTTTAATGATCAAACTGGACACAGACCAAATGAGTTAGATTTGGATTTCATGTCTTTAGTTTGTAGTAACCCTTGCTTGTAAACGGCAGTACAGTGGTGTGTTTGGTGATATGGACTGAAGTGTTGGTTTAACGCGGCGCTTTTGCAACTGTAAGCGACTTGTGTCTGTAAATTTGGACACTTGCCTTTGACATCGCCGTGGTGAGCCTTTCAAGTCAATTTGAATGATCTCGATTCTTTAACACCGTGGCTGGGGAAACTGTGGACAGTCAGGCGCTAGGCCAATGCCCCCAAACTTCTGGCCAATCTTATCAGTGATGGACTAACAACAACGCTGCCGCGTAGCAAGAGCACAAATGTGCATGCACATTCACAACATTCTAAGCGTGTGTTCATATGCATTTTTATCAAGTTCTCACTTCATTAACCAGTAATGGTGACGTTTATCAACTGACCTGAGGTGGCTTTTGCCTTGCCACCTTTCAAAAGACCATATTCTGTCAACAGGCCCAGAAAGACGTTGTTGCATTATGCCCTGGCGGCAAAAATCTTGATTTTAACCTGTTCAGCCCGAAATGAGGTTAAAACGTGCCAAAGACCTAATTTTGCATTTTGCCATCTTGTCAGGCGGCATAATACTCCTTGATAGCAACTAAACATCCCAAACATGCAAAATTTGTATTTTGGCCATATAATTAGAAATTGGCACGTTTTTGATGCTGGTTACAAGATTCAGAACCCAGCTTCTTTTGGCCCGAGTTCAATTAAGACTGATTGAGTTGAAGAGGAAAACATTCATTTGGTTGGAACAATCAAAATTGTTCTTGGAAATCATGAATGCCACGTCCTTTCTCCTTTGAAAGGAGAGGGACCATCCGGCTTGTCATCAGCACCCAGTTCAAAAGGCATTACCCATGATAGTTTAGGGGTGTGTTAGCGGGATACAGGGCTCTTCATCCTCAATTTTTTTTTTTTTTTCTTTTCAAACTTTTTTGAAATGGGTTGCTGGCAAACATTCAAAATGGTCATATATTTTTCATATTTATTTCATCGAGAAAGTATGAATGACACAAATTGAAAATCATTGTGATCTGCAATGTGTCATGTGTTGGAGGGTTGCTGCCGGCATTGCATTTTTTTTATCACCTGAGGGCGATCCTGCTCTTTGGTCAGGTGATTGATTGCTTATTGTTCACAGCTGTGGAGAGACTATTTAAGAAGCTCTTCTACTGCGCTTCTGCGCTTTTGTGTCACTCTTGCAAGGACTACTAAGCCCTAAGCATTTAGTCAGAGGAAACTTCATGAAAGAGTTTAGGATTTGGTGGTTTACCGTCCTATTTATTGTTGTCTGTCTGATTTATTGCTGTGTTTGTCAGAGTATATGTTCAGTCCCGCAGAAGGTCTTGTTCGTCGGATCATTGTCTGTGCTCGCAGACCTCTGTCAGTTTGCTCCTGTTCTAGTAGAGGGGAGTGGTTACTCTGTCTGTCTCTTTTACGAGAGAGCTCTTATTTTTCTGGAAGGATTTTCGCCCACTTTCTCTGGGTTGTTTTTGTGGGCGGAATCGCCAGGAAGTAATGCTCCTTTTTTCTGTTACGGCCCATTCACACATAGACGCCGCTTCTACCGCAATGGAAAAGTGGCCGAGAGTGTGGCTTATCATGAGCCAAATGTGGGATGATCTCGATGAGTGTGGTTTGGTTGGGGTGGGATGTCCTAGGTCCGGTAGCTGCATGCTCTCCCCACGTTTATTTTGAACTTGCACAAAATAAGCATAGCCAGGTCGTAGTCAACAAAACGTGGGGCAAAGTCTTATTAAGAACGTAGTGAGAAGGCCATTATCGAGCAAGCAGTGTGATGCATCGTGGTGATATCTCTGTGGTCATAATAAAAACACAGCACCGTTCTTGGTGGAGCAGAGCCAGTTGAATCAAATCAGCATCAGGTCCATTCATCTTCGAAGTTGCGAAAGAACAGAAAAAAATACTTTAGCACCTCCAATTTATACAGATGTTGCCCTCGTTTCTCAATTTAGGTTCTGGCTCCAGGTCTCTGGGCTGTGGGAATGAGCTCTACAATTTGTGGTACACAAATCAATCTTTAATCTTCGTTCTTCGTGTATCACGCCAATACGTTACAGTACAGCTTACGTTACATCCAACAAAACGTACTGCTCAACTCCATTGTTTTTTCGACTAGTTCCTTTCCCCATCACACTCCTTCTTCCCCAGTAAAACAATTATAAGTAGGAACTAATATTTAATCGAAGCAAGAGGACAAAAATTATAACTTAAATCAGGGCAGAAAATAATTGCATAAATTGAAAAATAAGTACAATGACTTTTATTTACAGCATTGTATTTTCTTCACTCAATGTAATTAAGTTACGGATCACATAATCAGTTGAGCAAGTATAAGACACTCAAAAGAAATCTAATGCATACAGTAATTACAATCACATAGACATTGCCACAAAATTGTACTACAAGCATACTAGAAGCGTAACATGGTCAGCACCTCGTCCTACAATCTTCTAGGTCTGTGTAACCATGTAGTATGGTCCTGAACGTCGTAGCGGAGACATAGTAGAAATTACTGCTCGCCATTGATCAAGGTGTAATCGTAGTGGCAGCGAGTCATCAGTGTTGTTGATGTAAAAGTATCGCAGTACAGTAGATATGCCGTCTTTAATTCCCCAAATTGCTGGATTTTGACGATGATAATGCCCCGATATGATAACTTTCTCAGAGGATAATCGGGGTAATCGACCTGATCTTTGTAGGGCCGTAGCGCTGTGTGAACGGCGTATTACTGTTTCTCCCATTAGTGGTCACTCGCGTTTCGTGGATGAGTTTTAGGAACCCGATCCTGTGTCGCGTCTGGGCTTCCGTCCCAACCCCCCTTCAAACAATAACTTAGTGGGAGGCATACTAGCAAAAAATAAAAACCCACTAATTATGTCAACGCGTTCCGTGTCTAATTTCTTTTCTTAGTGTAGCAGCTAAGTAAATGAATTTACCACTCAAAATGTGTTTTCATTACAATGAATCCATAGACAGAAATACTTTGTGTGCTGAAGGTTTCACTTTTTTATAGCAATGAAGTCATTGTGATTTGATGTATCTGAATGAGGTTGTCATAATTCTCCAAAACTGTATGCTCATACCCTATCCATCACCATGCAAACAAAGACACTTTTGCTTTAGCACTGTCAATTATAATAATTTTATATCCCTGCACATATCCTTGCTGTCAGTTTTTCTGGTATATCATATTTTAGTGTCGGATCTCATTTTAAAAATTATGTTTTATTGGCTGCAGAAAACTCCTAAACCTAGCTCTATATTCATCTAAATTACTTCTTCCTGAATTTTCAAATTGAGCATTTCAAACCAAATTGTACACAAGTTGTGTTTGATTTTTGTGGATGTCTGTTGATGTTTTCACTGTCCCTGTGTTGGAAGAGTGTCAGGGAATCTCCTGTTTTGCACCAGATTTGTATTATAGATTATGTATTATATAGATGTCAGTAAGAGCTCTGTGACGCTTTCACCCCCGGAGCAGGTTAGCTTCACTGCCTGAGTTACTATAGTAATGTGACTTGCGGAGAAGAGAGCCTCCATCGTGCTCCAGGAAATCGTTTTCAACAAAGCTCAAAGCTATCCCGCTAAGTAAGTAATTGAGCTTTGTGCAAAAGGCCTCGGGCTTATGTCAACATTGTATTATCTGTATTTTTTAAATTAGCATTTGGTGTCTAAAAGTGCTTTTTATCTACAGCAACTCACATAGTAGAAAACAAACTATTACCTTCAAAGAGAAAATTCAAATAAAAAAAATCCAAAAATCTAGGGTGCCTGACACCTTTCTCAGCAATGCTGGACCTCATGATTACCGCTCAACTGAATATAGGCCTGACATAGAGCAGGATGGTCATGACAGCATCAATACTGCATAATAAAAAATTAATAATGAAACGTTACATAATTATTCTCTTGATTTTTTTTTTTTCTACAAATGTCCCTAAACTCACAGTTCTCAGCCAATCAGAAACCTCCTCTGAAGGAGATTCATTGGAGGTGCATCATCAGCATTTCCCGGTGTCCCAGGGCCATCACCCCCCCCCCCCCCCCCCCATAAATCTTCTCCCGCCAACACAGCACCTTCACGCTCCCAAATAAGCACCCACAAATTATGAAGGAGTGGCTTGGCTGGAGCCCTGTTTGTAAAAGCCCGGACAAAATGGCTTTTCCTTATTACAGTGGCGGTACGCCATTTCAGGCTAACACAGCCAGGCAATAAAACATGGCTGACAACAACAGCTGAACCGCCCGTCACATTAGATTGATATTGCAGATGTAACCAACCCTAGGCTTTGGTTATCGGTAAATTACCTCACCACTGGGAGGCCACAGGAATTACTTGATCCATAAATTATTATTAACATGTCGGGGTGTCCTCCTCACGACAAAATGTGAGTCATTTTTCAATGCGTTTCGAATCGAGAGCCCAAGACTATTACATGCGGCATTCCGTGTTCAACATTTACCAAGCCCATCCATTCATCAACTCTGGCATGAATACATATTTACTTATTGCAAGATGTCATAGAATTCAGGTGAATATTGCTTTCATTTTAACATTGAAAAACCTTAGAGAATTTTAAAATGTCTTTGCGGATAAACTGAGCATTTGAATGAAGATACAAGGTTTCATCTCACGGAAAACCATGTTTGAAATCTGACAGCTAATGAGCAGTTATGATAATGTGAGTGAAAACTAAAGTTCAGTGGTGGAGATGTTGAACACCGATGCAGTATTGCATTTGGCCAATCGTAAGCATCGGAATTCTATGAAAATGCCGATAATTTGATTCTGTCTGGAGTTTACTGAGATCATCCATCACCCATCTTCTCCCCACCACCACCAGCTTCTGACTCCGGCCCTGACGTGTCATCACACTCGTCAATGTCCTTCCGAATCGCTGATCCTCCAATCTAAATTGGGGAGGGTTTCACCACTGCTGTGCAGGCAGACCTGCACCCACCTATCAGACTCCACGAGGACAAAGTCATTCATTCAATACATTGTTAAATTCATCTTTTCAACTTCAATTCCAGTGTCTTTGAGATTGAACTCGGGCTTAGCGATATGAAAAAATAAAAAAAATCATGACATATCTTGGTTATACTGGAGGAATAGTCGTTGGTGCTTTCACAAAGTATTAACACAATGCGATTTTTGGTAAACACTGAACACTATTGGTAATGTGGATATGATAACCTTCCATGTACAGGCAACAGCTAGAACATTCTAATAAGTGCAGACGACTTCAAAACTTTACTGTAATGCAGCCTTTAGAACCAGAAAAGACAACATTCATGTCAAATAATGATATTGTGATACCATAATTCTCAGGAGATATCTTATCTTGTATCATGGCATCAATATAATATCAATATTTTGCTCGGCCCGAGATTAAACTGCTCAGAAGCTGTGTGTCCAGCTCACAGATCTTTATCACAGATATTTACACCCTAATCCTCTATCCTGAGCTCAGCAGCCAGGCCCCTGAATTTCTTCCTCTTGTGTAGTTTTGACTGTTACCGATTATGAAAATGATATATTTTGACTTTGTTTTTTGCTCTGATGTTTCCCTTTTGTATTATACTTTTTTTTTTTTTTTACAAATTTATTTTTGTAATTAGATTAAATGGTATATTTAATAGCAAATAAATAGTTGGTCTTTGTGGCTTCTCAGAAAATTGTTTAACTCTGCTAACCTATAATATTGGTTCATCACTTCAAATTTGAACTACGGAGGATGTATGTATGTATGAGGATGTATGTTTCCTATCTCACAGTATCGCCCAACAAAATGGATCAATCTCCTCCATTTGATGGTTTATCCATGTTGAGACCGGGGTCTTCTTGGGTCCCTGAGCTGTATTGGATGCCTAAATGACGGGGTAAGGCCACGCCTCCAGCCATCCAGCTCACCGGTCCACTAAATCCCGGAGTGCACTTCAGTCATTATCCAGTCATCATCAACATCTGTTTCTCATGTTCACTGAGTGGTAGCAGTGTGTGTTTAAGGCTGAGCTTTGGTCTGTCTCTTTCTGAAGTCTGTGTAATCTCATGCCTGTTTGACATAGTAAGTCTTCTATTGGCTCTTTCTTCCAACTCGCGTACCTTTACTAAAACCCAGCATTTGTATTTCTTTATACAGCATGTTTGACGTAAAGGATCCACGCTTCCAATTTCCTTTCCGATTTGTAATACTGTGTTGCTGTGGTGTAGCCCAGCCACTGTATAACGCATCGTGTGTATTTTTGGGAATCTCTGTTCCGGTTTGCCTTGCGTTTCAGGTTTGTGCCCTCAGCAGTGCAGAGTGCAATAAAACCGAACCAAATCCATCCTTGCACTTGGGTCCAGTCCTCAGCTTCCTGTCCTCACTGCCTTGACACTCTGCATTTCAGACAAACGTTGTAGATGCTTCCTATGTGACCTGTGGCTAGATGTCTGTGAGATTACACAGATATATAGCCTGCTTGTGCGCAGAGGAGCTGTCGCATTGGCTGATTTGACAGGCAGTCAAAGAAGCATAGAATGTTTGCGCGAAAGTTACAAACACACTGGATTCCTTCAGCAATTAACTCTGAAATACATATATGAAACAGACCTATGCAAAATTGGATTTAAATTAACTTAATTGGAGTCAGATACTTGTACATTCTAACAAAGGCCAAAACCATCTTTGACCAAGTTTTATATTAATATTCTCCCCAGCACAGCCTGGAGGGCACACATTTCAAAATCTTTTCCTTGCTCCGCTAAACTCATTGGATTTGGGGGGACTAACAAATTATTGAACAGAAATTGCTGGTTGCAGCTGTTTGTAAAATGCTGCAGAAAAGCACTGACACCAAATGGGATCTGTAACACCGGCAAATGTAATAACAGCCCGCAAATGTAGTAAACCACAAATGTAGCACAAATCTGCAGTTTCTAATGTGATAATCCCACAGATGTAATGAATTTCCTACAAATGTTGTAGCTGTTGCCTATAGCAAACATAATACAAAATTTACCACAAATGTAATAACGATTATATTTGCTGGGAATTGTTATCTTTGTGGGACGGTAACATAAAAAATTAAAACGCTGCAGAATTATATTACATTAGGGTGTTACAGGATCTCATGTAAAATTTACACTTAAACCTCTCAGCCATCATGCAAAGTAGCCCTGTTGAGATATAGTTGTGCATTTGGGTGTTCAACATTGAGCTTGCAAGTTTGTATAGATGTCCAACCACATAAATACAGTCTGTGGTGTTGGCTGATGTATGATAATGAAAGAAACTGGCTTGGCTGCGAAAGCCACATGCAACTGCAAATGTGGCTGCAGATTTAGGCCTAGGCTTTGAAACTTACCTGCAATTTAGTACTTGCAGGTTAAAGAAAGTTTTGGTCTCATCAGAGGTTCTCAGACTAAATCTGTGAAGGATCTTCTGCAAATTTAGTTTCTGTCACGTGCTTCACAGACCAGCCAGCGGTCTGCATATGTAGAGCTAAATAATCATCAGCTTTATCTTTTCTTTGGAGCTTCTTAGCCTGAAGTGTGTAAAACAATGAAGTAACTCAACGTGCACTATTAGCTTGTTTTATAGGAGTTGTAATATATTTAAGATGCTCTCGCTCAACCAAGCATAAAAAAGTATACATTTATAACCAATAGTAAATGGATAACAATTCAAATTTCAGCCAGAAGTTCTCCTGCACAAGCATCTCAGGTCAGGTCACCTCCATAGACTAGGGACCATTATGGCACTTTGATGACATCATCACTCGTTTCCAAACATCCCGATGAGCCCTCAGTCTCATGCTCTCCACCATGGCTTTGCCGTCTATCTCTTTATGTACGTCATCCATTCTCTCTCAGCTTTCCAGCACCTCGTCTTCCACCATCTGCATCGTGCATGATGGTATTCTCATGAGATCCATTTCCTGTTACGTGTTTGAACCACAGTAACTATCACTGCCTACTGGTTTCCATCAGCGGTTCGGGAGAACTTGCCAGTTATTGTGCCTCCTGCTTCATTCCTCTGCAAAGATAATGTTGTGGGTTTTTTTTTTTGTCAGGTAAATCAATAGTTTGCAATTCAGCAACTTGAATAATGCATGTGAATATAACAGATGTGTCTGTGTGCGCGTGGGTGCGTGGTATGGTGATGATTGTATTTATTGTTTTCTCAGCTCTACATTTGAGTACGGTGTCATCCTCGAGGTATCAAGTTGTCACAGCACAATGCTGAAAATGATTCAGCGCTGCTACCAGGGTGATCTGCAGTTCAAGCTCTATTCTATATCAGCACAGTGCAGTTGCAATTTTAAAGTCTATAAAAACTGCCCATCAAAGTTTATCTTGGATGAAACAATAAAAGTAAGCACCAAGTCTGCTAGTCTTCTCACGAAAAAGCGCTTCAGCCCAAGACATACAAGCTGCCTAAATGCAGTATGTCTGTTACAACAACGACAGCGTGGTGGACTTTATGGGCTCTATTTTTAACACTGCCCTACCCGTTGCCACTACCCGCAACCCGTGAATTACGGATTGAGCAGCTTCCACTATCCCTAAACGATATCTTGTGGCCACACTACCCGCTATGCATTATGCCGAATCCTTTATCTGCGCCCGGAGGTGTGCCCGTGGGCGCGTTTATGCGCTTTCCCTACAATTACAATTACAAAACCCAAAACCAGTGAAGTTGGCATGTTGTGTAAATCGAAAATAAAAACAGAATACAATGATTTGCAAATCCTTTTCAACCTATATTCAATTGAATACACTGCAAAGACAAGTTACTTAATGTTCGAACAGGTAAACTTTGTAATTTTTTGCAAATATTAGCTCATTTGGAATTTGATGCCTGCAACATCTTTCAAAAAAGCTGGCACAAGTGGCAAAAAAGACAGAGTTGAGGAATGCTCATCAAACCCTTAGTTGGAACATCCCACAGGTGAACGGGCTAATTGGGAACAGGTGGGTGCCATGATTGGGTATAAAAGCAGCTTCCCTGAAATGCTCAGTCATTCACAAACAAGGATGGGGCAAGGGTCACCACTTAGTGAACAAATGCGTGAGCTGATTGTCGAACAGTTTAAAAACAACATTCCTCAACGAGCTATTGCAAGAAATTTAGGTATTTCATCATCTACAGTCCGTAATATCGTCAATAGGTTCAAAGAATCTGGAGAAATCACTGCACGTAAGCGACAAGGCCGAAAACCAACATTGAATGCCCGTGACCTTCGATCCTTCAGGCGGTACTGCATCAAAAACCGACATCAGTGTGTAAAGGACATCACCACATGGGCTCAGGAACACTTCAGAAAACCACTGTCAGTAACTACAGTTCGTCACTACATCTGCAAGTGCAAGTTAAAACTCTACAATGCAAAGCGAAAGCCATTTATCAACAGCACCCAGAAACACCGCCGGCTTCGCTGGGCCCAAGCTCATCTATGATGGACTGATGCAAAGTGGAAAAGTGTTCTGTGGTCTGATGAGTCCACATTTCAAATTGTTTTTGGAAGCTGTGGACGTCGTGTCCTCCGGACCAAAGAGGAAACAACCATCCGGACTGTTATAGGCACAAAATTCAAAAGCCAGCATCTGTGATGGTATGGGGGTGTATTAGTGCCCAAGGCATGGGCAACTTAAACATATGTGAAGGCACCATTAATGCTGAAAGGTACATACAGGTTTTGGAGCAACATATTTTGCCATCCAAGCAACGTCTTTTTCATGGACGCCCCTGCTTATTTCAGCAAGACAATGCCAAGCCACACTCTGCACGTGTTACAACAGCATGGCTCCGTAGTCAAAGAGTGCGGGTACTAGACTGGCCTGCCTGTAGTCCAGACCTGTCTCCCATTGAAAATGTGTGGCGCATTATGCAGCGTAAAATACGACAAAGGGGACCCCGGACTGTTGAACAACTTAAGCTGTACATCAAGCAAGAATGGGAAAGAGTTCCACCTGAAAAGCTTAAAAATTAGTCTCCTCAGTTCCCAAACGTTTACTGAGTGTTGTTAAAAGGAAAGGCGATGTAACACAGTGTAACACATTTTGCAATGTGCTGCTGCCTTTAAATTCTAAGTTAATGATTATTTGCAAAAAAATAATAAAGTTTCTCAGTTTGAACATTAAACATCTTGTCTTTGCAGTATATTCAATTTAATATATGTTGAAAAGGATTTGCAAATCATTGTATTCTGTTTTTATCTACGATTTACATAACGTGCTTCACTGGTTTTGTGTTTTTGTACAATAAAATACAATATCTTGACCACACATGATAGCTGCAGGAGCTGTAACATTTTGTGTACAGTACTGTCTGTGACACGGACCACTGTAATTACTGTCCTGCTCCAATAGGGGACTGGTCCTGACCACTGGTCTTTGGAGCACGGACCACTGTAATTACTGTCCTGCTCCACTAGGGGACTGGTCCTGACCACCGGTCTTTGGAGCACGGACCACTGCATTAACTGTCCTGCTCCATAAGGGCACTGGTCCAGACCACCGGTCTTTGGAGCACGGACCACTGCAGTAACTGTCCTGCTTCACTAGGGGACTGATCTGGACCACTGGTCCGGGTTGTCTCGAGACAGTGAAATTTTGATTTCAGTGGCCTTGTAGAGGTACGGTCTCAGAACCACTGACTGTACAGTCCATTCTAGGAATATTGCAAATACATTGTAAGTGGTTGCTGTACTCTCAGCATTACTGTTGGGCAAATAATTTATTTGGCCGCTATTTGGGTAATTAAATCGTTAGGACTGGTGGTCTAATTGCTCAAAATATTTGAAGCCAGTAAAATAAGCTAGTAACAATCAATGTGGCCTGACAATACGCAGCTCAGCGCTTTTTACTGCGCAGTCAGCTGTCCAACTGGAACAGCTGTCTGATTAGAAAACATAAATGAAGGACACGACACATGTCACCGAAATTATCTTCATAAGCAGGAGAAATCTGAAATGTCGCTCTCGCTGGATTAAAAAAAAAAAAAAACGTCCTTAAGTGGCAGTGCATAGACTTTATTATAATTAAATGATATTTATGTAGGCTACTGAATGTAGCCCATTATATTGTCGCTGTTAGATCGCACGGGGGTGTAAAATTATTAGACTCCAATACATTTCTGTATTGCATTTGTATTTAACTTCTGATAAGCGTAGTCATGGCCTCCTGTCAAAAATCATTTTTCTTTTGGGTAAAAAGAAGCGCCTACTGAGGTAATCTAAGCTGAAAAACGTGTGATTAGAATTCATTACCATTAATTACTGATTAGAACCCCTCCTTGAATCACTACCTTTTCGTGGTGGAGGGGTTTGAGTACCTGGATGGTCCAAGGAGCTATGTTGTCTGGGGCTTATTAGCCCTGATACGGTCTCCCAGGGCAAACAGGTCCTAGGTGACAGGTCAGACTAAGAGCGATTCCAAAGCCCCTGATGAGTATAAATAAAACAAGGACGTTTACGTCGCCCAGACCCCACCCTGGAGCCAGGCCAGGGGTTGGGGTTAGTCAATGATCGACTTTGTGGTCGTGTCATCTGACCTTCGGCCGTATGTCTTGGACACTTGGGTGAAGAGAGGGGCTGAGCTGTCCACTGATCACCGCCTGGTCGTGAGTTGGATCCGCTGGCGGAGGACGAAGCTGGACAGACTTGGCAGGCCCAAACGTGTTGTGAGGGTCTGTTGGGAACGTCTGGCCGAACCATCTGTTAGAGGGGTTTCCAACTCTCACCTCCGGGAGAGCTTCGACCAGATCCCAAAGGAGGCTGGAGACATTGAGTCTGAATGGACCAAGTTCTCCACTTCCATTGTTGACGCGGTTGTTCGGAGCTGTGGCCGTAAGGTTTCTGGCGCCTGTCATAGCGGCAATCCCTGAACCCGCTGGTGGACACCAGAAGTAAGGGATGCCATCAAGCTGAAGAAGGAATCCTACCGAGCTTGGTTAGCTCGTGGGACTTCTGAGGCAGCTGACCGGTACCGGCAAGCTCAGCGTGCTGCGGCCCGGGCGGTGGCGGAAGCAAAAACTTGGGTATGGGAAAAGTTTGGGGAGGCCATGGAGGAGTACTATCGGTCGGCACCACAGGAGGGGAAAGCAGTACCCTGCCAACACTGTTTACAATGGAGGTGGGTAGCTGTTGACTTCCACTGGGGATATTGTCGGCCGGTGGAAGGAATACTTTGAGGACTTCCTCAATCCCACTGATACACCTTCCGTAGAGGAAGCAGAGGCCAGGGACCCAGAGGCTGACCCCTCCATCACTCGAGCTGAAGTCACTGAGGTAGTTCGGAAGCTCCTCGGTGGCAAGGCACCGGAGGTGGATGAGATCCGCCCCGAGTACCTCAAGTCCCTGACGCCTTCCTGAGAAGGTTTTCCGGGCATGCCCAATGAGAGGAGGCCCCGGGAAAGACTTAGGACACACTGGAGGGACTATATCATTCGGCTGGCCTGGGAAAGCCTCGGGATACCCCCGGGAGAACTGGAGGAAGTGTCCAGGGAGAGGGAAGTCTGGGCATCCCTGCTTAGACTGTTGCCCCCACGACCCGGCCCGGATAAGTGGAAGAAGATGGATGGAGGAATGGAATAATTACCTACTTTTTTCAGGCTAAATAGCCTACATAAATAAATCTATTCAGAACATTATGATAAGCTAACACAATTTGAGTTACTGTTTTATATTCATTTGGTTTTATCAAAAGTCATTCTCAAAAGTAGGATACATTACATTGATGGATTCTAGTAGCGTAACTCTTTTCAGTCAGCGATTATATTGGAAGGCTAGATCGTGGCACTTTTATTCTGAAGATAGAGGTACTAATTTTAGCTTGAAGGCGGGAAGAGTGAAATAGGCTATAGTCTGATTTCATCATTAAAATTTAGTTTTGATTACAACTAGCTCATCTCGGCCAATGCTGCTACTGTACTACGATCTGCTGTAAATCGGCTTCAACAATTAAAATAGGTTATGGGATATTGCAGTCATGGGATGATTTCAGTCCCATTCCTGATGGACAGCGGCACTAGCCCTCTGCATGGGTAAAACATTTATCCCCTTTGACAGGCTAAACATTTTTATTCTTTGCTCGGAAGGAATGGTAAAACCATGAAGTAATTTTCCAGTGTTTTCTGTGAAGCCAATTTACTTGTCAGAAATGGCCACCACATTTTTTAAATGAATTACGCGGAGTGTATTACATCATGGGCTGTATCATACCCCTCTGCCTGAGTAGCTTATATCTATAGCTGTCTATTTAAAATTTAGATTTTATGGTGCAGAAAGAAAGCACAATATTCAACCGAGATTAACAGCAGAAAACAATGTGTGAACTGGCTGCAATTTATTGACACAACTTTCCAAACCTGCCAATCATTTTTATCGTTCTCTAGCTAGGCTAGATAGAAATAATATTTTCAAGAATAAACTGAGGCAATATTGTTTTTTTTTATTTCTCTATATTCATCGGGTTTTGTTGGGTGTCTCTGGCTAGTTTATTAACTCGGGTCAGTGTTTATAGTGACTGTGGTTACAACAAAGTTTAAATAATATACAAGCGAACAACCTCTTATTTATTTATGTATTTATTTATTCATTTATTTATTATTTTCCTCCTGGAAACGGCCACAGCAGTTTAAAATGAATTAACCAACACAAAGTTGTAATAAAAGCTCAATTTTAATGTAAAATTATTATCACTTCTCCCACAGTAAAACGGTTTCTATGCTGATGATTAGAAGCTCCACAATCTACTAACTAAATACCGACTGAAAAGAGTTATTAGAATTCATTAACATGAATTACCTACTTACGAGAATGACTTAGTAAAGCCAGATGAATTTGAAATAAATGTTCAAATTGTGCAAGCTTATGGACTAAAATCATAGGCCTAATGCTCCGAATAGATTTATTTATGTAGTATATTCATAAAAATAGTCGGCAAGTTATGACCAGTACGCCTAACGTTAATGAATTCTAATCACACGTTTTCCAGCTTAGCTTACCTCAGTATAGGCGCTTCTTTTTGCAGCAAAGAAACATGTTATATTGCAGGAGGCTGTGACTAATCTGCCAGAAGCGTTAAATGTATCAAAGTCTAATGATTGTATAGCCTATCGTTAACATTGACTCTTAATTTTAAAACCGTATGAGCCTCATTCATTTGAAAATGCGGTGACCGTTTCCGAAGAGAAGGGGAAAATACATGAAAACAAAGCTTGATGATAAATATAATAGCTTAAGCTTGGTCGTAGTCTAACAACCAGGGATCTAGTCTTATTATGAAGCTATTTGATATATAGTTTGTCTTTATGCTGTTGCTTTAAGTCATTGAGTTAAAATGACACTACAGCGCAATCTTTCGGCCAGGCAGAAGCTTTCAAATCAGTCTCATCTTTGCAGGGCAGGCACAGCTCTGAGACGCCTTTGAATGTCACGTTATCAGAGACGTTGTTTTAGCGCACGGGCAGTGTTTTTTTCATATGCTTTATTATGTACGCAAAAAGGCAGGATGCTACGCTGCCTTTATGCGTAAGTGTCACATGCTAGTCATTCAATCTGGACGTTCGGTGTTTTCATGAATTCACACCAATGAGTGTATACTGGAGAGGCCGTTGAAGAAACCAATATGGCGTCAAGTGCACCACAGTTCTCAATTTCCCATAGACTGTAATGGAGAAATTCCTGCTATTTTTCACCGAACTAGAGGGTCTTCCGAAAAGATTTCAAGTGATTGAAAAACAAGAATAAAAATTAATGCTTAATTTTACATGACACTGTTCGATACGTCGAAAATATAAATACACACCTAAATGGGAAGCACAGCACTAACCAGCCTCTTGTCTAGCTGGCATGCTAAGTAATTGAGTCGCTGTAGACGGCTGTGATGGCAAACTTTATCTGTAATTTAGCTGGCTAGATAAACTTAGTCGGCACAATAAACACGCGTTGCTCACAAAGGGTCGTGGCCAGCTAGCTCTCATGCCCATGTAATGTTAGCCAAGTTGCATATCTACATATAGGCTAGCATGACATTGCAAACATTTGTGTAACGTTAGTGGTGTTCGTACCAGATGAATTGTGCAAATAAACGCATCCTTATCAGGCATCTGCCTATCTAGGGACTATTTAGAGAGCTAGCAGTGATTTTTTTTTTTTACGATAACGCAATTCTAGCTGGGGCTATATACACTCATTGATTCACACCTACCTCGAACAAATCTAAGGCTTAAATTTGATTGAACTAGCTAACTAGCTTTAGTGATGTCATTTTTTTTTTTGTTTTGTTTGAGATCCTCATTCATCTGGACCCGTATTTGCGGAATTTTAATCAACATTATTCAAAACTGTATACCAGCGCAAATTGCTTGAGTCGCATGCTTTTTATAGCCTATTTCACTGCCAAGTGCCTCTTTTTTCACTCAATACCAAGAGTAATTTTGAATAACGTTGATTTAAATTAAGCAAATACGCATCCAGATGAATGATTTTCGTCTCACCTCATCGGGATGAACAGGCAACACGTGATAAGTGTGGAGAGCTCTTGGAGTGAACCTTCTGTTAATCATGAAAATGATTGAGAACAGGTCAGGACCAGGCGCTTCGTTTGACCTGAAAATTCCGGGGCTAATTTCCCTCCCTTTATTGAAAAGAATTAGTCCTGGCAATTCTAGATGAGGTTCCTTTATTAACACGTTTTCCAATTCATAAATAATCAAGTGGCAATTGAGGACACGGCTTCTCTCCCCCTTGCAATCTACAAGAGACAAAATAATGGGCTACATTCAGCACAGAAAAATAATTTAATTATAATTAGATCCATGCACCGTCACTGGGCGAAGGCATTTCAAAACTCTTCAGCGAGCTGCCGGGTGGCTCACACGGTTAAGGCACTGCGCTGCAGTGCAGAGGTGATCACCACGTCGCGGGTTCGAACCTCGGCGTACCCACCGGCAGGGGTCGGCAGCTTTTTCAGAGTAGCGCACAATTGGCTATCGCGCTACAGGGTTACAAATTGGGAAGGGACTGTCGGATTTGGGTAAAACGATAACAGCTTTGTTCGTTGCTCCAGCGCCTCCTGTTGGCCAGACGGGCGCTCGTCAGGAAGACTCCGGCTTGGTTCATGTCCGGGTATCCTCCGCCCTCGCTCTGAACTTGCGAAGATTCAACCAGCGAGTGTATAAGAATCAGTGGCTGACAGGCACGTGCTTTGGAGGAGAGCCGTGAACTGTCTTCACTATCCTGAGTTGGCAGCAAGGGGTCGCATACGAGCAAGCTTTGTACATAGTTTCCCAATTGGGCATTCCAGATTCGGGTGGGATTGGAGATGCCAAATTTTCATAAATAAAAAAAAAAAAAAAACTCTTCAGCGAATGAAGGTAATTTTGGTGACTAGTATGCGGTTTCGTCCGTTTACATTTTCCAATGGGACAGCAGTCTAATTTTTTACAGCGAGTTGAGTGACTGTGCTGGAAAAACAGGTGTACGTACTAGCCGCTGAAATTACCTTCATTCGCTGAAGAGCAAGCAACCCTTTCTATTGTTTTGCGTGCTTTCTCCACCATTCTCGCAAGAGCCTTTAACTTTTATTTAGACATAAAAGCGAAATAGAAATTTTTAACCTTCAAGATTATTTGAAAACAAAGTACACATTAATTCTGAATGAATAAAATCACGAGAAAACGTCATAAACTTGAAACATTTCGCATTTCATTGGTTTCAACCCTCTCTCCTTTGCGCTCATAGTGCGACAAGTTAAATAATACATTGATCACAACTCAAACACATATTTGATTTCACTCTTAAGAGTTTAATAAACTAATGAGTAAACTAAAAGTCAAAGTCTAACAAAAAACGTAACTACGTGCGTGTCCGGTGTCCTTCAAGTGTCTTTTAAGTCCAGATTAGCAGTGTTATTATTTACAGCATTCAACAGTTTTTGGAGTAATTATGTTTGATTTTGCCTGTGTTTTTACCGCTGACTCTATACATAAAATATTAATTTGTTTTCTCGTTTTGGCCTGCCACTGCCTACCTCGACCCAAACCTTATGGTTCGTTACTGATAACAACAGTCACTCTATAGACACTGACCCGAGTTATTCATGGCTAATCCTGGTTGATGTATTACTGTAGCCTACTACCAGTTGTGGTAAATCGTTTTACGCAATTACGCTAGGTATGTTTAAAGATTACTCATTTTTCGGAGGGAATGAATGGTAAGACCATTAAGTCATTTTTTATTGTTTTCTGAGAAGCCAAATTACTTTTCGGAAAGGGGCCATCGCATTTTCAAATGAATTACACGGAGCTGTAATAGAAGCTCCATTTCAAGTAGGCTATATAATGATAAGGCTGTGTCACACCCCTCTGCCTGAGTATAGCCTTCTATTTAAAATTATGTTTTTATGGTAGAGAAAGAAAGCACAATAATCAACCAAAATTAACAGCCGACAGCAATGTATGAACAGACTGCAATTTATTAACATTACTTTCCAAACCTGCCAATCATTTTTAATGTTCTCTAGCTAGGCAAGATAAAAATAATCTGTTCAGAGCACTCATATTTTCGAGAATAAGATGACGCAATATTGGTTATTTCACTTTAAATTAATTGGGTGTTGTTAGGTGTCACTAGCTGTTTAATTAATTTGCCAGATTAGTGCATTATAGAAAAAGCGGTGAGCTTCTTATCGTTAGACAACCTGCTCCAAACATTTTGAATAATCACATTCATTGCAATTTATTTATGAAAATGGCTGGCTAGGTAAATAGTTTGGCCTACAGTTATACTAAGCTTAAGGCAGGCATTTACCATCTAATCGCAGTATTTCGAGAATGGACTGCTCAGTCAGTGGTTACCTTTGTGGGAGGCCCGCAAAGACTGCAAATTTCACTCTCTCAAGACACTGCGGACCAGTGGTCCGGACCAGTCCCTTAGTGGAGCAGGACAGTTATTGCAGTGTCCGTGCTCCAAAGACCAGTGGTCCCGACCAGTCCCCAAGTGGAACAGGACAGTAATTGCAGCAGTCCGTGTTACAGGACAGTACAGTACACAAAATGTTACAGCCCTCTCTCCATGCTAGGGAAAGCGTATAGCGGGTCCTAAAACCACCCACTACCAGCATTTGGGCTTTCACAAGCTCTCAGCAACGGAAATATTTTTTCCAGAGAGAGCACCATTTCAGAACTCTCTTGCGAAAGAAGGTCATTTCGGCAACAAGTATGATCACCTGTTTTTGCAGTATGATCAGGCAACTTGCTGTAAAAAATAGACAGCTGTCCGATTGGAAAATGAAAACGGATGAAACCACGTACTTGTCACCAGAATTACCTTCGTTCGCTTGAAGAGTTCTGAAATGCCGCTCTCACTGGGGAAAAAAAAGTAACGTCACTGAGTGCCAGTGCGTAGACCCAATTTCATTTTTCTAAAATGGGATTTTGTTCTATGCTTCATTTCAGATGGGAGAGGGAGTTGGAAGTGCATGGCGAAATGCATTATTTTCTTTTCTTTTTTTTTTGAAGTTTCCATGACAAAAGGGATGGGCTTGATTTTTTTTTCGGTTTGAGGATTTGGGATAGCGCAGCCTGCTCCGAAAGGTAATGGCACCTGGCACACTGGTTGGTTTAACTGGCGTAACGCCCAAACCACGCCTATGCATAATGTTACAGGTTGTGCTGGTGTTTTAGGGGTATAGGCAGTTGTGTAAGATAGCAACTTTCACGGCAGAACGCCTCTTACGCAATGCGAAATCCCCAAATAACGGGTGTAGGGACTCCGGCGTAAGATAGGGCCCTATGTGTTTAAGGCATGCAAGGGCAAAAGAGCTTTTCTTCCTTTGTTTTCAGATGACTGAAGTGTCCTAGAAAGTCCAACGCCTGTTACATTTAAGCTGAATAGGGATTTTATGTACAATTCTACAAGAATGGAACAGTATGTAAAATTGAAATAAGAGTATTTAGCTAAAAATGGCACAAAGAAAACTATTAAAAGATTCACCTGATAAATTCTCTTGATTTTTTTTTTTTTTTTTTAAATATACACAAATTTAGAATTTAAGACTAGTGACATGTTCCAAAACAATTGGAACAGGAAATGGAAAAACTAGAGAAATTATGTAAACTTCAAAAAACACCCGTTCAAAATAAATTCTACTGGTAAAAGTGGTGAAAAGGTAACTGGTGTTTAATCGCTGCTTGGATGTTAGATGAAGTCACAAAAGGCTCTGTGGTTTACCAGCAAGATGTTTTGAGGTCCAACACTTTGTCAAAAGCTGTGTGTGTAAGAAGAGGTCAGGAGAACACCAGATGCAGGATCCGGAAGTGTTTATTGAACACTAAACACTGGGGGAAAATTGGCAGACACGCCAGAAATACACCGTGCACATGTACTGAACAAAAGGGAAAACTATGGTACACTGCCAAAGGCAGGAGGGAAACAGAAGTACTCACTCCAAGAGTGGCTAAACCAGAAAAACAAAAACTGGACCTAACTAAACTGACAGACACACTGGGAGACTTAAACAAGGGGCAGACAAGACAAGGGCACTGCAAAATACAAGACTCGGGAATCATATAAAGGAGATACTCGGAAGGCACAAAGAACTGAGATTTCACCATGCAGATCTGAGTCACACTCAAGGTTCCGTCTGACTACCTCTCCCAACTCTGCCACATAAATAGTCACGGGAAGAGGCGGGGACTCAGAATGCAATCACGACTGGAACAGAAACAACTGGGATTAAAAAACAATTACACGAGACCCGGGTTAACAATAATGACTCGAGACAAGACGCAGAGACCATCAATCAAGCTAGACAGTTTAGATTAAGAAAATCTAAACATGACCAGAATAAAGCACCACAAGAGAAGCGAAGGATAGCACAGCTTTTAAAACAATTAATTACAGAAAGCTCAGGCAGGAAAACTAAAGCTGGAATCACACGCACTCGCTAATGAGTTACTAAGGTTAATACTATGTGACAAAATATTGACAATCACCCTCAAATAAGTGCTAGTTAGTACGGGTTAGTAGTTATCCTATCAGAGAACGCATTCACTCAGAGTTTCGCGAGACCCAGAATTAAACACTGGTGGAAGCAATGAATGAAATACCAGAGCCGAAACCGAAAGAGGAAACGTGATTGGACAACGAGACGCAGGCATGCTGAAGGCTGTCACGCGACATCACTGGAGTTTGGCAGAGAGGGAATCCATCATCAGACGGCAGAAATGAAAGCTGGAAAATAAAACGAAAACAAGGCACAAGCACAAATAAACACAAGGCGACACACATGAGGCAGAATCATAACAGTGTGTACAAATATGCAAGCAGTTTAAGAACAATGTGTCTCAATGTGTGATTAAACAGAATTTAGAGATCGACCCATCAACAGTGCATTATGTAGTGAGAAGATTCAGAGAATCTGGAGAAACCACAGCAATGTAGGCTTACCTGTGTATTAGATGAGGCCGAATACCAATTTTAGATGAACAGGACCATCCAGCCCTCAAGGTGGCACTGCATTAAAAACCAGGATGATTCTGAAATGGACATAACCGCATGGGCTTGTAAATACCTCATAAGACCTGTGTGAGCCGCCACATTTTGTTGTGGCGTCTTCAAATGCGAGTGGAGCCTCTACTACACAAACATTAAGCCATATATTGGCTCCATCCAGATGCACTACTGACTTTTCTGGACTGTAGCTCATCTGAAATGGACTGATGGGGAGGTGTAAAGGAGTGCTGTGGTCTGACCAGTCTGCCTTCTAAATTGTTTTTTGAAAAATAGAACCTTGTGCTCTCAGAGCCGAAGAGGCAAAGGACCATCCTGACTATTATCAGGGATGGAAAGCCAGGGTCTGTCATGGTCTGGAACTGCAAAAGTGCTCTGGACTGGGCTACCTGCACATATGTGAAGGCACAAATTATGCAGAAGGGCGCAGAAGCATTTTGGCAGAACGTATCCTGCCCTCCAGACATCGTCTTTTTTATACGGCTCGTTCCAGCAGGATAAAACCATGTCACATGCTGCATGTCTTACGACAGTGGGACTTCATCTGCCTGCAGCCCAGACCTGCCTCCCATTGGCGATACACTGTAATATGCAAAATACAAGGGACGCCGCATAATTGACAAACAGAAGTCCTATATCTGACAAGAATGGGAAATACTGCTTTAAAAACTTCAACAATTAGTGTCTTCAGTTCCAAAACAACTGCTGTAATCGAAAGGAGAGGTGATTTTACATAGTGCTGAGCATACACCTGTCTCAACTTTATTGGAATGTGCTGCAAACATTAAGTTTCAAAGTACCTTCAATTTTCAAAAATTAATAAAGCTTGAATTATGACTTACATTGGGCCTCATGCAAGAAGCCATATAAGAATAAATTTTTGTTCGTATCCCAGATTTTTTTCTTATTTTGTTCTTACCCATTGATTTCTGGGAGGCACTAATGTTCTCTTATTTTTTCTCTTAGCAAAAAAATAAGAGAAAATATGAGAAATTTAAGAGAATGTTGCGGCATGAGGCCCATTGTTCGCGTAGGGCCTACAGGTTAAAAAGGGATGTTAAATGAATGCATGCTGTTTTATTTACTTTTTAAACAAATTTACCCTGTTTTGGAATTGAGGTTGCAGTTCTTCCATAAATGAGAGTAACTAGCTCAGGCAGAAGACTGGAGAAGAGCTACATCAGCTGACCGCAGCCTGTAAGCTACCAGCACGTCAGCATCAGCAGGCACATGATTGGAGGAGACACTTCACCAGGTCATACCTCCACCTCAGCCTCCACCTGTTTGGTTCTGCTCACATCGGGGGATTTTGATTTCTGTTCATGACTATGTTTGTATGTTTGCTGCGCCTTGGTAGGGGATTCCTCCAGAGCAGAACCGCCGCCAAAATACAATGTAATGCGTATAACCATGAATAAATTGTTCTATTTTATTGAAACACGAGTTTTCCCGACTGAAATGATTTCTCATTGTTTATGGGGTTTGTGAGTATGTTTCGAACAGGACAGAAGAACAGAGGTGACAAAACAGAGCTTGAATCTGATATTCCAGTGCATGACGGAAATTGTATTGCTGACGATTACAAAAAATAAAAATAAAAAGTTCCAATGTCTTCGCTCCATAAGTTCTAGCTGTTTTGTAAAAACCAATCTTTAAAAGCTGAAAAATACAGATTTTCTGTTGCTAGACCTAAGATAAAGCAATGTCACAGTTAACTTAGCCAGAGAGCACCACCATTGCAGGTGCTGAGGCGCTGTAAACAGACAACAGTTTAAGTAAGCATTCAGCTACTTTGGACCAGTGCATTAACATAAAGGGGTGGGGCCTCAGAGAGACAGGTTGAGAGTGGGGATAAGAGGCCCCGCCTCTGAAGAGCCTCATTGACCTTCTGGTTGGGAAGGGTACGGCGGGGGTAAACAGTTACAGCCGTAAACGTAACAACATCCCAAAAATGCAGTTCACCATAAGCGAAATCCAAATCTGCAGCTTTTAGTGTAATTATTCCACAAATACCTCAAATTTACCGCAAATACAATACCTGCTGGTGACCACAAACATACCAAATCCATGCCTATGCAATGGTCATTCTGTAGGAAATTGATAATTACATTTGTGGTTGGAAACTGGTATTACATATGGGGGAAACTTATTACGCTTAGGGATTTCTGAATTAGTTGCTGCAGGCTTGCATCACGTTTGTGACTGTGTCAGTCTGGGAACCAGATGAATCCTCTGTTTCATGTTTTATTTGCTCTGGCAGGTGCATGTGGTCTCTCTCCCATCCAGACAGCAGACACAGCCCTGGGCGAGGCACTCTCAACCGTTTATCTAATATGGGGCAGGTTTGATTTGCAGAGCAGCGCCGTTTAGGCGCTGGTTGTACACAACTAAGATGGAACTATGGAACTGCCGCTAAGGAGGAACTGTCACTTGAACTTGCTATTGCAACAATATTAAACGAACTGGACGATAAATTTTCTCTAGAGGAAGAACAAAGAAATTCACTGATGGCTTTTGTTGTAAAGAAGGATGTGTTTGCCACACTTCTGACTGGATTTTATAGAACTTTGACTTACCAACTGACCCTAATGGTCGCCAAAGAGACGGGACTCAGAGAAAACCCAGTTATGTACAAATGATTAGTATTAAATGATGTCATGCCAATCATCTGTGCAGTTTGAACTATAAGCTGTATGAATTAAATGTTGGAACGAGGTACCTAACCCAGGATTCTATTGTAATTTTCAGA
Organism: Gymnothorax reevesii; assembly: GCA_029721435.1. NCBI lineage: Eukaryota > Metazoa > Chordata > Actinopteri > Anguilliformes > Muraenidae > Gymnothorax > Gymnothorax reevesii. Next base: position 66,259,879 of record CM056587.1, on the reverse strand, counting down.
AGCTCAGCTGCTTGTAGTGGTTGCATTGCCCTTATGAAAAATTACCATAGTTCAAAGCTATAGTTAACCTACAGTAAATGGATGGTATTTTTGCCACCATAGTGTAGTATTACTATAGTAATAGGCAGTGGCGTAGCCAGAGGGGGGCAAAGACACATCCCTTTATGACAGCAATTAGTCCTGGCTAGTTCTCAATCATTTTCCTTCATTGACACTGGCTGAAGGTATAATTACTTTTAAAAGCTGTAGTAGTACGACTGTATAGTTACAATTTGAAGGCTATGGTATCACTCTAGTAATACGATCCAAACTGTTGTAACACTGTAGTTATACTGTGAGTACTATAGTAATATTATGAGATATGTAACTGTCGGGTATTTTCATAAGGGTGAGTTCATGACACAAAAACAATGCCAACACAAACAAAGCAGAAGACAGCAAATCATGCCGCTCCTTTGCCTACTTCCCTGAACCATGACTCAGTGGGATTTAACACGCTTACAGCGCCATGAGATGTGCATGTCCTGCAGCCACTCGTTCTGTTGCTCAGATTGGTTGCATGTCGATCCAATTGCGTCCAGAGCCATGAAGGGCTAAGCCCGTTGATAATAGCCCTCGGAACAGGAAAATGAACTGAGAGGTTTCGAACTGATTAGCATTTGCAAATTGGTCTGGCGATTTCGGGTTGACAGTGAGTCCCACTGTAACGTGGGTGACATTGAGTGGGGGGTTGGGACGCACATTTGCATTTGCTGGCAGTGAGCGCACAGGGTCTGTTGAAAAGCCCCAGGATTAATGAAATATCTTGTCTTCCTAACTGTATGCTGGAAAACCTTTCAATCCTGCTGCACCACTGTGCTACAATTGCTTTGTCCCCCACAGAAAAATGTTGCCTGAGGCCATTTCATTTTTCTTAAGGATGGGCCTGATGTAGAAAGGCGTGTTGATCCCGTCTTGTAGCTCATGCATTTTCACCGGGCGGGCGAAGTACGGTTCGTTGCTTAGTCCTCTCATCATTCTTCGACTCACCCTCACTTTGTATTTATGGACGCAATCTTCCAGTAATCGGCATTTAATAGTGGCAAAGGTTATACGCCATTTAGCAGGATTATTATAGTTTGGGTGAGTGTTTGTGTGACCTGTAATGAGCTCATTTTAGCGGATGTGAAATGAAAAGACATGAGGGCTGCTGGTTTTATGAGCATGAAGGCGATGCCCATCGAGGAACAGCTCACCGTCTCAAATCAGGCTTTAAATGACTATGTGGGCTTGTGGCCTTGTTCCAGACATTAATGAGAGACCTGATCATAATATACCAGGGTCTGGCATTTGTCGTAGGTGAGATCATTGGCTCTCAAAAAAAAAGGGAATTTAACTGTTTTCTCGTGTCTGACTAAAATCTATGGGACGATTGACAGTAGCCGGATTGATGCATGGATTGGAAGTTTGTCTGCTCATCGGCATCAACGTCTGAGAACACTTTTGAAGGCCATTGTTATTGTTTCAAAAATATAAAACCAACCAAAACACGACGTTCAACATTAGGGCTACAAAATTTGATTCCACCATGGTTTTCATCATGGTTCAAAGTTGCGTTTTTTCATTCTGAATGTTCCAACAAATTTGATGCTAAAAATGGCCGTGGGGCGAGGAAGAGGGTAAATGGCAAATAGGATTGAGCTTCAAACCTAAGAGTAATGAAATGTAATACCGTAGTTCTAAATAAATGAAATAGAAAACATTGCCAGCATGTGCCCACACACAGACGCGCGCGCACACACACACACACACACTCACACTCACACACACACACACACACACACACACACACACACACACAAACAGGAGTCTCCTGCGATACAATACCTAAATGGCTGTATTGGGGTTATAGCTGTGATTTATTGAGCAGAACAACAAGGTGCGAAGCCACATGATAATATCTCAGAGGTGAGAGGAGAGAGAGAGAGGGACGGGGAACAGAAAATGTTTGGTGATTTATGGCCTTTATTTTAACACCTGTCAGGTGACCTTGAAACATCACCCCGAGAAGAGGGACGAAGTAATCACAATGGCAGCGTAATTGGGCTGTAAATTATTGAACAAGCCTCCCTGTGCCAGCTATTTCCAAATCCTCACGCCCCACCCTACGCCTGCTGCTGGAATTACCTCGCCTGGATTTTGACAGAAATGAAAGAGCTTTGGACGAGAGGGAGGAAAGCTTGTCACCGGGCAGCTCTGACTGAGTGCATCAAAATGCTCACCGGGCCATTTTAAGTCTAATTTTGATCGCGGCCTTGATTAAATGAAGATTCGTCCTAAAATTTGATTTACAGGGCCAGATTTCCCTGCGTATGCCAGGTCTGACGATACGCACTATGACAGATCACTACCGCCACTGGGTTTTTGCACCAGCTGCAAGGGCTAATAGGTCATTTCCTTCCAGCCCAATATGCAATTGGGCATGGATTCGCGCCTCTGCGAGGGTATTTGTGATGCTGAAAAACACACTGAGATTTTGAAGCAACATTCACTGCCTTCAGGATGACATATTTGCCGGGAACATCTATGCATATTTCAACAAGATGACGTGAAGCCACATTATGCATGCACTGGAAATGCATGGCTGCTTCAGAAGGCGTAGCAGATGCTGGATTGGCCAGCCCGTACACCTTCGATAGCTTCCAGGACAATGACCGCCTTGGCTTGAAGTAGCAGCACATAAACACTTGTCTCAATGTTAGCACAAGAAAAATGTATGCTCAAAAAACAACTGAATGAAAATATACAATGTACCCTTAATTAAGTAAAATTTGTTTTTGGAATGATCAGAATGGGAATGGCCATGATAAACCAGAACATAAATAAGCAAGTTCCACCAGAAATGGTTTAGTGACAGCATTCCTTTAAGGCTTATTTGTTGGAAGAATGGGACATAATTACACCTGAATCACTTGGCTTCTTCGGTCCCTAAATATTTATTAAAGCCACAATCTGCATGTATTATAACAGCATGGCTTCATAGGAGCAGTGGCGGACTGGCCTGCCTGCAGCCAAGATCTTACTTCCATTGAGAACGCATGGTGGGTAATGAAGTGTAAAATACTACAATGGAGATATGAGACTGTAAACCAACGGAGGTCCTACTGTTCATCAGGCAGGAATAGGAACTGATATTGCTATGTTATTCAAACTCCAACAATTAGGTTCTAAACAATTACCGAGTGTTATCAAAATCAGAGGTGATGTTACACACTGGTGCTAACATCACATTTCAAAATCGTTATTATTAAAAAAGAACAATAAAGCTAACAGGTTAAAAACATTACTCATTTTGTCTTTGTCCTCGTTTCAATAGAATACTGGGTATAAGGGATTTGTAAATTACTGCTTGCTGTTTTGTATTTACATTTTTACACATTACCCAATTCTTTGGAATTGAGTTTGATATTTATCACTCAAACCAACCCATCATCTTGCACCCAAGCTTAGCTACAGGGACAGGCTTTTGCCTGGTAGTTTGGGTGTTTGCCTCAGACTCCGAGACTCAGTTTGGCCACAGTAAGATAAGAGCTCAGTTTGGCCGTCGTGCCCGTCAGCGAGACTCTAACCTCTGCATTACTGCTGTGTGAGAGCCGGCCCCACTCACACTGAGCAACGGTAATCTTTTGATAAAACTATCAGAAATAACTCTAAGGTAATGGAAGGTAATTTTGCCATTTCTGATTCTAAAAATTGCAAAAATGCTTTTCCACGTTTCTTCCCCAGGATTAATTAAATAATAAGAAGATCCACAGTCGTCGGTGTACCGCAAGCTTCTTACCGATGTTATTCTTCTGCTGCTAAATGCTGTAATTTCATTACGCTGATTCCGCACCAGCCGCAAGGGAAAGTCAAAAGTTAAGCAGAGCAGTTAATTAGTTTAATCAACTCGTTGGAGGGGCGTCATCTGGGCTTCGCGTAGCTGCCAGTGTGCTGGGAAGAGCTCACTAAGCAATCGCTGATTAGAATTATTTATTTAACCGTTTATTTATTTATTTGTTGTGGAGTGCTTTAACATTTATTTTGGGTTTTGACTCCCATTAGTGCATCTCTAAATATCACATAACGATTGACCACCTTTTTCCTGCGCTGATATTGTCAGTGCTGCTATATTTACATACATCAGGGTTAAATATTATTGGGACACCCCTATCATATCCCAAGTTAAGAAAAAAATTCTGGTTCCAGATTTTATTATGCAAAAGCAGGAAATTAATTATGAATCGTATCTGTATAGAAAGAGAAATGTAGTATGAGATTTTTGTATGATCAGTTACTCTGTTTATGTGCTGTGTGTTAAGTTAGGTAGATCAAGGGTTTTGCCATGCACTCAACATTATGACACTAACACAAGCGCCTAAAATGGGATTTTTTTTTTTTTTTTTTTCAAATTTCCCATGAGCATTTCGATTTTGTGAAAAGCTGAGGTCATGATACATGCAATTTCTCTCAAACACGGCGCTTTAGTTAACACGATTTTCCAATTTCTGCCAGAAATTTCGCTCTTTTGAGATGGTTTGTTAACATGGGATGAGATAGGCGTGCCCCAGTAATACTGACCCCCTGTGTACACAGAAAGGAAGTGCGCTTTAAGGCTGTGGCAGCATCTTGAAAGAATGTGATCACAAAGCATTGCTGGCCACACGTATTGCAGACAGGATTAAGAGGTTGGCTCCCATTGGCTGCATGTTAAACTGCAGCTGTCTATGTGTTTGGCTCCATTTCCTTTGCTGGGGACCCGAAACAACAAATGTGCAATTAAACAATCACCTGGGCATGCTGTTCGTATCACAGATTAGATCCTCCTCTGTAACACGTTCAATAAATCTGCCCCTGACCCTGTAAATAGGAGGCTGCCTCCTGCAAAATACTGTAATTATATGCAAAAAAAAAAATGCGAAAGGCATATATCCCCCCTCATGCACTGTTGTTTATTAAGTGCTCGTGCTCTTTTAGTGTTCTACAAAGCGCCAGTTACTCCATCCAAGTGACAGTGCAGAAAAGCTGGTTTATAAGGAAAGGAGTTTCTCACTGAGATAAAAGAGTATCTCTGTTGATATCTGGCTTATAGTTGGGAGAAACAAGCACTACAGTTGCCGAAGGTTCCGCAGTCCCTGCCTGGATTAAACTAATCTTGTCCCACCACCTTGGATACCTCTGGCTTGTTTGTTTACAGTTTATTTATGCAGTTATTCCTCAAATCAAAATTCCCCTAAGCCAGAATGTACTGTATTTGTATCTCTCTCCTTCTGCATAGGTGCAATTATGTGCATGATCTCTTAATGAAAAAAAAACAAATAAAAGGTCTCATTACATGTACAACTGTACAACGATTTTGATTTAAAATGCCTGACTACTTCTCAGGTGCTTTTACAGTATTACAGGCAGTAGATTTATATTCCGAAATGGGAGCCTTATTCTGCTGTAAGCCTCTCCTTCCCCTGTTACCTCCCGCTGCGGACTCCGACAGGGTGACACCGAAAGTAATATCTGTTGCTGAAGGCGAGCATGTCATCTCTCTTGTATCAAAAATCCTCGCCTGTTATTTTCCCCCTCATATTACTGTCTACTGCTGATAACTCACAGCTATTGGCTCATATTAACAGGAATATTTAGATGAAATTTCATCACCTGAGCTTTTCTTCTCTGTGACTTACGACTCAAATATATCCTGAGCTGTTTCCTCTTTCGCATATACCGTTCTACTGTCCCTTCCTTCAGAGGGATGTACTGTTGGTGATTGTGGGGCCGCTGTTCAACATAGTTGCTCATACAACCCCCTCTCCAAGGAAGCAGGTACACAGCGGAAAATGCAAATTAAATGAAAAAGGACTGATTTGAAAAGTCCATTCATCCTCTCCAGTATTGAAAACAGTACAACACATTGTTTGATTTTCTAACATATGTTTTTCATTGCTTTCTAAAAAAAATATGCAATGTGATGACTATAACAGGGTCTGAAAAGGGTGGCACAGTCACCATATCTTATATTCACACTCAATAAGCATTTGAGCTGTAAAGTTCAAGTATAGCTAGTAGATATTTCTCACTTTCCCCCATTATTCAGGTCTTCGGCTGCCCAACTGTAAGTGGCCTTCATTGCCATAAACTTTGCTTGAAAGTGCAGCAGATACTCTAAATCAGGGAGAGAGCAGGACTGCAGGCAGACCCATTTAGCGCCTGCACACTCTGCTTGTGCAGTCATGTGCTCTTAATCTGTGCAGAAAGTGGTTTGGAGTTGTCTTGCTGAAAAATGCATGAATGTCCATGGAACATATGTTTCTGCATTAATGGTGCCCTCACAAACGTCCATGGCACTGATGCCATGCGCATGGGCACATTCCAATATCAAGACAGGCTCTGGCTTTTGAACCTGGCGTTGATAGAAGATTGAGTCACCTCTTTCGTCTTTAACTGTCCATTTTAGATGATGTGAAGCACAGAGAAGTCGGTGGCGCTCTTGGTTAGTGTTCAGGTATGTATTCAGTTTTGCACTGTGAATCTTTAACATGCATCTTTGGATGAAGTGGCAAATGGTGGTCACTAAGAAAGGTAGACCAAAGTATTTCTATGTCCATGACCTGATTTCCATTATGGTCACTTGACGGTTCTTAACCCCTTTGCGCAGAAGCCAAATCTGGCTTTTTAGGTGTTACCTGATTTAAGGCTTCATAATTCAAGATTGCAGCTTTACAGACAGAAAAACTTTGGCTCAATTGAGTCTAGACACTTGAAACATTTAGACTTCCATCGTTCCATTTCAGTTTATTTTTATGATTTTGGTGGAGAAAAGGGGCTGCAAACACAAAAAATCTTAATGAATATTCAACTTTGAAATAGCAAAAAAATTATACTGACAATTGAAAAACTGCTGGGGCTTGAAACTATACATTTCTGGGATCATAAACTTCTTGACCACAAGTACAATTCATCTTGAACATTACATTCTAGATTACTCGCTTGCGATGAGCCAAATTAGACAGTTATCCAGGTGTCTCCCCAAAGCCTGAGATCCATCAAAATGGTTCACTGTCAAATCACACATTAATCATATATTTAACACAAATAAACTTTTGGGGCATGAAATTCAGAATGACTTTCTGGTTGAGTTTGGCATGAATTTATCAATATCAGTGCAGTTGAACATCATTGGTCACCAGTAACCTCTCCAAACACAAAACATGCCTTTTCTCCATAATAAAGTTAACAATATTGTCCATTTTTCTTTGAAGTCCCCCAAGTATAAAATAAAGTACTGATTAAACAGCTATAACATTCACGCTGCAATGAAAAGCTAACCGCTCTCACATCCGAGCTCATAACCTTACACCTTATAAGGGTAAAAACTCACTAACTCCGTAATATCTGAATTCTGAAATATACCTTATTTTAACAGAACAGAAATTTCACTTTTAGGAAAAAATCAAACGACATATCCCTCCATATTCAACAGAATGGTGTAATGAACCTACCGAGGGATCTACCGACGTGCGTGGGCTGTATGCATTCGAAGAAACTAAAACCTCGGCATTTGATGTCTTTAAACGCGGTATAAATTCTACAGCAAAAAGCCATATTGAGCAAAATGCAAACTGAGAAGAAGTATAACCTGTTTTCTTCATTGACGCCCTCCTACAGAGCCAGATGTATCGGGTAGAAGGAATCCTCCAGTGCTGTTTCATTCGGAATAATTCCCATTGACCGCGTCCATACAACATTTATCTCGTAAAAGAAACTGAACACTTCAGGCCGGTTTTGGGTGTCTTTGTTTCTTTGATATCGCATCATTTTCAGCTGGGCGACCGTGGCCAACATTCGAAGAACACAACCGACCTTACTTTTACGCTTAGCTTTGTATCCTATTCTTATTGTCTGATCAATGTATTTCAGTTTTTGAGGAAAGTTTAAACACTCAGGAATTGGAAAAGAAATGAGTCTATCAATACATTGTTACCGGGAAGCTTCACAAGGGCGTGAACTATAACTGTAGAGTCACGCAGATGAGTCTGAGTATATAATTGAGTGACTGGCTATCGACACCAGTACTTGGGTGGATAGAAGGGAGCGCCGAATTTGTCAATGGAGGAATCTACGCGTTAATCCATGGGAGGGAACTACGCATATTTTGTGTGTGATGACTGTAATTGACAGTAGAATGTGAGAGAATCAATACTGTGTCGGATTTTTTTGCTTCACAAAACATATTTTTTTAACCACTAATTGGAATACTGTTGGCTCACTGTAGCTAAAATGGTTGCTACAGAGTACTAAGTTTTTTTCTGTCGCAAGTGATAATTTTTTTAAACTACTGGATCGATACTTTGGGCAAATATTGACCAGTTTGCACATCAGGCTTAGCTGAGGAGTTTAATTGATGCAACTCCTGAAAAACAGGGATTCAGCTTTGCCCGCTTGCGAATATTCAATAGCTGATCCGGGGGTGCCATCTCCTGGTCAAGTACTGTAACTAAGTGCTTAAATTTGCAGTTCTATAGACGCGAGCGTCTACATCTACAGAAAGGGGTTAAAATAGTGATGCTTTTGGGATCGAAGATCATGCACATTCAAAAGTGGTTTTAAGCCTCTCCCTTTAGGCATTGAGTTTTGTTTCGATTCCTCCCATTTTTTTATATCTCGTAATTTAGTTTGATGTTTGCCATTTTGCCAAAAGCTGCATGACCAAATAATCAGTCTAAGAACAATGTTTCTTAACATGCAATTCCGCCAAATTTAAGGATATTACCATCGCCAACTTCTCTGGGCTCAAACTCATCTGAAACGGAGGGCCAGAGAAAGTGTGAAGGAGTATTGTTCTCTGACACGTCCATGTATCAAATTTTATTTCAGAATAATAGACCACATGTTCTTGGGGTCAAAAAGAAGGCCTATTCCTCAGCAAAATGCTCAAAAGCCAGTGTCTTAGGCAGTCTGGGTCAGCATAAGTGCTGTCACATCTGTGAAAATAAGATTGATGAAGATGAGTGTATACACTTGTAGAACAAAATATGAGCTTTTGAGAGGTTACCCTTTTTAGCGACGTATGTGCTTGTTCCTGCAAGATAATGCCCAACAACACTCGACACGTATTACAGCAGCATGGCCTTACAGTCACAGCATGCAGGTGGGGGACCCATCGCCCATTGGAAACCTGGCGGACTTTGAGGTGCAAAATACCACAACAGAGCCCCTGTACTGTGGACTACTTTGAGTCCAATATCAAGCAAGAATGAGAAAAAAAAGTCCGCTTTTGAAACTCCATGCTCTCAGTTCCAAAATGGCAATTAAATGAGTACTATTAAAAGCAGATGATGTTACACTGAGCTGAACGTGCACCTGTCCCAGCTTCATTGGAGTGTGTTGAAAAGATCACACCTCAAAAAACAACAAAGTTAATGAGTTAAAACATTACTTTTTTGTCTTTGTACTTTTTTTAACGGAATGCAGGTTCAAAGAGATTTGCCAGTTGCTGCTTGTTGTTTTTATTTACAGTTTACACATTGTTCAGTGTAATGATATGACTGGATTATTCACAGTTCTTTTTTTAATGCAGTTGTCTTGTGACATTTTATACTGCGTAACCATACAACTGCTGTCTTAAAATCTCCAACTATGGAAAGCAGGAACTTCAGACAGACCACAGGTGCTCAGCTGACCTCAGTAATGATGCATGCAGGGGTCCTGACTCCTGTTAGTTGAGGCCCTACCTCTCATGCACTGACACGCTGATGTTTCATTCCGTTTGAGTTAAGTGGTGACTGTGGTTTGAGCTGAGGTGAGCTCTGAGTCAAGCCTGCAACACTAAGGACATTCCCAGAAGGACATGGTGGCCTCCTGAAAGCCATGCACAGAGGGAACATTCCTGCCATTGCCCCTGATCAGGACTAGGGCATTAGAGCTTGCGTTGGTCCTGAATGCTCCACTTCACCCAAGTATTTAGGATGGGTTAAACGCAGAAGACAAGCTGTGTCACCCCGCAGGGTTCTATAAAACGTTATGTTAACAAATGACTCAGCCACAGCCCATGGGACCAGCATTGGCACAGTCGACCCGGTGCAGCTGGTTCTTAGAGGAGAATAATGACTGTGTGGGGTCTGGGTTTTGCTTCTCATATGTGAGAGTTGGTGTCTCAACCCGGACACTGCGCAGCCGATATGAAACAGGGAATACGTTGGGCTGGGTATCAGAGTTACGCCTAAAGCAATGACCTCTTCCATAACACGGGGAAAAGCATTTCTCACCGAAGGGAGAGAAGTAGCGGATCTTCGGACTGTAAGCCAATCATTAGACAGGAGGCTGGGAATGAAGTGCATTATTTATTAGCTGTCCCTTGATGCAAAGAGACTATCACCAAGGCAATTAGGATAAGGGAAAGACATTAACCGCTTGACACATTAAGATCTGTACGGGGAATGGGAGAGATTGTATTCCATAGCATCTGTGTACACAGTATGGCACACAGCCTGTTGGAAAAGTAAGCATGTGGGTGTTAAAGGCTTGAGTCAAGTTAATGGTAAATAGGCTCAATGGAATTCAGAGAAAGATAGGGGCTCGTCCTTATCACCGAGAGACCTTAAGCATTCTCCGCAGTCCTCCATCTTAGCGATGGGATTCAAATGAGCAGCCTCCCTCCAGGAGACGCCATAAACAACGAGGGTGAATTCATTTTAGCCCTGTCAGACATCAGTGCTTTAAACGCAATAAAACCTCCCCCACAAGCCTTTTCTTCCTCATTTCTGAGATGGCATCCTGGGCGAGCATATGGCAGATATTCAAGTGGCAGTCTATCACTGCTCTAAATTCTAACGACCCCCGAACCAGCTGGGGAGTTCGAAACGGCGGTCCCAAGCTCCGTCAACCCCGACACATGCCCTGACATTCTAACAGAGCGCATACTGGCGAGTAAAGAGATTGGCCTGTTTGTCAAGAATGGCAACATCGAAAGTGCGCCACAGAAATCCCCCGCCTAAAAGAAGGCAAATGGATGCACCCACAGTCACAAACACAAACTCAAAATTGGCAGAATGTTCTATTATGCCCGCGGGGGGGCTGAGCTGCATGCAGTGGCTATTCTCGAAGCCCTCTGGGGCATCAGCACTCAGGCGAACATCGTTTGCGCCCGTCGATGCCACTGTGTTGTTTCTGTAAACATATTTCTGCGTAACAGCCCTCGGAAGCCATAATTCTTCTCTCATCTCGCCTCTGCCCTTAACAGTGGTGCTTTAGCCGTGATATAAGGCGTCATTACGGGCCCTTTGTCTTCTCTGATGGTGCACTCATTTTTTCCCTGCACTTGGACAGATTTTTCTTCCTCCGCCTGCCAGTTCAATGAGAAACGACACAGACAGCGGCTGTCGCTCCGCTTGATAGAAAATGTGAGGTGTGACTTTGTCAGGTTGGTTTTGCCTCCCGATGACATTGAGAGCATATTCCTTCACTTTTTTTCCTTTGCCTCTTGACAGATGGCCTTTTTATTTATTTCCTTTTTGTTTTCACTAACAGAACTCCATCAAAACAGTCATGTATATTTACGCTTCCCCGGTTTTTAAATGGTTGTGCGGAGGTTTGCATTTGCCACGTATCAAACAGCGGCAATTTTTGCGGCTTTCAACGTTTTGACAATTTCCTTGGAAGTGAAGGACATTGCATGTGAATAGAAGAGGAAGAGTTTGACATTCAGGGAATTCATTCGAGTGGAATGCTGGCGGTAATAAATGTAATCGCTCTCTTTCAAGGCACAAGGAAGTAATAAACAGGTGGTTGAGTCTTGTCTGATACCTGCTTAGAAACTTAACACTTTCCCCGCCACTGTTTCTTTTCTTTCTTTTTTTTTTTTTTTGCGATGTCAGCCACTGCCAGCATTTTCGATAGTAGTTATTGATCTTTCAACACATACATTTGATGCAAGATCTGTAACCGTGCCCCCAGCTAGATAACAGTAAAAATTTTGATGGATGGAATATTCGAAGATCAGGTCACAATTGCAAAAGAGTTTTTATAGTCTATAAAAAGAAAACTATAGTTTTCAATAGTCTATCTGATTAAATAAAGGTTATAATAATATCTCTTCAATGGCTGGGGAAGCATTCTGTCAGAAATGACCGTAAATCTCAAGGGGTCATCCCAATCTGTACCATTTCAACACATTTCTTGAAGCACCCTCTTCCCTTTCAGTGAATATGGGGCTACGAATCCTAAAGGATCATACAGAGAGGCCATAGTGGACAATATGCCCTGCGTGTTGCAGGCTGGTCTGTCAGGTTAGTGTTGAACTCTAAGCAATCATGCTCCATGAGCTATTGAAGCCCTAGTGTTCTCTCTACAGGGACATCGCTGAAGGTGAGGTCAAGATTCCTGATGTTAGCTGCACACTCAGAGGTTGGTAAGTTTTCCAGAACAGCTCTGTCAGTAGAAATAAACTTGTGAAGTCGTAAACCACCCATAGCACACAGTTCTCAGACCTCACATATGACCTGAATAGCCTCTTTGGTTTTCCTGCTCGTGACCCCATCATCTACATAGAGGTCTCTGAGGATGAATTGTGAACCAAGAGGGTACCGTTGACCGTTTTCTTGAGCAAGATGCCTTAAACCGTAGTTTGCACATCCAGGAGATGATACGGCGCCAAAAAGATTCACCTTCATCCGAAACTCCCAAGGTGGAGCACTGAAGTCTCCTTTCTTCCGCCAAAGAAAACGTAGGTAATTTCTGTCAGCTTCGGGCACATAAAACTGATGGAGCATCTTCTCTATATCGCACATCAGTGCGATGGGGTGCTGCCTAAACCGCATAAGGACACCTGTCTGACTGTTCATGAAGTCAGGTCCGGAAAGAAGATGGTCATTCTGGCTGGTGCCCTTATATTTGGCAGAACAATCAAACACCACACGCAGTTTTTCTTGTTTACCTGGGGTGGTACATGCCATGATATGGAATGTACCATTTTTCTCCTGGTTTTTCATCATCCTCACACTCCTCCGCATCCCCCTTTTCTATGATTTCCTCCATGAATTAAACGTAATGCTCTTTATACTTCACATCCTTTAACAACTTCCTTTTTAGGTGGTTAAGCCTAACAATGGCCAGTTGCTTGTTGTCGGGTAGACGGGGTCTTTTCTTAAACACTAGAGCATTTCATAGTGGCCGATGTCGTTTTCCTGTATTCCCTCCTTCAGCGTGTTCAGGAAGAGGATGTCACCCTGAGACACCATTTTATCAGCTGCTTTGACGTCCCTAAAGTCAAGTTCCAGAGCACGAATAACATCCGCTGGGGTCATTAGGGGGCGCTCCTTAACTGTGACTCTATGACACAGCCTGGCAGGGCTCGGTGACTCAAGGCATGTTGACGAACCTCCGACTATACTCCATCCTAAGTCGGTCCTGATAGCATAAGGTTCCTCTTCCCTTCCTGTTATGACTTGCCTTAGTGCTAAAGCCCTTGAACAGTTATAACCAATCAAAAGTCCAATTTCACAATCCAGGAGGGGAGGAATCTAATCAGCAATCACTGAGAAGTGGTTCCATTGCTTTGCTGTTTCACATGTGGGAATGTGGTCCCGATTCACTGGCATACAGTCTTTGGTATAAACAGGGGGTAAATCAAAATGATCTGAGGAGGTATTACCTCTTACACACAGCCCGGACACTCTTTCACTGCTCAGAGTTGCATCTTGCTTGTCCTTAGTAGTTAGCCTCAGTTTCACTGGACAGCTGTCTACTTGCAAAGAGTCACTCACTCCCCTGTCAATAAATGCACTGTCACTCTGGGTGTCAAGCAGAGCATAGACTAGTCTTTTCGTGTTGGGATCTTTGTTTGAAGACACCCATACTGGCATGATCATGGAGGTATTAGTAGATGAGCCTTGTCTAGCAACACTGAGGGACAATGCAGCTGCCTCATTTACGTTGACTTGTGCTGATTTGATAGGAGATTCCACAATTTCCCCTTTCACAAAGTTGTCATCATGAAGACATGTGGGATATTTCCCTTTACATTTGTCACAAAAGTGACAGTGACGACAGTCCTTTGCACTGTGGCCAGGTTTCACGCATCCATAACAGAGCTTCCTTTCTTTGACGTATCTCCTTCGTTCATCCAGAGACGCGGACATGAATTTGGAACAAGCATGGAGCTGATGTTTGGCACTCTGACAGAACATGCATGGAGGCTTTGTAGCTGAGTTGAACGGCCTTTTATTCTCACAATCCGTAGCAACTTGTGTATTAAGAGTGCTGGCCCTTTTCCCTCTGTTATCCCTGAAATTGTGCCTTTCAGTGGTTGGTTCTTATGAATGAAGAGCATGAAAGGAAGTTATGAGTTTGCTGGCTATTTCAGCTTCTACTGAAATAAAAGCAGTGAAATCTTTGAAACCAGGAAAATCTTGGGTGTTATGTAAAGTTTCTGTCACCTTTCGGTTCCAGCGGGAAGCTGCCCAATCAGGCAACTTCTTGACCAATTTCTGGTTTTCCTCACAGTCGTTCAAAATATGGAGACCTTTAACATGGCGCATAGCTCGCTGACAGGCATTCAGGAAATCAGAAGAGCTCCTGAGTCCCTCAGTGTCTTTTGGTTGAATTCTTAGCCATTTTGCCAGCCGCTCTCAGTAAGCTTTCTGTATGATGAATGGCTGACCATATCGTTGGTTCAGTTTGTTCCAAGCATCCTTTTAAGCCTCGTCGTCATTTCTATAGAAGATTTCATCCAAACTTTTATGAGCCGGGCTGGCCACATATTTCTTCAGATAATACAGTTTGTCAGCTAAAGAAATTCCTTTACAATCAATGAGTGAAACAAATGAAACCTTCCACTCAATGAACTGAATTGGATCACCGGTGAAGACAGGTGGCTCTGGCACAGGAAGACTATTCAAGGCTATGCTGTCCTGTAAAGCCCGAGCGAGAGAAGATACATCTGCTTGTGAAGACAATGCTGCCTCAGAGAGGAGTGGAGGTGTGTGTTCTCCACCAACACTGCCTTTAGATTCGCTGCCCGTGATTCGTCTTCTGATTCGTCTTTTAACTGTTGTAATTTGTTTTGAAGATCAATCAGAGTTTGCAGTTAGGTTTCAGTTGCTGTTTTAAGGCGTTGCCTCTCTGCAGAACCTGTGACCCTTTTGAACAGATCTTTGAACTCTTTAATATCACTGTTAAGAGTGTTTCTCCAGTTCACCTACATTTGAAGGCAGGTCAGCTGACTCAATCATATTTAACACTTCTGCACTCGTAACACTTAATACCTTTGTTTAAACACCAAACAAGAATACTAAAACACCTTTGTTGTGTCCCTTATATATATATATACATACACATTGGTTTTGTTTAGATTTGTTGATTTAGTTTTACCTCTGTTTAAACACAAAATAGCAACAATAATTAAAAAATATACTCTTCTTAAGATTTTTTATTTTTTTTGGTTTGTTAATTTAGTTCGAAAACAGGACAACAGTAATATTAAAAGACGTCCTTTTTTAGTTTAAACCCACATTACATGTGCAAAGAAAGACAATATGTACTAATACAAATCAACACCAAAAGTCAGTCCAGCAATAACAACAATAAAAGTCTTTCACATGTGTCAGCTATAGTCTTTTTGACAATGGGACAATGGTCTTAAATAATTGTGTCCCTTTTATTTATTTATTTAATATTTTTAATGTCTTTAAGTTTCAGAGTGTAGATGTGTTCAGTATTAAGTCTTTAATGGATGAAAGTTCACTGAAGAAGCACTCTTTTATTGCAGTTCCTTGTAGTTTTGAGTAATACTCAAAGGTTACTCACAGTTTCGGCTCCGTTTAATTGTCTGTGGTTATCATCTATGACCATCGTATCGGATTCCTGCTGCCGCTGCCCGTAAAGATGAACACTTCTGGCGTGGAATACCTTATGTCGGCCGCGCTGAAGGAACGCGCTCCGTCAGTTCCATGGCCGACATCAGGCGGGAGAGAAGTGTGCCACCAGAGGACCCGTCGGCATGGACATCGGTCAGGAACGCAGCATGGCACAGGATCGATGAGGGACAAGTCTTAATGTAGCATCTTCCGCTAAATCAATAGCCACTCTCGAACTGATAGCTCATTAATTCTTTATTTGCCGCTGTTCTGTTTTACCTTCTCCATGAGCACACCGTAAGAGTTAAATTAAACAACAAAACAAACCTCAACACATTTTCATACCACAAATATAAAGTGTATAACTATGTAAAATTATTTTGACACATTAACGAAACATATGACGGTATGTTGACATACAATATAAACAGAACACCCCGTCGCAGTCAAACACCAAATGCAGATCGCAATACTGTGCGCTTTCATTTGATCATACAAAAAACAATCCTACAATCAGATTTCACATACCTTGTTTCCATATCAGCGAAATGCTTACATGTGGCTTGAATCAAAGGGAGCCGAGCTCAAAAAAACAAACCACAGGGAAAAGTTTGGTAATTAATGCCAACAGGTGTGTAACCTCCAGCATCTGGTGGAAATAGGGAGTCAAGGGTAACCCTAACCTTCAAAATAAAAGCCCATGACCCTACTGGAAGAAAACAAAAATTCATAAACCCTCAAAACAAACATGTCACATTCAATTCAGTTAATTTGAAACCTTCTCCTTTCCAGGTCATTTACAGAGAGGTTTCTCAAACCATACAGAGGCACCAGCGAAGGATGTTTCTGCTGCCCTCTAGAGGCAGTGAAGGCATTCATCAATATTTTAATACAGAATAAACAAGGCAAGAGTGTCTCTAATGAAGAATTTATAATGGTTATTCACCTAATTGCCCATGACTGATGGCTCTGAAATGAAAAATGGTATATAACTTTTTAAGACTGATCATTTTCAAATAAATTGCCTCATACCAGTGTACATTAGACAATATGTTAAAGATAATACTGCAGAAATTGCTGATATTAATTGATTAATTTATTTCTTTGGCTTATGTAAATGGAGAATGGCACATAAAGATGACCTAGATAGAAGTCTGCTTTGGAAATACAGGGATTCTGTTTTAGGTAATTTTGTCTTTGTTTTTTTTTTCAGGCATACAGTACATTAGCCTTTTCGTGCAAATATATTGGGATTTTTATTGAAAATGCACTAAATGCTTGAGCCGTTTCAAGTTTCCATTTACTTCATGCCTTACATTAGTGAAATGCTTTTTAGTAGCTTATTGGTTTTTAATTAAGTTGGCATTTGTAATTCAAGGTAATTTAAGGCTATTTTCATTGATAAAATCAATATGCCTTCCCTAAATCAGCAATGTGAAACTTTTTAAATATTATTTATACATCTCTATACCAATATGAAAACATTAGAATTCAGTATTTTTTATCATCTCATGGCTATCTCTGTCCAATATAAAGTCTAATATATACAGCAAACACATTCATTTCTAGCATGATGCTCCTGAACTTTCTTTTAATCCGTCTTTTTAAGATGTTTATCGTCTTCAAGGCAGAGTTTTTTTCTTCTCAAATGACTGCTGAATATTTGAACTGAATTTCATTAACCTAATGAAAGGAAGGGCGTGATGTTTCTCTGGAAAACACATTTTATTCATCTCTTCACAGCCCCCGTATGTCGCGGGCATGCCTTCAGCATATTAGTCATCATATGCAGTATGTTTAATGAGAATATTAGGACAGTGTACGGCCATGAGGCATTTTCTTACTGAAAAATTTTCTGAGCAAGATCAGCTCCTGTAGGCAGAGATAAACACCCTCTCTGTACAGATGTAAAACTTGCGCTTTAATTGTGCCGGGGTCGGTGAACTGTTTCACCTCAGCCTTGTTTTTAAGTGACAGGGAAGCTTTAATTAAACAGAAACAAAGTGCTGATCCCAGGTTTTACTGCCATCTCTCTATTTTCATCTCCAAGGCAATAAATCTTAGAGTGAAACTGAGAACTGGGAGAATATTCTCACTTTTAGAATGTTTTATTACAATTTTTTGTCTCTGCTTTTCTGAAAATTGTATCAAGCCTGTGTCCTTGTGCAACACACAAGGAGAGGTTTTGCATTAAGGGAAATACATAGATAGCATACATGTATTCACATGTGTATAGGTTTTATATATATATACTGTATATGACGTGTTCATTTCCAAAATGCAATAAATCCATTTTACTCATTTTGAATAAATCAGCTTTTTCTGTGTTGGCGCCATGTACATTTCATAGAAAAACACAAACTTTGACCATGAAAAAATGCAACTTATCGTACAAATTTCTAAAAACTGATTTTCGCACCATGTGTAAGAAGCACAGGACTATCGTTCTGTGGTATTATCTCAATATTTGTAATTGTGGCACTTATTGTGTTTTGGAAGCTAACTCTCTCTCTCATATATATATATATATATATATATATATATATATATATATATATATAATGTATTGTATACATATATGAAGAGTTATTAGTCACTGTATGCAGTATCTCATTGTGTTCAGATTGTAATGCTGTGGAGCAGCCCTGAACCCTTTCACCACCAAGAAAAGATAATGCCTCATCAAGAGCTCAGAATGCGTTATGAATGCATTATGAATGCGTTATGAATGCATGCCTACGTTTCACCTTGGACCCACTGTGCAAGGAAAAGGTGGCCAGATTTGAGTGGACATACAAAGATTTGAACATTTCAGTTACCAGCGAGGTCTACATTATTATTTGCCATGTTCCAGAGTTCAAGCTAATTTTCTAATGTTCCAACTCCTCATATCAGGAAAAAAAAAATTTTACACATTAATTGCATTCAGTCTGAAGTTAATATAATAGTAAGGGTTGGACAACTTATGAACTTGAGTTCAGTATCTAAAACTTTTACATCAAATGGAGGGAAAGCAAAGAAATTAGTGCACAAAACTCAATGGAGCTATCTATCATGTATTACAGCGTGGCAAAAAAAAGTGTTTTATTTGTAATATGTAGGAAAGATGACCAGAGATTTTAATGTAAGCGTCAACCAAAGTGTTATCCATGCATCGTCGGAATGAGCACAGAAAAGAGTTTTACAAAGAAGAACAAGACCTTTCTTGTGCCCCCGACCCTTTGAGACGGCTGCCTGTGATGCAGAGCCAGATGTACTCACAAACTTCATCTGGAATGTACTTTTCATCATAAAGAAAAGTGGTTTATCGTGCTTAAACCCTCCCGGTTGATAGTCAGGAGAAAAGCGATGACATTCAACAGCGAGGCGATGCTCAGAAAAGTCATTCAAAGCACTTCAGCTCTTCACTGCAAAGTTCAGAGCGGATTAAAGATGCCTTGGCGCGGATTTTAATCGACACAGAATACTGGGCTTCAGTTGGATAGAAACATCATTGCTCTTTTATCTGGTTTTCACAAAGTCTATGTGCTGTTCATATCTACAGAGCAGGAGCTGCTGATTTGCTACATGACGCGATTTGAGACTCAGGTCTTAAAGTCTTTGATCATCGGGTTTGGAACAAATAACCAACGAGAGCAACGAATGGTGACTGCTTTTCTTTTCTTTCTCCCCAAAATGCCAAAGATGGAATCGCTGGACTAAGTGCTTCCCAGAAGAGCTCAAAGCTCAAGTATTTCTCCTCTTAGTCATTTCTGTTCTAAAAAGGCTGAATGAATTTGGGCAGGCAGCAGGCCCTCATACACACATGCCTGTCCTTCTCTTATTCCGGCTGCAGAACTGACTCAGTAGCACATTACAAAAGGACTATTTTCCAGGTGTTTGCCAGAGTAAATTAACCCTTGAAGCGCTAAATGCTGCTATTGTTGCTCAATGATGTAAGATATTAAAATGAAAGCTGTTGAAAACCTATCATGTGGTGACTTGCTTACGAGAGCTCCCACGGGGGAGCTCTTTTAAATAAGTTGCCACCTGATAGATTTTCAATTACACAAGATAATTGAATTTATTTATTTATTTTTTATTCATTTCAGTGCTTCAAGGGTGAAAAGCTCCAGTGCCAGCGATCATACATATTTTAGAGGTTCCTGCAGCACTTTTTATATTTTCGTCACTTTAGATTCAGTAAATCAGGAGTTAACTGTGTAACCGCACCGCATAATCAACCATTAAAGAGGTAGTAACTCCAGTCTCCAGAGTTGTTCACCAGAATCAATTTTTAGGACAACTGATCTGTTGTACAAACCCGGCTAAATCATTTTAGGACTTTGTTATTCTCATCACCAAACCTACAACTGAAGACAACACCTCTGGGCCCTTTACATCCTTCCAGGGTCATTCATCCAACAGTTTTTTTTCTTTCTTTTTATAAACACATTCAATTACAGGCTATTCTGAAATGCTGTATTAACAAAGAATTAAATTTATTGGTGAATTTATATTTGCGCGTATGTAATTGTTTTTTAATATTGGTAATAATTTAGCCTTGCCCTCAGCCATTCTTTACAGCTTTGGATTTTCACTGAATTTCATCTATTAAACACTCAAAAATACACTTGGCTTGTTTTTCATAATTGCATATCACAGCACATACATTCCTGAATGACCTGAAATGTCTGATACAGGTGGCTGGCATTTAACCTCTGAAGGCGTCCCAAACAGTCAGAGGTCAGACTCTCTTTCCTTGGATTCTGCTCCAAGGCCCCCAATTCTCACTCTTGCATGATCATTCCGCCGCACGTTACGCTATCACACGGTCAAGGCTGCTGGTTCCACCAGTCCTAATGCCCTCAAATGCACAGGGCTTCCATATTGCCTTGATTGAGCAGAGCTCTCAAGCAAAAGGTCTCCCTGACAAGGCGATGAATAACGCACGGCCATATCTTTATCGCGCGCTCTTTGAAACAAATATAGCTCATTCTCCTGAATCTCTCCCCAAAGCTTAATTGGATGGCTGAAGCATACTTCTCTTCGCAATGTGGGCGTATTGATTTACTCTCCTCTAATGCATTCTTTAATTTCTGTCATCGCGTGGGTGCGCTCAGGGCGGTTGTGTGGCAAAGACAGACACCCCTGATCGTGCTCTTGCTAATCTTAACTCCTCATGACCCCTGACTTGCCAGCATTGTCCTTACAAGATCAGAGTACCACTCATGCATGCACTATTGAACCCATTTACCACACAGATTTGCTGTTTGTGTCAACAAAACTGCGCTACTGAACTGAATTCTCTTTCCTCGGATGATCCAGCCAGAAAATAGCTTTGAGAGTTCTTCACTTTTACAATAAATAGTGTAATAACATGATATTTTTTATTTAATCACGTTTTACTTATTATTTTAGGTAAATAAGATTAATCTTTCACAGACCAATTGCGATTTTAAGCTAAATATCTCCATTCATGTATTCAGAATCAGATAAGAGCTTTCAGAGTAATTATCAATTTTAAATGGTCAATAAATTATATTAAGCAGATCTCCTGTGTTCAAGAACATGCTGACAACGCACTCGCCAGTATCCATGGTACACTGTAAACCCTGATAGCATGGTGAACTCAAATGTTTTTTGTGGAAACCGATTTCCTCAAAAAAATTGAGTAACTTAATGATATTGTGTTCACAGCACTTAAAATATGTAAGAGATGCAATTAAGTTGGCCTACACAGTTTTTTGGGGGGTAATTAGTTTCCTCAAAACATTTGAGTTCACTACACAATCAGGGTTTACACTGTAGCCTAATTCTGCCATCCACTTTTCAGAAAAGCAAACAGTGAAGTCCTTGTTTGTGGAAAGAATTTTCATCTCTCAAATGAAATCACTGTTCTGAGAAACAAACCTTGTATCACTTTACAATTAGTGGACATGAATCATTAATTAACATTAGTTATAAGCAGTAATAAGCATTAGCAAACAGTTCATAAACAATTAAAGCCACAATCTAGAAGATGGTTGCTCCATTCTCGTTAGTGGTGACTAAGGTGAGGCGCTGAAACAGCTAGAGGTTTTTTTTTGATCCTCATTTCTCAGAGGTCACTTTAAAACCAAGCGGCTGTTGCTTGTGTGATGTCACTCAATCAGATGGTACCTGAGCTGCAGCCTCACAATGCTGCACATGCGTAAAAGTGGAAAAGAACAATGTTTTTGAGATGGCAACTACAACTCAGTCATTATTACAAAGAAACGATAATCATAAATATCCTACTTTTTCTGATGATTCCTGTATGTTTACCCTTATGGGTTAAATATCTGCACATGGGCAGACAGAAGATAGATTACATTAGTGACATAAGCAAATAACTTTGAAAATGCCGGCTACTGTAGTGTTGCCTGGTCAGAGAGATTGCCACACCTAAAGTTAATGCGGTGTTGCCTGAACTCTTTCTTTCGCTTTTGTATATTAGTTAGCTGGTCTGTAGCTCTATAACGGCCATCTAATGCTTTATGAAATGTGGGAATCTATAATTCTAAACAAAAATTACTTTCTAATGAAAACAGAAATCCCTCGTTTCTTCAAACCAATCAGCATGAAGGATATTAGGGTCCGTTGAGAGTTGCTCACTGATATGGCACATCTTTCCAAACACACTGTGCATCCCTCACGGTCTTAGCTTCTTCAACAATCCTCATGCAAGCACATAGAAACCTGGACATCTCAATAATTACAGAAGATTAGTTGTCGCTGGCAGTCCCGAGTGGTTATTCCAAGGAAGATGGAATGTTCAGGCTATTTCAGTCATCATTCAGACTGACTTGTTTTCTCAGCTGTCAATCTCAGCTGTCCATGAAGTGAAGTTTTACGCTGCAGATGATTCACAGCACAGATTGTTTGTTGTGAGAGTGCGGTAAAGCACACACACACACACACACACACACACAATCAGCAAATAACACGTGCTAGCATGCATTTGCTAATTCAAGGAGTAATTTTCAAATGATTTAAAATTGTAATGACTATTACAAGAAATTTTTCAGGACCTACATTGAACCGCTTGCATGTAAATAAATGAGTACATTTTTGCGGCCCAAACATTTTGATCCGTTATCACTTTCCTCACACCTGTGAAGCTGACAATAATAACTAGCAGATTTAAGACCCAGAGTCCCTTTCTGCTCCAGTAAATAAAACACAAACTTCTCTTGCACTCGGTTTCAGGTCCGTTGATTCTCCCTCTCTGGTGATTTTTGTGGACGGACAAAGGGCAGTGTAACATCAATGAAGAATATAGTCTGAGCGTCGCAAGACAAGCTCATTAAGCCCTTCAACTCTAACTTCTCACTTAAGTTTTCCCTTAAGTTGGTTCAAAGTCAGAAAAAGCATTTTCGTCCACATTGTAGGACACTGTCACTTACATATCCGGTATCTGACGGCTACAGCGCTTCACCGAAGCGACATCACACTTGTAACGAGATAAATACCCAAACCCCAGATGCCATGCTTTTATAGCCACAGCATTACCTCAAATGGAAACTGTCCAGATCTTGGTCATCTTTTTATACATATTTCCTTGTAATTCAGCAGGACATATTTGGGATCATTTGATACCTTGGGATCTCCAGGGAAATTCAAAGTAAACCTGATGTTCCACAGGTTTGAATACAGCTGCTGCATTTGACAAACCCACATAAGGGTCCTTATGTTTTATGGGGCAAAGTTGCTGAACCCTCCTGAAAGAATTAGGTGACTCTGTATATAACAGATTTCTGTATTGTGGCATCTCCAAGGGTGTACGCTTTGAGTTTTAAATTTAATCATCAAGGGATTCTCTGAAATTACACGTGAACCAGAATTTTATTTCATTGGTAATTTGTCTTTTCAGCAAATGTGAGATATTTGCATTAGTATAAAAGCAAAAGTTATTTTTGTCAATATTCAGC
The DNA here is from genome assembly GCA_029721435.1 of Gymnothorax reevesii. Lineage (NCBI taxonomy): Eukaryota > Metazoa > Chordata > Actinopteri > Anguilliformes > Muraenidae > Gymnothorax > Gymnothorax reevesii. Next base: position 66,236,085 of record CM056587.1, on the reverse strand, counting down.
CATACAGTGATTTATATTAATTGAAATATGCTTAATTATTCTTATCTGTTTTTCAATGGCAATGAGCAAATCAAACATCTAATTAATTTGCACGGTATGCAGGATAACCCACTGTGGGAAATCAGAAACTCTGGTGAGCAAAAAAAAACTCCGTAAATGAACAGTGTGCATCTCCAATATATTTATTCCACAACAGCGTAATTTTGTTAATCAGTCGATCAGTCTACCTAGGGTACATGTGTTTACAAACAATTTGTCTCAAAGTGCTTCCAAGTTGGGGAAAAAAAGAAACACTTTTTCATACAGAGCTTCTCCTGGTGAAATAACAGTGGGAATTTATACCTTGCCCATCAGAAGGAGTTACGCTGAATTTTCTGTCGCTGGTAAAGGCTGACAGAGAGAATCAGGTCCTACGATAGCCGATATTCTGCACTATTTTAAAGCTTAACACTTGGGGAAGCTTTCAGAAATCAACTCAGACATTAATGACCGACATCTGCATTTTATCAAATGTTCAAGAAAGTGGTGTCCCTAAGGGTGCAAATAACGCTTAACCCTTTGTGGGCCGAATACATTTTCACGGAATTAAGAATGTAATTATCCTAAGCTGTTGAAAACCTATCATGTGTCAACTTGTTTAAAACGAGCTCCCCTGCAGGGAGCTCTTTTAAACAAGTTGCCACATGATAGCTTTCCAACAGCATCTGGTTTTGATATTTTACACAATTGGGCAACTGTAGTTGCCTATGGCGCTCAAAGGGTTAATGCCAGACAGAATTCCAGGTCTGTGACGGAATCTGATCCTTGTCAGTGTTGGCTGAGTCCACTAGTCTAATGGGGCATCATGTACTGGCTGAGTCCATCTCCAGGGACAGTAGGTTTAGATGACAGGACATTCTGACTCATCAGTCATCCCTGAGTCCTTAGAGACTCACAGTCCACATGCTGCTGATTCAGTCTATCAGGTGGGTCACCTTGTGGACTGTAACATGTAAAAGAAAGGTGGTGAACTCAGTCCTTGCTCTACTGCGAAACATGGGACGATTTGGCCTCCACAATCCGGAGGGATATTACAGGACGATTTTTCTGGCCAGCATCTGCAATTTGGCAGGTGTCTCGACTGAAGGAAATAAGGTGCTTAAGCGGGGTCTACTTAAAGAACATTCAGCTCTCCCTTGTAACCAATGCCTCACCATTACAGCCGGCCAGAACAACAGAAGCATGCCGCTGCTTGCTGGCAACGACTTTGGTTTGATTTCAAAAGTACAACGCCCATAATAAAATACAACCACTGGCCTCACGAGCAACCTGATTTTGACAGATTTACTTTCTGACTAAAAAGTAATGTCAAGTGCCTCACTCAGCAAGGGGTCCCAGAAGGTTTCTCACCAGAGGGTGGACTTTATAACCTTCTGAATATGCTCTCAGTGGCTGCAACACTTTGAAATTCCACCTCCGTTTTGTAGATAAATATACCCCTGAAAGAGGTAAATAGGCCACCTGCCACAAATTCATGACTGCGACATTACAGTAATAGCAGATCAAACTGTGAAAGAAGGGGAAGGAAATGAAAGACAAGGGAAGGTGCGACGTTGATGAATGCGCTAGACTTGGCAACAGAGACGATGCTTAAAAATAACCAGCGCTGAATAGGTGAGCTTTCACTGCAGAGACCAGCGTGAATGGCTTGGGGGAGATGGGATCGCTACATTGGAGGTCATTGGATGACGAATGCCGTAAACAGCCACTACTGTGGGCCTACAGGCATAGCAAGGGTCAAGACTGTCAAAGTAGAAATAAACTGAGTTCAGTAGATCTGTGGTAACTACAATGATGCTTTTTTTTCTGACCGTATTCAATTTCAATTATAAATGTAATGCCTGGATTCGGCAAGAAATTTGGCTGGATGACCAGTTGCCTTTATCCTTGTTTTTCTTTCTGAAAAGTAAATCTTGCTGCAAGGAATGAAGACTGCTTTATCACACACTGTGCTTAATGCAACTGTATTATATTTTCATTTTGTTTAATTAAAGTGCATGTTACAAAGGAAATGCAATGTATGCTGACAAGTTTTCATATCCAACCTGTCTAATCACAGGAATCAAGCATTTGCTATTCACGGCATCCCCAGAACTACATGAAGTACTATATGTTATTAACTGCTTGTTTCCATATTGCCTTGGTATTGGCCTGAGGATCACCGTATTGGTTTAGTATGTTGTGCTATCATGACAATATTATGACTATGACTTCTGAAGTACGCGCCTTCAAGACTCATTAAAGGTCCGCAACTGTCGTCTGCTTCTCTGAAGAGAGCAAATGCCACAGCTGCTAATGGTTACTTGTGCACATGCTGAACTCGCCCAATACTGGTCGACAAAACAAGATATACTGGCAGGCTGTTTTTACTGTATGCGGGCAATAACATACATAAACAATTAATAATACATTCTAAATATTGGCCTTGTGTCACGTATTATTGTAAAAAGGTACAAGTAAAGTACAAAACTATTTCTAAGCATATATTAGCAAAATACTGTATGTACATGATTGCTGGGGTTCCACAAGAATTTTGGAAACGTTGGTAGCATAACACTGTTGTACAGCATATTTGAGAGATTTTTTTTTTATTTAAAAAAATATATATTCAGAAGGTCACAAGGGAACCGTCGGTCAGGGTTAAACTGAGCGTGGCTGCAAACATGCTTGTATGAATTGATGTTGGGGTTCAGCAGCTGATATGCTGCCTGATGAAATGTACCCTGAGCCAAGGTGTTTTTCCTTATAACTGAATGTCTTTTTTTTTCTGAGAGTGTTTGATTGGAATGGGTGGTCCATTGTGCTCGTCCTCTCTGACCACAAACCAATCTGAGACGGTGAGAGATGAATTCATGGACTCTAGAAAGAAAAATCATCGAATGAAACATGACTTTCTAATTTAAATTAGCAAATTTAATGTTCTGAATTACAGTACATTCATCATAATGATCAACTGCATGCCGATTTCCCAGAGCCGAAGAATAAAGGTTTATCTGTGCTTCCGTGCCTTGTAAGGTTTTCAAACGAAGAAAGATTCAGGGCTCACTTCACCATGAGCTGATTGCAGTTTCCCTTTCGCTGATATGGTGAAGCCTTAGATAACTTTCGAATTAGGCGAATTAATTGATCTCAATGAACACTTGCACATACTTTCAGGAATTATCATTATAACAAAAGACTCAGCAGAGCTGTAGGAGCTATCAGACTCTCAGCATCATACTGCTCATCTCTCTCTCACATCTGAAACAAAGTCTTTCATTTCAGACTGTCCAGAATTTGATGAATGAACTTTGAATGCCTGATGGAAAAATAATTGCATAAGTTCCCCCAGTGGTTGACTCCAGAATGAGAGGTTTTAAGATTTATTTCGTTTTGTTTTTCATAAATCAATCAGCTGACAAAGAGCCAGAGTCTATGGCCTGGAGTCGGATGAGCATGCAAGGCTTATGTTAGTTGTGCCTCTGTGGAAAAGAACCCCGCCACGGGGCGAGGATGCACTTCGGAACGCATGTGGAAAATTGAAAAATCTTGTGGCAACGAGTACATGGAGCGGAAGTCCGTGGAAAGAACTCCAAATTACTGCATATTTGCAGGATTAACAGGGGCGCACAAAAACAGGGGCCTGTGGCAAAGACACAGTGTTCCAGCAGGCAGGTCCCGTGAAATTAGCTGGTTTCAGAGGCCTGGGGTGTTTATGCTGTTTGGTTCCCCTAACCATCACACTCTTTCACCACCTCATAACCATCACTCCCCAGTGCCCATATTCATCCACTCCTCCGCTCTGCCTTCTCTTAAATTTACATGCAATGAGCACTCCTCTTGGCATTTAACCTCTCTAATTACTCAGTCTGTATAAAGCCTGACAAGATTCTTGTTAATTAGACTGAAGGTTGAAATCAAACGTACAGGGAAATGTTCGTAAAATGAGCAATCCGCGAGCACAAGCAGGGAAACGCTCTTAAAGGAAATCATTCGGAAACGCCCAAATTTGGTCTTGAATATGTACTGTGGGGAATTTCACGTTTCACATATTTAATGTACATCCTGTTTGGTGCACTCATTAAGCAGAGTGCATTTTATAAAATTTTCGCAGAGCAAATTGCTTTCATAAACCCTTAGGGCTTTTGAGCGATTCTCTGAGCAGTGCGGAGAGAACAGGCTGAGAGGTGTGAAGCCTGTGAGAGTTAAACAGTCTTTTTCTGATTTTGAGGCGGCTTCATCCCTCACTGTAGCTTACCGTGTGCCACACTTGAGTTCCGCTGGTCTCACCCGGTAAAGGCGCTACTTGCGGTGCCAGAGCAGCCACTTTGGTTTGAGGTTGAATTACTGCTGCTGAGGGTAATGGGTGGAACACTAATGCTCAGGCTAGCTTTGGATAGGATTGGAGATGCCAATTAAATGAAAACAAATCGTTAGCATTACCAATAGGCTGATCTCACAATGACAGTGCGATCATTCAGCACCGTCCTCGCTGGCGTTACTAACTTCGGTCCACTCGCACCGAATTACCAACGCACTGAAACACCGGCTGCACTGCATACTGTCGCAATTTGTAATAGCATCGCAATTTGGGACACCTGTCACTATTTGACAAAGCGGTTGTCGCAATTTGTAATACCTGTCGCAATTTGCAATAAACCTTGTCGCAATCAGTAATTTCATACCAATCGCAATTTGTAATAGCGGCGTGTCGCAATTTGCAATAAACTGTGCTGTCTTAGTTTGTAATAGCTCCTTGTCGCAATTACGTAATGAGCGCTGACGTACATCAGAAAGACGGAGAACATGGACAGGACAGTTTGAAAACCACATTACATATCGCAGCAAGGAGCTGTTACAAATTGCGACAGGTGCGGTATTACAAATTGTGACAGAATTTATGAGAAATTGTGACAAGTATTCCAAATTGTGATGCCATCACAAATTGCGACAGTATACTCAGTATGCAAAGACAATAAAGATGATCACTGTTGTAGATAAGGTTGTAGTATAGAGGCCAGCACTTATAATGCAAACATGGAGAACAGGATGCAATTAAAGTTACATATTAATTCATAAACACTCATTTTCAGTGCGTGGTCCCCATACCACGCATGCAGGGCTCCCCAAATTACGGTCCTCAATAGTCGAGAAATGCTGGTTTTCAACCGTCCCTTTACCTGGGAGTCAGGTGTGATGACAGTCCGGCCAATCAGTGGGCCTGATCATTCATTAATTGCCTGAAAGGAGAGAAAGCTTGGGCAGGATTTGGACTTGAGGGCCACATTTGGGTCACCCTGCCATACGACGGTCTGTGTTTGGAATGGTAACATCCTAAATATGTGACAACTGGCATCCCATAATAGTCATGGCTGGAATATCTAACACATAAACACGCACTGTTTTTTCAAGAGGGTCACGATAGAGAGGAGCCTTTTTTAATGTTGTTTATAAATCAGGCCTTTAGGACTGGTTGAAAAAACAATTGTTTTCTGTCATGAAGTGGACAAAAAATGTATGTAGAGCGTTATTTGGCATGACAATGTCAAAGCAATTAAAAAGGAAGTACAGGCAATTTCATGCATAGTGGCAGGAGCCGAATTTACTAGCACTGGTTCGGCAAGTTTTTATCTTAAACCAGTAATCCTGAAAATAGATTGTACGACTTTAATTTCCTGACACATTTGCATGTTAATTGCAATTTGTCGAGTGCATGCTTGCGTTTTGTATTTTCATCATTGTTGCTTTAACTTCTATTTTCTTTCCATAGTGGGAAAAACAAAGAGGAATCATGATATATTGTGATTTTTTCTTTTGAAGATTATGCATTGTGCACACACTCTTTACTGTTCACATCCACTTTGAGATCAAATCATGACTCTCCAATTGCAGTACCTCGGAATGCTGAAGGTGAATCATAAAAATCACTTGTCGGGGTGGCTACGCTAAAACAAACAGAGGACAAACACAGTCTCTCATTTATGCTCTCACACACCTTTTTTTTTTTTTTTTGCTTTGTTTGATCTGAAACCATTTGATCAAGAAAGATTGGCCATCTTTTTTCCTCCTAAGTCCCCACGATGGTACACAATCTCCGCAGCATCTATTTATGCAAAGAGCGAGTGCTTTTCTGTCCTTATACAGCTCAAATGTAGCAGCGAGAAAGTGTGTCCATTATCTGCGGTCTGAGTGGACTCCGGATGTCGAACTGTGCTGGCGGAAATTTATATCCTGCAGACACGATAAAATTTTTTTGAGTATCCTACACAAAATGGCAAGTCCAGCAGCAGCTCTTGAACATCTGAGATTTACGCAGCTCAGTCGAGTGGTTCAGTGATCGTGGCCTGAGGCGAGCCGAATCCTGACACTAAATTCAGATTTTGTGACGAGACGTTTCTGTCCTGTATTGCCTCCCGAGGGATGACCCTCCGCTGGAGAACATCAGACACCCATCGGACGCAGGGGAGTGAATCTCCTCTCTGTGTGTCTCTCAAAGGAAACGATGGCTTTTTGGTGAAAGGGATGGATGGCACCTGGTCTTTAACCCAAGAGGCACAGGCCACACGTATCCTATTTCGAAAACAGGACCCTGAGATAATGCAGAAGCTGTTCATTCATTCTGTGCTCGTCAGGGATACAGCAACTGTCATGATCATAGGCAACATACAGGTGGTCCATTAATACTTGGACTTAGACTAAGGTATTTTTACTTTAGTTTCCCATCATAGCATATAGGAGTGATTAAATAAAGAAGTGCACACTTTCAACTTCAGAGTGAAATTATTTATAATATCCAAATCAGGTAAACTGTGTCAGAAACGCACCATTTGTCAAACACAACCCAAGACTTTTTAAGGCAATTGGTTGAATGCTCTACAAAGACCAAGTTAATCATGTGACATGAATCCAATCAAGTATGCATTTCATTTGCTGACGGGAAAACAGTAGATCAACTGCCCCGAGCAAGCAGGAACTGATAACAGCTGCTGAGAGGGCCTTGCAGAGCAAGACCGGGGACTAGTCCCGGTGTCAGGTGATGTCTTTAAGGTCCAGACTTTCAATGCAAAGGGTTTGTACCCAAGTATTAAAAATTATTTATTTTATGTATTATGTATATACAGGATCTTACATGAGTGGGCGTCATATGAATGTTATAAAATGAGTTGTGTAAATTTCACGTTTGTGTCGCGCTTCACCAAGCAAAAAACCTGAAATTTTATCAGAGTTTCATAACTGTCATATGACACAACCGAGAGAATATGATTCTTTTATTGCATAATTGAATTGCGTAAATTAATAGAAAACAAATTTCATTTCCATAAGCACCTTAACAGAAATTCCCATTATATGTGTTAGCATTGAGCTAACTACATCACTCTGCTTACTTCATCAGTCAGTCACAAGTTTGAATTAGCAACGGTTTGTAAATTCACAGTCAACTGAGCAGCTAGCTAATATTAGCTTTTTAGCTTACGAGCAAATGTTACATAATAGCCATTGACAGCTACTGCGTGATCACCTTAGTGTGATCACCCTTTTATTGTAAGATGAAGCATTCCTTCCATGATGGGAGTTGTCTCTTTCAGGATGACAATACTCCAATCCCCACAGGGCACAAGAGGTCAATGAATGGTTTTCTGAGAATATAAATGATCCGGTAACACTTTATAATAAGGGGACATGAATCATGTAGTTATCATGCAAGCTAATACATGAAGTAAGAATGAAGTAATGGATGAAAACGTCCATTTTGATTCTGCCTAAAGTGAAACGATTGTCGTAAATGAGCCATGAACTCATCATGATCATGCTTAATTACTTTTGATTCATGATGAATTCCTTAGTTGATATGATGTCATTGCATGAATTCAGACACGAGTAAGCGTGAATTCATTTTAACTAATGATGACTCATGATGAATTCAGGCATAAAATCATGCAGGAATCATGATGAACTCATGAGTGAATCATGCATGATAATTATATGATTCATGTACCCTTATTATAAAGTGTTACCAATGATCCATAGCATCACAACCTTCTCAGTCACCAGATCTCAAATCAGCTGAACTCTTGTGGGAGACCTCGGAACAATGAGTCTGACGGGGCTCTCTGTTATCATAATCAATACTCCAAATTAGGAAATATCTCTGTGGAAAAAGGTGCTCCATCCCTCCAGTAATGTTTAACACTTGTTGACGTCACACCAAGCTGTGTTCAGGGGATCTGGCATATTGTGGAGGCCCAACACCTTATTGAAACTATTCATTTTGATCTTTCAATTAACGTGTCTCCCATCTATATATGAGTCATACGATAGTTTTCACTTCAAGTGCACCTTCGTTGTTTCATTTCAAATCTACTGCAATGGCGTACGGAACTAAAATGACAAAGACTGCATCACTATTCAAATGCTTAGGAACCTCACTGTATTTCCACTGAATTTTTTTCTCTCGAAACATACATCTAATGTAATGTATGCGCCTGTTCATAGCAGAACATTGATGTCGGATACGTAAGACATGCTGCTGTTTATCTACAGTACATTTCTTGTTGGTCCTCTTTAGCTCTATAACTTGCACAACAGAGTTAACTCCTTCTACAGCCAATTCAGAGACTCTCCATCCGTAGAAGACCACAACACGCACAAACAAGAACATCCCCCCAGCCGAGACATCTCAACACATTGCGAAGTCAGAAACAACAATGCCCAAAGGAGAGCTGAGTTGACTCTTTCACCAGATTTAGCGACCAGCGCTGAAGGGGGAATATGTAAAACTGAGCCGTAAGTAATTTACTTAATCCGTTAATTTCCTTGAGTGACTATTTTTAAAGGTCTGTGAGACCAACCTGTGATGCTCTGACAAGAATTAAACCCGTCTAATTATTCTGCTTTGCATGCTCCATGGAGCAGTCAGGATTTTCTTGTCTTAGTACGTTCCTCGTTTCTCTTTATATAAATGTCATGTGCTCCTTTAATGTCAAATGAGAGTTTTAACATAAAAGTTCATTAAGCAGACGCCCTAGAGTCATAAAGAGACAGAGCTCCCACAATTCATTTGGAGCTTTTGGTTCCTCTCAGAGCGCCATCGCCTCGTACGGCTCTGATGAACAAGCGCTCGCAAACCGAGCACAGAAAATCGAGGGACGGAGAATCATTTGGTTCACTGTTGTGACACAGCTATTAGAAGATGGCTCCGAGTTCCATTAAATCATTAGCCTATGGAACGCTAGGGCCTGACTGCAGTCCATCCGCGGGGTATCGAACCAGCACCAAAGTAATGAGGTTTGTAGTCACCTGGAAGTTGAACAGCTCCCAGGATTCTGTGCACCGCTAATGAAAGGTTACACTCTCAGGGAAGTTGTTTTTTTGCGTTTGATTGGCTGAATGTCAGGGACTGTAAAATGCTCTTAGAATGGTTACCTTTTTTTTTTACCTAACGTTCAAACAGGCTGGTCGGTCACTGTAGCCATCTTGTCAAAGAATGCACTGGCCATAATGTAAGTTTTACCTCTTGCATGCACACAACATGCGCTCAAACTCACAACTTCGCCCTCTGACACACAGACAAAATGCTTTCACAAACAAGTCCGTCTACACTCTCTTACATGGGTAATATGTATTTACTTGCGACTAAGTAAAAATTACTCTGGTGAGTGATAAAAAGGCGAAAGTGACAAAAATTTACTCCCGTTAATGATACACCGCTGAGCTATTTAATCCGGTGTCCTCTGAATTTATCGAGTCACCTTCTCAATTTTGTCACTTTACTTTTTGGTAAACATGTAATTTCATTGCAGTATTTTTTAAAATTTGCACTCATTTTTATCAGCCCTAAAATTAGCAGTAAATACTTGTTACTTCCATCCCTCCGAGACACGTCTCCCATGATAAATGGCTGTGCTGAATTTATGACAGTGGTGATAAATGAGGGAAATAGCTGTTCTTAACAAATCACCATTTAAATCAAATCTCTCGCCAGCTTCCTATTCACCAGTGTGTTCATCACATCGATTTTTATCATCAGATTTCTGTTACTTTGACTCCTCGTTCGTGCATTCACTTATTTGACGCCACATAAGCTCATGCCCTCATGCACTCCCGACCGTCACGAGTGTGACTGTGCGTGTGCACATAAGCAGATCTTACATTCACTTCTGTCACCACACACACACACACACACACACACACACACACACACACATTTCAAGCACTTGTATACCACTAATTTGACCTCCAATTTACTCATGGAATGCTCTAGCTTTTTTTTTGTATTTGACTGCACACATACACTGGAGTCCTCACATTAACTGAGGTCGCATATATGAATGAAAAGCCCTCACATTCACTGCTCTGGCTGCACACACAGGAGAAGCAGTTGCATGTATATTTTTCCTCTTGCATGTGAAAATTCTTGATGGCCATTTCAGCTGGAACAAAAACCAGTGTACAGTTTGGGAACAGGTGGTCCGAGAGAGTGAGGTCATGTGTCATGTTCTCATCTCTTCATTCATGAAGAGTGACATACAGCAGCACTGCTGCCATGTGAAGATATTTCTGCCAATTTTATCTGAATATATCTCTCACACGCTCATGCGCACACAAACGCACGCACACACATTCGCTCGCGCGCACACACACGCATACAATCTTGCGCACGCACACACACACACACACACACACACACACACCTTTTGTCTGGCTCCGACTGGACCTTTGCTTGAGAAGGCTGGCCTTCAATTAAGGAAAAACATGAACCCAAACGATCCCACTCAGCTCTGCAAGTGTGTATCCGAGGCAAAAGTCACACGCCACTTCACAGTTGCACAGCATACTTCCATTTAATTCATGAAAATATGATCAGTGTCTGTGAGACATTGCAATATCCATTCAAGCATACGCTAGCTGGCTGAGGACGAAAGTCATAATATAACAAGTTTTGCCACAATTGCGACTTCAAACAGAAGAGCATGAGATGGAATGAGCCCAAGCAAGTAGGATTTGTTTTTTTGTGGGATTTCTTTTGTTTGTTTTTGAAACATGAATGTAATTTTTTCGATAACTGCACACATGCTGATGTTTTGTTCTGGTCTTGTGTTGCCCTCTTGAGGTCACAGTGGTGAACTGCAACAGACCGACCTCACCTCTGGCACCATTTTCACCTTTCACAAATGTAGGTTGCACTTCAGAATTATTTATTCAGTCTTTTCGTAAAGTTTTTTTTTTTGTTGTTTGTTTATTTTTGTTTTATGAAGAATTGATTAGCCTGATGAGAAATGAGAGGAGGTGGATTGGCAGGATACACATTTTGAAGCGGATATCTTGCTGTCTAACACTCGCACTAAATTGGACATCAGTCTGTCCACATATGACATTGATGTATTGACAAAATGTTTCTTTTTTCCAGTGTAACAAGTGCTGTACAATGGCAGGGTTGACAGGAAAATGCAGCATCTCTATACCAGGACAGGGGCAAATATAAAATGGGCTGTAATCAGTTTATATTGCAGCTGATGACATTCCATACTTTAATACCTTAATTGCTTCAGTGTAGTGAGCTAGCATATAGTGAAGGTTGTGAGAATGTTTTACTTGAATTGTGAATGTAACATATTACATTATTTTTATACAAAAGTAAGTTGTGAAGCGCCCTGGATGATGAATGTGAACATTTTTGGGAAGTGCTTTTTCAGTTTCATCATGACAGTCCCAGGAAACGGTGCAAAGACTCTTGGTTTGTCAAGATCAGCGTAGAACTCAGCTGACCTGGCACCAATGTATTCATATCTTTGAGAAATCCTGTCCAATGAGGACAATTGCAACCTGTGGCAACAAAAAAGAGGGGGGAGTAGTGTTAGCCCCATATTATTGTCCTAAAGGGTGGGTGACCAGGTAACTGAAAACTCCTGGCTGCATGTGCAGCACTTACAAACTGCGCTGTGCCTGAAATTGTAAGATTGAGACAGAGCCAGCACTATTTCTAAATGTCTTCTTGAACAGAGAGTGAATATAAAAATATCTCAGTTTATGTTTCCGCTAATCTCCGTCATCTTTCATTTTAACTGCGCGATATAATTTAGGAAATTAGATTGGGATGACTGCCGTTTATGGCCACTTCATCAGCGACGGAATATCACAGCAGTCAGAGTGATGAAATCCGGCGCTCGTCGCACGGTCACCTTTATTTCACACGCCAAATGCCAAACTATTAAATCCATACTGAGACGCAGCACGACCCTGTGCGTCTTGGATGCGAGTGAATCACATTTGAGGGGTCAAAGTGACGAATGGGCGCGTTGCCCTCCGTTGGGTAGAAAATGTCAAACTAACACTCCTGGCAATGTGGGAGCTGTAACCCCGACAATATACACTTCAGACAAGCGCACACTCAATATACCAAAGCGAACAGTAAAAGCCACGCAATATACGACTCACTGTGTCCAAGAACAAATTAAATCACTCTCCACTCCAGACTGTTCGTAACTTACCCCCAACATATTGAACCAGAGGGAGATCCAGAAATGTGTACTTCTCTATACTTCAGATTTCACATAAGAAACTGCATTTCTCTACCATTAAAGCCTAAACTTTATGCGCAGAGCCCTCCGGAATTATTGGCAACCCTTCATACAAAAAAATAAGTAAAACGAGATGCGAAAATAGCACGTCCTTATAGCTTATCCTCGTGATCTTTCATTCCTACTACTCTCAGAAATCAACCCTTTAATCAATGTAACACAATGGACAGAAATATTATTCTCAAAAATATGCGTGTCACAATTACTGGCAGCCCTTCATTTAATATTTTGTGCAGCCTCCTGTTTCCGAGATAACAGCCCTGAGAATGTGTCTCAGTATCACCTAAGCCCTGTGGTCCTTCTCACAGAGAGCCCGAGCCTGATGTGAAAGAAGGGCGGACGGAAAGGGCAGACCTCAAGCTTGCACCATCACCGGAGAGAATTCGGACTTCTTCACCCCTCTCCTGCGACTCTTGCTTGGAAACTTCACTCTTGCGTATCTCCTACATGATTTCTGGAATCACGTAAAACGTCACGGTAACACTGGATATATGGGTTAAAGTCCTCAGCAAATAGCAGTCTGATGCTGGCCTACAGGAGGGGGTGCATCAGGGGTGCATTAGGGGGTGCTTATGAGAGCCCCTGGAGAACAACGTGAGAGAAATGGGGTCCTGCTGTCTTGCGCACTTGTGCAGGTAATGGCTCAAGGGCAAATACTGGGACAAGGCCTCAGTCTTTTATAATGGGTGATGAGGGAGGTGAACTCATGGCATGGGACATGAGACCATCCCTCTATACAGAATCTCTCCAGATTCTGAGGCCAGTGCTTGTGGACCCACCCCTTCAGCTCATCCCACAGTGGGTTTAGGTTGGGGGACGGTGATAGCCTTGGCAGAACCTTGACTCTGCAGTCGGTGAACCATTTTGGTGTTGATTTTGAGGTTTGTGTCAGTTCATTTTTTTCCTGAAAGGTCCAAACATGGCTCATTTTAAGCTTCCTGACAGGCGCTGTTCAGTTTTCATTTAATATCTGCTATTATTTGATGGAGTCTGCCATACCATGAGTCCTAACAAGACATCCAGGGCCTCTAGCCGAAAAACAGTCCCACATCGAAATAAATCCACCACCAAACATCACAGCAGGGTTGAGGTGTTTTTCTTTTATGGCTATATTGCCGTCAACACCAGACCAACATTTGATGTCTGTAAAAAAATAAGGTCTATTTTGATCTCATTTGACCATATAAACTGATCCTGTTGAGAGTCCCAGGAATATTTGGCAAACTGCTTTAGTTTGTTGTTGATTGATAGTTGAGGCTTTTTTCTGTTAACCCTTCCAAATAAAGTGTGGTGATGTACAACGCAAAACCAGTGAAGTTGGCACGTTATGTAAATCGTAGATAAAAACAGAATACAATGATTTGCAAATCCTTTTCTACTTATATTCAATTGAATACACTGCAAAGACAAGATGTTTAATGTTCAAACTGAGAAACTTTTTTTTTTTTTTTTTTTTGCAAATAATCATTAACTTAGAATTTAAAGGCAGCAACACATTGCAAAAAAGTTGGCACAGGGGCCTTTTTACCACTGTGTTACATCGCCTTTCCTTTTAACGACACTCCGTAAACGTTTGGGAACTGAGGAGACCAATTTTTGAAGCTTTTCAGGTGGAACTCTTTCCCATTCTTGCTTGATGTACAGCTTAAGTTGTTCAACAGTCCGGGGTCTCCGTTGTCGTATTTTACGCTTCATAATGCGCCACACATTTTCAATGGGAGACAGGTCTGGACTACAGGCAGACCAGTCTAGTACCCGCACTCTTTTACTACGGAGCCATGCTGTTGTGGCACGTGCAGAATGAGGCTTGGCATTGTCTTGCTGAAATAAGCAGGGGCATCCATGAAAAAGACGTTGCTTGGATGGCAACATATGTTGCTCCAAATCCTGTATGTACCCTTCCGTATTAATGGTGCCTTCACATATGTGTAAGTTGCCCATGCCTTGGGCGCTAATACACCCCCATACCATCACAGATGCTGGCTTTTGAACTTTGCGCCTATAACAGTCCGGCTGGTTCTTTTCCTCTTTGGTCCGGAGGACACGACGTCCACAGTGTCCAAAAACAATTTGAAATGTGGACTTGTCAGACCACAGAACACTTTTCCACTTTGCATCAGTCCATCTTAGATGAGCTTGGGCCCAGCGAGGCCGGCGGCGTTTCTGGGTGCTGTTGATAAATGGCTTTCGCTTTGCATTGTAGAGTTTTAACTTGCACTTGCAGATGTAGCAACGAACTCTAGTTACTCACAGTGGTTCTCTGAAGTGCTCCTGAGCCCATGTGGTGATGTCCTTTACACACTGATGTCGGTTTTTGATGCAGTACCGCCTGAGGGATCGAAGGTCATGGGCATTCAATGTTGGTTTTCGGCCTTGTCGCTCACGTGCAGTGATTTCTCCAGATTCTCTGAACCTTTTGACGATATTACGGACTGTAGACGATGAAATCCCTAAATTTCTTGCAATAGCTCATTGAGGAATGTTGTTTTTAAACTGTTCAACAATCAGCTCACGCATTTGTTCACCAAGTGGTGACCCTCGCCCCATCCTTGTTTGTGAATGACTGCGCATTTCAGGGAAGCTGCTTCTATACCCAATCATGGCACCTACCTGTTCCCAATTAGCCCATTCACTTGTGGGATGTTCCAAATAAGTGTTTGATGAGCATTCCTCAACTCGCTCTGTCTTTTTTGCCACTTGTGCCAGCTTATTTGAAACATGTTGCAGGCATGAAATTCCAATTGAGCTAATATTTGCAAAAAATTACAAAGTTTACCTGTTCGAACATTAAGTAACTTGTCTTTGCAGTGTATTCAATTGAATATAGGTTGAAAAGGATTTGCAAATCATTGTATTCTGTTTTTATTTACGATTTACACAACGTGCCAACTTCACTGGTTTTGGGTTTTGTAGATGACATCTGACAGTAGTATTTTAGACTTTCTGTCTCCAAAACTCAACTGATCTCAGCTATTCCCCATCTGTGATCCTTGGAGATTTTTTTTTTTGCCAATCAAACCATCCTCCTCACGGTGTGCGCAGTTAATAAACACATATCCTCTTCCAGGATGATTCATTACATTTTTTGACACTTTAAACTCTGACAGTGGAAATGGGTATTTTGTTTGTTTAGAGATTTTTCTCATATTCATTTCCTGATTAGCATGGCTCAACAACTCTTTGTTGCTCATTGTCACTCTGTTTTCAAGACGTTCCCGTAGTAATGAATGACTAAAGGCTCTTTATCAAAGCAGCCCCTCTCCCTGATCCACTCCCCCCGTTTGCGCATTCACACAAACAGTGTGTCATATTAAGGGTCACTCCAAACCTATTAGCAAGAGAAGTTAAACATTACCTCACCACAAATACACTTGATTTTTTTATTTTATGCACACTTCACAGAACTGAAGATTATATCGTAGTTTGGAGCCAACATGCCATTGCGTACCCCCCCCAAAGTGCATATGTTTATTTGATTTGACTTGATTGCCTCTGTTGTGCAACTTCAGGGACAGTAGAAAAATCAAGAACCAATTCAGTACGGCTGGCAAATGAAAAAAAAAATGTAAAAAAAAAAAAAAAATGTGAAGAAAAGAAAATGTGGCCAAGGAAGCGTGGAAGTGAGTCATTATTTCTTGAATTAATTATTTATTCATTTCAGAAGCTTACTGTGCCATGAGCATAATGTGTGCAATTTCATCGCTCAAACATCTTCACCTTTGCCAGTGATGTGCATAAAAATATATTTCAAATAAACAATGGATAAGGGGCAGGGGCGTCCAAAATTTGAAACACAAAGTCATGGTTCACCATTTAAGAGATCCTCATCAGAAAGGAGAACTTTAGAGCCATCAGGAGATGGCAAATCTCCCCGGTCCCCATAAATTTTTAAATGTGAAAAATTCCAAAATACCAAAAGGCTGTGATTGGCATATGGTTGATCACACATCCTAAATAATCTAGTTAAGATTAGATTAGGGGGGGTGGGCGGGCAAATCTGAATTAGGCCCACAAATGTTTCTATCAGAATGACAAATGGGTTATCAGGGCAGTTATTTTTCTTTTTTTTTGCCATATTTAATATTACATTTCTCAGAATACAGAAAGGCATCTAAAAAGATTTATTGTTATTATTATAATGAAAATTACAAGGCATTGCAGGTGTCAGTGCATTTCACTGCGCATTGACAGAAGCTGGCAGTAAAAGATGCGCTTTATGTCCCTTCCTCCTTCCCCCCGGCTAATGTCTATATTCATCTCATTTATTGGCATATTTGCCGGTACTAATTTAGCTTGGCTCTGTTGTTTTAGGCATCCGATACCCAATTATATATCAACACAAACGCTTGACTGCAAGGGATAACTGTACTGACCCTTCAAGGAATCCATTGCAGTAGGGGTCAAACAAACTTTACAAAGGATGCTCAGAATCACAAGTATGTTTTTCGTACGACAGAGCGAAAAAGTTGAGGCTCGTCCAGTGAAATGACATGGAATTGATAATTCAACTGAATGCACACATTTTTGAATTTAAGTGTAATATTCAAAAGTATGGCAATAATGGTAAATAAGTAATAGTACTAAAATGGCGAGACGGGTCTAAATCAAGGAAACTTCTGACTGACTTCTGGAAAGTCAACTTAAAAACCTCAGAAAATGTGACCGTTCCGTTCCTTACATTTCAGTTTATTTTAATCAGCCTGGATACTGTTTATGAGTTGGATCCTGTTCCTTTTTTTATAGGATATAGTCATGGGTGCGGTTGTCTGTCCGTTCGTCTGTCTGTGACATTTCGTTTCCAGAGCATAACTTGAAAACCAACATTCAATATTTTCCCTAAAAACTTGGTGTGCAAATTAATCACGATCTGACGTGGTGCCTTTTGCTGATTCGAAGTTGATGACGTGGGGCCAGGGGGATATGCCAACTCCCGTTTTTTTTGGCATAAACACATGACTTCCATCAGCATGATTCCGGTACTTGTGCTCACTTACAGCAATCAGGAACACAAAATGAAATCGATAACCAGGGATCAAGATTGGATACGAAAGAATCCCTTATACCTGTGCTATGGAGGGGATTGATCACACCTGACAAATGCGTGCCCAAAACACGTTTGTCCCAAATATTATGGAATGTGCATATGGGGTGACTATGAATATGTATAGAGAGAGATATCTACAAAAGAATCAAAAAGACACTCGTTAACTCCTGGATAAGCTGACCATGCCCCAAGTCGTGCGAACGGCAAATTGATTGATTGATTAGCGAGTGATGCTCGTGTCCCATCACAACACTCCTTCCTAAGCTTCGCTTATCCAGGAGTAAAAATGAATAATTAAGCCCAATATCCGCATCTTAGCTGCATGTGAACAGCTTGATTACAAATCTGAAATGTAGTCATAAGAAAATAAATCTATCAGTTGTCAACCGACTTTCAGTTTTCGGAATACAGTCATGCACAAACACTGCGGGATGCATGAGTTTTTTTTTAAATCTTAGGAGTAACATTGCCGTTGAACACTTCAGGATGCACAAAGAATGCAGACTGCGCCTCTTTATCCAGGATGATTTTCAGATCAGCCCAAATCTGGGTTTACGGAGGTGCACTTATTTTGCCTGTATCACTTCAAAGTGATTATGTTCTGCCACTCACGTCATTGGAGGGCAAACGCAAAAATGCTGCTGTAAATTTAATCTCCCACTAGATGGCATTATGTCACTTCTTCAGTTAAGTAGAAGACAAATTTATCCAAAAAGAACATTCCCTCGCAGTATCATGTTCAGCGGCCACTTCATTAGGTACACCTTAATACAGATTCTGTTCCCCCGTTGGTCACAGAACGCGCAAATTCTTCAGTGATTGAACTCAACAAGACACAGGAAATATTCCTGAGAAATCGTCCACACTGACAGGATATTATCTAGCAGTTCAAGCCTATTCGATGGCCGAGCATACATGCCACAAATCACCAATTAAACTAAATCCCAAATATGCTCTATTCGAATGACATCTGGGAACAGCCCAGAGAATTTACAACAGAGCGCATTATACTGCTATAAGTGACTATTAGAAGATATGGGACAGTGGCAATTAGGGAAGCCACATGATCAGCAACAACACTAAAGTTGGCTGCGGCATCTGATGATACTTATTTGTTAACCGTTTGTAGTTATCCTGAGCTGTTGGAAACCTATCATGTGGCAACTTGTTGCAGAAGCTCTTTTAAACAAGTTGCCACATGATAGGTTTTCAACAGCATCTGACTTTGATATTTGATATCTTACATCATTGTGCAACTATAGTGGCCCACGGCGCTAAAAGTGTTTGGAGATGTGCCAAGAAAACATTGCCCTCATCACACCATCACCACCAGCCTGAGCCGTCGATACAAGGCAGGATTGATCCAAGGATTCATGCATAATTCTGACCCTCTTATCTTGAGAATCCATTTTCTGGTCTTCGCTCAAAAGAGTGGAATTCGGTGGCCCACTCACTTCCAGGTTTAACACACTGTGTGTTCAAGGGTGCACCTGTGCACAGCACTGTTGTAATGCGAGAGCATATGAGTGACTATCTCCATCCAATCAGCGTGAACCATGCTGACCATTCGCCCCTGACCTCTCTCCGCCCACATACCTGCTGCTGTTAGGACTGATTTTCGCACCATTCTCTGTAAACCTCAAAAATGTAGTCCCTCAACATACATGTACCAGCAGGACTGCAGAATGCAATTATTTAAATAAATGAAAATTAAACTGCCTGACAAATTGACAGCAAATGCTGACCACATACCAACTAGACACAAAATCGGTGCACGCTTGGGCTAATCTTGACCGCGATGGAAACGGGTAGTGACCTTGAGCGTACCCCCTCTTTTTCACGATGCGATACCCGAACACTTCTGGGTGCAAGACAGTACACGCATGCATGCGTGTATGTATGCACGCTGAACATGCGCACAGATGGACAGGCAGGCAGACGCAGACTCAAGTTGCCTTGCAGGTAGTCAGAGTAAATAGTTACAGCAAAGTCATTGTGCAAGAGGACATTTCCGCATTTTACCCTTAAAATAATATTGTTAAAACACGGCAGGCTTTTCTCAGACATTCAGTCTTACAGCAGGTGAAAGAGGGAATGACAGCATCATGGCGGTGCATTACTGAACTCATTTCTGCTTGAATTACACAAGATCCCATACAGCACAACCTCACATTGTGACTTTCCCAGCCTCCCTGCAGCAAGTAAATACAATCATATCATTAATCATAAAGCAAGCTTTTGTTTTAATTTATTTACACATGTAACTGTTAATGTTTCCCTGTTAAAAAGGGACAAAATGAATGATTCACTATCAAAAAAGGCACATTATTCAAATTATCTCCTGAAAATCATTATAAAACATTTCTGGGAGCAAAAACCAATATTAACCAGTGAAAATACAAAAGCAAATATCAGCTGCATTACTGCTCTGAGATCCATTATTCTGCTCTTGACTTGAGGTCACGCACAGCAGGTATGACGTCATCCAAGTGCTGGACACCTGGGAAGGCAATAAAGGACAAGGTCATCTAGCAGCCAGACTCTCCATTTCTACTACGTTTAAACATAATAGGATGACTAAGGGCAAAAACGTAAGAGGGGAGATGCATTTTTAAGAGTTCACCTGATGCGTAGTGCAGTATGAACAGTGTTACATGTGCATTACTCTCATGAAGACTCACAGCAGGTAAACAGCTGTGTAGTGCAGAAAGGGTTAAATGTAGAAGGTAAAGCTCATCACGTCTCACCCAGGTTGCGCAGCAGCTCCTGGGCCATCGAGTGAAAAGCAGGGAAAAAGTCCTCGTAATCCTCAAGCTTCAGGATGATGCTGAGAATGACGGACGCTCTTCTCAGACCATGACGCACAAACCTCACCAGCAACCGACACAGTATTTCCATTTTTAACCCTTATCGCGACAATAGCGGCATTTAGCGCTCTATCAAAATCAAAGCTGCTGAAAACCTGTCATGTGGCAACTTGTTTAAAAGAGCTCCCCTGCGGGAGCTCTTTTAAACAAGTTGCCACATGATAGGTTTTCATAAGCACAGGACAATTTACTTTTTTTTTTTTACTCAAGAAGATTCCTGTGCATTGTGACAGCACCTGCAGCACACATTACAGGTCTAAGTGCACTGTATTATTACATTAAAGATGAATAATATTAGCGATTGTCCTCTGTTGATTTCTGTTTCAGTGTCTGAAAAAATATATTTCTCAGCACAAGAAAAAAAACACCTTGGGGACTTTAGCCCCCATTAGCTAGGATTTCTCAAGAGTGATGTGGAGTGGGAGGGGCATACTGCACCTGTCGATGTCACTGGTTCCCAGCAGGGCTTGCAGGTCCTGGCTGACAGCATCGTTTATAGTGGAAAAACCTGCAACCCGGTCTGCTACACAGTTCACAATCTCACTAGGGGGCGCCCTCTCATCTAGAAAAATGTAGACACAAGGCTTCAATAACCATGTTGAACATCATACACTTTTAAACAATGATTCAATTCACAGCGGCACTGAAATGCTTTTACATCACACAGTACATCTAATATGTTTTGAAAATACACTCACTTTGAAATATGTAACACTTATACTTTATTTAAGTCTGCATTTGGTCAAAATCTTCACCATCATCCTGCAACCACAAGCGCATATTTGAACAGAGACTCCACAAGAAAAGCAGGGCGCTGCTGGGCGTTTTGGTCGAAGCCAAGAACCTAAATCTGAATTTATTCTCTTCAAATTTAATGAGCGATTTGTGCTTTACATTGGTCAGTCCATCATGACACTGAACTCCCAGCTCAGGGGGGGTGGAGAAAGAGCAGTTCTCGGCCCCCAAGAACCGACCGCGATTTCATCATCTCAGGTAAAAAAAAAACACAATCTTCAATCTCCAAAACTTGAAGGCAGCATCATTCATCGTTATGGTGAAAAATTGGCTGAATATTCATATGGATTCTTTCACTGAACACCCCTTCATAACAAATACAACTCCAACTCGGAGCAGAGCAGCACGACGCACATAAAGACTGAAAGCAGTGTTATTCCGACTGACTGACTTGCAATTCATTACAGACTGAACACATGTAATGTTTCGTCTGGTCGAGTTCTTTTTTTTTTCCCTTTCTTTCTTGTAAATATAGACCTATTCCTCAGGCTTGCAACGCATTTCGTTAGGACAAGCAATGAGGTAACATATTTGATAACTGCATGTGACTTGAAGCTGCCAATGTCGGCAGGTGATTGTGATCATGATTTGCTACAATAGCAGCATCTAGGAAAGGCCTAGTCTTTCAGAACAAAGAAGGGACAAGGATTGCCCATTTGCACACAAATGAGAGAGAAAAATCATTAAAAGTTCTAAAGACAAAGTTCCAGAAAGAAGATGGGAAGGGATTTGAATATTTCACCCTCTAAGGTGCATCACACAATTAAAGGATTAAAGGAATCTGCAGGAATTTCAGTGAGTAGAAGGCAAGGGCACGAGCCTAGACTGGATTCCTCTGATCCCTGATCACTCAGATGGCACTGCATCAAGAACAGTCATTCTTCTAAAATATATGACAACGTGATTTGACAAAGTAATCTTGAACACATTATTAAGTACTAGAGCAAGTAGTTCGATCCACAAATGCCAGAAAAATCTCTTCTGTGTAAAAATAAAGGCTTATGTCAATCGAGTCTAGAAATGCCGTCGACTTCACTGGGCTTGAAGGCATCTGCGATGGACAACACAGAGGGAGAGTATATTGCAGTCAGACAAATCTATATTTCAGGTCTTTTTTTGGAAGAAATGGATGCTGCGTGCTCCAGACCAGAGAAGAAAACACCCATCCAGACCGTTAGCCACAACACGTCCAAAACTCATGCTCCGTCACGGTATGTGGCGGTGTCAGTTCCCTTGGCAATTGTAACTTGCACTTCTGTGAAAGCAACATTAATTCTGAAAAGTACATGGAGATACTGTAGCAAAATTGCCTTCAAGACAATATGCCCATGCTTATTTCAACAGGACAACACAAAAATGAGCATTCTGCACTCATTACAAAAGAATGGCTGCATTTGAAAGAGGGTGCAGGCGCTAGACTGGCCTTCCTGCAGCTCCGATTTGTCCCCAATAAAGAACTTGGCACCTTTTCCAATGCAAAATGTTGCAACAAGACCCCCTACTGCTGTATAGCTTAAGAATGTTAGTGGGATGAATGGGACAAAATTACAAGTGAAACACTTAATCACTTGACATCTTCAGTACCTAAATGTTTCACACATTTTAAAAAGGAATGGCAGCATTACAACATGGTGAATACTTCACTGTCCCGACTTTTCTTTAAATATTTTGCAAGACTCAAAATGGAAATGCATTCATTGAAAAGTCTAATAAATTCCTATGACAAAATGTCAAAGAACATTTAGAAATTACTACTTTTAATTTCAATGCACCATCCCAAACTTTTAATATATTTAAACGCATAATATTCCACGGAAGGTCAGTCATTCAAAACCCGACCATAAAAGTACAGGCAGATTCAGTTTTTTTAACTCAATCATACCACTAATCAATCTGCCCCAGCCATGTGGCTGAAGCTAAGCAGCTGTGGGCTTGGTTGAAATACTGTACTGAAGGAGACACCGTCTTTCGGATGAGACATTAAACCGAGGTCTTGACTCTCTGTGGTCATTAAAGATCCTATGACACTCATCGATAAGAGTAGGGGGTTCCCCTGTGTCATGGCTAAATTCCCAACCTGTCTCTTTTGACCTGCCACCTCATCATCCCCTGATCTAATTGGCTGTGCAAATTGTCCCTTCCCTCCCCACCTCAACCCCCAGGGCTTCCTTGAAAAAGAGATTTCGATCTCAAAGGGACCTTCCTGGTTGAATAAATAAATAAACGTTAAACCAGTGTAGCCTCACTTATAAACGCGAGCCTTACCGAGCTGCAGGACGTCCCGCAGGTTCCTCATGGCATTGCTCATCTCGCCCAGCCTGGTGTAAACCTCGTTCATGCGCGGATACACTCCGCTCAGGGAGGACACATCAAACAGCTTCTGGAAGTGCGACACCATGGATTTCAGCGTGTTTTTCGTGGGGCTCCGGAACTCCTTAAAAAAAAAAAACAAAAAACCCATAATAGAATAAGACATAAAAACAATGACACAAGCAGCTTCAAGCCTATTACAACCCAACACTATGAGGAGATCCGTCTGAGATGCGCAGGGAGTGCGTTCTGTGGTGTGAAGCCGCATGATCTGCCATGTCAATGGGATGCTAATCTACTCTGCCATCAGCCTTAATATTCAGTATCAAAAGGAACATTTAAATCAGTGAGCCAACAGCAGAGCTGTACTTTTTTATTTTGGGACCAACTGTGAAGTATTTGCCATTATTCAAGTCCATATACTTTTCCCCCTGCGCTCTGCTCACAGCACAAATATCTTCAGTTATCTGCTTGTTCTATTAACCTCAATTCATGAGCCCATACATGAGAGCATCTCATTTATCATGGGGATGCTAACAGCCCCCTTAGGTGAGTGTAGAACACTACCCCGTTAGGTGCGTGTATATAAATGTACCCCAGGGGTGACTGAGTGGCCCCTCAATAACTGCAAAAACTAACTGAAAGTCTGTAATTGTGTGTGTAAACTACCACTGGATGGCTTATCGACCGCTCAGGTTTTAGTGTAAAGCACCCCTGGCCCCATAAATGTGAAGCGTACCGCAGGGCTGCTTTTCGCCGTCTCCTCCAGTAGGGTGTCCACCATGAGCAGAAGTTCCTCCACCCGCACGCTGTCTGTGGAGTCGACTCCACCTCCTACCTGCTGCCATGGTAACAGCCTCTCAAGCAGCTTCCTCAGGGCTGAGTGAAGCTCCTTCGAACGATCAGAACCAAAAGGGAGTATAAATTCAAATACACATCAACGCGGTGTGATGTCACCGCTGCCTGAGAATACCAACATGCAGTGATATACACAATCCACAAGCAAAGAGATATTCTTTACCGACTTCATTAACTGGAAGACAAACTAAAAATATTATTCCATTTTACAGTTCTATAAAGTCATCAGGACCTTCTTATGTCAAGACTGTATGATAAAGATATTAACTGGGGCACCGTCACAGCCAAGGATGCACAGTGGATATCAGTTATCAGAGAGATTTGTCCAGCATGTGACTCTGATCTCTTGCAGTTTAACTGAGAACATAATGCCTTGGATTACCGGCCCTTGTTATGTCTTGCCTTCCCTTTTGTTTATTTTCCAACATACCAAATGTAATCCATTATGGACAGTCAAATCAGTTAAGATTCAACAAGCGGTTCCAGGCACAACAATCCCCGCCCTTCGCACATTATTTCACCTACTTGAAGGAAATTCAATAGGGATCCATTTTGGGTCAGTGGCAATCCCTATACCAAATTTGGTGTGAATCTGGCCATTAGTTTAGCCGCTAGGGCGTTAACAACAAACACAGAAACAAACAAACGCACAAACACAGAAACAAACCGAACTGAAAACAATACCGCTTCCCTCAACCTTCAGGTGGGGCAGGGTAACAAGGGTACGTTTTTTCCCCCCAGGATACATAGCCACACATTGCAGCACACAAACAAACATCTCAAAGTTCGCACAAGAAAACTGTATGTACAAAAAATATCAAAAATGTACCACGAATCCTGACCTGAAGTAAATAATTTTTTTTTGGAAAGAGCATCTTTGAGAAACTGCTATGATTAACTGCACATTAAACTAGCAACTTCCTCAGTGACAAACTTGAAAAAATTGGCCAGTTTTTCCAAGTTTACTTCATGCACTCAGCCGTGTCAGAGCCCATTTAAAAGATATGGATGTTTCCCCAACCTTCAGAGAGCACAGCTGGTCCGCCCATATCTGTAAAGCTGGGAGGAGCTCCTGAAACTCCGCCTCCTCTGCATCCTCATAGGGCGAGCTGCGGAAGGGCCTCTGCTTATGCAGCTGCAGTGGAACTCTGGGGTTGCAGAGGGCGGTCTTAATGGAGCCAAGAATCTGCCAATCAAACATGGAAAAAGGCTCCAATTTTACTTCACATACATTTCACATATAACTTTTAAGTCTCTAAATGCAATTGACAGCAGGCAATTTTAAAACTGACCTTTGGAGGGGGTACCAAACTGAGATCAAGTTAAGCGAGAGAAACGCTTTTTTTGGCTGCGCCTAATATCTTTTAATCAACTGTAGGGGCATAGGTGAAGCTGGGTAACAGCATATAATGAAAAGTGACATCAAATTACAGTTCATTTCCTTCATCTTTGAGTTTTCGGAAGCCTAATGACGAGGCTCGCAGAGCTAACTTTGCCACTTGTAGGCGGGGAGCTGAGCACCTAAGAGTCCGTCTCTGTTCGATTTCACTGCAGCAGCTCA
This sequence comes from Gymnothorax reevesii, assembly GCA_029721435.1. NCBI lineage: Eukaryota > Metazoa > Chordata > Actinopteri > Anguilliformes > Muraenidae > Gymnothorax > Gymnothorax reevesii. The sequence continues at coordinate 66,210,054 of CM056587.1, read as the reverse complement.
CACATCACCCGTTTCTTCTGCTAAATTGGGCCAAATGTCCTCTCACTGCCCGGGGAGAGACGACGGGTCACCGCACTACCTGGACCAGCCGCTGAGACGACTCCGCTTGCCTCACTCGCAGTCTTAAGGTCAGAACAAGGCGGCTCAGGTCTTGCACATCCAATTCTTTACAGGCATTCTGCAACAGCCACAAGAGAGTGAGAACTACACGGTGACAAATGGTTCAAAGTAAAGATGGAGGAGGCAATCCATAAGAGAAGAGAGAAGGCACAAGAGAAGACCTGGAGGTACGTCCTGCACACGTGAGCTGGGAGTCGCTCGATGTTCCCCACCTCCGTGCTCACAACGTCAGTGTTGGTCTCCTCAGCAGCTGAAGACCTGCTGGCAATAGATGACGATTAGCTACTCATGACGACATTGAAACTTGCATGAGACAACAAATTTGTTTTCATTTGCTGACATGCTCTTTATTAGTGTCTTGGAAAGTCACTTCGAACTCAATATGTACAGTAATTGTTATCAAAATGATATCACAATATCAAAAAATCACAATGGTTTTTACTCGCATTATTATTACGGAGTCAAGACGTATTCAGACAGTGACACAATCTTCATTATTTTGCTTCTGTACACAACCACAATGGATCTGAAACAAATCAGCAAAGATATCATAGATCTGTGGGTTCCAAACTTCAGGCCATCCTTGACTGTTAATGATTTTCTTCCAAGTCTTAAAAATAATTCTTTTATTTGTAATTATGTTAGTTTGTCCAATTACTTTTGAGCCTCCAAAAATGGAGGAATATGCGCAGAAATGGCCGTCATTCCGAAACATTTTCTGCTACAGTTTTGTGAAATCTCTTGACTTAAAGCTGGCAGTTCACACTTCAATCGCATCTGGGTTGATTCCTTTCAAATCCACTGTGGTGATGCACAGAGGCAAAATAATGCTGCTGTCCGAATAATATATGTTCAAGTCCAGAAGTGAGTCGCGAGTCCAGTGTTGTTAATGCAAAGTGTGCCAAAGTCTGATAATCCGCAGCCTTCAAACCTCGAGACTGGAAAAGAAGATGGCCGATCACAGACGACCCAGAAGGAAAGGAGGGCAGATGGGCCTCACCTGCTCTGCTGGATAATTCTCTCCATCCGCTTCAGCTGGTGTTTACAGGATCTCAGCTCCTTCGCCGTGGGCCTGGAATAACGCAGGACACCTGTGCTCCAGTACGGCTGATGCTCTCCCTTCAACTCCACTTTACCAATTAACGAACCAGAGCAACGTGACTACAGTCAATACGTACAGCAATGGCGAGAGCCAGCAAAACCAATTCAGCACAACTTAACCCTTTCAAAACTGATTTTTGCTTGCGTTTCCCCATAAATAAGTTCAAAGTTAGCAAAAGCATTTTTTCCATATTGTAGGACAATGTTACACACACATTCTGTATATGCCGGTTGCAGCAATTCATTGAAGGTACATCACTCATGTTGAGATACTATTCAGATCCAGTATGCAATGTATTTATGGCCACAGCGTTAGATCAAGAGGACGGTACCTAGACCTTGTGCATGATTTTATTCACACTTCCCTGTGATTCAGCAGGATATATTTGGGATTGTTGAAGACCTTGGGATCCCTACCAGAATATAACACAGGCCTAATGTTTCATAGGTCTGAATACAGCAGCAGCATTTGAGGAACCCAGATATGGGTCTTTAGCATGGGCTGTATAAATAGATGGATGCAGCACCCGGGTCTGAAAAGTGAAGCCAATGAGGAAATCTAAAAAAAATTTGGATTCTATTTGATGGCCAGTGGATGGCGACGTCGGTGGCTGAAGAAAGAAATCCAATGCTATAGAAGTCTATGAGAAAATGACCCTACTTTCCCACCTGATTTATTATTTCAATAATGATTTTCTGCATTATTTTATGGTATCTATCACAAGTTTCAAGTCTCATTCAATATATCATTATGTTGATTTTTGTAAATTATGGTCCTGAATAGACTAGACTCTGGTCCTCGTCTGATACGGTCAGATCCACCCCTCGCTCCTCCCTGGATCTTCAATTCACGCTCTCGTCCAATAGGAATCACATCCGGTTTCAAAATGACAAAATAGCGCAGTTCAAATTGCCAAAATTGAGGCTTCCTTAATGGTCTGCTGAAACCAATGGGTGACGCCACGGGTTGCTTCGTCCATCTTTTCATACAGTCTATGGTTTTAAGATACACTTTATTGAACCACGTGGGGTAATATGTCCTCTACATTTGACCCATCCTATAGTTAGGAGCAGTCGGCAGCCAGAGCAGCACTCAGGGACCAACTCCAGTTCTAAAGCCAGTGCCTTGGTGAGGGGTACTTGAGGAGTGTTCCTATGAGGCATGTTTTGTGGGTGGGGGAAACCAGAGTGCCTGGAGAAATCCCACGCAAACACGGGGAGAACATGCAAACTACACACAGAAAGGCCCCAGGCCGAAATCGAACCCACAACAGAATCGAACCCTTGCTGTGAGGCAAGAATATTTAAGAATATTCTTGCCATAATTATGGCTCAGCCATTAACAACCTGACATCACTCACCTGAACAAGCAATGAAACAGGCCAGTTTATTAAATGCACACTAGACCGGAATATATGAGGTCAGACGTCTACCTGGACTCCAGATCCTGCTGTAAGCGCTGGATCTCACGCCGCAGCTCTTCCTTCTGTGCCTTGGTCTCCTTCAGCTGGTCCTGGTAGGACTTTGACAGCAGAACAATGAAAACCGTTTGAAGTTCTCCACAGTTTAGGCCAGACGGTTCAGTTCAGAATTATAAGGACAAATCCTCTCGGCTTAAGTGAGCAACATCAAGTATCTGAGTTTTCAGAGGCCGCGGTGAACGGGCACCATGCACTTATTCAAATTTTACGATATCTCACAAGGTTTAGGAAGTTGAATGTTCAATGCTTTTTTTTTTTTTTTTTGCACAGCACATGGCCCTGAAGGCTTTCTGCCAGACAGCTTCTGCAAGGCCGCCTTTTGAATACGTGTTAACATTGTGAGAGGATCGGTTTTAACCCAAACCATAGTCTATTTGTAAACAGTACCAAATAGTTTTGGCGCCTAAAGTCAACCAAACTACAGCCGAGATCTAAAAATTATAAATAAATCTGAAAACAATATCAACCAAGTCTAACAGTAAGAAAATTACTACATGAGCATACACGGGATTTGAACTTAGTTTGTCTTCATAAAGGTCAAACTGTTAACCCACTCGATGATCTCAACTTGCTTCCCTAATTGACAATGTGGTTCCTTACACAAGGTCACCTGACCTCCTTTAGGCTTTCTGGCAGAATACTTTTCTGACAGAGAGCTTTAAGGGGTAATTCCTCCCAATACCTTTGGCACAGAGACCCCTCAGAGATTGAAACAACAAAGCTTCACCGATACTTCAGTTCGATGTAAAATACAGAAGCGCACGGAGACAAACCAACACCTTCAGCAGGGCCTTTTTACAGGATGTATCCGAAGCGCGGCTCTCCGAATGTGGACTGGCCTCGCGTTTTTCTCCATTGTGTGTTTTCCGGGTCCTGTGGGAACAGGACAGCTCAGAACAGGACAACTCAGGACAAATCGACCAGTCTTGTGTTCCGGGGCAAAAAATAAAACCCATTTAGGCTCACTTCAGTTCCGTGCGCAATTCCTGCATCTGGGCCTCGTAGACATCAATGATGTCCATCACCCTGTGAGAGATAAGAGGGAGGTCACAGGCTGCACAGGGAAACCAAAAATGTGCAGAACACAGCTGCTACTAAACACCATTTTAAAAGGTTTGGGGCTCCTGGGCTACAGATAATTACTGCTGATGACGTGGATGGAAAGAACAGCACAGCTGTTCTTAAATCAGAGAGGCCGTGTTCATATTAACGCTCTCTGAAGTGTCTCAGCATCTCAGTGAAGAAATCAACAGCCAGGTGCACATCCTAAGCTGATTAAGGTTTTTGATACAAATTTTAAATTTTATCCTGAAAGCGAGTCCAGGCTAGCATTTTCGCCTTTCCCCGAACTCTGGCCCGCCCAGCCCCAGACAGTGACCTCGTCTGCAATGTCCATTTAATACTGACGAATCGTCTCATATAAACCGAACAATAACAAACCAGATGACTGGTCTGTCAAGAAAAACATTTGGCCAATAGCAAAGTTATGAGCATTTTTGTTACATCATTATTTTTCAAAGAATCTACTTTTTTTAACTTGCACGACCTGCAAGCTCTTCGAGGCAGTGAATCTCTGCCGGATTGTCCAAGGGAGACGGCCGTTGCCAGGTCAGGCGATGACGCCCACAGCTGAGGAGTCCATTTTGAGGTCAGCTCCACCAGCACCACAGATACTCACTGCTGATCGGTGTGCGAGCCGGCCCGGGCGGACCTTTTGCAGATGTGCTGGAAGACTTGGTTCTGCCGGGCGACCCGACGTTCCTCCTCTTTCACGACACAGTAGAGCTTCCGCTGGAGCTGAGAGATGACCTCCTTCTCCTCTCGCAGGCTCTGCTCCAGGGCCTCACCCCGCTCCTGTCAGGGACACAGTGTCACACCCATCAGGCTTATTTTTATTTTTGGTTTAATTGGGGTTTGTTGTGTACTTAATTGTTTACTTGAGCTGATTGGCTTGTCCTGTGTAAAGTTGTCTAGTTGATAAGGAGGAGTGTAACGTTACTTTGTGAAAATGAACACACTGAATAAGGCAAATAGGCCAAAATGTCTGTCTAACCTTTCACTTCTCCATGGTGACATAAGAGAAGCTCCTAGTGATCTGAGCGGAATCTTCACTTTATTCCAGTCAAACCTATCAGGGCCACAGCAGGACACGTCCTGAGGAATTTTATGTCTTCAGTTCCTCCATAAAAGCAACTGACTGACCGAAGAGGACGGTACTTCTTCACGCCACAATGAAAATCATTTGGCAGAGGAATTCACTCTTAGTTTTGGCATCCTGATACTCGTGAAACGGTTAATATCACCCCTCATACCAAACCAAATCGTCTGGCACAGGGCTCCCCGAAATCATGGTCCTCGAGGACAAAGAACTCCTGGTTTTCCGCCCTCCCTTTACCTGGGAGTTAGGTGTGGGGACAGTCGGGCCAATCAGTGGCAGTAATCGTTCACTTATTGCTGGATTTGGATTGGAGGGCCAGATTTGGGCAGCCCTGGCCCAGTACAGTTCACAAACATAAACCACAGAAGCTCAAATTAAATAATAGCGGCACGATCCACCGCCCCATGGCTCAGACGCCCACCCCCCGCCGTACCTGGGCCTCCCTCTTGTCCTGCAGCAGCTGTCGGACCTGCACCTGGTGCTGCGCAGCCCTGCTGATGTAGCCGTCCTCCAGCTCCTGCACCTTCGCCTTGACCGTATCGAGGAGGTCCTGGAGCTCGGAGGCCCTGTGAGCCTGCTGCGCTGCTCTGGCCGTCTGCTGCTGCCCCTCCTCCCTGCGGAGGAGCACCGAGAGGCCTGCTGACCCAACCGCGCACCGAGGCCTGCTGACCCAACCGCACATCGAGCGGCCTGCTGACCCAACCGCGCACCGAGAGGCCAGCTGACCCAACCGGGAACACTGAGGCCTGCTGACCCAACCGGGAACACTGAGGCCTGCTGACCCAACCGTGCACCGAGAGGTCTACTGACCCAACCGCACACTGAGACACCTACTGACCCAACTGCACACTGAGACACCCGCTGACCCAACTGCAAACAGAGACACTCGCTGACCCAACCACGCACCAAGAGGCCTGCTGACCCAACCACGCACCAAGAGGCCTGCTGACCCAACCGCGCACCGAGAGGCCTGCTGACCCAACCGCACATCGAGAGGCCTGCTGACCCAACCGCGCACCGAGAGGCCTGCTGACCCAACCGAGAACACTGAGGCCTGCTGACCCAACTGCGCACCGAGACACTCGCTGACCCAACTGCACACAGAGACACTCGCTGACCCAACTGCCCACAGAGACACTCGCTGACCCAACTGCACACAGAGACACTCGCTGACCCAACCGCGCACCGAGAGGCCTGCTGACCCAACCGCACACAGACACCTGCTGACTCAACCGCGCACCGAGAGGCCTGCTGACCCAACTGGGAACACTGAAGCCTACTGACCCAACCGCGCACCGAGACACCCACTGACCCAACCGCGCACCGAGAAACCCGCTGCCCCAACTACACAGAGACACTCGCTGACTCAACCGCGCACCCAGACACCCGCTGACCCAACCGTGCACCGAGACACCCGCTGACCCAACTGCACACCCAGACACCCGCTGACCCAACCGTGCACCGAGACACCCGCTGACCCAACTGCACACCCAAACACCCGCTGACCCAACTGCACACCCAAACACCCGCTGACCCAACCGTGCACCGAGACACCCGCACACCAAACTGCGCACCTGAACATCTGTTGACCCAACTTCCAGATGCTTGACTTTTCTCTCTCAATACAAGTTGATCCTTCATTATTATGGGTGTTCCCATCTTAAGGAGGCAACTGTTCATATCCAGTGATGTTCCACTGACAAACATCAGGGATCCACCACCAATTAGAAGAACATGGAAAGCAGGCAATGTTTTGTCTCTGAAGCATGTTAAAACTCATCAGAACGGCCCGCGTACAAGTCAGCAAGTAGAGTGTGAACTTTGAGCTCTCAGTGTACCGCAAGCAATAGCCGGGGATGATTCTTTGCAATCATCACTCTTAGAATGACTTGCACCATATTCTGTACTTAGAGGGTCAATTTTGGCCTGGCTAACCTAACCCAAAATACCAAAGTTCAGGAGAAAAAAAATGCAAAATAATTGGGTTCTGGAGCTTGGGGGCAAGGTCGATACACAGCGACAGGTGGCATGCCAGAGTCACACGTGGACAGTCTATACTCTGAATCTTCTGACTGAGTTTAGTGTTACAGCAGATGGCCGACAGGAGTTTCTCCAAGGGGTCTCCTCACTCAGTGAAAACAATAGGCTGATGGAGACCACAGGTATCTGGCTTACAGGGGACAACCTGCATTATTGATCACAAGGATGGATCTCAAGATGTTTGGTATGAATTACACCTGATCCTCTGGGAGATTGAAAAATGATATACGCCGAGCGCACAACTTATGTACAACATACTGTAGGTGTACGTCTAGTGTCACCTTTAATATAGGAAAGTAGAGTATGGTTCTTGACAATGACACAAAGCTAGGATGAAGCTCTGTCAGGCAAACATTGGTCTGCTTCATTAGCAAACTGCTTCACAACATGAAACACAAACGCTAAAATTATTAAATTAAAGTCACGGACAGCATTGCTTGGCCATCCAACACCTTATAACAGAGTTTGATAATCACTCTAACTGCTAATTAGCAGCAGCAGTGCAGATATTTCAGAGTGAATTCCTGTGTGACACAGCAGAGGCAGACAGACTGAAGAGGACTTTACTTTAACTGGCTGTTGGACTGAATGAGGTCCTGGATCAGAGCTTGTCTGCGCTCAGAATCGGCCACCATGGTCTTCAGCATCAGCCGGATCTCCGCAGCAGCGTTCCTCTCCAGAAGAACCAAATCTATGGGCCAGTAACAATGAAGCAAGGGGATACATCTTAAGATTGTGAAGATAATAATCATTATTGTCAGTAGTGGCAATCATATCTGCAACCATACTGAACTGCCTTTCATATTATGATGATTTAAAATAATTTTTTTTCCTTGTTCATATACGTTAATGGTTCACTGCCAATTTGGTGCATGTACCTCATGGTTATCCGTAAGGTTATGAATTAGGCCAGTCCATAAAGAGATCACGATCATGCAGTCCTTAACGAATATACATGAATTGTCATTAAACAAACAACTGCATTATGGAGTTTCATGAACCAATGAAATAAGGACATGGCCATCACAATCAGGCATGTCACCAGATAGAAATGTGATCAACTCCAACCCCACCAGTAGGTAAATATAAGCAACTTTTAGGATGCATGAGCACAGAAACAATCATCAAGCAGGTGCTGGAACAAGAGGCGGGGTTAAGAGGCACAGCAGATGTAAATCACTCCTGAGGAGAAATCTTTCATTTGAGGAGCTTGAAGGGTGAAACGTGATTGGTCACAGAGGCATTAAGCAGAGGGGACAGTTTCAAACACAAAAGTCACTGTACTGCCACAGCAGGTCATGCATGTCTGAAAGTTGGGGGGGAGACTTTCCAATCAATATTTTTATCTTTTCCTAAATTTACTCCTTGGAAACACTACCATCAATTCCAGCCATGTCAGGCTCTAAACATATTTATGAGACTAGCTCAGATAAGGACTGATTCAATTCATTTGTAACTGTTAAGCTGTTCGTAAATCAGCTCCATGGTTATTAGCATCTATCCCACAAAGTGTCCGTCTGTTTTTGTCAGGCAGTTATGACCCCCACAGTTTATTTTGCTGCTGCCGTTTCTGGCATATTACATATATTGAGGGTCATACTTCAATTACAATGGAAAGACACGCATCAGCTGGAGGACTATAGCCAAAAACTGGTGCCTCTCAGAAAGAGGGGGACAAAAATGCAGATATCAAAAGAAGAAGTCCTGGAGCACACATTTACAGTATATAAGGCGATTTATTAAGGTGCGAGTGACTAACGTTTCAACACAAGGTCTTCTTCAGAGTCAAACAGGAGGCCAAGACTAGAATGGCCAATTAAATCTCACTCCACAACGGAGTGGTAATATCCCATTGGATAGAGTGAACACATTCGAATAAAATAGCCAATGACCCGAGTGCACACACTCACGAATGAATGAACACGTAAGAGAGCCCGTCCCATTGTCAAGCAAAACATCTCATTGGTGGGAGAAAAAAATCATAGGGAATAAAAATAAAAACAATGGCACATAGATAACAAAAGAAATCATCAAGTTCATTGTTATTGCCCTTCCAAATAACGAAAATATCATCAATATATCTCATAAACAGAGCCATCTTAGACTAAAAAGGATTTGAGGAAGTAAATTTGATTTTTTTCTTCCCACAGCCCTATAACAAGACAAGCATAGGACGGGGCAAAGGAACTACCCATTGATGTCCCACGGGATTGACGATTATATTTTCTGGAGTATTTAAAAAAAAATTGTTCAACAAGAGGATTTTTGACAGTATCAACAAAAAGTCTTTCGGTGGAAATAAACCACTGGCTCATTTATCTAGATAATATGAAAGAGCTTCAATACTGATATGATGAGGAATACAGGTGTATGAGCTCTGAACATCAAAAGACACTAACAAGTCATGACTGTCACATTTCAAATCCTTAACAATGTTGAGGACATCAGTGGTATCTCCTAAAAAGGAGGGCAAGTCAACAACAAATTTCTTAATAAAGAAGTTGACGAATAATGACAGTGGCTCCGTGAGACTACCGACGCTAGCAACAATGGGGCGCAGGGGAGGGCTGTCAAGACAATTATGAATTTTCGGTAGCCGCAAAAAACCGGACAAATAGGAAATTCTGTTGTAAGAAAGTCTTTCTCGTTTTGAGTAATCCAACCACTCTTAAAAGATGTGTCAATGAAGTCATCAACCTTTTTCTTAATATCAACGGTGGGGTCAGAGCTCAAAGGTAAGTAGGAATTAGTATCGGACAATTGACACTTAATAGCAGCATCGTATTTCGCAAAACTCGTAACAACTGTAGCTCTACCTTTGTCGGCTGGTTTGATAATGAGGTCTGACTTTCTTTCCAAATCGTTTAACGCTTTCATTTCAGCCTTGGACAAATTTAATTTGGAAGGGAACATGTTTTGACACAATTTTATTAAATCGTTTTCAACTAGATGGCTAAATGTGACCATAGTGGGATTAAGGTTGGTAGATGGTAAAAAGAAAGACTTTCTTTTAAAGCGAGTGGACTCCCTGGCATGAGAATCAACATCAGACACAGCAGGATCGCTGCTCTCCATATTGCTATAAGCAGTCATAGAGGTGTTAGCAGAGAAAAATGTTTCAAATGTAGATGTCTGAAAAATTTGAAAGTATCAACCTTAAGTTTAAATGGGTCCACAGTACAAGATGGGAAACAATTGAGGCCTTTACTCAAAACACGTCATTATCTGTGAGCCTCACCCCCGAGATATTGACTACAGTCTCCTCAGTCATACTTCAATCTTTGCCAGTCTTCTAATACTCTGTCTATGCCTGTATGCAGCCTGAAGTCCCAAGACAATATTTTTCTTTTTAAATTGGGTTTATAAAGAAATGATACTGAAAACAGTTTAATTTTACTATGTATTCCATTACGCCAGTGCATAAATCCAAACAAGTGAAAAAGGGTCATCCCATGATTTACAAACCAGTTTCACACTGCGGTGCCGTAAAAAACTACTGGTCTGATTTACTCAATTTTTTTGCTATTTATCATAGAAAACCGTTTCAGATCTTCTTACCAAATGTGAGACAAGTTGAACTTTGGGAAATACGACTTTCAATTTTTAAATTATCACTCCATTTTTTTGAAGAAAAGGCAAATCGAGAACTATATCTATTTTTTTTTCTTAATTCCCCCCTAAAACTTAACTCATTTTGCCGCCTTAAGTGGTTAAAAACCAATGCCAAGCGCTTCCATTAATGATGGAGTTTTTCTTGTCACTGGGGAGTAATTTTTGGCCCATGTTTCTTTGCAGAATTGCTTTAAATTCACCCACACTATGTCTGTTTAATATGCACTGCCGACTTACACATCTGCCACTGCATCTCAACTGGGTTCAAGTCAAGACTTTGACGGGGCACTCCAAATCTGAACTGCATTTATTCTGAGGTGGACATACTCTTGTTCTTTCATGCCTTGTGACAAATATGCAAAAAATGGGGGCAAATATTTTCTTGGAACAGTAAAGAAATCCTAACAGTGGTTTGGAAGGCATTTTAGAAATGGATCTGGATCGATTGCAAGATATGCTCTTGGCAACATGTTTCATGCCATTTGAAATGTTGCAGAAGTTCAGCGGGCTGTGCCGTACCTGCCGGGTTCTTGTTCTCCTTCGGATCAGCGAAGTGAACTGGCTTGAAGCCGTGATGCTGGAGTAGTCTGTTTACTGTGTCCCATTCTGTCTGTTCCTGCTGCAGGGATTCAGAAACAAAGCATTCTTTAGCAGTCGCACTTAGTTCATGGCCGCTGAATGGCCAACCATGATGCTAATCCAGGACATGAAAAGATTTCAAAGTTTCAGTGCCATTTAAAGCACATGGATTTACTCAGATAAAAGATGAGGAAAACATGACTTCAGACACAAGCAATGCATTTTCCAGATGCACTGTCACTTCACCAAACTGCAACAGTTGCCATCACAAACACCCAGCACACAATAAATTATTTGCTGAAAACTATCACTACAAATGACACCAACACTATTTGAATGAGTTTAAGATTAAACTTAAAGAACATTTAAATAATGCAATTTCAAAAGTGGAGAAAACTGATAAAAAAAGACCACTGTAACAGCCCACATTTCCTTAAGTCTGCTTTGCCATGGTAGGCGATACCTTGAATTGACTGCAAGTCCACAGATATACATAGGTATTCTTCCTTGGCTGCATAAAACAGTTCACGTTATGCCTGTTCATCTCTCCTGGTAAGTCTCCTCGCTTTCGATTTCTTAATGTTACAACTTCGAGCGATGAGGCTAGAAAGCCTGTATTCAATCATGTAACTCAGGATAACACTTAATTCTGGGAATCTGATGCTGCACTATATCGGATGCTCATTATCCAAACCCGCTTTACTCTGCTTGGTGTAGGAGATCAGGTATCTGGACATGATAATGACCCAACAGCTGGCTGGGTCATCATCAATTCAAGACTTTACCCTTCAGTGACTTCAAAAACATCAGCAACAAGCTAGTTAATAAATAAATATAAACCTACCGAATCCATGAGTGTTTAGTGTCTTCCTCCACCTGTAACGTTAGATATCGGCCATGAACACAATGAATTTAACCACGCTAAAATGCAAGGTAAGTAGCAACGCTAAACCTGAATTTCTCCTTACATGTATTGCGAGGTTTAATGACAAGGTCGATTAATTATTCTCAGACAGAGATGAGTTCACCCACATCTGACAGCCAAATGGCTCAACATTTTAACCAGCTTTAGCCAACTTCAGCAAACTGACGTCACTGATAACAAAACAATACCAGCACTCCGACAGCATTAGCTACACTTGGGTAGATATCTTCCAGACGTAAGAGAGAACTAATGTAATATACAAGCGATACAATCGAAAGATTAGCGAGCGACCTTGTTTTGCATGACGTTTTATTCCAAGCCACTAACCATGAACGCAGCTAGATCGAGTGTGGTTGTGCATTTGCTTACTTGCTAGGCTAACGCCTGAACTCTTCCTGCCACTTTTGAAAGCAGATGGCGCAATAAGGTGAAAACTGATTGGCGTATATTCTGCCAATGGCAATAGGATGCAAGTAGTGTGACGCTTATTTCTTCTTCTTCTTGTTTATGAATTGTGTTTTGTTTTGTTCATTGGTGAATGCCGCCACCAACTGTACTGTTGCGTGCTGGTTTTTAATTCCGTGCTTTACTTGGAAAAGAAAAACTTACTTAATCCTATGTAATATCCTTCTCTCCTTCAAATATTTCACCAAGCTTTCTGTGTATATCTTCCCTCTTGACATCTATTGCGCCCAAAATCTCTCTTGCCGAATCTTCCACAATCACTTATCTTACCTTACCTTAGGCTGCAGCCTTAGAAGGCTGCATTTTTAGGGGTTGTCACTCAGTTCCATCCACCAAACAGACGTCATTTCATCTCCGTTAATCAGCTTTGGTATATGCAAGTCATCACGGGTTTCCCTAAGCCTAGCCTAAACTGTAACCGTGAACCTTAAACCTAGCCCCGAACCGGATCTTAAATTTATCCTTATTCCTACCCCTAAATGTTAGTTTGGCCGACGGAAGTAAATGATGACTCCTAAAAATATGCTTTGAAAAGCGTAGGCTGCATCCTTTGAAGGATAAATTTTTAGGGGTTGTCACTTCATTCCATCCGCCAAATTGACGTAATGTTATTGAATCGGTCGTTGCTAATTTCCATAACCTTAATTTTAATTCTAACACCTAACTCTAAACCTAGCCCTAAACCTAACCCTAAATTTAACCTTTTGCCTTACCCTAAATGTCAGTTTGGCGAACGGAATTAAGCGACAATCCCTAAAAATGCAGCCTTTGAAGGATGCAGCCTTAGGTTTGAGATGCAGCCATTGTGTCCTAAGCCGGTTGCAAGCACTGGGTGCATCTAATAGCGTAGACTGCATCCTTCGAAGGCTGCAGCCTATGCTGTGAGATGCACCCATTGGCTATATATAAATTGCAAGCATGGGAGATGGGTGCTGATGACAGAGGGTGGATCTCAGATGCACCCTCTGTCATCAAGCACCCATCTCTCATGCTTTGCAATTTATATACAGCAGATAAGTGCATCTCACAGCGTGCATCTCAGATGCAACCAGAATTAATGATGGAACCGACTGAACAGGGGTTCTCTTGCATGATGTTGTGCTCATGTCTCGCGAGATTTATGACGTCATGTTGTGCTACGCGACGAGTTCGTTTGGTATGATGTCGCTAGCTAGCTAATGCACAAATTATTAGCCAGCTAGAATCAGTAGCTCCGTGCATTCGTTCATTCGGTTTCGTTTCTAAAACCCGCATGAGTGAGTGAACGGCATTTGCTGTATTTTTCGGACGACAATAATAAATAAAATTAAGAATAAAATAAAGCAGAATGAAGCTTAACGACTTTATGATGACGGCATATATGAATCTTTGCTAGCAGTGACTATCTAGCTGGGTCCTCCTCGGCTGGTTTCCATAGTGACCTCCGCTGCTGTGACAAACCTTGGACTGGCTAGCTGTCCAAATCAATGAGACTATATTGGATTGGAGTGGCGGTAATGTAGCCAGTCTGCCTCATTTAATCTGACTTGAAAAACTGCTTAATTTGTCTGACTACCACGCGAGTAAGCGTGCTTTGCAAGTGATGCAATATTGCTCTGTTTTTATCTAGAAATAAGGTAAGTGATCTCCAAACTCGCTGAAATTTCGCCGCATAGTGGGACATTTGACGTTAGCTGATGTTAGGCAGCTGACAGTTGAATTGCGGGATCGTGCCAATAATAATGCGCTCTCCTCGTGTACTAGAGGTTGCCATTGTGAAACTGACATGTCTTTGTTTACTGGAATTGAATTGTTCTGGTATGCATGAATTGATAAAACTCATGATACTGAAATTGTATTGTTATGGTTTGCATTCATTGATGGTGCGCATGATCCTGAAATTGTATTGCAGACATCAATTGGTAATTTTCAAGACCCTAGAATTTTATATTGTGATATGTTTTATTTGATAATACCGTACTCATGATTCTAGAATTGTATATGTCTATGTATGAATTTATAAAATTCATGGTTCTAGAATTGTATTGTTCTGTTATGCATGAGTTGATAATATTCATGATGCTAGACCTGTATTCTTTGGTATGCATTAATTGATAATACTCTTGATCCTAGAATTGTATAGTTATGGTTTGCTTGAATTGACAATGTTCATGATCCTTGAATCGAGTAGTTCTGGTACGCATGAACTGATAATACCCATGAAAAATAAACTCTTTTTTTTCCTACCGCCGTTGAAGTCATGGGATAAATTCAACTGTTCGTTTTGCTGTTGCTCTGGTTTAGAGTTACACGAAACGTGTCTCGAAAGTGTGAATTTGGCTTGTCAGGTATAGCTTGGGGAAGTTGATATTTCGCGCATAAACGAGGAGCGCGCCTTCAAATTCACATGATCCCACTTCGCCAGGAAATGCCCTCCGCAATGTTAAGTGCTGAAGTGATTGTGGAATCTCACAGCGTTTCCTATGAAGCCTGCTAACTGGTATTAATCCTCTTCACAAGTTAAGTTGGTTAACGTTGATACACTGTGTGCTGAGTAGGCGGACGTTAGGCGGCGTGTGATTGGCCCCGGTTCTGTGCTTATTTTTCCTAACCAGGTTGTGGTGCCGCCTCTGCTGTGAGCCACGCTTTAGCCAGTCAGATTGTACGTGCATGTAATTATATTCCTAACTTGGTTCTGAAAAATAATCCGGTGAACCCCGGCCTGGTAGTTCTACGTTTACGTCAGTGACCTTTTATCAATGGCTAGCAGAGATCGTTAATGGTCCGTGGGTGCATTGATTTGAGGGTATTAAAAATACTGCTGGAATAACTGAATTGCCGGGTGACGAATACTCATTTCCAATGAGCATGTAAGAATTGCCATTGCAGCAGGATGTCTGGGGACTTGGTGGGCGTATGGGAAGTCGCACTGAGCGATGGCGTTCACCGGATCGAATTCGAGCACGGGACCACAACGGGAAAACGTGTCATTTACATCGATGGAAAGGTGATCATCTAATTTTTCAGGCAGTTTATTCCGGTGAATATCTTTGCTGACGTGTTGTCTCGGATTTACGCTGTATTGTTTTGTGAGTGCATATTGTAACATTTGTGACTCTTTTCCCCGTCTCATGCAGGAAGTGGTGAGAAGGGACTGGATGTTCAAACTTGTCGGGAAGGAGACTTTCACAGTCGGGGGCACGGAAACCAAAGCAACAATAAACATTGATGCTGTCAGTGGCTTCGCTTACGAGTACACTTTAGAGATCAATGGAAAGAGCCTCAAAAAATACATGGAAAACCGTTCCAAAGTCACCAGCACGTGGGTGTTGAACCTTGATGGCGTTGACTGCAGGATAGTTCTCGGTAAGAGACTTATAGTACCTTTGACGGCATACCAGGGTGTCTAAGGCATTGTCATGATATCATTATTAATCATTACTGTGGTGGTGATGATGATAATGATCTCTCTCGAGGACCCACACCTCCATTTCATAGTGAGTAGCCATGGTGAGATGTATTTAGGACCTGCTCTTTTCAAAAGGATAGTGCAGGACCACTTGCATGAAAAGGGTATGGATTGATTGATCCAAGACCAATGAAAGGAATAAGCCGGTTTAATCATGTCGCTGTAAATCCAGCGGCTTGCAACTGAACCGCTAATGTGCTGCAGATTACTCGTCTTCCTCTGTTGCTTCTGAATGTCAATCGTTGGACCCGTTAGCTTGAGTTTTATGAGTTGTGATACACCAACTTTGTCACATCCTCCACTTTCAATTAATGCTTTCAGCAGACATCACTCATTCTAAATAGTAAATATGGACGTGAGAAGGGTAATCTCCATGTGACTTGGAATTACTGGGATCACAAAGGGCTGTAAATTACAGCCCATTAAGCATTTGAAATCTTAATTTTTACATGTTATTTAAAGTGATATTCACCACTGTGCAGAAGTCTTAGGCACCCTAGATTTGTATAGACATGCATGAGGTTGTTAATGGTTTATATTCAGTTTTGTATCAGTGTGGCGGTAGAGAAAGAATATGTGTAATTCCTAACTTCAAGAAAAAAAAGTGACAGTTTTGTATTTCATAGAGGAGCAACAGGTGAGTCTTGACGGAGCCCTGATCTCAGTGGCCAGTTCTGCTGGGAAAACCTGCCAGTTACCTGATCATTGATAAATGAAAGACATGTCGGTCTGTCTGTCTGTCTGTCCTTCAGTTTCTCTACAACCATTTACCCGCTCAGTGTCACATGTTGCGGGTGTATTGCTGAGGATCCAAGGAAGTGCATTGTAGAGTTTCAGCTTTTTTGCCTGAGTGGTTTTCGATAAGGCTGTTACTGGCGATACCGGAGACCAAGCAATCGGCCAGCTCTGAACCGGCAGGTCTTCAACCGGCACTGCTCTAGCAATGTAAAACTACCAGACATTGTGCATAGTTTTTAGGTGGAGGATGGTCATGGCAGTATTGATTTTTTTTCCTCAGTTTGGAGCTCTGTATTAAATTTTTTAGCCCACTTGGCCGTCAGGCCCAATAGGGCTTACGCTGTGTTTAGGGTCATTAGTGGTGGTCTGTCGTGCATGCGTCCGCAATTGTCGTTTCAGCGCGGTACAGCTTTCAGTGTTCCACGGATCCTTTTCATATTTTCAATGCATGTATATGGGCCCAAGATTTGGCCCGAGTTCGATTTTGGGCATGCTGCGATTCTTGGTTTGGCCATCAGGCGGCTTTTTCTGCAAAAATTCAAACAGCTCTAGCTCCCTTATTCTACGACAGTGTTCCCCAACCCTCTCCTGAAGGCCCACCTGTCCTGCATGCTTTAGATCTCTCCCTGCTCCAGCACAGGTGATTCATCAGGCTGTCATCAATCAGCTTTAGGGGGTGATTAACGAGCTGTTCATTTGAATCACCTGTGCTGAAGCAGGGAGAAATCTAAAGCATGCAGGACATTGGGGAACACTGTTCTACGAGCTAAGATGCTCAAATTTTTACTGTAGGTTGTTCTGCCAAAGGTTCATCATGTATGTAATGGATTTTTGATTTGACCTAAATTTAAAGGTTATGTACGTCAAAGGTCGTAAAATGCACAGATTTTGTTTCCCTGCAATAGTGCCTTCAGTTTTCAACGGATCCTTTTCATATTTTATGTGCATGTGTATGAGCCCAAGATCTAGCCCAAGTTCGATTTTGGGTGTGCTGCGATTCTTGGTTTGGCCACCAGGCGGCTTTTTCTGCAAAAATTCAAACTGCTATAGGTCCCTTATTCTGGGAGCTAAGATGCTTAGATTTTTTGCCCGCTTAACCAAAAGGCCCAAGGGGCTTATTCTATGCTCAGAGTCTTTAGTGGTGGTCTGTTGCGCGTCCGTGTGTGCGTGCATAAACTTTTGGCTTGTCTGCTCTCTAGCGTCTTCAGTTTTTCACCAATCCTTTTCATATTTCATGTGTGTCTCTAGCATCATAAGATCTAGACCAAGTATGATTTTGGGCCCAATCAGACCGATACTTTCACCAATAGGGGGTGTTCCATTTTGGCCACGTTTGGCCAAGCGGGCGCGGTGGCTTTGCCACTATTTTTGGTATTTACAAACTTTTAATTATTTTTAGGAGCGTCCTCGCTATGCAGAATCCTTTTCATGTACCTATAACTTTTGCAAATAACTGTCTTTCAGCT
This sequence comes from Gymnothorax reevesii, assembly GCA_029721435.1. NCBI lineage: Eukaryota > Metazoa > Chordata > Actinopteri > Anguilliformes > Muraenidae > Gymnothorax > Gymnothorax reevesii. The sequence continues at coordinate 66,191,921 of CM056587.1, read as the reverse complement.
TCATTAGCCCCAGTTTACAGTAACTCTAAAACTAAATGATTGCTTTGATCTAGCACTTATTTCGTTCACTCTCTTTACTAGCATGTTTTTCTGCCCCTTTCCCCTCAGTGCATAGAGGCTATATTTGTGTCCTGTTATCTTTTTTATGGAAAACTAGTCATTTGCAGGCATTTAGTATTTACCACCCTAACCACGATGGAGTCACTTAATATTGGACAAATTTCTTATAAAAAAAGAAGTCGTATAGACAATCTTTGCTTGATTAAACTTGTTAACCAAGAGAAAAATAAAGTAATTTTCTGGCAGAATAGCTACTTATACAACCGCACATCAGAATGAGTCGGGAAGGCATGTTTAATAAAAGTGAAAACTGAATGCAGTGATGTGTAAATGATCCTTGACCGGTATTACCTTGAAACAACGCAGCCACATTATTTTGTGTTTCACCCCAGTCACTTTATTGATTGTTTTTAAAGAGAAACTGATCACACTTTTGATTCTCACTTATTTCTATTTATTTATTTTTTATAATTTGGTGTTGACATTCATTTTCACAACACTTCATAAACATTTAGCGACTTGGCTTATATAAATGAACTATTATTTATGAAACCACTTATTAACCCTTCAATACTGAATACAGTATTACAAGTCAGAGTTACCCATTGGTGATTATATATATATAATATATATATATCGGACTCCTATGTCTCAACAGGATATTTGGAAATGCTGTGGGACATTTTGCAGGGGAGCTCTTTTAAACAAGTTGCCATATGATAGGTTTTCAACAGCGCAAGATAATTCAATTTATAATATTTTGAAAAAATACACCAAACACATTTGTCCATTGTCATGAAGTGTAGTAATTGGGAGTGGTGATCTGGGACTAGGTTTGCCTGGATTGGCTCTGATTGTGTGTCAGGCAAAACTGATCCTGGTTCGCCTCTCCCATATAATTTCATGAATATGGCCAATTGTAAGCTGTTCAGGGTGGGTCCCTGCCTTTGCCCGTAGTCAGCTGGGATAGGCTCCAGCTCGCCCCGGGACCCTAGTGAGGAATAAGCGGGTATAGAAGATGGATGGATGGATGGCCTATTGTGATTATGTCATGTATTGGCTATTTACTATGGAAAACTAACTGGATTTTGCAACCTCCTTTGACAGAGAAAGACACGATGGACATATGGTGCAACGGTCAGAAAATGGAGACCGCGGTGAGTTTTTAGTGGGCAACATTAGGGGCTTCCTCTCTGGCAGTAAAATCCAGGCACATTATCTCATGCATTTCTGCAGTTCCTTGGAAAGATATTCTGACAGCATTCACGTTCTGCTTGCACCCGAAAGATGCACTCAAATTTTTAGCCATATGATACCTTTTTTTTAAATTAAATATAATTTTTTTTTTAAAAACATTACTTTAAATCTTGGTTGTGAACTTCACAAATAATATACAGTCCTCTATAATTTGCTCAATACCAACTTTCCAGCTTAAGCTATGAAAATGGCTGGGAGTCAATTTTAGACCTATGACCTGAGGGCCGGGTCTTCTTATGTGGGAGAGATTTTACTGCAAAGACATTTCTGAAAGTTTTATCCTTTTGGCTGTCATTGATTACTATGGCTGGAATCCTCCACTGAGGTCTGTTTTGCATTCAGTGCTGTAAGAGTACTGTAATTACCTTTAGTCAGGATCTAGCAGTGCTATCAGCATTTAAAAAAAAAAAAAGAAAAAAAGATTTTTAAAAAACCGACGCCAACTGGTCATGTATGAATAAGTAATTGCCTCTTTATTCAGTCAGCTAGTCAGCCAAAGTCAGCGCATAATTGGGTCACGATAAATGAAGGATCATGTAAAAACTCCCACGTTCACCCGCACTTCTAAGACGTGTTGTACGTAGATTAAAACCATGAAAGATGACGATGCATATGAGTAAAGGAAATCTGGAGGGGACATATGTTTTTATGGCACCGTACAAATTTATTCAAACAGTTTATTTCAACAATCAAATGCCTCTTCCTTTAGATGCAGCTTTCTTCACTGCTGTGAAATGTGTATTTTCCAAAATCTCAAGGGCTTTTTAATGCATTGCACTGTTGCACAATACTCTGTGTTGGGAAGGAGTTGAATGACAATAATCGGCACGCACCAAGATTGCCATGGCTGGGATTTCAGATTTTTTATTTTTTTTTTTGTGGCCTGCAATTATAATGAGCTGTTTTGGCGCACAGGGCGAGTTTGTGGAGGACGGTACAGAGACTCACTTCACCGTGGCCGAACACGACTGCTGCATCAGGGCGGTGAGCAGCGGGCGGAGACGGGACGGACTGATTCACACCCTGCTGGTGGACGGGGTGGAGGTGACGGAGTCCACTGACTGAGGGCACGAGGACAGTTGCGGCCCGACCGAATGACATGTCCACTGAAGCTAGCTGTCCGAATGTCAAAGTGCACTCCTGCAGAACTGGCCCACTGTATTTTACACCAGCATAGTAGAAGGGGATTTTATTGTTTTTTATTTTTTTAAAGGAGGAATAGGAGTCTTACCTATATTTATATGCATAATATATTGAGAGAGAAATCGTCACAGTTGCTGTTGGATATCCGTCTGTGGCTGTTTCAATGACACAAGCGTTGGAGTATGAACACCTTTGACACATGCTTATAGCGGCCCGGTGAACTCGGCTTAATTGTTTATGGAAGCAATGCATTAAAGGCTGTCACTCGAGATCATGGGACCAGTATACTGCAACAGGATTTGATCCGGAAAAATCTTAGGGTGCTGGCATTGCTTGTATATTGATCGGCACTGCGTACTATACAATCCACATAGTCGGTCCATTGAATTGTGTCTGCTAGGTTGAAATAGTTAAAACGCCTCAGGGCAATTTTCCTTGTAACATTATTTTATGTGTAGTTGTTTGAATTTCATCTCAGGTTATGAGAGAGAGGTTTCTATACTAGATGAGTCGTAAAATAAAACTAGCATCTCAGAGAAGTGAACCAGTTGTGTGAGTGTGTGTTTTTCAGAATGCTGGATAATGAACATTAAGGGTATGATTCCAGTGTTATTTTAAATAGACCAATAAGAAATTGTTCAAATGGAAACCAGCTCTGATTCTTCATCCGTTTCAGTGACCGGTCGAATAACAGTGTAAAATACAGGTTAAAGAGGGCTTGTAGGAGAAACGATCATTTCAAATACTGTAACACAACAACACTTTTTAGATTACGCAACTTTGTGGATTTATTTTGCTACTTTTTTTTTTTTTTTTTTTTTGTGGCCTGCAATTATAATGAGCTGTTTTGGCGCACAGGGCGAGTTTGTGGAGGACGGTACAGAGACTCACTTCACCGTGGCCGAACACGACTGCTGCATCAGGGCGGTGAGCAGCGGGCGGAGACGGGACGGACTGATTCACACCCTGCTGGTGGACGGGGTGGAGGTGACGGAGTCCACTGACTGAGGGCACGAGGACAGTTGCGGCCCGACCGAATGACATGTCCACTGAAGCTAGCTGTCCGAATGTCAAAGTGCACTCCTGCAGAACTGGCCCACTGTATTTTACACCAGCATAGTAGAAGGGGATTTTATTGTTTTTTATTTTTTTAAAGGAGGAATAGGAGTCTTACCTATATTTATATGCATAATATATTGAGAGAGAAATCGTCACAGTTGCTGTTGGATATCCGTCTGTGGCTGTTTCAATGACACAAGCGTTGGAGTATGAACACCTTTGACACATGCTTATAGCGGCCCGGTGAACTCGGCTTAATTGTTTATGGAAGCAATGCATTAAAGGCTGTCACTCGAGATCATGGGACCAGTATACTGCAACAGGATTTGATCCGGAAAAATCTTAGGGTGCTGGCATTGCTTGTATATTGATCGGCACTGCGTACTATACAATCCACATAGTCGGTCCATTGAATTGTGTCTGCTAGGTTGAAATAGTTAAAACGCCTCAGGGCAATTTTCCTTGTAACATTATTTTATGTGTAGTTGTTTGAATTTCATCTCAGGTTATGAGAGAGAGGTTTCTATACTAGATGAGTCGTAAAATAAAACTAGCATCTCAGAGAAGTGAACCAGTTGTGTGAGTGTGTGTTTTTCAGAATGCTGGATAATGAACATTAAGGGTATGATTCCAGTGTTATTTTAAATAGACCAATAAGAAATTGTTCAAATGGAAACCAGCTCTGATTCTTCATCCGTTTCAGTGACGGGTCGAATAACAGTGTAAAATACAGGTTAAAGAGGGCTTGTAGGAGAAACGATCATTTCAAATACTGTAACACAACAACACTTTTTAGATTACGCAACTTTGTGGATTTATTTTGCTACTTTTTTTTTTTTTTTTTTTTTGTGGCCTGCAATTATAATGAGCTGTTTTGGCGCACAGGGCGAGTTTGTGGAGGACGGTACAGAGACTCACTTCACCGTGGCCGAACACGACTGCTGCATCAGGGCGGTGAGCAGCGGGCGGAGACGGGACGGACTGATTCACACCCTGCTGGTGGACGGGGTGGAGGTGACGGAGTCCACTGACTGAGGGCACGAGGACAGTTGCGGCCCGACCGAATGACATGTCCACTGAAGCTAGCTGTCCGAATGTCAAAGTGCACTCCTGCAGAACTGGCCCACTGTATTTTACACCAGCATAGTAGAAGGGGATTTTATTGTTTTTTATTTTTTTAAAGGAGGAATAGGAGTCTTACCTATATTTATATGCATAATATATTGAGAGAGAAATCGTCACAGTTGCTGTTGGATATCCGTCTGTGGCTGTTTCAATGACACAAGCGTTGGAGTATGAACACCTTTGACACATGCTTATAGCGGCCCGGTGAACTCGGCTTAATTGTTTATGGAAGCAATGCATTAAAGGCTGTCACTCGAGATCATGGGACCAGTATACTGCAACAGGATTTGATCCGGAAAAATCTTAGGGTGCTGGCATTGCTTGTATATTGATCGGCACTGCGTACTATACAATCCACATAGTCGGTCCATTGAATTGTGTCTGCTAGGTTGAAATAGTTAAAACGCCTCAGGGCAATTTTCCTTGTAACATTATTTTATGTGTAGTTGTTTGAATTTCATCTCAGGTTATGAGAGAGAGGTTTCTATACTAGATGAGTCGTAAAATAAAACTAGCATCTCAGAGAAGTGAACCAGTTGTGTGAGTGTGTGTTTTTCAGAATGCTGGATAATGAACATTAAGGGTATGATTCCAGTGTTATTTTAAATAGACCAATAAGAAATTGTTCAAATGGAAACCAGCTCTGATTCTTCATCTGTTTCAGTGACGGGTCGAATAACAGTGTAAAATACAGGTTAAAGAGGGCTTGTAGGAGAAACGATCATTTCAAATACTGTAACACAACAACACTTTTTAGATTACGCAACTTAGTGGATTTATTTCGCTACTTTTTTAAATTCAGCTATGCAGCATTGCAGCGAACATGACACTCTTAATTTTCAGTGAAAGGATAACTGCTCACTTCTGTTTGCAGTGCTGATTGGACGCTGCACATCACATGCTATTGCTCACATTAATCCGCTCCTGTGAACACAAGTAAAACTGATAGAAAATGTCCGCATAAACAAATTAATTGCAAAGATTAAGTGATAGGTATATTAATGTTATACAAACAAAGTATACAGACCGGCAACTAATGACGTTAATGAATTCAGTTTATAGACAACCTTCCCCAATAGATTCACTTAAATAAGAAAAAAAGGAAATCTGAATAACATTGAACTTAGAATGAAATCGTGTGGATACTAGAATCGTCGGAACGTGAATCACCTACAGTTCCATGGATTGCTCAATAGTTGTTGAAAGGCATTTGAAAAAAAATGTTAAAATACAAGGCAAAAGATGCTCAGGACCAACCGTGTGTACTATTTTTATCCCCCGCCAACACGAAGTGGGAGGGGGATATAGGTTTGACCTCCGTCCGTCCGAGATAAAGGGGACAGCTTTACTCAGAAACTACTACAGATACAGTAACCAAATTTGGTGTGTAGCTTCAGACCATAAAGGCCTTGATTGAGTTCGAAAATGAGAAGCGCACGATTGGCGGGGGATGTTGTAGACCATGTCGCCTTGTTTTTTATAATGCTTGTTTTTAGAAAGCGTATTCATTACATGTTTCAGTTGGGTCCTCAGCCAGCACACCCAATTCTCAGCGTACTGTGTTACTTCAGGTTATTAATGTGTGAAGTCTATACAGGGGAACCTGTACTGCGTTTCCTGCATGTGAACAGGTATTCAGGGAGAGCCTGGTGACTGTTGAAGATCACATGGGTTTCAGCGCTACCCCATACGCTGTCGTACCGACACAGGGGGTCTGATCCAAGGGCTGGAGGAATAATGAGGTTGGGCGAGCCATAAGTGTCTCTTCCGGTCAACACCTGCGCCTGAACAATGTAGATGTACTCCTCATCTTTCAAGTGCTCTGCCTGCTTCATCGCTGCGGAAACAGACCCGCCAAAGTATATTCCAGCTCCGTATTTTTGCCCTAAAACAGAACAGATGTGATGGGTCATCAGCAGTTTGGACATCAGCCTTATGTTGTACAAGTATGAAAAAAAAATCCCTGAATGGATCACAAAAACTAAGATACTGAGTTTGTTTTCTTATAGTTGGCTTATAAGTACATCGCAACAGAATCAATATTACTTCTTCAAGGCAAAATAAGACAACCCGCATCACACACATACAGAACAACCTTTGGCACAAACTTCAAAATGAACATTAAATTTTATCACCAAACTGAATGTGACAGTAGATTCAGAACTCAATGTGTAGGGAAGGATGAATTGCCAAAAAAAAAAAACTTGGTGCTGAAAAAATTGGCTCTTCACGGAAAGTAATCGCGACAAAAATAACTCAAGCAGGAAAGAATGATCAGTTCATTAGTGCGAATGCTTGTTTCTGAGCAGTGAGGTTCCGATGGCCTCAGCGCATGATTTGGAGGTTCGGTTTGGTCATACCCTTGGGTGGAGAGTACAGCCTCTGGAAGCCAACACGGCACACCAGGTCACAGAACTGCGCTGGAACCCGCTGGAACAGGGTTTTGCAACTGTTGGACACCTGCATCTGTTTAAGCTTCTGCTTGAAATGATGCTCCAGAAGAGGGTTCTCCACCTTTTCAATCTGTAACGACAGCAGACACTTCACATTACTCCGTCAGCCAGGCGCGGTTTGAGCTATGACTCATGTAAAGGTCGATCAGTCAATTGCTATCATTACTTCTGCCCCTAATTCCATCAAAATACACTTTAAAACAAAGAAACAATTAGCTAAGGTGTAACCCACCTTAATGACATCAAAGCTCTTTAAGGCAGCTTGATCTTTATGGCTTAGGGCCTGACGCTTAATCTCTGTCCTCTGATAATACGACCCGGTATGGAACTTATGGTCCAAGGGATTGTCTTTATACAAGCCTGGAAAAAATATAAACAGGCGCACATGACTGAGGGAAACGTCCGCAGGGAAACAACCAGCACAAGCAAATGAATCTCCGTCACCTACTCGTTCTCTCCAAATCGCTCTTCCTATTTGAGCTGCTTATCTCCATTTTTTCAAGTGAAACCTGATGTTCGCAGCCATTCACTGTAATAGACAGCGTGCTCTTCTTTTCAAGGCGAGCCCTCTCCAGAGTGCCGGTGACTTCTGCCTCTTCAAATATTTGGAATTCGTCGCATCTCCAGCGGACCACAGAGTGCATCAGGGCACTTTCCTCAGACCGGGCAAATTCCTCCTGGGCCGTGCAGCACAAAGCCTCCACCCTCAGCGCAGCTTCTCGCACTCCATCTCGAGATCCGGCGATGGTCACGCCAGCAAGACCATCCTGGAGGAACTCCCGAATGGACACCTGATTGTCAGACTGGATGATTTGCAGTTGCTCGTGTTCGTTCTGACCCAAGTGCAGGACGTGGTTGTTGAATATGGTGCATTTCTCGGGGGCCTTAAAGATGGTGTCATGAATCCATCTTGATGCTTCCCTGTGATTTTCGTTGGTAGAGCTGAGAAGCTCGATGCATGGCGGTTCTCCAGGATCCAACTCAAGTTCAGAGGAGCCTCTCGAGCCTCGATAGCCCTCTAGAAAGTCAAGAGTACAGAATAAGAAGCGAACTTGCCTGGAATTTAAGAAAGTGGTACATATTGGAGGATTGGGGGGGGGGGGGGGGTCTGTCTGGGCTATAGTATGTGAACCAAGTGCTTGGGAAAACAACAAATCTGGATTAAACTGCAAAAACGAATGTTTTAAGTTATTAAAAAGCATAAAGTTATTATTATGTAATGTTAGCCTGCAGCTTGGTTAGCATTGTCAACTGCTTGGTTAGAATTCTACTGGGGGCTAGGCTCTGGATTCGCTGCAATCAGGAGGTGGTTGTATTTGTCATGAAAGTAAGTGGTTGTGCTTTGAAAGGGATTGCAGTCATATGTGATCTACTGAGCTGGACAAATCGCTGCACTGGAGGTGAACCCGGGTTGCTGGTGTGCAGCCCAGTAGAATCAGCCTTATGGTTCGCTGCCAGCTGCCATCGTGATCAGTTGCTTAATTGCAGTAGCTGGCCTAGTGTTGCTTGCTGCTTTTAATAGATATCTTTGAGCTATCTTAAATCTACCATGTGTCAGTACATGCATTTATTTGCTGCTGTTCACAGAGTTGTAATAAGATGCTTGTTAAATCGTAGCAGTATCTGTCTATCGAGGTTGTGATGGGTTCGGTTTTACTTCTTGTCTATTTTCCAGTTTGACCTGAAATTCTCTTAATTATGCCTGAGAAATAGGATTTTAGAATTATGTAGCCTATATAGCCTAATTTAATCATTGTGACATCATGCAAAATCTAGGAATACACAGATGAAGTGACTTTCAATCCTGGAAGAACACAATTTGAACCAACAGAACTCAGTCTGAGAATAGGCACTTTGCTGCTAGCTCAATCATTTGAAGGTCCCCTCCCATGTCACCAGGTGAGCAGCCGATTAGCCATAATGAGCCATTTAATAATCTGCCCTTTGTGACATCAAAAAGGGTGGAGGGGACCATCCAGAATAATGAAGGAACTGATTGGACAAAGTAAGGTAGGCAAAGTTATTAGGTGGTATGGGTGAGTTAGCCTTTAATGTAGAGAAGTGTTAGGTAGGTTTTCATGTGTTAAGACTAGTTGCACTTAAGATGTCTGGAGAGAAGGTGATGCTTTTGATGCATCACCTGACTAAAATTATGCACTTTTTGTTTTCATCAATACTGTCATGTCAATGGTTTTGGACAATTCAGTGATGAATATTTAAGGGTGACATAGAATGGTTGAATGGAGTACTTATCCTTGTTCTGTGATGTGACATATAGACAACAACATTTTGGTTGGGTCTGTAATGCCTCAGAAGTTTCCTAAAAACCTCTCTAACAAAGCTATGTTAGGATGGGGGATTTTGAACGCGTTGTTTTGCACCTATTTGGCAACCTTTCGGGCTTAACTGGCAACGTCATTATGAAATGCAAGCACTTGACGCTGATTGATGGCTTTGCTGCTGCTCAAAAGAATGTAACTTCACCCATGGTGGTATGGAAAATGGAAAACACTCTCTGGCTTCGGAACACGGACAGACTAACTTTATGCAGCTATTGCATATTCTGAGATTCAGCCTTAAATGTTTGAGCCCGAATCGGATGAGGACACTGTATTGGAGGAAGAACCAGTCCAGCAAAGGCTGGATTTAAACGTTTCTGAATGGTTTTTTTTTTTTTTTTACACATTCGGAGTGAGTCTATCGCATTGACGTTCCTGTGCCGTAGTCAGCAAGTATTCAATCAAAGCGCACTGAAGAAATTCATTTGCGGAATTTAAGTCCTCTCGCAATGAGTTGATCTGTTTCACGTGCACTACGGTGGATTTCCCCACGAGTGACATGGAAATTGATTATGACTGGAATTCTGGGTGTATGCAAATTATTTTTAAGGGGAGGAAACTGACTGAGGGAGGGGGGGGGGCAGTGAGTTACATGTGACATCATATGTATCCGTTGTTCAGATTGGCCCGTTTTCTGGCGGTCATATTTAAAAGTGGAATTTCTATGAAACGGAGAAGTGCAGAATGTCTACCACTTTTCGTATGTCCTTGAATGCTGGTAGACTACCGTTATTAAACATAGACAAGATAAAAATGGTTTTTGATTCTTTTTCACGTTTAAACATTGCCTACTGTTGGCGGTATGTGCATTGTACATACCTGGATTGCTGGAAGGGCCGAATTCTCTGGACCGCACTGGCTGGTTTCCTTTAATAGAAGACATCTCTCGTAGAAAAGCCTGTGAACAGAGGGAGATTCAATTCATGTGGGCACAGACGCGAACTTGCAGTTACCACTGAGACTAGAATGTGTTGGAACAGCATTTTTCAACCAGTCACTTGGAGTCCAGCTTTGATACAAACTCAGGCACAAAACCTTTTTTTTTAATTCATGGGAGACTGGGAAACATTCTCTGTAATAAATTCTGTTAAGTATACACTTCTGGCCTTTCAGTTCACAATATTAGCAGCCGAACCCTGTACTTTGTACTGCGTACAATGTTCCTGAATAGAACATTTATTACATTCTTCAGCACAAACCGGGATAAAATCTAATTGGCTGCAAGCAAAAAACTTTGGGAGGCCAGAATGAAAGGCTAAGACTGCAGGGCAGAGGCAAAAGTACAGCAATGACTTCGAACCGTGACAATGAAACTGTCTTGTTTCAATCACTAAAAAGCTGATAACAATCTCAGGCCAAACCGGGTTCCTGTTAATAACAAAAATAAAATACTCAGATCCCCATTATGGCTTTGGTGTTCTAGTCTGGAAATGAAGCTCGACAAAGGGATGGACAGACGGACAGGAGGATGGGCACATCCCCATGAAAAGGCACATCCCCATGAAAGGGCACATCTGCACAGTAGGATGTATGTATATACTGACCATAAAAAGCACACATTACATAATCCGGTGCCAAATTTCGACAAACCCATTGAGAAAGATGCTTTTGTCATTTTTGGAGGTGAGTACTTCTACCGAACAAATTTTCGCAGTCACAGCGCGTATTCTGGTGCCTCCATTCGTCCGGAACCAAACAATCGGCAGTGCATGGGTTCGAGTACTACCATTGTCCTAACACTCCCATTTTTGTTTTGAGTTCCTCGTAGACAGAGAGGCCGATAAAAATCTGACCGAAAATGAGTAAAAATCAGACAGGTTATAATGCCATGACTAACGGAAGTTCAACGAGAACGTGCGATTGGGATGCTACAGGCCGAAAGTCCGGTAAATAAAGTTGCCCGTGACCGTGCATTCTGCGACAATTAGTCGCCTCAAAACCATATTTAATGGACACATGGCTGATCGCCCCAGATCCGGTAGGCCACGTGTTACGACTCCAGCGTCTGACCGCCGTATCACGATCGACCCGTCTGCTACACACTGAACCAACCTTCATTTTGCTGAGGGAAACCTCAACGCTGTCTGTTATCGCGATGAAATTCCCCGTCCAGTCGTCCTTTCGTTTGTCCGATGTCACTGACTAACTTTCCAACAGGACAACCCGTGTCCACACGTGGCATGTATCTGCATAGAATTCCCTCAAGCTGAAAACATAAAAATCCTTCACTGGCCAGTGTTTTCTCCAGATCTTTCACCTATAGAACACTTGTGAGACATTCTGAATAGAGGAATCCAGAGACGTCAACCACCACCAGCTACAGCACGTCAGCTAAGATAAGCACTGACCAAGGAGTAGAACAGCGTTCCACAAGCAACAATCAGACGTCTGGTGATGTCCATGAGGTGCAGGTGTACTGTCGCGCGCGACACTAACGGGGGACATACGAGATACTGCTATTGTCATTTGTGTTTCATAATGTCGAACTTCATCTTGTTCAATGAAAGCCAACATGGCAATATTCCAACCCGATTTTCTGTTAAATCTATTGTCTGAGATTCCCTCTTTCATTTGATACCAATTAAGTGTTTATTAATAACAGTTACACTCGATAAAATCTAGAAATAGAAAATTGCGTTTCTTTTTTTGGTCAGTATATATTCGATTTCATGGAAAAAATGTAGAACGGCTTTTAAGTTGTTGCTCAGAAATAAAGAATAGTGAATGGACAAACGTACTGACAAGCCGAAGGACAGCACTTCATGGCAAGGGCTAACTAAACAATTAAAGGCTCCTAGAAGTATACTATGCTTAAAAAATCAATGCAAAACTGGGATTTATACAATCCTTATCTTTCTGTACCACTAACTATGCCAGTGTCAGCACTGCTGTTGAATATTAAGCAGATGCCAAAACCATTCATAAATGCAAGTTTTACAAATTAGAATCAGTCGGCAATATCACCTTTATTGTCTGCTCGTCCTTGGGAAACAAAACGAAGTAAACATCCATCGGTTTTCCTTTGTGTTGTCTGGCAAAATCTGTAACTACTCCAATCATTAATTTGGCTACCTCCATGTTGTCGAGGCCCAGATTACCAGTACCGATGGCAGGAAAGGCGATGGATGAGTGGCTGCCCTTGGATGCTTTTACCAAACATTTTTCAGTGACTGCACGAAGAATCTAGGAGTACACAGATGAGTGTTTCAATCATGGAGGAACACAATTTAAATGGGCAGAACACAGTCTAACAGAGAACGAGCGCGAATCCATCACTTATAAACTCAAAAGTTGTTCCACATCCCAAAAGCAGTACAAAATAAACGACAGCCGCAACGCCAGCAGGTGCTGTTGGTCATTGTTATTTTTGACATTATTGTTATTATATTTGACATTATTATTGTTATTATTATTATTATTATTCATCTGTGTTTCCCTCAGGGGTCATGCAGGGGGATTTCAGGTCTGATCCTTTTCTTAGCAAATGCATAAATGAAAAAATCACAAAGGCATTATAAAACGGTAGCAGAACCCCACACACACACACACATGCACGCACGCAGACACAAACGTACGCACACACACAAACATGCACGCTCAAACACACACACACAAACATGCGAACACACACATTCCCTGTCACACTCCCTGTCACATGCAGGGTCCCAGGAGGCACGCATATCACTGTCTGGAAAATGACCGACTTAACGATGTCAAGAGTCATCAATAATTGAATTCTTCAATCAAATGGAAATACTGAATAATATAAACGTACCTGAGAGCCATTATCCTCTTTAGTAGTACACACAGTGTGGTACACCACTGAACATCTCAGAGAATGGCCACTGGTTTCTAAAACTTGCCCAGGCTTCCCCGTGGCATATGATTTTCTCAATTCATGTTGAATTTCGCGACCAGCTTTCTTCAAGATTGCCTCTGACACAGCACCCCTTGATAAATCAAGGCTGACAGCTATAGTATTCACAATCACATCCACCTACAACAAACACACAAAATGAGAAATATGTTCAAATCCACCCATAACACAACTGATTTTACCAAAATTGCAAGCAAATGACTCCAACAATTGTGTCTATGGAACAGGTGGGTGACAATTGTCAGAATGCCGACGTAACATTTGGTAGTGAGGTGCTGGACCACAAAAAGCCACATAATCAGATACTGTACACTATGGCACAGTTTTGTCAAATATCCGGAACTGTACAAGAGGGACTGAACACTTTCTGCCAATAAGTACAACCCCAATTCCAAAATAGTTGGGACGAATTGTAAATTGTGAATAAAATCAAAATGCAATGACTTTCAGATCACATGAGCCAATATATTATTTACAACAGAACACTGATGACATTTCAAATGTTGAAACTGAGACATTGTACATTTTTATCCAAAAGATGAGCTCATTTCAAATTTTCTGGCTGCAACAGGTCTCAAAAAAAGTTGGGACACTGGCAAAAATGGGCTGAAAAAGCAATTAATATAAGAGAAAATCAGCTGAAAGAACATTTAGCAAGTACTGTATTTCCTCATTTTCCTCATTGGCATTTTATTGATGACAGCAGAGATTATATCACGAAATATATCTGCCACAGAGGTTGTACTGGACTGAGATCTGTCGACCGTAAAGGCCATAGCACGTTTCAGGGGTTAAGTGCTTAGGCCAGTGCCAATTTCAAGCTGAACACACACATGCACTAACCCAGTTGTCAAGAAGTGGTGAAAAATATCTCATTTGACATTACCTCTTTTTCCTTCAACTCCTGAGCAGTGCTCCTGGTTTTGGCAGTCAGCGCAGTGAAATCTGAAATTTGAGAGGTCTACACACCGCAAACCCACAACGGTGTCCCTCACTGTTTAGCTGTCAGTGGACAGTGCTCACCAGTACAATCTCCTCGTGACCTGCATTGACATTCTCAGTCGCCTGAGGGAGACCTCTGTTCTTCCTTACATACTACACAGATGCACAATGAACATGTTCACTGAATCTGCTCTTTCTAAAAGACTTTCCAAGCCTCTCCACTGCACTCTGTCCAATTTATCTAAATACTGTCGTGAGTTGAGTTACACTGAAAGACGGGCTATTTAAGCTGTCCTTCTGACTGAGGCTCCTCTGATCTGTGCTCTCGATCCTAAATCGAGGTCAGTCGGGCAAACTCTAGATTACTTTGGACCAGAGAGCTTGATATGGTGCTAATTGCTTCGCTGCATCCTGCAGCACAGTGCACCTGTAAGGAAGTATCTGCATTCACCATGTTTCCACACTTATTTATTCAGATTTCCACTTTGTCCCCAGTCTGTGCATAGATTTCTCCATTTTTGAATACGCTGGTTTCAGCAATGATGGTCCACGAAAGGCTAATATGACATCCTACAAATGTAATATCATCATTCTTCCAATGCTGTGACAGCAAATAAATTCACACCTATCAGGGTTTTTGGTTAACTGTACCAAAGCGACCAAATATACTGGTAAAATTACAGTCAGCATAAAGTTTCTAAGATATATAAAATTCTGAATGATGAATACTGAATGATGTGAAGTGTATGTGAAATTAAAGCTGTCCGGCAGGGTCCACGCAGCGATGAGTCAGAATTATGTAAAGGGTCCAAACTTAGTTACTTGCCTAACATGCTCACCTTCTCTTGCTCAATGTGCCCTGTTTTGATATACATGGAAACGCTGCCCATCTGCAGTGACGACAGCACAGCCGGGCTGGTTGTGTCATGCTTCACAGCTGCGCTGTAGGAAGGCCTCGATTCCGGAGCGCTGTAGTAATATGTTGGTTCCGTAGCGCTGTAGGAAGACTTTGATTCCAGAGCGCTAGCGCTATAAGAGGACTTTGTTACCATAGTGCTGTAGGAAGACTTTGGTTCCAGAAACTTCTTGAAAGCCCTCTCCATTGCTGAGACAGTGGGCTCGTCATTATTGACCAAATGAACTTCTGAAAGCTGTGCACGTGGACTGTAGCAGTAATTTTTGACCGTATCCACGATAATATCCGCACACAGATCAAGAGGGAAGTTAAAAATGCCAGAACTCAGAGCAGGAATAGCAACTGACTGGAAGTTTTGTTCCTCTGCCAACTTTAAGGACCTTTCTACTGCCATACTTAATAAATCAGATGCTTTCTTCATTTCTTGAGGGGTCGGGAAAGAGGCAAGCTGCGGACCGACAGCGTGGATGATGGCTTTACAGGGGAGATTTCCGGAACCTGTCAACACAGCCTCTCCAGTGGACACTTTTCCAAACTTAGCAGTGATCTGGTTACTCATCTGCTGGATCTGCGGCCCACCAGCATTGGAGAGAGCCAATGCCAGCCCGCCGTAATGCTGGAGCCACTCATTGGCAGCATTGACCACAACATCGACTCTGTGAGTGGTCAGGTCACCCTTCCACACTGAGATCTCAAGCCCACCGGGCAGTCGCACTGCGCACCGCTTCCCAGAGTTCAGCGGGGCAGTCCTGGCACCGCCCACACTGCTGCTGCTCTTTATGTTGTGGAGAATGGTGCGAACACCAAACTTGTTCTGCACAACGTCAGTCAGAATGTTACCGCATCGGATGACGAAAGGAACATCATCAGGAAGAACAGGAATCATTACCCTCTCGTTCATGGCCACTGGGGAACAGACCTGAGGTGAGAACCACAAAGAGTACGATAATAAGAGAATGCAGAGGGTACTACAAAAAGAGAGAACACAAAGAGTACTGAAAAAAATAAGATAGTACAAAAAAGTACTATGATAAGAGAGTACATAAAGAGTACTATAATAAGAATGCACACAGAGTACTGTGATAAGAAAGTACACAAAGAGTACTGAAATATGAAACTACCCAAAGAGTACTATAATAAGAGAGTACACAACGGCTATAAGATAGTACCCAAAGAGTACTGTTATACGGGAGTAGACAAAGAGTACAATAATTGGTGAGTTCACAAAGAGTAAAATATTAAATGAGCATTGAAAGGGCAATTCATCGACTTATAATGCTAAAGAGCCAATGATGCGGATTAACAGCAGCATAAAATAAGTGGGTGGATCCGGCCAATGCCAGTTGATTGGCAGCTTGTGCATGTCAGGAAAATTAGAAATAAATACATAAACATACATGGAAACAAATGTAAGAACAAAAAGAAAGAAAGAAAGAAAGTAATGCACGTGGATATAAATGAATACATGTTAAAATGCCAATGGAAATAAAAAAAATCCATATGGAAATAAGAGGACAAATAACTGCAAATAAATTTATTTTAATGTATTTATGTAGTTATTTACTAATTATTTATTTATTCACTCATCTTTACATTTCCACATAAATGTACTATATTATTTTATTCATTTATTCCAATTAAAGTTGTCCCATATTTTTATGTACTCTTATTCTTTCAATTATATATTTATTATTGTGGTACTTTAGGGTTCCATATGCCTGTAAGATCCATAAAGTGAAGACAGGCAGTAACTAGAGGCTCCTAGAGTGCAAACCTCCGCCAAGGCAGCACAGTCCAAATCTTGGTGAGTGGGAGCAAAGTTCAGTTATAGCATGTCATAGTACAGCAGCCATATTGTTTGACTGATCGCGGTCAAAATCAATAGGGTCCATCCCTGATGTAACAGCAACCCTTCCACAAAATTTCAGAGATATCGGTTCATTCCTTTTTGAGTTATCTTGTTCACAAACTAACAGACAAGCAAACAGATTGGAAAGACTTCAAATCTCTGCCAGTATAGCTGGATTTGAACTTTGGCTTATATCTCAGCTGTACTTTGGCCTAGGTATGACTAAATGTAATCACTTGTTCCTCTTGTGCTACTGTAACATCCTGCAAAGTTTGGTTGAAATATATGCAGCCGTTTCTGAGACATCTTGCTGACAGACAGTCAGACAGTCAGACAGACTAACGGAACAGAGAGACATGCGGCACCGACTTTACAACCTCCAGCCACACTAAGTTGGCGTGGGTAATCAAGCAACATTCCTGGCAACCGGTTGAAGGGCGTGTCGTGTACCACGAACACTTCTCGGCTGCGATTCTCCCCAGATTCATTAGATGGGGGTAAAGCATTCAGACTTTCGCCGAACCTTGCGTCGTGCGCCTTCAATTGTACGCACGCATTTCACTACTAAACAAGCATTCAGAGAATTCATAGTCTCGCCCATAGTTATCCGCCAACATGATGACCTTGACCTTTGACCTATGACCTTCAAATGTATGTCATGCCGAAAGACTCTCACAAGGAACCTGCCTGTGTAATATGAAGGCAATCGGCCTCGCGGTTCCAGAGATATCAGTCCGGACAGACACACACACACAGACACACGAAGCGATTCAATAGTCTCGCGAAATCCCTTCGGGGGCTCGACTAAAAAAAAACAATTACATGCGATGAGGCACAGACACTATCACAAATACCCGCAGTAGATGGTCAAGACGGGAAATAAGGCGAAAACTTAGCCATCGAGGGAAAGAAAACTGCCCCGAATTTCAGATAACAATTTACATCATTCAGAATGTAAGTGACTACCATGCAAGATATAAGTAGCCGACTAGACAACATCCAGTTTTTGTTCTCTCCGAATCCTCTGTCAATCCATCTGGACTCTTCTCGCGTTTTTACTTTTCAGGAAATTACTTTTATTATTATTATTATTATTATTATTATTATTAGTCGTCGTCGTGAATAAACTGACACTTCAAAATGAAACGTTCTATATTCGAATCTGGACCTTTCTGCGTTTACTTGACTTAAGAAAGGAAACCAGATCGTGAATTAAGCAATATTTACACAAATACATGAGACATGCGTTTGAAATTGTATTTAAGGGTACTCTCAGTTGAATTTTAGACTAACTTCATTGACTAGAAACGAGGCAAAGCAGCTCAACAAAGACAAATAGCGTTCGGCAAGCGAAAAGTGAAAACAGGCATCAAGTAGAGCTGGCCGTCGCCTTTTTCCGAACAAAATGCGAATGAGAACGAAGAAATCTCAGCTGCTGAGGCAATGGCGCACTTCTAACCGTATTTAAGAAAGTGGATTTTAGTGACTTACTTTCGGCTTGTCGACGAATGTCTGATGTCATGAACGGCTTTAACTGAGGTCTATTCAACGTTGCAAAGAAGTGGGTCGTTTCAAGAAAACGAAAGTGAAACAGTTGAAACAACTTCCTCGAGTTCGATTTTCAAGATATAGTGTTACAAGAATTTCAAAGTTCCTCACCTCGGCCTATCAGATGCATCGCCTATAATAGGCTATAGTCAAGATTCATAGCTATACCTGTTAATAATAATAATAATAATAATAATGTTGCGCAGTTTACGGAACGGTTTTTTTTTTTTTTTTTGCATCTTTGTTTAATTACGTCACTCATAATTTGAATGTTTTTTGTAATCTGTTTTACTATCAAAAACGTCCCACGACTTGCTAATATACAGCCTTACAACCTTGCGGTCGGCTATTCCCACTTTACCTCTTCACACAAACGAACTATTAAAGCCGTGCCCGTTACAGCTTAATGCCGCTCAGAAACCGGGTGCTCTGAATAAAGACTGAGGCTAAATTTGCAGACAAGGTCATAAATATCCGAACGATGTACATACGCATATCTAAGGCTAGGCTGAGTAAGGTCATTATTACCGACATGTAGGCCTGCCGTCAGGTAAGACTTGCGTTCCGCAGTTTGTCCAGCTTTAAATATAAAGCGCCCACCTCTTCAGAAATGATCCTCCCAACAGCGATGAAGAACAAGGTAGTGTTTGCATAGTCCGGGGATTTTACAATCCCAACTCGAATACAATTGAAATGCACAAAGAAATCATATACAGCAATGATTTCTAAATGTATTTTTGACTTGCATTTGATAGAACACAACATGAGGAAAAGATTTCTAATATTTTGTTTGATGAACTTTGTTGTATTTGCAAATATGCATGCATTCCTGCCATTAAACTCTGTAAGCACTCCAAATAAGGTGGGAAAAGATGCAATTAAGGACAATAAATAGATAAATAAATAAAAACGAAAATAAATAAATAAATAAATAAATGTGTAATCTGAAACTACTTATGTCAGCAGGTCACTGTAATCATGATACAAAAGTGGCATCCAGGACAGACCTTGGCCTTCAAGTGGAAAAATTGGCCAATGATTGCCAACTGGCTTACAAATGACTGACAGATTCTTAATAAGGTCAGAGGTCTTAATAAATGTTCTTCTAAGAAAGACAGGACATACAGTGCTGTAAAAAAGCATTTGCCCCCTTCCCGTTTTCTTACTTTTTTGCATATTTGTCACGCTTAAACGTTTCAGATCATCAAACAAATTTTACAACCCCAATTCCGAAATAGTTGGGACCAAGTGTAAATTGTGAATAAAATCAAAATGCACTGATTTTCAGATCACACGAGCCAATATGAAATTTGCAATAGAACTTAGATAATATTTCAAATGTTGAAACTGAGACATTTTAAAGTTTTATCCACAAAATGAGCTTATTTCAAATTTTCTGGCTGCAACAGGTCTCAAAAAAGTTGGGACACAGGCAAAAAAAGGCCTGAAAAAGCAATTAATATATAAGAGAATCAGCTGAAAGAACATTTAGCAAGTAATTAAGTTAACTGGCATCAGATGTGTAACATGATTGGCTATGAAAGCGATCTCTTAGAGAGGCTGAGTCTCTCAGAAGTAAAGATGGCCAGAGGCTCTCCAACCTGTGAAGGCTTGCATAAAAAATTGTGGAACACTTTAAAAAAAAATGTTTCTCAACATGAAATTGCAAAGGCTTTGAAGGTCTCATCATTGACAGTGCACAACATCATCAAAAGATTCAGAGAAACTAGAAAAATCTGTGCGTAAAGGACAAGGCCGAACACATTTACTGGATGCCTGTGATCTTCGGGCCCTCAGACGCCACTGCATCACTTACCAGCATGATTCTGTCGTTGACATTACTAAATGGGCCCAGGAATACTTCAAGAAACCACTGTCTGTAAACACAGTCCGCCGTATCATCCACAGATGCCACCTAAAACTTTACCATGCAAAAAGGAAGCCATTGTTGAGCATGATCCAGAAGCCCCGCCGTGTTCTGTGGGCCAAGGCTCATTTAAAATGGAATGCTGCAAAGTGTTAAAGTGTCCTGTGGTCAGATGAGCCCAAATTTGACATTCTTGTTGGAAATCATGGGCATCTTGTCCTCTGGGCTCAAGAGGAGAAAGACCACCCCTCCTGTTATCAGTGTTCAGTTCAAAAGCCAGCATCTCTGATGGTATGGGGATGCAGTTGTGCATATGGTGTGGGACACTTGCACCATGAATGCTGAAAGGTATATATAGGTTTTAGAGCGACATATGCTCCCCTTCAGAGGACATCTATTGCAGGGAAGGTCTTGTGTATTTCAGCAGGACAATGCAAAACCATATACTGCAGCTGCTACAACAGCATGGCTTAGTTGTAGATGAGTCCGTGCGCTAAACTGGCCTGTCTGAAGTCCTGATCTTTCACCAATTGATAACATTTGGTGCATAACTAAACAAAGAGTCCCTCAAAGAAGACCCAAAACCCACCAGCAGCTGGAAGCCAGTATTAAACAAGAGTGGGATCAAATTCCGATGGCTAAACTCAAGAAACTTGTCTCCTCAATGCTCAGACGCCTCCACTCTGTGTTAAAAAGAAGAGGGGATGCTACACCATGGAAAACAGGCCCCTGTCCCAACTTTTTTGAGACCTGTAGCAGCCATCAAATTTGAAATGAGCTCATTTTGTGGATAAAATTGTAAAATTTCTCAGTTTCATCATTTGCTATGTTATCTCTGTTCTATTGTGAACAAAATACTGGCTGGTGTGATTTGAAAGTCATTGCCTTTTGATTTCATTCACAATTTTTACTTTTTCCCAACTATTTCGGAATTGGGGTTGTAATATTCAACAAAGATAACCCGAGTAAATACAAAATGCAGTTTTTAAATGATGATTTCGTTTATTGAGAGGAAAAAGCTATCTAAACCTACTTGACCCGATGTGAAAAAGTAATTGCCGCCACCCTCCCCCCCGACACACACACACACACACACACACACACACACATTTTTTTTTTTAGTTTAATTTCACTAGCCACACCCAGGCCTGATTACTACCAGACCTGATGAATCAAGAAATCACTTAAATAGAAACTGTCTGACAACGTGAAGTAGGCTAAAAGATCTCAAACAAAGTCATTGTCATAAATTAGTCTGGAGTGGGTTACAAAGCCATTTCTACGGCTTTGGGACTTAAAGGTTCCCTCAGTTAGAAAATTTTTTGGCTATTTTACGAAGAAATGGATCATATGTAGCAAATTAATATGCATCACACATTTGTAAATGCTTTCTATAACTTTTAATCATTATTTGAAAACTAAGATTTGGCTGGTTTGTACGGTCCTAAGCCCCACCCCTCAAAAAAGTGGTTGCACACGGTCCTCGTAGTCATATGACCTGTGACGTGAAAAGTAAGTTGCAAAGTTCCCAGCTGATCGACCTGTGGTTTGTTCTATACTGATAATTGATTTCGCCTTGATCAATCCTTGATTTTGTTGACTTTGAGATAACATTCATCAACATGCCAAATAGGTGTGTAGTGATAGGCTGTAACAAGACTCCAAACGATGGTATGAGTTTACATCACTTTTCAAAAAAAGAGATGCCAGGTCTCACGCATTCGGTAGAGTCTCTCGCCTCTTAGTGGCATTCACTT
Organism: Gymnothorax reevesii; assembly: GCA_029721435.1. Classification (NCBI taxonomy): domain Eukaryota; kingdom Metazoa; phylum Chordata; class Actinopteri; order Anguilliformes; family Muraenidae; genus Gymnothorax; species Gymnothorax reevesii. Next base: position 66,169,729 of record CM056587.1, on the reverse strand, counting down.
TCCTGTGCTGTAGTCCGCAATTTTCCAATCAGCGCGCAATGGAGAAATTCACTCGCGGAATTTAAGTCATTGTGCATTAAGTTCATCAGTTTCACGTGCATGACGGCGGATTTCCCCATAGTGTCACGGAAAACGTAATCATTTTCATGATTAGCAAAAGGTTCACTCCGAGAGCGCTCCGCACTTAACCGGTGCTGCTTGTTCTCCCCGATTAGGTAAGATGACAATCATTCATCTGGACGCGTATTTGCTGAATGTAAATCAACGTCAAATAGGCCTAGTTTGAGCCGCATGCTTTTTATAGCCTATTTCACTTCCAAGCGCCACTTTTTTCACTCAGTACCGAGAGTGCTGCTAATTCTCCGCCTTTAAGTGTGACGACAATCATTCATTTGGATGCATAATTTGGCACATTTTAATCGGTGTTATTCAAAACTGCTTACCCGTCAAATCTCACGCATATGGCAAGTTTCTGATGCTTTTTAGTGGCATATCACTTTCTCACACCGTAGTCTGCAATCTTGCACTTAATAATAAAAGTGAAGATTAAAAAAAAATTATTTCGGCAAACATATTTAATTGCCCAGTCACACTTTTTAATCAACCCACTCCGTACCGAGAGTGAAAGGCGATATTTCAATTGGAATGCGGCTCAGTCATTATTCAATAAATGCCTACTTGAGAGATTCTCACGTGGAATTGAAGTCTTTATGCATGAAAGATTTTTGGTTTTTAAATGATGAATTAAAATGATCATGGAGCGCAAGTTAAATCGCTTGATGAGCGGAAAAGGTCGCGCGGAAGTTTCAGGGCAGTTTGTCTTTCATAAAGCATGGGCATATTTATAAGTAAATATTTTTTTCTGTTCTGAATTTTTCCCATTATTGTCTTGCTGTTAGATTGCATGGGGAGAGAAGCCGTGTCTTTAATTGCCAATGGATTATTACTATGATTTGAAAACTTGTCAATACAGGAAAATGATTGAGAACTAACCAGGACTAACATGATAATGCAAAAGTGAATGCCTACTGCCGACATTTATATAATTGATATGGCATTGTAAGTATGGCATGGCAATATAAATGTAAAAATCCAAAACTTTTGCTGACTTCGCAGCATTTATTGTCGCCATCCTTACAATTGTCATTCAGTTGTGCACAGCGCCTAACAACGTCTTTTAACCATGACTACATTCAGAATATAGAACAGATTCTCGTGGCTCATTGCTTAATGAGCCTCGTAGACGAATTTATGCAAATCTGTGCTGTTTCACGGGCTACAGGAGAGCAGACGTTATCAAGACATATTGATATTTTAAGTTGTCATTTATGGACAGAAGAAAACGCCTCAATTTTGTGGTGCAATTTATAACAATGCTATCGAAACAAAATTACACTCTTGACGGTTCTACCAATTAGTCTGAGCAAATGTTGCTAACTGGGCAAAGTAAAGTGCGAGAGATTTATGTTATTGAGCACTGAAAGGTGAGGTTTCCGAAGGCCTTTGTTACTGCCAACAGACTGCAACTGCTGAGCATTTACTGGCCCCGCATGGGACACACTGCACCGGCTAACGTTGTCAGCAAATGCTCTCTGCAGCTCACTCTCAAAGCTTATGGCCTGTTTACACCGAACCGCGACCCCGTTACAACCCTGATATGGCCCCGATACGACCAGCGCGATCGTGAACTTTTGGTCACTCACACAAGTTGCCGTCATTCCCTACTTTGATCGCTTATTTGCGGTTACACCAAAACTCAATTGCGACCGCATCGTGACTTTCTTCACACCTCAAACCATGATGCTGTCGCAATACTTGTTCTTGTCACATGTACTCGTAGAAAGCGCGTCGGCGAGTAATGGGGAGAGCGGTGCCCTGTGTTTATATAGACAACTTGGTCGTAAGTTGCGTTGCCACCAGTCGCTGGAAGCCCTGCCATTGGTCGAATTTTGATCCCTTTAATCGCACATGCGTTCTCAGCGTGGTCGCAAATTTCTGTCGCATTTAAAACGTGTCGGTCATTATGGGGTCGCATTAAGCTCGCCATAATGCTTGCAATTGTCTGCGAGTGAAAAATTCCTAAAAATTTGTAATCATTGATGGAACCGCATGCCAAGCCGCTTGCAAGCCTATTACGATCTGTGATGCCGAGAGTGAGTTGAGACTTGTCCGAGCTTATTACGGCTAATTATGATGCCCTCTTGTGGTTTGCACTGGTCGCACAATTTTTGCGAGAGTTTTGAGCAGTCCCATGCATCCAAATTACAAACAAGTATAAAAAGTCAGCTTCAAATGACGTTTATGTTCACACACCTTCTGTTGAATTTCCCGATATTATTCTTGCATATTTAAGACACAAACATTAGCCACAGTAACTTGGCTATGTTAGCTGCAGTGCTACAGTCACAATGAACTGGCTATCACGTCAGGGAGGCTTATGCCGTAAAGCAACTTACAGCTTCTGCATCTGTGAGTCACGCACAGTTGCAACCGATCCAGGCTTCATCTTCAGATATTTCACAAAGCCTGCGATTGAGGCCAGTTGTTAGTGCTAACTATCGTTAGCGGTCCTGCTAGCCACCCGCAACACGTTGGCTTCACTTAGATTATTTGCTGTTATATCGTTACTTACAGCTTGTGGCTCCGAGCGCTTGATCAATGCAACTGCTTCAGGTTTGAGAAGCAGCTGGAACGCTTATCCTGTGTCGAATGATCCTTTATTGACAAAGCTGTCTTTGGTGAAATGCTGAGCACAAGTAGCGAACGTTCCGTTTAGCCGTAGCTGTTTGCTGCCAGCAAACAAAAAAGCTACCCGCTGATTTCTGGAGGCATCGTCTTTTGAGAGAGAAATGTGTGCTTTTCTTCGCGTCCAAAAGTAAACAGATAAGCAGCTTTGGGAGAGATACTGACAAAACCGCCCCTAAAATGATCCGCGGTTCTTCTTTTGTATTTCTGGTAGTGTAGATGCTACTAAGGCATAGTATGATCCGCGGTTGTTTGTGCCTGCTAGAATAGTTTCCAGTGTGGGCAGGTCCAGCGCTGTGATTGGCTCTGGCTAGGTCTGTATTAATTGGATGGCACAACCTGATGTCAGGTTTTGCCCAGATCTCGGAAGGAGCTGTTCAGAGAGGAAATCATGTTAACAAAATCACGTTCTTGGATTGCGGCAAAACCCGCAATATCTTATCGGTATCTTACGTTTAGAAACTTATCAGAGTTTGAGTACGGACAACCAACATTATGACATTACTTATATGTATTAAAAGAAGGATCAGCATAATAGGTCCCCTATAAAGCATTCCACAATTTTTTTATGCAAGGTTTCACAGGTTGGAGAGCCACTGGCCATCTTTACTTCTGAGAGACTCAGCCTCTCTAAGACATCCTTTTTATAGCCCATCATGTTTCACACCTGATGCCAGTTAACGTAATTGCTTGCTAAATGTTCTTTCAGCTGATTCTCCTAAATACTGATTGCTTTTTCAGCCCTTTTTTTGCCTGTATCCAAACTTCTTTGAGACCTGCTGCAGCCAGAAAAATTGAAACGAGCTAATTTTGTGGATATGAATGTAAAATGTCTCAGTTTCAACATTTGAAATGTTATCTATGTTCAGTTGTCAATAATCTATTGGCTCATGTGATCTGAAAGTCTTTGCATTTTGATTTATTCACAATTTACTCTTCGTCCCAACTATTTCGGAATTGGGGTTGTAGGTAGCCTACCTAAACAGCGACCAATAATCGCCAAATTCCTCGACGACATTTATTGTCCGGAGCACTTTCTCCAATTCAATAATTAAAACTGAAGTCCTAAGAAAACAGACGTCTTATAGCATTTATTATTTTCCCCTACACTCTCAGAAATGGGGTACAGCAGGAGTCCATTTCTGTTCCCCAAGGTATTATGTATCCTTTAGGGCTAATTATAGGACCTCAAGGTACCTGTGTGAACCTTTTCAGGGTCAAAAAGCTACTTTTGTGCTCCAAAACAAATGAAAACCCACTTCTAAGGTACAACAGCAGTACCTTTCAGGGTACTGCCCCAGTGTCAAGCTGGCAGTATCCTGAAAGGTACTGCTGTTGTACCTTAGAAGTGGGTTTTATTTGTTTTGGAACATAAAATTACCTTTTAGACCCTAAAAAGGTTCACACAGGTACCTTGAGGTCCTATAATTAGCCCTAAAGGGTACATAATAACCAGAAAAACAGAAAAAAGACAGAAAAACTTGAGAGTTTATATACATCCGCGGTGTAGTGCTCTTCTGATTCGTGCAATCCCAGCAGGTTGTGAATGTATGCGCGCGCGAGTTTCATTGCTTTAAGAAGCCTACTAATTATTTATTTTCATAGTTTTATAATTATTTATTTTCAGTTTTTTATAGCATATTGTTTTTTCTTGCACTTTTAAGGATGGCAATTTTTATGCCGTTGCACTCGTACAATGACAATAAAGACATTATATTCTAACTTATTTTCCAAATCTTGCAGCTTGAATAGAGTCTGCAACCGGCGGACTAGAAGGACGTGCATTTATCAGAAAGGAAAGTGAAACTAAAATCGCTCCCTCCTTCAAAAAGACGGGAACGCTGAACGCTAATTCGAGAAAGCTGAGCGATGGACGACAGTTTTCCCTTCCCTATCTTGGTGGAAGGCGATTGGAACCCGGGTTTATCTAAACTAAAAAACAAGTTAACCATCTACTTCCAAAGTAAGAAGTCTAACGGTGGCGAATGCGCAGTACAGTACGAAGCGTCAGATGGACAGACAGCAGTCGTGCGGTTCAAGACCGAAGAGGGTAAGTTATGAACGATACTTCCGAATCATTTGCTTTTAAATATAATGGCAATTCCAAAGCTTCCATCAGCTGAGCTTAATTCGGAGATCATACGATACCATTAATAAAAGAAAATTAGGTATCCGGTCAAAGATGTTCTAACGGTTTCTACAATGTAAAGAATAATTTTAGCTCAAAACGGTAACATACCACAGTTAAAACGCCCAGTAGACTGTCAGTTTACTAGTGTTCATTATTACGGTAAACTTATCCATGGTAGACACATTCATAAATAAGTAATATCAGTAGAGATTTCTCTTTTTAAGGCCCTGACTAAAATGCTTTGTTTTTGTCGCGCTCATGCGCAGTAAGACGAAGAGTCCTCGATAAAGAAGAGCACAAACTGAAACTTGGGAAAGAAGAACTGAGGCTGACCGTCAGACTGCCACAGGCTGAAGCGACGTGCTGTGTAAGTCGCTAGTTTTTATCCATGCGAAAAGTAGGCCTTCTGCTTAAACCCATGGACTGTGTATAAATACAGCCAACCGAACAACTCGTGAAAAGTAATGCCGACACGTCTCGATCGCCATCCAGTGGCGGGCTGCAGTACAATTTATCACACCGCCCCTCCGTGTTATGGGATGGGTCGATAAAAAATAGAATAAAATCAAGGACATGTCAAAAAAAAGTTTCTCAAAATGGTTTAGTTCATACCGTGCTGGTGTATGGGCAGTGTCATTTTTCTAATACGTTGCAGTTATCTATTCATTTGATACGATAGAAAACTGACGTGGATGACAGCTGCTGTGCGTGACGAATTCGTAATGGCCCCTGCCCACTGCGAACTTTTTTCCTAGAATAGACGACATCGGAGTTAGCTTACAATTCCCATTATCCATTGCGCATGAAGTCAAGCATTTTCGGCTGGGGGTGTAAACTTCGCGTATCTCCATATAGATTTTGACAATCACCTACACAACATTCATCCCCATCATTTGTAGGCGTTATTTGCACCCTTTTGTCAGAATTTGCAGACCAACAAGGACATGGAAAGTTCACGATTTGGTGGTGTTTGTTTCATAAAGTTTTTGGGATTTTAAAAGGCTGAAGTACGAGATAAATGAAGTGACTGCATGCATTCACTTTCATCTTATAATGCGACTATGGGCTGCGAACCATATAGCGAGGTGGGAATGAAAATTTTAGCGTATGCAAACAGTGGGGCTTACATTAAAAAGATATTGTCACGACTGTAGGCAGGAAAAAAAACCATTTCAAAAAGCAAAATACTTTGTTTTTCATTCCTTTTATATTAAACTGTCCATGCTGGCAGTTCGCATACAAATTCATAGCAGTAAAGCTCAACACTATTTTCTTAAATGGAAAAGGAAGATCTGCCTAAAACTTGCTGGCCTGTTCCGTCAAGGCGCATGTGATTGCCCTCCACCATACATTCCGAATGTTACTCTTCCTAGCTGGCAACGAGGTAAGACGAAACTGGGTAAAGGAATTCAGCAGAGTTGATATTAGAACTGGTGTCTGTCCGGATTTTCTTTAGCTCTATCCGAGCTTCGTCCATAGAGATAGTGGTTTCTGTTGGGCTGTTAAAATTAACTCTTCTTTGCTTTATAAAGTGGTTATTTTCCATTTTTCTGCCTACAGTCGAGACAATTTATTTCTAACATAAACCCCACTGGTTACATATAAAAATTTTCATTCCCATTCCACTGTATGGTTCGCAGCCCATAGACGTATTACAAAATGAAAGTAAATGTATGCAGCCACTTCATTCATCGCGTACTTCAACCTTTTAAACTCCCTGGAGCAGCCGAGATGGCACGCATGTGAAAAAAAGGTCTCCGGTGTTTTAAATTCGTGACACAGTTTGTAAGAGGGCCAATAGGGAAATATATGGGGATTAGTAAATGGCACATTAGGCGCGACTGACGCCTCGCCCAATATGGCATTTACTGACCCCATATATTTCTGTATTGGCCCTCTAACGAACTGTAACTGATATGATCTCACCTCAGAAAAGAATACTTGGCTGGCATTGGTCGAAAGCAATCACATGGAAATCCCGCATATACCCATATTACGCCTCTGAGCCACTACACGGCGTGCAAGTTGATTATTTCCCTAAGCGTCTCCGGAGCAGCCGAAATGGCATGCATGCAAGAAAAAGGTCTTTGGTGGTATTAATTCGTTACACAGTTTGTTACAGGGCCAATTTGGAAATATATGGGGATGAGTTGGCATATTGTGGCATTTACTGACTGTATTATAAGGTACACAGTTTTTATTGACCCTCTGATAAACTGTGTAAAGAATTTATCCCACCGAAGACCTTTGTTTTTTTCGCATGCATGCCATTTTAGCTGCTACAGAGATGCTAAGGGAGGTAATCTACTTGCACGCCGTGTATGGGCTCGGAGACGTTACATGGGAATATACTGGGTTTCCACGTGACTGCTTTCGGGTGGGTATATAGGCAGGATCTTGATACCACGGCTCAACCCCCGAGCACTACTGCGCCGACTCTGACTGCAAATGTGCAACATGGCAGTGCCCATATCTGGGATATTTTTGGCCCATTTTTGATCAATGCGAGTAAATGGAGACGCGTCGCCCATATTTATATACAGTCCATGCTTAAACCATCGTACTGTCCTCCGCTGCAACCTGCAATCACACTCCTCACAATTCTGCCATTTGTTTCGACAGAACGCCCCACTGACCTCAAGTGAAACCAGTAAGTGGCAGCTAAATTAAAATATTTCTATCTCTCATCAATCAATAAATCAGTGAATAATTGCTTTCCTACTTCAGCGTCCAGCTAGATCATATTAATTCAGTCAGTGTAGCTTGTTATTGTTGAATGAGCACATACCCATCAACTATCCTCAGTAATTAATATGCTGATGTCCCATCAACAGTTCCCACGACTGGTCAGTGCTCTGCTCATGATGGATCGGATGAAAGTAGATGCTCCACCCAGAACCAAGAGGAGTCTGAAGAGGCGGAGGTTGAGCCGGAAGCAGAGATGGTTACATACTCTGTGGTGCTGGGAAATGTCTCAGAGAAAATGGACCGGGAGATGATGGACATGCTTGTGGAAAACATTAGTGACACGTCTGCAGAACAGGGAGACTTCACTATAGAAGTCATTCCAAACCTGTGTGTGGCTGTGGTGACCTTTAAGAACAGCAAAAGTAAGGGCGCTGCATTAAGTAAATATCTTCTTCATGGCTCTCCTATGATCTGGAAAAATCTGACACGTATGTCACTCTTGGTCGAAATTAAGTTTGACCCCTAATGCAGTAATTACGCGTGGTGAAAATCTTCATACAAAAACTGTAATGCCCCCGTCACACTTATTCATAATCAGCAGGAATCGAGCAGAACCAGTCTGAATTAAGAATTCGCAGCACAACATTCGGGTGGGAATTTCAAATTGAACAAAATTCTTACAGCTTTGAAAGAATGCCGTTCACATACTTATATTTGAATATTTGAACCCATCTCAAATGATTCTCGCACATTCTGGGTGTATTAGCACTCGAATGCAGCTTGAATGTAGTTGGAATGCAGTACGAATATTTAGAATGCTGTTAGAATGCAGTCAGAATATTTAGAATACACTTCGAATGCCGTATGAGAGCGGTTCAATTGCTGCCCGAACACCACCCGAAGTCTGGTTAGAAGGTGCCTCGAATGCTGTACAAATTTATTGAATGCAGTCAGAATGCTCCCGGATTGGCCGCCAAATAGAATGGGTTGGAGTGTCCAAGAATTCAAACTGAATGCAGCTTGAATACTCAGAATGTAGTTAGAATGTAACACGAGTGTCCCATATGGTTTGAATGATTAGTTGCTGACTACAGCAGGGGAACATAAATATGCCACTAAAACTGACGCCGAATGCGTGAGAGTTAACAGGTATGCATTATTAATGAAAACTGGCCACATCTGATAATGTTGAAAGTTTTCGGAGTTTCTGTAATGGTAATATAAATGAATGATTGAAAACGGGTCATGACCAATCATTATTTTTAAGCCAGTTCACCAGCCGCCACTGATTCCAGCAGCAATCGAAAGATTCCAATGGCATTCGAAGTGCATTCCAGCTGAATTGTTTTAATATCGAAATAGATTCCTGCAGCAATCAAAATGCATTCGAGTTTCATTCTGGCAGCATTTGACTTGGCTTGCCGTTTCGATTCTCCCTCGAATGCAATCAGAATGTTTTGAATGCTGTTGGAATGTCGTAAGAATATTTATATGCAGTCAGAGCGCAGTTAGAATACACTTCAAATGCCGTTCAATATTTCTCCACTTTGAATGCACCTGAAAAGTTTTGAGCATGAGTAAAACATTCGGGCCGGCCACGAGATTGGGCCCGAATATTTGGAATGCACTCAGAATGCTGTCAGAATTTTGAGAACGCACTTCGAATATCCTGGAATATACATTACAGGCCAAAAGTTTGGATACAACTTCTCATTCAATGCATTTCCTTTATTTTCATAACTGTTTACATTGTAGATTCTCACTGAAGGTATCAAAACTATTAATGAACACATGTGGAATTATGTATTTATCTAACAGTTGTCCAGTAGGGCTGTCGGCTGTGTATCAACCTGACTTCTGCACAACACAACTGATGGCCCCAACCCCATTGATAAGGCAAGAAATTCCACCAATTAACCCTGAAAACCCTGTGAAGTGAAAACCATTTCAGGTGACTCCCTCTGGAAGCTCATCAAGAGAATGCCAAGAGTGTGCAAAACAGTAATCAGAGCAAAGGGTGGCTACTTTGAAGAGACTAGAATATAAGACATATTCTCAGTTACAGTTATTTCACACTTTTTTGTTAAGTACATAATTCCACGTGTTCATTCATAGTTTTGATGCCTTCAGTGAGAATCTACAATGTAAATAGTAATGAAAATAAAGGAAACGCATTGAATGAGAAGGTGTGTCCAAACTTTTGGCCTGTACTGTGCAAAGAATTTTAATTCGACGGCATTCCGGCTCAATCAGCCTCTAGTGTGACTAGGGTTATAGTGTTATTTGAAATATCAAAATTAAGTTTTGTTTTTTTTTTCCAATGAGGAAAAGTCCAGAATTCAAAAGTTTTCTTTCAATTCCAAGAATTGTGCTCTCATGAACCTTTTCCAGATCACAGGAGAGCTTCAGCATGTGCAGATTTGGGCAGATTCAGTGACCTCATGGGTGTAGTATCAGCCTTAACCAGTAGAGGGCCCTCCTCTTAATATTTGTACCCTTCGTAAATATGAACAAGATGGTTGTGAATTAATGCCAGTATTGTTTAATAATCATCTTGATATTTAAGTAAAAAAAACAAAAAAAAACATAAAAATAAAATACAATGATTGAAAAAAAAAAAAATAATTACCATTGTCAAACATGTATTTTCTAAAAAATGTGTGCCACGATTATTTTATCCCGTTCATTTAATATTGTGTGCAGCCTCTTCAAACCAAAATAACGGCTCTGATTGTTCTCTGTTGGAGTGTAGCTAGGTTGGAGATTTTGTGAGGTTGCATTCAGGAACCAAGTACGAGAACCAAGAGATCCAGCAAACTTGTATTTTATTAAAGCTGAGGGGGTGAACCCCTGCAGGGCAGGAAACAACGGTGCAGAGTCCACAATCCAAAATCAGAATCCCAGGGGCGTAATCCAAATCGTACACAGGGCAGCAAACACAAAACTCAGGGTCGGGCGTACAGGTTTGTTACACAGGTGCAGAAAAATCCAAGACAAAGCCAAAATCAGAAACAGGGACGGTCCAGTCAGAAGTGTAACACAAAGAGTACAAGGCATATATGATCGCAGCACAAGGCAAACGTTCTGACAAGAGTTAGTTGTGAAATGACTGCTTAAATGCACATAGGGGAAGTGACATGCTATGATAGGGAAAAGGTGAAATGGATCAGACTAATTAATGAGGGAACAGACATGAGGAAGTACCTAACCACATGAAATTGGCTAAAGCCAAAACATGGACAGGGATCACAAAGACGGCCTATAACAAACACATGGCTCTGGTTAGGGAGTTCTAACGTGCACAGATAATTAGAGGCAGAACAGAGTTAAACAGGTGCAGAGAATCCGCTGAAGCACAGCAAAGTAAATTGAGTGAAGACAGGGGGCGGACACTAGAATAAAGCAAGTGCTGAGAGCTTGTTAGTCAATTAGTAAAGTGCGGCTATACAATCCCTAGTGCTCGTTGGTAAGTTAGTACTATAAACAATGTTAGTCTTTGTTAGTAATTTAACTAAAATAACAAACTGTTAGTACTCTTACTAATGACAGAACAGCAAGGCGAAGGAAGCAAACGAGATTAGAAGGAATAATTGAAAACCCAGAAACCATGAAATCACCCGAAAGCATGGCACGCAATACTGGGGCAATAAGCTGTCACATCACATATGACCAGACAGGGGAGACAAAGTGCAATGCATGGCATGGGAAAAACAATAACTGGAATAAGAATTGCAACTCTGAAAAATGACAAAACAAGACAAGGGCAAATCAAAAACATGGCATGGAATTGGAATCATAGGTAAAAACAGAGTCAGATAGAGCAGGATCATAAAAGATTTCCCTGGTGGTGGGTAGTAAGGTTGGAGATTTCTCTGTTAGTGCATGGTGAGGTTGGAGATTTCCTTGTTGGTGTGTAGTGAGGTAGGAAATTTGTTGATGTGCAGTGAGGTTGGAGATTTTCCTGTTGGGGTATAATAAGGTTGGGGATTTCTCTGTTAGTGAGGCTGGAGATTTCCTTGTTGGTGTGTAGTGAGGTTGGAAATTTGTTGATATGTAGTGAGGTTGGAGATTTCTCTGTTAGTATGTAGTAAGGTTGGAGATTTCCCTGTTGGTGTATAGTGAGGTTGGAGATTTCTCTATTGATGTGTAGTGAGGTTAGAGATTTCTCTATTAGTGAGTTGTGAGGGTTGGAGAAGATTTTGTGAAGGATTTGACACTGTTCCTCTGTGGAGAATCTATTGTTTTCTTGTATTGTATAGACTTCTCACTGTAGCTCTTCCCAAAGGTTTTCTAATGGGTTTATGTCAGGGGACTGGGATGGCCATGGAAAAAAACATTGATTCTGTGGTCAGTTACCTATTCTAGTGTTGTTTTGAGGCATGTTTGGCCAATTATCCTGTTGGAAGATCCAGCCATGATCCAAGTTAAGCTTTCTGACTGAGGCAGACATGTTTTAATTTTGTCCTTGATGAAAGCAATGATACCAGGAATCCTAAAGCATTGTCTGGGATCTTTGGCAGAAAAGCAGCCTCACAACATCAAATATGCTCCACCATACTTCAGTGAGACGTGCTTTACCAAATGGCTGACCTGGAGTTTAGGCCAAGTGCAGCTTTGGTGTTTTTTGCTAGCGAGATTTATATTGGCCTTTTCTGACCAATGAACTTGGTCCCAATGGAAGTTACAGTGCCATTCGGTAATCTGTCAGTGCCTGAGTTCATAGTTTGATGACAAAAGAGGCTTTTCTTCTGGCAGTGCTTTCAAACATATTGTAGTTGTGTTGATATAGTTCTTAAACAGTTAATGTTTGGAATTTCCCCAACAGTAATTAGTTGAGTTTCTATTTCCACATGAACTATCGTCTTCAGAATGAAGGAATTAAAAATAAGCATGCATCCTCCCCCAGGAATATTTATGCCAACACCAGATATGGCAAGACCATGCAGTTAACCCCTGTCTGTCTGTCTGTTGGTCCGTCTGTACGGGATTTTGTAAATCCACTTCCCCTCAAATCCTAATGGGCAGAATTCAACAAGCTTTGGTAAATGCTTTCTACATACATTGGAGGTGTGAATCTTATATTTTATCTGACAAATTGGCTAATTTTAGAATTTCAGGGGCTTCGAAAACTCCCAGTGGCAGGGGCAAATTTTATAGTTCTAAGATTGTGTTGTGCTTTACACTTAATTATTTATTAATATTTAATTAATATAATTATTTAATTAATTATTTCCCAGTTATTGAAAAAGAAATACACACAACCTTGTAGCAATTTTTTGTTTTACAATCCCCACACTCATGAAGCTCGACAACTCCCTGTTGCACATCATTGCGGTATTCTTTTAGCATAACAGAAATCACGGTTGAACATTTATGTATCCTTAGCCATTACGCTAAAAAGTTAAATATGTGGGGGAATATACGTTGTACTTCAATTAGATTTTTCTTATTTGGTTTCCCAGGGGTGCCAATAATTGTAAAATACATGTCTTTGGGAGAACTTTTAATTGTAAGATTATTTTTTTAATTTTCAATCAAGGTTAGATTTTAAAGATATTTTGAATAAAAGATTATAAGAATTAAGAGCAAGCAAATTTTTTTCAGTAGCCACTTTAGCTGATATTTACAATGGGTGCCGCTATTAGTGTAGGGCTGTATATCTTCTTAAGATTTTGGGAATAAAAAATAAATAAAAAATATTTATGATTTATGATGCAGTATTAGTAGCTATTTGTTAAATGTGAAACAATGATAAGTGTTTGCACAAAAACTGTGGAGTAATTGTCACTCATGAACAGGTTTTCCTCTTGAGCTTGAAGTTTTAAGACAGACTTAAAAGGTTTTTGAGAATCAAAGATTTTATCTGAAAATAAACAGAAATATCTGTATGAACATCAATTTTTGAATGTGGTTTGTCAAGAATTGAGGAAAACTGATCTACTGTATGCATAATAGTTTTTTCGTGGTAAATCAAACTGCTAGAATGATAATTTTTCTCATTTGTGCTTTCACAGAAGTGCCTTATTTCCTTTCAATGTGCGCAAGTAGTCGGACGTTTAAAAAGTATAATTTATCTGCCGAGGCTCTCGAAGTCACGAACACTGTGGCAGCTGAAAGAATACCTCCCAGCGTTAGCGCTGATCATCTTCAGCTGTACTTTGAAAAAGAAGGAAGAGAAGATGTAGAAGAAGTAGAGCTACTGGAAGGGGAGCAGTCTGCACTCATAACCTTCTGCACTCATAAAGGTAACAACATTATAGTGAGTAATAAACTGCACAATAGAGTTTTGAGATGAGGATATTTACTGAAAAAAACTATTCAGTAGTGAGCAATACTTGTCATATTTGTATGGATTCTGCTATTCATTTATATCTTTGTTATTTGTCACGGCAGGTGTGACTGCAGTCCTGAAAAAGCAGCATCTCCTTCTGGAAACATCTATCGGAGTATATCCATATTCCAAATCCCTGGGAACAGCTTTGTATGGGAGGGAGAGGCCCGCACTGAAGTTACCGGAAGCCTTCACTGAGCGGATGGATCCTGCCGTGTGGCAGTTCCTGCAGGAGAAAAAGTTGTTCGGAGAGATCAGTGAAGTCATGGCCAAGCGTTTCTGCAAAGTGGGTTTGGAGAGTCCTGACGTGCTCATAAGCCCTCTGCCCTCCCTGCTAATGCAGAAGGGTTTAAACAGGAACCTCATCAATGCCTGGAAGGAGAACGCCATTGAGTCCCTTCATCGTGCCGTCTCCAAGTTCCAGTCTTACGAGTGCAACATTGTCCCGGATGTGTGGACGGAATCAGAAGCTGAAATTCGGGGAGCCCTGAGCGAGGCTGTCATCATCGTCCCCCACATGGACAGAGGAGTGGTTGCTCTCACTGGCTTGGCTAAGGATGTGGACGGACAGAAGGACGTGCTGGTTGACAGTGTGGGTGCAGCCACGGAAAAGCTGAAGAGACAGAGGGACAGCATGACTGAGGAGTTCTCTGTGGCACCTTCTGTCGATCGTATTCTGCAAGAGGATGGGCTGCATGGGAAAATTGCTGCCGAATATCCGAAGCTGAAGATGACTTACAGTCAAGAGCGTCGGAAGATGATCCTCAGCGGATTGTCGGCCGAAGTGTTCGCTGCCAAGAGCGCATTTCTGGAGCAAATCTTGGCCTTGAAACAGAAGGTGCTGGAGGTTGAGGAGCACGTGCTCGCCTTCCTGTGTCAGGCAGACCGAGAGGAAATCTGCAGCATCCTGTTCGCTACAGAAGGGATCAATGCCACTTATGAAATAGAGGACGGGAAAGTCCATCTTATTGGCAGGACAGAACAGGCCTTCTACGATGCAGAGAATCAGCTACAGACAGCTTTGGGTTCGTACACAGTAATCGTGGAAGACCAGAATGTGCTGCAGACTCGAGAATGGCAGGATTTACTCCGAGGTTTGAAAGACTCTTTGAACACTCCAGTGAACACAGTTAAATTCTCAGTCACAAACCAAGCAGTAGTTGTGTCTGGCTTTCACAACTCAGTTAAAAAAGCAGGGAAAGATTTATTGAATTTTATGTCGAGTAATTCAGTAGTTGAAGAATCTATAGCCTTCAACTCAAGGGCTGCATTAACGTTCATTGAAGATCACAAGAAAGAAACGTGGTCTCAGGTTGTAGGTCAAAATGATGCAAAAGTTACATTTACTCATGACAGGAGTCCAAGCATAGAACTGCATGGCCCCAGAGCTCAAGTAAAAGAGCTTAAGAGTTTATTTGAGAACATCATTTCCTGTCTTCATTTTGACATCCTGAAAATCGCGAAGCCTGGAGCAAAAAAGCACTTCAGAGAGAAGCAGGACATGATTGTTGCCACAGCAGCTACTAAGATGAGATGTGTGATTGTACTTGAGGAGGAGGACTCAGAAAGACCTACTGAAGTAGTGCCGTCACAAATCACCGCACCCCAGCCCAGGCTCCCAGCTGAGGAAGAACAGCATGAAGTAGTGCAGACTAGCCCAGGCCAGGACCGTGTCCGCACAAAAGAGGGACTGACTATCATCCTGTTAAAAGGCAATATCCAGGATGCAACAGTAAGTTATGACAATGGGGAAGAAACAATGTATTTATTAATATGATGCGCCGTTTACTTATCAACATGCTGCTTGGTTTTTAAATATGTTTTCTATTTATTATTATATGTTTTATTTATTGTAGGCTTTTAGGTTATTTGTTAACCATAGGTCTATCTTACTTTGTAAATATTTATGCTGCACAATGTTATTTAGGCGGTACGCAGCTGAACCTGGGTAACAAATTCAGTTACTTCATGTTTTTAACAGGTTTGACTGAATATAAACTGACTGAACGTGACGGGGATCATTGAAATTTAAGTAGTGCTATAAAACAGGGATATTAGAAGCTTGCGCACAGTAGCTGTGGAATAGCTGTCACTTGCCGAGATTTAGTAGCATAACAGCCTTTGTTAAACCAATAATCCATATTCTTAGCAAAATAAATTAAGTGAATAACATTTTAGCATCAAATGTTGATGTAATAACGGATAGGCCATTTTTTTAAAAAAGTGTATCTGCAGTGCACACGGGATCATTATCAATTACGTTTCTGAGCACATAAATCCACAGGACACGCACTGTCATATGCCCTTACTGAGAGAAGTCTGGTGTTCTCTCCGTCTCTCAGGCACATGTGATCGTAAACAGCTTGGGGAAGGACCTAAACCTCAACTCTGGCACAGTTTCCAAGTCTATTCTCCAAGTGGCCGGACCAGCGCTCCAAAACCTGGTGCAGGCCGAGGGGGCGAAGAAGAACTGCACCATTGGAACTGTGCTCATCACCCAGGCCTGCAATCTGAAGAGCGAGCACGTGTTCCACGCCATCACCCCGCACTGGAACAAGGGAAATGGGAATACAGAAAAGGTAAAAACTGGAATATTGTACTGCTGTAATGTGCAACATATTCTACCCAGTTCCATCTGCTGGTCATGACTGGGCATGTGCAGAAATCACCGTTCAGTGTTAGTTGGTGATCCCAATGGCTGGAGAATCATAGCTCCGCCGTTATTTCCCAGCAATTTATGCAGCTGCAATATGACCCAAATTAACAATAATGTATGAATTTAGAAAACGTGAAATGTGAAAACAAATATCAGCTTAGTCAATTTAGACCAAAATGACAATGGCATTCTTAAAAAATACAATAAATGATGAATTTATTATCCACAGATACTGGAAGGCATGGTGGAGGAATGTCTGCAGAGAGCTGAGGAGCTCTCTCAGTTATCCATCGCTTTCCCGGCCATCGGCAGTGGAAACCTGGGCTTCCCAAAGGACTTTGTGGCCTCCATGTTCCTGGGCCAGGTGCTGAGCTTCAGTAGCAGGAAGAAGCCCCAGCACCTGCGGGAGGTGCTGATCGTGCTTCATCCCAGCGACACTCAGACCATCCAGGTAATAAAATTAGATTTTTGGAAATTTGCAGTGTGGCGAGAAATAAGCTGCTCCAAAGAAACAGGTTAACTCTCTTGTAATGACTTTGCAGTTCAATGGGAATTTCTGTCTCGGAAAGTTAGCAGTGACAGCCGCAGTCACAGTGAATGATTGTGATGGAAAGAAATTTACAGTGCTTTTCATCTCAGAGAAAATGGTGTCGTTGTGCCCAAATATTTGTGATGCACTACAAGATCAGTTATTTCTCAGTGAATAAAATTGATTTCCTGCCTTTTCATTGCCAGGCCTTCAGCACT
This sequence comes from Gymnothorax reevesii, assembly GCA_029721435.1. NCBI lineage: Eukaryota > Metazoa > Chordata > Actinopteri > Anguilliformes > Muraenidae > Gymnothorax > Gymnothorax reevesii. Next base: position 66,152,431 of record CM056587.1, on the reverse strand, counting down.
GAATTCAGTAAGAGGTTCAGAGGTGTGTCTCCAAGCCTACAACAGCCATCCAGTCCAGCAGGGTCATCCACACAGCCTGGACAAGGTGCCTTCCTTCTTAAGCTGAAATGTTGCTCTTTTCCAAGATTTATTGGTCATCAATGGGTATTGTGATGTACTTCACACTGCTGCAAAGTGACTTTCCATTCAAATTCTTGTGAACTCAAGGGCTGTTTTCCACGGTCAAAGCCATAAGCCAAGGACATGAGATGAAAGTAGGGGGAGTACTGTTCCAGGTTTTGACTGGTGACATCACCCAGGAGATCACTGATGTCATCATTAATTCCTCCAATTCTGACTTCTCCCTTCAATCAGGTATGGTTCAGCCTCTGCTTGATTTCTTCCATTTTGTTCGGCAAGGTGTCACTTGACAGATGGTAACGTGATCCTAAAAGAATATCATGAAGCTTGCTGGGAACGGGAACAGGTCATTTGGACCCTGTGCCTGTTTGACCCATACGAGTTGGACTCTGTCTAGTTGGACCCCTGACCCTCACTGTTTAGACCCCATGCCAGGTGGACCCCTGAACAGCTGGGTTAGGGTTAGTGTTTGGAACTGGGGTCCAAACAGCATGGGGTCCAACTAGATAGGTCTGGCGTCCAACTGGTCTGGAATCCACGTGGTCAGGGGTCCCACTAGTTTCGGCCCAAATGGTCTGTGGTCCAATCGGCACTGGATCCATTCAGTTAGGGTCCAACTGGTATGGGTCCAACTGGTACGGGATCCAAACGACCTGTACCCATTGGGAACTGCTTGGTGGAAGGGTCCACTGTACTGGAGTTATTTGAGATAATGGGTGTGGTATTAGGCCATACTGAGCTTCATTATATGAGGTAAGGATTTGCTCTCTCCTGATTGGACGAGACAAGCTCCACCGGTTATTGTAAACAGTGATATTCACCGCGCGAAAATCCATGAGAGGTGAATATAACAATCTGATGACCTTAAGCTAAATATAGATTAAGCTTCCCTGCTGGAGCTCCTGACAGTGAACGTATTTAGTGTGGCTTTGTCCCTGTGAGGAGCTTTACGTTAGAGTTGGCGCCCTTATTCTTATTTTACATTTTCAAGTTAGGTCATATAATAAAATGGTTATTGACTTCAGTTATTGATAAATCCAATGATTTATCCACCTTGTGCAACTTGTCCAGTCATTAGAATCACCTCAACTGAAGTCAATAACTGTACGATGTCTATTCATAGCCAAGCACAGGGTGGTGAAGGAATTAATTTTGATAAATGCAACTACACTTGTGCAGATGAACGGTCTTACAGATTTTCCTTCCATTTCATGAGTACTTTTATCTTGTTTCCTGCGTAACGTCAAAAAATCTGCTTTAATTAAAGGTGTCTCAAAGGCCATTTTGGACGCAGCAGGTCCAACAGTGGGTGCAGAGTGCAAGCAACTTGGTGAGCTTTTTTCCAAATACTAGCTCAGAAAACATTATAAGATTTATTGTTCTTTGTGTTTGTCTAGTAATGCGTAGAAATGGTCTTAAATTGGCATGTCTAACATGGACTAATGTCACAAGCTGTGCATTATGAGAAAGAAATAGGTATTAATCAGGGGCGGCGGGTGAACTAGCGATAGGGGAGGCTCAAAACAATCCCTTAAAATTAATGATTGGACATGACCTGTTTTCAGTCATTCGTTTAATTTACCATTACAGAAACTCCGAAAACTCTCAACATTTGTAGTAGTGGCCAGTTTTCATTAATAACGCATACCTGTCAACTCTCACGCATTTGGAGTGAGATTTACTGGCATATTTAGGTTCACTTGCTGTAGTCAGCAATTATTCAATCACCGCGCATGTAAGAGATTCTTGTGCTTTTCTTTACTCAGGGGTTGGAAGCAATGAATGTGTTTCATGATCGTTTAAATTGTTTAAATGAAATAAGATCATTTGAAACGTCTTTATGCAATTCCATTGTTTCCACCCCCTTGAGTAAAGAAAAGTGAGAGTATCTCTTACATGTGCGTTGAATGAATAATTGCTGACTACAACAGGGGAACGTAAATATGCTTCTAAAACTCACTCCGAATGCGTTAAGAGTTGACAGGTATGTATTGCTCATGAAAAATGGCCACACCTGATAATGCTGAGAGTTTTCGAAGTTTCTGTCATGGTAATTTCAATGAATGACTGAAAACAGATCATGACCAATCATTATTTTTAAGGGATGGTTTTGAGCCTCCCCTATCGCCAGTTCATCAGCTGCCCAGGTATTAATGGTAGGCGAGCAAAATTAATAAACAAGCTGTCCCTGCTGTAGGTGCCCAGGCCAATAATGGCATGATAATGACACAGCCAGGAAACCTCAAGTGCAAGAAGATCATTCACATCGCCGGTCAAACCGATATCAACTTGATTAAGGGCTGTTTCAAGTCTGCGCTTCAGATGGCTGCTCAGAACAAGTTCACCTCAGTTTCATTCCCGGCCCTCGGAACAGGTATGGAACCAACGAGAACGTCTGAAACATCTACTCCTTGAACCACATTGAGTTTGTAATGAACATAGTTTACTCCCGTATTTTGACACCCAAAACTGCAACGCCAATTTCAAAAAAGTTGGCAAATTATTGAAAATGCTAATAAGTAAATAAATAAAGGAGTGATGTGAAAAGTCCTTTCACTCTCTACTATATTGAAAATACTGCAACATACTGGGTGTATCAAAAAAAAGTTTACCCTTTGAAAACTGTCTCCAAAATTGATATTATATCATTTTCCAGAAATCTCATGATGTATTGACGGACCATGCCCTCATGCTCCTATTGACACCTTGTTAGTCACCTGTTGCACCGCATGAGTGAACACGGATTGTTTATTTTCACCCGATCTAAGCTGGCTTGCGCACAGAAATGAGAGGGTTAAAAAACGAAACAAACACGATGGTTGGCAATTTTACACATTTCATTTTTTCCTCACAAATTTTCATGAAAATTGGATCAACCCTTTGTCCGCTACTAGCCACTAACATCGGACTCACATTTTGCTATTCTCAGCGCACTTACTACAGCATGATTGTACTTAAGTCCATGGTTCAAGGAACATTGCATTCAAATTTCAGTCTTCGACGTGGGCTCCATTCCTTTGTACACAGACCCCTGCTCTCCTCAGCATGGCATAAACAGACCGTCGGAACATTGTAGGATCCTGCCTCAAAATGGCAACCTCGGCAATCCGAGTCTGAAGTTGGCGGGACAAAACAAAACAAACACGATGGTTGGCAAGTTCATTTATGATTTATTTCTCACCAATTTTCATGAAAATTACATTAACCCTTTGTCCACTAGTAGCCCGCCAACTTCAGACTCGGATTGCCGAGGTTGCCATTTTTGAGGCAGTATTCTGCAATGGATTAACAAAGTGTCAATAGGAGCTTGAGGGCATGGTCCATCAATACATCATAAGAGATTTTTGGAAAATTATATTATATCAATTTTGGAGACATTTTTCAAAATGTACACCATGTATTAGTCTGTGCTTTGACTTGTGAATTCAGTTGTTTATTAAAAATATATGGTTGTGTCAAATGTGATGACTGCGATGGATTTAAAGTTGTCACTAGGTTATTTAGGAACACTGTGGTGTGATAAGTTGCAATAGTAAGGTGGTGTGAAACAGGTGATCAAATAGGTGATTTGATTGTGTTATAGTATGATAGGGGTATTCAAAAAAGCTTTGTCTCTCAGGAGTAAATATGGGTTGAATTTCACCAACTGGCCAACAAATGCATAAGCGTGTAATCCAGGGATACTCACTCTTTTCCAGAATGAGCCGCAGTGGGTGCAGGCTCTCATTCTAACCATGCAGTTACACACCTGATTCTACTTATCAAGGGTCTATGGCAAAAGCTTTAAGGGTTCATTAGTAGAATCAGGTGTGGGACAGCTTGGATAGAGCGAAAGCCAGCACCCACTGTGGCTCATTCTGGAAAAGAATGAGTATCCCTGGTGTAATCCATCACTTTCAGAATCTTCCCAAAAGACAAATTAGCTGGAGTTTAGGTGTTTCACTATATACAGTCTTTTATATAATTAAAAAATGGAAAGAATCCAGTGATTTCAGTGCATTAAGGGCAATGCAAAGTCAAAGCCGTGCATCAGCAGTATCCAAAAGCGCCACCCTCTTCACTGGGCTTGGTTTCATCTGAGATGGACAATAACACAGTTGAAGATTGTTTTGTTTTAAGTAGGTTTTGGAATAGTCCAGAAATAGCAAGGACGACCCAACCTGTTATCAGCAGCAAGACGAAAAGCCAGGGTTTGTCATGATGTTGGGGTTTGTTTTTGGGCTGGGCCGTGAATAACAGCCAGGCCTCTATAAACACAAACGTCAGTGAGAGAGTGAGTGAGTGAGTGACTAGCTGCCTGAGTGATCAAGTTTAACGATTGGCTGGCCAGCGGGGAAGAAGTTCAGCAAATGGTCAGCTGGCGGGGAAGAAGTTCAGTGATTGGTTGGCCGACGAAGGCTGGCTGGCAGGCCGGGCGTTGAAGTCATTCGTATTTAATATGTTTAATTTAAGTGTACAAGGCGCCCTTCCCTTTGCAGCACTTCCCAGTGGCGGATGCATACTTACAGCTTTCTCATTGTTACAGTAACTTTAAACAGTAAGACAGAAAAATAAAAAGGTGAATTGGGTTAAAACTGTTTTGTACAATTTATGCCTAAATCCTTTGTTTAAAAAATCTGGGTTGATTTAAAAAAAAATTTTTACATTTTTAATTATGTATTGAGGGAACGCTTTCTCAAGGAAGCGGAAGGCGCCATCACAAACGCGGAGGGAAGTGAAAACGGCGAACGACAGCAAGCAGAGAGGGATATGTTTTTCCCCTCCAAACAATATTTAAAAGAAAACTAAAGTCGCTGATACAAACACGTACGCTGCTCGTGGACGCAAGGACAGTGATGAAAATGACATTACAGATGATAGAGTTAAGCAACAATACTGTCACTGCAATAGCTTGCACCGAGCACCTGTTAGCTTGTCGCTCCGGTGAAGAGCATCAGCAGTGGATCATTAACTTTAGCGCTGCCTTGCACTTGGGATCCTTCCAACCAAGCATTGCATTGAGATGCACAGATCCTTTCAATGAGGTTTGTTTGAAAAATGGCAGAAGTTGCATTGTGTTAAGGAAACCGATGGTATTCTTTGATTTATCTGCACAACTACGGTGACAGTTTGTGTGTCACGGGGGGATTGAGCAACTGGGAAAAAGCAAAAGAAAAACTTGGTTGGCATGAGTTGTCAGGCCTGCACTCTGATTCATTACATGTGTTCGCTATGATTTAAGTAACTCTAATCAGCGCTATGCTGTCGGAGTTTGCAGCTAGGAATCAACATACTGCTAGGATGGTGTTGTAAAATGTATTCAGATCTGCTAAATTCCTGGACCATGTAGGAATACCACCCACAGGACACAGTCATCACGAAAAGTACTGCGTCTGCTTTTGTTTGGCTTTCACGTATCCACTCTAAAAAGATGAAAATAAAATAAATGAAGTGACTATTCGCACTTATTTCAGTGTGTCTTAGCACAAAAATTGATTGAAATCTGCGGTAGGCACACTTACAAGTGTGGTGAAGATGTAAATTGCTCCATTACCCTCACTTGTGTGTTCAAAGCCAAAATTTTTTTTCTTGGCCAAACTTATTTTTTAAGCTGTGGCCAAGGGGAAATTTCTGCATTGGCCACAAGTATAAGAGCGAAGTGTGGCCAAGAAAAAAAAAGCAGCATTGGCCACACGTAGGCTATACAGTGCCATGAAAAAGTATTTGCCCCCTTCCTGATTCCTTACTTTTTTCCATATTTTTTTTACACTTAAATGTTTCCAAGTGGTGAACTTGTCACCTCCACCGACTGAAATACATCCAGGCAGCAGGTTAATCCCATAAGACATAAAATAATGAGCCTGATCATCGTTCCCTTTGGGCTCATCACCAGCATTCTTAAAATGCTCCGAAACGGGCAATTTTATTTTAGGCCGATAATATTTGCACTTACAGTATTTGCCCCCTTCCTGATTTCTTACTTCTTTTCATATTTTTTACACTTAAATGTTTCCAATCATCAAACAAATTTTGATAAAGACAAAAATAACCTAAATAAATACAAAATGCAGTTTTAAAATGATGAATTTATTTATTAAGGAGAAAAAGCTATACAAACCTTCCTGGCCCTCTGCGATAAAGTAACCAGACTTGTTGAATCAAGAAATCACTTCTATAGAACCTGTTTCACAAAGTTAAGCGGCTAAAAAATCTCAAAAAGCAATACATGATGCCGCGATCTTAAGAAATTCAAGAACAGATGAGAAACAAAATAATTGACATCTGTCAGTCTGGAAAGGGTTACAAAGCCATTTCTAAGGGCTTTGGGACTCCAGTGAACCATGCTGAGAGCCATTATTCACAAATGTAGAAAACTTGGAACAGTGATGAACCTTCCCAGATGTGACCAAACCAAAATTAATAACAGCGCATCGACAACTCATCCAGGAGGTGAAAAAAGAACCCGGAACAACATCTAAAGAACTGCTGGCTTCACTTGCCTCAGTTAGAGTCAGTGTTCGTGATTCAACAATAAGATACTGGGCAAAAATTTCATCCATGGGAGAGTTCCGAGGTGAAAACCACTGCTGACCAAAAAGAATACAAAGGCTCATCTGACATTGGCAAAAAAACATCTTGATGATCCCAAAGACTTTTGGAAAAATATTCCGTGGACTGACAAGACAAAAGTTTAACTGGAAGTGAGATGGTTTGGGGCTGCTTTGCTGCTCAGGATCTGGACGACTTGTAGTAATTGATGGAACTATGAATTCTGCCTTGTACAGGAAAATCCTGAAGGAGAATGTCCAACCATCAGTTCATGACCTTAAGCTCAAGCGCACTTGGGTTATGCAGCAGGACAATGGTCCGAAACACACTAGCGAGTCCACCTCTGAATGGCTTTAAAAAAAAAACAAAACTAAGATTTTTGAGTGGCCTAGACTTGCTTGAGATGCAGTGGCTTGACCTTCAACAGGCCGTTCATGCTCAAAAACCCTCCAATGTGGCCGAAATAAAACTATTCTGCAAAGAAGAGTGGGCTAAAATTCTTCCACAGCGATGTGAAAGGCTCCTTGCCAATTATCGCAAATGTTTGATTGCAGCTGTTGTCGCTGGGGGTGGCAAAACCAGTTTTTAAGATTTGGGGAGCAATTACTTTTTCACAGAGGGCCAGGAAGGTTTGGATAGCTTTTTCCCCTTAGTTGATAAAATCATCATTTGAAACTGCATTTTGTATTACTTGGGTTGTCTTTGTCTTATATTAAAATTTGGTTGATGATCAGAAAAATTTAAGTGTAAAAAATATGGAAAAAAGTAAGAAATCAGGAAGGGGGCAAATACTGTAAGTGCGAATATCATCGACCTAAAGTAAAATCGCCGGTTACGGAGCATTCTAAGAATTCTGGTGATGAGCCCAAAGGGAACGATGATCAGGCTTCATTATTTTATGCCTTATGGGATTAACCTGCTGCCTGGATGTATTTCTGTTGGCGGAAGTGACAAGTTACATTCATTAAAGGAGTTGAGTCACGTGAACTGCGCATGCTCAGAACTTTGAAAACTGTTCATCTTAACAAGAAATCAAAATCAAGGCGATCGTGACTTATCTTCCAAAAATCCGTTTCCATCGGCGCTCTACATTCTTCAATTTCTTGTATATATATATATATATATATATTTTAGTTCCTTGAACTTTAGTTCCTTTTGTTTTGGGTATTTTTTGTCCGGTATAAGTCGAGTAACTAGAAGTTTTAGCGTCCTCTCGAAGGATGTCTTTTTCACCTACTGCATTGGCATAGAGCACCACAGAAGCGATCTACAGTCTTGCAAGGGCAACCAGTCCTCTTTCGTCCAGATTTTGTAGAGCATGTGCTCTTACGTCGGCAAAAATCCTCGTTCGGCTGATCGAGTTCGTCTGTGTTTTTTTCTTACTGTATGGAAAGCAGACGACAGTGCTACATGAAGGCGCTCGAATTTCTTTCCCCGGCCAACAAATATGTTTGAAAACAAGCTCATTCGCATAGAAATCAGATACTTACCGAAAGTGGCGCGCTTGCACCAGTAATTGAAGTCATTCCTAGTCTTATGCAGTCTTTATTTTGTCCCGAGAGATTCACGTCCTGCGAGCTCTGTATCCTACGAGTCACCGCAGGTGTGAAAGCCTGTCTGTTTATCAGATTTGCATATGTCACCTCCTGAGCATGCGCATTAACCGTGACACAGCTCCTTTAAAGATAGTTGATTGAATTAAAAAAGTAAGTCCTTTATAATGCGATGAATCACTTTATTCAAATTTAGTATTTTGTCCAAGGATTATTATCCCCTGCCAACACGAAGTGGGAGGGGGATATAGGTTTGACCTCCGTCCGTCTGTGCGTGCGTCCGTCCGTCCGAGATAAAGGGGATAGCTTTACTCAGAAACTACTACAGATACAGTAACCAAATTTGGTGTGTAGCTTCAGACCATAAAGGCCTTGATCGAGTTCGAAAATGAGAAGCGCACGATTGGCGGGGGATGTTGTAGACCATGTCGACTTGTTTGTTCATTCTTGGGACTGCAGACCTCGAGTAGCTCATAAAACGGCACATGACGGCTCGGCTTACCAAGTCACGTCCTTCTGCGCCGATGTTTCACAGGGTGCGACAGGAAGAGGTTTCTGTTTCAAATGTAAAAAATGCTGAAATGGGAGATGGAATTCAGAGAAAGGGAAAGAATTATGTATCAAATCACCTCTTTTTTCGGCTTTTTGCTCACCAGAATGATGTTAAAACGGGGCGCCCTTTTAGGAGAGAGAAGGGAGGTTTATAACTTCAGATTAATATTGAATATCGTCAATTCGCACCCTTTTTGTGGGCGCTCATTCTCAGACAGCAATTGGCGGCCCAGCCATATACTAGGTTGCACCTGGTCTTATTGTGTACACCATGGGTTACTTGGACATTCGGGAGGCACCATTAATGCAGAAAGATATGTGAGGATTTTGGAGAGATAGATGCTGCCATCTGGACATCACTTATTCTAGGGACATACCTGCATTTTCCAGCAAGACATTAAATAACCACATTCTGCAGGGTTTACAACTGCATGGCTGCAGAGAGTTGGGGAGCTACATTGGCCTGCCTGCAGTCCTGTGTCTCTGATTGAGAATCTACAGTATGCGGCCTTTTGAAACAAAATATGTAGATGGCGATGACCGCCCCATGCAATTGCACAGCATCTATTGTCTTCAATGGCCAAGTGCTTGATAAGTGTGATTAAAACACATGGTGATGGTACGCAGTGGGAATAGTCGAATGTTTCGTCTCTATGGGACACAGTTGCAGTCATCACATTGAATATTTTCAGTATGAAAGTAAATTCTCTCTTGAACGACGGATGAATGGATCTCAAATCTGTCTTTTTTATTTTTTTTCCATTTTCGGACTTTTTTGGAATTAGGGCTGCAGTAACTGTTGAATCGATCCCTGCATCTTCCATCGGAGTTTAATTAAAGCAGTTGTATTTCATTTCATGTTTTGAGAAGAAATGTCTGATAAATCAGGTGACCATTAATGCAATCTCTTGAACAGGTCAGGGAGGGGTCAGCCCCGCTCAGGTGTCCGAGGCCATGCTGGACGCGTTGGCTGAGGTGGTCCAGCAGGATCCTGGCATGTCCCTGCAGGTAGTGAGGCTCGTCATATTTCAGGCGCACATGCTGACGGACTTCCACAGCAGCATGAAGAAGAGAGAGAGCACAGGGACACCAATCATGGCTCCAACACCAGGTGTCTCTTTGTTTCAACGAATGAAAAGTAAGTTTGATGCGTGGCGATTGCCACAAAAATATTAGCATTTTCTCTCAAGGACATTTTAACAGCTTGTTTGTGATCTCACACATTTAATGTTCAGTATGTCTGCACAGCAGCATGTGCCAACATTCCTTGTCAATTCTAGAACTCTAGAAGTGGGCTGACGTCACTGACCTATGTAGATTAACTGGAGTGCTGACGTGACAGACAAACTGCTTTGGGATGTTGAAGCAAGCGGAAGTGGTTGAGCGGCCATATTATTATGCCCGGTAGTAGGCAGCCACAGTATCCAGTATCCAATGCAAAGTGACATTTTTCAGGGATGTGGCGAGACAATGCGCTGTTTGTAATAAAGACAGATACACATAAATGAATTTCACCGAATGTATTGCTTATTATTAGCCATTGGTGATCTACTATAACGGCAGATAATATGTCAACGTTAAAGGAGCGCCATGGTGCGACAAAAAGTAGCTCTAATATCACAAAGGACACCTCGAACAATGCAAATCCACTTGTTTCTGCCTTGCCAGGGGACGCGTGTAGCAGACACAATTGATTTTGAAAATCTAATGTGCGGCGCCATTTTATTCATTTTACCCAAGATCGAAAACAAAGCTATGACGTTTACCAGCACCTTGATTCAACAGCCACTGTTTCCACGACCATCATTACCATTGACTAGCTTACTTTAGTAGACGGGATGAGCTTCGATAGCTCAGTTTTTTTCGTGTTTGCTAATTACAGGGCTTAAAGCTCTAAAAATTGCCATGCTGGAAAATGAAGTTACCGTTCGTATACGTGATTGAGGTAAACTAACCTTTATTTTACATATCTTTTGTCACGAGTCGTAAAGCTCAATTGACTAGGTCCCCCAGATAATCCACATTCCCTTCACTATGAGTGGAGACATCCGAAGAGAAAACTCAACACAAGACATCCATTGGGACTTACAATTGCGCATGATGCATATGTATCTCACACCCAGTGTTTCTAAAATAAAGACAACGGTTGACAAGATGTTAGCTTATGGTTTATTTTTTCATTACATTTTTAAAGGCCGCCCGCCAGAAAAATAATATGTGCCAGATCCATGTCTTGTCTTCTTCAGTCAACAACGTTTGATTTCAGTTTCATTGTACCACTGCCCATCTCAGGTGGGGTGCAGAAAAATCAGTGTAGATTTCATATTTATCGATATGTAGATAAATCCTGTGAACTCACCCATTGGTTGTACATATTGTCAAATGCTGATGTTATCCATCGAAAATGTTGAAGGCATGTACAACTACTGCCTGCTTAAGTTAAACCTGGCAGAGTTGAGGCATTTTTCGCACAGTCAGGTCAGACTGAGGAAGTAATGTAAAATACCGCCTCTTCTGCGTCTGTGAACAGATATCTTCTCAATTCATTATACCACTGGCTGCAACGTGGTCAATGTCAGTACTGTTCTGAGAAATTATACATTGTAGTTGGGCATACCAATATGGTGGCACGGTTACTTCTAACTTATGACATTACAAGCTATCCAGTTATTCTGTATAGATCAGTGGCTGACATCTGTAAAAAAAAAAAAAAAAACTATTATTTATTCTGTTATTGCCACATGTGAGCGTACTGTCTAATACTAAATTTGACTGGATTCTGCAGAATAAACTCTTTAAGAGGAGCTAAAATTCGTGAGGTAGAGTTTTCAGGTGGCCAGACTTCAGATGGAGACTTGATTTTTATCGACTGTCCAAAGGTGAGATTTCTGTTGCTATCTTTTGACAGGGTTCTGGAAAGGTGGACAGAAAGAAGACAAGAAAAAAGCTAAGACTTTGAGACTGGAGGAGAAGAAGTTTGACCCGGTGGTCTTACACCTGTGTGGAGACTCGCAGGCCAGTTTGGAGAACGTCAAGCGCTGGATCCAGGAACAGTTTGAGGAAGAGCTCTGCTTCCAAGAGATCGAGGACCAGGCCATCCTCGAGCTCTCGGAGGAGGACCGCAAGAACATCCAGGAACTGCAGCAGAGGTATGAAGTGAGCATAAGGCTGGAAGAGGGGAATCAGGAGGCTACCATCTATATAGAGGGGCTCAGTAGGGATGTCTTAAAGGCCGCAAGCAAGATCCACGAAATTTTGAAGGCGGCCCGGCATGAGCAGGGCCAGATGCGGGACGCCGAGATCCTTAGTAACCTGGTGGAGTGGCAGTACCAGCAGGGAAGCCAGTACATCCCTGTCGACCGACTGGAAAACCTACGACTGGAGCAGGCCTTGAACAGCCAACAACAAAACGTCACCATCACCATCCAGGGCCAAACCTATACAGTCTCCCTGCCCAACGGACCTGCTGTGGACGGCCAGGGCAATCAGCTCCAAATAAAACGCGTCGTCGAGCAGGAAGGTACTGTTCGGTCTTGATAAAATGATGGCTTTGTGGATTGAGAAATATTGCATTGTAGGATTGTGCTAATATGTTGAACAAAAGGACTTCTTTAATTTGGAAATTGATGGAATCACAATGATATGCAGAGATTTTACTGATTTTTTCTCTCTCCAAACTACAAGCTAAAGATGTCCCAGCGCACTGGAGTCCCATGAATTCTGATCAACAATGTTTGGTGGTTCCTCTTCAGTCTGGGGTGCAGGAGTACAATGAAGTGCTGCAATTATTTCAGGCCACATGTCAAATGCAGGTTTTAAAGGTAACTTTCATGTTTAACCTTCCATTTAGTATTCAGAAGATCTTTTTTTATAATTGTCTGGCAGCAATCCACCTTGCTGTCCACCTCTTACATGTACTCTGTTTCTCTGTCTTATAAGACTCTTCATCTGTTGGCAATACTGTAGGTACCAAGACCTTTGAATCTTAAAAATAAAGACTCAGAGCTCCATATCACACCCTGTGCAAAGCGATGCCAAGTGCAACGCAAGTGTCTGTGCTAGTTTCAGTCAGACGCACTCATCATTTTCCTGTCTAGTGCCCACATTGTTAAACAAGCATCCATGGACGTGTCACTCTAAAAAAGCGGTGTGTTTGATGCATTGCTGGACCATTGCCATTTTGAGGTGGTGAGAAGTGTGATTCACAAATGAAAACTTGGTCTTGAGTCACTGGTGCAGTATTTTAGTGTTAGTTTATGTGCCCATTATAGCAATTAAGTGGGTTCACAAAATGTACCGACTAACTTGTAACATGCATAGGAACACGCAACTACCAACATGTGGAAGATTAAATATTTAAAATGCAAAGATTATAGAGCAAAAAGCTGTTATTGTGTACATCAAGATTTTTTTTTGATGTGTGCCAGGTGGTTGCTCACTTGATAAGTTGCTGCATTACAGTGCAGCAGTAACCAGCATTTGAATTTGTTCTGTGCCAGTGGCGACTGTGGCTGGCAGTCTTTTGAAAGCAGTGCATAATTGGCTTTGCACTGCTGAGCGATATTGATGGGATACAATAGGTCACAGTTTGCACTTTTTGCTGCACAAGTGCAGTAAATTTCTAAGCTAGCACATGTTCAGGTTTCCTGAACGCTCCTTCTGAGCTTAAGAGGTTTCAAACTGTGTTTGTAAAGATGCGGCGGTTGAGAGGTGTGTTTGGAGGGAGAGCCGCTAAATGCCCGATTTCCTGAGATGGCAGCGTGAGTTGTATCTGAGCACACTTGTACACAGTTGGTTGATTGGACATTCCAGACGACTTTATTTCATGTTGCACCCAAAACACACTGCTGATTAAATGAAAGAGGAAGGACAAGCCATTTGAATCATTCACCTTACTTTGCACTCAGTTTTTCCACTGTTTAACTTCCAGAAGAGGACATGGACACACCCAAAATGCACTTTCACCATGTACTTTACTCTGTGCATTTAGATCATAAAATTTGGGCCCTTAATCTTAATTATTTTTTTATTTTTTTATTTTATTTATACTGGAAGTCCGATTGAGAGCAAGCTCTCTTTTGCAACGGAGCCCAGTTAATGGGCTAATCCCTTCCCGATCTGTAGATTGAACGGATCCAGAACCCCTATCTTTGGAAGAGCTTGCTGGTCTTGAAGCACAGCATGGATCATCAAAACGGTCACCAGAATAACGAGAAGAGGCTGTTCCACGGGACGAGCCAGCCCACCATCCAACACATCAACCACCGCGGCTTCAACCGCAGCTACGCTGGGAAAAACGGTACGCGTACTGTAAAACACACCACTGTTCTTTCATTCAATAACTATTATTCTACCAAGTCATTTTGTAGTTCGGTCCTTAAACTTTTGGACAGAGACACCATTTTCATTGTTTAATCTTGTACACTACTGCGATAGATTTGAAAAGAAGTCATCAAGATCTTCATGACGTTTAAACTTTCTACTTCAATTTGAGTTTTTTCAAAAATATTGTTTGAACCATATTGTATATGAATTACTTCCATTTCATGCACAGCCCCCTCAGTTTTAGGGGCTCAAAAGTAATTGCACAAACTTGCATAATCAATAATTCTCATTCTTAATACTCTGGGCTCTAAATTCGTAGACCAGGTGCAGGCGCGGCGAATAGTGGGAGTGCCGCGCCAACAGGGTGTGTCCAGGCATACAGCGCCCTCCATAATTATTGGCACCCCTGGTTAAGATAAAAGCCTTAAAATAAATTCAATTTTTATTGCAGAGGCATACTCTCACACTGAAAATTGTAGAAAAATGTAACCTTCAACTCAAGTGAATTTTACGGGGGAAAAAAAATCCCTAACTAAGAAATAATTCTTTTTTTATAAAATCTCCTGTTCCACAATTACTGGCACCCCTAACAATTCCTAGGAAATAAATGTAAATTAAGTATTTCTCTCATTTCTACAGTAGTTTACAAAGTTGATCAGAGTATCTAGGAACATTTAATTAGTAATTCATCACTTCATGTTTCACTGGGGTATAAATATGACGTGACACAGAGGCCATATCTCTTATCCACTCTTAAACATGAGAATGACAAAGGAACACACCATTCAAGTAAGGCAGATGTGTGACGACCCTCACAAGTCAGGCAATGGCTACAAGAAAATAGCCACTCGCCTGCACCTGCCCATATCTACTGTCAGAGGAATCATTAAGAAGTTTAAAACACCTGAAACAGTGGTAAACAAGCCTGGACGAGGACGAAAGGTTATTTTGCCACCACACACAGTGAGGAGGATGGTAAGAGAAATAAAAAGTTCTCCAAAGCTCACTGTTAAAGAATTGCAACAAATGGTAGCATCTTGGGGTCACAAAGTCTCCAAAACAACCATCAAGCGCTATCTACATTCCAACAAGCTGTTTAGGAGGCATGCACAGAAAAAACCTTTTCTCACTCACAATCATAAACGCAAACGTCTGGAGTTTGCTGAGCAGTACTGGGACTTCAACTGGGAACGTGTGCTTTGGTCTGATGAGACCATGATAGAGCTTTTTGGCAACAAACAATCTAAGTGGGTCTGGCGGAACACAAAAGATGAGTATGCAGAAAAGCACCTCATACCCACTGTGAAGCATGGGGTAGGATCGGTGATGCTGCAGGCCTGTTTCTCTTCCAGAGGCCCTGGGAACCTTGTTAGGGTGCATGGCATCATGAACGCTTTGAAATACCAGGACATTTTAAATCAAATCTGGTGGCCTCTGCCCGAAAGCTGAAGATGGGTCGTCACTGGGTCTTTCAGCAAGATAATGACCCTAAATATGTGGCCAAATCTACATAGAAATGGTTCACCAGACACAGAATCAAGCTCCTCCCCTGGCCATCTCAGTCCCCAGACCTCAACCCCATCGAAAACCTGTGGAGTGAGCTGAAGAGGAGAGGACCCAGGTTGCTGGATGATTTAGAGAGATGTGCAAAGAGGAAGGATCGAAGATCCCTCTTTCTGTATTCTCCCATCTTGTGAAGCATTATAGGAGAAGATTATGTGCTGTTACTTAGGCATAAGGGGGTTGGACAAAATATTAATTTCAGGGGTGCTAATAACTGCGGCACACATGATTTGATGTAAAAAAATTATTTCTTAATGTGGGATTTTTTTCCCGCTGAATAAATGCACTTGAATTAAAGGTTGGATTTTTCTCATTTTTTTCATTGTGGTCCTATATTATTTAGAAAAAAACTGAATTTATTAGAAGCTAAAGAACACATCTTAACCAGAGGTGCCAATAATTATGGAGGGCGCTGTAAGCTGCAATTTCATGCCCGGCGTAGCCTGGCGCAAATATTCCTCTGTCCCGCCTCTGTCCCTCCTTCCGGCGCAAGTGGCAAAGAGAGAGGAGAAAAGGTTTAAGTGGGTTTAACACAGCCGAGTCAACTCTTCACCAATAAAATTAGCTCCTCTCCTCACCTTTAGAGTGTTGAAATAAAGAAGCCTCTGTCCTATATCTGCATGATGCGTTTATGTTGCATTTTACTTTTCTCCTTCAGGCTTGTTTTCTGCACCACTTATGTCTATATTAAGCATTACGAATATGAGGCATTCACAAATTATTACCATTAGCAAACTTGAATGGAATTTCAAAACCTGATCTGACGGTTGCTCATTTATTTCTTCTGCCTGCATCATTGGGAAGTGAAACAATGGATAGCGTGTTCCTATTATTACACCCTGTTGCTGCTTAAAATTTTGTCATTAACATGCATGGACAACAATGCAAGATACGTGACACATTTATTTTCAATATGTGGTCTTCACTCAGTACGAGATCATAGCAATCAGGCTGTATTCCTTTATTGCGTTGCTGCGTTGAAAGCAGTGTCTACGTGTCTGAAAGTCTGACAGGGTTGTAATGCATCTCCGTGTCCGATTGTCGGATGGTTTTAACATAACTCCATGTCTGACAGTGGATTATTGTTTTTAATTTCTTCAAATCTGCTGAATCTTTTAGATATTACGCGTGAAAGTTTTGATTAGAGGGCTCAGTTCTTCAAGATGAGAACCGAGAATTCCAATCAATGTTTCTGTTCAAGCTCTGCTCAATAAAGTGAGTCGACATTGGCGCAGGACAATGTACAATGCCTGTCGAACATTAAATTTAAAATACTCCATGTCTGACAGCAAAAAAAGAGGACGATTAGTACAGATTGATAACAAAATAAAGAATAAAAAAAGAAACATTTTAACAACCAACTGAACATCTAATGAACACTGCGATTTATTCATTTGCGGGCCATCTTTTTAGCTGCGACCAAGCAGCTCTATGAACGCTTCTGTCTGTCTGTCCGTCTGTCTGTCCATCTGTGCCACCTTTTTGACCATGTTCCTGTCTTCGTATCATCATGAAATTTTCAGGAGTTTTTGCCCTTCACCAAAGTGATGTCCATGCTCAAGGTCGAGGTCAAAGGTCAAGTTCACAGAGGTCACGACCTTGTTTGCGGGTTTTCGCGCTAGAACTCCAGTTAGAATTCATGGATCACTATGAAATTTTGGAAATGGCTTCTAGGCATACAGGAGGTGTTCCCTATTGTTTTTCAAGGTCATCTGTCAAATCCCAAGGTCACAAAGGCAAAAAAAGTGTCAATTTTGCCCGATTTGATGATTTTCGCACCGTAACTCAAGTTTAATTCAATGAATTGCTATGCAATCTTGGAACAAGCTTCTTGGCATAGAGAAGGGGTTCCCTATCGATTTTCAAGGTCATCTGTCGAATCCCAAGGTCACACCGCTCAAAAAAGTGTCGATTTTGCCCCGATTTCACAGTTTTCGCACCGTAACTCCACTTTAACTTGATGGATGGCTATTACATCTTAGAACAAGCTTCTTGGTACAGAGGAAGGGTCCCCTATTGATTTTCAAGGTCATTTGCCAATTTCAAGATCACACTAGTACAAGAAACCACCAGTCATGGACACTAGGCCACGTGACGGATGCTAGGCGAGGTCGCAGCTATTAGATCCTTCTGATCTACTTGTTTGGATGTTCTGTTTGTTGGTGGTATATTTTAATTCTTTATTTTGTTGTAAATCTGTTCTCATATCAATACTTTAACTTTTTGCTGGCTACTGGACATGGAGCATTTTGCGTCAGTCTTGATCGCACATGCGATATTTAATTCACAATGTCATTGGTCAAGGAATTGATTTGGTCACTGACTACAAGCAGGGATGGATTATGGGTCGTCTGGGCGAACATAAAGAAATTGAAGCGTCGGTATGTTGTTTTACGTCTTTCCCGAAGAAGACAACTACAGCCTGGCACATTAAACCACTAATGTTTCAACAGCCAGGGTTCTGTGTGTAACCAGAGTTCAATGTTAACCAGCAGCAAGACTGTTAAAAGGGTAGCTATATGCACATGGCCAACAATGAAGTTAGTCCAAAGACGCATACTGAATTAAATGGTAAAGTAAGCGCAATCACAAAGACTACCACCCTCCTGCCATATTCAAAATCACTGGCTAAACCGCAACACGTGGGTTGTCTGTCAGTAACTACGGCACTGCACGGCACGGCCGTCACGGCAGTCATATGATAAAGGAAACCCTATTGTCTTACCTGTGACTTTCTGGCTACAGTAAATCTTGCTATTAGCTGTATGATCCATTTGTCTTCTTGCCGTCCATACTATGAAAGTCTTACTTTAAATCTGCGATTTTAATGGTACGTTCATTACATTAACTTTCGTTCGATTATTTTCTGCCATCTTTTGTAGATTTAGCAAGGGAAGAAGAAAGGATACTCTTACAGAGATTAAAACAAAAAACGAACACCACATTGCTCTTTCACACGGGCAGCCTGCATGTGTTACATTCTAAAGGAGGGGGGAGATTTTGATATATTTGTGAACCAGCTGTGAAACTGGAATAAGAGCTCCGTTTAAGCTAGAGGAAGAAATACAATTTCATTTTACAGTTTCCACTCCCAAGTTAATGCGTTATTTTGAATAAAATGTATAACATTTAGGCATAAATGTAAATGTAGGTCTAATTACAGATATTTTGTCAAGAAGTTTAAAAGAGAAAATGATAAGCAACCTAGTGTCAATAACCAACCCTGACCCAAGAATCCGTCATTAATCTACTTTATATAAGTTTCCTTCTACTCTTCCTTCTTGCAAAGTCATCCACTTATTTATCAAAATTAAGCTGCCTGACCAACTCTGATTAAGTGGTCAGAAGTGACAGTGAGTTCAGGCAGTTTTGGCACATCCTAATCCTGAGTTCATTTTTTATACGTGTCGAGAATGAACGCTCCCCTACACAATTTGTAATGGGCACTGTCAAAAAAAAGTAAGTGCTATGTAGACTTTTGGAAAGGTTGATTGTAAACCCAAATCTATCATGGTTTTGAGCATTTTAGTTGGGCATTCTGATATGAATGATTTGAGTTGTATCAGTTCATCTGCCAGATTCATGTTCAAATCTGAAGGATATGTTGCAGCGAGTGAGTTAGCCTTTAAAGTGAGCTCACTGTTGGACTTGTCGGGCACGAAAAGAACATTAAATAGCTTGGTTAAATGTGTGTATGCGTTCAAACATTGGTCAAGACAGGACACAAGTTTGTCAATGACAACATTGAAAGTTTCGATCCAATACTTGTCCTTACCTCAAGGCCCCTGGGCACTGGCCTGGTCCGTAATCCGTCCCTGACTACAACCACTATTTTATCTCTGGTGTGGAAATAAAGCGTGAATCTGTTCGATCCATCTGACTAATTTTAAAAGAGAGAATAAAGACTGTTGTCTGTCTTCAACGGAAGAAAACAGAAGAATAAACAGATGCGTGTATTTGCGTCTTTGCATTGACTTTGACTGTAATCTGTCGTGCTAAAATTCGTTCTGCGTCCAGTATCCAAGCGGCTTTACTAAGCATAGAACGCAAGCATTATATATGTGGTTGGCTGAGGAAGATGTGAAGTCGTTAGTTTGCATCACAGATTCAGCTGCGTTGATTAAGCCAGGTCGAGTTTCCATTACGCGTGCCAACCGCCTTTAATCTGACATCAGGACAATCAATGTAGATATTATAATTTATGTCCTGATTCAGATAGTTATGTAGAATCTGGAGATGGCTGAAGCTCAGTCCAGAGCCAGGCCAAATGACAATAAAACTGTTGTGGACTTCCCCCCCAGGATGCTCGCTCAGCCTGCATGTGGAAGGTGTCCCTGGTTTTACTCTGTACGGGAGGGGGGAGGTATTGGCAAAGCCCTGGCTGACACAAAACCCCTGTACTACTGTCCTCAATCAAGTCCAGTGATATTCATCTGTTTAAAATGATCTAAATAATATGCTTATAAGTTCAATATTCTGTGAAGAAATCACTTATATACTTATAACCCAATTAAACTTTATAATAATTCATCTTAAGGCTTTTTCATGACAACTGCAACATATTAGTACATATTCATATCATGTTTTTTCTTGTTTTTTCTTATTCTCGGGGGAATCCAAGGAGTTGAATGGAATAGGTTTCATTCCTAATTAAATTATGGTTCATTCCCTTTTGGAAACTCCTGAAAATTAGTCAGAATCCACTCAGGTAATCACCCTATTCTCCTCTCTCTGCTAGATTGTTTTATTACATCCTCCAAATGGTGGAAACCCAAAAACCAGTGTCGACCCCCCTTCCTGGGTGTTTATGGCCATGCCGCCTGGATCAAAGAGGTGGTTTGGCTTAAAGGAAAGAGAAACTATCCATTCTGGGAGAATCGTATCTGATCTCTCCCCGCGCATGTGAGTAGTACCCAATCTATATAGTCAGGGAGAATCGTATCCGATTTCTGCCCTCGCACATAAGGGCGTAAGTTGTCTTTTAATTATGGAAGCCTTGCAATTCGAATTTCCTGTACACTTGCTGCGTGAGTAGCCTTTACCTCCAGGTATGACTTTATTCTCCTTTTCTAAACTGTGAGTAACGTGTAATTGGCTTAACGTTGATTTGTTTGATCTAAGCTCATGCCTACCTGTTGAATAAATTATTGTTATTCCTTTAAGCTTGCATGGTCTCAGTGACTCTTGACACGCACATTCTTTCTAGCCTCTTTGCAGCAGATACCTAAGGGTTTAATGCCAACCGAGGAACGACTGGCCAGCGGCCCAGTATGGGAATTGGTCTTATTAAGTTGGAGAGACAATCATGATCTACTTACATAAAGGGTTTATGTATTGCCGTTTCTGGGATTTTAGCCTTAAGGAAACCCATGGACGAAAAGTTTGTTATCTGTTAAAATTCCCTGAAGGAACCCATGGGCGTGCATAAATCAGGGTTCGCTATATTTACGCCAAAAGATGCTGTTGCAGCGATGGCTGACTTCCAACCTAGGATCCGGACATGGTGTTAAAACCTGGGAACATTAATGGGAGTGACGGCGGTTGTCTTTTAAGAGTTCGAGGTATAATCAGCTTCAAGATCCACGCATATTTTCCTTAGATTATTAATTTTAATTTTAATTTGGAGTCAGATATTCAACGAGGATATAACTGAATTTGGTATTCTAAATGTATCATGGAGTCAGATTAATTGCAACCGTTGTGCTTTTGTGCCCCTTTCTTCGAACAGAGAAAATGTATCCATTTTATTGTGATTCACACCAGCCAGGAGGTCGCACGAGTTAACGCCAGCCAAAAGAACATGTGAAGCCTTCGGCCCCGGCAATGTCCGTCTTTGGTATCGTTTTGTGGGGTTCTACAGTTACATTAAATGATGCTCGCTGTAATTATTTATTGAATTGAAATGTGCCTGACATTCTGGAAACCTGTCTATTAGGTTTCGGTGAAGTGTGCACACTGTGCGCCAGTCAGCCCAATTACCACTGCATAGAAAGTAAACCAGGTTGGAGCTGGTGAGTTTTCTGCGCAACTTCAACGGAGACTTTTTCTACGAAATTGTCACTACGCCTTGATAAATATGTCACACCTCCCACTACTACGCCACCACACCCATCTGGGTGCACGTCCGTCTACCAAATTGCCAAAGTGGCTGCACAGTGTTGCACTGCACGAAATTACCACTGCGCAGGCTGCACCGGATGAAATTACCCCTGCGTGGGCTGTGCCACACCGCGCTGTACCAAGAAATTAGAGCCCTCTGTGTCTAACCAATTGCAGAAAATGACTGTCTGAAGTCAGAAATTCATAGAGATCATCAGACACTGGGATTCTTCCTTGGTGATACTCTGCAAGGTCTTAACTGCAGCTGTCTTAAGTTCCTGCCTTGTTGCTGGGGTTCCAGAAATATACAGGTGTTTTTAGATTTTTATTGGCGTGTTTCTGGTTTTTCAGCCTGACCAATAGTTTACATGCTAAAATCAACCCTCTGTATTTACTCAGATGAAGTCTTCTCTTGATTGCTGACTTTGGCACTGATACATGCCTACTTCGTGGATAATCCCTTTATCCGGCCAGCTGTTGTGAACAAGTTCTTCTGAACCGGGGAAATACTTATTCTGTCATCCACCACAGTGGTTATATGTTGTCTTTGTGGCCTTTTTGTATTCCTGAAGCCACCATTATAAAGACTTATAAAGACTGCGCCCACAGGTTCAGCTGGCCACACCAAATGGTTCCTCTTTTTCTCTGGTGGGTTTATTTCAATTTTTCAGCCTAGTAATGGCCTGCTTTACTGGCATGTAGGACTTTTTGGATTTCATGTTGAGAGTCAACAGCAACAGATTCCAAAAGAAAACTTAAAGAGCATGAAAACCCTAGGGGATAGGCAATCATTATATGATTGAGAATTACTCAAAGATCGCAAAACGTATTTATTTTTTACAAAAGTCAATCGCAGATCGCTGCAGATTAAATTTATTGATCAGCTCCGGCGGAGTATGCCGACCATGGCACGAGCGCACCCGAAGTATGAATGACATCAGCGCTAGAACACAAACAGGCAAGGTCGACATGGCGTCATACAGTTTCAGTGAATCTAGTGGGAATTCTGGTGAGAGTTTTCACGACTGGAGTGATGAGGAATCAGGAGACTGAGAATTAGTTCTTACTTTGGCAGATACGGAGGGATACAACGGTCCTCAGCCTTACCCTTATGGTCCACCAGCAGCAAGGCAAGAGATGGAGGACCAAGCGGGATATGCAGCTGATGCTGTTCCTGACGATGCCTTATTATTACAAGATCGCGCTGGCAATAGAACTTGATATGTTTTTTCCTATAGCTTGAATTACTGTAAGGTTTATTTGAAAACAATAGTAAGTTAATCAAGTGAATAAGGAATAACTTGACACTATTTAACATCCCCGATCTCTGCAAATATATTGGACTATTAGCTTGCTGCAGTGGCGTGCCGTCAGATGTCAGGAAGGCCTTCAGTAACATCACCCTTTCCGGCATAAATAGTTTTAAACTGTTTGCGATCAAGTTTGCCTTGACAATCAAACAATTTATTAACTTAACAACCACCGCTAATGCATGACACGTAATAATTAAGAAATGCTAATTACAAAGCAAAAACACCATTTAGCTGTCATTTCATTCTGACTGAAGAACAGATTCTCATACTCGCAAACAAATTCACGCAAATATGTGCTGTTTCACCAGCTACACGAGTGCAGAAATTATAACGACTTATTGATATTTTTGTTGTCATTGACGTGCGGAAGAAAACGCTGTATAATTTCATGGTGCAATGTATAACGAGGCTTTCAAAAATAAATGACTATTCGGTTCTGCCAATTAGTCTGAGCAACTGTCGCTAGTCAGGAGAGGTAAACTGCGAGAGGGGTAGGTTGGAAATTTGTGAATATTATGTCCAATTTTATCAGAATTTCTACAGAATTTGTCCACAAAACGCTGAACCATCGTTCAAAAAGCTAGATAAACAATCAAAACAATCCAAATCAATGGCTGAATCCAAATTATGGCTGTTCATGTGTGCCTGGCGCCGCCTGCACATTGATTTGTGTTCTAGAGCTGACGTCAGATGCCTCGAACAAGAGAGCCATCCTATTTTTAGCCAGGCAGCGTGAAATGGTGACTTTCAAACCTTGGTGACACGGCAACCAAGTACCACCGGGTGAAACAGATGTCTCCAAAATGGTTTTGGGTGTGTACTCAAACAGAACATGAAAGCAGAGCGAAAAAGAAGGAAGGGTTTTCATGCTCTTTAAAGGGTCAGTGTGTAAGATTTAGAGCCATCTAGTGGTCAGATTATAGATTACAACCAACTGGTCATTCGTTTCCTCAGAAAACCTACGGTGGCCGAAAAACTTGCGAAAACGTGAAAGGCGCTCTATTGTGTCAGTGCTTTATTCCTTTACTTTTTTCCCTTTCTGGGCTACCGTAGAAAAAATGGCGGCGCAACATACTGGCCTCCACAGAGGTGGACCCGCTCCCATGAAGGTTCATAGGGCTTATTCTAAGCTAAATAAAACTCAAAGATTATCGTTTTCACGTGATTATATACTACTAGAAAGGTAGTTATGAATGTTATATTCCATTTCTGCCAAAATATCAATCTAAATTCTACACACTGCTCCTTTAACTCTTGAAATCAATGGAGATTTTTTATGTGCTCTCTTGCAATTGAAATTATTCGGCAATATAACACACCTGGACTCGAAACATCTGAGCATCCAACTGCCCAAATAATTTTGGTCTTTAAGAATTTGAGGATGTCTCAATGAAATGCTGGAATTCCGATATTATCCACCCTCTTCTGATATATTAATCCTCAGACTGAAGCAGAGTGTCCTCACTTTGAACTCTTATTTATCATTTGCTTTCATCTACAATATTCTCAGGTCGACAGCAAAAATAAAAATGTTGTTGACGTCCAAATATTTGTGGACCTAACTGTATATTTTCTTTGGCATTGTATAAGATTGTTTCAACAATAATTTTGGCAAATATACTGCTGCTTCCAAAAAATGCTGCTTTTTACCTTGTTGCGGATGTAAAATGTATGATTTCCAAAATTTCCAGAGCTTTATAATGAATTGCTAAAATAACATTGTCGACATCCAAATATTTATGGATATTTGACTGAATGTTTTTGTTATTAACTGAATTATTTGCATATCCCGCTTGTTTTAGTTCCTGGAATGCTTATCACAAACATGTCAGGTGTTGTATTTATTTGTCATCTGAGTGGCTTCATTTAAAATTTTGAAGTTTTGTTTCTTTTCAGCTGCAGTCCTTGGGAAAGGGACGTATTTTGCCGTTTCTGCCAGCTACTCGGCAAACAGCACATACTCCGTCCCAGATGGACAGGGTCAGAAGTACATGTACCTCTGCAGAGTGCTAACTGGGGATTTTACAGTTGGGAATTCCAGTATGATTGTGCCGCCACCGAAGAGCAACAGCTCCCATCAGCTTTACGACAGTGTGACTGACAACGCCAACCAACCCTCCATGTTTATAATCTTCAATGACATCCAGGCTTATCCAGAGTACTTAATCACTTTCAAGTAGACCCGTCAAGCTGCCAGTCTGTGCTGTAACCAAACTTTGTCATGATTTCCTTTTCAGGAGCAATCTGCAGCCTTTTTGCACCCCTGTAATTTTATATCATTTATATGTTATGCAATATACACTGATGGACTTTAAAAACTGTTGACTGGAATTGTAGCCAAACTCGGATTCAAATTTGTAACCATTTATTGACTTTACTCGTAACAACAACTTTGACAAAATGTCAGATAACATCAACAAAAAAAGAATGACAAAAGAATCAACAATGACAAGTTTAACAACAAAATCAACAACAAAGATCTACTCCAATCTCAGTACCGAGTGTGAACGCCACGTCCCTGCAACAAAGCCATCACTTTTCTTGGCATGGACAGCACCCTTCTGTTGAGCTGTTGCTGGGGAATGGCCTGCCACTCCTGGCGAAGGGCTTTTTGGAGCTCAGCCCTCATCATGGACGCGCTGGAGTGCGTCGCCGAACCCGCCAGTCCAACAGGTCCCACACATGCTCGATGCACTTCATGTCAGGGCTGAAAGGTGGCCATTCCATGACTCGCACACCATTCTGGGCCAGGAGCTGCTGGGTCAAGTGCTGAGTGAGGTTGTGCGTTGTCTAGCATGACTGTGACCTCAGGGTGGTCTGTGGTGTAAGGCACAATGTGCGGTCTGATGACAAGGACACAGTAGCGGGCTGCATTAAGATTTTCATTGATTTTGACCAGGTCGGACCCCTAGCTGCACCGAATGGCACCTCAGACCATCACCGAGCCTCCTCCAAAGCCACCTGTCTCAGCAATGCAGGGGGCCGCCTATCTCTTATCACGTCATCTGTAGACTCTCTGTCTTCCATCATGTCGGCACAGACAAAATCTGGACTCATCGCTGAAGACAACATTCCTCCAGAATCGGTTGGGGACTTGTCTCTGACCATATTCTTCAGCCCAGCGAAGCCTGGTAGCCCTGCGCCGTCCATCAAGCTGCATTCCTACACATGCCCTGTGAGCTCTGATCCCTCGCTCTGCAAGCCGGCGACTCACTGTTCTGCTGATCCTTGGTCTGTGTATTCCTCGGGTCTCCTGAGCCGTCCTGGTGCAGGTTCAAAACAAACCGATCTCTCAGGTGGAGGAGGCGGATCTGATTGTCCTGGGCTGGGGTCGTGACCCTAGGCTGTCTATGTTGGGGTCAATTATTGGTGGTTCCAGTTTCCTGGTAACAAGCCACAAGGGAAGAGATTGTGGGTTAGCTTACCCCAAAACGCTGGGTGATGCGATTTTGGAATGTTCCAGCCATCCACAGCCCAATAACTTGATCGCATTGGGGTCTGGAAAGGCGAGGCATGGCGCACATACTCACTTTGAACAAATGCTCTCTGGTTCCGGCCTTAATGACCTGAAGGATTGTTTTAAGGCATTTGACAGCATTGCAATTGAGATCAGTGAAGCCGGATGAGGTTACGTCACCAATTTCTCAAATGCCGCTCCACACGCACAACCAAGGTTATGACCTCATGCACTGTTGTGTCTACTTACTCAAAGACAACTGCATATCAATTATGTAATCATCGAATTAAAATTCCCCAAACCCAACTATACTATTTCTGTCTAGTCAGACTTAAGTTTTTAAAGTCCATCAGTATACTTATGTCTGTATACTAAATCCAATTCAATAAATTGAGCTCATGAAATTTTTACTTCTTGTGTATTAATACTGTCAAAGACCTGAAAAATTTGAGTAGATGTGGAAATTAACTCACATCAAAGCTCAGGTCAATGACAATGCATGACTGTTGAAGGAAAAAATGAAAAATTTCTACTAATTTCGATTTTATTCCCCATTCCTTCAAAAAATTCTCATGTGCTCACATCTTTACAGCTCAACGTCCTTGTGCCTGCACAACATCCACAAACTAAGGCTGCATTCGAATAGTCAAAAATAATCTGACCCATCACCTAATTCCAGACCATTTTTCTTAAACTCAAGACATTTTCCCTCGACATTCAAGGAAAGGTCTAAAGGAGAATTCATGACGGCTAAGGAAGAGTACCGCACTGCTAAGAGAATCTAAATGGAATAGTGGGATTGAGCCCTCTCCTTCTTGAAAAGGTGGTTCAGTGAATCGTATGCTAAAGGAGATATGGTAGGAACCACAGATGCACTTTTCCTTTATATTTAGGGAATTCATTTATGGTGGCTGCCTGGCAAATACTTTAGAGTCATTTTTGAGAAGGGAGGAAGTTTCCACAGCAAAGACCATACCAACGCAGTCTAAGGTTACGCCGTTCCTCAAATATTTTGATGGCATTTAACAAGGTTTGAAAAAAGAGGCGAGATGTGCATTTCAGTATCACTTTACTGAACGGCAAAAGCATAATAGTTAAACATCGACACACTGCAAGCGGCAGCCCTCCTCTGTGCGCCCAACATTGTTTACATGTTTTAGAAACATTGCTGCTATGTCACAGGAGTGCCATGATGATGAAGCTGGTAGCCTGAAAGCCATCCTTCCTCACCCTCCATCCCTCTCCTTCTACACCAACCGTTGCCCGCTCGGTCACCGGCCCGGAGGACTGGTGTATTCATGTGGGGAGAGGGAAGAGGTGTAGTCGCGGCCCGGCCCCTGAAGGGGGCGCACCCGGTCACTTCTTGGCGGTGGCAGAATGGGCTTGGCTCAGGTGGTCCAGGAGGGCGCAGTCGGTGGTGGGCGAGCAGCGTGAGAGAACCAGGCTGATCTCTGCCTCGTTCTGCCTCTCTATGGCGGCTCCGGCAGCTCCCTCCAGCTCCCATAGAGGACGAAACGCAATACTCTCTGATTCTGCGTACAACCAAGTCAAACTCCTGTTTTGGAGTTTAACCTCATTCTTTTACTTTGAGCCTATGTAGACCTAATTAACAGTCAAATTCCTGTTCTGCAGTTTAGTCATAATTCATTTTATTAATTAGGTCCAGGTAGATAACGACCATCATCATTTTGAGATGCACAGAACAGCATGTGCTCAGACGGTGTTCTTCCAACTGGGCGATTACTGTATAGAAAGACTGCTGGAGATTTGCAGCAAGTTAACCCAGCCATTCAAAGGAGTTATTTTTTTCCCGTTGAGAGACAATTGTATCAAGTGAATCCATGTTACAGTGAATAGCCTGCATTCCTGCACTGCATCCCTGCAGTGAAATGTGATGCAAATCACTGCGAAACAGATGGATGATATATGGAGACAATATGTTTGTAAATGACACTCACCCCACCGCCAGGGGTGCTTTGACCTTTTGCTCTGGGGTCACCTTGGAAATGCACTTCCTGGCCTCATATTTATTGTGGTGCTTCACGCAAAACTCCACAAAGGGCTGTCGGACGAAAAACCACAGAGAAAGGATATCAGGCGGAAGTGGTGGCTTTATCGAGGTGCGAGTGCCAAATCTGAGAGGAAGGGAGATGCTCCTGGTATCTTATATTTCAAGGAAACCTCATGTCCACTAACAAATCACCTGGACCTGATGGCTTCCCTGCTGAGTTTTATAAACACTTCTGGTCCATTCCCGTCCCCCGTTCCACAGGCTCATCACTGAAATTAAACAGACTGCAGAATTACCCACAAACATGAATACAGCCATAATATCACTGCTCCTTAAACTGGACAAAGATCCAACAGTACCATCAAGTTACTGCCCAATTTCTCTTCTAAATGCTAATGACACTAAGCTCATTACTAAAACCCTCTTCTTGAAACAGAGAAGTTCTCTCTTCTATATTCCATCCTGATCAATCCAGCTTCAAAGGCAGACACTCTTTAAATAACACAGGCAGACTCTTCAATAGTATGGACTACGTTACTCGTCGTAAGAAAAAGCGCAAACCACCACTGACGCACCAGATGCAGAAAAAGCTTTCGAAAGGGTTAACTGTTCTTTTCTCATATCAAAAATGCAAAAAATTTGGCTTTGGGGAATCTTTGATTAATTAGGTTAAAATTCTGTACACTGCACCTTCTGCCGCAGTTATCACAAATGGACTAATTTCCCAACCCTTCACACTGCACAGGGGGACTGGTCAAGGATGCCCACTCTCTCCCCTCCTATTCTCCATTTTCATCAAACCTCTAGCTGCAGCCGTCTGCCAAACACCAACATCGACGGAGTCCAGACACATAACGCACACCACAGAATTTTTCAGTATGCTGAAGGCATCTTACTCCTTTTACAAAACCCTCTCTCATCCCTACCTGAATCAATTAAACTCATACAAACATTTTCTAACATCTCTGACTACTCTATAAACTGGCATAAATCTGCTATCCTCCCATTGAATACTTACATCTGGATATGGCAGCCTACATTCCTCCTATTCCTTTATGCACAGGTCACATCATACTTGGGTATTAACATTTCCCCCAGGCTGTCAGAGCTGTTCGATCTCAACTACATCCCACTACTTAAAACAACAACTGACAGTCTGCACCATTGGATGAACCTACCACTCTCCATAATAGGCCAAATATTATGTATGATGTCATCAATATGTTTCTTTTCTGTGTTTAACTGCAACCTTTAATTTTCGAAGAAGGAAGTGGAGTTGGCAGCGTGACACACGTTGCAGCTGCCCAGAGCACTTTCTTTCCAAACATTATCTCGTTGTCATTTTGTAACGATGACAATAAATTCATCTGAATAGCAACAGTTAAAATGTCAGTACTTCCCGAAATTAATAATCTTTTTACTATGATTCTAACCCATCCCACTCTCTTATGGTTCAAATCTCTAGATTCAATCATAAAATTTTACTGGAAAAACAAAATGCCAAGAATCAAACTAGCAACTGTACAGAAACCAAAACACAGAGGACTTGCAGCAGCAAATTATTATATCCTCAAACGCCGCCGCTGCCGCACCGCCCTACGTGTTAACACGATAACTTCAGTAATATTTCAATTAGAAATTTCATGTTTTGCATATAAGTAAGTATCATAAAGAGGAAGAACTGATTCAATTTTGGACAATTTACAATGTGTAGATTGGCCACCAGGGGCCAAAAACTTAAAAATCACTGTTTTTATCATATTTCTGGAAAAATTTGTCCGATTTACCTCAAATCAAGTGCAAATGAAAGGTCATGACCTGAGAATGTGTCCCACGATGACATTTTTGACACAAGGTGGAGCTTTGTCACATAAAATTCACCATTTTTGCCATATCTTTGGAACCATTTGTCCAATTGACATGAAACTATGTGCAACTGCAAGGTCATGACTTCACGTGTCGCATGATGACATTATACCTGGATGGCTCAATATTTTGCCACCAGGTGGCGCTATGCGATGGAAAATTACCACTTTGGCTATATCTTCAGAACTATTTGTCCGATTGACCTGAAATTAAGTTCAAATGAAAGTCTATTCAAGGTCTATTCAAGGATTGGGGAATTGGAGGATTGGGGGCGTTTGGGGATATACCCAAAGCTGTCACCTCCCGTCGTAGACAGCCCGAGCGAGTAGTCAACAGCGCGCTAGTGAGAAATGACGACAGGTATAAGCTAAGATTTGGCAACAGCCATACAGATGGCTGTTTCCTTAGGTGTACGGGCAGCAATTTCTTTTTCCATACCATTAATGCGTCGCTACTCTGGAATTCTGGTCCCCCCACTTCACTTTTCATCCCATCAATTTGCATCTTGATTACACTGACAAAATAAGGCTACAGTTTGCATACTGTCTTACTCGCTAGCAAGCTGGTTGGCCATCTAGCTAGCAAACTAAAGTGATTTTGAACTGTATAATGTTATAGCTAGCGCGCCAAAGTATTTGGCTACATAGCCAACTGGCTAGCGAGCTAAAAAGGCCTCAGTTCACTTACAATGGAATACTCCCGAGCGAGCTATTTGTCTGTCTACCCAGCAAACACTACACGTGTATGACACGAGTAAAAGACGTGTAAGTGTATTTATAAACGTGAATCATTTCACGTAAATATCACGCATAAATATAAATATCACACTCTTTCTTGTATGGCTCAGGTTGTTTATTTTGCCATTAAATGTTCTCATTCATTGATTCATTGAGAATGATTGTGTCAGGTCAGCCGTTTATATATTAATGGACTTGAAAATTACAATTTTTGATTCTGCATAGTTGGCATTGCACCTCATTGTGATTACGCACATCAATAAAATGTGGTATAAAGATTTAGATTCAGAAACATTTTGCTCAAAGATTTTTATTCAGGGATAATATTTGCCGCACATTTTTTTCTGTTTCAGCTGGCCTCTCTGTTTCTCTACCATCTGGAGTCAAATTACAAGTTCATTTAAACAAAAGAACAAACGAATAAACAAACACTTGCCGATACCCGTGCTACGCACCGCTGATTGAATTAGCCCAGGGATACTCAGTCTTTTCCTGAATGAGCCACAGTGGGTGCAGCTTTCACTCTATCCATCCTGTCGCTCACCAGATTCTACTAATCAACCCTCAAAGCTTTTGCCATAGACCCTTGATAAGTAGAATCAGGTGTGTAAATGGTTAGAATGGAAGCCTGCGCCCCGGTGGCTCATTTCCGGAAAAGAGTGAGTCTCCCTGAATTAGCCAGTTTTACTAGCGAAAAACAGCTTCAAAAGGCAGTTTTCACTTCATAACTAAGTTCAAAACCTGACGCATCGTCTTTGTCACACAGTAAAACCGGTGTAAGAGGAAAATAGACTCATTATTCACAGTGGTATCGAAAGAGATTTGTGAAATTATGCAAATCACAAACTCAGTAATAGGTGCTTCAACTTATTGACCTATTGAAGAGTACCTTGCAAGCCTTAGAAAATGAATCTCTCTCAGAAACTCAACGCAAAAACAAAAAAAACACCTGTATTCTCTTGTGGCATTTAAATACCTTTTGCCGTGGACTGATGGCGATCACGTGACGTTTCAAAACATCTCTTGAACACCGCATTGGAACTGGAAGTGTTAAAGTTTTGAAAACGTCCGAACTTCAGTGCTGGAATTGCCATCTCTATCAACTGCCACCTGACATTTCTGACAGAGCAAAAGAAGTAAAAAGGTGACTATTGAAAATATATTATTTCAAGAGCATTCATATTCAATTATTTTACCTCATTACCTATACTTAATCCATATTTTTACGCATTAAGCTCAAGGTCATTAGCCACGTGGTTTTCATGAAGTTTAAAATGGATCTTGCTCAGGCAAATTGCTGCACAATCTTTTGGAATAAAAAAATCAGGCAGGTTAATTTTGCAAGACTTTACCAGTTATAGCTGGTTCTTTTCCTAATTTCATCCACGTTTCACTGATGAATTTGGTAAATTATCGTGCAAGGGTGAATTAGGGTGACCATTAGGGTGAAAAACAAAAAAGTAACCGTTAGGTGAATGCAAATGTACTAGAGTCATTTGTCGCTGCCACGTTGCGGAGTTATCAGGCCTGTTCACTGGCCGCGCTGACCCGAAATCCCACTTAACAGACGGCAGTCCATCGCCGTCGGTGTCCTCCCAGCAAAAAAATTCATGCGTAAAACGTGAAAAACAGGTTTCATTGCAAGTAGAAAACACAACAGGTATTGTGTACTTGACAAGTGGCATGTGGAAAACACGTGTGAAACACATGTACCTTATGTGTGTAAAAAAACGTGTCATACCCATGATTTACATGTGTACTTGGCACGTGCAAAACAACACGTATCAAACACATGATTTCTACATGCACCTAACACGTGTACAAAACACACTTGCAATTCATGTGTTTGACTCGTTTTGAATACATTTTCTGTACACATGTTAATCATGCGTTTGACTCGGGTACATGTGTAAATCTTGACACGTGCCTGACACCTGTTTTATATACTCAGCAACAAAAGTTTCTGTGACACCATTTATGTGTATGTTATAAATGACACGCAAAGATCTCAATGCAATCAATATGTTTATTTAACAGGAGAAACACTGAATTTTCAGTGCCAACGTCACTCAAAACGAAAAATGTCATTTTTATGCGTCATGAAGCACTTGTCTGACGTCTAACCAATTGTGACCTTCACACTTCAATACCGGGTGTGACTTCCTCGTGCCATGATGCAAGCAACGCATCTCCGGCGCATGGACCGAATCAGATGTGCCAGAAATTGCTGTGGGATGTCATTCCAAATCTGACGTAGACGTTGTCGCAATTCCTGGAGTGTAGCTGGCGGGTTATCCAACCGCCGCAAACGTCGATCCATCTCGTCCCAAAGATGCTCGATTGGGGACATGTCTGGGGATCTGGCTGGCCATGGCAGGACATTGACATGTTGTTGCATCAGATACTGCTGTACAATCCTTGCAACGTGTGGTCTGGCGTTATCATGTTGCAGCGTTATTCCGGGACCATGTTGCATCAAAAACGGTACCACCAATGGCCGTAGCACTTCATCGCGATATCTTTGACCTGTCAGATTTCCATCAATAACAAGCAAATCTGTTCTGTTTCTAGCCGTGATCCCTCCCCAAATCATGACACTACCCCCTCCAAAACGATCAAATTCCTGAACACAGTTGTTGGCATAACGTTCTCCACGTCGACGGTATACACGTAAACGACCATCACATCGGTTAAGCATAAATCTTGATTCATCAGTGAAGAGTACAAGATCCCACTGACGTTGGATCCACCGTCGATGTTGTTGTGCCCACTGTAGACGCAGTCGTCGGTGTTATACTGTGAGTATTGGACGTCTTGCTGGCCGACGTGGGACAATGCCAAAATGACGGAGACGGCGACGGATTGTCTGTGCAGACGGTCGCCTCAAACCAGGTATCGTTCTTGCAGTTATGGTTGCAGGTTGGAATCGATTTCGGAGATGGGTTGTTCGAATCCAGTTGTCCTGTCTGGGAGTGGTTACTCGTGGACGGCCGCTGCGAGGATGGTCTCTGACATGTCTTGTCTGCTGATGACGCTGCCATAAGTTCCAAATGGTGTTTCGGTGGACATTCAGGCGATGAGCAACTTCCCTCTGCGAGGTTCCGGATTCAATCATCCCAATGGCCCTCCACCGATCATTTTCAGACAGTCTTGGCATTTAGAGGGTAGAGTTCCTGATCCGAAATGGCTGTGTTTTCGATAAGTGATGCTTCCGTCGTTCATCAGGCACAATGTGAACATTCCAGAAATTCTCCTCTTTTATTGCCATCCACAAGCGTGATTTACGCACATTTTCACGTGCAAAGTCATTTTCTCGCATTTTCATGATTTCCATTTCAATGTTGTGTTTACGTGTACTGTTTCAGTCTGATATCACCATGTATGACAATTTCATAATTGTGTTATGAAAAATAATTAACAATATTGGTGTCACAGAAACTTTTGTTGCTGAGTATACATTGAATCGCGTAAATCTCCATCCAGCACTATGCACTGGTGCGGCTAACTGGGGGAGAGCAGGGAGCTTTCCACTGCATCTAATGTACAAAACCCAAAACCAGTGAAGTTGGCACGTTATGTAAATCATAGATAAAAACAGAATACAATGATTTGCAAATCCTTTTCAACCTATATTCAATTGAATACACTGCAAAGACAAGTTACTTAATGTTCGAACAGGTAAACTTTGTACTTTTTTGCAAATATTAGCTCATTTGGAATTTGATGCCTGCAACATGTTTCAAAAAAGCTGGCACAAGTGGCAAAAAAGACTGAGAGAGTTGAGGAATGCTCATCAAACACTTATTTGGAACATCCCACAGGTGAACGGGCTAATTGGGAACAGATGGGTGCCATGATTGGGTATAAAAGCAGCTTCCCTGAAATGCTCAGTCATTCACAAACAAGGATGGGGCGAGGGTCACCACTTAGTGAACAAATGCGTGAGCTGATTGTCGAACAGTTTAAAAACAACATTCCTCAATGAGCTATTGCAAGAAATTTAGGGATTTCATCATCTACGGTCCGTAATATCGTCAAAAGTCTCAGGGAAATCACTGCACGTAAGCGACAAGGCCGAAAACCAACATTGAATGCCCGTGTCCTTCGATCCCTCAGGCGGTACTGCATCAAAAACCGACATCGTGTGTAAAGGACATCACCACATGGGCTCAGGAACACTTCAGAAAACCACTGTCAGTAACTACAGTTCGTCGCTACATCTGCAAGTGCAAGTAAAAACTCTACAATGCAAAGCGAAAGCCATTTATCAGCAGCACCCAGCAGCTTCGCTGGGCCCAAGCTCATCTAAGATGGACTGATGCAAAGTGGAAAAGTGTTCTGTGGTCTGACGAGTCCACATTTCAAATTGTTTTTGGAAACTGTGGACGTTGTGTCCTCCGGACCAAAGAGGAAAAGAACCATCCGGACTGTTATAGGCGCAAAGTTCAAAAGCCAGAATCTGTGATGGTATGGGGGTGTATTAATGCCCAAGGCATGGGCAACTTACACATATGTGAAGGCACCATTAATGCTGAAAGGTACATACAGGTTTTGGAGCAACATATGTTGCCATCCAAGCAAAGTCTTTTTCATGGACGCCCCTGCTTATTTCAGCAAGACAATGCCAAGCCACATTCTGCACGTGTTACAACAGCATGGCTCCATAGTAAAAGAGTGCGGGTACTAGACTGGCCTGCCTGTAGTCCAAACCTGTCTCCCATTGAAAATGTGTGGCGCATTATGAAGCATAAAATACGACAACGGAGACCCCGGACTGTTGAACAACTTAAGCTGTACATCAAGCAAGAATGGGAAAGAGTTCCACCTGAAACGCTTCAAAAATGGGTCTCCTCAGTTCCCAAACGTTTACTGAGTGTCATTAAAAGGAAAGGCGATGTAACACAGTGGTAAAAAGGCCCCTGTGCCAACTTTAAATAAAACCAAACACTTTTAACTAAACTACTATCTACTCTACTGACCAAGATTGATATATACAACAAAAAAAATATTTACAGTCCCTTTGGTTGGGTTGCTTGGTGATGTTCCCAGTGAGGAAAATGCTCCAACACAGGCAAAAATCCACAAAAAGCTACACAGGTCTTGAAAAGAGTGACAGGTCTGGTCAAATGTATCCTTCCGCTAGCAATTTCTTCTACTCTACTACTCTCTCAATTTTCCTCGTTATATACTGTTTTGCAGACCTCTCCCACATTTAGACCTCTTTTTTTTATTCTTGACCGGAAATATCGCTGTTACAAACTCAGGGACCCAACTTACCCTCGCTTTGAACAGCTGCCATCGGGTAGACGCTTCAGGGTACTGAGAGCACCAACAAACAGATTAAAGAACAGTTTTTAAGATGGAGCCGTAACTGCACTAAATACAGAAAATTTACGTTTGTAAATATCCGGTACTTTACTCTTTTGATACGTGCAAACCCAGCAGCTTGTTAATGCTTGTGTGAGTGGCATGCGTGTTTTTATTGCTTTAAGAAGCCTTCAAATAATTTATTTTCATAGTTTTAGAATTATTTATTTTCATAGTTTTTATCGCATATAGTTTATTCTTGCGCTTTCAATGATTCCATTTTCAATTTCGTTGTATTCATACAATGACAATAAAGACATTATTTTCTAACCTATTTTCCAAATCTGCCAGCGTGAGCAGTGTTTACAACCGGCGGACAAGATGGAAGTGCATTTATCAGAAAGAAAAGTGAAACTTAAATCGCTCCCTCATACGGAAACACGGGATCCCTGGCCGCTCATTAGAGAAAGCTAAGCGATGGACGACAGTTTTCCCTTCCCTATATTGGTGGAAGGCCACTGGAACCCGGGGTTTCCTAAACTAGAAAACAAGTTAACCATCTACTTCCAAAGTAAGAAGTCTAACGGTGGCGAATGCTCAGTACAGTACGAAGCGTCAGATGGACAGACAGCAGTCGTGCGGTTCAAGACCGAAGAGGGTAAGTTATGAACGATACTTCCGAATCATTTGCTTTTAAATGTAAAGGCAATTCCAAAGCTTCCATCAGCTGTGCTACAGGCGATACCCGAAATAGAGGAAAATGGGCTTCCCAGTCAAGGACGTACTGGCGGTTTCAACTATTTCCAGAATTATTTAAGCCCAAAATGGTTACATACCATCGTTAAAACGCCGATAAAACTATCATAAGTTACAAAGGTTCATTATAAGATAAACTTTTCCATAGTAGACACATTGGCAAATTAGTAAAATCAGCAGGGATTTCTCTTTACAAGACCCTGAGTAATATGTTCGATTTTGTATTGCGCATGCGCAGTAAGACGAAGAGTCCTCGATAAAGAAGAGCACAAATTAAAACTTGGGAAAGAAGAACTGAGGCTGACCGTCAGACTGCCACAGGCTGAAGCGAAGTGCAGTGTAAGTCGCTAGTTTTTATCCATGCGAAAAGTATTACTTAAAGGAGGAGACCTCACCTAAGCAAAGGATATTTCAGAGGAAAGTAGAATTCTTGAAGTGTCTAAAACGCATATTTTAAGTTGGTAATAATCCAGTGCAGCGCATTTTAAAACTAGCAGGTCTTCAAACAGGCTTCAATATCAGGGGGCAGACATTTTTACTTGCGGAAGCTGTGCCACTGACTGTATTTGTGACGTCAGTTATACTCATTCCTTTCATGAAGGCGTTTGATTGAATTAAATTTGTCCCCTGATATTGAAGCCAATTTGAAGACTTGCTGGTTTGTATTGCGTCACAGGGGATTATTACCAAATAAAAATTTATAAAACTATGCATTTTAGACACTACAAGAATTCTGCCTTCCGTGAAAATATACTTTGCTGAGGTGAGATCTCCTCCTTTAACCCGCAGTACTGCCCTCTGCTGCAAGCTGCAATCACACTCCTCACAATTCTGCCATTTGTTTCGACAGAACGCCCCACTGACCTCAAGTGAAACCAGTAAGTAGCAGCTAAATTAAAATATTTCTATCTCTAATCAATCAATAAATCTGTGAATAATTGCTTTCCTACTTCAGCGTCCAGCTAGATCATATTAATTCAGTCAGTGTTGCCTGTTATTGTTGAATGAGCACATACCCATCAACTATCCTCAGTAATTAATATGCTTATGTCCCATCAACAGTTCCCACGACTGGTCAGTGCTCTGCTCCTGATGGATCGGATGAAAGTAGATGCTCCACCCAGAACCAAGAGGAGTCTGAAGATGTGCACACCGTGGAGGCGGAGGTTGAGCCGGAAGCAGAGATGGTTACATACTCTGTGGTGCTGGGAAATATCTCAGAGAAAATGGACCGGGAGATGATGGACATGCTTGTGGAAAACATTAGTGACACGTCTGCAGAACAGGGAGACTTCACTATAGAAGTCATTCCAAACCTGTGTGTGGCTGTGGTGACCTTTACGAACAGCAAAAGTAAGGGCGCTGCGTTCAGTAAATATCTCTACATGGCTCTCCTATGATCTGGAAAAACCTAGAACACGTCACTTTTGGTAGAAATTAAGTTCGGCCCCTATTTGTCATAATGAAGTTTGGTGAAAATCATCATACTTCATTCAGTTTTTTTTTTTTTGTCAAGGAAAAGTCCAGAAATTTTCCTTCAACTCCAAGAATTGTGCTCCCATTAACTTTTTGCAGATCTCATAAGAGCTTCAGCATGTGCAGATTTGGGCAGATTCAGTGACTTCATGGGTTTAGTGTAAGCCTGAACCAAAACAGAGCCCTCCTCTTAATGTTAGTGGTATTGGTGGCCTTTGTAAATATGATCAAGATTTCTCTGTTAGTGTGCAGTGAGGTTGAAGATTTCCCTATTGGTGTGGTGTGAGGCTGAAGATTTCTCTGTTGGTGTGTAGTTAAGTTGCATAATTTTGTGTTCGTGTTTAAAGAGGTTGGAGATTTCCCAGAAGGTGTGTAGTGAGGTTGGAGATTTCGCTGTTGGTATGCAGCAAGGTTGGAGATTTTTTTGTTGGTGTGTAGCGAGGCTGAAGATTTCCCTGATGTTGTGTAGTGAGGTTGGAGATTTCCCTGTTGGTATGTAGCGAGGTTGGAGATTTTTTTGTTGGTGTATAGCGAGGCTGGAGATTTCCCTGATGGTGTGCCATGAGGTTGGATCTTTCCTGTTGGTATGTAGCAAGGTTGGATATTTCCCTGTTTGTGTGTAGTGAGGTTGGAGTTTTCCCTGTTGGTGTGGTGTGAGGTTGAAGCTTTCCCTATTGGTGTGTGCTGAAGCTGGAGATTTCCCTGTTGGTGTGAAGTGAGGTTGGAGATTCCCTTGTTGATGTTTAGTGAGGTTGAAGATTCCCCTGTTGATGTTTAGTGAGGTTGGAGATTTCTCTGTTGGTGTGTCATGAGGTTGGAGATTTCCCTGTTGGTATGTAGCAAGGTTGGAGATTTCCCTGTTGGTGTGTAGTGAGGTTGGAGTTTTCCCTGTTGGTGTGGTGTGAGTTTGAAGCTTTACCTGTTGGTGTGTACTGAAGCTGGAGATTTCCCTGTTGGTGTGTAGCGAGGTTGGAGATTTTCCTGTTGGTATGTAGCAAGGTCGGAGATTTTCCTGTTGGTGTGTAGTTAGGTTGGAGTTTTCCCTTTTGGTGTGGTGTGAGTTTGATGCTTTCCCTGTTGGTGTGTACTGAAGCTGGAGATTTCCCTGATGGTGTGTAGTGAGACTAGAGATTTCCCTGTTTGTGTTAAGCAAGGTTGGAGATTTCCCTTTTGGTTTGTAGTGAGGTTGGAGATTTCCCTGTTGGTATGTAGCAAGGGTGGAGATTTCCCTGTTGGTGTGTAGTGAGGTTGGTGTTTTCCCTGTTGGTGTGGCGTGAGGGTGAAGCTTTCCCTGCTGGTGTGTACTGAAGCTGTAGATTTCCCTGATGGTGTGTAGTGAGACTTGAGAATTCCCTGTTTGTGTTTATCAAGGTTGGAGATGTTTAGTGAGGTCGGAGATTTCCCTGTTGGTGTGTCGTAAGGTTGGAGATTTCCCTGTTGGTATGTAACAAGGTTGGAGATTTCCCTGTTGGTGTGTAGTGAGGTTGGAGATTTCTCTGTTGGTGTGTAGTGAGGTAGGAGATTTCCCTGTTGGTGTGTTGTGAGGTTGGAGATTTCCCTGTTGGTATGTAACAAGGTTGGAGATTTCCCTGTTGGTGTGTAGTGAGGTTGGAGATTTCTCTGTTGGTGTGTTGTGAGATTGGAGATTTCCCTGTGGGTGTGTTGTGAGGTTGGAGATTTCCCTGTTGTATGAGGCAAGGTTGGAGATCCTCTGTTTGTGTGATGTTGGTGATTTCTTAGTTGGTGTGAAGTAGGGCTGGCGATTTCTCTGTTGCTGTGTACTGAGATTGGAGTTTTGTTGGTGTGAAGTGAGGTTGTAGATTTCACGGTGAGTGTGCAGTGAGTTTGGAGATTTTTCTGTTGGTGTGCAGTGAGGTTGGAAATTTCTCCGTTGGTGTGCAGTGAGGTTGGAGATTTCCCTGTTGGTGTGTAGTGAGGTTGGAGATTTCCCTGTTGGTGTGTAGTGAGGTTGGAGAAGACGTGATGAAGGATTTGACATGTTCCTCTATGGTTTATCTCTTTCGGTCTTTTGTATGCCTTGGTCCACATTTATAGACTACCCACTTAAGCTCTTCCCAAAGGTTTTCTAATGGCCATGGCAAAAACCTTGATTCTGTGGTCAGTTACCCATTTTAGTGTTGTTTTGGATGCATGTTTGGTCAATTTTTCCGGTTGGAAGATCCAGCAATGATCCAGGTTATGCAAGCCGTGATACCAGGAATGCAAAATCATTTTCTGGGATTTTTGGAGGAAACACAGCCCCACTACATGAAATATGTTCTACAGTACTTCACTGTGGGGTTCTTTACCAAATGGCTGATCTTATTTCAAGGCCAAGAGCAGCTTTGACATTTTTTTTTTCTTTTTGCTAGAGATTTCGGTATTGGTCTTATCTGACCAATGAACTTCGTTCCATTGGTCATTACAGTGCCATTTGGTAATCTGTTGGTCCCTGAGTTTATTGTTTGATGACAGCAGAGGCTTTTTCTGGCAACCCTTTCAAACATATTGTAGTTGAGTGTATGTAGTTCGGGAAACTGAATACTGTTAATGCGTAAAATTTCCCCAACAGAAATTAGAGTTTATATTTCCACATAATATATCTTTCTCAAAATTAGGCAATTCAAAATAGGCATGAATCCTCCTCAATACTTATGCCAAGGCCTTATAGGGCAGGGACAGTTAGCCCTGTCCTTCTGTAGGTCCGTCCGTCTGTACATATGTATGGGATGTTGTCTATCCACTTCATCCTCAAGAACTACTGGACAGAATTCAACAAGCTTTGGAAAATGCTTTCTACATACATCGGAGTTGTGCATCTCATATTTTGTTCAACAAAATTTTTTAATGTCAAAATTTTAGGGGTTCACAAACTCTCAGTGGCGGGGGTATCTATGTCCAAGGACACAAATTTTTTTGTTCTAATATTTTCTTATGCTCTAGACTTTCTAATAATTTCCCCGATATTCAGAAGGAGCAGACAAAAACCTTTTAGCGATTTTTTATTTCGCTATCCCCACATTCCTGAGACTTGACAACTCCCTGTTGCACATCATTGCGATATCCTTTTAGCATGACAATGGTGATGGGTGACTTAGGGAAATTATCCTGTGTGTCACTCCATATTTGCACTCCTGGGAAACAAAAATCATGGTAAATCAAGTCAAATATGTAGAGGAATATACTTCAATCTGATTTTTCTTATTAGGTTTTCCAGGGGTGCCAATAAAAGTGTAATACACTTTTTACAAAAATAGTAATTTTTGGAGATGTATTAATTTTAAGATGAAGGTATTTTTTCCTTACAATAATTTTCTTAAAATTAGATCAAGGTTAGATTTTTAAAGATAGTTTGAATAAAAGACAATAAGAATTAAGAGCAAGCACATTTTTTTAATGGCTACTTTTGCTAGTATGTACAAAGGATGTCACTCTTAGAGGAGGGCTGTATATCATCTAAAGATCTTGGGAGTAAAAAAATGAATATTCATGATATATAATCGATTTCAGGCAGCTATTAGTTCAATGTTAAATTATAATAAGTGTTTGCACAAAAACTGTGGAGTGATTGTCATTCATAAACAGGTTTTCTTCCTGAGTCCGAAGACTAAAGATGGACTTAAAGGGTTTTTGAGAATCAAAGATTTTGCCTGAGAACAAACAGAAATATCTTTATGAACATAAATTTTTTAATGTGGTTTGTCAAGAATTGAGGAAAACTGATCTACTGTATGCATAATAGTTTTGTCGTAGTAAATCAAACTGCTAGAATGATAATTTTTCTCATTTGTGCTTTCACAGAAGTGCCTTATTTCCTTTCAATGTGCGCAAGTAACCGGACGTTTAGGAATTATAATTTATCTGCCGAGGCTCTCGAAGTCACGAACACTGTGGCAGCTGAAAGAATACCTCCCAGCGTTAGCGCTGATCATCTTCAGCTGTACTTTGAAAAAGAAGGAAAAGAAGATGTAGAAGAAGTAGAGCTACTGGAAGGGGAGCAGTCTGCACTCATAACCTTCTGCACTCATAAAGGTAACAACATTATAGTGAGTAATAAACTGCACAATAGAGTTTTGAGATGAGGATATTTACTGAAAAAAAAACTATTCAGTAGCGAGCAATACTTGTCATATTTGTATGGATGCAACTATTCATTTATATCTTCGTTATTTGTTACGGCAGGTGTGACTGCAGTCCTGAAAAAACAGCATCTCCTTCTGGAAACATCTATCGGAGTATATCCATATTCCAAATCCCTGGGAACAGCTTTGTATGGGAAGGAGAGGCCCGCACTGAAGTTACCGGAAGCCTTCACTGAGCGGATGGATCCTGCCGTGTGGCAGTTCCTGCAGGAGAAAAAGTTGTTCAGAGAGATCAGTGAAGTCATGGCCAAGCGTTTCTGCAAAGTGGGTTTGGAGAGTCCTGACGTGCTCATAAGCCCTCTGCCCTCCCTGCTACTGCAGAAGGGTTTAAACAGGAACCTCATCAATGCCTGGAAGGAGAACGCCATTGAGTCCCTTCATCGTGCCGTCTCCAAGTTCCAGTCTTACGAGTGCAACATTGTCCCGGATGTGTGGACGGAATCAGAAGCTGAAATTCGGGGAGCCCTGAGCGAGGCTGTCATCATCGTCCCCCACATGGACAGAGGAGTGGTTGTTCTCACTGGCTTGGCCAAGGATGTGGACGGACAGAAGGACGTGCTGGTTGACAGTGTGGGTGCAGCCACGGAAAAGCTGAAGAGACAGAGGGACAGCATGACTGAGGAGTTCTCTGTGGCACCTTCTGTCGATCGTATTCTGCAAGAGGATGGGCTGCATGGGAAAATTGCTGCCGTATATCCGAAGCTGAAGATGACTTACAGTCAAGAGCGTCGGAAGATGATCCTCAGCGGATTGTCGACTGAAGTGTTCGCTGCCAAGAGCGCATTTCTGGAGCAAATCTTGGCCTTGAAACAGAAGGTGCTGGAGGTTGAGGAGCACGTGCTCGCCTTCCTGTGTCAGGCAGACCGAGAGGAAATCTGCAGCGTTCTGTTCACTAAGGAAGGGATCAATGCCACTTATGAAATAGAGGACGGGAAAGTCCATCTTACTGGCAGGACAGAACAGGCCTTCTACAATGCAGAGAATCAGCTACAGAAAGCTTTGGGTTCGTACACAGTAATCGTGGAAGACCAGAATGTGCTGCAGAATCGAGAATGGCAGGATTTAGTTCGAGGTTTGAAAGACACTTTGAACACTCCAGTGAACACAGTTAAATTCTCAGTCACAAACCAAGCAGTAGTTGTGTCTGGCTTTCACAACTCAGTTAAAAAAGCGGGGAAAGATTTATTGAATTTTATGTCGAGTAATTCAGTAGTTGAAGAATCCATAGCCTTCAACTCAAGGGCTGCATTAACGTTCTTTGAAGATCACAAGAAAGAAACGTGGTCTCAGGTTGTTGGTCAAAATGATGTAAAAGTTACATTTACTCATGACAGGAGTCCAAGCATAGAACTGCATGGCCCCAGAGCTCAAGTAAAAGAGCTTAAGAGTTTATTTGAGAACATCATTTCCTGTCTTCATTTTGACATCCTGAAAATCGCGAAGCCTGGAGCAAAAAAGCACTTCAGAGAGAAGCAGGACATGATTGTTGCCACAGCAGCTACTAAGATGAGATGTGTGATTGTACTTGAGGAGGAGGACTCAGAAAGACCTACTGAAGTAGTGCCGTCACGTAGCACCGCACCCCAGCCCAGGCTCCCAGCTGAGAAAGAACAGCATGAAGTAGTGCAGACTAGCCCAGGCCAGGACCGTGTCCGCACAAAAGAGGGACTGACTATCATCCTGTTAAAAGGCAATATCCAGGATGCAACAGTAAGTTTTGACAATGGGGAAGAAACGATGTATTTATTAATATGATGCGCCATTTATTTATCAACATGCTGCTTTGTTTTTAAATGTGGGTTGTTTTAATTATTGGGTGTTGTATTTATTATTATGTGTTGTATGTATTATTGCATGTTTTATTTATTGTAGGCTTTTGGGTAATTTATTCCTTTATTATAGTTCTAGCTTAGATATTTACATCATGTAATGTTATTTAGGCGGTATGCCACTGGACTTGGGCAACATATTTAGTTCCTTCATGTTTTTAACATGTTTGAATGAATATAAACTGACTGAACTGAACTGAAACATGACAGGGATCATTGCAATTTAAGTAGTGCTATAAAAC
The DNA here is from genome assembly GCA_029721435.1 of Gymnothorax reevesii. Taxonomy (NCBI): domain Eukaryota; kingdom Metazoa; phylum Chordata; class Actinopteri; order Anguilliformes; family Muraenidae; genus Gymnothorax; species Gymnothorax reevesii. Next base: position 66,107,555 of record CM056587.1, on the reverse strand, counting down.
AGGGATATTAGAAGCTTGCGCACAATGGCTGTGGAATAGCTGTCACTTTCCGAAATTTAGTAGCATAAGAGCCTTTGTTAAACCAGTAATCCATATTCTTAGCAAAATGAATTTAGTAAATAAAATTTTGGTGTCAAATGTTGATATAATAACGGATAGGGCTTTTAAAAAAAATCTATATCTACAGTGCACACGAGATCATTATGAAAGACATTTCTTCGCACATAAATCCACAGGACACCCACTGTCATATGCCCTTACTGAGAGAAGTCTGGTGTTCTCTCCTTCTCTCAGGCACATGTGATCGTAAACAGCTTGGCGAAGGACCTAAACCTCAACTCTGGCACAGTTTCCAAGTCTATTCTCCAAGTGGCCGGACCGGCGCTCCAGAACCTGGTGCAGGCCGAGGGGGCGAAGAAGAACTGCACCATTGGAACCGTGCTCATCACCCAGGCCTGCAATCTGAAGAGCGAGCACGTGTTCCACGCCATCACCCCGCACTGGAACAAGGGAAATGGGAATACAGAAAAGGTAAAAACTGGAATATTGTACTGCTGTAATGTGCAACATATTCTACCCAGTTCCATCTGCTGGTCATGACTGGGCATGTGCGGAAATCACCGTTCAGTGTTAGTTGGTCATCCCAATGGCTGGAGAATCATAGCGCCGCCCGTAAATTATTTACTTTGTGACTTATCCCGAGGAAGTCATTTGCTGTGCACCTTTATCTCCAAAGTCAGTGTTACCTCGGCTGTAACACTTTTGTGTCTCCTGTGCATGCACAAGTAGAGACTATGCTATCGAGTTGTATGTCCATTAGTCCGTAAGTAAAAGTGTCCACTGCTCGTTCGCAAGTAGACTCATGTACACATCAAGTACCTATTCTTCTTGGAAGTTTTTGGGAAATCCCACTCATTATTGCTGTACAAAATGTTCACCATTTTTTTCCCAGCGATTTATACAGCAACAATATGACCCAAATTAACAGCAAAGTATGAATTTAGAAAACATGAAATGTGAAAACAAATATCAGTTTAGTCAATTTAGACCGAAATGACAATGGCATTCTTAAAAAATACAGTAAATGATGAATTTATAATCCACAGATACTGGAAGGCATGGTGGAGGAATGTCTGCAGAGAGCTGAGGAGCTCTCTCAGTTATCCATCGCTTTCCCGGCCATCGGGAGTGGAAACCTGGGCTTCCCAAAGGACTATGTGGCCTCCATGTTGCTGGGCCAGGTGCTGAGCTTCAGTAGCAGGAAGAAGCCCCAGCACCTGCGGAAGGTGCTGATCGTGCTTCATCCCAGCGACACTCAGACCATCCAGGTAATAAAATTAGTTTTTTGGAAATTTGCAGTGTGGCGAGAAATAAGCTGCTCCAAAGAAACAGGTTAACTCTCTTGTAATGACTTTGCAGTTCAATGGGAATTTCTGTCTCGGATAGTTAGCAGTGACTGCCGCAGTCACAGTGAATGATTGTGATGAATAGAAATTTGCAGTGCTTTTCATCTAAGTGAAAATGGTTTCACTGTGCCCAAATATTTGTGATGCACTACAAGATCAGTTATATCTCAGTGAATGAATTTGATTTCCTGTCTTTTCATTGCCAGGCCTTCAGCACTGAATTCAGTAAGAGGTTCATAGGTGTGTCTCCAAGCGTACAACAGCCACCCAGTCCAGCAGGGTCGTCCACACAGCCTGGACAAGGTGCCTTCCTTCTTAAGCTGAAATGTTGCTCTTTTCCAAGATTTATTGGTCATCAATGGGGATTGTGATGTACTTCACACTGCTGCAAAGTGACTTTCCATTCAAATTCTTGTGAACTCAAGGGCTGTTTTCCACGGTCAAAGCCATAAGCCAAGGACATGAGATGAAAGTAGGGGGAGTACTGTTCCAGGTTTTGACTGGTGACATCACCCAGGAGACCACCGATGTCATCATTAATTCCTCCAATTCTGACTTCTCCCTTCAATCAGGTATGGTTCAGCCTCTGCTTGATTCCTTCCATTTTGTTCGGCAAGGTGTCACTTGACAGATGGTAACGTGATCCTAAAAGAATATCTTGAAGCTTGTTGGGAACGGGAACAGGTCATTTGGACCCTGTGCCTGTTTGACCCATACGAGTTGGACTCTGTCTAGTTGGACCCCTGACCCTCACTGTTTAGACCCCATGCCAAGTGGACCCCTGAACAGCTGGGTTAGGGTTGGTGTTTGGAACTGGGGTCCAAACAGCATGGGGTCCAACTAGATAGGTCTGGCGTCCAACTGGTCTGGAATCCACGTGGTCAGGGGTCCCACTAGTTTCGGCCCAAATGGTCTGTGGTCCAATCGGCACTGGATCCATTCAGTTAGGGTCCAACTGGTATGGGTCCAACTGGTACGGGATCCAAACGACCTGTACCCATTGGGAACTGCTTGGTGGAAGGGTCCATTGTACTGGAGTTGTTCGAGATAATGGGTGTGGTATTAGGCCATACTGAGCTTCATTATATGAGGTAAGGATTTGCTCTCTCCTGATTGGACGAGACAAGCTCCACCGGTTATTGTAAACCGTGATATTCACCGCGCGAAAATCCAAGAGAGGTGAATATAACAATCTGATGACCTTAAGCTAAATATAGATTAAGCTTCCCTGCAGGAGCTCCTGACAGTGAACGTATTAAGTGTGGCTTTGTCCCTGTGAGGAGCTTTACGTTAGAGTTGGCGCCCTTATTCTTATTTTACATTTTCAAGTTAGGTCATATAATAAAATGGTTATTGACTTCAGTTATTGATAAATCCAATGATTTATCCACCTTGTGCAACTTGTCCAATCATTAGATTCACCTCAACTGAAGTCAATAACTGTACAATGTCTATTCATAGCCAAGCACAGGGTGGTGAAGGAATTAATTTTGATAAATGCAACTACACTTGTGCAGATGAATGGTCTTACAGATTTTCCTTCCATTTCATGAGTACTTTTATCTTGTTTCCTGCGTAACGTCAAAAAATCTGCTTTAATTAAAGGTGTCTCAAAGGCCATTTTGGACGCAGCAGGTCCAACAGTGGGTGCAGAGTGCAAGCAACTCGGTGAGCTTTTTTCCAAATACTAGCTCAGAAAACATTATACGATTTATTGTTCTTTGTGTTTGTCTAGTTATGCGTAGAAATGGTCTTAAATTGGCATGTCTAACTTGGACTAATGTCACAAGCTGTGCATTATGAGAAAGAAATAGAGGTATTAATCAGGGGCGGCGGGTGAACTAGCGATAGGGGAGGCTCAAAACAATCCCTTAAAGTTAATGATTGGACATGACCTGTTTTCAATCATTCATTTAATTTACCATTACAGAAACTCCGAAAACTCTCAACATTTGTAGTAGTGGCCAGTTTTCATTAATCACGCATACCTGTCAACTCTCACGCATTTGGAGTGAGATTTACTGGCATATTTATGTTCACCTGCTGTAGTCAGCAATAATTCAATCACCGCGCATGTAAGAGATTCTTCTGCTTTTCTTTACTCAGGGGTTGGAAGCAATGAATGTGTTTCATGATCGTTTAAATTGTTTAAATGAAATAAGATCATTTGAAACGTCTTTATGCAATTCCATTGTTTCCAACCCCTTGAGTAAAGAAAAGTGAGAGTATCTCTTACATGTGCATTGAATGAATAATTGCTGACTACAACAGGGGAACGTAAATATGCTTCTAAAACTCACTCCGAATGCGTTAGAGTTGACAGGTATGCATTACTCATGAAAACTGGCCACACCTGATAATGCTGAGAGTTTTCGAACTTTCTGTCATGGTAATTTCAGTGAATGATCATGACCAATCATTATTTTTAAGGGATGGTTTTGAGCCTCCCCTATCGCCAGTTCATCAGCCGCCCAGGTATTAATGGTAGGCGAGCAAAATGAATAAACAAGCTGTCCCTGCTGTAGGTGCCCAGGCCAATAATGGCATGATAATGACACAGCCAGGAAACCTCAAGTGCAAGAAGATCATTCACATCGCCGGTCAAACCGATATCAACTTGATTAAGGGCTGTTTCAAGTCTGCGCTTCAGATGGCTGCTCAGAACAAGTTCACCTCAGTTTCATTCCCGGCCCTTGGAACAGGTATGGAACCAACGAGAACGTCTGAAACATCTACACTACTAACCAAATGTAATTAAAATTAGATGTGGTTAATTAGAATTGTTTTGCACGGAATTTTGAAACGCAGAACTACAACCCCAATTTCAAAAAAGTTTGCATATTATTGAAAATGCCAATGAATAAATAAATGCACAGTAAATAAATTAAATAATTAATTAATTAAAGCTGCTTTGCAGCGAAATCGGGGCCAGGCAAATTTAGGCAATTCTTAGCAACAAGAGACAAAAAATTTAGGAAAACAAGAAAGGTGGGATTACATCCTACATTTTGCACTGGTAAACATTTGAACTAATAATCTATGACACCAAATAGCCTAATATCCTTTGTGTCACTGAGCTAATTAGCAAGTAACTTTTAAGAGTCACATGCACTTCAAACTTCTTCTCACGCATTTTAGGACTAAAATAAGAAATAAAGCAGCAACGATTTGTCAATAAATCAGTTATTTAAATACATAATAGTTAATACACAACTATATTCATAATGGATGGATTATTTCAGACATGAATATTCATAGCTGAGGATATTCCTCTCTTTGACGTCAACATGCCAAGGAGATGCTGGCAGCAGACCTGCTGCAACAACAGAAGGGCTCTCTAGTCTCGTGCATTGGGCATGAGACACACGCTCACACACCTCACATGACATGAGACACACGCACCACACACCACACATGACATGAGACACACGCTCACACACCTCACATGACATGAGACACACGCACCACACACCACACATGACATGAGACACACGCTCACACACCTCACATGACATGAGACACACGCTCACACAGCACACATGACATGAGACACACGCTCACACACCTCACATGACATGAGACACACGCACCACACACCACACATGACATGAGACACACACTCACACACCACACATGACATGAGACACACGCTCACACACCACACATGACATGAGACACACACACCACACATGACATGAGACACACGCTCACACAGCACACATGACATGAGACACACGCTCACACACCTCACATGACATGAGACACACACTCCACACATGACATGAGACACACGCTCACACAGCACACATGACATGAGACACACGCTCACACACCACACATGACATGAGACACACGCTCACACACCACACATGACATGAGACACACGCTCACACACCACACATGACATGAGACACACACACCACACACCACACATGACATGAGACACACACACCACACACCACACATGACATGAGACACACGCTCACACACCACACATGACATGAGACACACACACCACACACCACACATGACATGAGACACACGCTCACGCACCACACATGACATGAGACACACGCTCACGCACCACACATGACATGAGACACACGCTCACACACCACACATGACATGAGACACACGCTCGCACACCACACACGACATTTATCACTTTGAGAGGTGATGAAACCTCAGAGGCCAAGACAGGTTTTTCTGCGCAGTCCATCCATACAGCTGTCTTGAATTAGCGAGCTATCAGCCAATCAGAAAATAATATTTCATGTTGCTGGGTCTGAAGGTTTGTCGTGAGTTTAAGTTGACAAAAGTTTCTAAAGTATTGGGGCTACATTTTGGTGGAAGTTGAAAAACTATAACGTACGGAAGGAATTTTCAAATTTTTTAAATTTAAATGCTTATTGAGTTAACAATAAGTTCCTAAATAGGGGAATAACAAGAACATCAACATTACGGTGTCCATTCTGCCAGAGCTGGGGCTTGAACTCACACCCTCTGTCACCAAGAACCAACTCCTAACTCATTGAGCTGATTGGCTGGAAGTGAGGACAGGTGTGTAGCTTCATTTATCGACTCAGAGAGTCACCAGCCAGGCAGCAGTTGTCAAGGAAGATTTAAAAAATTGTCAAAATGTCAAAATTTCTGTTTTCGAGAAAAAAATACAATAATACATAAATTGCAGATTGACTGCACAGAAATGTTGGTGATTTGTTTTTATAAATAAGTGTTTTGCTCCATAAGAGAAAATGTTGTTTTAAAATGCCATTCTTACACTGACTCCAATTGTTCCATGAGAGCAGAATTCAAAATGGTTTCAAAAATTCAGTTTTTGAGAAAAAAATTCTAACATTTCGCAAACTTCATCGACCATGACTCTAAAATATTATCGATTTTTTCAGGAAGATAGAAAATGTATTTATCAAGAATTGGCTGGTATATATTCACAGTACTGTTTACAGTCAAATGCTTTCAAGCACTGAAGGCTCAATTTTTCAAATATTGACACGCCAGATGGTATTTTTGTGGAGGACGATCTGAAGATTCAGTACAGCAAATTTGGTGACAATAGAGCAAAAATTGTGGGGCAAGAAAAGTTTCATAAAATTTTACAGTTTTTGAAAAAACTGTGATAAACTTAGTACAAATTATGAAACCTAAGTGGACAAAAGTTTCTTAAGTATTGGGGCTACATTTTGGTGAAAGTTGCAAATCTGTAGCACATATGGTTGATTTGTTCTGAATTTTCAAAATTTTAAATTTTAGAGGCTTGCTGTAGCGCCACCATCAGAACTATTGGCTTGTTTTTGCAGCTGAGGTAATCTGGCATGGGACTGGACCTTTGTGCAAAGTTTGGTTATTTTTTCATGTAGGGGAAGTAGGATTTCCTAAGAAGAAGAAGAAGAAGAAGAATTCTGTTGAAAACAATTGGTTCCTGGCAGTTTTCGCTGCCTGGCCCCTAATAAATAAGGAGTGATTTGAAGAGTCTATTCCCTCTCTACTGTAGTGAAAATACTGCTACAAATTACTTGATAATACTTGTGAATTCAATCGTTTTTAGGGATGTTATGACTGCAACAAATTTCAAGTTTGCCATGGAGAAATTTAGGAGTGTGATGTGTTAAGTTGCAGTAATAAGATTATGTGAAACAGGTGATCAAACAGGTGAGTTCATTGTGTTATAATGGGGGTACCTGAAAAGGCGTAGTCTCTCTAGAGTAAAGATGGGTCAAAGCTCACCAGTTAGCAAACAAATGCATGATTGTAATCCAACACTTTCAGAATGTTCCCAACAGAAATTTTTGCAGGATTTTAGGGTTCTCACGATATTCAATGCGTTATGTGATTAAGCAATGGAAAGAATCCAGTGATTTCAGTGCATAAAGGGCAATGCAAAGTCAAAGCAGTATCCAAAAGCGCCACCCTCTTCACTGGTCTTGGTTTCATCTGAGATGGACAATAACACAGTCTAAGGTTGTTTTGTTGTCCTACAAATCAACATTTTAAGTGGGTTTTGGAACAGTCCAGAGATAGCAAGGACAAGCCAAGCTGTTATCAGCAGCAGGATGAAAAGCCAGGGTTTGTCGTTATGTGGGGGTTTGTTTTTGCGTATAGCATGGGTTACTTACACATTCGCAAAGCACCATTAATGCAGAAAGATATGCAAGAATTTTGGAGAGATATATGCTGCCATCTGGACGTCGCATTTTCCTGGCACATACCTGCATTTTCCAGCAAGATATTGAATGACCACATTCTGCAGGGTTTAAAACTCTATGGCTGTGTATGCAGAGAGTTTGGGAGCTACACTGGCCTGCCTGCGGTCCTAATCAGTCTCTGATTGAGATTGTACAATACGCTGCCTTATGAAACAAAATATGCAGCATGGATGGCCCCGTACAATTGCACAGCTTGAGACCTGCATAAGAGAGAAATGGGGAAAATTCCTCTTGCTAGACTTGACCATCTATTGTCCTCAGTGCCCAAGTGCTTGATTAGTGTGATTAAAACACATGGTGATGTTACGCAGTGGGAAGTGGTCGACTGTTTCAGCTCTATTGGACACAGTTGCAGTCAATACATTGAATATTTCAGTATGAAAGTGAATTCTCTTTGGAATAACAGATGAATGGACCTCAAATCGGTCATTTTTGATTTTACTTTATTGCTCCTCTTTTGACTTTTTCGGAATTGGAGCTGCAGTAAGCTGGATCGATCACTGCGTCTCCCATTAGAGTTTCATAAAGCAGTTGTATTTTGTGATATTTTGAGAAGAAATGTCTGATAAATCAGGTGACCATTGATGCAATCTCTTGAACAGGTCAGGGAGGGGTTAGCCCCGCTCAGGTGTCCGAGTCCATGCTGGATGCGTTGGCCGAGATGGTTCAGCAGGATCCTGGCATATCCCTGCGGGTGGTGAGGCTCGTCATATTTCAGGCGCACATGCTGACGGACTTCCACAGCAGCATGAAGAAGAGAGAGGGCACAGGGACACAAATTAAGGCTCCAAAACTTAGTATCTCTTTGCCTAAACGACTGAGTAAGTCTTACGTATGGCGATTGCCACATAAATATTAGCATGTTCTCTCAAATACATTTTAGCAGCATGTCCGTGATCTCACACTTTTAAAGTACAGTGTGTCTGTACAGCTGCCAACATTTCGTGTCAATTCAAGCAACCTCTAGAACTCTTGAGATAGGCTGTCATTTGAAAAAAAAAGTATATTCATCCTGAAGAAGCTAAAATCTGTGAGATAGAGCTCTCAGGTGGTCAGACCTCAGATGGAGACTTGATTTTTATCGACTGTCCAAAGATGAGATTTCTGTTGCTATCTTTTGACAGGGTTCTGGAAAGGTGGACAGAATGAAGACAAGAAAAAAGCTAAGACTTTGAGACTGGTGGAGAAGAAGTTTGACCCGGTGGTCTTACACCTGTGTGGAGACTCGCAGGCCAGTTTGGAGAACGTCAAGCGCTGGATCCAGGAACAGTTTGAGGAAGAGCTCTGCTTCCAAGAGATCAAGGACCAGGCCATCCTCGAGCTCTCGGAGGAGGACCGCAAGAACATCCAGGAACTGCAGCAGAGGTATGAAGTGAGCATAAGGCTGGAAGAGGGGATTCAAGAGGCTACCATCTATATAGAGGGGCTCAGTAGGGATGTCTTGAAGGCGGCAAGCAAAATCCACGAAATTTTGAAGAAGACCCGGCATGAGCAGGGCCAGATGCGGGACGCTGAGATCCTCAGTAACCTGGTGGAGTGGCAGTACCAGCAGGGAAGCCAGTACATCCCTGTCGACCGCCTGGAAAACTTACGACTGGAGCAGGCCTTGAACAGCAAACAACAAAACGTCACCATCACCATCCAGGGCCAAACCTATACAGTCTCCCTGCCCAACGGACCTGCTGTGGACGGCCAGGGCAATCAGCTCCAAATAAAACGCGTGGACAAGCAGGAAGGTACTGTTCGGTCTTGATAAAATGATGACAGCATGGCTTTGTGGACTGAGAAATATTGCATTGTCGGGTCGGGGTAATATGTTGAACAAAGGGACTTCTTTAATTAGTACATTTATGGATTCACAGCGATATGCAGACATTTTACAGATTTTTTTTCTCTGACCTAGAAACTAAAGATGTCCCAGAGCACTGGAGTCCCATGAAGGCTGATCAACAATGTTTGGTGGTTCCTCTTCAGTCTGGGGCGCAGGAGTACAATGAAGTGCTGCGATTATTTCAGGCCACCTGTAAAATGCAGGTTTTAAAGGTAACTTTAATGTTTAACCTTCCATTTAGTATTCAGAAGATCTTTTTTTTATAATGGTCTAGCAGCAATCCACCATGCTGTCCACTAGTGGCGGGCTGCAAAATTCTTTTCTGCCCCGGAGTTCTGGACACCGCATTTACTTTATTTACATACAGCCAAATAGAATCAAATTTTTTGTCTGGCCACAAAACATTAGCGCTAACCATGAACCTACCCAACAAAGATACAGTAGCCCAAGATACAGTAACGTAACGCATTCCATAATCTGATGGTGATAAGGGAAGGAATAAATCAAGCTTTGCATCATAGTCAACTATATAGCAAGCTAACAGGAAAATGGAGCTTGCTCACATTAGTCAATGTATGTGGCTTCATAGCTTGCAAGGTACCTTATTTGTTGAGAATCAGATGCCTTGCCAGCTATATTAGAAAGCTAGCTATATAGTAACTAGACAAACACATTGCAACAATAACCAGAAAGTTAACTAGCGCAGTAGTCTGAAAGTTTTGTTAGGATAGAACTGTGCCAATGAGCGCCACATTAGCTAGCCACCTAACAAGCTAGCTAAACATGCCAAGGCATGATAACTGCACAAGAGGCATTGCTGGAGCTTTGCCATTTTGAAGTGGTGAAAAAAGTGATTGACTAATGAAAACTTGGTCTTGAGTCAATGGTGCAGTATTTTAGTGTTAGTTTATTTATTTAGTTTAGTTAGTAAAAAAGCAGCAGGCCTATATCCATTTAGGTAATTAAAATTTTGGAACAATTTAAAAATTCATAACAAAAAAAGTAAGCCGAACTTCTTTCTGATTTTTTTTGTCAGACACTGCTCACATTTATGAAATTGCACAGTAAAAATTTCAGAGAGAGGAACAACTGGTGACGTGGTCATTTTATGCCCCAAAAAAACGGCATTTTAGGCAAAACTGGAAAAATTTACTATGAAATTATTTCATTAAAAAACTTTTACAATGATATTACTTGGATTACTGCATTTTTACAGAGAGATATATCATAAAATCATAAAAAATGAATTCTAGCCTTTTATCTTACTAAGTTCCTGAGGTACAGGTCATAAAATGTGGTCTCGTTTTTGGGTGTTTTGTGTTTTCAGCTGATTTTGAGGCTTTACCATATAAAAGTGGATCAGGATACACAGAAGCTAATTTTCAGATTCTAGGGGATGAATATGGTTAGTATACCCAATTACCGCCCTGTATAAGCAATCAATTTGGAGCAATAAGTTGCCAAAGTTGGCTGAAAATGGGTTTGCCAAAAAGCGTAAAATATTATTCAAATTTTGAAGGGCTATAACTTGAAATCAATTTGAGATACTGGCCTAATATTTGGCTTTTTAGGTTACCTGAAACGAAGTTTCAAAGTGACCGATTCTAATCGCCTTTGGTCTGTCGTGCGTACGAAAACAATTAACATTTTCAACTTCTCAGAAACCGTTGATCCAATTTCAATCAAATTTTGCAGGAACCTTCCTTGGTCAATTATGCACCAAAATTGTGAATTATGTGGTACCCACCCCCAGGGACTCTGAGGGGCGGAGCTATAACTGGTCAATACATTTTCCATTTCTTCTCAAAAACTGCTGATCCGATTTCAATAAAATTTTGCAGGAACCTTCCTTGGTCAAATACGCACCAAAATTGTGAGTTTTATGGTGCCCACCCGCTGGTGCACTATTGAGAGTTATATAGTGCCCACACCCAGGTGCTCAGAGGGGCGGGGCTAAAAGTTGTCAAATTGGCTGAAATTTTCAAACTCTTCTTCTCTAGACCCAGATCTGCTGGAAAACAGTACTCTTCATAGATGGAAGGGTCTTCAGGTGCTTTATGAAAATTGTTCATTTCATGGCCCCCAGGCTCCATGTTTGCCCCTGGGTTGGGGGTGATGTTTACTATACTTTATATAGCAAAATGATGGGCATATTTGGTTCATTCACATCAATAACATTGGTTTTTATACAACTCCGGTGATCGTTAAGGCCCATGGGCCTCTTGTCTTTATTTTGTGTGAGTAATTACTCTTGAAGAGGTGACCTGGAAAATTTCTTAAAATCTGCATGATTTGACATGGTATGACCAAATTTCACATTGCATTTTATCCCGTGCACTTATATTGTAAAATTTGGGCACTTAAACTTAATCCTTTCCCGACCTGTAGATTGAACGGATCCAGAACCCCTGTCTGTGGAAGAGCTTGCTGGTTTTGAAGCACAGCATGGATCATCAAAACGGTCACCAGAATAACGAGAAGAGGCTGTTCCACGGGACGAGCCAGCCCACCATCCAACACATCAACCACCGCGGCTTCAACCGCAGCTACGCTGGGAAAAACGGTACGCGTACTGTAAAACACACCACTGTTCTTTCATTCAAAAACTGTTATTCTACCAAGTCATTTTGTAGTTCCGTCCTTAAACTTTTGGACAGAGACACCATTTTCATTGCTTCAGTTTTTTCCACTACTGCGATAGATTTGAAAAGAAGTCATCAAGATCTTCATGACGTTTAAACTTTCTACTTCAATTTGAGTTTTTTCAAAAATATTTTTTGAAAAAAATATTGTATGTCTGATGAAAGGCTGGTGCCTGAAACGTCACACATGCTGATATCATTAAAATATCCTCAAAGGAGCAGTTTCTGGTGTGCGTACCTTCGTTTTGTATTTTTGTATCTGTACTTCTGTCCAGCACCCAGCGCTCATCGTTTTTGGATGTGTTTGCTGCTTTATGTATCTTCCAAAATTTTTTTTTGAACCATACTGTGTATGAATTACATCTATTTCATGCACAGCCCCCTCAGTTTTAGGGGCTCAAAAGTAATAGCACAAACTTGGATAATCAATAATTCTCATTTTTAATTTTCTGTGTCAAACCCGTTGCTGACAATGACTGTCTGAAGTCAGAAATTCAGAGACATCACCAGACACAGGGATTCTTTCTTGGTGATACTCTGCAAGGTCTTAACTGCAACTGTCTTAAGTTCCTGCCTTGTTGTTGGGGTTACAGAAATACACAGGCATTTTTAGATTTTTATTGGCGTATTTCCAGTTTTTCAGCCAGACCAATAGTTTACAGTACATGCTAAAATCAACCCTCTGTATTTACTCTGATGAACTCTTCTCTTGATTGCTGACTTTGGCACTGATACATGCCTACTTCGTGGATAATCCCTTAATCCGGCCAGCTGAACCGGGGAAATACTTATTCTGTCATCCACCACAGCGGTTATATGTTGTCTTCATGGCCTTTCTGTATTCCTGAGCCCACCAGTGCTTTATTATAAAGACTGTGCCCACAAGTTCAGCTGGCCACACCTAATGGTTCCTCTTTTTCTCTGGTGGGTTTGTTTAGATTTTTCAGCATAGAAATGGCCTGCTTTACTGGCATGTACGGCTCTTTGGATTAGCCTGGAATCCATACATCTCAAGTGCTGGTCGCTCCCAACAGTCACTGACTGATATCAGTTTGGCCTGAGGTGTATTGCCAGCGTTTAGCCCTTACTTCACTAATGAAGTGAATATTCATATTTTCTGCTCTTGGCTGATTGGATAATCTTTTGGCGAGAACCACCAATCAAATATGAGTTAGCTGGCCAGCAACAGAATTTGTGAATGTTATTTGACATGAGCTTAAGAATTAGATTGTGGCTTGCATGCGTTTACTCTTGGAGTGGTTGCTAGGTTTTGAACAGGATGATGTTTGGCCATATCTGCATTTTGTTTATTTCAGTGGGATTCCCCGGTATAATAAAGGCTTCATAAAATAATACTCAAATGACATAACGTATTTCACTGTAATTAGCATTAGCTATAACTCGAAGGACATGATTGCATCAGCTAGGTTTAAAGGGACATTGTGTAGGAATTACTCCCATCCAGCGTTGGAATCGTGTATCACATTCAAATGAATAATGCACCCTAGTGCCTCACTTTTTTAAACACATATTGCAACTACGGCAGCCACCGTGTATCAAAAAGCCTTGTCAACGCTGATGAAACCATGGATGTATTAATAGAACTGGTACTACTGAACCGAAAGCCAGCATATGGAGGGCTGACTGAAATAAACAGTTATGCCCAATACATAAGATCCGGACATAACTGTTTATTGCAGTCAGCCCTCGATATCATACATGAAGCAGCAAAACACAGTACCGTCAATCAGCATAACATATTCAAAGTAATGGTAATAAACAACTCAGCTTAGATGTATCTCAAACATTTTATACTACGAAAAAGCAAAGCAAGTGTTCACTACATGCACGCTTATAGGATGTTACCTTCAACATTTACCGAATACATACCCATCATCCAATCCAAGTTAACCAACAACAGCCTTTGCTACCTCACTGTTTATTCTGTAATGTTACATAAAAGACAGGTGAAGCAGTCGAGCCGCTATCTAACAAAGCCATTCATCAAATACTAGAACTGAAAACACTGGTGTCGTTACACCTGCTCACTTTACCGACTTGGTAATGACATAAGCTGACAGCACGGAATCTCCTGACCAGTGCTACACGCAGAGAACCGCAGCAGTGCAGATTACGAGAACGCTCTTAGAGACAAGGTCCCCTTAGAGTTCGCATAGCCTGAATTAATATTCAAAAAAATTGTCTCTGCCGTGGAAAAGGGCACTGACAATTTACAAGAGAAAAAAATCAGATTATATATTGATCATTTGCGGTAGTGAAAAAAATTGTTCACGGATCTATTAGAGTGTCTTTTTCAATTGTTCCTTATGGAATAATTTCCTTTTGCCCCCCATGGCATAACGTCACTTGCGATCAGCTTGACCGCGAAGTCCTTTTCGGCGAGCGCTTATCTCTGCGCGTATAGAGCTAGAACCAGGTTAAAACACATTTGCTAGCGCATTGCTAAACAACAGTTTTAAGCGCTCATTACAAAAAACTTGTAATATTTTACTACACTCACCCTAGGTAAGCAGATGTTTAGCTGTACTCGCGTAATCAAGCGGTCAGGGGGAGTTGACAGTGTTTTATTGTTCGGCATGTTACTTACAGAATGCATTAGGGGAATTAGGTGTACATTTAGCAATGTGTCTCGACCACCTGTAGATGCAAAATTACGGACAGAAGACACCGTCGTGAAAATTTAATGTCGGATGAGGCGGACCCTCAGAGATTGTCCAAGCACGGATAGGTGTCATTTGTGACAGCAAGGCTGATGCGAAGTCTAACGAAAAGAAGTCTGCTGCATGGACCAGCATCCAGAAGCGCAAATCGAACTGGTAATTGGAAGGGACACAGACACGTCCTTGATGACAACAATTAATCCTGGCTAGTTCATTTTCCTTCATTTAGGAGTTTTCCAATTATCTTCATTGGCAACTGAAGATTCGATTCATCTCCATATGCGATCTAACAGCGATACAATCATGGGCTTAATTCAGTACAGAGAAATAATGTACTTATTAAAAGGCTAATGCTTCGCCTCGCTTGAACTGGTCCGCATTGTAATGAAATTTCGCCTTTCACTCTTGGTATTGCATGGGTTGATAAAAAAATTTGGCATTTTTTGCTGTTAAATAGGCTATTAAAAGCGTGCGGCTCAAGCTGCGTGACAGTCGACAGGTATAAAATTTTTAACAACGTCGATTTACATGCAGCAAACGCGCATCCAGATGAATGGTTGTTGTCTAACTTAACAGGTGCTGCTTGTTCTCTCCAATTAAGCATGGAGTGCTCTTGGAGTGAGCCTTTCGGTAATTATGAAAATGACTGAGAACAGGTCAGGACTAATAATTTTTTAAAACGGATGTTTTGTGCAAGCCAATTCTCAGTTCTGGCTACGCCACTGTATACTGAATTTATCATTGGAAAAACGCGTCAAGGAAAGGAAAAAGATTGAGAACTAGCTAACAAACTAATTAACCCCCCCAATTTCCCGGTCGATTTGCGCCACTGCCAACATCATAAAGTGCAATAACAGCATTCTTTCCGGACCGCACAAGAAGAAACGTCAAAGAGTAAAAAGAACTCTGGCGGCGAATGAAAAATAAAACTAAGTCTGCAGATCGAGCCCAGAAATTGATGCACTGAAAACAGGTGGTGGCACCTTCCCATTATTAAAACATGACCATAAGCGCAGCTTATTCTTTAGTCCTATATGACAAAAATTAAGCACGTTATAGGAAGTGTTTAGCCGTTTCATTCATGTATAGGAGATAAGCACCTTTCGTAGTTATGAGCCTGTATGTTTACGTGGTTTCAGTAGCTTTAGTCGCGATTAACGCCGGCTTTTAGTCACAGTAAATGCCAGCTTCTAAAGTCTACCCACCAGCTTCACCGCCACTAAAAGCCGGTGGGTAGGCTTCGAAAGCCGGCGTTTACCTCGATTATGAAAGCTACTGAAACCATGTGAACATACAGTTCCACCTGTAACAATGAGGATGCAATATTTTAGCAAGATCTACGATTATGCTGCTCATGGTAACAAGCAACACTGAGTAACAAAACTGAATGAAAAGTTGTGTTTAGGCTAATTTAGGCAGTACAGTTGACTTACTTGTCGAGGAGAAATCTGGCAACTTCAGCGTCCCTTAGAAAATCTTTCTCCTTCATTAGCTCCTTCCACCTGGGGAAGGCGAGCCCGATGTTCACCCTTGTTTTTTGAGTGCGCCGGTTGCGCTGCTTTTCAATTCTCTTTTTCGTTTTTTTTTTTTTGCGGATGAGGATTCGGTATCCTGTGCTGCTGCTGCATATGTAAGGTCCTGCATTATGCTGCAGTAGTACTGATTTTCAAAGTTGCCATGATAGCCTCTCTTTCTGATTTCCTTCGGTGTCTCAATCACTCTGCACTGGCTGGCAGGGCAAACACGGATTTATTCCGCGTTTGGCGCTATTTTCCCTTGCCAGCGGCAACTGTTTCAAGATGGCTGACTGTCATGGCGCTCCCCTACCAGCTTACCCGTCTAAACAAGTCTAAAATTCTTCGTCTACGAGAATATATCTGATTATTAGCGGAGGTCATAATACATCAATGATGACCTATATATGAATGCAGACTTAGATTTTGGCAAATAAAAAATGTAAATGTTACACATTGTCCCATTAAGTGATACTCCACCCAAAAACTATAATTTGTATATCAATTACTCACCATTAGATGTCTTGAACGGATGAAGTTGCTCTTCACCTGGCGCAATTTTATGGCCACTGGAGAGTTTTGAAAAATTATCCAAATTCTTTTTTTGCTGAAAGCAAATGGGGTCACCCAGTAGCATTCAGAAAACTGCACAAAATGTCCGTTGACAAACTTTCAAACCATCATCCAACGCATTGTCCAGTATAATCCAAGTCTGCTTTGTCCACTTGTATCCTCAGAAGTCTAGAACACGGTTATTTTTCGCTAAAAATAATAAAATACCACAGTTATGCTTCAAGTAAGCTCGCGCATTCAACGGAAGTCCTGCCTCCCGGCTCATTCATTGCCCAGAGACTCTGCTGCCACTCAGATGAATACTCCGGGAGGTGGGACTTCCGTTGATTGCAGAAAGGTGGTATTTAGTTTATTTTTGAGTCTGTCTAAAGGGGCGGGGCCCCCTTACGACTGTGAGCCAATCACAGATCTCACAAGGATTTTGTGCAAATATTTGAAAGTCAAACGCTGGCCTACTGACTGAGGCCAGACATGCAAGTAAGTGACCGTTGGGAGCGACCAACGCTTGATATGGATGGATTCCAGGCTACTTTGGATTTCATGTTGAGAGTCAACTGATTCCAAAAGAATATTTAACTCTTGAAATGAACAGAGATCTTGTATGTGCTCTCTTATAATGGAAATTATTAGGAAATAAAATACACCTGGACTCGTAACATCTGAGCATCCAATTGCCCGAATACTCTTGGTCTTTGAAAATGGGAGGATATCTCGAAGAAATGCTGTAATTCCAACACCATCCACCCCCTTCTGATATGTTAATCCTCAGACTGAAGCAGGATGTCCTCACTTTGAAATCTTATCATCTACAATATTCTCAGGTTAACAGCAAAAATAAAAACGTTGTTGACGTCCAAATATTTATAGACTGTATATTTTCTTTTGCTTTGTATAAAAGTATTCCAACAGTGTATTTTGACAAATTGCCGCTGCCTCAAGATGCTGCGTTTTACATTGCTGTGAAATGAAGGATTTCCAAATTTCCAGAGCTTTATGATGAATTGCTAAAATAACATTGTCTTTGTCCAAATATTTATGGATAGTTGCCTGAATGTTTCTAGCAGTTGTTAACGGAATTATTTGCACTTCCCGCTTGTTTTATATTCTGGAGTGCTCATCACAAACATGTCAGGTGTTGTAGTTATTTGTCATCTGAGTGGCTTAATTTTACTGAAGTTTTGTTTCTTTTCAGCCGCAGCCTATGGGAACGGAACATATTTTGCCGTTTCTGCCAGCTACTCGGCAAGCAACACATACTCCGTCCCAGATGGCCAAGGTCAGAAGTACATGTACCTCTGCCGAGTGCTAACTGGGGATTTTACAGTTGGGAGAGGCGGTATGATTGTGCCGCCACCGAAGAGCAACAGCTCCCATCAGCTTTACGACAGTGTGACTGACAATGCCAACCAACCCTCCATGTTTATAATCTTCAACGACATCCAGGCTTATCCAGAGTACTTAATTACTTTCAAGTAGACCCGTCATGCTGCCAGTCTGTGCTGTAACCAAACTTTGTCATGATTTCCTTTTCAGGAGCAATCTGCAGCCTTTTTGCACCCCTGTAATTTTGTGCAATTCGTATGACATGCAATATACATATGTTAGTTTACTAAATCATATGTAATAAATTAAATTCATGGACTTATAACTTCCTATGTATTAATACGGTCTCAGACTTGAGAAATTGGAGTTAATGTTGAAATTAACTTGCGTCAAAGCTTTTTAACCCAATAAGAGCTCAGGTAACTTTGACACTGCGACTGTTGAAAGAAAAAAGAATAAAACATTTATTTTTTTTTGTGACCAATTGTTTTTTATTTAGAAGTAACAAAGAAGAAATCAGATACAAAACTACAAAAATATCTCCCAGTAACCCCCCTCCAGAAACCCTGTGGTAAACATTTGCTTGACAAACACTTAGAAAAGTCTACAGATACATGTATAAAAGCCCCAAATATTATACCATATAATACCATATATTGTACCATGACCCATAATAAACACAGAATACAGAAATGTTATAAAATAAGTAATAATAACAACAATAATAATAAATAATAATAAAAATGAAGAATTATAATTTTAAAAAAAATTTAAAAAGGGGGTAATTAAGTTAGTTAGACAAGATTGTCAGAAATAAAAGCTTTAACCTGGTCAAAAGCAGCACTCCATCTCATCAATGTTTGGGGTCTAGCCCCATGTATCCTAGCAGTTGACAGCTCCATTGAGATAATATCAAACAGATTAAGAGCCCATAGACACCTACACATTAAGTATGGGCCGTTCCAGCGGCTAACAAGTAACTTCTTAGCTGCCATTAAAGCAGCAACCAGAAGGTTTTTCTGAAAGAGTGTAAGTTCAAGGGCTGAGAAGTCACTTAGAAAAAACACGCTAGGAGGTAAGATGGTATCCTTGTCGATCAGAATGGAAATATCAATAGCTAACTGTTGCCAGAAAGGTTTAAGAGTTGAACAATCCCAGAAAAAATGAAAAAAGGTGCCCAGTACCCCCTGTGGACATAAGTTGCAGTTTGGAGACCTGGAAAGACGCATATAGGAACGCTTTAAAGGCGTTAAATACATTCTGTGTGCCAATTTCCAATGTATCATCTGATGATTGGGATTTTTAGAAGACATTGTGATTACTTCCCACGTGTGCTCAGAAAAGGTTTCTTGTACATCAAATTGTAAGTCTTTTGACCAAACTGCAACTCCCCCTAAAGATTTGTATGACGATTTGAGGAGAAAGGAATATATCGATGAAACAGAGTTAGAAAAGGAGTTGTTGAAAAACATTAAATTTTGGAGAGGATGTAGAGCAAATCTGCATCTAAAGGAACCCCATAGGCACAAAGAGCTGATCTGATACGCAAATACATAAAGAATGTAGAGGCAGGGATGTTATATTGCGCCTTAATATCCTGAAATGTCCTTAGGCCTTTGTCATTGAACAGGTCCCCAAGAATGGTAATATTGCACTTTGCCCACTGAGAGCATCTGAATGGAGAGTTACCAGATAGGAATTTATGGTTATTGAAAAGAGGAAGATGATGGTGCCAATTTGGTATGGAACCAGCCTGTCTTTCCAAAGACTTCCATGTGGACACTAGATGAGATATAATTGGGCCAAAACGAAGATTACATTGCTTAGTCGGAACGCTGCAAAATACCAAATCTTTTAAACTATATGAAGCCACCAAAGACTCTTCAATAGCTTTCCATGCCACCTTGGAGCCTGAGTTGAACCAAACTAATAAAGGGCGAAGAGTTGATGCCTGATGTTATGAGTATTTTTTGTACAGCATTATATTTCATTTTTAAATGAAAATTTGTTGCATGCTGTTTTGCTGCCTTGCTGGTCAGCTATATTTATTTTGTTCATTTGGCACCCTCTGGTGGCGTGTCTGTAAAATCATTAGGAAAAGACTAGTGATTTCTAGAAGCTTCTGGCACTTTCCTGCTTGGAGGGGGCGGGATTTCCCTAGAATCCTGTGGATCTTTCTAGAAGGTTGCTAGTCTATATAAATGCTGTGATTTTAAGCACAAGACAGCAAAAGAGAGCAGACAGCAGAATAGAGCAGAGCAGAAACAGAGTTTTGTTTTGGCAACAGTTAAATAGTGGCATTGGAGTGTTATTTGAGAATTGAATAGTGGATATATTTTTTCGTACAACTTTTTTTGTGAAGAATAAATTTGTTTTAGTTGTACTTTCTGGTTTTCTTTGTTGTGATTTTTTCAAGTCATAACACTGAGCATAGAGTTTAAAATTAGGAGAGGAGAGACCTCCATCTTTCGTACTGCGCTGAATAGTGGTCAACCTAATGTGAGAGCGCTTCCCATACCAGATATATTTGAGCAGTAATGAATCAAGTTAGTTCCGGAACTGAGCGGGGGGAGGCAAAGGCAACATAGCACTGTAAAAATGTACACGAGGGAGGATATTCATTTTAACAACTGAAATGCGGGCATACAAGGAATTCGGCAAATGTATCCAGTTAGCGATATCAGCGCTAATGTTTGAAAGGATTTTCTTAAAGTTTTTGTTCACAGTATTGTATAGAGAAGGATAGACGTCTATGCCTAAATAATGAAAAGACGAGACAACTGCAGTATTAAGAAGAGGTACAGAGCCAGGGTCAAAATTTAGAGGAAGAAAGCATGACTTGCTCCAGTTAATCTTATAACCTGAAAGATACCTAAAATGGTCAAATAATGCCAGAATATGTGGTATAGATAAGGCAGGCTTATTTACAAATAATAAAATATCATCAGCATACAACGAAATGTGGTGAGATGTATTTTTAACATTGATGGGGAGGATTATGTCTGACTGCCTGATAGCCCGAGCTAAGAGCTCCAATGATAGACCAAACAAAGGGGAGAGAGGACATCCCTGGCGCGTACCTCTACTCAAGGAAAAGGGCTGTGAACATATTTGTCCTGTCAAGACAACCGCCCTTGGGTTTCTGTATAATACTTTAATCATGTTAATAAATCCAGGGCAAGAATAAAACATTTCTAACAATTTTGATTTTCTTCCCCATTCCTTCTAAAAATTGCTCATGTGCTCATGTCTTCACAGTTCAACTTTCTTGTCCCTGCACAACATCCAAGGCTGCATTTGAATAGTCCGAAGCATTTTCCTTTAACGTCGATGGAAAACATCACAAGGTTAATGACAGGTCTAAAGGAGAATTCATAACGGCTAAAGAAGACAACCGCACTGCTAATCCAAATGCCTCAACTCTTAGTGACATTCCCTCGGCCCTCGTGTTTGTTTGTTCTCTTGGTTGGCTGGTTGTAAGGTCATCACTTTCAAGGAAAAGCAAAAGCATGGTAAACCTACATTGCCAGATAAAGTACATAATCTCTGCTATCCAAAGCGATAAGCCATTTTTTTTTTAATTTACACCAAGTGATCTTCGCGTAAATGTCTGGTATAAGACCGCTGCCATGTTCGTTTGGCTGGAAGAGGATGCCGATGCCTCTCAGGCTGATAGCTCACATCAGTTGGGTTTGGATTGTCTGTCTGTTTGGAACATGCAACAGCTGCGCAACCTTTTTCAACGTACTTTTCCCGATTGACAAATTAACTTTTTTGTTTTTAATTTTTTTTAACTGAACAATCAAGACAGCCTAGGCTAAATTTAGCCTGTAACGATTAAGACGTGATGGTGACACAAAGATTCATTTAGTTTATGATTTGATCTGAGACAGCGAGGATGGAAATCTTAATTTGGCTAATTCTAAAAAAAATCTTAAGGCCTCGGCAATTCAGTGTTCCGTTTTGACCTTGTTTAAAGATGACTGAAAACAACCTCCCTATATATATATATATATATATATATATATATACACTGTATATATATACACACACACACACACACACACACACAAAAGTATATTATACATACACACTCAGAGGCAATGAAAACACAACACCGGTTTGGATTCAAATAATTTTGTGACTCAAATTTATTTAATTATTTTAACAATTCAAATATGTTGGATGGGTTGACTTTGATTAATTAAATGTGTTAATGGGCTGATTTGGACAATAATAAACAGATGCATTAAACATATTGAAAAATCACAACAAGACTAAATGGAACACACATTTAAAAATGAACTCAAAAGAATGGTCAGTATCGGGTGCGACCCCCATGAACATCCACACAGGCAGTACAACGTCTCCTCATAGACCTGACTAAGCGTCTTTGGTTGTCTTGGGGAAGTTGTCACCACTCTGCCTGTAGTGCATTCTGGAGTTGCTGCCTGGTTTGAGGTCTGGGTACTCTTGATGAAAGAGCTCGTCCCTGTTGGAAGAACTACAACCAAAATGTACTGATGCTGGACGTACTACACCCAAAATGGTAAGCCACTTGCTGGGCACTTACTCCTGCCTCTAGCTTACCCAGGGCCCTGTTCCGTTGTTCAGTCAACAGATGTGGCATTATGACACTTAAAAGCCACACAAAAAACATTTTTTATCATGCCTTTATATAGGGAAGCCAGCCCCTCCTTCATTTCAACCACTGTGCTTGCACAACTCCTAATCCCATATGTTGTACTCAATATGGATTGATGAGAGTCCAACTCACTCTGTTGAGTTACATGATGATCATTCATGTATAACGGGGTACACATTGGTCACTTAAGAACTCAAATTGGACTACTCAGGTCCTGAGCAAAAATAAAACAAAATTTAGAGTGTTGCATTTTCATTGCCTTTGAGATATATGCCATTGACAGGGCTTCACGATTGTTCAAATTGTTTTAATGAAATAAGACCATTTGTCTTTTTACGCAATCCCGTTGCTTGCACCGAGTAAAGAAAAGCATGAGAAGTCTGGAGTCAGAATTGATTCCCATGTTACTAGTGGTGACATCCACCATAACCAATGTGAAACTGATCATTTCCATGCGCGAGGTCTTCAATTCCGCCTGAGAATCTCTACAAACGCGCTGATTGAATTGCTGAAATACAGCACGGGACGTGAATATGCTACTTAAAGGGGACGTGTTGTGCTGATCCTTCTTTTAATACATATTAGTAATGTTATAATGTTAGTTGTCCATACTCTGAAAAGTTTCTAAACATAAGAGACAGGGGTTTTGCAGTAATCCAAGAACGTGATTTGGTGAACGTGATTTCCTCTCTGAACAGCTCCTTCTGAAATCTTTGTGAGATCTGGGCAAAACCTGACGACAGGTTGTGCCATCCCATTAGTACAGACCTAGCCAATCACGGTGCTGGACCTGCTCACACCGGAATCTATTCTAGTTGGCACTAACAACGGCAGATCATATTATGCCTTAGTAGCATCGACACTTTTGGAAATACAAAAGAAGAACCACAGATCATTTGAGGCTCAGTTTTGTCATCAGTATCTCTCCCAAAGCTGCTTGTCCATTTACTTTTGGATGTGAAGAAAAACACCTATTTCTCTTCCAAAAGAGGATGCCACCAGAAATCAGTGGGTAGCTTTTTTTGTTTGCTGGCAGCAAACAGCCACGGCCAAAGGGAACGTTAGCTGCTTGTGCTCAGCATTTCACCAAAGACAGCTTTATCAATAAAGGATAATTTGACACAGGATAAGCATTTCAGCTGCTTCTCAAACCTGAAGCAGTTGCATCGATCAAGCGCTCGGAGCCACAAGCTGAAAGTAACCATATAGCAGCAAATAATGTAAGTGAAGCTAACGTATTACGGGTGGCTAGCAGGACCACTAATGATAGTTAGCACTAACAACTGGCCTCAAACGCAGGCTTTGTAAAATATCTGAAGATAAAGCCTGTATCGGTCGCGACTGTCCGTGACTCATAGACACAGAAACTGTAAGTTGCTTTTACTGCATAAGCCAACCCGACGTGATAGCCAGTTGATTGTGGCTGTAGCACAGGGGCTAACGTAGCCAAGTTACTGTTGCTAATGTTTGTGTCCTAAATTTGCAAGAGTGATATCAGGGGAAATTCTACAGAAGGTGTGTTAAGTAAGTGCTGTGGCTAGCTAATGCCTAGCAGGCTAAACACAATTATGGCTCCACTCACCTCTCCGCCTGGCTGCGTGAGCTGCGTCTGCATGTCCCAAAGGATCGCTGAGCTGGAGGCGAGAATTTCTACTCTATTCCAGATTAGGGCAGCTCATCGATTCCCTGGTTGCTCCTGCTCCAGCTCTCGCCGTGTGAATGTCAACACCACGGGTGATTGAGATTCCATGGCTCTCCCCAGTGAAGCTGCTGTAATCCAAACCGAGGACCCTTGGATCCAGCTGGGAGCGAGGCCCAAGGTGGTCATCAGCTCCACACCCGGCCAGGCTGAGCCCAGGGTTGGATCGCGCGGCAGTAAGCGCTGTGGCAGGAGATCATCACAAGTTCCACCTGTTTGGGACCTGCAGCTCAATAACAGGTTTTCCATCCTGGACGAGGAGGATTTGTCACCCCCGCCCTCTCCTGTTCGCCCGGCTACTCCTCCGTCACCCGCGCCGAGAGAGGGTAACCGACCCTGTAAGGCAAGCTTCACTGTCCCGCGGCCAGCTACTCTGGTCGCTACTCCGGTAAGATCCAGGTCTGCGGTCAGTGCCCCGAGACCGCCTGCTACTCTCTTTATTAGAGACTCAATCGTGAGGAACATACGAGTGAAGTCCACCATCACGCTCTGCTTCCTGGGTGCCAGAGTTTTAAACAATTTAGACCAGATTCCTGGCCTGTTGGATAAATATACTCATGTTCGGAACGTTGTAGTTCATGTTGGAGCCAATGACACTTCATATCAACAGTCCGAACTTCTGAAGTGTGATTTTACTTCATTACTCGATGCGCTCAAGGACTGTGAGAAACGTGTTTTAATAAAGGAAAACCATTTAGAATTAGCCAGGACTAATTATTTTCAACAAGTAGACATGGTCAACAACATACCCCGCCAAATTCCTGAATCGCGCGCACCTCATTTTCAAACTCCATCAAGGCCTTGGTTGTCCTATCTCCAATAGTTCCTGAGAAAAGCTGTCCCCTTTTCAGACAGACAGACGGACAGAGCTCAAACCTATATCCCCCTCACACTTCGTGGTGGGGGATAATAAAGGGAAGGATATTAGCCCCAGAATTTTCAGGTCTAACGTGCCTGTTTGTTGGCCAGCAGTGTTGACTGTTCACAACAGTAATGTCAAACCTTGGCAACTTAACCGTTTCCATAATGTGAACATGCAAAATCTCTCCACAGCCGCAAGCATAACAGCTTGCATGCCTTCACGTGCACGGCAGCCTTCTGGGGGAGGGTCTTAGGACTGCAGTGGAGAGGGAGGGGGAGGGATCTGAAAGTTGCATTTTTTCAAATTTTTATCTCAAGTCCTCACTCTCCTCAAAGTTACCAACTGCAGCTTTAAAGAAGTAATTATGGCTATTGGCCCTGCCCTGCTTTCCATGGTAAACAGTTCTCTCTCTACTGGCTGTGTTCCAGACTATTTTAAGATTGCCTGCATTCAACCACTTCTAAAAAAACCAAATCTTGATCCAGCCATTCTTAGTAATTTTAGACCAATATCAAAATTGCCTTTTATTTCAAAAGTCTTGGAAAAAGTGGTCGCAAAGCAACATTTAGAAGTGGTGGAAACCAACAATATTTTTGAGAAATTTCAATCAGGCTTTTGATGTCAGCACAGTACAGAAACAGCTCTTCTCAGAGTCACTAATGATCTTTTGATGAATGCTGACACTGGCGACTACTCATTACTTGTGCTTGCTGCTTTCCATGCAGTTGATCATGTCATCATGATAGATAGGCTAAAAAATTGGGTTGGGCTCTCTGGGACGGTTCTGAAATGGTACTCTTCCCATCTGTTGAGCAGAAAATTTTTGGTTTCCATTGGTGAACATGTATCCTCGTCTGTATTGCTTACTTCAGGTTAACCTCAAGGCTCCATACTTGGCCCGATATTGTTTTGTATTTATATATTACCTCTGGGTTTTATTATTTGTCAGCATAAAATAGCTTTTCACTGTTATGCTAATGACACGCAGTTGTATATTTCAGTAAAATCCACTGATTTCAGCAATGTGTTGGTGTTGCATGGCTGTTTAGCTGACGTTCAAAATTGGTTGTCTAACCATTTTTGTGCAGTTAAACTCAAATAAAACCGCAGTCATTATACTTGGTCCAAAGTTGGTGTCGGATAAAATACAATCATCACTTGGACCTCTTGCTTCTAATATTAGGCCCTCTTCCCGACATCTCGGTGTGAAATTTGATATTGAACTCAAATTCGAGCTCCACGTAAAGAAACTTGCACAGTCATGCCATTTGCAACTCCGTGACATAGCTAAAATTAGGTCTGTTCTGTCATTTGAAGATACGGAAAAAATTATTCATGCCTTTATCTTGTCAAGATTAGACTATTGCAACTCATTATTTACTTGTCTGAATAAGAAACATTTTAACAAACTGCAAGTGGTTCAAAATTCAGCTGCAAGATAGCTCACTAAAACAAATAAAAGAGCCCACATTACTCTATTTTGGCATCTTGGCACTGGCTGCCAGTCCAATTCCAAATTGATTTTAAAATGCTGTTGATTACCTTCAAAGCACTCCATGGCACGGTACCAGTGTATATAAGTGTGCTTTTAAATCCTTACAGACCTTAAAGATTGCTGACATCTTCCAAGCAAGCATTATTGGCTGCTCCAGAGTCCTAGTTAAAAACAAAGGGTGATCGAGCCTTTTCGATTAAGGCTCCAATACTCTGGAACAGCCTCCCAAACAACATAAGAAATGCTGATAATCTATTGTCTTTTAAATCTCTTTTAAAGACTAATTTTTTAAGGCTTGCTTTTGCTGATTTTACGGTTACGGTTTAAATTCTTTTATTATGAGTGTGTCTTTATGCATGTCTCCTTTCATTATCTTACATTATCTTTTCCCATTTTGATGTTTAATTCCCTATTTCCCCCATTTTGTTTTATTGCTTTTATGTACATGTGTTTTACCTGCTTGTGAAGCACTTAGTGCTGTATTGCTTGAAAGGTGCTATATAAATAAAATCTATGATTATTATTATTATTATTATTATTATTATGAACCTCATTTGAAGCCAACTTTTTATACTTGTTTGTAATTTGGATGCTTGGTACAACTGTTCACAGTAACAGAACTCGCTGTCTGTAAAACCTGTATCGCAAGCATTTGTCTCTGTGGTTATGACTGCTCGATTACCAGCTACTGCATGTTAGTTTGCTTGTCGCGCTAATTAAAAATGCTCCTGGTTAACTTATATGCAGTCATTCTGATCGCTATGCTTGTGTTACTTCGGTAAGCATCAACGTGATAGTTTCATCATTACGTTGCCTGATTGTAGCCACTACAGTTGAAGCTAACCAGAGAGGTCCTGTATGTGTCTGCTGAGTTGGGCTGCAGTTAGACCAGAGGTAGGTTTTGCAGAGCTTGGGGTGAGTTTTTGGGTGCTTGTGAAATGATCGCTTTACTTATCCATGACCGGGGTCAGCCTGATACATTGCCAATGTCTGGGCAAGCTCTCTGATGACACCAGTGAAAGCAATAGGGAAGTGCACAGGCTATAACGTGTCCAGTATAACAAACGATTTCTCTGCATTGCTATCGATCGAATATTAAATTCTTTCCTGTAAAAGTGATCGATTCGCTAGCTCCACATAAGTAACGGTTCACACAAACAGAACTTACTGTCTGTAAAAATTTTATTATGTTTGTGACATAACTGGAGCTCTAGCTAGCTCTTGGCACTATCCAGAACTAGTCCATTTTCCGCTAGGAAAAGCTGGTCATTCCGATGCAATAAGTAAACCAATAGCATGGGCAATTTCCAAAAAGGCCGTTAAGCCTGGAGCTTTCGCCCGTCCGTCATATACCAGCGCAGAAGCTGTTTATTTCTCCATGCTAAAAACACACCACAGCTGTGCACACGAACCAGCAGGTCCTAATACACTCCGAAGCAGTCCATAAGCTGTTGGTCCACTTTTAGCTGCTCCTCACTTTCCATGTTTCCCTCTAAACTCAGACCCACTGGATTTCTACGGTCTCCGGTCTACACTTGGGCACGTCCACCCGTTCTACAAATGTGTCTATATGGGGTGGATTCTTGCTTTCCCTGCATCCTAGCTATGGAGTAGAAAAACCACTGTACTCACCACTGTTGCCGTAGCAAACTGTAGCCAATAGCAAATTCGTGCTTGAGCTGCCAGACTTTCGCACAGCGTCCTCCACTTTTGCTGCTGCGTTTGTCAGAACGGGTTCATTTCATGAGATCTATACCCATGTACTGCATTAGATTGCGGAATTTATCCGCCACTTCCTTATAAGATGGCAGCCGACGACCCGGAAAACTGCGTTCTGCTGCATCGTCCCGCCCAACTCCGCCCTCAACAGAGCTGGCCAGTCAGAAGAAAGTGGACACATTGGGAGTATGGAAATGGGGTTTTTTGAGGATGGCAGTATGAGCTAAATAAGGACCCTTTCTTGGACTTTGAATGATCAGGAGTACTCTATGGGAGAGCAAAATCAAGATATAAATTTGGAAAAATAGCAAAATAGGTCCCCTTTGAACTCAGACTGAATGCTTGAAAGTTGGCAACCCTGCAGTAAAAAGTACGTATTTAACAAGGGGCACATTATCATAAACATTTTGACCACGCATTGAACGCAGCAAAAGAAAGGTTTTAATATTTGTTCATGGCATTGCGTAAGCTTCCTCTAAGCAAACAGCCTATGAACAAATTTGCTGTCTAGTGGGGATTTTAAGTTCAATGCACTTATAATGTCATAAAATTGGCATGGCATTCTGCTATTTAGTCTTGTAAATTAGTTAATCAATCCTCTGATTGCTAATCAAGCAAAGTAATAGGGAGTTATCGTTTGTTTAACGGTAAGGATTCTGCCTCACCTGTCTGAGCTCCAAAGGCACTTCACTGCTCTTAATCAGAATCAACTTTAAAAGCATAATAAATGCGACTGGAGCACTCAAATCCCTTGCATAAATTTATTTAGGTGCCACTCTTGACATTCAAATAAGTTGATGCAGGTGATTCGAGTGCTCCATGTCTCGAATTTTGTTTGTATACTGTTCCTTTATGAGAGCACCAACCTCCGCTCATGGAAGGGCTAAAGTGCTAGGGGTTCCTTCATCTTTCAGTACTTATGCTTTGACTCCAGGCACTGGAAAGACATGATCAGCCAGCGTGACGTCACACACTGGTCCGGGCAGAATATTTCCTATTGTTTGATTGGTTGATTATTTTCAATGGCAGCACTGGCAGAGTCTGAAATTTTTAGGATGATGCGATGTTTGAAAGCAGATTATATCGTGTTCAAAAAAAAAAAAACAATGGCTTATGATTTTGGATAGCAGATATTGTTTACTTTACCTGGCAATGTAGGTTTACCATCCCTTTACTTTTTCTTTCAATATTTCTGCCCCAGGGAATTGTGGGATGGAGTCATCTCCTCTCTTTTTGGAAAGGACGGTTCAGTAAATCCTATGCTAGCAAGCAAGGTTTATTTATATAGCACCTTTGTCAGACACCCGTCACAAGGTGCTTCACAAACAAAGAAACATTAAAAATGATCAAATGATTAAAACACGATAAAAACAAATACAATCAAATTAATCAACAGGATAAAACAACAATTAATTTACATTTAAGAATAGGGATTACTACGTTACCTAAAAGCCAACCTGAAAAGATGAGTTTTTAGTTGTTTTTTTAAAAGTATCCGCAGAGTCCAAAGACCTCAAACTTGCTGGAAGACTATTCCAAAGCTTAGGGGCTGCCTACTGGAGAGCTCAGTCCCCGAGTCTGAATGAATGCCGAGGAACACTTAGAAGACCCTTGGTAAGATGATGTAAGACACAGGTGTCCAATCTTATCCAGAAAGGGCCGGTGAGGGTGCTGGTTTTTGTTAGAACCCAAGTTGCCAACACTAACACACCTGATTCTACCCACCAAGGTCCTGACTGAAACCCATCATTAGTTAATTAGTAGAATCAGGTGCAGTATCACTGCTGGCTAGCACAAACACCTGCACCCACACCAGCCCTTTATGGATAAGATTGGAAACCCCTGATGTAAGAGCTCACTTCGCGGTGTGAGGGTGCAGAAGGTCCATTAATATTGTGGGGCCTGACCATGAAGGACTATAAATGAAAGCACTATCATTTTATCAGGGAGAGGAAGTGGACAGGAAGCCAATGCAAAGATGTTAAAATAGGTGTGATATGTCAGTGTTTCCCAGCCCTGTGTCTGGAGTACCCACTTACTGCCCTTCCCTGCATATTTCAGATGTCTCCTTGATTTAACACACCCAGATCAGGTCATTAGGTACTGCACTTAGGTGTGTTAAATTAGGGAGACCTATAAAATGTGCATGACAGGGGTACTGCAGGAGCAGGGTTGGGCCTCACTGATTTAACACACCTGATTCAGCTGATCAGCTCATTAGTGTAGTACCTAATGACCTGATCTGGTTGTGTTAAATCAAGGAGACATCTGAAATATGCAGGGAAGGGGTACTCCAGGCACGGGGCTGGGAAACAGTGTTATATGTGACCAGTGACTAGATCTTGTTAACAGCCTAGCAGCAGCGTTTTGAACTGTTTGTTAGTGACGTAAGGATGATTTACTATGGCAGGTAAAAAGAGAGTTACAGTTATCCAGTCTTGAAGAAACGAAAGCAATGAAATGAATGCTAAAGGAGATATGGTAGAAACCACAGAAGCACTTTTCCTTTTATTTAGGGAATTTGAACACACTTATCATGGCTGCCTGGCAAATGCTCTCGAGTCATTTTTGAGGAGGAACTTTGCTAAGCAAAGACTATTTGAACGAGTCTCAGGTTATGCCCTTCCTCGAAGATTTTGATGGCATTTAACCCTATTCAGGACTTTTGGGGTTCAATGGACCCCAAGCACTTTTATTTATGATCTTTTCCATTTTAAATGACACGTGTCTGAGATTTCATGTAATCCTCCATGATTTATTCACAGAAAATACAGAGAAGAATGGCACTGCTAGGGCAGGCACTTTTTGAGTAAATTGATAATACTCTGGGAGTGATACAGAAGATATCACATTCTCCTAAGCAAAGCAGAAGGCACTGTGCCATTTTCCCTTGAAAAGTTGTGGATACTTCCTGGCAAGAATATTGTTGCAGCAGCAGGATGATTTCTTGAGATTGGGAGGACTTTATCCCAAGTAAGTTGCATACTTATCACGGACATAAAAATGATTTATTTCTTGTCCACGGCCATGTTTAGTTATGTAGCCCATGTTTTAACAGTATATAGCCCCCTTTTCATAGCTTACAACTTCTAATTACACATTACATACAAAGTTATATGGTCAGAGCGGTGCTGAATTAGAGCAGTATAGCACAGGGACCACTGTCCCTTTGCTAGTATACCGGGGCTGCTTTGATCACTCTTGGACACTTTGATCTAAGAGAGAGAGCACAAAGCATGCAGCCAGCTGTAAGGAGAAGATGCTCCCTGTGCCCCCGTGAACAAGACTGGGAGACAAGATCCTGTTGCATTGATTGCGGAAACTATGAGTGTTAGGAGCAGCGCACAGGTAGTGTTTTGTGTAATCAGTGCCTCGGAACTGTCGAGACAGTGAGAGTAAACTCTAAAGTAATTTCTGAGATTAAGTTTCAGTGCTGGGACACTTTGGCAGAAGCTGTTGTAACGCAGAACTTGCGAGGTCCAGTGGACCCCAGAGATATTATATCATATTTCCTGCTGAGAAATGATGACATTATGGAAGGCAGTACTAGACTGACATTTATTTGCATGCTATGCAGTAGTTGAGCTGCAAATCGTCCAACTAATTGAGATTTCTGTCTATAATGCCATCTTGTTGAATTTTTAGTTGGCCACTATATGTGGCATTAGAAATCTGATAGAGTTTAACTGCACTTTAGCTAAAATCTGCTATTTTATGCAGTAATAAACTCTCCTCTGAAAATATACAGGTACTTTAGTGTTTATTTTAAGCTAAAATAATTAAAGTTACCTTTGGGTCCATTGGACCCCAAAAGACCGTTCATGCAAGTTTTTTCGAAGGCCCTGAATAGGGTTAAGAAGTTTGAAAAAAAGAGGCAAGACTTAAAAGAATATACCATTCAGTAACACTTTACTTCACACTATAAGCATAACAGTTAAACATCGACATACACTGCAAGCGGCAGCCCTCTGTGCGCCCAACATTGTTTTCATGTTTCAGAAACATTGCTGCCATGTTACAGCAGTGCCATGAGGATGGAGCTGGTAGCCTGAAAGCCATCCTTCCTCGCCCTCCATCCCTCTCCTACACCAGCCAACGCCGCTCGGTCACCGGCCCGGAGGACAGGTGTATTCATGCGGGGAGAGGGAAGAGGTGTAGTCGCGGCCCGTACCCTGAAGGGGGCGCACGCGGTCACTTCTTGGCGGTGGCAGAACGGGCTCGGCTCAGGCGGTCCAAAAGGGCGCGGTCAGTGGTGGGCGAGCAGCGTGAGAGGACCAGGCTGATCTCTGCCTCGTTCCGCCTCTCCATGGCGGCTTCGGCGGCTCCCTCCAGCTCCCTGAGAGGACGAGACGTGAGACTCTGTGATTCTGTTTACAACAAAGTCAAACGCCTGTTTTGGAGTTATTTGTTATTC
Source organism: Gymnothorax reevesii (assembly GCA_029721435.1). Taxonomy (NCBI): domain Eukaryota; kingdom Metazoa; phylum Chordata; class Actinopteri; order Anguilliformes; family Muraenidae; genus Gymnothorax; species Gymnothorax reevesii. Next base: position 66,074,527 of record CM056587.1, on the reverse strand, counting down.
TTTTAATTTTGTGAATTAGGTTTGCATAGACCTTGGAACGTCAAATTCCTGTTTTGGAGTCAAATTGTATTTTATTTATTTCTTTAATTAGGTCCCAGAATAAAAATGACCATCATCATGACTGCAGGAGATCTGCAGCAAGTTAGCCCAGCCGTTCAAAGGAGTTATTTTTTTCCCGATGGGAGATAATTGTATCAAATGAATCTATGTTACAGCTAACAGCCTGCCTGCCTGCAGTGAAATGTGATGCAAATCACTGCAAAACAGATGGATGATGTATGACAATATGTTTGTAAATGACTCTCACCCCACCGCCAGGTGTGCTTTGACCTTTTGCTCTGGGGTCACCTTGGAAACGTACTTCTTGGCCTCATATCTGTTGTGGTGCTTCACACAAACCTCGACGAAGGGCTGTCGGAAGGAAAAACACAAAATACGGAGAGGGATATCAGGCGGAAGAGGCGGCTTTATTAAGGAGCGAGTTCCGAGCCGGAGAGGTGGGAAGACGCACCAGGTATCCGATGGGAGACTTCTTGCTCTTGGCAAACTTCTCCAGCTCATCCCAGTCCTCCTTCTCAGCCAGGGCCTTCAGCTTCAGCCACCAGTACCTGAGCAGACGGACGGATAGACGGACCGACTCAGTTCTTCCAGATGTATACGACCAGAAGAGTTCACCAACGAACAGTACCCCTCGCCCTGAGCCTGAACACGCAGTCAATTAACTGACATTTTCAAAGACCTTCTCACACAAAGCCAACTTATTCCTGATGGAACCAAAATTCTCTATTACTCTTAGCACTACCATGTCTACATAAAGTTGTTTTGGGTCCAAACTCTGTCCATATTTAGAAATGGTCATTTATCGCCGACATTTTCAAAGGCCCTCTTGCAAAATACCAACTCATTCTTGATGGAACCAAATAACATCAAGTAGTTCTTGGTTACAGTTAACATTAGCATGTTTCAAGCAAACTTCTACAGGCCCTGGCATGGAATTATTATGGGATAAGGAAGCATCTGAGAGCTTCCCAGAGCAAGTCCTGTGCGGTGCTAACCTCTTGTCCGGGACGCGGAAGTCTTTGTAGAGCTGCTCGGCCTGCTTGTGAAGGCCAGCCATGAGCAGACAGTGCATGGTGTCGTGGAGAGAGGAGCCCAGCACGCGCTCGCCTTTATCCTCTTCCACCCTCCTCTGAAAACGGAGCAGCCGCATCTCTTCCTCCGTCGCCTGGGACAGAGGACCCACATGATGTCAGCTGACCCGACCACACCCCCCCACCCCACCCCATTCCACACAGCCTCACCACAGCAGGACCCCCACAGCAGAGCCGCCATGTTTACTTGTCTGACTGCGCTTAGTAGAGAGGGTAAAGCTGAACTAAGGTAAAGGTAAAGCAAGTTATAGTTTAACTTGCACTTGCAGATGTAACGACGTACTGTAGTTACTGACAGTGGTTGTGAGACGTGTTCCTGAGCCCATGTGGTGATGTCCTTTACACACTGATGTCGGTTTTTGATGCAGTACCGCCTGAGATATCGAAGGTCACGGGCATTCAATATAGGTTTTCGGCCTTGTCGCTTACGTGCAGGGATTTCTCCAGATTCTCTGAACCTTTTGACGATATTACGGACCGTAGATGATGAAATCCCTAAATTTCTTGCAATAGCTCGTTGAGGAATGATGTTTTTAAACTGTTCGACAATCAGCTCACGCATTTGTTCACTAAGAGGTGACCCTCGCCCCATCCTTGTTAGTGAATGACTGAGCATTTCAGGGAAGCTGCTTTTATACCCAATCATGGCACCCATCTGTTCCCAATTAGCCCGTTCACCTGTGGGATGTTCCAAATAAGTGTTTGATGAGCATTCCTCAACTCTCTCAGTCCTTTTTGCCACTTGTGCCAGCTTTTTTGAAACATGTTGCAGGCATCAAATTCCAAATGAGCTAATATTTGCAAAAAATCACAAAGTTTACCTGTTCGAACATTAAGTTACTTGTCTTTGCAGTGTATTCAATTGAATATAGGTTGAAAAGGATTTGCAAATCATTGTATTCTGTTTTTATTTACGATTTACACAACGTGCCAACTTCACAGGTTTTGGGTTTTGTAAATTCAGCTGCAGGGACTTCCCAGGACAAAAGTGAAACCATAAGCAGCAGTGGAAAGACACATGGCCCAGTAATCTGTGGTTTGCACTCTAAAAGACAAACATACTGCCAGCTTCCAGGAGGACTTCTGAAAGTCCGCTCAAGTACGGAGACCAAAGTAATCCGAGTTGTTCCAAATTTCCATTGAAATGAAAGTTTAATTCAGCACAGAAATGGGTGTTCTGTAAAAATGGGGCAGTTACAGAGGGCGGGGGGGGGCAGATATGGGGCAGTAACAGAGGCGGTAGTTGCTATCCCACACACTCGCTCTTTGCGCCAGGCTGACCTCACCTTTGCAGAAAACTCATTTTTGGCTTTGTTGTACTCATCTACCGCACTCTGGAGAAGAGATAAGCGAGCCTCCAGCTTCTGAGAAAACAGAAAAGATAAACGTCATACCACACAGGCAGGCAAAGCAGATGTGTAAAACAGGTGAACAAATTCAATAACAATGGGTGTCTCCTGAAAGAGGAACTAAATAAAAGGATTTGATAACGGGATTCCCCTGGCAGATTTCCCCAGCAGGACGCAGCCCTGCCTCGCTCTAAAAGCTTCCAGACCGGTTTGGTTGGGCTGACTCACCCCCTCTTGGTAGCTGGCTCTGACATAGAAGTTTCCCAGCTCCTGGTGATCGTCATCCTGATTGAAGAGGTCCTTCAGAGTGTCCTGCTCTTGGTACTTGCAGAACTAATTCACACAAACAGATGGTAAATACTTTATTACCGACATGATGTGGCTGCAGCCAATGCAGGAGAAAATAAGGCACATGAAAGGGAAACAAACTGGAGATGTGATCACACCAGCCGTTCCAGCCCTCCATTGACGCCTCAAATCACACACCTACGACCCCCATCTTCAATCCCAAGCAAGATATTGACTCAAGCCGTGTACCGACCAACTCTCATCAGTTTCCAGTGTATTGTCCAAAAGTTATCAAACGGACAGACAGACACTCAGAATGATACACAGGATGACACAACGTAATATTGATTTTGAGATGTTTCCAGGGTAAAATAAATCAAATCTGGAGCCCTAACCCCAACCTAAACCCTGACCCGCACCAAATTATACCTGACCTTAACCTGAACAAAACCTCAATTCACCCCTGACCCCTAACCTCAACCATGATCTCAGACATGACGTTTTGCAGTATCAGGATCAGACTTTGGTCAAGGGACTACTAGTCCCAACAAGGTCAGTGTTTCTACTGGAAAAGGTCCCCAATAGGTAAAAAAAAATGTGAACACACACACACACACACACACACACATATAAAACTATACCAGCCTTTGCTTTGCTGCTGCCAAAATGCTTTTGTTTAAAAAAACTATTTGGATTAAAGCTGAAGAGACGGCACAATTTTTTTGAGAGCAGTAGACTAGAATTCCGCTCAGAAACACCCACCCAGCTATTCCCTCATCCAGTCACTGTGACCTACTTGTCTGTAGAGACTGAGAGCAACTGGCTGGTTGCGCAAAGTCATGAAGAAATCGCCCCTGTTCATCTCGTTCTTCAGGTAGGTCACCACCGTGTACACTGTAAGAGACAAGCGAGGGCAGGGTAGACATTAGCGCTCGTCCGCATTTCTCAGATCAGCCCAAGTTTCAACGCGGAGCGGGGCTGACGAGACATGGCTGCGCCTGGAACAGCGAAGTGACCTTCAGTTCCTTCCATTTCGATTGTGGAGCTCAGGACTGAGTGCATGAGCAGAACCGGGGTTAATGTGGGCACTCTGATGATTAGCGATGCTCCCAGATCAGTGTGAGTGTATCATGCATTGCGGCCACATTCCAGGCTGCTATAACAAGATCGCTGTGCAGGTCTTTCAACGGCAAAAAAGGAATAAAAACAAAATGCGATACTCACTGACTGCGACAATACCCAACTTTCGGTTTCAGTGTAGATAGAAAATGTGTTTTTAATAAACACATTCTTGTTTTGCTTTTTCTGTTTTGTCAGTGGTGTGAAAAGGCTATAGGCTCTCACATATGCCAACTCAACCACTTTTGGGGCGTTTTTTTCCCAGAATGAAACGCCCCGAAAGTGGTAGTCTACCGCCAAAAGCGGAAGAGTTGGCATGTATGGGCTCTGCACTCAGTGATCTCATTTGTGTGCTACCATTGGCGAATACTCTGCACCCAGATCAGTGTCTCCGCTCTCGATGGCTTTGCTCAGAGCGAGCTGACTCCTCTTCATCTTCAGCAGCAAAGGCACCTGTTCCCCAGAGCGCGGCTCGAACTCCAGGAGCTGAGAGAAGAAGAGGGAACAGGGGACAGTTAGCCAGGAGAGGATCCCTGTGCAAGCACGCTAACCACAATTAAACCCAGAGCAGAAGTGCTACCTTAATGGCTAAAGCAAGTGAACATGAGTTCAACCCACAGTAGAGGCACAGCCATAATGGCTAAAGCACGCTAACCACAGTTTAGCCCACAGCAGAGGTGCTACCTGAATGGCTAAAACATGCTAACTGGCATTTAGACCACAACAAAGGTGCTACCTTAATGGCTAAAGCATGTTAACAGGAGTTTAGCCCACAGCAGAGCCGCTACCTTGATGGCTAGCTCGGTCCTGCCACACTCGTATGCCCGGGCAGCAATCTCAGAGTAGGAAATCCCCGCTGTTTCGCCCAGCTTCACGCTGATTGCCCTGGCGATGATGTCATCTGCCTCCTCTTTCTGCTGGACCTGAGAGAACAATGTCACGGTTACTCGGGAGTGTTCTTTCTTTCTTTCTTTCTTTCTTTCTTTCTTTCTTTCTTTCTTTCTTACTAACTCACTCACTCACTCACTCACTCACTCACTCACTCACTCACTCACTCACTGCCAATTAACACCAATGAGGTTCCATTATCATGATTAACCCACGTTCCCAAGTCTACACAAGGCTGCCCCAGGATACCCTACATCATGGTCGGAGTTGAACACATCGATCAGGTGACCCTGATCAGGCCTTTCACACCATTGCGGGGCAGGGGACTCTCCCAGGTGATTGCGTGTGTGTGTGTGTGAGGGGTTACACATTACAGTACATTTATTTAGGAGACGCTTTTATCCAAAGCGACTTACAGTAAGTGCATACAGTAACGTCACTGACTCTGTAGCCCAACTGACTGGACCAGGTACAATTCACATCAAGCATTAGCAACCTGAAGTCATGAACATGTAGAGCAAAGACTATACAGAAGGCAGGAGCTCACAGAGGAAAAAGAAACAAAGCAAATGGAGTAAACATTAGTGGAAGATAAAGCAGGGGAGGGGGGGCTATCAGGTCAGACTCTGTCTGAAGAAGTGCGTCTTAAGGTTATGGCAGAAGAGCGGCAGGGATGGAGCAGGTCATTCCACCACTGGGGAGTAAGATGGGAGAAGCTGAGTGGATCTGGTAGAACAAACAGCTTTCCGACGCGGCGTGGGGGGGCAAAGTCGTCCTGCTGCTGCAGAGCGAAGAGGCCGGGCAGATGTGTATGGGATGATCATCTTCTTGCAGATAGGAGGGGGGTGCCTTGTTTGCTGTAGCGTAGGCCCGAGACAGGACTTTGAATCCAACTCTGTGCTCTTACCTTACAGCAGGCCCAGTGTTTCAGCACCCGGCTCACTCCCTGATATTCAGGGGTCTTCAGGTAGCGGCAGATCTCGATCGCCAGCGGATACAGCTTACGGTAGACCAGCCTGAGGCCAGCGATGGAGAAATAAGAGGAGGAAGAGAGAGAAACAGCCTTTAGCGTAAACACACCCTAAACCACTGAGACACGCCACTCTGTACAAGGCTGTTTCAGCCACAAGAATTCATGCAGAGAGCAGGTGGAAGGTGCCGGAGAGGAATGCTTAGCATGCTGCTAAGCTGGAGAGTGGTCACATAACCTGCAGGCAGCTTACTGATCTAATCACGCCTATTTGTGACTCATCACTTCTGGGAAACCTGCATTGTTCCCAATTCCCCACCAAAACACACACACAAACACACACCCAATGACTGTGCTTACCTATCAGTCAGAACCTGGACAGTCATGTGCTTGTACCTAGAGCAGGAATTGAGGAAAACTTTGTGGGTTTAGCAGCAGCATACATTTGAGGCCATACTAAGTGTTGGTGTGTGCGCTCATTCACACAAAATAAAGGACATGAAAAATGGGTTTGAGTGTTTGTCTGTTTGCATTTGAGTGTATGTGTGTGTGTGTGTGTGTGTGTGTGTGTGTGTGTGTGGGCATATAAAAGGGCAGGTAGCCTTGTGGTCGGCTGATGGACTGACAACAGCTGAGTTGCAGTCTTGGGCCCCCAGTGGGGTTTGGGACTCTGACTTGATCAGGAGAGATGAGTTTGGGAAGAACTCTGCTTTTGGGCCCTTAAGCAAGGCCCCTGACCCCAAGCCCACTCCAGGGGCCTCACCCCCGTTTCTCTTCATCCCTCGCTACTTGTAACGGCTCTATCGAAAATTTTCCCTCAGGAAATCCTTGAAAAGATGAGCAGGGTGTCAGTGGTAGTTCCCTGCTTGAATAAAGGCTCTGGGTGAGGAAGTGCTCTCGCAGGAGAAGGATACTGGGAGTGTGTGAGCGGGATGCCCACGCTGTAATCCCGCACGGCGTTCAGCACCCGCAGGTCTCGACACATGCTGACAAACTGCTCCGGGGGGAAGTTACTCAGGAAACACTTTCCAAATGACGCCGCCTGTGTTACAGACAGACAGACAGATCGATGCATTTAGCAGCTGTGGGTCCCATCAAAAGAATTCATCCCCCATTTCCCCATAATCGCCCCAACCCAGCATCTCCCCCACAGACCGTATTCTCCAGACCTCCGTGTATTTATCTATGGTCCAAGGTATTCCGCTACAAAAAAGCAAGCACATGTACTGCTCAATTTCATGTCAGGAATGGCAAAATTAGCAATCTGGTTAACGCGTAAAAGCAAGATGCAGGGATCGGGATGTATTGACCCTGTGCAAATGGTAAAAGATATTATAGCTACCCGCCTTAAAGTTCAGCATGCTTATTACAACCTTGTTTATAATCTGGATGTTTTCAATCATCTTTGGGCTGTGGGTGGAGTTTTGTGCGATGTGTTAGAAGATGGAAGCCTGTCTTTGTAATTTTAAGATTCTTTTTTTGTGATTTTGTTGACTGCTGACTAAGAACCACAAAGTGGTTTAATAAAAGTTTTTTTCAATCTCAATCTCACTCACTCGCTCACTCATCTACCTCACTCACTCACCTCACTCACTCATCTACCTCACTCACTCACACTCACTCATCTACCTCACTCACTAAACTACCTCACTCACTCACCTCACTCACTCACACTCACTCACCTCACTCACTAATCTACCTCACTCACTCACTCACCTCACTCACTCACCTCACTCATCTACCTCACTCACTCACTCACTCACTCACTCACTCACTCACTCACTCACTCACTCACTCACTCACTCACTCACTCACTCACTCACTCACCCTCAGCAGTGTCTTCTGTGTCTCGGGCTCCTGTTCATGTCCGGCTGCTTCCACACACTGCCTGACGGCCTCTCCCAGCAGACTCTGCTCTTTAATCTCCCGCAGGTACTCATCTGCCTTCTGACTCTGCTTCTGAACAGTGAAACACACACACACACACAAGCACATCACACTCCAGCAAACACTCCTTAACTCTGGGCTCAGACACAAGCACACCCACTCTACTGATGTAACCAAGTGCACCTCAGCCAGAAAATCAGCAGTTCTACCAGGACGAGAAGGTGGGCTTAGTGCCTCTGGAGAGCATTTCGTCAACACGCAGAAACACAGACACAGACACAGGCACAGACACACACACAGACACAGGCACAGACACAGGCACAGACACAGGCACAGACACAGGCACAGACACAGGCACAGACACAGGCACAGACACAGGCACAGACACAGACCTCATACTCCTTATGAGCCTCCAGGAGCAGGGCGCCAGGAGCCATAGAGGCAATCTTGAAGATCTCCTCACACGCAGCTGAAAAGAGGGCACATCTCTGTGAGCCAGACGGCCATCACAGTATCATTCACCCTTCCTGATACACTAACACAAAGGAACATACTAATACTCTACATAAGATAAAGTGGACACACTGCAGTCAAAATACTACTCATCATTAATAATATACTAACAGAAAGTACTATGCTAATACTCTGCAAATGATACTGTGGCCACACCACAGTCACGATATTACTCACAAATTGTAATACGCCAAGAGATAATACAATACTAATAATCTACATCCAATCTTATTCATTACTATTAGATGTTAATGTGATTCACTCAAGCATTAGTCTTCAAGGGAACACAGAATCAGTGTAATAGAAGCTTTATTCTTAGCAGAGAGAGAGAGAGAGAGAGGGAGTGTCTGTGTGTGTGTGTCTGTGTGTGTGTGTGTGTGTGTGTGTGTGTGTGTGTGTGTGTGTGTGTGTGTGTGTGTGTGTGTGTGTGTGTGTTTAGCAGGACAAGGGTCAGTAATATTAGCTTACACACCTGGGACCTCCTGTAGAAGCTCGTGGCTCGTCCCACAGATGATCCGCACACCATCCAGCTCTGGGACCAGAACCGACTCGTCGTCAAGGTGATATCTGCATCTGGGGTCAAGGACGCCACCTGCTACCGTCAATGTGCACTGCCCAACCCTCTAGTGCACATCCCTGTTCTGCTGCACTTCCTATGACAAATGCATTGGACTGGGACAGAACCACAGCACCGTTTAACAGAATGTAATCTGCATACCAACACCCAGGATCAAAAATCATTCTTTTCACTCAAAACACATAACGAACAGGTGCACTCTGAACAAAACTGGCAGGTATCATCTCATGCATTGCAGTATTTCATGCCAACCTTAAATTTTGTCAATTAAAATAGCGCAGCCAGGGCTACTGGGTTGGCTCCCTCGGTTAAGGCGCCGCCTCGCGGAGCAGGAGTGACCACAATGACCCAGGTTCGAATCCAAGCCGTACCAGTAGCCTTTTCAGAGCAGCACATATCAATTTACTGGGATACGGGTGGGATACAGCTGATCTGGGTTAGCATATGGGGTTAGAGATTCCAAATTTAAAAATGTAAATATTCAAAAAAAAAAAAAAAAACACAGCCAACATTTTCGCGAGTACCAGCTCTGGTCACGGAGTACAAGTGCCTCCAAGGATTTAGTCCGACACTAGTCTAACCATTTTTTTAGGGAGACAGACATTTTAACATTTAAACCAGTTAAGATACTGAGATACAGTGGGATACAGCAGGTCTGGGTTAGCATTAGCATTGCTCATTGCTCAGACGCCTCATGTCGGTCAGCCAGATGTTCGTCATTAAAATTTGAAGCTTGCACGTTTGGGCATCCTCCGGCCTCGTCCAAAGCTTGCGAAGTTTCGAGCTAGGAGTATACAGAGGCAGTGGTTGACAGGCTGTGCTTCGGAGGAGAGCTGCGAGCCATTTTCCTTCTTCCGATATGGCAGCATGAGTCGCACACGCGCAACCTTGCGTACACAGTTCGCCATCTGCACGTTCCAGATTCATATGGGATTGGAGATGCCAAATTTAAAAATATAAAAAGCGCTGCCAACATTTTCGCAAGCACCAGCTACGTCCACTGAGTACAAATGCCTCCAACGGTTTAGTCAGACACGTCTAACCGTCTGTCAGTATCCAGAGATCAAACACAGAGGAGTGAACCAGTGCAGAAACCTGCACCCAAAATACCTGGCTGGGAGGTCAACACCCGAACAGACCGGCACCCCAGGACTGGAGTGGAGCCCCCCAGTTTTATCAGATAGCTGCCCATCAATGAACACTTCTGTGCACCGGAGCTAACAAAGCAGTCAACGCATGCTCCGAGATATGGTCAGCTGCGATTCTCTACCATTATGAAAGGAATCGCCGACTCTCTCCATCATTATCAGGATACTGAATGGTGTCTTTACATTCCCCGGCCACCAGGAGGTGCTGGTCCCACATGATGACCACTGAGGGCTGCTGGCTCCTGGGTCTCCGACACCTAAAACAAAACAGTCATGAGTTGCCACAACGAATTAAATAAAGCTACAGGACGCAGAGGATACCGAGACAGATATGTTCACACAGATATGTTCATTGTTAAGTAATTTTTTTTTTTGTTATGGACCCCAGGTAGATTAGCTTGCCCCACCATGGTGACAGCTAATGGGGATCCATTTTACAATAAAAAATAAACACAATCACTATAAAACATATCGACATACCAGACCATCTGCTTGGGCGGAGTCCGAAACTTGGTCTCCACTTCACTCAGCTTGTCCTGTAGGAATAGGACATTGTGAACGGCTTGTGGCGCTGATATTTCTGCCAAACGATTGACTCGCCTAAAAGCAGTGAGGGCTCACTGCTACTTTAAAATGGTAAGGAAGCACTCAGATGGAAATATGACAAACGTCACCCATCCTCACCTTTAAGCTGGACAGGCCCATCCACACGTGGCCAGAGTCGGTGAAGAGGGCCAGGTGCTTGTAGCTGAAAGACACAGCCATCTGGACAATGCTGCTGGCCATAGGGGAGAGACCTGGTGGAGTCTGGGAAAACAAATTATCCATAAATACAAAACATGCATAGATGTTCACACAAACACATGCTCACTCACGCCGTACGCAACGTTCAACCAGCATCCCACAGTCAATGACAGTAAAAGGACATAGAGCCGAGACTGCTGTGCCCGAATACTCAAAAAATTGCGGCCTATCCACCAATTCCAGACCACTTTTCTTTCACCTTTGTGGAAAAGGTCATTAGGTAAAGGTGTAAAGGGGAATTCCTGACGGCTTCGGAACACAACCAGGCTAATTACAGAATCCGAATGCACTTACACTAGGCAATATAATCATGAGTCTCCAGCTCATCATATATGTTTCTTTATGCGATTGGGCGGATGAATGGGTGCCGCTTTAAATATTGCAGCTGCGCAGAATTGTGGGATAGCGTTATCTCCTTTCTTTTCGGAAAGGATGGTTCTGTGTACCCTATGCTACAGGTCAGGAGGTAAATTAGGAGGCACTGAGACAACTTTCTTCAACATTTACAGAATTCAAAAACACTTATCATGGCTGCCACCCAATTATTTCCGGATCTTTTTTTTTTTTTTAGGAGTTCGGAACTTTCCTAGGCAAGAAAGACTATTCCGACGCAGCCTAGGACTCGCGATCATGATCCGACCATCTCGCAAGTAAGCCCAAAAAATTAGTCCTCCCTGCAGTTCCCTCTGCTCACCACTGGAGTGCATGACGTGTTGTCCAGAATGAAGAGATCTGTCCCATTGGCCAGCAAAACTTTGCTCTGTCTGTCCTGAGTCAGCACTGCCCAACACGATGGCGCCCCCTGTAGTCCTACAGGTAAAATACAGTCTAATTAAAAAAAATATTTCGCATAACGGAATGCAGCTTGTTCAAGCACACAAATGCCGGCTCATCACAACCCAAGACATACTCATTTAATTTATTCATTCAGGTTTTTTCTTTGCAATTAATCCAGGGTTTGAGTGCAAAGATTCAGAGTGTCAGTTAAAACTAAATAAAGCACGGATGAGGAGCTCAGTGGAGGTAGAGCAGACCAAACTAATCAACGCAGAAAATACCTGGGACTTCAGGAAGCCGCCGAAGCTTCAGATCATCGATGTTTGTCGCCAGGGTGAATTTGAATGCCCCCGTTACTATGGCAACCCCCGTGCCATAGGGTGAATGGAAAACCTTGGCTTCTAGCACGTGGTTCTGAAGCACTTCCTGTATGGGGTGAGGGAGGTACAGCAGGCGACCGCAAGAGGCATGAGCAGCGATGGAGCGGACTGCTTTAGTATGTGTAGTTTCTATGCCAGTGAATGGGTCAATGTAAACACTGCCTGTGTTAGCAAATCCACAGGCTCAAACGCAGATGACAAACATACATGCACTCATACAGGAAACAGAGCAGGGAGGCTTCAGAATGGATTGAAGAATATAGACAATTACATTTTACTGTCATGCAATACGCAAACAAATAGCTTTTATGCTAACTGAGGATTGCATTTCCCCCCAGCCTTCCGAATAAAAACACCAACATACAAGGAGAATGAAGAGAGTGTGAGTTTATCTGCGTGACTCCGAGCGTGCAGCTCTGATTCTCCACACAAGCACATCTAAATGTGAGCCTGCATGCGTGTGCATGTGTGAGTTTCGGCGCGTGAGCAGGCATATTAACGAACAGGTCCGCGAGTGTGCATCGGCAACGGGGGAGTGAGACTGTGTGTGTGTGCGGGCGTGTGTGTGCGTGCATCCGTTCCTGCCTTACATTCCCCATGCTGAAATGCCTCTTAAATCCTCCAAAAAGGTCGTAGACCAGCACGGTGCCGTCGTCCTGCACGCAGAGCAAGTCATCGCTCACCGTCCAGCCCAGCTGTTTCACCGGCCCGCTCTTCCACTGCGGAGACACACGACCTCTGAGAGCATCCTCACAACTCACGCCCACATCACATTCCCAAACACTGCCCAGGCAACAAGGAGCCAAAAAACGATTCATAGCAATGCGGCGGAGTGAGAGTGGAGCGTACAGGGAAGCTGGCCATGGGGACTCCAGAGGATGAGTAGATCTCGAGCTGGGGCCTCGAGCTCGGGGACCGCCGCTGGGGCTCCTTCAGCAACGCTGCGGGGACAGGGAGGGCGGTTAAAACGAGCGACGTACACTCACCGTCCACTTTATTAGGTACACCATTTCAACTGCTCGTCAGCACAAACATCTGTACAGCCAATCACATGGCAACAACTCGATGCATTTTGGCACGTAGACGTGGTCAAGATGATCTGCTGAAGTTAAAACCGAGCATCAATAAGAATGGGGAAGAAAGGTGATTGAAGAGACTTTGAACGTGGCAAGGTTGCTGGTGCCAGAGGGGCTGGTCTGAGTACTTCAGCAGCTGCTAATCTACTGGGATTTTCCCGCACAACCATCTCTCGAGTTTACAGAGAACGACCCTAAAAGAAAATATCCAGTGAACTGCAGTTCTCCGGGCAAAAAAGCCTAGTTGACGCTAGAGGTCAGAAGTCCAAGGCCAGACTGGTTTTGAGCTGGTATAAAGGCAACAGTAACTTGAGTAATGACTTGTTAAACCAAGGTGTGCAGAAGAGAATCTCTGAACACACACCAAACCCTGCAAAAGATGGGTTACGGCAGCAGAAAACCACACCAGGTGCCACTCCTGTCAGCTTAGAACAGGAAACTGAGGCTACAATTCACACAGGCTCAACAAAATTGGACAACAGAGGATTGGAAAAGCATTGCCTGGTCGGACGAGTCCTAATTTCCGCTGCAGCCTTCAGATGTCAGGGTCAGAATTTGGTGTAAACAACATGAGAGCACGGATCCTTCCTACCTTGTAAAAACAGTTCAGGCTGTTGGCGGTGGTGGTGAAATGGCAAAGGGGATATTTTCTAGGCACATATTGGACCCCTCTGTACCAAATGAGCATTGTTTAAATGCCACAGCCTACCTGAGTATTGTTACTGATCATATCCATCTCTTCATGACCACAGTGCACCCATCTTTTGATGGCTACTTACAGCAGGATAATGCGCCGTGTTACAGAGCTCAAATCATCACGAACTGGTTTCTTGAACATGACAATGAGTTCACTACACTCAAATGTCCGCCACAGTCACCAGATCTCAAACCGATGGAGCACCTTTGGGATGCGGAGGAGCGGGAGATTCGCATCAAGGATGTGCAGCCGACAAATCGGCAGCAACTGCGGGATGCCATGTCAAGACGGATATGACGAGGAATTACGGAAATTCTGAAGGCATAAGAGGGTCGAAACCGGTATAGCAAGGTGTACTTAATGTAGTGGCCGGTGAGCGTATTTTAAAAAAATCTCGGTTCAATCGACCAAGCGCGCAATTCCCGCTTGAAAAGCATTCATCCCCAGTCAAGCAAACTCACCGATAGGACCACCATACGGAGCGGCCGCAACCAGACAATCTCTGAGGCCGTCTCTTAGGTTCCATTTCATCTCGTACAACTCAATCTTCCTGCGAAATGGATCACAGCAGTGGGGGAAAATAAGGCTCAGCAAGACATACGATCAGCCATCAGGTGCAACAAATGCATACGCTCCACCTGTGTGATTTATAAAGCCAGTGCAGAGATCATCACGTCACTGCAGCACGATGAAGTTCGTTGCCGCACTACAGCGAGCAGCTGCCAGCATCGAGCGAATAATGAACACGGGATTGAGGATTGATGTGCAACATTGTGTGGTTATTGAACAAGTTTAGCGTCCAACGTGATATAAATACAAACTAATGCACACAGCGAACTGTCAGAGGCATCACCGCAGGTACTAAACCGCAGCATGTTGCCTGCGCGTAAATGACAGCAGGCATATTCGTCACATGACTGGTGGAGACAGAGGTGTTAGCCGGAGCTAAAACTGGTCAGGAGCGAACGGAAAATAGCCAGCCAGCAAAATATTGCAGCTTCATACACGGTGAGTCTCTACAAGGCATTCCACATTACTAAGTGGGATATTTTACTCGAATTTGTCCCCAGACGACCATATAAAATGCACAAAAACTGGCTGAGAAATTGATCTGGTTGCTAATCAGCTTCCTTCCTATCCAACCAAAATAGTCCTTTCGTTCAGCTTTTCAAACCTGTAAAAAGCCTCCCCCAGTGGGTTCCAGTTTGCTGTAACAAACGCCATAATCGCCACTATGTTTCTTTCTCATTCGGACCGAGTCTGGGTTCAGCAGGCTGCCCAATTCCTCTGATCTTGCACGATAATGTCGCCAGTGTCATCAACTCCTCTCAGCTGGTCAGTACGGAGCGCTTGAGCTCTTCCGCTTCCCTGGAGCAACACAGCGACACCTACTGTTGAAGAGAACCGGAGCCCAGAAGGACCGCTTGGGCTCATGCTACTGCAAGTTAACAGAAATATATTATGAGTGTAGTAGTTGAACGATACAGGCGAGAATAAATGTGTGTATTTGTTATTTATTATCTTTTAAAGGGGTGCCAAATACGAGTACTCTTTTATTTTGCACTTATAGTCTTTTTGCATTTTTATCTATGATTTCAGATGAATGTTTCATTTATATACATACAGTATATTTCTTCATGACTGTGGGCCCTTCTCTGGTGGCATTGTCCCATCTGTTCTCTTCTTGTACCTTCCTGTTTGTCTTATTTATTTTACCTATTCTAAACTGTGTCTTGCGGTCTATCATGTCATGTTAACTCTCGCAATCGTTTTCCAATGTGGTTTTCTCAACTGCAAATGGCAAATAAAGTGACTCTGACTCTGGCATCGGTTTTGTTTATCCGGTTAAAAATAAAACGTAAAATTCGGTCATTTAAATAACTCGATTATTCATTATAGATTTTATTGCGTCACCATTAGCCATCTCACAAAAAGGTCAAATGTTTTGCATTACCGAATTTTGGCAGGATGAAGATGCAAATTTAAATACGAGACTTTCGGTGGACTTATTGGGTAAAATATCCAAAAAAACAAAAAAAAAAGTCAACCGTCAATGATAATACACAGTCCGGTCACGGCTTTTGTCAAAAAATGTTATGAGCTATGTTATTGCAATAGTAGGTACAGCCCTCAATTTTAGGGGTTAGAATGTTTGGCAAACTAACATAAGTTTTTTTTTTGGCACCTGGTTGCAAAACATTTGATTTAATGTTTTACACTCCTTGGGAAAAACATTTGGAAGAATTGGATGAGCCCCATCGATGTGGATAGTAAGTCAGTGAAATAGTATGGAACAAGATTCATATTCCAGGCTTCTTTTCTCCAAAATAAAACAAAAAACCAAAGTCTTACAAACATATTTTATTAAAATACGCAGTCAAACTAAAATATAAACACAAGGAAAGGAAAGTAACTTATTTGTACATTCAAACTGCACACATCCATAACATTTTTGCCACAAAAGATTAATAATAGTAATCCATGAGTTATGTTGACTTAAGTTTTCTTTAAAAAAGGCACATAGAGCCTCACATAATAAATAAACATTACCATTCTTTTATATTAACAGTTCAGGAAATTCAGTTCTCCCCAATAATACACACCATGGCCGGACATCTTCAAGATTTTTAAACTTAAGAGTCATTTCTCCGCCTAAGAAGTAGACAGTCCATGATTCTCACTTAATGTATTTTAATGTAAACATTAATTGTTGCTAAGGGTCAGCTCTGTCCAGCTACTGCTAGCCAAAAAATTTGCATCCTTTTTGGTGGCGAACCATTATCAAGCGGATAGCATAACTTATGAAAATTTCGACTGAAGGTGATGTATTTATGAATCAACATTTGAAATCAAGTAATTCATGACATTTACATCTTAGTACAAGGGTAAAAAAATACAAACTTCATGTCTGATTTTACACCTGTCATTACGGTCAGACTGAACGACCTCCGGTGATAAATAAGAGCAGAAATTGGCAAACACTGCGATGGAGTTTAGTGTGACTGATACGGTATGTTCACCATTGATGAATGCCATTCCATGCACTGACTGAGCCTGAATCTTATATACTCTATAATGTTCATGTTTATAAAAATATCTGAAATGAGAGAGTGTCTCAAGAACAAAAACAAAGATGATGAAGGTGGAAGCTCAACATCTGTTTCAGGGGGGAAGCTCAGGCCGGTACGAACAAATGACTTTTCCTTCTAATTCACTTTCTTGAGTCCCGGTATACTCAGCTCATACCTGTAGACAGAGGAAAATACGCCGTTAAAAGACCGTTCTCGCGGTGAAATTTGCTGAAGTTCTAGAAATATCCACCAGATGTCAGAATTTTGCATTTCACTTTTCGGTTGCCGGCTGAGGGACATTACTTGGCTGTCCTGCTGCCAATCGGATGACTTTTGGCCAGAATGAAGTTTCTACACTGAAGGACATCAGTCATAAACCACAGCACATCACAAAGATGCAGACTGATGACAGTCTTTGATCATACTCAGCGATGCCACATCTCAAAATTTAGCAGGGACATTCCAGAGACCAATGCCCAGATGTATTCTGTTGAAAAAGAACATGAAATACAACTGCCAGCGGCGGAGAGGTAACACGTTTTTCGTGCATGTAATGTAGCACGCTATAATCAGCAATTTCAAATTGTGCCCAGTCTGTTCTGCTTGGCAGAAATATCTTAGCTAAAAAATGCCAAGCAGTAGAACAGGGATGGGCAACTCCGGTCCTGGAGGGACCCTGACTAACAGAGTTAATTAGTTGCATACACAAATATAGATTTGTGCAAAGGTTTGATCAAAGAAAAATGTTTCATGTAGGGAGAGTAGAACAGTCTTTGGTGGTCATTCATGATAAATTAAAGAAATGCCTCATAAATATCAGATTTCATGAATAGTTTGGCTAATTTAGATAATCACCTAATTAAAGCCCAGAAGTTGGTGTGAAAACCACAGACAGATACGGCCCTCGCTGCCCATCCCTGCAGTAGAAGTATGTAGTGGGTGTTGGCATGCACACAACCACTCACACAGTCACTTCTCAAGAGTACAAACTGTCCTGATACAGACTGTATCCCATCAAAGGCAAAGCAGAAAAAAAACAACAAAAAAAAACAACTGGAAGTGCCGAAGATCAGCTTTCTGATGAAACTCACCATTCCGTAAACCCTCTGACCAAATCCACCTGGGATAAATCAACCAGCACCTAAGAAGAGCAAAGATTATTAGTCCTACAAGTCACACAAGACCACATAAAGGTCATGGGATGACTGGAATGGACTCAATGTAAACTGTAATGCGAAAAGAAGCCACTAAATGGCAGTATTGACCTTTTTTTAGTTAAGCCCAGACTGGAGCTAGGTTTGGGCATGTCTTGGGCATGTCTGAGACAAGTCCCAGAGAATTAAAAAAAAAAAAAAAGTCTAAAAGGTGGGATGGGTCTGCAAAAGAGTATATAAGGAGGGCAATTGAGACCGTAAAGTAGTAGGAGAAATTGCAAGGAGAAGGATACATTTGACCAGACCTGTCACTCTTTTTCAAGACCTGTGAAGCTTTTCGTGGATTTTTGCCTGTGTTGGAGCATTTTCCTCAGCCAGGACATCACCAAGCAACCCCACCAAAGGGACTGTATATATTTTTGTTCTTGTATTTATCAATCTTGGTCAGGAGAGTAGATAGTAGATCAGTTAAATGTGTTTGTTTAATTAAACCTGTTTAAGTTTAAAAATTTTGTCTGTTATCCCTAGCTGTCATATATGCGCGTCAATTTGCGTCATGATTAAGCCAACAAAATAAGGCAACAGTTTGCTTCCAGTCTTACTCGCTAGCGAGCTAGTTGGCTACCTAGGCTGCAATAGTATAGCTAGCACGCCAATGTATTTAGCTACATAGCCAATTGGCAAGCGAGCTGAAAAGGCTGCAGTTCGCTTTCAATGATCGAAGTATCCACAGAAATAATTACGCCAACAAATAAGGCTACAGTTTGTACACTGTCATACTTGTTAGCGAGCTAGTTGGCTTCCTTGAAAGTGATATCGAACTGCGTGTCATAACTAGCACGCCAATGTATTTAGCTACATGGCCAACTGGCTAGCGAGCTAAAAGGGCTACAGTTTGCTCACAATGGAATACTTGCAAGCTATTTGGCTAGCTAGCTAGATGAAGAGACATCCATATCTATGTTATAGCTAGCATGCCAATTATATAGCATCCTAAAGTCGCTTTCACACCGGATGCAAAATGATTTATTATAGTGAAACTTGGTCCTATTTTGTATGACTACAGTGCGATGAAAAAGTATTTGCCCCCTTCCTGATGTCTTTGCATATTTGTCACACTTAAATGTTTCAGAACAGCAAATCTATTCTGATTCAGATGAATTTATTGTCATTGTTACAGAATAACAACGAAATTACGTTTGGAGAGAAAGTGCTCCGGGCTGCTGCAACGTGCGTTGCGCTGCCAACTCCACTTTCTTCTTCGAAAATTAAAGGTTACAGAAAAGAAACATATTGATGAGATCAGACATAATTATACACATCAGGTTTATAACACGACACGCAGGAAATGCATAGGAATTTTTTCAGGGGAATGGGGGGGAGAGAGGTGGGAGATGAAGGGATTAAATGCTGGAGGCAGCCTTGCCAGAGTCCAGAGTCCTTATCAGCGGCAGAATGCTATTCATTTTGTAAATTTTTTTACTTCACGCTTCAGGGCCACCAGTTCTCCCATCAGTTCTCCCATCCTCTTGTCCAGTCTCTTGCCCAAATTCACAGTCGAACGCACAAACTCCCCACACTGACTCAAAACAGCGTCCATCTTTCTGTGCATTTCTGCAGATGATCCCAGAGTCTTTTTGAGCAACTCACCATTCTCCGATACTCCACTGAAGCGCTCCATAATAATTTTGGTGCTAGGCAGCATGTGGGCCATTTTTCTCGCTCCCAGCTCTCGTACTTTGCGGTAGATCAGAGCAACTCCCATGCCAATTAGGAGAAATCCCATCACCATAAATCCAGAAAGATAAACATCTTCCATGTCTTCAAGGGATAGTGCCGCCAGACAAAGAACTTGCCATCTCGACCACGCGTCCAGAACGTAGCCAGCAGCAAAAGTCCCATCCAGACAGCGTGGTTCACCAGGTGCTCCGCCTCTCGGTGAAAATATTTTGTCAATTGCATTCAGGGACCAGCTAATTAATTCCATCTTACTTGAAGAGCCTCAGAAGCAGAAAGAAGGTCCAAAGGAAAGAGGGGGTGACACGACAAAACAGGACAAAGAAAGAAGACACAGGCAGGAGCAGAGATAGAGTGCGACTGCTCTCCTCAGAAGCCGGAAGAAGATTTTTAATATTAGACAAATACAACCAGAGTAAATACAAAATGCAGTCTTTAAATGATGATTTCATTTATTAAGGGGAAAAAGCTATCCAACCTAATCCAAATTACGGTGCTTTCACACCGTAAGCGATACGATTTTTTCGTGGGACAGATTATATTCAAAGTCAATGCAAAGACGCGAATACACGCGTTTTAGCTAGCTAGCCAAATAGCTCGCTCGCAAGTCTTCCATTGTGAGCGACCTGCAGCCTTTTCAGCTCACTGGCCAATTGGTTATGTAGTTAAATACATTGACGCACTAGCTATACTATTGCTGTCTAGGTAGCCAACTAGCTAGCTAGCGAGTATGACTGGAAGCAAACTGTAGCCTTATTTTGTTGGTGTAATCATGACGCAAATTGACGCGGATTAAGGAACGAAAGTTACGTGGGGGGACCAGAATTCCAGAATACCGACGAATTAATGGTACGGAAAAAAATATTGCGTCCCGCCCTCATAAACGAGATTTCACCAACCTGGGTACACTTTCGATAGAGCCTGGGTACAATTCGATAAACTGCCCCAAGACAGGGTACATTTCGATATATCAAATTGTACCCAGGGTACATTTCGATACTAAACATGACGACAACGACCCCATCAGCTGAAGTGACCTGGCAGTCTTATCGGTTGTGTTGTTGTCCTTATGAAAGTATAATATTTCTGTGCTTTCACTGCTAAATGCTGACATACAGGGTTTACTGGCCATTCAGCTGGATTCACGACAGCTTCTGTACTTAAAAAAAAAAAAAAAGGGTAACTTACTGAAATAAGCATTTTTATAAGGTTTATAAGGTTTATAAGGGTTTTAATGAATACATACTACTGTAGATTACTTTTCATGTCGACATAATTTATTTCTGCTCGTTTGTTGGCAGGCAAATCCAGGGCTAATATAAGCCTTTATTGAAAATAATTAGTCCTGGCTAATTCCAGATGGGTTTCCTTTAACAACATGTTTTCCAATTTAAGAATAATCAAGTGGCTACCGAAGACATGGCTTCTCTCCCCTATGCGATCTAAAAGTGAGAAAA
The DNA here is from genome assembly GCA_029721435.1 of Gymnothorax reevesii. Taxonomy (NCBI): domain Eukaryota; kingdom Metazoa; phylum Chordata; class Actinopteri; order Anguilliformes; family Muraenidae; genus Gymnothorax; species Gymnothorax reevesii. Next base: position 66,053,484 of record CM056587.1, on the reverse strand, counting down.
TAATGGGCTGCATTCAAGACAGAAAAATAATTTAATTATAATTAGGTCTATGCACCTGCACTCTGTATCAGCATTTCAGACTAGTAAGTGGTTTAGTCCGTTTACATATTCCAATCGGACAGCTGTCTATTTTTTTTTACTGCGAATTGAGCGACTGTGCTGCAAAAACAGGAGTTATGTACTTGTCGGCAAAATTACCTTTGTTCGCTGAAGAGTTCTGAAATGCCATTGCCGAGTGACGGTGCATAGACCTAATAATAATCAAATTATTTTCGGTACTGAAAGTAGCCCATTATTTTGTCGCTTTTAGATCGCATGGGGGAGAGAAGCCGTGTCCTCAACTGCCACTTCATTATTCTTGAATTGGAAAACGTGCGAATGAAGGAAAACCATCTAGAATTTGCCAGGACTAATTATTTTCAATAAAACGAGGGATATTAGCCCCAGAATTTTCAGGTCTAACGACGTGCCTGTTAGTTGGCCAGCAGTGTTGACTGTTCGCAACAGTAACGTCTAGCCTTGGCAACTTGGCCGCTTTCACAATGTGAACGTGCGAAATCTCTCCGCAGTTGCATGCATAACAGCTCGCGTGCCTTCGCGTGCACGGCAGCCTTCTGGGGGGGGGTCTTAAGAGTGCAGTGGAGAGGGAGGGGGAGGGATCTGAAAGTTGCATTTTTTCAAATTTTTATGCGAAGTCCTCTCTCTCCTCAAAGTTACCAACTGCAGCTTTAAGTAGGTAAAGAAGATAGAATTTTATTCTCAGCATATTTTTAGCTTGTCTGCTGCATCTTCAAACAGGGACATCCAAACTGCTACTATTACGAATGTGGCTGGGACTATGACCGTACCATTCCAATGTCCTTGCGCTCTCGAGAATGGAACATCCTGTTGTTCTTGACTGCAACATCCAACTTCCTGGTCCTTGCCTCCTCCAGCGGCACGGCAAACTCAAACCTAGCATTAAAGGTGCAAGAAATCGATTACCCCTAATACACAGCGGAAGTTCTCCCAAGGGAAATAATACAATCCTAACTACAGTAGACAATGCTGCCCTCTTGTGGTTATATAATGAACTTGTACTTCTCATTGAAGACGGGATCCACGGTCTTCTTCTTCACGTGCGTTCTCATTCTGTGTCTCCATGACTGGTCGGGAAGCAGATACACTCGGACGTAGACATCAGAGCCATTCTCAGTGCAGGGAAACAGGCCTCTGCAACAAACAGCACAGACAGACTCATGATTGGAAAGTGAACACATAGGACAGCCTCTCTGGTGGAAAACAAGCCAGACCTCCAGACGAAGGATTCAAAAGCAGCAGGACTGACTCCGTTCCTTCAGAGATTCCTTTCTTTATACTCCTCAGCCTGTGCAAAAAACATGCCCCGGTGCAGCCCTTTATTACTAATACCAGCTAAAACTACACTGTGCCACTGGGGGTGTAATGGAAGAGAGGGGTTGAAGACAGATGGAAAACAAGGCGAGGGGATTAAGTGGATTTTGATGGACAGACGGAGAATGATCTCTGAAGAGAAGGAAGATAGAGAGAAAATGAGAGAAACATCTGTTCATTTAGAGGCACAAAAGAACAACTAGGTCTCTGTTCCTGGAGAGCAACCAGTCAGTGCCCTGCTAACTAGCAGAGTGAGGTGTGCTAAATTTGGTTTGGAGTGAAAACCTGCAGGATGGAAACTCTCCAGGGAAAGAGTATGAGATCAGGGAACCAGCGAGATGCCCTAACACTCCTTTAGCTGAAGAGCAGATCAAGGCAGAACCAGACTCAGTCTCAGACAGAAGTGATTAATGTAGTTTATCTTCAAGTGAAGTGCTTTTCTTGTCTTTAATAGCCAGTCCACAGACAAAATGTATGTAAGAGACACCTAATAGAAACAGAAGAGAAACTGTCAGATGTGAGAAGTCACAAAAAAGACACAGTTTGTACACAGAAGCAAATCATAAGAGAATATATAAGCACTTACCCGGGACTAAATAACAAAACAACAAAAAGCCCAGACTCTCACAAAGAGAAGCCCAGGGCACAGACAGCACTGAACCCAGAATCCCCAGAGTACAGCAGATTTAGGGTCCAGCGACTCACCTGCACGAGTCGACTAGGACAATGAGGCGGTTCTTCAGCGTGGCGTATCGCACCGTCATCCTGATCTCCCCGAAACTGCCCTGGTGGTTCAGAATGGCCCTGCGGTCCACAAAGAGACAGAGCACACTGCCGTCAGCCGCAGTCCCCCACCGCAGGCTAATAATCACATCGACCAGGAGCAACCCGACTGTGTGACTTACTCAGGGAAAGGGGCGCCCTCGCTCAGGTCGAACCGCGACGAGGCCAGGGAGTTCTCGGACAGCAGGCTGTGAGAATCGTAGCGTCGCATCTGGGGGCCCTCTCTCAGGTTGGGGGTCCCAGGGGTCGGTGTATGGCTCTCGGGAGAGCCCCCCGGCTGGAAGCGGTGGGATCGGTAGTCGGGGTGGAGCCCGTTGATCGCGCCCGGCCTCGAGTAGCTGGGCTGCCGCTCGTCGGGTGGGGCCATCGCCGAATGGGAGGGGCTGGAGGAGGAGGGGCCGGGCTCGCGGAGGTCATACGCGGGTGTGGGCGTGGCCTGGGGCCTGGATTCAGCCGGATGGTTCCGCTGCAAGGGTGCTTGTTTTGGTTCTGGTTTCTCCAGCTCCAAGATCTGAGGAACAGAGGCACCATGGAGCACTGAGGAAATACTGCAGAGCCAGGGGGACAACCCATCGCCTCGAGGTCCCAAACTCCTGTCCTCCAAGGCCGCAGTGTCAGCATATCTCTGAGATTTCAACTCAATCAGCAGCCGATCAGGCCTCATAAACAGGGTGTGGACACTCCTTAGTCAATCGATGACTTCAAATGAACGATTAATCGCAGAAACAAAACAAAACCTGTAGCCACTGTGGCCCTGCAGGTTTGAGATTGAGACCCGTAATCTGAGGAAAGGCAGAGTTCACCCATTGCAACTTAAACCACAATTTCATTCTTTTCCTTTCTAATGAGCTACACCAGATAAATACATCAGTTCACACTGCAGAGTTAACTTATCACAAACCCCATAACCCCTCCCATAACCGCACCCTTCAGATCAAAACCATAAGAACGTTGCGCAACTACTCTGTGACCCAGCTTGTTGCCAAGTACAATCTTAGTCACACGGCACGATGGCCCAACAAAAATGTCTAATGCACAGGGCATGAAACTACTGACAGTCGACACAAACTGCATCCTTCAGGCCGCAAAAAATCATTGGCTGAAATACTGTCTGGAAGAGGAAAATGTCAAGTCCAGAACTACACAGCAAAAACAAAATCCGACCAAACATTTTGATCTTGTATTTAAACTCAAACGCTTATTTCCATTACCAGTTCTGTTTGAAAAATAAAATTACTTCACATCAGTGGCAGAATTTAACTAATTTCTAGATTTGTCCATGAGGTGAATTAAATCATCTTACCCTTTGGACAAATTAAAAAGGAGTCAAAATTACTTCAAATCAGTGCCGGAATTACTTTGTCCATGAAAAAAGGCAGTGGACATGAGGTTTTAAATCTAAACAATATTAAATGCTAGGTAAGACCTTGTTTTTGGAGTGTATGCATGTGACATTGTTGCATAATACAAGAGAAAAAAAGCTTAGTTTTGACAGAGTTGAAAATATGTTGTGGTGCTGTAATGTGAAATGGAAAGGGAAGTCCACAAGTCTGTTATTTGTAAGGTCTCTCTGTCGGGGCTGAGAGCAACACATCCTGAGAGATCGAGCGGCTGTGTGACCTCAGAGAAGCCGTCTGAATCTCAGGAAGAGACGAGCCCCATTATCACGACAACTATGCTCCCATCGCTAGCCTGCTAGGACCAATCAGAACTCGGCACTGCTGCTAATGCTACTGAGAAGACGGAGGAGCTCCGCCCAGCAGGGGGCAGACCCAGCCTCATTCGCCCATCCCTGGGCCTCACCCTGAGAGTGGCCTTCATCTTTAATTGGCTGTTGGCCCCTGAGCGCTCCAGCAGGAAGCGCTGATCCAGGGTCAGGTCGGGGGTATTGAGGAGGCGTGTCAGGGGCAGGGTGAGGGTACCGAGTGGTGTCTTCTTCTCTGGTTCCTTAACCTTAAAAAAGCAAAGGCAATGAAGAGAAGGCCCAAAGCGAACAGTGGAATTGTGTACAATGGATTCCTAAACAGTAAGCAGTGGATTCGCACCAAGTGAGAATGGATTTGAATGAAGCAAACAATGGATCGTACCTTGACTTCGAGCTGCTGGTTCATTACACTGTGCACAAAAAATGTGAAGCACTCCCCCCATACTGGGTCTTTCGAAGTAAGAACCACCTTTCAGAAAAAAATAGAACAAGAGGCATCACTGCCAAATCAAGGCGGACAGCTCACAACTTCACTAAATAAAGAGTTTCCATTTACATCCATCATGAGTTACACTCAAGAGGTAAACAAACAGAGCCTACCTTGCTTTTCTGGGTCTGTTGATCGATGGAAAATTCCACATAGGAGTTGGGGTGAGCCTGTCTCCTCGTGAGCTATGGAAACGAAAGGGAAAAAAATACGACCGTTTTTTCCCCCCCAAGTATTCAATTTCTTCTCAATTAAGCTTATAAAGCCACAGCATAATATTGGCTCACAATGTGAGAACACAGTCAACCGCTTGGATACAGAATAAACAGAATGCACTCATGTACTCGAATGCACTCATTTGGCTTTGAGCAGTGGTAAATTTAAGATCTAAGCCATATGAAAAATATTTTCTAACATAACCACATCTGAAATCATGATCTGTCAGAAATGCCAAACATTTCAAGAGTTCTTGTCCGTGACAGCTGTAGGAAAATAGCAAGAGTATTTTTCCGCAACGTAAAAATTCTCAAATATGTATATGGTGTGATTGTAGACCAAAGCAGTATACTTCACAGATTTTGCATTGAGGGCAAATTTTTAACGCAGACACATTTAAATGCTCATGCAAATGCAGTGAAACTCTTGGCAGATACAAATTTTTCAAACTCTCACCGAATCTTGCACTGTGAAAGTGTATTTAACACCAAATGCATTTAGTTTAAATAATGATAGAACACCAAACATACTTTACAAAGTAACCTTTCCTTACAATGACTCACCCAACTTGGCTCTGAGGGCAAACCTGACAGTCACTATTCTGAATCTCTTGATCGTTAAAAGAAATATGACTGTCATGAGATGACATAAAAACTGAGCCTAGAACACGGAGCACTTCCACCACAGCCAGAATCTTTCATTCTTTTATTTATTTTCCAGGCTTCATGAAACAGGGCAACCAGCATAGCCAACATTTTTCACATATTACTCATCCAGACAGCTTGAAATGAACCAGACCTGCGCAGGTTTAAAAAAAACCCATAAAAAACAGCATGATGGGACCAATGAGGTGCAGTAGGGAAATCGGGCCTACAGCATTCCTGATACAAGACACATTCCAGCAGGTCTGATACACTGATCTGTGCTTCAGAAGCGATGCATCCCCGGGGCTGAAGGGAGAGTTCGTCTGTGCTATGCGGCACGAGAGTGCGCGAGCAGGTCTTGCTGAGACAAACGGGTGGGTCTAAGACGTGCGACTCACGACAGTGGCAGCATTCAGCCAGCAGGGGGAGTGTGCGTGACAAGACAAAGTATCGTGGGTAAGGAGGAACAGTATCCAAGCGCAACTACACACACACACACACACACACACACACACACTCATACATAAGCTATCCCACACACACGCACACTTACACATAATTACTCACACACACTCACACGTATGCTCACTCTCTCTCACACCCACACCCACACACACACACACACACACACACACACACACACACACACACACACACACTAGCGCGTGAGATTCCAGTCTCTGTCCAAGCCCCGCCCCCTCACACATCTCTCACGCACCAACCTGCAGAACCAGTCGGGCTGGGAGAGGCGAGGCAACCGGTTGCCAGCGGCAACAGAAGGTGCGCTCTGCCCTGTATTTATCCCACTTTGGCAGTCCTATCCTATCGGCTGTAGTCAGAGCGACAGGAGAGGTGTGGGACTGACACCCGCAGCTGTCCACCGTTTGGCATAAACTCATCTCAGGTACGGAGCGCGGACAGAGAGAATATCAGATCCGACCGACCGCAGTCCCTCTCGTACTCACAGGGAGCAGGGACAAACCTGCTGAGGCGTAATTTATCGTTCACCAAACACACATTCGCTGCTTACCTTGGATTCTTTGGCTGGTTTTCCAGGCCTGTCTTTGTGACTGATCTCGCTCTGGTCTTTCTGCAGCAAACACACATCAACAGAGGATAAATCTGAGGCTAAGGTATCCCCTATGGTACAACTATCTGCAATACAGCTCATTTCACTACTATAAACTATTGGATCTACTGATTTGTTTTATATAAAACAGCACAAAAGCAACTCAGAAGGACAAGGCGATTATTTTAGTATTCTTTACTTCGGCAGAACATTGATGCCATCATCATCCATAAATATAGAAATATAGAATACCAAAATGAAAGTCCTGTCATCTTAGGAATTACTTTAGTGTTTTATCATTTCACTACATTTTAGAACAAATTACCAGTTAATCAGAAAATTGGTTCAAAACACAACCAACACCTTGATGCATAAATACAGCGTGAAAAAGCGATTACAATTTCCCATCAATGCTTCACCAAATTACTGTAGCATTACCGCCACTGGTACCATACAACAAACAAGACAAACAAAAATTAAATTAATGAATAAATTTTCAAGGAGTTATAAAAGTAATTATCCTGAGCTGTGGAAAATTTATCATACGGCAACTTCTTACAAAGAGCTCCCCTGCGGGAGCTGATTTTAACAAGTTGCCACACGAAAGGTTTTCAACAGCATCTGATTTTGATATCTTACATCATTGGGCAACTATAGTAGCCTATAGCGCTCTACGGGTTAACAGCAACAGTAAATGAGGGGATAAAAAAAAAACGACGATAAGGCGAATCCACATTAAGACACAAATATTAGCCAGCAGCCATGATGCTCAGAGAAATATCATCTGTCAGCACACTCACGGGCAGGTGTGAGGCGTGGTCCAGATACACGGCGAGCATTGCACACGCACAGCCATCGGACGTCTGGAAAACAATCACAGCACATTGGGTTACGACCTGAATAACGTGTGAAACGCCATACACCACGATCAGGGTCTCAGCGCGTGCACAGAAGATCAAAAAACTCTAATCCTTGCTCGCCACTGGCTGCTGAGTTGTCTTGCTTGGTAAAGGCACTGCTTGTGGCAGTAATTCATTCATTCATTTACCTTTATATAACCAGGAAGTCTCACTGAGATACGGAATCTCTTTTGCAAGCTAGCAGCCAACACAATGCCAACATGAAGTACAATAAAATAAAAATATAAAACGAACAGTTTTAAAATCTCAGGAGGAATTTGGATACATCAGCTCGCTCGCGAAAAAGCACTGACATGTTCCAGTTTCAATGTTTTGTATAGCACTCCTAAGGTCAGTCATGGATATGAAACAGCCCAATTTAAGCTACTTTTGCAACTTGTTCCATGACCAAGGTGCACAATAAGTGAAAGCTGAATAGTGTATGACTATACAATAAACTGTATTAATCTCTGTGGGGGAGTAGGTTCTCTGCATTTGATCCAATCAGTCACTTAAGTTCAGGGGGCTCCACAGAGCAGCATCCTCGGACTTCGGGCAAGCGCGCTGGAGGCAGTGTTCCGATGGAGCATGTTTTTCTGGGTGGGAGAAATCAGTGGAACCCAAACACGGGTAGACTCTGTACCGACGGCCCTGGTGGGCCTAGCTGCAGAGCAATTTGACAGTGCAGTGCAGTGCAGCAGCGGTGTGTACCTCCACAAGCTTTGCTGGATCCATCTGCAGAGACAGCCACTGCATATCCAGATGCACCCGTCCACTGTCTACATCCTCCAGTGTGTACCACTGCAGACAATGAAAATAAAGAAATAAACAAGATGGAGGCACAGTTTTGCGGTTCCTCACCAACTGTCCTGACCATCCAACGAAACCAGAATCATCAGCAAGAAAGCAGCGAAACTTCAAAGTAATCATACGGTTGTAGAAAAGTGGTCATGTGCCAGATCACATGGCTAATTCTAGAGCAAAGTATGGATGCAGCACGCTTGAACAGTTGACTTCAACAATTTGCAAATAAAATCTAGACATGGGTAATGCTCAATAAATACAGGCTACGCCTTCTCAGAGAGGCATGCCAAAGAGATTCAATTCAGCAATGACTTTATTGTTGATGCTGTCGCCATGGCAACACCAGAGAGAAAAATGACAGAGCAAACAACATGACGAGTGTATTAACAATACCAACACCAGAAACAAGAGACGCGCCATTGGAGAATGAACGCCATGCCCAGCTGTGATTCAGACACACCAATCTAACCTCCACCTGGATACATCAGATTACCTTACATAGGCATGAGAGCTCAGAGCAGTTTGTAAAGGCTCAATGTTTGTCCCTGAAGCGAAGGAGCTGAATCAGTACATTTTTCTGTGCGTGACCTCAGCGGGATTCAGTTGGCCTCAGTAGTACCGTGGATCACGTTTAAGTAGGAGAGAATGCAAAGACAAAACGTACCCATCTACCCGAATCACACTCATCCTCTCACCTTATCTACGATGCGCTCTCTCATCACGTCTCCCAAGTCCAGGTTGAACCTGGGGAGCAGATAAAACATCAAGAACAATCATACGGTCTGGCCAATCAAACATGGCGAAAATGCCCACGTCCAAGGAGGTAAAACCTCATATTCTTAAGTTTCTTGCACTGCAGGTCCTCAATATTTCACTCACACTTATCATGCACATGTACAGTATTCAAGTGGCTTGTTCATAATTTAACTTCAAAAACAAATTAAACAGCCTTGACTGTGATTTCTATGGTCTTACCTGCCGAGAAAGTCGTCCTTGTCCGTGTCCTCGTCGAATACCTCAACCTCTAGTTCCTGGCCAGGGGCCTCATGAACCACGAACTGCAAAAGTCCGTACAAAGCCAGGAACAGGCATTAGGTCAAAAAATGATCCATCCAACCAATTCCCACCGACTTATCCCCACCAAGAGCCGAACTGGGGCTGAAGCCCGTCCCAGAGGGGATGATTATGAGTTGATTGAGGTGACCGTCTCAGCTAATGACTGACACAAAGAATAAATGAATTCATGATATCCTCCTTATGAATCAAGAGGAATTATAGAAATACTTCCCATTAATTATTCCCAAAATACATCCAGAATAAGTGACTGCCGTGGCTTAACATTATAAGACGGTATGAAAAGAAATATACAACATACTTATGATAACATTCAAAGATAACAAGTGTTTGCCGTTAATGTGGCTTTGTCCCCGGCCGCGTTTCGGGACGTACGGACGGAGCTGAATGCTATGTCCCCCGCTTCGCGCAAACCGCGGCAGGGGATAACAAGCTCATTTTATTTGAAATTACTGAGCGTGCTGGACCTCACTGGACCTTCAGCACGATAGTTAAGATGACTCCCGGCATAGTGACTCTCCATGGATGAGGCGGAGGGTGCATCTCAAAGCGTAGGCTGCATCCTTTGTAACCAGCATTCTTAAGGGTCGTCACTTAATTCCATCCGCCGAACTGACGTAATGTCATTTCGTCTCCATTACACAGGATTGGATTAAGCGAGTCGTCACTGGTTTCCCTGACCTTAACCTTAACTCTAACCCCTAACCCTAAACCTAACACCACATTTAACCTTGTCCCTTACCCTAAATGCCAGTTCGGAGGATGAAAATAAGAGACGACCCCAAAAAATGCAGCCTTCGAAGGATGCAGCCTACGCTTTGACGTGCGACCAAAGAGTGAGAGCAGAGCCATGACGGGCCACTCCCACACAGGTTATCTCCACCCACACACCTCACATCTGCACCTCAGGCGCAGGCCGTACCTCGTACACCTCGTTCCAGCGTGGGTCCAAGTTCTCCTTGATCGTTTTGCTCTTGAACTGGCTGGTGCCGACTCGCAGGACAGCGTAAGGGTCAGACTTTCCCTTCACCATGCCCATCATGAAGCTGTCCTTGGCAATCAAGTCCTGCGCTTCCACGAGTTTAATCCGTGCCACTCCCTGTGAGGGAACACAGATTAACCCACATCACTCCCTGTGACATCGCACAGATTATTACCTGTTTTTTGAACAATAAACGTAGATACCCCAATGGCATTCAAATTGAGACTTGCGCTGTTGTACAATATGTAATTGCATAGGCCCGAGACCTTTTCCTTCATCAGGCAAAATTCTGAGATACAACACAACACCGCACCACCTCCTACTACAACATCATTCCAAAGAGCGACCTGAACCACATCCGCGAGACCAAACTTTACTACCCCTATATTAGAAAGAAAATGAGACCCCAAAAAAAAAAACAGCCCTCAAGCTCCAGCACAAGTAAAGGACAGCCCCGTACAGAGGTCCCATACTCACGCGGGGAAGGGGGAACTTCAACTGATCCACCTTGACCTGGTCGATGAGCGGTATACACAAGCGATTAGGCAAGACCATGATGGAGGAGATTATGTCCATGATGGCTGACTCAGAGAGTTGACTGTGAAATCGAAGAGGGGTTGGTCAGCATCAGCGCCCATACCGAAACGCACTTTTGCGGGCTGAGGGACTGACCTCTCTCAATAATCTCCACAGAAGTACAGCAGATACTCTGCTCACCGCACAAGCAAATAGTGGCTCCATCTTCAGCCGGTTTAACCCTTAGAGCGCTACATACAAATAGCATTGCTCGATGATGTAAGATACCAAATTCAAAGCTGTTGAAAACCTATCATGTGGCAACTTGTTTCAAAGAGCTCCCCCTGCGGGAGCTCTTTGAAACAAGTTGCCACATGATAGGTTTTCAACAGCACAAGATAATTTAATTGGCAATTTTCTGAAAATTTATTTCAGCGCTCTCAGGGTTGACATATTAAAACAGAATTGCGTAAAAATCATTTCTTTTCAGAGCGCCAACACTGTTTAGGCTAGATGCCTACCCTGTCTATGGTAATGATTCCGCTAAAAAAAATACATTATTGCTCTTCTGGAAAGAAACCATAAGTGTGGATATGTACTGCATGTTCCTAACTGGTTTCATATTTCTTTCAGGGGTTTTTTGCCCCTGAATTTTAAGCACTTGAAAAACATATAGATTTAGTTCTAAAAAAATGTATTGGATGACACTCTCTAAGGCTGACGAGGGACAAAATTGTAATCCTTTATAGTTTGCGTACCATGTTTTCAAGAGCTAAGTCAATATGGTCACGTGGTGAGCCAAAGTAGGTTGAATAAGCCAGTTCCGATCTACAAATGTCATAACGAGGTCATGTTCTAAGGTTCTAAGTCAAACAGGAGATACCTGAGTGCTGGAGAGTCCAGCAGATTGGTCACTCCAGTCCAGTTGATTTCCAGCTTCTGAAAACAAGAATGGAATAGTAAGAGAATTGGGTGAAGTAATGACTCAATGATGGACTTAATTAATTGGAGGAAGAGGGGGCACAGATAAAATACTCTTCTAGAACTTACCGGTCGGCAAATAAAGAACATGGTGACCCCTCCCACCAGTGGTGGTTGGCCCGTTAGTGGCTCCAGAATCACACGCAGCATTCCCTCAAGCTAAAACAAAACAAACAAAAGTAGCGTCCAACAAATCATTATAATCCTCCAAACGTCAGATTTTTCTTTGTTACTTGTAACCCTGAATTCAGGTGGCATTTACAAACTTGTCCCAAAAGCTACGACAAATCACTTAAGATATTGACTCTAAAAATCATTCACGACTCCTGCAGTGAAACGGTAGCATTTTCAGCCTTGCGATGTTTGAAAAATGCTCATCTATAGCCAGTCTCAGTTCACCAAAGATGCTTTTGATGTAAACAATAATTGAATTGATTCATTTGCTGGGACACAAGACCATCAAAGGTGTGCACCCCAAAATTGTTTCAGTTTGTTTTGCCATCTCTCTTTTTTTTGGGTTGCTGCGCCTTACGACCACAATCACCTGAATACAATAACTGGCCATCAGTGTGACACCTCATGTAAAGAAATCAGCTCCACAGTCACTGGAGGACAAGACTCCATCGGCCTGTTCAACAGGAAGGGGTCCAGGCCAAAACTGAAAGAATCATTTTGAATGCCAACCCAATGATTTGTTTTCTGTGGCGGCATAAGATGGTCATGAATGTTTAAAGTCACAATGGAGGAGAATTCCAGAGAGTAACAGACAGAGGGACTCACCAGGAGTCCCTTCACTCCTGCCGTTATGGGCGTCTTCACGTCCGCATCGATGTCCACGTCTCCCGCGTATCTGTAAAACAAAAAATTCATACAGGCTGTCTCAGGGACGACGGTTACCAGCACTACATACTCCAGTTATTGCCCTTGTTTGGAAAAATGAAAATTCCAAATCATGCTATTTACATGACTAGTGAAAATGAATATTCCAGCAATATTCCCCTGCATACTCCGATTAAAAAAGGATTTTGACAAAGTTTTCCACGGGAGGCTGACAAGTTCGACACGCTCCCTCTTTCATTCATTCAACCGCCCTCTTGACAAAGGTGGGAATGCGATATTTGGGCATTTCCAAAAACCTGTGGATATTGCAGATTTTCATAATGTTATAAAGTAGGTGTGTTTCTCCTTCTGACTAGAAATGGGCCTTTTCTTTGTGCATGCATCTCTGCCCCGGCCGAGCAGACTTTTGGCCAGTTGGTTTGTTTGTAAGGTACAGAGCTGACCGTAAACAGGTCAGACGTCGTGTGCAGGAAAATGGGCTAAAAAGTCCATTGGAGACGCTTACTCTGAATGTGCTGAATAAGTCACGCGTCCAAAGAAAGCTCCTAATTTCAGCATAACCTCAGTCACAAAATTCAACATTCAGAATAAGCTCTAATTTGGAATATCAAAATGGAGCACGCAGTCTTCATGACCTGAATGCAATAAAGAAAACTGTCATATTCAGAATAAAGGTGGAAAATTGGTGTAAATATACTCATTGTTGGGTTTGCATGCAAGTAGATGATTTAATTCAAAACACACAATACGACCATGATTAAAAAAAATAACATGATTACTTGTTCACCAGCACATAGGATTTTTCGCGACAGGAACCATTTTGAATAAAAAATTCCGTGAATATGTCAATAGAACTGAATAAGTCAATACACTTTAAAGATTCTTTGCAGATGCTAAGGAACATGAAATGAAAATAAGGCAGCGTCAGGCAGAAGGAGTTAGCCGAGGGTACAGAGGTACAGTACTGGTAGGCAGGACAAGAACCGTGAGCCTCTCACAGGACTGGCGGCTTTGCTGGCAGTTTTCTGTATTGCAGTAACAAATCTGTTGGATGCTACCAGTACCAAATCTACTCGATGGGTAAATAAAAAACCTACAGTATAGAAAGCAGTGAAAAACACACCTGAGGTTTAAGTCGAGGATGACCTCTCTTTGGTCCACTTCTTCAGTGTACGCTCTCACCCCGGTGACCTGAAGGGGCTAATGCACAACATACACTTTTATAACCACACAGTTCCACACCTTAGTGCCCCTTACGGCTCATTTACGCTCCCTTTTGCGTTCAGTGCGCCCATGGAACGAACAGCACGGCACACAGTCGACAAAATGCTCACGGTTCGTGCGGATGAAGCGGCTCGAATGAACAGAGCACATCATGTTCCCTCCGGTGCAGAAAGTACTGCCATCCCTCCTTGGTGGTCACTTCAACAAATTATCATCCGTTTATCCAATTCCACTTCCAAGGACGTCATTTCGTGCCATTAAAAAAATTTCAAGGTGCACAGCATGGCTAAATGGCTGTATTTTAGTGGCTATTCAGCGCCGGAATCGCAGAATTCTACCTTTCGAGCCGTTTGCATTGTGGACACAGTCGGGAGCGTAAATCAGCCTTTACACCACACGCACCAGCGCTCACTGCTGCAGCAGCCCCTACAGTACAGGACAGATGCGCCGTTGTCCATCGCAGCCACACGCGCAGGGCGCACATAGTGTCGCTTCTGCAATTTACAGAAAGCTCATCACGAATTATAATTAAAACATTTTTTGTAATGTGATTGTGATATATTTTATCAAAGATTTGTCAAATGCTCGATACTCGTTTGACTTGGTTTCATTTAAATATTGTTTAGTTGTTTGAAATAAATGCTAATCACTGTCCAGTCATTGTAAGTTATTTCTTGTGCTATTTGTAAATCTTTAGAGCTTAAATTAAGGTGATGTTTGATTATGATTTATAGTATGTTCGTATGTTCAGACTCTATCATAGCTTTTATTGGTAAATGTTGAATGTTTTAAATGAAACATGAAAATCAATGCAAGCTAATGCTATGGCATAAATATATTTTCATAGGGATGAGAAACCAGACGCGATACTGCTCAGTTCAGCACCGTCAGATGTGGAAACTCCCACCCGGACAGCGGGCGCTGTGGGCGTACCTTTTGGCCGAAGTGGACCTTGGTGAAGGTGAAGGTCTTGAGGTGGGGGCTGGACGTACGGATGGATGACTGGATGTTCTCCTTCAGAAGTTTCTCCATGTACATGCCAAAGAAGGGCCAGGCCTGCAGCAGGATCTGCAGGAGCGAAACGCAGAAGCAGCTTCAGCGGGGCAGAACATTAACGGAGACCCACCATCGGCACTGCCTGCTTTCGCTAATTATTACTTTTACTGTACACCATCCAGGGCAAACGTCCCGTCAGCAAAGTTCGCGCAGATGGGTATAAATGAACACATCTCTCTCATATTTACGCGGCAAAGACAAAAAAAAAAAAAAAGAAAGAAAAAATAAGATCCTACCAATAATTTTAATGTATTAATGTAATGTATCTAATGTATTAGCCTGAATTAAGGCTTCAAATACTTATGTTAACAGTCATTTTTCTCAGTGAAACAAAAATTTACCAATGAGGTAAGACAATTTTGACTCATTTCTTGATTTGCCAGTAGAATTAGAAAATTTCACTTGATGATTGCATATTGACTTCAAACAAGGTCATATTTTATACTTTAGAGAGAAAAATTAGGAAATTAACCCTTAGAGCACAGAAAAAGTGAAAAAGTGAGCACGACTCGGTAATACGCCGACCTTTGCGCACTGAGGATCCTATGGCATATTTCATATAAATTGGCACCGCACCTCTGCCTGAATGCTTGAGTGAAATTTAAAAACAATCTGATGAGCATTTTTAGAGAAATCGGTCGGACAACATTTGCGGTGGTACATTTTATTTGCTCAAAATATGGAAAACAAAAGTAGTTTTTGAAAAAAAATCATCAAATTTTCATAAAACATAACACTGCTCCTCTCCATGAAGTGCAGAATGCATGACTACAATTTGAAAAAAAATCTGATGAGTGTTTTATAAGAGTCGGTCAGACAAAATGGTGCGGGTGGACGGATGGATGGACAGAAGGATGGACGAACAGAATTCTTTGGTATTAGTTAGTTTTGCCGCTAGAGCATGAACAAACAAACACAGAAACAAACCGAACCAAAAACAATACCTCAACCTTCGGGTGGGCGGGCTAAATATATGGATTTCATCATCTAATTTTTTAGCTTGTTTCAAAAGCTCCCGCAAGGGAGCTCTTTTAAACAAGTCACCACATGATAGGTTTTCAACAGCTGTTTTTTATATATTAAATCATTGAGCAACATGAGCTGCATTTAGCGCTCCAAGGGTTTAGGCTTCAAACGCTTAATTCTATTGAAATTTTTCTGTCAAACAAAAATTTATCAATGAAATGAGAAAACTTTGACTCATTTCTAGATTTGCCAGTGAAATTGGAATATTTCACTTGTCAAGTACATATTGACTTAAGCTAATATTTTCTACTTTAGGGAGAAAACTTAGGAAGTTAAGTCTTATAGTAAGGTTGAAAGACTTGTTCAGATGGCCACTTTTCCGGAAGAACAGAGAGCGCGATCAGCAGCTACAGTACCTTGTTTAGCCAATGTGCTTTTTCCACGTCAGCAAAATTCACCTGTGAAAGAAGACAGAGGTCAGAGGTGGGCGTGGCATCAGTGATGTCATCCACCTGGGTTACTTTATAAACTCTGGGGTTATTAGGTGCTGCAGACCAAAGGGCTTCACAACAATGAACACTTTTATGAAGTCTGCTTTGTCAGTCACGACATATAAAGCCTAAAGAGGGAAAGCTGACCGTCTCGGACACGTTATTCTTCGCATCTGAACAGGCCTGTTATCACAGTGATTAGCACTCTTCTCCCTAATGGGCAGTCTAGGGGGTGGTATTGAAATCGTCGTACAAAAAAATATCAATTCCCTTTCTGTCTCCAAAGATAAGAGCCTTAAAGGTCCCCAATCATTTCATCAGACACACTGCTAAATAGCCCTTACAATCCATTTTAAATATGTCCTTTGTGACATCATATGGGGGAGGGATGATGCAGAGTAATGAAAGAACTGATTGGCTGAAGTTGATCAGTCCTTCTTGCTTCCGGGTGGTCATATGATGTCACCAATAAACAGATTTCGAAATGACTTGTAATGACCGATTGGTTGTGCGCACAGTGACATGATAGGGTGCCCTTAAATTGACAATGTGGCCAATTCATTTAGCCAAATCTATGATTTACAGCAAAGTTAATAATATCCATTCACGAAGGGGAACACACATTGCCTCACAACCACCATAAACGTTTCTTGCCATCTTACTCTGCGAGTTGCCATTGAGTCACTACATTCCAGTTCAATAAACACCACACGCAATTACAACCCATTATTCCCTCCAGATAAGGACACTACAGAGCAGGTCCAGTCAACTGATTACATGACATTCCGATTAAGTATGTTCAGGTAATTTTATACACTACATGGATAGCACACTTTGCCAAACTCTTGGTCAGCTGACAAAACGCAGCGGGTGTAAATTTGCGCATGTTTTAGTGTACGTGAACATAAGCTTTTAGGGTGGCACAGGTTAAGATAGAGAGGCTGCACTGCTTCCAAAGGGACAGGATGTGGCTGGAACAAGTCTGTAAGCAAATATCTCTACCCACCTGCAGCGCCAAAAACACACACACACACACACACACACACACACACACACACACGCACACACGCGCACACACGCGCACACACGCTCACACGCGCGCACGCGCACGCACGCGCACGCACGCGCACGCACACGCAAGCACACGCACGCACACGCACGCACACGCACGCACACGCACGCACGCACACACGCGCACACACGCGCACACACGCGCACGCACGCGCACGCACGCGCACACACGCGCACACGCACGCGCACGCACACGCACACACGCGCACGCACGCGCACGCACGCACACACGCACACACACAGGACCACCTCGATCTTAGGTACACAGCAGCAACCAAAACACCTAATCAGTAGAATCAGTTCTATTTCCCTTGTTGTTCAAAATTTTGGCTGCATTCAAATGAATGAACCGGAGGTGACTTTATCAATCAGATTATAGCTATACAAGTCAGGTTGGGGACAAAACAAGTGTTACTAGTGGGGATATTCGGAAGCTCATCTCATTACTTACCCACCCTTTTAACCTGAAGAGTAATCTTTTATGGCATCATACAAATCCAACAGTAATTACCAATTCTAGTGTAACAGGCTTCAGTTGGGTCCCTTGCTTCATATTCATTTTGCTCAGTTATACTGAGATATACAGATTCAAAATCATTTATTCGGCAAGATATTTACTTAAGCAATGTGTACTTCAGGCTATGATGGCAGTGTCACACTGAGAAGTGATATTGGCAGCTACAAAGTTATGCAGAAGCACATTTTGGATTCAGGATACAGTGAAAATCATTTTAATGTGAAGCAAATGTTACATCAAATCGGTCTGGTGCAGACACCTCAACCCAGAAATGCAAGTCACCAAATAATAGCGACAAAAAGATAACAAACAGTAATTTGTTTTCCCTCAAGAGACCTCCGAAAATCACCCTGACTGTATCATCTGATGTTGTCATCTTATCTCACGGCGCTGAAAGGGTTAAAACAGCCAGACTACTGCTGTAAACAAACAATGATCACACTTGTGGCCAGAGACTCATTCAAATCCTTGACTTAAAACTCATTAACTATCTTAATGGCTTTTTCTGTGCACCGAGAAGACTGCACTGAAAAAATGGCAAACGTGGAACTGGATTCAGGTACAAAGATGAAGTGGGTTTTTGATTAGCCTTTTCTGTAGCACAGCAAAGGCAGAAAAGGCAAATGCAAAAACAAGTAGGAAACAATATTCCAAATATAATTACACATTAATGTGCTGAACCTAGAATAAAAATTAGTTAGGGTTTTACCAATACACTAATATACGGTTACAGAGTTTGTATTAGACTAGAGCTTAATAACAAGCTTACAAGACTTCGCACCGACTAAGTGTAGAGCTCTGTTATATTGCCACAGCAATGTTATATTGACAATCAGACACGGATGCGGGTCGGTGATCCAGGTGGAGCATGGAATGAAGGCCCGATCTTCATAGACCAGTGATTGAGGCGCTGAAGGCGTGGCCTGACAACAATAAATATACCTCTAGTTCTAATCATAAATACACACAGTATTCAAACAAACCACAAAAACTTGCAATGATACTGCTCTTGTTTAGTACTGAATTCAGAGTACATTTAAACATTGACAAAATATTGTAGTTTTATCGTTTGCTGCACCCTTGGAAATGACTGCTTAACCCCATAAAACCTACAGACCCATGTAATGGTCCATCAAATGCAGCAGCTGTATCAAACCGGTGAAACTTTGGCCTATTTTAAATTCTAGTGGAGAACAAGGTTTCCAGAGATGAAGTATGTCCAAGTATGTCCAGCTGCATTACAGGGAAATGTGTACAAAATGATTAAACAAGATCCAGGTATTTTCCATTTGATGTACAAACCCCAATTCCAATGAAGTTGGGACATTATGCAAAACGTGAATAAAAACAGAATACAATGATTTGCATATCCTTTTTGACCTATATTCAAATGAGTACACTACAAAGACAAGATATTTATCGTTCAAACTTTTACATTTTATAGCTTTTTGGAAATATTCACTCATTTTGAATTTGATGCCTGCAACACATTCCAAAAAGGCAGGGACAGGGGCAACAAAAGACTGGGAAAGTTGTGGAATGCTAAAAAAAAAACACCTGTTTGGAACATTCCACAGGTGAACAGGCTGAAACAGAAACACATGAGTGTCATGATCAGGTATAAAAGGACCAGCTCCGAAAAGCTCAGTCGTTCACAAGCAAGGATGGGGCGAGGTTCGCCACTTTGTGAACAACTGTGTGAGCAAATAGCCCAACAGTTTAAGACATTTCTCAACATGCAATTGCAAGGAATTTAGGGATTTCATCATCAACAGTCCATAATAACAGCAAAAGATTCAGAGAATCTCTACATGTAAGCAGCAAGGCTGAAAACCAACAGTGAATGCTTGAGACCGTCGGTCCCCAAGGCGGCACTGCATTAAAAACCGACATAATTCTGTAAAGGATATTATCATGTGGGCTCTGGAACACTTTGGAAAACCATTGTCAGTTAAGACAGTTCTTCGCTACAATTACAAGTGCAAGTAAAAACTCAACCATGCAAAGCAAAAGCCATATATCAACAACACCCAGAAATACAGCTGGCTTCTCTGGGCCTGAGGTCATCTGAGATGGACTGACGCAAAGTAGAAAAGTGTGCTGTGGTCTGACGAGTCCACATTCCAATTTGTTTTGGAAATCATGGACGTCGTGTCCTCCAGGCTAAAGAGGAAAAGGACCATCCAGATTGTTATCAGCGCAAGTTCAAAAGCCAGCATCTGTGATGGCATGGGGATGCGTTAGTGCCCATGGCATGGATAACTTGCAGATCTGTGAAAGCACCATGAATGCCGAAAGGTACATGCAGGTTTTGGAGCAATATATGCTTCCATCGAAGCAACATCCTTTTCAGGGACATCCTGCTTAGTTCAGCAAGACAATGCCATGCCGTATTCTTTTTTTTTTATTTATTTTTTAAAATAAATTTGGCATCTCCAATCCCACCCGAATCTGGAATGGCCAATTCGAGAACTATGTACAAGGCTTGCTTGTATGCGACTCCCTCTTGCCAACTCAGGAGAGAGAGACAGTTCGCGGCTCCCCTCCGAAGCACGCGCCTGTCAGCCCCCGCATCTATACTCTCATTGGTTGAAACTTTCGCAAGGTCAGAACGAGGGCGAAGGATACCCAACATGAGCAAGTTAGAATCTCCGTGACGAGCGCCTGGCAGGAGGCGCTTGAGCAACGAACGAGGCAACCATTTTTAATTACCCTTCCCAGCAGTCCCTTCCCAATGCATACCCGCAGCACTGCAGCCAATCCTGCACTGCCCTAAAAAAGCTGCCGACCACTGCTGTTTGGCACGCCATGCCGTATTCTGCACGTGTTACACAGCGTGGCTTTGAAGTAAAAGAGTGGGGATAATAGACTGAGCTGCCTGCAGTCCAGACCTGTCTCCCATTGAAAATGTGTGGCGCATTATGAAGCGCAAAATACAACAACAGAGACCCCGGACTGCTGAGCAACTGAAGTTGTACATCAAGGAAGAATGGGAAAGAATTCTACCTACAAAGCTTCTACAATTAGTATGTGAATATTGCTAAAAAAACAATTAAGTTTGAGTTTGAACGTTAAATATCTTGTCTTTGTAGTTTACTCAATTGAAAATATGCCGAAAAGGATTTGCTAATTATTATATTTTGCTTTCATTCAGGTTTTACACAACATCCGAACTTCATTGGAATTGGGGTTTCTAATATTGCAACCATTAAATTGTCTGGCAATAAGGAAAAAAAAGGGTTTTCTGAGCTTGAACCTATTTAAGGGAAATGTTAGCGCAAAGTTAGAGTTAAAGGAGATAAAGCATAGCTTTGCTATAATTTACAGGTCAGGAATATCTAAACAGCCCTCCCTGCATTAAAGAATTAATGCTGCTAAGCCAACAAATCAAAAGCCGAACAGCTGAAGCTAAACCTGGAAAAAAAAATCTGATTTAAGAGATTAAGTCACTTTCTGTACAATACAGGCTATTCAAGTGATCAAATGCCACACGGTTATGTTTCAGTGAAAACAAACTGGGGGAGGATTCAGTAAAATTAGGGCCTTTCTAACACCTTTCTAAACGTACCTGGCACAACTCCTGATGCAAAATACCACAACTGTTACCTGGGAACAGGTGTGCTGTCCTGCCATAACCTTGTTTTATAGCAAAGAACAGATTTCGAGTCAATCTGCTCAACTGACAAAACAAGGTTGATTTGGGTAAAGCTGCGGACAGCATTTCCCACGCTTTTATTCAAAATAATAACCATATTCTAAGAAACAACATTTAAATAAAAATTACTGCACAGCGTGATATTTTGCAAAGTGAATGGAAAGTTTGCGCAAATTTGGAGCAAATACCCGAATAACTCCAAAAACCTGTTTACAAAAATCAGATCTTGTTCCAGTAAAAATAAATGAAGATGACAAATAAAAACCATGAAGGAAATGAAAATGTGACCCGTCCCTCCAAGTCCCAGTCTTCATTTGCCCGTCAGTACTCCCAATTAGAGAGCAGGATGTACAAAGTAGTTGTGAGCAGAGAGCAGTCGTTCTGCATGCTGGCACGCGACATGGCTGCGGTTTCTCATGTGTGCTCCAAGTTCACTAAAATCGCCCTCAGTGGGCAGTCAACAGGGGATGGTAGTGAGTAGAAATCTTTTAAAGCTTGTGAAGCCAGTAACCTTCAGTGTGTGCTTAAGCCATAGTTGAATCGTCGCTATTGCCTTATACTGATAGCGAAGATTAGCCCCAAGAAATAATGTCATTTGAAGTTTTTTTTTTCTTTCCTAGCTATTTAGGTAAATAAATGGTAAACAATCTAATCAGGGAGTCCCTCGCCAAGGGTCACATGCATGGAATGACGGACAGACGGACACAGCCTGGATCAACAAAAAAAGCTATTTTGAAAGGCCACCACAAGACCTTTGGGATATATTCTCCAGAAACAGAACTGAGGTCAAGGTCACAAGTCAAAGGTGTCATAAAATGACCTGTAGAGGTTATAGGTCAATTTTAATAATTGTATTGGTTTTCCTGAGCTAAACTCAGAAGTTTTGACGTGTTACATTAAAGGGGCAGTATGTCAGAAATGTATGTTGATTAATCATGAAATGGCCCTGATATATCACCAGACATTCAGGAATGATGTTAATTTCAAATACTCATATCACTGACAACAGTAGTCCAGCCAGAATATTCTCATAAAAAAAAGTGAAGTTTCAGCCCACAACTAATGTTGACGTTTTTATTTTGTGTTTTGGCCTATTGCGCTGTCTTCCACCGATCACAATCACAAAGTCAGTAGTGTTTCGGCATCCAGGTTGCCAGTTACCACTGAGCTGCAGCTAACAGCGTTTCGGAGCACAAATGTCTGATGTTACTAAACTTAAAAGGCCTCGTTATGATTCCACGTACAATTGTCAAACATAGCAGAAAGCCACGCGCCACCACATTGGTAGCCTTGATAAGAAACTAAACAAATTGCATATAGCCCATCTTAATGAAACACAATATGTGGGCAAGCAGTTGATAGGAGACACTCTTCCAATGTTTGGTTTAGACGAATAATTATCTCATCTCCACATGTCCTTCTCACGACGTTGACAGGTTATTGTATATCAGGATAATTAGCTTCTTCCCGATACAAGAAAATAATGTTGGCGTAGCAACAGGTGATAGATGGCGCAGTAACATATTTAACCAACAGATGCCGGCCGCTATTCGGCCTCATCATGATGCGGCCTTATTTTACCGTGTATGCATGCGTGGATGCAGCAGATTTTTTTTTTTTTTTTGGGGGGGGGAAACGTAGTCAAGGCAGAGGGCATTTGTTGTCAAGGCAGCCGCTCTAACTGTATAGCGCTGGGGGAAACCCTGAGCTGAAAGGTCAAAGGTCAGACATCACAAAAAAGGTAACAGATCTGAAGCTAATGTAAAGGTCATAAAGTTGGCGTACATGATATGGCTTACGCATGTAGTTTCAGGGAAATGGGTCCGGAAGGACACACAGACGCACGCCTGCATGGACACAGGATAAATCAATAATCCCCAATCATACCCTTTGAGTAGCATGAGAGGAACAAACAGACTTGTTGATGTAACAATAGGCCTCATGTAGTTGATAACCTTCAAAGCTGATCCAGACTAAAATCTCAAATCCACCTACAGAATCACTGTGATACTATAATAGAATGCCATCCTGCTGTGTACCTGTATCCAGACATTCTAAATGCCAATGTCACAGTGAAACCATATATTGTGCATGGCATCAGACAGATTATAGCATTTCAATCCTCAAAAATTTAACCTGAAACTCCTTCCAGATGAAATTGAAATGCAGCATTTGCACAACTATGATGAGGTCACCTGCTTCGTATGCGACAGCTTTGCGCCTTTAACTCAGAGCGCTGACTGCGGGGTTGTTGCTCAATGATGTAAGATATCAAAATCAAAACTGTTGAAAACCCATCTTGTTGCAAATTGTTTAAAAGAGCTCCCGCAGGGGAGTTCTTTTAAACAAGTTGCCACATGACAGGTTTTCAACGGCATCTGATTATGATATCTTATATTATTGCCTACAACTTGCCTACAGTGCTCTAAGGGTTAAACTTGCTACCCCAGCCCCGTCATGAATCAGGAGATTTTGTTCATCATCTCTGCATCAACTCAGCTGTGTTCGTCTTTGAGACATAATCTGATTGCAGAAGGAGTCACCAGACAACAGTTGTTGATGGAAATCATGACAGGCATAGCAGTGCAGGTAAGAGAAGTTTTCCTGTAAGCATAACGTGGCAGGTTTAAATCCCACTACGTAAAATTTAATTAGAATTGATGAGTAATGACTTAAACACTGACCACCTTTGTGAATTAATATTACATGATATGGTCCAAAAAAAAAGTGAAGGACCAATTCAGGATGCCAGACGAGGAGGAAAGTGACTCAATATGACATGGCGAGCAACATTCATAGTGAGGGATTCCCATGCGTATATGATGTTCTGCTCTGTGTGGAGACCATGTGACAAATTAGAGGCATGCTGAGTGCCCCAACTCAGGTCAGGCAAACAAGTCAGCGCCTGCATCTGACCTCAAACTTAAAACAACTTCAAATCTGCTTTTTTTTCTCCAAAAAATTGCCTTTTTTTTTCTTGAACTGACAAGAGGAAACATTTTGAGGCAACAAAAAGTGCATCCGTTTCATGGCAGCCCGTATGTGACTGCGGTATGAGGTACGTCACATTGCCTGCATTCCTCCATGGCTGCCAAACATTCCAACGGTGTGTGAAGTCAAATTTCAATCCAAACAAATTTTACAAGTCCAGATGCTTGAATTTCAGATAGAGACAGGATTTCTGTTACTTTGGTTCTGTTGGCTGAGTCAGTTGATGAATCTGATCCTAAGTGAACATGCATTTTACAACAAGAGGAGACTGAAAGTCTCTGAGAGAAGCAGGAAGTGAAAATGCTGCAGTATGGCCTGGCAGAGCATCACCAAGGAAGAATCAAGATACACAATATCTGGTGACGCCTCTGCATCACAGACTTCAGGCAGTCACTGCATGCAAAGGGCAGGAGGCCAAACATGATAAATTTATTCTACGTTACATTAAACTGTCCAATATTTTCATGTGCCTGCAAACGGTTGTGTATGTGTGTGTATGCATGGGGAAGACGAGGCACAAAAGGGGCTACTATTTCTAAACAATTCATTCACCATGGATGAGCACACCCTCCCTCTCTCTCACACGCACACACACACACACACACACACACACACAGTGAGTACCAAAATGCTTTGGACAGTAACACCTTACAACCACCTGCACAATATGCTGTAGGTACTTTACATGCCACCAAAGCAGCCGTGGCTGGTAGCGGCTCACGCTACAGTAGGTGCCCTGTGGCATCTGGCACCAAGACATAACAACAGACCCTTTAACTCCCACAAGTTGTGAGTCGGACCCGCCAAGGATTTGAAACATCCTCTAGGTGGCGCTAGGATTGACACGTTTGCATATGGCAGTAACATAAACTTTTAAGTTCTCTCTACTCGCACTCGACTTCCCACCCATGGCGTCCCGGCATCCCATCACCAGAGCATAGAGTGAGCTTCGGCAGTGATGCCTGCCACCTGACTGCCCAGTTCGCACAGGGATTCCACACTCAAGCGCGCAGCTGATGTACTGGGATGTAGGACAAAAACTGACTTGTTTCCACCCCTGATAATGCAGCCAAACGGAGTCCTCACAGCTCAAGGCTGGAGTCAGAGGCAGGAATACAAGCCTGATTCATATAGCTGACAGGACACTACACAAAGCAAGTGCAGCATCATACACCCATTTACCACTTGCTGCAAAAAGGTAAAGACAGACAGACAGACACACAGTCACGCACACGCCTGTGCACCAACATGCAGGGACAACAATAGTGCATCTGCTAGTAGACATTCATTCTTCCAAAGCCACTGCAGACACAAAGGTGAGATGCCATCTCTTAACAGACAAACTGAACGAGAGAGAGTGGCTCCAATCAACCAATCATCTGTTCTATATCACACACATATGCACTGGTCACCAGTCTTGAACACCAAAAGACATTCTAGCATTAACGGCACTGTACAATCTGTAGTAGGCTCAAAAAATCTGCATATATGGTGCGAGAGAATGAAAAAAAAAAAAAAAAAAAACACTCACTGAGCGCTTTATTGATACATCATGCTAATGCTCGGTAGCGCATCGCTTTGCTCAAAGTACAGCCTCAGTTGTTCCCAGTTCTCATCATATATTCCACAAGATTGTGGGAGCATTGCTTTGAGATTCTGGTACATGGTGATTACTTCCCATAATTTCTGCAGATATGTCAGCTGCTCAGTTAGGCACACAGCTGTGCAGTACATCAAGTTAGATTCAGATCTGGAGCCTGGCAAGGCCAGCTTAAATATTCCAATTAATTTTTATGTTAATTTTGCTGTGTGACACGGTGCATTTCTAGGCAGTAATTAATGGTAATGGTTAAATTGTAAAATGGTTAAATAAAAGGTTTCAAAAGGTTATTGACAATACTAAGATAGGCAGTCCCACTCTAACAAACAGGGATTAATACAAGCCAATTTTTGCTTTAAATTCTCAACAAGTAGGTCCAAAGTTGGTAAAAGCATTTCTTTCCTTATAGTAGGACAAAGTCTCATACATATTCTGCATCACACTCATGTTGAGCGAAATATTCAAACCCAGGACTCCACGTTTTGTTTTTTTTTCTTATACAATCCAATGTATAAGAATACAATGCATCAAAATGGAAAATACCTTGATCTTCTGCATTTTATACTAATTTCCCTCTAATTCAGATGGACATATTTTGGATCACTGAAAACTTTGATATCTCCAGTAGGATTTAAAATAGGCTTAAACTTCCACGGGTTTGAATTCAGCAGCTGCATTTGAAACACCCCTCCATAGGTCCGTAGGTGTTATGGAGTCAAGAGGCCCAAAAGTTTCCACGAAAATACACCTCCACCTCCAGCCTGCACTGTTAACACAAGGCAGATTGGGTCCATGGAATTAACGGCAAATTCTGAGCCAATCACCTGCGTATTACAGCTGAAATTGAGGTAAATCAGACTAGGCAACATTCTTCCAATCCTCAAAGCCCAGTTTTGGAGAGTCTGTAACCCATCGCAGCCTCTGATTTTTGTTCTTGGCTGACAGGAGTGGAAACCGAAGTTGCCTCTAGCTGGACCCCTCAAGCCCTCAGGTTGGACATCCTGTGTGTCCTGAGATGCTTTTCTATTTAGAACAGTGGTTGAGAAGGGCCACCGGAGTTACTGTATTGTTCCCATTAGCCCAGTACAGATAAGCCTCTCTCCTCGGACCTCCGTCATCAGCAAAGCTTCTCTAACTGCAGGACTCCCACTCATTTAGTGTTTTTTTTTTTTGTTGTTGTTGTTTTTCACACCATTCTGCACAAACTCTAAACACTGCAGTGCATCAGAATCCTGGGAGATCAAGCATTTTAGAAATACTCAATCCAGCTCATCTGGCACTAACAATCAAGCAATGGACAAAGTCACTGAGATCACATTCTCCCAGCACTCCGATATTAGCTTTGATTAAGGGCAAAATTTTACGTGATTCACTGCTACTCCTAGATTGGCTGTTTGAATAATTGCATTCATATGCAAAAGAACCAGAGCAATTGTGTTTAGCTGACGCAAGTACATACATACAACTCCACAATACCGACTCACACATATTTCCATGTAAGATGCCACTTGAAAAATGGCAGGACAGGCACAAGTTTCAGGACCCACCTCCGTATCCTTGGAAACTGCCTGATTGGCTCCAAAATTGTAATGCATTTGGAAGAGCTTGCAGATGATTGGGTGCTCAAACTCTACTTTGACCAGGAATTATGATAATTGTGATGCATTCATTGCTGAGACAACAGGGGCCTGTTCCACAAAGCAGGATTACTGAGTCAACTGGATAACAGCACAGAGTAAAACCCGGAAACCTCTCAAATCTGGAACAAAGGGGGGCCGCCAAGCTGTCACGGAATTACAGTCCCACTACATTTTGGGTTGTAACTCTACAACTAAATAAGATAAAATCAAGTATGATATGTCATATTGAAGGTATTAACTTGTTCTTTAATATTATTAAGTGAAAATATATTTTTTGAGAAATTTTCATAGAAGAAACAAGCAAAAACTTCTCCATCACGGAATTACACAAAATTGACGTGTTTTTTTAATGTTGTGTTTAACTATCCAGAAAGTGATGTTCCTACCATAGTTAAGTTATGAAACTTCAATATGTTCATATTTAAGGTGTTTTTGTTAATACTGTCAGTTATAGAAACAAATATTGACTTTAACCCTGCTTTATGGGCAAGAAATTTCAAAAAGTCAATGTCACGGAATTACAAGAGGCAAATTGTCACGGAATGACAACAATAGTATTAATTAGTTTCAATGTATTTATTTCAATATATTATACATATATACATAATTATTTACATTTTTACAGTTTAGCAATATATTACAATGAGTTTTCCACTAATAATGACCAATCATAATACATACTTGAAATTTTTTTTTTAATCTCCATGTCAACATTGACTTGGCGGCCCCCATAGACTGAACTGAAAAAAGCCATTCCAGGTTTTACCTTGAGCAGTTATCTGGCTAATGCAGCAATCCTGCTTTGTGGAACAGGCCCCTAGATCTTAATATGGCCATTTCAGCCATTAAAAACACTGATGCAGTGTTTCAGAGAAACCAGTGAGCTACTGTATTAAAATAAGTGAAAATGAATGTGCTCATTGAAAGTCTATTCTGACCTCAGTCATTTAGAAAGCTAAATTATTAAATGCAGCACTGAATCCAGACAACCCTTTAGAAAATTCTCAGCTAAGCATTGAGTATGCCTATTTTAGCATGACTGCGATTAAGCATTGAGCATTGAGTTTCTCAATGGATGAATTCATCTAAGCCTAATGCATATAGATAAGGAATTGTTAAAGGCCCGAGGGTATTCCACAGTTGTTCTAGTAAGGAACTTTGTGTGTTTTTTTTAGTTCACAACCACTTGTAAGATATGTTAAGCAATATTTTTAATCTGACAATGAGTCCACGACCTGAAAACACAAACATTGTTGGCAAAACAAAACATTTTGGCTTGAATCTACCCCGAAATGCGTTGCGTATATTTTGCTTTCTTGTGATGACAAACTGGTAACTCACTAGCACAGGTGAAGTACACATTAATACATACCCAGACCGGCATATTGAGTGCTTTTAGTTCATTACTTATCACCGTCCTCTCGTTCTGCAGAAAGTCGATGGCTGTATCCAAACGAATATCCTTATGCTTTCTATTTCTCCGCCACCATGTCCACATCATAAGGCATAACAAAACCCAGCTTATACTAAGTCCGAGGGACCCCGTCAGGTAAACGGGGTACAAAAACAAGAAGGCTCTCCCCACGTACATCAAAAACTCCATCATAATGTGATTGACCGCACTGACGCTGTACTCCTCCTCGGTCTGCATATTTACATCTCCGTTGTGCGCGGGTACATTTTTGGGGAGCACAATTGTAGGGATCTCCTGGCCACCCTTAGGGGAATTTGAGGGCCCCCCGCCGTATCGGCCCTGAGGTCCGCTGTTGTTATCTGTGTTGTATCCCCGTATTTCGTTGCTGGCTTCCATACTTCTTCCAAAATATTAACTCAAAAAGTCGGATAAACAGGAAGCTAAACCTACTCCCAAAAAATACAAAAGACGAAGAAAGACACAGGTTTGGCCTTCAAAATTTCCCAGTTTTGTTTGATGCGATTTCGTCGTGAGACATTTCGCTTTTCCTCATGTAAGGTGGAAAGGCAAATGCCTCTTCATAGTTGTCCACAATTTCCCCGCATTTGACTTCCGTGTTACAGCCCAGCCCGTTCAGTTTTTAGCTACCTGACGCGCTCCCGAAGGTGATCTGATCATTCGGAATGAAATTCGCCCGCCCTCACATTCCTGTTTCAATTAAGGTGCAGCCGTCCAGATTACGTTTCAGTTATTCATTTATTGTGTCGCCGGAAAATGTTTGCTATTGTGTCATTGCATGAGTAAAGTCAAATTAGGTAATGCATGACAACCTGTTCAGTAACTGAATAAACACAAATTTTTAGTTTGGCAACTTATTGTAGTTGTGTGACATGTGATGCTGATCTATTACTGCACGCGCACACACACACACACACACACACACACACACACACACACACACACACACACACACAAGTTTTCGCGCAGCTGTTCTTGTTTGGACATTCCATTGACTTCTATTCACTATGGGTAGCGTAACCCTTACCCTACCACTTAATCTTAACCAAATCATGCCAAACCTTAACTTTCGCCAAACCTCAATTCACACCTGACCCTCAACCTCCACCATTACCTCAGAAATAATGTTTTGCCTCATCAGGACCAGGCTTTAGTCCTCATAAGGACAACTGGTCTTGACAAGGTCAGTGTATATCTGGAAAAGGTCCCCATTATGCTTTAAAAAAAAACGGTGAACACACACACACGCGCGCGCACACACACACACACACGTAACATACATGATAACCGGAAGCCAATTCCATTTAAACTCCTGCAATAATAAGTGAATAAACAGAATTTGATGTGGGCTTCAATTCAATTTTTTCTCCAAAAATGAATACATGAATTAGCATTTTCGGTCATCTTTCCAAGGCCCTGTTTTGGGCCCCGAAAGTACTGCTGAGAACCACTTCTGTAGGCCTTTAATCTAGTGGCCCAACATGGTCTTGCAATTTTTTTCCGGTTAATCAGATCAGTGGACTTCAGCAACAAGTTCACACAGAAACATTCCTGCAGCATGAGCGCCATCTTGAGGAATTGAAATAGGCTAACGATCTTCAGGCGAGCCAGCAAATAAATAAATAAATACAGTTATGTAGTACACATCATTTAGTCTGCCATCACGGAGAAATTGCATTACGCAATGTAAAAAGTGTTCGGTGCATTATCATTAAGATGCTTTCACATCGGACGCGAAACGAATTTTTTCGATACACAGATTACATTCAAAGACGCAGACACGCATTCGCGTCTTTGCATTGACTTAGAATGTCATCTGTCGCATGAAAAATTCGTTTCGCGTCCAGTGTGACAGCGGCTTGAAGGCTTTCTTGAGTTGCGCTCGACTCCGCCGACCCAGCTCTGTTTGAGCACTGCAGGCGCGCCCATAGTTACTGACCGGCGCAGTCTCACACTTGGCAACCTCACGAGCTTCCTTAGCAACACAGTCTGGAAGTTCGCAACACGGGCTTTTCTGAACCAGTTGTTACCCAGCAAGAAAACATTTCAGTACTTTTGCGGGAGAGGTTTTTTTTTGTTTGTGAACTTACATCACTTCTACCAAACACTTTAAAGAATTGCAATATATAAAAATATTAAAAACAGCGGAAGACTTCCTGCTGTCTTCCACAGTGCCGTCTCTCACTGGCTCAGTTTTGAACTCCTAAGGAACGCTGTTTCGCACGAGGCACCAGGACCCTTGACGGGCGCTTTGAAAATAACATGGGACGGTCAGAATAAACGTGCGTTCGAAATCTCGACGGAAATTTGCATTAATGCTTGCAATGTAAGCGCACCATGGATGAAAAGGTATGTTTTAACTACTGACAAATTTGAAAAAAAAAAGAAATGGTAGAGACCTCTTGTCTCATCAGAACCTCAGAAGGCAGCGGTTAGGCCATATGCTGGGCTGCTTATATTATAATTTATATGAAATCATGAATGACTTGGATAGGACTTGTTACCTTAACCAGATACTTGACAGTTAACCTTAATGTAACAATTACTTACCACAGACATGAGTCGGTTGGGCTAGCAAGTCCTGAGAGAGATTAGTTTGCTAATTAACGATACAGCGTATAAGAGCAGTTTCAAGAACATGGTGAAGGATGGTGTACGCACTAGTTGCAAATTATCACTGTAAAAAAAATCAGCTGATCGGCTGGCTGACGCAGATAAGGTGCTGGACTCGTTTCTGATGAACATGATGGCATGTTTCCTCTTTTTCCACAGGATACTCTCGTCAACAAGAAGTTCCCTCAATTACCCCCCAAAATTGTGCGACGGTTGCCACAACTCCCTCAGGTAGCATCAGGACATTGTCTGACAAGGGATGTTTTTTCGCCCTAGTTTCTGCTTCTTGATCAAATTTGCTCATTTAGCCGTGAAGTATGGTTACGTGGGTTGTTTATACATAAGTCTGATTCAAAAACGGGCTGGTGAAATCGGTAGGAGAGGATGGTTAAGTGATTTGGGTGGACCATTGCAGCTTCATTATGATGTTCCATGGCAATATCACTCAAAGTGGCTGGTGGCCCATTGAATGCTGAACTGCTGATCGCCAGACCATCAGGAATCCGAGTAGTTTCTTTCTGGCGGCCAATCTGTGGCTATAAATCAGCGCAACTGAAACAAGGCAATCAGATAGCAGACCTGGCCCCAGCCACGGGCTGACAGACAGACTGACAGAAACACACAGACACACACACACACATGCAGACATGATCATTGCTTAACCTGGCCCCCTAGGGGAGGGGCCAGGTAACAACTGACCAAGTGATCACCTGTTTCTCCTCAGATCTGGGATATTATAGCACTTTACGGGGCACTTTCACTGCCGAAGATGGGGCTCAGCCTACCCCTACAAAAATACAATTTATTACCATTAAGACATACTATTTGAATGGTGTTATCAGACGTGTTGTACAAACTGAATGGTGATGGCATAAAATACCATTCACTTACCACAGGCCAGTGCCCAATACCGCTGTCATACCATTGACCTACCTATGGTGCCATTATATTCCATTGCAATTAGAAGATTTTTTACCATGCACTACCATAGCTGCTATCATCGGCTTACCTCTGGCTACTGTACAAAAACCATTGACTACTATTGATAACTTTTAAGTTATCACTGCATACAATTTGTAAATTGAAATGCCATATTTTTTTCTGCAAGTGTAATCCTTTACTAAATTTAAATTCGAATAGTAAAATCACTCAGTTAAGGACGAAGTATAGCCAATGCACTGTATTGCATTTATATGAGTGATCATTTTAAGTGTTGTATTTATTCTCATTGCACGGAAATTACCACCGTGATCTATTATTGTGGTCACTCACTCGCGTTTGCTTGACTCGCTCAAATGGAACGTTTAGCGTATCCGTGCGCACCTTGGGTTTGCGTTGTTTGGTGCATATTTTTAAAATAAATGATTATTTTTGGAGCATCTTCAGACGTGTTGCTTAGTGGCTAATTATTTGCACAGTCTGAACCAATATGCCAGACGTGTTTCCTGTTACTAACACACTGGATGTGCTAAGCCGAAATCTTGGGATAGTCAGAAGCAGCTAAAGCTCTTTAAATGAACAATTTTGCGAAGTGACTATTTGTTTTCTCAGCAGAGTTGGGACCTGGTTTGAAAACACCGCCTCTTCTGAAAGCCTCTTGTGTAATGTTGCCAGAAACGGCTGGGCGCCGTGCGTTTGTCGGTAGTTGATATCATACTTGGCCAAAAGATAGGTGTTGTGAGGAAGGGCTCTAATTTCTTGGCGCAGGGCAGGGTGGCGCAGCGTGGCGTAGCGGTGTAGCCCACGCAGCGGTAATTTCGTCCGGTGCAGCCCGCGCAGTGGTAATTTTGTGCGGTACAGCACCGTGCACAGCCACTTTGGCAATTTGGTAGACGGAGGTGTGTCAAGGTGGGTGTGGCGGCGTAGTAGGGGGAGGTGTCGCATATTCATCAAGACGCAGTGACAACAGAGAATTTCTAATATTGAGGAGAAGTGCCACTCTCGTTCAACTTCCGATTCTCAGAACACCTTTCTGTCCATGTGGGGGCGCTCGCGGGCGAGTGCAGAATGAATGGGAGTCGATGGGGATACACCCCTAAATATCCACTTTTCTCTGGAAATATTTTTTTTTCAAGTAATTTGGATATTATTTTCAAAAGGGGGAGCAATAAAATATACTTGGCTGAATATTGCAATTTTTAAGTTCACTTATCTGTTCTAAAAAGCCGTTCAAAAAAACCCCATGACATCACAGCCCGAGGTGCTGCTTTACGGCAATTTCTGAGTCACGTCAAAGCCCAGAGCCCGATGAGCCTCCAGCCCGTCTACGGAGACAATTGGTCACTTTGGCTGGATTAACACTGCGGGTTAAATGTGTCACAAATGTGACACGACTCGGATGTTTTGCTCAAATGCGGCCAATAACGGATCTGTCGCATAATTGTGCAAACAGAAAAAAAAAACATACTGAATCCGCCCTCGATCGGATCCATCAGATCGGATCCAGGACTCATTCAAATGTGGTTTTTGTTCGGATATGTATCTGATGTGTATCGGATATGTGCCAATGTGCCTGTTGTGTAGCCTAGATGCACATCAACATGCAGATCGGATATTTTGTAAACAAAAAAAACATTTAAAAAAGGCCCAGACTAAGGCCCAGTCTGCCCGCGCATTTGCGATGATGCAGGTGATATGTTCAAAGCTGCTTTCACACCAGACGCAAAATAAATTTTTCGCGCGACAGATTACATTCAAAGTCAATGCAAAGACGAATACACGCGAAAAGTGTATATTCACATCTTTACATTTACTTTGAATGTGTTGAGGATTATATTTCAATATTTCTCATCATATTCATCAGTAAATCAGTTACTAAATTAATTCGTTTTGCGTCCAGTGTGAAAGCGGCTTAAAAGGCGTTAACGGGAGAATCAGATGTAGGCTTCCCAGTGAAATGTTGCGATCTCGCTTCATGTTTTTATCATTTCTAGGACTGTTAGGCCTGCATGCTTTTGTTGCGCTGCACACACATTTGCTTTTTGTTTTCGGTAGCCTTCTCCACTGTGTGCATTTGGATCGCCCAAGACAATGGCCTGGTAGTGAGTGGTGTAAACAAACGGAATCAAAACGAAACAGATATCATTCAGGCTTAAAGCAGGATGTAAGCACACAGTTGAACAAATTGCATATAGGCCTCAAAATCCGATCTGGGCAACAAGACTTGCAGTGTAAATCCAGTCTATGGCACTCAAGCCACATGCATTGGCAACGACAACATCGGCTGTTGATCGAGGTAAGATACTATTTTGTCATATCTATGAGCATTGTAAACAACAGCGACATTGATTTCCAGCTATCAGCCGATTACCGGGTGGTACTGGTTGGCTGGTTACGGTGGCGGTGAAGAGTAAAAAGGCCTAAAATATTGTGTTAACATCTTTAATCTATGAACATGTAGTGTTTTTTACCATCTATACTGTCTCATACTGTCATTTGTATTGGATTATTTCACGTGGTGGTTAGCTAGCTTTGCTGTTCCATTTTAGCAAATACATCGGCAACGGGTACAATCAGCTGTTGGAGCTCTGTGGTTGAATTAAAATGTGACAAAGAGTTCTGGTTAGTCAATGTAAAAACCCAAATGTGTGAATATTTCACATATGAATACTGCTTAAAGGGTTTTTTTGGGCTGCAACTGGCATCAGCGATAAAGCTATTTTTAATACATGAACAATGCTAATGCAGCGACATTGATTTTAGCCGCCGGTTGGTGAACTGCTATTCGCTGAGCCTAACATTAGCATTAGCACAACATGGTGGTTAGCTAGCTTTGCTGCTCCACGTCGTTTTTTATCCATTATCTTACTGTTGCTGAAAGGTAATAGAACAGTTACAAATATTAAGTTTGACAGAAAAATCCTCCTTCAGAGTGTTTCTGATTCTCTTGACCGGCCGGCCCTGTTGTCTTGGTCTTCTGATGTCATCAAGTGGAATCTCTGGTCGTAAATAGTCGCAGGTCCGTAACTGACCAATCAGCATTCATTAGCAGAATGCGAGCATGTTATGGCCAACAGCAGCCCAACCTGTAGGAAATCGAAAGGACATAACTTCTCGCCAATTTCACTTTTAATGTATAATCCATATTGATCTTACAGAAAATGCAACAGTATTTGTGATTTTTCAACGATTACCAGGTGAAAGGGACAAATTTAGCCATCTAGCTCCATAGGACTCCATTCATTCTGCACTCGCCCGCGATCACTCCTAGTGGAATTCTGGTGGAACTGCAACCAACTTCGATACATTGGGGCTAAATGGAGAGTGGTAAGGCTCCTCGTAGATCAGCCTGGTGCCCGTGCCTCGTTCCGCATGCGTTGAAAGTGAGGCCCTGGTAACAATGACCCAATGGCGGCCTCCAGCGAAGTAAATCCAACATAGGTTTATCATTGAAATGTCTTCGTTTTGATATTTCTAGGAGGTGTCATGAAACGTCATTGTGGTCATAAATACATTTCGATTTACCATGTTGATTACCGATCTCTATACATTTTTAGAACAAAAGGGATAATTTTATTTTGGCATGTGTACTTGCCAACAGTGGCGTAGCCAGCTGGGGTGCTGAGACATGTCACTTTCTGACTGCAATTAGTAGTTAGTTAGTTAGGCTAGTTATCTCCGCCAAGGAGATTATGCGATCGAGTCGGTTTATTTATTTATTTGTCTGACTGTGGACAGGATTTCTCGGAAACTACTGGACGGATCTTCATGAAATTTTCACCAGAGATACATCTTGGTCCAGGGACGACTCCATTAAATTTTGGTGATGATCCGGATCTGGATCTGGATTCTGGATCCGGATCAGGATCTGGATCTACAAATTTAGTGACATTTCTCGGAAACTACTAAAGGGATCTTCATGAAATTTTCACCAGAGATAGAGATGTCATCCTTTGGCGGAGATCGGAAATCTCAGATTGCTCTTGTTCTCAATTATTTTCATTTATTAACGTGTTTTCCAATTATCGTAATTGGCAACCGAAGACACGGTTTCTCTCCGCATGCGATCTAACAGCGATTAAATCATGTGCTAAATTCAGTCCAGTTGCGGAACACGAACAGAGAATTGGGTTCATAGCGCTATATAGAACAACTAGAGAACCGACTCGTAATAGCGCCGTACGTAACAGCACTGCGTCACCATGTAGACCTGCCATTACTGAACCGGGCAACTTGAACGCGAAAGACATATATCGAAGACCCAAGTTTGTCATTGTTTATGTTACGTGGCTTAAAATGCAGTGTGAAATACTTACTTATGAAAGGAAACACCTCTACCCTTTTTTCTTCGGTTGTTACAACCTACAGCGGCACAGGATTCCGGCATTTTGATGCTTGTTTCTTTTTTTTTTTTCTTTTTAAATTTATTTATTTATTTTTATTGATGCTTGAACAATGATAACAATTGTCGGGGGGGAATTAAAAACATAGCAAGATTAATACATTTAAATAAATACATTAAAAAAATTATCAAATAAAAATGTTAAATAAAGCACATAATTGCACTGTTATAATGGCTTTCTGATTTTCAGAGTACAGAATTGACTTTATGTATTGCTTGGTTTCATTATAAAACAAAATAAACAATGGTTTCTGATTAGAATATTTACATTTATGTATATGCCATTTAGCCAGTAGTATAATAAGGTTGATAATATTACACTGGTTTATATGAGAAGGAGAATAATTACAGAAACCAATCAATATATTTTCAAAACACAGCAAAAAATTGGGGTCAATGCGTTGTGAAATAAAGGTACATATGTCTGTCCATTTTGATGCTTGTTTCGATACCACACAGAAGTTTGACTTGACGTTTGTGTCTGCATTCAAATGTATACAAATTGCGCAGTGCATGCTGGATGAGTTGCCAGGTTCAGTAATGGCGGACGATCTCCAGGCCGGCACGGCGCTCGCTCGGCTCAGCTCTCTAGGATTTCTATATAGCTCTATGATTGGGTTGCACAAAATTTCCGTTTAGAACAATTATTAGTCCTGACCTGTTCTCAGTCATTTTCATAATTAACAGAAGGTTCACTCCGAAAGCACTCCACAGTTAACAGGTGCGGCTTGCTCTGCCCGATTAGGAACAGGTCAGGACTAATAATTGTGGTAATTTGGCTGACCGGCACACAGTGCACACATGCCACCGAAACATCACAGGCAGGTTTTCAGAATGTCAGGCACATTTCAAAGCGATAAATAATTACAGCTAGCACTATTTAATATAAATATCTGAATCATGACATAAATTATAGTATCTATATCGATTGTACTGATGTCAAATTAAAGGCAGTAGGCACGCAAAATGGAAACTCGACCTGGCTTAATCAACGCACCTGAATCTGTGATGCAAACCAACGACTT
This sequence comes from Gymnothorax reevesii, assembly GCA_029721435.1. Classification (NCBI taxonomy): domain Eukaryota; kingdom Metazoa; phylum Chordata; class Actinopteri; order Anguilliformes; family Muraenidae; genus Gymnothorax; species Gymnothorax reevesii. The sequence continues at coordinate 66,015,470 of CM056587.1, read as the reverse complement.
CACATCTTTCTCAGCCAACCACATATACAATGCTTGTTCTATGCTCAGTAAAGCCGCTTGCATACTGGATGCGAAACGAATTTATCGCAAGACTAATTACAGTCAAAGTCAATGCAAAGACGCGAATACACGCGTCTGTTTATTCTTCTATTTTCCTCCGTTGAAGTTAGACTACAGTCTTTATTCGGTCTCTCTTCTGAAAATTAGTCTGATGGCTCGCACAGATTCAGGCTTTATTTCCACAACAGAGATAAAATAGGCTTAAAATAAATGAATAAAATAGTGCTTGTAGTCAGTGAGCAAATCAATTCCATGACCATTGACATTGTGAATAAAATATCGCATGCACAATCAAGACAGTCCGACGCGAAATGCTCCATGTCCGGGAGCCAGCAAAAAGTAATAGTAGATATGAGAACAGATTTATAACGAAATGAAGAATAAAAATATACCACCAACAAACAGAACATCCAAAAAAGATGGCCCGCAAATAAATAAAGGCAGTGTTCATTGGATGTTCTGTTTGTTGTTAAAATGTTTCTTTTTTTATTCTTTATTTCGTTTTCAATCTGTTCTAATCGTCCTCTCTTTTGGCTGTCAGACACAGTAATTTCCTTTTAAGGTTCGACAGGCATTGTACATTGCTCCGCGCCAGTGTCGACTCACTTTATTGAGCAGAGCTTAAACAGAAACATTAATTGAAATTCTCGGTACTCATGTTGAACTGAGCCCTCTTATCAAAACGTTCACGCTTAATATCTAAAAGATAACGGAGGTATATTAAATATATATATATTAAAACCCTGTCTGACTTTCAGACACGTTGACACTGCATTCAACGCAGCAACGCAATCTGTCTTGCGAAAAATTTGTTTCACGTCCAGTGCGCAAGCGGCTTAATACTACTATTATTGTCACTTTGGTTTTATCGTTTTTAGTGGGGGAAAGGAATACAGCCTGATTGCTATGATCTCGTACTGAGTTAAGATCACATATTGAAAAGAAATGTGTAACGTATCTTGCATTTTTGTCCATGCATGTTAATGACAAAATTTTAAGCAGCAACAGGATGTAATAATAGGAACACGCTATCCATCGTTTCACTTCTCAATGATGCAGGCAGAAGAATAAATGAGCAACTATCGTATTTCATTCCAACTTCATAAGTTTGAATGATCTGAAGTAGTTTTCGTTTTGAAATTCCATTCAAGTTCGCTAATGGTAATAATTTGAGAATTCCTCATATTCGTAATGCTTAATATAAACGTAAACGGTGCAGAAAACAAGCCTGAAGCAGCAAAGTAAAACGCAACATAAACGCATCATGCAAATATAGGACAGAGGCTTCTTTATTTCAACACTTTAAAAGTGAGGAGAGGAGCTAATTTTATTGGTGAAGAGTTGACTCGGCTGTGTTAAACCCACTTAAACCTTTTCTCCTCCCTCTTTGTTACTTGCGCCGGAAGGAGGGACAGAGGAGTACTTGCGCCAGGCTACGCCGGGCACGAAATTGCAACATACGCCTGGACACACCCCGTTGGCGCCGCACTCCCGCTATTCGCCGGGCCTGCGCCTGGTCTACGAATTTAGAGACCGAAGTGTGAAAGATGAGTAGATGTGATTTCATAAAGGTATTATAAATCATAAACCTTCACCCCACACTCATTTCAGGTTCGCACAAAACCTTCATGGCTTGCTGCGGCTCCATCCTTTCAGCTGAGGGCCCTAGACTATCGGTTTGCGGCCTCTGGTGGACTGTCCAGTAAGTAATGACATATTTTGTATTGTTTATTATGAATATGTAGTCATATGTGTGGCTGCACGCAGTTTCTGCCTCAGTTTTCAGTTCAGTGTAATTTTGAGACTTTCCAAAAGCAAGTAATTTGAGGGATTTGTGTCTTTACTTACCATCCACAATTTGCTTTGAGTTACAGCTGGAAAAAATGCTCCTCTTTTGTGTAAGTGAAGGCTTGAGATGTTTAGAGTGAGCAGAATGAGCTGTGTTAAGTGTGACAGTTATGTCTGTCGACATGTACGTGTGCATTTTACAGCAAACATATGCAACTGTTCAGAAAAAACTGCATACCATATTGTTGAATGCTTAATATCATGTATCGGTTATGAAAAGAATACACATTTTCCCTGGTATTAACTTTGAGTGAGATTTTTTCATTTTGTTTTTGGTTTCCCATTAGCACTGACACATGGATGTAGATTGTGCAATTCTGCATTGATTGATAACATTGCATTGACAACACCTGATGAGACTGGCTTCTGAAAGACTGTTCTTTCGACTCGTCTGAATGGCCTGCCTGCATATGGTTTAGTCCCCTCTGTATTTCCAAAAGGAGTGTCACTGAAACAGGCTTCATGTCTTGTGTAGGGGAGGGGGAGGACAGTGTGGCATCTGAGAGCCGAGGCCTCCGCTCGGGCAGGACGGGGTCTCGAGAGCAGGGTCCCTCCTCCAGACCCTCTGGGGCCCCAGGTGGTGGGCCGGCCCGGCCTAAAATGGACCGGGAACAGTTCCGTCGCCAGCTGGTCAGCATCCTCATGTGAGTCCAAGTTCCCCCTGAAAATTCCTCTGAATGGAGAACAGTTTCGTTACAGTGTCCAGGACTCTCTCTCTCATTACATCGTCTTTAACTACCCGCTGCGTTAACGAAGGTGGCATTGCGTTCAGTTGAGCTGTGTGTCTGTGTATCATTAGGCCAAACCACAGCAAAATTATTTGGAAACTACAACCTCAGTTCCAAAAAAGTTGGTATACTGTGAAAAATGTAAATCAAAACAGAATGCAATGATTTGCAAATCTCATAAACTGACAATTTATTCACAATAGAACATGGACAACATATTAGATGTTAAAAGTGAGACATTTTACCATTTCATTAAAAATATCAGCTCATTTTGAATTACCAGGAAAGCTGTTTTGAGCATTTTTTTCAAGTGTTCATATTTCTGTATGTCTGGTAGTGGACATTTCTCGCGGATGTGGTAGTTTTGTGACTTTTTAAGGTGCAGCCTTCAGACTTCACCGGTGAATGGTTGTGATAAGAAAGAAGGCTAAGTTAGAAGATGGGCGTGCTCTGAGATATACTGTAGTGAAGCGATGCCCGCTTCACTCTTGCAGCTGGTGCGATCCCACATGGTCTCAAGTTACCTCTGCATATAGAACAGCATTGCTATGCAACGTCTCTAATCACTCAAGCTACATCATCTGTAAATATAACTGAACACTGAGGAATGTTAGAACTTTCATGAGAGAGATGCACGATGAGGACTGCTCAGAACTGAAACAGACTTGTAGGGTGTATCTCGCTTTAAATGCTGCTCAAATGCTTTAGTAACTCCGAGGGGAGGCAGGACTGAAAAAGACAATCGAGCTCATAAATGCTGAAAATGATTCCTCTTGCGAGTAAGAGTAGCTCAGATAAGGGATCTCTGTGAAGGGAATCTTTCAGGTTTTCAGGTCGTGAATATTTAACTCTTTTAAACTTTACTCTGTAATAAATTGGCTGATAATCTTTTTCCCTGCTCAGCAATACTTCCAGAAGAGCTGAACATTATCGAATTAGGAGGCAGAAAATAATGTGTTGGCTCCGATCTAAAGCAAATCAGGAGATGGCGTTCTTACTGACTTCATTTCCACCGCGGTATCAGGTGCAAGGATTCCGATGCAGATTCCCGTTCCTTGAATGAAATTGAAGCTGCTTCGGAGAAGGCTATTTTGGTAGGAAACACTATTTTGTACATTTATCCATGAATGGGAGTTATATTCACTTGAGGACTGCTATTATCATTTGATTGATTAATATTACTCTGATTAAAATCGTTTGGGGTGTTCTCTAAAGTAAGAGAATAGCGTATCAAATATAGCACAAATTCTGAAATTCATTGAAAGGCGTTTGCTCCTGTTAGCCTACTTCCTAGGCCTGATGCTCTGTTTCTCTCGCATTTGTCTCTTCAGAGATACAACTATTACATCAAGAATGGCATCGACCTGGAGCACGTGGCCCCCATGGAGGAGTCTTGGATGGAGAATATCATGGCTCTGGTCCCCACGCGATTGAAGCAGTTGACTGACACTGTAGAGGCCCTGTCCAATGAAATAAGAGAGGACTATCTTCTGAGTGTAAAGAAATCCATAGGTATATGATGCAGATTATGCGCTAAAACTGTCTGTGTGTCATTTTCACTCTCTGCTGAATTCTTATCACAATTCAGTCTTCTGGCCTGATGGTGACAGTGACACAGCTGTCATCATTTTGGTTCTGTACGCCGCCACAATGGATTAGAGATGAATCAAACAAGATGCGCTTTATTCATGTTTCATTTAAAGGAGCTGTGTCACAATCACTGCACACTCTCGCAACTTTGAACAAAGTAAATCCGCTCAAGTGCAAGTCAAAATCTACAAGGTATTTTTCTTCTACTTTTGATTATTGGCGATGGCAGCCAGCTTACATTCTTCGTATCTCTTGGCTAAAGCTTTAAATAGCGCTTTGAATTCTGGAAGTTACATAAAAAGCTCCTTTACATAAAAAGCATAATGCTGGAGTAACTTAAATATGGAAATACAATGCAAAACAAAGACAGATCGGCAAGGATTGTCATGGTTCGGTGGATTTGAGAGCTTTCTTTGCTGCTCTCGTCCGGGACGACATCGTTTTGCTCTCATTCGAATTCTTGGGCCAGTTGGCATTAATTGGGGGCATTGCCCGGATTCTATATAAGCCCTAGTTCCACCTCAATTCCCTTGCTAGAGTGTCAGTGTTATGTTTGCACTATAGCCAGTAAGGTCTCTAGTAAGAGAGTTGTTAATAATTTAGCTGCATATTTGAGGCCAAGTTTTAGATAGCAAGGGAATCTTTCTGTATTTTTCCCTTTTCATTTCGTCGTTTCGAGCTCGCCTTGCTTCTTTTTTCTGGACGACATCTAGGTCTGGGCCAATATGGTATGGTGGACTATTAAAATAAAATTTTTGACAATGTCCAAATAGTTATGTACCTGAGTCCATGTAAGATGTGCGGTGTTCTGTTTCAGTGGATTTTGTACTGAGGGACCCCAGAGAAAAAGAAGAGAAGGGGAAGGACGTGCCCCCACATCGTGCTGAGTGAGTCCCACAGGAGTGTGTGTGCTGAGTGTGTGTGTGCATGCTTGCGCATACATGTGCTCTGTGTACTGTACATTTGGAAAAAAGCCTTCTTAGATTTCAAAGAACACAATTTCACCTACATACTGCATTAAATAGATGTTAAATGAGTTGAACAGAGTAATGGATTATGGAAGCATATCTCAGTGTACCTGTCGTCTGTCTTCCGATTGGCGTTGTTAACCCGTACAGCTCTGAATACATTTTCAAGGAATTAAAAATATAATTATCCTGAGCTGTTGAAAACCACAAAAGTCACGTGGAAACTTGTTTAAAAGAGCTCCCCATGCGGGATCTTAAATCATTGGACAACTGTAGTTGGCTATAGTTCTCTAAGGGTTAATATAAAGTTTTTACATTTTTTATCTGATATTACACAGATTCACTGATCTTACTTGCGTGATACAGCAGGCTCTCTTCACTTGAAAGCACTCAGAGAGCACAGACTGTAGCCACATGTTTGGGACACTTACGAGTAGCGTTATTACGTACTTCCACACCAGTAAATGAACCCTGGATTCAGAATCCGGTGTGGATCACTCCCAGAATGAAATCTCTTCTAAGTTGGGCCACACCTCTGGTAAAATTTTCATATAAATTTGTCCGTAACCTTTTCCGTAATATTGCTAACTAACGAACAAACAAACATACTTACACACAAACCGAAGGTAAAACTCTTTGGAGGAGGTAATAAAACTGATATGTTCACACGGTGCCCTCAACATCTGCTGGCACCCTTGGTAAATAGGAATTGGTTTACCAGTTTATACCAATAAATTCTTTTGGGAGTGCCAACGATTTATTTTTTCATGTTTTTTTGTGTGTTGCTACAACCCTGGCTACATTCAGCGGGTTTGCAGTGAAACTCCCTGCTCTGCGTCCCCAGGCTGCAAGTGTTTCCGAAACCTTGGCATGAGTCCTTCCTGTACGCTCAGGGCGAGATTCGCGACAAACTCCACGCCATCAACCCCACCATGTTGTCTGTGCTGGACCTGTGGCACTTGTCCTACAAGTGAGTGACTTTCCCAGCACCCCGAGTCCTGACTCAGCCACACCCCGAAAACACCGCGTTTGGACCTCAGTTTTATCACTGCTTCTGTGTGTGTGGAAGGCCTCTATAGACCCTGATGGTTCTGCAGCCAGATCCTGAGCAGTAACTCTGCAACTCATCAGTGCTCCGCTCTGCTGTTGCCCCATCCTCTCACCCGCTTTCTCCTCTCACAGGGAGCTACGCCTGATCGACTTGGAGTATTTCCGCAGCTTGAAGGAGTCCATGGAACTCCCAGTTTTCAAGGAAACGGTCAGGGAGCAGATCGACTCTGCCCGAGACGTCCTCCTCAAAAAGTACGACGCCTTTTCACCTCAGACCGGAGCCTGGTCTCTCTGATTTCAAAATAGCGCACCAAATTTCACACCAAAAATGAAATTGAAAAACAAAATCGAAAATGAGGAATACTCGTCAACAGCGAAATAGGAAAGTTTCGGATAGGCAGATGTGGATAGGCTTGTTGAGGTAAATGGGTTCGAATTTTTTCTGTTTTGTTTTTCCATTCCGTCCTTGGTGTGAAACGACCTCTGCTGCTGTGCGACGGGGTTTTAATAACATTGGCATATCGATTCAGGAGCGTTATTTACAGGCTCTGGTGTGCTTTCAGATGGCTTCTCGACGTCCAGCAGATCTACTATGTGGGAAACAAGCGCAAACAGGTCCCCAGCATCCACACGCCTCGCAAACTGCAGTCATTCTTCAACTGCGCAGCCACTCTGATGACTCAACAGCTGCAGAGCCTGGCCCTGGATTCAGTCACCGACTACATTCGTCTCATCGTGAAGCATCCGGTATATGGCATCCTGAGATGCGGATGCATTTAGCCTGCGTTTATACCTCCCTCTCACTGCACCACAGGGTGTATGGTGCCTCTCCTGCCCGCCATCCTATACTATCATAGGGCGTGTCGTGCCGTTACCATTTCATTATTGTACTGCTGTAGAGCCTGCTGTGCTTAACACCGTTACATTAGTGCTGTACGACACGGCTGATCGTGCTTATACCATTATATCGCTGTATTACTTCAATGCGCATTGTGGTGACTCTGTCTCATTACTGTATTACTGTTGGGTCAGCTGTGCTCATAGCATCTCATACACTAGGCCTGTAGAGCCTATACCATCTAATGAGCATGCTACCGTAGGGCCCGTTTAGCTAAGAATGTTTATTCCAGAATGTTCTACCAAATATTATAAGTAGCCTCACCTTCAGAATCTGTATGACATTACCAGTTTATGGCAATGCAGAGATATTTAACGCTAAATACTTCTCCCGCCATGTTTGTTTTTAGCTCTAACCTCAGTATGTGTGTCATATTTTCTGTGCAATCTAAGTTACTGAGCACGCCAGCTCTTTTGACCTGGGCCCTAATGTGCATAACTCTTGATGACCCAGGAAGCGGTGCGAGAGTACGAGCACCCGGGCTTCGTCCTGACTCTGATCCTGGATCGGACCAGCATCAGACTGGAGCCTGAATTCAGTGACTTTGAGGAGGTGATGTTGAAGCCCTACGAGCTGATGGTGGAGGCTATCAGCATGGTGCCGCGTGTGGAGTCGACGCTGTACACAGAATGGGTTCGAAACGCCTCCCCAGTCCACTCCTCTCAATGTCTTCATTATCCCAATTCTTGATCACCCACGGCGGTCCGCAACTTCCTAAAACCTGCCAGTTTACACCAACGCGATGAGACGAGGCGATTTATCATTTCCATTGCGACAGCACTCTTTAAGACTTTCCTCATTTCAAACTGCTGCCTTTTCATTGGTTTTCGGATAATTACTCACGCACGAGGAGGTGGCGTGGGTATACACAGGGCTGGCGCTAACCATTTTGATGCCCGAAGCATAAATGCTTTGTGGTGAGCCCCCCCCACATACCCATCCACCCAACCCCACCCCTGACAGAAATGAACAATATCTGAGTATTTCGAGGGCCGAGGATTAGCTAGTTCTATCTGGCATTTTACTCAAAAATGAGATATCTGTCCTACAATAGTCTCAGTACTAACTAGTTTCATTTGAGATATAGTTCCATGTTTTAGTGGTTACCTGTAAAGGCTAAAGGTCAATGTAACATAGGTACATCTGAATTTTCGATAGAAATATTAGTGTTAACAGGTTCTATCTGCTGTCAGCCAATCTGTTACTTCAGTTTGGTCATGTGATACATGCTTGATCAAAATGGCGGCACGCTTGAGAAAGCTGACAAGAAATCACCATGGAAAATTGATGACTGATGATGAATTGAGAGACGTATTTGAGAGGTAAGTGGAGTGTATCAAACCTACAGATATTGTAGATTCTCTGTATAGCAGCGTTATATGACATTTCAGCAAATTTGTAGTCTACTGTTCAAAATCAAGGAATCATATCCTAGCTACAAATAAGTTATGAGATATGTACTTTTTATTGTTTTAAAATAGCAAATAGCTAAATATAAAAGCTCATTTTTCTCAAAAAGTGAAAAATGCTAGATAGAACTAGTTAATCCTCGGCCCTCGATTTGTCAGTTTTGCTTGATTTTACAAAATAAGTTGTCAATATTAATGGTTCAAAAACTGAGATGGAGATTATTAATAATAATAATAATAATAATAATAGTAAAGAGATTAATAATAATAATTTAAGTCTTTATAAACCACTAACAATGGCACCAAATACTCAAATAAATAAAAATAAATAACCTAAATAAAAAATAATAATAAATGACACGACTATTAACAAATAAACATCTGTTTTTAACTGTAAGCACAGTTCTGAGTAAGGAACTTTAAATACAAATTTTTAAATGCAAGCACCAGTTGTTAGAGGCCTTACAGAGACACACGTCTGCATTTCCGGGCTGCGAAATCAGCTATTAGGTCATCATATGACAGTTTCTGAGCAATTTCCCCATTGATGCTGATGACAGCTAGACTTGCATATAAAACAACTTTGTCTCGTAACATTACATTCAATTTTCATAGCGTAATGAATGTGCAGGTCACAAATTTTCCATCACAGCGTTTTGGAGTGTTTTATGGTTGTGTATTTGCCAAGTTTTATGAGGGAATACAAAAAATTCAATTAACCTCCGCTAGAGTCACATGCACACTAATAAACCGATCATAACCCAATTTCTGAAGTTACCAGATTATTCAAGTGGTCATGTAAACATCATAATCTGGTATCCTTTATCGGATAAAGACCGTTATCGGATTATGAGAAATCCGATAAACACGACAAATTTTTGCCCAATTGTCCGTTTTCTTAGGCCCATGTATACGGTTAATCCGATTTCTTTAGTTCTTTTACATCTGCGAATGTGTACAAATGGAAAAACGGATGTAGCTAACTAGAGACGCTTTATATGGACACCAAACTAATTCGCTATCAGCCTATACTCTCCGCAGCTAGCGAGCTTATATAACGCAATCGCCACTCGCATTTCTAGAGGTACATCCCTTCTGGGCTCATGACATCCTTCATCTGATCACACAGTTTCACGAATGCTCCCCGAGACATCCTAAAATTCTCTCTCCATTTTGCACCGGAAAATTCATTGAGCACCACTCTCTCCCACCAGTCCTTACTCCCAACGCACATCCAGCAAGCACGGGGTTTTGGTAGGAGTGGAGGAAGGCCTATGATGAGACCAAGAGTTTTACGTCATATACTTTGAAAGAAATCGAACTATTGACTGAACCATGTAAACCAGGTTTTTCCGATTATCGCATTACTGAAGTACTAATAAACACGTCAAATCAGAGTATTGCCATTACCCGATTATTCCCAGTTATCGGATTATTGTGGTCATGTAAACGTAGCTGTTACAAAATAAATAATTACTAATAAAAATATTGTCTTACCTGCAAGTGACGCACGTGCATCGTCTCGCTATTTTTTTCTTTTCCTCTTCTCCGCCCCCGACTCTTGATGCCTTTTCGATGATATGTCCGCCAGGGTGACCAAACTTTGTGGGGTAGATGATCCTAGGGTACCCTGTCAAAATTAGCATTTTGAGGTCGAAAGGTCAAAGGTCAACGTCAACAAGAGGCGTGGTTTAGCATCTCTATAGAGTGCGCATCATCTAGTTTGAGTAGTTTTAAGAAATACACTCAACAAAAATATAAACGCAACACTTGTTTTTGCTCCCATTTCTCATGAGATGGACTCAAAGATCTACAATTCATTCCAGATACACAATATTACCATTTCTCTCAAACATTGTTCACAAATCTGTCTAAATGTGTGATAGTGAGCACTTTTGCTTTGCTGAGACAATCCATCCCACCTCACAGCTGTGCCACATCAAGATGCTCATCAGACACCATGATTAGTGCACAGGTGTACCTTAGACTGTCCACAATAAAAGGCCACCCTGAAATGTGCAGTTTTTGCTTTATTGGGGGTCTGGGGACTCAGAACCAGTCAGTATCTGGTGTGACCACCATTTGCCTCATGCAGTGCAACACATCTTCTTCGCATAGAGTTTATCAGATTTTCAATTGTGGCCTGTGGAATGTTGGTCCACTCCTCTTCAATGGCTGTGCGAAGTTGCTGGATATTAGTGGGAACTGGTATGCGCAGTCGTATACGCCGGTTAAGCACATCCCAAACGTGCTCAATGGGTGACATGTCCGGTGAGTATGCTGGCCATGCAAGAACTGGGACATTTTCAGCTTCCAAGAATTGTGTACAGATCCTTGCAACATGGGGCCGTGCATTATCTTGCTGAAACATGAGGTGATGTTCATGGATGTATGGCACAACAATGGGCCTCAGGATCTCATCACGGTATCTCTGTGCATTCAAAATGCCATCAATAAAATGCACCTGTGTTCTTCGTCCACAACAGATGCCCATACCATAACCCCACCACCACGGGCCACTCGATCCACAACATTGACATCAGCAAAGCGCTCACCCACACGACGCCACACACGCTGTCTGCCATCTGCCCTGAACAATGTAAACCGAGATTCATCCGTGAAGAGAACACCTCTTCAACAGAACACCACACGCCATCGAATGTGAGCATTTTCCCACTCATGTCTGTTAAGGCGACAATCTGGAGTCAGGTTAAGACCCCGATGAGGACGACGAGCATGCAGTTGAGCTTCCCTGAGACGGTTTCTGACAGTTTGTGCAGAAATTCTTTGGTTATGCAAGCCAATTGTCAGCAGCTGTCTGAGTAGCTGGTCTCAGACGATCTTGGAAGTGAACCTGCTGGACGTGGAGGTCCTGGGCTGGTGTGGTTACACGTGGTCTGCGGTTGTGAGGCCGGTGGGATGTACTGCCATATTCTCTGAAACGCCTTTGGAGACGGCTTATGGTGGAGAAATGAACATTCAATGCCCGAGCAACAGATCTGGTTGACATTCCTGCTGTCAGCATGCCAATTGCACGCTCCCTCAATGCTTGCGCCATCTGTGGCATTTTGCCGTGAGACAAAACTGTACATTTCAGAGTGGCCTTTTATTGTGGGCAGTATAAGGTACACCTGTGCACTAATCATGGTGTCTGATGAGCATCTTGATGTGGCACACCTGCGAGGTGGGATGGATTGTCTCAGCAAAGCAAAAGTGCTCACTATCACACATTTAGACAGATTTGTGAACAATGTTTGAGAGAAATGGTAATATCGTGTATCTGGAATGAATTTTAGATCTTTGAGTCCATCTCATGACATATGGGAGCAAAAACAAAAGTGTTGCGTTTATATTTTTGTTGAGTGTAGATGAGAGTAGTGACTGTGTGTGTTTTAGGCTTGTGTACAGGCACGGCTGTTTCCCCAACAAATAGAAGTGATCCTCTCTTGCCTCGGTCCATTTCGTTCAGCTGACTGTACGTAGCAGACTCAAACACCTGACTTCGCTACGAGCCGACTGGCTTTTGAAACTCCTGACCTGCATGACATTCTAAAACCAGCTACTGGCGACTCAACGGGCCAAGTCGCAAGCAGTGCTCTCAGTGAACTTGAGTAGGGGAGAGAGTAGAGCTCAGACGACCAATTTACACCACTGCAACTTTTCCCTGCAGCGCTGTAATGCGGTTTTGTCTGGTCGTGTATCTTTGGTGTAAACTGGTCTGAAGAGCTTTCTTTAGAGCTCTCCTTATAAAGCAGTCTGCAGACAAGTTAGATCTCTGGTGTGTGATTGAGAAATAAAATGAACAATATAAGTAACTCTGAAATCTAATAAAGCGCACATTAGTTGTTTTTCTTGAGTTTATGGCAGCTCAATATTTCTTCAATTGCATTATAAAATTTTTGTTAGCCATAAACATTGATGTGATTCATTTTCTCTCAAATAACATCAATTCTCAATCTCTATATATATGTATATATATATATATACAAATAATGTGTAAACAATGAGCAAATGAAATTGGAGGATTAGGTTTATGTTTACGGCTGTAATTTCCTGCATGCCTTACAGTCGGGGTTACGTGTGGAAAGCAGCTCTCTTCTTGCACAGTTCACTTCATGCGTATGGAAATGCCATCAGACTAAAACTGACTCTCTGCACTTTTAATGCAGTTACATCCATGGGGCTTGTGGGAATTGTAGTCTTTATGACTGTGTTTCTGTCCAAATACTCACTGTCCCATCTATCTTGCCTCACCACGTAAGTCCGGGAGCCAGATGCCAGGCGCACTGCGGCCCGTGGTGCCGCCGAAGATCCTGGAAGCGAGACGTGATGAGACTCGGCAGATGATTCGCGCGGAAAGCGTCGGGCCCTTGCAGCACGTCCGCTTCTACGACAAGTATGCGGCGCTGGTGAGCGGTCAGGCCGAGGAGGACGTTGAGCACTTCCTGCGGGAAAAACACCACTTTCAGGACCTCATGGCGGAGGCCACGCGCTACAAGGACCTGGCGGACGACATCGAGCGCAACTCCAAGGTGCAGCCGGGCCCACCTGCCATCTTTATCCGCTACCCTTTCCTCACTCATATAAGAGCCGTTAATCTCGTCGTGACCCCTTAATACAGCGCCCTCAATAATTATTGGCACCCCTGGTTAAGATGTGTTAAAAAGCCTTAAAATAAATTCAATTTTTATTGTAGAAGCATATTCTCACACTGAAGATTGTAGAAAAATGTAACCTTCAACTCAAGTAAATTTGAAGAGAAAAAAAAATCTCTAAGAAATAATTATTTTTCTTAAAATCACCTGTTCCCCTGAAAATTCCTAAGAATTAAATGTAACTGAAGTATTTCTGTCATTTCTACAGTAGTTTACGAAGTTGATCAGAGTATCTAGGAACATTTAATTAGTAAATCATCACTTCCTATTTCCCTGGGGTATAAATATGACATGACACTGAGGCCATTTCTCTTATCCATTCTTCAACATGGGAAAGACAAAGGAAAACACCATTCAAGTAAGGCAGATGTGTGTCGACCTTCACAAGTCAGGCAATGGCTACAAGAAAATAGCCACTCGCCTGCACCTGCCCATATCTACTGTCAGAGGAATCATGAAGAAGTTTAAAACAACTGGAAGAGTGGTAAACAAGCCTGGACGAGGAAGCAAGGATATTTTGCCACGATGCACAGTGAAGAGGATGGGAAGAGAAATAAAAAGTTCTCCAAAGTTCACTGTTGAAGAATTACAAGAAATGGCAGCATCTAGGGGTCACAAAGTCTCCAAAACAACCATCAGGCGCTATCTACATACATCTACAGTAAGCTGTTTGGGAGGCATGCACGGAAAAAACCTTTTCTCACTCACAATCATAAATGCAAACGTCTGGAGTTCGCTAAGCGGTACTGGGACTTCAACTGGGACCGTGTGCTTTGGTCAGATGAGACCAAGATCAAGCTTTTTGGCAACAAACACTCTAAGTTGGTCTGGTGGGACACAAAAGAGGAGTATGCAGAAAAGCACCTCATGCCCACTGTGAAGTATGGGGGAGGTTCGGTGATGCTGTGGCCCTGTTTCTCTTCCAGAGGCCCTGGGAACCTTGTTAGGGTGCATGGCATCATGAACACTTTGAAATACCAGGAAATTTTAAATCAAAATCTGGTGGCTTCTGCCCGAAAGCTGAAGATGGGTCGTCACTGGGTCTTTCAGCAAGATAATGACCCAAAACATGTGGCTAAGTTTACACAGAAATGGTTCACCAGATACAGAATCAAGCTCCTCCCTTGGCCATCTCAGTCACCAGACCTCATCCCCATTGAAAACCTGTTGAGTGAGCTGAAGAGGAGAGTGCAGAGGAGAGGACCCAGGTCGCTGGATGATTTAGAGAGATTGTGCAAAGAGGAATGGTTGAAGATCCCTCTTTCTGTATTCTCCCACCTTGTGAAACATTATAGGAGAAGATTAGGTGCTGTTCTGTTGGCAAAAGGGGGTTGTACAAAGTAATAACATCAGGGGTGCTAATAATTGTGGCACAAGTGATTTGATGTAAAAGAATTATTTCTTAATGTGGGATTTTTTTCCCACTGAATAAATGCACTTGAATTAAAGGTTGGATTTTCCTCTTTTTTTCATTTTGGTCCTATATAATTTCGAAAAAACTGAATTTATTAGAAGCTAAAGAACACATCTTAACCAGGGGTGCCAATAATTATTGAGGGTGCTGTATGATGGTGCCAAAGACGCAGCGGTTCTCTGCCGAGCTTTTTGAAGAATACTTTCCCCCAAGGGCACCGCAAGCTTTGAATAGGTTTGGGCCATTAAAACGAATCTGCAGGTGGGACCGTAGTGCTGTTTCGTCCCCTGGGCTTTGGGAATGCACTGGGCAGCATCGGTCCCTGTGTTCGGCTGTGCTGTTAATTACTACATTCTTTTTTTAATTGTTCAGACACTTGCAGTTTGTCATTTGTGACAGAAATGCGTTCAACCGTTTGGAATGCGTTTATAATGCTTTGGCACTGAAACCATTGTTGCTGGTTAGTATTCTTCCTGCCCGTTCATTGAGCTGCACACAGTTTGCATCAGTGAACTGAACGGCCCTTAAGCTGAGCTCTGACGACTCTCTGGGCTTTGCATAGGTGTTGACGGAAATGATTTTGAATGAACATCTTTAATACTGTTGTCCACTTAACTATCAAATTACACCCAGTGCCTAATCGAACAGAAGCAGGACTGATGGCCTTACGTGGGGCTTCATTGCAGGTGATCCGTAAGGGCATGTTCCTGGTACACTCCTCCCAGCTGATCAGCGCTCTGGTGAGGCGCGCCAAGGGACTCTACCAGAAACTGGTGGACCGGATGCTGGAGGACCACCAAATTATCAACAAACAGTGAGTCCTGCTCCATAACCCACCCAGAGTACCCCAAAAATGCCACTGCCCCCTCTCGATACCCCATCTCCCCGTTCCGCTGGTGAGGATTAACCTGGTTACGTATAGCTGAAGCGGTGCAGTGAATGCGTTTCTTTTGTCCGCAGGCTGTGTGAAGACTTTGAGAAGATCGCGGTGAATTGCTTGAGCACTCCTCTTGACACTAAGCAGCTGATGGACCTGGCGGTAATGAGAATCTCAGAATTCCCTCTACTTTACACACTGATCACTGTTCTTTTCTCGAATTTATCAAAGTTTGGCGCAGTTTTGAGAAAAACAAGCTCGATTTGTCACTTACATTCCGGGAATGAGAAGCCTGACACTGGAACGTGCAACCGTGATACCGCTGTGCTGAAACTTAACCCTTAGAACACTGAAATTCATTTTTTTTTGCATTTAAATTTAATTATCTTGTGCTGGTGAAAACCTATCATGTGGCTCCCCTGCGGGCGCTCTTTTAAACAAGTCGCCGCATGATCGGTTTTCAACAGCTTAGATTTTGATATCTTCCATCATCGAGCAACAATAACTGCATCCAGCACACTAGGGGTTGACAGCGATGCATGTGTGTGATGCTGCTTTCTGTGGAGGTGTCTTTTCAAATCTGTAAGTTCAAATTCATTCCCCCCCGCCAGAGTTATGTGGAGAAGGTGGAGCGTCAGGAGATGCCGGCCCTAGAAAAGACCATTCTGGAGTCTAAAGAGCGTTTCTGGGATCTGATGGACTACACCACCCTGTCCCAGGAAGACGTTCGTCAGAACCTGGACACATTCTGCTGGCACGGTCGCATGGCCGGCATCTTCTCGGATTACCGCAAGATGATCGAGGAGAAGACCGAGCTGTTCAAGGAGGGGCTGAAGGTCCGTAGCTTCCACCAGCGCCGGCCCCATACGCAACAGATACCGCAAACACCCTCCCGTTCACTGTAGGCAGTTGGCTGTGCAGCGCCTGTTATTTGTAGTCACTTGGAAACTTCGAAAAACTGAATCATTCCTCCTTCAGTTAGCCCAGGTGCTGTACCGACTTCAGCGCATCGCATTCAGGGGCTCGCGGACGTAAGATCACAGTCGTAATCACACAGCACGACAAATAAAAAGGCGAAAAAGATGCGGACGCGACTGTTTTGCACATTACATCCGGCTGCTTTGCTAAGGTGCCTGGAAGGTTTTTTTTTATTGGAGCAAAGCTGGGAACCCGGATAAAAACTGCTAAAGATTTGTGTCCCTGAGGTTATTAATGAACAGAAGAGCAGACAGACTGCACAGGTTTCACTCACTGCGCTGTATTCAGGCTGACAGATGACAGGATTAGAGATACTGAAGTGATGACAGCCGAAAGGGAGCTGTGGTCGAGGGCGGAGCCCGAATCACAGAGCCCAGAAGATGACTACTGACAGACCACCCAAAATCTTACCCTTTTTTCCCCCCTTAAATGACAAACTCTTTTTTGGATTTTGTCCCTGACGCTCATGCATTAGAACAAGTTGAAAGTTATCTTTAGATACGGTAGACTTATTCTTCTGATGGACATGCAGCTGAAATGTCCATTTTCCCGACCCTCTACCCTGCCACCTGAGATCTGAGCAGCAATTAGGCTGACAGAAGCATTGAAATCGAGCGTATCCATGTGTACTTGAAAAGGTCAGTTCTCTCTAATGGTTTGAGGAATTAAGTCACTGAAGCATTTGAGTTGGGCAACTTAATTTGTCAAAATGATAGTTGGCCTTCAAATTTTATGTCACACTTATTACTTGTCAAATGTCAAAAAGTTGAGACCCCTCAGTCCATTCGGTAAGATAGAGGTTCAGGTTTAGCGGTTTTGGGCAGTGAGACTTTTTAAATCCAAGAATTAGCTGACCTGTGGAGTCTTACTGGACTGCAGAGCCCTTTAGAGCCAGTCGAACCAATCGGCTAATGGCAGTATTGAAGGTTTTGTCCCACTACAGGGAACTTAAAGTTTTTTCCTTTCTACTGTTGGCCGGGAACCCAGCTCAGGATGTGTCCAATGCTGTGTTTTGTTCCACAGCTGAGGTGCGAGAGCTTCGTGGAGGCGCTGGAGAGCTACAGGAGGCAGGTGGAGGAGTTTGTCTCCTTCGGGGACATGGCGGACCTCAGCAAGTACCTCACCAAAGCCCAGGCCCTCAACTCCAAACTGGACGCTGCCATGGATCAGGTGCCGGCCTCTCGCCACCGCTGCAATATCAGGCAAAGGCTACCTGCACTGTTACTTCCGCGCTGTATTTGCAGGGCTGGTTATTTACTGAAGCGATTCCTTCTAAGTGGCCCAGCTTGGTGCTGCTGCTCCAGGGCTCAATAACGACTGACTCATGGGGTCAGCTCTCTAAGCGTTATGCTCCAGCCGCAAGCACATAAAATGGCCTCCGCGCCCGCAAGACCGTCTGTCATTTAACAGCAGCGCACCGGGGCACAGCGCGCATGCCGAGCTGTTACTCCGCCGGCGACAAAACCAGGAGAGCGTCGTACACCAACGAGTTCTGAACTAACAGAGGTGCAGTGCAGAATCTGAATTGGGGCAGCGGCAAATCACAACAGGGCTGGGCGATGAACAGCGGAGACAGATTTTTTTTTGAAATGTAATAATAATCACCGTATTTCTTTGATCTGTTTTTCCTCACTGATTCCTGCGGAGAAAAGTAAACATTGAAACTTTGGAGAGACTGTGTGAAATAATGATAATAAAAAAAAAGAAAAGTTGTGATTGCCAAGAAGTGTTATAGCTCATGGCAGCGATTATTATTATGATTTCAAAAATAAAAAATTTGACAGTCGTCAAAATGGTTCATCGCCCAGCGCCAAAACAAAAGCATGACCTTTTTTGAGGTCCAAAGTATACATGACTCACACTTGTGTTTGTTACCATGTACTTGAAGTGTTCAAAACTTTCTCAGTATCTTGAAATGGTTTTCCACAGATTATGCTCTGAAGTGTGCTACTGCCTTCTGGTAAAACTCGAGTGTTTTACCATGTTTAACATGAGGCTTGTGTGTGCTCTGACTGCCTGTCCTCACAGATTGACAGATTTAACATGGAGGAAGAGGCCTTCAACTTGCCCGTGTCCCAGTATCCTCTGCGCAAAGAGGCTCAGGACCAACTGGGGCCCTACCTGCGCCTGTACGAGACGGCCTGCGAGTTCCAGGCCCGGAAGAAAGCCTGGCTGGAGGGGCCGCTGGGCACTGTTAACCCCGACAAGGTGGAGTCAGAGGTGGGCAACTACTGGCGCGTTCTGTACAAGCTGGAGAAGAGCCTGCAGGAGTCGCCCCAGGCCCTGAACATCGTCAGCCATGTCCAGGCCGAGGTGGAGGCCTTTAAGGAGCACATCCCACTCGTGCAGGTGCTCTGCAACCCCGGCCTGCGCGACCGCCACTGGGACGACATGAGCAAGGTGGTGGGCTTTGCACTGAAGCCCGACAGCGAGGAGAAGGGCTGCATGGCCTCTTTCCTGGACATGGGCCTGGAGGCCCACTTGGGCAGCTTCGAGGGCATCAGCGAGGCGGCTGGCAAAGAGTACTCGCTGGAGAAGGCCATGGAGAAGATGGTCACGGAGTGGGGCGGGATGGAGTTCAGCTTGCTGCCCTACCGCGAGACGGGCACCTCCATCCTGTCCTCGGTGGACGAGATCCAGACACTGCTGGACGACCACATCGTGAAGACGCAGACCATGCGCGGCTCGCCCTTCATCAAGCCCTTTGAGAGCGAGATACGGTGCGTGTGCATTTTCAAATGGAGTAGTATGTTTGAAATAGCGCCTAGTGTGTGTGTGTGTGTGTGCGCGTGTATTCTTCATTATTTACCTGTGCTTGCATTGTCTGCCTCGCAGAATGTTCTCTACGTTGCGTATGTATCTGCGAATAAAAGCAGAGAGCTCAAACCGTGGGCTATGAAGGCTATTGGGCCTCATCGCAGGCTGTTTCTCAAAGCGTAGGCCTCAGTTTTCCTACGGAACTGCAGGCTGTTCCGTTTCAGACAGAATTGTCAACATAGAAACAGCGCAAATGAGCTGTCATTTGCGTTTGGTATCAGACAAGATGAAGGCTACAGGTCTCCACTGTATTTGAGAGCGCCTTCACAATGGAATAGCCTGCGATGACGTAGCAGCCTAAAAATGCTGCCTGTAAAAGCTGCAGCCTGCGCTCTGAGTAACAGCCGCTGTGGCAGAGTGCTGAGTGTGGAGAGAGAGAGTGCCCTCTGCTGCCCCCTGCAGGGAGTGGGAGGCGAAGCTGCTGCTCCTGCAGGAGATCCTAGACGAGTGGCTGAAAGTGCAGGCCACCTGGCTGTACCTGGAACCCATCTTCAGTTCCCCCGACATCATGGCCCAGATGCCCAAGGAGGGCCGCCGCTTTACCGCCGTCGACAAGAACTGGAGAGACACCATGAAGCAGGTCTCACTGGTGAGGAACACGCACGTCCTGTCCAGCGCACGGGCCACACCCGGCTCATTACATCATCAGCTTCTTAGAATTATTTCGCCGTCACCAGAGTTAATTCAGCTGGCAATACATTTGACCCCTATCATGAAAAACTTAGCTGCAGACTTAACTTACATTACATTACAGGTTCTTAACAGACGCTCTTATCCAGAGCGACGTACAAAAAGTGCAAAAGATCGGTTGAAAAGTGCAGAGCTCCGAGGAGGCAAGTACAAGTGTTAACAGTAAAAGTGACAGAGAACACATCATTCAGTTGTTACAAGAGCAAACCAGTAAGCAAACGCCAAATATACTGACAAAAAGACCAAATAAAATTACCAAAATCAAGGATAAAAAATTTAAAGGAGCTTAAATCAAGGATAAAACCTAAAACTGAGTAATATAGACTAGAGGTGCAAGTCAACTCTAAACTCAACTGATCTGCTACCCTGCCACACCCATTTGGTAGATGGGTTCAAGGTTGAAATTAAATACCAAACTACTTCATATCCTAAAGATGTTGCATGCAAAGTTCGATTTTTTTCTGCTTGATATTATGAGTGTAGGAATGTCAAAGGCCACAGAAAGGCCTGTCTTCCAGTCATTCATACAAACGTATGTTGATATTTGCTGTATGACATGGAATGTACAATCTCTCTGGATTGTGCTGGAACCTGCGATGTGGTGTCTTTTTGCATATTATTAAGTATGGTGCTTGGAGGCTGAAGTGACGCTTGTAAACTCAGGATCTTTTCAGAGAATATAGCTAGCTGGTAAAGGTAATGTCTCAATTGTTTCTATCCAGCCAGTATATTTTGACCTTCACAGTAGCCAGCTGGCTAGGTACAGAGCTACATGAAACACAGGCTGCTTAACTCCTCGGTTTTCATGTAGCTCAGCAGCTAGTTAGCTGACTGCACGATGCGGTATGTTTTTGCGTGTTAATTTAGTATGTTGCAGCTTCACAGATTTAACCAAATTGTAATTGGCTTAAACTACACTGTATCTGTTAATGGGCGAAGTTCTGTTTAGTTATGATTACAGTTATGGCTATTACCATTGAGATATTGACAAAGCAAGGATAGTGACTCACTCACTCAATTACTTCCATTATGGCCAAAGTAGCCTGCTATTGCTGGGAGTATTACATTGTAGAAAGGTCTGAAATGGACAACTTCAGTTTTTCAATATGGCCACCCTGTCCCACCCACTTCTGGGGTTGCAGGGCTTAAATGCAATTCCAGAATAGTTTATGTGCTAAAGATATTGCAAACCAAGTTTCGTAAAATTAGATCAATATTTGTGACTATTAGAGGTTACAGGTTGCATTGTTTGCTGACAACGGAAGACGATAGCAGTCGATGGAGTTTGCTCCATTTAAATTTCTCAGCTGGTCAGCGACTAATTGTGTGAAAAATCGGCGGACTAAAGCTTACTAAAGGGACAACAGCAGCAACGGGATCAATGACAACCAGATTTGCTGTACATCAGCGACTTAAAAAAATAAAAAATCAAACATTATTGAAAAACGAGAAATAATTGCAACGGTTGGATTGCAGGTAGCGAGCTGATAGGGTGTTTCGTTGCATGCTAACGGATTCTGTCTCAGGGCAGTATGAAAGCATTTAAAGGCACAGGCTCATTTTGAGAGCCCTTGAATGTAGATGCTGGGTTCCTGGGGTTTGTTCATGCTGGAAGATAGACTCTGGATTTCCGTTTGAATATGCTGCAGATGCGCAAACGTGCGAAACGCGAGGATGAAGGGATGACAGGCAGGTTGTGTGCCTACACTGGGCCAAAGTGCCACACAAATACCCCACAGAACTGCCCCAGAGAAGCCCGGGAAAATCGGGTCTCTCTCCAGGCTGCAGCTGGGAGCTGCGAGCAGCGCACTTCAATCACAGTGAGGTCCCGGCATTACTTTAGAGAAGGGTTCTCCGCTCCCGTCTCTTCAGACATTCCAAAGGGTAATTGGCACCCTCAGCACATCTGAAAATGAGAGACATCGATATCACCCACAGATCCACCGAAAATAACAAAAAAAGTCTGACAAGGACATCAAATAGGAATTATGGATTTTTGTCTGGGAGGAAGCAGTGATGTGGAATAGTGTGGAAATGAGGTCACTGAGACAAAGCAAAATCGGGCTTTGTGTGTGTGAGTGTTTGTGTGTGTTTGTGTTTATGCTATTTGTGTGTGTGTGTGCGTGTGTGTGTGCGCGCGGGTGCCGGAGGATGTGTGGGTGGATGTTGTTATGACCCCAATTTGTTACGACCTATTGGACAGCAAGGGATGAAAGACAAAATTTTAAAACTTTAACAGATTTAACTAGAACGGGCACTCGGTAGAGCTCATACCTTCGCCGACGCCACTGAATCCCTCGCCACTGGCGTTGGTTTCATGCCGATCGGATAAAAATTGACCGAGATATGGCCGAAAGTCGGTTTTGACCTTTTCGTGGCCTTGACCTTGACCTTTGACCCGATCACTCCCAAAATCTAATCGATTGATCCTCAGGTCATGCCAAATCAACCCACCAAATTTTATGAAATTCCGTTTGGTACTTTTTGAGTTATTCGATACACATACACACAGACAGACAGACACACAAACAAATAAATACACGGGGATCAAAACATTACCTTCGTCAGCGAAGTCGCTGGCGAAGGTAATAAAACAAAGATTGACCAAGATTGATAAAAAAATGAGATATTTACAGTCCCTTGAGATGGGGTTGCTATCTTGCGATGTTCCGGGGGAGGAAAATGCTCCAGCACAGGCAAAAATCCGCCAAAAGCTTCACAGGTCTTGAAATGAGTGACAGGTCTGGTCTAATGTATCCTTCCACTATTTCTCCTTGCAGTTTCTCCTACAACTTTACTCTCTCAATTTTTCTCCTTTTTACTCTTTTCAAGCCCTCTCTCACCTTCCAGACCTTTGTTCAATTCTCTGGGACTTTCCCCTCTCAGACATGCCCAGGACATGCCCAAAACCTAGCTCCAGACTGGGCTTAACAAAAAAAATGTCAATACTGCCATCTGGTGGCTTTTTTTTCACATTACAGTGTTTAAATTTGTCTGTCTACGCGTGCACGTGTGTGTGTGCATGCGTGCGTGTGTGCGAGTATTTATGTGTCTTTGTGGGTGGGTTTGTGTGCTTGCATGTGAGTGTGTGCTTGGGTGTGTTTGTGTGTGTGTACACGGGTGTTTGTATGTGTGTGTGTGTGTGGGTGTGTGTGAGGGTGTGTGTATGTGTCTGTCTGTTTGTGTGTATTTGTGTCTGTGTGGGTGGGTGTGTGTGTTTGCATGTGAGTGTGTGCTTGGGTGTGTCTGTGTTGCGTGTGTGTGTTTGTTTGTGTGTATGTTTGGAAGCGGGTGTTTGTGTGTACGTGCGTGCGTGTGTGTGTGTGTGTGTGTGTGGGTGAGGCTGTGTGTATGTGTCTGTCTGTTTGTGTGTCTGTGGGTGGGTGTGTGTGTGTTTGCATGTGAGTGTGTGCTTGGGTGTGTCTGTGTTGCGTGTGTGTGTTTGTGTGTATGTTTGTATGCGGGTGTTTGTGAGTGCGTGTGTGTGTGTGTGTGTGCGTGTGTGTGATTGAAGTCAGAGCAAGTTCTTGATCATTCCTGAGAGCATTCATTGTTTGGCAAATTTTGTGGATTGTGCGTTGTTGATTCGCCTGTCTCATCACCTGGTAACGTCATTCTGTCCCTAAATAAGGCTGTCTTCTGAGCCATCTAACCTACTGTGGTTCAGATTGAGGCTCATTTTCTGAAAAAAATTAATTGTTTAAAATACACTGTACAAGGTGTATATGAAAAGCATTTTAACAAAAGAGTGGAGATTCACTAAGCAGTAAAAAAATGAGCCACAGGGTGGCGATGTTGGTTCGCGATACCTCTTGCAGCGCTTCTTATTTTTTAGACGTGTTGTGAATCGCAGGTCATTACTTTTCCTCTGGTTTAGCGTGTCAATTAACTTCTCTTCTGGAAAAAAGAAGACCGATCGACTTGTAAATTAGTAGAATGAGAGGGGAGCGAAATAAAACAATTTCAAACGTTTTGATTTTCTTCCATTAAATTGGAATCCTTTGAATTTCTCCAGAGTGCTCTGTGATGAATGCCAAAGCAGGAGTGCCTCTCTTCTGTTCATCTGCGGACTTTTGTCTGTGTAGTGCTGAGTGAAGAGAAATCATTATTCGGCTGTCACATGTGCGGAGGAACGATCTGTCTGCCAGCAACGAGACTCTTCCTGTTTGAAGGTAAAACTTTCCGACCTGCAGCGGTTCAGGCGTTGAATTAGAGCCGCTGAGCGGTAATATGCGGAGAGAAGCGATGTCTTGAAGTATTGGGCCAAGGATCACGCCGGTCCTTCAGGTGAAGGATTTAAATCGCTGCGTCGGACTGGGGGCTCATGCAAATCATTTCTTTAAGGGGACCTATTTTGCCATATTTCCAAGGTTATATTTTGATCTTTGACTCCCCTAGAGTACTCCTGATCATTCAAAGTCCAAAACAGGTCCTTATTTAGCTCATATTGCCATCCTCAAAAAACCCAAATTGTAGTCTTCGCCTGAAACGCCTCAGTGGGGTGGCTCTTCCACTATGGCCCCCACTCCCCGTGTGCCCACTTTCTTCTGACTGGCCAGCTCTGTGGAGGGCGGAGTTGGGCAGGATGAGGCTGCAGAACACAGTTTACCGGGTTTGCCTCCCCAGAGTGAAACGTGAGTCACGTCTGCCATCTGATATGGAAGCGGCAGGCAAATTCCGCAATCTAACGTTATACTTGAATATAGATCTAATAAAATGAACTTGTTCTAATAAACGCAGTGGCGAAAGTGGCGGATGCAGTGCGAAAATCTGGCGGCTCAAGCTCAAATATCCTATCGGCAACAGTTTGCTATGGCAACAGTGGTGAGTACAGCGGTTTTTCTACTCGATGGCTAGGATGCAGGGAAAGGTCGAATCCACCCCATATAGACACATTTGTAGAACGGGTCGACATGCCAAAGCGTAGACCGGAGACCGTAGAAATCCGGTAGGTCTGAGTTTAGAGGGAAACATAGACAGTGAGGAGCAGTTAAAGTGGACCAGCAGCTTATGGACTGCTTCAGTGTGTATTATAAGGACCTGCTGGTTTGTGTGGATAACTTATGGGTGTCGTTAGCGTGGAGAAACGAACAGCTTCTGCGCTGATATATGATGGAGGGGCAAAAGCTCCAGGCTAAATGGCCTTTTCGGAAATTGCCCGTGGTAATGGTTTACTCATTGAGTCGGAATGGCCAGCGTTTCTTCGCGGAGAATGGGCGCGCTATGGATAGTGCGCGAGAGCTAGATAGAGCCCCGGTTATGTTATGAACATAATACAGGTTTTACTGACCGTAAGTTCCGTTTGCGTGAACCATTGCTAATGAGGAGCTCGCAAATCGATCACTTTCACAGGAAAGAATTTAATATTCAATCGCCGATTTAATAATCAATGGACAGCAATGCAGAGAAGTCGTTTGTGATACCAGACACGTTATAGCCTGTGCGTTTCCCTATTGCTTTCACCGGTAGCATCAGAGAGCTTACCCAGATATTGGAGAAGTATCAGGCAGACCCCGGTCATGGATGAGTAAAGCGATCATTTCACAAGCACCCAAAAACGCACCCCAAGCTTTGCAAAATCTATGTCTGGTCTAACTACACCTCTTAGGTTAGCTTCAACTGTAGTGGCTACAATCAGGTAACGTTATGATAAAACTGTCACATTGATGCTTACCGAAGTAACACAAGCATACTGATCAGAATTCGTGCATAAAAGTGAACCAGGAGCATTTTTAATGAGCAGAGCATAGGAACTAACATGCAGGAGCTGACAAGCGGTCATGACTTTGAATGTAATCTGTTGCGCCGAAAATTTGTGTTGTGTCCGGTGTGAAAGCGGCTTGACATGCCGGTATTCGCGTCTTTGCATTGACTTTGGATGTAATCTGTCGCGCAAAAAATTTGTTTCGTATCCGGTGTGAAAGCGGCTTGACGTGCCCAAATTCACGTCTTTGCAATGACTTTAAATGTAATCTGTTGCGCGAAAAATTAGTTTCGCGTCCAGTGTGAAAGCTGCTTAACGCGCCCATAACGCGTGTTTTTGCGTCTTTTCATTGACTTTGAATGTAGGCTAATCTGTCCCACAAAAAATTTGTTTCGCATTCGATGTGAAAGCAGCTTTGTAGATAGTAGCGACAGCTAGAGAGAGCTTGGCTATGTTATGAACATAATACAGGTTTTACAGGCTGAAAGTTCCGTTAGCAGGGACAAGTTGCTATGTGGAGCGAGTGAATCGATCACTTCTACAGGTAAGAGTTTCCTATTAAATCTCCGCCTTTTTCAAGCTTTTTATTAGCCACAACAACATCTAAAGGTGGATGAAATTATGTCACGGTAGTGCAGAGAAATCATTTGTTCTACCAGACAGGGTAGAGATCCTGCGTTTCGCATTGCTTTCTCGGTAGCACCAGAGAGCTTGCCCAGACATTTGTGAAGTATCCGGCTGATCCAGGTCATGGATAAGTGAAGCGATCACAAGCAGCCGTAAACTAACCCAAACACATATCCCAAGCTCTGCAAAACCTACTTCTGGTCTGACTGTGCTTTTCAGCCCAACTTTGCGGACGCATACAGCACCTCTCCAGTTAGCTTCAACTGTGGTGGCTACAATTTGGGAAGGTTATGATGAAACTGCCACATTGATGCTTACCGAAGTATCACAAGGATACCGATCAGAATTACTGCATATAAGTAACCAGGAGAATTTTTAATTCGCACAGCATGCGCACTAACATGCGGTAGCTGGTAACCGAGCGGTCATAACAGCCACAGAGAAAAATAATCTTTTAAGCTCCAAAAACATTCTTAGTGAAACAGCTATTGTACCGCCACAGAGACAGTCAGTTTAAGTACACACTCATCAACGAATAAGGCTATATTTTATGTGGACTTAGGTTTGAAAACAGTTGGGAATTACAACTAGCAAAATGAATTTAATGGAATCATTGCTCAAAAAGCTTTTTTACCACCATACCAAACTACAAGCCCCAGCTCTGTATTAAATCCATACTATGCATCAGTGCCTTATTGTAAGAGCTGGAGTTGGTGTTTTCTGGTACCTAAGGGTGTCTACGAATGTTTACTGCCGAGCTGTATGAAGGAGCTCAGTGAATACGACTCTAAAGAATATTTATGAAATGTGAACTTGGAAGGATCTGCTTTAGACAGGATACATTTCTCACGATGATGGATGGACAGTTTGGGTGCAGGAAGCCTTGAGCTGTAGTCCCAACTTCAGTCCTCTCTCTGTGGATTCACAGCGTTTGTTCTCGCTTTTTTCTTGAGAAAAGAGTGCAGACTGTCTTCCCTTCTTTTCGTTTCAGTCAGAGAGCCACTGTTGAGGGGACCCCATCTCGGGAAGGAGACCCTAGAACGCTTGTGTTGATTTACACTGGGGCTAACGGTCGGTCATCTCACGGAGCGCATTGCTGTTTCCCCCAGCAGTTACGGCCTTATCTGTCGAATCTCTCGTCTCTCGTCTCTGTCCCCGCGGTTGTAATCAAACCTGAATGTGCTGTTTTCCCCCTCATTATTTAAAGTTGCATATCCAAACTGTGGCAAGGATTCGGTTTTGCCGCAGTGCACAGTTCTGCACGGGGTACCAGGATACACCCTTACTGCTTTGTTTTCCCGCAGAACAAAAGCGTGCTGGCGGTGGTCGAGATTGATAAGATGCTGGAGAAGCTAAAGCAATCGAACGAGCACCTGGACCTGATCCTGAAGGGACTGAACCAGTACCTGGAGAGGAAGCGCCTGTATTTCCCCCGATTCTTCTTCCTGTCCAACGATGAGCTGCTGGAGATCCTCTCCGAGACCAAAGACCCAACCAGGTTCAGCCCCGCCTCGTTCACGAAATTAACCCCATAAAACCCAAATCCAGACGCTGTGCTCAATCTTCTGCAACTCCTGGTTCATGTTAAATTCTAAACGGGATCCCAAGGTTTGAAATGACCCCAGACATGTCCTGCTGAATTACATCGAAATGTATATAAAATGTAGTACGAGATCTAGATTCCATACATTTTCTCTTTGATATAACGCTGTGGTCATTAAAACAGAGCACACTAGGTTTGAATATTTCTCTCAATATGCGGTAAGTACGATGCAGCTTCAATGAAGCACTGCAAGCAGCAGATACATTTTAGTGACTTTGAATCTACTTACAGGAAAAAACGTAAATTGAAAATTCAGGGTTTAAGGGGTTGAACCTGTACCTCATATCACACAGTCAAGGTCCTTTCGTCAGAAAGAACTACAGCCCGTCCGCAAACGATCTCCACTGTCACCTGTTACAACCTCAGCTGCTGCGACATACAGTTACACCCCGTTAGATTAAGCTCAAACCCATTAGACAGGACCTCCATCCTTCACCTCCACTCCTTACACAGCACCTCTCACCTCACACCCATCCATCTGACGCCAAACTTTTGCCGGCCAGTAAACTAACCACCACTGCAGCTTGCAGTCAACTGTTCTTGCTTTGCTGCGGTTCTCCTTCAGCAGGGACAGCATTGCCCCCTGCAGGACAAAGTAGAGTTGCTGTTCGCAGACAGAGGTGCGAAAGTGAGCCCAGTTTGATTCAGTGAAAACATTTCAACCCTTGCGTTCCGTTGGAATCAGCCCAACGCTAAGCTTCCAACAATAATAATAATAATAATAATAATAACAACAAATATTGACTTTGGAATTTTTCTGTTTCCCCTTTCTTCTAATTATATCACAACCTGTTAATTCTGTAAATGATGATGTTTTACACTGTACTATACATTTCAAATTGGCATGAAAGATTAAAAAGTTGTTACTAAAAACAATGGGAGAATAAGGAAATGGCGATAAATCACATGAAATGGAAATATTTTGTGTTTCAAATCTTAAATTTGCTGGTCATGAATCAATGTATATTTCTTTCATTGGGAAAACAAATGTAATGTATGCAGTATTACCCAAAATAGAAACATAAATTATTTATTAGTTATCAAGTTAATCTCTTATGAAATGTATAGCTGACAAAGCGAGATGTTAAGTTTGGTTTTTTTTTTTTAGCTGTTAGACAGAAATGAGGGGTCTGTGGGACTCTGTGCAATAGCTAAGGGCTGAGTGTTTTCAGTTTTATGAGTTAAGTGTGTTTATTCATACTGTTAAATGGAAGGACTGTGTCCAAGAGTCGACTGGTAACAGGACTGTTCAGTTTGTGTTGTGACCTTACGCCGCCTCAGGGGTCCAGTCCGAGGCTCCCGGGTTCAGGTCCTCAATGACAGACTGTGTTTATGCCTGGGTGAATGTCTGAGACAGGGAGTTTAACCCTTTGTTGCATGACCCTGTTCCTGTTTGCTGAATAAGGGTGACGAGTGGGTTTGGTTACTTTAGTAACTGCAATGCAACAAAAGGTTAAAGGGCTGATCATCAGATTTTATTGTCAGGAATTTACATCAACATCAGGAGCGTCTCGCAGAAATGGCAGCCCCTCATTCGACCTGTGGCTCCCTGCCACGACAGATGGACGGCCCGTGCGATGCATCTCGGAGTTTCCGAATTCCTCTCGAGTGAACGGTATCGCAGCAGAGTTGCTGAGTCTCAGAAATTCACACACGATGCGCGAGTGCGTAAAAGTGTCAGAATCAGAACGAAAAGCCTTTAGCGCGCCGTGCTCCCGGCGGATTATCTTTTCCCCACAGACACCTGACATTAAGGTCACCTCACAACCGCTCAGGAGCCCCTGCTCTCGGGGACTGTGCGCGGGAGTGTCATCTCCTGCGCGGACAAAGCCTGTTTTAATATCCCCGACATTACCAAGGAGGATGGTCGGGGGGGAAGACGAATGGGGAAAAAAAGCTATTTAACTGAGTCTGGGTTCAGAAAACTAATTTCAAACCTTGAAAGTCTGGTCTTTACCGTGGGAATTTAATAATAGAGCACTTTCTCCTCGCGCCCGTTTTGTTTTGAGTGATGACGGTGTGCTCTACTTTCGGCGCGGCAGGTCCTTCGCCGGTGCTGATAAGCGCGTCTTGTCTTTTTTTCCACCCGAGGTATTTGTTTAATCATGCATTCTCAGACAAAGGCGATTCCCTCTCTCTCTCCCTCTGTTTCCCATGTGGGAAAATGTGGGACATCATTCACATGTGGTGCATCAGTGTTTTTATTTAGCAGTTAAATGTTATTATGCAATTTCCCCACATCGTAAATGTGATCCTTTTCAATAAAAAGGGCCCTTCAGCATTATCAACGCGCTTATATTTTCGGCGCAGGGATGTTGAATCCCGCGAAAGCGCTGCTTCTCAACAGCTGTCCGCACTTTCTAGGCCCTGCAGGAGAGAGAAGGTTTTAAGATGCCGCCTCTGGTACGCCCAGAGTTTACAGTGGCTGCGGCCTTGAACCAGACCCAGATGCTAATGAGAGACCGTCTGTAACCCCCTCCCCCCACAGGGTGCAGCCCCACCTGAAAAAGTGCTTCGAGGGCATCGCCAGCGTGGAGTTCACTGACGTGCTGGACATCACGCACATGAAGAGCAGCGAGGGCGAGGTGGTGCAGCTCGTGGACACCATCTCCACCTCCAGGGCCCGCGGGCAGGTGGAGAAATGGCTGCTGGAGCTGGAGAGCGGAATGCTCAAGTCCCTTCGCAAGGTTAGCTCCGCCCGCCGCTGCGGCCAATCAGGTACCGCCATCATGCGGACTCGCAGCGCTAAACTCCCCCTGCATCGTGTGTCTTGTGGCAGCTATGCGGGACACAGCGCGCGACCTAGACCACTGTTGCCCAATCATATCTCGCGCTCTGCCAAGCTTGCGCAAGTTTGAATTCGGACCAATCGCTGCACTTGCTAATTTCACCGATAAGCTCTCCTTTCAGCAAAGAGGCGGAAACTAATAAGTGTCATCAGCAGGCGTTGCTGTTGATTGGACGAAACCTGAGTGCTCTCAGCCCTCCGTGGTACATGACTGGGCACCACTGGCCTAAAGTGATGGTCAGACTAAAGTCCAATTTATCAAAAATGTTCATTAGGACGTTTTGTCAGGTACGTTACAATGAAGCTGGCGTGACATAATACTACCATAATCGTTAACAACATGATCATTAATGCTACCATATACATTCAGTAATGTGTGCAGCTTGAAGGGTGCAGATTTTATGTAAAGATGCCTACTGTACAATGCATGTTATTTGTCATGGGTGTATTAATCTATCTTATGTGTTATATTTTATGTTTCCATTGGGGCTCTAATTAGCATTTGTTTCGCCTAGTCGCCAGCTATACTCGCTCCTATTTTTTCATATTTAAAATCAATTGGCATTTTTCTTATTTTTTTTCCAGAAATCCCTGCCAGTCTGTTTAGACTATTTGTGTGCAAAATATTAGGTGACATGTTATTGCGTCACATGTCATATAGCTCACAGCATACTGCATTGGCCTGAAATAAAATTGCACAGTACTTTCCTTTTTTAAACGAGCGTTTTCATGGAAGACAGGCTGCATCTCCTGTTGGTGTTGGGTTGCTTGTGCACTGTATGTTTCAGTGTGAGTGTAAGATGCATGTCTATGGTCCTCAGGTTATCCAAGAGGCGTTCCAGGCTTACCCCCAGGATCTGCGCATTAACTGGGTCAGGGCGTGGCCGGGACAGGCGGTCCTGTGCGTCTCGCAGGTGTACTGGACCAAAGACATTCACGACGCCTTTGCCAAGGGCCAGAAGGTTCGGAGCTCTGATGTACAAGAGAGTGAACAGGGACAGACCTCTTTGTGGAACACACACTGCACACCGGCGTGTTTGCTTTTGTGTGGAACTGTGTGTAATCACATACATGAAGAGTTTGTTTCCAAAATGCAAGAAGTTCCAAAATGACAAAAACTGGGATAATGGCAGAGAGCAATAGCCCTGTGCTTCTTACATATGGTGCAAAAGTCTGTTTTTAGAAATTCATGATATAAGGTGTATTTTTCATGGTCAAAATTTGTGTTTTCTGTAAAATGCAATAGGCACCAATATAGAAAAGGCTGACTTAATAAAAATGAGTTAAATGGATATATTGCGTTTTGGAGGCAAACTTTTCACACAGTATTGGCAAATTTGTACTTCAGCACGTAATTGCCGCTGTTCTCCCAGGCCCTGGAGGCGTACCTGGAGCAGAATAACTCCCAGATCGACGACATCGTGACGCTGGTGCGCGGGAAGCTCTCCAAGCAGAATCGGGTGACGCTGGGAGCGCTGGTGGTGCTGGACGTCCACGCGAGAGACGTCCTCGCCATGCTGGTCCAGAAGGGCATCAGCGACGAGAACGACTTTGAGTGGCTCAGTCAGCTACGCTACTACTGGGAGGTGAGAGAGAGTTTCGCTCCCCATCACTGAACTACAGCGAGCACTCGGCCCATTTGATGTCAAGCCCAGTAAAGTCTCAATCAGTCAATCAATTTTATTTCTGTAGCACAGTTACAGACGGCTGATCCGCACCAAAGTGCTTCACGAGAAAGTGCTAAAGTGCAAAAAAAACACAGGAAATACCCAAGGCAAAAGGAAAAATTGATTAAAAGACACTGACTTTAAGAGAAAAGGTAATGCAATTAAAAATAAAAATAAAAATAAAAGATGATTTAAAAGGTAACTGTGGAATTACCATGGCCCACTATTCACTGGCACTTGAAGAAGGAGACACTAATTAAAGGCAAGTGAAAAGAGGTGGGTCTTTGGATGGGACTCAAAAATATTCCGGGCTGCAGGGATGTGGAGGGGGAGGCTGTTCCAGAGTCTGGGGGCTGCTACTGCAAAGGTTCTGTCCCCCCTGGTTTTTAGCCTGGGCACTTCCAACATGAGTTGGTCAGCTGACTGTAGTGCTGTGGAGGGGGTGTGGTGGAGTAAAAGATCAGACAGGTATGTGGGGGCCAGGCCATGGAGGGATTTATAAACAGACAGTAGAAGTTTAAAATCAATGCGATAACGGATGGGGAGCCAGTGGAGTGATGCGAGGACTGGGGTGATGTGTTCGTGCTTTTTTGTGCAAGGAGGAGTTGGGGCTGAGTTCTGAACCAACTGCAGGCGACGAAGCTGTGATTAGTCAATGCCGGTCTATAGAGCATTGCAATAATCCAGTTGTGATGTTACAAAGGCATGGATAAGTCTCTCTTGATCACTCTGAGGCAGGTAGGCTTTGGTCTTAGCTGGGGTTCACCTGTGGAAAAAGCTTTTCCTAACTACTGCACTGACCTGCTGCTCGAACTTGAAGGCACTGTCAAAAATCACACCAAGATTTCTGACAGAAGACGGGATGTTAGAGGTGAGAGGGCCTTTGGGCATAGGTGGAAAAGGCCGGAGAGGTTTTGCGAAATACAATGATCTCCGTCTTGCTCTCATTGAGGTTGAGGAAGTTAGCACCCATCCATGCCCTGATGTCGACCAGACAGTCAAGCAGTGGGTGGAGTGCAGCCTGTCCATTGACCTTTAGGGGGAGATACAGCTGGATATCATGAGCAAAGCAGTGGAAGGAGATGTTATGATTGACCAGGATTTCCCAAAGGGGTAAGATGTACAGCAGAAAAAGGGTGGGACCTAGTATAGAGCCTTGTGGGACCCTGCAGGTGAGGGGGGCAACAGAAGAGAGGAAGTCCCCAATCTGGACAGAGAAGCTCCTGTTGACCAGGTAGGACTGAAAGAACTTCAGGGCTGTGATGCCAACGTGATGCTCGAGGCGAGACAACAGGATCCTGTGATCCACTGTATCAAAGACTGCTGTGAGATCTAAAAGCACCAGGATCATTGGCTCGGAGCAAGTCATTTAGCACTCTCAGGAGAGCAGTCTCCGTGCTATGGGCTGTTCTAAAGCCGGACTGGAATTTCTCATAAATGTTGTTGTTGGTTAAAAAACATTGCAGCTGAACATAAACCTCACGCTCAAGGACTTTTGACAGAAAGCGTAGTTTGGAGATAGGCCTGAAGTTTGAGAGAATAGCGGGGTCAAGGTTTGGCTTCTTTAATAATGGCTGCACCACGGCATGCTTGAAGGCAGCTGGGACGCAACCAGAAGAAAGGATGATGTTGATCAACAATAGAAGGAAGGGGGCAACCGTGTCGAGAACTG
This sequence comes from Gymnothorax reevesii, assembly GCA_029721435.1. NCBI lineage: Eukaryota > Metazoa > Chordata > Actinopteri > Anguilliformes > Muraenidae > Gymnothorax > Gymnothorax reevesii. The sequence goes on along the minus strand of CM056587.1, from coordinate 65,981,427 downwards.
TAGCATCCTTGAGTAGCCGTGGGGGTAGACAGTCGGAGGGGCAGCTGGAAGGCTGCAGATGTCTGACTGCATCTGAGAGGGATGATAAGGTCATGGGCTCAAACTGCTCGAGGGCGGCTTGCTGGGGAAGCAGAGAAGGGTCAGGGAGTGGGGTGGCAGAAGTATCAGAAGGCCTGAGTGCTGCAATCTTATCTATGAAAATCTGTGTGCCCAGCGCACTAGTGTATAGAGTTTTGTAGGAGAGGTCAGTGCCTCGCATGTACGTGAGTACCTCAAAGTGTGCAGATGGTTAGTTTTGGGTCATGACCTTTTCTGGACCCCGATGCCCTGACCGAGGGTCCTCCCCTTTGCTCCCGCAGAATGACACGCTCCAGACCAAGATGATAAATGCTGGCCTGCCGTACGGGTACGAGTACCTGGGTAACACCCCTCGCCTCGTCATCACCCCGCTGACGGACCGCTGCTACAGGTCAGACTGCTCCTCCTCGGCTCTCAGTGCGATATCCGCGTTTCACACACAGAGAGAGGTCGCACGTACTCCTCTACCTCTAAGGGCCTGGCACAGGGAATTCACACTGGAGAGTTTAGTGTTTGGATGGGGATGGATGCTGTGTTATCAGCTGAAGGAATGGGTTGATGATGCTGTATTCTGCGCTGAAAAATAAATCATCACCAACGGTGGAGAGAAACAGCAGGGCTGATCGCTAGAAATAAAGAAGATCTGAGCTGGTATGTTCAGAGGGTGTGTTCTGGGACTGGAAGAAACTCTATTGGGTCAGATAAACTGCAGCCATTGATCAGAGGCCAGAGAAAATCAGGCATGCATTTCACCATGCACCTCTCCCGGCAGATGAGGGTTTAATAGGATGGGCTGACCCGCCGGGTCACTGGTATATAGGAGAAGGCCGTGGGGGCAGCAGGTATTGGGGCACATGTGAAATCCAATGGGAAGGAAACACAAAAAACACAATATAAAACATCAAATATGTAGGAGTGTGAAAAAGGCGTTTCTGACCACCCTTAGGCCTTTTCGACTGACACGGTGCCGGTGCCAGGCCGGTGTCTGAACTTGATCAAGTGCTGCGCTTTTCCACAGGAGCTCTGTTGGTGCTCGTGCCCAAAAGTCAGCACAGAACAGGCACTGAGCCGGCTCCCTGAAGTTGCTGGGCCCAGAGCTGGGCACCGCTGCGTCATAAAGGGTATGGACGGGGCTACATCATCAACAACTATCGTTTTGGCCGCCATTTTTTTTTAAGACACCAGAGTCAAAAAATATTGCGCCCTCCATAATTATTGGCACCCGTGGTTAAGATGTGTTCTTGAGCTTCTAATAAATGCAGTTTTTAGCTGCGACCAAGCAGCTCTATGAACGCTTCTGTCTGTCTGTCTGTCCGTCCGTCCATCCGTCTGTGACACCTTTTTGAACATGTTCCTGTCGTCAAAGTGATGTCCATACACAAGGTCGAGGTCAAAGGTCAAGTTCACAGAGGCCACGGCCTTGTTTGCGGGTTTTTGCGCTGTAACTCCAGTTAGAATTCATGGATCGCTATGAAATTTCCGAAATAGCTTCTAGGCATACAGGAGGTGTTTCCTATTGTTTTTCAAGGTCATCCGTCAAATCCCAAGGTCACAAAGGCAAACAAAGTGTCAATTTTGCCCGATTTGACGGTTTTCGCACCGTAACTCAAGTTTAATTCAATGAATGGTTATGAAATCTTAGAACAAGCTTCTTGGTATAGCAGAGGGGTTCCCTATTGATTTTCAAGGTTATCTGTCGAATCCCAAGGTCACACCGGTCAAAAAAGTGTTGATTTTGCACTGATTTCACAGTTTTCGCACCGTAACTCCACTTTAACTTCATGGATGGCTATTACATCTTAGAACAAGCTTCTTGGTACAGAGGAAGGGTCCCCTATTGATTTTCAAGGTCATTTGCTAATTTCAAGATCACACTTGTACAAGAAACCACCAGTCATGGACACTAGGCCAGGTGACGGATGCTAGGCGAGGTCGCAGCTATTAGATCCTTCTGATCTACTTGTTGAGTAATACACCCGGCTTGCTCCTCGGTCCTGTTGCCATGTGCCAATAGACGGGTTTCTTATATACAAACAATACTAGGTGCGCGCGCAACCAGGGGTCAAAAGACTGCTGTGGAGTGAACTGATATCAATGTAGATGCCATATTGTTTGTAAGTTCTCGCTGGCTCAGTTGCAATAAAATGTCATTTCATAGAAACATGTTTGTTTTTCATTGCATCACAAATCAGAAAAACACTTGCTGAAATGTCCATGAATTTCACTCATGTGTAATATCCTTCGTAGCTTTCACATACTGATATTACACTAATAAATGAGCAGGCGGAGAGAGAACTTTCAAGTCCGTTTATCCGGCGCTTGCATGTCACAACACTACACAGAACGTAGTGTTACCATACGACAAGAACCCCACATGACAGTTCCCAGCCAAACAAAATGCATCTCTCTTCTAGCAGGGCATTAACCCCCTAAATAGGCACTACAATAAAACTATTACACATCCATTTTGATGCGTTATGCATAATGTGTCAGCTGAGTAGCATCTAACGTAATGTCCATATGAGTGCATTTATAGCACTACCTAAATTCAATTCGAACACTGCTTAGCAAATCATTTATCAGCCTAACTATTCTTCATTGTTAAATTACTTACAGACCCTCATACATGATGATGAAACTTTTCGGCAACTTCACAGATGAGATCCAAAATAACTATTTTTTTGTGCAATCCGAATCAAGTGGGTGGAAAAATGCGCATTCCTTGCCACCTGTCTGTGATGAACATTCTATACGTGGCCAAGTCAATTAAGCGAGCTGGCGTTACGTTGCAAATATTTTAGCCATTTTATTTCAATTGGTGAATGGCATTATTTACCTGTATATATTAAAAATGTTTTCAAAAAGAATTATTTGTATTTTGTCAGTTTTTGTTTTTTTTTTTTTTTGCCAGCTCTGCTTAACATAACATAACATAACATGAATGGCAAGAACAGGCCTTTCAGCCCAACTAAGCTCGCCAGTTTCTTTATACTATTGTGAATATATGGTATCTAGCTTTAAGTCAAGCCTGCTCTTGAAAACCCCCAAGGTCTCTGTCTCAACAATATGGTCAGGTAAGCTATTCCACATTGAAATTACTCTTTGGGTGAAGAAATATTAGAGTGAGTAGAGTTCTACTCACAACACTTGGTCGAAGGAATCCTACATGATTCACTTTGTTAATCCCTTTAACATATTTAAAGACCTCAATCAAATCACCCCTGAGTCTCCTTTTCCTAAGACTAAGGATCTTCAGCCTCTTCTCATAGCTTTCATCTTTTAAACCTGGAATAAGCTTGGTGGCTCTTCTCTGACCTTTCTCTAGAGCCTCTATATCTTTCTTAAAGGATGGTCCCCAGAACTGTACACAATACTCCAGATGAGGTCTCACGAATGTGTTGTACAAGAGAAGCATCACCTCCTTAGATTTGTACTCCGTGCTTTTGGCAATGTATCCCAGCATCCGATTAGCTTTTTTAACTGCTACAGCACAATGGCTAGAACCTGTGAGGGTTTGGTCAACAATCACTCCCAGATCTTTCTCGTGTGCAGCACATTCCAGTTTTAAACCTCCCATGAAGTAATCCCGTCTAATGTTTTTATTACCTACATGTACAACTTTAAATTTTGCTACATTAAATTTCATTTGCCACATTTCTGCCCAATTCTGGATTCTATCCAAATCGTCCTGAATCACTTTCGCGGACCCTAAACTATTTGCCAAACCCCCCAATTTAGTATCATCTGTAAATTTAACCAATCTGCTCTCAATATTACTATCAAGGTCATTAATGTAGACGAGGAACAGCAAGGGCCCCAACACTGATCCCTGGGGGACGCCACTCCCCACCATTCCTAGCTCAGATGAGATACCACTGACCACCACTATTTGTGTTCTGTCCTGTAACCAGTTTTGAATCCACTCCAGAATACCTCCTGTAACTCCAATGGAGCTCAATTTAAAAATTAGTCTCTTATTCGGTACTGTATCGAATGCTTTCTGAAAATCCAAGTATATGATTTCATAAGCCCTGCTCTGGTCATAAGTCTTTGTGGCCTCTTCAAAAAATTCCAGCGGGTTTGTCAGGCATGACCTTCCCTTACGAAAACCATGTTGGCTATCCCTCAAGATACTGTTCCGTTCAAGAAATAAGTCTAGCTCATCTTTTCTGATAGATTCCAATATTTTACACTCAATGCTAGTTAAACTGACTGGCCTGTAATTTCCTGGCTCGGTACGGTCCCCTTTCTTATGTGTTGGTACAATATCGCCCTGTTTCCAATCATTTGGTATTTCTCCAGTTTCTAAAGACAGCCTGAAGATAGTGGATAGCGGCTTAAAGATGATCTCACCAACTTCCCTGAGCACTCTCGGGTATAAGCCATCAGGACCGCCTTATCTGCCTTTAGTTTATGCAACTTGTCTAATACTTCATTATCTCGAACCTCAATTTCTGCTGAATAATCTTGAGCATTTAACATGCCCTCTGGCCAAATAAAGACCCCCTCTGAGGTAAAATTCTCAACAAAGTAACTGTTTAAGGCATCCGCAATATCCTTGCTATCAAATAGCAGCGATCTGTTTTTATTCTTTATGCACTTAACCTGTTCTTTAACTTTCCTTTTTCTGCTACAATACTGAAAAAAGCGCTTAGGGTTAGTTTTTGCCCCCTCTGCAATTTGTCTTTCATACAGTCTTCTAGCATTCCTCAGCGCTTTTTTGACCACAGCCCGCATTTTACAGTATTCAGCCATAGTATTCTCATTGTTATCCTTTATGTAAATCTTATAAAGATTCCTCTTTTCCCTCAAAAACCTACGAATACTTTTGGTCATCCACTGAGGATTCTGCTTTTTCAGCTTACTTTTGGACACCTTTGGAATGAATCTGCATTGTGATTCAAGTAAAACCCCCTTAAATCTTTCCCACATCTCATTTACGGACTCACAGTCCAGGAGTGTCTCCCATCTTATTTCAGCTAGATATGAGCGCATCCTGTCCCATCCTATTGTTTTAGAATACACCTTTTTAACTTCCCATGAAACATCAAAATTAACAGCAGAGTGATCACTTGTCCCAAGTGGCTCCAGTACCTCAACATTGCGAATTCTATCTGGGTCATTCCAGAGCACTAAGTCTAAAATTGCCTTCTCTCTGGCAGGTTTATTAACATACTGCACCAAGAAATTATCATTTACAACATCTAGAAATTCTTCCTCCCCCCTACCCTGTCCTTTCACCATTTCCCAATTGATACCAGGATAATTTAAGTCTCCCATAATAATAGTCCCTCCACCTCTACAAGCTTGCGTAATCTTCCTAAAAAGCATTTCATTGACTGTACTGTCGAAAGCTGGTGGTCGATAGCATACTCCTATGTTTAAACCTGTCTCGTGTTTGCCAATGAGCCTGACCCAGATATCTTCACAAGGCAAGGAATGTTCAATTTCAGGAATTTCCTGTACATTTATATTTTCGTTCACATAGATTGCTACGCCCCCTCCTCGCCTATTACATCTATCCTTCCTAAAGAGCTTATAACCTTCTATATTATATTCATCTCCATTCTCTTCACTTAGCCATGTCTCCGTAATCCCAATTATGTCATAGCCCTCACTAATTATAACAGCCTCAAGCGCAGAAAATTCATTTTTTATGCTTCTCGCATTTCAGTAAAAACATTTCAGGTTATTACTAATGCTCTTCCCCCTTGATTTCCCATGTGGCCGCTTCTTCAAGGCCCCCACTACGCTTTGTTGCTTTAAAATTATATTATCAGTAGTGCATGTAACACCGTCAGCCTCCATCGGGGCAGTCTGCATTTCCCTATGTGTAACACTCACTAACCTCCCTGCCCCCCAAGTCCCTAGTTTAAATAATCGTGTGCTACCCTCAACATACGCTGACCCAGTGCAAAGGTACCCCTCCGGTTTAGGTGCAGCCCGTCAGGCTTGAACAGGTCACCCCTGTCCCAGAAAAAGTTCCAGTGCCCCATAAACCTATACCCCTCTTTCCTACACCAGGTTCGTAGCCACGTGTTAAACCTCCAGATAATATTCTGCTTTCCTCTGCTTGCACGTGGTACCGGTAGAATCCCGGAGAAAACTACCGTTAAGGATCTGCTCCTATGCTTCTCAGCTAATTCCACAAATTTGTCTTGCAGAACCTCAAACCTACCCTTACCTATGTCATTTGTCCCAACGTGGACCATGACAACTGGATCCCTCCCCGCTCAGGCCAGGAGCTTGTCCGCACGCTCCAGGAGGTCTCCTACCTGGGCACCAGGCAGGCAACACACCGTACAAGACTCCTTGTCGCGCGAACAGACTAAGTTATCTATTCCTCTAAGTATTGAGTCCCCCACCATCAATAACTTTCTTTTCTGAGGGGTAGAGGCTAACAGGGTGCCCTGCTGCTCATCAGTCCCCTCACTCTCAGGGTCAGGGGCCAAGTCGAGTTCCTGCAAGGGCCGCAATCGGTTGGACACACCACTGGAGGAGCTGTCGCTGTACGACGTGCACGCCCTTTCCTGCGCTGCCGACCTATAGTCACCCAACTTTCTCTCCCTGCCTGCTCTGGGATCCCAGTACCACCCCGCTTCGGTGTACACACCATTTCTCTAAACGACATACTACTTAGCTCCTCTAGGAACTCTACTGATTGCGAACTATGTCGTGCCGCCAACTGGCCCTGAAGATCAAGGATCTTGGTCTCCGGATGCTCAATTAGCTGGCACCGGTGGCAGACAAACACACCCTGGAAATCTCTTTCCAAAAGTGCGATCATCCTGCAACCGTCACATAGTTTTGGCCACATTTTGAACCCCCTACCTAATGACCTAGCTCACCCTAGATAAAAGTAAATTACTAATGCCGAGATAGAAGCTGAGGAACCACAATTTATTAATTTTTTGATCGAAGAAGCCTTAAGCAGCAGTCACAATAGAAACCGTGGGGAAACTATGTAAATTGATTATAAGCCTCTTTTAACAGGGGCTTAGTTTCAATTAACAGAAATGAAGTACCAAATTGAGCCAAACTCTATATGTAATAAGCACTCCTAATAAGCTGGCTTGAGTTTATCTACCCAGTACTATTAATATACTAAACTAACAATATCACAGGGCTTAGCTGAGAACCCAAATAAAAACACACTAGCTCCAACGCCCAGGAGAAACTGGAAGAGGCGGAGCAATCCGATAAAAACCTTTGAATTCCAAACTAACCGAACAGGCGAGTCAAATGACTGCCGCCCTACTAACTAAATACTAAATCTCAAATCCCCAGCCCTAAATGCAGCAGTACTCATCTAGCTAGCTAGCCGTGAAGATGAACTCAAGTACTCAAAATCAAAAGGGTCATGGGTTTAATCCTTAACTTTCGCAGAGCCGGCCATTATCATAAAATTAAGTACCACAAATACAATTGATGTTAACTCTCACTTAGAAATGAAATGTAGAGACAGTGTTCAATTTATAATCAAGACAGACTTTATTGGAAAGGGCTGTGGGAATGGCACGGCCTCCAGTTCGCAGACATGCAGAACTTCATGGATGGACTGTTCAATGCCCTCCAAGAGGGTCAGATATCGCAGGGGGAAGACCAAAAAGGAGCGTTAAAACAAAGATAGACTTTGTTTTAGATAGACTAACACGTGCACATTTTTAAAACGTGCACAATTTTTTTCTGTACACGCACAAAACTTTTGACAATAACCTTACCCCATATCCCTGCCTATAAATCCTTGCAATGCCTGTGTAACTCACTGAGCCCCTGTGCAAACGTTTATGTGTGTCTGTGTCTTTTTCTGTGAAATGCCATTTTCATTAATAAAGATTAAAATAGAAAAACTTGTAAAGTACCAATTAAGAGTTTGAAAAGAACTAACTTTATGCCAGCCATTGTTATTTGCGTGATTAAGATTCCCTATGAACAATTCACATTGTAACTATAGTAACATGCAACACATTCTATAGCACTCAGTTTGGTGCCGCAAGCTGTGGAAACACTGGCCGGTGCTGAAAGGCACCGCACTTTGGTTCATTCAACACCAGCGCCGGCACCGGCACCAGCACCAGCATGGCCTTGCTGGAAAAGAGATGGCCTGCTATCTATGCCTCAACGCTCTATTAGAGTTTGTATTTATTTGGGAAGGTTTTTGATTCTTTATTGAATTATATTCAGTAACGTTCACTAACGTTCAAGGCACTTAAGACCCCTCAACTTCACCATTATATTAAACAGGTTGGAATCATCATTAGCCGAGCCAGGCAACATTCGATCTCAGATCCCTGCAAAAAGTTTAGGAATATTGGTCAAATGTGGAGTACAACCAGGCGATGTGCAGATCTATCCAATGTATGTGGTCAGTTTCTAATTGCTGCTGTAATTGATTGTTACTGGAACAGCCTGCCCAAAATTTCCAAGGTCAGGGTCACTGCACCTAGGTCAAAGGTCAAATCTCAATAAAGGGAGATAATTGCAAAACTCCAACCCATGGTCCTTACATGCGATAAGCATGAGGTGTGAGATACTAATGGTTACTGAGTACTGACCTGTGCAAAATGTCAGAGAGACAGACCCCACACAGACATACAGACACTGTCATGATGACAATACTCCATCAGCCATAATGGCTGGAGGGTAATAATCTTATACAATCAGATCATTAGACTGTCAGTGGTCATTAGTGGCAGGGAGGGCAGTCAGGAGGATGTGCAGGACTGCATGTGGCCAGGGGCTGATGTTGAGCTCTGTTTGACCAGGACCCTGTTCGGGGCCCTGCACCTACACCTGGGAGGGGCTCCCGAGGGCCCGGCCGGAACCGGGAAGACAGAGACCACCAAGGACTTGGCCAAAGCCGTCGCCAAGCAGTGCGTGGTGTTCAACTGCTCCGACGGCCTGGACTACATCGCCCTCGGCAAGTTCTTCAAGGTAGGCCGCGCCGAAGGGCTCTGGACCGCAAGCGTGTATCCTTTAATAGGCCTCGTCCGACCTGCGAACCCCCGCGGCCCCTGCCCGCCGACTCGAAAACTTTGTAACCCACACCTCCTCAGGCGGGCGCGAGAACCGCAGCGAAGGATCTCTGCTGTTGCCATGGGGATGGCGGGTAGTCGGGACGCCGGGTGAGGTTTGGCAGCATGCTCGGTTTGGTAGCAAACATTGATTGCAGTGGATTAGATGGGAGTAACGCACAGCCCTCTGAATCAGGCGCTGGAGGAATGACCTCCATTAATATCGCTGAGAAAATCACACCGGCTGATTTACCTTCCCGAGCTCTGCTTCTGTACGAGAGCGCCTGTCTGAGCCGATTTCTAAAGCTCCCGGGACTGAACAGGAGGATTTAAGATACTCATCCGAAACAGAAAATAATGAAGAAAGGAAAAGCAAAAAATTTTTTTTTTATTCGTGAAGTCGAACGTTGGGTCAGTGTAAAAGGCAAAAAACATGCAAAAAAACAATCTTTTGAGAATTGATTGTGAGTAACAATGTCTTGTTTGAAAATAGCTGCTGTTATGGCCCCAATTTGTTATGCCATATCGGACAGCAAGGGATGACAGACAAAATTTTAAAACTTGAACAGATTTAATAAAACAAAGACTGACCAAGATTGAAATATTAAAATGTTGCGATGTCCAGGAACAGGAAAATGCTCCAACACAGGCAAAAATCCACAAAAAGAGCTTCACAGGTCTTGAAAAGAGTGACAGGTCTGGTCAAATGTATCCTTCCACTATTTCACCTTGCCATTTCTCCTACTACTTTACTCTCTCAATTTTTCTCCTTATATACTCTTTTCCAGCCCCCTCCCACCTTCCAGACTTTTTTCAATTCTCTGGGACTTTCCCTTCTGAGGCATCCCCAGGACATGCCCAAAAACCTAGCTCTAAACTGGGCATAACAAAAATGTCAATACTGCCATCTAGTGGCTTTTTTCCCCCACATTACACTGCAAAGTTAGGTAAAAGGTCATAGTGTGCACTTACAGTGTATGAAACTACCCAGACCTTCTTAAAATGGAAACATGAGTGTGAAGAATTAGTTTTTACCACAGCAAGGTCCTCAGTCCTATATGTACAGCAGGGTATGTTGGCTTAAGAGAAAGGGCATGATAGGTGCTGGGTGTGAGGACTCTTGCCCTGTACAATACTTGACAAATGTAAGGATTGGAAAGGGAAATTACAATTAGCTAATTAGCAGGTCACTTCAGGTGGCCCAATTTAACGTACCAATTCTGTCTTAGTGGATTGTCTCCCTGGACAGCGTTTCACGCTGCGTCTGCTGCCGCCGAATCCTCAGAGAGCGTTCTGCAGGTGACAATTTTCAACAGATTCGTTTTATCATCAGCTAGAGCCTTGTGTGTTGTGAGGTCACACAGTCTATCGATTTTGGGAACGATTGCTTTAGGGGGTCCAGGCATACGCATCGACCAGTCGGCCACCAATTCTCTAGGTAATCGATGCATCTTACAGTGCCTGGTGCTGCTCATGTCCGCATGTATGGCAGGCATGAAAAAAACCTATTTTTCATTAAGTTGCTTTATTGCTGGTTTTTTGTTATGATGCATTATGATTTGCTGGAAGCTGCTCACCACTGCAGTGTGGAGGGGTGTAAATTTCCAGTTTTTTAAAATGGAGGAAAGTGTTTCAGTTTAATAATTTCCTTCGCGCTTATCTGAGTGAAAAATGCATTGTTTGAAAGGAAAGTAATTGCTACCTAATGCTAGTTTTTGTTCAGGAAATTCAGGAATCTCTGAGCTTGCATGCATTTACTTGCATCTCGAGTGTGAATATTCTCGGAATTTAGCTTAATGTTCTCGGGTAAACACAGAGCAGCGTCTTCAATAAAAGCCTCATCAAAACTGTATTTAGAGCTAAATTAGCAAACACTATTTGAAATGCAAATTCGGTTGTGATTCCCCAGCACTGATTACTTACGCATGCTTGGAGGGATTTTTTTATATTGCAGTTTTAGCTTGTGTTTTTGCAGGCACAGTGTGTTTTTTCACTGGAGTTTGCAAACCCCCTGTTGCCGGACTACTTACCATGCTGAAGGTGCTAGGAACTCACGGTGTTCTCTAACTGGGCAAAATAAGCTTTATCTCAATGAAAACCTGCAAAGGCCAAGCTGAAACATGGGCCGGCGATGAAGCAATGCCTACGAGCCACAAATGGTAAAATGTGACTTTGAGGCTGCGATGGCTGTATCGATGGTGCCTCCAGGGGCTGTGTTTTCGCACCAAGAAACAGAAACGCATTTGTGACGTCAAATGGATGACCGGAAACATGTTTACGCTTGCACTGGAAAACGCCGGTTCATGGACGTGGTTGGGTTGTGAACAAACATTGCGCAGAGCAATATTTAGCACCCAAATACTGGTGCATTTCCTTTTTCTGCCATCTTAAATTGCCGCTGAGCCCATCTCAACCTTTGGTTCTCATTTGGTTGAAAGAATGACATCATTCATGTTGAATCAAAGTCACCAAAACGCTCAACCAATAACCCGTCCACAGACATCTTTCTGATTCTGGTTGTGAAAACAGGCCCCTGGTGCAGCGTGAGATGACAGGCACAGCAGGGGAACATGGGTAACGCTGACGTCTCTAATCGCCTGATGTCCTTCTGTCGCCTCAGGGACTGCTGTCATGCGGCGCGTGGGCCTGCTTCGACGAATTCAACCGAATCGACCTGGAAGTGCTGTCGGTGGTGGCCCAGCAGATTCTCACCATACAGAGAGGTGCGCATTACGATGCTCTGCTCCAAACCGCGATGGGCGAGAGAACATGTGACACGGCCCCCCGAGGCCTCGACTGTATGTTCTGCTGCGGAACGATGTTCTGTCTACAGCGCAGGAGGTGCCTGCAGTCAGGTTGTCCGTCACCAAAATGAAAGAGGAAAGCGGTTAACCCCTTACATTCTGAATTTTTCCCTAAGTTTTCCCTCAATTGGGTTCAAAGTCAAAAAAGCCTTTTTTTTTCAAATTGTAGAACAATGTCACAAACATATTCTGTATCTGCTGGTTGCAGAGCTTCACTGAAGCTTCATCACACTTCCGTTCGCTGAGAGAAATATTCAAACCCAGGACAGCCTTACATCACATGGAAAATATCTAGATCTTGTTCATCACTGTTGACAAATTTCCCAGTAATTCAGCAGGACAAAATTGACGTCTTTAAAAGTCATGGAATCTCAACAAGAGTTTAACCCTTGGAGCACTGAGTATAAATAGTGTTTCTCAATGATGTAAGATATCACATTCAAAGCTGTTGAAAACCTACCATGTGGCAACTTGTTTAAAAGAGCCCCCCTGCGGGAGCTCTTTTTAAACAAGTCGTCACATGGTAGGTTTTCAACAGCAAACAATACATTAATTAAAAATTCTTTGAACATTTATTTCAGCTATCGCCTAAAGTTTCACAGGTTGGAATACAGCAGCTACGTTTGACAGACCCATATATGGGCCCATAGGTCTCCTGGGGTTAAATAACTTGCAATACACACTCTGCTGGTGCTGACTGAAATATTTCAAACTTTCGCCTGCCCGCAGGAATATCGAACAATTCGGAGATGCTGCTGTTCGAGGGGACGGAGCTGAAACTGAACCCTACATGCGCCGTGTTCATCACCATGAACCCCGGATACGCCGGCCGCTCCGAGCTGCCCGACAACCTGAAGGTAAAGAGGGGGAGAGGGGGTCCCGTACCGATGGCGTCTCTCACAGTCCGGGGCCATGAGCATAAATCACGAGTGCTAAAAGCTCTCATGAATGCATCATAATTCTTCAGCTCGGGTTCTTCACCTGTGATGCACTTTGTGTTTGTAACGATAGGAGGAAAGACGTAGCAATTTCACCTGGGCCCTAATTTATGAAAATTTGTGTGGATTTTATGCTTTAATATTGCGTACGCTCAGAAAAGAAGAATAAATAATAGATCTATGGGCAAGCTAAACTGCATGCAGTTTTTATTGAATTAATCAGGATTAATTTGGAATTTTTCATATTTGCATAATTTCACATCTTTAATGTTAAGTCTGCATTGCAAGACCAAAATACTCAAAGAGAGTGGCACACCCATTGTTTCCGTGCCTGTTTTTCATTTATAAATGAGGCCGCAGGTGTTTGTTGACTTGTGCTAGTTATAAACAGGTGGGCCATGTGACCAGGGTTTCTTTAGTAGGTCCTAGTGGTGAATAGGTGAGTCACCTGACCAGGGTTTTGATTGTGCACACTTGTTTTAAATGGGTATGTCATGTGACCATAGTTTAGTTCATTTATGTACACTGATGTTGAACTGGCATTACATATGACCAGGGTTTTGTTCATCTACACTGATTGTATTGTCGTATCACATGACAACGGTTTTGTTTGTATAAACTGACAGCAAGCAGGTGAGTCTTAAGTTTCAGGAGGTTTTATTCAACGGGCTATGACCTTACTCTGAGCGCGGACGTGACTCATAGCGTGTGATCGGGCTCTGACTACTGCAGGCCCTGTTCCGGACCGTGGCCATGATGGTGCCGGACTACGCCATGATCGCCGAGATCGTGCTGTACTCCTGTGGCTTCGTGACAGCTCGCCCACTCTCCGTGAAGATCGTCGCCACGTACAGGCTGTGCTCCGAGCAGCTGTCCTCCCAGCCCCACTACGACTACGGCATGAGGGCTGTCAAATCCGTCCTCACGGCTGCAGGCAACCTGAAGGTCCACTCCAGTCCCACACACCAGTCCTACTCTAAAAATCTGTCATTGTGTGTTTCTGTTCCCTGCTCAATGCTGCTGGTAGCCTAGCAATACTCTTACTTCCCCACTGACTGCAGACTTGCCCAATGTAAGATATCAAAATCAGATGCTGTTGAAAACCTACCATGTGGCATCTTGTTTAAAAGAGCTCCCGCAGGCCTTGTGAAAATTTTAAGAACTGTTCTTGAAGAATTCTTGTAACGCTCTTGAATTTTGTTCTTTAATTATTTTTTAATTATTCTTCATGTTTCACAGGGGACGGGAGCTCTTATGAACAAGTTTCCACTTAGTAGGTTTTCAGCAACACAAGGTAATTAGATTTCTAAATTTTAAGCAACTTTCTCAGCACTCCATGGGCTAATTTGTATGAACTGTGCACCTGAATATGCCTGCATCACCCTGTGTATCAGATTTCACACCAGGTGTTCAAAGTCAGTTTAGGGTTTGAACTGATAAACTGTTTTAAGTTCAAGGTCTGGCTAATTGCAGATGTAATTACTGAAATGAATTGCATGTTTTTGACTGAAAAACAAGCAACCACCAGCATGCTGTGTATGCATATTACACAGGTTTACTGGGCTGAGGATGACAGGGGAATTTAAAGAACTGATAAAATCACACCGCCTCCTCTCTCTGATGCACTTATAAGCATTTTTGTGGCCCTGGTTCGGTGGCTGCAGAAAGATTATATGAAGCAGCACAGTGCAGGGAACAACCAATGAATGAAGTTTTCATATCAGTATTTACGGCTCTGTGAACCTGACAGGGTGTTTGTATGCCGGGCTGCATCACACAGTGAAAGACTCACGCACTATTCGAAACAGACGGCTCATTTTAAAGACGGCTTCAGACTCCGAGACAAAAACAATCTTACTGGATCATTGCTCGTCACATTGCATGAGACCAGTCTCCTAAAATCTAGATTGCAGTAAGTGTCAGGCTAAGATTTCATGATCTCAGGGAGTCTGATTCATCTGCCTGGCGTATCGTGAATGTAAACTCAGAGAAATGTACTCTACTGTCATCATGGCGAGCGTCGCCTTTCAGCTTTGCATTCCTGCAATGACCGCAAACGGTTGAAAATGAGCAGGACAAAAATCCTTGCGCATAACTCTACCGATCTTTAGCGTTTCGCCTCCACATTCCTGCGACACGCGTTTCTGTTTTGTTTATATGAGTCCTGGTGGGTCAGGGTATATATTTTCTGTGATCCCGTATCATGTACCAGTTGGTTAGTTCATAGATGTGAGTCATTGCTGAAGTTAATATTGTTCGATCGTTGACCCAAATTTACTGGAGTTTGGCTCGGCCTCTTTGCTTGCTGTCGACCCAAATCTGCTCGCCACTGCACGTCACACAGTGTGTTCTAAGACCACTTATCTAAGGTAACGAGATGGCAGTAGGGGAGACTGGGGTCCGATGTGCCATGGGGACCAATGAGCCATATCACTATTTTGTGGTCAATCGATGCCAAAGGTGTTTAAAATAAACAAAATAGTAATTCGGCTCATTTATCCCCATGACTCATTGGACCCCAGTCTCCTCTATCATGGGAAAAATCTTTAGAAGCCAAATCCCTGCATTCCTGGCCCAAGTTTTGAAGTACAGTGGTTCCAATAAGTATTTGTACACTACTTGAAAATTCGACTACATACAGCTTTTGTATATTCGGCTAAATGCTTGCTATTGTGTGTAAAAGTGATTAAAATATTTGATAATCAATATGTTTTAAACAAATATTTAATGTCAAAATGGCATATTTGGTCACAAAGGCGATTATCTGACCCGATAAGTATCTGTACAGTTCCATTAGTGAGTCACAAAACTTATAATACTCACCTAAAATTGACTCAAGATCTTTACAGGACATGGTTGACTCACTTGGTCTGATTTGGTCAAGCGTGACCATACTGGACACTCCCTCTGTACACAGACTGGCCTATGTAAATGGCCTGACCATGCCCATAATGTATTCCTGTGATACAGTATATGGCTAAGACAGGCAAGATACCCCGTCGAATGCGGGAGCAAATCATTCAGCTACATAAAGAAGGCCAAAGCACCAGAAAAATTGGAACTCGGCTATCGTTACGCCACACGACCGTGCAGTACATCATCAAGAAGTACAAACAGTCTGAACGCATAGCCAATGCAGCCAGGAAAGGACGTCCCAGGAAGACCAGCCAGTGCACTGACCGGTACATCTCCCTGCTGGTACAGAGGGAGAGACAGTCCTCGGCCTCCAGTCTTGCCACCAAAGTGGAGGAAGCAACTGGAAGCCATGTTTGTGCCCAGGCCATCCGTAACCGGCTCCATGAAGTACAGTAGTGTACAAATACTTATTGGAGCCACTGTACATTTAACCCTTAGAGTGCTAAATGCAGCTATTGTTGCTCAATGATGTAAGATATCAAAATCAAAGCTGTTGAAAGCCCTGTCATGTGGCGACTTGTTTAAAAGAGCTTCCGCATGGGGAGCTCTTTTAAACAATTCGACAAACTAGGTTTTCAACAGCACAAGATATTTGAAATTTATATTTATTAAAATTGATTTCAGTGCTCTAAGGGTTAAAACATCTGCATCATCTGCTGTTGGGAGGAGTTTTTTTCCACAGTCATTATATTCTCCTCAGCTTAACTCCGCCGAGACGCACGAATCGAAATGACTTTCAGGGGAAGGTGAAAGGTGCTCTCACCCCCGGGGTCAGCCATTGATTTTCTCGATCAAAAGAGGCCGAGCAGACGAGACCGAGCGTCAGGGAGATGCTCTCTCTCTCTCTCTCTCTCGGAAAGCCCAGGATTCATTAGCTGTGGGAGATTGAGACGCCACAAATGCCCTCATGAAACCCAGAATAGGTGAAGCTCTCAAGCCTTTATCGGCGATTCCCTCACTGAGACCCATCGCGGTGCTTTTAGGGGGAAAACAGAGTCTTTTGATTAGATTACACTTCATCTGTGATTGACAAGAGAGCGGTTTCACGACTCGTTTTCACTTTCATGAAGTTCCATTTCCCCCCGAAGGCCCTTGTTTATGACGAGACTTACAGTGTCGCTCTTTGCTCCTCTCCGGCTCTCAGCTCAAGTTTCCAGATGAAAATGAGGACATCTTGCTCCTGAGGTCCATTATTGATGTCAATCTTCCCAAGTTCCTGGCCCACGATCTGCCGCTCTTTGAGGTAGGGATGTTCATCGGCGGGAACGGTGGTCATTTCGCCGTCACCTGTACCTCTTTCTCTTACTGGTGAAAATTTGAAGTGTTTCAGCGTACCGTTGGAGATGTGGAAACTTGATTTGAGTTGACAGACAGTTCCTGTTTATGTACTGTTTATCGTCATTCAGTGGTGGAAAACCCAGGGGTCAGAGAGTAAGAGTCCTGCCGTGTCTCTCTCCCACCTACAAAATCATCCGGCTGATCTCTCTGATTAGTGCCCCCTCCTGGCGGAGGAATCCTGCTCAGTGACAAGTCCAGGTGACGGGAACAAAATTCTTGAGCGGATTTTTACTCACTAAACCTGGATTTTCCACTTCTGTCTTCATGCGTGTGCATGGCTGTGAGGGAATGCGACTCAGACGTGTGTGTGGGTGTGTGCATGTGTGTTTGCAGGGCATCACCTCTGACCTTTTCCCCGGAGTGACGCTACCGAAGCCCGATTACAAGACCCTCCTGGATGCCGTCCAAACGAACTGTGACAAGATGAACCTGCAGCTGACCGACTTCTTTGCCGAGAAGATCCTGCAGATATACGAGATGATGATCGTGCGGCACGGCTTCATGCTGGTGGGGGAGCCCTTTGGGGGAAAGACCTCCGCTTACCGCGTGCTGGCAGCTGCCATGAATGACATCTGCGAGCAGGTACCGCGATCACCCTAGCCAATCAGCTTCATCCTCTCAACCTCAGCCAATCAGCTTCATCTCTGCCTCCAGTCGCCTTTACTGCTGCTTTGTTATCACTCCTGTAGTATTATCACTGGCAGTATGTTTATCACTCTGGTGTCGGGTCTGAAACAAGCCATTTATTATTATTTATTAAACATTTATTATGTCCGACTCCTCAATGCCTGAACAGAGGGTAATAATCTGCTATTTTGGCCATGCTCCAAAAATGTACCATGCTTAAAACAACTCTCAATTATGCAAAATATTAGATTATCATCAGTTTGACTTTTAAAAAAACAAACTTTCCTCTAAAAATTCCAATATCTTAATTTAACCGAGCACCACTCATGCGGTACATTGTAATAATTAAATGAAGGCTTGTTAAGACTTTGCATTTCCATGTTCAGCAGTGCTCTTTGTTGACAGTATATGTACACAGTCAGGTACTGATCAGGAGCAGCGCAGAGCAGGTGAGAGTTTATAGAGGGAATCACCGTGTTTCCCATGAAAGCCGAGGGTCTGCAGGTCGCCAGTATTTCCAGTGCTGGATCTGCTACAGTAAGCGCTACAGTCTCCGCACTCGACGGCTCGGTCGCCGCGCCCCGTTAGCTGCGGTGCAGCCACTGAACAGTCACGTGCGGAGTTGCGTGTCGGACGGGTGTCCACAGGCCGTCGCTGCCCACGATCGATGGCGGCGGATTCTGGCGGCGCCCTCAGCCGCACGGCGACCATCGCATCCATCAACGTCCTTCTCAAATGCCAGTGCATCCATCAGGCAGGGACCCGTACCACTACAACGTCACGCAAACCCCCGCCATCTTAAACGCCGCCTGATGGCATCCCTGCTCAAACAAGCGCCTTCTCTTTTCCTCATTCCTGTGACGTCACGCTCACTTCCTGTGGAGGAGGAGCTAGCTGCTGAGGGCCAAAGCTCTTACTGGAGAGGGGAACAGGAGAGGGGGGGGGACAGGAGAAGGGAACAGGAGAGGGGGGGGGGGGCAGGAGAGGGGGGGGGGAACAGGAGGGGGGGGGGGGCAGGAGAGGGGGAACGGGAGAGGGGGGGGGCAGGAGAGGGGGAACAGGAGAGAGGTGAACAGGAGAGGGGGGAACAGGAGACGTTCTCAAACCTCATTGTAGAAGTGATTTGGCCTCGGCATAAGGGTGTTTGAGTGAGCCTGCTTTTGATTTGGGCGGGGGTGGGGCGGTCCAGAGAACGCGCGGGTCAGTGCTGTCGGCGTTTTCTTTCCTTTTCAGGGCTTGATGGACGAGGAGAAGGTCCAGATCACCGTCATCAACCCCAAATCCATCACCATGGGCCAGCTGTACGGCCAGTTCGACCCGGTCTCTCACGAGTGGTCGGACGGAGTCCTGGCGGTCAGCTACCGGGCCTTCGCCACGTCTCAAGTAAGCACCTGCCCATCTCAGCCTGTCGAACAGCTCCCAGCATTCCCTGGGGCTCTGCAGTAGCACATGGTCTGCAAATTGAATCCTAGATGAGAACATTTCTATGTAATGTAATGTCTAAATAAATAGGAAATATTTCCTGTGATGTGAAGAGTCTTTATAAATAATTTACCGGAGTAGATAACACTGTGACTTGCTCGTCCCAAGTGACTATAGCTGAGATTGTACGCTGTCACTCCTTTTAAATGATAAGCTGTTCATTTTCCAACATGCCTGGCACGGAAGATTGATCTCTCCCTCACACGACAACGACAAGAATTACACTTCTCATTGGAAGCTATTTGCATTTACATCAAGTATTTTCCTGAGGACAATGATTAAAAATATCAGAAAATAAATATAAATACAGCCATTTCTGCTTCAATTTCAGTTTCACATTGGAATGTTAATATTAACCCATAAAGCGCTTTAGGCAACTGTAGTTGCCTAGCGATGTAAGATATCAAATCAGATGCTTTTAAAAACCTATCATGCGGCGACTTGTTTAAAAGAGCTTCCGCAGGGGAACTCTTTTAAACAAGTCGCCACATGATAGGTTTTCAACAGCTCAGGATAATGAAATTTTTAATTCCTTGAAAATCTATCCAGCAGTCGAAGGGTTAAGGTTTACCTTAGTGTATTCACAAGTGGAAAAAAACTGCATTACTTCCAAATAAGTACTGGTTTCTCAAATTTATTTCGCACGACTGCTGTCTTATAATTGAATTCCCAGGCTTATTGCGGGCCTCCATTTTTTTTTCTCCAAATCATCCTTATTGCAAGTTAATAATACACTGGGCAGCAACGCAGCTTATGCTGGATAAAGCCATTTTTCGGATGGCGCTTTAGCATAAATGATTTATGAATGAATTGCCCAACGGCTGCGCTGTGGTTCTGGCATGATATCATTTTCTACCCTCTATCTTTAGGTCAATATTTGCCTCAGGGATTCAGGGAAAGTTTAGTCTAACTTCTCCGCTGAAGGTCAGCTCAGCTGCATCGTACTGTTGCTCTCCCGGGATTCAAACCCGGCATTCAGGACCTCACGGCCCTCACCTCCACTCTCAGCCCTGTACTGAGCCACAGGTGCGATGACGCCTGTCAATCTCGTTCGGTGTGGCCTCTTTCATAACACAGGACATACAACTGCAGGAGTTATAAAAATTGATCGGCCGACCTCCATTGTGCTTTCACTGCGGGAATCCCGATATCTCCTGTGTCACCTGATCAGGCCCATATGCTGGTGAAGTTTAAGTAAGCAGCCCAGAGCTGAGCCCAGTACCCTGGAGCATTAGGCTGGCATCGGAATGGTGTAAATGTACTGCAAAATCCTGTGGAAACAATCGCTGCTACGTGACGAACGACGGCTCGACTTTTGCAGGAACGTTCATTACTGCTTTCCGGTCCACCAGAGGGCATTGTGGCCGTATTAACACACAGGACACAAGTGGCTGTGCAGCTCGTTACTTTATGAAGGGCATTTGAGCCAAAATTTCATAACTGCAGCCAAGTGGTTGCAGTGTAATTCGAACCCTAAAAGAGCCGTTTAATATGGAGTTAAATTACTGCCAAAACCTAATATACAAACCGAACATGTTTTACAAATGCACAACGATTCACAAACAAATACAAAGTGATTTGCAAATATAAAAATGATTCACGTGCAAAAAAAACGTGGTTTGCAAATATAAAAACGATTTGCAAACAAATACAGTGTGGTTTGCAAGTACAAAACAGCATTAACAAACGAATGTATTCAGTTTTACAAATACTGTAGCAACCTTTCGGCATCAAAAACCACAGCCAGAGTTCGACTGGTGCTCACTCTTTATTTGATGCACCGTGAAACTAGAAAAATAGAAATACAATTCAATACAATAATAAATACACAATACAAGTTCATTTAATCTCTAAAATTACAATACAGCAACAAACAATATCAGAAACACTTTCACATTGAGGTATATGCCCAAAAAGAAACAAACAAAAAAAAAACAATTACCTCAATTCGCCTGCCAAAAGGGTGTAGTCTTACTAGCGACAAGTTATCCATCTCATGGTTGCTGCTGATAACAATATTGTACAATTAAAAGCGTCAACAAAACAAAATAGAAATAAATCAATTTAAATCGCTACATACCATTTTCTTTTCCCACACGCACACGAGAGCTCCAGGCTTGAAACAAATTTGGTGTGTGACGCACCTTCCCGACCTTTATAGCATTTCCGGAGCATGGGCCATATAAGTACTCTGACACTGCAGGGGGCCACTTACACTCCCACCAAATCGTGTTTGAATTTAAATTGCCAAGTCAGCAATGTTAAATAAACAGGATTTAAGAATACGCATGGCTGTTAAAACTACAACAGCTACAACCAAACAAAGAATAATAATGATGTGTTATGAGTGATAAATTGCCCATACTCAGCACAGAATAATATTACTTTTCTAGAAGCAGAACTAATTTTTGAATAGGCCTTTCAATAATTGTGGGTTTAAAGATCTGCTCTCCCTTTGATGCAATCTTTCGATCGCCAATCTGCACCTTAACTCGACGCACTAACCCATCACAACCAGCTGTAGCTTCAACCGCTCTCCCAAACGCCACTCATTTCTTGGAAGTAAATCATCTTTAATTATGACAATGTCATCAACCTTCAAGTTGGGCTTAGGAACCAACCACTTCTGTCTCAAAGAAATGCTCAGAAGGTACTCCTTCCTCCATCTACTCCAGAACTGCTCTGTCAAAGTATTGCACTCTACGCCATCGCTTTAGTGCGTACAA
Source organism: Gymnothorax reevesii (assembly GCA_029721435.1). NCBI lineage: Eukaryota > Metazoa > Chordata > Actinopteri > Anguilliformes > Muraenidae > Gymnothorax > Gymnothorax reevesii. The sequence continues at coordinate 65,959,504 of CM056587.1, read as the reverse complement.
ATCCACATTGACAAAATTGCCAGGAGGTGGCAGTGCAACCTTGGATTTCATTAATATTAAATGATTCAAAGTTAAGGGCTCCAAAGATGTTGGATCATGAAGAGTATTTGCATTCAAGGGGCGGCTGTTAACAATAGCCATTGCTTCATAGAAAAAGGTTCTGAGAGAGGAGTCATCTAGACATCTTGGACACTGAGAAATTGTTACATTGAGTACATTACGGATAGTGCGGATCTGCCGTTCCCAAACACCACCAGTGTGACTTGCTGAAGGGGCATTGTAAACAAACTCACACTGTTTTTCCGCCAGAAAAGCCTCAATTGCTTCAACTTCAGATTGCTTCAGTCCCTCTCTGAACTCATTGTTAGCTCCTATGAAGTTTGTTCCTTGATCACAATGCAGTTGAGACACTGCTCCTCTGAGACAAATGAAACATCTTAAAGCATTAATGAAAGCACTGGAAGACAAATCATCTAACATTTCAACATGTACTGCTCTAGAGGCGAGGCATGTGAAAATTAGTCCATATCGTTTGATCTCTTTACGACCATTTTTGACAAAAAATGGACCGAAACAGTCCATTCCACAGAACTCAAAGGGGGCTGAAGCTTCACAACGCTTATCAGGGAGTTCAGACATTTTTTGCTCCTCCGCTGGCCTTCTCTACCTACGACATTGCACAAATCTATGTATTAATTTGGCAACAGTTTTGCTTCCACCAATTACCCAAAACCCATTAGTTCTGAGCTCCATCAATGTTTGATATCTGCCTTGATGACAAATCTGATTATGGTAGTGGGACAAAATCAAATTAGTAACGTGGCCGTCCTTTTGGAGAATAACTGGATGAAAAAACGTACCTATTACAAGTATACGACGAGAACCATTTCCTACAAGTACAAATCACTTTTGGCAGTCTTCTACCGGTGACATGGCGCCAATTTTCTCACTTGTATTTGTCCGATGGATTTTCTCACTATAATGTCCTCACTAAGTTATTGGCCCTGCTAAACAGCAGGTGGGGCTATGACTCAATTTCCTAGATCTCTACACCGTGAAGTTGAACAGAATAGAGAACGGCCGCCAGCGACAACTGTGGACATGAGGATGATGGCTGTGGCTAAAGAAGAACGCAGTATCTACATGTTCGAAATAACTCTGTGTCCGTTAGTGGGATGGTGTCAATATAACTCCGTGTCTGACAGTTGATTATTGTTTTTAATCTCTTGAAACCTACTGAATCTTTTAGGTATTAAACGTGAATGTTTTGATCAGACGGCTCACCTCTTCAAGATGGGTAACGAAATTGATGGGTATCAGTTTCTGTTTAAGCTCTGCTCAGTAAAGTGAGTCGGCATTGGCGCAGGAATTTGTGCATCTATGACGAATTTAGCAACTGTCGGACAGAGATCCTAAAATACTCCGTGTCCAAAAGTCATTAAAGTTTTAATTTTTCGAGTATTCCAGCAATTATTCGTTGTAGAAACTTGGCCATGTTTGTGTTCGACTTGCACAAAATGCAAATAGTTAGCCATCGACTTTTCTTGGTCTTTTTATTCGTCTGTTTTCTTTCGTTGAAGATGGGCAACAGTTTTTATTTGGTCGCTCTTCTGAAAATTAGTCAGAGGGATAGAACAGTTTCACGCTTTATTTCCACACCAGAGATTAAATAGTGCTTGTAGTCAGTAGGCAAATCAATTCCATGACCATCGACATTGTGCATTAAATATTGCACGTACGATCAAGACTGTCAGACGCGAAATGCAAAATACTCCATGTCCGGCAGACAGCAGAAAGTAAAAGTAATGATATGAGACCAGATTTATAAATAAATAGGTAATAAAAATATATCACCAACAATCAGAACACTTTACTGAGCAGAGCTTAAACATAAACATTGATTGAAATTCTCGGTACCCGTCTTGAAGTGAGCTGTCTGATCAAAACATTCACGTTTAATAAATAAAAGATTCAATAGATTTCAAGAGATTAAAAGCAATAATCGACTTTTGGACACTGAGTTACATTGACACCATCCCACTGTCGGACACGGAGTTATTTCGAACATTTAGACACTGCGTTTTTAATTAGCCTCAGCTATCATCCTCATGTCCACGGTTGTCGCCAGCGGCCGTTCTATATTCTGTTCAATTTCACGGTGTAGAGGTCTAGGAAATTGAGTCATAGCCCCACCTGCTGTTTAGCAAGGCCAATAACTTTCAGACAAATAAAAGTGAGAAAATCGGCGCCATGTCACCGGCAGAAAACTGCCAAAAGTGATTTGTACTTGTAGGAAATGATTCTCGTCGTATACTTGTAATCGGTACGTTTTGTATTTGCAAAACTAAATACATTCGTTTGTTAATGGTGTTTTGCATTTGCAAACCACACTGTTTTTGTTTGTAAATCATTTTTATATTTGCAAACCACACTTTGTTTGCACATGAATCATTTTTATATTTGCAAATCACATTGTATTTGTTTGTGAATGGTTGTGGATTTGTAAAATATGTTTGTATATTAGGTTTTGGCAGTAATTTAACTCCATACGTTTAACTTTTTATAAGTGACATGCATTTTAAAGCACCTTTACACGCTCTCACACACGCAGACACTCTCTCTCACACACACACACTCAGCACTCAGTGACTGTTTAGGGCTGGCTGATTTCGTCGTACTTTTGAGAATTAGAGAATAATACTCGAAATTTAAAACTTAATAAAACATTTTATAAAACTATGTTAAATAAATAAACGCTGTCCGAGAAAGAGGGCACAGTCTGACTGATGAACTGGAGTTCTAGTAATTAACTAAAAAGTCATAGACAAAAAAAAAAGAAACATTCATTCGAAATTAGAAGCAAGAGAGCGAGAGAGAGACTGGCAACATAGAAAGACAAGATATTTCTCAGAAATGATCATTCCCCCTTCAGTACAACAGTCACAAAAGAGAGGAAAGCCGTGGAACAAATTTTTCACACGACAGATTACATTCAAAGTCAATGCAAAGATGCGAATATACGCAAAAAGTAGGAAGCAATAATGGAGCAAACGCGCAACTAGCAAACCTGTGCAGTTAAGGAAAATGAAACTATTCTGTGTGAGAGAACCTGTTATAAATAGAAGTGGAAATGTGGAAGCAAACTTCCTCTCGGCCGTCATGAGCGCCCAGGCGCGGAGGACTGGAGGAAGCGGAGCCTGAGTGGGTGATGCCGAGCGGGAGAATCGGAGAGGGTCAGGTTCGCTTACAGCGACCTCTACAACGCACTGAGATTTCTGCGCCTCTGAAGAGCAATCGCGCTGTGGGATGCAGGAGCTAGCGCAGTGATGTTGATGCTAATATTTGCTATTTTCATTTCTTTTTTTAGGGGATCAGAAAAAATCTGAATTTGGTCACCCAAGGGTGTACCTGCTTGGTTTACACTGGTTTCCCGACTGTGCCGGCGTTAGCGTCACACTGTCTTGTGCGGACGAGATATCAGCAAGCACTCGGCACAATGGTTTCATACTACCGGCGTGCTTTTATACTGATGTCTAGTTAACATTAACCATGTTAGGTTCACCGGTCAAAGGTCACAGAATAAACACAACCACTTCTGTCCAGACCTCTTTTTATTTCTATGCAAAAAATGACTTTCTCACGTTGATTTTGACATCCTGAAAAATTTGCTGTTTTTGATGAAAAATGGTGGGGGTTTTGGTCTTAATGAATAGTGGTTGAGGCCTTGAAAGAGCTTGTGCGTATTCGACAGACAATAGTCCCACTGACTCCTCACATTTCATGTGACTTTTCAATCGAGGGCTTCAGCTGAATGTCTCACATCGGGCTTTTTATTTTATTAAACATTTATCGCACTCAAACTCCCATCCAAAGTGGAGAGAATGATGTTTTCATATGATGTAGAGACATCTATATCGCACAGACCATGAACAACTATTCAAATAAATGTCTTCAGCATGCTGCGCTCTAGAAACCAGGCGTCTGAAGATGTACTTTTAAGTTGCGAAAATAACACAAATCAAAGTGGGTGTGGTGATTACCTGATGTCTCAGTGATTTCCCACAATGCAACTGCGATTTTTAATAAACATTATTGTGAAATAAAAGGCATATTATGACTGAGTTCTTCACTGTGGACTCTTGGCAGACTCCAGACAGGAAGTGGCTCATCTTTGACGGTCCGGTGGACGCGGTCTGGATCGAGAACATGAACACTGTGCTGGACGACAATAAGAAGCTGTGTCTGATGAGCGGCGAGATCATTCAGATGTCTCCACAAATGAGCCTCATCTTCGAGCCCATGGACCTAGAGGTGGCCTCTCCAGCTACGGTGAGCCGCTAGGGCCATTTTACTATTGTGTTGCAGGGCTTTTTACGATCCTTCAGCACATATTAAGGGAACTGCGCACAACTACAGTCATGCCATTTTATTGACCAGGGTTATACGCTTCGTAAATGTCTGCCTTTAAAAGCTGGTTGGCTATAACTAATCTATACGAAGTATAACTATTTGCCAGCTGAGGATAGATACAGAATAATTGCTATCATTCGTGAAATAAGAATAGAATTCTTAACAATGAGGATATTGAGATGCCACGTTCCGGTTCAAATCTGGCCTTTCGAATTAGGGTTTTACCGAACACGGTTCACTGAAAAAGACCCCTGGCTTATGTCATGAAGTAGCTTCATCCCAAGTGAACTTTACGCCTTTCTTCAGTTGGTTGGTGAGACTGAGAGCAATCTCAGCAAAGTTCTAGCAGAACTTGCGGTAGTACCCGATCATTCCAAGGAAGTGGGGCAAAGCTTTTTTGTTGACAGGAACTTGAAAGTCCATGATGGCTTGGACTTTAGCAGTGATGGGTGCCACCTTACCCTGGCCTATGACATAGCCAAGATACGTGACAGTAGCACAACCAAAGTCACACTTGTTCAGGTTAACAGTCAGGTTGGCCTGGGTCAGGCGCTGGAACAACCTCTTAACATCTTTCAGATGTTCTTCCCAGGAGTAACTCCATGTGATCAGGTCGCCGATGTATGCACCCGTGTGTGGCAATACAGCGATTGTAGACTGTATCATCCTTTGGAACATGGCTGGGGCATTTTTCATGCCAAAGGGTAGGACTTCATACTGGTACAACCCAGATGGTGTGGCAAAAGCAGAGATGCTCTTGGCCCTCTCAGTTAAAGGCACACACCAATAACCCTTCAATAAATCAATCTTGGTCAGAAACTTTGGTTGCCCTACTCTATCGATACAATCATCAATCCTAGGTATTGGAAACACATCAGTTCTAGTTACAGCATTGACTTTGCGATAATCCGTACAGAATCTAGTACTTCCATCAGGTTTTGGAACTAGCACACAGAGTGAACTCCAATCTGAGTTAAGAGGGTCTGATAATATCATGTTCTAACATGTACTCAACCTCTTTCTCAGCAATATTTCTCTTTTCAGGATTCATCCGGTACGGATGCTGTTTTATTGGTTTGGCTTCTCCAACATCTACATCGTGAGAGGTTAAAGAAACTCTCTTTGGAACATCAGGAAATAGATCTTTATATTTCTTGATCAACCTCTCAAACTGATCTTTCTGAGAGGGTTCTAAGTGCTGGAGTTTTACATCAAGATTCTGCAACACTTCAGAATTTGACAATTTACATGAAAGGACTTCAGCTTTAATTCTAGGTTCATCATCTTGAAACTCCCCCTCATCTTCACAAGTCTCGGCCATAGTAGCATCTGAAGTGACAGCCGTAACCCTAGCATTCCCATCATGATAAGGCTTCAGCATGTTAATGTGACACAACTGTTTTGGCTTTCTCCTGTCTGGAGTCTTTACAGTGTTATTGAGATCATTGAGTTTTGTCAGAATTTCATAAGGACCATGAAATTTAGCCTGCAATGGATTGGTCTGCAAGGGAAACAACACAAGGACCTTGCCTGGTTTGGACTCACGGCTTCTAGCCTTATGATCATACTAAGTTTTCATTTTTCCCTGACTTGATTTCAAGATCTCTTTGGCTAGGTCACAAGCTGCAAGCAATCTTTCTTTGAACATGCTAACATAGTCGAAAAGACTGATATGCAGCTCTTTCTCTTGCCATTGTTCACTCAACAATAGCAAAGGTCCTCTCACTTCATGGCCAAACACTAGCTCAAATGGACTGAATCCAGTAGACTCCTGCACTGCTTCTCTAGCTGCAAACAACAGCAAATGAACACCTTCATCCCAGTCTTTCTCATGGTCATAACAATAAGTCCTCATCATTGTCTTGAGAGTGGAATGATACCGCTCTAAGGCACCCTGACTCTCTGGATGATAGGCACTAGAAAGAATCTGCTTTGCACCTAGTTCATACACAACCTGCTGAAACAATACGGAAGTGAATTTGCTACCCTGGTCTGACTGAATTTCCCTGGGAAGGCCAAACAACGTGAAGAACTTTATCAAAGCCTTTGAGATAGCTGCTGCCTTGATGTTGCGCAGTGGTATGGTTTCAGGGAATCTGGTAGATGCACACATCATTGTCAACAAGTACTGATTTCCAGATCTAGTCTTGGGTAATGGACTAACACAATCAACAATGACCTTGGAGAAGGGCTCCCCAAATGCTGGGATACGCTGCAATGGAGCTACAGGTGGGTCTAACTGGTGTTTTCCAATTACCTGACAAGTGTGACAGGTTTTGCAAAAGTTGGAAACATCTTTCTGAAGTCCAGGCCAGAAGAAGTGTTTCATGATCTTGTCAACAGTCTTCTGAACACTAAGATTACGTCCTAAAGGTAAACTATGAGCCATTGTTAAGATTTCATTACTGTAGGCCTTCGGAACAACAATTTGCTTGACTACTGCCCAATCTGCATTGGCAGGGATGTCAGGAGGGTGCCACTTCCGCATCAACACTCCATCCTTGAGATAATTCCCAACTGGAACTGCGTCTATTTCTTCATCAGGAAGGGCTTTCTTCTTTAGTACACAAATTTCAGGATCAATGGTTTGCTCCTGAATCAACCGCTTTCTTGACAGAGACAAGTCTCCAGACACATCAGAATCACTTGACCCATCTGGCTGGCTGAACAGAGAACTGATAAAAGTAAACGAGTAACTGCACAGGAAGGATACAGGGATGGGTCCTCATCGCCATCTTCAGTGCTCGGCTGTGAAGTAAGATGAACAGGGGGAACTACATTGCCCCCAGCCAGGTCATTGCCTAGCAACAGATTAACACCCTTGATAGGTAGACTTGACATAAGTCCCACCTTTACCTGTCCTGTAGCTAAATCTGACTTCAAGAATACAGAGCGCAGGGATACAGATACAATCCTCCCTTCAATACCTTGTACAAGTATGAAATCCCCAGAAGCGGTCTCATCACGTAACTCCAAGGAGTCCATCAACAAAAGTGACTGAGAAGCTCCGGTATGCCTTAGGATATATATGGGGACAGCAGTAGAATGCTCACTCAGAGCCACAAATCCCTCTGACACAAATAGAAGAAATTCCTCCCTCACAAAGTCAGCTGTATCAGGCTTTTTAGCCCCACAAGGAGCAGGCAATTTAGCAGATCGATCATCTACTACTGGGGTTTCTAACCTTGTCTTCACAAAGGCATTGGGTTTGGTATCCTTTTCTTTTTCTTTCTTAGCTTTAAGGAACCAACAGTTAGTTGTAACATAACCAGATTTCTTGCAATAATTGCAAACTAGACCACTTTTGTCACTGTCAGCTTTCACACTTTCATCAGACCTGTGACTGGATTTCTGAGCACCATCACCAGATTTGTCTTTGCCTTTGGGTGAGGAGTCTTGGGTATCACTATTACCTTTCTTCTGAAATTTGAACCATCTTTTGCTACTGCTGGACTGAAATTTGGACTTATACGTGAGAACATATTCGTCTGCAAACTTGGTAGCTGATTGCAAATTCAGTGCTTGCTTCTCATTAAGGTAGGTTTTAATATTATCCTTAACACAGTTCTTGAATTCTTCAACTAACATCATCTCTTCTAGTGAGTTGAAATCATCCTTGACCTCCATAGAAGTACACCAGCCTTCTTCTCGTTTGCAAATTCCACATCAGTCTTATTGTCAGCTTTCTTCAGACCTCTGAATTTCTGTCGGTAAGCCTCTGGAACCAACTCATAAGCTCTCAAAATAACCTTTTTGACAACCTCATAATCAGAGGAATCATCTGCAGACAAAGCCGAATAGGCTTGTTGAGCTTTACCCTTGAGGACAGTTTTCAACATCAGAGGCCAGTGTTCCTTCAGCCCCAGACAACTCTTAGCTACCTTCTCGAAGCATTGGAAATACTTATCAACCTCCTTCTCCGAGAATGGAGATACCAGCTTTACCTCCTGGCTAGCATGAAATTTGTTTTCAGCTTCCATTTTATTTTTAGTTGCTCCATTTGGAGCCTCTCCTCTCTGTCTAACTTCTGTAAATCGAAATCTCGCTGTCTCTGTGTCTGTCTCTCTCTTTCTGCTCTTTCCTCTTCTTTCTCTCAAATTCTCTTTGTTTTTCTTTTTCCTCCCTTTCTTTTCTCTCTTTCTCTCTCTCAAACTGTCATTGTATTTCTTTTTTTTCTATTTCCACTGGAAACTCTTCCAGATCTCCTGGTGCAAACACATTTTCATCAATGTAATATTCAACAATCTCCCTAGCCAGTCTTGCTTTTCGCATGGCTGGTTTAACCTCTGTCAGCTCTAACTGTCTGCATACTTCTAGCAGTTCTGTCTTTTTTAAACACTTCAAAACCTCTACGGTTGGTGATGCCAAGAAATCATCCATTGCTGTTGATCATAAATATATATATGTGTGTGTATGTGTGTGTGTATATATATATATATATATATATATAGGAAATTTTTTTAAAAATTCACAATTTGAAATTTTAGATTTTCAATAAATGACTCACACTATGGGCTAACCCGGACGAGCCCCCAATTTGTTATGGCCCCAATTTGTTATGACCCCTATTTGTTATGACATCTCGGACAGCAAGGGATGACAGAAAAAAATTGTCGATATCTATGGTCTTGTTCCCCAAGACCTCACGTTTCCCATTATATCACCGGGACCACTGGCTTCTGTCTTCTACTTTTCTCCTTCGACTTGTCTCCAGATCTGCAACCCCTGTTCTCAGTTACGAAAAAAAAGTTTCCTTCTTCTTCTTTTTTGGAGTTTTATGGCGATTTCAATACCAAAGGTGTATTACCGACAACTACTGGCTGAATATTTCCGGCAATGGTGAAACGTGATGAGCTGCACGCGGGGAGGAGGGAGGGACAGAGGGTGGCGCGGGCAACAGAAGGCATCTGATTGATTCTTTCCACTCGGACCGAAAGGCAGGGATTTGTCAGGGAGTTTTTACAGTTTTTACAGCTCTGCAGCCAACACAGGGGTCTGATTCTTTTCGTTCCTTTTTCTGAATACATATTGTATTGACTACTCTCTGGATAGATAGACCATTTCACCCAGTATAACAAAAAGTGTTTCTGAACAGGATTACCAACTATACCTTTAAGTGTAGTGATTACCACCCCCATAAAGTTTGGAGTATCGATGCGCCTCTGTAACAGCATGTGTCTGCGCTCAGGTCTCTCGCTGCGGCATGATTTACATGGAGCCGCATATGCTGGGCTGGGAGCCCGTCCTGAAGTCCTGGCTCAACACCCTGCCTCCCACCGTCAGCGACACACACAAGACACTCATCACCGGCCTCTTCCACAGGGTGCTGCCGAGCTGCCTGCACTTCGTCCGCAAGTGTACAAAGGTACAGTGTAGAACAGCGCCCCCTGGCTGCGGCCACATGCCACACTTTACAGGTAGGTTTCCTGCATTCTCCCTCTTGCTTTGCTGTGGGAGGGTGCAGTTAGCTGTGCTTCTCTGGTCTCTCTGGTCTACCATTGTTTTCACCATGAGCGGTGAGTTAGTCTTGCAACGTCAGGGCACTTCTCAAGCTCAACCATCAGTGCACTGTCTCTTAGTCTTGAGTACTCATTTCCTTTCTCTTTGTTTTTTTTGTGGAACAGTTCTAAAGTAGCTTGAGTGTTCTCTGCGCCCTATTGGCTGTTAAACTGTATCTGACTGCTCTCCGATCGCACAGGAACTTTCGCCGACATCGGACACCAACCTTGTGCACTCCCTGATGAACCTCATGGACTGTCTGATGGACGAGTTCCGGGACGAGGCCACGATCAGGTCCATGAGCGAGCGAGACATCTGCTCCTGGCTGGAGGTGAAGAGAACTTTTTTTTTTTAAATAGACAACAGTACCTGTCAGCCCTCAGGAGCCGCACTGCATTTACAGTGTAAGCGTCGCAAAATCATTTGCATTTCTCAAGGGTGCCTGTCAGTGCGATGAAGGCATCAGACAATCTGAGCCTCACACATCTGTGCACAGGTGATGCGCTCCGACATCACCACACCTGACTCTGCTGAAGAACTAATTGTGCACTTCAGAAGCCACCTTGGCGAATTAAAGTCAGGTCACCCCGTGTTACGCCTCAGCTCCAGTGTGCTCTTGACGTGACTGAGCACCTGTGCTGCGCTACATTTGTAAATTATAAGATGCAAGAGCTCAAGGTTATCAGGGCGACTCTCATGGCTACAGGACTCGAGCGTGACGGTGCTAACGTCTTTGTGTCGGCCAACCCAGACATTTCTTCCTGCATGAATTCTCTCGCTAGATTCCCCGTGCTTTTTTTCCTTATCTTTGGGGGGAAAATATTTTATTGAATCCTTGAATGTCTCAATCTTGGAAGCCGAAGCTGTTGTCAGCACTAAAAAAGCGAGGTGCTTGGAGGTTATTATTGTTGTTATTAACCTGCCAAGTGTCACATATCCTCTTGTCTGTACCAGACATGACCACTAAAGCTGAAGTATCGGAGGTTGTTAGCATTATGCTTATAAATAACAGCAGCTTTGAAAATCAAGAATGAAACACAGTGGGATTTGTCCTAGTCAATCATAACGTGAAGCTCTCTTGAGCGTAGATGAAACGCAGGACCCTGCTGAAAATGAAATCCTTTTATGAAAAAAAGCTTGTGAATCTGGCAAGGGAACCCTTGGATGAAAAATGCTGACTCAGAACAACAAGCTGTAGCACTTTACTGGGTGGACAGAAACCCAGGCCACACCTTTATGTGTGACATCATGAACCATAAGGTCCTATCAGCATTGCCACACACATTCCTCTTGACAAATAGTCTACATTTTGTGTCACAATTTATGAATATTGTGGCCTACCTGGATTGGCTACTTCAACTTGCGAGTACGACAATAAAAAGATTTAGTAAGAGTCGATAAAATGTAAATTCTCCCATGCAGTGATCAGTGTTGTGATTCCCTCACTGTGTCCTCGGGCTCAGAGTTTATCAGGGGCAGCCAAACAGGGTTTATATTAGTGTACCAATGAAGGGTGGAGACGTGCTGGGGGGTTTGCGTTGTGTTGTCTGTCTTTGAAAGAGCACGTTCACACTCGGCAGTTTATATAGCGATGGGATTCTCTGCACGTCTTTTCTGTCACTGTCTGTACACAGTCTTAGCGCCCCCACTCTGTAAAGGCAGAACAATCTTGGCCAAACCCCGACACTAATAGACTTTAGGAGGATGTTAAAGTAATGGACGGCCCTCTGGTCCATTTGTAAACATTTCCTGACTCATTTAGCTTTGGACTCTGGAGTTGTTTCAGCACTAATGAAGCCCGGGGTTTATGAAGCCTTAACTCAGTGTAATGTCTGTTGTGTTGATGCTCAGTGAGATGTGCTGTGCATTCTGTGTGTGTGTGTGTGTGTGTGTGTCTCTCTCTCTCTGCATTTCTTGTATTTGTCCCATGTCTCTCTACACTCATTTCATTTCTATCATGTCTGTCTGTCTGTCTGTCTGCCCAACTGTCCGTGTGTCTGTTGATCTTGCTGCTTCCATTTTTCTGTATGTTGAGCTTTTCTCGCTCCCTCTCTCTGTCTGCCGGGGGGACACGTATGGTTTGTTTTATTGGTTATTTTAGCCCCAAAACCAAAATTGAGTTGGGGGTAGTGCAGCAGAGCTTGTCCCTCTGTACGTCTGGCCAACTGTCTTGATAAGTGGGGACAGTTAATCTCAGAAACTATTTTCCCTAGATGAATGAAATTGTGTGTGTGTGTGTGTGTGTGTGTGTGTGTGTGTCACTAGTCATTACCTTGATTGGGTACGAATACAGGGCTAAATATTGACAGTGTCGTCTTGTTTTTTATCTTGTCATTATAGGTTCTGCACAGTTTTCACTGTCCAGAACAGTGGCATTAAAATCTCAGAAATCTCACGCTGTTTGATGTGGGCGATGTCCTTGTGTGCGCAGGGCATCTTTGTATTCTCGCTGGTGTGGTCGGTCGGTGCCAGCTGCGGGGAAGAAGGCCGCACCAGGTTTGACGGGGTGGCGCGGGAGGTGTTGAACGGGCCGCTGAGCGAAGAGACGCAGGCGCGCTATGGCATCCTGGAGCGCGTGGAGGCCCCCGACAAGAACCTGACCGTCCCCCTGCCCACTGAGGGGACGCTGTACGAGTACCACTTCGTCAAAGAGGTGATCACACGGAGGAGCCTGGTTCGGGCGGAATTACGCTGTGTATGATATGCTATAGCCAGAGCATTGTGCTGGGTGCTGTCGGCGCAGAATGACACTGGGTCATGTGACTGAGTTCTGCAGAAACGCCACCAATATATCAGGGCTGACTGGAGTTTTACTGTGTGATGCTAATCCTGCAGGGCTAACTATAAGTGTTTCTAATAGTCCTGCGGCAGGGCAGTTAATAATGAAGGATGTACACTGTTTCTCCAGCTCTGATAACTCTAAAGGATGGGTGAGTGTCTCTCTGCAGGTATCATTGGGTTCTGGTCTAGCTCTGTCACCCACATCTGCTCAACTGTAACGTCAACTGAGTTCTGAGTGTATTTACATTGTCAGCGCTCCCACAGAAATCCTGTCTGGGCGCTTTATTTTAGATACTGTAGAATAAAAGGAATGAAAGATCCTGTACTGTGATGCTACCTCCACAGTCATATGAAAACCAGCAGCCTGTTACACCAGTTGTTCATCAGTTCTTTCTTAAGTTAGAGTGCGAAGTCCACACTAAACGCTACGCTGGAACTACTTAGTTTGATACGAAAGCTGTGTCGGAGTTTAGTTGCTCCACGTAAAAGCAAGATGCGTCTTAGTTACACCAGCGTAAAGTCCACACTAAATAAAATACTGTTGCAGCAAATGACGTTATTAATTTCTGTGGCCAATCAGTGAAAAGCACCCTTGATGCGGCGTGTAGCCTATTACGGTGCTGTCAGATGCTATCAGCCTAAATGAACAAAAAGCAGTGTCTATTAAAGATTTCTTTAAATCTGCTGGGCTCAGTTCTTCAAGATGAGTGCAAGTATTTCACCAACGGAACAATAAAAGTTTGGGGAGACTAACTTCATCTGTTTACATCCGTGGTGAGCACTCCTCATCATCACTGCACTGTACTTAACCCTGTTTCTCTCAATGTCCTGCTGTTAGTCCGCTGCCAGCAGGTCAATTATTTGTTTGTCTCTCTGCTCGTGGGAAGCGAAGGCGAGAGTATAAATCAGTCATTGTAGTCGTCCAAGGGGTGTAAAATGTATCGGAGGGTGCGCGGCCAACACAGCGGGTATAATTCGCTCCCCCCCATCCTCCAAATTATCCCACCTTTCAATATGATGCGCCATGCCAACCGTTATTTTACCGAGACCTTTGCGCCAACTAAGGGTTAGTTGTAAGATTTAAGTTGTAATTTATGCCTACGTTGAAACTACATCAGCTGGTGCAACCCATAAAATGTTAGTCGCGAATAAACTCCGACCTAAGTTAGAAGTTACGTTCAGACTAGGCTACGTTTGTACTTAAGCACAGCAGGTGCAACCCAGTGCTGGAGCACAGCAACCAGGTAGAGCTGCCACAACCGATTATTTTTGTGATCGATGTAATCTTGCAATTGCTGCGTCAAATTAATTAATAGATTAATTTCATTTTAATCAATTAATGTATTTTTTTAATCCTGAAATGATTCACTCAATCATATAACATCAATTCACATTTTATTTTTTTCAGTGAGATATTACCATGTATGCAACAATACATGAATATTAAAGCAAAAAAAATGCTACAAAGAAATATTACTATCTTCGCCCTGACAGTAAAACAAGATTAGTTTGCTCTCAGAGGTTACCTCCATCTAGAAATTTGCATGAAGGTCTTGTCAAAAAATAAATAAATGAATAAAATTTTGCATCCCATGTATATTGATATTAACAATTTTGGGTATTGGGCAACCGTGCACAATATTTATCTTAAGCAATTCCCACATGATGTCATTCGCGCAGTGAAATCAAGCGACTGCCTGTTTTACGGCTAACAGCATCTACTGCTAATTGAGCAGTGGACACGGTTAGCATTAAAAAGCTGAACATAAGAGTCAGTATATTTACTACCCCAGGCTACTACAACAAACTTTGACAGTCTGCAAAAAGTAACGGTACTTAGCTAAATATTTTAGCTATCGTGTTTGGCAAGTAAGTTAATTGAATAAATAAGTGATTATTTTACGGTGTCTTATGGGGCGAATTTCTACTTGATTTTTTTTTTTAAATTATGCAGATTGACCTCGGTCGCCCTTACAGCAGTGGCAGGTCTGTATTATGAGGATATGAAGCACGGCCTCTATAGCCAGGACATACAGCGGCCCCTTCCCTTCCTCCTCTACTAGTATGAGTTCCTGAGAGAGGTCCAGTACAGGGCTTCACAGCTTCTGTGTGTCTCGAATCAGCTTCAGAGACGAAGGGAGGGGTCATAGACTGCAGGAGGTTTATATTCCTGGGCGAAGCTTCATCCTCCGGTCCTAACACACCTCCCAGTCTGTTTTCACTCCTGCGTAATGCTAAAGGGAAAAAGAGCCCTGTTTCTGACAACTGCTTTGTTCACATTTTTTCACGGTGTTCCCTTGATGCCAAAGCAGTGAGCCATGAGTGTTACGGTTCGTTTGCGACCGTGTCTATTTGAGGTGCACATTGTTGTACGCATGGTGTTTCCGGTGCTTATTAGGAGCAAAGCATTCTTGAGCAAACCGCATTTTAGAGGGGCGCTACCGTGATCATAGTTCGCAACGCATATTAGCGCCCCCGCATGCTCCCACGAAGGCTGGGAACGATGGCAGTTAATTTTGGCGGGTTATAGGATGCAGCGTTTGGGTGTCATATGAGAGTTGGGAGACATGAGGGTCCTCACTGATATGTATGACGTGCCCACCCACAGGGACCGGGCCGATGGGAGCAGTGGATTGAGGAGCTGAAGGTGGCCCGTCCCATCTCGAAAGACATGCAGTTCAACGAGATCATCGTCCCGACGGAGAACACGGTGCGGTACTCCGCACTGATGAAGCTGCTCGTCACCCACCAGAAGCCCACCGTGTTTGTCGGGCCCACCGGCACGGGCAAGAGCGTTTACATCAACGTGAGTGACCTCTACTGCCGCATGGATACCGTACCGCTTCAAACATGGGCAACACCCACTCCAAATACAGTCCGTACGGTCACTCACCTTCCCCTCCGAGGACCGAAGTATTTCTCCATTGCTGCACGTATAGGTCACATGAACTTAGAATAGCTTATATAGCTCACACAGCGGTTTCTGGCAGCCATATCTTTCACTTTTGTTCAGCGATCGCTCTTGTTTTGGTAAGTTTCAGCATTGTTCGTGAGTACAGACTACCACATGAGCAGGTATAGTGGATTATGCTGAAATAAATGATACCTGACGGTAACCCAGGCTTTGCCGTAAAAGCGCCAGCTTTAGAAGCGCCCCTGTGCGGAGCCAGAGGTGGTGTGTACAGATAAGCGCTCAGGTAACGGAGGCTCGCTGCAGCCGTTTCTATCTCCGACACAGCGTCCCTGTAATTTACGTCTCTGGCGTAGCGGGAGGGACGGGTGATGATAAATGACCTGGCGGTTTCCAGGCGACCACGGCTCACGCTGCCAGTTCGCTAACACCGCCAGTGGCGGCGATGAAATTGACGGGCGAGACGAATGCAGGGCGCGCGCCTCTCCTCGGCTGGACGGGAGGGACAGGAGCAGACTGCGTGCAAAATCCCACAACAAACTCCGCGCTCAAATCAATCACCTAACTGCCTCATTGATTATACATCCAGTTACACTTTTTTTCTTCTCTAGTAAACGCACTTTGCCCTTGTCGTTGGTCGCCTTCGACATGTATTAAGCGTTTTGAGTTTTAGTGAGTCTGACGCCTGCGGTGTCATTTTTTTTTCTCGCTGAAACCTGTCACACTAAATAAGAATTACCTGAAAGACCGATAAGATTGAAGTTTGATGCTGTGATTGGGATTGATGTGAACGTGAAGCCCTACCGAAAAATTCAACATGACACTTTTTATGCCCCCGCCCTCGAAAGAGGAAGGGGGCTTTATGTCGACACCATGTCCGTCCGTCGTCCATCCGTCGTCCGTAAACTTTTCGTTTCCGCGGGATAACTATAGAATCCCTCATCCAATTGTTGCCATTTCTTGAGGGTGTATTGGGAGTGGCTAGAGGAAGGTTCCTTTCGAAAACCAGCGTCGTGCCATATTCAATATGGCCGCCACAGCAGCCATCTTGATTTTCGTTTCCGCCCGATAACTAAAGAATGCCTCGTCTGATTGATGCCATTTCATGGTGGTGTATTGGTGGTGGCTAGAGGAAGGTTCCTTTCGAAAACCAGCATTGTGCGATATTCAATGTGGCCGCCACAGCAGCCATCTTGATTTTCGTTTCCGCCCGATAGCTAAAGAATGCCTCGTCCGATTTATGCTGTTTCCTGGTGGTTTATTGGGGGTGGTTGGAGGAAGGTTCCTGTCGAAAACCAGCGTCGTGCGATATTCAATATGGCCGCCACAGCCGCTATCTTGATTTTCGTTTCCACCCGTTAACTATAGAATGCCTCATCTGATTGCTGCCATTTCATGGTGGCGTATTGGGGGTGGCTAGAGGAAGATTCCTTTTGAAAACCAGCGTCGCGCGATATTCAATATGGCCGTCACAGCAGCCATCTTGATTTTCGTTTCCGCCTGATAACTAAAGAATGCCTTGTCCGATTTATGCCGTTTCCTGGAGGTTTATTAATGGTGGCTTGAGGAAAGTTCCTTTCGAAAACCAGCATTGTGCGATATTCAATATGGCCGCCACAGCGGCCATCTTGATTTTCGTTTCCGCCCGATAACTAAAGAATGCCTCGTCCGATTTATGCCATTTCCTGGTGGTTTATTAGGGGTGGCTGGAAGAAGGTTCCTGTCGAAAACCAGCATCGTGCGATATTCAATATGGCCGCCACAGCAGCCATCTTGATTTTCGTTTCTGCCCGGTAACTAAAGAATGCCTCCTCCAATTTATGCCTTTTCCTGGTGGTTTATTTGGGGTGGCTGGAGGAAGGTTCCTTTCGAAAACCAGCGTTGTTCGATATTCAATATGGCTGCCACAGCAGCCATCTTGATTTTCGTTTCTGCCCGATAACTATAGAGATCCTCATCCGATTGCTGCCATTTCATGGTGGCATATTGGGGGTGGCTAGAGGAAGGTTCCTTTCGAAAATTAGCATCGTGCGATATTCAATATGGCCGCCACTGCAGCCATCTTGATTTTTGTTTCTGCCCAACAACTAAAGAACACCTCGTCGGATTTATGCCCTTTTCCTGGTGGTTTATTGGGGTGGCTGGAGGAAGGTTTCTTTTGAAAACCAGCATTGTGCGATATCTAATATTGCCGCCACAGCAGCCATCTTGATTTTCGTTTCCGCCCAACAACTAAAGAACACCTCGTCGGATTGATGCCGTTTCCTGGTGGTGTATTGGGGGTGGTTGGAGGAAGGTTCCTTTTCGATATCTAATATGGCCGCCACAACGGCGATCTCGATATGCCCTTGATTAACATACAGGCGGGGGCATGTGCCACGCTCTACATTGCTCTTGTTGTATTATCCTTAAAGCGTGATAATTAAGCATTCAATTGAAGAATTGAAATAAATTGTCTTAAGATCTAATTATATAAACAGATAAACTATTGAGGAAGGGAGAAATGAAACTTTTTAGATATTTATAAATATTATTAATTTCTGAGGATACTTTATGGTCTGAAAAAATATAGCAATGAAATATATTTATATAATAATAAATATATTATATTGAATAAATATTAATGGTATTTATTTTTTCTAATGGAAATTGTTTCCAACTGGGCGTGGTTTGCGGAGCTCGTTCAGGCAGACAACTGGACTCATGTTCTCCCCCCTCAGACACTCACATCCGCCTGAACTCTGCCCCTCTGTAGCGCTGCTGTATGAGCTGCTCTCTGGCTCCCCCTCTGGTGCATTAGCGCTCCTGCCTGCTGCCACTGCAGCATCACTCTTTTCCTGCTGTGAGTCACCATCTCGCCTCCAGCCCAACTTCCACCTGTGAGCTCTAAATATTTCCCCAGAGAAGGGCGGGAGATAACCTCACACTCTTACTCTCTTCTCCTGAAGCTTAATCCGACACAGGCAGTGTCAGGGTCAGCGCCTGAACACTAAACTATCACAGTGAGCTCTATATTCGTAGACCAGGCGCAGGCACGGCGAATGGGGGGTGCGCCGCGCCAACGGGGTGTGTCCAGGCGTATGTTGCAATTTCGTGCCCGGCGTAGCCTGGCGCAAGTACTCCTCTGTCCCGCCTCGGTCCCTCCTTCCCGCGCAAGTTGGCAAAGAGGGCGACACAGCCGAGTCAAATCTTGCTCATTGGCAAGAGAAACGATGGATAGCGTGTTCCTATTATTACTAACTGTTGCTGCTTAAAATTTTGGGATTAACATGCATGGACAACAATGCAAGATACGTTACACATTTATTTTCAATATGTGATCTAAACTCAGTACGAGATCATAGCAATCAGGCTGCATTCCTTTCCCCCTCTAAAGATAAAACCTAAGTGACAATAATAGTAGCCTAGTATTAAGCCGCTTGCACACTTGACGCGAAACAAATTTTTTGCTCGACAGATTGCGTTGTGTCCGAAAGTCTGACAGGGTTTTACTATATCTCCGTGTCCGACAGTCCATTATTGTTTTTAATTTCTTCAACTCTACGGACTCTTTTAGATATTAAACGTGAATGTTTTGATAAGAGGGCTCAGTTCTTCAAAAAGAGTACCGAGAATTTCAATCAATGTTTCTGCTTAAGCTCTGCTCAATAAAGTGAGTCGACACTGACGCGAGACAATGTACAATGTCTCCGTGTCTGACAGCCAAAAAAAAAAAGAGGACGATTAGAACAGATTGATAACGAAATAAAGAATAAAAATAAACATTTTAACAACAGAACATCCAATGAACACTGCGATTTATTTATTTGCGGGTCATCGTTTTGAATGTTCCGTGTGTTGGTGATATATTTTATTCTTTATTTCGTTATAAATGTGTTCTCATATCAATACTTTTACTTTTTGCTGGCTGCTGGACATGGAGTATTTTGCATTTCGCGTCGGACAGTCTTGATCGTGCATGCAATAATTTATTCACACTGTCAATGGTCATGGAATTGATTTGCTCACGCACAATTTTATCTCTGGTGTGGAAATAAAGCGTGAATCTGTTGGATCCATCTGACTAATTTTCAAAATAAAGACCGAATAAAGACTGCTGTCTTTCTTCAATGGAAGAAAACAGACGAATAGGCTAAAAAGACCAAGAAAAGTCGATAGCTATCCATTTGCATTCTGTGAAGGCCGAACACAAACATGGCCAAGTTTGCATGTCTAATAATTCCTGGAATACTCGAAAAAATTAGAACTTTTATGACTTTCGGACACGGAGCAATATTACTACCCTGTCCGACTATCGCGTCTTTGCAGTGACTTTGTCTGTAATCAGCCGTGCAAAAAAATTCGTTTTGTGTCCAGTGTGCAAGCGGCTTTACTGAGCACAGAACGCAAGCATGCTATATATATATTTATACTATATATATATATATATTAGGGCTGTCGCGTTAATTAATCGCGATTCATTTAAGGGCAATAAAAGTATCTGCCGCTATGAGGCAGACAGATGTGCTTGCTTATTTACAACCCTTTTCTATGACGCATACCTAATATGGTCATTTGAAATGCTTCCGGGAAGAAAACTGTGATTTGAAGTCCGCTAATTACCAGCGAGGTTGGACAGCCTCCATCGCTTTGGCATAATTAGCTCACCCTAAATCAATTCCCGTGTACTTTGCCTAACTTGCAATCAAGCCATTTACTCAGCCAACTGAGTAATCAAAACCAAAATGCGGCCTATAATGATTAAGAAGAGATAATGAGAAGCAGACAGTCTGTATTACCACTGCGTGAGCTGCGCCACGCTATGCCACCTGCGCTGCGCCAAGAAATTAGAGCCCAGTATCTTTCTGTTAATACTTCTGTTAATGACTTTTAACAGGTGAGCTGAAGTTTTGTTTTCAAAACTGGGATTTGGCAGCACAAATGTTCTGTCAGCCATGCCAGTTTTCATCCCAAAGTGCACATTACTTTTTTATCCCAGCGGTATGTAATACCGTGGGATATAGTCATCGCCCTCTCCGTCTGTCCATCCGTCTGTCTGTCCGTCCGTAATCATTCTCATTTCCGGAGCAGAACTCAAAAACTATACCACTTACAAACTTCTAATTTGCTATGGAACTTACTCTTTTGGTGTAGTTGTGCCTTTTGGGGGTTTCAGTTCCATGCTGCCCATAATTTCGGAAATTTTCACCAAAAACAGCCCTAAAATTGGACTTTGTCTCGTTTTCCGGGACAGTACTCAAAAACTATGCCACTTACAAACTTCACATTTGCTATGGAACTTACCCTTATGGCGTAGTTGTGCCTTTTGAGGGTTTCAGTTCCATGCTGCCCATAATTTTGGAAATTTTCACCAAAAACAGCCCTAAAATTGGACTTTGTCTCGTTTTCCGGAACAGTACTCAAAAACTATGCCACTTACAAACTTCACATTTGCTATGGAACTTACCCTTATGGCGTAGTTGTGCCTTTTGAGGGTTTCAGTTCCATGCTGCCCATAATTTCAGAAATCTTCACCAAAAACAGCCCTAAAATTGGACTTTGTCTCCATTCCGGGACAGAACTCAAAAACTATGCCACTTACAAACTTCACATTTGCTATGGAACACTCTCTTATGGTGTAGTTTTGCCTTTTGGGGGTTTCAGTTCCATGCTGCCCATAATTTCGGAAATTTTCACCAAAAACGGCCCTAAAATTGGACTTTGCCTCGTTTCCGGGACAGAACTCAAAAACTATGCCACTTACAAACTTCAAATTTGGTATGGAACTTACCCTTATGGTGTAGTTCTGCCTTCTGGGGGTTTCAGTTCCATTCTGCCCAAAATCTTTGATTTCTATCCCAAAAACAGCCCAAAAATTGGACTTTGTCCCTTTTCTACTGCAGAATTCAAAAACTCTTCCACAAATCACGAATTACGTGGAACCGGTGGGATATGTCATCTTCTGATGACTCTTGTTTGTTTTTCTGCAGGCAGTGCAATCTGAGAACATCATTAAGCATTATTTTCTGATGTGGCTGTTTTCACTTGTTTATTTCTGCATGTTTCTTATGTATTGCTGGTTTATCCTGAGCTGACTGACACCAGAGTTGAGTGTTGACAATACAAACTTTGGTCACTAAAAGCACTTGCTCATTCCGCCTATCCCTACACGATATAGATCGCAGCACTTTGCTATCATTGAGACCCAGAAAACAAAAGAAAAGTTTCTTTTTTTCCATGTATTTGCAATATTCAGAAGTTAGTTAAATAAAAAAAATCTAAAACTGGCATGTTAGCAGCTGTCAAGTGTATCATCTTTTGTGTTTTTATATAACTTGGATTTTTAATTAATTCCTCTTTGTCATGAAAATGAGAGAAAAAGGCAAACTGTTGGGGAACAGACATTTTGTTGTCTGGGAAAATGTCTAATGTTCATTTATAATTTGTAACAAATAATTTTCACATTCAGCAATGACAGTGTACCCTCCAGCCCTGTGATTGCAAACTCTGTATATAACCATTGTTGAAGTGTCGTGGAGAATCCCAGGCTTACAGTAGTGCATGACAGTCCTCATTTGTGCTTTATGGACTTCATTGACTGTTTTTTGCAGAATTTTCTCCTGAACCAACTGGACAAGAGTGTGTACAGCCCCCTGCTCATCAACTTCTCCGCCCAAACCACCGCTCTGCAGACCCAGGACATCATCATGTCCAAACTGGACAAGAGACGCAAGGGCGTCTTCGGCCCTCCGCTGGGCAAGAAAATGGTGAGAGAGAGGGGGCCCCGCCCTGTTTCCCGAGAGCTCGCCCTTCACACCCCGAGGTCACAGAGAAGGTTGTTCATCTGGGCGGGGAGTTGATGCCGACAGTACATTACACTGATCTAGAGTCAGCCTGTAACTCAGAGTCCACCTGAGGCTCTGAGTGATAATGTTTTATGGGATGTAGAGATCCATCTGTTGTCTTCCTGGTTCTTGCAAATTCCTCACGACGAGGGAACGAGAGTTCATAACCCAGCAGGAAGTAATGCCGCCTGAGCCTCTGGATTGAGTGGTGCAACTGGGGCTTATTTCTCGATGATCTCAGAGATCAGGGCAGCAGCCTCATTTAAACGAGTAACTCGCCTTCCTCTGCGCTTGGCAAAAAAAATTTGTGCCAAGTTTACTGAAGCGCAGTCGCGGCCGTTTAAGGTGAATTAATAGGCCATCTTCAGTTTGTGTAAACACACAGGCCTTACCCTGATACCAGAATTTATTGGGTGAGTGTATTTAAAAAAATGGAAGGATTGTGCTGGGGAGCTGACTGATGGTCAATAGTGGCGCGATGCTAAACGATTTTGGCGACAGAGAGCGAGTGCGGTCGTGCATTTCTCTGCACACGAGCTTTCTCTCCTCGAACCCAAACAATGTTCCTTCCCTTCTGATCCTCAACTGCCTCTCTGTCATTTACACGCCTCCCTCTGACTGATAACTCACAGCCATTATTATTTATTTTTATCTCTCTCGCCCCAAGCTTAGTGTTTCCTGGTGTCGACGTTTGTTTCTGTTTTGGATTAACATGTCACTTTCTTTTATCTTTGCTCTTTTCCTTTAAATACGGTTCTCACTTTTGTCTGCCGTCTGCAAACTTGTGCTGGTGTCTAGTTAAATGGTGTATTTTAGTGTGTCAGGGCAGTGACTGTGTGAGATCTACGGTATGGATATAGTATCCCTTTTATATAGAACCTTTTTGTATTTCAGTGATGAAGTAATTTTATGCTGATACTGTTTTTGTGTTTGATTAAATAGCAAGCTTTTTTGCCCATCCGCTGTGCAGTTTGACAGCGGTAAATTTGTAAACCCTGCAGTAGGTGGTGTTTCAAGGTCCCCTGTGACGTCACCAGGCGCACAGCCAATTAGCCATTAAAACCATATCAAAATTGGTTATTTGTGACATCACAATAGGGAGGGGTCTCCCAAAATAATGAAGAAATTGATTAATTGGTTGGCTAATTTAATCAGTCCTTCTTCTCTCGGTTTGGTCACTTCACCATGTGATGTCACAAATGAACAGGTTTTGAAATGCCTTGAAATGACTAATTGGCTGCGCACGTAATGACTTGAAGACCTTTAATACTCGTGTATTGCAGGCCTGACCAGGACAAGATTATGTTTAGGGCTCGTATATTGCGCTGTTGAGCTGATGGTGTCTGGATTGTGTTTGAGGCTGATGTATCGCACACCTGTGCAGGACTGGATTATGTTTGTGTGAGGTAGTTTGTGTGAACAGAAGCGAGACCCAAAATATCCAACAAACTTGTTCTTTATTGGTTCTGGGGTGGAAACCCCTGCAGGGAATTAGGAAATGGTACAGAATCCCCAATCCAAAATCAGAATCCAGTAGTCGTAATCCAATTCGTAAACAGGGCAGCAAACACAAAACTCAGGGTTGGGTAAAGCTGGTTCGTTACAGGGCCACAGGAATATCAAAGACAAAGCCAACCTGTGCAGGTCTGGATTGTGTTTGAGGCTGATGTATCGCACACCTGTGCAGGGCTGGATTGTGTTTGAGGCTGATGTATCGCACACCTGTGCAGGTCTGGATTGTGTTTGAGGCTGATGTATCGCACACCTGTGCAGGACTGGATTGTGTTTGCGGCTGATGTATCGCACACCTGTGCAGGGCTGGATTGTGCTTGAGGCTGAAGTATCGCACACCTGTGCAGGACTGGATTGTGTTTGAGGCTGATGTATCGCACACCTGTGCAGGACTGGATTGCTTATAAGGCTGATATATTGCAGACCTGTGTAGGACTGGATTGTGTTTGAGGCTGATGTATTGCACACCTGTGCAGGTCGGGATTATGTTTGAGGCTGATGTATCGCACACCTGTGCAGGTCTGGATTGTGTTTGAGGCTGATATATTGCACACCTGTGCAGGTCTGGATTGTGTTTGAGGCTGATGCATCGCACACCTGTGCAGGACTGGATTGTGTTTGAGGCTGATGTATCGCACACCTGTGCAGGACTGGATTGTGTTTGAGGCTGATGTATCGCACACCTGTGCAGGACTGGATTGCTTATAAGGCTGATATATTGCAGACCTGTGTAGGACTGGATTGTGTTTGAGGCTGATGTATTGCACACCTGTGCAGGACTGGATTGCTTTTGAGGCTGATATATTGCACACCTGTGCAGGTCTGGTTTGTGTTTGAGGCTTGCATATCGCACACCACTGCAGGTGGTGTTTGTGGACGACGTGAACATGCCCACGCGGGAGGTGTATGGAGCTCAGCCCCCCGTCGAGCTGCTCCGACAGTGGCTCGATCACTGGAACTGGTACGATGTGAGGGACTGCAGCATGATCAAGCTGGTGGACATCCAGATCATGTGTGCCATGGGCCCACCCGGTGAGTCGGGGGTCCCCCTGCTGGTGTGGAGGACTGAGCAATTACCCTCTCCTTACATCCCAGGTGAAACAGATGAGCACACCGTGCTGTCTGGTTTTACTAAAGCACCTGTATCTCTGTTCTTTAGGTGGTGGAAGAAATCCCATCACTCCTCGCTTCCTACGCCACTTTAACACCGTCACCATCAACGACTTTGACGAGAAGACCATGTACACCATCTTCTCCAGGATTCTGGAGTGGCACCTGACCATACGGTACTGAGCCGTTTGCACATCATCCTTGCGCTCATCTGTTAGCCGTTAGCCTGTATGGCCACTGACTCTCCCCCCTCCCCTCTCTCCCATGGCCAGGTTCTCTTTCCCTCCGTCATTCGCCAGCCTGATTAGTCAGGTGGTCAACAGCACCATGGATGTGTACAAGGAGGCCATGAAAAAACTGCTGCCCACGCCGGCCAAGTCGCACTACCTCTTCAACCTGCGCGACTTTTCCCGCGTCATCCAGGGCATCTGCCTGTCCCGCCCGGAGACCGCCAGCGAACCCGCGGATATAAAGCGCCTTTGGGTGCACGAGGTAACTGCGTCCTGCTTCTGCTGGTCCTCCAGCTACTGCTGGGGATCTTACGGAAAATAATTATTCGAGAAAAGGAAGTGGTAATAGTGTAGTTTGAGCATTGTAAGATCCTTCATTTACAACATTGGCTGAAATTGGACTTGTGACCTGAGTGATTTCCTTGATCCTGAGTGAGTACTTGGCAATTTCTCTAAAAATGTTCAAAAAATGCCTTATTATGCGCAACATTTCCGTCCGCCAATGTTAACTTTTGTTGCTCGGGCACAGCCTTCCCTACATCGCAAAAGGGTTGCAGGTTTTTTGCTGCTGACCAAGAGCTGCAGTTACTGGCTCCAGCTTCAGAGAATCGTTGTTGTGTTCTGCTGTCTTCAAGTTTTCATACTTTCTGCGCTCAGCAAAAATATAAATACTTACTTATATTGGAAAATTAAAAAAATGTTTGTGTCTGTTTTTAGCCCTCTTTTTCGATTTTTGCGGTTTTGTGACTTTAGCTGAAAACGCGAAAAATTGATTAGGTTCCTGTGTTTGGAACAACTTCATATCTGTGTGGTCAATAAAGTAAGGGAACGTAATAATGTAGTAATGTAATGTGTGTAGTGCAATAATGTCAGGGAAATAATGTAACTGATGTCAAAACTTGGGATTCATCAGAGGTATGTCTTGAAATAGAAATTTAAAGAGGTAGAATAATTATTTAATATGTTGACATAGAAGAATAATAATAATTATAATAATATACAATATTTCTAAAAATGATCCCTGCTTCGGTGTACAGGTTCAGCGGGTCTATTACGACCGGCTGGTGGACAATGCAGACCGGGCCTGGCTGGTGGGACACCTGCAGGAAGTGACCAGGAAGCACTTACAGGAGGACTTTCACCACCTGTTCCGGCACCTGGACCAGGACCAGGACAGCAAGGTGACAGAGGATGACCTCCGCAGCCTCATGTTCTGCGACTTCCACGACCCCAAGGCCGAGGACACCAACTACCGTGAGGTGGGCAGCTTGGAGCAGCTGCGGCAGGTGGTTGAGGCTCATCTGGACGAGTTTAACAACCTCAGCAAGAAGCCCATGAACCTAGTGCTGTTCCGCTTCGCCATCGAGCACCTGAGCCGCATCTCGCGCGTCCTGAAGCAGCCCCGCGGCCACGCCCTGCTGGTGGGTGTGGGGGGGAGCGGGCGTCAGTCTCTCACGCGGCTGGCCGCACACATGGCCGAGTCAGAGCTGTTCCAGGTGGAGATCGCCAAGGGCTACGGCACCGCCGAGTGGCGGGAGGACCTGAAGCTCATCATGCGCAAGTCGACGGAGGGCGAGGCGCACGGCGTCTTCCTCTTCACCGACACGCAGATCAAGATGGAGTCCTTCCTGGAGGACGTCAGCAACCTGCTGAACATCGGCGAGGTGCCCAACCTGTTCGCGGCCGACGAGAAGGCGGAGATTTGCGAGAGGATGCGGGTGCTGGACCGCCAGCGTGAGCGCGACAAGCAGACGGACGGCAGCCCGCTGGCGCTTTTCAACATGTTCCTGGAGCGCTGCCGCAGCCAGCTGCACGTGGTGCTCGCCATGAGTCCCATCGGCGACGCCTTCCGCAGCCGCCTGCGCCGATTCCCTGCCCTCATCAACTGCTGCACCCTCGACTGGTTCCAGGTACCGCCACCACCGCCATCTGCTGGCTAGGGTTAGAATAGCACCCGATATTAACCTCAGTTATATGCAGCGGCTGTATTCAAATCTGTGCCCATTTCAAATTTTAGAGGAGATTTCAGGATGTCTAACAATCCCATTTACCGTACAGGCCAGCAGATACTGCCTAATTCCCATGAGACATCTTGTGTATCTCTGGAGGCTTTCTCCCGATAATCTCCTCTTTTTGTCGTGTGCTAGTATCAACCTCGTACTCTGCCGAGACAAGCTTCGCAGTAGGCTGGCCGCCGAACCCACACACGTATGCCTAGAGCCTGCCAAATGCGCAACATAATGAAGTCCGAATTAGGCCTATGCACAGTTGTTACTGAGAATTACTTTTTATATGCGGATTTAATCGATATAATACGTTGTTCTGTTGCTGTGTTCTAGATATTTTCCATTTGATGTAATACCGTAGCCATAAAAACATGCGTCCTGGGTCTGAATATTTCTCGCACTGTAAGTGTGATGTTGCCTCTGTGCAGCATGGCAACCAGCAGATATAATCTGTGATATTGTCCTATAAAATGAAAAATATGGTTTTCAATAGTTGAATCTAAAGTCAGAGTCCAAGAGGTTGAGGACTCTGGTAAACCCTGCTCTGGGAGCAGTGCTTTAAAGCTGTAGAATACGATTTGATCATTTGAAGTTTGATCATTATTAATAACCGCATATCGATGGTGGTTATGGTCCTATAGTACAATCTATACAATGGTAAGAGCAAAAAAATGAAAAAAAATCTATTCACTCTAGTGGCTGCAGAGACGTTGACCAATGTAAGCCATCTGGCCGGATGGCCGTCTCTCTCCTACTCTGATCCAATCCCCTCGCTCTAGTTGACACTCCGCCGAGAGCTTGCTCAGACTCCCCGTGCTCCGCGTTCCGCCTCGTCCCCGCCCCCCTCCGCATAATAAACTTTCTGCAATTAGCAAGTATCTGGTGGCGGTAATGCACCAAGTGTTTTCAATCCGCAAATTATCATTAAAGAAGAAGAAGTATCTGAGTAGCAGCTTAGCAACAAGGGCTAGAAGAATGAAAAAAAAGACAGCAACAGCAGCAAGCGGCCCCTGCTTGCCCCACCGGCAAAAGTTGGGAGAAAGCGTGTCTCTGCAGACGAAAAGGCAGAGACGAAGAGGATACGTGAGCAACGCAGGACTCAAAGCAGAGTAAACATCAGGTCATCCGTTCACCACTGGAGGAAGCTACAGGAAGATTTGGGCCTGAAAACTGACGCTGATAGAGCAGACTTTTTGTTGAACAGGTAGGTCATTTTTTACTTTTATTGTGAGTTGTTACATAAATAACTTTTTAAAAGTCTATGACAATGCTGGCTTATGACTGTAAACGCTGCCGGTCGTTTTCTCTGTGTCGACAGACGGCGTCGCGACGTTAGCTGTTTATTTTTAGCATTGTAAACTAGCATTGCTATCATCAGTGTTGCGCCTGAATGCATACAATGAACTCATGAACTCCTTCATGTATATCCGATTGATGAACGTTATTGTGAACGTGTTCTTCGTGGCATTTGTGAACGGCGCACTCTCTTACTGATGCATTGTAATTTACGTTAGGTTTAGCACACATTTAATAACTCTCAATGTTGCTATACCTGCGAATCCGACATGGTAAATCTTCATTCAAGGCTGGCGCTGTGTCTGTTTACTGCCGGCCGGCTTGTTTCTCTGGTAGAGGGGGTGTGTCTGGGAGTCTCCACGCGGATGGCGACACGTGCTCAGTGGGAGGGATCAGGGAGCCCAGAGGGGAGGGGTGTGTGTGCGTGGGCAGGATGCTTTTTTCAAATTTTTCTCAACATCTCAATCTTTCTCTGATTCTCAGATTGTATACTACAGCTTTAATTGACATGTTACATAATTGTATCTCAACAGTCAAGGATATACAATTTGAATGGTATTATCCTTATGTGTTAGATCTACTTAGACTAACGCTATACAATATAATATAAGTATTTATATTATAGTATTGCAAAATACATTTTTATTGTGCGCCACTTACTACACAGGGCTCGACAAGTACATTGGCTCGATGGTCCCGGACCTGTGGAAGTGCCGATCGGGCCAGCGCACCTTGTCCTGTGCTTGCCCGATTGGGCCAGCGCATGCCACGAGACAACGCCCGTCGAGTCCTCCTCACGGCGCGATTTAACATGCCCGTCAGTCACTTCATGGGCGCACCAATATAAATAGTAATGCTACTGTAGTGGTCATTGAATAATAAATTCTATCATTAAAGTAATATCATTGCTGTAGTTCAGGGGACATAAAAAGATCACATATTGCCCAATACTAAATCATTACAGTACCTCAGCCTAATTAGTTAATTAACGGCCGATTATTAGGTGATTTTACCTGAGAAAAACGTGTCATGCAGGTAGGTGTGTAAGAGTCGTCGTCTCCAGTCTCTGAGAATTTGAAAAAATTTATTTTAATGAAATATGAATACATTTAGTCATGTGAAATACAAGACTCTCTCACAAAAGAAAAAAACTATACCCACTGATTCTTGGCAGAAAGAATTCAGCCTTACAGCACACTGTTACTCTACTGCTGCTACAGAGAGTTATTCTGAAGTGTTTGCGGGACAAATTCTCTGTAAGTGCCTTGACAACAGATTATAGATCCTCTTCTCGTAATTTCTGAATTGACTCAGTGTTATTGTTACAGCTTAATGACTTTCTCCTCTGACGCGCGGAACATCATTTACACTCAATTTTTGCCACTTGTGTCAACAAGCAAATCAGCCGAACGCCGCTCTGAAGTGCTGACTGTTAGCGGGTATGTCATAGCGGAAATTAGCCCATCATAAGGACAGTGAATCTGCTCGTGCGGAGAGGAAAACACCAGTCAACAGACAGAAGTCAGGAGGGGTAGGGGTCGGTGTGCTATCTTTGGGGCGGGCCCTTGAAATGAGGAATTAGCCCGGCCAATCAGGTCCGGCGGTGGATATGACACACTGTCATTCTGATTACTCCAAGCCCACAATGTGTTTTCCATGAGGTATTGAGTGTGTGGGACTTGTGGCCCTGTTCCTCCAATCACAGACCCTCCACTAACTGAGAGTCCCCCCTTCCCTCCCCATCTCTACCCCCAGGGCTGCCATGAAAAAGAGATTTCAATCTCAACGGGACTTCCCTGGTTAAATAAGGGATAAATAAATAAAATAAAATAAATAAAATATGCAGTGCATCACCACACATTCACAACTCAAAGATAAAGTAAATTGATGCATATTTGCTGTATTTTGAAATTTCTAAAATCTGCGTGGAACTTCAAATTTGAAATTAGACGGCCCATATCAGGTAACAGTTTTTTGTCGGCCGCTCACACTCGTTTAGCTCCACGCTGCAGAAAAGACACAGAAATCTGCCCACATTAACGGTCCATGCGTTACCTCAAAATTTTTGATTTGGCTGCATTGATTCGGTATCCCAACCACGAGGGGGATTCGGTTAAAGAGTTTAGCTCGTCTGGCCGGTCAGTGGCAGTAACTGCTCAGTTATGTGCTCAGGTTTGTATTCGATCAGCGGTTTGGAGGGTTGCGTCTGTGGCTAATGATGAGTGAGCGCTGTGTGTGTCACCCTGCCAGAGCTGGCCTGAGGACGCCCTGCAGGCGGTGGCCTCGCGTTTCCTGGAGGACATTGAGATGGCAGACGACACGCGCGCGGGCTGCATTGAGATGTGCCAGGGCTTCCACACCTCCACCATCGCGCTGTCAGACTGCTTCCTGTCCGAGCTGCAGCGCCACAACTACGTCACGCCCACCTCCTACCTGGAGCTCATCTCCACCTTCAAAGCTCTGCTGAAGAAGAGGAGAACGTGAGGCCCTCTGATGATTGGCTGTGTTGGGGCGGTGCCTCCATCCAATTGGATGTGTTTTATGTGAAGGGCTGCTATTGGCTGTGTTTGGGCGGTGCCCTATTTAAATTGGATGTGTGCCTCATGTGGAGGGCCCCATTTTGCCGTCTCAAAGTAATGCCTTGATGCGATTGGATGTGTGCCTCATGTGAATTTACAAGAATGAACATCATGATAGATTGAAGGTGTTTGAAACTTGCGGTAGATACCATAAAATAATGTGAAAAATCATTATTGAAATAATAAATCAGGTTTGAAAATTGGGTTATTTGCTCACAGGCTTCTATAGCATTGAACTTCTTTCTGCAACCACCGATGTTGCCATCTGCTGGCCGTTAAATAAAATTCAATTTTCAGAGATTTCCGCATGGGCTGCATTTTAAGACCCGGGTGCTGCGTCCATCTTTTTATACTGTCTATGGATTGGACATGTGCCTCATCTGTAGGGCCTTGATCGGAGGTGTAAAATCCAGCAGACAGACAGTAAAAATCCTGCCAAGTTTTTCTCAAACCCGCAGAATGAGCTGATCACCCATATTGGCTCTGTCTCCTGTCCGAAGAAAATCAGGTGGTTGGAATAAAGTTCTGGGGAGGATTTTTACTTTCTGAACCTGGAATTTCCATTTCTAGCTGTGACTGGCGGTATTGGGACGGTGCCTCAATCTGATTTGACATATGCCTCATATGATGGTCCTTGATTGGCTGTGACGGCGCGGTGCCTCGATCCGATTGGACGTGTGCCTTGTGTGAAGGGCCGTGATTGACTGACGCTCTCTCCCCTGATAGGGAGGTGATGAAGCTGCAGCGGCGGTATGAGGTGGGTCTGGAGAAGCTGCAGTCAGCCGCCGATCAGGTGGCAACCATGCAGGTGGAGCTGGAGGCCCTGCAGCCACAGCTGAACGTGGCGCGAGAGGAGGTGAACGCGATGATGGTGGTGATCGAGAAGGAGTCAGTGGAGGTGGCCAAGACCGAGAAAGTAGTGAAGGCGGATGAGGCCGTGGCCAACGAGCAGGCCACAGCGGCCAAGGCTATCAAAGACGAGTGCGACGCAGACCTGGCGACCGCCATACCCATTCTAGAGTCTGCACTCGCTGCTTTAGACACGCTGACCACACAGGTGCACCTGCACACACCTGCATAAATATAACACCCACCTGTACAATTACACAATACACACCTGTGTGATTACAATACACATCTGCATAATTGCACAATACACACCTGTATAATTACACTATACACAGCTGTATAATTACACAATACACAGCTATATAATTACATAATACACACCTGTATAATTATAGTGGACACCTGCACATTTCCAATACCCCTCCACCTGCACAATTACCATACTCACACACCTGCAAAAACATGATGCACATAAAATTATGATACGCATGTGCACCATTACAATATATGCTCACCTGCACAATCACGATACATGCACACACATGGACCGACAAATAGGTACTGTACATGCACAGACACACTTGGATATATCCACACAAATGCACCAAACACGAATACACAGATATGCACCAATAAACACACAGATCCGGACACATACATACTCACACTCAGATATACGCACACACTCACTTGTAAATGCTCAAAGACACACACATGTAGACACGCACACGCCCACACAGTGACACACACATGCGCAAACAGACAAACAAACGGAGCATGAACTACATAGACACCAGTGTTTCCCCTAGAATTTTTTTCAACAGCGGTGCGACTGTGTCCGTCTCCATGAGGATGCGACGTCGACCCGTATTCATGAGCGTGAAAATAGTTTAAAATTAAATGACCTTGGAATCCATATAGACAGGATTATAACCTGTTTGTATTTTGTCTCAATTTACAGCTTTTGACATTTATCTGAAGAAATAATCTCTGCTCCTCTCCCTGCATCTCTCCCTGCTCCTCTCTGCGCTCCTCTCCCTGCTCCTCTCTGCGCTCCTCTCCCTGCATCTTTCCCTGCTCCTCTCTGCGCTCCTCTCCCTGCATCTTTCCCTGCTCCTCTCTGCGCTCCTCTCCCTGCTCCTCTCTGCGCTCCTCTCTGGGCTCCTCTCCCTGCTCCTCTCTGCGCTCCTCTCCCTGCTCCTCTCTTCGCTCCTCTCCCTGCTCCTCTCTGCGCTCCTCTCTGCGCTCCTCTCTGCGCTCCTCTCTTCGCTCCTCTCCCTGCTCCTCTCTTTGCTCCTCTCTTCGCTCCTCTCCCTGCTCCTCTCTTCGCTCCTCTCCCTGCTCCTCTCTTCACTCCTCTCCCTGCTCCTCTCTTCACTCTTCTCCCTGCTCCTCTCTTCGCTCCTCTCCCTGCTCCTCTCTTCGCTCCTCTCCCTGCTCCTCTCTTCACTCCTCTCCCTGCTCCTCTCTTCGCTCCTCTCCCTGCTCCTCTCTTCACTCCTCTCCCTGCTCCTCTCTTCGCTCCTCTCTGCGCTCCTCTCCCTGCTCCTCTCTTCACTCCTCTCCCTGCTCCTCTCTTCGCTCCTCTCCCTGCTCCTCTCTTCGCTCCTCTCCCTGCTCCTCTCCTCGCTCCTCTCCTTGAATCTATCCCTGCTCCTATCCCTGCTCCTCTCTTCGCAATAAGTCACTGAGGTAGTTTGGAAGCTCCTCAGTGGCAAGGCACTGGGGGTGGATGAGATCCGCCCTGAGTACCTCAAGTCCCTGGATGTTGTAGGGCTGTCTTGGTTGACACGTCTCAGCAGCATCGCCTGGCAGTTTGGACAGTGCCTCTGGACTGGCAGACCGGGGTGGTGGTCCCTCAATTTAAGAAGGGGGACCGGAGGGTGTGCTCCAACTATGGGGGGATCACACTCCTCAGCCTCCCGGGTAAAGTCTATTCCAGGGTGCTGGAGAGGAGAATCCGGCCGATAGTCGAACCCCGGATCCAGGAGGAACAATGTGGTTTTCCTCCTGGTCAGGAAACACTGGACCAGCTCTATACCCTCCGCAGCGTGCTTGAGGGTGCACAGGAGTTTGCCCAACCAGTTCACATGTGTTTTGTGGACTTGGAGAAGGCGTTCGACCGTGTTCCTTGTGGTATTCTGTGGGAGGTGCTTCGGGAGTATGGAGTCCGGGGGCCCTCTACTAAGGGCCGTGCGGTCTCTGTATGACCAGAGCAGGAGCTTTGTTCGCATTGCCGGCAATAAGTCAGACCTGTTCCTGGTGCATGTTGGACTCCGGCAGGGCTGCCCTCTGTCACCGGTTCTGTTCATTATCTTTATGGACAGAATTTCTCGGCACAGCCAGGGGCCAGAAGGAGTCCGGTTTGGGGACCACAGGATCTCATCTCTGCTTTTTGCAGATGAGGTTGTCCTGTTAGCTCCTTCGAACCAGGACCTTCAGCATGCACTGGGGCGGCTTGCAGCCAAGGGCGAAGCGACTGGGATGAGAATCAGCACCTCCAAGTCCGAGGCTATGGTTCTCGACCGGAAAAAGGTGGCTAGCCCCCTCCGGGTTGGAGGAGAGATCTTGCCTCAAGTGGAGGAGTTTAAGTATCTTGGGGTCTTGTTCGCGAGTGAGGGAAGACCCAGGACACGCAAGAGGGACTATGTCACTCGGCTGGCCTGGGAAAGCCTCGGGATACCCCCTGTAGAGCTGGAGGAAGTGTCCAGGGAGAGGGAAGTCTGGGCATCCTTGCTTAGACTGCTGCCCCCGCGACCCGGCCCCGGATAAGCAGAAGAAGATGGATGGATGGATGGAATATGGCGGTATAAACAGATTTAACCGTGTAAATATGGCTAACATGCAGTATTTAAATTATCAAGCGATCTACAGTTGGACAGTATCTAACTCAAGGTACACTGATGAGAACTTTACACTGCTAAGTTAGCTAGCTAGCTAATTCGTTGCTGGGTAAAGTAAAATGAATCATTATCTTAATTTACTAGACGGCTAAATTTAAGAGGAAAATTATGCGTTTATGTAATGTATAGTGCATAGTAACCTGACTGTTGCAGGTTGCCATCACTCAAAATAAGCTTGATCGGTAGGTTTTTTTTTTTTTTAATTAAACGTTGTCTTGTTTAATACTTTGCGAACGACACTCAAGGCTTCTCGGTCGCGTTGACTGCTGTCAATGTTGATGCAGTGGACACTTTCAGTGGGCGTTTAAAAGCGTTAAGGCAACGTTTTAAGTTTGACGCGCCGCTTCGCGGCCAGTGGCCGTTGGACTTTACGTTACCTGCGCTACTGGCTATATAGACAGTGTATAAGCTTGAACGTTACCTTTTACGTTGATGTCCCAAGAGGGTTTTATAGGGTATGATGCTCTCATTGAGGACTCAAAACAAGTCCAAAATAAGTCATGCGCAACATCATTAGAAACGCATTGATATTAATGATCATGTGAAATTTCAGCAGCGGCGCTCGTAATCCGGCTGCTGAATGAATGTAGGGAAAACACTGGAGACTTTCTCATGCTTGCGCGCGCGCGCACACATACACACACACACACACACACACACACACACACACACACACACACACAAGTACAGGCTATTTAAAGAACCTATCAGATTATTTTGTAAATCTGTCGGTTGCCCTTCATGGAGAACCGCTGCAGCACTTGCAGATTGCAGAGGCGGCCATTTTGTGCTTCCCGCCTTTAGATGACCCCCTGACCTCTAACAGCTCCGGCGCATTCATCCCCCTGCAGGACATCACGGTGGTGAAGTCGATGAAGAGCCCCCCGGCCGCCGTGAAGATGGTGATGGAGGCCATCTGCATCCTGAAGGGCATCAAGCCGGACCGTGTCCCAGACCCCTCGGGCTCCGGGAAGAAGGTGGAGGATTACTGGGGCCCGGCTAAGAAGCTGCTGGGGGACATGCGCTTCCTGCAGAGCCTGCACGAGTACGACAAGGACAACATCCCGCCCGCCTACATCTCCGTCATCCGCAAGAAGTACGTCCCCAACCCCGAGTTT
The DNA here is from genome assembly GCA_029721435.1 of Gymnothorax reevesii. Lineage (NCBI taxonomy): Eukaryota > Metazoa > Chordata > Actinopteri > Anguilliformes > Muraenidae > Gymnothorax > Gymnothorax reevesii. Next base: position 65,923,476 of record CM056587.1, on the reverse strand, counting down.
GTCCCTGAGAAGATTCGCACTGCCTCCACCGCCGCCGAGGGCTTGTGCAAATGGGTGCGCGCCATGGACTCCTATGACAAGTAAGGGCCCGTCCCCCAGTCCCCCGTAATATCGCACTCTGTGTCTCCGCCTTCTGGAGTTCCATGGGCCAACATCTAATAATAGTAATAATTATAATAATAATAATAATAATAATGAATTTAATTTGAATGGCGCCCATCTGGGCACTCAAGGCCACCATACAGAGCAAAAACAGTACACGATTACAGATAATAGAATAAAGATAAAAGCATGATGCAAAATATATATGGTTAAAATTGTTGACTTCTGATAAAACAGACAGATTGTAGGAAGGACAGGCAGGGGTATGCAAAAGTGAACAGATGGGTTTCGAACGATTTTTTGAAAGATGTATAACATAACATAACAGAACATAACATGAATGGCAAGAACAGGCCTTTCAGCCCAACTAAGCTCGCCAGTTTCTTTATACTATTGTGAATATATGGTATCTAGCTTTAAGTCAAGCCTGCTCTTGAAAACCCCAAAGGTCACTGCCTCAACAATATGGTGAGGTAAGCTATTCCACATTGAAATTACTCTTTGGGTGAAGAAATATTAGAGTGAGTAGAGTTCTACTCACAACACTTGGTCGATGGAATCCTACATGATTCACTTTGTTAATCCCTTTAACATATTTGAAGACCTCAATCAAATCACCCCTGAGTCTCCTTTTCCTAAGACTAAGGATCTTCAGCCTCTTCTCATAGCTTTCATCTTTTAAACCTGGAATAAGCTTGGTGGCTCTTCTCTGAACTTTCTCTAGAGCCTCTATATCTTTCTGAAAGGATGGTCCCCAGAACTGTACACAATACTCCAGATGTGGTCTAACGAACATGTTGTACAAAAGAAGCATCACCTCCTTAGATTTGTATTCAATACTTTTGGCAATGAATCCTAGCATCCGATTAGCTTTATTAACTGCTACGGCACAATGGCTAGAACCTGTGAGGGTTTGGTTAACAATCACTCCCAGATCTTTCTCTTGTGCAGCACATTCCAGTTTTAAACCTCCCATGAAGTCATCCCGTCTAATGTTTTTATTACCTACATGTACAACTTTACATTTTGCTAGATTAAATTTCATTTGCCACATTTCTGCCCAATTCTGGATTCTATCCAAATTGTCCTGAATCACTTTAGTGGACCGTAAACTATTTGCCAAACCCCCCAATTGAGTATCATCTGTAAATTTAACCAATCTGCTCTCAATATTCCTATCAAGGTCATTAATGTTAATGAGGAACAGCAGGGGTCCCAACACCGATCCCTGGGGGATGCCACTCCCCACCATACCTAGCTCAGATGAGATATCACTGTCCACCACTCTTTGTGTTCTGTCCTGTAACCAGTTTTGAATCCACTTCAGAATACCCCTTGTAACTCCAATGGAGCTCATTTTAAAAATTTGTCTCTTATGCGGTACTGTATCGAATGCTTTCTGAAAATCCAAGTATATGATGTCAAAAGCCCTGCTCTGGTCGTAAGTCCTCGTACCTAACAAACCTTGTAAGGAGGTTTGTTAGGCATGACCTTCCCTTCCGAAAACCATGTTGGCTATCCCTCAAGATACTGTTACGTTCAAGAAATAAGTCCAGCTCATCTTTTATGATAGATTCCAATATTTTGCACAAAATGCAAGTTAACCTCACTGGCCTGTAGTTTCCTGGCTCGGTACGGTCCCCTTTCTTATATATTGGTATTATATAGCCCTGTTTCCAATCATTTGGTATTTCTCCAGTTTATAAAGACCGTCTGAAGATGGTGGATAGCAGCTTAAAGAGGAACTCACCAGCTTCCCTGAGCACTCTAGGATATAAGCCATCAGAACCCGCCGCCTTATCTGCCTTTAGTTTATGCAACTTGTCTAATACTTCGTTATCCCGACCCTCAATGTCCGCTAAATAATCTTGAGCATTGGACATGCCCTCTGGCCAAATAAAGACCCCCTCTGAGGTAAAATTCTCAACAAAGTGACTGTTTAAGGCATCCGCAATATGCTTGTTATCATATAGCAGCGATCAATTTTTATTCTTTATGCACTTAACCTGCTCTTTAACTTTCTTTTTTCTGCTACAGTACTGAAAGAAGCGCTTAGGGTTAGTTTTTGCCCCCTCTGCAATTTGTCTTTCATACAGTCTTCTAGCATTCCTCAGCGCTTTTTTGACCACAGCCCGCATTTTACTGTATTCAGCCAGAGTATTCCCATTGTTATCCTTTATGTACATCTTATAAAGATTCCTCTTTTCCCTCAAAATCCTACGAATACTTTTAGTCATTGACTGAGGATTCTGCTTTTTCAGCTTACTTTTGGACACCTTCGGAATGAATCTGCATTGTGATTCAATTAAAACCCACTTAAATCTTTCCCACATCTCATTTTACGGACTCACAGTCCAGGAGTGTCTCCCATTTTATTTCAGCTCGATATGAGTGCATCCTGTTTGCTCGCCTAAAATTGAACATTTTTGTTTTAGAATACACCTTTTTAACTTCCCATGAAACATCAAAATTAGCATTAGAGTGATCACTTGTCCCAAGTGGCTCCAGTACCTCAACATTGCTAATTCTATCAGGGTCATTACAGAGCACTAAGTCTAAAATTGCCTTCTCTCTGGTAAGTTTATTAAAATACTGCACCAAGAAATTATCATTTATAACATCTAAAAATTCTTTTTCCCCCCCTCCCTGTCCTTCCACCATTTCCCAATTGATACCAGGATAATTAAAGTCTGCCATGATAATTGTCCCACCACCTCTACAAGCTTGCGTAATCCTCCTAAAAAGCATTTCATTGATTGTACTGTCCAAAGCTGGTGGTCAATAGCATACTCCTATGTTTAAACCTGTCTCGTGTTTGCCAATGAGCCTGACCCAGATATCTTCACAGGACAAGGAATGTTCAATTTCGGGAATTTCCTGTACATTAATGTTTTCGTTCACATAGAGTGCTACACCCCCTCCTCGCCTATTACATCTATCCTTCCTAAAGAGCTTATAACCTTGTATGTTATATTCATCTCCATCCTCTTCACGTAGCCATGTCTCTGTAATCCCAACTATGTCATAGCCCTCACTGATCACTACAGCCTCAAGTTCTGGAAATTAATTTTTTATGCTTCTCGCATTTAAATAAAAACATTTCAGGTTATTACTAATGCTCTCCCCCCCTTGATTTCCCATGTGGCCGCCGCCTCGAGCCCCCCACTACGCTTTGTTGCTTTAAAAGTAAAACATCGATAGTGCATGTTACGCCGTCAGCTTCCATCGGGGCAGTCTGCATTTCCCTATGTGTAACACTCACTAACCTCCCTGCCCTCTAAGTCGCTAGTTTAAATAATCCTGTGCTACCCTCAACATACGCTGGCCCAGTGCAAAGGTACCCCTCCGGTTCAGGTGCAGCCCGTCAGGCTTGAACAGGTCACCCCTGTCCCAGAAAAAGTTCCAGTGCCCCATAAACTTATCCCCCTCTTTCCTACACCAGGTTTGTAGCCACGTGTTAAACCTCCAGATAAAATTCTGCTTACCTCTCCTTGCCCGTGGTACTGGTAGAATTCCGGAGAACACTACCGTTGAGGATCTACTCCTAAGCTTCTCAGCTAATTCCACAAATTTGCCTTGCAGAACCTCAAACCTACCCTTACCTATATCCTTTGTCCCAACATGGACCATGACAACTGGATCCCTCCCCACTCTGGCATGGAGCTTGTCCGCACGCTCCAGGAGGCAACACACCGTACGAGACTCCTGGTCGCGCGAACAGACTAAGCTATCTATTCCTCTAAGTATTGAATCCCCCACTATCAATAACTCTCTTTTCTGAGGAGTAGAGGCCAACAGGGTGCCCTGCTGCTCATCAGTCCCCTCACTCTCAGGGTCAGGGGCCAAGTCGAGTTCCTGCAAGGGCTGGAATCGGTTGGACACCTCAACCACTGGAGAAGCTGTCGCTGTACGGCATGCACGCCCTTTCCTGCGCTGCCGACCTACAGTCACCCAACTTTCTCTCCCTGCCTGCTCTGGGATCCCAGTACCACCCTGCTTTGGCGTACACACCATTTCTCTCAACGACATACTACTTAGCTCCTCTAGGAACTCTACTGATTGCGAACTATGTCGTGCCGCCAACTGGCCCTGAAGATCAAGGATTTTGCTCTCCAGATGCTCAGTTAGCTGGCACCGGTGGCAGACAAACCCACCCTGGAAATCTCTTTCCAAAAGTGCGATCATCCTGCAACCGTCACATAGTTTTGGCCACATTTTGAACCCCCTACCTAATGACCTCGCTCACCCTAGATAAAAGTAAATTACTAATGCCGAGATAGAAGCTGAGGAACCACAATTTATTAATTTATTTATTAAACTAGGAAGCCCTAAGCAGCAGTCACAGTAGAAACCCCGGGGAAACAATGTAAATTGATTATAAGCCTCTTTTAACAGGGGCTTAATTTCAGTTAACAGAAGTGAAATACCAAACTGAGCCAAACTCTATATGTAATAAGCACTCCTAATAAGCCGGCTTGAGTTTATATAGTCCCAGTACTATTGATATACTAAACTAACAATATCACAGGGCTTAGCTGAGAGCCCAGATAAAACAGACTGGCTTCAGCGCCCAGGAGAAACTGGAGGAGACGGAGCACTCAGATAAAAACTTACCTTTTAAATTCCAACCTAACCTAACGAACTGAAGAGACTGCTGCACTACTGACTAAATACTAAATCTCAGATCCCCAGCCAAGAATGCAAACAGTACTTATCTAGCTAGCTAGCCACAAATACAACCAAGGGTAAGCGAGGAAAGAGTATAGCCCCGGTTCCCTTTAATTAAAGCGGACCGAATAAACAAGTCGTTTACTATGTGAGCGCTTTAAATACGGTACCTCCCCCAACAAGTTGCCCAAAGCACTCGAACAAGCAGTTAAACTATAATCAGCTGACCCAGGCACAGCAGCCAGAGGAAAATACGAAGATAGGGTATTTACAATGTGTTTAAATCAGAAGAGCCCTTTCGTGATAATAAAACGCCAGAAAGACAAAAACCCTGGTTCGCGTTAATATTCAGCTTGGCAATGCGTTTATGCGGCAATGCAGTCAGGATAGAGGATGAAGGGGACTAAAAACCCCGGTGAACGTCAATATTTATTGGCTAGAAGACTGTATGAAAGGCAAGCCACCAAGTATGAACCCAGCCGGGCTATAGTTAGATATCCAGGTAATTCAATATATTCTTGGCGCTGTGAGCTTACAAGGGTTCTTTTGCTAAATCAGCTACGTTACAGAAAAAAAAAAAAAAAAAACAGGCGAGTACCACAGTCCCTGAAAACTGTTTTACAAAACCCAAAACCAGTGAAGTTGGCTCGTTATGTAAATCGTTGATAAAAACAGAATACAATGATTTGCAAATCCTTTTCAACTTATATTCAATTGAATACACTGCAAAGACAAGATGTTTAATGTTCAAACTGAGAAACTTTTTTTGCAGATAATCATTAACTTAGAATTTAAAGGCAGCAACACATTGCAAAAAAGTTGGCACAGGGGCCTTTTTACCACTGTGTTACCTCGCCTTTCCTTTTAACGACACTCAGTAAACGTTTGGGAACTGAGGAGACCAATTTTTGAAGCTTTTCAGGTGGAACTCTTTCCCATTCTTGCTTGATGTGCAGCTTAAGTTGTTCAACAGTCTGGGGTCTCCCTTGTCGTATTTTACGCTTCATAATGCTCCACACATTTTCATTGGGAGACAGGTCTGAACTACAGGCAGGCCAGTCTAGTACCCGCACTCTTTTACTACGGAGCCATGCTGTTGTAACACGTGCAGAATGTGGCTTGGCATTGTCTTGCTGAAATAAGCAGGGGCGTCCATGAAAAAGACGTTGCTTGGATGGCAACATATGTTGCTCCAAAACCTGTATGTACCTTTCAGCATTAATGGTACCTTCACATATGTGTAAGTTGCCCATGCCTTGGGCACTAATACACCCCCATACCATCACCGATGCTGGCTTTTGAACTTTGCGCCTATAACAGTCCGGGTGGTTCTTTTCCTCTTTGGTCCGGAGGACACGACGTCCACAGTTTCCAAAAACAATTTGAAATGTAGACTCGTCAGACCACAGAACACTTTTCCACTTTGCATCAGTCCATCTTAGATGAGCTTGGGCCCAGCGAAGCTGGCTGCGTTTCTGGGTGCTGTTGATAAATGGCTTTCTCTTTGTATTGTAGAGTTTTCACTTGCACTTGCAGATGTAGCGACGAACTGTAGTTACTGGCAGTGGTTTTCTGAGCCAATGTGGTGATGTCCTTTACACACTGATGTCGGTTTTTGATGCAGTGCCGCCTGAGGGATCGAAGGTCACGGGCATTCACTGTTGGTTTTCGGCCTTGTCGCCTACATGCAGTGATTTCTCCAGATTCTCTGAACCTTTTGAAGATATTACGGACCGTAGATGATGAAACCCTACATTTCTTGCAATAGCTCGTTGAGGAATGTTGTTTTTAAACTGTACGACAATCAGCTCACGCATTTGTTCACTAAGTGGTGACCCTCACCCCGTTCTCGTTTGTGAATGACTGAGCATTTCAGGGAAGCTGCTTTTATACCCAATCATGGCACCCACCTGTTCCCAATTAGCCCGTCCACCTGTGGGATGTTCCACATAAGTGTTTGATGAGCATTCCTCAACTCTCTCAGTCTTTTTTGCCACTTGTGCCAGCTTTTTTGAAACATGATGCAGGCATCAAACTCCAAATGAGCTGATATTTGCAAAAAATTACAAAGTTTACCTGTTCGAACATTAAGTAACTTGTCTTTGCAGTGTATTCAATTGAATATACACTGCCCGGCCAAAAAAAAGTCACCATTTGGAAGTTAATGAACAAATTCTAAAATTGGATCATTATTGCGGTAATTAATATGTTTCAGCTGGCAATAATCATTTTAACCCTGACTGATGAAGTGCGTCGCTATTCATTTCTTACAAAATCTTGTCGGAAAACACATTCCCTGATGGTGGAAACGATGTTACAGTAGCCAAAGCTACTGGGGTTCCAACTAAATATTTGAGTGTGCAACTTTTTTTTTGGCCAGGCAGTGTAGGTTGAAAAGGATTTGCAAATCATTGTATTCTGTTTTTATTTAAGATTTACACAACGTGTCAACTTCACTGGTTTTGGGATTTTGTATTTTGTACATCGCACAATTCACTTAGTTCGACAATTATTTAGCATTTAATTTATTCTCTAAATTTAGCGTTTAAAATTATTTTACTTTACCTTACTTTGCTTTGCTCCCAGGAGACTGAACCCCCCCCAAAAAACCCCGTCGTCTTTATTTGACCAGATTAGTGACTTAATTTGGCTGTTTGCTCACCGAGTTGTTCCAGGGGGAAAAAAGGGGGAAAATGCGGGGGTAAGATTCTCCCTGTCTCTACTGCGACAAAGGTTTTACCTCGGGAGCAAATCGTCTAATCTCTATTATTGTTTCAGTCTTAACACACAAATTATTTTAAGAAAAACCTGTTAACACAAATGTTAATTCTCAGCTTCAATCCCACACTACTTCCTCTCACAACTCTAGCAGAATGATCACCAACGGACAGCGCTATAGCACAGCCAAGAGGTCAGCGTTAGAATCAGCCCAGCCCAGTATGATGCATCACTGGGACTCAATTGTGCGAGAAGTGGCTCACGTGACAGGGGTGCTTTTGTGCTGCTGTAGAATTTGCGGTAAATTAAGAGAAAACATTTGCATTGTGTTTGAGATACGATTAAAACTATTGAAAGCTTAAAAGCCTGTAGACAGTTATTCTAAAGGAATCAGGGGCCGAGCTGCGTTACAAAAGCCACCTTCATCTGGACATTGAAAACGGGTTCTTGATCAATGACAGTTTAAGTGTTAAGTGGTAGTTGTCAGTTGTCATTCGATAATTAAGTTCTCAGTGTCATATGTGTTCAGCTCAGCAGTTTCACACTGATTTTAGCCCTTTGAGCGCTGAAATCAATTTTTTAAACATAAATTTAATTATCCTCTAATGTTGAAAACCTATCATGTTATGACTTGTTTAAAAGAGCTCCCCTGTGGAAGCTCTTTTCAACAAGTCACCACGTGGTAGGTTTTCAACAGCTAAGATTTTGATATCTCTCATTATTGAGCAACAATAGCTGCAGTTAGCGCTGTAAGGGTTAATGTGGCGAACCCAGGAGAAAGGCGGTGGGTGTATTTAAGTCTGAGTTTCGAATCCAAGGGGATTTAACCCACGACCTTCTGCTGTCAGAGTTCATTCGCTCTCCTCGGCGTGTGTTCAGTGAACTGGAGCCCTGACAGGGAAGAGTGTGTGAGGTGAGGACATTTCTCTCAAACCGTCTCCTGTAAGGCTAAACCGCACCGCGCTGCGCTGAGTCGCACACCGACTTATTTCACAGTTCTGAACAGGGAAAGTTGCGACGTTCCATTCTGATGTTGAATAGTTATTCCTGAATACTACAGCAGAAGGTCGGATGTGGGGAGGCAGTTCCGTCGTGAGGCATTCTGGTAGGTAGCCAATTAAAGCGATGCACATGATTGGTTAAAATGTATGATGCTAGCGGCCGGATAGCTCACTCGGTTAAGGCACTGTGCTGCGGTGCAGAGGTGACTATCATGTCGCGGGTTCGAGCCCCGGCGTACCCACCGGCAGGGGTCGGCAGCTTTTTCAAAGTAGCGCACAATTGGCCATTGCGCTACAGGGTTTCAAATTGGGAAGGGACTGCCAGATTCGGGATACATAATCAGCTTTGTTCGTTGCTCCAGCGCATCCTGTTGGCCAGACGGGCGCTCGCCAGGAAGACTCCGGGTTGGTTCATGTCCGGGTATCCTCCGCCCTCGTTCTGAACTTACGAGGATTCGACCAATGAGTGTATAAGAATCAGTGGCTGACAGGCATGTGTTTCGGAGGAAAGCCGTGAATTGTCCTCACTCTCCTGAGTTGGCAGCAAGGGATCGCATACGAGCGAGCTTTGTTCATAGTTCACCAATTGGGCATTCTAGATTCGGGTGGGATTGGAGATGCCATGTTTAAAAAAAAAATGAATAAAAAATGTATGATGCTGAAGAAGTGGGGTGGGGATGGGGGGTGTTTAATGGAGGATGCGTCCCCTCTCTGGGGTTAGTGGTGGGCTTTGCGCGGTGAGTCCATCCCTCTCTCTCCCCTCAGTGTCGCCAAGGTGGTGGCCCCCAAGAAGGAGAAACTAGCGCAGGCCGAGGGCGAGCTGAAGGTCGCCATGGAGGGTCTTCAGAAGAAACAGGCCGCGCTCAAAGAGGTCCAGGACAAATTGGCCAAACTGCAGGAGACTCTGGAGGCCAATAAGAACAAGAAAGCCGACCTCGAGAACCAGGTGTGGGGTTACTGACCATCACCAATCACTGCCAATCACTGGTGAACATTTCATGTCTGGCCTGCTGGGAAATGTAGGCGAGTGTCTCTGTAGGCGAGCTGGGCTGTTTACACGGCAGAGAGGTATTTATGGCCAGGATTGATGGTTGGTGTGTGAACGCAAGCACGACTACTAACCGTTCCACCGAGGGAAGAGGCACTTTCTGCCTCACCGTTGACGGGGAGAGGAAGTTATTTGCCAGGTTTTTAACTTCAGAGTAAGCGGGAAATGGCTCTTGCAGTTTTTTGTTTCGGCTCTGTTTTCATCCGCTATCAAGCGGCTTTGAAGCTGCAGAAATGTTGTGCTTTTTTTCCCTTTTGTTTTTCTTTCCGGTGTCTGTCCAGCCAATCCACTCGGGACGACTGTCAGTCAGCGTCTGCCAGTTTGCCTGCTCAACCATTCGGGTGTCGGCCTTTTTTCCCTGGCCTGTTTTGTTGCTTTTCATGTTCATGTTCATGTTTTTGTTTTTATTCTCCTCCAGTTGATGTTTGGACTCGGAGTTGTCGGTTTCAGTTTGCATACCCGGGTTGACTGTTTTGAACGGAGGAAAATTGTCTTGCGCTACGTTGTCTTCCGTCTCTTTCCGAGGGTGCAGGAGCTCGCTTAACCGTGAAACGTTCTCAACAGAACTTTTTTTTCTTTGCTCCTCTGTCTTTTTAACGAGCTTCAGGTCATTAAAAGGTTTACGCTCTTAAGAGCTCTGGGTACGAGCGCTCCTTAACTCTCCAATCAGTGAGCAGTTCATTTCACAGGAAAAAAAAAACAGTTTTAGGTGTTGTAGGTGTGTGGAATCGTGATTGTGGAGGGACGTCTGAGGTTCTGCTTATTAAAGGATACTGTTTCTTGGAGATCAGTCCGTGTCAAAGGTAACAAGCAAACTGTGGAAGACGCAGTATAACTCATTAACGAATTATGCTCATGAAACACAACTTTTCTTTGGAGAGCTCTTTAATTCAAAAGATTTTCAGCCCCTCTCCCCCAGTGTGGGGTGGTAACTGGTTTGCTCTGTGAGGGGGGGAGTTGTCTCGCAGTGTGTGGTCATTGTGCGTGAGGAAACGTGTGAATCACGTCCAGAGTGGATCATGGCCTTCGCAGTGTCAGTACTCGATCATGGGCGAGAGTGGCTGTGCTGGTATGCATGTGGAATTCGAAATACAGTATTCAGGCTCTGCTTAGTGTGCATACTAAATAGCGCAGTGATGTAGGCCCAAAATGAAACACTTAAGGCAGAGAGGGTGTGCGTTGTGCATTAAATATTGCCATGGCAGTGCTTAGTGTGTTCAAAATGCATTGTGGGTATTTTGTATGGAGTCATCTGGTGACACACGGTTTGAGATCCACCATCTCTGATTTGGAGGTATGCACAGATGAGAAACATGCTCTTTAAATATGATATTTGTGAACATTTCAATTGGTTTCATAAGCAGTAGTAAATTTATGAGGGCAAAGTCAGCCATTTTGGCTGCATTACTGACTTTGGAAGAAATAATCCAAAACAACAACCAGACACCCCTGAATTTGGAGCTGAACTTCTCAAATTAATTTGTATGTAGTTGATTGATTGATAAATTTTGGAGTTTAATTCTCCCAACAGAAAAAAATAAAAACATCACAAGTGAACAATGTTATAAAGTATAAATATGAGAAGTTCAGCCCATACGTCTTGTCACACACAATGCAATTGTGTTCCATGCAGTTCAGTTAAATTCTCTAATTGTGGGGTTCCGAGAGATGGTGAGGAATATTAGGTTGTAGTTTTGAATTCATTTCACCTCAATCTGTCATTCTGGCTGAGCTGGTCCAAATCAGAGTCATAGCTTTGAAGTTTTTGAGGTTTAAAAAAATCTGCAGTCAAAATGGCCGACTGGGTCAATTTAAATGAGCTATTAGTCATGAAACTAAAGAACATTTTTTTAAGATTTTTTGGGGGGAATTTTTCCTTTATTTGATGGTTGGACAGTGTGGAGGGACAGGGGGGTTGGGGAGGGGAATGGGGGAGGACATGCAGCAGATGACCTGAGCGGGATTCAAACCCGGGTCGCTGCAGGAAGGACACAGCCTTTATGGTGCGCACGCTTGGACCAATGAGCCACCGGGGCGCCTCCTAATCACCATTTTTTAACAAAAACATGCTTAATGAACACTTGTTTTATCAGTGCACATGATTCATAGAGGTTCAGCAGCATCTGAGATGGTGGGTGTCAGGCGTTGGTGATAAACGCGGAATAACCTACAGTCCATAACCATAGTCATGGAAACCGTAGAGAACTCTGGTGCTCCCCCTGCAGGTGGATCAGTGCAGTAAGAAGCTAGACAGGGCTGAGCAGCTGATCAGCGGTCTGGGCGGAGAGAAGACGCGCTGGAGTGAGACGGCGCTTAACCTGGGCGAGCTCTACACCAACCTGACGGGCGACATCCTCATCTCTGCCGCTATCGTGGCCTACATGGGCGCCTTCACCTCCAGCTACAGACAGGTGCAGACTGCAGCCGGGTCACATGATCGCCGTCCCCGTTATCTTACATTCTCTCCACCAAGCGGCATTTTAGTATTTAATGAACTTCTCTGTGCCTCGCATTGAATTCCCAATCTGATTTGTCCCTCCTTCTCTGAAGACATTGTTTGCGAACCAACGCGTCTTTACAGCTTTCATGTATTTTATTTTTTTTTTTTAGAACAAAGGCATCCTTGTGAAAGTGTTTGCCTGCACTGGGAAAACAGTTAGCAGGTGCACGCTTCAGAAGCCGCCGCCATCTTTTCTAAAGGCTCGGTGTTTCTAAAGTCATCTTCTCCTCCTGCCAGTGGGGCTGTTTACACAAACGATAGGGGCCAGAAACGAAGCACATTTGAATGACGCGCTTAATAACTTGACACAGGCATTCCTGTCATCGCCTCGTCCGCATCACCTGGAGAATTGTTGTTTTTTCCATTTAAATTGCACTCAAAAATATATTATTATTGATTATTGTGCAATTTGTCTCAGTGCCAGATAAACCGAACACAACTCCCAGTCTGCGTGACTATGTTTGACTTCTAAAATATCATGTGCTAATGCGCTGTTCTGCGTCATATCAGCGTTCAATTCTGAGGTGTCCGGGTCACTAAACATGAGTCGTGATTCTTATTGGTACGCATGAGCTTAACTACACTGCAACTTAATTGTTTTCTGTTTAAATAGCATAGAATAACCAAGAGGCAGGTTATGAAACCGCAGTATGTGAGGGAGTCTTGGTACTTCCGGAGCCTTCTCTCTCCCAGGGGAATCTTCAAGCTGTAAAGACCAGTGCTCTGACCACACTGGAAGTCCTGTTCTGTTCATTTACTCTTAGAGAGTTGAAATAAATTTTTAAATCATCTAAATTTAATTGTCCTGAGCTCTTGAAAACCTATCATGTGGCAACATCCTGCAGGAGCTCTTTTAAACAAGTCGCCACATGATAGGTTTTCAATGGCTTTGATTTTGATATTTGAAATCATTGAGTAAGAATAGCTGCATTTAAGGGTTAACCACTGCAGCACTACCCTTTGTTTGACAGGACATCATAGCGCATACAGAGCCGTCCCTGTGATTATAGGGCTGTGGGTTCGAGCCCTGAGAGTGGCACAGCTATTTAAAACGTGTCTGAAAAAGCCTCAGTCTCAGTGCGCAAAGTGTATTTCAGTTTTCAATTTAAAGGGCTTACCTAAACATATTGGCATGGATGAGCTGTCAAAAGCCACCTGCGTAAATTCTTCACAATATTTCTGCTTCCCGCAGCTAAAGGCTCCACTGATTTCGGTCAGCAGCACCACTCGTGTTTTTTTTTTTCTTTTTTTCTCACAGTCGGCGAAACATTACTGGCCTTGACGGATTATGTAAGCACAAATGAAATGAAGTTCACTCCAGACAGTCTCAGCAGTGCAGCCGTTTAACGGAGGGTAATAAATGTGTTTGATAACGAGCGGGTCAGTCTGCGCTCTCGCACACAGAGGCAGACGGAGGAGTGGATCGAGCTGTGCAAGTCCCGGCGAATCCCCTGCTCCGCCAACTTGTCCTTGATGGGGTCGCTGGGGGACCCCGTGAAGATCCGCGCCTGGACCATCGCTGGACTGCCCTCGGACAGCTTCTCGATCGATAACGGCATCATCATCTCGTGAGTGACCCCCGCCCTCTCGTCCCCCCGTCACCAGACCGTGAGTCTGCCCTCGTAAGAGAGGAGAAGGGTGTACAGACATTCTCACCCCTGCACAATACAGTTTCGCTGATTCCAGTTAACGGGCTGAAGGTCCAGACCTGTTTGAATATCTACTACAGGAAACTACCACGGTGTTTTGAAATAGTGTCACTATAATAAAGTGCACTGCATTACTGAACATATATGAGCCCTAAAAAGACCCTCGACTGGATGAAAGTGTTTTGTGAGATCATTGAGTCATTGGGCTCTAATTTCTTGGCGCTGCGCAGGTGGCAAAGCGTGGCGCAGCCCACGCAGTGGTAATTTTGTCCAGCGCAGCCCGTGCAGTGGTAATTTCGTGAGGTGCGCAGCATTTGGTAGACGAACGTGCGCCGAGATGGGTATGGTGGCGTAGTAGGGGGAGGTGTCACATATTCATTCATTTTCGTCGAAAAAGTCTCCGCTGGAGTTGCGCAGAAAGCTCGCCATCTCCAAACTGGTTTAATTTCTGTCCAGTGGTAATTTGGCTGACCGGCGCACAGTGCTCACACATCACTGAAACCTCACAGGCAGGTTTACAGAATGTCAGGCACATTTCAATGCAAGAAATGCTTCTTCACTGAAGCCAGTCAGTCTAGCCAAATCCATAAGAGATTTAGAGCCAATTAACCAAATACAACTTGCATCTTTTGCCAGAAGGCCAGCATTTATTTGTATACTCAGCAACAAAAGTTTCTGTGACACCATTTATGTGTATGTTATAAATGACACGCAAAGATCTCAATGCAATCAATATGTTTATTTAACAGGAGAAACACTGACTTTTCAGTGCCAACGTCACTCAAAACGAAAAATGTCATTTTCATGCGTCATGAAGCACTTGTCTGACGTCTAACCAATTGTGACCTTCACACTTCAATACCGGGTGTGACTTCCTCGTGCCATGATGCAAGCAACGCATCTCCGGCGCATGGACCGAATCAGATGTGCCAGAAATTGCTGTGGGATGTCATTCCAAATCTGACGTAGACGTTGTCGCAATTCCTGGAGTGTAGCTGGCGGGTTATCCAACCGCCGCAAACGTCGATCCATCTCGTCCCAAAGATGCTCGATTGGGGACATGTCTGGGGATCTGGCTGGCCACGGCAGGACATTGACATGTTGTTGCATCAGATACTGCTGTACAATCCTTGCAACGTGTGGTCTGGCGTTATCATGTTGCAGCGTTATTCCGGGACCATGTTGCATCAAAAACGGTACCACCAATGGCCGTAGCACTTCATCGCGATATCTTTGACCTGTCAGATTTCCATCAATAACAAGCAAATCTGTTCTGTTTCTAGCCGTGATCCCTCCCCAAATCATGAAACTACCACCTCCAAAACGATCAAATTCCTGAACACAGTTGTTGGCATAACGTTCTCCACGTCGACGGTATACACGTAAACGACCATCACATCGGTTAAGCATGAATCTTGATTCATCAGTGAAGAGTACAAGATCCCACTGATGTTGGATCCACCGTCGATGTTGTTGTGCCCACTGTAGACGCAGTCGTCGGTGTTGTACTGTGAGTATTGGACGTCTTGCTGGCCGACGTGGGACAATGCCAAAATGACGGAGACGGTGACGGATTGTCTGTGCAGACAGTCGCCTCAAACCAGGTATCGTTCTTGCAGTTATGGTTGCAGGTTGGAATCGATTTCGGAGATGGGTTGTTCGAATCCAGTTGTCCTGTCTGGGAGTGGTTACTCGTGGACGGCCGCTGCGAGGACGGTCTCTGACATGTCTTGTCTGCTGATGACGCTGCCATAAGTTCCAAATGGTGTTTCGGTGGACATTCAGGCGATGAGCAACTTCCCTCTGCGAGGTTCCGGATTCAATCATCCCAATGGCCCTCCACCGATCATTTTCAGACAGTCTTGGCATTTAGAGGGTAGAGTTCCTGATCCGAAATGGCTGTGTTTTCGATAAGTGATGCTTCCGTCGTTCATCAGGCACAATGTGAACATTCCAAAAATTCTCCTCTTTTATTGCCATCCACAAGCATGATTTACGCACATTTTCACGTGCAAAGTCATTTTCTCGCATTTTCATGATTTACATTTCAATGTTGTGTTTACGTGTACTGTTTCAGTCTGATATCACCATGTATGACAATTTCATAATTGCGTTATGAAAAATAATTAACAATATTGGTGTCACAGAAACTTTTGTTGCTGAGTATATAATCCGATTACACCAATTGAAACTTCACGTCATGGAACATTCTCCGGGCATAGGCTATATGGCTTTTTTAGCACAATTTAATTTTACTAATGTGACAACGGTTCAACGCTTTAGGATGGAGAGCCATTTATGTTCACTCAATTAACTTGCGATTTGAGGCATAATGTGTGAATTTGCTTTATGCTGGAAACTACCTCAAGGTTAGGTTTAGCATAAACAGTCTTTTTTAATAAACCACCTCTGCGTTTTCAAAGTTCTCAGTGCTTCGTTTTAAATTTCAGGACCCTCGGAATTCTAACAATCAAGTGTGGAGCTACTTTGAGCCTTGTTAATGATGAAAAAAATAGCTATTTCTTTGCATGGCAACATTATGCCGGATTCACTACCATTGTAAGCCTGTTGGGAGCTTCGGCTAAAAAGCCATATATTTCGAAAAGTCGCGTGCGTATGGAGGTGGGGTATTCGACAAAGGTTCGTACTCGTTATCATGTTTCAATACACCCCAAGTCAATTTCACACCGGAATTCTCCTTTGATGTGTATTAGAGATGGCGAAATGAAATTTTCAGAACTGAGAGACATATCAGAGCATTGTTAAAAACTGCAAAGAAATCAATTGTATGCCCATTCTAGGCGTCACACTCTTAAGCCAAAATCTGTATTTTCTTAAGCGGGATTTGTTCTGTAACCAACTTCAAGCGTCAATATCATGAGAACAGTGGAAGTTTCAAAGGCAACACTGCACCAATTTAATAACTATGATATAGTGTATTAAAAACAACTATTGGAGCCATGGATTTATCATGTGCTTTCTCATAATTCACCAGAGAGAACTTGAAAAAATGCACGTTCGGAAAACTTCATGGGGTTGTATCACTATGTGGATGAAGTTATAGCATATGAAAGGTCTTATTTTGATACCAGGCTCATACTCTAGCCATGATTCCTTCAGTGTCAAGTAATTTTCACACTTGTCAATGAAGAGCTGCAGCCTGTGCCACCAGTAACCATCAACTTAGAGCTATTTACCAGTGTATCAGCAGACTAATGCTAAAGCCAGTAGTTTTACTGAATGATTGAAATTGTAATGGCCAATTTCCCTCATGTATTTGAGTGCATAATCTTATCTTTTGTATTATGTATCAATCCTTTTTGTTCTAAGCAACTTTGTAATGCTGAACATTAAAAGCAAATGAACGGTATGCATCAGTATGTTTTCAGCGTTAAACGCGCAAAGCAAAATGTATGTATATGTATGAGTATATGCAGGATACATTTTGATTAAAGGTCAATTATCATTAAAATTTTGGCACATTGAATTTTGGGAATGGTCCATACGTTTTGAAAATGGCCCATTGATTTTTCCATGACACGGGCAATTGGCCCATGGGCCTTGCTGTCCTTCCCGACCCCTGTTATATTTATATTTATATGAAGATTGTCCTTAACCTCAATTACAGAAGCATCTGCACAGGTTATTCTAGCAGATTCCAGCACTTTCTACCAAAGCTGGACAAGGACTCTTACAGAGTTTCAAATGGGCTCAGTAGTTTGTTGTCAGTCACTGAAGACAAAATAATTATTTAAGATGGAGGGGGGAATTTTTGACAACTTATGCGAAAGATCAAATAAGGCAACAGCAATATTAAAAAAAATGTAGCCAGAAGTCAAAGTTTTTTCAGACTGATGGACAGATGCTCAGATGATTGCTGATAACGACAGAACTACAGCGCTGAGAATCACATCAGAATTGATTCAAAACACATCTGAACCAGTCTCTTTTATAACTGAATTATGTAGGCTTCACTAAGATGGTGTTAACCCTTAGAGTGCTAAATACAGATAGTGTTGCTCAACGGTGTAAGATATCACATTCAAAGCTGTTGAAAATCTATCATGTTGCAACTTGTTTAAAAGAGCTCCCCTTTAAACAAGTCACCACATGATAGGTTTTCAATAGCCCAAGATAAATTTTCAAAACATTATAAATTTAATTATTTCAGTCCTCTAGGGGTTAAAATCATGCAAGAACTGCCCTGACTCTGATATACAGTTTGTTTCCTGCCTGTTTCCTGCCTGGTCCAGATGGTTTGGAATCGGTTTGGAGATGGACAAGCTGGCAGCTCAATGGCTAAGATGGCACCCACGCTGGCAAAACTGTGTCAGGATGGTGGAACACTTGGGTCTAAACAACAAACAAACAGCAAACCCCGAATGGGAGCCCATAATTATGAACCTTGTGTGGCCACAGTCTAGATGCTGTTCATCTGGAGGAGAAGCTGTCGGCATGAGACTGCTGGCCACTGTGTCACTGCTCATTCCTCAGCGTTTGGCGTATTACTGGGAGGGTGTTGAGCAATTAGGAACGCATGAAGCATGCGCGGTTCCTTAATTACAGAAACATTACTCTTCAAAAATCTGTCGTTAGCATGTGTGCCGCCTAATTCAATCAGAGGATTGAGTGACATGATGCAATTTTCTTATTTCACATTCCTGGAAAGCTGCTTTATCAGTTATATTATAGCTGCTCTATAAAGCCATTTTACTGGGGTGAGAGTTAAGGCCTTCTGTGTGATCCAGGCTGTATACGTTTCAGTCTGCATATCCATAAACATTTAATAAGAAACTTTAGTGGCCCAAAGGGGGCTTGATTTTGTCAATTAAGAAATAAGAGAGATTAATAGAGACAGCTGCTTCAGGCTTGTTTTACTTGAAGGCAGAAGCTCCATAAAAATATGCAAGATAAACTCATGACTTTTTATGCCGCGGGGACTGGAGGCCCCAGACTGCGTAATTAGTATTTCGCTCAGAATGAATCGCAAATCAAATGAAGGTATCACTATTTGGTATGCAGCTCATTTAAACGGAATTAAACGAGAGCGCAGTGTTCAGGCCCGGTGTTCTGCCAAATTTAGCTCCCTTGTCAAAAAATGCTATCATAATGCAACGCGATCGTAAAGTCTGTTTTCGCCTTGATATTGCAACATGTATCAGTTTACAGTAGTAACTTTGTTATTTGTTAGCTTATTATAACATTAGCAGATTTTATAACGAATTGGATAAGTTTGTTCAAAGATATATACCCATATGCGCCATTATCATCTAATTTCCGCATTTTCGGGAAAACCCAGCGCATATATTTACGCTTTCAAGTCGAAACGCGCACTGAAAAGAAATCTCTCTTTATGATTTTTTAAGATTTTTAAACAGAAACAGGCCGAGATTTGAGGTTTGCGCAAGCGCAGAACCTCGAGGTAGCATATTTTGATAGGTAGCAAAATTTGTCAGAACACCGGGACTGGTACCTCGGAGGATAAACGGATTCTCTCCTCTTCCTCCCCTACGCCTCTGTTTTATTGCTCAGGAACGCCCGGAGGTGGCCCCTGATGATCGACCCCCAGGGCCAGGCTAACAAGTGGGTGAAGAACATGGAAAAGGCCAACAGCCTGCACATCATCAAGCTGAGCGACGCAGACTTCGTCCGCACGCTGGAGAACTGCATCCAGTTCGGCACTCCCGGTGAGCGCAGTACCGCTGCTGGCCTGAGGGGGTCTCCCTTTACCACCGGAAAAGCGCAGGGCTGCAGCACGTGAGAAGGAGCTGGTGTAAAAACAGACGCGAGCACACACTGTCCTCAGGGACGCAGGTTTGCTTGATGTCTGAACAGTAATTATGAGAACAGTCTCAAAGTTTGTCAGGTAATTTAAATTTAGCCTTTACAGCATTTTTTCCATAATAGGTCCAAACTACAAAAAATAAAAATATATTTTTTTATTTAAGAGTTTGCAAGTGCTCGATGGAAATCTATCTTTCTGAATAGGCATGAGTGTGAGTCTCACGCTCAATGCGTGAAACATGAGAGCCCTGCCTTCGGCATTGGTGGATGGAAACCTGCTCCGTTGAGAATCCTGCCCTCGTCTCCATATCTCACCGATCAGCTGACAGAGGGCTCTTGTCATGTATAATGGCCTAACCGCTTTGTAGCAGAATACACACACACACACACACACTGAGCTGATCCGGTCCATTCCTACTTATCCCTGCTGCTCATTCCTCTGTAGTGCATCCAGAGTCAAAACGGCCTCATCATTCTCGCTGTGACCACTTCTCAGTTTCTGTTGTGCATACGGGGGAAAACACAGGGAACTTGGAAACAAGGGAGACAAAAGGGGAGAGACGCCAGATGCGGGGGGTCCAAAAATAGTATATTAAATAAACATAGAAAACCAGAAAGGGGGGAAAAACGGGGCACTTCGGCCAACAGAAACACCCTGCTACCGCACTGAAGGGAGGAGAACTCAGGAATCCAAAATAACCAGGAACACTAGGGGGCAGACTCGGGACATCTCGGGCGGGACTAGGGGACACTCGGAACGGGGACCTACAGGCAGAGGGCAGGCACAAGAGAGACGATGGGCACAGCTGGCAGGTGGCTAACTCGGAAGGCACAGCTGGCCGGGAGAAGGGTAGGGGAAACATCAGGAGTGGGGCAGACAGGACGGCAGGAACATCTTGGGCACAGGAGAAGGCAGGAACGCTGGGGCTCGGAAGACGGCAGGAACGCTGGGGCTCGGAAGACGGCAGGAACGCTGGGGCTCGGAAGACGGCAGGAACGCTGGGGCTCAGGAAGGCGAAGGCGACTGGCACACTGGGGCACAGGAGAGGGTGAAGGCCACTGACACACTGGGGCACAGGAGACGGTGAAGGCCACTGACACACTGGGGCACAGGAGACGGTGAAGGCCACTGACACACTGGGGCACAGGAGACGGTGAAGGCCACTGACACACTGGGGCACTGGAGACGGTGAAGGCCACTGACACACTGGGGCACTGGAGACGGTGAAGGCCGCTTACACACTGGGGCACTGGAGACGGTGAAGGGCACTCACACACAGGACTCAGAAGACAGGGGGCACCAGGGGCTGAAGGCGGCAGGAAGGGTAGGCTGGGCTGGGTAATGCAGATGACGAGAAACACAGAGAAGGTGAGGGGACCAGAGGGAAAGTGCACAGGGCAGGGAGAGGTGTGAAGCAAGCGAAGTCAGATCTGATCTGAAGAGCTGCCGGGCTGGAACAGATATAGGGCAGGGGCACACACAGACACAGGTGTAGAAACTTAATCTAATTAACAAGGGGTGGAACACGAGGGAAACCAATTACATGAAACAGATAAACATTGACACACAGACAAGGATCACAAGACAATCCCAAAGATGGGATAAATAAACTGGATAAAAGACTCCTAACTGTACAGAATAAGAGCCAGAATAAATTATAAGAATGCAGAGATTCTGCAGAAAACTTAGCAAAGCCAGTGAACAGTAAAGCAAGGGGCGGAGACTAGAACAGAGCGACTGCTGAGAGATCATTAGTCAATTAGTAAGTGCAGCTATACAATCCCGGGTGCTCGTAAGTAGGTAAGTCTGAAATACAGGGTTAGTTTGGTTAGTAATTATAGAAAACAACAAACTGTTAGTAATGTTAGTATGTATAGAAAAGCTAGGGGAAACTAGCAAACAAGTACAGGAAGGATGAAACCCAGAATCCATTAAATCACCCGAAACAGTGTCACAATCAATTAAGACAGACACTGCTACAAACAAAGACGCGACCGGGAGAAAGCAAAGACAGTACATGGGTAAAACGTGGACTGGACTAACACGGGAGAGGAATAAAATGTGAACACTAAGACATGGACTAAAAACAGACATACCAAAATAAAAACCTAAAATTAACTAACCAGACACACAGTCCACGGAACACAACAGTTTCCTCATTACTCTGCTGTTCTTCGTTTGCGGCCCAGTTCCTTCTGTGTCCTCGTTCATCTTGTCATTTTACATCATATGTCCCCTGTTTATGTAAAATGAATGAGTAAATCTGATATGGTGTGGAGTAGATGAGGTGACAGTACTGCAGGCTGACTCCTGAGCTGCAGCCCCCGCTCTCTCTCCCTCATTAGATCTGCGCATGCAGAGATGTGCTGAATGGATCCTGTACTAATGCCGCCCCTGTGACCAGCCGTTTGTAATGATACCTGAGTCACAGATCAAATAACCTGTCCGCTCGTAATCCTTCACTGCGCCGTCCGTTTGAAGCTTAAGTGGACCGGGGATACAGCACACTCCGGTGAAACACTTCAATGTCTTTTCACCGTGCGCGAAAGAGCGCCCGCAAGTGTTTTGTCTGCGCAGAGTCACAATATTTTGAAAATGGCACAGCAATTGTCCTCAGACATTTCACGGAGTTCACACAATTCTCTCTTCAAAGGAGAGCAGATTCGGGGGAATTTGAAGAGCAAAGCACTAAATATAATTGCTGAAAATCCATTACATTCATTTATCCTGAGAGCCCATCAAAGCCGGTAACGTCCATGTGAATCAGAGCGCGCTTTGGTATCACAATGAGAGACAAAGGAGCGGCACATATCTGTGGCAGGCGCGCATTTGTCCTCGCAGCGGCTGCGGTAAAACGGAGGGAAAGTGTGAACGGGGTTTGTGTTCGGCCCGCAGTGCTGCTGGAGAATGTCGGCGAGGAGCTGGACCCGATTCTGGAGCCTCTCCTGCTGAAGCAGACCTTCAAACAGGGCGGCAGCGTCTGCATCCGGTTGGGCGACTCCACCATCGAGTACAACCCCGACTTCCGCTTCTACATCACCACCAAGCTCAGGAACCCCCACTACCTGCCCGAGACCTCCGTCAAGGTACGGCCCCGCCGCTCCCTGTCCATTTCCTGAATGAGTACGGGGTGTTTGGAACATGGTAAAGCCCTAGAGTGCTTGGAATGTTTAGAGTCCATAGACAGGGAGAGTCGCGGCAACTCGAGAACGGGAGCCATTTTGTTTCCGTGGTACAAAACCAACCCATTGCACACAGCGGAATTTGTTGGATTTTTTTCATCCTTTTTTTCTGAAGGCAAACATACTAATTATGGTGGAAAAACAATTAACCAGCCAACAATGTGCACCTCCGTGCCCCCAGCCGCTGCCAGGCTTTTTGAATGGGACTTAAATGCTGCTACTGGCATTTTCCCAGTCAGTATTAACTGCTCACACAACTGCAGCTCTGCTGAACGACACTGCGTTAATCAGCAGCTAATCGAGGCTGAGTGGATGTACAGCCCAGCTCTGCATGGAACAGGATACAGACGTGTACTCCTGGTTAGAGAGGGTGGGGTCACACGTAGATCTGAACACCTGGAAGTGGTAGGTCACAGTGACGCATGGTTGTTGGGCCTTGGAGTGGTTTTCAGATCATGCTTTTATAAACCCAATCAACCGAATTGGCTTTTATTAAATGGTTATGTATGTTATTGCCCGTATACAGTGAAAACAGCCTGCCAATATATCTTGTCAGCACGTGCACAAGTAACCATTGGCAGCTGTGGCATTTGTTCTCTTCAGAGAAGCAGACGACAGTTGCGGACCTTTAATGAGTCTTGAAGTCGCGTACTTCAGAAGTCATAGTCATAATATTGTCTTGATAGCATAACATACTTAACCAATTAATAAAATATTATAAATTGCTTTTTTCGCATTGCTTAGGTATTGACCTTTGGGTCGCAGTATTAGCAATACCAATACCAGAGCAGCGAACCTCAGGCTAATATCAAGGAAATACAGAAATAAGCAATGAAAAACATATAATGTGATTGCCCCTCTCCGTTTGTCTGTCCATTTGACGGTTTGTCCACAATTTACTATGCGCAGTCTATGCTAAATCTTCTCGTTTTTGTTTTGTGGGTCAATGGTGTTATGAGGACGATCCCTGTCGATTTTGGTGATCAGAAAAGTTTAAGTTATATAATGTGTCACCAATAAGGCTGTGTATTTACCAGTCTATCTTTGGACTTAGATCCTTGGATCTTGCACCAACTTCCAGCTGAGTGTTAAATGTTGTGTGGTGTTCTGCTGACGTCTTGTATCTGTGGATGCCTGTGCGTCATTGGTTGGAGGGTTGGTGTGGGCTGTGAGGTCACAGCTGTGCCCTTTCACCTTTCCCCTCAGGTGACCTTGCTGAACTTCATGATCACTCCGGAGGGCATGCAGGATCAGCTGCTGGGCATCGCGGTGGCCCGAGAGAGACCAGACCTGGAGGAGGAGAAGCAAGCCCTCATCCTGCAGGGGGCGGAGAACAAGAGGTACCCAATCACTGCAGGAAGGGGGCCGAGCTAGGCTTGCCAGTCAGTCAGCTGATGGTGGATCTCACAGTCTGAATGAAGTGGGTGGAAAGGATGCGGGGGCGTTATTAGTGATGTTCACTTCTGCCCTGGTATCTGGCTGCCCTGCTTGAGTGATCTGGCTAAAAAGTTGGAATGAAAGTGTTATCTGTGAGAAAAACGCAGAATCGCAGATACCTGATGAGTGAGGTATCAGGGTTAGCTAAGAGAGTGGCTCAGAGATGTGACTCAGTTTTTTTCCTGAGATTATTTTCCTGTTTCCCTGCTAACTACCCTCCAGGCAGCTGAAGGAGATCGAGGATAAAATCTTGGAGGTGCTGTCCTCTTCCGAGGGCAATATCCTGGAGGACGAGACGGCCGTGAAGGTTCTGTCCTCTTCCAAGGTCCTGGCCAACGAGATCACCCAGAAGCAGGCCGTCGCCGAGGAGACGGAGGTCAAGATCGACGAGACGCGCATGGGCTACACCCCTATCGCGGTTCACTCCTCCATCCTCTTCTTCTCCATCGCCGACCTGGCCAACATCGAGCCCATGTACCAGTACTCCCTCACCTGGTTCATCAACCTCTTCATCATGTCCATCGATAACTCGGACAAGAGCGACAACCTGGACGAGAGGTAACCGGCCACGCCTGGGGTAAACAGGGATTGTGCAGAAATCCGCCCAGTGTCCCTGTATGTCCTAAGCTCCATTCGGCATTTGCCGCCCCGTACATACTCATGTGGCAGCTTTGACCGAGCCTAAAGGAGAAACTCGCACTAAATGCATCCCGCCACGTCGAATGCAGAACGAACGCTGATGTTCCTTGGAGCAATTTTGAGAAAGACCTCGTTCCTCGATTAACGAGCCATAATGAAAAGTGCCATTAGAGGCAGTTTAGCTTGACTTTGCGCGTAACTGCCAATTTGCGTAATTTCAGGGGGAGGCGTTAAGGGCTCCGTGTGCAGGAACAGGCTGTAGTCTTTTCCCATCTCTCCTGCCCCGTTCTACCCTCTCACGCAGAGAAACGAGTTTAAGACGCTCGCCTGCCCCCGACGCCCCAGTGTTTGTCCACAACAAGGTGCATCTCCGACTGTTTCCGAGGATATTGGCAGTAAATTGCTTTTCTTATTGTTTTATTGGCTGATGCTCAGCGGCACCAGGGGGCCTGTCGAAGCGTTTACCTGGCCTCGCAGACTCTTCAGTCTGCCTGAATAATGCATGACAACTGCCTGAGGCCCATCTGTAAACAAGCGTTTGGAAGGAGAAACCGAGCTCCCTTCGCCCCTCGGCTCCCACACGCAACCGACTCGGAGCGCGTCGAAAAGAGCAGACTCGGCTGATTGGCCGAGTTAAGAGAAAGTGGAACCAGGCGGGAAAGTCAGTCTCGCGGACCCACCGATTGTTTTGCAAATATGTAATGAAGGGCTGTTCAGGACGCCGTTCGATTTTTATCTTTGCCTGAAACCTCGCATGCAGTATGCCCGCGGAATTGGCCGTCTCTTGACAACAACCGTTATATCTGCACATTGTTCAGGAACAAATTTTCGTTCCACCCAAATAATGTCCGTAAAGGGAGGTTCCAAATTTCTGTCCTCCCAAAAACAGAATTTTCTGAAGGAAAATGAGAAAAGATGTGGTCTGAGCCGTACTGCCGACCTTGTTGTGGACGTTTGCTCGCTCCAGGGCCGCATTGTTCCTCAAAGTTTCGCGGCTTGTTCAGCCAACGGGATACCCCAGCAATGTCTGATTGATTATTTACATCCTTGTCTGGCAGAGGGGGCCGTGTTGTTTTATTTAAATCAAAGGAGGCTTTCTGTCTTCTCTGAGCTCTTATGGGCTCTTGTAAGTGTCACTGGTCCATGCTTGAACTGTGAGTGACCTCACCTCAGCTACAGCCATGAGTTTCACAGCCACTATCACTTTCCGGCACTTTCATCTTTCACCGAGAACCTCATCTGTTCATTCGGCCTGAATCTCAATCGAATTGAGAAACCGACAGCAACACGACCGGTTCGCCTTTGTAAAGCAAACTAAACACATCTCTAAACACATCAAACTGAACACTAAACAACGACTCACATTGAAGGGGATAATGTTCAGCAAACCTATCACTGATGTTAAAGTGTGAGTCCGGTAACTGTGAGTCTGGGACATAATTACTTAAGGGCCAGCAGTCCCTCACGCTGAGGTGTTTCCATCTGATGTCGCCTTCACCTCTGGGCTAAAATTCCTGTCCGTCAGCAGTTGCTCCATGTTAATCGACATTTATTTGATTCATTTGCAGCAAAAGCTAATGTCACCAGTAATTTTAATCACATGGCCAAATGACTGGGGTTAAAGGGTTAAAAGAGTACACATTACGTATTTCTTCAGCAGTTCATCCAACATTTTTATTATCCCACCGGTATGGAATACCGTGGGATATAGTCATCGCCCTGTCCGTCTGTCCGTCCGTCCGTCCGTCTGTCCGTAATCATTCTCATTTCCGGAGCAAAACTCAAAAACTATACCACTTACAAACTTCAAATTTGGTATGGAACTTACTCTTATGGTGTAGTTGTGCCTTTTGGGGGTTTCAGTTCCATGCTGCCCATAATTTTGGAAATTTTCACCAAAAACAGCCCTAAAATTGGACTTTGTCCCTTTTCCACAGCACAATTCAAAAACTCTGCCACTTAGAAACTTCATATTTTGTACGCATGTAATTCTAGTGATTCCATTGTGCCTTTTGGCCATTTTGAAATCTTGGTGCCCAAAATTTATCCGTCCGTCCGTCCGAGATCATTTTAATTTCCGGAGCAGAACTCAAAAACTATACCACTTACAAACTTCAAATTTGCTATGGAACATACTCTTATTGCGTAGTTGTGCCTTTTGGGGGTTTCAGTTCCATGCTGCCCATAATTCTTGAAATTTTCACCAAAAACAGCACCAAAATTGGACTTTGTCTCGTTTCTGGGACAGAACTCAAAAACAATGCCACTTACAAACTTCAAAAACTCCAAAAGTCTCTGCTCACACAGACCAAGTGAAATAGAGTGAAATGTCCTTGTTGTATCTCACATCCCAGCCATGGAATGAGGAACACACAGAACTGTCAATTACCTAGGACTCAGTAGCACACCAGCCATCGCTATTCAAAGACTATGGGTTACAGAACACTGTCAAGTTTGTGGTAGACAAGATATCACTATGGAAATTACATCATTGATTATTTATAAAAGTAAGTATATGTTCACAAATACGGAAATAGGTGTTCCATTTCATACAGTGGTAATAGCAAATCTCACATTGTATTCCCCACACTTCATGACACAAGATCCCAGTTCTGAATCAATACATTCATCATTACATACTTGCCTTCATAACAAACTAATCAATCCATCTGTCTTATGAGTATAGAATTACTACAGTGATGATATTATGAGGATACAATTCTCCTGCAATGAGTTAATCACGAATTATGTGGTACCGGTGGGATATGTCATCTTCTGATGACACTTGTTAATACAGACTGAACGTCTTCATCGGGTATCTTGTTTAAACCATTTTACTATTCAAATTAAGTGAAGCCAGTCCCCATTGATTTAAGGAAAGGAAGTAAACTGATCACATTCTCCATTTTTGTGAACAAACTAGCCACGGAATTCGGTCATTTGTCGAGCCATATCCTCCAAAATGGGTAGCGACAAGTGTTTACACTTAAATTTACAAACATTACGTGGGCTTTAAATGACTGTTTTGTATTTTTTCTAAAAGCAAAAATTTTACCAATCAACCGGCACCCATTCTGTTTTTATGATGAAAATGAGCTTCATGCCAAGGTTATGTCAGCAGACATGATCACAGTATTTATATCCCTGAACGCCGAATGGCGTTCCGGGGGATATTATGTTTCTGGTCCGACCGCCGCCACTGCACTACGTGTTCACGCGATAACTTCAGTAATATTTCAATTGCAAAGTTTTGCATATAGGCAAGTATCATAAAGAGGAAGAACTGATTCAATTTTGGACAATTTACAATTTCTAGATTGGCCATCAGGGGCCAAAAACTGAAAAAATCAGTTTTCATCATATCTCTGGAAATATTTGTCCGATTGACCTCAAATCAAGTGCGAATGAAAGGTCATGACCTGAGGATGTGTCCCATGATGACATTATACCTGTTTGGTTCAAAATTTTGACACCAAAGGTGGAGCTTTGACAAATAAAATTCACCATTTTTGACATATCTTTGGAACAATTTGTCCACTTGACATGAAACTATGTGCAACTGCAAAGTCGTGACCTCACCCCGTGTCACATGATGACATCATACCTGTATGGTTCAATATTTTCCCACCAGGTGGCGCTTTGTGATGGAAGATTACCATTTTGGCCATATCTTCAGAACCATTTGTCAGATTGACCTGAAATTAAGTTCAAATGAAAGTCGATTCAAGGTCTATTCAAGGATTGGAGAATTGGAAGAATAGGGGCATTTGGGGATATACGCCCAGCCGTTGCCTCCGACGGAATAAGCCTAGTTCCACAGTCAGATTTGATTGCTATGCTTCTCTGTTTATGTGCGGTTTGAGGGAAACTGAAGTGGTCTGGGGATTAGCTGAAGAATTCTGTCATTTACTGGACGCCAGGGTACCATAATGATTATTCTCCCGAATAGGCAGCTAAGCTAAAACTGTCAAAATGGTTAATAATAGAAATAATAGAAATCAGATGAATTCCAAGGTAAGGCTGTCGCGCTGGTCGCCATCAAGTCGTCCACTGGGCGCCCATTGAGTCGCAGACTGTTGGCTTACTAATGTCGGCCCGTGCCAACAGCTCGCTTTCGTTTTTGCTTTTCCAGGGCCTGATTTATGATGCCGAGGGATCTGATTAGAAAAAGCCGGTCATCATGTCGGGATGATTGTAATTGCTTGAAAACCTGAGTTCTGAACAGACCTGATTAACATCACGGTTGAATACAAATAACTAAATGGTGTTTTGGAAGGAAAATATCAGCGAAGACCTTTTGAGCCTCACTGTGATGTCACCATCTCTTCGGTTTCTTGTCGTGCCGAGTGTAATGTTTAAGGTGCGAGTAAGGTGTGAGTAGTGTGTAAGGTGTTTGTATCTGTGTGTCCAGGCTGCAGATACTGAGGGACCACTTCACCTACTCGCTGTACACAAACGTGTGTCGCTCACTTTTCGAGAAGGACAAGCTGCTCTTCTCATTTTGCCTCAACGTCAACCTCCTGAAGCACGAGAACCAGGTGTGTGGAGCCCCTGTGCAGCTTCGCTTTCCAGTCTTCCGGAGCATCCTTTATTAGCACATGGGAGATGTTAGCGCTGAATGCTGATAGCGCTCTGTTAGAGAGCCTTTTTGAAGACGTGGTTAAAATTGTGTATTTTAACCCAAACAATCTTTTCATGAACCTAACCTAGGGCTGTGACGATATTTTACCTTGCATCACGATATCGATATAATATCGATATATCGCCCAGCCCTAACCTAACCAAATAGGTTTGTTGCCCAGACCTAACCAAATGTTGTTGCCTAACCAAACCAAAGTTATCCAAACTGCGACAGAATTCAACATTATAAATGAAAATTGAAAAAAAAGTCAATGAATTGTAAAAGTAAGAAATCAATATATGGTTTTATATGGGATTTGAAACTGGTTTGCCTGCGTGGGAGGTCTGTGCTTAACCCATCCGTCCACCATAAATTGCTCGCTATGATGACTGTGTGGCGCTTTATACTGTGTCACCTGACTTCCTAAGCCCTTCAGGTCTAACTTCTCTCAGCAGCTGTTTGTGGTTAATGAACTGGAGAAGCCTGTGTGGAGCAGTACTCCGACACAGAGATGTGTCAGTGACATGGGCCTGGTTACTGATGCAGGAGACACAACCGCTGTCTGGGCAGTGTATCTGTCACCATGGCAACAACCCCCCGACCCCAGCCTCGCCACTTGGTTGAACTCATTATGTCAGTCGCAGCTTTTTACGCCTGACAGGGGTCATTTGGCTCCAGAAGCTAAGCAACCCAGTTCATATCTCCCCTCCCCCAAAACAGCCCCATTTGGGCTTAACGCGGTCGGGATGAGAACCGCGACACGGCTTTCGTTTACTGTTCCATCATACCGCTCGCGACCGCAGCCCAACGGTGACGTTTTACTGCGTTGCCGCATCATAAATGCGCCCCTAATTTCAACTAGCTTTCATACGCAGCTCTGTGTTTGCTCGGGTGGGATTTTTTTCCATTCGCTTTCCTTGATTTCGCAGGCGTTTTACGCTTTCATCCAGTCATTATGTTTCTTTGTTTATGTGTGGTTTGCAGGAAAGTGGAGTGGCCCGGACTGTTAGAGAATTATGGCTGTTTGGCTGAGGCTTATCTAGAGCGACTAGCAAACCTGCCTCACAGGCCCCGTATCTCATTCATAATCATAAAACAAGGGCATTGAGAGAGAATATCACTTCCTGTACTGAGGTAATAAAACATTGCGCTGAAAAATAGTGGCTGCATTACAGCGGAGTTGGGTATCATTCTTCAAAGATTAGAAAGGAATTCTGTCCGAATGGCTTAATACGGAAAATTGTTCAGCAGAACAGTTGTTCAGTAGCAGTGATATATAACTAAAAAAGGACAGATGTTGGTGGCGAGTGATATCAGCCCAATGTACTCGGTGAGCTCACTCCATTCTGCATCACTGCTGAAACTTCTCTGCTGTTAAGGCATTTTGAGGAGGCCGAGTTTTGGAATGGCGTGGGTCCTTGTCATGACACGAGTCGTTTTTGAAAAAATATCGACTCAACTTTTGCCTAACGAGAACCGTCGTGTTTAGCTATAGGTGTATTTACCTCCCGCAGCCCGTCATCTGTCTGCAGGAGGAATATCAGGGCTTCCTGATTTGTCACTGTAGACTCATTAATGGCTGACTCCTCCCCCAGTTGGATGAGAACCAATGGCGCTTCCTGCTCACGGGAGGGGTGGGCCTGGATAACCCCTTCTCCAATCCCTGCACCTGGCTGCCCAAAAAGTCCTGGGATGAGCTGTGCCGGCTGGACGAGATGGAGGGATTCAGGGGCCTGAGGAAAGATCTGGCACAGCACAGGGAGGAGTGGAAGAGGGTGTATGACAGCATGGTGAGCACAAACGCCCCGTCTGATACGTATGTCTGCACACACGCACAGGCCCACACACACACACACACACACACAGGCCCTCCCACACACACACACACAGCTGTGTGCACAGACCTGCAGTAGGAGAGAATCACATCTCTATATTTCTCTATTCTGCGTCGTCTCCTTTCTTTAAACTTGAAATGATTCAGACCATTTTGATACTGTAACCCTCACAATGTGCTCACTGCAATTTGCTAACATGCTGTGATGGCTGGTGTTTCGAGACGCCAGAAGCAGCGGCCGAAACGGAAGGAAGTCCAGCAAAATAAGAGAGACAAACCGACAAAAAGGGAGATAGAGAGAGACTCGCGCTTCCAACGGACAGCGATCTTAGTCCGGGTACGAAAGGAAGTATAGTGAGCAGAACTGAAACAAAATAAAGGGAAAATCTCGGCTACCGAGATCACAAGATCAGGCACCAGACAGTGCATAGAAAGAGAAAAATAACGAGACAAATTCCCTTGCTAACTATCACTTTCCTCTTTGCAACTACAACCATGATTCCGAAATGGTTGGGACAAAGTGTAAGTTGTGAAAAAAATCAAATTGCAATGACTTTCAAATCACACCAGCCAGTATTTCATTCACAATAGAACAGATATAACAGAGCAAGTGTTGAAACTGAGTAATTTCACAATTTTACCCACAAAATGAGCTCATTTCAAATTTGATGGCTGCTACAGTTCTCAAAAAAGTTGGGACAGGGGCCTGTTTACCTTGGTGTAGCATCCCCTCTTCTTTACACACAGAGTGAAGGCGTCTGGGCATTGAGGAGACGAGTTTTTTGACTTTAGCCATTGGAATTTGATCCCACTCTTTCTTCCAGCTGCTGGAGAGTTTTGGGTCTCCTTTGACAAACGTTTTGTTTAATTATGCACCAAATGTTTTCAATCGGTGAAAGATCAGGACTGCAGGCAGGCCAGTTCAGCACACGGACTCTTTTACTACGAAGCCATGCTGTTGTGATAGCTACAGTATGTGGTTTTGTATTGTCCTGTTGAAGTAAACAAGGACTTCCTTGGAATAGATCTCATCTGAAGGGGAGCATATGTTGCTTTAAAACTTTTATATACCTTTCAGCATTCATGGTGCTTTTTAAAACATGCAAGTGTCCCACACGGGATGCATGAATGCATCCCCATACCATCAGAGATTCTGGAACTTGGGCTCAAATAGAGTCCGGGCGCCACCCACAATAAATGCCAGCTGGCCAAAGAATTCGATTGTGGGCAAAACGATATCTTCCCGGACGAGAGAAAGAAAGAAAGCTCGCCAGCCTCCAAAAACCATGACAGGACTTGCCCCCCTCTAAGGGACAGCTCCAGAAGTCCCTAAGGAACCCTGTGCGTGGAACTCAGAAATAAGCGTGGGATTCAGGATATCTTGAGAAGGGACCCAGCAGCGCTCTCAGGGCCATGTCCCTCCCAGACCATGAGAAACTGGGCCTCACAACCAACACACCTCTCGGCCAGAATGCGGCGCACGGTGTAAACCGGCCCCCCCTCCACCATTCGCGGTGGTGGCGGGGGTGTGTTGGCAGGTGCCAGGACACTAGAACTAACTGGCTTAATCCGAGAGACATGGAATGACTGGTGAATGCGCAAAGATCTAGGGAGCTTTAACTGGACCGTGACCAGATTGATCTTCTGTACAATCTTGAATTGCCTATATAGCGGGGAGCCAGTTTCCGTGATTCTACATTCAAGGGGGGATCCCAAGTAGACAGCCAAACTCTCTGACCCACCTGATAAGATGGGGCTAAATGATGCCTTCTATTGGCGGCAGACTTCTGTTTGAGCCCCGAGTGCAACATAGATGAATGGACCCTGGTCCACACAGACCGACAACGACGAATGAAATGGTTGACTGTGGGAACCTCGGAATCATTCTCTCATGAGGAAGAGTCTCAGGGAACAGTGAGGGCTGATAACCCACCTGAGCTTCAAACGGGGAAAAGCCCGTGGAGTATTACTCAGAGAGTTATGGGAATACTCGGCCTATGCTAAAAATCGACTCCATGACGATGGATTATCCACTGCTAAACAATGAGTGTGTTCTCCAAAGACTGATTCGTACGCTCGGTCTGCTTGTTGGTCTGTAGGTGAAACCCAGAGGACAGACTCACCGTAGCCCCCAACTGCCTACAAAACGCCCCATCTCCCTACCACTGGTTTGCTGCGACCTTTGCCCGTTCCCAGGCGCCCTTGGTCGCATATCGCGTTAGATATTGTTACGGGGCTGCCTGTATCTGACGGCAACACGGTCATTTTGGTCGTGGTTGGCCGTTTTTCTAAAGCGGCTCATTTAGTCGCGCTACCCAAGCTGCCTTCAGCACGGGAGCCAGCGCATCTTGTGGTCAACAATGTGTTCCGGTTGCATGGGCTTCCGCAAGATGTCGTGTCTGACCGAGGCCCTCAGTTTACAGCCTGATTTTGGCAAGCGTTTTTTAAGCAGTTGGGGGCCACAGTGAGTCTCTCTTTAGGGTTTCACCCAGAGACCAACGGGCAGACAGAACGGACTAATCAGTCTCTTAAAAACACTCTCCGATGTTTGGCGGCGGATAATCCCTCATCGTGGCGTCGATTTTTAGCTTGGGCCAAGTATTCTCATGACTCGTTGTGTAATTCCTCCACGGGGCTTTCCCCGTTTGAGGCCCAAGTGGGTTACCAACCCCCACTATTTTCAGAGACCGAGAACGATTCTGAGATTCCCTCGGTTAAGCAGTTCATTCGGCGCTGTCGGTTGGTTTGGACTAAGGTCCGTTCTTCGCTGTTGCGCTCGGGGCGCAAACAAAAATCCTTCGCTGATAGAAGGCGTCATTTGGCCCCATCTTATCGGGTTGGGCAAAGAGTTTGGCTGTCCACCCGAGACCTCCCTTTGAAGGTAGAATCCCGAAAACTGGCGCCCCGCTATATCGGCCCGTTCAAGATTGTGAAGGAGATCAATCCGGTTATGGTCCAGTTGAAGCTCCCGAAATCTTTACGCATACATCCGTCATTCCACGTCTTGCGGAATAAGTCGGTTAGCGTCCTGGCACCCGCCGACACGCCCCACCGCCGCCGCCGCGAATGGTTGAGGGGGGGGCCGGTTTATACCGTGCGCCGCATTCTGGCCAAGAGGCGTGTAGGTCGTGGGGTTCAGTTCCTTGTATATTGGGAAGGATATGGACCCGAGGAGCGGTGCTGGGTCCCTTCGCGGGACATTCTGGAGTTTCGTGCGCGGGGTTCCTTGGGGACTTCTGGAGCTGTCCCTTAGGGGGGGGTGGGGTCCTGTCATGGTTTGGGAGCTTTGAGAGCTGTTTGTGGCTCTCGTCCGGGACGATATCGTTTTGCTCCCTATCGAATTTCTGGACCAGCTGTCATTGATTGGGGGTGTGGCCCGGACTCTATTTAAGCTCCTATTTCGCCTCGCTCCCGTTGCTAGAGTGTCAGTTCTGCTTTGGCGCTTTAGCCGGTAAGGTTCTCTAGAGAGAGATTTTGTCAGGGACTTAGCTGCTCATCAGGAATTGTGTCAGTGAGTAAGGGAGTGTTTGGTTTATTTCCCTTTTCTTTTGTTTTCCTCGAGCTCGCCTGTTTTCTACCACGGACGGCGGCAGGTCCGTTGGTAGCGCGAGTCTCGTTATTTTTATCTGTTTTTAGTCTCTCAGCACACTGTGAGTGTTGTCTTTTATTTCTGGCTGCTGCTCTTGGCGTCCACTGCCAGTACCCATCACAGCCCCATTATATGGGTGATGCATGCAAATAAGCGGCTGTCGCTAACCTCTGCAGCTCATTATTAACACTGACGAGCGTTAAGAGACATGATTATGTGCTTTAACACAAGACTGATAGGTGGGCCTGTGCATCACTCAAGTGCTTCTGTGCAGATTTAGGTGTTTATGAAGGAGACGAGACTGAAATGAGATGCATGTGAGGACTGAGCGCGCTCAGTGAGAGTGGCTGAATGGAGTGTTGGGGAGGAAGAGACTGAAGTGTGTGTGTGTGTGTGTGTGTCTCCTGCAGGAGCCGCACAATGCAACCTTCCCCGCGCAGTGGCAGGAGAGCCTGAGGCAGTTTGAGAGGATGTTGGTGATACGCTGCCTGCGGCCAGACAAGGTGAGTCTCAGTCTCTCCCTGTAACACACACACACACGCGCGCACACACACACACACACACACACACGGAGTGAGACAGACAGTGGTGGAGCAGCACCAGTTCGCCTCAGATACACACCACAGATTCAGCAGCAGGTTCCTTAGTGCTGTTACCCTTCAGCGAAACACCAGAAGATGGCGCCGTCCGGGGAGCTGCTGTCAGGAGCACAGCTGTGCTAAAGGGCGTCCTGTCCTTCTCCCAAAAAACACATCTCTCTCTCTCACTCACACACACACGAGCACACACACACACACACATACACACTCATCCTTGTACTTCTCTCCTAGTGAGGACATTACCTTGACTTCTGTTCATTCCTTCTGTGTCTCTACAGTCTTTCCCTGATTTTAACAAAAAGCTGCCTATGCCTAACCCAAAGCCTTACCCTAACCTTAATCTATCCCGAATTCTAACCTTAACCCGAACCCTTACCCTAACCTTACCCTATCCCTAATTCTAACCTTAACCCAAACCATTACCCTAACCTTAACCTATCCCTAATTCACACACACACGCGCACGCACACACACACTCACACACTCTCACACACACACATACACACACACACTCACTCTCTCACACACACACACACACACACACACACACACACCCCTAGAGTTTGTCTGTTTGTTCACATCAGATCTTAGAGATTCAGGGCCTCCTCACTGACTCTCTCTCTCTCTCTCTCTCTCTCTCTCTTCACCTCTTTCTCTTCCCTGACTCTCCTCCATCCTTCCTCTTACACACTCATCCTCCCTCTCCATCTCTCCTCTCTCCTCCCTCTCTCTTTCATCTCTTCACCTCTCCTTCCCTCTCTCATATTGCTGTCTCTTCTCTCACTGTGATCCTTCCTCTCCTATCCCTCTCTTCTCCATCACTCCTCCATGACCTCTGACCCCTCCCCAGATCATCCCCATGGTGCAGGAGTTTGTGTCCGACAACCTGGGGCGGCAGTTCATCGAGACCCCGCCCTTTGACCTGGGGAAGGCCTTCGCCGACAGCCACTGCTGCGCCCCCCTCATCTTCATCCTGTCGCCGGGGTCCGACCCCATGGCCGCGCTACTCAAATTCGCTGATGCTCAGGTCGGGTTCGGGAAAGAGTTCCCCCTGCGTGTTCCGCTCTGAGTCTAATAATGTGCCTGTTACATCTTTATCTATTCTTCTGCACATTTTTATACTCTGTATTTACACTGTAATGGGGAGTTAAATTCCAGTGTTCCAGTTGCTTAATTCATTTATCAGACGCAGTGTTTGTGGGACTTGATGTATAAATCTTATTTTCTTCAAAAAATACTTGAGTGCAGTTGTGTTTATACTATAGATTTATGGTCACACTTTAGATCAAGTGTTGCTCATAAAGGCTTTATACAGCATGTATAGTGCCTTCATAAATGAGAAGCGAATGCTATGCTTTGTAAAGGGTGAAATAACATTCTTATGCAGAATGTGATGCCAGATGTGACCATGACAATGTCTCTTAGCTGACAATGCTACCCTTTAGCATTTAGCCACTAGCTAAGTGACATTATCAGTTATATTACCTCTGGCATCACATGCTGAATAAGGATGCTATTTCACCCTTTACAAAGCATGACATTTCCTTAAGTATGATTCATGAAAACAAAGTGTCTCATTTATGAAGGCATTATACATGCTGTATAAGCCCTTTATGAGCAACACTTGATCTAAAGTGTGACCGGATTTATTTACTCGTGATGCTGCTGCTGTAAGCTGATACAGTTTTATTTGTGTCATTGAGAGAAAGGTAAGTAACTGTAGGTGAGTGTGTCACAAATAATGGGCTAAATGCCTCCCTGCCTGTGACCCCGCGTTTAAGCAACACAAGATATGTATGTATGTATGCATACACACACACGCACTCACACGGTCTGCTCCCCCGTGCAGGGCTTTGGAGGCAGTAAGCTGGCATCGCTGTCGCTGGGTCAGGGTCAGGGGCCCATCGCCATGAGCATGATCGATAAAGGCGTGCGTGACGGCACCTGGGTGGTGCTGCAGAATTGCCACCTCGCCACCTCCTGGATGCCCACGCTGGAGAGAGTATGCGAGGTCAGCAAATGACATCTGGAGGGGGGCGTGGCATTGGCCAGGCGTGCCAGATGTTCACGAATTCAAATCCCCAGGGCGGTTACTACTGTTTGAGCCACACACGTTAATATCTCCAGCATTTTTACGTTCAGAAAGCCTCTCCTGTTGCGATTTCAGTCGCTCCCGAGTTTTCAGGGGTGTCATCAATCTGAAAAAGTTAAAGTTCATGTTTCTCTGAAAGTCAGTGAAATCTACCAAGAAGATAAGATAACATAACATGAATGGTGAGAACAGGCCTTTCAGCCCAACTACGCTCGCCAGTTTCTTTATACTATTGTGAATATATCCTTTCAGATACTCAGTGACTCAATGGTATCAAGCTTTAAGTCAAGCCTGCTCTTGAAAACCCCCAAGGTCTCTGCCTCAACAATATGGTCAGGCAAGCTATTCCACATTGAAATGACTCTTTGGGTGAAGAAATATTTCCAAATATTCAGCGCTTAATTTACCTTTGGTCAACTTCCATTTGTGACCCCGAGTTCTACTCACAACACTTAGTCGAAGGAATCCTACATGATTCACTTTGATAATCCCTTTAACATATTTAAAGACCTCAAGCAAATCACCCCGAGTCTCCTTTTCCTAAGACTAAAGAGATTAAGGATCTTCAGCCTGTTCTCATAGCTTTCACCTTTTATACCTGGAATTAGCTTAGTGGCTCTTCTCTGAACTTTCTCGAGAGCCTCTATATCTTTCTTACTGTTTGGTCCCCAGAACTGTACACAATACTCCAGATGTGGTCTGACGAATGTGTTGTACAAAAGAAGCATCAGCTCCTTAGATTTGTACTCAATACTCTTGGCAATGTACCCCAGCATGCGATTGGCATTCCAGTTTTAAACCTTCCATGAAGTAATCCTGTCTAAAGTTTTTATTACCTACATGTATAATTATACATCTCGCTACATTAAATTTCATTTGCCACATTTCTGCCTAATTCTGGATTCTATCCAAATCATCCTGAATCAATTTAGTCGATTCTAAACTATTTGCCAAACCCCCCAATTTAGTATCATCTGCAAATTTAACTAATCTGCTCTCAATATTCTTATCGAAGTCATTCATGTAGATAAGGAACAGCAAAGGTCCGAACACCAATCCCTGGGGGACGCCACTCCCCATCATTCCTAGCTCAGATGAGATACCACTGACCACCACTCTTTGTGTTCTGTCCTGTAACCAGATGGAAGATGAAAGACTCTGTCGGTCTCTGTCTGGGTCCTGTTTTCGGGTAAAAGAGCCGCTCCTTTATTCTGTGGCATTTAAACGCTGCTTTGGGACAGTGTTGTCATGCACTGCTGCAACTAAGCTGAAAACGGTAATGACCAGCGGCCAACATTTGACGGGACTCATTAAATCCCCTCATTCTGGGACGGGCTCGTCTAGCAGAGCTCCCATCTCTACTGCGGGACTATGGGACGGGTACCAGTGGGTATCTGTTGGTCCGATTCCATGCTCAGGCCTCCTCATGGGGGATTTTAGCCCAAAACATCATGGTTCTGGTCACAGCTCTGAATCTCTGCGCTTCACCGCCTCCATATGGTCTGTCCCCACAGAGAACTCTGGGATATAAAACGCCGCCTGTGACACTGGTCACGTTTTTACGTGAGCGTGTGCACGGAGATTTACATCAGATCGCTGACCTGAACTCAGGTCATGTCACGTTTGAAAAAGGATTTTTGCGAAACTCATTACATTAGTGCCATCCTTTGTAACACG
Source organism: Gymnothorax reevesii (assembly GCA_029721435.1). Lineage (NCBI taxonomy): Eukaryota > Metazoa > Chordata > Actinopteri > Anguilliformes > Muraenidae > Gymnothorax > Gymnothorax reevesii. Next base: position 65,884,335 of record CM056587.1, on the reverse strand, counting down.
TGTAATTTTATTTACTCTCGAGTGATTCCCAAAGAGGCCATGATGCATCAGAGACATCGTGATAAATGAAAGCTTCAGGACCGTACTATATTAGTTAAACAGGCATCGAGTGCTCTGCGACGTGACAGGAATATAATGCCACAGCCCGCTCCGTAATATTCTCCTCTGTAGGGTTTTTCGTTAGTAATGTTTTTCACTGTAACATTCTCTATTGGTATGTTCCTTTGTTTGTAGCATTTTTGCATTGTAATGTCTTTCATTAGTAACATTCTTTAATTGTAATTCTCCTTTGTTGTGTTCCTCTATCATTACGTTTTATCCCGGTAACGTTCTTTGTCATTGTGTTTTTCAGTGATGTAATTTCCCTTTGCTCTGCCCAGGAACTGAATCCAGACACCACTCACCCAGATTTCCGCCTCTGGTTGACCAGCTACCCCTCGCCCACGTTTCCTGTCGCCGTCCTCCAGAACGGCGTCAAAATGACCAACGAGGCTCCCAAGGGCCTCCGCGCCAACGTCGCCCGCTCCTTCCTCACGGACCCAATCTCCGACCCGGAATTCTTCAACGGCAGCAACAAGCCGGTCAGTCAGTGAGCCACTCGCTCAATTGGTCCGTCTGTTTTTCTTCCTTATTACACAAGAAACGTCCACGTTTGAACACCCTCGGCCTGACTTTAAAGGTGCACACACGGACAGACAGACAGACAGACAACGAACTGATGACAATACCCTTCGGCCTGAAGTCGGGCCGAGGGTTAAAACTGAGTGAATAGCTCCCTCTCTGTTATGTGCCTGCAGTTTTAAAGGAGCTAAATGTAAGTTTGTGGCCAAAACTGGTAGTGCAGTCACATTCAAAGTAGTGCGGACCACAGTATCCCCTCCTCCTCTCCCCCAGAAGAGAGGTTGCCGGATCCAGCAAGAACGTCTACTACACGGAGCTACCATGGCTACGTTTCAACATCGCCAATGATTTGCTCTCACAGGGTTGTGTTCACTTCAGTTCAGTTCAGTTCAGAAAAGATTGAGACTAATGACTAACTTTAGCAATGGTCATATTGGTCAACTTGCTCGTCACTCTTCTGTGTGGATAGCCCACTAAAGTCCATACTATAAAATGCGAAAAGAATGAATGAGGACTCATTTGACCGTTGTACTGTCTCAGTTACATTTCATGTTGCCATCATGGCTGTGCTAATGTTGGAACGGTTTGCACAGCGTCTCGGCATAAAACCAGAGAAACGGACTAATAATGTATTGCTAATTTCAGCAATGAAGAGCCACAATTTTTATTCCTCAAACAATTTGTTACCTAGTCAATTCGATGACCCACCTGCACACGCACTAACGAACCATGAACAAACATACATTACGTCATTCGACTGTAGAGAATATTGGAAATTTTCCATTAAAAATGTACATTAAATAGAATTAAGTTAGCGAAACGGCCAAATCTTACCTGGCCAGGAAAAAATTTGCAACTTCGGCGTCGGTCGTCAAATTCTTCTCTACTTTCAGCTGTCTCCATCTTTCAAAGACACGTCCTATACAGATCCTTGTTTTGTTTCTGACTTTGTCACAACGTATTTCGGAATCACGAACGAGGCCTATTAGGTTTAGTAACGTCAGACATTTGTGCTCAGAAACGCTGTTAGCTGCAGCTCTGTGGTAACTGGCAATCTGGATGCCGAAATGCTCCTGACTTTGTAATTGGGAGATCGGTGGAGGGCGGTGCAACCAGCCAAAACACAAAATGACAACATAAACATTAGCTGTGGGCTGCAACTTCGGTTTTGTAATGAGAATATTCGAGCTGGACTACTGTTGTCAGTGATAGAAGTATTTGAAATTAACATCATTCCTTAATGTCTGGTGATATCAGGCCATTTCATGATTAATCAACATACATTTCTTACATATTGCTCCTTTAAATGAGCTGCGTCAGTGATGGAGCACAGTGCATTGTACCAATTTGTGTATTTATGTGTGAGTTTCTGTTCATTTGTCGTTGCCTGTGTGCATTCTGTTTGTGTGCTTCATGTTATTTTTGTGTGTTTGTGTGCACAGACTGTACAGTACTGCTGAGTGTGTATCTGCAGGCAGTGTGTGTGTGTGTGTGTGTGTGTGTGTACAGACCATACGGTACTGCGGTATGTGTGTCTGCAGGCAGTGTGTGTGTGTGTGTGTGTGTGTCCAGACTGTACAGTACTGCTGAGTGTGTATCTGCAGGCAGTGTGTGTGTGTGTGTGTGTGTGTACAGACCATATGGTACTGCGGTATGTGTGTCTGCAGGCAGTGTGTGTGTGTGTGTGTGTGTGTGTGTGCAGACTTCACAGTACTGCTGAGTGTGTATCTGCAGGCAGTGTTTTAGTGTGTTTGCACAGACGGTACAGTATTGGTGGTGTGTGTTTCCGCAGGCCGTGTTTAAGAAGCTGCTGTACGGCCTGGTGTTCTTCCACGCTCTGACCCAGGAGAGGAGAAAGTTTGGTCCCCTGGGCTGGAATATTCCGTACGAGTTCAACGAGACGGACCTGCGCATCTCTGCGCAGCAGCTGCTCATGTTTCTCAACGATTATGAGGTGAACAACCCACTGAATGCACAGATTCACAGAGACTCGCACACATAAACAAATACACACCTGCCCTGACAATACAAATACATACTCAAACGCGCACACACACACACACACACACACACACACACAAACAGATTATACTGGTTTGCGTACAAACAGAGAAACATGCACACATTATGTTACACCCTAATGTGTTCAGACAGTAGAAGGTAAGCACCTTACTGCAGGCATAAACCCTCCATCAGCCCAAACCTGCTTCAGGTGAGTGTGATCTGCAGCAGATCGGTACAGTATGTTCATTCTGCAATAACCGCCGTGTCAGACGAGCTGTTCTCATCTCCTGCCCGGCTGTTGATTAGAAACACTTGACATTTAAAGACCGCCGCTCTCTTGCCGCCGAGTGAAAAAGTCAACTGCTATATCTTCCTTTCAAAAAACAATGAATTAATAAAGAGCGGAGGAGCATTCCTGAATGCCCTGACATTTTCCCAAAAAACAAGAGCCGAGTGCCTGAAGTGGGGAATTTAAATAAGAAATGGCACATTTAAATGTTCCTCTCCTCCATATTTCATGTGTTTGAAAAGCCAAATAAAGAGGAGAGAATCATGGAAGCTTAATTGTGTGGGTATTTGGTGCTGGCGTATGACCCTGTGAACAGAAACAATATGATTCCCTGCGGAGGGGCCGTCATTCTGCCAACAGCTTCAGTCAGAGCTGGTTTAGTGACAAATGAGGCTGGTCTTAGAGCCCTGATATGAAATCAGCTGAATGTGTCATTTCAGTAACATGAACAAGACTGCGCACACACAATGTGTGTCTTCTACAGGCTAGATTTAGCACAGGGAGATATGGGGGCGAGTTTGTCACTGTGAGGTGAAGGCAAATAAACAGCCTTTCAGTTTAATACATCCAAATACTGTGCAAGTGTGTACTATAGATAAATGTGCTTAAGACGTTTAATACGAAAGGGAAATGCAAAAAGACCATGCAATGAATATTATCTTGAGGTGGAGAGGATTATGATCATGTAATGATGTTTAGGTGGAGAGGATTATGATGATGTAATGGTGTTGAGGTGGAGAGGATTATGATGATGTAATGATGTTGAGGTGGAGAAGATTAGATTGATATAATAATGTTGAGTTGGAGAGGATTATGATGTTATGATGTTGAGGTAGAGAGGATTTTGATGATGTAATGATGTTGAGGTGGAGAGAATTCTGATGATGTAATGATGTTGAGGATTATGATGATGTACTGATGTTGAGGTGGAGAGGATTATGATGATGTAATGATGTTGTGGAGAGGATTATGATGATGTAATGATGTTGAGGTGGAGAGGATTATGCTGATGTAATGATGTTGAGGTGGAGAGGATTATGATGATGTAATGATGTTGAGGTGGAGAGGATTACCATGACGTAATGAGATTGTTAGGATGAAGACTGTTTATAGGTGCTCCCATCAGGTTACCAGGTGCACAGCTAATTGGCCATGACAAGCCATTTCAAATCTAACCTTTATGACATCACAAGAGGCAGGGATCACCCAGAATAATGAAGCCACTCATTGACTGTTCGGCTGAAGAAGATCTTCCTTCTTGTCACAGCGTGGTCATTTCCCCATGTGATGTCACAAACAAACAGATTTTGAAATGGTTGGTAACGACAAATTGGCTGGACCCAGAGGGCTCTTTGTTAATGACTGTGAGAGCACTGTTGATGCCGCTCAGGTGGACTGTGGCCATAGTGGTGTCCATACTGATGATGTCATTAAAGTTCCATTATTGATGTGACAGTTGCACACAGTTCATCAAATGTCTTTTCCCCCGTCCACAGGAAGTTCCCTTCGCTGCCATCCGCTACATGACAGGCGAGTGTAACTACGGAGGCCGAGTGACGGACGACTGGGACCGCCGCACCTTACGCACCATCCTTTCCCTTTTCTATACTTCGAAAATAATTGAGGACCCCGACTACAAGTTTGACTCCAGTGGTCTGTACTTTGCCCCGGCTGAAGGAGAGGTGAGGTCCCAGAAACTCTCAGGAAAACTGCTTAATTTTTACCCTGAACTGCTGTCTCACTCGTACTACTGTGCCAGGAGTCATGCGGTCTTCCGGACCGGTGATTTTCCTTCAAGTGTTGATGGAAGAGAATATGTTATCACGCTCGTATTTGCTCACTGTTCTTGCGCTGCACGAGTTCCTGTCGGCAGGACCGGCTCTTTAGCTAAAGTAAATATTTGGAATCCCAGTCGCTCTTCTACTTTTCATTCTGCAGTCGCTCTGCAGTCTGTGCACAAGACAGAGAGTCTGCCTGATTGTCCCAGACCGAGTTTCTCCTGCAAAGAGTGGATTTTAAAAGCTCTAAAAAGCTCTTCTAACGTGCTTCATGCTGCCCGACAGAAGCAATCAAGGCTCAGATCATTTTTGATCAGTTGATCAGCTTTTGATCAGTCTGAACACTGAGGCTAATCCAGTCCGCACTTCGCGCCCCAAAACGCCTCAGCAGAATGCCGCATAACTGGATACGGTTGGGTATATATTTGAAATGCCTAATGCCAAATCATTCTTGCTGTCATTTCTTGCATGATTTCCACATGAAACTCCTGTTTCGAGTTTCTTTAGCCAGCAAGAGCCACATGAGCAATTTCAAATGATTCCCACGGGGCCCGTGGTTCTCAATCTGGTCACTTCCCCCTGTGGGCTCCTACTTGCTTCATTTTCTGACTTTGGGTCATGTTTAAAAGGTCCGTTTTTTTTCAGTAATTTCAGCTGGGTTTATCTTCTGTTGTTTTTTTTCATACAAAGGTAGTCAAATTGAAATGTCAAACTGAGCTTTACGTTGGGTGAATAATTAAGTGCACTGTCTGTATCATGAGCTAGCGAAAGTGTACACCTTCCAGGGATGGAGTCGGGCTCTTTCACCGCCACTGCGCATTCTGACTCTAAAGACGCTGCGGAGTCGATTCCACAATAAGCTGCAGGAGTCTCATTTAAATGCCCTCATTACATTCCTCTGAACACCAGTGTAATCAATACATATTTCATATAACATTTCCGCTCCGAATGTTTTATACATGAATGCGCATTTACATAGTCATTCTTAGAAATGTCAGTAATCTTTTTAATGCTAATGTTTTGGATGGTTATTGGTGCTTCATGCAGATTGTGACTGTGTGACTCGCCCTGACTCTCACCCCTGCAGCACCGCAGCTACATCGAATACACCAGGAGCCTGCCGCTCAACCCCTCGCCCGAGATCTTCGGCATGAACGCCAACGCCGACATCACCAAGGACCAGGCCGAGACCCAGCTGCTGTTCGACAGCATCCTGCTCACCCAGGTTAGTATGCGGAGAATAAACGCGCTCGTACTGCTGTACTGTGCACTCAACACGCCTACTGCGCCATACTGAACACACACTCAATCGTTTTGCGCTATGCACTCAACATGGCGATACTAAGCCCATGATAACCACACTCTCAGCACCGCTAATCACCAAGCATTGAACAGAAACCCAGTAAACATGCGCTGAGCTCTCCAGTCCAAACACCCCTTCAGTCTCAGACCACCTGACCCTTTACTGACCATCATACAAGGAAGTGAATACCAATATCCCACAATCCCCTGCACATAAGGGCACGGCTGTGCTGTACACAGTTTCACAGTGAGGGTTTACGAATGCGATGGCACATCTCCTCAGGCACGCGCTCACTCTGACGCCCTGCGGTGGGTCCGCACCCAGCCTCAGCGCGGTCTCTCCTCCGTCCCTCACCCTCGCTTCACCAGGCCACGCTCAGCGCAAATTAATTCAATATTTAATAACTTTCAATAAATATTTACTTTAAAACATTCATCAGCAAAACTCAATGAATATTTCAGATGTTTGCGTGCGGTGCAAACTCTCCTCCGAGAGCTGGGCCCCGCGAGTCCTGTCTGAGACACAACAGGATCTATTCCCCGCGTCATCGGCTCTTTACTCAGTACTCACTCCGGCGATAGCGCACCGCCACATCTGAAGCACTCGTTACGCTCTCCAAGGAACCGATAAACGCCTCTACCTCAGGAACACGCATGTCCAGACGCATGATCAGCGCAAACAAGCACGCATGCTCCTGTGCAGGCACAAACGCACATACACAGACGCATCCTGTAGAGCAGTGTTTCCCAAACCTCTCCCGGAGCTCCGCCTGTCCTGCATGTGTTAGACCTCTCCCTGCTCCAGCTCAGGGGATTCAAGCGATCAGGACGTCATCAATCAGGTTTAGGGGGTGAATAACGAGCTGATCATGTGAATCACCTGTGCTGGAGCAGGGAGAGATCTAACGCATGCAGAACAGGTGGGCCACCAGGAGAGGGTTGGGGAACACTGCTCTCGAACATTAAATTATTACTTTATTTTAACATTTATTAAAATTACTCCGTTTACTGATTGTAGTATCGTTGAAAATTTACAGTCTTTCAGTACACTGCAGTACAGTATTAGAAACAGTTTAACTCTGTATTTTGTACACCCCTCCGTCCCTGAGGGTAACACAACTGAGTCGTCCTGCTTCATGTTTTATGAGTTCATGTGGTGATATTTAGGCATCTAATAACTCTTCATCTTCTCATCATTCTTCAGTTGGTGCTTGTGTGTGACCCAGCCTCTGAATTTCAAACCTGCCCATATTTGTCCCCTGCCGCCGTGGTAGTGAGCGGAGCGGGGGCCATGGTGCAGCAGCGGGGACCTAGTATTCAGCTCCATCCGTTCGTCCGTCGCGTCCCATTTGTTGTGAAAGCGATATCTCAAGAACAGTTTGACCGATTTCATTCATCTTTGGCTTCAGTGTGCGTTAGTGTCATACACCGACCCCAGTTGATTTCCGTGACCTGGCGGGGGACGTGGCCACATTTATTCTAGAGACAGTGTTGCCTTCACATTACAATGATTTTATAGCCAGTTAACCATTTCTGCTTTGATCTGTAGGTATATTTGGTGTTACTGTTTGGCTAAAAAATGAATCTTTGTGTTTGAGGAAAATAAATTGCATCTCATCTGGCCGTTGGTCAAAATATTTTTGCCATTTAGCAAACTGCTAATGTCTATTAGTTGTAATCATAGCTTTTTGTCTACAAATGCAGCCGAAAGATTGATGGCTTTGGTCATGAAGGTGGAGCTTACAGGTAGATTTTGTGTTTGTGTTCCAAAGATACTGACATAATAATGCAAAGTGGTTTCCTCCACGCCGTCAGATTGTGGTGTTGGTTCAAGGGTCCTCACAGATGCTTTAAATGCACCTGATGGCGGCAATGTTCATCCTGGTTGTGAGATGTGTAAAAAATCAGCAGCCAGAACTCCCACAATCACAGTCACGATGGCGATCCCTTTAATTGTTGCCCGAAGTGTTGCGCAACTTCCTTCTCGACCTGTTGGCTAAAGGAATTTTTTCCCCCTATTTATTCCTGCTTCAGTTCAGAAGTGTGATGGGAGTCTATTGCTGCTGTGAATACATGTATCATCATTCAGTTGTGACAGAATCGCGTGCATGAATTCATCTGAGCAATTAGACTTTTAATTTAATCGCTTTTAAAGAATCATGTCGATGTTTTCATAATTGTGTCTTATTAGCAAATGGAAAAAGTTATAAACAGCTACAAATCTTAGCCATGGCTTTATGCTTCTGTCAATCAATTCATGGCAGTTTCCTTTGCTGTGTTGTCTGTGGACGTGCGCGTGCGTCTGTTTTCTGGGGAGAGTTAGCAGTAAGTACAGTGTTCAGACTGGCAGGGCAGGTAGGGTTGGAGTTACTGCAGGAAACAGTTAGATTTATGTGCAAGAGCAATAAGAATAATTATTGTACCTTAAAGAGAAAGGAGTAACTCCACAGTGAGTATTCTACCCCTCTCTTATGGAGACCTGAGCAACACTGTGATCCCTTATTCAAGATGAAGTATCACAGCACTATGGAGAGTACTTCTCCTTTACTAAATCCAGAGTAACACTGCAATGTGTACACTACATTGCCATTAACACTGCAGTCACCTTGTACCGTATATATAGGGAAGCTATGTTATGTTTGTTCTTTTCCACATCTATGTAACTGTTATTTAAAATGGCTTTATGAATGCGCTGGCATGTGACACTCACTCACTCACTCACTCTGCTCTCCCTCAGTCCCGCGCCTCGGGGAGCGACGCAAAGTCCTCGGACGACATGGTGTTCGACGTGGCGGCCGACGTGCTGAGCAAGCTGCCGCCGGACTTCGACATCGAGGCAGCCATGCGCAAGTTTCCCACCGACTACAAGCAGAGCATGAACACCGTGCTGGTGCAGGAGATGGGTCGCTTCAACAAGCTGCTGCAGACCATCCGGGACTCCTGCAACAACATCCAGCGGGCCATCAAGGTGCATTATGGGAGGGAAACGAGGCCTCCATTAGATATTTCCTCATTTAGCTCATCTGAACAAACTTTATTAGGGACATTGTGCGTGCACAATCTCGACTTTAACATGTCAGTCATCTTGATCACTTCTGTTTTTCATGTCACACGTTATGATTTAATTGACCATCCTGATGATTTTGTGTCCTCGCGATTCGCCCTAGCTGCCGTCTCCACTATACTCAGGAAAGCCATTTTGTGAAGAGATTCTTTAGCTTGCTGAAGAGTTGTTAGCCATAAATGGAAACATGACTGATTGTCAGTCGAAGGGTGAATCCTTTCTACATTTATAGTCTATAAATGGATCGCATCTGTGCCATCTTTGGTTCTGGGTTTTAACAGGCCCTGCCTTTACAGCTGACGGCATTTTTTGACAGATAATTTGAGAGATCACTGTGCCTCCAGCATTATGGCTGTGACATCGGTTTCATTTGTTTGCTGTGAATATTTCTTTTGCTGCTTTTGAGTTTTGACAAGTTCTGTGTTCCAGTGAATTATAAACTCCGCAGTACGTTGTGTAAGACAAAGACCGTAATGGCAGCCAGCTTGATATAAACCCACTTTCAGCACTACATAGATGCACGATTCGACTGCAGCTGTACAGGGACGCCAGACAGTCCATTCCGTTTGCGAAGATGATTTCCGGGACACTTAAATGGGATGACAACGTTGAGGATTCAAATGTCTTTAGAACATCCTTCCCATCGCCTGAAACTCCCTCGTCCTGTGCACTGTTTTTCTGAAGGTGTCCCTCTCTGAGAGCTCGGCTTATAGGCACGGAAGTTTCCGGAAGCCTATTCTGTCTGACAGCACCCAACGGGCCTCCTCTGCCTGCTCCCCTCCCCTCCCCCCCTCACCCAGAATAAATAAGGAGGGGTGCCCTTTTATCCCTTACACTCCAGTCCCAAGTTTAAACTTTCTCCTCCCGACGTTCCCATCACCCAGAGCCCAGAGTACAGAAACCCAATGGGAACAGTCTACCAGCTGCCATCTGTCAATCACAGGGACTTAGCCACACTCGCCTGAATGAAACTCTGCGCCTGATAGAATCTGTGGGGTTTCCCTGTTTTCGTCAGCACTGCAGGGGCCACTGTTGGGCTGCTCGTTATTTCACACAGCTTCTCATCCCGCTGAAGACATGCACACGCCATCACTCCCCTATGTTGGGCTTAAATCACCAGACCACTCCGTAAATCTGCTGTTAAACCCTCATCTCCGTGTTTGCAATCGGCCCTGAAAACCCCTATCCCGCCCAGAGATTTTATCCAAGTTAAGGAAAGTTGTGGGGTTGCTGATGCATTTTGCTTCTACTGATACCCGGCACTTGCTGGACGTTTATTGATTTTGGCTGAGGAGATTGGCGCACACAAGAGGTCATATGCGAACTCCATGAAAATAAAACTAGCATCTCATGGCTTACAGTGATTGTGTGGTGATGATTGCATTGTGAAATTGTGATTATGTTTCACGGTTTGTGTTCTGGCGATTGTTTTTCAGAGTCCAGCGGTAATGCTGCTCTGTAACAGTAATGCATCTTGTTCCAGGGTCAGGTGGTGATGTCAGCAGAACTGGAGGAGGTGGTGAATGCAATCCTGAAGGGCCGGATTCCTGGCATGTGGATGAAGAAGTCCTACCCCAGCCTCAAGCCCCTGGGCGGCTACATTAGCGACTTCCTGCAACGACTTAAGTTCCTGCAGGTACCTGCGCAGCTCTGTCAAAACCACATGCATTACAGATCGGCTAAGAAACCCCCCTCTTCACCTTTAGCATTTCTTTCATCGATTTTCGGCTTTGTCTCTCGGATTACCATCGTTTCAACCAGTACCTGCTAACGAATTCAGCCGCCGCAGAGATCGATACGATCTGCTGTCAGACATGTTCCCATGTGCTCAGCCAAAAAAATCTCCGCTAATCCGCATGCGGGACAAATCAGAATAGGCCGTCAATAAGCGACCGCGCCCATCGCAGACCTGACCGCAGATGATGCCTCCGCAGCTGAGAGGGGCAACGAGCTCCCGGATTTGGCCGCTCTTTTACGACTGAGCGGATGCTTGTCAGGTCTAGAGGGAGGTCAGCGCTCCCCCAGGATGCTTTGCTTCCCTTGGGGGGATGTTACTGAGCTTAAATCCAGTCACCCCCTCACATGCTCGACCCACGCGATACGCAGCACTTTCGGGTCAGTGCGGAGCCACACAGCAGCGCGTAGGTGTGTGATCGTGGAGGCCTGAGATATGTAATCAGCGAGGGGGAAAAATAAAGGCTGCTGTGCTCTTTCATATGGGAGAACAGGGCTACGGGGGTCAGAGGTCAGGAATGTTTCTGGGGTCACAGAAAGGCCTGCTTCTCTCCGTCTCCCATGGTAACCACTGCTTACGCCAAGAGTGGGCAGAGAGTTGGTGGGCACTGAACAGATCCACACACATGCTCTCTCTTCCACATGCACGCACACACACTCTGAGACATAGAACACGCACACACATGCAAGCGTACACATTTGCATCGCTACAATTGTGAGGTCATTGTGTGCAGGCATAACGCGACCCATGAACTAACCCTCTCTGTAAGCATAACCCCAGCTTCAACCAGTTAGCTGTAATGCTTTGTGTGGACCGCCAAAAATGTCCTAACAATACTGTGGTTTTTGAAGCGTTGGTTCTCGCAGGTAAAGCAGTATAAACCGCCACACACACACACACACACACACACACACACACCATTCATGTTGCTGGAGAGCATTGGAGCACTCGGGGGTATCTGCGCCTCACCCCGGCCCTCAGATACACACATCAGCACGGACACACTGCCTGACAGGGATGTAGAGTGTTTCACTGCAGCAGAGTTAAAGAATCCATGTGCTTCAGTATTAACACATCAGCCCCACCCACAGATGGGCGGAAACTCTGGCCAGCCAATCCCATGGCTCTGCCCGGCACCATCGCTGCTTTGATCCTGTTAGCAGCACTAGCTGTTAGCACTGGAGACTCTGATCGGTGCTGAGGGTTAGGCTCAGGGTCAGGGTCAGGGTTCAGGTCAGGGTTCACCCCAGACCCGTCGTGACGCAGCTCTGCCCGTCTCCGCAGGACTGGTACGACAACGGTACCCCTGCCGTCTTCTGGATGTCGGGATTCTTCTTCACACAAGCGTTCCTCACGGGAGCCCAGCAGAACTACGCCCGCAAGCACACCATCCCCATCGACCTGCTGGGCTTCGACTTCGAGGTGATGGAGGACATCGACTACAAGCACCCGCCGGAGGACGGTATGAGCCCCCGCCCACTCTGCTTACATCACACAGAGATTGCGTGTGTGTGTGGGCGTGTCCTCACACTGACGGCGTGCTTTCTGACCGTCTAACTCAGGGCTATTTAACACAATCCTGCAACGGCCGGTGTGGCGCAGCCTTTCATTCCAACCCAGCACTTACACACCTGATACTACTAATCAAGCTCTTTAGCAAAGACTCTTAGGGCTGATTAGTAGTATCAGGTGTATAAGTGCTGGGTTGGAATGAAAGCTGCACTGTTACGACCCGTTGGACAGGAGCCGCAACATAAAGGGACACCACACTCTTGGCTCGTTATAAACAAAATAGGGGTATTAATTGACGAAACTACAGATATGCCAACAGGTTTTTTTTTTTAGATAATAAAGTTATTAAGCAGTAGGCCAGCGGGAACGAAGTGGCGTGGACAGCTTCTCAAGGTTTCTCTTCCGGGACGTGGTCGCTTCCTCTGCTGTTCACCCCCAATCCTCTTTATAGGGCTGGGAATCGCTGCTCAGGTGTGGCTCACCTGTAATTAAGACAGACGGAAAACAAGAACCGCCAACCACCAGGGGCCACCAAAACAGCATGTGGCTATGGCCACCAGGACTGGGGGACGTAACATGCACCCACACTGGCCCTTACAGGATTGTGTTGAATAGCCCTGGTCTAAATGATCCGTTTGTGTCTGCAGGTGTCTACATCAATGGCCTCTTCCTGGACGGCGCTCGGTGGTGCCGGAAGTCCAAGCTGCTCGAGGAGTCGTACCCCAAAGTGCTCCACGACACCATGCCTGTGGTGAGTCCAGCTTCGCTGCCAGCGTTTGCCTCACAGCACGGTGCTCTTGTTCAGGCGTCCTGCAGAGAGCACAGACTGCGGCCCTGTAGCCTCACTGGTCTGCGAAGGATAAAAACTCAGAATAACCTCACCGCCTCACGGCATAGCTCGCGCAGCTGGAGAAACAGAACAGGATGGGCGACATTTATCAAACTCATGTGTGTGGCGGGAAACAATTGTCGGCGAAATAACCCGACAACACGAGCAACAGCAGCACAGTTACACACTCATTTACTTAGTCCACTTTTCCATTGTTCACTTTTTAATCGGTCAGTGAGCAAAGACAATGGAAAGGTCGTGTGATGGCGAGTCTGCTGTCTTGGTATTGGACCATAGTGGGGGGTGCAGTTTCTTTTAATCTCTCCATCAAAGTGGGAGCACTAAAGGAAAATGACAAGAGCAACCAATGAGGAATGAGCAGGGTGTGGGTGCTTGATATACACATGACCACATGACCAGCTAGTCCTGCTAGTGCCTTTATCAGGATTAATCGCCTTTTGCCAGCCTAACCCAGCCCATCCTGTCTGGGAGTGATCAAATAGCAATTTTTTGAGGGTCGTTTGCACTTTTTCATGATTCAGTGCTGATGCAGTCTTAAACAACAGGCAACCAAATGTCAGAGGTAAGGAGAACGGCTTCCGTAGAAAACTTCATTGATATAAGTACTGGAGACACAGCGCGCTCTACATATTTATTGGCACCCATGGTTAAAATGTGTTAAAAGCCTTAAAATAAATGTAATTTTTATTGCAGAAGCATACTCTCACACTGAAAATAAAAATGTAACTTTCAACTCAAGAGAATTTTAAGGGAAAAAAGTTATTGATTATTATTATTAGAAATATAATATAATATAATTATAGACATAATTATAATAATTAGAAATTATTAGAAATAATTATTTTTCATAAAATCACCTGTTCCACAATTATTGGCACCCCTAACAATTCATAGGAATTAAATGTAATTGAAGTATTTCTGTTATTTCTACAGAAGTTTTCCAAAGTTGATCAGAGTATCTAGGAACATTTAATTAGTAAATCATCACTTTCTGTTTCCCTGGGGTATAAATATGACTTGACACAGAGGCCATTTCTCTTATCCACTCTTCAACATGGGAAAGACAAAGGAACACACCATTCAAGTGAGGCAGATGTGTGTCGACCTTCACAAGTCAGGCAATGGCTACAATAAAATAGCCACTCGCCTGCACCTGCCCATATCTACTGTCAGAGGAATCATTAAGAAGTTTTAAAGAACTGGAACAGTGGTTAACAAGCCTAGACGAGGACGCAAGGTTATTTTGCCACCACGCACAATGAGGAGGATGGTAAGAGAAATAAAAAGTTCTCCAAAGCTCAGTTAAAGAATTGCAACAAATGGTAGCATCTTGGGGTCACGAAGTCTCCAAAACAATCATCAGGTGCTATCTACATGCCAACAAGCTGTTTGGGAGGCATGCGCAGAAAAAACCTTTTCTCACTCACAATCATAAATGCAAACGTCTGGAGTTCGTTAAGCGGTACTGGGACCGTGTGCTTTGGTCAGATGAGACCAAGATAGAGCGTTTTGGCAACAAACAGTCCAAGTGGGTCTGGCGGTAAACAAAAGATGCTCGGCATTAGTAATTTTCTTTTATCTAGGGTGAGCAAAGTCATAAGGAAAGGGGTTCAAAATGTGGCCAAAACTATGTGACGGTTGCAGGATGATCGCACTTTTGGAAAGAGATTTCCAGGGTGGGTTTGTCTGCCACCGGTGCCAGCTAATTGAGCATCTGGAGAGCAAGATCCTTGATCTTCAGGGCCAGTTGGCGGCGCGACATAGTTCGCAATCAGTAGAATTCCTAGAGGAACTAAGTAGTATGTCGTTAAGAGAAATGGTGTGTACGCCGAAGCAGGGTGGTACTGGGATCCCAGAGCAGGCAGGGAGAGAAAGTTGGGTGACTGTAGGTCTGCAGCGCAGGAAAGGGCGTGCACGCCGTACAGTGACAGCTTCTCCAGTGGTTGAGGTGTCCAACCGATTCCAGTTTGGCCCCTTACCCTGAGAGTGAGGGGACTGACGAGCAGCAGGGCACCCTGTTGGCCTCTACCCCTCAGAAAAGAAAGTTATTGATACTGGGGGACTCAATACTTAGAGGAATAGTTAGCTTAGTCTGTTCGCGCGACAAGGATTCTCGTACGGTGTGTTGCCTGCCTGGTGCCATGGTAGGAGACCTCCTGGAGCGTGCGGACAAGCTCCTGGCCAGAGTGGGGAGGGATCCAGTTATCATGGTCCATGTTGGGACAAAGGATATAGGTAAGGGTAGGTTTGAGGTTCTGCAAGGCAAATTTGTGGAATTAGCTGAGAAGCTTAGGAGCAGATCCTCAACAGTAATGTTCTCCGGGATTCTACCGGTACCACGTGCAAGCAGAGGAAAGCAGAATTTTATCTGGAGGTTTAACACGTGGCTACGAACCTGGTGTAGGAAAGAGGAGTATAGGTTTATGAGGCACTGGAAATTTTCTGGGACAGGGGTGACATGTTCAAGCCTGACGGGCTGCACCTGAACCAGAGGGGTACCTTTGCATTGGGCCAGCATATGTTGAGGGTAGCACAGGATTATTTAAACTAGGGACTTGGGGGGCAGGGAGGTTAGTGAGTGTTACACATAGGGAAATGCAGACTGCCCCGACGGAAGTTTGACGGCGTTAGGTGCACGATCGATGATTTACTTTTAAAGCAACAAAGCGTAGTGGGGGGCTCGAAGCGGCGGTCACATGGGAAATCAAGGGAGAAGAGGATTAGAAATAACCTGAAATGTTTTTATTTAAATACAAGAAGCATAAAAAATAAATTTCCAGATCTTGAGGCTGTAGTGATCAGTGAGGGCTATGACATAGTTGGGATTACAGAGACATGGCTACGTGAAGAGGATGGAGATGAATATAACATACAAGGTTATAAGCTCTTTAGGAAGGATAGATGTAATAGACGAGGAGGGGGCGTAGCACTCTATGTGAACGAAAACATTAATGTACAGGAAATTGAACATTCCTTGTCCTGTGAAGATATCTGGGTCAGGCTCATTGGCAAACACGAGACAGGTTTAAACATAGGAGTATGCTATCGACCACCAGCTTAGGACAGTACAATCAATGAAATGCTCTTTAGGAGGATTAAGCAAGCTTGTAGAGGTGGTGGGACTATTATTATGGGAGACTTAAATTATCCTGGAATCAATTGGGAAATGGTGAAAGGACAGGGTAGGGGGGAGGAAGAATTTCTAGATGTTATAAATGATAATTTCTTGGTGCAGTATTTTAATAAACCTACCAGAGAGAAGGCTATTTTAGACTTAGTGCTCTGTAATGACCCTGATAGAATTAGCAATGTTGAGGTACTGGAGCCACTTGGGACAAGTGATCACTCTGCGGTTAATTTTGATGTTTCATGGGAAGTTAAAAAGGTGTGTTCTAAAACAAAAATTTTCTATTTTAGGCGAGCAAACTTTGACAGGATGCGCTCATATCTAGCTGAAATAAAATGGGAGACACTCCTGGACTCCGTAAATGAGATGTGGGAAAGATTTACGTGGGTTTTACTTGAATCACAATGCAGATTCATTCCGATTTCCGAAGGTGTCCAAAAGTAAGCTGAAAAAGCAGAATCCTCAGTGGATGACCAAAAGTATTTGTAGGATTTTGAGGGAAAAGAGGAATCTTTATAAGATGTACATAAAGGATAACAATGAGAACAGTAAGGCTGAATACTGTAAAATGCAGACTGTGGTCAAAAAAGAGCTGAGGAATGCTAGAAGACTGTATGAAAGACAAATTGCAGAGGGGGCAAAAACTAACCCTCAGCGCTTCTTTCAGTACTGTAGCAGGAAAAGGAAAGTTAAAGAGCAGGTTAAGAGCATAAAGAATAAAAATGTATCGCTGCTATATGATAACAAGCATATTGCGGATGCCTTAAACAGTTACTTTGTTGGGAATTTTACCTCAAAGGGGGTCTTTATTTGGCCAGAGGGAATGTCAAATGCTCAAGATTATTCAGCGGAAATTGAGGTTCGGGATAACGAAGTATTACACAAGTTGCATAAACGAAAGGCAGATAAGGCGGCAGGTCCTGATGGCTTATATCCTAGAGCGCTCAGGGAAGTTGGTGAGATCATCTTTAAGCCGCTATCCGCCATCTTCAGACGGTCTTTAGAAACGGGAGAAATACCAAATGATTGAAAACAGGGCAATATAATACCAATATATAAGAAAGGGGACCGTACCGAACCAGGAAACTACAGGCCAGTCAGTGTAACTTGCATTGCGTGCAAAATATTGGAATCTATCATAAAAGATGAGCTGGACTTATTTCTTGAAAGTAACAGTATCTTGAGGGATAGCCAACATGGTTTTCGGAAGGGAAAGTCATGCCTTACAAACCCTCTGGCATTTTTTGACGAGGCCACCAGGACTTATGACCAGAGCAGGGCTTATGACATCACATACTTGGATTTTCAGAAAGCATTTGATACAGTTCCGCATAAGAGACTAATTTTAAAATGAGCTCCATTGGAGTTACAGGAGGTATTCTGAAGTGGATTCAAAACTGGTTACAGGACAGAACACAAAGAGTGGTGGTCAGTGATATCTCATCTGAGCTAGGTATGGTGGGGAGTGGCGTCCCCCAGGGATCATTGTTGGGACCCCTGCTGTTCCTCCTCTACATTTAGGACCTTGATAGGAATATTGTGAACAGATTGGTTAAATTTGCAGGTGATACTACATTGGGGGGTTTGGCAAATAGTTTAGGGTCCACTAAAGTGATTCAGGACGATTTGGATAGAATCCAGAATTGGGCAGAAATGTGGCAAATGAAATTTAATCCAGCAAAATGTAAAGTTGTATATGTTGGTAATAAAAACATTAGACGGGATTACTTCATAGGAGGTTTAAAACTGGGATGTGCTGCACAAGAGAAAGATCTGGGAGTGATTGTTGACCAAACCCTCACAGGTTCTAGCCATTGTGCCGTAGCGGTTAAAAAAGATAATCGGATGCTAGGATACATTGCCAAAAGTATTGAGTACAAATCTAAGGAGGTGATGCTTCTTTTGTACAACACGTTCGTTAGACCACATCTGGAGTATTGTGTACAGTTCTGGGGACCATACTTTAAGAAAGATATAGAGGCTCTAGAGAAAGGTCAGAGAAGAGCCACCAAGCTTACTCCAGGTATAAAAGATGAAAGCTACGAGAAGAGGCTGAAGATCCTTAATCTCTTTAGTCTTAGGAAAAGGAGACTCGGGGTGATTTGCTTGAGGTCTTTAAATATGTTAAAGGGATTATCAAAGTGAATCATGTAGGATTCCTTCGACTAAGTGTTGTGAGTAGAACTCGGGGTCACAAATGGAAGTTGACCAAAGGTAAATTAAGCACTGAATATTTGGAAATATTTCTTCACCCAAAGAGTCATTTCAATGTGGAATAGCTTGCCTGACCATATTGTTGAGGCAGAGACCTTCGGGGTTTTCAAGAGCAGGCTTGACCTAAAGCTAGATACCATTGAGGCAATCAGTATCTGAAGGGATATATTCACAATAGTGTAAAGAAACTGGCGAGCTTAGTTGGGCTGAAAGGCCTGTTCTTGCCATTGATGTTATGTTATGTAATGTTAGTATGCAGAAAAGCACCTCATGCCCACTGTGAAGTATGGGGGAGGATCGGTGATGCTGTGGGCCTGTTTCTCTTCCAGAGGCCCTGGGAACCTTGTTAGGTTGCATGGCATCGTGAACACTTTGAAATACCAGGACATTTTAAATCAAAATCTGGTGGCCTCTGCCCGAAAGCTGAAGATGGGTCGTCACCGAGTCTTTCAGCAAGATAATGATCCTAAACACGTGGCCCAATCTACACAGAAATAGTTCACCAGATACAGAATCAAGCTCCTCCCATGGTTATCTCAGTCCCCAGACCTCAACCCCATTGAAAACCTGTGGAGAGAGCTGAAGAGGAGAGTGCAGAGGAGAGGACCCAGGTCGCTGGATGATTTAGAGAGATTGTGCAAAGAGGAATGGTCGAAGATCCCTCTTTCTGTATCCTCCCATCTTGTGAAACATCATAGGAGAAGATTAGAGGCTGTTTTGTTGGTAAAAGGAAAAGGGGGTTGTACAAAGTGTACACATCAGGGGTGCTAATAATTGTGGCACACATAATTTGATGTAAAATAATAATTTTTTAATGTGGGATTTTTTTCCCCTCTGAATAAATTCACTGGAAATAAAGGTTGGCTTTTCCTCTTTTTTTTCATTGTGGTCCTATATTATTTAGAAAAAAACTGAATTTATTAGAAGCTAAAGAACACCTCTTAACCAGGAGTGCCAATAATTATTGAGGGCGCTGTATGTTATGGTCTACAGAATTATCTAATAATTTCTCTCAACCTGTTCTAATTTACTTTTCTTGATTTGCAAGGAAACTAATCCTCTCAATTAGTAATTTTAATTATTAGACTGGATAATTTGTTTTTGGATAGCAATATTATACATACACAGCATTTTGAAATTTAAACACTCATGAAACAGCACAGATTTGCCTGGAAGTGTTTGCTAGGTTTTTGTGTACATTTGGCCATTTTCTGTCAGCGTTAAAACAAATTGTCACGTCATTAACGTTTGATTTTCTCAACTGAATCTTTTCCAATTTAACCGTTTGATACCCCCCGCCCCTTTCTTCCAAACCTGAACTGCCCTGTTTAATTTGTTGCTTTGACCTGCTTCCCTTCAACACACAAGGAAGTCACGTGACCCCTGCGACTCGCAGGACGACTTGCACTCTCCTCTTCTACACCACGCAATCACACTGAGAATCATACTCTGCCTGAGCATTCAGAGGATAATGCAGTCAGTGAATTTCAGCTCGAACAGCTACAAGTGCCCGGTCGGCCGGCAGTGGCCGCTATAAGAGCGATGAGATTTACAAATTTTCACCGGCGTAACCCGCATTACATCCGGTGTGGCGGTAATGTGGTGTCCGGGTCTGAACACCCAACCACAGGGCCCGAAGACATGGGTGAGCCTCAGAGCTCCTTTATGCATGTTTTCAGTCGCTTGCGAAAAAAATGGAGTTCCGTCTGGATATTAGTTTCTTAATTTTTATCTGCCAAAAAAATGTGCCTGTGGGAGATGTAAGTCAGAGGAAGATACGTCTCATATCTTTGCCTAGTTAGTCCAATGTGCTTTTTGGTGTCACTTTTTGGTCATTTTTAATACCCCCGACCCATGAGGGGCAGGGTATATAGTATATAGTCACGAATTCCGTCTACCCGTCCATCCGCACCAGTTTGTCTGGCCGATCATCAGATTATTTTCACATTGCAGTGATGGATTCTGCACTTCATGGAGAGGAGCGGGGCCAAGTTTTATGAAAATGTGATTTTTTTTTTCAAAAATTACTTTTGTCTTCCATATTTTGCACTGAGAAAATGTACCACTGCAAATGTTGCCAGACCAATTTCTCAAAAACTGCTCATCCAGTGGTTTTCAAATTTCAGTCTTTTATTCTTTACTTCATTCAGAGGTGCAGTGCCAGTTTACATGAAAATATGCCATAATCTCTTCAGTGCATGAGGGGCGGGACTAATTCATTTATTGGCTATATTGGTTTTATCAGTTGGGACGCAGGTAGAGGGTAATCATGCGTTCAGAGGCAGTAAAAGCTAAACAACCTCACTAGTGATTGGCTGACTTCTGAACCCAGATTTTTTTTTTTTCTCCCCAGAAGCATTTCAGTTGGCCTTCGACATTTGGTTGCCGTTTGGTCACAGGTCTGCATCTGATTGGCCACCTGTGTGCACCGGGGCTCCAGTTACTTGCTTTCCACAGGAAAAAAACAATGCGATTCAATTAAATGTGCAGCCCAACCAGCTCACATTCCTCAAAACAAGGCAAGCGATACAGAGGGGCCAGAGCAGCCCTGGCGCGAAGCGAAAGTCCTCTTGCTCATTCGCCTTTTCACTGCTCAGTCCCCTGTGCACAGAGCAGCACGTTTAACCCATCGGAGCCCAGTGAACAGTCCTTACAGCCACTAACGCCTCGTTCCCCTGCCGCTTCAACCTTCCGACGTCCCGTTATATTGAGCGTTATTTCAGAAGATTGCTAATGGCAGGTTCACCCCGGTGCTCTCAGGGAAAACGGCTGATTACTTCGAAAGTTTCTGCTCTATGCCTTCGCACCCCAGAATTCATGAATTATTGAAGAACAAATCTTTGAAATTTAGACATTCTGGATCATTACCAAACCATTTAGACGGCAAAAAGACTAAATGAAGGATGTGTTTATCATTTGAAGGGAGATGCAGCGCAGTCAGTGGGACTGTCTCTCAGAAGCACATCTCTCCAGAGATCTTTGCCCCAAATCTCTATTATTAAATTCAGCAACATATTTTATTCATGGCAGCTGAGAGGTTACCTCATCCACACAGCACAAAACCAGTACAGGCAGAGTTAAACACTTTTGTTTAACCAGCAATGACAACATCCCTGTGGCTTTGTTTCAACTATCATTGAATTTTGAGCACAGACGCTGCTTGGGGGCATTTTTTTTTCAGTTATGAAGTAGTTTTGTAATTATATGTACCTCTCTGGCTAAAGGCGCGATCCTCGTGCACCGTCCGCATTTACAGGGAGGTTTCTAATAGGAGTCATGTGCGAGAGGTAAAGACTGAAATCAAACCTGATCTGTGTGTGTGTCCTCCCTGTATCTGACGACACCCATCTCCCCGCGTCTGACCACACCCCTCTCCTCAGTGCTCTGACCACACCCCTTTTCCCCCACAGATCTGGATAAAGCCCATGAAAAAGCAGGACATCCCCGAGCGGCTCTGCTACACGGCCCCTGTGTACAAGACCAGCGAGCGGCGGGGAACCCTCTCCACCACTGGGCACTCCACAAACTTCGTCATCGCCATGACGCTGAACTCCGACGTCCCCCCTGAGCACTGGATACGGCGTGGCGTGGCCCTACTCTGCCAGCTCGACTCTTAACCGTCGCGTCAGTGGCCCCACCTCCAATGGAGCCGCACACTTGGGCGCTCCCTCCCAAACCCTACGAGACACCTCTGGGTCTTTCCATGTCAACTCAGCCACCCATGCACGTGACGCCTCTCAGATTATACTCAAACTTTGCCCAAAAATACTTTATGGTACCAAATAAAAGAATCTCAAGTTACATGTCGGTATCTCTGACAGTTTTTGTGTGGAAATTTCTTTAAATTTGGGTGAAACAGCCCCTTTTTGACTTACCTTATATGACCAAATAGTCGCCCACGTGCAAATACGCGCTGCTGTGCAAAAAGCCGCCGGGCTTCCAACCTTATTTGCGTATTAAACGCCGGTTCAATTAAAGGCCCGGGGTTCATTTTAACGCCCAGGCAATTATTCGCACTATAGTATATAAACGTCTGTGTTACCCCATGTTGCGGTAACACAGACACTAAAACAAGCTTCGGTTTGTCCTTGTATGTATATCTGATGTCAATAAAGATATAGGGGGGATAGCAGATGGTCTTTGGCACAGGCCAAAAAAAAAAAACTTCAGAGGGCCACAGAAAGGACCACAGCCTTAATAGTGCGCACGCTAAGACCGATGAGCCACCGGGGCCCCCCCGGACCAAGTGCAATTCTGAGGAGAGCTGTGATGGGAAATGCAAAACAATATGTCTGCAAAGGGGACACAGTAATGACGGCTTCTTTTAAACCTCATTCTCCAAAGACCCACTTCAGTGGCTCCGAAAACAAACAAACACAAAAAAAACCCTTTTCAATTGACCGTTCTCATTGTCACAGGCAGGTTGGACAAGACAATTTTTAAAGCTTGACCATCCAGGACCTTACATACATCCAACTTACCCCTCAAGTGTTCCGCTCACTCGTTTGCAAGGGAAAACTCTGGATGGAAAGGGTGAATTGATCAGGTGACCAGAATGCGGGTCCGCCAATATTAAGTGTTAGGGGAGTGCGTGGACCTATAAGGAGAGAGAGGCTCAGATATCTGGGGAAGGACAGAAAAAGGAGCTTTAAAACAAAGGTAAAAATAGCGCAGTACAACGTGCGTAACATTTCACGGTAGACCCACATTTTATTATGTAACACTCACCCCAATGTATATTGGCTTAGTTACAAACAAAACATGGGATACGCTTGATCATAACAATTCAGTGGATTTAGTACCGCTTAACAAAAAAACAAAAATGGAATAAATGCAGGTCATGCAGCGCAGACCAAGGAATATTTGCAACACTGCTATATTGCACAACACCCAACCTCACAGACAATAAGCAATCACTTTCTTTAGTACAGCCCCGTAATATAAAAATAAAAAAAAGTCCGTGCGGTCAGTCGGGTTTTACTTTTACCGCATCCAGTTTTTTCCAGTGTCCAAAATCTTTCCACCTCTGGAGCAAAAATGAAAATATCCTTATGCCAACAGAAATCCTAAATTAATCCATATGGAATAAAACAAAAAGAGAATGTTCTTCGACCACCGAAAAAATACAAAAAGTCCTGGTTGCCGAAAAAGAAAATCAAGAAGCAAAAATATATAGGCCTATATAAACAAGAGCCATCAGAAGATGGCATATCCCCCTGGCCCCGGCAAAATCGTAGAGGGCGCATTGGTGGTAAGACACACCTACATGGTATTTTAGATCTACATACTAAATTTCAAGAAGTAATATCAAACTGTTATTGAGTTGTACTTCAGTTTCCAAGATATGGCCCGGACAAAGTCATGTTTACAGACGGAGAGAGAGACGGACGGACAGATTGATAGCAAAAGGCACATCTACACATCATGATTGACATGTGTGTCAAGTTTGGTGAAACTAGCACATATAGTTTCCGAGATATGGGCTAGACAAAGTCATGTTTATAGACAGACAGACGGACGGACAGAGCGATAGCAGAAGGCACATCTACATATCATGATTGACTTGTGTGTCAAGTTTGGTGAAGCTAGCACATATAGTTTCCGAGATATGTCCTGGACAGACAGACAGACGGACGGACAGAGCGATAGTTATATCCCCTGCATTATATGCCGGGGGGATGAAAAGGTGCATGCCAAGAAAACTTCCTGACTGTACATGCATCAAAGATTCATAACACCCTCAGAAAACAAGCAGAAGTTTCAATTTCACACACCAGTGTGATGGGACTTGTTGCAATGGAAACACAAGAAATAAAAATGTCAGAAATTCCTAAATACCAAAAGGCACATCTACAAGGCATATCAAATCTACACACCAAATTTTGTGAAGAAATGTTGAATGGTTATTGAGTTATTGTCTGGAAACGATCTCTACCCTCCCCAGAGACCAAGTCCAAGTTGTTGCCATGGAAACACAAAAAATAAAAATTTCAGAAATTCCTACATGCCAAAAGGCACATCTTCATGGCATATGAGATGTACACATCAAATTTCGTGAAGAAATATTGAACGGTTTTTGAGTTATGCTCCGGAAACGAGCCCTACCCTCCCCAGAGACCAAGTCCAACTTGTTGCCATGGAAACACACAAAATGAAAATTTCAGAAATTCCTAAATGGCAAAAGGCACATCTACATGGCATATCAGATGTACACACCAAATTTCGTGAAGAAATATTGAACGGTTTTAGAGTTATGCTCCAGAAACGAAATGATTACGGACGTACGGACGGACGTACAGACAGACATGGCTATTGCTATATCCCCCCGCATTATACGCCGGGGGGATAAAAAGGACAGATCTCACCGGGTGCTGAGATGCTCTTTTTCGTTGCAACAGCTGGCGAATGTCCAAGTCCGAAACGTGGCCTTGAGCTATTTCCACAGTAGCTTTTATTATTATTATTTTAACAAAATGTTAAAATATATTGTAGTCCTCAGGTCCCACGTAGTCTCCCCGAGATTCGCGTTTTCACCCCTCAGCCCTAAAGGCTGACGGGGTCTTGCTATCCTTCGTGCAGTTGGGCGGGCGGGCGGGTGTCTCCAAAAACTTCGACATTCCTTCATATCTTCTAAAGTACTCAACTCAGAGGTTTCATATTGCACATGTGTGACAACCTTGATGGCTAATTTGATAAAATGAAAAAATTATCCCCACAGGTCACAAAATGGCTCTCCAGTGCCACCAAGAAACATTATATTGGCACTTACACGGCCACCACGACCGATAGGAAAGTCATAGAGAGATGGATGCAACACTACATTGTTCATCTCATCAAGGCCTAAAAATGAATTATCGACACCCATTACCTAAATCGAACAGGACGTCCGCAATTTGCATATCAATATTTCCTTTTCCCCCTAAATTTGCCCTCGCACAAACGCGAACTCCTTTAAGGGCGTTCATCGTATCGACCCCAAATGCTCATAGATGACAAAACACACACTGCCTATGAAAACTACCGTACAACTTTATCAAAAGTCGAACGGTTTGGGTTTTATGAGGCGTCAAAGATGGGGTCCCCACCCACTTTCACTGCCTTTTTTCCATGCGTACGCAAATTCCAACCTAAATATGACCCCTTAAACATGCTCAAAAACAAACAAAATTTTGCAGTTAATTCCTAGTGGCTTCAAAGATATTTACTTTCTCAAAATTTTCCACCAAAGGCACAAAATGGCTCTCTAGCGCCACCTATATACGCCAAAATGGGACTTTCGCTTTCACCATAGCCTGTTGCAATGTCATAAAATTCACACATCATTGCTGTACTATGCTCTGTACTGTGACTTAATCTCGTGAAAATCCAATCAAAACATTTTGGAAAAAAAAAATTTATGTACATAATACGCAGTACAGTAATATATACATTCTTGCTGTGGACAAACCGTTCATCGTATCAAAATGTCCTTTGGTATACTTCATAATGTCTATGTCGACAAACAAACTGCCAAGTATGGTACCATTTTAATGAACATTTGTCGAGATATTAACATGTTATGAATATTCATATTTTAAAAAATATAGAGTGACGCACTTCTGAATTCACCATAGGTTGCAGTGTATGAAACTTTTGTCTGTGTTCAAGGAACACGCTCCCAAAATTTCAGCTATCTAGGATTTACGTGGAAGAAGCATTTATTAATTTCTTGATTATTATTGATTCTGAGTGTTTTTATCATTACCCTTCGTGCGGTTGAGCGGGCGGGCGGGCAGGCGTCTCCAAAAACTTCGACATCGGGCTGCGGGGTATTCCGTGCATTGCACGCCTATTTTCTTTTTTTTTTTTTCATTACCCATCACTCGCCCGTATTTCAAAACTCCCCTACTTCGCGGCAGAATCCGATTTGTTACTGAATGGTGCGTAATGTCAGCTGATCAATTTGACAGCCAACTGATCTAGAATCAGTTAAACAACAGAAAATGGCAACGGAAGATGATATAACAATTATGGGGCTACCGATATAGAATGGAGCCATGACAAGGAGGATAGTACTTCTAATTTTACCAATAGCAATTTAATGCATGGAAACTGTTATAGCCCCAATTTGTTATTACATTTACAACCCAACAGCAAGGGATGACAGATACAGTTTTAAAAACTTAAACACATTTAATCCAACAAAGGCAACTAACTACTAACTAATCAATTGACCAAGATTGAGTAATAACAAGAACAAAAATATTTACAGTCCCTTTTTGGTTGGGTCCCTTGGTGATGTCCTGGGTAAGGAAAATGCTCTGACATAGGCAAAAAACCACTAAAAACTTCACAGGTCTTGTGACCAGACCTGTCATTCTGTTCATGTATCCTTCTTCTTGCAATTTCTCCTACTACTTTACTGTCTCAATTCTCCCCTTTATATACTCTTTTGCAGACCCCTCCCACCTTTTAGACTTTTTTCTTTTTCTTTTCTCTGGGACTTGTTTCAGACATGCCCGAAACATGCCCAAACCTAGCTCCAGTCTGAGCTTAACAAAAAAAAGGTAAATACTGCCATCCAGTGGCCTATATTCACATTACAAAACTAATATGTTCCTCCCTCCCCGAGAATCGGCTACATCAGTGGTTCCCAAAGTGGGGGGCGCGCCCCCTAGGGGGGGCGCAGAGCAATTGCAGGGGGGGCGCGGGGTGCGGGAGTTCCGGACACCAACAGAAAATCATTTGCATACAGTCCATTCGCTGCCCAGAATTCTGCGATTACATCGTAAATGCCTGCCTTACTCTCAACATAACTGTTCGCCAAATCATTCATCTAGCCTGCCATTTTCCTAAAGAATTTATGAATGTAGTTGTTCAAATATTTGAAGCCGGTAATGTAGTCTCGCGATACCCAACTCGCCGCTTCTTATCCTGCACTGATCTGGCATATGGATAATAAAATGGTAAGTGACACCGAACAAAATCCGATGAATACAAAGCAGAAATAACCGAGATTGCGTCATCTTATTCTCGATAATATGAATGCTCTGTATGCCGACAGATTATTTTTATCTAGCCCACCAACTGAACGTTACAAACATATCGACAGGTTCGGCAAGTGGTGTTCATGAATTTTTTTTCGTACTTCGCTGTCTTTCTGCATCATAGAAACATAATTTTAAGTAGACGGCTATACTCAGGCAGAGGAGTGTGATACAGCCTAATGATTTTATACTTTAAAAGAGATTTTGCATTATTAAATTTTCGTGTCCTTAATTGGAAAATAACTGTGGCCGTTTCCAAACGTACCAATCATTTTTAATGTTCCCAGCTAGGCTGGACAAAAATCATCCGTGCAGAGCATTCATATTTTCTAGAATAAGCTGACGCGATCTCGGTTAACGTATTTTAACTTAAAAGTGCGAGGCCAGTGAAGAGAGGAAAATGTAACTGTCTCGAGACACTCCTTCAGCGGTCCGCACAAGGTCGCTGATTGGCTGTATGCAAGTAAGTTTCTGTTGGTGTCCGGAAAATGCATAAATAGCAATGTTGTTGTATATTAAAAAAAATAAACCTGTTACACTGAACATAATTACACAGTTAAGGTGCTTGAAAACAGTTACACTTAAAATAGTTACACCGTGGTTGTTTGGTATTTTGCTATTTCCAATTCTAAAAGTAGCCTAGTTTTAGTTTATGACAATCTACAGTTTATGACCGTTTACTTACATTTTTTCCAAAAAGGTTGAGGTTTATATAAATTACAATGAGTGAAATAAACTGCAATGGTCTCTGAAAACAAAATGTGCGTATGTATTACCTATTTTTTTTGGGGGGGGGGGGGGGGGCGCAAAAATTTTTTTATGTACCAAAGGGGGGCCCAGCAGAAAAAGTTTGGGAACCACTGGGCTACATTATTATGTGGCATTGCTACAGTTAAACTCCACGGAATGGTTATAAGTTACGTGAGCTAAAAGTTAATTAGCTAACCAGAATTGACAAAAGTTTAAAGCTCCTGACTTTAACACATATCGGTTTATAAGGCACGTGAAGTGCGTTGTGTTGTGTGTTCGGTTTATTGTCTTGAATCCGGAAAAGATAATGGAATTCGCACACAGACGAGCAAGAATCATCTGACTCCGATAATGTGGTTATTCGACGTTGAACTAAAGAGAACACGAGCCTGGGGCGCTTTTCCCAAAAGCGTAGTTGCAGAAATTTATTCGTCCATTCAGTCAGTGGTTCCAACTATGGACGTTAGCATCTGTGATTTCGGGAAGCGCATCCCTGAGCAATGTCACGTTAACGTCACAACAGGAAGTCAACTATTTTCCCGAGATTTTGAGTTGAAATCAATAGTATTACTTCCCTGCCAAAGTCGTTTTAAACATTTGTTATTGCATTTGTGTTTTAAAGTTGTATCTCAAACCATAATTAAACCTTTACCGGCGGCTATGTTTTGTTTTCCGTTCCGCTCATATGTACATCAGGGTGCTGTCTGCAGCAAGGGTGTTTAAAGGTTCATGGTCTGGACATACAGTGCGTGCGCTAAAACGTCGCCTATGTTTTGCCGTCACTACGGCAACATGCTAAGACAAATCAATGGGGACGATTTGAGTCATATAAAAAGCAATGTTGATAAATGGAAAACTCCCAGTGAAACAATGTAGAGTCCGTATCTTGAACTTTTTTTATTATAGAAAACCTCGGAACTTACAGTTTTTAAACTGACCACGACTCGATCAAATCCAATGGAGACCTCTTGAAGGTAAAGTTTCTATATTCGCGGGGTTCGTCTAAGTGATGTTACCGTATTGACGCTTAAAACCTGGGCGACGTTTTTGCGCATGCGCTGTACGTCTAGACTCTGATCGTCCTGGGACTCAAATCGTCCCTTGACACGCCCTGCGCCACTGAGCAATTTCCATTGAAATGAATGGGCGGCCATTTCCCAATTGTATATCCAGTGAAATATAAAACATCCTTGCTCATTCTCTGTCCGGTAGAGGTTTAAAATGGCAGCTTCCAGTGGATCCGCGGAAAACTCCGATATTTGATAACAGAATTACCCGTTCTCAAGGTGTAATGTTACACTGGCAGAGAAAAAGAGGATAAAGGAGCTTGGACCTCACTGACCCGATTTAAAGATTCAGCAGCAGGCAAGTAGTGATGGAGAAACCGAAGCTTTCTGAACTACTGAATCAATTATGAAGCAATTGTGTTGAATGGTTCAGGGTTGCGAAGCGTTTGATACAATTAAATATGGCGACATCTGCTGGCCAATCTTCAACATAGCATTTGCGTGGAACAATAAAGGACAAGGTGTCATGAAACAAGCACTGTTATGTACGTTTAACAATAAAGGTTCTATGTGCATCTTGTAGTTGACTTTTTTTAAAAGACAATAACATACTTGTGTTATAATGTGATTGTGCCGTCATAAAATACTGTATGTAATGGAGATTTGCTTTTGCAAGATTGATAAAATATTTTTACAAAAAAGTTGGGGAAAAATGGCAAATGTTAATGCAACTTGGGACTGTTATTGCAGTAGTTGAGTAAAATGCTGCATAAGTTGGAAAGGGGATTTACAGGGTTCAAAGATTTGTATCTAAAAACAAGATCATTTCAGCTGAGTTAGGCTTCAGTCTGTTTCTCTTCTTTGTAACTCCCTCAACAGCTTTGGAGAAGATACTTTTACACGGCACATAAATTGCTGGCATATGAGGATATCTGTGGGCAAGCTTGTGAAGATTGGGATAAACTGCTGCCCTTGAATACCGGTATTTTAATGGCTCTTTTCCAAAAATCACGCCCTGGATTCAAAACCCGAGTAACACGTCGCCGATACGCGTGTGACGTAATGACGCTTCATTTGGGGAGTCACATGGTTTTTTGCATGGTGAACGAGGCATCGAAACATATTACTGGGATACTTCTGCTTTGAAAGATCGATACTGTGTCGAGCCGTCTGCTTCGAGCGTAACACCCCTACAGGCAAGTGACCGTGGACGAGCTGACAGCCGGGGCTTCTCCCGCACTTGTTACGAAAAACAGAGTCGGCTCTCTGGATGTGGCGTTAGCAACGCCTTTTATTGCTTTCCCTGTTTGCTGTTCCAGTTCGATAGATTCAACAGGGCCACTGTGAAAAGAACTACATCTACTACTGAAGGTCTGGCCATGAATTTGTTCCCCATTCTTTATTTTACCGTGCTAGATACTGAGCCCTATTTCATACTGTGAGGCCAGTTTTTGACGCGAACGTAATTTTTGTCCGATGCGTGGGCTTGACGTTCGCTCTGCATTTCGCATTGAAGGCCCTATTTTATAACAACCGGTAGTGTGAAAGCGGGGTAAAGTGCATGCGCAAGCGGATGTTTACTTCCTGGCCTTCTAGAATTTTCACCAACTCGCGTTTGTGTCCCTCATCAAAAAAGGTAAAAATTTAGTTAGCATCAACCTGTAATCTCAGTACAGCACTGCTGTGAATGAGATTTGGCCCTTTCGTGCAGATGTGTCCGCCAGTGGACACGGAGCTGCCGATTTATGCACGCAGTTACAATATTCTATCACTAGATGGCACACTCGGATCAATTGAATTTTCACAAGCAAGCAATTTCGAACGCTTCTTTATATTAAATGGACGAGTTCACTACAAGCCAACCTTAGTTTTAGGCCGTGGGCCGTTGGCTTTTATTGTTTGTTTTATATTTCCACACTCGGGGAGTACACAGTTTTTTCACAATTGACAGATAACTTTCTTAGAAGCACTGTAAACAAATGTTTGGGGTTTGACTCGTGGACGTCAATGAACGGGAACAATCTAAACTTTACCTTTTTAAGCAGGCAAATGCTTTGGACTACTAACAGGATCTCCATGACAGCATGGAAGTTTACAATGGAAAAGGCTGACATGCCGGCTTTTAAATGTTTTCAAGTGAGCATATTGATGATTTCTCCAAAAACGTGCTTAAAGGTATAATGTAGGCTTCTAAATAATTAATCCCTAACGTTGCAGGGCTACTATAAAGTTTCGAAAAATGCACCCTATTATTCATTCACGTAAAGTGCACAATCTCGTATTTTTCCACTCCAATGAAGATTGTATTCTTACGTGCGTTCATTACATGAAAGTGTATTTAACCTATGATGCCAAATAATTTAAATAACGCAGTGTCTACGCATTGTCAGGGTTTTAATATATCTCTGTGTATGACAGTCGGATGGTTTTAATATAACTCCGAGTCCGACAGTTGATTATTGTTTTTAATTTCTTCAAATCAACTGAATCTTCTAGATATTAAACGTGAATGTTCTGATAAGAGGGCTCTGTTATTCAAGATGAGTACCGAGAATTTCAATCAATGTTTCTGTTTGAGCTCTGCTCAATAAAGTGAGTCGACAATGTAGGCTACAATACCTGTCGGATATTAAATGCAAAATACTCCGTGCCTGACAGCCAAAAAAAAAGAAAAAAGAAAAGAGGACAATTAGAGCAGATTGCTAACAAAATAAAAAGTAAAAAGAAACATTTTAACAATAAACCGAACATCCAATGAACACTGTGATTTATTTATTTTCGGGCCATCTTTTTTGGATGTTCTGTTAGTTGGTGATATATTTTTATTCTCTATTTTGTAATACATCTGTTCTCATATCAATACTTTCACTTTTTGCTGGCTGTCGGACACGGAGTATTTTGCATTTCGCGTCGTACAGCCTTGATCGTGCATGCGATATTTAATTCACACTGTCAATGGTCATGGAATTGATTTGCTCAATGACTACAAGCACTATTTTATATCTGGTGTGGAAATAAAGCGTGAATCTGTTTGATCCATCCGACCAATTTTCAAAAGAGAGACCGAATAAAGGCTAAATAATAAAGTCTATCCTCAACGGAAGAAAACAGAAGAAAACAGAC
The DNA here is from genome assembly GCA_029721435.1 of Gymnothorax reevesii. Taxonomy (NCBI): domain Eukaryota; kingdom Metazoa; phylum Chordata; class Actinopteri; order Anguilliformes; family Muraenidae; genus Gymnothorax; species Gymnothorax reevesii. The sequence goes on along the minus strand of CM056587.1, from coordinate 65,851,933 downwards.
AACTAAAAAGACCAAGAAAAGTCCACAGCTATCAATTTGCATTTTGTGAAGGTCGAAAACAAACATGACCAAGTTTGTAGCCTACGTCTAATAATTCCTGGAATACTCGAAACAAGAGAACTTTTATGACTTTCAGAAACGGAGTATTTTATGATCTCTGTCCGACAGTCGCTAAATTCGTCATAAATGCACAAAGTCCCGCGCCAGTGTCGACTCACTTTATTGAGCAGAGCTTAAACAGGAACATTGATTGAAATTCTCGGAACTCATCTCGAAGAACCGAGCCCGCTTATAAAACATTCACGTTTAATATCTAAAAGATTCAGTAGATTTGAAGAAATTAAAAACAATATTCGACTGTCCGACACGGAGTTATATTGATACCATCCGGCTGTCGGACATGGAGATTGGCCTATATTAAAACCCTGTCCGACTTTTGGACACGTAGACACTGCGTTTAAATAAAATTTTGATTGGTGTTCATACCGTCTGTGTCTCATTTATACCACCTAAACCATAGTATAATTGTCGCTAAATGACGAGGAGTTGATTACCTTGGAGTTTGGCTTGGACGACTTATCTTGATGGTTATCCTTTTGATAGTCAATTGCATGGAACAGACAGTGGAAACTGCGTTGTAATATTACCGTTAAGTTTTTCATCACAAGCTATTAGTAATACAACCAATCTATACACCGAAATGATTTATATAGAATTGGAACAAATAGCCAACTGTAACTCAATTCATAATACCACAAACTCACGATATACTAATACTGCAGCAAGCGACTCGATGGACGCCGGAGCCAACGTGTTGTGGATCAGCCCTCTGAAGGGGTGCAAACTGATAGGCCACTGTTTAATGGTATAACAATATGGAGCTATTGTTTCTCTAAATGATTAGCTCCTGCTACACTTTGCGGCATGCTGTAGAACTACGCAAACTCTGGATGTTTAGGATTATATTGTGCCATCATCAACACGGCTCATTCTCAGTCTGCATCCATTTTCATAAGAATATGTCAAATAATCAAAATCATTAGAAGAATACAAACATTTGCTTTACCGATCCTTCACTCTGTCGCTGCTCTCCTCCTCGTGTTGCGTTTACCAGCATTGACATAATAAAGATTTATTTATTTTGTCTCTTTATTATGTCTGTTTACCAGAGGTGCAGGCTTTACAATGTACGGTTCCCTTCGGTACGAAGAACGTGATTGGCCGACTGAATCCACGTGTCATTCTATGGGCGCTTTGATTGGTTGGAACATTTAGAAGTTTTGTTCACTTGTTTTAATTTCATATTTAAATCGGCCAACTTTTGCACCCCAAACATTTGATATTGTGTTTTATAAATACTTAATCTACATAAATGCAAAATATTACCTACTCTCTTGATGGGGATATATTAAATGAAGAACTAAAACAGCTAGCTTCGCTTAGCCCACTGCCTATTTGACTTAAAGGGGTTGGCACATCCATACTACAGGGTGGCCCAAAAAAGTGTCCCTCCTTCTTCTCAGAACTTCATTATTGGCGTTGGCTCAGACAGTCTTGTCACCGTTTGAGTTCCGTCCTGTGAGCACCAATTTTCCGTCCATGTAACATTAGCAACAAGACCAAATTTTTAAATCCCCCCCCCCTTTTTTTTAACTAAAATTGCAGTGATCCAGGTCTAAAACTTCCTGTTAGCATATATTTCTATGTTGTCAATGAAACAAAACCACATGTATACCATTAATTTATAATTTCATCCTGGTAAGTACTGTTGGACCTGTTGATCACACTTTCTGTGAAATCTGTCATTTGTGTATATAAATATGTAATTTACCACAGCTGTAAGGTGCTGGAAAGGCATGAAAATACACCTTGGAAAAAACTTGAATTTGACTTTGTTAAAGGGGTACGAAGCCTGTAGACAGCATTACAGTGGTGTGTTTTTAGATTTGTTTTCTTTTTTGTTGTTGTTGTTTTTCGGTTTAACTTTGTTCCATTTCCTGGGTGCATCTTTCCAAAACATCAAAATCCCAGTTAGTTGGGGGAATCTTTAACATGACCGCTTTTACGATCAATCTGTAAGTAATGTAGGGACAGATACAGTGATCTGTAAGTAATGTAAGGACAGAGACAGTGATCTGTAAGTAATGTAAGGACAGATACAGTGATCTGTAAGTAATGTAAGGACAGATACAGTGATCTGTAAGTAATGTAAGGACAGGTACAGTGATCTGTAAGTAATGTAAGGACAGAGACAGTGATCTGTAAGTAATGTAAAGACAGGTACAGTGATCTGTAAGTAATGTAAGGACAGATACAGTGATCTGTAAGTAATGTAAGGACAGAGACAGTGATCTGTAAGTAATGTAAGGACAGAGACAGTGATCTGTAAGTAATGTAAGGACAGAGACAGTGATCTGTAAGTAATGTAAGGACAGATACAGTGATCTGTAAGTAATGTAAGGACAGAGACAGTGATCTGTAAGTAATGTAAGGACTGAGACTGTGATCTGTAAGTAATGTAAGGACAGATACTGTGATCTGTAAGTAATGTAAGGACAGATACAGTGACCTGTAAGTATTGTAAGGACAGAGACAGTGATCTGTAAGTAATGTAAGGACAGATACAGTGATCTATAAGTAATGTAAGGACAGATACAGTGATCTGTAAGTAATGTAAGGACAGATACAGTAATCTGTAAGTAATGTAAGGACAGATACAGTGATCTGTAAGTAATGTAAGGACAGGTACAGTGATCTGTAAGTAATGTAAGGACAGATACAGTGATCTGTAAGTAATGTAAGGACAGGTACAGTGATCTGTAAGTAATGTAAGGACAGATACAGTGATCTGTAAGTAATGTAAGGACAGTTACAGTGATCTGTAAGTAATGTAAGGACAGATACAGTGATCTGTGAGTAATGTAAGGACAGAGACAGTGATCTGTAAGTAATGTAAGGACAGAGACAGTGATCTGTAAGTAATGTAAGGACAGAGACTGTGATCTGTAAGTAATGTAAGGACAGATGCAGTAATCTGTAAGTAATGTAAAGACAGGTACAGTGATCTGTAAGTAATGTAAGGACAGATACAGTGTTCTGTAAGTAATGTAAGGACAGATACAGTGATCTGTAAGTAATGTAAGGACAGAGACAGTGATCTGTAAGTAATGTAAGGACAGAGACAGTGATCTGTTAGTAATGTAAGGACAGAGACAGTGATCTGTAAGTAATGTAAGGACTGATAAAGTGATCTGTAAGTAATGTAAGGACAGATACAGTGATTTGTAAGTAATGTAAGGACAGATACAGTGATCTGTAAGTAATGTAAGGACAGGTACAGTGATCTGTAAGTAATGTAAGGACAGGCACAGTGATCTGTAAGTAATGTAAGGACAGGTACAGTGATCTGTAAGTAATGTAAGGACAGATACAGTGATCTGTAAATAATGTAAGGACAGATACAGTGATCTGTAAGTAATGTAAGGACAGATACAGTGATCTGTTAGTAATGTAAGGACAGGTACAGTGATCTGTAAGTAATGTAAGGACAGATACAGTGATCTGTGGACATGGGGGATTCATTGTCAATTCATAATAAAAAAGGATACAAACCCTGATAAAATCTATAGGCTACATTTTCCTCCTTAATAACTGACTGTGTCAACATCAAAGCATCTGTCAGGTGTGCTGCGCCAAGGTAAATTGCCCGCCCCCCAAAATTTTTAATTTTTGGCTCCAGCCGCCACTGTCTTAGAGTATTCTGGAATATTTAAAAAGGCTCGGGACGGTTGGGCTGGGTTGTGGACGGGTGCAGCTGGAATTGTGCTACAAATCAGTGTTACGCAGCAGCGGAGAAGTAAAAATGTGAATGACGCACACCGCCGCCTGCCCATCCCCAGTGTGAAGAGCAGCAGCACGGTCAAACCTCACTGGCAGGCCTGTCTGTCACCTTCAGAAGAAGGGATTACTGAAGAGTCCGATGTGAAGTGTCCCGGCTCAGTGGAACCAGATCTGATGATGTTTATACATCACATACACCTTAACCCTTTGAGCGCCACTGGCAACGATAGTTGCCCAATGGTGTAAGATAATAAAACCAGATGCTGTTGAAAACCTATCATGAGACAACTTGTTTAAAAGAGCTCCCGCATGATCGGTTTTCAACAGCTCAGGATAACCTCATTTTTAATTCCTTGAAAACTTATCCAGTTTATAAAGTTGTAAATGGGTTTTCTTTTGCAAATTGTTAAAATTTTAAGTAATTTTCCCAGACTTTGTCATAGTGGCTGTATGACGCAATGATATTTCTGGTGGAAATGTGCCATTTCCTCTTCAGTCAAAGTAATCCCCCTGGCCTGGACCGAGTCACTCTCTTCAATTAAAAGTTTGGTGCAGCTGCATTATATCATTGTAGCTACTTTAATTAGGATTTGAACAATTTTTTTCACAAGTTTTTTTTTTGTTTATGGAAATCTTATTTTCATTTAAGGCAGTATGGTGAAAACTGTCAAAAGATATGAGACTTATATCTTATAAGACTGCCCAAATAAGACTCAGACAATCCAAACAAGCTCTACGTACAGGACTAATCAAGCAGTAGTGCCCAGTATTTTTTTTTCTTTTTTTTCTTTATGACATTGTTTTTTGAGCATATTTTTATCAGCCTAATTTGCACTGCTAGTCAATGTTTTTAAGATCAATAGGAGGACCCCTGCAATGCTAGTGACTGCTGAAGCAGAAATGAATTTGCCAACCTTTTCTTCTTCTACCAGGGATATTCAATATTATCCTGCAATATTACCCCGGTGTGGCGCAGCTTTTCATTCTTACCCAGCACTTACACACCTGATACTACTAATCAAGCTCTTTAGCAAAGACTCTTGGGGTTGATTAGTAGTATCAGGTGTGTTAGTGCTGGGTTGGACTGAAAGGCTGCACCCACACCAGCCCTTGCAGGATAATGTTGAATAGCCCTGGTCTACATGATGTATAGGCTTTGCAGTTGTGCCAAACATGGGCCCTTGTGTGACGCCGCTGAGATTTCTGCCATACATTCCATTTGCTGTTCCTGCCCACTTACTGTGCCCAAAGCGAGATGGATTGCGTGTGGATTGACAGACAGACGGAGGGGCTCTTTAGATCCGCTGGAGTTCATAATTGTGTTAAAGGAACTCTCTATTATCGGATACTTTGACACTAATTCCATAGTTCTGTTCTTATAAACTATGTCTGCACCAAAAATTCCCATAAAAATACACCCAGTAATAATTTTAGGCTTGTTTTCTGATGGCAGACCTTGATTTTCAGCCAGTTTCTGCCCCGCCTACAATTAGGTCCAACTTCCGTGGGATTGACACATCAACCTGCTGACGTCATATAAAGAATGAGATGAGCTCAGTGGAGCTTGTTTTTCTATTACTGCCTATGGGACACAAACTGCAGTAGCAGGGCTCGAAATTAACTTTTTTGCTTGGTAGCGCTGCTCTCCCAAGTTCAAAAAGTTAGGAGCACAAGCCAAAATTTAGGAGCGCACACATCGAAATCTAAGAAGCACCTATGTATACACTGCCCTCCATAATTATTGGCGCCCCTGGTTAAGATGCGTTCTTTAGCTTCTTATAAATTCTATTTTTTTGAAATAAATAATATAGGACAACAATGAAAAAAGAGGGAAATCCAACCTTTAATTCAAGTGCATTTATTCAGTGGGGGAAAAAAATCCCACATTAAGAAATTATTCTTTTACATCAAATAATGTGTGCTACAATTATTAGCAGCCCTGATGGTAATACTTTATACAACCCCCTTTTGCCAACAAAATAGCATCTAATCTTCTATGATGTTTTACAAGATGGGAAAATACAGAAATGGGGATCTTCGACCATTCCTCTTTGCATAATCTCTAAATCATCCAGCGACCTGGGTCCTCTCCTCTGCACCCTCCTCTTCAGCTCACTCCACAGGTTTTCAATGGGGTTGAGATCTGGGGATTGAGATGGCCATGGGAGGAGCTTGACTCTGTGCCTGGTGAACCATTTCTGTGTAGATTTGGCCACATGTTTGGGGTCATGTGAAAGACCCAGTGACGACCCATCTTCAGCTTTCGGGCAGAGGCCACCAGATTTTGATTTAAATGTCCTGGTATTTCAAAGAGTTCATGATGCCATGCACCCTAACAAGGTTCCCAGGGCCTCTGGAAGAGAAACAGGCCCACAGCATCACCTGTCCTCCCCCATACTTCACAGTGGGCATGAGGTGCTTTTCTGCATACTCATCTTTTGTGTTTAGCCAGACCCAATTTGTAGTTTGTTGCCAAAAAGCTCTATCTTGGTGTCATCTTACCAAAACGCATGGTCCGAGTTCAAGTCTTAGTACTGCTTAGCGAACTCCAGATGTTTGTGTTCATGATTGTGAGTGAGAAAAGGTTTTTGCCGTGTATGCCTCCCAAACAGCTTGTTGGCACGTAGATAGCGCCTGATGGTTGTTTTGGAGACTTTGTGACCCCAAGATGCTACCATTTGTTGCAATTCTTTAACAGTGAACTTTGGAGAACTTTTTATTTCTCTTACCATCCTCCTCACTGTGCATCGTGGCAAAATAACCTTGCATCCTCGTCCAGGCTTGTTTATCACTGTTCCAGTTGTTTTAAACTTCTTAATGATTCCTCTGACAGTAGATATGGGCAGGTGCAGGCGAGTGGCTATTTTCTTGCAGCTATTGCCTGACTTGTGAAGGTCGACACGCATCTGCCTTACTTGAATGGTGGGTTCCTTTGTCTTTCCCATGTTGAAGAGTGTCACATCATATTTATACCCCAGGGAAACAGGAAGTGATGAATTACTAATTAAATGTTCCTAGATACTCTGCTCAACTTTGAAATGACAGAAATTCTTCAATTACATTTATTTCTTAGGAATTGTTAGGGGTGCCAATACTTGTGGAACAGATGATTTTATGAAAAAACAATTATTTCTTAGTCAGGGATTTTGTTTCCCTTAAAATTCACTTGAGTTGAAGGTTACATTTTTCTAAAATTATCAGCATGAGAGTATGCTTCTGCAATAAAAATTAACATAACATAACATGATTGGTAAGAACAGGCTGTTCAGCCCAACTAAGCTCGCCAGTGTCTTTGTACTATTGTGAATATATCCCTTCAGATACTCAATGACTCAATGGTATCTAGCTTTAAGTCCAGCCTGCTCTTGAAAACCCCCAAGGTCTGTGCCTCAACAATAGGGTCAGGCAAGCTATTCCACATTGAAATTACTCTTTGGGTGAAGAAATATTTCAGAATATCAGTGCTAAATTTACCTTTGGTCAACTTCCATTTGTGACCCCGTGTTCTACTCACAACACTCGGTCAAAGGAATCCTGCATAATTCACTTTGTTAATCCCTTTAACATATTTAAAGACCTCAATCAAATCACTCCTGAGTCTCCTTTTCCTAAGACAAAAGAGATTAATGATCTTCAGCCTCTTCTCGTAGCTTTCATCTTTTATACCTGGAATAAGCTTAGTGGCTTTTCTCTTTCTCGAGAAAACTTTCTCTAAAGCCTCTATATCTTTCATAAAGTATGGTCCCCAGAACTGTACACAATATGCCAGATGTGGTCTGACAAATGTGTTGTACAAAAGAAGCATCACCTCCTTAGATTTGTACTCAATACTTTTGGCAATGTATCCCAGCATTCGATTGGCTTTTTTAACTGCTACGGCACAATGGCTAGAGCCTGTGAGGGTTTGGTCAACAATTACTCCCAGATCTTTCTCTTGTGCAGCACATTCCAGTTTTAAACCTCCCATGAAGTAATCCCATCTAATGTTTTTATTACCTACATGGACAACTTTACATTTTGCTGGATTAAATTTAATTTACCACATTTCTGCCCAATTCTGGATTCCATCCGAATCATCCTGAATCACTTTAGTGGACCCTAAACTATTTGCCAAACCCCCCATTTTTGGTATCGTCTGCAAATTTAACCAATCTGGTCTCAATATTCCTATCAAGGTCATTAATGTAGATGAGGAACAGCAGGGGTCCCAACACCGATCCCTGGGGGACGCCACTCCCCACCATACCTTGCTCAGTTGAGATACCACTGACCACCACTCTTTGTGTTCTGTCCTGTAACCAGTTTTGAATCCACTCCAAATACCTCCTGTAACTCCAGTGGAGCTCATTTTAAAAATTAGTCTCTTATGCGGTACTGTATCAAATGCTTTCTGAAAATCCAAGTATATCCCATAGGAAAAGTGTCTTGCTCATCTGTTGCTCAATCTCGTCTCTTGAGATGAATTTGAGCTTCTCATATTTGTATCATTCTGTGACCATTTGTTTCTGAGTCACTTCTCCTAAAGGTCTCTTAGGAGCAAGAGATAAGCTAAAAAGAGACAAGACATCACTGAAACAGAGGAAGTTGATTTGAGAAAACCATTTGAGCAATAATTGAGAAGTGGGATAAACAGAGGAGATTTCATAATTGTATGCCCCTGATCTCAATTATGTCTTGGTTATTTTGAAGGAGAATTAAAGAGAATAGATTGAAAAAAAAAACAATTTCTAGGGTAATCACAGGCAAAACCGAATAAAAGTTTCCTCAAAAAACAATTCTGCATCCCACTGCTTGGAGGATTTTGAAGGTTTTTTTTTTTAGTTTTTCTCTTTAATTCTTCTATATTGTTATATACAAAATATCTATGGCCCGCACTGACTGCTCCGAGACATACGCCCATCTCTATTTAAGCTGCAGCGGTGGTCGGCATGCCTTCTAACTACCAAATGTACCCGAAAAGAGGCGTTTAGTTGGGGTAAAAAGCGGTCGCATATGTACGATTATTTTAATTCAAAGGTCGCAGTGTTAATTTTGGTCGCATATGCGACCAAAACGGTCGCAATTTCGAGCTCTGAGTAGGTTTATAAAATTGTTATCTTCTCGTGAAATTTTGAGAAATGGCGAAGCAAATGCCTATCAGATGCATTGGAGCAGGTTGTAGTAACATATCCAAAGAAGAAGTCAGCTTTCATCGATTTCCAAAAGATGAAAAAATAAGAAAAATTTGGGCTTCTCTGGTGAAACTGACTCGGGCAAAATGGCAAGGATCAAGCGACAATAGTGTGATTTGTAGCGACCACTTCAACGATTCCGACCTCAAGGATAAAGGATTTTGGCCTGAGTTTGCGATGAAAAAGAGAAAAATCAAGCCAGGTGCTATCCTGAAAATTAAAAGTCCATTTGAGGAGAGAAGCATCAAGGAAAAGGGAAGAAAGAATAGTAGACCGGGCACTGAAAAATTGAAGAAAATGAAGGTAGGCTGCTAATGAACAATGACAAAACCCAAAACCAGTGAAGTTGGCACATTGTGTAAATCGTAAATAAAAACAGAATACAATGATTTGCAAATCCTTATCAACCTATATTCAATTGAATACACTGCAAAGACAAGTTACTTAATGTTCAAACAGGTAAACTTTATAATTTTTTGCAAATATTAGCTCATTTGGAATTTGATGCCTGCAACATGTTTCAAAAAAGCAGGCACAAGTGGCAAAAAAGACTGAGAGAGTTGAGGAATGCTCATCAAACGCTTATTTGGAACATCCCACAGGTGAATGGGCTAATTGGGAACAGGTGGGTGCCATGATTGGGCATAAAAGCAGCTTTCCTGAAACGCTCAGTCATTCACAAACAAGGATGGGGCGAGGGTCACCACTTAGTGAACAAATGCGTGAGCTGATTGTCGAACAGTTTAAAAACAACATTCCTCAACGAGCTATTGCAAGAAATTTAGGGATTTCATCATCTACGGTCTGTAATATCGTCAAAAGGTTCAGAGAATCTGGACAAATCACTGCACGAAAGCGACAAGGCCGAAAACCAACATTGAATGCCCGTGACCTTCGATCCCTCAGGCGGTACTGCATCAAAAACCGACATCAGTGTGTAAAGGACATCACCACATGGGCTCAGGAACACTCCAGAAAACCACTGTCAGTAACTACAGTTCGTCGCTACATCTGCAAGTGCAAGTTAAAACTCTACAATGCAAAGTGAAAGCCATTTATCAACAGCACCTAGAAACGCTGCCGGCTTCACTGGGCCCAAGCTCATCTAAGATGGACTGATGCAAAGTGGAAAAGTGTTCTGTGGTCTGACGAGTCCACATTTCAAATTGTTTTTGGAAAAGAACCATCCAAACTGTTATAGGCGCAAAGTTCAAAAGCCAGCATCTGTGATGGTATGGGGGTGTATTAGTGCCCAAGGCATGGGCAACTTACACATATGTGAAGGCACCATTAATGCTGAAAGGTACATACAGGTTTTGCAGCAACATATGTTGCCATCCAAGCAACGTCTTTTTCATGGACGCCCCTGCTTATTTCAGCAAGACAATGCCAAGCTACATTCTGCACGTGTTACAACAGCATGGCTCCGTAGTAAAAGAGTGCAGGTACTAGACTGGCCTGCCTGTAGTCCAGACCTGTCTCCCATTGAAAATGTGTGGCGCATTATGAAGCATAAAATACGACAACGGAGACCCCGGACTGTTGAACAACTTAAGCTGTACATCAAGCAAGAATGGGAAAGAATTCCACCTGAAAAGCTTCAAAAATTGGTCTCCTCAGTTCCCAAACGTTTACTGAGTGTCGTTAAAAGGAAAGGCGGTGTAACACAGTGGTAAAAAGGCCCCTGTGCCAACTTTTTTGCAATGTGTTGCTGCCTTTAAATTCTAAGTTAATGATTATTTGCAAAAAAATAATAAAGTTTCTCAGTTTGAACATTAAACATCTTGTCTTTGCAGTGTATTTAATTGAATATAAGTTGAAAAGGATTTGCAAATCATTGTATTCTGTTTTTATCTACGATTTGCATAACGTGCCAACTTCACTGGTTTTGGGTTTTGTATAACGCGTTAGCTATGCCAGCGCTTCAGCAGGGCTTTGGCTTTAGACACTTTAGAGCTTAAGAGAGCGCTGGCCGCGGCGAGCACTAAGCAGGCTTTGGCTTGCATTCCACACGTTTAACGCCTTCTCTTCACCAGCGCTATATTAAGCTGCTTTCACACCGTAGGCAAAAGGCGTGTATTTGCGTCTTTGCATTGACTTTGAATGTAATCTGTTGTACTAAAAATTTGTTTTGCCTCCAGTGTGAAAGAGCTTCCCCCTAGCTGCTGCTGTGCCTTGACTCTTGTTCTAATCATTTTCTCTTTGTCAGATCATATTGTTGTTTTAGTCTAGCCTGACCAAATGCCGTACATAATCTAACAAGCTTGTTGGATGTCAGGACAGGAGAGCATAATGAACAAAGTCAAATTGGCATCAAAGTGTTGCACGCAGTTTGGCAAACTCACGAACAGCTGAACGAGGAATTAGAGTTTAATAACAGAAATCTGGGTCATACGCTTTTAAAACGCAGTACTTATGTCGTTATAAATGGAAAACCAAACACCTCAGTAATGTATTTAGCAGTAGCTTTCGCAGACCGCGAATGCGAGTGAACCACGACTCTCTAGCCCATTTAGCACGTCTCTGATTGCCCCTGAAGAAAACCAGTGTAAGATTAAATTTTAAAAAAATATTGCCAATTTTTCTTTTGCTCATAATGTAAATAATATCAGATTTGAAGTTACTAAGCATTGGGGCGACAAAAACATGTAATGAATTTATCAAAATGATATTTTTATATGCAGTTGTACATACCAGCTATGCAGCAAATTGGTCCCGAGTTCTTTATATGACGTCACGTTAAGAAAGGGCGGCATTATCGGTTGTAGCGATTAAAAAGTGGCATTCCCAGGGCAAGTATAAAGTTACTAATGTAATGTGAATATAGGCCACTAGATGGCAGTATTTACCTTTTTTTGTTAAGCTCAGACTGGAGTCATGTTTAGACATGTCCTGGACATGTCTGGGGCAAGTCTCAGAAAATTTAAAAAAAGAGGTCTAAATGTGGGTGGGGTCTGCAAAAGAGTATATAAGGAAAAGAATTGAGACAGTAAAGTAGTAGGAGAAATTGCAAGAAGAAGGATACGTGTGACCAGACCTGTCATTTCTGTTCAAGACCTGTTAAGTTTCTTTTGTGGATTTTTCTCACCCAGCACATCACCAGAAAACCCAAAGGGACTGTAAATATTTTTGTTTTTGTTGGAAATCAATCTTGGTTAGTAGATTAATTAGTTTTTATGGTGTTTGTTAATTAAATGTGTTGAGTTTTTTAAAACTGTGTCTGTCATTCCTTGCTGTTGCTGTTGCGTTGTAAATCTAATAACAAATTGGGGCCATAACACTAATTACTCCTCAACGGTTTGATATTGTGGGAAGTGACTGCCATGTTTTTTTTTTTCTGGATGAAAAAATTGCATAATGAGAGCCTGTTTGTGAAATGTCGCCCTCCAGGCGCCGTAGTTCCTTAAATTACGCCTGTCACTGTGTGACAATCATGGTCTCGTATTGTTGGGTGTAAATCATTGAGATCACATTAAACTAATGTAAATTAGGTCCAATCAAAACATGCATGATGCTTGACTTAAGCAGACAGATAAAATGCAAATCATTGCAGTGGTCAATTTTTTTCTTGAAGAAAGTGTCATTTTGTTGTCTAAACATTTTGTCTGTTTTTCCTTTGTCTTCCTTGGGGGCCACAGTAACTGCAGGACAGTTTCTATGGTGAGATGTGTTGCTGAGTGTATCCAATGAGCCCATAATAGAAGTATAAATTCTTAACCTGAACTCACTGTGATGGGATGAAGGATTCTATTGGGCGGTCCATCCCAGTCTTTTGAAGAGATTGGCTAAAATGCAGTCACTCTGGCCTCAAGAATAACCATCTTAAATAAACGTAACTGACGTATCAATTACGAGGATGTAAATCTGTGAAGTCAAATCAACGAAGGTTCGTATATGTCCTATTTGAGGCTTTTGTTTATAAACCTGGATATATAAATGTGTTCAGGGCATTTGACTTCATTGTGCTAGTTTTCCATTCGGAAAATAAAGTTCTAAAACACTCCCTTTTGTGTCCTTGACTGGTGATTATTCTGAATCTGACTGTCTGAGGAGAAATATCTTGTGTGAGGTTTGTGTGTTCGTGCGTATGGATGGGCTGCATTTCAGTCGCACAACAGTGCTGTTCTGTCTGGGCCACAGATGCTAATATTATAAACCACGACCACCTCATGAAACATGAAAACTAGCTTTATTGATAAAGAAGGGAAGACAGAGGTTGGGTTTGGGAGGGAGCGCCCAGGTTTGCGGCTCCATCGGAGGTGGGGCGTCTGACACGGCGGTTAAGAGTCGAGCTGGCAGAGTAGGGCCACGCCACGCCGTATCCAGTGCTCAGGGGAGACGTTGGAGTTCAGCGTCATGGCGATGACGAAGTTTGTGGAGTGCCCAGTGGTGGAGAGGGTTCCCCGCCGCTCGCTGGTCTTGTACACAGGGGCCGTGTAGCAGAGCCGCTCGGGGATGTCCTGCTTTTTCATGGGCTTTATCCAGATCTGTGGGGGAAAAGGGGTGTGGTCAGAGCACTGAGGAGAGGGGTGTGGTCAGACGTGGGGAGATGGGTGTCGTCAGATACAGGGAGGACACACACACAGATCAGGTTTGATTTCAGTCTCGCACATGACTCCCATTAGAAACCTCCCTGTAAATGCGGACGGTGCACGAGGATCGCGCCTTTAGCCAGAGAGGTACATATAATTACAAAACTACTTCATAACTGAAAGAAAAATGCCCCCAAGCAGCGTCTGTGCTCAAAATTCAATGATACTTGAAACAAAGCCACAGGGATGTTGTCATTGCTGGTTAAACAAAAGTGTTTAACTCTGCCTGTACTGGTTTTGTTCTGTGTGGATGAGGTAACCTCTCAGCTGCCATGAATAAAATATGTTGCTGAATTTAATAATAGTGATTTGGGGCAAAGATCTCTGGAGAGATGTGCTTCTGAGAGACAGCCCACTGACTGCGCTGCATCTCCCTTCAAATGATAAACACATTCTTCATTTAGTCTTTTTGCCATCTAAATGGTTTGGTAATGATCCAGAATGTCTGAATTTCAAAGATTTGTTCTTCAATAATTCATGAACTCAGGGGTGCGAAGGCATAGAGCAGAAACTTTCGAAGTAATCAGCCGTTTTCCCTGAGAGCACCGGGGTGAACCTGCCATTAGCAATCTTCTGAAATAACGCTCAATATAACGGGACGTCGGAAGGTCGAAGCGGCAGGGGAACGAGGCGTTAGTGGCTGTAAGGACTGTTCACTGGGCTCCGATGGGTTAAACGTGCTGCTCTGTGCACAGGGGACTGAGCAGTGAAAAGGCGAATGAGCAAGAGGACTCAGATCGACTTTCGCTTCGCGCCAGGGCTGCTCTGGCCCCTCTGTATCGCTTGCCTTGTTTTGAGGAATGTGAGCTGGTTGGGCTGCACATTTAATTGAATCGCATTGTTTTTTTCCTGTGGAAAGCAAGTAACTGGAGCCACGGTGCACACAGGTGGCCAATCAGATGCAGACCTGTGACCAAACGGCAACCAAATGTCGAAGGCCAACTGAAATGCTTCTGGGGAGAAAAAAAAAAAATCTGGGTGCAGACGTCATCCAATCACAGGTGAGGTTGTTTAGCTTTTACCACCTCTGAACGCATGATTACCCTCTACCTGCATCCAAACTGATAAAACCAATATAGCCAATAAATGAATTAGTCCCGCCCCTCATGCACTGAAGAGATTATGGCATATTTTCATGTAAACTGGCACTGCACCTCTGAATGAAGTAAAGAATAAAAGACTGAAATTTGAAAACCACTGGATGAGCAGTTTTTGAGAAATTGGTCTGGCAACATTTGCAGTGGTACATTTTCTCATTTCAAAAAATGGAAAACAAAAGTAATTCTTGAAAAAAAAAAAAAATCACATTTTCATAACACTTGGCCCCGCTCCTCTCCATGAAGTGCAGAATCCATCACTGCAATGTGAAAATAATCTGATGATCGGCCAGACAAACTGGTGCGGATGGACGGGTGGACGGAATTCGTGACTATATACTATATACCCTGCCCCTCATGGGTCGGGGTATTAAAAATGACCAAAAAGTGACACCAAAAAGCACATTGGACTAACTAGGCAAAGATATGAGACGTATCTTCCTCTGACTTACATCTCCCACAGGCACATTTTTTTTTGGCAGATTATGAAAGATTAATCAAAAATTAAGGAACTCATTTCCAGACGGAACTCCATTTTTTTCGCAAGCGACTGAAAACATGCATAAAGGAGCTCTGGGGCTCACCTCTGTCTTCGGGCCCTGTGGTTGGGTGTTCAGACACGGACACCACATTACCTGGTCATGTGTATATTAAGCACCCACACCCTGCTCATTCCTCATTGGTTGCTCTTGTCATTTTCCTTTAGTGCTCCCACTTTGATGGAGAGATTAAAAGAAACTGCACCCCCCACTATGCTCCAATACCAAGACATCAGACTCGCCGTCAGACGACCTTTCCATTGTCTTTGCTCACTGACTGATTAAAAAGTGAACAATGGAAAAGTGGACTCAGTAAATGAGTGTGTAACGGTGCCGCTGTTGCTCGTGTTGTCGGGTTATTTCGCCGACAGACTCACCACGGGCATGGTGTCGTGGAGCACTTTGGGGTACGACTCCTCGAGCCGATTGTTTTCCCTGCACCACCGAGCGCCGTCCAGGAAGAGGCCTTTGATGTAGACACCTGCAGACACAAATGGATCATTTAGACCAGGGCTATTCAACACAATCCTGTAAGGGCCAGTGTGGGTGCATGTTACGTCCCCCAGTCCTGGTGGCCATAGCCACATGCTGTTTTGGCGGCCCCTGGTGGTTGGCGGTTCTTGTTTTCCATCTGTCTTAATTACAGGTGAGCCACACCTGAGCAGCGTTTCCCAGCCCTATAAAGAGTCCTTGTCCCGGAAGAGAAACCTTGAGAAGCTGTCCACGCCACTTTGTTCCCGCTGGCCTACTGCTTAATAACTGGATTATCTCAAACAAACAAAAAAAACCTGTTGGCATATCTGTAGTTTCGTCAATTAATACCCCTATTTTGTTTATAACGAGCCAAGAGTGTGGTGTCCCTTTATGTTGCGGCTCCTGTCCAACGGGTCGTAACAGTGCAGCTTTCATACCAACCCAGCACTTATACACCTGATACTACTAATCAGCCCCAAGAGTCTTTGCTAAAGAGCTTGATTAGTAGTATCAGGTGTGTAAGTGCTGGGTTGGAATGAAAGGCTGCGCCACACCGGCCGTTGCAGGATTGTGTTAAATAGCCCTGAGTTAGACGGTCAGAGAGCGTGCTGTCAGTGTGAGGACACGCCCACGCACACACGCAATCTCTGTGTGATGTAAGCCGAGTGGGCGGGGGCTCGTACCGTCCTCCGGCGGGTGCTCGTAGTCCATGTTCTCCATCACCTCGAAGTCGAAGCCCAGCAGGTCGATGGGGATGGTGTGCTTGCGGGCGTAGTTCTGCTGGGCTCCCGTGAGGAACGCTTGTGTGAAGAAGAATCCCGACATCCAGAAGACGGCAGGGGTGCCGTTGTCGTACCAGTCCTGCGGAGACGGGCAGAGCTGCGTCACGACGGGTCTGGGGTGAACCGTGACCCGAACCCTGACCCTGACCCTGACCCTGAGCCTAACCCTCGGCGCCGATCAAAGTCTCCAGTGCTAACAGCTAGTGCTGCTAACAGGATCAAAGCAGCAATGGTGCCGGGCAGAGCCGTGGGATTGGCTGGCCAGAGTTTCCGCCCATCTGTGGGTGTGGCTGATGTGTTAATACTGAAGCACATGGATTCTTTAACTCTGCTGTGGCGATACACTCGACATCCCTGTCAGGCAGTGTGTCCGTGCTGATGTGTGTATCTGAGGGCCGGGGTGAGGCGCAGATACCCCCCGAGTGCTCCAATGCTCTCCAGCAACATGAATGGTGTGTGTGTGTGTGTGTGTGTGTGTGTGCGTGCGCGCCGGCGTGAGAGAAAGGGTTTGTGTAAATCTGTCCAGTGCCCACCAGCTCTCTGCCCACTCTTGGCATAAGCAGTGGTTACCATGAGAGACGGAGAGAAGCAGGCCTTTCTGTGACCCCAGAAACATTCCTGACCTCTGACCCCCCGTAGCCCTGTTCTCCCATGTGAAAGCACAGCAGCCTTTATTTTTCCCCCTCGCTGATTACATATCTCAGGCCTCCACGATCACACACCTACGCGCTGCTGTGTGGCTCCGCACTGACCCGAAAGTGCTGCGTATCGCGTGGGTCGAGCATGTGAGGGGGTGACTGGATTTAAGCTCAGTAACATCCCCCCAAGGGAAGCGAAGCATCCTGGGGGAGCGCTGACCTCCCTCTAGACCTGACAAGCATCCGCTCAGTCGTAAAAGAGCGGCCAAATCCGGGAGCTCGTTGCCCCTCCCAGCTGCGGAGGCATCATCTGCGGTCAGGTCTGCGATGGGCGCGGTCGCTTATTGACGGCCTATTCTGATTTGTCCCGCATGCGGATTAGCGGAGATTTTTTTGGCTGAGCACATGGGAACATGTCTGACAGCAGATCGTATCGATCTCTGCGGCGGCTGAATTCGTTAGCAGGTACTGGTTGAAACGATGGTAATCCGAGAGACAAAGCCGAAAATCGATGAAAGAAATGCTAAAGATGAAGAGGGGGGTTTCTTAGCCGATCTGTAATGCATGCGGTTTTGACAGAGCTGCGCAGGTACCTGCAGGAACTTAAGTCGTTGCAGGAAGTCGCTAATGTAGCTGCCCAGGGGCTTGAGGCTGGGGTAGGACTTCTTCATCCACATGCCAGGAATCCGACCCGTCAGGATTGCATTCACCACCTCATCCAGTTCTGCTGACATCACCACCTCACCCTGGAACAGGAAGCATTAACTGTTACAGAGCAGCATTACCGCTGGACTCTGAAAAACATTCGCCATAACACAATCACCATTAGTACAAGACCATAATCATAATAAACAAACATAATCACAATTGCACAATGCAATCATCACCACACAATCACTGTAAGCCATGAGATGCTAGTTTTATTTTCATGGAGTTCGCATATGACCTCTTGTGTGCGCCAATCTCCTCAGCCAAAATCAATAAACGTCCAGCAAGTGCCGGGTATCAGTAGAAGCAAAATGCATCAGCAACCCCACAACTTTCCTTAACTTGGATAAAATCTCTGGGCGGGATAGGGGTTTTCAGGGCCGATTGCAAACACGGAGATGAGGGTTTAACAGCAGATTTACGGAGTGGTCTGGTGATTTAAGCCCAACATAGGGGAGTGATGGCGTGTGCATGTCTTCAGCGGGATGAGAAGCTGTGTGAAATAACGAGCAGCCCAACAGTGGCCCCTGCAGTGCTGACGAAAACAGGGAAACCCCACAGATTCTATCAGGCGCCGAGTTTCATTCAGGCGAGTGTGGCTAAGTCCCTGTGATTGACAGATGGCAGCCGGTAGACTGTTCCCATTGGGTTTCTGTACTCTGGGGCTCTGGGTGATGGGAACGTCGGGAGGAGAAAGTTTAAACTTGGGACTGGAGTGTAAGAGATAAAAGGGCACCCCTCCTTATTTATTCTGTGTGAGGGGGGAGGGGAGGGGAGCAGGCAGAGGAGGCCCGTTGGGTGCTGTCAGACAGAATAGGCTTCCGGAAACTTCCGTGCCTATAAGCCGAGCTCTCAGAGAGGGACACCTTCAGAAAAACAGTGCACAGGACGAGGGAGTTTCAGGCGATGGGAAGGATGTTCTAAAGACATGTGAATCCTCAACGTTGTCATCCCATTTAAGTGTCCCTGAAATCATCTTCGCAAACGGAATGGACTGTCTGGCGTCCCTGTACAGCTGCAGTCGAATCGTGCATCTATGTAGTGCTGAAAGTGGGTTTATATCAAGCTGGCTGCCATTACGGTCTTTGTCTTACACAACGTACTGCGGAGTTTATACTTCACTATATTCACAGCAAACAAATGAAACAGATGTCACAGCCATAATGTTGGAGGCACGGCGATTCTATCTGTCAAAAAATGCCATCAGCTGTAATGGCGGGGCCCGTAAAAACGAGAACCAAAGATGGCACAGATGCGATCCATTTATAGACTAAAAATGTAGAAAGGATTCACCCTTCCACTGACAATAAGTCATGTTTCCATTTATGGCGAACAACTCTTCAGCAAGCTAAAGAATCTCTTCACAAAATGGCTTTCCTGAGTATAGTGGAGACGGCAGCTAGGGCGAATCGCAAGGACACAAAATCATCAGGACGGTCAATTAAATCATAACGTGTGACATGAAAAACAGAAGTGATCAAGATGACTGACATGTTAAAGTCCAGATTGTGCACGCACAATGTCCCTATTAAAGTTTGTTCAGATGAGCTAAATGAGGAAATATCTAATGGAGGCCTCGTTTCCCTCCCATAATGCACCTTGATGGCCCGCTGGATGTTGTTGCAGGAGTCCCGGATGGTCTGCAGCAGCTTGTTGAAGCGACCCATCTCCTGCACCAGCACGGTGTTCATGCTCTGCTTGTAGTCGGTGGGAAACTTGCGCATGGCTGCCTCGATGTCGAAGTCCGGCGGCAGCTTGCTCAGCACGTCAGCCGCCACGTCGAACACCATGTCGTCCGAGGACTTTGCGTCGCTCCCCGAGGCGCGGGACTGAGGGAGAGCAGAGTGAGTGAGTGAGTGTCACATGCCAGCGCATTGATAAAGCCATTTTAAATAACAGTTACATAGATGTGGAAAAGAACAAACATAACATAGCTTCCCTATATATACGGTACATGGTGACTGCAGTGTTAATGGTAATGTAGTGTACACATTGCAGTGTTACTCTGGATTTAGTAAAGGAGAAGTACTCTGCATAGTGCGGTGATACTTCATCTTGAATAAGGGATCACAGTGTTGCTCAGGTCTCCATAAGAGAGGGGTAGAATACTCACTGTGGAGTGTTAGGAAGTCAGATTGATGGGGAGAAACACACACTGATTTAGGCAGTGGGATGGGAGGGACGTGTCTCACGCATTATTGTTAATGAATTCAGGTGACTTACCTGAGAGAGAGTGTGGTTCTTGGGGTTTGTTTGCCTTGGATCTGACCTAAAGCACGCGGCTGGTAGAAGATTCCCTCCTTTCTGGACTGTGCTGATTTCTTTCTTTTGCGGTCAATTTACTTTTATACGAACATTAAAAAAAAAAACCTGAACGACTGGATGACGGTGCGGAAGAGCTAGTCGCTCACAAAGAGCCGTAGAGGGAGCTGGCCGGGAGAGACGCGGAGTTAATTGGGAAATCCCTGGTAAGCTGGTTCCCCTGCTGCTTCCGTTTAGTTATATGCAACATTACCAACATCCCCATGTAGATCCAGTTCAAGTTATTATCGCCACACGCAGGGTATAGCTACATTCAGGCCCCAGCTGGTTTACGAATTAGGTTCTCCGAGACCTGTAATTGTATTTATTTTTTAGTAATATCTGATTGGCTGGCATTGGTGTCCTTTTTTTTTTTTTCCTTTTCGCTTTGACGTGCGGAGTGTGCCGCGTTTTGGGAGGACCGGCCTGAATTTTTAATGGGAGTAACTCCTTTCTCTTTAAGGTACAATAATTATACTTACTGCTCTTGCACATAAATCTAACTTGATGAAATGATCATGATCAGCTCGTTAATCACCCCTAAAGCTGATTGATGACGTCGTGATCGTTTGAATCCCCTGTGCTGGAGCAGGGAGAGATCTAACACATGCAGGACAGGCGGAGCTCCTGGAGAGGTTTGGGAAACACTGCTCTACAGGATGCGTCTGTGTATGTGCAGAAATGTGGCAAATGAAATTTAATGTAGCAAAATGTAAAGTTGTAAATGGAGGTAATAAAAACATTAGACGGAATTACTTCATGGGAGGTTTAAAACTGGAATGTGCTCCACACGAGAAAGATCTGGGAGTGATTGTTGACCAAACCGTCACAGGCTCTAGCCATTGTGCCGACACAGTTTCAGCCAATTGGATACTGGGATACATTGCCAAAAGTATTGAGTACAAATCTAAGGAGGTGATGCTTCTCTTGTACAACACGTTTGTTCGACCACATCTGGAGTGGTGTGTACAGTTCTGGGGACCATACTTTAAGAAAGATTTAGAGGCTCTCGAGAAAGTTCAGAGAAGATCCACGAAGCTAATTCCAGGTATAAAAGATGAAAGCTATGAGAAGAGGCTGAAGGTCCTTAATCTCTTCAGTTTTAGGAAAAGGAGACTAAGGGGTGATTTTATTGAGGTCTTTAAATATGTTCAAGGGATTAACAAAGTGTATTATGTAGGATTCCTTCGACCAAGTGTTGTAAGTTGAACTCGGGGTCACAAATGGAAGTTGACCAAAGGTAAATTTAGCACTGATATTCGGAAATATTTCTTCACCCAAAGAAGAAATTTGTGATATAGCTTGCCTGACCATATTGTTGAGGCAGAGACCTTGGGGGTTTTCAAGAGCAGACTTGACTTAAAGCTAGATACCATTGAGTCATTGAGTATCTGAAGGGATATATTCACAATAGTATAAAGAAACTGGCGAGCTTAGTTGGGCGGAAAGGCCTGTTCTTGCCATTCATGTTATGTTATGTTATGTTATGTTATGTTATGTTATGTTATGTTATGTTATGTTATGTTATGTTATGTTATGTTATGTTATGTTATGTTATGTTATGTTATGTTAGTAGGCGTGTTGAGTGCACAGTACAGCAGTGTGGAGCGCGTTTATTCTCCGCATACTAACCTGGGTGAGCAGGATGCTGTCGAACAGCAGCTGGGTCTCGGCCTGGTCCTTGGTGATGTCGGCGTTGGAGTTCATGCCGAAGATCTCCGGCAAGGGGTTGAGCGGCAGGCTCCTGGTGTATTCGATGTAGCTGCGGTGCTGCAGGGGTGAGAGTCAGGGCGAGACACACAGTCACAATCTGCATGAAGCACCAATAACCATCCAAAACATTAGCATTACGAAGATCACTGACATTTCTAAGAATGACTATGTAAATGGGCATTCATGAATAAAACATTCAGAGTGGAAATGTTATATGAAATATGTATTGATTACACTGGTGTTCAGAGGAATGTAATGAGGGCATTTAAATGAGATTCCTGCAGCTTATTGTGGAATCGACTCCGCAGCGTCTTTAGAGTCAGAACGCGCAGTGGCGGTGAAAGAGCCCGACTCCATCCATGGAAGGTGTACACCTTCGCTAGCTCATGATACAGACAGTGCACTTAATTATTCACCCAACGTAAAGCTCAGTTTGACATTTCAATTTGACTACCTTTGTATGAAAAAAACAACAGAAGATAAACCCAGCTGAAATTACTGAAAAAAACGGACCTTTTAAACATGACCCAAAGTCAGAAAATGAAGCAAGAAGGAGCCCACAGGGGGAAGTGACCAGATTGAGAACCACAAGCCCCATGGGAATCATTTGAAATTTCTCATGTGGCTCTTGCTGGCTAAAGAAACTGTTAACAGGAGTCGTGCTGAATCCAGAGAGTGCTTGTCTTGCCTTCGACAGCGGCAAGAGAGTCCTTTCTCAGTACTGAGGGTTTTGAACGGTGAAAAGCCAGTTTGTGATCATGTGGAATGAGAGCAAGAATGATTTGGCATTAGGAATTTCAAATATATACCCAACCGTATCCAGTTATGCGGGATTCTGCTGCGGCATTTTGGGGCACGAAGTGCGGACTGGATTAGCCTCAGTGTTCAGACTGATCAAAAGCAGGCATAACTGCAGCTGATTTTAAATGATCTGAGCCTTGATTGCTTCTGTCATGCAGCATGATGCACGTTAGAAGAACTTTTTAAAGCTTCTAAAATCTACTCTTTGCAGGAGAAACTCGGTCTGGGACACAGTCTGGGTCAATCAGGCAGACTCTCTGTCTTGTGCACAGACTTCAGAGCGACTGCAGAATGAAAAGTAGAAAAGCGACTGGGATTCCAAATATTTACTTTAGCTAAAGAGCCGGTCCTGCCGACAGGAACTCATGTAGCGCAAGAACAGTGAGCAAATACGAGCGTGATAACATATTCTCTTCCATCAACACTTAAAGGAAAATCACCGGTCCGGAAGATCGCATGACTCCTGGCACAGTAGTACGAGTGAGATAGCAGTTCAGGGTAAAAATTAAGCAGTTTTCCTGAGAGTTTCTGGGACCTCACCTCTCCTTCAGCCGGGGCAAAGTACAGACCACTGGAGTCAAACTTGTAGTCGGGGTCCTTGATTATGTCCGTATTGTAGAAAACGGAAAGGATGGTGCATAAGGTGCGGCGGTCCCAGTCGTCCGTCACCCGGCCTCCGTAGTTACACTCGGCTGTCATGTAGCGGATGGCAGCGAAGGGAACTTCCTGTGGACGGGGGAAAAGACATTTGATGAACTGTGTGCAACTGTGACATTAATAATGGAACTTTAATGACATCATCAGTATGGACACCACTATGGCCACAGTCCACCTGAGCGGCATCAACAGTGCTCTCACAGTCATTAACAAAGAGCCCTCTGGGTCCCTTACAGGTGTGCTCTCTTGTTATTACATGAACAGCCAATTTGTCATTACAAGCCATTTCAAAATCTGTTTGTTTGTGACATCACATGGGGAAATGACCACGCTGAGACAAGAAGGAAGATCTTCTTCAGCCGCACAGTTAATGAGTGGCTTCATTATTCTGGGTGATGCCTCCCTCTTGTGATGTCATAAAGGATAGATTTGAAATGGCTTGTCATGGCCAATTAGCTGTGCACCTGGTAACATGATGGGAGCACCTATAAACAGTCTTCATCCTAACAATCTCATTACGTCATCGTAATCCTCTCCACCTCAACATCATTACATCGTAATCCTCTCCACCTCACCATCATTACATCATCATAATCCTCTCCACCTCAAGATTATATTCATTGCATGGTCTTTGTGCATTTCCCTTTCATATTAAACTTCTTAAGCACACTTATCCAAAGTACACACTTGTACAGTATTTGGATATGTTAAACTGAAAGGCTGTTTATTTGCCTTCACCTCACAGTGACAAACTCGCCCCCATATCACCCTGTGCTAAATCTAGCCTGTAGGAGACACATTGTGTGTGTGCCCAGTCTTGTTCATATTACTGAAATGACACATTCAGCTGATTTCATATCAGGGCTCTAAGACCAGCCTCATTTGTCACTAAACCAGCTCTGACTGAAGCTGTTGGCAGAATGACGGCCCCTCCGCAGGGAATCATATTGTTTCTGTTCACAGGGTCATACGCCAGCACCAAATATCCACGCAATTAAACTTCCATGATTCTCTCCTCTTTATTTTGCTTTTCAAACACATGAAATATGGAGGAGAGGAACATTTAAATGTGCCATTTCTTATTTAAATTCCCCACTACAGGCACTCGACTCTTGTTTTTGGGAAAATGTCAGGGCATTCAGGAATGCTCCTCCGCTCTTTATTAATTCATTGTTTTTTGAAAGGAAGATATAGCAGCTGACTTTTTCACTCAGTGGCAAGAGAGCGGCGGTCTTTAAATGTCAAGTGTTTCTAATCAACAGCCGGGCAGGAGATGAGAACAGCTCGTCTGACACGGCGGTTATTGCAGAATGAATATACTGTACCGATCTGCTGCAGATCACACTCACCTGAAGCAGGTTTGGGCTGATGGAGGGTTTATGCCTGCAGTAAGGTGCTTACCTTCTACTGTCTGAACACATTAGGGTGTAACATAATGTGTGCATGTTTCTCTGTTTGTACGCAAACCAGCATAATCTGTTTGTTTGTGTGTGTGTGCGCACTCGTGTGTGTGTGTGCGCGCACGTTTGTGAATGCGTTTGTGTATGCGTTTCTGTATGTATTTGTATTGTCAGGGCAGGTGTGTATTTGTTTATGTGTGCGAGTCTCTGTGAATCTGTGCATTCAGTGGGTTGTTCACCTCATAATCGTTGAGAAACATGAGCAGCTGCTGCGCAGAGATGCGCAGGTCCGTCTCGTTGAACTCATACGGAATATTCCAGCCCAGGGGACCAAACTTTCTCCTCTCCTGGGTCAGAGCGTGGAAGAACACCAGGCCGTACAGCAGCTTCTTAAACACGGCCTGCGGAAACACACACCACCAATACTGTACCGTCTGTGCACACACACACACACACACACACACACACACACAAAAGCGCTGCCTGCAGACACACATACCGCAGTACCATAAGGTCTGTACACACACACACACACACACGCACAAAAACACTGCCTGCAGACACACACTCAGCAGTACTGTCCAGTCTGGACACACACACACACACACACACTGCCTGCAGATACACACTCAGCAGCACTGTACAGTCTGCACACACACACACAAATAGAAACTCACACATAAATACACAAATTGGCACAATGCACTGCGCTCCATCACTGACGCAGCTCATTCAAAGGAGCAATATGTAAGAAATGTACGTTGATTAATCATGAAATGGCCCTGATATCAACAGACATTAAGGAATGATGTTAATTTCAAAGACATATATCACTGACAACAGTAGTCCAGCCAGAATATTATCACTACAAAAGTGAAGTTGCAGCCCACAACTAATGTTTATGTTTTTATTTTGTGTTTTGGCCGGTTGCGCCGCCCTCCACTGATCTCCCAATCACAAAGTCAGTAGTGTTTCGGCATCCAGGTTGCCAGTTACCACTGAGCTGCAGCTAACAGCGTTTCGGAGCACAAATTTCTGACGTAACTAAACCTAAAAGGCCTCGTTGTGATTTTGAAGTACGTTGTGACAAAGTCAGAAACAAAACAAGGATCTGTATAGGACGTGCCTTTGAAAGATTGAGACGGCTGAAAGCAGAGAAGAATTTGAAGACCGACGCCGAAGTTGCTAATTTTCTCCTGGGCAGGTAAGATTTGGCCGTTTCGCTAACTTAATTCTATTTAATGTACATTTTTAATGGACATTCCAAATATTCTCTACAGTCGAATAACGTAATGTATGTTTGTTCATGGTTCGTGTGCAGGTGGGTCATCGAATTGACTAGGTAACAAATTGTTTGAGGAATAAAAACTGTGGCTCTTCATTGCTAACATTAGCTACACATTATTAGTCCGTTTCTCTGGCTTTATGCCAAGACGCTATGCAAAACGTTCCAACATTTGCAGAGCCATTATGGCAACATGAAATGTAACTGAGACAGTACAACAGTCAAATGAGTCCTCATTCATTCTTTCCGCATTTTATAGTATGGACTTTAGTGAGCTATCCACACAGAAGAGTGACGAGCAAGTTGACCAATATGACCATTGCTAAAGTTAGTCATTAGTCTCGATCTTTTCTGAACTGAACTGAACTGAACTGAAGTGAACACAACCCTGTGAACGCAAATCATTGGCGATGTTGAAACGTAGCCATGGTAGCTCCGTGTAGTAGACGTTCTTGCTGGATCCGGCAACCTCTCTTCTGGGCCAGAGGAGGAGGGGATACTGTGGTCCGCACTACTTTGAATGTGACTGCACTACCAGTTTTGGCCACAAACTTACATTTAGCTCCTTTAAAATTGCAGGCACATAACAGAGAGGGAGCTATTCACTCAGTTTTAACCCTCGGCCCGACTTCAGGCCGAAGGGTATTGTCATCAGTTCGTTGTCTGTCTGTCTGTCTGTCCGTGTGTGCACCTCTAAAGTCAGGCCGAGGGTGTTCAAACGTGGACGATTCTTGTGTAATAAGGAAGAAAAACCAATTGAGCGAGTGGCTCACTGACTGACCGGCTTGTTGCTGCCGTCGAAGAATTCCGGGTCGGAGATTGGGTCCGTGAGGAAGGAGCGGGCGATGTTGGCCCGGAGGCCCTTGGGAGCCTCGTTGGTCATTTTGACGCCGTTCTGGAGGACGGCGACAGGAAACGTGGGCGAGGGGTAGCTGGTCAACCAGAGGCGGAAATCCGGGTGAGTGGTGTCTGGATCCAGTTCCTGGGCAGAGCAAAGGGAAATTACATCACTGTGAAAAACACAATGACAAAGAACGTTACCGGGATAAAACGTAATGATGGAGGAACACAACAAAGGAGAATTACAATTAAAGAATGTTACTAATGAAAGACATTACAATGCAAAAATGCGACAAACAAAGGAACATACCAAAAGAGAATGTTACAGTGAAAAACATTACTAAGGAAGAACCCTACAGAGGAGAATATTACGGAGCGGGCTGTGGCATTACATTCCTGTCACGTCACAGAGCACTCGATGCCTGTTTAACTAATACAGTACGGTCCTGAAGCTTTCATTTATCACGATGTCTCTGATGCATCATGGCCTCTTTGGGAATCACTCGAGAGTAAATAAAATGACACGTATTACAAAGGATGGCACTGATGTAATGAGTTACGCAAAAATCGTTTTTCAAACGTGACATGACCTGAGTTCAGGTCAGCGCTCTGATGTAAATCTCCGCGCGCACGCTCACGTAAAAACGTGACCAGTGTCACGGGCGGTGTTTTTTATATCCCAGAGTTCTCTGTGGGGACGGACCATATGGAGGCGGTGAAGCGCAGAGTTTCAGAGCTGTGACCAGAACCGTGATGTTTTCGGCTCAAATCCCCCATGAGGAGGCCTGAGCATGGAATCGGACCCACAGCTACCCACTGGTACCCGTCCCATAGTCCCGCAGTAGAGATGGGAGCTGTGCTAGACGAGCCCGTCCCAGAATGAGGGGATTTAATGAGTCCCGTCAAATATTGGCCGCTGGTCACTACCGTTTTCAGCTTGGTTGCAGCAGTGCATGACAACACTGTCCCAAAGCAGCGTTTAAATGCCACAGAATAAAGGAGCGGCTCTTTTACCCGAAAACAGGACCCAGACAGAGACCGACAGAGTCTTTCATCTTCTTGGCAGAGTTCACTGACTTTCAGAAAACTTTCACAAGCATGAACTTTTTAACTTTTTCAGATTAATGACACCCCTGAAAACTCGCGAGAGACTGGAATCTTTGTAGGAGAGGCTTTCTGAGTGAAAAATGCTGAAGATAATAACGTGTGTTAAAACAGCAGTAACTGCCCTGGGCACTTGAATTTGCAAACATCTGGCACGCCAGGCCAATGCCCCACCCCCCTGCAGATGTGATTGGCTGACCTCACATATTCTCTCCAGCGTGGGCATCCAGGAGGTGGCGAGGTGGCAATTCTGCAGCACCACCCAGGTGCCTTCCTGCACGCCCTTCTCGATCATGCGCTCGGCGATGAGCCCCTGACCCTGACCCAGCGACAGCGACTCCAGATTGCTGCCTGGAAAGCCCTGCATGGGAGAGCAGAACATGTGAGAGAGAGTGTGTGTGTGTGTGTGTGTGTGTGTGTGTGTGTGTGTGTGTGTGTGTGTGTGAGTGTGTATGCATACATACATACATATCTTGTGTTGCTTAAACGCGGGGTCACAGGCAGGGAGGCATTTAGCCCATTATTTGTGACACACTCACCTACAGTTACTTACCTTTCTCTCAATGACACAAATAAAACCGTATCAGCTTACAGCAGCAGCATCACGAGTCAATAAATCCGGTCACACTTTAAATCAAGTGTTGCTCATAAAGGGCTTATACAGCATGTATAATGCCTTCATAAATGAGACACTTTGTCTTCATGAATCATACTTAAGGAAATGTCATGCTTTGTAAAGGGTGAAATAACATCCTTATTCAGCATGTGATGCCAGAGGTAATATAACTGATAATGTCACTTAGCTAGTCATACATCAAGTCCAACAAACACTGCGTCTGATGAACGAATTAAGCAACTGGAACACTGGAATTTAACTCCCCATTACAGTGTAAATACAGAGTGTAAAAATGTGCAGAAGAATAGATAAAGATGTAACAGGCACATTATTAGACTCAGAGCGGAACACGCAGGCGGAACTCTTTCCCGAACCCCACCTGAGCGAATTTGAGCAGCGCGGCCATGGGGTCGGACCCCGGCGACAGGATGAAGATGAGGGGGGCGCAGCAGTGGCTGTCGGCGAAGGCCTTCCCCAGGTCAAAGGGCGGGGTCACGATGAACTGCTCCCCCAGGTTGTCCGACACAAACTTCTGCGCCATGGGGATGATCTGGGGAGGGGTCAGAGTTCAGAGGTCAGGGAGGAGTGATGGAGAAGAGAGGGATAGGAGAGGAAGGATGACAGCGAGAGAAGAGACAGCAATATGAGAGAGGGAAGGAGAGGTGAAGAGATGAAAGAGAGAGGGAGGAGAGAGGAGAGATGGAGAGGGAGGATGAGTGTGTAAGAGGAAGGATGGAGGAGAGTCAGGGAAGAGAAAGAGGTGAAGAGAGAGAGAGAGAGAGAGAGAGAGAGTCAGTGAGGAGGCCCTGAGTCTCTAAGATCTGATGTGAACAAACAGACAAACTCTAGGGGTGTGTGTGTGTGTGTGTGTGTGTTACACACAGAGGGACTGAGACTCACCTTGTCTGGCCGCAGGCAGCGTATCACCAACATCCTCTCGAACTGCCTCAGGCTCTCCTGCCACTGCGCGGGGAAGGTGGCATCGTGCGGCTCCTGCAGGAGACACACACACACACACACACACACACACTTCAGTCTCTTCCTCCCCAACACTCCATTCAGCCACGCTCACTGAGCGCGCTCAGTCCTCACATGCATCTCATTTCAGTCTTGTCTTCTTCATGAACGCCTAAATCTGCACAGAAGCACTTGAGTGATGCACAGGCCCACCCATCAGTCTTGTGTTAAAGCACATAATCATGTCTCTTAACGCTCGTCAGTGTTAATAATGAGCTGCAGAGGTTAGCGACGGCCTCTTATTCGCATACATCACCGGATCCTCCTGCCTTGATCACTGGTACTGATTTAAGCCCGTTTTTCACCAGTGATTCTTCCATATTAAAGCCTGTGAGATGAGAAACTGCAACAGCGGCTCCCTGAGACGCCAGTTTCACACAGCTGGGGTTCAGCTTGTGGAGACGAGGTGCTCGTAGGGGCTCAGGGGGGGGGACACCAGAGCTGATTGTCTGTTTTATCAGCCGCGCTAATGAAGCCACGCAGACACATTTACATTCATTTGTGCAGATAGACCTGGAAGGGGCCGGTCCGCTCCATCGCTTAATCAACTTATCCGCATATAATGGGGCCACTTCATCACCGAATTTGCTTGCGGGGGAATCGCAAAATTTATCGAGCTGTTGCGAGATTAAGCAACATAATTAAGCGAAAAAGAAGGCAATCTGTATCTGTCGGGCCGGCTAACGTGTTTTACGGCGTATGATGAAGCGACTGTCTCGGGTGTGCGGTACGTGATGTGCAGAGAAACAGAAATTAACTCCCATCGCAGATGCCGGCGACCTCATCAGCCGCGATGATCATGTGGCACGTCCCGTCACCCCAGAGTCCCGCTCGCAGACTGAAGGAGGCAGGCGCAGCCTCAGCTGATCTGAGATCAGCCTGTGCTCACCTTACTCACAAAGAGGATCTGATAGGGGCGTCTCATCCCATGTGATCGGAGACCTATGTGTTACCATGCAGGACCAGAGCCGCAGTGTCAGACTGAGGACATTACAGCTTTGGCTGTTCCTGGGTCAGTATGAGGGAGCCTCACTCCGAAAGGGCCAGCAGTGTCTAATGGAGAAGTGCGTGCTCTCGTCTGATCTGAGAACTGTACACCGTCTCATGTATTTCTTGGTCTTTGATACATTGCGCTTGTTTGTGGGTTCAGTGCATGCACATCTCACACATCTTTAGGGAGAAGATGGGAATTAGGGGGTCTTAATAAATGTGAAAAAATACCCAGGTTTTTCACAATGAGTAACTGGGTGGACGACCCATGTGTTTAGGGAAAAATGATCATATTTTGATTAAAATAAGGATAAACAAATAAAAAATTGAAAATAAATAGTTGTGTGAGAGATTTGTGTCAAAAGTGTGCGCGTTGAGGATGCACAAAGTGTCGAATCTTAATCAATACTGCATGTTTGCAAATTGCAGTGAGCACATTGTGAGGGTTGCAGTATTAAAATGGTCTCAATCATTTCAGGTTTAAAGAAAGGAGACGACGCAGAATAGAGAAATATAGAGATGTGATTCTCTTCTACTGCAGGTCTGTGCACACAGCTGTGAGTGTGTGTGTGGGAGGGCCTGTGTGTGTGTGTGTGTGTGCGTGCGTGAGGGCCTGTGCGTGTGTGTGTGTGTGTGTGTTTGTGTGTGTGAGCCTGTGCGTGTGTGTGTGTGTGTGTGTGTGTGTGTGTGTGTGTGTGTGTGAGCCTGTGCGTGTGTGCAGACATACGTATCAGACGGGGCATTTGTGCTCACCATGCTGTCATACACCCTCTTCCACTCCTCCCTGTGCTGTGCCAGGTCTTCCCTCAGGCCCCTGAATCCCTCCATCTCGTCCAGCAGGCACAGCTCATCCCAGGACTTTTTGGGCAGCCAGGTGCAGGGATTGGAGAAGGGGTTATCCAGGGCCACCCCTCCCGTGAGCAGGAAGCGCCATTGGTTCTCATCCAACTGGGGGAGGAGTCAGCCATTAATGAGTCTACAGTGACAAATCAGGGAGCCCTGATATTCCTCCTGCAGACAGATGACCGGCTGCTGGCGGCAAATACACCTATAGCTAAACACGACGGTTCTCGTTAGGCAAAAGTTGAGTCGATATTTTTTCAAAAACGACTCGTGTCATGACAAGGACCCACGCCATTCCAAAACTCGGCCTCCTCAAAATGCCTAAACTGCAGAGAAGTTTCAGCAGTAATGCAGAACGGAGTGAGCTCACCGAGTACATTGGGCTGATATCACTCGCCACCAACATCTGTCCTTCGTAATTATATATCACTGCTACTCATATAGCTTGTTCTACTGAACAATTTTCCGTGTTAAGCCATTCGGACAGAATTCCTCTCTAATCTTTTAAGAATGATACCCAACTCCACTGTAATGCAGCCACTATTTTTCAGCACAGCATTTTATTACCTCAGTACAGGAAGTGATATTCTCTCTCAATGCCCTTGTTTTATGATTATGAATGAGATACGGGGCCTGTGAGGCAGGTTTGCTAGTCGCTCTAGATAAGCCTCAGCCAAACAGCCATAATTCTCTAATAGTCCAGGCCACTCCGCTTTCCTGCAAACCACACATAAACAAAGAAACATAACGACTGGATGAAAGCGTAAAACGCCTGCGAAATCGAGGAAAGCGAATGGAAAAAAATCCCACCCGAGCAAACACAGAGCTGCGTACGAAAGCTAGTTGAAATTAGGAGCATGTTTATGATGCAGCAACGTGGTAAAACGTCACCGTTGAGCTGCGGTCGCGAGGGGTATGATGTAACAGTAAACGAAAGCCGCTGTCGCGGTTCTCATCCCGACCGCGTTAAGCCCAAACGGGGATGTTTTGGGGGAGGGGAGATATGAGCTGGGTTGTTTAGCTTCTGGAGCCACATGACTGTAAACGACAATCCTCTACACTGCATTACTGGGCGCTAAATGGCCGGTGTCTTACAATGTGACCCCTGTCAGGCGTGAAAAGCAGCGACTGACATAATGAGTTCAACCAAGTGGCGAGGCTGGGGTCGGGGGGGTTGTTGCCATGGTGACAGATACACTGCCCAGACAGCGGTTGTGCCTCCTGCATCAGTAGCCAGTCCCATGTCACTGACATCTCTGTGTCAGAGTACTGCTCCACACAGGCTTCTCCAGTTCATTAACCACAAACAGCTGCTGAGAGAAGTTAGACCTGAAGGGCTTAGGAAGTCAGGTGACACAGTATAAAGCGCCACACAGTCATCATAGCGAGCAATTTATGGTGGACGGATGGGATAAGCACAGACCTCCCATGCAGGCAAACCAGTTTCAAATCCCATATAAAACCATAAATTGATTTCTTACTTTTACAATTCATTGACTTAGTTTTCAATTTTCATTTATAATGTTGAATTCTGTCGCAGTTTGGATAACTTTGGTTTGGTTAGGCAACAGCATTTGGTTAGGTCTGGGCAACAAAACTATTTGGTTAGGTTC
The DNA here is from genome assembly GCA_029721435.1 of Gymnothorax reevesii. Classification (NCBI taxonomy): domain Eukaryota; kingdom Metazoa; phylum Chordata; class Actinopteri; order Anguilliformes; family Muraenidae; genus Gymnothorax; species Gymnothorax reevesii. The sequence continues at coordinate 65,818,912 of CM056587.1, read as the reverse complement.
AGGAAAAGATTGTTTGGGCTAAAATACACAATGTTAACCACGTCTTCAAAAAGCGCTTACAGCATTCAGCGCTAACATCTCCCATGTGCTAATAAAGGATGCTCAGGAAGACTGGAACGCGAAGCTGCACAGGGGCTTCACACACCTGGTTCTTGTGCTTCAGGAGGTTGACGTTGAGGCAAAATGAGAAGAGCAGCTTGTCCTTCTCGAAAAGTGAGCGACACACGTTTGTGTACAGCGAGTAGGTGAAGTGGTCCCTCAGTATCTGCAGCCTGGACACACAGATAAAAACACTGGTGACATTCGCTTTTGCTGCAAATGAGTCAAATAAATGTTGATTAACATGGAGCAACTGCTGACGGACAGGAATTCCAGCCCAGAGGAGAAGGCGACATCAGATGGAAACACCTCAGCGCGACGGACTGCTGGCCCTTAAGTAATTATGTCCCAGACTCACAGTTACCGGACTCACACTTTAACATCAGTGATAGGTTTGCTGAACGTTATCCCCTTCAATGTGAGTCATTGTTTAGTGTGTAGTTTGATGTGTTTAGAGATGTGTTTAGTTTGCTTTACAAAGGCGAACCGGTTGTGTTGCTGTCGGTTTCTCTCGCGGGGCACCCATTTCATTCGATTGAGATTCAGGCCGAATCAACAGATGAGGTTCTCAGTGAAAGATGAAAGTGCCGGAAAGTGATAGTGGCTGTGAAACTCATGGCTGTAGCTGAGGTGAGGTCACTCACAGTTCAAGCATGTGCCAGTGACACTTACAAGGGCCCAGAGGAGCTCAGAGAAGACAGAAAGCCTCCTTAGATTTAAATAAAAGAGCACGGCCCCCTCTGCCAGACAAGGATGTGAATAATCAATCAGACATTGCTGGGGTGAACCGGTTGGCTGAACAAGCCGCGAAACTTTGAGGAACAATGCGGCCCTGGAGCGAGCAAACGTCCACAACAAGGTCGGCACTACGGCTCAGACCACATCTTTTCTCATTTTCCTTCAGAAAAGTCTGTTTTTGGGAGGACAGAAATTTGGAACCTCCCTTTACGGACATTATTTGGGTGGAACGAAAATTTGTTCCAGAACAATGTGCAGATATAACGGTTGTTGTCAAGAGATGGCCAATTCCGCGGACATACTGCATGCGAGGTTTCAGGCAAAGATAAAAATCGAACGGCGTCCTGAACAGCCCTTCATTACATGTTTGCTGAACAATGGGTGGGTCGGCGAGACCGACTTTCCCGCCTGGTTCCACTTTCTCTTAACCCGGCCAATCAGCTGAGTCTGCTCTTTTCGACGCGCTCCAAGTCAGTTGCGTGTGAAGCTGAGGGGCGTTGAGAGCTCAGTTTCTCCTTCCAAACGCTTGTTTACAGATGGGCCTCAGGCAGTTGTCATGCATTATTAGGGCAGACTGAACAGTCTGCGAGGCCAGGTAAACGCTTCGACAGGCCCCCTGGTGCCGCTGAGCATCAGCCAATAAAACAATAAGAAAAGCAATTTACTGCCAATATCCACGGAAACAGTCGGAGATGCACCTTGTTGTGGACAAACACTGGGGCGTAGAGGGCAGGCGAGCGTCTTAAACTCGTTTCTCTGCGTGAGAGGGTTCCTGCAGAACGGGGCAGGAGAGATGGGAAAAGACTACAGCCTGTTCCTGCACACGGAGCCCTTAACGCCTCCCCCTGAAATTACGCAAATTGGGTGTTATGCGCAAAGTCAAGCTAAACTTTCTGTAATGGCACTGTTCATAATGGCTCATTAAGAGGCGTGCGAGGAACGAGGTCTCTCTAAATCGCCATTCGTTCCGCATTCGATGCGGCGGGACGCGTTTAGTGCGAGTTTCTCCTTTAGGCTCCGTCAAAGCTGCTGCATGAATATGTACGGGTGGCAAACGCTGAATGGAGCTTAGGAAATGGACGTACATGGACACTGGGCGGATTTCTGCACAATCCCCATTAACCCCAGGGCGGCCGGTTACCTCTCGTCCAGGTCGTCGCTCTTGTCCGAGTTGCGGATGGACATGATGAAGAGGTTGATGAACCAGGCGAGGGAGTACTGGTACATGGGCTCGATGTTGGCCAGGTCGGCGATTGTGAAGAAGAGGATGGAGGAGTGAACCGCGATAGGGGTGTAGCCTACGCGTGTCTCGTCTGTCTCTTTCTCCTTCTTCTCGGCGACGGCCTGCTTCTGGGTGATCTCTTTGGACAGGACCTTGGAGGAGGACAGAATCTTTACGGCCGTCTCGTCCTCCAGGATGTTGCCCTCAGAAGAGGACAGCACCTCCAATATTTTATCTTCGATCTCCTTCAGCTGCCTAGAGGGTAGTTACCAGGGAAACAGGATTGAAGTGCGTAAAATAATCTCAGGAAAAAAACAATCTCTGAGCCACACTCTTAGCTAACCCTGATACCTCACTCATCAGGTATCTGCAAATCTGCGTTTTTCTCACAGATCACACTTTCATTCCAACTTTTTTAGCCAGGTCACTCAAGCAGGGCAGCCAGATACCAGGGCAGAAGTGAACATCTCTCATAACGCCCCCGCATCCTGTCACACGACATCACTTCCACCCACTTCACCCAGATCCACCATCAGCTGACTGACTGGCAGGCCTAGCTTCGCCCCCCTCCTGCAGTGATTGGGTACCTGTTGTTCTCCGCCCCCTCCAGGATGAGGGCTTGTTTAGCCTTCTCCAGGTCAGGGCTCTCTTCAGCCACCGCGATGCCCAGTAGCTGATCCTGCATGCCCTCCGGAGTGATCATGAAGTTCAGCAGGGTCACCTGAGGGGAAAGGTGAAAGGGCACAGCTGTGACCTCACAGCCCACACCAACCCTCCAACCAATGACGCACAGGCATCCACAGATACAATTCCTCAGCAAAACACCACACAGCTTACTTAACATTTAACACTCAGTTGTGAGTTGGTGCAAGATCCAAGGATCTAAGTCCAAAGATAGACTGGTAAATGCAGCCTTATCGGTGACACATTATATAACTTAAACAAAACAAAAACGAGAAGAATGCAAAAAAATTTAGTCTAGACTGCGCATAATAAATTGTGGACAAACCGTCAAATGGACAGACGAATGGACAGGGGCAATCGCAATATAGGCCAATATGGTCGATTGGGTTTATAAAAGCATGATCTGAAAACCACTCCCAGAACAAGGCCTAACAACCATGCGTCAGTGTGACCTACCACTTCCAGGTGCTCAGATCTACGTGTGACCCCACCCTCTCTAACCAGGAGTACACGTCTGTATCCTGTTCCATGCAGAGCTGGGCTGTACATCCACTCAGCCTCGATTAGCTGCTGATTAACGCAGTGTCGTTCAGCAGAGCTGCAGTTGTGTGAGCAGTTAATACTGACTGGGAAAATGCCAGTAGCAGCATTTAAATCCCATTCAAAAAGCCTGGCAGCGGCTGGGGGCACCGCGGTGCACTTCAGCCCAATTAGTGCTAAATGAGTCCGGAGGGGAGCGCCGTGCCAAGGCCTGGGGACACTGGAGGAAGTGTGGCTCTCCTCTCAAGTGCCGTGGAGGGTGTCTAAAGGGTGAGGAGCCAATGGCACAAAATTTGCTCCCTCGTAATAGATGACTGCGCTCGTCGTGAGCTGTAATTCCACTTATATTGACAGCAGGGGCTGTGCGGTCCATGGTAAAGCCTCTCGTAGACCGCGAACGTTCTACATTTCGCAGCTGACAACACAAAACCTGCCCCTCCTTCAGTGCTAATGCCCAGCCTCTCGCCCGGTAGGCAGAATGCAAAAAGCTTGTCTGAAAAGGAAGTGCGCTATGGATGTTACCGGGGTCTTTTAACGTACTCTTCTCAAGAGCAGGGGAACTTCGAAAAATACAGTCCTAAGTGCTTAAATAAAATGATCCAAATCCCCTCTGGCCTCCTTGAGAACCATAAATGGCAATAATTGATAGAAAAGTGAAGTGAGAGGAAAATCTGCGGCTGAGTCGCCGGCTCATCCACATTACGCTTTTAAACCTTTGGGCATTTTAATCACACGGACTGAAATTTAAGGGCACGCCTCTCGCATTTGAAGCATTCGCCGGTTTCCTGCAGTCGCCAGTTTTCGGAAATGTCTAATGTAACCCTTTAGAGATGACCTGGGCGAATCGCGGGACGTGAAGACGAGCGCAACCACTTCAATAAAATTGCGCACTCCTGACAGGGGCAGATGTGCATCTGGACTGAGGACATGAGCATCTACACCCCCCACTGAGGTCAAACCAAAGAGGAGAAGAGCCCTGCCAACTCTCAGGTGAGAGACACCGGCATCAGGTGCATCACTTCCTGCTGAAGAAACTCAAATATAAACAGCTAAAGTTTCAACATACCTGAGAGCACATGATCAGGAAACCATGGAAACATCACATGAGCTTTTTCAATAAATAAAAACCTCTGTAAATCAGTAAAACATAACAGAATTGACATAACAGAATCTTTGTCGTATGTTGACCTGTGACCTCTTTGCTGCATTTAACATGCATTAATGTATGTGTAACAAAGTACAGGTTACAAGGGAATTTTCTGCATTTTGTTTCTTGGGCTTGTGATAAACAGAGGACTCGTTTATCTGAGATGAAATATTAATAACACAACCGTTAGGAGGGAATGAGCAGCTGCTAATATTGTTGCATCACCTTCATAATTCACTGTGTTGGATGGATTAAAATACTCATATACATATACTATTATGCACCGTGTAACAAATGCTAGTTCCACATTTCTAGAGTTCCTGGATGGAGAGAGTTCCTGGATGACTCAAAGAGGAGTCATTTTTTAATATTTTTTCTTTTTTCTGTATGTTTTGTCCAAACATTTTCCCCTGCTATGCTCATCAAGACCATTGTTGGCTGGTTATTTGTTTTTCCTCCAAAATTAGTATGTTTGCCTTCAGACAAAAATCCAACAAATTCTGCTCTGTGCAATGGGTTAGTTTTGTACCACAGAAACAAAATGGCTCCCGTTCTCTAGTTGCCGCGACTCCCCCCCGTCTATGGACTCTAAACATTCCAAGCACTCTAACGCTTTAGCATGTTCCAAACACCCCGTACTCATTCAGGAAATGGTCGGGGAGCGGCGGGGCCGTACCTTGACGGAGGTCTCGGGCAGGTAGCGGGGATTCCTGAGCTTGGTGGTGATGTAGAAGCGGAAGTCGGGGTTGTACTCGACGGTGGAGTCGCCCAACCGGATGCAGATGCTGCCGCCCTGTTTGAAGGTCTGCTTCAGCAGGAGAGGCTCCAGAATCGGGTCCAGCTCCTCGCCGACATTCTCCAGCAGCACTGCGGGCCGAACACAAACCCCGTTCACACTTTCCCTCCGTTTCACCGCAGCCGCTGCGAGGACAAACGCGCGCCTGCCACAGATATTTGCCGCTCCTTTGTCTCTCATTGTGATACCAAAGCGCGCTCTGATTCACATGGACTTTACCGGCTTTGATGGGCTCTCAGGATAAATGAATGTAATGGATTTTCAGCAATTATATTTAGTGCTTTGCTCGTCAAATTCCCCCGAATCTGCTCTCCTTTGAAGAGAGAAATGTGTGAACTCCGTGAAATGTCTGTGGACAATTGCTGTGCTATTTTCAAAATATTGTGACTCCGCGCAGACAAAACACTTGCGGGCGCTCGCGGGGTTTCGGACTCATCTGGCGATCTTCCACCAGTCGTAGAACCACAGTTACATACGTAACCAGCTACTTCCATAGAGCAATCGCAAACGCTTAAATTAAAAAAAGAATTTTTTTTTTAGTAGTTTGGACTTATTATGAAAAAAAAAAACACTGAAAAGGCGACATTTAAATTACCTGACAAACTTTGAGACTGTTCTCATAATTACTGTTCAGACATCAAGCAAACCTGCGTCCCTGAGGACAGTGTGTGCTCGCGTCTGTTTTTACACCAGCTCCTTCTCACGTGCTGAAGCCCCGCGCTTTTCCTGTGGTAAAGGGAGACCCCCTCAGGCCAGCAGCGGTACTGCGCTCACCGGGAGTGCCGAACTGGATGCAGTTCTCCAGCGTGCGGACGAAGTCGGCGTTGCTCAGCTTGATGACGTGCAGGCTGTTGGCCTTTTCCATGTTCTTTACCCACTTGTTAGCCTGGCCCTGGGGGTCGATCATCAGGGGCCACCTCCGGGCGTTCCTGAGCAATAAAACAGAGGCGGAGGGGAGGAAGAGATGAGAATCCGTTTATCCTCTGCGGTACAAGTCCCAGGCCTGAAGGCTGCGCTCTCGTTTAATTCAGTTTCAACAAGCTGCTAACCATGTAGTGACCTTCATTTGATTTGCGATTCATTCTGAGTGAAATAATTACGCAGTCTGGGGCCTCCAGTCCCCGCGCCATAAAAAGACACGAGTTTGTTTATCTTGCATTTTTTTATGGAGCTTCTGCCTTCAATTAAAACAAACCCGAAGCAGTTGTCTCCATTAATCTCTCTTATTTCTGAAGTGACGAAATCAAGCCCCCTTTGGGCCACTAAAGTTTTAATTAAATGTGTATGGATATGCAGACTGAAACGTATACAGCCTGGATCACACGGAAGGCCTTAACTCTCACCCCAGTATAATGGCTTTATAGAGCAGCTATAATATAACTGATGAAGCAGCTTTCCTGGAATGTATAAATAAGAAAATTGCATCATGTCACTCAGTTGTCTGATTGAATTAGGCGCACACATGCTAACGACAGATTTTTGAAAAGTAATGTTTCTGTCATTAAGGAACCACGCATGCTTTATGCGTTCCTAATTGCTCAACACCCTCCCAGTAATACGCCAAACGCTGAGGAACGAGCAGCGACACAGTGGCCAGCAGTCTCATGCTGACAGCTTCTCCTCCAGATGAACAGCATCTAGACTGTGGCCACACAAGGTTCATAATTATGGGCTCCCATACGGGGTTTGCTGTTTGTTTGTTGTTTAGACCCAACTGGTCCTCCATCTTGACACAGTTTTGCCAGCGTGGGTGCCATCTTAGCCATCGAGCTGCCAGGTCGACCATCTCCAAACCGATTCCAAACCATCTGGACCAGGCAGGAAACGAACTGTATTTCAGAGCCAGGGCAGTTCCTGCTTGATTTTAACCCCGAGAGCACTGAAATAATTTAAAGTCTACATTTTTTGAAAATTTCTCTTGCACTATTGAAAACCTATCATGTTGCGACTTGTTTAAAGGGGAGCTCTTTTAAACAAGTCACCACAAGACAGATTTACAACAGCTTTGAATCTGATATCTTACATGGTTGAGCAACACTATCTGTCTTTCGCACTCTATTATCACTCTCAAAAAATGGGCTGTTTTTGTTTAATTAACCTGGGCAAAATTAGTGCAACCGTAGTGTCTAATTAATGCCTGGGTCGAGAAATGTTCAGAAGCAGAATTTCACACTCAATGAAACTTAATGACTCAATGATCTCACAAAAGACTTTCATCCAGTCGACGGTCTTTTTCGGGCTGATATATGTTCAGTAATGCAGTGCACTTCATTATAGTGACGCTATTTCAAAACACCGTGGTAGTTTCCTGTCGTAAATATTCAAACAGGTCTGGACCTTCGGGCCCATTGGCTGGGATCAGCGAAACCGCATTATGCGGGGGTGAGAATGTCTGTACACCCTTCTCCTCTCTTACGAGGGCGGACTCACGGTCTGGTGACGGGGGGGAAGAGAGGGCGGGGGTCACTCACGAGATGATGATGCCGTTATCGATGGAGAAGCTGTCCGAGGGCAGTCCAGCGATGGTCCAGTCGCGGATCAGCACGGGGTCCCCCAGCGACCCCATCAGGGACAGGTTGGCAGAGCAGGGGATTCGCCGGGACTTGCACAGCTCGATCCACTCCTCTGTCTGCCTCTGTGTGCGAGAGCGCATACCGACCCGCTCGTTATCAAACACATTTATTACCCTCCTTTAAACGGCTGCACTGCTGAGACTGTCTGGAGTGAAGTTCATTTCATTTGCGCTCACTTAAACCATCAAGGCCACTAATGTTTCGTCGACCGTTAGGGGAAAAAAAAAAAACACAAGTGGTGCTATTTGTGCACAATGAGTGACCTGCTGACTGAAATCAGTGGAGCCTTTAGCTGCGGGAAGCAGAAATATTGTGAACAGTTTACGCAGGTGGCTTTTGACAGCTCATCTGTGCCAATATGTTTAGGTAAGCCCTTTAAATTGAAAACCAAAATATACTTTGCGCACTGGGACTGAGGCCTTTTCGGACACGTTTTCAATAGCTGTGCCACTCCCAGGGCTCGAACCCACAGCCCTATAATCACAGGGACAGCTCTATATGGTCTTTGTTACACATCTTAGCAATAAGCAAACAATAAACACTGTACACAGAGAATGGCGATATATACAGGGAGTGGCTATGATGTCCTGTAAGGGTAGTGCTGCAGTGGTTAACCCTTAAATGCAGCTGTTCTTACTCAATGATTTAAAATATCAAAATCAAAGCCGTTGAAAACCTATCATGTGACGACTTGTTTAAAAGAGCTCCCGCAGGATGTTGCCACATGATAGGTTTTCAAGAGCTCAGGACAATTAAATTTAGATTATTTAAAAATTTATTTCAGTGCTCTAAGAGTAAATGAACAGAACAGGACTTCCAGTGTGGTCAGAGCACTGGTCTTTACAGCTTGAAGATTCCCCTGAGAGAGAGAAGGCTCCGGAAGTACCAAAACTCCCTCACATACTGCGGTTACATAACCTGCCTCTTGGTGATTCTATGCTATTTAAACAGAAAACAATTAAGTTGCAGTGTAGTTAAGCTCATGCGTACCAATACGAATCTCGACTCGTGTTTAGTGACCCGGACACCTCAGAATTGAACGCTGATATGACGCAGAACAGTGCATTAGCGCATGATATTTTAGAAGTCAAACACAGTCACGCAGAATGGGAGTTGTGTTCGGTTTATCTGGCACTGAGACAAATTGCGCAATAATCAATAAAGCAATTTAAATGGAAAAAAAACAACAATTTCTCCAGGCGATGCGGACGAGGCGATGACAGGAATGCCTGTGTCAAGTTATTAAACGCGTCATTCAAATGTGCTTCGTTTCTGGCCCCTATCGTTTGTGTAAACAGCCCCACTGGCAGGAGGAGAAGATGACTTTAGAAACACCGAGCCTTTAGAAAAGATGGCGGCGGCTTCTGAAGCGTGCGCCTGCTAACTGTTTCCCCAGTGCAGGCAAACACTTTCACAAGGATGCCTTTGTTCAAAAAACAAACACATGAAGGCTGCAAAGATGCATCGGTTCGCTCACAATGTCTTCAGAGAAGGAGGGACAAATCAGATTGGGAATTCAGTGCGAGGCACAGAGAAGTTCATTAAATACTGAAATGCCGCTTGGCGGAGAGAATGTAAGATAACAGGGGGCGGCGATCATGTGACCCGGCTGCAGTCTGTACCTGTCTGTAGCTGGAGGTGAAGGCGCCCAGGTAGGCCACGATAGCGGCGGAGATGAGGATGTCGCCCGTCAGGTTGGTGTAGAGCTCGCCCAGTTCGAGCGCCCTCTCGCTCCAGCGCGTCTTCTCTCCGCCCAGACCGCTGATCAGCTGCTCAGCCCTGTCTAGCTTCTTACTGCACTGATCCACCTGCAGGGGGAGCACCTGAGTTCTCTACTGTTTCCATGATGATGGATATGGACCATGGGTTATTCCGCGTTTATCCCCCAACGCCTGACACCCACCATCTCAGATGTTGCTGAAACTCAATAGGGTGCACTGATAAAACAAGTGTTCTTTAAGCATGTTTTTGTTAAAAAATGTTTGTTTCATGACTAATAGCTCATTTAAATTGACCCAGTCGGCCATTTTGACTGCAGATTTATTTTAATCTCAAAAACTTCAAAACTATGACTCTGATTCGGACCAGCTCAGCCAGAATGACGGATTGAGGTGTAATGAATCCAAAACTACAACCTAATATCCCTCACCATCTCTCGGAACCCCACAATTAGAGAATTTAACTGAACTGCTGGGAACACAATTGCATTGTGTGTGACAAGACATATGGGCCGGACTTCACATATACTGAACAACAAAAGAAACGCAAGTATAGATTAGTATGCTTTATTTGGGAGAATTTTTGGTTGTGTGCGGATGTCTTTTGAAATTGATAGTGACAGTGTGTTTGAGTTTATTAACAGAAATGAGAAAAAAAAGAGAAATTAGCGTTCTGGATCAGGTCAAAGTCAATATCTGGTGTGTCTACCATGTGCTGCAATTAATGCAGCCAGTCTTCTGCGCATCGAACCCACTAAATGATGGATTTCTGTTGCGGAATCGCCTGCCATTCCTCCCTCAGAGCATTCTGGAGTTGCCCCACTGTGTTTGGGACAGGGATACGGGCACGGACGCGACAATCCAGAATGTTCCACAAATGCTCTATGGGCAACATAACCTCATCCTCAGCCTACTGATGGTTGATTCATGAACATTAAGACGTCTGGCAACATTGCGACCAATCATACCAGCATGAAGCATACCAATGGTGCGTTCCCTGAGATTTTGTGTGAGGCGTGGCATTGTGAAAATGCGGTAAATGTCGAATGTTACTGTTTGCTTTCATAGATCTCGGATACACCAATAAAATCGCCACTCCCACTATTTGGCGATGCCGCGGTATTGCACAAAACATGCCGCACCTCCGTTAATTCATACACGTGCTCGCCGTCACATGTGATCGTGTTTGTCTGCAAACTCATGCTCCATTGGGTACAGCTCACCAACTCTACTCTGAATTTTGTTGGAAAACTCAACAGCACACATACCCCCTCCTCTAAACTACACAGAAAAACCTGCGTTTCTTTTGTTGTTCAGTATATTTATACTTTATAATATTGTTCACTTGTGATGTTTTTTTTCCTGTCAGGAGGATTAAATTCCAAAATTTAGCAATCAATAAAGTACATAAAAATTAATTTCGAGAAGCTCAGCTCAAGATTCAGGGGTGTCTGGTTGTCGTTTTTGGATTATTTCTTCCAAAGTCAGTAATTCAGTCAAAATGGCTGACTTTGCCCACATAAATTTACTACTGCTTATGAAACCAATTGAATTGTTGACAAAAATCATATTTAAAGAGCATGTTTCTCATCTGTGCACACCTCCAAATCAGAGATGGTGGATATCAAACCGTGTTTCACCAGGTGACTCCACACAAAATACCCACAATGCATTTTGAACACACTAAGCACTCCCATGGCAATATTTAATCCACAACGCACACCCTCTCTGCCTTAAGTGTTTCATTTTGGGCCTACATCAGTGCGCTATTTAGTATGCACACTAAGCAGAGCCTGAATACTGTATTTCGTATTCCACATGCATACCAGCACAGCCACTCTCACCTATGATCGAGTAATGACACTGCGAAGGCCATGATCCACTCTGGACGTGATTCACACGTTTCCTCACGCACAATGACCACACACTGCGAGACAACTCCCCCCCTCACAGAGCAAACCAGTTACCACCCCACACTGGGGGAGAGGGGCTGAAAATCTTTTGAATTAAAGAGCTCTCCAAAGAAAAGTTGTGTTTCATGAGCATAATTCGTTAATGAGTTATACTGCGTCTTCCACAGTTTGCTTGTTACCTTTGACACGGACTGATCTCCAAGAAACATTATCCTTTAATAAGCAGAACCTCAGACGTCCCTCCACAATCACGATTCCACACACCTACAACGCCTAAAACTGTTTTTTTTTTCCTGTGAAATGAACTGCTCACTGATTGGAGAGTTAAGGAGCGCTCGTACTCAGATCTCTTAAGAGCGTAAACCTTTTAATGACCTGAAGCTCGTTAAAAAGACAGAGGAGCAAAGAAAAAAAGTTCTGTAGAGAACGTTTCACGGTTAAGCGAGCTCCTGCACCCTCGGAAAGAGACGGAAGACAACGTAGCGCAAAACAATTTTCCTACGTTCAAAACCGTCAACCCGGGTATGCAAACTGAAACCGACAACTTCCAGTCCAAACGTCAACTGGAGGAGAATAAAAAAAAAACAAAAACATGAACATGAAAAGCAACAAAACAGGCCAGGAAAAAAAGGCCGACACCCGAATGGTTGAGCAGGCAAACTGGCAGACGCTGACTGACAGTCGTCCCGAGTGGATTGGCTGGACAGATACCGGAAAGAAAAACAAAAGGGAAAAAAAGTACAACATTTCTGCAGCTTCAAAGCCGCTTGATAGCGGATGAAAACAGAGCCGAAACAAAAAACCGCGAGAGCCATTTCCCGCTTACTCTGAAGTTAAAAACCTGGCAAATAACTTCCTCTCCCCGTCATCGGTGAGGCAGAAAGCGCCTCTTCCCTCGGTGGAACGGTTAGTAGTTGTGCTCGCGTTCACACACCAACCATCAATCCTGGCCATAAATACCTCTCTGCCGTGTAAACAGCCCAGCTCGCCTACAGAGACACTCGCCTACATTTCCCAGCAGGCCAGACATGAAATGTTCACCAGTGATTGGTGATGGTCAGAAACCCCACACCTGGTCCTCGAGGTCGGCTTTCTTTTTCTTATTGGCCTCCAGAGTCTCCTGCAGTTTGGCCAGTTCGTCCTGGACCTTTTTGAGCTCGTCCTGTTTCTCCTTGAGACCATCCAAGGCGACCTTCAGCTCGTCCTCGGCCTGCGCTTGTTTCTTCTTCTTAGGGACCACCATCTTGTAGACCCTGAGGGGAGAGAGGGGGAAGGACTCAGCGCGCAAACCCCACCGCTAACCCCAGAGAGGGGATGCATCCTCCATTAAACACCCCTCATCCCCACCCCACTTCTTCAGCATCATACATTTTAACCAATCATGTGCATCGCTTTAATTGGCTGCCAACCAGAATGCCTCACGACGAAACTTCCTCCCCACATCCGACCTTCTGCTGTTGTGTGTAGGAATAATTATTCAACATCAAAATGGAACGTCGCTACTTTACCTGTTCAGAACTGTGAAAGAAGTCTGTGTGCGACTCGCCATAATTGGCTTTACGGAGGAACATTTTTAGAAGAGTGTGTGTGGCGCTGACCTTAAAAACACCACAAACCCGTGGCACCATCTCAATTTAGCAACGTCCCTCAAAAATAATTCATGCTCTCGCTAAAAATCATGCATCCCAGAGCCTGGCTGCGGCGGCGCTTGAAGGGAGGGACAGTTTTAATTGCTGCACGTTGGCAGCTGGGACGGTTTGTGAATAACGGTGAGTGCCGTGCTTTGAATTGCATTTCCAGCCCTGTCAGAACAACTCTCATTATGATATCTGTGGCGACTGAGGCCTCGCGGAGAGTACTTAATGATTTATTCACTGCCTCTCTCTCGGAGCGCTACGCAGTGCGGTTTAGCCTTGCAGGAGACGGTTTGAGAGAAATGTCCTCACCTCACACACTCTTCCCTGTCAGGGCTCCAGTTCACTGAACACACGCCGAGGAGAGCGAATGAACTCTGACAGCAGAAGGTCGTGGGTTAAATCCCCTTGGATTCGTAACAGACTTAAATACACCCACCACCTTTCTCCTGGGTTCCCCACATTAACCTTTACAGCGCCAACTGCAGATGCACCACGTGGGATGAATATCCGGTCAATATACGAGGTATTTTTTTTTTCCCACTAACTGCTCTCTAAGATGAGCCAAAGTCGAGATTTCTTTACAGTATCGAATCGAGAGGTCGGTTATAGAGAGGTTGGTTATATTGGAGTAGGTTATCATGAGGTTGGTTATTAGATAACCAACCTCGTGATAACCAATCTACTAAGACCTCTCGGTTCGATACTGTGAAAAAGTCTCGGCTTCGCTTCGACTTCTTTACAGTATCGCACCTCGAAAAAAACTTACCCTCGTCTGACGGGTCTAAATGACCCTTCACCTCAATATGACATTGCATTTATTCTCTGCCTCCAAAATGTCTTCAACTTCTTGAGAAGCTTGCAACAACTCGTCATCTGAAGTCATCTTGATTGTGTGACTCGAGCAGTCAAATGCAATGTAACCAATCGCGCATGTGTAGCTATCACGATTTGCACGTGATGAACATGTTGCGTTTGTGCGGTGTCGTTCTTGTGCTCGGAAACTGTGTTCATTCAACCGTGACATATGTTTATCCATTTTTTTTCCTATTTGGAGGTTAATGACTTAAGTATTAGTTTTCCTAAGAAATGTTTCATTGCATTACAGAAACTATTAATTTATCTATCGTGTGGTGTATGTGAAATAATGACCTAGACCTCGGCATTAGCTGTGATAACCTGTCTCGAATGCCTTGGTCAGCGGTCATTATTTCAACCCTATTGTTGCTCAATGATGTGAGATATTAAAATCAAAGCCGTTGAAAACCTATCATGTGGCGACTCCCTGCGGGAGCTCTTTTAAACAAGTCGCCACACAACAGGTTTTTAACATTAGAGGATAATTACATTTATATGTTTAAAAAATTGATATCAGCGTTCAAAGGGTTAAAAATCAGCGTGAAACTGCTGAGCTGAACACATATGACACTGACAACTTAATTATCGAATGACAACTGACAACTACCACTTAACACTTAAACTGTCATTGATCCACAACCCGTTTTCAATGTCCAGATGAAGGTGGCTATTGTAACGCAGCTCGCCCCCTGATTCCTTTAGAATATAACTGTCTACAGGCTTTTAAGCTTTCGATAGTTTTAATAGTATCTCAAACACAATGCCAATGCCTTCTCTTAATTTACCGAAAATTCTACAGCAGCACAAAAGCACCCCTGTCACATGACACTTCTTGCACAGTTGAGTCCCAGTGATGCATCATACATCTTTCAAAAAATCGTCCAAAACCCATCTGTTCACTTTTGCATACCCCTGCCTGTCCTGCCTTCCTACAATCTGTCTGTAATATCATATGTCAAACAATTTCAACCATTGTTTTAGCAATTTAAACAATATATTTTGTGTTGTGCTTTTATCATTATTCTATTATCCGTAATCGTGTACCGTTTTTGCTCTGTACGGTGGCCTTGAGTGCCCAGAAAGGCGCCATTAAAATAAAATTCATTATTATTATTATTATTATTAGATGTTATTATTAGATATAGGCCCATGGAACTCCAGAAGGCGGAGACGTAGGGTGCGATATTACAGAGGACTGGGGGACGGGCCCTTACTTGTCATAGGAGTCCATGGCGTGCACCCATTTGCACAATCCCTTGGCGGCGGTGGAGGCGGTGCCAATCTTCTCAGGGACAAACTCGGGGTTGGGGATGTACTTCTCGCGGATGATGGCGATGTAGGCGGGCGGGATGTTGTCCTTGTCGTACTCGCGCAGACTCTGCAGGAAGGACAAGTCCCCCAGCAGCTTCTTGGCCGGGCCCCAGTAATCCGCCACCTTCTTCATGGAGCCAGCGGGGTCTGGGACGCGGTCCGGCTTGACGCCCTTCAGGATGCAGATGGCCTCCATCACCATCTTCACGGCGGCCGGGGGGCTCTTCATCGACTTCACCTCTGTGATGTGCTGCGGGGGGATGAATGTGCCGGAGCTGTTAGAGGTCAGGGGGTCAACTAAAGGCGGGAAGAACAAAATGGCCGCCCCTGCAATCTGCAAGTGCTGCAGCAGTTCTCCACGAGGGCCAACTGAGAGATTTGCAAAATAATCTGATAGGCTCTTTAAATAATCTGTACGTGTGTGTGTGTGTGTGTATGCGTGCGTGCGTGTGCAAGCATGAGAAAGTCTCTATGTAGTTCATGCCCTGTTTGTTCATCTGTTTGGGCATGTGTGTGTCACTGCGTGGGTGTGTGCGTGTCCACGTGTGTGTGTCTCTAAGCATTTACAAGTGAGTGTGTGCGTATATCTGCGTGTGCAAATGCATGCGTCCAGATCTGTGTGTTAATTGGTGCATATCTGTGTATTTGTGTTTTGTGCATTTATCCAACTGTGTCTGTGCATGTGTGTGCATGTACAGTATCGGTTTGTCGGTCCATGTGTGTGCATGTATCGTGATTGTGCAGGTGAGCATGTACCGTAATGGTGCACATGTGTATCATAATTTTAAAGGTGTGCATCATGTTTTTTCAGGTGAGTGAGTATGGTAATTGCGCAGGTGCAGGGGTATTGTAAATGTGCAGGTGTCCACTATAATTATACAGGTGTGTATAGTGTAATTATATAGCTGTGTATTGTGTAATTATACAGGTGTGTATTGTGTAATTATAGAGGTGTGTATTATGTAAGAATACAGGTGTGTATTGTATAATTATACAGGTGTGTATTGTGTAATTGTACAGATGTGTATTGTGTAATTATACAGGTGTGTATTGTGTAATTATACATGTGCGTATTGTGTAATTAAACAGGTGTGTATTGTGTAATTGTACAGGTGTTTATTGTGTAATTATACAGGTGTGTATTGTGTAATTATACAGGTGTGTATTATGTAAGAATACAGGTGTGTATTGTATAATTATACAGGTGTGTATTGTGTAATTGTACAGATGTGTATTGTGTAATTATAAAGATGTGTACTGTATAAATATACAGGTGTGTGTAATGATTGTACAGGTGGGTACTGTGTAATTGTACAGGTGTGTGCAGGTGTGTGTTATATTTATACAGGTGTGTGCAGGTGTATAATATATATGCAGGTGCACCTTTTGGGTCAGCGTCTTTAGAGCCTCGAGTGCAGACTCTAGAATGGGTATGGCGGTCGCCAGGTCTGCGTCACACTCGTCTTTGATGGCCTTGGCCGCCATGGCCTGCTCGTTGGCCACGGCCTCATCCGCCTTCACTACTTTCTCCGTCTTGGCCACCTCCACTGACTCCTTCTCGATCACCACCATCATCTCGTTCACCTCCTCTCGCGCCACGTTCAGCTTCGGCTGCAGGGCCTCCAGCTCCACCTGCATGGTTGCCACCTGATCGGCGGCCGACTGCAGCTTCTCCAGACCCACCTCATACCGCCGCTGCAGCTTCATCACCTCCCTGCCAGGGGAGAGAGCATCAGTCAATCACGGCCCTTAACACAAGGCACACGTCCAATCGGATCGAGGCACCACCCCGTCACAGCCAATCAGGGCCAGAGGTGGAAATTCTGGGTTCAGTCCTCCGTAGAACTTTATTCCAACCACCTGATTTACTCTGGACGGGAGACAGAGCCAATATGAGTGATCAGCTCTTTCTGCGGCAGGGTGAATTTACACCTCTGATCACAGCCCTACACATGAGGCACATGTCCAATCCACAGACTGTACAAAAAGATGGACGCAGCACCCAGGTCTGGAAAGTGAAGCCCATGCAGAAATCTCTGAAAATTGCATTCTATTTAACCCCTTAAGAACTGAGATCCTTAAGAACCCCGGTACCGGGGATGGTTATTACGCATTACAAATACAGAATTTGTTCAAATCGCGACATTGTCAAGCGGCATATCCACATTTCGCAAAGAAACTCGGCCAAAAGCTCATGTACACCATTTTTACCTCAACTGAACACAATTCAAGCACCAAGCAAGTAAATAAGCATGCAGCAGAACACAGGATAAAATCATATCAGCACTGAATCGCCAGGATTTCTGCTGAATGCATGCTATACATAAAAACGATACCTCAAATAAAAGAGGAAAGTCCACAGAATGCAGCGATATGAGCCCTGACATTTTAAACCGACACCACATTGAAAGAACAGCAGACATACACTTTACAGTCTACAGAGATGAGCAGAAAAAATTCTTACCTTTGATATTTTGCAATAAAAAAACTGCTCGAAGGTAAATCTGCGCTTGCTATTGTTAGCCCAATGTGTTCGTGTTATAACGAAACTAGATCTGCCAGGATCCTAGCATGTTCTTTCCCAGGGCGTTGCTTCAAATATCCCTGCTCCGTAGCATTCAGCTTCCTTGCAATGTACTTTCCGATCTGATTTCGGCTTGCGATGCTATCATGAATGACTATGCCGGTAGGAATTTGATTGTATGAGTCCTGATGATTCTAACGAACTCTAAACCACCTTAATGGCAGAAACCTAGCCTGAGCTACAGCCTTGCGTTCCGAGTGCGTCAAGCTGAGTCCATGGGACATAGGCATGTTCTTGAATAGCGCGACAATATAAACGCATAACTAGTTTGTTTGAGGTATTGTCTGAATAATTATCCGCTAAATATTCAACATTCATTTTCAAAGTCGTTTTCTGACGGAATCATTGCACTATTCCGAACTAATACGGAGACCACAATAGTAGCCTACAGTCAAAGTATTTTCCTTACCTATTCGTTGAATGGGAAATTTGACCATAGACTGTCGTCGATTGGTGCAGCCTATTGGATAATATGCCGCGCTGCTGAGAGGAAATTGTGAAGGTACGATTTCTGATCAGGATACCTTTTTTTTTTTTTTTTTTTTTAATGTATGTATTATATTTGAATGGGAACTTGTATAGGCAACAAAACTGGCAGAAATAATAATTATTTTTTTAAATTCTAAAAATTAAAAAAATGTTGTATTTAGATGGAATGGATGCCTGTAGTGATATATTAGTGAAACTTTATGGGTTTTACAACTTGGTATGTGAGAAATCTGAAATGGAACACAAGGTACCTAAATTGTCAAAATGGAGAGGCCACTTAGACATGCCTCTCCAATTCTGCTCTGATTGACCTGATGAGAATAAACTTTGGCACAGATAATAATGACATTCTGTGCTGTAATTTTTTAGAGGTTTCAGGCTGCAACTCAACAAATTTACAAGGGATCGAAGTAAAACTTTGTTAGGTGCAAAATGAGATCTTTCATTTACACTGTGTTCCATCTCCATTTACTCTGACTCAGTGACATATATAGTGATTTTTACACCAGATATGAAATCCCAAATGGTTTACCTTCATTACGATACCAAGACTATTCAAATGGACCAAGCAGTCGCAGAGATATACTCATTTCATTGGGCTTGCCATTTTCAAAAAGAGGCTCAGGGCTTAAGGGGTTAATGGCCAGCAGATGGCGACGTTGGTGGTTGCAGAAAAGTTCAATGCTACAGAAGCCTGAGAGAAAATAACCCTATTTTCCCACCTGAATTATTTCAATAATGATTTTTCACATAATTTTTTGGTATCTACCGCAAGTTTCAAGTCTCATTCAATCTATCGTGATTCACATGAGGCACACATCCAATCACATCAAGGCATTACCTACAGACAGCAAAATGGAGTCCTCCACATGAGGCACAAATCCGATTCAACTAAGGCACCGCCTAAACACAGCCAATAGCAGCACTTCACATAAAACACACATCCAATAGGATGGAAGCTCCGCCATGACACAGCCAATAATCAGAGAGACTCACGTTCTCCTCTTCTTCAGAAGAGCTTTGAAGGTGGAGATGAGCTCCAGGTAGGAGGTGGGCGTGACGTAGTTGTGGCGCTGCAGCTCGGACAGGAAGTCGTCCGACAGCGCGATGGTGGAGGTGTGGAAGCTCCGGCACATCTGGATGCAGCCCGCTCGAGTGTCGTCCGCCATCTCGATGTCCTCCAGGAAACACGAGGCCACCGCCTGCAGGGCGTCGTCAGGCCAGCTCTGGCAGGGTGACACAAACATTGCTCACTCATCATCAAGCACAGACGCAACCCTCCAATCCGCTGGTCCAATACAAACCTGACTGAGCACATAACTGAGCAGTTACTGCCACTGACAGTAATACTGCAATACTGTGTAATCAATAGAAGGTATAATATTATAGCGTGAGTTTAAGTGGATCTACAAACACATGAGGATAATACCATTCATACTGCATATACTTCACTGTTGAGATACAGTTATACAATATCGAGGGTTTGGAACAATGGTGATTTGTCCAAATTTTATGATTTTGTCACACATTTCTATCAGCTAATTCTTGGAGCACAATAATTATATGTCAATGCACCTCAGTTTTAAACAGAATTCAAATTTTCATTTTGGGGTATGTCCAACAAAATCTGCTTATACGAATTAACCATTGATATTTTGACGAATAAACATGAATAGTATGACTGAATCATCTGTCTTTCATTGCAAACAAACTTCAATTCAACCCATCACCATTGTGTTACGTCACATCAAGCGCTAGAATTGTTGGAGCACAGAGGTGACGTCCATTTTGGCAATTTTGGCCATGATGTCGCAGCGCCACACTTAGGAAAACTTACATGTTCAGTAAACTTCTGACCCCTGCAGTAAGAGTGACTGACATAAAAATTATGTAAATGATTCCCCTGATTTAATAAAACATTTGCAAACCTAAAAATCGATTTTTCTCAAAACCTCTAAAATGGACATATAACCTGGCGCTCCAAACCCTCGATATGTCAATTAAAGCACTGCTACCAGAGCAGGGTTACCAGGGTCCTCAACCTCTTAGAGTCTGACTTTTGATTCAGCTATTAAAAACCATATTCTTCTATTTCGTCACCCTATTAAAATAATGGCCTTAGTAATTTTTTCAAGTTTTTGGGACAACACAAAAAACATTAAAGCATTATAGAGAGATGATTTAGACCAAAAAGTCTTTTTTGTTACAAAAAATTACTTTGGCCATTATTTTAAAAGGGTGACGATATTACAGGACAATGTCACAGACTATATCAGCTGGTTGTCGTGCCGGACAGAGGCAACATCACATTTCCAGCGAGAGAAATATTCAGACCCTTGTTTTCTGGCGAAAGTATTACATCAAATGGAAAATATCTAGATCTTGTCCATCATTTTATGCACATTTCCCTGTAATTCAGCAGGATATATTAGGGATTGTTTGACACTTTGGGATCTCCTCTAACATTTAAAATGGGCACAGATTTGAATACAACAGCTGCATTTCATGGGGGTTAATATCGGGTGCTATTCTATCCCTAGCCAGCAGATGGCGGTAGTGGTGGTACCTGGAACCAGTCGATGGTGCAGCAGTTGATGAGGGCGGGAAATCGGCGCAGGCGGCCGCGGAAGGCGTCACCGATGGGACTCATGGCGAGCACCACGTGCAGCTGGCTGCGGCAGCGCTCCAGGAACATGTTGAAGAGCGCCAGCGGGCTGCCGTCCGTCTGCTTGTCGCGCTCACGCTGGCGGTCCAGCACCGCCATCCTCTCACAGATCTCCGCCTTCTCGTCGGCCGCGAACAGGTTGGGCACCTCGCCGGTGTTCAGCAGGTTGCTGACGTCCTCCAGGAAGGACTCCATCTTGATCTGTGTGTCGGTGAAGAGGAAGACGCCGTGCGCCTCACCCTCCGTCGACTTGCGCACGATGCGCTTCAGGTCCTCCCGCCACTCGGCGACGCCGTAGCCCTTGGCGATCTCCACCTGGAACAGCTCTGACTCTGCCATGTGTGCGGCCAGCCGCGTGAGAGACTGACGCCCGCTCCCCCCCACACCCACCAGCAGGGCGTGGCCGCGGGGCTGCTTCAGGACACGCGAGATGCGGCACAGGTGCTCGATGGCGAAGCGGAACAGCACTAGGTTCATGGGCTTCTTGCTGACGTTGTTAAACTCATTCAGATGACCCTCAACCACCTGCCGCAGCTGCTCCAAGCTGCCCACCTCACGGTAGTTGGTGTCCTCGGCCTTGGGGTCGTGGAAGTCGCAGAACATGAGGCTGCGGAGGTCGTCCTCCGTCACCTTGCCGTCCTGGTCCTGGTCCAGGTGCCGGAACAGGTGGTGAAAGTCCTCCTGTAAGTGCTTCCTGGTCACCTCCTGCAGGTGTCCCACCAGCCAGGCCCGGTCAGCATTGTCCACCAGCCGGTCGTTATAGACTCGCTGAACCTGCATGCCGAAGCATGGATCAGTTTTAGACATAATGTTTATTATTATTTTTATTCAACATATTAAATAATTATTCTTCCTCTTTAAATTTCTATTTCATGACATACCTCGGATGAATCCCAAGTTTTGACATCAGTTACATTATTTCCCTGACATTATTGCACTACACAGATTACATTACTTTACTACATTATTACGTTCCCTTACTTTATTGACCACACAGATATGAAGTTGTTCCAAACACAGGAACCTTATCAATTTTTCAAGTTTGCAGCTAAAGTCACAAAAGCGCAAAAATCGAAAAAGAGGGATAAAAATAGACAGACAGCGTTTTTGAATTTTCCAGTGTAAGTATTTATATTTTTGCTGAGCGCAGAAAGTATGAAAACTTGAAGACAGCAGAACACAACAACGATTCTCTGAAGCTGGAGCCAGTAACTGCAGCTCTTGGTCAGCAGCAAAAAACCTGCAACCCTTTTGCGATGTAGGGAAGGCTGTGCCCGAGCAACACAAGTAAACATTGGCGGACGGAAATGTTGCGCACAATAAGGCATTTTTGGAACATTTTTTGAGAAATTGTCAAGTACTCACTCAGGATCAAGGAAATCACTCAGGTCATAAGTCTAATTTCAGCCAATATTGTAAATGAAGGATCTTGCAGCGCTCAAACTACACTATTACCACTTCCTTTTCTGGAATAATTATTTTCCGTAAGATCCCCAGCAGTAGCTGGAGGACCAGCAGAAGCAGGACGCAGTTACCTCGTGCACCCAAAGGCGCTTTATATCCGCGGGTTCGCTGGCGGTGTCCGGGCGGGACAGGCAGATGCCCTGGATGACGCGGGAAAAGTCGCGCAGGTTGAAGAGGTAGTGCGACTTGGCCGGCGTGGGCAGCAGTTTTTTCATGGCCTCCTTGTACACATCCATGGTGCTGTTGACCACCTGACTAATCAGGCTGGCGAATGACGGAGGGAAAGAGAACCTGGCCATGGGAGAGAGGGGCGGGGGGAGAGTCAGTGGCCATACGGGCTAACGGCTAACAGATGAGCGCAAGGATGATGTGCAAACGGCTCAGTACCGTATGGTCAGGTGCCACTCCAGAATCCTGGAGAAGATGGTGTACATGGTCTTATCGTCAAAGTCGTTGATGGTGACGGTGTTAAAGTGGCGAAGGAAGCGAGGAGTGATGGGATTTCTTCCGCCACCTAAAGAACAGAGATACAGGTGCTTTAGTAAAACCAGACAGCACGGTGCGCTCATCTATTTCACCTGGGATGTAAAGAGAGGGTAATTGCTCAGTCCTCCACACCAGCAGGGGGACCCCCGACTCACCGGGTGGGCCCATGGCACACATCATCTGGATGTCCACCAGCTTGATCATGCTGCAGTCCCTCACATCGTACCAGTTCCAGTGATCGAGCCACTGTCGGAGCAGCTCGACGGGGGGCTGAGCTCCATACTCCTCCCTCGTGGGCATGTTCACGTCGTCCACAAACACCACCTGCAGAGGTGTGCGATACATCAGCCTCAAACACAACCCAGACACCACCCGCACAACAGCGCAATACACAAGCTCTAAACACAATCCAGACCTGGTCAGGCCTGCAATACACGAGTATTAAAGGTCTTCAATCTGGTCACTAGGGGGTCTATTCTCCCATTAGCGCGCAAGTCCTTTTTTACGCGATTCGAGTTAAGGGCTTTTGAGTTAAGCGCATTCTCCCCTACTCGCTTCGATCACGCCCACAGCGCTTAACTTCAGAATGTAGGCGGCCTAATGAAAGAGGTGTGACTGATCCAAAAGAGAGGCAGACTCTGTACAAAGCTCATTGATTATGGCTATCAGGAAAACATGGAACAAGGATTTTCTGATTAACCATGAAAATGCAGTTGTGGTCCATAGAAAACGCTAACCAGAATTTAAATTTGACTACCGTGGGCCTGCTGATAAAACCTTGTATCTCCAAACTGATAAGAAACAAAAACTCGTACGTCCACTATTCTTACATGCAGAATTAAACATTTTATTTTATTTATATTTTAAATTATATTTATCAATTTATATATATTTTTATATTTATTTTTTTTCCTGTGAAGTTTATCATTTTGAATATACAATGTTTTATCAACAGGCCCACGATATGCCGCTGTAATAGTAGGCCTTATGTATGTCTGTCCCAATTACAAGAAGTAATACAGACATCTCTTTTTTATTTCTTAATCTAGCCACCATGGCATTAAAGCTATGCAAACAAACAAATTGCCGCGATAATGAAATAACAAAGAGAATTTAGCGCTTCTCAACCAGCGCAATCAGAGCATTGAATATGTGCCCCTCCTACACCAGCCTGTTTGTTCCGTGGAAAACAGGGAAGGAGACAAATAAAGAAACATTCTTAACAATCAAAGACAGTTTATATGATCTCATTTAGAAATTGCACTTGAAATCACAAACTAGGTTTGACACTAAAGGACATGGAAACGCTTTAACAAAGGATTCTTACCCCGCACGCTGTCATCCCCCGCCCCGAAACCGCCTCATCAATGACGGAATTCCATATCCATAGCCTATCATATCCTATTTGATTTGAGTGACACATTCACTTGAACTTGTGCCTAATACTTTATTATAATCAATTTAATCCAAAACAGAAACAAACGTCGACAGGCAGAAAACACCAAGCTTGGCGCGAGAGAGATAAAAATAACGAATAATGACTGTGAGTTATCAGTCAGAAGGAGGCGTGTAAATGACAGAGAGACAGATGAGGATCAGAAGGGAAGGAACATTGTTTGGGTTCGAGGAGAGAAAGCTCGTGTGCAGAGAAATGCACGACCGCGCTCGCTCTCGGTCGCCAAAATCGTTTAGCGTCGCGCCACTATCAACCATCAGTCAGCTCTCCAGCACAATCCTTCCATTTTTTAAATACACTCACCCAATAAATTCAGGTATCAGGGTAAGGCCTGTGTGTTTACACAAACTGAAGATGGCCTTATAAATTCACCTTAAACGGCCGCGACTGCGCTTCAGTAAACTTGACACAAAACCAAGCTGCATTTTTTTTGTCAAGCGGAGAGGAAGGCGAGTTACTCGTTTAAATCAGGCTGTTGCCCTGATCTCTGAGATCATCGAGAAATAAGCCCCAGTTGCACCGCTCAATCCAGAGGCTCAGGCGGCATTACTTCCTGCTGGGTTATGAACTCTTGCTCCCTCGTCGTGAGGAATTTGCGAGAACCAGGGAGACAACAGACGGATCGCTACATCCCATAAAACATTATCACTCAGAGCCTCAGGTGGACTCTGAGTTACAGGCTGACTCTAGATCAGTGTAATGTACTGTGGGCATCAACGCCCCGCCCAGATGAACGACCTTCTCCGTGACCTCGCAGCATGAAGGGTGAGCTCTCGGGAAACAGGGCGGGGCCCCCTCTCTCTCACCATTTTCTTGCCCAGCGGAGGGCCGAAGACGCCCTTGCGTCGCTTGTCCAGTTTAGACATGATGATGTCCTGGGTCTGCAGAGCGCTGGTTTGGGCGGAGAAGTTGATGAGCAGGGGGCTGTACACACTCTTGTCCAGCTGGTTCAGGAGAAAATTCTGCAAAAAACAGTCAATGAAGTCCATAAAGCACGGATGAGGACTGTCATGCACTACTGTAAGCCTGTGTGATTCTCCACGACACTTCAACATAAATACAGTTATATATATGGTTATATACAGAGTTTGCAATCACAGGGCTGGAGGGTACACTGCCATTGCTGAATGTTAAAATAATGGTTACAAATTATAAATAAACATTAAACATTTTCCCAGACAAAATGTCTGTTCCCCAACAGTTAGCCTTTTTCTCTCATTTTCATGACTCTTAAATGACAAGAAAACTGCCTAAAAAAATCCAATGTTTGCAAAGGAAGCGATGGATTAAGAGGAATTAATTAAATTCCAAGTTATGTAAAAACACCAAAGATGATACACTGGACAGCTGCTAACATGTCACTTTTAGATTTTTTTTATTTAACCAACTTCATAATGTTGTAATTACATGGGGAAAAAACTTTTATTTTGTTTTCTGGGTCTCAATGATGGCAAAGTGGTGCGATCCATATCGTGTGGGTATGGGCGGAATGAGCAAGTGCTTTTAGTGACCAAAGTTCTCAACTCTGGTGTCAGTGTCAGCTCAGGATGAACCAGCAATGCATAAGAAACATGCAGAAATAATCAAGTGAAAACAGCCACATCTGAACATAATGCTTAATGATGTTCTCACATTGCACTGCCTGCAGAAAAACAAACAAGAGCCATCTGGCAATGGCGCATCCCCCCGGTCCCCCACATTCATGGATTAACTGCTCAAGAAATTCCCAAATACCAAACGGCACGTCTACATATGACACCTGACCTACATGTCAAATTTTGTGAAGAAATACTGAACGGTTTTCAAGTAATGCTCCGTACAAAAGAAGGTTTACAGACGGACGGACGGACAGAGCGATAGCTACATCCCCCAGCATTATATGCTGGGGGGATAAAAAAGAAATGTGCAGTTTGGGATGAAAACTGGCATGGCTGACAGAACATTTGTGCTGCCAAATCCCAGTTCTGAAAACGAAACTTCTGCTCACCTGCTAATAGTCATTAACAGGAGTATTAACAGAAAGATACTGTGATAGTTTAGTGTTCAGGCGCTGAACCTGACACTGCCTGTGTCGGACTGAGCTTCAGGAGAAGAGAGTAAGAGTGTGAGGTTATCTCCAGCCCTTCTCTGGGGAAATATTCAGAGCTCACAGGTGGAAGTTGGGCTGGAGGCGAGATGTTAACTCGCAGCAGGAAAAGAGTGATGCTGCAGCGGCTGCAGGCAGGAGTGCTAATGCACCAGAGGGGGAGCCAGAGAGCAGCTCATACAGCAGCACTACAGAGGGGCAGAGTTCAGGCAGATGTGAGTGTCTGAGGGGGGAGAACACACGCACACACACACACACGAACACACACGCGCACGCACACCCGCACGCACACCCGCACGCACACACACACGCACACCCGCACGCACACACACGCGCATACACACGCGCATACACACACGCACACACACACACGCACGCACACACACACACGCACACACGCACACACACACACGCACACACGCGCACGCACACGCGCACACACACGCGCACACGCACGCGCACATGCGCGCGCACACACGCGCGCACACACGCGCGCACACACACGCACAGGGTGTTTAAAAAAAAAAAGTATACCCAAATAAAATCATCATTTTTTTTTTTTGGAAAAAAACGTATCAACTTAAAAAGAGTTAGCGACTGCCCGTGTGATCTTCTGCCTTAAATCATCCAGATTTGCTGGAGGTGTGGTGAAAACCTTATCTTTCAGATAACCCCACCGGAATTCCTGTGGAATCCCCAGATCTGAAAGAAAAGATTTTCACCACACCTCCAGCAAATCTGGATGATTTAAGGCAGAAGATTACACAGGCAGTCGATAACTTGCGCCAGGATCACCAAATGATCCAAGGAGTTGTCCTCGACATGGTCAGACGATGCCAGCTATGCATTGATAGGGAGGTCATGTTGAGGGGCCAGGGCCATGAATTTACTCTGGGGAACATTTCACTGAATAAATGAGTAATCTTCATCAAGCTTTTTGTTTGATTTCTCTCCCCAATTCTTCGTAATGATGAACACAACATTTGGTACAGTAAGGATCTGGGTGCCCTTCAAAAGATGCATTGCTGCTCATTCACCCGTGGAAATGAATGCATGTTCTAGGCATCATTGGAAAGAGCTCATTCAGCCCTTTCCAACGACATATTACACTTAAAAAAATGATTTTTTTTCATTAAAAAGTGATGATTATATTTGGGTATACTTTTTTTTTGAAACACCCTGTGTGTGTGTGTATATATATATATATATATATATATATATATATATATATATATATATACATACACACACACACACACACACACACACACACACATAATTAGATCTTAAGACCATTTATTTCAATTCTTCCTTTCACGGTTTAAGGATAATAAACAAGTCACTTTGAATTTTTCGGTAGGGCTTCCAGTTCACATGAATCCCAATCACAGCATCAAACTTCAATCTTATCGGTCTTTCAGGTAATTCTTATTTAGTGTGACAGGTTTCAGCGAGAAAAAAAATGCCACCGCAGGCGTCGGACTCACGAAAACACTTAATGCATATCGAAGGCAACCAACGACAAGGGCAAAGTGCGTTTACTAGAGAAGAAAAAAAAGTGTAACTGGATGTATAATCAATGAGGCAGTTAGGTGATTGATTTGAGTGCGGAGTTTGTTGTGGGATTCTGCACGCAGTCTGCTCCTGTCCCTCCCGTCCAGCCGAGGAGAGGCACGTGCCCTGCATTCGTCTCGCCCGTCAATTTCATCGCCGCCATCGGCAGTGTTAGCGAACTGGCAGCGTGAGCCGTGGTCGCCTGGAAGCCGCTAGGTCATTTATCATCACCCTCCCGCTACACCACAGACATCGTAAGTTACAGGGAGCGCAGTGTCGGATATAGAAACGGCTGTAGCGAGCCTCCGTTACCTGAGCGCTTATCTGTACACACCACCTCTGGCTCCGCACAGGGGCGCTTCCAAAGCTGGCGCTTTTACGGCAAAGCCTGGGTTACCGTCAGGTATCATTTATTTCAGCATAATCCACTATACCTGCTCATGTGGCAGTCTGTACTCACGAACAATGCTGAAACTTTCCAAAACAAGAGTGAACGCGGAACAAAAGTGAAAGATATGGCTGCCTGAAACTGCGATGTGAGCTATAAGCTATTCTAAGGTCATGTGACCTATACGTGTAGCAATGGAGAAATACTTCGGTCCTCGGAGGGGAAGGTGAGTGACCGTACGGACTGTATTAGGAGTGGGTGTTGCCCATGTTTGAAGCGGTACGGTATCCATGTGGCAGTAGAGGTCACTCACGTTGATGTAAACGCTCTTGCCCGTGCCGGTGGGCCCGACGAACACGACGGGCTTCTGGTGGGTGACGAGCAGCTTCATCAGCACGGAGTAGCGCACCGTGTTCTCTGTCGGGACGATGATCTCGTTGAACTGCATGTCTTTCGAGATGGGACGGGCCACCTTCAGCTCCTCAATCCACTGCTCCCATCGGCCCGGTCCCTGTGGGGGGGCACGTCATACATATTAGTGAGGACCCTCATACCTCCCAGCTCTCATATGTCACCCAAACGCTGCATCCTACAACCCGCCAAAATTAACTGCCATCGTTCCCAGCCTTCGTGGGAGCATGCGGGGGCGCTAATATGCGTTGCCAACTATGAATCACGGTAGCGCCCCTCTAAAATGCAGTTTGCTCAAGAATGCTTTGCTCCTAATAACCTCCAGACACACCATGCATACAACGATGTGCACCTCAAACAGAGACGGTCGCGAACGAACCGTAACACTCATGGCTCACCGCTTTGGCCTCAAGGGAACACCCTGGAAAAATGTTAACATAGCAGTTTTCGTCAGAAACAGGGCTCGTTTCCCCTTTAGCATTACGCAGGAGTGAAAACAGACTGGGAGGTGTTTTAGGACCGGAGGATGAAGCTTCGCCCAGGAATATAAACCTCCTGCAGTCTATGACCCCTCCCTTCGTCTGTGAAGCTGATTTGAGACACACAGAGGCTGTGAAGCCCTGTACTGGACCTCTCTCAGGAACTCATACTATCAGAGGAGGAGGGGATGGGGCCACTGTATGTCCTGGCTATAGAGGTCATGCTTCATATCCTCATAATACAGACCTGCCACTGCTGTAAGTGCGACCGAGGTCAATCTGCTTAATTAAAAAAAAAAAAAAAAAAAAAAAAGTAGAAATTCGCCCCATAAGACACCGTAAAATAATCACTTATTTATTCAATTTACTTACTTGCCAAACATGATAGCTAAAATATTTAGCTAAGTACCGTTACTTTTTGCAGACTATCAAAGTTTGTTGTAGAAGCCTGGGGTAGTAAATATACTGATTCTTATGTTCAGCTTTTTAATGCCAACCGTGTCCACTGCTCAATTAGCAGTAGATGCTGTTAGCCGTAAAACAGGCAGTTGCTTGATTTCACTGAGCGAATGATATCATGTGGGAATTGCTGAAGATAAATATTTTGCACGGTTACCCAATAGCCTGAATTGACAATACCAATAAGCATGGGATGCAAAATTTTATTTGAATCATTTATTTTTTGTAAAGGCCGTCACATGAATTTCTAGATGGAGGTAACCACTGAAAGCAAACTAATCTTGTTTTACCATCAGCGCAAAGATACTAATATTTCTTTTTAGCTTTTTTTTTAACTTTAATATTCATGTATTGTTGCATACATGGTAATTTCCCACTGAGAAAAATGAAATGTGAATTGATGTTATATGACTGAATGAATCATTTCTGTATATTAAAAAATGCATAAATTAATTCAAATGAAATTAATCGATTAAGTAATTAATTCATTAATTTGACACAGCAATAGCAAGTTTACATCGATCACAAAAATAATCGGTTGTGGCAGCTCCACCTGGCTGCTGTGCTCCAGGATTCTAAGGAAGGTGAATCTTCACTACCTTTTTTTTCCTCTTTTATAAACTCCTGATTTTCATATGACTGTGGAGATAGCATCACAGTACAGGATCTTTGATTCCCTTTATCGCCACGGTATATAAAATAAAGCGCCCAGACAGTATTTCTGTGGGAGCCCTGATAATGTAAATACACTCAGAACTCAGTTGATGTTACAGTTGAGCAGATGTGGGTGACAGAGCTGGACCAGAACCCAATGATACCTGCAGAGAGACACTCACCCATCCTTTAGAGTTATCACAGCAGGAGAAAGAGTGTACATCCTTCATTATTAACTGCCCTGCTGCAGGACTATAAGAAGCACTTATAGTTAGCCCTGCAGGATTAGCATCACTCAGTAAAACTCCAGTCAGCCCTGATATATTGGTGGCGTTTCTGCAGAACTCAGTCACATGACCCAGTGTCATTCTGCGCCGACAGCACCCAGCACAATGCTCTGGCTATAGCATATCATATATCGTATCTATAGCGTATCAATATCATACACAGTGTAATTCCGCCCGAACCAGGCTCCTCCGTGTGATCACCTCTTTGACGAAGTGGTACTCGTACAGCGTCCCCTCAGTGGGCAGGGGGACGGTCAGGTTCTTGTCGGGGGCCTCCACGCGCTCCAGGATGCCGTAGCGCGCCTGCGTCTCTTCGCTCAGCGGCCCGTTTAGCACCTCCCGCGCCACCCCGTCAAACCTGGTGCGGCCTTCATCCCCGCAGCTGGCACCGACCGACCACACCAGCGAGAATACGAAGATGCCCTGCGCACACAAGGACATCGGCCACATATCTTAGATTTTAACGCCACTGTTCTGGACAGTGAAAACTGTGTAGAACCTATAATGTCATGATAAAAAACAAGACGACACTGTCATTAATATTTAGCCCTGTATTCGTACCCAATCAAGGTAATGACTAGTGACACACACACACACACAAACACACACACAGAATGCACAGCACATCTCACTGAGCATCAACACAACAAACATTACACTGAGTTAAGGCTTCATAAACCCCGGGCTTCATTAGTGCTGAAACAACTCCAGAGTCCAAAGCTAAATGAGTCAGGAAATGTTTAAAAATGGACCAGAGGGCCATCCATTACTTTAACATCCTCCTAAAATCTATTAGTGTCGGGGTTTGGCCCAGATTGTTCGGCCTTTACCGAGTGAGGGCGCTAAGACAGTGACAGAAAAAATGTGCAGAGAATCCCATCGCTATATAAACTGCCGAGTGTAAACGTGCTCTTTCAAAGACAGACAACACAACGCAAACCCCCCAGCACGTCTCCACCCTTCATTGGTACACTAATATAAATCCTGTTTGGCTGCCCCTGATAAACTCTGAGCCCGAGGACACAGTGAGGGAATCACAACACTGATCACCGCAGGGGAGAATTTACATTTTATCGACTCTTACTAAATCTTTTTATTGTCGTACTCGCAAGTTGAAGTAGCCAATCTTGGTGGGCCACAATATTCATAAATTGTGACACAAAATGTAGACTATTAGTCAAGAGGAATGTGTGTGGCAATGCTGATAGGACCTTATGGTTCATGATGTCACACATAAAGGTGTGGCCTGGGTTTCTGTCCACCCAGTAAAGTGCTACAGCTTGTTGTTCTGAGTCAGCATTTTTCATCCAAGGGTTCCCTTGCCAGATTCACAAGCTTTTTTTCATAAAAGGATTTCATTTTCAGCAGTGTCCTGCGTTTCATCTACGCTCAAGAGAGCTTCACGTTATGATTGGTTAGGACAAATCCCACTGTGTTTCATTCTTGATTTTCAAAGCTGCTGTTATTTAAAAGTACAATGCTAACAACCTCCGATACTTCAGCTTTTGTGGTCATGTATGGTACAGACAAGAGAGTATGTGACACTTGGCAGGTTACAGGTGGAATGTGGCTGTTATTTTAGTTAAACAATAATAACCTCCAAGCGCCTCGCTTTTTTAGTGCTGACAACAGCTTCGGCTTCCAAGATTGAAATATTCAAGGATTCAATAAAATATTTTTGCCCCCAAAGATAAGGAAAAAAAGCACGGGGAATCTAGCGAGAGAATTCATGCAGGAAGAAATGTCTGGGTTGGCCGACACAAAGACGTTAGCACCGTAACGCTCGAGTCCTGTAGCCATGAGAGTCGCCCTGATAACCTTGAGCTCTTGCATCTTATAATTTACAAATGTAGCGCAGCACAGGTGCTCAGTCACGTCATGAGCACACTGGAGCTGAGGCGAAACACAGGGTGACCTGACTTTAATTCACCAAGGTGGCTTCTGAAGTGCACAATTAGTTCTTCAGCAGAGTCAGGTGTGGTGATGTCGGAGCGCATCACCTGTGCACAGATGTGTGAGGCTCAGATTGTCTGATGCTTTCATCGCACTGACAGGCACCCTTGAGAAATGCAAATGATTTTGCGACGCTTACACTGTAAATGCAGTGCGACTCCTGAGGGCTGACAGGTACTGTTGTCTATTTAAAAAAAAAAAAGTTCTCTTCACCTCCAGCCAGGAGCAGATGTCTCGCTCGCTCATGGACCTGATCGTGGCCTCGTCCCGGAACTCGTCCATCAGGCAGTCCATGAGGTTCATCAGGGAGCGCACCTGGTTGGTGTCTGACGTCGGCGAAAGTTCCTGTGCGATCGGAGAGCAGTCAGATACAGTTTAACAGCCAATAGGGCGCAGAGAACACTCAAACTACTTTAGAACTGTTCCACAAAAAAACAAAGAGAAAGGAAATGAGAACTCAAGACTAAGAGACAGTGCACTGATGGTTGAGCTTGAGAAGTGCCCTGACGTTGCAAGACTAACTCACCGCTCATGGTGAAAACAATGGTAGACCAGAGAGACCAGAGAAGCACAGCGAACTGCACCCTCCCACAGCAAAGCAAGAGGGAGAATGCAGGAAACCGACCTGTAAAGAGTGGCATGTGGCCGCAGCCAGGGGGCGCTGTTCTACACTGTACCTTTGTACACTTGCGGATGAAGTGCAGACAGGGCGGCAGCACCCTGTGGAAGAGGCCGGTGAGGAGCGTCTTGTGTGTGTCGCTGACGGTGGGAGGCAGGGTGTTGAGCCAGGACTTCAGGACGGGCTCCCAGCCCAGCTCGTGCGGCTCCATGTAAATCATGCCACAGCGAGAGACCTGAGCGCGGACACATGCTGTTACTGAGGCGCATCGATACACACGTGCACGCCCATGCGACCGCTGCGCAGCAGGGTACGTGTGCGCGCACACACAGGAAGATGTGTCTGCACGCTTGTGCACGTCTGCAACATGCTCTCAAGCACAGACATTCATGCACTGAGGTGGGATTATGAGCTACATTAGTGTAAACCCTCACAACCACTCACACAGATAAAGCAGCAACACGTACATACAATTCTGTAAACATAATCTCAAACAGACGCTGTAACACCATAGGCAGGTGGCGTTAGTTTCAAATGTATATGAAGTGTAAAATCTTTACCCACTCAGAAATCCAATCTATGCCATTACTGCATGCGATTTAGGAACTTGTAAAGCTGATTATAATTTTAATGGAATTTTTGGAGAGAAACAAGATAATAACCAGCAAAGTGTACCTCAGAACAGCAGGGTACTGTCCGCTTACTTCTGCACTTTAGTGTGTATTATAGGAGCAGGTGTGTGTGAGTGTGTGCCTGCAAGCCTGTGTGTGTGTGTGTGTGTGTGCACGTGAAAAGGTTATTTCACAGGAGTTGAGGAGTCACTTTCTCCTCCTTAATGACGCTCCCGCAGGAAGCATGTGTGTGTGTGTGTGTGTGTTGGTCGATGCGCCAGCAACACTCAGGAGGAAGCCCACATCATGTGACTCCACGGAGACACAGGCGGCGAGCGGGACAGAATGATCAGGTGTGTGACAGGAGGAGGGATAGTGCGGTGAAACAGGACGGCTCCAGCTGGACCCTGTCCGTGTTCTTACACCAAGACATAAGGGCCAAACTCCTCTTAAAAGCTCTGACTCCAAACTTTATGGGGGTGGTAATCACTACACTTTATGCTGAGGGGTGCAAGCAGGGTGTGGGGGGGCAACCTTGAGCCAGTGCTGGGAGAGCGGCAGCAGGCAGGACAGATGGTCTCAAAGAGGCTGAAAAAATCGCTCCAGTTCTCCGATTATTGCTTTACTGCAGGTGAAAGCAGAGTCTGGGGCATTTTTGCCACATTACTGCAGCCATAGAAGCCACACTACAGAGGATGGAGCGCTAGCTGTGCTAATCCCCAGTGCTGTGTTTATGTTACAGCGCTACAGTATAAAGGCCACTTAAGGAGGTGTGCGCAGCGGGTTCTGATGGTTTTATTGGGTTCTACGGCTCCAACTCTCCCTCATAATCCCTCTAATGGCTTCTTTATGACATAAGCCTGGGGTCTTTTTCAGTGAAACGTGTTCGGTAAAACCCTCATTCGAAAGGCCAGATTTGAACTGGAACGTGGCATCTCAACACCCACATTGTTAAGAATTCTATTCTTATTTGACGAATGATAGCAATTATTCTTTATACCCTCAGCCGGGAAATAGTTATACTTTGTATAGATTAGTTCTAGCACAACCAGCTCTTAATGGCAGATGTTTACGAGGCGTATGACCCTGGTCAATAAAATGGCATGCATGTAGTAGTGCGCAGTTTCCTTAATGTGTGCTGAAAGATCGTGAAAAGTCCTGCAACACAGTAGTAAAATGGCCCTAGCGGCTCACCGTAGCTGGAGAGGCCACTTCTAGGTCCATGGGCTCGAAGATGAGGCTCATTTGTGGAGACATCTGAATGATCTCGCCGCTCATCAGACATAGCTTCTTATTGTCGTCCAGCACAGTGTTCATGTTCTCAATCCAGACCGCGTCCACCGGACCGTCAAAGATGAGCCACTTCCTGTCTGGAGTCTGCCAAGAGTCCACAGTGAAGAACTCAGTCATAATACGCCTTTTATTTCACAATAATGTTTATTAAAAATCACAGTTGCATTGTGGGAAATCTCCGAGACATCAGGTAATCACCACACCCACATTGACTAGTGTTATTGTCGCAACATAAAAGTACACCTTCGGACTCCTGGTTTCTAGAGCGCAGCAGGCTGAAGACAATATTTATTTGAATAGTTGTTCATGGTCTGCGATATAGATGTCTCCACATCATATAGAAACATCATTCTCCCCACTTTGGATGGGAGTTTGAGTGCGATGAATATTTAATAAAATAAAAAGCCAATGTTTTGGAATGTGAGACATTCAGCTGAAGCCCTCGATTGAAAAGTCACATGAAATGTGAGGAGTCAGTGGGACTATTGTCTCTCGGATACACACAAGCTCTTTCAAGGCCTCAACCACTATTCATTAAGACCAAAACCCCCACCATTTTTCATCAGAAACTGCACATTTTCAAGGATGTCAAAATCAATTAGAGAAAGTCATTTTTTTGCATAGAAATGAAAAGAGGTCTGGACTGCAGTGGGTGTGTTTATTCTGTGACCTTTGACCGGTGAACCTAACATGGTTAATGTTAGCTAGACATCAGCATAAAAACACGCCGGTAGTATGAAACCATTGTGCCGAGTGCTTGCCGATATCTCGTCCGCACAAGACAGTGTGACGCTAACGCAGATGCTAACGCCGGCACAGTCGGGAAACCAGTGTAAACCAAGCAGGTACACCCTTTGGGTGACCAAATTCTGATTTTTTCTGATCCCCTAAAAAAAGAAAGGAAAATAGCAAATATTAGCATCAACATCACTGCGCTAGCTCCTGCATCCCACAACGCGATTGCTATTCAGAGGCGCAGAAATCTCAGTGCGTTGTAGAGGTCGCCGTAAGCGAACCTGACCCTCTCCGAT
Source organism: Gymnothorax reevesii (assembly GCA_029721435.1). Lineage (NCBI taxonomy): Eukaryota > Metazoa > Chordata > Actinopteri > Anguilliformes > Muraenidae > Gymnothorax > Gymnothorax reevesii. The sequence continues at coordinate 65,782,710 of CM056587.1, read as the reverse complement.
TCTCCCGCTCGGCATCACCCACTCAGGCTCCGCTTCCTCCAGTCCTCCGCGCCCGAGCGCTCATGACGGCCGACAGGAAGTTTGCTTCCACATTTACACTTCTATTTATAACAGGTTTTCTCACACAGAATATTTCCTTTTTCCTTCGTTGTTCATTAGTTGAGCGTTTGCTGCATTATTGCTTCCTGCGTTTCGCGTCTTTGCATTGACTTTGAATGTAATCTGTCGTGCGAGAAATTTGTTCCGCATCCGGTGTGAAAGCGGCTTTCCTCCCTTTTGTGACTGCTGAACTCCATCTCTCTCTCCTAATTTCAAATTAATGTTTTTTTTCAACAAAGACTTTTTAGTTAATTACTAGAACTCCAGTTCATCGACGCAGCTGAGCTGACCTTGAGCGGAGAAGTTAGACTAAACTTTCCCTGAATCCTTGAGGCAAATATCGACCTAAGGATAGAGGGTAGAAAATGATATCATGCGAGAACCACAGCGCAGCCGTTGGGCAATTCATTCATAAATCATTTATGCTAAAGCGCCATCCGAAAAATGGCTTTATCCAGCATAAGCTGCGTTGCTGCCCAGTGTATTATTTACTTGCAATAGGGATGTTTTGGAAAAAAAAAAAAATGGAGGGCCGCAATAAGCCTGGGAATTCAATTATAAGACAGCAGTCGTGCGAAATAAATTTGAGAAACCAGTAATTATTTGGAAGTAATGCAGTTTTTTTCCACTTGTGAATACACTAAGGTAAACCTTAACCCTCAGAGCGCTGAATACATTTTCAGGGAAATGAAAATCTTATTATCCTGAGCTGTTGAAAACTTATCATGTAGTGACTTGTTTAAAAGAGTTCCCCAGCGGAAGCTCTTTTAAACAACTCACCACATGATAGGTTTTCAAAAGCATCTGATTTTGATATCTTACATCGCTGGGCAAGTTGCCTACAGCGCGCAAAGGGTTAATATTACAATCCAATGTGAAACTGAAATTGAAGCAGATATGGCTGTATTTATATTTATTTTCTGATATTTTTAATCATTGTCCTCAGGAAAATACTTGATGTAAATGCAAATTCCAATGAGAAGTGTCATTCTTGTCGTTGTCGTGTGAGGGAGAGATCAATCTTCCGTATCAGGCATGTTGGGAAATGAACAGCTTATCGTTTAAAAGGAGTGACAGCGCACAATCCCAGCTATAGTCACTTGGGATGAGCGAATCACAGAGTAATCTTTTCCGGGAAATGATTTATAAAGACTCTTCACATCACAGGAACTATTTCCTATTCATTAGACATTACATTACATGAAATGTTCTCATCTAGGATTCAATTTGCAGACCATGTGCTACTGCAGAGCCCCAGGGAATGCTGGGAGCTGTTCGACAGGCTCAGATGGGCGGGCAGGTGCTTACTTGCGACTTGGCAAAGTTCCGGTAGCTGACCGCCAGGACTCCGTCCGACCACTCGTGAGAGACCGGGTCGAACTGGCCGTACAGCTGGCCCATGGTGATGGATTTGGGGTTGATGACGGTGATCTGGACCTTCTCCTCGTCCATCAAGCCCTGAGAAGGAAAGAAAACGCCGACAGCACTGACCCGCGCGTTCTCTGAACCGCCCCACCCCCGCCCCAATCAAAAGCAGGCTCACTTAATCACCCTTATGCCGAGGCCAAATCACTTCTACAATGAGGTTTGAGAACGTCTCCTGTTCCCCCTCTCCTGTTCCCCCCTCTCCCGTTCACCTCTCTCCTGTTCCCCCCCTCTCCCGTTCCCCCTCTCCTGTCCCCCCCCCTCTCCCGTTCCCCTCTCCAGGAAGAGCTTTGGCCCTCAGCAGCTGGCTCCTCCTCCACAGGAAGTGAGCGTGACGTCACAGGAATGAGGAAAAGAGAAGGCGCTTGTTTGAGCAGGGATGCCATCAGGCGGCGTTTAAGATGGCGGGGGTTAAGATGGCGACCTGCAGACCCTCAGCTTTCATGGGAAACACGGTGATTCCCTCTATAAACTCTCACCTGCTCTGCGCTGCTCCTGATCAGTACCTGACTGTGTACATATACTGTCACCAAAGAGCACTGCTGAACATGGAAATGCAAAGTCTTAACAAGCCTTCATTTAATTATTACAATGTACTGCATGAGTGGTGCTCGGTGCAATTAAGATATTGGAATTTTTGGAGGAAAGTTTTTTGAAAAGTCAAACTGATGATAATCTAATATTTTGCATAATTCAAAATAAATTATTGTTTTAAGCATGGAATATTTTTGGAGCATGGCCAAAATAGCTGATTATTACCCTCTGTTTAGGCATTGAGGAATCGGACAGAATAAATGCTGCATTTTGGGATGCGCTAAAGGCTTGTTTCAGACCCGACACCAGAGTGATAAACATACTGCCAGTGATAATACTACAGGAGTGATGACAAAGCGGCAGTAAAGGCGACTGGAGGCAGAGATGAAGCTGATTGGCTGAGGTTGAGAGGATGAAGCTGATTGGCTAGGGTGATCGCGGTACCTGCTCGCAGATGTCATTCAAGGCAGCTGCCAGCACGCGGTAAGCGGAGGTCTTTCCCCCGAAGGGCTCCCCCACCAGCATGAAGCCGTGCCGCACGATCATCATCTCGTATATCTGCAGGATCTTCCCTTCGAAGAAGCCTTCCAGCTGCAGGTTCATCTTCTTGCAGTTCCTTGTAATGGCGTCCAGGAGGGTCTTGTAATCGGGCTCCGGCACCTTTACTCCGGGGAACAGATCAGTGGTGATGTCCTGCAAACACATGCGCATACACACAGGTCTGAGCCACATCCCCTCACACACACGAACAGGCATGCAGATAGAAGTGGAAAATCCAGGTTGAGTGAGTAAATCCGCTCCAGAATTTTGTTCCCATCACCTAGACTTGTCATAGAGCAGGATTCCTCCGCCAGGAGGGGGCACTAATCAGAGAAATCAGCAGGATGAGTGTGTGGGTGTGAGAGACATAGCAGGACTCTTACTCTCTGACCCCTGGGTTTTCCACCTCTGAATGACGATAAACAGTAAATTAACAGGAACTGTCTGTCAACTCAAATCAAGTTTCCACATCTCCAACGGTACGCTGAAACACTTCAAATTTTCATGAGTAAGAGAAAGAGGTACGGGTGACGGCGAAATGACCACCGTTCCCGCCAATGAACATCCCTACCTTAAAGAGCGGCAGATCGTGGGCCAGGAACTTGGGAAGATTGACATCTCGAATGGACCTCAGGAGCAAGAGATCCTCATTTTCATCTGGAAACTTGAGCTGAGAGCCGGAGAGAAGCAAAGAGCGACACTGTAAGTCTCGTCATAAACACGGGCCCTCGGGGGGAAATGGAACTTCATGAAAGTGAAAACGAGTCGTGAAACCGCTCTCTTGTCAATCACAGATGATGTGTAATCTAATCAAAAGACTCTGTTTTCCCCCTAAAAGCACCGCGATGGGTCTCAGTGAGGGAATCGCCGATAAAGGCTTGAGAGCTTCACCTATTCTGGGTTTCATGAGGGCATTTGTGGCGTCTCAATCTCCCACAGCTAATGAATCCTGGGCTTTCTGAGAGAGAGAGAGAGAGAGAGAGAGAGAGAGCATCTCCCTGGCGCTCGGTCTCGTCTGCTCGGCCTCTTTTGATCGAGAAAATCAATGGCTGACCCCGGGGGCGAGAGCACCTTTCACCTTCCCCTGAAAGTCATTTTGATTTGTGCATCTCGGCGGAGCACAAACAGAGGCGGAGTTAAGCTGAGGAGAATATAATGACTGTGGAAAAAAACTCCTCCCAACAGCAGATGAGATGAAGTGTTTTAACCCTTAGAGCACTGAAATCAATTTTAATAAATAGAAATTTTCAATATCTTGTGCTGTTGAAAACCTATAGTTTGGCAACTTGTTTAAAAGAGCTCCCGCAGCAATAGAGCTTTCAACAGCTTTGATTTTGATATAGTACATCATTGAGCAACAGTAGCTGCATTTAGCACTCTAAGGGTAAAACGTACTTCAAAACTTGGGCCAGGAATGCAGTGATTTGGCTTCTAAAGGTTTTTCCCATGATAGAGGAGACTGGGGTCCCATGAGTCGTGGGGATAAATGAGCCGTATCTCTATTATGTTTATTTTAAACAACTTTGGCATCGATTGATCACAAAATAGTCATATGGCTCATTGGTTCCCATGGCTCATCGGACCCCAGTCTCCCCTTCTGCCCTGGCAGAGGAATTTCAGAGCTTTGGTCGTTACTTCAAATCCGTGGACTTAGAACACACTGCGTGATGTGCTGCGGCGAGCAGATTTGGGTCGACAGCAAGCAAAGAGGCCGAGCCAAACTCCAGTTAATTTGGGTCCACGATCAAAGAATATTAACTTCAGCAATGACTCACATCTATGAACTAACCAACTGGTACATGATACGGGATCACAGAAAATATATACCCTGACCCACCAGGACTCATATAAACAAAACAGAAACGCGTGTCGCAGGAATGTGGAGGCGAAACGCTAAAGATCGGTAGAGTTATGCCCAAGGATTTTTGTCCTGCTCATTTTCAACCGTTTGCGATCATTGCATGAATGCAAAGCAGATAGGTGACGCTCGCCAAGACGATAGTAGAGTACATTTCTCTGAGTTTATATTCACGATACGCCAGGCAGATGAATCAGACTCCCTGACTCACTGAGATCTTGAAATCTTAGCCTGACACTTACTGCAATCTAGATTTTCGGAGACTGGTCTCATGCAATGTGACGTGCAATGATCCAGTAAGATTGTTTTTGTCTCGGAGTCTGAAGCAGTCTTTAAAATGAGCCCTCTGTTTCGAATAGCGCGCGAGTCTTTCACTGTGTGACGCAGCCCGGCATACAAAAACCCTGTCAGGTTCACAGAGCCGTAAATACTGATATGTAAAGTTAATTCTATTGATTGGTTATTCCCTGCACTGTGCTGCTTCATATAATCTTTATGCAGCTGCCGAACCAGGGCTACGAAAATGCTGATAACTGCATCAGAGAGAGGAGGCGGTGTGATTTTTTCAGTTCTTTAAATTCCCCTGTCATCCTCAGCCCAGTAAACCTGTGTAATATGCATACACAGCATGCTGGTGGTTGCTTGTTTTTCAGTCAAAAACATTGTAATTCAATTATGTAATTATATCTGCAATTAGCCAGACCTTAAACTTAAAAACAGTTTATCAATTCAAACCATAATCTGACTTTGAACGCCTGGTGTGAAATCTGATATACAGGGTGATGCAGGCATATTTAGGTGCACAGTTCATACAAATTAGCCCATGGAGTGCTGAGAAAGTTGCTTAAAATTTAGAAATCTAATTACCCTTTGTTGCTGAAAACCTACCATGTGGCAACTTGTTCAAAAAAGCTCCCCTGCGGGAGCTCTTTTAAACAAGTTGCCACATAACAGGTTTTCAACACCATCTGATTTTGATATCTTTTTTGTACATCATTGGGCAACCATAGTTGTTTATGGCACTCTAAGGGTTAATATGAGTATACATCCAGCGACACCTAAGCGAACTTTAGCTCTCGCTAATGGTACAGAGATGTTATTTGGAGAAGAGAGCATGTTATTACATTAGCAATCTAAGTCTGCGGTCAGTGGGGAAGTAAGAGTATTGCTAGGCTACCAGCAGCATTGAGCAGGGAACAGAAACACACAATGACAGATTTTTAGAGTAGGACTGGTGTGTGGGACTGGAGTGGACCTTCAGGTTGCCTGCAGCCGTGAGGACAGATTTGACAGCCCTCATGCCGTAGTCGTAGTGGGGCTGGGAGGACAGCTGCTCGGAGCACAGCCTGTACGTGGCGACGATCTTTACGGAGAGTGGGCGAGCCGTCACGAAGCCGCAGGAGTACAGCACGATCTCGGCGATCAAAGCGTAGTCCGGCACCATCATGGCCACGGTCCGGAACAGGGCCTGCAGTAGTCAGAGCCCGATCACACGCTATGAGTCACGTCCGCGCTCAGAGTAAGGTCATAGCCCGTTTAATAAAACCCCCTGAAACTTAAGACTCACCTGCTTGTTGTCAATTTATACAAACAAAACCTTCATCATGTGACACACCAGTACAACATCAGTGTAGATGAACAAAGCCCTGGTCAAATGTAAAGCCGGTTCAACATCAGTGTACATAAATGAACTAAACCGTGGTCACATGACATACCCATTAAAAACCAGTGTGCACAAACAAAACCCTGGTCATGTGACTCGCCTGTTCACCACCAGGAACTAAAGAAACCCTGGTCACATGGCCCACCTATTAATAACTAGCACAAGTCAACACACAATTGCAGCCTCATTTATAAATGAAAAACAGGCACGGAAACAATGGGTGTGCCACTCTCTCTGAGTATTTTGGTCTTGTAATGCAAACTTATCAAAAATGTGAAATTATGCAAATATTAAAAAGTCCAAATTAATCCAGATAAAAAAAAATTGCATGCAGTTTAGCTTGCCCATTGATTTATTATTTATTCTTCTTTTACTGAGTGTATACAATATTAAGGCATGAAATCCACACAAATTTTCATAAATTAGGGCCCAGGTGAAATTGCTACGTCTTTCCTCCTATCGTTACAAACACAAAGTGCATCACAGGTGAAGAACCTGAGCTGAAGAATTATGATGCATTCATGAGAGCTTTTAGCACTCGTGATTTATGCTCATGGCCCCGGACTGCGAGAGACGCCATCGGTACGGGACCCCCTCTCCCCCTCTTTACCTTCAGGTTGTCGGGCAGCTCGGAGCGGCCGGCGTATCCGGGGTTCATGGTGATGAACACGGCGCATGTAGGGTTCAGTTTCAGCTCCGTCCCCTCGAACAGCAGCATCTCCGAATTGTTCGATATTCCTGCGGGGAGAACGGGCAGGCGAAAGTTTGAAATATTTCAGTCAGCACCAGCAGAGTGTGTATCGCAAGTTATTTAACCCCAGGAGACCTATGGGCCCATATATGGGTCTGTCAAACGTAGCTGCTGCATTCAAACCTGTGAAACTTTCGGCGATTGCTGAAATAAAATTTTTTGAACATAATGAAAGTATCTTGTGCTGTTGAAAATCTACCATGTGATGACTTAGAAACTTAGAAATAGAAACACTATTTATACTCAGTGCTCCAAGGGTTAAACTCTTGTTGAGATTCCATGGCTTTTAAAGATGTCAATTTTGTCCTGCTGAATTACTGGAAAATTTGTCAACAGTGATGAACAAGATCTAGATATTTTCAATGTGATGTAAGGCTGTCCTGGGTTTGAATATTTCTCTCAGCGAACAGAAGTGTGATGAAGCTTCAGTGAAGCTCTGCAACCAGCAGATACAGAATATGTTTGTGATATTGTTCTACAATTTGAAAAAAAAAAAAAGGCTTTTTTGACTTTGAACCCAATAGAGGGAAAACTTAGGGTAAAATTCAGAATGTAAGGGGTTAACCGCTTTCCTCTTTCATTTTGGTGATGGACAACCTGACTGCAGGCACCTCCTGCGCTGTGGACAGAACATCGTTCCGCAGCAGAACATACAGTCGAGGCCTCGGGGGGCCGTGTCACATGTTCTCTCGCCCACTGCGGTTTGGAGCAGAGCATCGTAATGCGCACCTCTCTGTATGGTGAGAATCTGCTGGGCCACCACCGACAGCACTTCCAGGTCAATTCGGTTGAATTCGTCAAAGCAGGCCCACGCACCGCATGACAGCAGTCCCTGAGGCAACAGAAGGACATCAGGCGATTAGAGACGTCAGCGTTACCCATGTTCCCCTGCTGTGCCTGTCATCTCACACGGCACCAGGGGCCTGTTTTCACAACCAGAATCAGAAAAATGTCTGTGAACGGGTTATTAGTTGAGCGTTTTGGTGACTTTGATTCGACATGAATGACGTCATTCTTTCAACCAAATGAGAACCAAAGGTTGAGATGGGCTCAGCGCCAATTCAAGATGGCGGAAAAAGGAAATGCACCAGTATTTGGGTGCTAAATATTGCTCTGCGCAATGTTTGTTCACAACCCAACCACTTCCACGAACAATATTTGGTCCTGCGTTTTCCATTGCAAGTGTAAACATGTTTCCGATCATCCATTTGACGTCACAAACGCGTTTCTGTTTCTTGGTGCGAAAACACAGCCCCTGGAGGCACCATCGATACAGCCATCGCAGCCTCAAAGGCACATTTTACCATTTGTGGCTCGTAGGCATTGCTTCATCGCCGGCCCATGTTTCAGCTAGGCCTTTGCAGGTTTTCATTGAGATAAAGCTTATTTTGCCCAGTTAGAAAACACAGTGAGTTCCTAGCACCTTCAGCATGGTAAGTAGTCCGGCAACAGGGGGTTTGCAAACTCCAGCGAGAAAACACACTGTGCCTGCAAAAACACAAGCTAAAACTGCAATATAAAAAAATCCCTCCAAGCATGCGTAAGTAATCAGTGCTCGGGAATCACAACCGAATTTGCATTTCAAATAGTGTTTGCTAATTTAGCTCTAAATACAGTTTTGATGAGGCTTTTATTGTAGACGCTGCTCTGTGTTTTAAGCTAAATTTTGAGAATATACACACTCGAGATGCGAGTAAATGCATACAAGCTCAGAGATTCGAACCATGACTGGCCAATTTCCTGAACAAAAGCGAGCATTAGGTAGCAATTACTTTCCTTTCAAACAATAAATTTTTCACTCAGATAAGCGCTAAGGAAATTATTAAACTGAAACACTTTCCTCCATTTTAAAAAACTGGAAATTTACACCCCTCCACACTGCAGTGGTGAGCAGCTTCCAGCAAATCATAATGCATCATAACAAAAAACCAGCAAAAAAGCAACTTAATGAAAAATAGGTTTTTTTCATGCCTGCCATACATGCGGACATGAGCAGCACCAGGCACTGTAAGATGCATCGATTACCTAGAGAATTGGTGGCCGACTGGTCGATGCGTATGCCTGGACCCGCAAAAGCAATCGTTCCCAAAATCGATAGACTTTGTGACCTCACAACACACAAAGCCCTCGCTGCATATGAAACGAATCCGTTGAAATTTGTCACCCGTAGAACGCTCATGAGAAAACCTCTGAGGATTCGGCGGCAGCAGACGCGGCGCGACTCGTTGCCCAGGGAGACAATTAACTAAGACAGAATTAGTACGTTAAATTGGGCCACCTGAAGTGACCTGCTAATTAGCTAATTGTATTTTCCCTTTCCAATCCCTACATTTGTCAAGTATTGTACAGGGCAAGAGTCCTCACACCCAGCACCTATCATGCCCTTTCTCTTAAGCCAACATACCCTGCTGTATGTCAGGCACATATAGGACTGAGGACCTTGCTGTGGTAAAAACTAATTCTTCACACTCATGTTTCCATTTTGAGAAGGTCTGGGCTCTTGTAGGTTCACACACTGTAAGTACACACTATGACCTTTTACCTAATTTTGCAGCTATTTTCAGACAAGACATTATTATTCACAATCCTCAAAATATTGTTTTTTGCCTTTTACATTGACCCATTGTGTGACTTTACAAATAAAAAAAACTCCTTTCTTCATTATTTTCAGATGAGTATCTTAAATCCTCCTGTTCAGTCCCTGGGGCATTAGAAATCGGCTCAGGCAGGCGCTCTCGTACAGAAGCAGAGCTCGGGAAGGTAAATCAGGCGGTGTGATTTTCTCACCGATATTAATGGAGGTCATTCCTCCAGCGCCTGATTCAGAGGGCTGTGCGTTACTCCCATCTAATCCATTGCAATCAATGTTTGCTACCAATCCGAGCGTGCTGCCAAACCTCATCCGGCGTCCCGACAAACTGCTATCGCCATGGCAACTGCAGAGATCCTTCGCTGCAATTCTCGCGCCCGCCTGAGGTGGTGTGGGTTACAAAGTTTTCGAGTTGGCGGGCAGGGACCGCGGGGGTTCGCAGGTCGAACGAGGCCTATTAAAGGATACACGCTTGCGGTCCAGAGCCCTCCGGCGCAGCCTACCTTGAAGAACTTGCCGAGGGCGATGTAGTCCAGGCCGTCGGAGCAGTTGAACACCACGCACTGCTTGGCGACGGCTTTGGCCAAGTCCTTGGTGGTCTCCGTCTTCCCAGTTCCGGCCGGGCCCTCGGGAGCCCCTCCCAGGTGTAGGTGCAGGGCCCCGAACAGGGTCCTGGTCAAACAGAGCTCAACATCAGCCCCTGGCCACATGCAGTCCTGCACATCCTCCTGACTGCCATCCCTGCCACTAATGAGCGCTGACAGTCTAATGATCTGATTGTATAAGATCATTATACTCCAGCCAGTATGGCTGATGGAGTATTGTCATCATGACGGTGTCTGTATGTCTGTGTGGGCATCTGTCTGTCCAACATTTTGCACAGGTCTCAGTAACCATTAGTATCTCACACCTCATGCTTATCGCATGTAAGGACCATGGGCCGGAGTTGTGCAATTTATTGAGATTTGACCTTTGACCTAGGTGCAGTGACCCTGACCTTGGAAATTTTGGGCAGGCTGTTCCTCAACAATCAATTACAGCAGCAATTAGAAACTGACCCCATACATTGGATAGATCTGCACATCGCCTGGTTGTACTCCACATTTGACCTAATATTCCTAAACTTTTTGCAGGAATCTGAGATCGAATGTTGCCTGGCTCAGCTAATGATGATTCCCACCTGTTTAATATAATGGTGAGGTTGAGGGGTCTTATGTGCCTTGAACATTATGTTTTACTGAATTTGATTCAATAAAGAATCAAAAACCTTCCCAAATAAATAAAAACTCTAATAGAGCGCTGAGGCACCGACAACAGGTCACAGGGTGGTCAGAAACACCTTTTTCACACTCCTACATATTTGATGTTTTATATTGTGTTTTTTGTGTTTCCTTCCCATTGGATTTCACATGTGCCCCAATACCTGCTGCCCCCACGGCCTTCTCCTATATACCAGTGACCCGGCGGGTCAGCCCATCCTATTAAACCCTCATCTGCCGGGAGAGGTGCATGGTGAAATGCATGCCTGATTTTCTCTGGCCTCTGATCAAAGGCTGCAGTTTGTCTGACCCAATAGAGTTTCTTCCAGTCCCAGAACACACCCTCTGAACATACCAGCTCAGATCTTCTTTATTTCTAGCGATCAGCCCTGCTGTTTCTCTCCACCGTTGGTGATGATTTATTTTTCAGCGCAGAATACAGCATCATCAACCCATTCCTTCAGCTGATACCACAACGTCCATCCCCGTCCAAACACTAAACTCTCCAGGGTGAATTCCCTGTGCCAGTCCCTTAGAGGTACAGGAGTACGTGCGACCTCTCTCTGTGTGTGAAACGCCGATATCGCACTGAGAGTCGAGGAGGAGCAGTCTGACCTGTAGCAGCGGTCCGTCAGCGGGGTGATGACGAGGCGAGGGGTGTTGCCCAGGTACTCGTACCCGTACGGCAGGCCAGCGTTTATCATCTTGGTCTGGAGCGTGTCATTCTGCGGGAGCAAAGGGGAGGACCCTCGGTCAGGGCATCGGGGTCCAGAAAAGGTCATGACCCCAAAACTAACCATCCACACACTTTGAGGTGCTCATGTAAATGCGAGGCACTGACCTCTCCTGCAAAACTCTACACACCGGTGCGCTGCGCACACAGATTTCACTCAGCTTGACATTAAATGGGCCGAGTGCAGTTCAGTGATGGGGGAGCGAAACTCTCTCTCACCTCCCAGTAGTAGCGTAGCTGACTGAGCCACTCAAAGTCGTTCTCGTCGCTGATGCCCTTCTGGACCAGCATGGCGAGGACGTCTCTCGCGTGGACGTCCAGCACCACCAGCGCTCCCAGCGTCACCCGATTCTGCTTGGAGAGCTTCCCGCGCACCAGCGTCACGATGTCGTCGATCTGCGAGTTATTCTGCTCCAGGTACGCCTCCAGGGCCTGGGAGAACAGCGGCAATTACGTGCTGAAGTACAAATTCACCGATACTGTGTGAAGAGTTTGCCTCCAAAACGCAATATATCCATTTAACAAATTTTTATTAAATCAGTCTTTTCTATATTGGTGCCTATTGCATTTTACAGAAAAACACAAATTTTGACCATGAAAAATACACCTTATATCATAAATTTCTAAAAACAGACTTTTGCACCATATGTAAGAAGCTCAGGGCTATTGCTCTCTGCCATTATCCCAGCGTTTGTAATTTTGGAACTTCTTGCATTTTGGAAACAAACTCTTCATGTATGTGATTACACACAGATCCACACATAAGCAAACACGCCGGTGTGCAGTGTGTGTTCCACAAAGAGGTCTGTCCCTGTTCACTCTGTTGAACATCGGAGCTCCGAACCTTCTGGCCCTTGGCGAAGGCGTCGTGAATGTCTTTGGTCCAGTACACCTGCGAGACGCACAGGACCGCCTGTCCCGGCCACGCCCTGACCCAGTTAATGCGCAGATCCTGGGGGTAAGCCTGGAACGCCTCTTGGATAACCTGAGGACCATAGACATGCATCTTACACTCAACACTGAAACATACAGTGCACAAGCAACCCAACACCAACAGGAGATGCAGCCTGTCTTCCATGAAAACGCTCGTTTAAAAAAGGATAGTACTGTGCAATTTTATTACAGGCTAAGGCAGCATGCTGTGAGCGATATGAAACGCCACGCAATAACATGTCACCTAACATTTTGCACACGATCAGTCTAAGCAGACTGGCAGGGATTTCTGGGGAAAAAAATATGAAAAATGCGGATTGATTTCAAATATGAAAAAAACAGGAGCGAGTATAGCTGGCGACTTGGCGAAACAGATGCTAATAATTAGAGCCCCAATGGAAAAATGAATATATCACATAAGATATACACCCATATACATGTATATACATATACATAATACACCCATGACAAATAACACACATTGTACAGTAGGCAACTTTACATAGAATCTGCACCCTTCAAGCTGCACTCATTACTGAATGTATATGGGAGCATTAATGATCATGTGGTTAACGAGTATGGCATTATGTCACGTCAGCTTAATTGTAACGTCCCTGACAAAACATCCTAATGAGCATTTTTGATAAATTGGACTTTAGTCTGACCATCACTTTAGGCCAGTGGTGCCCAATCATGTGCCACGGAGGGCTGAGAGCACTCAGGTTTTGTCCAATCAACCGCAACGCATGCTGACGACACTGATTAGTTTCCGCCTCTTTGCTGAAAGGAGAGCTTATCGGTGAAATTAGCAGGTGTAGCGATTGGTCCGAATATAAAGTTGCGCACGCTTGGCTGAGCGCGAGATATGATTGGGCAACAGTGGTTTAGGTCGCGCGCTGTGTCCTACATGGCTGCCACAAGACAAACGATGCTTCAGCGCTGCGAGTCCGCATGATGGCAGTAGCTGATTGGCCGCAGCAGCAGCGGCGGGCGGGGCTAACCTTGCAAAGGGACTTGAGCATTCCGCTCTCCAGCTCCAGCAGCCATTTCTCCACCTGCCCGCGGGCCGCGGAGGTGGAGATGGTGTCCACGAGCTGCACCACCTCGCCCTCGCTGCTCTTCATGTGCGTGATGTCCAGCGCGTCAGTGAACTCCACGCTGGCGATGCCCTCGAAGCACTTTTTCAGGTGGGGCTGCACTCTGTAGGGGGGAGGGGGTTACAGACGATCTCTCGTTAGCATCTGGGTCTGGTTCAAGGCCGCAGCCACTGTAAACTCTGGGCGTACCAGAGGCGGCATCTAAAAACTTTCTCTCTCCTGCAGGGCCTAGAAAGTGCGGACAGCTGTCGAGAAGCAGCGCTTTCGCGGGATTTGACATCCCTGCGCCGAAAATATAAGCGCGTTTATAATGTTGAAGGGCCCTTTTTATTGAAAAGAATCACATTTAAGACGTGGGGAAATAATAACATTTAATTGCTGAATAAAAACACTGATGCTCCACATGTGAATGATGTAACTTCCTGCAATCTCTACACTCCAGTCCCGTCTGTGGCTGGGATTAAACAGGTCTGAGGGACTGAAGTGCCAAACGAGAGCAGAAGCGCTTGGATTTCAGATAGAGGAGCCTCTAATGCTGATGGGAAATACTCCAGCTCTGAAACACTGGAAACACAATCTCTGGTCGTGGCCTCAGAGGTGACGCACTAGCCATGTGACGTCAGAACTAATCATGGAAAGGCAGAGGAATCAAAGAGGACACAAGACAAAAATCGGCTGTGGCTTTGTGCATGAAGACCACAAAAAGAACATATCACCATGTCCTACGTCACCCTAGTCATCTTTTAGCATTAAAAGGTCCGACGTCTTCTGAAGTACACTGCTGGGCAAAAACAGCAGTGAACCAAACAGGTATAATGTCATCGTGGGACACATCCTCAGGTCATGACCTTTCATTTGCACTTGATTTGAGGTCAATCTGATTTTTCAGTTATAGGCCCCTGGTGGCCAATCTCGAAACTGTAAATTGTCCAAAATCAAATCAGTTCTTCCTCTTGATGATACTTACTTATATGCAAAACATGAAATTTCTAATTGAAATATTACTGAAGTTATCGCATTAACACGTAGGGTGGCGAGGCGGTGGAGGTCGGACCAAAAACATAATATCCCCAGAACGCCGTTCGGGGATATAAATATCTGGAATCTAGATTTCGTACAAAATTTTATATACATTTCGATGTAATTCAGCAGGACATGTCTGGGGTCATTTCAAACCTTGGGATTCCCTGGAGAATTTAACATGAACTAGGAGTTGCAGAAGATTGAGTACAGCGTCTGCATTTGGGTTTTATGGTATTAATTTCGTGAGGGAGGCGGGGCTGAACCTGGTTGGGTCTTTGGTCTCGGAGAGGATCTCCAGCAGCTCATCGTTGGACAGGAAGAAGAATCGGGGGAAATACAGGCGCTTCTTCTCCAGGTACTGGTTCAGTCCCTTCAGGATCTCCTCCAACATTTTGTTCGAATCCTTCAGCTTCTCCAGGATCTTATCGATCTTGACCACCGCCAGCACGCTTTTGTTCTGCGGGAAAACAAAGCAGTAAGGATGTATCCTGGTACCCCGTGCAGAACTGTGCACTGCGGCAAAACCAAATCCTTGCCACAGTTTGGATGTGCAGCTTTAAATAATGAGGGGGAAAACAGCACATTCAGGTTTGATTACAACCGCGGGGACAGAGACGAGAGACGAGAGATTCGACAGATAAGGCCGTAACTGCTGGGGGAAACAGCAATGCGCTCCGTGAGATGACCGACCGTTAGCCCCAGTGTAAATCAACACAAGCGTTCTAGGGTCCCCTAAACAGTGGCTCTCCGACTGAAACGAAAAGAAGGGAAGACAGTCTGCACTCTTTTCTCAAGAAAAAAGGGAGAACAAACGCTGTGAATCCACACAGAGAGAGGACTGAAGTTGGGACTACAGCTCAAGGCTTCCCCCACCCAAACTGTCCATCCATCATCATGATAAATGTATCCTGTCTAAAGCAGATCCTTCCAAGTTCACATTTCAGAAATATTCTTTAGAGTCGTATTCACTGAGCTCCTTCATACAGCTCGGCAGTAAACATTCGTAGACACCCTTAGGTACCAGAAAACACCAACTCCAGCTCTTACAATAAGGCACTGATGCATAGTATGGATTTAATACAGAGCTGGGGCTTGTAGCTTGGTATGGTGGTAAAAAAGCTTTTTGAGCATAGATTCCATTAAATTTAGTTTGCTAATTGTAATTCCCAACTGTTTTCAAACCTAAGTCCACATAAAATATAGCTTTATTCGTTGATGAGTGTGTACTTAAACTGACTTTCTCTGTGGCGTTACAATAGCTGTTTCACTAAGATGTTTCTGGAGCTTAAAAAGATTTTTTTTTTCCTTATGAGAATTCTTTGAAAACAAGACCTTTGTTACGGCACATTTCTTCACTGAGCCACTGATTTTTGAAACAAATTTCCCAGACCTCGTTCTCTGGTGACTCGAGACATAAAACGAGACAAACTCTCTGAGATTTTCAATAGCGAGTAACAAAAGACAGTTAATAACACTCATACTCGCCACGCCCTGCTCAAATACCTTTTCTCAGCACCATGAACGTTTAACGATTTAATGAAAATGTGTCCAAGAGAAACTTATTTCTCAGATTAAGTCTCTTTATTATTAGAAAGCTTTGATAACAGTCTCCTGCAGCAGTATATTCAAATAAACTGATTTAAGTAATTCAAATCAAATCTCTGCCTCATTTGACTGAGAGTTTCATATCAATGCAGACAAAATTGGAAATGGGAGGGTGTACTATTACTACGGGCCCATTTTGAATTGACAGCATTATAAGGTAATGGAAAGCTGTTTTCATGCACTGAGACTAAATTACCGTCCAACCCTCACAAATTACGATCACTGCTCCTTTTTTCCCAAGGTGTCTGGGGAGTGTTACAGACATAATGAGACTGTAACCTTCCTCGACAGTAACAACGAGGGTCTCTGCGTCTGTGCTGTTATGGCCCAAATTTGTTATGACATATAGGACAGCAAGGGATGGCACACAAAATTTTAAAACGAACAGATTTAATTAAACCAACTCACTGACCAAGACTGAAATAAAGAAATTGAGATATTTACAGTCCCTTGAGATGGGGTTGCTTTGTTGTGATGTCCTGGAAAAGGAAAATGCTCCCAACACAGGCAAAAATCCACAAAAACTTCACAGGTCTTGTATAGTGTGACAGGTCTGGTCAAATGTATCCTTCCACTATTTCTCCTTGCCATTTCTCCTACTACTTTACTCTCTCAATTTTTCTCCTTATATACTCTTTTCCAGCCCCCTCCCACCTTCCAGACTTTTTTCAATTCTCTGGGACTTTCCCCTCTCAGACATGCCCAGGACATGCCCAAAACCTAGCTTCAGACTGGCTTAACAAATTAAAGTCAATACTGCCATCTAGTGGCTGTTTTTTTCCCCCACATTACAGTGCAAAGGCTCAAAGTAAGCAGGAAGGGAACATCA
This sequence comes from Gymnothorax reevesii, assembly GCA_029721435.1. Classification (NCBI taxonomy): domain Eukaryota; kingdom Metazoa; phylum Chordata; class Actinopteri; order Anguilliformes; family Muraenidae; genus Gymnothorax; species Gymnothorax reevesii. The sequence continues at coordinate 65,765,771 of CM056587.1, read as the reverse complement.
TCCTGTAAGATTGTTCCTGGAAGGGCTCTGTTGTCCTGTTTTTATCTTGTGCAGCCTTATTGTGAAATGATTCGCACATGAGCCCCCAGTCCGATACAGCGATTTAAATCCTTCACCTGACGGACGGGCGTGTTCCTCGGCTCAATACTTCAGGACATCGTTTCTCTCCGCATATTACCGCTCAGCAGCTCTCATTAAACGCCTGAACCGCTACAGGTCAGAACGTTTTACCTTCAGACAGGAAGAGCCTCGTCACTGGCAGACAGATTGTTCCTCCGCACATGTGACAGCCGAATAATGATTCCTCTACACTCAGCACTACACAGACAAAAGTCTGCAGATGAACAGAAGAGAGGCACTCCTGCTTTGGCATTCATCACAGAGCACTCTGGAGAAATTCAAAGGATTCCAATTTAATGGAAGAAAATCAAAACGTGTGGAATTGTTTTATTTCGCTCCCCTCTCATTCTACTAATTTACAAGTCGCTCTGTATTTTTTTTTCCAGAAGAGAAGTTAATTGACATGCTAAACCAGAGGAAAAGTAATGACCTGCGATTCACAAACGCGTCTAAAAAATAAGAAGCGCTGCAAGAGGTATCGCGAACCAACATCGCCACCCTGTGGCTCATTTCTTTACTGCTTAGTGAATCTCCACTTGAGAAAGCTTTTCATATAAACCTTGTACAGTGTATTTTAAACAAATTATTTTTTTCAGAAAATGAGCCTCAGTCTGAACCACAGTAGGTTAGCTGGCTCAGAAGACAGCCGTATTCAGGGACAGAATGACTTTACCAGGTGATGAGACAGGCGAATCCACTACACGCAATTTGCTAAACAACGAATGCTTTCAGGAACAATAAAGAACTGGCTCTGACTTCAAATCATTTGCACACCCTCACACACCCACCCACACAAACACAAACACAAAGACAGAGACACACAAACCGACAGACACATACACACTCACTCCTCACACAAATGCACGCACGCACGTGCATGCACACACACACACACACACGTAGACAGACAAATTTACACACCCACCCACACATACCCACATATCCCCCGGCGTGCGTGCGCACACACACACACACACACACAGAGCACGATTTTTCTGTGTCTCAGTGACCTCATTTCCACACTATTCCACATCACTGCTTCCTCCCAGACAAAAATCCATAATTCCTATTTGATGTCCTTGTCAGACATTTTTTTGTTATTTTCGGTGGATCTGTGGGTGATATCGTTGTCTTTCATTTTCAGATGTGCTGACGGTGCCAATTACCCTTTGGGATGTCTGAAGGGATGGGAGCGGAGAACGGCTCTCTGAAGTAGCGCCGGTGTTCAGTGCCAATAAACCTCGCCGTGCCGAAAAGCCTAATTGCAATTAACACGCCGGGGCAAACAAGGCCTTTTGGCACGTGAAGCTTTTGGGACATTTTGCGTGCCGATATACCTCCAGGTTTTCCAGCACAAGGTTTTTCGGCCTTGAACACTGGGACCTCAGTGCGATTGAAGTGCGCTGCTCGCAGCTCCCAGCTGCAGCCTGGAGAGAGACCCGATTTTCCCGGGCTTCTATGGGGCAGTTCTGTGGGGTATTTGTGTGGCACTTTGGCCCAGTGTAGGCACACAACCTGCCTGTCATCCCTTCATCCTCGCGTTTCCCACGTTTGCGCATCTGCAGCATATTCATGGAATCCAGAGTCCGTCTTCCAGCATGAACTAACCCAAGGAACCCAGCATCTACATTCAAGGGCTCTCAAAATGAGCCTGTGCCTTTAAATGCTTTCATACTGCCCTGAGACAGAATCCGTTAGCATGCAGCGATACAACCCATCAGCTCGCTACCTGCAATCCAACCGTTGCAATTATTTCTCGTTTTTCAATAATGTTTGATTTTTAATTTTTTTAAATCGCTGATGTGCAGCAAATCTGGTTGTCTTTGATCCCGTTGCTGCTGTTGTCCCTTTAGTAAGCTTTAGTCTGCCGATTTTTCACACAACTAGTCTCTGACCAGCGGAGAAATTTAAATGGAGCAAACTCCATCGACTGCTATCGTCTTCTGTTGTCCGCAAGCAATGCGACCGGTAACCTTCGATAGTCCCAATTATTGATCTAATTTTACCAAACTTGGTTTGCAATATCATTAGCACATAAACTATTCTGGAATTGCATTTAAGACCTGCAACCCCAGAAGTGGGTGGGACAGGGTGGCCATATTGAACAAGAAGAGCACCGCCAACGGTGCATAATACGCCCGTCATGAACATGGATCAGGAAGTGGACAGACAACATGATACCAATATCCAACAGAAAACAGCCCCATGTGAGCTTTGACCTTTGTCCGTGACCTTGACCTTGGAGGGAGGGCCGTAAACATGGTACGCGTCACTCCGCTCAGTGATGGTACACGTGTGTGTGAAATATCATGGATGTATCTGAAGCGGTTGAGAAGTTATGCTCCGGACAAGCCCCATCTGGGCCCCATGTGACCTTTGACCTTTGCCATTGACCTTGACCTTGACCGGGTGAACGAAATCATGGTGCACGACACAGCGCCTAGTGATGGTGCACGTGTATGTGAAGTATCACGAATGTAGCTCAAGCGGCTCAGGAGTTATGCCCCGGACAAGAAATTGCTAACAGACAACGGACGGACGGACGGACGGACGGGGGTGATGACATAATACGTCCCGTCTTAAGACGGGCGTATAATAAAAACTGAAGTTGTCCATTTCAGACCTTCCAAGAATGTAATACTCCCAGCAATAGCAGGCTACTTTGGCCATAATGGAAGTAATTGAGTGAGTGAGTCAGGATCCTTGCTTACTCACCATCTCAATAGCACTAGCCATAACCGTAACCATAACTACACAGAACTTCGCCCATTAACAGATACAGTGTAGTTTAAGCCAATTACAATTTGGTTAATCTGTGAAGCTGCATCATACAAAATTAATACGCAAAAACACACCGCATCGTGCAGTCGTGTCCAATCCAGTAGGGCCGCACGTTGCCTATATCAGTTAGCTTGCTAACCAAGTTAGCAAGCGTGTTAATAAATTTATCAGCGATTCAGTCAGAGCCTGATAAATGCACGATTTCACCAATAGTTATACTAGCGATGTTTGTTTTGTGATTCTGGCGCAGTTGAAGCGAGCTGTACTAATGTTACTTTCGTATGCCTTCATTTCACCTCTATTTTAGCCAGCTAACTAGCTGCTGAGCTACATGAAAACCGTGGAGTTAAGCAGCCTGTGTTTCATGTAGCTCTGTACCTAGCCAGCTGGCTACTCTGAAGGTCAAATTATACTGGCTGTATAGAAACAATTGAGACATTACCTTTACCAGCTAGCTATATTCTCTGAAAAGATCCTGAGTTTACAAGCGTCACTTCAGCCTCCAAGCACCATACTTAATAATATGCAAAAAGACACCACATCGCAGGTTCCAGCACAATCCAGAGAGATTGAACATTTCATGTCATACAGCAAATATCAACATACGTTTGTATGAATGACTGGAAGACAGGCCTTTCTGTGGCCTTTGACATTCCTACACTCATAATATCAAGCAGACAGAAATCGAACTTTGCATGCGACATCTTTAGGATATGAAGTAGTTTGGCATTTCATTTCAACCTTGAACCCATCTACCAAATGGGTGTGGCAGGGTGGCAGATCAGTTGAGTTTAGAGTTGACTTGCACCTCAAGTCTATTTTACTCAGTTTTAGGTTTTATCCTTGATTTTGTTAATTTTATTTGGCGTTTGCCTATCAGTTTGCACTTGTAACAACTGAATGATGTGTTCTCTGTCACTTTTACTGTTAACACTTGTACTTCCCTCCTCGGAGCTCTGCACTTTTCAACCAATCTTTTGCACTTTTTGTACGTTGCTCTGGATAAGAGTGTCTGCTAAGAACCTGTAATGTAATGTAATGTAAGTTAAGTCTGCAGCTAAGTTTTTCATGATACGGGTCAAATGTTTTGCCAGTTGAATTAACTCTGATGACGGCAAAATAATTCTAAGAAGCTGATGATGTAATGAGCCGGGTGTGGCCCGTGCGCTGGACAGGAAGTGCGTGTTCCTCACCAGTGAGACCTGCTTCATGGTGTCTCTCCAGTTCTTGTCGACGGCGGTAAAGCAGCCGCCCTCCTTGGGCATCTGGGCCATGATGTCGGGCGAGCTGAAGATGGGCTCCAGGTACAGCCAGGTGGCCTGCATGCTCAGCCAGTCTTCCAGAATCTCCTGCAAGAGCAGTAGCGTCGCCTCCCACTCCCTGCAGGGGGCAGCAGAGGACACTCTCTCTCTCCACACTCAGCACTCTGACACAGTGGCTGTTACTCAGAGCGCAGGCTGCAGCTTTTACAGGCAGCATTTTTAGGCTGCAACATCATCGCAGGCTGTTCCTTCCTGAAGGCGCTCTCAAATATAGAGGAGACCTGCAGCCTTCATCTTGCCTGATGCCGGACGCAATTGACAGCTCATTTGCGCTGTTTTTATGTTGACAATTCTGTCTGAAACAGAACAGCCTGCAGTTCCGTAGGAAAACTGCAACCTACTCTTTGAGAAACAGCCTGCGACGAGGCCCAATAGCCTTCACAGCCCACGGTTTGTGCTCTCTGCATTTATCCACAGATACATACGCAACGTAGAGAACGTTCGGCGAGGCAGACAATGCAAGCACAGGTAAATAATGAAGAATACACACACACACACACGCACACACACACACACACACACACACTAGGCGCTATTTCAAACATACTACTCCATTTGATTATGCACACGCACCGTATCTCGCTCTCAAAGGGCTTGATGAAGGGCGAGCTGCGCATGGTCTGCGTCTTCACGATGTGGTCGTCCAGCAGTGTCTGGATCTCGTCCACTGAGGACAGGATGGAGGTGCCCGTCTCGCGGTAGGGCAGCAAGCTGAACTCCATCCCGCCCCACTCCGTGACCATCATCTCCATGGCCTTCTCCAGCGAGTACTCTTTGCCAGCTTCCTCGCTGATGCCCTCAAAGCTGCCCAAGTGGGCCTCCAGGCCCATGTCCAGAAAGAAGGCCATGCAGCCCTTCTCCTCGCTGTCGGGCTTCAGCGCGAAGCCCACCACGTTGCTCATGGCTTCCCAGTGGCGGGGGCGCAGGCCGGGGTTGCAGAGCACCTGCACGAACGGGACGTGCTCCTTAAAGGCCTCCACCTCGTCCTGGACATGGCTGACGATGTTCAGGGCCTGGGGCGACTCCTTCAGACTCTTCTCCAGCTTGTACAGGACACGCCAGTAGTTGTCCAACTCTGACTCCACCGTGTCGGGGTTGACTTTGCTCACCGGCTCCTCCAGCCAGGCTTTCTTCCGGGCCTGGAATTCGCAGGCCGTCTCGTACAGGCGCAGGTAGGGCCCCAGTCTTTCCTGGGTCTCTTTGCACAGAGGATACTGGGACACGGGCAAGTTGAAGGCCACTTCCTCCTCGTTAATTCCGTCAATCTGTGAGGACAGGCGGTCAGAGCACCCACAAGCCTCATGTTAAACTGCAGCGTGTTTAACCCCTTTGCGCAGAAGCCAAATCTGGCTTTTTAAGTGTTACCTGATTTAAAGCTTTATGATTTTGGTGGAGAAAAGGGGCTGCAAACATAAAAAATCTTCATGAGAAATGAAGAATACTGACAAATGAAAAACTGCTGGGGCTTAAATCTATACATTGCTGGGATCATAAACTTCTTGACCACTAGTACATTTCATCTTGAACAGTACATTCTAGATTACCCGCTTGCTATGAGCCAAATTAGACAGCTACCCAGGTATATATTAATCATATATTTAACACAAATCAACTTTGGGGCATGAAATTCAGCATGTACTAATAGTTTTCTGGTTGAGTTTAGCATGAATTTATCAATATCAGTGCAGTTGAACATCATTGTTCACCAGTAACCTCTCCAAACACAAAACATGCCTTTTCTCCATAATAAAGTTAACAATATTGTCCATTTTTCTTCAAAGTCTCCCAAGCATTAAATAAAGCGCTGATTAAACAGCTGCAACATTCACGCTGCAATGAAAAGCTAACCGCTCTCACATCCGAGCTCGTAACCTTACACCTTATAAGGGTAAAAACTCACTAACTCAGTAATATCTGAATTCTGAAATATACCTTATTTTCACAGAACAGAAAATTCACTTTCAGGAAAAATCAAACGACATAGCTATGCCTCCATATTCAACAGACTGGTGTACCGAACGTACCGAGGGATCTACCGACGTGCGTGGACTGCATACATTTGGAGAAACGAAAACCTCGGCATTCGATGTCTTTAAACGCGGTATAAATTCTACAGCAAAAAGCCATATTGAACAAAATGCAGACAGAGTAGAAGTATAACCTGTTTTCTTCATTGATGCCCTCCTCCAGAGGCAGATGTATCGGTAAGAAGGAACCCTCCAGTGCCGTTTCATTCGAAATAATTCCCATTAACCGCGTCTATAGTACATTCATCTCGTAAATGAAACTGAACACTTCAGGCCAGTTTTGGGTGTCTTTGTTTCTTTGATATCGCATCATTTTCAGCTGCGCAACCGTGGCCAACATTCGAAGAATACAACCGACCTTACTTTTACGCTTAGCTTTGCATCCTATTTTTATTGTCCGATCAATGTATTTCAGTTATTGAGGAGAGTTAAAACACTCGGGAATTGGATAAGAAATGAGTTTATCAATACATCTTTACCAGGGAAGCTTTACGAGGGCGTGAACTATAACTGTAGATTTACGCAGATGAATCTGAGTATATAATTGAGTGACTGGCTATCGACAGCAGTACTTGGGTGGATAGAAGGGAGCGCTGAATTTGTCAATGGAGGAATATACGCGTTAATCCATGGGAGGGAACTACGCATATTTTGTGTGTGATGACTGTAATTGACTGTAGAATGTGAGAGAATCAATACTATGTCAGATTTTTTGAACCACTAGTTGGAATACTGCTGGCTCACTGTAGCTAAAGTGGTTGCTACAGAGTACTATGTTTTTTTCTGTTGCAAGTGATAATTTTTTAAAACTACTGGATCGATACATGGGCAAGGATATTGACCAGTTTGCACATCAGACTTAGCTGAGGAGTTAAATTCATGCAACTCCTGAAAAACAGGCATTGGAGGGAACTTCTCCATACTCTAAATCGCGTTTCAGCTCTTCCTGCTTGTGAATATTCAATAGCTGATCCGGGGGTGCCATCTCGTGGTCGAGTACTGTAACTGAGTGCTTAAATTTGCATATCTATAGACGCGAGCGTCTACATCTGCAGAAAGGGGTTAATCATCACACAAACTGAATGATCATTCTATCCTTATAACACTTGAGTTTTACCAGAAGGCAGTAGCACACTTCAGAGCATAATCTGTGGAAAACCATTTCAAGATACTGAGAAAGTTTTAAACAAGTACATGGTACCTGACACAAGTGTGAGTAATGTATACTGCGGACCTCAAAAAAGGTCATGCTTTTGTTTTGGCGCTGGGCGATGACCCATTTTGACAACTGTCAGATTATTTCATTTTTGAAATCACAATAATAATCACTGTCATGAGCTATGGCACTTCTTGGCAATCTTAACTTTTCTTTTTTTAACCATCATTATTTCACACAGTCTCTCCAAAGTTTCAATGTTTACTTTTTTCCGCAGGAATCAGTGAGGAAAAACAGATCAAAGAAATGGTGTACGACGCTCTCCTGGTTTCGTCGTCGGCGGAGTAACAGCTGCTGTTAAATGACAGACGGCCTTGCGGGCACGGAGGCCATTTTGTGCGCTTGCGGCTGGAGCGTAGCGCTTAAAGAGCTAACCCCGTGAGTCAATCGTTATTCCCAGGTGGAGCCCTGGTGCGGCAGCACCAAGCTGGGCCAATTAGCGGGAATCCCTTCAGTAAATAACCAGCCCTGTAAATGCAGCGCAGAAAACGGTGCAGGTGGCCTTTGCCTGATATTGCAGCGGCGGCGAGAGGCCAGTACCTTAATCATGGCTTTGCCCAGTCCAGAGTTGAGGTCCTGGGCTTTCTTGAGATACTTGTTCAGGTTTTCCACGTCCCCGAAGGAGACCAACTCCTTCACCTGCCTCCTGAACCTCTCCAGCTCCCACACGCAGCCCTCGCACTTCCGCTGGGGTAAAAAAACACAGCATTTGACTGGACACATCCTGAGCAGCGTTCCCACCCAACAGGGCAAAGAACAAAACTTTAAGCATCCTGCAGTGGGACAAAACCTTCAATGCTGCCATTGGCAGATTGGTTCGACTGGCTCTAAAGAGCTTTGCAGTCCAGCAAGACTCTACAGGTCAGCTAATTCTGGGATTTAAAAAGTCTCACTGCCCAAAACTGCTAAACTTGAACCTCTATCATACCAAATGGACTGAGGGGTCTCAACTTTTTGACATTTGACAAGTGTGACATAAAATTTAAAGGCCATCTATCACTTTTGACAAATTAAGTTGCCCAACTCAAATGCTTCAGTGACTGAATTCCTCAAACCATTAGAGAGAACTGACCTTTTCAAGTACACATGGATACGCTCGATTTCAGTGCTTCTGTCAGCCTAATTGCTGCTCAGATCACTGGTGGCAGGGTAGAGGGTCGGGAAAATAGACATTTCAGCTGCATGTCCATCAGAAAAATAAGTCTACCGCATCTAAAGATAACTTTCAACTTGTTCTAATGCATGAGCGTCAGGGACATTTCCAAAAAAGAGTTTGTCATTTAAGGGGGGGAAAAGGGTAAGATTTTGGGTGGTCTGTCAGTAGTCATCTTCTGGGCTCTGTGATTCGGGCTCCGCCCTTGACCACAGCTCCCTTTGGGCTGTCATCACTTCAGTATCTCTAATCCTGTCATCTGTCAGCCTGAATACAGCGCAGTGAGTGAAAGCTGTGCGGTCTGTCTGCTCTTCTGTTCATTAATAACCTCAGGGACACAAATCTTTAGCAGTTTTTATCTGAGTTCCCAGCTCCATTAAAAAAAACCTTCCAGGCACCATAGCAAAGAAGCCGGATGTAACGTTGAGGAAAACATTCACATCCGCACCTTTTTCGCCTTTTTATTTGTCGTGCTGTGTGATTGCGACTGTGATCTTACATCCGCGAGCCCCTGAATGTGACGTGCTGAAGTCGGTGCAGCACCCGGGCTAACTGAAGGAGGAATGATTCAGTGTTTCGAAGTTTCCAAGTGACTACAGATAACAGGCGCTGCACAGCCAACAGCCTACAGTGAACGGGAGGGTGTTTGCGGTATCTGTTGCGTATGGGGCCAGCGCTGGTGGAAGCTACGGACCTTCAGCTCCGCCTTGAACAGCTCGGTCTTCTCCTCGATCATCTTGCGGCAGTCCGAGATGATACCGACCAAGCGACCGCGCCAGCGGAAGGTGCCCATGTTCATACTAATATCTTCGTCGGACAGGGTGGTGTAGTCCATCAGATCACAGAAACGCTGTTTAGACTCCAGAATGGTCTTCACTAGGGCCGGCATCTCCTGACGCTCCACCTTCTCCAAATAACTCTGGCGGGGGGGAATGAATTTGAACTTACAGATTTGAAAAGACACCTCCACAGAAAGCAGCATCACACACATGCATCGCTGTCAACCCCTAGTGCGCTGGATGCGGTTATTGTTGCTCGATGATGTAAGATACCAAAATCAGACATTGTTGAAAACTGACTTGTTTAAAAGAGCGCCCACAGGGGAGCCACATGATAGGTTTCCAACAGCACAAGATAATTAAATTTATATTTTTAAAAAATTTATTTCAGCGTTCTAAGGGTTAGGTTTCAGCACAGAGGAATCGCAGTTGCATGTTCAAGCGTCCGGCAACTCTATCAAGGGACTGGTGTTGGAAATTAGCTTTGGCTTCATGCACTTGTACATCACATCGGACACTGCGTCTGCAGCCGTCAATGTTTTTTCGTATGTGTCCCTTACAAATCAATCAATCAATTATTTCCCGAAACATAAGTGATAAATCAAGCTGATTTTCTCAAAACTGCGCCTAACTTTGATAAAATCGAGAAAAGAACAGTGATCGGCGTGTAAAGTAGAGGGAATTCTGAGATTCTCATTACCGCCAGGTCCATCAGCTGCTTAGTGTCAAGAGGAGGGATCATGCATTTCACCGAGATGTCCACAAAGTCTTCACACAGCCTGCAGGCAAAAGAAAATGTATTTACTGCACCGCTTCAGCTATACGTAACCAGGTTAATCCTCACCAGCGGAACGGGGAGATGGGGTATCGAGAGGGGGCAGAGGCATTTTTGGGGTACTCTGGGTGGGCTTTGCGGCAGGACTCACTGTTTGATGATGATCTGGTGGTCCTCCAGCATCCGGTCCACCAGTTTTTGGTGGAGTCCCTTGGTGCGCCTCACCAGAGCGCTGATCAGCTGGGAGGAGTGTACCAGGAACATGCCCTTACGGATCACCTGCAATGAAGTCCCACGTAAGGCCATCAGTCCTGCTTCTGTTCGACTAGGCACTGGGTGTAATTTGATTGTTAAGTAGACAACCGTATTAAAGATATTCATTCAAAATCATTTCCGTCAACACCTATGCAAAGCCCAGAGAGTCGTCAGAGCTCAGCTTAAGGGCGGTTCAGTTCACTGATGCAGACTGTGTGCAGCTCAATGAATGGGCAGGAAGAATACTAACCAGCAACAATGGTTTTAGTGCCAAAGCATTATAAACGCATTCCAAACGGTTGAACGCATTTCTGTCACAAATGACAAACTGCAAGTGTGTGAACAATTAAAACAAGAATGTAGTAATTAACAGCACAGCCGAACACAGGGAGCGATGCTGCCCAGTGTATTCCGAAAGCCCAGGGGACGAAACAGCATTACGGTCCCACCCGCAGATTCGTTTTAATGGGCCAAACCTATTAAAAGCTTGTGGTGCCCTTGGGGGGGGGGGGGGTGGGGGGGGGAGTATTCTTCAAACAGCTCAGCAGAGAACGGTTCTCTGCGTCTGTGGCACCATCACATTAAGGGATCACGACGAGATTAAAGGCTCTTATACGAGTGAGGAGAGGGGAGCAGATAAAGATGGCAGGAGGGCCCGGCTGCACCTTGGAGTTGCGCTCGATGTCCTTGGCCAGTTTCTTGTAGCGCGTGGCCTCAGTCATGAGGTCCTGGAAGGGGTGTTTCTCCTGCAGGAACAGCTCAACGTCCTCCTCGGCCTGACCGCTCACCAGCTCCTCGTACTTGTCGTAGATGCGGACGTGCTGCAAAGGCCCAACGCTTTCCTCGCAAATCATCTGCCGAGTCTCCTCCCGTCTCGCTTCCAGGATCTCCGTTGGCACCACGGGCCTCAGTGCGCCTGGCTTCTGGCTCCCGGACTTACGGGGTGAGGCGAGATAGACGGGACAGTGAGGATTTGGACAGAAACACAGTTATAAAGACTACAATTCCCACAAGCCCCATGATTGTAACTGCATTAAAGTCGCAGAGAGTCAGTTTTAGTCTGATGGCATTTGCATACGCATGAAGCAAACTGTGCAAGGAGAGAGCTGCTTTCCACACATGACCCCGACTGTCAGGAATGCAGGAAATTACAGCCGTAAACAGAGCATTTCCAAATGCTAATCCTCCAATTTCATTTGCTCATTGTTTACACATTTGTATATTGAGATTGAGAATCAATGTTACTTGAGAGAAAATGAATCACATGAATGTTTATGGCTAACAAAAATTTTATAATGCAATTGAAGAAATATTGAGCCGCTATAAACTCAAGAAAAACAACTAATGTGCGCTTTATTAGATTTCAGACTTACTTATATTGTTCATTTTATTTCTCTATCACACACCAGAGATCTAACTTGTCTGCAGACTGCTTTATAAGGAGAGCTCTAAAGAAAGCTCTTCAGACCAGTTTACACCAAAGATACACGACCAGACAAAACCGCATTACAGCGCTGCAGGGAAAAGTTGCAGCGGTGTAAATTGGTTGTCTGAGCTCTACTCTCTACCCTACTCAAGTTCACAGAGAGCACTGCTTGCGACTTGGCCCGTTGAGTCGCCAGTAGCTGGTTTTAGAATGTCATGCAGGTCAGGAGTTTCAAAAGCCAGTCGGCTCGTAGCGAAGTCAGGTGTTTGAGTCTGCTACGTACAATCAGCTGAACGAAATGGACCGAGGCAAGAAAGGATCACTTCTATTTGTTGGGGAAACAGCCGTGTCTGTACACAAGCCTAAAACACACACAGTCACTACTCTCATCTTTATCTTAAAACTACTCAAATTATCCTTAAACCAATGAACTGAAAAGGCAGCAGTTTGAAATGAGGAAAGTCTTAAAGAGTGCTGTCGCAATGGAAATGATAAATCGCCTCGTCTAGTCGCGTTGGTGTAAACTGGCAGGTTTTAGGAAGTTGCGGACCGCCGTGGGTGATCAAGAATTGGGATAATGAAGACATGGAGAGGAGGGGACGGGGGAGGCGTTTCGAACCCATTCTGTGTACAGCGTCGACTCCACACGCGGCACCATGCTGATAGCCTCCACCATCAGCTCGAAGGGCTTCAACATCACTTCCTCAAAGTCACTGAATTCAGGCTCCAGTCTGATGCTGGTCCGATCCAGGATCAGAGTCAGGACGAAGCCCGGGTGCTCGTACTCTTGCACCGCTTCCTGGGACATCAAGAGTTATGCACATTAGGGCCCAGGTCAAAAGAGTTGGCGTGCTCAGTAACTTAGATTGCACAGAAAATACGACACACATGCTGAGGTTAGAGCTAAAAACAAACATGGCGGGAGAAGTATTTAGCGTTAAATATCTCTGCATTGCCATAAACTGGTAATGTCATACAGATTCTGAAGGTGAGGCTACTTATAATATTTGGTAGAACATTCTGGAATAAACATTCTTAGCTAAACGGGCCCGACGGTAGCATGCTCATTAGATGGTATAGGCTCTACAGGCCTAGTGTATGAGATGCTATGAGCACAGCTGACCCAACAGTAATACAGTAATGAGACAGAGTCACCACAATGCGCATTGAAGTAATACAGCGATATAATGGTATAAGCACGATCAGCCGTGTCGTACAGCACTAATGTAACGGTGTTAAGCACAGCAGGCTCTACAGCAGTACAATAATGAAATGGTAACGGCACGACACGCCCTATGATAGTATAGGATGGCGGGCAGGAGAGGCATCATACACCCTGTGGTGCAGTGAGAGGGAGGTATAAACGCAGGCTAAATGCATCCGCATCTCAGGATGCCATATACCGGATGCTTCACGATGAGACGAATGTAGTCGGTGACTGAATCCAGGGCCAGGCTCTGCAGCTGTTGAGTCATCAGAGTGGCTGCGCAGTTGAAGAATGACTGCAGTTCGCGAGGCGTGTGGATGCTGGGGACCTGTTTGCGCTCGGTTCCCACACGGTAGATCTGCTGGACGTCGAGAAGCCATCTGAAAGCACACCAGAGCCTGAAAATAACGCTCCTGAATCGATATGCCAATGTTATTAAAACCCCGTCGCACAGCAGCAGAGGTCGTTTCACACCAAGGACTGAATGGAAAAACAAAACAGAAAAAATTCGAACCCATTTACCTCAACAAACCTATCCACATCTGCCTATCCGAAACTTTCCTATTTCGCTGTTGACAAGTATTCCTCATTTTCGATTTTCTTTTTTGATTTCATTTTTGGTGTGAAAAGGCCTGAACAGGAATATTTTGACTGTCTGCTATTTTGAAATCAGAGAAACCAGGCTCCGGTCTGAGGTGAAAAGGCGTCGTACTTTTTGAGGAGGACGTCTCGGGCAGAGTCGATCTGCTCCCTGACCGTTTCCTTGAAAACTGGCAGTTCCATGGACTCCTTCAGGCTACGGAAATACTCCAAGTCGATCAGGCGTAGCTCCCTGTGAGAGGAGAAAGCGGGTGAGAGGATGGGGCAACAGCAGAGCGGAGCGCTGATGAGTTGCAGAGTTACTGCTCAGGATCTGGCTGCAGAACCATCAGGGTCTATAGAGGCCTTCCACACACACAGAAGCAGTGATAAAACTGAGGTCCAAACGCGGTGTTTTCGGGGTGCGGCTGAGTCAGGACTCGGGGTGCTGAGAATGTCACTCACTTGTAGGACACGTGCCACAGGTTCAGCACAGACTGCATGGTGGGGTTGATGGCGTGGAGTTTGTCGCGAATCTCGCCCTGAGCGTACAGGAAGGACTCATGCCAAGGTTTCGGAAACACTTGCAGCCTGGGGACGCAGAGCAGGGAGTTTCACTGCAAACCCGCTGAATGTAGCCAGGGTTGTAGCAACACAAAAAAAACTAAGAAAAAATAAATTGTTGGCACTCCCAAAAGAGTTTATGGCATTTATTGGTATAACTTGGTAAACCAATTCATATTTACCAAGGGTGCCAGCAGATGTTGAGGGCACCGTGTGAACATATCAGTTTTATTACCTCCTCCAAAGAGGTTATGTTTTACCTTCGGTTTGTGTGTAAGTGTTTGTTTGTTTGTTAGTTAGCAATATTACGGAAAAGGTTACGGACAAATTTTACCAGAGTTATCCACACCGGATTCTGAATCCAGGGTTCATTTACTGGTGTGGAAGTACCTAATAACGCTACTCGTAAGTAACCCCAGACATGTGGCTACGGTCTGTGCTCTCTGAGTGCTTTCAAGTGAAGAGAGCCTGCTGTATCACGCAAGTAAGATCAGTGAATTTGTGTAATATCAGATAAAAAATGTAAAAACTTTATATTAACCCTTAGAGCACTATAGCCAACTACAGTTGTCCAATGAATTAAGATCCTGCAGGGGAGCTCTTTTAAACAAGTTGCCACATGATTTTTGTGGTTTTCAACAGCTCAGGATAATTATATTTTTAATTCCTTGAAAATGTATTCAGAGCTGTACGGGTTAACAACGCCACTCGGAAGACAGACGACAGGTACACTGAGATATGCTTCCATAATCCATTACTCTGTTCAACTCATTTAACATCTATTTAATGCAGTATGTATGTGAAATTGCGTTCTTTGAAAACTAAGAAGGCTTTTTTCCAAATTTACAGTACACAGAGCGCACACACTCCTGTGGGACTCACTCAGCACGATGTGGGGGCACGTCCTTCCCCTTCTCTTCTTTTTCTCTGGTGATCCCCAGTGCATAATTCACTGAAACAGAACACCACACATCTAACATGCACTCAGGCCCATAACTATTTGGACATGGCAAAAATTTTTTTGCGATTTTAACAGTCTACCAAACCATACTGGACATGAAATTAAATAATCGATGCGTGCTCAAAGAGAAGACGTTCAGCTGAAATATTATAACACTTACATCCCAATCAAGCAAACAGAGAAGGAATTATGGCGTTTGTTTATAAATGTGATCCCTCTTTCGTAGAAGACCAAAAATTATTTGACAACTGGCCATCCCACGTCCAGGCATGTATCATTCCCTCGCTCAAAAGCAGGCAGACAAAAGGTCCTCAGCTGATTTCAAGAGTGGAATTAGGATTTGGAATCAATTGTTAGATCACCAAATGAAATCAAAACAGCTGTCTCTACTAAAGAGCCCAATTATCATTAGACAGCACAATCATGGCAAAGCATCACAGAATCAGTCAAAACATTTGCAGCAGCCAAATCTGCCATTATGCACATTCTTGAAAGGAAAGACAGCAATAGCGAGCTCAGGAACACATAAAGGCCTGGAAGACTGCAGATAACGACGGCGGTGGAGGACAGAAGAGGACGGTTGCAAGGCCAAGCAGGGCATCAGCTGCGAAGAAACCCAATGATGCCTTTAGGTTGAAGACTCCCGGTCATCAGTGACTGTGTAGGATCTGGCACTCAGTATTAAAAGGGACACTTGGAGTGTAGCCTGCAGAGCGAGTTCAGGAAGACAACTATAGACTCTTGGACACCCCCTTGCATATCTACAGCAGCTCCGCCCCTTTACAATGTGGCCAATTTCAGCTGATCTGCTCTGGCCCTGCAGTTAAAAATGCCTGCTGCAGCGCTGCATTGCACCGCTTCGGTCAGTCATGTTGCCTGCTGCTGCATCACTCTCGCCTGCTACTAGGTAACATCCTGTCACCACTCCAGCATCCACCAGACGGCAGTGACTATTTCCCTAGAGATAACGGTAGATATCCTGACACTCCCTGCTCTGTTCTGCTGAAGTTCAGCTGGCTGCAGGCTATGTCAGGGTCAGCTGCCAAAAAGCCATTTCATCAATTTTTATTACTGCAATTACCCCGATTGCCCATTTACAGGAGAGTTGGACTGTAAACTGAATTTACATTATAATTTTGAAACTCTGCCCGAATACTTTTGAGGCTATAAAAATGGTTGGAATTCCTGCATTATTCACACAATACTTTTTGCCAGAACCATTAAAAGGAGCTGTGTCACGATTACTGCGCATGCACAGAATTTATATCCTTGCGGCAGAGTTAGCTCACTCGGTTAAGGCGCTGCATTTGCGGAGCAGCAGTGACTACTACAGTGCAGATTCGATCCCCGGTCGTACCAACCAGCAGTGGTCAGGAGCTTTTTCAGAACAGCACATGACTGGCTAAAGCGCCGATGGGAATGGACTGCTGGGAAGGGATATTAAAAATGATTGCCTTGTTCGTTGCTCAAGCACCTCCTGTTGGCCAACCGGGCGCTCGTCAGTGAGATTCCAAGCTTGCTGATGTGTGGGTATCCTCCGCCCTTATTCTGAACTTGCATTAGCTTTGACCAATCAGTGTAAAGATGCAGGGGCTGACAGGCGTGTGCTTCGGAGGAGAGCCGCAAACTGCCTCTCTCCTGAGCTGACAACAGGGGGTTGCATAAGAGCAAGCCTTGTACATGGTTCTCGTCAGGGGCGTAGACACACTTGTTCCCATGGGTTTTTTTCACCCTAAAGGGGCCCCCGATTAGCCTGTCTGTTTGTCAATCAAAATATATCTTTCTATTAATGTATTGATTAAAATATTAAATGTATACCAACTGAAACATACAGCTAGCAGCACATATAAATGTATTCATTTAGGCAAACGTTTTTGCCAAAGGTAATAGGCTTATATAGAGTGTAGCTGCATGATGTTAAAATGTTGGAAATAAAGTTTCAGAAATCTGTTTCCAACTTACTGCCTTTTATTCGTTTTATTTTCACTCAATTCTTTCAGGGGCAACATGTCATGGTAAAGGCTTATAGGCCTAATAATCCAACATCGCCTACTCAAAAAAGGTTTGAACAAATGAAAAACACTTTACAAAAAGAAAAAGTAGGCCTATTGTTTGAATGTGTAGACTATATGAACTTATTTTCTTCATCCTCGCAAATGTAGGCTATCAGTTACATTGCTGAAGTCCACCCTCTGTCATTTCTCTCTCGATAAAAAGCACTGCTAGATTTGAGAAACGATTCTCACTCATTGAAGAGCGCAGATATGTTTTAATTAAGATGACTGAAAGTATGCTCTGCCTGTGCGCTGTTTATGAGAATAGTGACATAGATCCGATATAAAGTTGACATGCTAGGAAGTTCGGTGCATGTCACTGGAGACGAGGAAATACGAAATTTGGCCTGTATAAAAATCTCCTCCTTCGGTGAACTGAGCCAGATCATTGATCTTTTCGACTGAATTTGGATTTTTTATTTTTTATAGAGCCGTTCGTTGAGGACTTGAAAATGACTTGCCATGTTGCAAGGGTCTGTGAAACGTTTCACAAACTGTTGGTCAAAAACGTCAAGGATATAATAGAAAGAGTCCACTTTAAAATGTGTTCGACTGTCGTTTATCGGCTCGTCAGCAGTTTTTTACGTCGGGGAAATGCTTTCCCTTTCTCACTCTGCCCTCCTGGAAATCAGGAGATGTCGCATTTTATTATCCCCCGCCAACACGAAGTGGGAGGGGGATATAGGTTTGACCTTCGTCCATCCGTCCGTCCGTATGCGTGTGCGTGCGTCCGGCTGTCCAAGAGAAAGGGGACAACTTTTCTCAGAAACTATTACAGATAGGACAACCAAATTTGGGGTGTAGCTTCAGACCATAAAGGCCTTGGAGTTCAAAAATACAAAACCCAAAACCAGTGAAGTTGGCACGTAGTGGAAATCGTAAATAAAAACAGAATACAATGATTTGCAAATCCTTATCAACCTATATTAAATTGAATACACTGCAAAGACAAGTTACTTAATGTTCAAACAGGTAAACTTTATAATTTTTTGCAAATATTAGCTCATTTGGAATTTGATGCCTGCAACATGTTTCAAAAAAGCAGGCACAAGTGGCAAAAAAGACTGAGAGAGTTGAGGAATGCTCATCAAACGCTTATTTGGAACATCCCACAGGTGAATGGGCTAATTGGGAACAGGTGGGTGCCATGATTGGGTATAAAAGCAGCTTCCCTGAAATTCTCAGTCATTCACAAACAAGGATGGGGCGAGGGTCACCACTTAGTGAACAAATGCGTAAGCTGATTGTCAAACAGTTTAAAAACAACATTCCTCAAACGAGCTATTGCAAGAAATGTAGGGATTTCATCATCTACGGTCCGTAATGTCGTCAAAAGGTTCAGAGAATCTGGAGAAATCACTGCACATAAGCGACAAGGCCGAAAACCAACATTGAATGCCCGTGACCTTCGATCCCTCAGGCGGTACTGCATCAAAAACCGACATCAGTGTGCAAAGGACATCACCACATAGGCTCAGGAACACTTCAGAAAACCACTGTCAGTAACTACAGTTTGTCGCTACATCTGCAAGTGCAAGTTAAAACTCTACAATGCAAAGCGAAAGCCATTTACCAACAGCACCCAGACACGCCGCCTGCTTCGCTGGGCCCAAGCTCATCTAAGATGGACTGATGCAAAGTGGAAAAGTGTTCTTAGGCGCAAAGTTCAAAAGCCAGGATCTGTGATGGTATGGGGGTGTATTAGTGCCCAAGGCATGGGCAACTTACACATATGTGAGGGCACCATTAATGCTGAAAGGTACATACAGGTTTTGGAGCAAAATATGTTGCCATCCAAGCAACGTCTTTTTCATGGACGCCCTTGCTTATTTCAGCAAGACAATGCCAAGCCACATTCTGCAGGTGTTACAACAGTATGGCTCCGTAGTAAAAGAGTGCGGGTACTAGACTGGCCTGCCTGTAGTCCAGACCTGTCTCCCATTGAAAATGTGTGGCGCATTGTGAAGCGTAAAATACGACAACGGAGACCCTGGACTGTTGAACAACTTAAGCTGTACATCAAGCAAGAATGGGAAAGAGTTCCACCTGAAAAGTTTCAGAAATTGGTCTCCTCAGTTCCCAAACGTTTACTGAGTGTCTTTAAAAGGAAAGGCGATGTAACACAGTGGTATAAAGGCCCCTGTGCCAACTTTTTTGCATGTGTTGCTGCCTTTAAATTCTAAGTTAATGATTATTTGCAAAAAAAAAAAAAAAAAAAAAAGTTTCTCAGTTTGAACATTGAACATCTTGTCTTTCGTGTATTCAATTGAATATAAGTTGAAAAGGATTTGCAAATCATTGTATTCTGTTTTTATCTACGATTTACATAACGTGCCAACTTCACTGGTTTTGGGTTTTGTAAGAAGCACACGATTGGCGGGGGATGTTATTGACTATGTCGACTTGTGGATTAAGTTACAGTGGATTTCGCCACTAGTAATATGGAACTCATTTATTATTCCGGACTTCTCACGCTTTTCTTCACTCAGGAGTTGGAAGCAATGGAATTGCATAAAATTTTTTCAAATGGTCTTATTTCATTCAAACAATATGAACGATCGTGAAACCCACGCATTGCATTGATTGAATAATTGCTGACTTCAGCACGGGAACGTGAATGAAGCACTAAATCTCACGCAGAAAGCCTGAGTTCCCAGCCCTGACTTTTGTTGTGCACAAGCCTCGATATTTGCAAAGCCCTCCTCTGGCCGTAAGCTTTACAGATCACTTGCACAGCGGTCAATACGCTCAAGTGCGGTGTTCAAATCGATGGATTCTTTTTGAAGATAGTTTGAACGTTTACCAAAAATTGTGTTCCAAAAATTGATTCAATGTTTTTTTTCTCAATTAATAGCCCTGCTTTGATTTGCTTCAATCGCTGAACTCAACTGGCCTTTTTTTTTTTCCCCCACCCATCCATCGTCCGCGCACCCAATGCAAATTACGCTACCGATTCTCCTTCCAGATTCGGGTGGGATTGGGGATGCCAAATTTATATTTAAAAAAGAAGAAAAAAAAAGAATTTACATCCTAAGAAAGTGAATATGCTTGACTGCAAGGCAAAGTCTGACAATCTGTCTTTGTTTTGCATTGTATTTCCATATTTAAGTTACTCCAGCATTATGCTTTTTATGTAAAGGAGCTTTTTATGTAACTTCCAGAATTCGAAGTGCTATTTTAAGCTTTAGCTAAGGGATACTAAGAATGTAAGCTGGCTGTCATTGTCAATAATCATAATAGAAGAAAAATACCTTGTAGATTTTGACTTACACTTGAGCGGATTTACTTTGTTCAAAGTTGCGAGAGCGTGCAGTGATTGTGACACAGCTCCTTTAAATTAAACATGAATAAAGCGCATCTTGTTTCATTCATCTCTAATCCATTGTGGCGCCGTACAGAACCAAAATGATGACAGCTGTGTCACTGTCACCATCAAGCCAGAAGACTGAATTGTGATAAGAATGACACAGAGACAGTTTTTTTTTACATAATCTGCAGCACATACCTGTGGATTCCAGCATACTCTCATGATGGATCTCCCTTATTTCATTGCACACGGCCTCTAGAGTGTCAGCCGGCTCCCTCAATCGCATGGGGACCCGATCCAAGATATCCTTCATCATAGACTCCTCCATGGGGGCGACATTCTCCAGGTCGAGGCCTTTCTTAATGTAATTGTTGTATTTCTGAAGAGACCAACGCGAGAGAAACAGAGCATCAGGCCTAGGAAGTAGGCTAACAGGAGCAAACGCCTGTCAACGAATTTCAGAATGTGCGCTATATTTGAATAGCTATTCTCTTACTTTAGAGAACACCCCAAACGATTTTAATCAGAGTAATATTAATCAATCAAATGATAATAGCAGTCCTCAAGTGAATATAACTCCCATTCATAGATAAATGTACAAAATAGGGTTTCCTACCAAAAGAGCCTTCTCCGAAGCAGCTTCATTTTCATTCAAGGAACGGGAATCTGCATCGGAATCCTTGCACCTGATACCGCGGTGGAAATGAAGTCAGTTAGAACGGCATCTCCTGATTCGCTTTAGATCGCAGCCAACACATTATTTTCTGCCTCCTAATTCGATAATGTTCAGCTCTTCTGGAAGTATTGCTGAGCAGGGAAAAAGATTATCAGCCAATTTATTACAGAGTAAAGTTTAAAAGAGTTAAATATTCAAGACCTGAAAACCTGAAAGATTCCCTTCACAGAGATCCCTTATCTGAGCTACTCTTACTCGCAAGAGGAATCATTTTCAGCATTTATGAGCTCGATTGTCTTTTTCAGTCCTGCCTCCCCTCGGAGTTACTAAAGCATTTGAGCAGCATTTGAAGTGAGATACACCCTACAAGTCTGTTTCAGTTCTGAACAATCCTCATCGTGCATCTCTCTCATGAAAGTTCTAACATTCCTCAGTGTTCAGTTATATTTACAGATGATGTAGCTTGAGTGATTAGAGACGTTACATAGTAATACTCTTCTATATGCAGAGGTAACTAGAGACCATGTGGGATTGCACCAGCTGCAATAGTGAAGCGGGCATCGCTTCACTACAGTATAGCTCAGAGCACGACCATCTTCTAACTTAGCCTTCCTTCTTATCACAACCATTCACCGGTGAAGTCTGAAGGCTGCATCCTAAAAAGTCACGAAGCTACCACGTCCTCGAGAAATTACCAACATCACGCATACAGAAATATGAACACTAACAAAAATGCTCAAAACTGCTTTCCTGGTAATTCAAAATGAGCTAAAATTTTCAATGAAGTGGTGAAATATCTCATTATCAACATCTGATATTTTGTCCATGTTCTATTGTGAATAAAATGTCAGTTTATGAGATTTGCAAATCATTGCATTCTGTTTTGATTTACATTTTACACAGTATCCCAACTTTTTTGGAACTGGGGTTGTAGTTTCCAAATAATTTCGCTGTGGTTTGGCCTAATGATACACAGACACACAGCTCAACTGAACGCAACGCCACCTTCGTTAACGCAGCGGGTAGTTAAAGACGATGTAATGAGAGAGAGAGTCCTGGAAACTAATGAAACTGTTCTCTATCCAGAGGAATTGTGAGGGGGAATTTGGACTCACGTGACGGCGAGGACCAGGTTGCGGCGGAACTCCTCCTGGCCAAATTTACGCCGGGCCAGCACACCGCCTGGGGCCCCAGACGGTCTGGAGGAGGGACCCTGCTCTCGAGACCCCGTCCTGCCCGAGCGGAGGCCTCGGCTCTCAGATGCCACACTGTCCTCCCCCTCCCCTACACAAGACACGAAGCCTGTTTCAGTGACACTCCTTTTGGAAATACAGAGGGGACTAAACCATATGCAGGCAGGCCATTCAGACGAGTCGAAAGAACAGTCTTTCAGAAGCCAGTCTCATCAGGTGTTGTCAATGAACTTAATATCTACATCCATGTGTCAGCGCTAAAGGGACACCAAAAACAAAATGAAAAAAAAATCTCACTCGAAGTTTGATATTACCAGGGAAAGTGTGTATTATTTTCATAACCGATACATGTAGCTCAAAGCAAATTGTGGATGGCAAGTAAAGACCATAAATCCCTCAAATTACTTGCGTAAAGAACGTCTCAAAATTACACTGAACTGAAAACTGAGGCAGAAACTGCGTGCAGCCATACATATGACTACATATTCATAATAAACAATACAAAATACGTCATTACTTACTGGACAGTCCACCTGAGGCCGCAATCTGAGCCCTCAGCTGAGAGGATGGAGCCGCATCAAGGAATGAAAGATTTCTGCGAAGCTGAAATGAGAGTGGGGTGAAGGTTTATGATTTATAATACATTTAAATAATCACATCTACTCATCTTTTGCACTTCCTCACAACACCTTTCCTTTGGCCAAGGAAGATATCAACTACCGACAAAGGCACAGTGCCCAGCCGTTTCTGGAAACATAACACAAGAGGCTTTCAGAAGAGGCGGTGTTTTCAAACTAGTCGCCAACTCTGCTGAGAAAACAAAAAGTAACTTCGCAGAATTGCTAATTTAAAGAGCTTTAGCTGCTTCTGACTATCCCAAGATTTCGGCTTAGCACATCCTGTGTGTTGGTTACAGGAAACACGACTGGCATATGCAGACTTGGTTCAGACTGTGCAAATAATCAGGCACTAAGCAACACGTCTGAAGATGCTGCAAAAATGATCATAGTTTTTAAAAACAAGTACCAAACAGCGCAAACCCAAGGTGCGCACGGATACACTAAACACCCCATTTGAGCGTGTCAAGCAAACGCGAGTGAGTGACCACAATAATAGATCACGGTGGTAATTTCCGTGCAATGAGAATAAATACAACACTGATACGGTTAATCAAGACTTAAAATGATCACTCATATAAATGCAATACAGTGCATTGGCTATACTTCGTCCTTAATTGAGTGACTTTACTATTCGAATTTAAATTTAGTAAAGGATTACACTAGCAGAAAAAAATATGGCATTTCAATGTACAAATTGTATGCAGTGATAACTTAAAGGTTATCAATAGTAGTCAATGGTTTTTGTGCAGTAGCCAGTGGTAAGCCGATGGTAGCAGCTATGGTAGTGCATGGTAAAAAATCTTCTAATTGCAATGGAATGTAATGGCACCATAGGTAGGTCAATGGTATGACAGCGGTATTGGGCACTGGCCTGTGGTAAGTGAATGGTATTTTATGCCATCACCATTCAGTTTGTACAACACGTCTGATAACACCATTCAAATAGTATGTCTTAATGGTAATAAATTGTATTTTTGTAGGGGTAGGCTGAGCCCCATCTTCGGCAGTGAAAGTGCCCCGTAAAGTGCTATAATATCCCAGATCTGAGGAGAAACAGGTGATCACTTGGTCAGTTGTTACCTGGCCCCTCCCCTAGGGGGCCAGGTTACGCAATGATCATGTCTGTGTGTGTGTGTGTGTTTCTGTCAGTCTGTCTGTTAGCCCGTGGCTGGGGCCAGGTCTGCTATCTGATTGCCTTGTTTCAGTTGCGCTGATTTACAGCCACAGATTGGCCGCCAGAAAGAAACTACTCTGATTCCTGATGGTCTGGCGATCAGCAGTTCAGCATTCAATGGGCCACCAGCCACTTTGAGTGATATTGCCATGGAACATCATAATGAAGCTGCAATGGTCCACCCAAATCACTTAACCATCCTCTCCTACCGATCTCACCAGCCCGTTTTTAAACCAGGCGTAGGTAAAAACAAACCACGTAACCATACTTCACGGCTAAATGAGCAAATTTGATCAAGGAGCAGAAACTAGGGCGAAAAACATCCCTTGTCAGACAATGTCCTGATGCTACCTGAGGGAGTCGTCGCACTCGTCGCACAATTTTGGGGGGTACTTGAGGGAACTTCTTGTTGACTTCTTGTTGAGTATCCTGAGGAAAAAGAGGAAACATGCCATCATGTTTCATCAAAAACAAGTCCAGCACCTATCTACGTCAGCCAGCCGATCAGCTGATTAGTGATAATTTGCAACTAGTGCGTACACCATCCTTCACCATGTTCTTGAAACTGCTCTTATACACTGTATCGTTAATTAGCAAACTAATCTCTCTCAGGACTTGCCAGCCCAACCGACTCACGTCTGTGGTAAGTAATTGTTACATTAAGGTTAACTGTCAAGTATCTGGTTAAGGAAAGAAGTCCTATCCAAGTCATTAATGTTTTCATGTTAAATGTTAATTATATGCAGCAGATGGCCTAACCACTGCCAAATGAGGTTCTGATGAGACAGGGGGAGGTTTCTCCGATTTTTTTTTAGAGTGATAACTTAGCCGCTCTGTGGCCGCCCAAATTGGGCGCAGGCATCTTGCTGGTTATTGCCTGACAAGAGTGAATGGACGTTTAATAAAGTGTCTGCGTTTAGTGTCTGGAGAATGAAATCCTGACAGCCAGATGTCTGAATTGCATTAGATCAGCTGCAAACACAATGCCATGATGATTTTCTAAAAATAAAGGACTGTTATTGTCCAGACATTTCAAGATTATGCTTGGTTTAGCTTTTGTCCGGTGTTAAAATTGACTTGGGCCATTTTGTGTCACGGTGATAGCATTGAATTTTATCACTACATTCATGACATGACTACTATTATGACATATTTGTGAAGTTACGGTTTGTAGCAAAATTGTGAGCATAAGTTTCTGTTGAGGATTATATTTCAATATTTCTCATCATATTCATCAGTAGATCAATTGAAATGTTGAATAACTATAATCAATAATCATAATCAATAATCATTATGTAGGCAGCAGTAACACACACACACACACACACACACATAGGGAGGGGATGAGCTGTACACACAGACACATGCAGTTCACACATACACACGCAGCACACTAACACATGCGCACACACACACACACACACACACACACACACACACAAACAGTTCTCACACAGACACACACACACACATACAAGCAATTCAATTCACACTTGCATGAGCAGCTCACACACACATAAGCAGCAGCTTCTGTAGCTTTGATCAGGGTGCTTGCTCTTTTTCCAAATTGAAATTCCAGACTTTTCCCAGACTTTTTTAAAACTGATATATTTTTTCCAAGACCTTGACTTTATGTACTCGTATACTAGTGTGCTTACAGCCTTTGTGATCGGGTGAGATTGTACAAACTGTGTGTATTAGACATGTAAATACTTATAGGCTAGGAATCGATGAACAAATGCATTATTCACAGTCAAATGTTTTTACTGATGAAAACGTTTTAGGTACATGAATTTAACATCACATAAGTCTTACATAAGACTATCCTCACAAAACATGAAGGGATGGATAAATGTATGTAGATTAATGTCTCTTCACTCACATCATCTTTTTATGTCCTTGAAATCACTGAACTTATCATTATGTTCTCATTTTAACTTGCAACTTGCACTTGCATTTAACTGCATCACAACAACACAACAAAGTGCATTCATTTGATTACTTCACTTGGTTAGAAGAAAAAATAAATTGCAGATTGGCAAAGACTCTAATTTTTAATTTCATTGAACTTCAAATCCAGTTTCTTCTGGACATCATGTAGCTCCCCTTCCTTTTCTTGGGCTGCCTTCCTCAAAGCATTTGACTGGGCTATCAATGGTACTTGACCGAGCTGCTCCGCTTTGGCAGCCAAGTCATCGGCGGAGGACAAGAGGCCACTGATGTTCAACTCGATTCGTTTTTTTGTTTTCTTTAGTTCATCAACCTCTTCTAAGAGAGCCTTTCTCTTTTCGCCCTGCTGCAAAGCTTCTCTTTGCTTTTTTTCATTTTCTAAGAACGACCGGTACCTCTGCCTAGCAGTTGATGCTGAGAGGAGTAGTTCTTTGGTAATTAAGACGTTTGTCAAACCAGCAGTTCTTGACTGGAAAAAGCTGGACGCCGTTGGTGATGTCAATACACTAGCTGCCAGGCTTGAGTGCTTCTTGCTTTGAAGATGGCTCACCAGTGCTGCCTCTCCCATGCTGAGAATGTCAATGTTTTTCGAGCAATATTTGCAATAAGCTTTTGTGTTTGATTTTGGGTCAGGTGCAATCCAGTCTTTAAATTTCGGGTGTTGTAGCCATAAATTCGAAAACACGCAGCGACCCATTTCTGTTGACCACTAGGCTAGCTATGTGCCTCTGCAATGACATGACATCACGAAATGTGCTCAAACAAGCGGGAGACCAGGCTACGTAAGCGTTGATTGGATATCATTCCATTAGGTTAATACAGTATGTGACCAGTTCGTGAATCCTTCCTATTTTTCATTTCACAATGCCTTTGTGCATACTGTAAAATTCTACCACACATTTCCATACTTTATTAAGACTTAATCACAAAATCCAAGACTTTTCAAGGTCTGGAAAACAGCGTTTCAAAATTCCATACTTAAGACTTTCAAGACTTGCGCAAGCATCCTGTTTGATTCGTAAGCAGGTTTCTGTTTAGTTGATTCAAAAACATAATCAGATGATGCATTTGATTTCTGAAGCTTTGATCAATATTTGTTCAGTAAAATCATTAGTTGTTACTGAAAACATAATCAATTGAATCATTGATGTATCTGCTTGCATCCTATTCATCTGAAAGTGTATTTCCACCCAAACTGTAATTTTCCAGTCTATTTTAGTTTATATTTCTTTTATTTTTTAATCCTATACTTCTACATTATTGCTTAACAAAACAAAGTTGGAGAGTAAAAAAAAATTAAAGACAAGATGGTTACAACTAGGGCTAGGACGATTCTGAATCGATTCTTTTTAAAGGCGTCATACCACTACCTGCTGCCATGGGGCGAACATCCGAGCTTTCCCTTTTCCTTTATTAAACCCGACGCAAACCCGATTAAACCCAACTAAAGTGCCATAGATCAAAGGGCATGTGAAATGCTTCCGGAAAAAACTTCACTGACATCAGTTTTTTTCGGCGACATGCTGCACGGAACCAAGTAAAGGACTACAGAATCGTCTCCTATTAACCAATTAGGCTACTCTACAAAAAGTAACCCGTTCCAGTTTACCTGCGTGATTAGCAATCAAATGGTTGATACGTTTACTCTCTAAGTTGAATGAATGCTGTTTATTAAGACAGCGTGTTTATTTGCTGCATTTTGAAATTTAAATGGCCATAGAACAGCACAGCATGAACACGATTTCCATTGCCACGCATTTCGAGCGACTGTGATCATTTATATCTCACATTCACGTTTCATCCGCTTTTCAGAATGTTTTCCACCTAGTGTATTTTTTACAGGCTTAAAATCCAGGGCGATCTTATAACAAATCTCTCACAAATTGATCTTTAATAATGTCCTAAAATGCTGAGAGATGCAATTCAGAGGAAGATTTTTTAAAATTAGTGGCATTCTTTCACTCTAACACCTTAGCCCAGTTAGGTTTGTCTGCTTTTCACCATCATATCTTAATGGTTATATGCTACTGAAATTGCTCGATTGTTATTTAGGACAAGTACACGGTAAAGATTTAGGGAAGGGCGGAGCGCCTGCAATTAGCGAAATCTAAACTCAGGCTTCTTCCCGACTGCATTTTAAATCGAGCCGCTTCAGGTGTGTCTGTTTCAAGAAATTACACGCGACCCCATGACGGCAAGTGGTCTTATCACACTTAAAAAAAATTGTCGTTCAATATCACCATATCTCAACTCTGCATTTCATCTCTCATTGTAGCATTTTTAGGAGATTGATAATGATAAAATTAAAATAGAGATTTGTTTTCAGATCGCCCTGGATTTCAAATGTCTAAAAAATACTCAAGGTGGAAAACATTCTGAAAAGCAGATGAAATGTGAATGAGAGATATAAATTATCACAGTCGCAAGAAATGCCGTGGCAATGGCAATCGTGTTCATGTTGTGCTCTTCTATGACCATTTAAATTTCAAAATGCAGCAATCAAAAATGCTGCCTTAATAAACAGCTCTGCTCATTCAACTTCAAGAGTAAACGCATCCACCATTTGATTGCTCATTATGCAAGTAAACTGGAACAGGTTACTTTTCGTGGAGTAGCCTAATTGGTTGAT
This sequence comes from Gymnothorax reevesii, assembly GCA_029721435.1. Taxonomy (NCBI): domain Eukaryota; kingdom Metazoa; phylum Chordata; class Actinopteri; order Anguilliformes; family Muraenidae; genus Gymnothorax; species Gymnothorax reevesii. The sequence goes on along the minus strand of CM056587.1, from coordinate 65,737,003 downwards.
AGGAGACGATTCTGTTGTCCTTTTCTTGGCTCCGTGCAGCATGTCGCCAAAAAGAAGTTTTTTCCGGAAGCATTTCACATGCCCTTTGATGTTTGGCACTTTCCTTCAACCTGCGTCGGGTTTTATAAAGGAAAAAGTAAAGCTCGGTGATGTTCCCCTAGTACTGTGTGTCACATGTTTAGGCAATTTCGTGGCTTCTGGGTTTCCAAACATTCCTTCCAATCTCGTTTACTTCCTTTGCCTTGCTTTTCTATTTTACGAACCAATACTAACAATTTGTTGTTTTTGTTAAAACCACTAACCTAGACTAACATTGCATATAATGCTAACTTACTAACGAGCACTAGGGATTGTATAGCTGCACCTTACTAATTGATTAACAAGCTCTCAGCACTCGCCCTGTTCTAGTCTCCGCCTCTTGCCTTTACCTAATCCTTGCTGCGTTCCAGCGGATCCTCCGCACCTGCTCACGCTGCCCTCTCTCTCATTATCTATGCACGTTAGAACTCCCTAACCGGAGCCGTATCTCTGTGTATAGGCTGTCTTGTGATCCCTGTCCGCGCTTTGGCTTTTGCCCATTTCATGTGATTAGGTTCTCCCTCATGTTTGCTCCTACGTAATTAGTCTGATTTCCTGCACCTGTTTTCTGTTTAGCATGTGACCTCCCATATGTGTGTATTAGCAGTCTTTTCACAGTAGTTCCCTGTCAGAATGTTTCTCTTAGTTTGCCTGTGCCATGCTTGTCTACGCCTCGTACTCTTTGTGATTCTATTCTGACTGGACCGTCCCCGATTACGATTTTTGGCTCTGTTTTGGATTTCTGTCTGCATCTGTTTTTTGAACCCTTTTCTGTCTGACCACGAGTACTGTGATTGCTGCCCTGGTGTTCGACTCAGATTCTGCCCAACTGGATTGTGATTTTTGGATTGTGGACTTTGTACCTTTGCCTTCCGCCCAGCGGGAGGTTACCCCCTCGCTTAATAAATTCCCATCAACTGCATTGCTTGGTTCTCGCGTCTGGTTCCTGAGCACTACATCACACCAAATTTCTTCATAGGGATTTTTATTGCAAAACCAAGTGCACAAAGTACAGATGAGGAATACAGGGGCAGATCCAGAAATTTTGGAAAGGGGGGCGCAGCTCCCACACGAGCGCCAAAGGCGCAAAGCCTGGAGGGGTCTCGGGGCCCTCCCCCAGAAAAATTTGAAATTTAACGTGCCAAAATACGCATTTTCCTGACATCTGAGAACAAAATTCAAGGTCTTATAGTTAGCTGAAAAGAATTTTTTTCATTAACAATTATTTCTATTTAAGGTATAAATTTGCACTTGACTCTGCAAAGACAATCAAAACAAAGAGACTTAGGTCCTATTCCGATAGAAATGGACAAACTGAAAATGATCAAAGCATCCATCAGGATACATCATGGATTAAACATTTGAAACACAACACTAAAGTTGTTTTCTTTCATGGAGAATGGTATTTAATTCACTTTGAAGTGAATTTCCTACTTGTAAATTAGGCATGCAGAGCTACAAAATCATCTTCTGGAAATGTTTAATTCTCACTGAATAGGTTGATGAAGGGCACTCTTCAGGGGTATCTACGGGCGTACATATCGATCACTTTGTCATAATCAAGTTTAAGATCCAGTTGCACTGGCGCAAACGTTACTCCAAGATAGAGCGCTGTTATCACTACTTAAACAAACGTTATAGCTCGTCTTATAGTTAATCCATATGGGACTGCATACAACAGACGGTGTACAGTTGTCAGAGTTGAATAGTCACTTGCTATTTTACACATTCAGCTATAGACATCATTAGTATTGAAGAAGCCTAGTTGTTCCGTGTTAAAACATAACATTTAAACTGTAGTGCAATAAATACTCAGAGTATTAACTTAACTGAAAGTGTCAATATCACAATGTGAATGCTTTAAAAGTAGAAATCCTGCATTTAAATTAGGAGAGAACTCATCCATAAAACCGTGTTTCAGCTTGGCTTGCTTGTGAATATTCAATAACTGATCCTGGTGTGCCGTCTAGTGATAGAATATTGTGACTGCGTGCATAAACTTGCAGCTTCATGTCTGTTGGCATCAACATATGTACGAAGATGCCCTGCCGAGCACCGTTGTGTTGTGTGATCGTAGAGCGGAGGGGCAGCAGGTGGATTTCGCCCCCACGCTCAGTATAAGTAGGTGTTTAGGGAAACAAACAAACAACAACCACAACGACCGTTATTCATTGCGTCATTACATTTGAGGGAAGTTATTACAATATTGAAAGTTGAAGATTTTCACTTCCCCACAAACGTAATAAATCTCTGCAAACGTAATAATTATTACATTTGCGGGAAATTGCGCGTTACGTTTGTAGTAGGCAGCGGCTATTACGTTTGTGGAAAATGTATTACGTTCGTGGGATTATTACATTAAAAGCTGCAGATTTTTAATACATTTGCGGTTTATTACGTTTGTGGAAATTATTACATTGGCAGGCGTTACAGCCCCCAAAATCCAAAACCCCCAAAATCCAAATTTAGACAATCTATCAAATGACCCCGAAAAAGTAGATGAAGGTCACCCATGTTCGAACTTGTCCGAGCCCCTCCAGAGATACATCTGTGGTATCAATTTCAAGTGTCTAGCTCAAATCCCTCCAAAGTTGGAGAGTGCACAACCCCAGAATCCCATAATGCCGAATGACCTTGAAAAATCAGGCCAAGGTCAAGGTCACCATAGGCAACAACATTCCGCAGGCCTAGTCACTATGGCTGGCCAATATGTAATGGCTGCTCAAAATACTCTTGGAGATATTAGCAGAAACATTTGCGGCGGCGGCTTCACGCGACTGAATACATACATGATAACTACAATTACAAGAGAAATGCAACTCCACTCAGAAAGGAAAACAAATTACTGTATTTCCAAAAGGTATCAATTTAACCCTGAACAGTCTTCATTAAATACAGCACACTTCCATGTACCTGTATTATTTCTGTAAACCACTTGTAACCTGCAGTGCAGCTGTTATATTCATAGCTTACAGTAGTAGCATATGATGTTGTTTAGCACCTGATCAGACATGTGAAATGATTCATACCCATTATAATCCAGTTACACAAGGCACTCTACAACTCAGTCAAACAACATCATGTATTTGAATCAACAGCAATCATTGTGCATGTTTCGGGAGACGCCGGTGGCGAGCTTGCAATTCCCTAAACCACGTGGTAACGTAAAGCCTACATCCAGTAAAGAGGATTCAGAGTTAAAGCCGAAAAAAATTGAAGGTCGGACACGGAATTTTTTCCATCTAGGGCAAAAACCAAATCAATTGCTTTAGTATAACAATGATTACAAAGATTTCCCTTGACTAGCGTCAGGTAGGTAGGAAGATGGCTTGTTTTATAATCGGAAGAGTCATACAATAGCCATATCATGCATAACAAGTCAACGCAGCTAAAACTAGCCATGAAATAATCTCTGAAATTGTCTGCTTGCTCTTTAGGGAGGTCACCAATGTTGTGACAGATCGTGCGTGCGATGGCGATGAAAGTGAAAAACCAGAGCAAAAAAAAAACTTCTCCAGTCGGCTTCATAACCCCGATTCACCAGGCAGCTAGCTGTACCTCCGCGATGTATTGGATGTGTTGAAGCCAATACTAAATTTTCTGCTTTTAACTCCAAGCTTTGCTTACCGGAAGCGAGACGACCGGCCACTCGAAGTGGGGTGGTGTCAGGTGCGAGCGGGTGCGCACTCCCCTAACGAAATGACCATCCCGAAGAAATTCACGAACTTCATGCGGCAATAATGGTTTCATTTTTCAATTCTAAATCACTGAATTCACAAGTATAGTAATAACAATCTTTTGGTTGCAGCAAACGCACAATAACAACAGCGACAACCTCTAAGGAGCGCTGTCACTTGGCCTTTTGGCTGAAAATCTGAAGTAATTCAGTTATTAAAGCTGACGGAGATCTATGATGTCATTGTGGTTAGAATCTTAGTCACACAGAGAATCTTAGTGACGCGGTGTTTTCTTCTGGCGTCTGAAGCATACTGCTCCTTCGCATTTGCAGGCAGATTAAGTGAGTTACAAGCATGGAAATCTAGCAGGTTATTAGCCTAAATAACAGCATTTCCCCGGCACGGTATTGGGGTAGTAACTAAATAAAATTACAATTTTGCTTGAATCCGCTGGTTCTTCTTCTTCTGTTTTTTTTTATTGTGACCACTGTTCAATTGCTGTATTACCGCCACCTACTGGATTTATATCACTGCTTAAATTATGCTTAAAGAAATCAACTAAATACAAACCTACTCACGTATTCAACCGTATCTTCCTTTAAATACCTCTACCGCACTTTTCTGGGAACTCCAGGGAATTGCGGGAGTTTTCCCGGTGAATAGCTCCGGTCAGCTAAAGGGCCCGTCACACTCTCACCCGGACGGCCCACAAGATTGTGACTATCGGCCCATAATGGATTACTCACAAGCGGCATAGATCAGCCCATAAACAATACGATACGTCTTGAATTTCTGGTAAAGAAGATGTTTTCCAGCGACCAGTTACAATATTTTATTTGAGCATAGAATGTCAGAGTTATATATAACACTTATAGTGGTTGTTCTTTACTATTCAGGTTGTTCTACGTCGCGGCCTCATAGTATTTATTTAGGCCGATATATTTGCTTTATGCTACAGAAATGGCCGAAAAACTGTTTTCTTGCAAAAAAAAAACGATTTACGGGCTTTGGCTATTCCCGATATATTTAATTTTGTTGTTTTCGTCCTAAAGTTCAGGAAGGAACGCAGGCTTGCTGGGAAATTTGTTTGACCAATGGCCTTGCTTGTCCCCTGCTGCGGTAACAGTCTAAAAACGCGTTTCAACTACTAACGTTACATGATCACGAAAATGTAAGAAAGCAAGAGAGAGGCGGGAAAGCGAAGAGAATAAATGAAGCAGATATGGAGCCTCAGGCTTTCAAATGCAAACTAAAAACCGACCAGCTGTTTTGCCACGATGATCCTCATGCAGCAAGCAGTTTTCTTTGGAGAGGGACACGAAAGCGGTAAGACTGACGTTCAATTAATTGGCAATCGCAAGTATGAGTTCGGTTAAAATTTGCTTGAGCTTAAGTAACGACCCCAATAGACAAGTTATTTGCATACTATTTGATGCAGATTGATTCGTTGTTTTACGGTGCCAAATAAAACTGGTCTTAGAATACTGGAAGACTTCACAAATTTTCATTTCCATAACCCTGTTGTTCAGAATCACCTGCCATTAAACTTGCAACCAGGTTTCTGCGGTTCTGAGGCTAGTGAGCTATTCTACGCCCATTAGAGTCTGTTGCGTAATGTGAATAGACGCCACTAGATGGCGGTATTTACCTTTTTTTTCTTAAGCCCAGACTGCAGCTATGTTTGGACATGTTTCGGGCATGTCTGGGGACAAGTCCCAGAAAAAAAAAAAAGAGGTCTAAATGTGGGTGGGGTCTGCAAAAGAGTACACTCCTGATCAAAAGAAATACTCTAAGTGCTACTGTCATTGAGTAATCCAAGCTGGAACACACTGAAGTAGAAGGTTTTTACTCTCGCCAAAATTTTTTTTTGCAAACAGATGCCTGTAGATGAGAGCAGCTGGGACTTATTAGCTGAAAAACACAATGGGACCACAGCATGAAGTCTTACTTAGTTCCAGTTCAAATTTGATAACAATCCTACAGAAAATGAGCATTTTACACATGTTTTTCTAAGGCCATGTCTAGGCGTTTCCAAAAATGGCCATTTGGAGACCCCAAAAGGACCCTTGGATAACCATGGTCACATACCTAGGATAAAAGGGCATAACTCTTGAACGCTTCAACCTACAGTCATAATGTTGGGCTCTAATGAAAGGTGACACTTAGAGGAATCCAATCCCATGTCCAGATTCACTATCAATATTGCTGATAAAAAGTTACTGATGCATAAGCTCAAATTTGTGCACATAAGAGTCAAAACGAGTGCCTTTATGTAAAAAAAAATGCTTTTTTATATGAAAGGTAAACAAACAAATGACCTTTACGCAGCAAACTCACAGTAAAATATTTACAATATATGATCAATAAAAAAAAGTAAAAGTTACTGAAGCATAAACTCAAATTTGTGCATAGAAAAGTCAAAACAAGTGCTGTCATGTAAAAAAATGTTTTTTACATGAAAGGTAAACAAACAAATAACCTTTCCATAGCAAACTATTTACAATATATGATAAATAAAAAAATTAAAAGGTTACTGAGGCATAAACTCAAATTTGTGCATATAAACCCCAAGGGGAGGAGATTCTGACTTTGTGCTTTTACATATATCCAAAGCAAAGGAGAGATTCCTTTGTCTTCGTTCTTGCCTGTAACGAAGACCCTATGTGGCACATAGTAAAATGGATCCTATTTACTTACTTTGTCTCACTCTGATTTCTTATGTTATGGCCCCAATTTGTTATTACATTTATGACACAACAGCAACAGCAAGGGATGACAAACACAGTTTTAACAACTAAAACACATTTAATTTTTAACAAAGACAAAGACTAATAACAACCTACAACTAAAGACCAAGATTGATAAATAAGAAAAAACAGAAATAATTACAGTCCCTTTTTGGTGGGGGTGGCTTGGTGATGTCCTGGATGAAGAAAAATGCTCAAACACAGGCAAAGAAATCCACAAAAGAAACGTCACAGGTCTTGAACAGAATGGCAGGTCTGGTCATCTTCTTGCAATTTCTCCTACTACTTTACTGTCTCAATTCTTTTCCTTATATACTCTTTTGCAGACCCCACCCACATTTAGACCTCTTTTTTTTAATTTTCTGAGACTTGCCCCAGACATGTCCAGGACATGTCTAAACATGACTCCAGTCTGAGCTTAACAAAAAAAGGTAAATACTGCCATCTAGTGGCCTATATTCACATTACACCTCCATTCCAAAAGGGAAAAATTTTGACTCATAAAGGCAAAATTTTTCTTTTCAATACAAAATGGTTAAGTGAACACTTGTCTATATATACATATCATACAATATTCAAACACATGATATACACATTCAAACACGGGATAAGCAATCAGCAATTACATTGTCTGTACCCTTCACATGCTTAATTTCCAAGTCAAACTCCTGTAAAATCAAACTCCAATTCAACAATCTTCGATTATTGTTTTTCATCTTACTCAAAAACATTAACGGATTGTGGTCAGTGTGCACAATCATTGGCTTTTGTCCTGTACAAACATAAACCTCAAAGTGTTGTAAAGAAAGGACCAGAGCCAACAGTTCCTTCTCTATTGTGGAATAGTTCCTTTGGTGGCGATTGAACTTCCTGGAGAAGTATGCCACGGGATGCTCAATGTCATCAGAGTCACTTCTCTGTAGGAGCACAGATCCACAAGCTTGGTCGCTAGCATCGACCGCGATGGAGAACGGTTTGTTGAAGTCAGGAGATTTGAGCACGGGGAAGTGACACAGCAGAGACTTCAGGCGATCGAAGGCTCTCTGGCATGCATCATCCCAGGTGAACTTTACGCCTTTCTTCAGTTGGTTAGTTAGACTGAGAGCAATCTCAGCAAAGTTCTTGCAGAACTTGCGGTAGTACCTGATCATTCCAAGGAAGCGGCGCAAAGCTTTTTTGTTGTCAGGAACTGGAAAGTCCATGATGGCTTGGACTTTAGCATTTATGGGTGCCACCTTACCCTGGCCTATGACGTAGCCAAGATAGGTGACAGTAGCACAACCAAAGTCACTCTTGTTCAGGTTAACAGTCAGGTTAGCCTGGGTCAGGCGCTGGAACAACGTCTCTACATCTTTTAGATGTTCTTCCCAGGAGTCACTCCATGTGATCAGGTCATCGATGTATGCACCCGTGTGTGGCAATCCGGCGATTGTAGACTGTATCATCCTTTGGAACGTGGCTGGGGCATTTTTCATGCCAAAGGGTAGGACTTCATACTGGTACAATCCAGATGGTGTGGCAAAAGCAGAGATGCTCTTGGCCCTCTCAGTTAAAGGCACACACCAATAACCCTTCAATAAATCAATCTTGGTCAGAAACTTTGCTTGCCCTACACTATCAATACAATCATCAATCCTAGGTATTGGAAACACATCAGTTCTAGTTACAGCATTGACTTTGCGATAATCTGTACAGAATCTAGTACTTCCATCAGGTTTTGGAACTAGCACACAGGGTGAACTCCAATCTGAGTTGGAGGGTCTGATAATATCATGTTTTAACATGTACTCAACCTCTTTCTCAGCAATCTTTCTCTTTTCAGGATTCATCCGGTATGGATGCTGTTTTATTGGTTTGGCATCACCAACATCTACATCATGAGAGGCTATAGTAACTCTCTTTGGAACATCAGGAAACAAATCCTCATATTTCTTGATCAACCTTTCAAACTGATCTCTCTGTGAGGGTTCTAAGTGCTGGAGTTTTACATCAAGATTTTGCAACACTTCAGTGTTTGACAATTTACATGAAAGAACTTCAGCTTTAATTCTTGGTTCATCATCTTGAAACTCCCCCTCATCTTCACACGTTTCGACCATTGGAGAATCTGAAGTGACAGCTGCAACCCTAGCATTTCTGTCATGATAAGGCTTTAGCATGTTAATATGACACAATTGTTTTGGTTTTCTCCTATCTGGAGTCTTCACAATGTAATTGAGATCATTGAGTTTTGTCAGAATTTCATAAGGACCATGAAATCTAGCCTGCAATGGATTGGACTGCAAGGGAAACAACACAAGGACCTTGTCTCCTGGTTTAAACTCACGGCTTCTAGCCTTATGTTCATAACAAGTTTTCATTTTTCCCTGACTTGATTTCAAGTTCTCTTTGGCAAGGTCACAAGCTGCACGCAATCTTTCCTTGAACTTGCTAACATAGTCTAACAGACTGATTTGCGGCTCTTTTTCTTGCCATTGTTCACTCAATAATAGCAAAGGTCCTCTCACTTCATGACCAAACACTAGCTCAAATGGACTGAATCCAGTAGACTCCTGCACTGCTTCTCTAGCTGCAAACAACAGCAAATGAACCCCTTCATCCCAGTCTTTCTCATGGTCATAACAATAATTCCTCATCATTGTCTTGAGAGTGGAATGAAACCGCTCTAAGGCACCCTGACTTTCTGGATGATAGGCACTAGAAAGAATCTGTTTTGCACCTAGTTCATACACAACCTGCTGAAACAATCTTGAAGTGAAATTGCTACCTTGGTCTGACTGAATTTCCCTGGGAAGGCCAAACAATGTGAAGAACTTTATCAAAGCCTTCGAGATTGCAGTTGCCTTGATGTTACGTAGAGCTATGGCTTCGGGGAATCTGGTAGATGCACACATGATTGTCAACAAGTACTGATTTCCAGATCTAGTCTTGGGTAATGGACCAACGCAATCAACAATGACCCTAGAGAATGGCTCCCCAAATGCTGGGATAGGCTGCAATGGAGCTACAGGTGGGTCTAACTGGTGTTTTCCAACTACCTGACAAGTGTGACAGGTTTTGCAAAAGTTGGAAACGTCTTTCCGAAGCCCAGACCAAAAGAAGTGTTTCATGATCTTATCAACAGTCTTGTTAACACCAAGATGACCTCCTAAAGGTAAACTATGAGCCATTGTTAAGATCTCATTCCTGTAGACCTTCGGAACAACAATTTGCCTGACCACTGCCCAATCTGCATTGGCAGGGATATCAGGAGGGCGCCACTTCCGCATCAACACACCATCCTTGAGATAATACCCAACTGGAACTGCGTCTATTTCTTTATCAGGAAGGGCTCTCCTCTTTAGTACACAAATTTCAGTATCATTAGTTTGCTCCTCAATCAACCGCTTTCTGGACAGAGACAAGTCTCCAGACACATAGAGAACTGATAAAAGTATCTGATAAGTCCTCAAACGGAGAAACCATAGTAGGCCAATCAGAGTCATGAGGCGAACCACCTGAGTCCTGACTATTCAATGTACTGGACGGCACCACAACATCATCTTCTTTAGCCTTCTTGGCCATAGCACGAGTCACTGCGCAAGAAGGATACAGAGATGGGTCCTCATCCCCATTTTCAGTGCTCGGCTGTGAAGTAAGATGTACAGGGGGAACTACTTTGCCCCCAGCCAGGTCATTGCCTAGCAACAGAGAAACACCCTTTATAGGTAGACTTGACATAAGTCCCACCTTTACCTGTCCTGTAACTAAATCTGACTTCAAGAATATAGAGCGCAGAGGTACAGATACAGTCCTCCCTTCAATACCTTGTACAAGTATGAAATCCCCTGAAGCGGTCTCATCACGTAACTCCAAGGAGTCCATCAACAAAAGTGACTGAGAAGCTCCGGTATCCCTTAGGATATATATGGGGACAGGAGTAGTATGCTCATTCAGAGCCACAAATCCCTCTGACACAAATGGAAGAAATTCCTCCCTCACAAAGTCAGCTGTATTAGGCTTTTTAGCCCCACAAGAAGCAGGCAATTTAGCAGATTGGTTATCTACTACAGGGGTTTCTAACCTTGTTTTCACAAAGGCATTTGGTTTGGTATCCTTTTCTTTTTCTTTCTTAGCTTTAAGGAACCAACAGTTAGTTGTAACATGACCAGATTTCTTGCAATAACTGCAAACTAGACCACTTTTGTCACTGTCAGCTTTCACACTTTGATCAGACCTGTTACTGGATTTCTGAGCACCATCACCAGATTTGTCTTTGTCTTTGGGTGAGGAATCTTGGGTATCACTGTAACCCTTTTTCTGAAATTGGGACCATCTATTGTTACTGCTAGACTGAAATTTGGACTTATGTGTGAGAACATATTCATCTGCAAATTTGGCAGCTGATTGCAAATTCAGTGCTTGCTTCTCATTAAGGTAGGTCTTAACATCATCTTTAACACAGTTCTTGAATTCTTCAACTAACACCATCTCTTTTAGTGAGTTGAAATCATCCTTGACCTCCATAGAAGTACACCAGCGCTCAAAGCAAACTTTCTTCTCATTAGCAAATTCCACATAAGTCTGATTTTCAGATTTCTTCAGACCTCTGAATTTCTGTCGGCAAGCCTCTGGAACCAACTCATAAGCTCTCAAAATAACCTTTTTGACAACCTCATAATCAGAGGAATCATCTGCAGACAAAGCCGAATAGGCTTGTTGAGCTATACCCTTGAGGACAGTTTGCAACATCAGAGGCCAGTGTTCCTTTGGCCACTGGCAACTCTTTGCTACCTTTTCAAAACACTGGAAATAGTTGTCTACATCCTTTTCCGAAAAAGGAGGCACCAATTTTACTTCCTGGCTAGCCCGAAATTTATTTTCAGTTTGAATTTTAATTTTTAGTTGCTCCATTTTGAGTCTTTCTTCTCTATCGAATTTCTCTAATTCAAAACCTCTCTGTCGTGCAAATTTTTCTGACTCAAATTCTCTTTGTTTTTCTTTTTCTTCCCTCTCAAATTCTCTTTGTTTCTCTTTTTCCTCCCTTTCTTTTTTCTCTTCTCTTGCTAATTTTTCCAACTCAAACTGCCTTTGTTTTTCTTTTTCTTCCCTTTCAATCTCTAGCATTTTTAATTTAAGTTCCATTTCTATATTTGGATTTTCCACTGGAAACTGTTCCAGATCTCCTGGTGCAAACACATTTTCATCAATGTAATATTCAACTATCTCTCTAGCCAGTCTTGCTTTTCGCATGGCTGGTTTTACCTCTGTCAGCTCTAACTGTCTGCAAATTTCTAGCAGTTCTGTCTTTTTAAAAGACTTCAAAACCCCTACGGTTGGTGATGCCAAGAAATCATCCATTGCTGTTGATCTATATATATGTATTCAATTAAAAAAAATCAATTTTACAATTTGAAATGTTAGATTTTCAATAAATGACTCACACAATGTTCTGTCCCGGACGAGCCCCCAATTTGTTATTACAATTTACAACACAGCAACAGCAAGGGATGACAGACACAGTTTTAAAAATTTAAACACATTTAATGAACAGACAAAGACAATAACAACTAACTAACAACTAATGACCAAGATTGAATATATAAAAAAACAGAAATATTTACAGTCCCTTGTTTTGGTGGGGTGGCTTGGTGATGTCCTGGTAAGGAAAACAAAATGCTCTAACACAGGCAAAAATCCACAAAAGAAACTTCACAGGTCTTGAACAGAAATGACAGGTCTGGTCACATGTATCCTTCTCCTTGCAATTTCTCCTACTACCTTTGGGACTCAATTCTTTTCGTTATATACTCTTTTGCAGACCCCACCCACATTTAGACCTCCTTTTTTTTTTTCTGGGACTTTCCCCAGACATGCCCAGGACATGTCTAAACCTAGCTCCAGTCTGGGCTGAATAAAAAAAAGGTAAATACTGCCATCTAGTGGCCTATATTCACATTACACAGCACACTTCCATGTACCTGTATTATTTCTGTAAACCACTTGTAACCTGCAGTGCAGCTGTTATATTCATAGCTTACAGTAGTAGCATATGATGTTGTTTAGCACCTGATCAGACATGTGAAATGATTCATACCCATTATAATCCAGTTACACAAGGCACTCTACAACTCAGTCAAACAACATCATGTATTTGAATCAACAGCAATCATTGTGCATGTTTCGGGAGACGCCGGTGGCGAGCTTGCAATTCCCTAAACCACGTGGTAACGTAAAGCCTACATCCAGTAAAGAGGATTCAGAGTTAAAGCCGAAAAAAATTGAAGGTCGGACACGGAATTTTTTCCATCTAGGGCAAAAACCAAATCAATTGCTTTAGTATAACAATGATTACAAAGATTTCCCTTGACTAGCGTCAGGTAGGTAGGAAGATGGCTTGTTTTATAATCGGAAGAGTCATACAATAGCCATATCATGCATAACAAGTCAACGCAGCTAAAACTAGCCATGAAATAATCTCTGAAATTGTCTGCTTGCTCTTTAGGGAGGTCACCAATGTTGTAACAGATCGTGCGTGCGATGGCGATGAAAGTGAAAAACCAGAGCAAAAAAAAACTTCTCCAGTCGGCTTCATAACCCCGATTCACCAGGCAGCTAGCTGTACCTCCGCGATGTATTGGATGTGTTGAAGTCAATACTACATTTTCTGCTTTTAACTCCAAGCTTTGCTTACCGGAAGCGAGACGACCGGCCACTCGAAGTGGGGTGGTGTCAGGTGCGAGCGGGTGCGAACTCCCCGAACGAAATGACCATCCCGAAGAAATTCACGAACTTCATGCGGCAATAATGGTTTCATTTTTCAATTCTAAATCACTGAATTCACAAGTATAGTAATAACAATCTTTTGGTTGCAGCAAACGCACAATAATAACAGCGACAACCTCTAAGGAGCGCTGTCACTTGGCCTTTTGGCTGAAAATCTGAAGTAATTCAGTTATTAAAGCTGACGGAGATCTATGATGTCATTGTGGTTAGAATCTTAGTCACACAGAGAATCTTAGTGACGCGGGGTTTTCTTCTGGCGTCTGAAGCATACTGCTCCTTCGCATTTGCAGGCAGATTAAGTGAGTTACAAGCATGGAAATCTAGCAGGTTATTAGCCTAAATAACAGCATTTTCCCGGCACGGTATTGGGGTAGTAACTAAATAAAATTACAATTTTGCTTGAATCCGCTGGTTCTTCTTCTTCTGTTTTTTTTTTATTGTGACCACTGTTCAATTGCTGTATTACCGCCACCTACTGGATTTATATCACTGCTTAAATTATGCTTAAAGAAATCAACTAAATACAAACCTACTCACGTATTCAACCGTATCTTCCTTTAAATACCTCTACCGCACTTTTCTGGGAACTCCAGGGAATTGCGGGAGTTTTCCCGGTGAATAGCTCCGGTCAGCCAAAGGGCCCGTCACACTCTCACCCGGACGGCCCACAAGATTGTGACTATCGGCCCATAATGGATTACTCACAAGCGGCATAGATCAGCCCATAAACAATACGATACGTCTTGAATTTCTGGTAAAGAAGATGTTTTCCAGCGACCAGTTACAATATTTTATTTGAGCATAGAATGTCAGAGTTATATATAACACTTATAGTGGTTGTTCTTTACTATTCAGGTTGTTCTACGTCGCGGCCTCATAGTATTTATTTAGGCCGATATATTTGCTTTATGCTACAGAAATGGCCGAAAAACTGTTTTCTTGCAAAAAAAAAAACGATTTACGGGCTTTGGCTATTCCCGATATATTTAATTTTGTTGTTTTCGTCCTAAAGTTCAGGAAGGAACGCAGGCTTGCTGGGAAATTTGTTTGACCAATGGCCTTGCTTGTCCCCTGCTGCGGTAACAGTCTAAAAACGCGTTTCAACTACTAACGTTACATGATCACGAAAATGTAAGAAAGCAAGAGAGAGGCGGGAAAGCGAAGAGAATAAATGAAGCAGATATGGAGCCTCAGGCTTTCAAATGCAAACTAAAAACCGACCAGCTGTTTTGCCACGATGATCCTCATGCAGCAAGCAGTTTTCTTTGGAGGGGGACACGAAAGCGGTAAGACTGACGTTAAATTAATTGGCAGTCGCAAGTATGAGTTCGGTTAAAATTTGCTTGAGCTTAAGTAACGACCCCAATAGACAAGTTATTTGCATACTATTTGATGCAGATTGATTCGTTGTTTTACGGTGCCAAATAAAACTGGTCTTAGAATACTGGAAGACTTCACAAATTTTCATTTCCATAACCCTGTTGTTCAGAATCACCTGCCATTAAACTTGCAACCAGGTTTCTGCGGTTCTGAGGCTAGTGAGCTATTCTACGCCCATTAGAGTCTGTTGCGTAATGTGAATAGACGCCACTAGATGGCGGTATTTACCTTTTTTTTCTTAAGCCCAGACTGCAGCTATGTTTGGACATGTTTCGGGCATGTCTGGGGACAAGTCCCAGAAAAAAAAAAAGAGGTCTAAATGTGGGTGGGGTCTGCAAAAGAGTACACTCCTGATCAAAAGAAATACTCTAAGTGCTACTGTCATTGAGTAATCCAAGCTGGAACACACTGAAGTAGAAGGTTTTTACTCTCGCCAAAATTTTTTTTTGCAAACAGATGCCTGTAGATGAGAGCAGCTGGGACTTATTAGCTGAAAAACACAATGGGACCACAGCATGAAGTCTTACTTAGTTCCAGTTCAAATTTGATAACAATCCTACAGAAAATGAGCATTTTACGCATGTTTTTCTAAGGCCATGTCTAGGCGTTTCCAAAAATGGCCATTTGGAGACCCCAAAAGGACCCTTGGATAACCATGGTCACATACCTAGGATAAAAGGGCATAACTCTTGAACGCTTCAACCTACAGTCATAATGTTGGGCTCTAATGAAAGGTGACACTTAGAGGAATCCAATCCCATGTCCAGATTCACTATCAATATTGCTGAAAAAAAGTTACTGATGCATAAGCTCAAATTTGTGCACATAAGAGTCAAAACGAGTGCCTTTATGTAAAAAAAAATGCTTTTTTATATGAAAGGTAAACAAACAAATGACCTTTACGCAGCAAACTCACAGTAAAATATTTACAATATATGATCAATAAAAAAAAGTAAAAGTTACTGAAGCATAAACTCAAATTTGTGCATATAAAAGTCAAAACAAGTGCTGTCATGTAAAAAAATGTTTTTTACATGAAAGGTAAACAAACAAATAACCTTTCCATAGCAAACTATTTACAATATATGATAAATAAAAAAATTAAAAGGTTACTGAGGCATAAACTCAAATTTGTGCATATAAACCCCAAGGGGAGGAGATTCTGACTTTGTGCTTTTACATATATCCAAAGCAAAGGAGAGATTCCTTTGTCTTCGTTCTTGCCTGTAACGAAGACCCTATGTGGCACATAGTAAAATGGATCCTATTTACTTACTTTGTCTCACTCTGATTTCTTATGTTATGGCCCCAATTTGTTATTACATTTATGACACAACAGCAACAGCAAGGGATGACAAACACAGTTTTAACAACTAAAACACATTTAATTTTTAACAAAGACAAAGACTAATAACAACCTACAACTAAAGACCAAGATTGATAAATAAGAAAAAACAGAAATAATTACAGTCCCTTTTTGGTGGGGGTGGCTTGGTGATGTCCTGGATGAAGAAAAATGCTCAAACACAGGCAAAGAAATCCACAAAAGAAACGTCACAGGTCTTGAACAGAATGGCAGGTCTGGTCATCTTCTTGCAATTTCTCCTACTACTTTACTGTCTCAATTCTTTTCCTTATATACTCTTTTGCAGACCCCACCCACATTTAGACCTCTTTTTTTTAATTTTCTGAGACTTGCCCCAGACATGTCCAGGACATGTCTAAACATGACTCCAGTCTGAGCTTAACAAAAAAAGGTAAATACTGCCATCTAGTGGCCTATATTCACATTACACCTCCATTCCAAAAGGGAAAAATTTTGACTCATAAAGGCAAAATTTTTCTTTTCAATACAAAATGGTTAAGTGAACACTTGTCTATATATACATATCATACAATATTCAAACACATGATATACACATTCAAACACGGGATAAGCAATCAGCAATTACATTGTCTGTACCCTTCACATGCTTAATTTCCAAGTCAAACTCCTGTAAAATCAAACTCCAATTCAACAATCTTCGATTATTGTTTTTCATCTTACTCAAAAACATTAACGGATTGTGGTCAGTGTGCACAATCATTGGCTTTTGTCCTGTACAAACATAAACCTCAAAGTGTTGTAAAGAAAGGACCAGAGCCAACAGTTCCTTCTCTATTGTGGAATAGTTCCTTTGGTGGCGATTGAACTTCCTGGAGAAGTATGCCACGGGATGCTCAATGTCATCAGAGTCACTTCTCTGTAGGAGCACAGATCCACAAGCTTGGTCGCTAGCATCGACCGCGATGGAGAACGGTTTGTTGAAGTCAGGAGATTTGAGCACGGGGAAGTGACACAGCAGAGACTTCAGGCGATCGAAGGCTCTCTGGCATGCATCATCCCAGGTGAACTTTACGCCTTTCTTCAGTTGGTTAGTTAGACTGAGAGCAATCTCAGCAAAGTTCTTGCAGAACTTGCGGTAGTACCTGATCATTCCAAGGAAGCGGCGCAAAGCTTTTTTGTTGTCAGGAACTGGAAAGTCCATGATGGCTTGGACTTTAGCATTTATGGGTGCCACCTTACCCTGGCCTATGACGTAGCCAAGATAGGTGACAGTAGCACAACCAAAGTCACTCTTGTTCAGGTTAACAGTCAGGTTAGCCTGGGTCAGGCGCTGGAACAACGTCTCTACATCTTTTAGATGTTCTTCCCAGGAGTCACTCCATGTGATCAGGTCATCGATGTATGCACCCGTGTGTGGCAATCCGGCGATTGTAGACTGTATCATCCTTTGGAACGTGGCTGGGGCATTTTTCATGCCAAAGGGTAGGACTTCATACTGGTACAATCCAGATGGTGTGGCAAAAGCAGAGATGCTCTTGGCCCTCTCAGTTAAAGGCACACACCAATAACCCTTCAATAAATCAATCTTGGTCAGAAACTTTGCTTGCCCTACACTATCAATACAATCATCAATCCTAGGTATTGGAAACACATCAGTTCTAGTTACAGCATTGACTTTGCGATAATCTGTACAGAATCTAGTACTTCCATCAGGTTTTGGAACTAGCACACAGGGTGAACTCCAATCTGAGTTGGAGGGTCTGATAATATCATGTTTTAACATGTACTCAACCTCTTTCTCAGCAATCTTTCTCTTTTCAGGATTCATCCGGTATGGATGCTGTTTTATTGGTTTGGCATCACCAACATCTACATCATGAGAGGCTATAGTAACTCTCTTTGGAACATCAGGAAACAAATCCTCATATTTCTTGATCAACCTTTCAAACTGATCTCTCTGTGAGGGTTCTAAGTGCTGGAGTTTTACATCAAGATTTTGCAACACTTCAGTGTTTGACAATTTACATGAAAGAACTTCAGCTTTAATTCTTGGTTCATCATCTTGAAACTCCCCCTCATCTTCACACGTTTCGACCATTGGAGAATCTGAAGTGACAGCTGCAACCCTAGCATTTCTGTCATGATAAGGCTTTAGCATGTTAATATGACACAATTGTTTTGGTTTTCTCCTATCTGGAGTCTTCACAATGTAATTGAGATCATTGAGTTTTGTCAGAATTTCATAAGGACCATGAAATCTAGCCTGCAATGGATTGGACTGCAAGGGAAACAACACAAGGACCTTGTCTCCTGGTTTAAACTCACGGCTTCTAGCCTTATGTTCATAACAAGTTTTCATTTTTCCCTGACTTGATTTCAAGTTCTCTTTGGCAAGGTCACAAGCTGCACGCAATCTTTCCTTGAACTTGCTAACATAGTCTAACAGACTGATTTGCGGCTCTTTTTCTTGCCATTGTTCACTCAATAATAGCAAAGGTCCTCTCACTTCATGACCAAACACTAGCTCAAATGGACTGAATCCAGTAGACTCCTGCACTGCTTCTCTAGCTGCAAACAACAGCAAATGAACCCCTTCATCCCAGTCTTTCTCATGGTCATAACAATAAGTCCTCATCATTGTCTTGAGAGTGGAATGAAACCGCTCTAAGGCACCCTGACTTTCTGGATGATAGGCACTAGAAAGAATCTGTTTTGCACCTAGTTCATACACAACCTGCTGAAACAATCTTGAAGTGAAATTGCTACCTTGGTCTGACTGAATTTCCCTGGGAAGGCCAAACAATGTGAAGAACTTTATCAAAGCCTTCGAGATTGCAGTTGCCTTGATGTTACGTAGAGCTATGGCTTCGGGGAATCTGGTAGATGCACACATGATTGTCAACAAGTACTGATTTCCAGATCTAGTCTTGGGTAATGGACCAACGCAATCAACAATGACCCTAGAGAATGGCTCCCCAAATGCTGGGATAGGCTGCAATGGAGCTACAGGTGGGTCTAACTGGTGTTTTCCAACTACCTGACAAGTGTGACAGGTTTTGCAAAAGTTGGAAACGTCTTTCCGAAGCCCAGACCAAAAGAAGTGTTTCATGATCTTATCAACAGTCTTGTTAACACCAAGATGACCTCCTAAAGGTAAACTATGAGCCATTGTTAAGATCTCATTCCTGTAGACCTTCGGAACAACAATTTGCCTGACCACTGCCCAATCTGCATTGGCAGGGATATCAGGAGGGCGCCACTTCCGCATCAACACACCATCCTTGAGATAATACCCAACTGGAACTGCGTCTATTTCTTTATCAGGAAGGGCTCTCCTCTTTAGTACACAAATTTCAGTATCATTAGTTTGCTCCTCAATCAACCGCTTTCTGGACAGAGACAAGTCTCCAGACACATAGAGAACTGATAAAAGTATCTGATAAGTCCTCAAACGGAGAAACCATAGTAGGCCAATCAGAGTCATGAGGCGAACCACCTGAGTCCTGACTATTCAATGTACTGGACGGCACCACAACATCATCTTCTTTAGCCTTCTTGGCCATAGCACGAGTCACTGCGCAAGAAGGATACAGAGATGGGTCCTCATCCCCATTTTCAGTGCTCGGCTGTGAAGTAAGATGTACAGGGGGAACTACTTTGCCCCCAGCCAGGTCATTGCCTAGCAACAGAGAAACACCCTTTATAGGTAGACTTGACATAAGTCCCACCTTTACCTGTCCTGTAACTAAATCTGACTTCAAGAATATAGAGCGCAGAGGTACAGATACAGTCCTCCCTTCAATACCTTGTACAAGTATGAAATCCCCTGAAGCGGTCTCATCACGTAACTCCAAGGAGTCCATCAACAAAAGTGACTGAGAAGCTCCGGTATCCCTTAGGATATATATGGGGACAGGAGTAGTATGCTCATTCAGAGCCACAAATCCCTCTGACACAAATGGAAGAAATTCCTCCCTCACAAAGTCAGCTGTATTAGGCTTTTTAGCCCCACAAGAAGCAGGCAATTTAGCAGATTGGTTATCTACTACAGGGGTTTCTAACCTTGTTTTCACAAAGGCATTTGGTTTGGTATCCTTTTCTTTTTCTTTCTTAGCTTTAAGGAACCAACAGTTAGTTGTAACATGACCAGATTTCTTGCAATAACTGCAAACTAGACCACTTTTGTCACTGTCAGCTTTCACACTTTGATCAGACCTGTTACTGGATTTCTGAGCACCATCACCAGATTTGTCTTTGTCTTTGGGTGAGGAATCTTGGGTATCACTGTAACCCTTTTTCTGAAATTGGGACCATCTATTGTTACTGCTAGACTGAAATTTGGACTTATGTGTGAGAACATATTCATCTGCAAATTTGGCAGCTGATTGCAAATTCAGTGCTTGCTTCTCATTAAGGTAGGTCTTAACATCATCTTTAACACAGTTCTTGAATTCTTCAACTAACACCATCTCTTTTAGTGAGTTGAAATCATCCTTGACCTCCATAGAAGTACACCAGCGCTCAAAGCAAACTTTCTTCTCATTAGCAAATTCCACATAAGTCTGATTTTCAGATTTCTTCAGACCTCTGAATTTCTGTCGGCAAGCCTCTGGAACCAACTCATAAGCTCTCAAAATAACCTTTTTGACAACCTCATAATCAGAGGAATCATCTGCAGACAAAGCCGAATAGGCTTGTTGAGCTATACCCTTGAGGACAGTTTGCAACATCAGAGGCCAGTGTTCCTTTGGCCACTGGCAACTCTTTGCTACCTTTTCAAAACACTGGAAATAGTTGTCTACATCCTTTTCCGAAAAAGGAGGCACCAATTTTACTTCCTGGCTAGCCCGAAATTTATTTTCAGTTTGAATTTTAATTTTTAGTTGCTCCATTTTGAGTCTTTCTTCTCTATCGAATTTCTCTAATTCAAAATCTCTCTGTCGTGCAAATTTTTCTGACTCAAATTCTCTTTGTTTTTCTTTTTCTTCCCTCTCAAATTCTCTTTGTTTCTCTTTTTCCTCCCTTTCTTTTTTCTCTTCTCTTGCTAATTTTTCCAACTCAAACTGCCTTTGTTTTTCTTTTTCTTCCCTTTCAATCTCTAGCATTTTTAATTTAAGTTCCATTTCTATATTTGGATTTTCCACTGGAAACTGTTCCAGATCTCCTGGTGCAAACACATTTTCATCAATGTAATATTCAACTATCTCTCTAGCCAGTCTTGCTTTTCGCATGGCTGGTTTTACCTCTGTCAGCTCTAACTGTCTGCAAATTTCTAGCAGTTCTGTCTTTTTAAAAGACTTCAAAACCCCTACGGTTGGTGATGCCAAGAAATCATCCATTGCTGTTGATCTATATATATGTATTCAATTAAAAAAAATCAATTTTACAATTTGAAATGTTAGATTTTCAATAAATGACTCACACAATGTTCTGTCCCGGACGAGCCCCCAATTTGTTATTACAATTTACAACACAGCAACAGCAAGGGATGACAGACACAGTTTTAAAAATTTAAACACATTTAATGAACAGACAAAGACAATAACAACTAACTAACAACTAATGACCAAGATTGAATATATAAAAAAACAGAAATATTTACAGTCCCTTGTTTTGGTGGGGTGGCTTGGTGATGTCCTGGTAAGGAAAACAAAATGCTCTAACACAGGCAAAAATCCACAAAAGAAACTCCACAGGTCTTGAACAGAAATGACAGGTCTGGTCACATGTATCCTTCTCCTTGCAATTTCTCCTACTACCTTAGGGTCTCAATTCTTTTCGTTATATACTCTTTTGCAGACCCCACCCACATTTAGACCTCCTTTTTTTTTTTTTTTTTCTGGGACTTTCCCCAGACATGCCCAGGACATGTCTAAACCTAGCTCCAGTCTGGGCTGAATAAAAAAAAGGTAAATACTGCCATCTAGTGGCCTATATTCACATTACACAGCACACTTCCATGTACCTGTATTATTTCTGTAAACCACTTGTAACCTGCAGTGCAGCTGTTATATTCATAGCTTACAGTAGTAGCATATGATGTTGTTTCGCACCTGATCAGACATGTGAAATGATTCATACCCATTATAATCCAGTTACACAAGGCACTCTACAACTCAGTCAAACAACATCATGTATTTGAATCAACAGCAATCATTGTGCATGTTTCGGGAGACGCCGGTGGCGAGCTTGCAATTCCCTAAACCACGTGGTAACGTAAAGCCTACATCCAGTAAAGAGGATTCAGAGTTAAAGCCGAAAAAAATTGAAGGTCGGACACGGAATTTTTTCCATCTAGGGCAAAAACCAAATCAATTGCTTTAGTATAACAATGATTACAAATATTTCCCTTGACTAGCGTCAGGTAGGTAGGAAGATGGCTTGTTTTATAATCGGAAGAGTCATACAATAGCCATATCATGCATAACAAGTCAACGCAGCTAAAACTAGCCATGAAATAATCTCTGAAATTGTCTGCTTGCTCTTTAGGGAGGTCACCAATGTTGTAACAGATCGTGCGTGCGATGGCGATGAAAGTGAAAAACCAGAGCAAAAAAAAACTTCTCCAGTCGGCTTCATAACCCCGATTCACCAGGCAGCTAGCTGTACCTCCGCGATGTATTGGATGTGTTGAAGCCAATACTACATTTTCTGCTTTTAACTCCAAGCTTTGCTTACCGGAAGCGAGACGACCGGCCACTCGAAGTGGGGTGGTGTCAGGTGCGAGCGGGTGCGAACTCCCCGAACGAAATGACCATCCCGAAGAAATTCACGAACTTCATGCGGCAATAATGGTTTCATTTTTCAATTCTAAATCACTGAATTCACAAGTATAGTAATAACAATCTTTTGGTTGCAGCAAACGCACAATAACAACAGCGACAACCTCTAAGGAGCGCTGTCACTTGGCCTTTTGGCTGAAAATCTGAAGTAATTCAGTTATTAAAGCTGACGGAGATCTATGATGTCATTGTGGTTAGAATCTTAGTCACACAGAGAATCTTAGTGACGCGGGGTTTTCTTCTGGCGTCTGAAGCATACTGCTCCTTCGCATTTGCAGGCAGATTAAGTGAGTTACAAGCATGGAAATCTAGCAGGTTATTAGCCTAAATAACAGCATTTCCCCGGCACGGTATTGGGGTAGTAACTAAATAAAATTACAATTTTGCTTGAATCCGCTGGTTCTTCTTCTTCTGTTTTTTTTTTATTGTGACCACTGTTCAATTGCTGTATTACCGCCACCTACTGGATTTATATCACTGCTTAAATTATGCTTAAAGAAATCAACTAAATACAAACCTACTCACGTATTCAACCGTATCTTCCTTTAAATACCTCTACCGCACTTTTCTGGGAACTCCAGGGAATTGCGGGAGTTTTCCCGGTGAATAGCTCCGGTCAGCCAAAGGGCCCGTCACACTCTCACCCGGACGGCCCACAAGATTGTGACTATCGGCCCATAATGGATTACTCACAAGCGGCATAGATCAGCCCATCAACAATACGATACGTCTTGAATTTCTGGTAAAGAAGATATTTTCCAGCGACCAGTTACAATATTTTATTTGAGCACAAAATGTCAGAGTTATATATATAACACTTATAGTGGTTGTTCTTTACTATTCAGGTTGTTCTACGTCGCGGCCTCATAGTATTTATTTAGGCCGATATATTTGCTTTATGCTACAGAAATGGCCGAAAAACTGTTTTCTTGCAAAAAAAACGATTTACGGGCTTTGGCTATTCCCGATATATTTAATTTTGTTGTTTTCGTCCTAAAGTTCAGGAAGGAACGCAGGCTTGCTGGGAAATTGGTTTGACCAATGGCCTTGCTTGTCCCCTGCTGCGGTAACAGTCTAAAAACGCGTTTCAACTACTAACATTACATGATCACGAAAATGTAAGAAAGCAAGAGAGAGGCGGGAAAGCGAAGAGAATAAATGAAGCAGATATGGAGCCTCAGGCTTTCAAATGCAAACTAAAAACCGACCAGCTGTTTTGCCACGATGATCCTCATGCAGCAAGCAGTTTTCTTTGGAGAGGGACACGAAAGCGGTAAGACTGACGTTAAATTAATTGGCAGTCGCAAGTATGAGTTCGTTTAAAATTTGCATATTGATTCGTTGTTTTACGGTGCCAAATAAAACTGGCCTTAGAATACTGGAAAAATTCACAAATTTTCATTTCCATAACCCTGTTGTTCAGAATCACCTGCCATTAAACTTGCAACCAGGTTTCTGCGGTTCTGAGGCTAGTGAGCTATTCTACGCCCATTAGAGTCTGTTGCGTAGTGTGAATAGACGCCACTAGATGGCAGTATTTACCTTTTTTTCTTAAGCCCAGACTGCAGCTATATTTGGACGTTTCGGGGATGTCTGGGGACACGTCCCAGAAAAAAAAAAAGAGGTCTAAATGTGGGTGGGGTCTGCAAAAGAGTATATAAGGAGTAGAATTGAGACAGTAAAGTAGTAGGAGAAATTGCAAGGAGAAGGATAAATGTGACAAGACCTGTCATTCTGTTCAAGACCTGTGAAGCTTTTAGTGGATTTTTTGCCTGTGTTAGAGCATTTTCCTCACCCGGGAACATCACCAAGCAACCCAAGCAAAGGGACTGTAAATATTTTTTTTGTTGTATAATCAATCTTGGTCTGTAGAGTAGATAGTAGTTTAGTTAAAAGTGTTTGGTTAATTAAATGTGTTTAAGTTTTAAAATTGTGTCCGTCATCCCTTGTTGTGGATGTTGTAATGACAAATTGGGGCCAAAACAAATTGGGGGCTCAAGTCCGGGATAGAATATTGTGTGAGTCATTTATTGAAAAACTAACATTTCAAATTGTAAAATTGTTTTTTTAATTGAATATATATATATTGACAGATCAACAGCAATGGATGAATTCTTGGCAGGTTGAGGTTTTAACGTCTTTTAAAAAGACAGAACTGCTGGAAATATGCAGACATTTGGAGCTGACGGAGGTAAAACCAGCCATGCGAAAAGCAAGACTGGCTAGAGAAATAGTTGAATATTACATTGATGAAAATGTGTTTGCACCAGGAGATCTGGAACAGTTTCCAGTGGAAAATCCAAATATAGAAATGGAACTTCAATTGAAAATGCTAGAAATTGAAAGGGAAGAAAAAGAAAAACAAAGAGAATTGGAGAGAGAGAAAGAGGAAAGAGCAGAAAGAGAGAGACAGAGTCAGAGAGATTTTGAATTAGAGAAGTTGGATAGAGATGAAAGACTCCAAATGGAGCAACTAAAAATTAAAATTGGAACTAAAAATAAATTTCGGGCTAGCCAGGAGGTAAAACTGGTGCCTCCATTTTCGGAAAAGGATGTTGACAACTATTTCCAGTGTTTTGAAAAGGTAGCAAAGAGTTGCCAGTGGCCAAAGGAACACTGGCCTCTGCTGTTGCAAACTGTCCTCAAGGGTAAAGCTCAACAAGCCTATTCGGCTTTGTCTGCAGATGATTCCTCTGATTATGAGGTTGCCAAAAAGGTTATTTTTAGAGCTTATGAGTTGGTTCCAGAGGCTTACCGATAGAAATTCAGAGGACTGAAGAAATCTGAAAATCAGACTTATGTGGAATTTGCTAATGAGAAGAAGGTTTGCTTTGAGCGCTGGTGTACTTCTATGGAGGTCAAGGATGATTTCAACTCACTAAAAGAGATAATGTTAGTTGAAGAATTCAAGAACTGTGTTAAGGATGATATTAAGACCTACCTTAATGAGAAGCAAGCACTGAATTTGCAATCAGCTGCCAAATTTGCAGATGAATATGTTCTCACACATAAGTCCAAATTTCAGTCTAGCAGTAACAATAGATGGTTCCAATTTCAGAAAAAAGATTGCGGTGATACCCAAGATTCCTCACCCAAAGACAAAGACAAATCTGGTGATGGTGCTCAGAAATCCAGTAACAGGTCTGATCAAAGTGTGAAAGCTGACAGTGACAAAAGTGGTCTAGTTTGCCGTTATTGCAAGAAATCTGGTCATGTTACAACTAACTGTTGGTTCCTTAAAGCTAAGAAAGAAAAAGAAAAGGATACCAAACCAAATGCCTTTGTGAAAACAAGGTTAGAAACCCCTGTAGTAGATAACCAATCTGCTAAATTGCCTGCTTCTTGTGGGGCTAAAAAGCCTGATACAGCTGACTTTGTGAGGGAGGAATTTCTTCCATTTGTGTCAGAGGGATTTGTGGCTCTGAATGAGCATACTACTCCTGTCCCCATATATATCCTAAGGGATACCGGAGCTTCTCAGTCACTTTTGTTGATGGACTCCTTGGAGTTACGTGATGAGACCGCTTCAGGGGATTTCATACTTGTACAAGGTATTGAAGGGAGGATTGTATCTGTACCCCTGCGCTCTGTTTTCTTGAAGTCAGATTCAGTTACAGGACAGGTAAAGGTGGGACTTATGTCAAGTCTACCTATAAAGGGTGTTTCTCTGTTGCTAGGCAATGACCTGGCTGGGGGCTGTAATGTGAATATAGGCCTTTTTTTTACCTTTTACCTTTTTTTTTTTATTCAGCTCAGACTGGAGCTATGTTTGGACAT
The DNA here is from genome assembly GCA_029721435.1 of Gymnothorax reevesii. NCBI lineage: Eukaryota > Metazoa > Chordata > Actinopteri > Anguilliformes > Muraenidae > Gymnothorax > Gymnothorax reevesii. The sequence goes on along the minus strand of CM056587.1, from coordinate 65,710,470 downwards.
GTTTCAGACATGTCTGGGGCAAGTCCCCGAAAATAAAATAAAAAAAAAAGGTCTAAATGTGGGTGGGGTCTGCAAAAGAGTATAAAAGGAGTAGAATTGAGACAGTAAAGTAGTAGGAGAAATTGCAAGAAGAAGGATACATGTGACCAGACCTGTCATTTCTGTTCAAGACCTGTGAAGTTTCTTTTGTGGATTTTTGCCTGCGTTTGAGAATTTTCCTCACCCAAGACATCACCAAGGGACTGTAAATATTTCTATTTTCTTAATCAGTCTCGGTCATTTAGTTGTAGATAGTAGTTTAGTCTTTGTTTTTTCATTAAATGTGTTTAAGTTTTTAAAACTGTGTCTGTCATCCCTTGCTGTTGCTGTTGCTGTTATGTTGTAAATTGTAATAACAAATTGGGGCCATAACAGGGCAATGTAGTCCCCCCTGTTCATGTTACTTCACAGCCGAGCACTGAAGATGGCGATGAAGACCCATCTCTGTATCCTTCCTGTGCAGTGACTTGTGCTATGGTTAAGAAGGCTAAAGAAGAAGATGTTGTGGTGCTGTCCAGCATATTGAATAGTCTAGACTCAGGTGGTTCGCCTTATGACTCTGCTCGGCCTACTATGGTTTCTCCGTTTGAGGACTTATCAGATACTTTTATCAGTTCTCTATTCAGCCAGCCGGATGGGTCTGGTGATTCTGATGTGTCTGGAGACTTGTCCCTGTCCAGAAAGCGGTTGATTGAGGAGCAAACTAATGATCCTGAAATTTGTGTACTAAAGAGGAGAGCCCTTCCTGATAAAGAAATAGACGCAGTTCCAGTTGGGTATTATCTCAAGGATGGTGTGTTGATGCGGAAGTGGCGCCCTCCTGATATCCCTGCCAATGCAGATTGGGCAGTGGTTAGGCAAATTGTTGTTTCGAAGGTCTACAGGAATGAGATCTGAACAATGGCTCATAGTTTACCTTTAGGAGGTCATCTTGGTGTTAACAAGACTGTTGATAAGATCATGAAACACTTCTTTTGGCCTGGGCTTCGGAAAGATGTTTCCAACTATTACAAAACCTGTCATGCTTGTCAGGTAGTTGGAAAACACTAGTTAGACCTACCTGTAGCTCCATTGCTGCCTATCCCAGCATTTGGGGAGCCCTTCTCTAAGGTCATTGTTGATTGTGTTAGTCCATTACCCAAGACTAGATCTGGAAATCAGTATTTGTTGAAATCATGTGTGCATCTATTAGATTCCCTGAAGCCATACCTCTACGTAACATCAAGGCAACTGCAATCTCGAAGGCTTTGATAAAGTTCTTCACGTTGTTTGGCCTTCCCACGGAAATTCAGTCGGACCAAGGTAGCAATTTCACTTCCGGTTTGTTTTGGCAGGTTGTGTATGAACTAGGTGCGAAGCAGATTTTTTCCAGTGCCTGTTATCCAGAGAGTCAGGGTGCCTTAGAGCGGTTTCATTCCACTCTCAAGACAATGATGAGGACTTATTGTTATGACCATGAGAAAGACTGGGATGAAGGTGTTCATTTGCTGTTGTTTGCAGCTAGAGAAGCAGTGCAGGAGTCTACTGGATTCAGTCCATTTGAGCTAGTGTTTGGTCATGAAGTGAGAGGACCTTTGCTATTGTTGAGTGAACAATAGCAAGAGAAAGAACCGCATATCAGTCTGTTAGACTATGTTAGCAAGTTCAAAGAAAGATTGCTTGCAGCTTGTGACCTAGACAAAGAGATCTTGAAATCAAGTAAGGGAAAAATGAAAACTTGGTATGATCATAAGGCTAGAAGCCGTGAGTTTAAACCAGGAGACAAGGTTCTTGTGTTGTTTCCCTTGCAGTCTAATCCATTGCAGGCTAGATTTCATGGTCCATAAGAAATTCTGAGAAAACTCAATGATCCCAATTACATTGTGAAGACTCCAGATAGGAGAAAACCAAAACAATTGTGTCACATTAACATGCTGAAGCCATATCATGACAGAAATGCTAGGGTTGCACCTGTCACTTCAGATTCTCCTATGGCCGAAACGTGTGAAGACGAGGGGGTGTTTCAAGATGATGAACCTAGAATTAAAGCTGAAGTTCTTTCATGTAAATTGTCAAATTCTGAAGTGTTGCAAAATCTTGATGTAAAACTCCAGCACTTAGAACCCTCACAGAGAGATCAGTTTGAGAGGTTGATCAAGAAATATGAGGATCTGTTTCCTGATGTTCCAAAGAGAGTTTCTATAGCTTCTCATGATGTAGATGTTGGTGATGCCAAACCAATAAAACAGCATCCGTATCGGATGAATCCTGAAAAGAGAGAGATTGCTGAGAAAGAGGTTGAGTACATGTTAGAACATGATATTATCAGACCCTCCAACTCAGATTGGAGTTCGCCCTGTGTGCTCGTTCCAAAACCTGATGGAAGTACTTCATTCTGTACAGACTATCGCAAAGTCAATGCTGTAACTAGAACTGATGTGTTTCCAATACCTAGGATTGATGATTGTATTGATAGAGTAGGGCAAGCAAAGTTTCAGACCAAGATTGATTTATTGAAGTCCTACACAGTAAAAAATGGAGTGTCAATATTGCAGTGTAAACCTATTTTCCTCTGGATTGAGTAGTTGTAGCACTATGCAGAGTGAAATCGTCTAAATGGAAGTGTCAAAAGTGAGAGTTAATTCCCACTTCCACACAAGGACAAAATCTACTCTGCAGGGTGATGATTCCCTATAGTGTTTAATATTTTTACACACCTCATTGTTAATTTTGACACAAAATAGAGTAAAATTCACTCTAAAAATCTTACACTGGCTATAGAGTAAATTTTACACTGATTTTGAGTGGAACCAAATGTTATCTGTCAGAGAGTTAAATTCAACTCTTAAAGAGTAAAATTGACACTATGATTTTTACTGTGTACCCTTTGGCATGAAAAATGCCCCAGCCACGTTCCAAAGGATGATACAGTCTACAATCGCTGGATTGCCACACACAGGTGCGTACATCAACGACCTGATTACATGAAGTGACTTCTGGGAAGAACATCTAAAAGATGTAGAGACGTTGTTCCAACGCCTGACCCAGACTAACCTGACTGTTGACCTGAACAAGAGTGACTTTGGTTGTGCTACTGTCACCTATCTTCGCTACGTCATAGGCCAGGGTTAGGTGGCACCCATAAATGCTAAAGTCCAAGCCATCATGGACCTTCCAGTTCCTGACAACAAAAAAGCTTTGCGCCGCTTCCTTGGAATGATCGGGTACTACCGCAAGTTCTGCAAGAACTTTGCTGAGATTGCTCTCAGTCTAACTAACCAACAGAAGAAAGGCGTAAAGTTCACTTCTGTATGAATCGTGCCGAAGAGCTTTCGATCGTCTGAAGTCTCTGCTGTGTCACTTCCCCGTGCTCAAATCTCCTGACTTCAACTAACCGTTCTCCATCGCGGTTGATGCTACCGACAAAGCTTGTGGATCTGTGCTCCTACAGAGAATTGACTCTGATGACATTGAGCATCCTGTGGCATACTTCTCCAGGAAGTTCAATCGCCATCACAGGAACTATTCCCCAATAGAGAAGGAGCTGTTGGCTCTTGTTCTATCCTTACAACACTTTGAGGTTTATGTTCGTACAGGGCAAAAGCTAATGATTGTGTACACTGACCGCTATCCGTTAATGTTTTTGAGTAAGATGTTTGACTTGGAAATTAAGCTTGTAAAGGGTACTAACAATGTAATTGCTGATTGCTTATCCCATGTTTGAATATGTGTATATATCATGTTTTATTTGAATATTGTATTATGTGTATATATACACAAGTGTCAACCATTTTTGTATTTAAAAGAAAAATTTTGCCTTTATGAGTCAAAATTTTTCCCTTTTCGATTGGAGGAGTAATGTGAAAAGAAGCCACTAGATGGCAGTATTGACCTTTTTTTTTTGTTAAGCCCAGACTGGAGCTAGGTTTGGTAATGTTCTGGGCATGTCTGAGACGGAAAGTCCCAGAGAATTAAAAAAAAAAGTCTAAGAGTGGTCTGCAAAAGAGTATATAAGGAGAAAAATTGAGAGAGTAAAGTAGTTGGAGAAATTGCAAGGAGAAATAGTGGAAGGATACATTTGACCAGACCTGTCACTCTTTTCAAGACCTGCGAAGCTTTTTGTGGATTTTTGCCTGTGATTGGAGCATTTCCCTGTCCCAGGACATCACCAAGCAACTCAACCAAAGGGACTGTAAATATATTTTTTCTTGTATATATCAATCTTGGTCAGTAGAGTAGTTAGTTGTTAGTTGTCTTTGTTTAATTAAATCTGTTGAAGTTTAAAATTTTGTCTGTCATCCCTTGCTGTCTTATGTCAAAACAAATTGGGGCCATAATAAATTAAGGGATATTACAATCCCTTCCCAGCAGTCCATTCCCAATTTGCATCCCTACAGCGCTTTAGCCAGTCATGTGCTATTCTGAAAAAGCTCCTGACCACTGCTGGTTGGTACGACCGGGGATCTGCACTGTAGTAGTCACTGCTGCTCCGCAAATGCAGCGCCTTGACGGAGTGAGATGACTCGGCGGCAAGGATGTAAAGTCTGTGCATGCGCAGTAATCGTGACACAGCTCCTTTTAATGGTTCTGGCAAAAAATATTGTGTGAATAATGCAGGAATTCCAACCATTTTTATAGCCTCAAAAGTATTGCGGCAGAGTTTCAAAATTACAATGTAAATTCAGTCAACAGTCTCCTGTAAATGGGTAATTGGGGTAATTGCAGTAATAAATTTTGATGAAATGGCTTTTTGGCAGCTGACCCTGACATAGCCTGCAGCCAGCTGAACTTCAGCAGAACAGAGCAGGGAGTGTCTGGATATCTACCGTTATCTCTGGGGAAATAGTCACTGCCGTCTGGTGGATGCTGGAGTGGTGACAGGATGTTACCTAGTAGCAGGCGAGAGTGATGCAGCTGCAGGCAACATGACTGACAGGAGCGGTGCGTGGGGGTGTCCAAGAGACTTTAGTTGTCTTCCTGAACTCGCTCTGCAGGCTACACTTCAAGTGTCCCTTTTAATACTGAGTGCCAGATCCTACACAGTCACTGATGACCGGGAGTCTACAACCTAAAGGCACCATTGGGTTTCTTCGCAGCTGATGCCCTGCTTGGCCTTGCAACCGTCCTCTTCTGTCCTCCACCGCCGTCGTTATCTGCAGTCTTCCAGGCCTTTATGTGTTCCTGAGCTCGCTAATGCTGTCTTTCCTTTCAAGAATGTGCATAATGGCAGATTTGGCCGCTGCAAATGTTTTGACTGATTCTGTGATGCTTTGCCATGATTGTGCTGTCTAATGATAATTGGGCTCTTTCGTAGAGACAGCTGTTTTGATTTCATTTGGTGATCCAACAATTGATTCCAAATCCTAATTCCACTCTTGAAATCAGCTGAGGACCTTTTGTCTGCCTGCTTTTGAGCGAGGGAATGATACATGCCTGGACGTGGGATGGCCAGTTGTCAAATAATTTTTGGTCTTCTACGAAAGAGGGATCACATTTATAAACAAACGCAATAATTCCTTCTCTGTTTGCTTGATTTGGATGTAAGTGTTAAAATATTTCAGCTGAACGTCTTCTCTTTGAGCACGCATCGATTATTTAAGTTCATGTCCAGTATGGTTTGGTAGACTGTTAAAATAGCAAAAAAAATTTTTTCATGTCCAAATAGTTATGGGCCTGAGTGCATGTTAGATGTGTGGTGTTCTGTTTCAGTGAATTATGCACTGGGGATCACCAGAGAAAAAGAAGAGAAGGGGAAGGACGTGCCCCCACATCGTGCTGAGTGAGTCCCACAGGAGTGTGTGTGCTGAGTGTGTGTGTGCATGCTTGCGCATGCATGCGCTCTGTGTACTGTACATTTGGAAAACAGCCTTCTTAGTTTTCAAAGAACACAATTTCACATACATACTGCATTAAATAGATGTTAAATTTTCAATGGGAGACAGGTCTGGACTACAGGCAGGCCAGTCTAGTACCCTCACTCTTTTACTACGGAGCCATGCTGTTGTAACACGTGTAGAATGTGGCTTGGCATTGTCTTGCAGAAATAAGCAGGGGCGTCCATGAAGAAGACGTTGCTTGGATGGCAACATATGTTGCTCCAAAACCTGTATGTACCTTTCAGCATTAATGGTGCCTTCACATATGTGTAAGTTGCCCATGCCTTGGGCACTAATACACCCCCATACCATCACAGATGCTGGCTTTTGAACTTTGCGCCTATAACAGTCCGGATGGTTCTTTTCCTCTTTGGTCCGGTGGACACGACGACCACAGTTTCCAAAAACAATTTGAAATGTGGACTCCTCAGACCACAGAACACTTTTACACTTTGCATCAGTCCATCTTAGATGAGCTTGGGCCCAGCAAAGCCGGTGGCGTTTCTGGGTGCTGTTGATAAATGGCTTTCACTTTGCATTGTAGAGTTTTAACTTGCACTTGCAGATGTAGCGACGAACTGTAGTTACTGACAGTGGTTTTCTGAAGTGTTCCTGAGCCCATGTGGTGATGTCCTTTACACACTGATGTCGGTTTTTGATGCAGTACCGCCTGAGGGATCGAAGGTCACAAGCATTCAATATTGGTTTTCAGCCTTGTCGCTTACGTGCAGTGATTTCTCCAGATTCTCTGAACCTTTTGACGATATTACGGACCGTAGATAATGAAATCCCTAAATTTCTTGCAATAGCTCGTTGAGGAATGTTGTTTTTAAACTGTTCGACAATCAGCTCACGCATTTGTTCACTAAGTGGTGACCCTCACCCCATCCTTGTTTGTGAATGACTGAGCATTTCAGGGAAGCTGCTTTTATACCCAATCATGGCCCCCACCTGTTCCCAATTAGCCCGTTCACCTGTGGGATGTTCCAAATAAGTGTTTGATGAGCATTCCTCAACTCTCTCAGTCTTTTTTGCCACTTGTTCCAGCTTTTTTGAAACATGTTGCAGGCATCAAATTCCAAATGAGCTAATATTTGCAAAAAATTACAAAGTTTACCTGTTTGAACATTAAGTAACTTGTCTTTGCAGTGTATTCAATTGAATATAGGTTGAAAAGGATTTGCAAATCATTGTATTCTGTTTTTATTTACGATTTACATAACGTGCCAACTTCACTGGTTTTGGGTTTTGTACTTCCACCCCAGTAAATGAACCCTGGATTCAGAATTCGGTGTGGATCACTCCCAGAATGAAATCTCTTCTAAGTTGGGCCACACCTCTGGTAAAATTTTCATATAAATGTGTCCGTAACCTTTTCCGTAATATTGCTAACTTACGGACAAACAAACATACTTACACACAAACCGAAGGTAAAACATAACCTCTTTGGAGGAGGTAATAAAACTGATATGTTCACACGGTGCCCTCAACATCTGCTGGCACCCTTGGTAAATATGAATTGATTTACCAATTTATACCAATAAATGCCATAAATTCTTTTGGGAGTGCCAACAATTTATTTTTTCTTTTTTTTTTGTGTTGCTACAACCCTGGCTACATTCAGGGGGTTTGCAGTGAAACTCCCTGCTCTGCGTCCCCAGGCTGCAAGTGTTTCCGAAACCTTGGCATGAGTCCTTCCTGTACGCTCAGGGCGAGATTCGCGACAAACTCCACGCCATCAACCCCACCATGTTGTCTGTGCTGGACCTGTGGCACGTGTCCTACAAGTGAGTGACATTCTCAGCACCCCGAGTCCTGACTCAGCCGCACCCCGAAAACACCGCGTTTGGACCTCAGTTTTATCACTGCTTCTGTGTGTGTGGAAGGCCTCTATAGACCCTGACGGTTCTGCAGCCAGATCCTGAGCAGTAACTCTGCAACTCATCAGCGCTCCGCTCTGCTGTTGCCCCATCCTCTCACCCGCTTTCTCCTCTCACAGGGAGCTACGCCTGATCGACTTAGAGTATTTCCGTAGCCTGAAGGAGTCCATGGAACTTCCTGACCGAGGAAACGCGACAAACAAGATGCTGGAGGACCACCGAATCATCAACAAACAGTGAGTACTGCCGCAAAGCACTCCCAGAGTACCCCAAAAATGCCACTACCCCCTCTGGATACCCCATCTCCCCGTTCCGCTGGTGAGGATTAACCTGGTTACGTATAGCTGAAGCGGTGCAGTAAATGCGTTTTCTTTTGCCTGCAGGCTGTGTGAAGACTTTGTGGACATCTCGGTGAAATGCATGATCCCTCCTCTTGACACTAAGCAGCTGATGGACCTGGCGGTAATGAGAATCTCAGAATTCCCTCTACTTTACACGCCGATCACTGTTCTTTTCTCGAATTTATCAAAATTAGGCACAGTTTTGAGAAAATCAGCTTGATTTATCACTTATGTTTCGGGAAATAATTGATTGATTGATTTGTAAGGGACTCATACAAAAAAAATTGACGGCTGCAGACGCAGTGTCCGATGTGATGTACAAGTGCATGAAGCCAAAGCTAATTTCCAACACCAGTCCCTTGATAGAGTTGCCGGACGCTTGAACATGCAACTGCGATTCCTCTGTGCTGAAACCTAACCCTTAGTACGCTGAAATAAATTTTTAAAAATATAAATTTAATTATCTTGTGCTGTTGGAAACCTATCATGTGGCTCCCCTGTGGGCGCTCTTTTAAACAAGTCAGTTTTCAACAGTGTCTGATTTTGATATCTTACATCATCGAGCAACAATAACCGCATCCAGCGCACTAGGGGTTGACAGCGATGCATGTGTGTGATGCTGCTTTCTGTGGAGGTGTCTTTTCAAATCTGTGAGTTCAAATTCATTCCCCCCCGCCAGAGTTATGTGGAGAAGGTGGAGCGTCAGGAGATGCCGGCCCTAGTGAAGACCGTTCTGAAGTCTAAACAGCGTTTCTGTGATCTGATGGACTACACCACCCTGTCCAACGAAGAGATTAGTATGAACGTGGGCACCTTCCGCTGGCGCGGTCGCTTGGCTGGTATCATCTCGGACTGCCGCAAGATGATCGAGGAGAAGACCGAGCAGTTCAAGGCGGAGCTGAAGGTCCGTAGCTTCCACCAGCGCCGGCCCCATACGCAACAGATACCGCAAACACCCTCCCGTTCACTGTAGGCTGTTGGCTGTGCAGCGCCTGTTATCTGTAGTCACTTGGAAACTTTGAAACACTGAATCATTCCTCCTTCAGTTAGCCCGGGTGCTGCACCGACTTCAGCACGTCGCATTCAGGGGCTCGCGGACGTAAGATCACAGTCGCAATCACACAGCAAGACAAATAAAAAGGCGAAAAAGGTGCGAATGTGACTGTTTTCCTCAACGTTACATCTGCTTTGCTATGGTGCCTGGAAGGTTTTTTTTAATGGAGCTGGGAACTCAGATAAAAACTGCTTAAGATTTGTGTCCCTGAGGTTATTAATGAACAGAAGAGCAGACAGACCGCACAGCTTTCACTCACTGCGCTGTATTCAGGCTGACAGATGACAGGATTAGAGATACTGAAGTGATGACAGCCCAAAGGGAGCTGTGGTCAAGGGCGGAGCCCGAATCACAGAGCCCAGAAGATGACTACTGACAGACCACCCAAAATCTTACCCTTTTCCCCCCCCTTAAATGACAAACTCTTTTTTGGATTTTGTCCCTGACGCTCATGCATTAGAACAAGTTGAAAGTTATCTTTAGATACGGTAGACTTATTTTTCTGATGGACATGCAGCTGAAATGTCCATTTTCCCGACCCTCTACCCTGCCACCAGTGATCTGAGCAGCAATTAGGCTGACAGAAGCATTGAAATCGAGCGTATCCATGTGTACTTGAAAAGGTCAGTTCTCTCTAATGGTTTGAGGAATTCAGTCACTGAAGCATTTGAGTTGGGCAACTTAATTTGTCAAAAGTGATAGATGGCCTTTAAATTTTATGTCACACTTGTCAAATGTCAAAAAGTTGAGACCCCTCAGTCCATTTGGTATGATAGAGGTTCAAGTTTAGCAGTTTTGGGCAGTGAGACTTTTTAAATCCCAGAATTAGCTGACCTGTAGAGTCTTGCTGGACTGCAAAGCTCTTTAGAGCCAGTTGAACCAATCTGCCGATGGCAGCATTGAAGGTTTTGTCCCACTGCAGGATGCTTAAAGTTTTGTTCTTTGCCCTGTTGGGTGGGAACGCTGCTCAGGATGTGTCCAGTCAAATGCTGTGTTTTTTTACCCCAGCGGAAGTGCGAGGGCTGCGTGTGGGAGCTGGAGAGGTTCAGGAGGCAGGTGAAGGAGTTGGTCTCCTTCGGGGACGTGGAAAACCTGAACAAGTATCTCAAGAAAGCCCAGGACCTCAACTCTGGACTGGGCAAAGCCATGATTAAGGTACTGGCCTCTCGCCGCCGCTGCAATATCAGGCAAAGGCCACCTGCACCGTTTTATGCGCTGCATTTACAGGGCTGGTTATTTACTGAAGGGATTCCCGCTAATTGGCCCAGCTTTGCCGCACCAGGGCTCCACCTGGGAATAACGACTGACTCACGGGGTCAGCTCTTTAACCCCTTTGTGCAGAAGCCAAATTTGGCTAATTTTGGGTTACCCACTTTAATGCTGTATAATTCAAAATTAAAGCTTCATAAAGAGGAAAAATGTGGCTCAATTCTGAAAAGACACTTACAGCATTTAGAATTACATAGTATTTCAGTTAATTTTCATGATTATGGTAGAGAAAATGAGCTGCAAACATAAAAAATCTTCATGAGAATTCACCATTGAAATTGCAAAAAAAATAATTCTGAGGATTTAAAAACTGCTGGGGCTTAAAACTATACATTTCTGGGATCATAAACTCCTTGACCACAAGTACAATTCATCTTCAACATTACATTCTAGATTACCTACATGCTTTTAGCCAAATTATACAGCTATCCAAGTGTCTCCCCGAAGTCTCAAAATGAAGTCCAGTCAAATCATAAAAAAATCATGTATATAACACAAATAAAGTTTTAAGGCATGAAATTTAATTTGAACAAATGATTTTCTGGTTGAGTTTTGCATGAATTAATCAATATCAGTGCAGTGGAACATCATTGGTCACCAGTAACCTCTCAAAACATGCCTTTTCTCCATAATAAAGTTAACAATATTGTCCATTTCTCTTCGAAGTACCCCAAGCATTAAATGAAGTGCAGATTTAACAGCTATAACATTCACGCAAGACCAAACATGATATGAATAAAAAGCTAACCGCTCTCACATCCGAGCTCATAACCTTACACCTTATCAGGGTGAAAACTCACTAACTCAGTAATATCTGAATTCTGAAATACACCTTATTTTAACAGAACAGAAATTTCACTTTCAGGAAAAAAATACAACGACATATGCCTCCATATTCATCAGAGTGGTGTAATGAACGTACCGAGGGATCTACCGACCTGCGTGGGATGTATTCATTTGGAGAAACGAAAACCTCGGCATTCGATGTCTTTAAACGCGGTATAGATTCTACAGCAAAAAGCCAAATTAAGCAAAATGCAAACAGAGTAGAAGTATAACCTGTTTTCTTCATTGATGCCCACCTCCAGAGACAGATGTATCGGGTAGAAGGAACGTTCCAGTTCTGTTTCATTCGGAATAATTCCCGTTGACCGCGTCCATACAACATTTAAATCTCGTAAATGAAACTGAACACTTCAGAACGGTCTCGAGTGTCTTTATTTCTTAGATATCGCATCATTTTCAGCTGCGCAACCGCGGCCAACATTCGAAGAATACAACCGACCTTACTTTTACGCTTAGCTTTGTATCCCATTCTTATTGTCCGATCAATGTATTTCAGTTATAGAGGAAAGTTAAGACACTGGGGAATGGGATAAGAAACGAGTCTGTCAACACATCGTTACCGGGGAAGCTTCACGAGGACGTGAACTATAACTGTAGAGTTACGCAGATGAATCTGAGTATATAATTGAGTGACTGGCTATCGACACCAGTACTTCGGTGGATAGAAGGGAGCGCTGAATTTGTCGATGGAGGAATCTAAGCGTTAATCCATGGGAGGGAACTACGCATATTTTGTGTGTGATGATTGTAACTGACAGTAGAATGTGAGAGAAGCAATACTATGTCGGATTTTTTTCTTCACAAAACGTATTTTTTTAACCACTAATTGGAATACTGTTGGCTCACTGTAGCTAAAATGGTTGCTACAGAGTAGTACGTTTTTTTTCTGTCGCAAGTGATAATTTTTTAAAACTACTGGATCGATACTATGGGCAAGGATATTGACCAGTTTGCACATCAGGCTTAGCTGAGGAGTTTAATCCATGCTACTCCTGAAAAACAGGGATTGGAGGGAACTTCTCCATACTATAAATCGCGTTTCAGCTCTGCCTGCTTGTGAATATCCAATAGCTGATCCGGGGGTGCCATCTTGTGGTCGAGTACTATAACTTAAGTGCTTACATTTGCATATCTATAGACGCGAGCGTCTACATCTGCAGAAAGGGGTTAAGCGCTACGCTCCAGCCGCAAGCGCACAAAATGGCCTCCGTGCCCGCAAGGCCCTCTGTCATTTAACAGCAGCTGTTACTCCGCCGACGACGAAACCAGGAGAGCGTCGTACACCAACGAGTTCTGAACTAACTGAGGTGCAGCGCAGAATCTGAATTAGAGCAGCGGCGAATCACAACAGGGCTGGGCGATGAACAGCGGAAACAGATTTTTTTTTTAAATGTAATAATAATCACTGCATTTCTTTGATCTGTTTTTCCTCACTGATTCCTGAGGAAAAAAGTAAACATTGAAACTTTGGAGAGACTGTGAAATAATGATAATAAAAAAAGAAAAGTTGTGATTGCCAAGAAGTGCTATAGCTCATGACAGTGATTATTATTATGATTTCAAAAATAAAAAATTTGACAGTTGTCAAAATGGTTCATCGCCCAGCGCCAAAACAAAAGCAGGACCTTTTTTGAGGTCCAAAGTATACATTACTCACACTTGTGTTTGTTACCATGTACTTGAAGTGTTCAAAACTTTCTCAGTATCTTGAAATGGTTTTCCACAGATTATGCTCTGAAGTGTGCTACTGCCTTCTGGTAAAACTCAAGTGTTATAAGGATAGAATCATCATTCAGTTCGTGTGGTGATTAAACACGCTGCAGTTTCACATGAGGCTTGTGTGTGCTCTGACCGCCTGTCCTCACAGATTGACGGAATTAACGAGGAGGAAGAGGCCTTCAACTTGCCCGTGTCCCAGTATCCTCTGTGCAAAGAGACCCAGGAAAGACTGGGGCCCTACCTGCGCCTGTACGAGACGGCCTGCGAGTTCCAGGCCCGGAAGAAAGCCTGGCTGGAGGAGCCGGTGAGCAAAGTCAACCCCGACACGGTGGAGTCAGAGTTGGACAACTACTGGCGTGTCCTGTACAAGCTGGAGAAGAGTCTGAAGGAGTCGCCCCAGGCCCTGAACATCGTCAGCCATGTCCAGGCCGAGGTGGAGGCCTTTAAGGAGCACGTCCCGTTCGTGCAGGTGCTCTGCAACCCCGGCTTGCGCCCCCGCCACTGGGACGACATGAGCAAGGTGGTGGGCTTTGCGCTGAAGCCCGACAGCGAGGAGAAGGGCTGCATGGCCTCTTTCCTGGACATGGGCTTGGAGGCCCACTTGGGCAGCTTTGAGGGCATCAGCGAGGAAGCTGGCAAAGAGTACTCGCTGGAGAAGGCCATGGAGATGATGGTCACGGAGTGGGGCGGGATGGAGTTCAGCTTGCTGCCCTACCGCGAGACGGGCACCTCCATCCTGTCCTCGGTGGACGAGATCCAGACACTGCTGGACGACCACATCGTGAAGACGCAGACCATGCGCAGCTCGCCCTTCATCAAGCCCTTTGAGAGCGAGATACGGTGCGTGTGCATTTTCAAATGGAGTAGTATGTTTGAAATAGCTCTGTGTGTGTGTGTGTGTGTGTGTCTGTCTGTGTGTCTTTGTGTCTGTGTGAGAGTGTGTGTGTGTGCGCGTGTATTCTTCATTATTTACCTGAGCTTGCATTACGTTGCAGAACGTTCTCTACGTTGCGTACATATCTGCGGATCAATGCAGAGAGCACGAACCGTGGGCTTTGAAGGATATTGGGCCTCGTCGCAGGCTGTTTCTCAAAGAGTAGGCTGCAGTTTTCCTACGGAACTGCAGGCTGTTCTGTTTCAGACAGAATTGTCAACATAAAAACAGCGCAAATGAGCTGTCAATTGCGTCAGGCATCAGGCAAGATGAAGGCTGCAGGTCTCCTCTATATTTGAGAGCGCCTTCAGGATGGAACAGCCTGCGATGACGTAGCAGCCTAAAAATGCTGCCTGTAAAAGCTGCAGCCTGCGCTCTGAGTAACAGCCGCTGTGTCAGAGTGCTGAGTGTGGAGAGAGAGAGTGCCCTCTGCTGCCCCCTGCAGGGAGTGGGAGGCGACGCTGCTGCTCCTGCAGGACATTCTGGAAGACTGGCTGAGCATGCAGGCCACCTGGCTGTACCTGGAGCCCATCTTATGTTCCCCCGACATCATGGCCCAGATGCCCAAGGAGGGCCGCCGCTTTACCGCCGTCGACAAGAACTGGAGAGACACCATGAAGCAGGTCTCACTGGTGAGGAACACGCACGTCCTGTCCAGCGCACGGGCCACACCCGGCTCATTACATCATCAGCTTCTTATAATTATTTCGCCGTCACCAGAGCTAATTCAGCTGGCAATACATTTGACCCCTATCATGAAAAACTTAGCTGCAGACTTAACTTACATTACATTACAGGTTCTTAGCAGACGCTCTTATCCAGAGCGACGTACAAAAAGTGCAAAAGATTGGTTGAAAAGTGCAGAGCTCCGAGGAGGCAAGTACAAGTGTTAACAGTAAAAGTGACAGAGAACACATCATTCAGTTGTTACAGGAGCAAACCAGTAAGCAAACGCCAAATATACTGACAAAAGACCAAATAAAAGTAACAAAATCAAGGATATAAAACTTAAAGGAGCTTAAATCAAGGATAAGACCTAAAACTGAGTAATATAGACTAGAGGTGCAAGTCAACTCTACACTCAACTGATCTGCCACCCTGCCACACCCATTTGGTAGATGGGTTCAAGGTTGAAATTAAATACCAAACTACTTCATATCCTAAAGATGTCGCATGCAAAGTTCGATTTTTTCTGCTTGATATTATGAGTGTAGGAATGTCAAAGGCCACAGAAAGGCCTGTCTTCCAGTCATTCATACTAACGTATGTTGATATTTGCTTTATGCCATGGAATGTACAATCTTTCTGGATTGTGCTGGAACCTGCGATGTGGTGTCTTTTTGCACATTATTAAGTATGTTGCTTGGAGGCTGAAGTGACGCTTGTAAACTAAGGATCTTTTCAGAGAATATAGCTAGCTGGTAAAGGTAATGTCTCAATTGTTTCTATCCAGCCAGTATAATTTGACCTTCACAGTAGCCAGCTGGCAAGGTACAGAGCTACATGAAACACAGGCTGCTTAACTCCACGGTTTTCATGTAGCTCAGCAGCTAGTTAGCTGGCTAAAGTAGAGGTGAAATGAAGGCATACGAAAGTAACATTAGTACAGCTCGCTTCAACTGCGCCAGAAACACAAAACAAACATTGCTAGTATAACTATTGGTGAAATCGTGCATTTATCAGGCTTCGACTGAATCGCTGATAAATTTATTAAACTAACTGATATAGGCAACGTGTGGTCTTACTGGATTGTAGAGGACTGCACGATGCGGTATGTTTTTGCGTGTTAATTTAGTATGATGCAGCTTCACAGATTAACCAAATTGTAATTGGCTTAAACTACACTGTATCTGTTAATGTGCGAAGTTCTGTTTAGTTATGGTTACAGTTATGGACAGTGCCATTGAGATATTGACTAAGCAAGGATCGTGACTCACTCACTCAATTACTTCCATTATGGCCAAAGTAGCCTGCTATTGCTGGGAGTATTACATTGTAGGAAGGTCTGAAATGGACAACTTCAGTTTTTCAATATGGCCACCCTGTCCCACCCACTTCTGGGGTTGCAGGGCTTAAATGCAATTCCAGAATAGTTTATGTGCTAAAGATATTGCAAACCAAGTTTCGTAAAATTAGATCAATATTTGTGACTATTAGAGGTTACAGGTCGCATTGCTTATGGACAACAGAAGACGATAGCGGTCGATGGAGTTTGGTCAGCGACTAATTGTGTAAAAAATCGGCGGACTAAAGCTTACTAAAGGGACAACAGCAGCAACGGGATCAAAGACAACCAGATTTGCTGCACATCAGCTACTTAAAAAAATAAAAAATCAAACATTATTGAAAAGCTAGAAATAATTGCAACGGTTGGACTGCAGGTAGCGAGCTGATAGGGTGTTTCGCTGCATGCTAACGGATTCTGTCTCAGGGCAGTATGAAAGCATTTAAAGGCACAGGCTCATTTTGAGAGCCCTTGAATGTAGATGCTGGGTTCCTGGGGTTTGTTCATGCTGGAAGACGGACTCTGGATTCCATGAATATGCTGCAGATGCGCAAACGTGCGAAACGTGAGGATGAAGGGATGACAGGCAGGTTGTGTGCCTACACTGGGCCAAAGTGCCACACAAATACTCCACAGAACTGCCCCAGAGAAGCCCGGGAATATCGGGTCTCTCTCCAGGAGCTGCGAGCAGCGCACTTCAATCGCACTGAGGTCCCAGTGTTCAGTGCCGAAAAACCTCGCGCTGGAAAACCTGGAGGTATATCGGCACGCACAATGTCCCAAAAGCTTCACGTGCCAAAAGGCCTTGTTTGCCCTGGCGTGTTAATTGCAATTAGGCTTTTCGGCACCGCAAGGTTTTTCGGAACTGAACACCGGCGCTACTTCAGAGAAGCGTTCTCCGCTCCCATCCCTTCAGACATCCCAAAGGGTAATTGGCACCGTCAGCACGTCTGAAAATGAAAGACATCGATATCACCCACAGATCCACCGAAAATAAAAAAAAAATGTCTGACAAGGACATCAAATAGGAATTATGGATTTTTGTCTGGGAGGAAACAGTGATGTGGAATAGTGTGGAAATGAGGTCACTGAGACACAGAAAAATCGTGCTCTGTGTGTGTGTGTGCGTGCGTGCGTGCATTTGTGTGAGGGGTGAGTGTGTATGTGTCTGTCTGTTTATGTGTCTCTGTGTTTGTGTGGGTGGGTGTGTGTGTTTGCATGTGAGAGTGTGCTTGGGTGTGTCTGTGTTGCATGTGTGTGGGTGTGTGTGTGTGGAGGGGTTAGGGTTAGGGTTAGGGTGTGCAAATGATTTGAAGTCAGAGCAAGTTCTTTAGTGTTCCTGAAAGCATTCGTTGTTTAGCAAATTGTGTGTTGTGGATTCGCCTGTCTCATCACCTGGTAACGTCATTCTGTCCCTGAATACGGCTGTCTTCTGAGCCAGCTAACCTACTGTGGTTCAGATTGAGGCTCATTTTCTGAAAAAAAACTTTGTTTAAAATACACTGTTCGAGGTTTATATGAAAAGCTTTCTCAAGTGGAGATTCACTAAGCAGTAAAGAAATGAGCCACAGGGTGGCGATGTTAGTTCGCGGTACCTCTTGCAGTGCTTTTTTTTTTTTTGACGCGTTTGTGAATCGCAGGTCATTACTTATCCTCTGGTTTAGCGTGTCAATTAACTTCTCTTCTGGAAAAAAGAAGACAGATTGACTTGTAAATTAGTAGAAAGAGAGGGGAGCGAAATAAAACAATTCCAAACGTTTTGATTTTCTTCCATTAAATTGGAATCCCTTGAATTTCTCCAGAGTGCTCTGTGATGAATGCCAAAGCAGGAGTGCCTCTCTTCTGTTCATCTGCGGACTTTTGTCTGTGTAGTGCTGAGTGAAGAGAAATCATTATTCGGCTGTCACATGTGCGGAGGAACAATCTGTCTGCCAGTGACGAGGCTCTTCCTGTCTGAAGGTAAAACGTTCTGACCTGCAGCGGTTCAGGCGTTTAATGAGAGCTGCTGAGCGGTAATATGCAGAGAGAAACGATGTCCTGAAGGATTGAGCCGAGGAACACGCCCGTCCGTCAGGTGAAGGATTTAAATCGCTGTATCGGACTGGGGGCTCATGTGCGAATCATTTCACAATAAAGCTGCACAAGATAAAAACAGGACAACAGAGCCCTTCCAGGAACAATCTGACAGGATGATGTTCCCTTCCTGCTTACTTTGAGCCTTTGCACTGTAATGTGGGAAAAAACAGCCTCTAGATGGCAGTATTGACTTTAATTTGTGAAGCCAGTCTGAAGCTAGGTTTTGGGCATGTCCTGGGCATGTCTGAGAGGGGAAAGTCCCAGAGAATTGAAAAAAGTCTGGAAGGTGGGAGGGGGCTGGAAAAGAGTATATAAGGAGAAAAATTGAGAGAGTAAAGTAGTAGGAGAAATTGCAAGGAGAAATAGTGGAAGGATACATTTGGCCAGACCTGTCACTCTATACAAGACCTGTGAAGTTTTTGTGGATTTTTGCTTGTGTTGGGAGCATTTTTCTTTTTCAGGACATCACAACAAAGCAACCCCATCTCAAGGGACTGTAAATATCTCAATTTCTTTATATCAGTCTTGGTCAGTTAGTTGGTTTAATTAAATCTGTTCAAGTTTTAAAATTTTGTGTGCCATCCCTTGCTGTCCTACATGTCATAACAAATTTGGGCCATAACAGCACAGACGCAGAGACCCTCGTTGTTACTGTCGAGGAAGGTTACAGTCTCATTATGTCTGTAACACTCCCCAGACACCTTGGGAAAAAAGGAGCAGTGATCGTAATTTGTGAGGGTTGGACGGTAATTTAGTCTCAGTGCATGAAAACAGCTTTCCATTACCTTATAATGCTGTCAATTCAAAATGGGCCCGTAGTAATAGTACACCCACCCGTTTCCAATTTTGTCTGCATTGATATGAAACTCTCAGTCAAATGAGGCAGAGATTTGATTTGAATTACTTAAATCAGTTTATTTGAATATACTACTGCAGGAGACTGTTATCAAAGCTTTCTAATAATAAAGAGACTTAATCTGAGAAATAAGTTTCTCTTGGACACATTTTCATTAAATCGTTAAACGGGTCGTTCATGGTGCTGAGAAAAGGTATTTGAGCAGGGCTTGGCGAGTATGAGTGTTATTAACTGTCTTTTGTTATTCGCTATTGAAAATCTCAGAGAGTTTGTCTCGTTTTATGTCTCGAGTCACCAGAGAACGAGGTCTGGGAAATTTGTTACAAAAATCAGTGGCTCAGTGAAGAAATGTGCCGTAACAAAGGTCTTGTTTTCAATGAATTCTGATAAGGAAAAAAAAAATCTTTTAAGCTCCAGAAACATCTTAGTGAAACAGCTATTGTGACGCCACAGAGACAGTCAGTTTAAGTACACACTCATCAACGAATAAGGCTATATTTTATGTGGACTTAGGTTTGAAAACAGTTGGGAATTACAATTAGCAAACTAAATTTAATGGAATCTATGCTCAAAAAGCTTTTTTACCACCATACCAAGCTACAAGCCCCAGCTCTGTATTAAATCCATACTATGCATCAGTGCCTTATTGTAAGAGCTGGAGTTGGTGTTTTCTGGTACCTAAGGGTGTCTACGAATGTTTACTGCCGAGCTGTATGAAGGAGCTCAGTGAATACGACTCTAAAGAATATTTATGAAATGTGAACTTGGAAGGATCTGCTTTAGACAGGATACATTTCTCACGATGATGGATGGACAGTTTGGGTGCAGGAAGCCTTGAGCTGTAGTCCCAACTTCAGTCCTCTCTCTGTGGATTCACAGCGTTTGTTCTCGCTTTTTTCTTGAGAAAAGAGTGCAGACTGTCTTCCCTTCTTTTCGTTTCAGTCAGACAGCCACTGTTGAGGGGACCCCATCTCGGGAAGGAGACCCTAGAACGCTTGTGTTGATTTACACTGGGGCTAACGGTCGGTCATCTCACGGAGCGCATTGCTGTTTCCCCCAGCAGTTACGGCCTTATCTGTCGAAGCACTCGTGTCTCGTCTCTGTCTTCGCGGTTATAATCAAACCTGAATGTGCTGTTTTCCCCCTCATTATTTAACGCTGCACATCCAAACTGTGGCAAGGATTTGGTTTTGCCGCAGTGCACAGTTCTGCACGGGGTACCAGGATACACCCTTACTGCTTTGTTTTCCCGCAGAAGAAAAGCGTGCTGGCGGTGGTCAAGATCGATAAGATGCTGGAGAAGCTAAAGCAATCGAACGAGCACCTGGACCTGATCCTGAAGGGACTGAACCAGTACCTGGAGAAGAAGCGCCTGTATTTCCCCCGATTCTTCTTCCTGTCCAACGATGAGCTGCTGGAGATCCTCTCCGAGACCAAAGACCCAACCAGGTTCAGCCCCGCCTCCTTCACGAAATTAACCCCATAAAACCCAAATGCAGACGCTGTACTCAATCTTCTGCAACTCCTAGTTCATGTTAAATTCTAAAGGGGATCCCAAGGTTTGAAATGACTCCAGACATGTCCTGCTGAATTTCATCGAAATGTATATAAAATGTAGTACGAGATCTAGATTCCATATATTTTCTATTTGATATAACGCTGTGGTCATTAAAACAGAGCACACTGGGTTTGAATATTTCTCTCAATATGCGGTAAGTATGATGCAGCTTCAATGAAGCACTGCAAGCAGCAGATACATTTAGGGACTTTGAATCTACTTACGGGAAAATACGTAAATTGAAAATTCAGGGTTTAAGGTTTTTAACCTGTACCTCATATCACACAGTCAAGATCCTTTCGTCAGAAAGAACTACAGCCCGTCCGCAAATGATCTCCGCTGTCACCTGTTACGACCTCAGCTGCTGCGACATACAGTTACACCCCGTTAGATTAAGCTCAAACCCATTAGACAGGACCTCCATCCTTCACCTCCACTCCTTACACAGCACCTCTCTCCTCACACCCATCCATCTGACGCCAAACTTTTACCGGCCAGTAAACTAACCACCACTGCAGCTTGCAGTCAACTGTTCTTGCTTTGCTGCGGTTTTCCCTCAGCAGGGAGAGCAGTGCCCCCTGCAGGACAAACTGGAGTTGCGGTTCGCAGAAGGAGGTGGGAAAGTGAGCCCAGTTTGATTCAGTGAAAACATTTTAACCCTTGCGTTCCGTTGGAATCAGCCCAACGCTAAGCTTGCAATAATAATAATGATAATAATAATAACAAATATCAACATTGGAATTTTTCTGTTTTTCCCCTTTCTTCTAATTATATCACAACCTGTTAATTCTGTTAATGATGATGTTTTACACTGTACTATACATTTCAAATTGGCATGAAATATTAAAAGATTGTTAGTTTGTTTGTTATAGTTTGTTATACTGTTAAATGGTAGGACTGTGTCCAAGTGTCGACTGGTAACAGGAATGTCATTTGCGTTGTGGCTGTACGCTGCCGTATGCCGCCTCAGGCGTCCAGTCCGAGGCTCCCGGGTTCAGGTCCTCGATGACATACTGTGTTTACCCCTGGGGGCAAAGTGTCTGCTAGTCAAAGCGTCAGATACTGGAGGGGGTGACAGATTTCATATGTCAGTTTGTGCCCTATGGGTTAGATTGCAATGGCTATGACTGTGGCTTTGGATTGCGATTGTGGCTAAAAGAAGCACGCTGAGTACGATAGGTAAGACTGTTGTTCCAAGTGGGGGAGTCAAAGGCCTGGACGGTGAAGTCCACACAACATTATCCGGCGACAACGACGACAGTGCCTGAGGATATGTTTGGGATTTTCAAGGAAGTTTTTCCAGATGCTTAGACGACAGTAACGCTTACAGCTGAATAAAAGCCGATTTCTCAGGACCTCGGCTCGCGCAGAAAAGGCAGATGTCTTAGTTGAGAGAACAAGTCAAGCCCAGCAGTGTACTTCAGAAGACGTCGGACCTTTTAATGCTAAAAGATGACTAGTGTGACGTAGGACATGGTGATATATTCTTTTGGTGGTCTTCATGCACAAAGCCACAGCCGATTTTTGTCTTGTGTCCTCTTTGATTCCTCTGTCTTTCCGTGATTAGTTCTGACGTCACACGGCTAGTGCGTCACCTCTGAGGCCAGGATTGAGTTCTCCGCCTCGCCCATGCTGACCTCCTGCCGCAGCTCGTAACGGCGACAGCTGGGATTAAATGCCCAAACACAGGACTCACAGATGAACATCTGTGACGGGGAGTTTAACCCTTTGTTGCATGACCTTGTTCCTTTTTGCCGAATAAGGGTGACGAGTAGGTTTGGTTACCTTATTAACTACAATGCAACAAAAGGTTAAAGGGCTGATCGTCAGCTTTGATTGGCAAGAATTTACATCACCATCAGGAGCGTCTCGCAGAAATGGCAGCCTCTCACTCGACCTGTGGTTCCCTGCCTTGAAAGTGAGATGGACGGCCCGTGCGATTCTCTCGGAGTTTCCAAATTCCTCTGGAGCGAACGACATCGCAGCAGAGTTGCTGAGTCTCAGAAATTCACACACGATGCGCGAATGTGTAAAAGCGTCAGAATCTGAACGAAAAGCCCTCAGCGCGCCGTGCTCCCGGCGGATTATCTTTTCCCAACAGACACCTGACATTAAGGTCACCTCACAACCGCTCAAGAGCCCCTGCTCTCGGGGACTGTGCGCGGGAGTGTCGTCTCCTGGCGGACAAAGCCTGTTTTAATATCCCCGACATTACCATGGAGGATGGTCGGGGGGGAAGACGAATGGGGAAAAAAAGCTATTTAACTGAGTCTGGGTTCAGAAAACTAATTTCAAACCTTGAAAGTCTGGTCTTTACCGTGGGAATTTAATTATAGAGCGCTTTCTCCTCGCGCCCGTTTTGTTTTGAGTGATGACGGTGTGCCCTACTTTCGGCGCGGCAGGTCCTTCGCCGGGCCGGTGCAGATAAGCGCGTCTTGTCTTTTTTTCCACCCGAGGTATTTGTTTAATAATGCATTTTCAGACAAAGGCGATTCCCTCTCTCTCTCCCTCTGTTTCCCTTTGCTGAGAAATTCCATTGGCGTCTACAGCTCGCCGTCCTCCCCTCTGTGAGAAAAAGAGAATGAATTTAAAACGCTCTCTTGATTAATCCGAAAGCGCGTTACGGTGAATCTATCAGGGGCGCATTCACTGGCTGTCTGTGTTTGGGAGGGGGGGGGTGGTCTGTCCAGTGTTTCAGAGCAGGAGTATCTCCGATCAGCATTAGAGGCTCCTCTATCTGAAATCCAAGGGCTTCTGCTCTCGTTTGGCACTTAAGTCCCGCAGACCTGTTTAATGTCAGCCGCAGACGGGACTGGAGTGTAGAGATTGCAGGAAGTTACATCATTCACATGTGGAGCATCAGTGTTTTATTTAGTCGTTAAATGTTATTATTCAATTTCCCCACGTCTTAAATGTGATTCTTTTCAATAAAAAGGGCCCTTCAGCATTATAAACGCGCTTATATTTTCGGCGCAGGGATGTTGAATCCCGCGAAAGCGCTGCTTCTCGACAGCTGTCCGCACTTTCTAGGCCCTGCAGGAGAGAGAAGGTTTTAAGATGCCGCCTCGGGTACGCCCAGAGTTTACAGTGGCTGCGGCCTTGAACCAGACCCAGATGCTAACGAGAGACCGTCTGTGACCCCCTCCCCCCCACAGAGTGCAGCCCCACCTGAAAAAGTGCTTCGAGGGCATCGCCAGCGTGGAGTTCACTGACGCGCTGGACATCACGCACATGAAGAGCAGCGAGGGCGAGGTGGTGCAGCTCGTGGACACCATCTCCACCTCCAGGGCCCGCGGGCAGGTGGAGAAATGGCTGCTGGAGCTGGAGAGCGGAATGCTCAAGTCCCTTCAAAAGCTTAGCCCCACCCACCGCCGCTGCCGTGGCCAATCAGCTACCGCCATCATGCGGACTCGCAGCGCTAAAGCATCGTGTGTCTTGTGGCAGCTACGCGGGACACAGCGCGCGACCTATACCACTGTTGCCAAATCATATCTCGCGCTCAGCCAAGTGTGCGCAAGTTTGAATTCGGACCAATCGCTACACCTGCAACTTCACCGATTAGCTCTCCTTTCAGCAAAGAGGCCGAAACTAATCAGTGTCGTCAGCAGGTGTTTCGGTTGATTGGACGAAACCTGAGTGCTCTCGGCCCTCTGCGGCCCGTGATTGGGCACCACTGGCTTAAAGGAATGGTCCGGCTAAAGTCCACTTCATCAAAACTGCTCATAATGTATTGTCAAGGACGTTACAATGAAGCTGGCGTGACATAAAACCATAACGTTAACCACATGATCATTAATGCTCCCATATACATTCAATTATGAGTGCAGCTTGAAGGGTGCAGATTCTGTGTAAAGCTGCCTACTGTACAATGTGTGTTATTTGTCATGGGTGTATTAATCTATCTTATGTGATATATTCATGTTTCTATTGGGGCTCCAATTAGCATCTGTTTCGCCTAGTCGCCAGCCATACTCGCTCCTGTTTTTTCATATTTGAAATCAATCGGCATTTTTCATATTTTTTTCCTAGAAATCCCTGCCAGTCTGCTTAGACTGATCGTGTGCAAAATATTAGGTGACATGTTATTGCGAGGCGGGTCATATAGCTCACAGCATACTGCCTGAAATAAAATTGCACAGTACTATCCTTTTTTAAACGAGCGTTTTCATGGAAGACAGGCTGCATCTCCTGTTGGTGTTGGGTTTCTTGTGCACTGTATGTTTCAGTGTGAGTGTAAGATGCATGTCTATGGTCCTCAGGTTATCCAAGAGGCGTTCCAGGCTTACCCCCAGGATCTGCGCATTAACTGGGTCAGGGCATGGCCGGGACAGGAGGTCCTGTGCGTCTCGCAGGTGTACTGGACCAAAGACATTCACGACGCCTTCGCCAAGGGCCAGAAGGTTCGGAGCTCCGATGTTCAACAGAGTAAACAGGGACAGACCTCTTTGTGGAACACACACTGCTCACCGGCGTGTTTGCTTATGTGTGGAACTGTGTGTAATCACATACATGAAGAGTTTGTTTCCAAAATGCAAGAAGTTCCAAAATTTTAAACGCTGGGATAATGGCAGAGAGCAATAGCCCTGTGCTTCTTACATATGGTGCAAAAGTCTGTTTTTAGAAATTCATGATATAAGGTGTATTTTTCATGGTCAAAATTTGTGTTTTTTCTGTAAAATGCAATAGGCACCAATATAGAAAAGACTGATTTAATAAAAATTTGTTAAATGGATATATTGCGTTTTGGAGGCAAACTCTTCACGCAGTATCGGTGAATTTGTACTTCAGCACGTAATTGCCGCTGTTCTCCCAGGCCCTGGAGGCGTACCTGGAGCAGAATAACTCGCAGATCGACGACATTGTGACGCTGGTGCGCGGGAAGCTCTCCAAGCAGAATCGGGTGACGCTGGGAGCGCTGGTGGTGCTGGACGTCCACGCGAGAGACGTCCTCGCCATGCTGGTCCAGAAGGGCATCAGCGACGAGAACGACTTTGAGTGGCTCAGTCAGCTACGCTACTACTGGGAGGTGAGAGAGAGTTTCGCTCCCCCATCACTGAACTGCACTCGGCCCATTTAATGTCAAGCTGAGTGAAATCTGTGTGCGCAGCGCACCGGTGTGTAGAGTTTTGCAGGAGAGGTCAGTGCCTCGCATTTACATGAGCACCTCAAAGTGTGTGGATGGTTAGTTTTGGGGTCATGACCTTTTCTGGACCCCGATGCCCTGACCGAGGGTCCTCCCCTTTGCTCCCGCAGAATGACACGCTCCAGACCAAGATGATAAACGCTGGCCTGCCGTACGGGTACGAGTACCTGGGCAACACCCCTCGCCTCGTCATCACCCCGCTGACGGACCGCTGCTACAGGTCAGACTGCTCCTCCTCGGCTCTCAGTGCGATATCCGCGTTTCACACACAGAGAGAGGTCGCACGTACTCCTCTACCTCTAAGGGACTGGCACAGGGAATTCACACTGGAGAGTTTAGTGTTTGGATGGGGATGGATGCTGTGGTATCAGCTGAAGGAATGGGTTGATGATGCTGTATTCTGCGCTGAAAAATAAATCATCACCAACGGTAGAGAGAAACAGCAGGGCTGATCGCTAGAAATAAAGAAGATCTGAGCTGGTATGTTCAGAGGGTGTGTTCTGGGACTGGAAGAAACTCTATTGGGTCAGACAAACTGCAGCCTTTGATCAGAGGCCAGAGAAAATCAGTGATGCATTTCACCATGCACCTCTCCCGGCAGATGAGGGTTTAATAGGATGGGCTGACCCGCCGGGTCACTGGTATATAGGAGAAGGCCGTGGGGGCAGCAGGTATTGGGGCACATGTGAAATCCAATGGGAAGGAAACACAAAAAACACAATATAAAACATCAAATATGTAGGAGTGTGAAAAAGGTGTTTCTGACCACCCTGTGACCTGTTGTCTGTGCCTCACCGCTCTATAAGAGTTTTTATTTATTTGGGAAGGTTTTTGATTCTTTATTGAATCATATTCAGTAAAACATAATGTTCAAGGCACATAAGACCCCTCAACCTCACCATTATATTAAACAGGTGGGAATCATCATTAGCTGAGCCAGGCAACATTCGATCTCAGATTCCTGCAAAAAGTTTAGGAATATTAGGTCAAATGTGGAGTACAACCAGGCGATGTGCAGATCTATCCAATGTATGGGGTCAGTTTCTAATTGCTGCTGTAATTGATTGTTGAGGAACAGCCTGCCCAAAATTTCCAAGGTCAGGGTCACTGCACCTAGGTCAAAGGTCAAATCTCAATAAAGGGAGATAGTTGCACAACTCCAGCACATGGTCCTTACATGCGATGAGCATGAAGTGTGAGATACTAATGGTTACTGAGTACTGACCTGTGTAAAATGTCAGAGAGACAGACCCCAAACAGACGTACAGACACTGTCATGATGACAATACTCTATCAGCCATAATGGCTGGAGGATAATAATCTTATACAATCAGATCATTAGACTGTCAGCGCTCATTAGTGGCAGGGATGGCAGTCAGGAGGATGTGCAGGACTGCATGTGGCCAGGGGCTGATGTTGAGCTCTGTTTGACCAGGACCCTGTTTGGGGCCCTGCACCTACACCTGGGAGGGGCTCCCGAGGGCCCGGCCGGAACTGGGAAGACGGAGACCACCAAGGACTTGGCCAAAGCCGTCGCCAAGCAGTGCGTGGTGTTTAACTGCTCCAATTGCCTGAACTACATCGCCCTCGGCAAGTTCTTCAAGGTAGGCCGCGCCGGAGGGCTCTGGACTGCAAGCGTGTATCCTTTAATAGGCCTCGTCCGACCTGCGAACCCCCGCGGCCCCTGCCCGCCGACTCGAAAACTTTGTAACCCACACCTCCTCAGGCGGGCGCGAGAACCGCAGTGAAGGATCTCTGCTGTTGCCATGACGATAGCGGTTTGTCGGGACGCCGGGTGAGGTTTGGCAGCACGCTCGGTTTGGTAGCAAACATTGATTGCAGTGGATTAGATGGGAGTAACGCACAGCCCTCTGAATCAGGCGCTGGAGGAATGACCTCCATTAATATCGGTGAGAAAATCACACCGCCTGATTTACCTTCCCGAGCTCTGCTTCTGTACGAGAGCGCCTGTCTGAGCCGATTTCTAATGCCTCAGGGACTGAACAGGAGGATTTAAGATACTCATCTGAAGCAAAAAATAATGAAGAAAGGAGTTTTTTTTATTTGTAAAGTCACACAATGGGTCAATGTAAAAGGCAAAAAACTATATTTTGAGGATTGTGAATAATAATGTGAATAATAATGTCTTGTCTGAAAATAGCTGCAAAATTAGGTAAAAGGTCATAGTGTGTACTTACAGTGTGTGAACCTACAAGAGCCCAGACCTTCTCAAAATGGAAACATGAGTGTGAAGAATTAGTTTTTACCGCAGCAAGGTCCTCAGTCCTATATGTGCCTGACATACAGCAGGGTATGTTGGCTTAAGAGAAAGGGCATGATAGGTGCTGGGTGTGAGGACTCTTGCCCTGTACAATACTTGACAAATGTAAGGATTGGAAAGGGAAATTACAATTAGCTAATTAGCAGGTCACTTCAGGTGGCCCAATTTAGCGTACTAATTCTGTCTTTGTTAATTGTCTCCCTGGGCAACGAGTCGCGCCGCGTCTGCTGCCGCCGAATCCTCAGAGATTTTCTCGTTAGCGTTCTACAGGTGACAAATTTCAACGGATTTGTTTCATATTCAGCGAGGGCTTTGTGTGTTGTGAGGTCACAAAGTCTATCGATTTTGGGAACGAGTGCTTTAGCCGGTCCAGGCATACACATCGACCAGTCGGCCACCAATTGTCGAGAAAGCTAAATTAGCAAACACTATTTGAAATGCAAATTCGGTTGTGATTCCCCAGCACTGATTACTTACGCATGCTTGGAGGGATTTTTTTATATTGCAGTTTAAGCTTGTGTTTTTGCAGGCACAGTGTGTTTTCTCGCTGGAGTTTGCAAACCCCCTGATGCCGGACTACTTACCATGCTGAAGGTGCTAGGAACTCACGGTGTTTTCTAACTGGGCAAAATAAGCTTTATCTCAATGAAAACCTGCAAAGGCCTAGCTGAAACATGGGCCGGCGATGAAGCAATGCCTACGAGCCACAAATGGTAAAATGTGCCTTTGAGGCTGCGATGGCTGTATCGATGGTGCCTCCAGGGGCTGTGTTTTCACACCAAGAAACAGAAACGCGTTTGTGACGTCAAATGGATGATCGGAAACATGTTTACACTTGCACTGGAAAACGCCGGTTCGTGGACGTGGTTGGGTTGTGAACAAACATTGCGCAGAGCAATATTTAGCACCCAAATACTGGTGCATTTCCTTTTTCTGCCATCTTGAATTGGTGCTGAGCCCATCTCAACCTTTGGTTCTCATTTGGTTGAAAGAATGACATCATCCTTGTCGAATCAAAGTCACCAAAACGCTCAACCAATAACCCGTCCACAGACATCTTTCTGATTCTGGTTGTGAAAACAGGCCCCTGGTGCCGTGTGAGATGACAGGCACAGCAGGGGAACATGGGTAACGCTGACGTCTCTAATCGCCTGATGTCCTTCTGTCGCCTCAGGGACTGCTGTCATGCGGCGCGTGGGCCTGCTTTGACGAATTCAACCGAATCGACCTGGAAGTGCTGTCGGTGGTGGCCCAGCAGATTCTCACCATACAGAGAGGTCCGCATTACGATGCTCTGCTCCAAACCGCAGTGGGCGAGAGAACATGTGACACGGCCCCACGAGGCCTCGACTGTATGTTCTGCTGCGGAACGATGTTCTGTCCACAGCGCAGGAGGTGCCTGCAGTCAGGTTGTCCGTCACCAAAATGAAAGAGGAAAGCGGTTAACCCCTTACATTCTGAATTTTTCCCTAAGTTTTCCCTCAATTGGGTTCAAAGTCAAAAAAGCCTTTTTTTTTTCAAATTGTAGAGCAATGTCACAAACATATTCTGTATCTGCTGGTTGCAGAGCTTCACTGAAGCTTCATCACTCTTCTGTTCGCTGAGAGAAATATTCAAACCCAGGACAGCCTTACATCACATTGAAAATATCTAGATCTTGTTCATCACTGTTGACAAATTTTCCAGTAATTCAGCAGGACAAAATTGACATCTTTAAAAGCCATGGAATCTCAACAAGAGTTTAACCCTTGGAGCACTGAGTATAAATAGTGTTTCTATTTCTAAGTTTCTAAGTCATCACATGGTAGGTTTTCAACAGCACAAGATACTTTCATTATGTTCAAAAAATGTTATTTCAGCAATCGCCGAAAGTTTCGCAGGTTTGAATACAGCAGCTGCATTTGACAGACCCATATATGGGCCCATAGGTCTCCTGGGGTTAAATAACTTGCGATGCACACTCTGCTGGTGCTGACTGAAATATTTCAAACTTTCGCCTGCCCATTCTCCCCACAGGAATATCGAACAATTCGGAGATGCTGCTGTTCGAGGGGACGGAGCTGAAACTGAACCCTACATGCGCCGTGTTCATCACCATGAACCCTGGATACGCCGGCCGCTCAGAGCTGCCCGACAACCTGAAGGTAAAGAGGGAAAGAGGGGGTCCCGTACCGATGGCGTCTCTCGCAGTCCGGGGCCATGAGCATAAATCACGAGTGCTAAAAGCTCTCATAAATGCATCATAATTCTTCCGCTCAGGTTCTTCACCTGTGATGCACTTTGTGTTTGTAACGATAGGAGGAAAGACGTAGCAATTTCACCTGGGCCCTAATTTATGAAAATTTGTGTGGATTTCATGCCTTAATATTGTTTACACTCAGTAAAAGAAGAATAAATAATAAATCAATGGGCAAGCTAAACTGCATGCAATTTTTTAAAATCTGGATTAATTTGGAATTTTTCATATTTGCATAATTTGAAATTTTTGATGTTAAGTTTGCATTACAAGACCAAAATACTCAGAGAGAGTGGCACACCCATTGTTTCCGTGCCTGTTTTTCATTTATAAATGAGGCCGCAGGTGTTTGTTGACTTGTGCTAGTTATAAACAGGTGGGCCATGTGACCAGGGTTTCTTTAGTAGGTCCTAGTGGTGAATAGGTGAGTCACCTGACCAGGGTTTTGATTGTGCACACTTGTTTTAAATGGGTATGTCATGTGACCACAGTTTAGTTCATTTATGTACACTGATGTTGAACTGGCATTACATATGACCGGGTTTTGTTCATCTACACTGACTGTATTGGCGTATCACATGACAACGGTTTTGTTTGTATAAACTGACAGCTAACAGGTGAGTCTTATGTTTCAGGAGGTTTTATTAAACGGGCTATGACCATACTCTGAGTGCGGACGTGACTCATAGCATGTGATTGGGCTCTGACTACTGCAGGCCCTATTCCGGACCGTGGCCATGATGGTGCCGGACTACGCCTTGATTGCCGAGATCGAGCTGTATTCCTGCGGCTTCGTGACGGCTCGCCCACTCTCCGTGAAGATTGTCGCCACGTACAGGCTGTGTTCCGAGCAGCTATCCTCCCAGCCTTACTACGACTACGGCATGAGAGCTGTCAAATCCGTCCTCACCGCTGCAGGCAACCTGAAGGTCCACTCCAGTCCCACACACCAGTCCTACTCTAAAAATCTGTCATTGTGTGTGTCTGTTCCCTGCTCAATGCTACTGGTAGCCCAGCAATACTCTTACTTCCCCACTGACTGCAGACTTAGCTTGCTAATGTAATAACATGCTATCTTCTCCAAATAACATCTCCGTACCACTAGTGAGAGCTAAAGTTTACTTAGGTGTCGCTGGATGTATACTCATATTAACCCTTTGAGTGCCATAAACAACTATAGTTGCCCAATGATGTAAGATATCAAAATCAGATGCTGTTGAAAACCTGTCATGTGGCAACTTGTTTAAAAGAGCTTTTTTGAACAAGTTGCCACATGGTAGGTTTTCAGCAACACAAGGTAATTAGATTTCTAAATTTTAAGCAACTTTCTCAGCACTCCATGGGCTAATTTGTATGAACTGTGCACCTGAATATGCCTGCATCACCCTGTGTATCAGATTTCACACCAGGTGTTCAAAGTCAGTTTAGGGTTTGAACTGATAAACTGTTTTAAGTTCAAGGTCTGGCTAATTGCAGATGTAATTACTGAAATGAATTGCATGTTTTTGACTGAAAAACAAGCAAGCAACCACCAGCATGCTGTGTATGCATATTACACAGGTTTACTGGGCTGAGGATGACAGGGGAATTTAAAGAACTGATAAAATCACACCGCCTCCTCTCTCTGATGCACTTATCAGCATTTTTGTAGCCCTGGTTCGGCAGCTGCATAAAGATTATATGAAGCAGCACAGTGCAGGGAATAACCAATAAATAGAATTAACTTTTCATATCAGTATTTATGGCTCTGTGAACCTGACAGGGTTTTTGTATGCCGGGCTGCGTCGCACAGTGAGAGACTCGCGCGCTATTCGAAACAGACGGCTCATTTTAAAGACTGCTTCAGACTCCGAGACAAAAACAATCTTACTGGATCATTGCACGTCACATTGCATGAGACCAGTCTCCTAAAATCTAGATTGCAGTAAGTGTCAGGCTAAGATTTCAAGATCTCGGTGAGTCTGGTTCATCTGCCTGACGTATCGTGAATGTAAACTCAGAGAAATGTACTCTACTGTTGTCATGGCGAGTGTCACCTTTCTGCTTTGCATTCCTGCAATGACCACAAACGGTTGAAAATGAGCAGGACAAAAATCCTTGGGCATAACGCTGCCGATCTTTTGCGTTTCGCCTCCACATTCCTGCGACACGCGTTTCTGTTTTGTTTATATGAGTCCTGGTGGGTCAGGATATATATTTTTTTGTGATCCTTTATCATGTACCAGTTGGTTAGTTCATAGATGTGAGTCATTGTTGAAGTTAATATTGTTCGATCGTGGACCTAAATTAACTGGAGTTTGGCTCGGCCTCTTTGCTTGCTGTCGACCCAAATCTGCTCGCCGCAGCACGTCACGCAGTGTGTTCTAAGTCCACGGATTTGAAGTAACGACCAAAGCTCTGAAATTCCTCTGCCAGGGCAGAAGGGAAGACTGGGGTCCGATGTGCCATGGGAACCAATGAGCCATATGACTATTTTGTGATCAATCGATGCCAAAGGTGTTTAAAATAGACAAAATAGTGATACGGCTCATTTATCCCCACGACTCATCGGACCCCAGTCTCCTCTATCATGGGAAAAACCTTTAGAAGCCAAATCACTGCATTCCTGGCCCAAGTTTTGAAGTGCGTTTTACCCTTAGAGTGCTAAATGCAGCTACTGTTGCTCAATGATGTGAGATATCAAAAACAAAGCTGTTGAAAGCTCTGTCGTGTGCCAAACTATAGGTTTCAACAGCACAAGATATTTAAAATGTATATTTATTAAAAATTGATTTCAGTGCTCTAAGGGTTAAAACACTTCATCTCATCTGCTGTTGGGAGAAGTTTTTTTCCACAGTCATTATATTCTTCTCTGCTTAACTCCGCCTCTGTTTGTGCTCCGCCGAGACGCACGATTCAAAATGAATTTCAGGGGAAGGTGAAAGGTGCTCTCGCCCCCGGGGTCAGCCATTGATTTTCTCGATCAAAAGAGGCCGAGCAGACGAGACCGAGCGTCAGGGAGATGCTCTCTCTCTCTCAGAAAGCCCAGGATTCATTAGCTGTGGGAGATTGAGACGCCACAAATGTCCTCACGAAACCCAGAATAGGTGAAGCTCTCAAGCCTTTATCGGTGATTCCCTCACTGAGACCCGTCGCGGTGCTTTTAGGGGGAAAACAGAGTCTTTTGATTAGATTACACTTCATCTGTACACTTCATCTTGACAAGAGAGCGGTTTCACAACTCGTTTTCACTTTCATGAAGTTCCATTTCCCCCCGAGGGCCCGTGTTTATGACGAGACTTACAGTGTCGCTCTTTGCTCCTCTCCGGCTCTCAGCTCAAGTTTCCAGATGAAAATGAGGATCTCTTGCTCCTCGGGCTGGGTATTGCCGCTGATATCCTGAATCTATTCGATTTCGATTCACAAGGTTTCGATTCGATTTTCTATTCGATCCAATATCGATTCATTGAAGGATATTTCAGCTTCAGAACCTGTTTTGCTTGAATATGAAAGGTAGTCTTGGAGAACTCATGGCAGAAATTATACTTTCAGTTGAATTATAATAAGAGACCTTCTCACTAGGCACAATATTTCAATATTAAAGTTGACACTAAAAAGTGACCCCAAACTTGTTTCCTAAAAATACTTTTTATTGACCAATACATTTCATGAATCAACATAATAAAGTGCAACACAGACTTAACAGTCAGTAGACTATTATTCTCTGAAACTGGGTCAATATTACATGCTTCACTTTGCAAGTTCATTTTCCAGTAAATGTTATTGCGTTTAAACCAATATCCTTGCCCAAAGTACACCACATGGACATGTTCGACTGTACAGAAAAAACAAACATTACAATACATTCAACGAAGAAAATTATATTGGATTTTTTTTATTCGAAAACTGGTTGAAATGGTGGACGAAAATTGGC
The DNA here is from genome assembly GCA_029721435.1 of Gymnothorax reevesii. NCBI lineage: Eukaryota > Metazoa > Chordata > Actinopteri > Anguilliformes > Muraenidae > Gymnothorax > Gymnothorax reevesii. Next base: position 65,676,465 of record CM056587.1, on the reverse strand, counting down.
ACGTTTCATTACTAAACTTCCACCCGACGCTGTTATTGAAAATATGTCTCCCAACACATGTAGTTGAGCTTAAAATAAAGATCTGAGACCAAAATTTATATCCAACGTTGACTTTGTTCTCTCATCATTACTTGTAGCTTGAAAATCCGGCCTCAATTTACCGTTCCGTGCGTCGTGTCCACTGCATTTAAGTACAATCACAGTACATTTTTACCGTCAATAGATAGAAAGCATGCAGCAAATGCGAAACTATCAATGAAACACTGCTCGATGTACATTTATGACACGTCGTCAAAATACCTCAACCTGCAATTAACTTATTCATTATTATCCGTTACATCGAGAAATTTATTACTTAGGCTAAGTTTTGTTTTGAGGATTTATACCGGAGTTGTTTTTTTTTTTTTTTTTTTTTTAAACTGGGACTTTTACTCAATTACATTTAAAAGATAAGTATACTTTTACTTCTTTACTTTGACACTGGCCACTTCGCTACTCGTTACAAATTAAAATATGAATGTATTTCATAATTTAAGTATTATCTGCATTAGGCGTATTCGAGAAGAACGACGGTGCTCGGCAGGGTATCGTAAGCACCTTGGGCAGGCGTGTCCGCCCGCAGACATGGAGCTGCACATTTATGCATGCAGAACAATATTGTATCACTAGATGGCACTCCTGGATCAGTTGTTGAATATTCACAAGTAAGATGGTAATGTATTAATTAAAGATCGATCTTTGAATAAAATGAAAAATGAAAATTTAAATTTAAAAAAAAAAAAAAAAATGTCTGAATCGGGAAAATCGATTTTTTTGAACACAGCCCTACTTGCTCCTGAGGTCCATTCAAGATGTCAATCTTCCCAAGTTCCTGGCCCACAATCTGCCGCTCTTTGAGGTAGGGATGTTCATTGGCGGGAACGGTGGTCATTTCTCCGTCACCGGGACCTCTTTCTGTTACTGGTGAAAATTTGAAGTGTTTCAGCGTACTGTTGGAGATGTGGAAACTTGATTTGAATTGACAGACAGTTCCTGCTTATTTACTGTTTATCGTCATTCAGAGGTGGAAAACCCAGGGGTCAGAGAGTAAGAGTCCTGCTGTGTCTCTCACACCCACACACTCATCCTGCTGATTTCTCTGATTAGTGCCCCCTCCTGGCGGAGGAATCCTGCTCAATGACAAGTCCAGGTGATGAGAACAAAATTCTGGAGCGGATTTACTCCCTCAACCTGGATTTTCCACTTCTGCATGTCTGTTTGTGTGTGAGGGGATGTGGCTCAGACCTGTGTGTATGCAGGACATCACCTCTGACCTGTTCCCCGGAGTAACGGTGCCGAAGTCCGATTACAAGACCCTCCTGGACCCCATTACAAGGAACTACCGAATATTTCCGAGAGAAGATCCTGCTGATATACGAGATGATGGTGCGGCACGGCTTCATGCTGGTGGGGAAGCCCTTCGGGGGAAAGGCCTCCACTAACCGCGTGCTGGCAGCTGCCTTGAATGACATCTGTGAGCAGATACCGCGATCACCCTAGCCTATCAGCTTCATCTCTGCCTCCAGTCGCCTTTACCGCTGCTTTGTCATCACTCCTGTAGTATTATCACTGGCAGTATGTTTATCACTCTGGTGTCGAGTCTGAAACAAGCCTTTCATCGTCTTTAGCGCATCCCAAAATGCAGCATTTATTCTGTTTGACTCCTCAATGCCTAAACAGAGGGTAATAATCTGCTATTTTTGTTAAGGCTCTGGGGGAAAAACATTAGGAACACTCGGAAGGACTCGCAACACTCGGAAACAGCGAAACAAAAGGGGAGAGACGCCATATGCGGGAATCCAAAAGAATTTATTAAATAAACTAGAACACTCGGAAGGGGGGAAAAACGGGGCACTCCGGCCAACAGAAACACCGTGCCACTGCACTGAAGGGAGGAGAACTCAGGAATCCAAAACTACAGGAAGCACTAGGCGGCAGATTCGGGACAACTCCGACGGGACTGAGGGAACTCGGGAACAGAGGGAACTAGGGGAACTAGAGGAACAGAGGGAGCTGGGGGAACTAGGGAAACAGGAAACGGGGAAATAGGGGAACAGAGGGAACGAGAGGAACAGAACAGAGGAAACTAGGGGAACTCGGGAACTAGAGGAACAGAGGGAACTAGGGGAACAGAGGGAGCTAGGGGAACAGGGAACTAGGAGAACAGCGGGAACAGAGGGAACTAGAGGAACTCAGGAACAGGGGGAACTAGGGGAACTGGAGGAACTCGGGAACAGAGGGAACTAGGGGACCTCGGGAACAGAGGGAACTAGGGGAACAGAGGGAGCTAGTGGAACTAGAGGAACAGAGGAAACAGGGGGAACAAGGGGAAGAGGGGGAACAGAGGGAACTAGGGGAACTAGAGGAACAGAGGGAACTAGGAGAACAGAGGAAGCTAAGGGAACTAGGGAAACAGAGGAAACGGGGAACTTGGGAACAGGGGGAACTAGGGGAACAGGGGGAACTAGGGGAACAGAGGGAACAGGGGGAACTAGGGGAACAGAGGGAACTGGGGGAACTGGAGGAACAGAGGGAACTAGGGGAACTCAGGAACAGGGGGAACTAGGGGAAACAGAGGGAACTAGGGGAACTCAGGAACAGGGGGAACTAGGGAAACAGAGGGAACTAGGGGAACTTAGGAACAGGGGGAACTAGGGAAACAGAGGGAACTAGGGGAACTGGAGGAACTCGGGAACAGAGGGAACTAGGGGACCTCGGGAACAGAGGGAACTAGGGGAACAGAGGGAACTAGGGGAACTCGGGAACAGAGGGAACTAGGGGAACTGGGGGAACTCGGGAACCAGAGGGACAGAGGGGACCAGAGGAACAGAGGGAACTAGGGGAACAGAGGAAGCTAGGGGAACTAGAGGAACAGAGGAAACGGGGAACTAGGGAAACAGAGGAAATGGGGAACTAGGGAAACAGAGGAAACGGGGAACTAGGGAACAGGGGGAACTAGGGGAACAGAGGGAACGAGAGGAACAGAGGGAACTAGGGGAACAGAGGAAGCTAGGGGAACAGGGAACTAGGAGCACAGCGGGAACAGAGGGAACTAGAGGAACTCAGGAACAGGGGGGACTAGGTGAACTGGAAGAAGTCAGGGAGAGAGGGAACTAGGGGAGCTCGGGAACAGAGGGAACTAGGGGAACAGAGGGAACAGAGGAAACAAGGGGAACAGGGGGAACAAGGGGAACAGAGGGAACTAGGGGAACTAGAGGAACAGAGGGAACTAGGAGAACAGAGGAAGCTAGGGGAACTAGGGAAACAGAGGAAACGGGGAACTTGGGAACAGAGGGAACTAGGGGAACAGAGGGAACAGGGGGAACTAGGGGAACAGAGGGAACTGGGGGAACTGGAGGAACAGAGGGAACTAGGGGAACTCAGGAACAGGGGGAACTAGGGAAACAGAGGGAACTAGGGGAACTCAGGAACAGGGGGAACTAGGGGAAACAGAGGGAACTAGGGGAACTCAGGAACAGGGGGAACTAGGGAAACAGAGGGAACTAGGGGAACTTAGGAACAGGGGGAACTAGGGAAACAGAGGGAACTAGGGGAACTGGAGGAACTCGGGAACAGAGGGAACTAGGGGACCTCGGGAACAGAGGGAACTAGGGGAACAGAGGGAACTAGGGGAACTCGGGAACAGAGGGAACTAGGGGAACTGGGGGAACTCGGGAACTAGAGGAACAGAGGGAACTAGAGGAACAGAGGGAACTAGGGGAACAGAGGAAGCTAGGGGAACTAGAGGAACAGAGGAAACGGGGAACTAGGGAAACAGAGGAAACGGGGAACTAGGGAAACAGAGGAAACGGGGAACTAGGGAACAGGGGGAACTAGGGGAACAGAGGGAACGAGAGGAACAGAGGGAACTAGGGGAACAGAGGAAGCTAGGGGAACAGGGAACTAGGAGCACAGCGGGAACAGAGGGAACTAGAGGAACTCAGGAACAGAGGGAACTAGGGGAACTGGAGGAACTCGGGAACAGAGGGAACTAGGGGACCTCGGGAACAGAGGGAACTAGGGGAACAGAGGGAACAGAGGAAACAAGGGGAACAGGGGGAACTAGGGGAACAGAGGGAACTAGGGGAACTAGAGGAACAGAGGGAACTAGGAGAACAGAGGGAACAGGGGGAACTAGGGGAACAGAGGAAACGGGGAACTTGGGAACAGGGGGAACTAGGGGAACAGAGGGAACAGGGGGAACTAGGGGAACAGAGGGAACTGGGGGAACTGGAGGAACAGAAGGAACTAGGGGAACTCAGGAACAGGGGGAACTAGGGAAACAGAGGGAACTAGGGGAACTCAGGAACAGGGGGAACTAGGGGAAACAGAGGGAACTAGGGGAACTCAGGAACAGGGGGAACTAGGGAAACAGAGGGAAATAGAGGAACTCAGGAACAGGGGGAACTAGGGAAACAGAGGGAACTAGGGGAACTGGAGGAACTCGGGAACAGAGGGAACTAGGGGACCTCGGGAACAGAGGGAACTAGGGGAACAGAGGGAACTAGGGGAACTCGGGAACAGAGGGAACTAGGGGAACTGGGGGAACTCGGGAACTAGAGGAACAGAGGGAACTAGAGGAACAGAGGGAACTAGGGGAACAGAGGAAGCTAGGGGAACTAGAGGAACAGAGGAAACGGGGAACTAGGGAAACAGAGGAAACGGGGAACTAGGGAAACAGAGGAAACGGGGAACTAGGGAACAGGGGGAACTAGGGGAACAAAGGGAACGAAAGGAACAAAGGGAGCTAGGGAGACAGAGGAAGCTAGGGGAACAGGGAACTAGGAGCACAGCGGGAACAGAGGGAACTAGAGGAACTCAGGAACAGGGGGAACTAGGGTAACTGGAGGAACTCGGGAACAGAGGGGACTAGGGGACCTCGGGAACAGAGGGAACTAGGGGAACAGAGGGAGCTAGGGGAACTAGAGGAACAGAGGAAACAGGGGGAACAAGGGGAACAGAGGGAACTAAGGGAACGAGAGGAACAGAGGGAACTAGGAGAACAGAGGAAGCTAGGGGAACTAGGGAAACAGAGGAAACGGGGAACTTGGGAACAGGGGGAACTAGGGGAACAGAGGGAACAGGGGGAACTAGGGGAACAGAGGGAACTGGGGGAACTGGAGGAACAGAGGGAACTAGGGGAACTAGGGAAACAGAGGAAACGGGGAACTAGGGAACAGGGGGAACTAGGGGAACAGAGGGAACGAGAGGAACAGAGGGAACTAGGGAAACAGAGGGAACTAGGGGAACTGGAGGAACAGAGGGAACAAGGGGAACTCAGGAACGGGGGAACTAGGGAAACAGAGGGAACTAGGGGAACTCAGGAACAGGGGGAACTAGGGAAACAGAGGGAACTAGGGGAACTGGAGGAACAGAGGGAACTAGGGGAACTCAGGAACAGGGGGAACTAGGGAAACAGAGGGAACTAGGGAAACTGGAGGAACAGAGGGAGCTAGGGGAACTCGGGGACAGGGGGAGCTAGGGGAGCAGGGGGAACAGAGGGAACTAGGGGAACAGAGGGAACTAGAGGAACAGAGGGAACTAGGGGAACTAGAGGAACAGATGGAACTAGGGGAACTAGAGGAACAGGGGGACCTAGGGGAGCAGGGGGAAAAGAGGGAACTAGGGGAACAGAGGGAACTAGGGGAACAGAGGGAACTAAGGGAACTAGGGGAACAGAGGGAGCTAGGGGAACTAGGGGAAACTCGGGAACCGAGGGAACTAGGGGAAGAGGCAGAGGGCAGGCACAGGACGAGACGACAGGCACAGCTGGCCGGGAGAAGGGTCGGGGAAACATCAGGAGGGGGCAGACTGGACGACAGGAACAACTTGGGGCTCGGAAGGCGGCTGGCACACTTGGGGCTCGGAAGGCGGCTGGCAAACTTGGGGCTCGGAAGGCGACAGGGGGCACCAGGGGTAGAAAGCAGCAGGCCGGGCAGGCTGGGCTGGGTCATGAGGCTGATGAAAAACACAGAGAAGTTAAGGGGACCAGAGGGAACCTGCACAGGGGCAAGGAGTGGTGTGGCGTGAAGCGGAGCAGGGAGCGAGTGGCAGGCATGAGTGTGGAGCGGGCAAAGTCAGACCTCAATGACTGCAGAAACTGAGAATCTTTATAGGGCAGGGGCACGGACAGACAAAGGTGCTGGAACTTAATATAATTAACAAGGGGTGGAACATGAGGGAAACCTAATTACATGAAACAGATAAACATTAACACATGGACGAGGATCACAAGACAATCCGAAAGACGGGATAAATAAACTAAATAATATTCCACAGTGGATAGAAAGAGACAGGACAGAAGATAAATGCAGAAGGTTCTGCATGAAAACACACAGCAAAGCCAGTGAAAGAAAAGCAAGAGGCGGAGACTAGAACAGGGCGAATGCTGAGAGATCAATAGTCAATTAGTAAGTGCAGCTATACAATCCCGGGTGCTTGTTAGTATGTATGTTAGTCTAATATGCAATGTTAGTTTGGTTAGTAAATTCCAGTGAATTACAAACTGTTAGTAGGGGTCAGTAAGATGGCAACAGCAAGGGGAAATTGGTAAACGAGAAAGGAAGGAAGGCTGAAACCCAGAATCCATTAAATCACCCGAAATAGTGTCACAATCAATTAAGACAGAAAACTTCTACAAACAATGATGCGACCGGGGAGAAAGCAAAGACAGTACATGGGTAAGACGTGGACTGGAATAACACGGGAGAGGAATGAAATGTGAAACACTAAGACATGGACTAAAAATAGACATACCCAAAATAATAAAAACCTAAATTGACTAACCAAACACACGGACCCACAGAACACAACAATTTTGGCCATGCTACAAAAATATACCATGCTTAAAACAACACTTTATTTTGAATTCTGCAAAATATTAGATTATCATCAGTTTGACTTTTACAAAGACAAACTTTCCTCTAAAAATTTCAATATCTTAATTGCTCCGAGCACCACCCATGCAGTACATTGTAATAATTAAATGAAGGCTTGTTAAGACTTTGCATTTCCATGTTCAGCAATGCTCTTTGTTGACAGTATATGTACACAGTCAGGTACTAATCAGGAGCGACGCAGAGCAGGTGAGAGTTTATAGAGGGAATCACCGTGTTTCCCATGAAAGCTGAGGGTCTGCAGGTCGCCATCTTAACCCCCGCCATCTTAAACGCCTCCTGATGGCATCCCTGCTCAAACAAGCGCCTTCTCTTTTCCTCATTCTTGTGACGTCACACTCACTTCCTGTGGAGGAGGAGCCAGCTGCTGAGGGCCAAAGCTCTTACTGGAGAGGGGAACGGGAGAGGGGAACTGGAGAGAGGGAACAGGAGAGAGGGGAACAGGAGAAGGGAACAGGAGAGGGGGGGGGGGCAGGAGAGAGGGGGGGACAGGAGAGGGGGAACAGGAGAGAGAGGAACAGGAGAGGGGGGGGCAGGAGAGGGGGAACAGGAGAGAGGGGAACAGGAGAGAGGGGAACAGGAGAGAACAATAGAGAGGGGAACAGGAGAGAGGGGAACAGGAGAGGGTGGAACAGGAGAGAGGAGAACAGGAGATGTTATCAAACCTCATTGTAGAAGTGATTTGGCTTCGGCATAAGGGTGTTTGAGTGAGCCTGCTTTTGATTGGGGCGGGGGTGGGGCGGTCCAGAGAACGCGCGGGTCAGTGCTGTCGGCGTTTTCTTTCCTTCTCAGGGCTTGATGGACGAGGAGAAGGTCCAGATCACCGTCATCAACCCCAAATCCATCACCATGGGCCAGCTGTACGGCCAGTTCGACCCGGTCTCTCACGAGTGGTCGGACGGAGCCTTGGCGGTCAGCTACCGGGCCTTCGCCACGTCTCAAGTAAGCACCTGTCCATCTGAGCCTGTCGAACAGCTCCCAGCATTCCCTGGGGCTCTGCAGTATGCAGATACTCTGCAGATGAGAACATTGTAATGTCTAAATAAATGGGAAATAGTTCCTGTGATGTGAAGAGTCTTTATAAATCATTTCCCGGAAAAGATTACACTGTGATTCGCTCGTCCCAAGTGACTATAGCTGGGATTGTGCGCTGTCACTCCTTTTAAATGATATGCTGTTAATTTCCCAACATGCCAGGCAGGGAAGATTGATCTCTCCCTCACACGACAACGACAGGAATTACACTTCTCATTGGAATTTGCATTTACATCAAGTATTTTCCTGAGGACAATGATTAAAAATATCAGAAAATAAATACATTTTTTTTATTAACGCTTAGAGCGCATTTTTAGAGTTTTTGGGCGGCACGGTGGCATAGTGGTTAGCACTACTGCCTTACAGCAAAAAGGTCGTGGGTTCGAATCCGGCCTGGGGCCTTTCTGTGTGGAGTTTGCATGTTCTCCCTGTGTTCGCGTGGGTTTTCTCCGGGTACTCCGGCTTCCCCCACCCACAAAACATGCAATATAGGAACCCTCCCTTCCTCCCTCCTGCATGGCTGTGTGTGAATGTTTGGTGGTGGTCGGAGGGGCCATAGGCCCCAGCTGTGGCTACAAAAATGTAGTTTCCCACCATCAGAGCGTGAATGTGAATGAATAATGCCACCATTGTAAAGTGTGTTGTGTGTCCAGTCAAATGCATCATTATTATCATATCAAAATCAGATGCTTTTGAAAAACTATCATGTGGTGATAGGGGGAGCTCTTATAAACAAGTTTTCAATGATAATGATAAGTTTTCAACTGCTCAGGATAATTAAATTTTTATTTCCTTGAAAATTTATTCAGCGCTGTAAGGGTTAAGGTTTACACAAGTGGAAAAAAACTGCATTACTACCAATTAGTTCTCAAATTTATTTCGCATGACTGTTGTCTTATAATTGAATTCCCAGGCTTATTGCGATCCTCCAAAATTTTTTTTTTCCAAAACATCCCTATTGCAAGTAAATAATACACTGGGCAGCAACGCAGCTTATGCTGGATAAAGCCATTTTTCGGATGGCGCTTTAGCATAAATGATTTATGAATGAATTGCCCAACGGCTGCGCTGTGGTTCTCGCTTGATATCATTTTCTACCCTCTATCCTTAGGTCGATATTTGCCTCAGGGATTCAGGGAAAGTTTAGTCTAACTTCTCCGCTCAAGGTCAGCTCAGCTGCGTCGATGAACTGGAGTTCTAGTTATTAACTAAAGTCATTGTCGAAAAAAACATTAATTTGAAATTAGGAGAGAGAGATAGAGTTCAGCAGTCACAAAAGGGAGGAAAGCCGCTTTCACACCGGATGCGGAACAAATTTCTCGCACGACAGATTACATTCAAAGTCAATGCAAAGACGCGAAACGCAGGAAGCAATAATGCAGCAAACGCTCAACTAATGAACCTCCGCAGTGAAGGAAAAAGAAAATATTCTGTGTGAGAAAACCTGTTATAAATAGAAGTGTAAATGTGGAAGCAAACTTCCTCTCGGCCGTCATGAGCGCCCGGGCGCGGAGGACTGGAGGAAGCGGAGCCTGAGTGGGTGATGCCGAGCGGGAGAATCGGAGAGGGTCAGGTTCGCTTACGGCGACCTCTACCACGCACTGAGATTTCTGCGCCTCTGAATAGCAATCGCGCTGTGGGATGCAGGAGCTAGCACAGTGATGTTGATGCTAATATTTGCTATTTTTATCCCCCGCGACAACGTTGTTGCGGGGGATGTAAAAATGGGGTCCGTCCGTCCGTCAGTCCGTCCGACACGTTTGTTGTCCGGGCTATACATTTGAAAATAATCATCCGATTGCGATCATATTTGGCATCGAGGTGTAAAACCACATAAAGGTGTGTCAAGAAAAACAATTTTGAAAATATCTTTATAGTTGTTTACGTTTTGGGTCAAAAAGCGTCAGATTTGTGGGAAATCTGTAATGTGTCCTGTCTTGGCTATACATTTTAAACTAATCATCCGATCGTGATCATATTTCGCATCGAGGTGACATAAAGGTGCGTCATGACAACAATTTGGTATAATTTTCAGAGTTTTTGATGCATACTCTCCAGCCTATTTTTTTTTTGCAAGGAAATTAACAGTTTTGCGCTTAGTACAGTTCTTTAGAAATCTAAATGCATATAAACATTCTCTATTCAAAAATGCAATGCCAGTTGCAGGGGATATTGCTTGACAATGTCAGCAGCTTGTTATTTCAATGTAAAAAAATGACTTTCTCTTGTTGATTTTGACATCCTTAAAAATGTGCAATTTCTGATGAAAAATGGTGGGGGTTTTGGTCTTAATGATTAGTGGTTGAGGCCTTGAAAGAGCTTGTGCGTATCCGAGAGTCTGAGTCTCACATCAGGCTTTTTATTTTATTAAATATTCATCGCACTCAAACTCCCATCCAAAGCGGGGAGAATGATGTTTCTATATGATGTGGAGACATCTATATCTCACTGACCATGAACAACTATTCAAATAAATATCGTCTTCAGCATGCAGCGCTCTAGAAACCAGGAGTCCGAAGGTGTACTTTTAAGTTGCAACACGAGTCAATGTGGGTGTGGTGATTACCTGATGTCTCAGAGATTTCCCACAATGCAACTGTGATTTTTAATAAACATTATTGTGAAATAAAAGGCGTATATTATGACTGAGTTCTTCTCTGTGGACTCTTGGCAGACTCTAGAAAGGAAGTTGTTCATCTTAGACGGTCCGGTGGACGCGGTCTGGATCGAGAACATGAACACTGTGCTGGACGACAATTAGAAGCTATGTCTGATGAGCGGCGAGATCATTTTTGGAGATGTCTCCAAAAATGAGCCTCATCTTCGAGCCCATGGACCTAGAGGTGGCCTCTCCAGCTACAGTAAGCCGCTAGGGCCATTTTACTATTGTGTTGCAGGGTTTTTTACGATCCTTCAGCACACATTAAGGGAACTGCGCACAACTACAGTCATGCCATTTTATTGACCAGGGTTATACGCTTCGTAAATGTCTGCCTATAAAAGTTGGTTGTTCTAGAACTAATCTATACGAAGTATAACTATTTCCCGGCTGAGGATAGACACAGAATAATTGCTATCATTAGTGAAATAAGAATAGAATTCTTAACATTGTGGATATTGAGTTGCTACGTTCCGGTTCAAATCTGACCTTTGGAATTGGGGTTTTACCGAACACGGTTCACTGAAAAAGACCCCTGGCTAATGTCATAAAGAAGCCATTAGAGGGATTATGAGGGAGAGTTAGAGCCGTAGAACCCAATAAAACCATCAGAACCCGCTGCGCACACCTCCTTAAGTGGCCTTTATACTGTAGCGCTGTAACATAAACACAGCACTGGGGATTAGCACAGCTAGCGCTCCATCCTCTGTAGTGTGGCTTCTATGGCTGCAGTAATGTGGCCAAAATGCCCCAGACTCTGCTTTCACCTGCAGTAAAGCAATAATCGGAGAACTGGAGCGATTTTTCCGCCTCTTAATGAGGCCGTCCGTCCTGCTAGCTGCCGCTCTCCCAGCACTGGCTCAAGGTCACCCCCCCACACCCAGCTTGCTTAACCCAGACATTTCTTCCTGCATGAATTCTCTCGCAGATTCTCCATGCTTTGTTCCTTATCTTTGGGGGGAAAATATTTTATTGAATCCTTGAATATCTCAATCTTGGAAGTCGAAGTTGTTGTCAGCACTAAAAAAGAGAAGCGCTCGGAGGTTATTATTGTTTAACTAAAATAACAGCCACCTTCGACCTGTAACCTGCCAAGTGTCACATACTCGCTTGTCTGTGCCATACATGACCACTGAAGCTGAAGTATAGGAGGTTGTTAGCATTATACTTTTAAATAACAGCAGCTTTGAAAATCAAGAATGAAACACAGTGGGATTTGTCCTAACCAATCATAATGTGAAGCTCTCTTGAGCGAAGATGAAACGCAGGACACTGCTGAAAATGAAATCTTTTTGTGAAAAAAAGCTTGTGAATCTGGCAAGGGAACCCTTGGATGAAAAATGCTGACTGAGAACAACAAGCTGTAGCACTTTACTGGGTGGACAGAAACCCAGGCCACACCTTTATGTGTGACATCATGAACCATAAGGTCCTATCAGCATTGCCACACACATTCCTCTTGACTAATAGTCTACATTTTGTGTCACAATTTATGAATATTGTGGCCTATCAGGATTGGCTACTTCAACTTGCAAGTAAGAAAATAAAAAGATTTAGTAAGAGTCGATAAAATGTAAATTCTCCCATGCAGTGATCAGTGTTGTGATTCCCTCACTGTGTCCTCGGGCTCAGAGTTTATCAGGGGCAGCCAAACAGGGTTTATATTAGTGTACCAATGAAGGGTGGAGACGTGCTGGGGGGTTTGCGTTGTGTTGTCTGTCTTTGAAAGAGCACGTTCACACTCGGCAGTTTATATAGCGATGGGATTCTCTGCACGATTTTTCTGTCACAGTCTGTACACTGTCTTAGCGCCCTCACTCTGTAAAGGCAGAACAATCTGGGCCAAACCCCGACACTAATAAACTTTAGGAGGATGTTAAAGTAATGGACGGCCCTCTGGTCCATTTGTAAACATTTCCTGACTCATTTAGCTTTGGACTCTGGAGTTGTTTCAGCACTAATGAAGCCCGGGGTTTATGAAGCCTTAACTCAGTGTAATGTCGGTTGTGTTGGTGCTCAGTGAGATGTGCTGTGCATTCTGTGTGCGTGTGTGTGTCACTAGTCATTACCTTGATTGGGTACAAATACAGGGCTAAATATTGATGACAGTGTCGTCTTGTTTTTTATCATGTCATTATAGGTTCTACACAGTTTTCACTGTCCAGAAAGTGGCGTTAAAATCTCAGAAATCTCACGCTGTTTGATGTGGGCGATGTCCTTGTGTGCCCAGGGCATCTTCGTATTCTTGCTGGTGTGGTCAGTTGGTGCCAGCTGCGGGGAAGAAGGCCGCACCAGGTTTGACGGGGTTGCGCGGAAGGTGTTAAACGGGCCGCTGAGCGAAGAGACGCAGAAGAGCTGCGGCATCCTGAAGCCCATCCCCTACACGCCCCTGACCGTCCCCCTGCCCACTGAGGGGACGCTGTACGAGTACCACTTCGTCAAAGAGGTGATCACACGGAGGAGCCTGGTTTAGGTGGAACTACACTGTGTATGATATGCTATAGCCAGAGCATTGTGTTGGGTGCTGTCGGCGCAGAATGACACTGGGTCATGTGACTGAGTTCTGCAGAAGCACCACCAATATATCAGGGCTGACTGGAGTTTTACTGAGTGATGCTTGTAGCGGACACTCGGATTTTAATGATCAGACGTCAGGTTTCAAACAGATGCCGTATTTACTCAAATCATCTGCACTGTGAAAACTACAGGATAAAAACAGGACAAATATAACAACATTTGCAGTAGTTTCACACAAATTCAAATAATAATCTCAGGTATAATCACGTAAACAAAATACACCTTCAAACTGTCATACATCGCTCAAATCAGTCACAACGACTCACCCACTCATCACACAAACGCGCACAAATACACAACACCGTTCCATACCTCATTCTGCCTTCCAAGGGGTAGAAAAAAAAAAAACAGGTCTCCCTCTCGTGCACAACAAACGATTCTTTGTTGGAACTCTGACAATGTTGAAACACAAACGACACAATAAAAATTTACTCATCTCAATTCGTTTCTCACAATCTTTAGAGAGGAGAAAAGGAAACCGTTCAACAACTTTACCTTAGTTAAAATAGGTAAGCGCATATCCGTGCAGCAAGGTGAACTGCGCTTGACGCCACATGACCCATGACACTGGAAAAGGAAAAGTACGCTATGACATCAAAGCGCTCACATATACGCAGTGGTGTTCCGAAAATAAACCAATGAGTAACTGCGCACCAAGGAACGTGAACAAACATGTCATTTACAATGGTAATCCTGCAGGACTAACTGTAAGTGTTTCTAATAGTCCTGCGGCAGGGCAGTTAATAATGAAGGATGTACACTGTTTCTCCAGCTGTGATAACTCTAAAGGATGGGTGAGTGTCTCTCTGCAGGTATCATTGGGTTCTGGCCCAGCTCTGTCACCCACATCTGCTCAACTGTAACGTCAACTGAGTTCTGAGTGTATTTACATTGTCAGCGCTCCCACAGAAAAACTGTCTGGGCGCTTTATTTTAGATACTGTAGAATAAAAGGAATGAAAGATCCTGTACTGTGATGCTATCTTGACAGCCATGAAAACCAGGAGTTTATAAAAGAGGAAAAAAAAAGTAGTGAAGATTCACCTTCCTTAGAATCCTGCAGCACAGCAGCCAGGTGGAGCTGCCACAACCAATTATTTTTGTGATCGATGCAAACTTAATTAATTAAGAATTAATTACTTAATCGGTTAATTTCATTTTAATTAATTTTTGCATTTTATTTGATCCATAAATGATTCACTCAATCATATGACATCAATTCACATTTCATTTTTCTCAGTGAGAAATTACCATGTATGTCAACAGTACATGAATATCAAAGCAAAAAAAAAGCTAAAAAGAAATATTAGTATCTTCGCGCTGACAGTAAAACAAGATTAGTTTGCTTTCAGAGGTTACCTCCATCTAGAAATTCATGTGAAGGCCTTTACAAAAAATAATTAATTCAAATAAAATTTTGCGTCCCATGCTTATTGGTATTGTCAATTCAGGCTATTGGGTAAACGTGCACAATATTTATCTTCAGCAATTCCCACATGATATCATTCGCTCAGTGAAATCAAGCGACTGCCTGTTTTACGGCTAACAGCATCTATCGCTAATTGAGCAGTGGACACGGTTAGCATTAAAAAGCTGAACATAAGAATCAGTATATTTACTACCCCAGGCTACTACAACAAACTTCGACAGTCTGCAAAAAGTAACGGTACTTAGCAAAATACTTTAGCTATCATGTTTGCCAAGTAAATAAATTGAATAAATAATTGATTATTATACGGTGTCTTATGGGGCGAATTTCTACTTTTTTATTTATTAATTTTTTTAATTAAGCAGATTGACCTCGGTTGCCCTTACAGCAGTGGCAGGTCTGTATTATGAGGATATGAAGCATGACCTCTATAGCCAGGACATACAGCGGCCCCATCCCCTCCTCCTCTGATAGTATGAGTTCCTGAGAGAGGTCCAGTACAGGGCTTCACAGCCTCTGTGTGTCTCGAATCAGCTTCACAGACAAAGGGAGGGGTCATAGACTGCAGGAGGTTTATATTCCTGTGCGAAGCTTCATTCTCCGGTCCAAACACACCTCCCAGTCTGTTTTCACTCCTGCGTAATGCTAAAGGGGAAAAGAGCCCTGTTTCTGACGAAAACTGCTATGTTAACATTTTTCCACGGTGTTCCCTTGTGGCCAAAGCGGTGAGCCATGAGTGTTACGGTTCGTTCGCGATCGTCTCTGGTTGAGGTGCACATCCTTGTATGCATGGTGTGTCTGGAGCTTATTAGGAGCTAAGCATTCTGCAAACTGCATTTTAGCGTGGCGCTACCGTGATCATAGTTAGCAACGTACATTAGCGCCCCCGCATGCTCCCACGAAGGCTGGGAACGATGGCAGTTAATTTGGGCGGGTTGTAGGATGCAGCGTTTGGGTGTCATATGAGAGTTGGGAGACATGAGGGTCCTCACTGATATGTATGACGTGCCCCCCCACAGGGACCGGGCCGATGGGAGCAGTGGCTTGAGGAGCTGATGGTGGCCCGTCCCATCTCGAAAGACATGCAGTTCAACGAGATCATCGTCCCGACGGAGAACACGGTGCGCTAATCCGCGCTGATGAAGCTGCTCGTCACTCACTAGAAGCGTGTCGTGTTCGTCGGGCCCACCGGCACGGGCAAGAGCTTTTACATCAACGTGAGTGACCTCTACTGCCACATGGATACCGTACCGCTTCAAACATGGGCAACACCCACTCCTAATACAGTCCGTATGGTCACTCACATTCCCCTCCGAGGACCGAAGTATTTCTCCATTGCTACACGTATAAGTCACATGACCTTAGAATAGCTTGAATAGCTTATAGCAAACATCGCGGTTTCAGGCGGCCAAGTCTTTCACTTTTGTTCAGTGTTCGCTCTAGTTTTGGAAAGTTTCAGCATTGTTCGTGAGTACAGACTGCCACACGAGCAGGTATAGTGGATTATGCTGAAATAATTTATACCTCACGGTAACCCAGTGGTTCCCAAACTTTTTCTGCTGGGCCCCCCTTTGGTACATAAAAATTTTTTTGCGCCCCCCCCCCCCCCCCCCCCCAAAAAAATAGGTAATACATACGCACATTTTGTTTTCAGAGACCATTGCAGTTTATTTCACTCATTGTAATTTATATAAACCTCAACCTTTTTGGAAAAAATGTAAGTAAACGGTCATAAACTGTAGATTGTCATAAACTAAAACTAGGCTACTTTTAGAATTGGAAATAGCAAAATAACAAACAACCACGGTGTAATTATTTTAAGTGTAACTGTTTTCAAGCACCTTAACTGTGTAATTATGTTCAGTGTAACAGGTTTATTTTTTTTAATATACAACAACATTGCTATTTATGCATTTTCCGGACACCAACAGAAACGTACTTGCATACAGCCAATCAGCGACCTTGTGCGGACCGCTGAAGGAGTGTCTCGAGACAGTTACATTTTCCTCTCTTCACTGGCCTCGCACTTTTAAGTTAAAATACGTTAACCGAGATCGCGTCAGCTTATTATAGAGAATCTGAATGCTCTGAACTGATGAGTTTTGTCCAGCCTAGCTGGTAACATTAAAAATGATTGGCACGTTTGGAAACGGCCACAGTTATTTTCCAATTAAGGACACGAAAATTTAATAATGCAAAATCTCTTTTAAAGTATAAAATCATTAGGCTGTATCACACTCCTCTGCCTGAGTATAGCCGTCTACTTAAAATTATGTTTCTATGATGCAGAAAGACAGCGAAGTACGAAAAAAAATTCACGAACACCACTTGCCGAACCTGCTGATATGTTTGTAACGTTCAGTTGGTGCGCTAGATAAAAATAATCTGTCGGCATACAGAGCATTCATATTATGGAGAATAAGATGACGCAATCTCGGTTATTTCTGCTTTGTATTCATCGGATTTTGTTCGGTGTCACTTACCATTTTATTATCAATATGCCAGATCAGTGCAGGATAAAAAGCGGCGAGTTGGGTATCGCGAGACTACATTACCGGCTTCAAATATTTGAACAACTACATTCATAAATTATTTATGAAAATGGCAGGCTAGATGAATGATTTGGCGAACAGTTATGTTGAGAGTAAGGCGGGCATTTACGATGTAATCGCAGAATTCTGGGCAGCGAATGGACTGTATGCAAATGATTTTCTGTTGGTGTCCGGAACTCCCGCACCCCGCGCCCCCCCTGCAATTGCTCTGCGCCCCCCACTTTGGGAACCACTGCGGTAACCCACGCTTTGCCGTAAAAGCGCCAGCTTTAGAAGCGCCCCTGTGTGGAGCCGGAGGTGGTGTGTGCAGATAAGCGCTCAGGTACTAGAGGCTTGCTGCAGCCATTTCTATCTCCGACACGGCGCTCCCTGTAACTTAAGCCCACGGCTCACGCTGCCAGTTTGCTAACACTGCCGATGGCGGCGATGAAATTGACGGGCGAGACGAATGCAGGGCGCGCGCCTCTCCTCGGCTCGACGGGAGGGACAGGAGCAAACTGCGTGCAAAATCCCACAACAAACTCCGCGCTCAAATCAATCACCTAACTGCCTCATTGATTATACATCCAGTTACACTTTTTTTTTCTTCTCTAGTAAACGCACTTTGCCCTTGTCGTTGGTTGCCTTCGATATGCATTAAGCGTTTTGTGTTTTAGTGAGTCTGACGCCTGTGGTGTCATTTTTTTTTCTCTCGCTGAAACCTGTCACACTAAATAAGAATTACCTGAAAGACCGATAAGATTGAAGTTTGATGCTGTGATTGGGATTGATGTGAACTGGAAGCCCTACCGAAGCCCTACCGAAAAATTCAAAGTGACTTTTTTATTATCCTTAAACCGTGAAAGGAAGAATTGAAATAAATGGTCTTAAGATCTAATTTTATATATATAAAACAGGTGAAGTATTGAGGAAGGGAGAACTTTTTAGATGTTTATATCATAAATTTCTGAGGATACTTTATGATCTGAAAAAATATAGCATAAAATATATTAACATAATAATAGATATATTATATTGAATAAATATTAATGGTAATTATTTTTTCTAATGGAAATTGTTTCCAACTGGGCGTGGCTTGCA
The DNA here is from genome assembly GCA_029721435.1 of Gymnothorax reevesii. Lineage (NCBI taxonomy): Eukaryota > Metazoa > Chordata > Actinopteri > Anguilliformes > Muraenidae > Gymnothorax > Gymnothorax reevesii. The sequence continues at coordinate 65,658,199 of CM056587.1, read as the reverse complement.
GAGCTCGTTCAGGCAGACAACTGGACTCATGTTCTTCCCCCTCAGACACTCACATCTGCCTGAACTCTGCCCCTCTGTAGCGCTGCTGTATGAGCTGCTCTCTGGCTCCCTCTCTGGTGCATTAGCGCTCCTGCCTGCAGCCGCTGCAGCATCACTCTTTTCCTGCTGCGAGTTAACATCCTGCCTCCAGCCCAACTCCCACCTGTGAGCTCTGAATATTTCCCCGGAGAAGGGCGGGAGATAACCTCACACTCTTACTCTCTTCTCCTGAAGCTCAGTCCGACACAGGCAGTGTCAGGCTCAGCGCCTGAACACTAAACTATCACAGTATCTTTCTGTTAATACTCCGGTTAATGACTATTAGCAGGTGAGCTGAAGTTTTGTTTTCAGAACTGGGATTTGGCAGCACAAATGTTCTGTCAGCCATGCCAGTTTTCATCCCAAAGTGCACATTACTTTTTTTGTTTTTCTGCAGGCAGTGCAATGTGAGAACATCATTAAGCATTATTTTCTGATGTGGCTGTTTTCACTTGTTTATTTCTGCATGTTTCTTATGCATTTCTGGTTTATCCTGAGCTGACACTGACACCAGAGTTGAGTGTTGACAATACAAACTTCGGTCACTAAAAGCACTCGCTCATTCCGCCCATCCCTACACGATATGGATCGCACCACTTTGCCATCATTGAGACCCAGAAAACAAAATAAAAGTTTTTTTTTCTCATGTAATTACAACATTATCAAGTTGGTTAAATAAAAAAAAATCTAAAAGTGGCATGTTAGCTGCTGTCCAGTGTATCATCTTTGTTGTTTTATATAAGTAGGATTTTTAATTAATTCCTCTTAGTCCATCTCTTCCTTGGCAAACATTGGATTTTTTTAGGCAGTTTTCTTGTCGATTAAGAGTCATGAAAATGAAAGAAAAAGGCAAACTGTTGGGGAACAGACATTTTGTTGTCTGGGAAAATGTTTAATGTTTATTCATAATTTGTAACAAATAATTTTAACATTCAGCAATGGCAGTGTACTCTCCAGCCCTGTGATTGCAAACTCTGTATATAACCATTGTTGAAGTGTCGTGGAGAATCACAGGCTTACAGTAGTGCATGACAGTCCTCATCTGTGCTTTATGGACTTCATTGACTGTTTTTTGCAGAATTTTCTCCTGAACCAGCTGGACAAGAGTGTGTACAGCCCCCTGCTCATCAACTTCTCCGCCCAAACCACCGCTCTGCAGACCCAGGACATCATCATGTCCAAACTGGACAAGAGACGCAAGGGCGTCTTCGGCCCTCCGCTGGGCAAGAAAATGGTGAGAGAGAGGGGGCCCCGCCCTGTTTCCCGAGAGCTCACCCTTCACGCTGCGAGGTCACGGAGAAGGTCGTTCATCTGGGCGGGGCGTTGATGCCCACAGTACATTACACTGATCTAATGTCAGCCTGTAACTCAGAGTCCACCTGAGGCTCTAAGTGATAATGTTTTATGGGATGTAGCGATCCGTCTGTTGTCTCCCTGGTTCTTGCAAATTCCTCACGACGAGGCAACGAGAGTTCATAACCCAGCAGGAAGTAATGCCGCCTGAGCCTCTGGATTGAGTGGCGCAACTGGGGCTTATTTCTCAATGATCTCAGAGATCAGGGCAGCAGCCTCATTTAAACGAGTAACTCGCCTTCCTCTGTGCTTGGCAAAAAAAATGCAGCTTGGTTTTGTGTCAAGTTTACTGAAGCGCAGTCGCGGCCATTTAAGGTGAATTTATAAGGCCATCTTCAGTTTGTGTAAACACACAGGCCTTACCCTGATAGCGGAATTTATTGGGTGAGTGTATTTAAAAAAATGGAAGGATTGTGCTGGAGAGCTGACTGATGGTCAATAGTGGCGCGATGCTAAACGATTTTGGCGACAGAGAGCGAGCACAGTCGGGCATTTCTCTTCACACAAGGTTTCTCTCCTCGAACCCAAACAATTTTCCTTCCCTTCTGATCCTCAACTGCCTCTCTGTCATTTACATGCCTCCCTCTGACTGATAACTCACAGCCATTATTATTTATTTTTATCTCTCTCGCGCCAAGCTTGTGGTTTTCTGCCTGTCGACGTTTGTTTCTGTTTTGGATTAACATGTCACTTTCTTTTATCTGTGCTCTTTTCCTTTAAATGCGGTTCTCACTTTTGTCTGTCGTCTGCAAACTTGTGCAGGTGTCTAGTTAAATGGTGTATTTTAATGTGTCAGAGCAGTGACTGTGTGAGATCTTTGGTATGGATGGAGTATCCTGAAACCTTTTTTTGTATTTCAGCGATGAAGTAATTTTATGCTGATACTGCATTTGTGTTTGATTAAATAGCAAGCTTTTTTTCCCTGTCCGCTGTGCAGTTTGACAGCGGTGAATTTGTAAACCCTGCAGTAGGTGGTGTTTAAAGGTCCCCTGTGATGTCACCAGGTGCACAGCTGATTAGCCATTAAAAGCCATTTCAAATTCTGTTATTTGTGACATCATTAGAGGGATGGGTCTCCCAAAATAATGAAGGAATTGATTAATTGGTTGGCTGAAGTTAATCAGTCCTCCTTCTCTCAGCTTGGACACTTCACCATGTGATGTCACAAATGAACAGGTTTTTAAATGGCTTGTAATGACTAATTGGCTGCGCACCTAGGGGTCTATTCTCCCATTAGCGCGCAAGTCCTTTTTTACGCGATTCGAGTTAAGCGCTTTTGAGTTACGCGTCTTCTCCCCTACGCGGCCTTATGAAAGAGGTGTGACTGATCCAAAAGAGAGGCAGACTCTGTACAAAGCTCATTGATTATGGCTATCAGGAAAACAAGGAACAAGGATTTTCTGATTAACCATGAAAATGCAGTTGTGGTCCATGGAAAACGCAAACCAGACTTTAAATTTGAATATCATGGGCCTGCGGGCTATAACCGACATCAAACGCAATATTCCATTTCGCCTTATGTTGGCACTTGACCTTAATACAGCCCTCAAAAGTGCTTAACAGAAAAAGGGCGTAGGCCAGGGGGAGAATACGCATAAGTGTTATTTGCATGAGAAACGCCCGGAAACGCCCCGATTCTGGCCTCGCTCCGCCCCAAGCGCTTAACTGCCTTCCGGGCGCGTACTGCAGACAGAGGGGAGAATACGCGTAGGCTGAAAAGCTCGTAGCTACGCGCTTTTTTCGACTTAAGGGCATGGGAGAGTAGACCCCCTAGTGACCAGATTGAAGACCTTTAATACTCGTGTATTGCAGGCCTGACCAGGTCTGGATTGTGTTTAGAGCTCGTGTATTGCGCTGTTGTGCAGGTGGTGTCTGGGTTATGTTTGAGGCTGATGTATCGCACACCTCTGCAGGTGGTGTTTGTGGACGACGTGAACATGCCCACGAGGGAGGAGTACGGAGCTCAGCCCCCCGTCGAGCTGCTCCGACAGTGGCTCGATCACTGGAACTGGTACGATGTGAGGGACTGCAGCATGATCAAGCTGGTGGACATCCAGATGATGTGTGCCATGGGCCCACCCGGTGAGTCGGGGGTCCCCCTGCTGGTGTGGAGGACTGAGCAATTGCCCTCTCTTTACATCCCAGGTCAAGCAGATGAGCACACCGTGCTGTCTTGTTTCACTAAAGCACTGGTTTCACTCTGTTCTTTAGGTGGCGGAAGAAATCCCATCACTCCTCGCTTCCTACGCCAACACCGTCACCATCAACGATTTTGACGAGAAGACCATGTACACCATCTTCTCCAGGATTCTGGAGTGGCACCTGACCATACGGTCCTGAGCCATTTGCCCATCATCCTTGCGCTCATCTGTTAGCCTTTAGCCTGTATGGCCACTGACTCTCCCCCCGCCCCTCTCTCCCATGGCCAGGTTCTCTTTCCCTCCGTCATTCGCCAGCCTGATTAGTCAGGTGGTCAACAGCACCATTGATGTGTACAAGGAGGCCATGAAAAAACTGCTGCCCACGCCGACCAAGTCGCACTACCTCTACAACCTGCGCGACTTTTCCCGCGTCATCCAGGGCATCTGCCTGTCCCGCCCGGAGACCGCCAGTGAACCCGCGGATATAAAGCGCCTTTGGGTGCACGAGGTAACTGCGACCTGCTGGGGATCTTACGGAAAATAATTATTCCAGAAAAGGAAGTGGTAATAGTGTAGTTTCAGCGCTGTAAGATCCTTCATTTACAATATTGGCTGAAATTGGACTTGTGACCTGAGCGATTTCCTTGATCCTGAGTGAGTACTTGACAATTTCTCAAAAAATGTTCAAAAAATGCCTTATTATGCACAACATTTCCATCCGCCAATGTTTACTTTTGTTGGTGGGGCACAGCCTTTCATCGCAAAAGTGTTGCGGGTTTTTTGCTGCTGACCAAGAGCTGCAGTTACTGGCTCCAGCTTCAGAGAATCGTTGTTGTGTTCTGCTATCTTCAGGTTTTCATACTTTCTGTGCTCAGCAAAAATATAAATACTTACTTATATTGGAAAATTAAAAAAATTTTTGTGTCTGTTTTTAGCCCTCTTTTTCGATTTTTGCGGTTTTGTGACTTTAGCTGAAAACACGAAAAATTGATAAGGTTCCTGTGTTTGGAACAACTTCATATCTGTGTGGTCAATAGAGTAAGGGAACGTAATAATGTAGTAATGTAATGTGTGTAGTGCAATAATGTCAGGGAAATAATGTAACTGATGTCAAAACCTGGGGTTCATCAGAGGTATGTCATGAAATAGAAATTTAAAGAGGAAGAATAATAATTTAATATGTTGACATCGAAGAATAATAATAATTATAATCATAGACATTATGTCTAAAACTGATCCCTGCTTCGGCATACAGGTTCAGCGGGTCTATAACGACCGGCTGGTGGACAATGCGGACCGGGCCTGGCTGGTGGGACACCTGCAGGAGGTGACCAGGAAGCACTTACAGGAGGACTTTCACCACCTGTTCCAGCACCTGGACCAGGACCAGGACGGGAAGGTGACGGAGGACGACCTCCGCAGCCTCATGTTCTGTGACTTCCAGGACCCCAAGGCCGAGGACACCAACTACCGTGAGGTGGGCAGCTTGGAGCAGCTGCGGCAGGTGGTTGAGGGTCATCTGAATGAGTTTAACAACGTCAGCAAGAAGCCCATGAACCTAGTGCTGTTCCGCTTCGCCATCGAGCACCTGAGCCGCATCTCGCGCGTCCTGAAGCTGCCCCACGCCCTGCTGGTGGGTGTCGGGGGGAGCGGGCGTCAGTCTCTCACGCGGCTGGCCGCACACATGGCCGGGTCGGAGCTGTTCCAGGTGGAGATCGCCAAGGGCTACGGCGCCGCCGAGTGGCGGGAGGACCTGAAGCGCATCGTGCGCAAGTCGACGGAGGGTGAGGCGCACGGCGTCTTCCTCTTCACCGACACACAGATCAAGATGGAGTCCTTCCTGGAGGACATCAGCAACCTGCTGAACACCGGCGAGGTGCCCAACCTGTTCGCGGCCGACGAGAAGGCGGAGATCTGCGAGAGGATGGCGGTGCTGGACCGCCAGCGTGAGCGCGACAAGCAGACGGACGGCAGCCCGCTGGCGCTCTTCAACATGTTCCTGGAGCGCTGCCGCAGCCAGCTGCACGTGGTGCTCGCCATGAGTCCCATCGGTGACGCCTTCCGCGGCCGCCTGCGCCGATTTCCCGCCCTCATCAACTGCTGCACATGGACTGGTTCCAGGTACCACCACCGCCGCCATCTGCTGGCTAAGGTTAGCATCGCATCCGATATTAACCCCAATTAAATGCAGCTGCTGTATTCAAATCTGTGCCCATTTCAAATGATGGATCCCAAAGTGTCAAACAATCCCTCATATATCCTGCTGAATTACAGGGAAATGTGCATAAAATGATGGGCAACATCTAGATATTTTCCATTTGATGTAATACTTTAGCCAGAAAAACATGCGTCCCGGGTCTGAATATTTCTCTCACTGGAAGTGTGATGTTGCCTCTGTCCAGCGCAGCAAACAGCAGATATAGTCTGTGACATTGTCCCGTAATATTGTCACCCTATTAAAATAATTTTTTTTTTACAAAAATGGGTTTTTGGTTCAAATCATCTCTTGATAATGCTTTAATGTTTTTTGTGTTGTCCCAAAAACTTGAAAAAATGACTAAGGCCATTATTTTAATAGGGTGACGATATGGAAGAATATGGTTTTTAATAGCTGAATCAAAAGTCAGACTCTAAGAGGTTGAGGACCCTGGTAACCCTGCTCTGGTAGCAGTGCTTTAATTGACATATCGAGGGTTTGGAGTGCAAGGTTATATGTCCATTTTAGAGGTTTTGAGAAAAATAGATTTTTAGGTTTGCAAATGTTTTATTAAATCAGGGGAATCATTGACATAATTTTTATGTCAGTCACTCTTTCTGCAGGGGTCAGAAGTACACTGAACATGTAAGTTTTCCTAAGTGTGGCGCTGCGACATCATGGCCAAAATTGCCAAAATGGACGTCACCTCTGTGCTCCAACAATTCTAGCGCTTGATGTGACAGAACACAATGGTGACAGGTTGAATTTACTGTAAGTTTGTTTGCAATGGAAGACAGATGATTCTGTCATTGTCATGGTTTGGGAGCTTTGAGAGCTGTTTGTTGCTCTCGTCCGGGACGATATCGTTTTGCTCCCTCTCGGAGTCCTGGGCCAGCTGGCAGTGATTGGGGGCGTGGCCCGGACTCTATTTAAGCTCCTATTTCGCCTCGCTCCCGTTGCTAGAGTGTCAGTTCTGCTTTGGCGCTTTAGCCGGTAAGGTCTCGAGAGAGATTTTGTCAGGGACTTAGTTGCTCATCAGGAATTGTGTCAGTGAGTAAGGGAGTGTTTGGTTTATTTCCCTTTTCTTTTGTTTTCCTCGAGCTCACCTGTTTTCTACCACGGACGACGGCAGGTCCGTAGGTAGCGCGAGTCTCGTTATTTTTATCTGCTTTTAGTCTCTCAGCACACTGTGATTGTTGCCTTTCATTTCTGGCCGCTGCTGTTGGCGTCCACTGCCAGTACCCATCACAGTCATACCATTCATGTTTATTCATCAAAATATCAATGTTTAATTCACATAAGCAGATTTTGTTGGACATACCCCAAAATAAAAAAGTGAATTCTGTTTAAAACTGAGGCGTTTTGACATATAATTATTTTGCTCCAACAATCAGCTGATAGATATGTGTGACAGGAGGTAAACATCTCAAAATCACAAAATTTGGACAAATCACCATTGTTCCAAACCCTCGATATTGTATAATTGTATCTCTACAGTCAAGTATATACAGTATGAATGGTATTATCCTCATGTGTTCGTAGATCCTCTTAGAATTACGCTATAATATTATACCTTCTATTGATTACACAGTATTGTAAAATACATTTTTATCGCGAGCCATTTACTACAATAGTAATACTACTGTCGTGGTCATTGAATAATAATTCCTATTATTAAAGTAATATCATTGCTGTAGTTCAGGTGACATTAAAGGATCATATATTGCTCAATACTGAATCATTACAGTACCTCAGCCTAATTAGTTAATTAACGGCCGATTATTAGGTGATTTTACCTGAGAAAAACGTGTCCTTCAGGTGTGTAAGAGTCATCGTCTCCAGTCTCTGAGAATTTGAAAAAATTAATTTTAATAAAATATGAATACATTTATTCATGTGAAATACAAGACTCTCGCACAAAAGAAAAAAAAAATTATACCCACTGATTCTTGGCAGAAAGAATTCAGCCATACAGCACACTGCTACAGAGAGTTATTCTGAAGTGTTTGCGGGACAAATTCTCTGTAAGTGCCTTGACAACAGATTATAGATCCTCTTCTCGTAATTTCTGAATTGAGTCAGTGTTATTGTTACAGCTTAATGACTTTCTCCTCTGACGCGCAGAACATCATTTACACTCAATTTTTGCCACTTGTGTCAACAAGCAAATCAGCCGAACGCCGCTCTGAAGTGCTGACTGTTAGCGGATATGTCATTTCCTCTGCGATAGCGGAAATTAGCCCATCATAAGGACAGTGAATCTGCTCGTGCGGAGAGGAAAACACCAGTCAACAGACGGATGTCGGGAGGGGTAGGGGCCGGTGTGCTATCTTTGGGGCGGGCCCTTGATATGAGGAATTATCCCAGCCAATCAGGTCCGGCGGTGGATATGACACACTGTCATTCTGATTACTCCAAGCCCACAATGTGTTTTCAATGAGGTATTGAGTGTGTGGGTCTTGTGGCCCTGTTCCTCCAATCACAGACCCTCCACTAACAGAGAGTCGAGTGCAGACCCACTCAGTGTCACAGCATCACAGAGCTCAGAATTACTTTAAACCCAGAAATTAATTCATTTATTACCCAGTATAACAAGGATCTCCCACCTCTCTCAAGAACCATATATTCTGAGATGCATAAACCTGCATCACAAGAGAGGCTTCATAAGAACATTCCATAACTGCAACTTTATATATCAATTCTGATATCATATATGCAGTGCATCACCACACATGCACAACTGAAAGATAAAGTAAATTGATGCGTATTTGCTGTACTTTGAAATCTCTAAAATCTGCGTGGAACTTCAAATTTGAAATTAGACGGCCCCTGTCAGGTAACAGTTTTTTGTCGGCCGCTCACACTAGTTTAGCTCCACGCTGCAGAAAAGAAACAGAAATCTGCCCACATTAATGGTCCATGCGTTACCTCAAAATTTTTGATTTGGCTGCATTGATTCGGTATCCCAACCACGAGGGGGATTTGGTTAACGAGTTTAGCTCGTCTGGCCGGTCAGTGGCAGTAACTGCTCAGTTATGTGCTCAGGTTTGTATTCGATCAGCGGTTTGGAGGGTTGCGTCTGTGGCTAATGATGAGTGAGCGCTGTGTGTGTCACCCTGCCAGAGCTGGCCTGAGGATGCCCTGCACGCGGTGGCCTCGCGTTTCCTGGAGAACATCGAGATGGCGGACGACACGCGCGCGGGCTGCATCGAGATGTGCCAGGGCTTCCACACCTCCACCATCGCGCTGTCGGACTGCTTCCTGTCCGAGCTGCAGCGCCACAACTACGTCACGCCCACCTCCTACCTGGAGCTCATCTCCACCTTCAAAGCTCTGCTGAAGAAGAGGAGAACGTGAGGCCCTCTGATGATTGACTGTGTTGGGGCGGTGCCTCCATCCAATGGGATGTGTGTTTTATGTGAAGTGCTGCTATTGGCTGTGTTTAGGCGGTGCCTTGGTTGAATTGGATGTGTTCCTCATGTGGAGGACTCCATTTTGCTGTCTGAAGGTAATGCCTTGATGCGATTGGATGTGTGCCTCATGTGAATTTACAAAAATGAACATCATGATGGATTGAAGGTGACTTGAAACTTGTGGTAGATACCAAAAAATGATGTGAAAAATCATTTATTGAAATAAATCAGGAGGGAAAATAAGTAATTATGCTCGGTGTGTATTGTATAATTACACAGGTGTGTATTGTCTAATTATACAGGTGTATATTGTGTAATTATACTGGTGTGTATTGTGTAATTATACGGGTGTGTATTGTGTAATTTTACAGATGTGTATTGCATAATTATACAATTACACAATACACACCCGTATAATTACACAATGCACACCTGTATAATTAGACAATACACACCTGTATGATTGCAATACACATTTGCATAATTACACAATACACAGCTATATAATTACACAATACACACCTGTATAATTATACAACACACAGCTGTATAATTACACAATACACACCTGTATAATTACAGATTACACAGCTGTATTATTATACAATATACAGCTATATTATGACACAATACACAGCTGCATAATTACACAATACACACCTGTATAATTACACAATACACACCTGTATAATTACACAATACGCAGCTGTATAATTATAGTGGACACCTGCACATTTACAATACCCCTGCACCTGCACAATTACCATACTCACACACCTGCAAAATCATGATGCACACCTTTAAAATTATGATACACATGTGCACCATTACGATACATGCTCACCTGCACAATCACGATCCAATGCACACACATGGACCGAGAAGCAGATACTGTACATGCACACACATGCACAGACGCACTTGGATATATGCACTCAAATGCACCGAACACAAATACACAGATATGCACCAATTAACACACAGATCTGGACGCATGCATTTGCACACTCAGATATACACACACACACTCACTTGTAAATGCTTAGAGACACACACACACGTGGTCACGCACACACCCACGCAGTGACACACACATGCCCAAACAGATGAACAAACAGGGCATGAACTACATAGAGACTTTCTCATGCTTGCACACGCACGCACGCATACACACACACACACACACACACACGCGTACAGATTATTTAAAGAGCCTATCAGATTATTTTGTAAATCTCTCAGTTGGCCCTCATGGAGAACTGCTGCAGCACTTGCAGATTGCAGGGGCGGCCATTTTGTTCTTCCCGCCTTTATTTGACCCCCTGACCTGTAACAGCTCCGGCGCATTCATCCCCCCGCAGGACATCCCGGTGGTGAAGTCGATGAAGAGCCCCCCGGCCGCCGTGAAGATGGTGATGGAGGCCATCTGCATCCTGAAGGGCGTCAAGCCGGACCGCGTCCCAGACCCCTGGGGCTCCGGGAAGAGGGTGGAGGATTACTGGGGCCCGGCCAAGAAGCTGCTAGGGGACATGCGCTTCCTGCAGAGCCTGCACGAGTACGACAAGGACAACATCACGCCCCCCTACATTTCCGTAATAATAATAATAATAATAATGCATCAGTTTTGTGTGGCGCTTTTCAGGGCGCTCAAAGATGCTTCACAATGGAAACATTATTCATTCACTCACACATTCACGCTCTGATGGTGGTAAACTACGTTTCTGTAGCCACAGCTGCCCTGGGGCAGACTGACGGAAGCGTGGCTGCCAGTATGTGCCTATGGCCCCTCCGACCACCACCAGACATTAACACACAGCCATACAGGAGTTTTCCTATTTCGCATGTTTTGTGGGTGGGGGAAACCGGAGTACCCGGAGGAAACCCACGCGAACACGGGGAGAACATGCAAACTCCACACTACCAGGCCGGATTCGAACCCACAACCTTCTTGAGTACATCCCCAACCCCGAGTTTGTCCCCCCGAAGATTTGCACCGCCTCCACCGCCGCCGAGGGCTTGTGCAAATGGATGCATGCCATGGACTCCTACGACAAGTAAGGGCCCGTCCCCCAGTCCCCCGTAATATCGCACTCTGTGTCTCCGCCTTCTGGAGTTCCACGGACCTATACCTAATAATAGTAATAATAATAATAATGAATTTTATTTGCATGGTGCCTTTCTGGGCACTCAAGGCCACCGTACAGAGCAAAAACAGTACACGATTACAGATAATGGAATAATGATAAAAGCACAACACAAAATATATTGTTTAAATTGCTAAAACAATGGTTGAAATTGTTTGACATATGATATTACAGACAGATTGCTGGAAGGCAGGACAGGCATGGGTGTGCAAAAGTGAACAGATAGGTTTTGAATGATTTTTTGAAAGATGTATGATGCATCACTGGGACTCAATTGTGCGAGAAGTGGCTCATGTGACAGGGGTGCTTTTGTGCTGTTGTAGAATTTGCGGTGAATTAAGAGAATGCATTGGCATTGTGTTAGAGATACGATTAAAAAATATCGAAAGCTTTGCTCCAGCGCCTCCTGTTGGCCTGATGGGCGCTCGTCAGGAAGACTCTGGGTTTGTTCATGTCCGGGTATCCTCCGCCCTCATTCTGAACTTGCGAAGATTCAACCAATGAGTGCATAAGAATCAGTGGTTGACGGGCACGTGCTTCGGAGGAGAGACGTGATCTGTCCTCACTATCCTGTGTTGGCAGCAAGGGGTGGCATACGAGCAAGCTTTGTACATTTTTCACCAATTGGGCATTCCAGATTCGGGTGGGATTGGAGATGCCAAATTAAAAAAAAAAATATATATATATATATGTATCGAAAGCTTAAAAGCCTGTAGACAGTTATATTCTAAAGGAATCAGGGGGCGAGCTGCGTTACAAAAGGCAACTTTATCTGGACATTGAAAACGGGTTGTGGATCAATGACAGTTTAAGTGTTAAGTGGTAGTTGCCAGTTGTCACTCAATAATTAAGTTGTCAGTGTCTTATGTGTTCAGCTCAGCAGTTTCACGCTGATTTTTAACCCTTTGAACGCTGAAATCAATTTTTTAAACATATAAAGGTAATTATCCTCTCATGTTAAACAAATCTATCGTGTGGCGACTTGTTAAAAGGAGCTCCCGCAGGGAGCCGCCACATGATAGGTTTTTGACGGCTTTGATTTTGATATCTCACATCATTGAGCAACAATAGGTTGCAGTTAGCGCTCTAAGGGTTAATGTGGGGAACCCAGGAGAAAGGCGGTGGGTGTATTTAAGTCTGAGTTACGAATCCAAGGGGATTTAACCCACGACCTTCTGCTGTCAGAGTTCATTCGCTCTCCTCGGCGTGTGTTCAGTGAACTGGAGCCCTGACAGGGAAGAGTGTGTGAGGTGAGGACATTTCTCTCAAACCGTCTCCTGCAAGGCTAAACCGCACCGCGCAGCGCTCCGAGAGAGAGGCAGCGAATAAGCCATTATGCGCTCTTCGCGAGGCCTCAGTCGCCACGGATATCATAATGAGAGTTGTTCTGACAGCGCTGGAAATGCAATTAAAAGCATGGCGCACACAGTTATTCACAAACCGTCCCAGCTGCCGGCGTGCAGCAATTAAAACCGTCCCTCCCTGAGAGCGCCACCGCAGCCAGGCTCTGGGAAGCATCATTTATAGCGAGAGCATGAATTATTTTTGAGGGACGTCGCTAAATTGAGATGGTGCCACGGGTTTGTGGTGTTTTTAAGGTCAGCACCACACACTCTCTTCTAAATATGTTCCTCCGTAAAGCCAATTATGGCGAGTCGCACACAGACTTCTTTCACAGTTCTGAACAGGGAAAGTAGCGACGTTCCATTTTGATGTTGAATAGTTTTTCCTAAACTCAACAGCAGAAGGTCGGATGTGGGGAGGAAGTTTTGTCGTGAGGCATTCTGGTAGGCAGCCAATTAAAGCGATGCACATGATTGGTAAAAATATATGATGCTGAAGAAGTGGGGTGGGGATGAGGGGTGTTTAATGGAGGATGCGTCCCCTCTCTGGGGTTAGCGGTGGGGTTTGCGCGCTGAGTCCTTCCCCCTCTCTCCCCTCAGGGTCTTCAAGGTGATGGCCCACAAGAAGAAGAAACTAGCGCAGGCCGAGGGCGAGCTGAAGGTCGCCATGGAGGGTCTTCAGAAGAAACAGGCCGCGCTCAAAGAGGTCCAGGACAAATTGGCCAAACTGCAGGGGGAACTGGAGGCCAATAAGAACAAGAAAGCCGACCTCGAGAACCAGGTGTGGGGTTACTGACCATCACCAATCACTGCCAATCACTGGTGAACATTTCATGTCTGGCCTGCTGGGAAATGTAGGCGAGTGTCTCTGTAGGCGAGCTGGGCTGTTTACACGGCAGAGAGGTATTTATGGCCAGGATTGATGGTTGGTGTGTGAACGCGAGCACGACTACTAACCGTTCCACCGAGGGAAGAGGCGCTTTCTGCCTCACCGATGACGGGGAGAGGAAGTTATTTGCCAGGTTTTTAACTTCAGAGTAAGCAGGAAATGGCTCTTGCAGTTTTTTGTTTCGGCTCTGTTTTCATCCGCTATCAAGCGTCTTTGAAGCTGCAGAAATGTTGTGCTTTTTTTCCCTTTTGTTTTTCTTTCCGGTTTCTGTCCAGCCAATCCACTCGGGACGACTGTCAGTCAGCGTCTGCCAGTTTGCCTGCTCAACCATTCGGGTGTCGGCCTTTTTTTCCTGGCCTGTTTTGTTGCTTTTCATGTTCGTGCTTTTGTTTTTTTTTTATCCTCCTCCAGTTGATGTTTGGACTGGAAGTTGTCGGTTTCAGTTTGCATACCCGGGTTGACTGTTTTGAACGGAGGAAAATTGTCTTGCGCTACGTTGTCTTCCGTCTCTTTCCGAGGGTGCAGGAGCTCGCTTAACCATGAAACGTCAACAGAACTTTTTTTTTTCTTTGCTCCTCTGTCTTTTTAACGAGCTTCAGGTCATTAAAAGGTTTACGCTCTTAAGAGCTCTGGGTACGAGCGCTCCTTAACACTCCAATCAGTGAGCAGTTCATTTCACAGGAAAAAAAACAGTTTTAGGCGTTGTAGGTGTGTGGAATCGTGATTGTGGAGGGACGTCTGAGGTTCTGCTTATTAAAGGATAATGTTTCTTGGAGATCAGTCCGTGTCAAAGGTAACAAGCAAACTGTGGAAGACGCAGTATAACTCATTAATGAATTATGCTCATGAAACACAACTTTTCTTTGGAGAGCTCTTTAATTCAAAAGATTTTCAGCCCCTCTCCCCCAGTGTGGGGTGGTAACTGGTTTGCTCTGTGAGGGGGGGAGTTGTCTCGCAGTGTGTGGTCATTGTGCGTGAGGAAACCTGTGAATCACGTCCAGAGTGCATCATGGCCTTCGCAGTGTCAGTACTCGATCATGGGCGAGAGTGGCTGTGCTGGTATGCATGTGGAATTCGAAATACAGTATTTAGGCTCTGCTGAGTGTGCATACTAAATAGAGCACTGATGTAGGCCCAAAATGAAACACTTAAGGCAGAGAGGGTGTGCGTTGTGCATTAAATATTGCCATGGCAGTGCTTAGCGTGTTCAGAATGCATTGTGGGTATTTTGTATGGAGTCATCTGGTGACACACGGTTTGAGATCCACCATCTCGGATTTGGAGGTGTGCACAGATGAGAAACATGCTCTTTAAATATGATTTTTGTGAACAATTCAATTGGTTTCATAAGCAGTAGTAAATTTATGTGGGCAAAGTCAGCCATTTTGGCTGCATTACTGACTTTGGAAGAAATAATCCAAAACAACAACCAGACACCCCTGAATTTGGAGCTGAACTTCTCGAATTAATTTGTATGTACTTGATTGATCGATACATTTTGGAATTTAATCCTCCTGACAGGAAAAAAAAACATCTCAAGTGAACAATATTATAAAGTATAAATATACTGAACAACAAAAGAAACGCAGGTTTTTCTGTGTGGTTTAGAGGAGGGGGTATGTGTGCTGTTGAGTTTTCCAACAAAATACAGAGTAGAGTTAGTGAGCTGTACCCAATGGAGCATCACGATCACATGTGATGGCAAGCATGTGTATGAATTAACGGAGGTGCAGCATTTTTCGAGCAATACCGCAGCGTCGCCAAAAATTGGGAGTGGGGATTTTGTTGGTGTATCAGAGATCTATAAAAGCAAACCGTAACATTCGACATTTACCGCATTTTCACGATGCCAAAATCTCAGGGAACGCGCCATTGGTATGCTTCATGCTGGTATGATTGGTCGCAATGTTGCCAGACGTCTTAAAGGTCAACTAAGTTGGAAAAAAATAAACGGTGTGGACATGTATTATTGCCTGTAATTCACGAATCCAGCATTAAACTTTTGTAATTGTATGTCATATTGGCAAAAAAATGAAGAAACTAGACACTTTGAAACCTGTCCTTAAAACTCACCAAGCGATTGGCTAATCGGCAGCCACGTATGAGAAGTGAGTTGCACTGGAGCTAGTGCAGAAAATGACTTGTTTCACTCCTTATTTCAACAGCCAAGTTGTGAAGTTATAGTTAACAGGTGCTTGTTCTCCCCGATTTGGTAAGACGACAATCATTCATCTGGATGCGTTTGCTAAATTTAAATCAACGTTATTCAAAATTACACTCTGTATTGTGTGAAAAAAGTGGCACTTGGCAGTGAAATAGGCTATAAAAAGCATGCGGCTCAAACTATTTGATGTTGATTTAAATTCAGCAAATACGCGTCCAGATGAATGATTGTCATCCTACCTAATCGGGGAGAACAAGCAGCACCTGTTAAGTATGGAGCGCTCTCGGAGTGAACATTTTGTTAATCATGAAAATGACTGAGGACAGGTCAGGACTAATAATTATTTCAAACGGATGTTTTGTCCAGCCCAATTCTCAGTTCTACTGAATTTAGCCCATGATTACATCGCTGTTCGATCGCGTATGGAGAGAAACCGTGTCTTCAGTTGCCAATTACGATAATTGGAAAACGCGTCAATAAAGAAAAATAATTGAGAACTGGCCAGGACTATCCTAACTGTCATAAAGGGACGTGTCTGTGCCGCCCCAATTCCCATTTCTAGCTCCGCCACTGTCTGAAACGTCTTTATTGCAATTCCATTGCTTTCAATCTCTCAGGAAAGACAAGCGTGAGAATTCCCGAGTCATAATCGATTCCGTGACACTAATGGGGAAATCCGCCTTAATGCACGTGAAACTGATTAACTTAATGCACAATGACTTAAATTCCGCAGGTGAATTTTCCAGTGCGCGCTGAATGGAAAATTGCGAACTACGGCACAGGAAGGTGAATGCCACTAAGAGGCGAGAGACTCTACCGAATGCGTGAGACCTGGCATCTCTATTTTGGGAAGTGATGTAAACTCATACCATCGTTTGGAGTCTTGTTTCAGCCTATCACTACACACCTATTTGGCATGTTGATGAATGTTGTTTTAAAGTCAACAAAATCAAGGTGAAATCAATGATCAGTATAGAACAAACCACTGGTCGATCAGCTGGGAACGTTTGGAACTTACTTTTCTCACGTCACAGGTCACATGACTAAGAGGACCATGTGCAACCACTTTTTTGAGGGGTGGGGCTTAGGACCGTACAAACCAGCCAAATCTTAGTTTTCAAATAACGATAAAATGTTATAGAAAGCATTTACAAATGTGTGATGCATATAAATTTGCTACATATGATCCATTTCTTCTAAAAATAACCAAAAAATTTTCGAACTGAGTGAACCTTAAATGTTCACGAATCAACCATCAGTAGGCTGAGGACGAGGTTATGTCGCCCATAGAGCACTTGTGGGACATTCTGGATCGTCGCGACCGTGCCTATATCCCAGTCCCGAACACAGTGGGGCAACTCCAGAATGCTCTGAGGGAGGAATGGCAGGCGATTCCACAACAAGAAATCCGTCATTTAGTGGGTTCGATGCGCAGAAGATTGGCTGCATTAATTGCAGCACATGTTGGTCACACCGGATATTGACTTTGACCTGATCCAGAACGCTAATTTCTCTTCATTTCTGTTAATAAATGTATTTTGTTAATAACACACTGTCACTATCAATTTCAAAAGACATCCGCACACAACCAAAAATAATTCTCCCATATAAAGCATACTAAACTATATTTGTGTTTCTTTTGTTGTCCTGTATATGTGAAGTCCAGCCCATATGTCTTGTCACACACAATGCAATTGTGTTCCAAGCAGTTCAGTTAAATTTTCTAATTGTGGGGTTCTGAGAGATGGTGAGGGATATTATGTTGTAGTTTTGGATTCATTACACCTCAATCCGTCATTCTGCCTGAGCTGGTCCGAATCAGAGTCATAGTTTTGAAGTTTTTGAGGGTTAAAAAAATCTGCAGTCAAAATGGCCGACTGGGCCAATTTAAATGAGCTATTAGTCATGAAAGTAATAAACATTTTTTAACAAAAACATGCTGAAAGAACACTTGTTTCATCAGTGCACCCTATAGAGTTTCAGCAGCATCTGAGATGGTGGGTGTCAGGCATTTGGGATAAACACGGAATAACCCATGGTCCATATCCATCATCATGGAAACAGTGGAGAACTCAGGTGCTCCCCCTGCAGGTGGATCAGTGCAGTAAGAAGCTGGACAGGGCTGAGCAGCTGATCAGCGGTCTGGGCGGAGAGAAGACGCGCTGGAGCGAGAGGGCGCTCGAACTGGGCGAGCTCTACACCAACCTGACGGGCAACATCCTCATCTCCGCCGCTATCGTGGCCTACATGGGCGCCTTCACCTCCAGCCATAGACAGGTACAGACTGCAGCCGGGTCACATGATCACCCCTCCCCGTCTGCAGAACAGGGCTCCACCGCCCCTGTTATCTTACATTCTCTCCGCCAAGCGGCATTTCAGTATTTAATGAACTTCTCTGTGCCTCTCACTGAATTCCCAATCTGATTTGTCCCTCCTTCTCTGAAGACATTGTGAGCAAACTGACGCCTCTTTGCAGCCTTCATGTGTTTGTTTTTAGAACAAAGGCATCCTTGTGAAAGTGTTTGCCTGCACTGGGGAAACAGTTAGCAGGCGCACGCTTCAGAAGCCGCCGCCATCTTTTCTAAAGACTCGGTGTTTCTAAAGTCATCTTCTCCTCCTGCCAGTGGGGCTGTTTACACAAACGATAGGGGCCAGAAACGAAGCACATTTGAATGACGCGTTTAATAACTTGACACAGGCATTCCTGTCATCACCTTGTCCGCATCGCCTGGAGAAATTGTTGTTTTTTCCATTTAAATTGCACTCAAAAATATATTATTATTGATTATTGTGCAATTTGTCTCAGTGCCAGATAAACCGAACACCACTCCCAGTCTGCTTGACTATGTTTGACTTCTAAAATATCATGCGCTAATGCACTGTTCTGCGTCATATCAGCGTTCAATTCTGAGGTGTCCGGGTCACTAAACACGAGTCGTGATTCGTATTGGTACGCATGAGCTTAACTACACTGCAACTGATTTGTTTTCTGTTTAAATAGCATAGAATCACCAAGAGGCAGGTTATGTAATCGCAGTATGTGAGTGAGTTTTGGTACTTCCGGAGCCTTCTCTCTCTCAGGGGAATCTTCAAGCTGTAAAGACCAGTGCTCTGACCACACTGGAAGTCCTGTTCTGTTCATTTACTCTCAGAGCGCTGAAATAAATTTTAAATCTAAATTTAATTGTCCTGAGCTCTTGAAAACCTATCATGTGGCAACATCCTGCAGGAGCTCTTTTAAACAAGTCGCCACATGATAGGTTTTCAACGGCTTTGAGTTTGATATCTTACATCATTAGGAATAGCTGCATTTAAGGGTTCACCACTGCAGCGCTACCCTTTGTTTGACAGGACATCATAGCCACTCCCTGTATATATCGCCATTCTGTGTACAGTGTTTATTGTTTGCTTTTGGCTAAGATGTGCAACAAAGCGCAAATAGAGCCTTCCCTATGATTATAGGGCTGTGGGTTCGAGCCCTGGGAGCGGCACAGCTATTTAAAACATGTCCGAAAAGGCCTCATTCCCAGTGCGCAAAGTGTATTTTGGTTTTCAATTTAAAGGACTTATCTAAACATATTGGCACGGATGAGCTGTCTAAAGCCACCTGCGTAAACTGTTCACAATATTTCTGCTTCCCGCAGCTAAAGGCTCCACTGATTTCAGTCAGCAGGTCACTCATTGTGCACAAATAGCACCAATTGTATCGGTCTGCGCTCTCGCACGCAGAGGCAGACAGAGGAGTGGATCGAGCTGTGCAAGTCCCGGCGAATCCCCTGCTCCGCCAACCTGTCCCTGATGGGGTCGCTGGGGGACCCCGTGCTGATCCGCGACTGGACCATCGCTGGACTGCCCTCGGACAGCTTCTCCATCGATAACGGCATCATCATCTCGTGAGTGACCCCGCCCTCTCGTCCCCCCCGTCACCAGACCGTGAGTCCGCCCTCGTAAGAGAGGAGAAGGGTGTACAGACATTCTCACCCCCGCATAATGCGGTTTCGCTGATCCCAGCCATTGGGCCCGAAGGTCCAGACCTGTTTGAATATTTACTACAGGACACTGCCAAGGTGTTTTGAAATAGTGTCACTATAATGAAGTGCACTGCATTACTGAACATATATAAGCCCTAAAAAGGCCGTTGACTGGATGAAAGTGTTTTGTGAGATCATTGAGTCATTGGGCTCTAATTTCTTGGCGCAGCGCCGGTGGCAAAGCGTGGCGCAGCCCACGCAGTGGTAATTTCGTCCGACGGAGCCTGCGCAGTGGTAATTTCGTGAGGTGCAACACCGTGCACAGACGAACGTGCGCCGAGATGGGTGTGGAGGCGTAGTAGGGGGAGGTGTCACTTATTCATCAAGACGCAGTGACAATTTTGTAGAAAAAGTCTCCGCTGGAGTTGCGCAGAAAGCTCACCAGCTCCAGCCTGGTTCACTTTCTGTGTAGTGGTAATTTGACTGACCGGCGCTCAGTGCGCACACATCACCGAAACCTCACAGGCAGGTTTCCAGAATGTCAGGCACATTTCAATACAGTAAATAATTACAGCAACCACTGTTTAATGTAATTATTTGAATCAGCACATAAATTATAGTATCTATATCGATTGTCCTCATGTCAGATCAAAGGCGGTTGGCATGCCTGATGAAAACTCGACCTGACTAAATCAACGCAACTGAATCAATGATGCAAATTAACGACTTCACATCTTCCTCAGCCAACCACAAACTGCCTCGGCATCAGGCAGTGCGTATATAGTGCTTGCGTTCTATGCTCGGTAAAGCCGCTTGCACACTGGACGCGAAACAAATTTTTCGCACGACTGATTACAGTCAAAGTCAATGCAAAGAGCTATCACCTTTTCTTGGTCTTTTTATTTGTCTGTTTTCTTCCTTTGAAGATCGACAACAGTCTTTATTCGGTCTTTCTCTTGAAAATTAGTGAGATGGATCGAACAGATTCACGCTTTATTTCCACAGCAGAGATAAAATAGTGTTTGCAATCAGAGAGCAAATCAATTCCATGACCATTGACGGTGTGAATAAATTATCGCATGCACAATCAAGACTGTCCGACACGGAATGCAAAATACTCCATGTCCGGCACCCAGTGAAAAATAAAAGTATCGATGTGAGAACAGATTTATAACGGAATAAAGAATAAAAATACATATACATCGCATCCAAAAAAGATGACTCGCAAATAAATTAATCGCAGTGTTTGCTGGATGTTCTGTTGTTAAAGTGTTTCTTTTCATTCTTTATTTCGTTATCAATCTGCTCTAATTGTCCTCTTTTTTTCTTTTTTTTTTGGCTGTCAGACACGGAGACATTGTACATTGTCTTTCGCCAGTGTCGACTCACTTTATTGAGCGGAGCTTAAACAGAAACATTGATTGAAATTCTCGGTACTCATCTTGAAGAACTGAGCCCTCTTATCAAAACATTCACATTTAATATCTAAAAGAGTCAGTAGATTTGAAGAAATTAAAAACAATAATAGACTGTCGGACACGGAGATTTATTAAAACCCTGTCAGACTTTCGGACACAAGACACTGCTTTCAACGCAATCTGTCGAGCGAAAAATTAGTTTTGCGTCCAGTGCGCAAGCGGCTTAATACCAGGCTACTATTATTGTCACTTAGATTTTATCGTTTTTAGTGGGGGAAAGGAATGCAGCCTGATTGCTATGATCTCGTACTTAGTTTAGCTCACATATTGAAAATAAATGTGTAATGTATCTTGCATTGTTGTCCATGCATGTTAATCCCAAAATTTAAAGCAGCAACAGTTTGTAATAATAGGAACACGCTATCCATCGTTTCTCTTCCCAATGAGCAATATTTGACTCGGCTGTGTTATACCCAAACATGCCAACTTGCGCTGGAAGGAGGGGCAGAGGCGGGACAGAGGAGTACTTGCGTCAGGCTTCGCCGGGCACGAAATTGCAACATACGCCTGGACACACCCCGTTGGCTCGGCGCACCCCCCATTCGCCGCGCCTGCGCCGCGTCTACGAAAATAGAGCCCATTATGTTTCGCTCATTTTTGAGCATTATTGAGTGTGAAATTCAGTTTTAAATATTTCGCGACCCAGGCATTAATTAGACACTACGGTTGCACTAATTTTGCCCGGGTTAATTAAACAAAAACAGCCCATTTTTTGAGAGTGATGATAGAGTGCGAAAGACAGATAGTGTAGCTCAACCATGTAAGATGTCAAATACAAAGCTGTTGTAAATCTGTCTTGTGGTGACTTGTTTAAAAGAGCTCCCCTTTAAACAAGTCGCCACATGATAGGTTTTTAATAGCGCAAGAGAAATTTTCAAAAAATATAGACTTTAAATTATTTCAGTGCTCTAGGGGTTAAAATCATGCCGGAACTGCCCTTTCCTGCCTGGTCCAGATGGTTTGGAATCGGTTTGGAGATGGTCGAGCTGGCAGCTCGATGGCTAAGATGGCACCCACGCTGGCAAAACTGTGTCAAGATGGAGGACCAGTTGGGTCTAAACAACAAACAAACAGCAAACCCCGTATGGGAGCCCATAATTATGAACCTTGTGTGGCCACAGTCTAGATGCTGTTCATCTGGAGGAGAAGCTGTCGGCATGAGACTGCTGGCCACTGTGTCGCTGCTCGTTCCTCAGCGTTTGGCGTATTACTGGGAGGGTGTTGAGCAATTAGGAACGCATAAAGCATGCGCGGTTCCTTAATGACAGAAACATTACTTTTCAAAAATCTGTCGTTAGCATGTGTGCGCCTAATTCAATCAGACAACTGAGTAACATGATGCAATTTTCTTATTTCACATTCCAGGAAAGCTGCTTCATCAGTTATATTATAGCTGCTCTATAAAGCCATTATACTGGGGTGAGAGTTAAGGCCTTCCGTGTGATCCAGGCTGTATACGTTTCTGTCTGCATATCCATACACATTTAATTAAAAACTTTTGTCGCTTAAAGGGGGCTTGATTTTGTCACTTCAGAAATAAGAGAGTTTAATGGAGACAACTGCTTCGGGTTTGTTTTACTTGAAGGCAAAGGCTCCATAAAAATATGCAAGATAAACAAACTTGTGTCTTTTTATGGCGCGGGGACTGGAGGCCCCAGACTGCGTAATTATTTCACTCAGAATGAATCGCAGATCAAATGAAGGTCACTACATGGTTAGCAGCTTGTTGAAGCTGAATTAAACGAGAGCGCAGTGTTCAGGCCCGGGACTGGTACCTCGGAGGATAGATGGATTCTCACCTCTTCCTCCCCTACGCCTCTGTTTTATTGCTCAGGAACGCCCGGAGGTGGCCCCTGATGATTGACCCCCAGGGCCAGGCTAACAAATGGGTGAAGAACATGGAAAAAGCCAACAGCCTGCACATCATCAAGCTGAGCGACGCCGACTTCGTCCGCACGCTGGAGAACTGCATCCAGTTCGGCAATCCCGTTGAGCGCAGTACCGCTGCTGGCCTGAGGAGGTCTCCCTTTACCACAGGAAAAGCGCGGGGCTTCAGCACGTGAGAAGGAGCTGGTGTAAAAACAGACGCGAGCACACACTGTCCTCAGGGACGCAGGTTTGCTTGATGTCTGAACAGTAATTATGAGAACAGTCTCAAAGTTTGTCAGGTAATTTAAATGTCGCCTTTTCAGTGTTTTTCCATAATAAGTCCAAACTACAAAAAAAAATTCTTTTTTTTTATTTAAGTGTTTGCAATTGCTCTATGGAAATAGCTGGTTATGTATGAGACCGTGGTTCTACGACTGGTGGATGTAGTCTCCCTAGTGTAACAACAAGTGTCGCAGCAGCTAACATGCCTGCAAGGCGTAGCAGCAGGCCATAACAAACCGTCTGGCTCGATCTGACACGTGCGACTAGCTCCAGTATGTTGTGGGCTCTTGCCTGAGTCAGGCAAGCTCATTGGGTGATTGAGTTTAGCCGAATACCTATGAAGACGATAGCCTGGGCAGGTTCCAATGTGCTCTTTTTGAAGTTCACGGCTCGGCCGAGAGGTGAGAAATAGTTAAGTAGCGTCCAAGCACTTAATCTGGCCTGATCTTGAGACGGTGCGCAGATCAACCAGTCATCTAAATAGGGCAGAACACGGATGCCTTGGCGTTGCAAAGGAGCCAGGGCCTCCCGCATACACCTGGTGAATACCCGGGGCGCCAGTGACACTTTTAACTGGTACGAGCGACCTTCGAAATGGAAGCGGAGAAAGAGACGATGTTGAGGGGCGATGGGAACGTGGAAGTACCTGTCTGTCAAGTCCACCGTAATGAACCAGTCTCCTGGTTCCACTGAATAGAGCACGTTCGATGTGCGCAGCATGCGGAAGGGCAGTTGTTTGAGGTTGCTGTTTAGACGGCAAAGGTCCAATATGGGTCGCAGCCCTCCATCTTTCTTGGTTAAGACGAAATCAGTGGAGAACACACCCCTTTTTGTCTGGGGGTCTATCTCTTCGATAGCATCCTTGTCTAGAAGGGATTGTATTTCTGACATTAGTGCTGAACGTATTTCTGGACTTGACGCGCTGTAGCACAAAGTCCAAAGTTCAGAGGGGGCCGGCGGCGAAATTGAAGGCGGTAGCCATTTTTGTGGGTGTCCAGGACCCACTGGTTCAATGTCATGGAGCCCCAGTACTCCAGGTGCTGGGGATTAAAACGCTGTGCCGCCGGCCACCCATCATCAGTCTCTTGTCTGTGTGCGATGTGTAGCTTTGTGGGGGTGGCTGTGAGTATGCCGTGCACCCCTGGAAAAGGAGGAAAAGGGTTTTCCATGTGCTCCACCTTGAGAAACACCATGCTCTGCCTGCCTTCGTTGAGGTTGTTGGAAGGCTGCTGTTGTTTGACCGCGGTAGGCGGGGGCACCGCGAAAAGTAGGAGGTGGCAGAGACTGGGGGCGTTTGAAAGCAAAACGCGGTTTAACGTGTTTAGAGAGTGTTTCAGTTGCAAGTTAGCAGCAGTTGAGAGCCTCTTGTGCTGCTGGTCCAAACAACTGTTCAGGGGCTTAGGGCCGTTGGCGTAACATATTCCTTACTGCATGTGGGAGAGAGGACTGTGCTAGACAGATCTGCCTGCGGTCTTGGACTAGCAGTCCCATAGAGCCTCTTTGAGATGGTTAGTTCCCAGGCAGCTGGGTCGTGTGGATCCTCCCAAGTCCATGGGTGCGCCGTACAGAACACACCAAGCCATTTCAGTCAAAATGCTGTAACGATATGTGGTGCTGGGGTATGAGCACACAATTTTATTTATATGTAATAAATATATAAATAAATTAACAATTTTTTCATCAATTAATTTCAGTATACGCTATTTTATTTATTTGCCAAGCTGTGCTGGGGAATGGGGCAGTTGAGTGTAGCCGCGCCAGAGTTACCGGTTTATTATTATGCCACACCAGGGGAAGGGCGCTAGCAATTTGGTGCTAGTTAGATTGGAGAAGTGGATCTGTAGCACTCAAAAAAACAACATTCGCCTTTTAGCCGCGTCGGTGAAGAAATGTCGGCCTTTGTGCTGTGCTGCACCGGGGACTGGGTGTCACTGTAATGCTGTACCGGTGGTGTGGGTCAACAGCACTAAAGCGCTACTCACCTGTCGTCCATCGCTTAACGTTTTGTTTTATCGTGTTGTGCTGCGCCGGGGACTGGGCGCTAGCAGACACAGGGTCGAGTGAGATGTCTACACGGTGTAACGATGCCGGGGTGTGGGCACCGCACGATTCATACGTTACCTCACAATAGTTAGTTAGTGCCAGAGCGATGTGGTGGGACTGCAGCACTGAAATACTTACCCTTTTTTTTTTCAAAGAAAAAAAGAAATCCGAAGGTAAATTCCTATTTTTAGAATCCGCAAAATTGTACGCTGGGAAAAGGAAGGCTGGGGAAGCCAGCGGTTGGAGATATACCCTGAAGTTTAGCTGTTTTGCAACCACATAGCTCTTTGTAGAAGTCCGTTCTCAACCACTGCGAGAAAGCCAAAGGCAAAGTTTTACGTGCGCACTACTGTTTTATCATCTGGGGCACGTCATACATCACAACGTGACAACTTGGGCATTAGTTCTCGGCATAGATGCGGCTAGCGAAAGGGCTTTCTCACAGTCTAAAGCGCCATCTGGCGGTCTGGAGACAAGGAAGTAGAACTGTCTTTGTGAATAGGCATGAGTGTTTCGGATATTTTAGTGTAACCGTTTTAAGTAATTACTCATTAGTTTATTTGCATTTTACCGTCACTGCTGCTGCCTACTATGTATTGCATTGATCCCAAGTATGTGGGTGCAGATGTGCTGCCTTCGGCGCAGGTGGCTGATATCCTGCTCCGCTGAGAATCCTGCCCTCGTCTCCGATCAGCTTACAGAGGGGTCTTGTCATGTATAATGGCCTAACCGCTTTGTAGCAGAATACACACCCATACACACACACACACACACACACACGCACTGAGCTGATCCGGTCCACTCCTGCTTATCCCTGCTGCTCATTCCTCTGTACTGCACTGTACAGTCAAAACGACCTCATCATTCTCGCTGTGACCACTTCTCAGTTTCCTCATTACTCTGCTGTTCTTCGTTTGCGGCCCCAGTTCCTTCTGTGTCCTCGTTCATCTTGTCATTTTACGTCATATGTCCCCTGTTTATGTAAAATGAATGAGTAAATCTGATATGGTGTGGAGTAGATGAGGTGACAGTACTGCAGGCTGACTCCTGAGCTGCAGCCCCCGCTCTCTCTCCCTCATTAGATCTGCGCATGCAGAGATGTGCTGAATGGATCCTGTACTAATGCCGCCCCTGTGACCAGCCGTTTGTAATGATACCTGAGTCGCAGATCAAATAACCTGTCCGCTCATAATCCTTCACTGCGCCGTCCGTTTGAAGCTTAAGTGGACCGGGGATACAGCACACTCCGGTGAAACACTTCAATGTCTTTTCACCGTGCGCGAAAGAGCGCCCGTGAGTGTT
Organism: Gymnothorax reevesii; assembly: GCA_029721435.1. Lineage (NCBI taxonomy): Eukaryota > Metazoa > Chordata > Actinopteri > Anguilliformes > Muraenidae > Gymnothorax > Gymnothorax reevesii. The sequence continues at coordinate 65,631,532 of CM056587.1, read as the reverse complement.
TTGTCTGCGCAGAGTCACAATATTTTGAAAATGGCACAGCAATTGTCCTCAGACATTTCACGGAGTTCACACAATTCTCTCTTCAAAGGAGAGCAGATTCGGCGGAATTTGAAGAGCAAAGCACTAAATATAATTGCTGAAAATCCATTACATTCATTTATCCTGAGAGCCCATCAAAGCCGGTCACGTCCATGTGAATCAGAGCGCGCTTTGGTATCACAATGAGAGACAAAGGAGCGGCAAATATCTGTGGCAGGCGCGCGTTTGTCCTCGCAGCGGCTGCGGTGAAACAGAGGGAAAGTGTGAACGGGGTTTGTGTTCGGCCCGCAGTGCTGCTGGAGAATGTCGGCGAGGAGCTGGACCCGATTCTGGAGCCTCTCCTGCTGAAGCAGACCTTCAAACAGGGCGGCAGCATCTGCATCCGGTTGGGCGACTCCACCATCGAGAACAACCCCGACTTCCGCTTCTACATCACCACCAAGCTCAGGAATCCCCGCTACCTGCCCGAGACCTCCGTCAAGGTACGGCCCCGCCGCTCCCTGTCCATTTCCTGAATGAGTACGGGGTGTTTGGAACATGCTAAAGCGCTAGAGTGCTTGGAATGTTTAGAGTCCATAGACGGGGGGAGTCGCGGCAACTCGAGAACGGGAGCCATTTTGTTTCTGTGGTACAAAACCAACCCATTGCACACAGCGGAATTTGTTGGATTTTTGTCTGAAGGCAAACATACTAATTTTGGAGGAAAAACAATTAACCAGCCAACAATGGTCTTGATGAGCATAGCAGGGGAAAATGTTTGGACAAAACATTCAGAGAAATGAAAAAATAGAAAAAAATGACTCCTCTTTGAGGTGATGTCTGGTAACGTGATGGAAACAGAATGGCTTTATGACTAGATTTTCTAGAAACATATCGCAACTCTCTCCATCCTGGAACTCTAGAAATGTGAAACTAGCATTTGTTACACGGTGCATAATAGTATATGTATATGAGTATTTTAATGCATCCAACACAATGAATTATGAAGGTGATGCAACAATATTAGCAGCTGCTCATTCCCTCCTAACGGTTGTGTTATTAATATTTCATCTCAGATAAACGAGTCCTCTGTTGATCACGAGCCCAAGAAACAAAATGTGGAAAATGTCCTTGTAACCTGTACTTCGTCACACTTACATTAATGCATGTTAAATGCAGCAAAGAGGTCACAGGTCAACATACGACAAAGATTCTGTTATGTCAATTCTGTTATGTTTTACTGATTTACAGAGGTTTTTATTTATTTAAAAAGCTCATGTGATGTTTCCATGGTTTCCTGATCATGTGCTCTCAGGTATGTTGAAGCTTTAGCTATTTATATTTGAGTTTCTTCAGCAGGAAGTGATGCACCTGATGCCGGTGTCTCTCACCTGAGAGTTGGCAGGGCTCTTCTCCTCTTTGGTTTGACCTCAGTGGGGGGTGTAGATGCTCATATCCTCAGTCCAGATGCACATCTGCCCCTGTCAGGAGTGCGCAATTTGATTGAAGTGGTTGTGCTCGTCTTCACGTCCCGCGATTCGCCCAGGTCATCTCTAAAGGGTTACATTAGACATTTCCGAAAACCGGCGACTGCAGGAAACCGGCGAATGCTTCAAACGTAAGAGGCTTGCCCTTAAATTTCAGTCCGTGTGATTAAAATGCCCAAAGGTTTAAAAGCGTAATGTGGATGAGCCGGCGACTCAGCCACAGATTTTCCTCTCACTTCACTTTTCTATCAATTATTGCCATTTATGGTTCTCAAGGAGGCCAGAGGGTATTTGGATCATTTTATTTAAGCACTTAGGACTGTATTTTTCGAAGTTCCCCTGCTCTTGAGAAGAGTACGTTAAAAGACCCCGGTAACATCCATAGCGCACTTCCTTTTCAGACAAGCTTTTTGCATTCTGCCTACCGGGCGAGAGGCTGGGCATCAGCACTGAAGGAGGGGCAGGTTTTGAGTCGACCGCCGCGAAATATAAAACGTCTGCAGTCTACGAGAGGCTTTACCATGGACCGCACAGCCCCTGCTGTCAATATAAGTGGAATTACAGCTCACGACGAGCGCAGTCATCTATTACGATGGAGCCAATTTCTTCCCATTGGCTCCTCACCCTTTAGACACCCTCCACGGCACTTGAGAGGAGTGCCACACTTCCTCCAGTGTCCCCAGGCCTTGGCACGGCGCTCCCCTCCGGACTCATTTAGCACTAATTGGGCTGAAGTGCACCTCGGTGCCCCAGCCGCTGCCAGGCTTTTTGAATGGGATTTAAATGCTGCTACTGGCATTTTCCCAGTCAGTATTAACTGCTCACACAACTGCAGCTCTGCTGAACGACACTGCGTTAATCAGCAGCTAATCGAGGCTGAGTGGATGTGCAGCCCAGCTCTGCATGGAACAGGATACAGACGTGTACTCCTGGTTAGAGAGGGTGGGGTCACACGTAGATCTGAACACCTGGAAGTGGTAGGTCACACTGAGGCATGGTTGTTAGGCCTTGTTCTGGGAGTGGTTTTCAGATCATGCTTTTATAAACCCAATCGACCATATTGGCCTTTATTGCAATTGCCCCTGACCATTCGTCTGTCCATTTGACGGTTTGTCCACAATTTATTATGCGCAGTCTAGACTAAATTTTTTTGCATTCTTCTCGTTTTTGTTTTGTTTAAGTTATATAATGTGTCACCGATAAGGCTGCATTTACCAGTCTATCTTTGGACTTAGATCCTTGGATCTTGCACCAACACCCTGCTGAGTGTTAAATGTTAGGTAAGCTGTGTGGTGTTCTGCTGACGTCTTGTATCTGTGGATGCCTGTGCGTGATCGGTTGGAGGGTTGGTGTGGGCTGTGAGGTCACAGCTGTGCCCTTTCACCTTTCCCCTCAGGTGACCCTGCTGAACTTCATGATCACTCCGGAGGGCATGCAGGATCAGCTGCTGGGCATCGCGGTGGCTGAAGAGAGCCCTGACCTGGAGAAGGCTAAACAAGCCCTCATCCTGGAGGGGGCGGAGAACAACAGGTACCCAATCACTGCAGGAGGGGGGCGAAGCTAGGCCTGCCAGTCAGTCAGCTGATGGTGGATCTGGGTGAAGTGGGTGGAAGTGATGTCGTGTGACAGGATGCGGGGGCGTTATGAGAGATGTTCACTTCTGCCCTGGTATCTGGCTGCCCTGCTTGAGTGACCTGGCTAAAAAAGTTGGAATGAAAGTGTGATCTGTGAGAAAAACGCAGATTTGCAGATACCTGATGAGTGAGGTATCAGGGTTAGCTAAGAGTGTGGCTCAGAGATTGTTTTTTTCCTGAGATTATTTTACGCACTTCAATCCTGTTTCCCTGGTAACTACCCTCTAGGCAGCTGAAGGAGATCGAAGATAAAATATTGGAGGTGCTGTCCTCTTCTGAGGGCAACATCCTGGAGGACGAGACGGCCGTAAAGATTCTGTCCTCCTCCAAGGTCCTGTCCAAAGAGATCACCCAGAAGCAGGCCGTCGCCGAGAAGAAGGAGAAAGAGACAGACGAGACACGCGTGGGCTACACCCCTATCGCGGTTCACTCCTCCATCCTCTTCTTCACAATCGCCGACCTGGCCAACATCGAGCCCATGTACCAGTACTCCCTCGCCTGGTTCATCAACCTCTTCATCATGTCCATCCGCAACTCGGACAAGAGCGACGACCTGGACGAGAGGTAACCGGCCGCCCTGGGGTTAATGGGGATTGTGCAGAAATCCGCCCAGTGTCCCTGTACGTCCATTTCCAAAGCTCCATTCAGCGTTTGCCACCCGTACATATTCATGCAGCAGCTTTGACGGAGCCTAAAGGAGAAACTCGCACTTAACGCGTCCCGCCGCATCGAATGCGGAACGAATGGTGATTTAGAGAGACCTCGTTCCTCGCACGCCTCTTAATGAGCCATTATGAACAGTGCCATTAGAGGCAGTTTAGCCTGACTTTGCGCGTAACAGCCGATGAGCGTAATTTCAGGGGGAGGCGTTAAGGGCTCCGTGTGCAGGAACAGGCTGTAGTCTTTTCCCATCTCTCCTGTCCAGCAGGAACCCTCACGCGGAGAAACGAGTTTCAGACGCTCGCCTGCCCTCGACGCCCCAGTGTTTGTCCACAACAAGGTGCATCTCCGACTGTTTCCGTGGATATTGGCAGTAAATTACTTTTCTTATTGTTTTATTGGCTGATGCTCAGCGGCACCAGGGGGCCTGTCGGAGCGTTTACCTGGCCTCGCAGACTCTTCAGTCTGCCTGAATAATGCATGACAACTGCCTGAGGCCCATCTGTAAACAAGCGTTTGGAAGGAGAAACCGAGCTCCCGTCGCCCCTCGGCTCCCACACGCAACCGACTTGGAGCGCGTCGAAAAGAGCAGACTCGGCTGATTGGCCGGGTTAAGAGAAAGTGGAACCAGGCGGGAAAGTCAGTCTCGCCGACCCACCCATTGTTCAGCAAACATGTAATGAAGGGCTGTTCAGGTCGCCGTTCGATTTTTGTCTTTGCCTGAAACCTCGCATGCAGTATGTCCGCGGAATTGTCCATCTCTTGACAACAACCGTTATATCTGCACATTGTTCAGGAACAAATTTTCGTTCCACCCAAATAATGTCCGTAAAGGGAGGTTCCAAATTTCTGTCCTCCCAAAAACAGAATTTTCTGAAGGAAAATGAGAAAAGATGTGGTCTGAGCCGTAGTGCCGCCCTTGTTGTGAACGTTTGCTCGCTCCAGGGCCGCATTGTTCCTCAAAGTTTCGCGGCTTGTTCAGCCAACCGGTTCACCCCAGCAATGTCTGATTGATTATTCACATCGTTGTCTGGCAGAGGGGGCCGTGTTTAAATCTAAGGAGGCTTTCTGTCTCCTCTGAGCTCTTATGGGCTCTTGTAAGTGTACCTGGCACATGCTTGAACTGTGAGTGACCTCACCTCAGCTACAGCCCTGAGTTTCACAGCCACTATCACTTTCCGGCACTTTCATCTTTCACTGAGAACCTCATCTGTTGATTCGGCCTGAATCTCAATCGAATGAAATGGGTGCCCCGCGAGAGAAACCGACAGCAACACGACCGGTTCGCCTTTGTAAAGCAAACTAAACACATCTCTAAACACATCAAACTAAACACTAAACAACGACTCACATTGAAGGGGATAACGTTCAGCAAACCTATCACTGATGTTAAAGTGTGAGTCCGGTAACTGTGAGTCTGGGACATAATTACTTAAGGGCCAGCAGTCCGTCGCGCTGACGTGTTTCCATCTGATGTCGCCTTCTCCTCTGGGCTAGAATTCCTGTCCGTCAGCAGTTGCTCCATGTTAATCAACATTTATTTGATTCATTTGCAGCAAAAGCTAATGTCATCAGTAATTTTAATCACATGGCCAAATGACTGGGGTTAAAAGGTTAAAATATTACACATTACCTATTTGTTCAGCAGTTCATCCACCATTTTAATACAGACTGAACGTCTTTATCGGGTATCTTGTTTAAACCATTTTACTATTCAAATTAAGTGAAGCCAGTTCCCGTTGATTTAAGGAAAGGAAGTAAACTGATCACATTCTCCATTTTTTTGAACAAACTAGCCACGGAATTCGGTCATTTGTCAAGCCATATCCTCCAAAATGGGTAGCGATAAGTGTTTACACTTAAATTCACAATAATTACGTGGACTTTAAATGAATGTTGTGTATTTTTTCAAGAAGCAACAATTTTACCAATCAACCTGCACCCATTCTGTTTTTATGATGAAAATGAGCTCCATGCCAAGGTTATGTCAGCAGACATGAATACAGTATTTCCACAGTCGGATTTGATTGCTATGCTTCTGTGTTTATGTGCGGTTTGAGGGAAACTGAAGTGGTCTGGGCACTAGCTGAAGAATTCAGCCATTTACTGGACACCAGGGTACCATAATGAATATGCTCCCGAATAGGCAGCTAAGCTACAACTATCAAAATGGAAATGTTTTAACCTTCTGTGCCTTTCAAATGAGTGTTGTGCATTCATTGTGAGAGCAACCTAATTATCAATCTACCTGTGCCCATTCTATTTTAATAATAGAAATTAGATGAACTCCAAGGTAAGGCTGTCGCGCTGGTTGCAATCAAGTCGTCCACTGGGCGCCCATTAAGTCGCACACTGTTGGCTTACTAATGTTGGCCCGTGCCAGCAGCTCGCTTCCGTTTTTGCTTTTCCAGGGCCTGATTTATGATGCCGAGGGATCTGATTAGAAAAAGCCGGTCATCATGTCGGGATGATTGTAATTGCTTGAAAACCTGAGTTCTGAACAGACCTGATTAACATCACGGTTGAATATAAATAACTAAATGGTGTTTTGGAAAGAAAATATCAGTGAAGACCCTGTGAGCCTCACTGTGATGTCACCATCTCTTCGGTTTCTTGTCGTGCCGAGTGTAATGTTTAAGGTGCGAGTAAGGTGTGAGTAGTGTGTAAGGTGTTTGTATCTGTGTGTCCAGGCTGCAGATACTGAGGGACCACTTCACCTACTCGCTGTACACAAACGTGTGTCGCTCACTTTTCGAAAAGGACAAGCTGCTCTTCTCATTCTGCCTCAACGTCAACCTCCTGAAGCACAAGAACCAGGTGTGTGAAGCCCCTGTGCAGCTTCGCTTTCCAGTCTTCCTGAGCATCCTTTATTAGCACATGGGAGATGTTTGCGCTGAATGCTGATAGCGCTCTGTTAGAGAGCCTTTTTGAAGACGTGGTTAACATTGTGTATTTTAACCCAAACAATCTTTTCCTGAACCTAACCAAATGGATTTATTGTGTACAGTTATCTGCAACAGAGCTGAACATTGTAAATAAAAATTGTCAATAAAGTCAATGAATTGTAAAAGTAAGAAATCAATTTATGGTTTTATATGGGATTTGAAACTGGTTTGCCTGCATGGGAGGTCTGTGCTTAACCCATCCGTCCACCATAAATTGCTCGCTATGATGACTGTGTGGCGCTTTATACTGTGTCACCTGACTTCCTAAGCCCTTCAGGTCTAACTTCTCTCAGCAGCTGTTTGTGGTTAATGAACTGGAGAAGCCTGTGTGGAGCAGTACTCCGACACAGAGATGTGTCAGTGACATGGGCCTGGTTACTGATGCAGGAGGCACAACCGCTGTCTGGGCAGTGTATCTGTCACCATGGCAACAACCCCCCAACCCCAGCCTCGCCGCTTGGTTGAACTCATTATGTCAGTCGCAGCTTTTCACGCCTGACAGGGGTCACACTGTAAGGCACCAGCCATTTACCGCCCAGTAATGCAGTGTAGAGGATTGTCGTTTACAGTCATGTGGCTCCAGAAGCTTAACAACCCAGCTCATATCTCCCCTCCCCCAAAACATCCCCGTTTGGGCTTAACGCGGTCGGGATGAGAACCGCGACAGCGGCTTTCGTTTACTGTTACATCATCCCGCTCGCGACTGCAGCCTAACGGTGATGTTTTACCGCGTTGCCGCATCATAAACGCGCCCCTAATTTCAACTAGCTTTCGTACGCAGCTCTGTGTTTGCTCGGGTGGGATTTTTTTTCCATTCGCTTTCCTCGATTTCGCAGGCGTTTTACGCTTTCATCCAGTCGTTATGTTTCTTTGTTTATGTGTGGTTTGCAGGAAAGCGGAGTGGCCTGGACTGTTAGAGAATTATGGCTGTTTGGCTGAGGCTTATCTAGAGCGACTAGCAAACCTGCCTCACAGGCCCCGTATCTCATTCATAATCATAAAACAAGGGCATTGAGAGAGAATATCACTTCCTGTACTGAGGTAATAAAACATTGCGCTGAAAAATAGTGGCTGCATTACAGTGGAGTTGGGTATCATTCTTAAAAGATTAGAGAGGAATTCTGTCCGAGTGGCTTAACACAGAAAATTGTTCTGTAGAACAAGCTATATGAGTAGCATTGATATATAATTACGAAGGACAGCTGTTGGCGGTGAGTGATATCAGCCCAATGTACTCGGTGAGCTCACTCCGTTCTGCATTACTGCTGAAACTTCTCTGCAGTTAAGGCATTTTGAGGAGGCCGAGTTTTGGAATGGCATGGGTCCTTGTCATGACACGAGTCGTTTCTGAAAAAATATCGACTCAACTTTTGCCTAACGAGAACCGTCGTGTTTAGCTATAAGTGTATTTACCGCCAGCAGCCCGTCATCTGTCTGCAGGAGGAATATCAGGGCTTCCTGATTTGTCACTGTAGACTCATTAATGGCTGACTCCTCCCCCAGTTGGATGAGAACCAATGGCGCTTCCTGCTCACGGGAGGAGTGGCCCTGGATAACCCCTTCTCCAATCCCTGCACCTGGCTGCCCAAAAAGTCCTGGGATGAGCTGTGCCTGCTGGACGAGATGGAGGGATTCAGGGGCCTGAGGGAAGACCTGGCACAGCACAGGGAGGAGTGGAAGAGGGTGTATGACAGCATGGTGAGCACAAACGCCCCGTCTGATACGTATGTCTGCACTCACGCACAGGCCCTCACGCACACACACACACACACACACACACACACACACACACGCACAGGCCCTCACGCACACACACACACACACACACACACACACACACACACACACACACACAGGCCCTCACGCGCACACACACACACACACACACACACACACACACACAGGCCCTCACGCACACACACACACACACACACGGGCCCTCACACACACACACACACACACACACACACACGGGCCCTCACACACACACACACACACACACACACACGCACAGGCTCACACACACACACACACACACACACACACAGGCCCTCACGCACACACACACACACACACACACACACACACACGCACAGGCTCACACACACACACACACACACACACACACGCACAGGCCCTCACACACACACACACACACACGCACAGGCCCTCACACACACACACACACACACACACACACACGCACAGGCCCCCACACACACACACACACACACACGCACAGGCCCTCACGCACACACACACACACACACACACGGGCCCTCACACACACACACACACACACAGGCCCTCACACACACACACACACACAGCTGTGTGCACAGACCTGCAGTAGGAGAGAATCACATCTCTATATTTCTCTATTCTGCGTCGTCTCCTTTCTTTAAACTTGAAATGATTCAGACCATCTTAATATTGCAACCCTCACAATGTGCTCACTGCGATATGCTAACACGCAGTATCGATTAAAATTCGACACTTTGTGCAGCCTCAACGCGCACACTTTTCACACAAATGGTAAATGGTAAATGGACTGCATTTATATAGCGCTTTCTAGTCACATGATATGACCCCAAAGCGCTTTACAACTTTTTGCCTCACATTCACCCTGATGTGGGAGGCTGCCATGCAAGGAGCATGGAGCATCAGGAGCAGTGTGGGGTTCAGTGTCTTGCTCAAGGACACTTCGACACGTTCTCTGGAGGAGCCGAGGATCGAACCGGGAACCTGCTGATTCCTGGGCCGCCCGCTCTACCTCCTGAGCCATGCCGCCCCTTATCTCTCACGCAACTATTTATTTTCAATTTTTTATTTGTTTATCCTTATTTTAATCAAAATATGATCATTTTTCCCTAAACACATGGGTCGTCCACCCAGTTACTCATTGTGAAAAACCTGGGTATTTTTTCACATTTCTTAAGACCCCCTAATTCCCATCTTCTCCCTAAAGATGTGTGAGATGTGCATGCACTGAACCCACAAACAAGCGCAATGTATCAAAGACAAAGAAATACACGGGACGGTGTACAGTTCTCAGATCAGACGAGAGCACGCACTTCTCCATTAGACACTGCTGGCCCTTCCGGAGTGAGGCTCCCTCATACTGACCCAGGAACAGCCAAAGCTGTAATGTCCTCAGTCTGACACTGCGGCTCTGGTCCTGCATGGTAACACATAGGTCTCCGATCACATGGGATGAGACGCCCCAATCAGATCCTCTTTGTGAATAAGGTGAGCACAGGCTGATCTCAGATCAGCTGAGGCTGCGCGTGCCTCCTTCTGTCTGCAAGCGGGACTCTGGGGTGACGGGACGTGCCACATGATCATCGCGGCTGATGAAGTCGCCGGCATCTGTGATGGGAGTTAATTTCTGTATCTCCGCACATCACGTCCCGCACACCCGAGACAGTCGCTTCATCATACGCCGTAAAACACGTTAGCCGACCCGACAGGTACAGATTGCCTCCTTTATCGCTTAATTATGTTGCTAAATCTCGCAACAGCTCGATAAATTCTGCGATTCCCCCGCAAACAAATTCGGTGATGAAGTGGCCCCATTATATGCGGATAAGTTGATTAAGCGATGGAGCGGACCGGCCCCTTCCAGGTCTATCTGCACAAATGAATGTAAATGTGTCTGCGTGGCTTCATTAGCGCGGCTGATAAAACAGACAATCAGCTCTGGTGTCCCCCCCCCTATGAGCACCTCGTCTCCACAAGCTGAACCCCAGCTGTGTGAAACTGGCGTCTCAGGGAGCCGCTGTTGCAGTTTCTCATCTCACAGGCTTTAATATGGAAGAATCACTGGTGAAAAACGGGCTTAAATCAGTACCAGTGATCAAGGCAGGAGGATCCGGTGATGTATGCGAATAAGAGGCCGTCGCTAACCTCTGCAGCTCATTATTAACACTGACGAGCGTTAAGAGAGAGACATGATTATGTGCTTTAACACAAGACTGATGGGTGGGCCTGTGCATCACTCAAGTGCTTCTGTGCAGATTTAGGCGTTCATGAAGAAGACAAGACTGAAATGAGATGCATGTGAGGACTGAGCGCGCTCAGTGAGAGTGGCTGAATGGAGTGTTGGGGAGGAAGAGACTGAAGTGCGCGTGTGTGTGTGTGTGTGTGTGTGTGTGTGTGTGTCTCCTGCAGGAGCCGCACAATGCAACCTTCCCTGCGCAGTGGCAGGAGAGCCTGAGGCAGTTTGAGAGGATGTTGGTGATACGCTGCCTGCAGCCAGACAAGGTGAGTCTCCGTCCCTCCCTGTAACACACACACACACACACACACACATACGGAGTGAGACAGACAGTGGCGGAGCAGCACCTGTTCGCCTCAGATACACACCACAGATTCAGCAGCAGGTTCCTCAGTGCTGTTACCCTTCAGCGAAACACCAGAAGATGGCGCCGTCCGGGGAGCTGCTGTCAGGAGCACAGCTGTGCTGAAGGGCGTCCTGTCCTTCTCACAAAAAACACATCTCTCTCTCTCTCTCTCTCACTCTCTCTCTCTCTCTCTCTCACTCACACACACACTCCTTGTACTTCTCTCCTAGTTAGGACATTACATTGACTTCTGTTCATTCTTTCTGTGTCTCTACAGTCTTTCCCTGATCTTAACAATAAGCTGCCTATGCCTAACCCAAACCATTACCCTAACCTTAATCTATCCCTAATTCTAACCTTACCCCAAACCCTTACCCTAACCTTAAGCTATCCCTAATTCTAACCTTACCCCAAACCCTTACCCTAACCTTAACCTATCCCTAATTCTAACCTTACCCCAAACCCTTACCCTAACCATAACCTATCCCTAACCTATCCACCAGTGATATTGGCTTATGCAGAATGTGATGCCAGATGTGACCATGACAATGTCTCTTAGCTGACAATGCCACCCTTTAGCATTTAGCCACTAGCTAAGTGACATTATCAGTTATATTACCTCTGGCATCACATGCTGAATAAGGATGTTATTTCACCTTTTACAAAGCATGACATTTCCTTAAGTATGATTCATGAAAACAAAGTGTCTCATTTATGAAGGCATTATACATACTGTATAAGCCCTTTATGAGCAACACTTGATCTAAAGTGTGACCGGATAACTCGTGATGCTGCTGCTGTAAGCTGATGCGGTTTTATTTGCGTCATTGAGAGAAAGGTAAGTAATTGTAGGTGAGTGTGTCACAAATAATGGGCTAAATGCCTCCCTGCCTGTGACCCCGCGTTTAAGCAACACAAGATATGTATGTATGTATGCATACACACAAACACACACACACACACACAAACACACACACTTTCTCTCACATGTTCTGCTCTCCCATGCAGGGCTTTCCAGGCAGCAATCTGGCATCGCTGTCGCTGGGTCAGGGTCAGGGGCCCATCGCCGAGCGCATGATCGAGAAGGGCTTGCAGGAAGGCACCTGGGTGGTGCTGCAGAATTGCCACCTCGCCACCTCCTGGAGCCCACGCTGGGGAGAGTATGCGAGGTCAGCCAATCACATCTGCAGGGGGGTGGGGCATTGGCCTGGCGTGCCAGATGTTCGCAAATTCAAGTGCCCAGGGCAGTTACTGCTGTTTGAGCCACACTCGTTATTATCTTCAGCATTTTTCACTCAGAAAGCCTCTCCTACGAAGATTCCAGTCTCTCGCGAGTTTTCAGGGGTGTCATTAATCTGAAAAAGTTAAAAAGTTCATGCTTGTGGAAGTTCTCTGAAAGTCAGTGAACTCTGCCAAGAAGATGAAAGACTCTGTCGGTCTCTGTCTGGGTCTTGTGTTCGGGTAAAAGAGCCGCTCCTTTATTCTGTGGCATTTAAACGCTGCTTTGGGACAGTGTTGTCATGCACTGCTGCAACTAAGCTGAAAACGGTAGTGACCAGCGGCCAATATTTGACGGGACTCATTAAATCCCCTCATTCTGGGACGGGCTCGTCTAGCACAGCTCCCATCTCTACTGCGGGACTATGGGACGGGTACCAGTGGGTATCTATGGGTCCGATTCCATGCTCAGGCCTCCCCATGGGGGATTTGAGCCGAAAACATCACGGTTCTGGTCACAGCTCTGAAACTCTGCGCTTCACCGCCTCCATATGGTCCGTCCCCACGGAGAACTCTGGGATATAAAGCGCCGCCTGTGACACTGGTCACGTTTTTACCCAAATGAGCGTTTGCGCGGAGAGTTACATCAGATCGCTGACCTGAACTCAAGCGGCGTCATGTCATGTTTGAAAATGGATTTTTGCGTAACTCGTTACATCAGTGCCATCCTTTGTAATACGTGTCATTTTATTTACTCTCGAGTGATTCCCAAAGAGGCCATGATGCATCAGAGACATCGTGATAAATGAAAGCTTCAGGACCGTACTGTATTAGTTAAACAGGCATCGAGTGCTCTGCGACGTGACAGGAATGTAATGCCACAGCCCGCTCCGTAATATTGTCCTCTGTAGGGTTCTTTGTTCGTAATGTTTTTCACTGTAACATTCTCTTTTGGTATGTTCCTTTGTTTGTCGCATTTTTGCATTTTAATGTCTTTCATTAGTAACATTCTTTAATTGTAATTCTCCTCTGTTGTGTTCCTCTATCATTACGTTTTATCCCCGTAACGTTCTTTGTCATTGTGTTTTTCACAGTGATGTAATTTCCCTTTGCTCTGCTCAGGAACTGGATCCAGACACCACTCACCCAGATTTCCGCCTCTGGTTGACCAGCTACCCCTCGCCCACGTTTCCTGTCGCCGTCCTCCAGAACCAAGGGCCTCCGCGCCAACGTCGCCCGCTCCTTCCTCACGGACCCAATCTCCGACCCGGAATTCTTCGATGGCAGCAACAAGCCGGTCAGTCAGTGAGCCACTCGCTCAATTGGTTTTTCTTCCTTATTACACAAGAAACGTCCACGTTTGAACACCCTCGGCCTGACTTTAAAGGTGCACACACGGACAGACAGACAGATAGACAACGAACTGATGACAATACCCTTCGGCCTGAAGTCGGGCCGAGGGTTAAAACTGAGTGAATAGCTCCCTCTCTGTTATGTGCCTGCAGTTTTAAAGGAGCTAAATGTAAGTTTGTGGCCAAAACTGGTAGTGCAGTCACAATCAAAGTAGTGCGGACCACAGTATCCCCTCCTCCTCTGCCCCAGAAGAGAGGTTGCCGGATCCAGCAAGAACGTCTACTACACGGAGCTACCATGGCTACGTTTCAACATCACCAATGATTCGCTCTCACAGGGTTGTGTTCACTTCAGTTCAGTTCAGAAAAGATCGAGACTAATGACTAACTTTAGCAATGGTTATATTGGTCAACTTGCTTGTCACTCTTCTGTGTGGATAGCCCACTAAAGTCCATACTATAAAATGCGAAAAGAATGAATGAGGACTCATTTGACCGTTGTACTGTCTCAGTTACATTTCATGTTGCCATAATGGCTGTGCAAATGTTGAAACGGTTTCCACAGCGTCTCGGCATAAAGCCAGAGAAATAGACTAATAATGTATTGCTAATGTTAGCAATGAAGAGCTACGGTTTTTATTTCTCAAACAATTTGTTACCTAGTCAATTCAATGACCCACCTGCACACGCCCTAAAGTACCATGAACGAACATACATTACCTTATTCGACTGAAGAAAATATTTGAAATGTCCGTGCCTACATTAAATAGAATAAAGTTAGCCAAACAACCAAATCTTACCTGCCCTGGAGAAAATTTGCAACTTCGGCATCAGTCTTCATATTCTTCTCTGCTTTCAGCCGTCTCCATCTTTCAAAGGCATGTCCTATACAGATCCTTGTTTTGTTTCTGACTTTGTCACAACGTGTTTCGGAATCATAACGAGGCCTTTTAGGTTTAGTTACGTCATAAATTTGTGCTCCGAAACGCTGTTAGCTGCAGCTCAGTGGTAACTGGCAACCTGGATGCCGAAACACCACTGACTTTGTGATTGGGAGATCGGTGGAGGGCGGCGCAACCGGCCAAAACACAAAATGAAGACATAAACATTAGTTGTGGGCTGAAACTTCGCTTTTGTATTGAGAATATTCTAGCTGGACTACTGTTATCTGTGATATAAGTCTTTGAAATTAACATCATTCCTTAATGTCTGGTGATATCAGGGCCGTTTCATGATTAATCAGCATACATTTCTTACATATTGCTCCTTTGAATGAGCTGCGTCAGTGATGGAGCGCAGTGCATTGTGCCAATTTGTGTATTTATGTGTGAGTTTCTGTTTGTGTGTCGTTGCCTGTGTGTGTGTGTGTGTGTGCAGACCATATGGTACTGCGGTGTGTGTGTGTGTGTGTGTGTGTGTACAGACCTTATGGTACTGCGGTATGTGTGTCTGCAGGCAGCGCTTTTGTGTGTGTGTGTGTGTGTGTGTGTGTGTGTGTGTGCACAGACGGTACAGTATTGGTGGTGTGTGTTTCCGCAGGCCGTGTTTAGGAAGCTGCTGTATGGCCTGGTGTTCTTCCACGCTCTGACCCAGGAGAGGAGAAAGTTTGGTCCCTGGGCTGGAATATTCCGTATGACTTCAACGAGACGGACCTGCGCATCTCTGCGCAGCAGCTGCTCATGTTTTTCAACGATTATGAGGTGAACAACCCACTGAATGCACATATTCACAGATACATTCGCACACATAAACAAATACACACCTGCGGTGACAATACAAATGCATACTCAAACGCGCACACACACACACACACACACACACACACACAACACGTTTTGTTACATCCTAATGTGTTCAGACAGTAGAAGGTAAGCACCTTACTGCAGGCATAAACCCTCCATCAGCCCAAACCTGCTTCAGGTGAGTGTGATCTGCAGCAGATCGGTACAGTATATTCATTCCGCAATAACCGCCGTGTCAGACGAGCTGTTCTCATCTCCTGCCCGGCTGTTGATTAGAAACACTTGACATTTAAAGACCGCCGCTCTCTTGCCGCCGAGCGAAAAAGTCAACTGCTATATCTTCCTTTCAAAAAACAATGAATTAATAAAGAGCGGAGGAGCATTCCTGAATGCCCTGACATTTTCCCAAAAACAAGAGCGGAGTGCCTGAAGTGGGGAATTTAAATAAGAAATGGCACATTTAAATGTTCCTCTCCTCCATATTTCATGTGTTTGAAAAGCCAAATAAAGAGGAGAGAATCATGGAAGTTTAATTACGTGGGTATTTGGTGCTGGCGTATTGCCCTGCGAACAGAAACAATATGATTCCCTGCGGAGGGGCCATCATTCTGCCAACAGCTTCAGTCAGAGCTGGTTTAGTGACAAATGAGGCTGGTCTTAGAGCCCTGATATGAAATCAGCTGAATGTGTCATTTCAGTAACATGAACAAGACTTTGCACACACAATATGTGTCTCCTACAGGCTAGATTTAGCACAGGGAGATATGGGGGCGAGTTTGTCACAGTGAGGTGAAGGCAAATAAACAGCCTTTCAGTTTAATACATCCAAATACTGTACAAGTGTGTACTATGATAAATGTGCTTAAGAAGTTTAATATGAAAGGGAAATGCAAAAAGACCATGCAATGAATATTATCTTGAGGTGGAGAGGATTATGATCATGTAATGATGTTTAGGTGGAGAGGATTATGATGATGTAATGGTGTTGAGGTGGAGAGGATTATGATGATGTCGAGGTGGAGAGGATTATGTTGATATAATAATGTTGAGTTGGAGAGGATTATGATGTTATGATGTTGAGGTAGAGAGGATTTTGATGATGTAATGATGTTGAGGTGGAGAGAATTATGATGATGTAATGATGTTGAGGTGGAGAGGATTATGATGATGTACTGATGTTGAGGTGGAGAGGATTATGATGATGTAATGATGTTGAGGTGGCGAGGATCATGATGATATAATAATGTTGAGGTAGAGAGTATTATGATGATGTAATGATGTTGAGTTGGAGAGGATTACGATGATGTAATGATGTTGAGTTGGAGAGGATTATGGTGATGTTATGATGTTGAGTTGGAGAGGATTATGATGATGTAATGATGTTGAGGTGGAGAGGATTATGATGATGTAATGATGTCGAGGTGGAGAGGATTATGATGATGTACTGATGTTGAGGTGGAAAGGATTATGATGATGTAATGATGTTGAGGTGGAGAGGATTATGATGATGTAATGATGTTGAGGTGGAGGGGATTACGATGATGTAATGATGTTGAGGTGGAGAGGATTATGATGATGTACTAATGTTGAGGTGGAGAGGATTATGATGATGTATTGATGTTGAGGTGAAGAGGATTATGATGATGTAATGATGTTGAGGTGGAGAGGATTATGATGATATAATAATGTTGAGTTGGAGAGGATTATGATGTTATGATGTTGAGTTGGAGAGGATCATGATGATGTACTGATGTTGAGGTGGAGAGGATTATGATGATGTAATGATGTTGAGGTGGAGAGGATTATGATGATGTACTAATGTTGAGGTGGAGAGGATTTTTATGATGTAATGATGGTGAGGTAGAGAGGATTATGATGTTGTAATGATGTTGAGGTGGAGAGAATTATGATGTAATGATGTTGAGGTGGAGAGGATTATGATGATGTACTGATGTTGAGGTGGAGAGGATTATGATGATGTACTGATGTTGAGGTGACGAGGATCATGGTGATATAATAATGTTGAGGTGGAGAGTATTATGATGATGTAATGATCTTGAGTTGGAGAGGATTACGATGATGTAATGATGTTGAGTTGGAGAGGATTATGATGATGTTATGATGTTGAGTTGGAGAGGATTACGATGATGTAATGATGTTGAGTTGGAGAGGATTATGATGATTTAACGGTGTTGAGGTGGAGAGGATCATGATGATGTAATGATGTCGAGGTAGAGAGGATTATGATGATGTAATGATGTTGAGGTGGAGAGGATTATGATGTAATTATGTTGAGGTGGAGAGGATTATGATGATGTCATAATGTTGAGGTGAAGAGGATTATGATGATGTAATGATGTTTAGTTGGAGAGGATTATGATGATGTAATGATGTTGAGGTGGAGAGGATTACGATGATGTAATGAGATTGTTAGGATGAAGACTGTTTATAGGTGCTCCCATCATGTTACCAGGTGCACAGCTAATTGGCCATGACAAGCCATTTCAAATCTATCCTTTATGACATCACAAGAGGGAGGCATCACCCCGAATAATGAAGCCACTCATTAACTGTGCGGCTGAAGAAGATCTTCCTTCTTGTCTCAGCGTGGTCATTTCCCCAGGTGATGTCACAAACAAACAGATTTTGAAATGGCTTGTAATGACAAATTGGCTGTTCATGTAATAACAAGAGAGCACACCTGTAAGGGACCCAGAGGGCTCTTTGTTAATGACTGTGAGAGCACTGTTGATGCCGCTCAGGTGGACTGTGGCCATAGTGGTGTCCATACTGATGATGCCATTTAAGTTCCATTATTAATGTCACAGTTGCACACAGTTCAGCAAATGTCTTTTCCTCTGTTCACAGGAAGTTCCCTTCGCTGCCATCCGCTACATGACAGCCGAGTGTAACTACGGAGGCCGAGTGACGGACGACTGGGACCGCCGCACCTTATGCACCATCCTTTCCGTTTTCTACAATACGGACATAATCGAGGACCCCGACTACAAGTTTGACTCCAGTGGTCTGTACTTTGCCCCGGCTGAAGGAGAGGTGAGGTCCCAGAAACTCTCAGGAAAACTGCTTAATTTTTACCCTGAACTGCTATCTCACTCGTACTACTGTGCCAGGAGTCATGCGGTCTTCCGGACCGGTGATTTTCCTTTAAGTGTTGATGGAAGAGAATATGTTATCACGCTCGTATTTGCTCACTGTTCTTGCGCTACATGAGTTCCTGTCGGCAGGACCGGCTCTTTAGCTAAAGTAAATATTTGGAATCCCAGTCGCTCTTCTGCTTTTCATTCTGCAGTCGCTCTGCAGTCTGTGCACAAGACAGAGAGTCTGCCTGATTGACCCAGACTGTGTCCCAGACCGAGTTTCTCCTGCAAAGAGTGGATTTTAAAAGCTCTAAAAAGCTCTTCTAACGTGCTTCATGCTGCCCGACAGAAGCAATCAAGGCTCAGATAATTTCAAATCAGCCGCAGTTATGCCTGCTTTTGATCAGTCTGAACACTGAGGCTAATCCAGTCCGCACTTCGCGCCCCAAAATGCCGCAGCAGAATCCCGCATAACTGGATACGGTTGGGTATATATTTGAAATGCCTAATGCCAAATCATTCTTGCTCTTATTCCACATGATCGCAAACTGGCTTTTCACCGTTCAAAACTCTCGGCACTGAGAAAGGACTTGCTACTGTCGAAGGCAAGACGAGCACAACTCCTGTTTCGACTTTCTTTAGCCAGCAAGAGTCACATGAGCAATTTCAAATGATTCCCACGGAGCCTGTGGTTCTCAATCTGATCACTTCCCCCTGTGGGCTCCTATTGCTTCATTTTCTGACTTTGGGTCATGTTTAAAAGGTCAGTTTTTTCAGTAATTTCAGCTGGGTTTTAGTGCTGCACGATTCATCTAATCGCAATTGCAATCGCGATGTCAAGCAGTGCGATTGCATAACCGCAAAAAAGGCGGCGATTTGCGATTCAATCTAAATAAGCCTGTGCTGCCATTGAACATGACTATGTCACCTTTAATTGTATGGAGTCTGTTGACGTTATGCCCACAAGCGCTATCCTGAGCTGTGTCTGAGTAGTCAAAAATGACATCCTATGGAATAATTCCACACCATTTAATCTATGTAGAAAATGTCTGAAGCTAAAGGAAGGGTGTAATATGGAATTCCTACCACTTAGGAATACAACTGCGCTAATAAGAAAATCCGAATCCGACTTAAAGCAGGCATGGTGAACATGATGGGGTCCCATACGTTTCTTTACACGATTGGTCAGATGAATAGTTGCCCCTTTAAATATCCTACTGCTGCTGCGCAGAATTGTGGAATAGCATTATCTCCTTTCTTTTCGAAAAAGGATGCGTCTGTGTACCCTATGCTGAAGGAGGTAAATTAGGAAGAACTGATACACCGTTCCTTAACATTTAAAGAATCCGAAGGCTCCAATCATAGTTGCCACGGCACGTAATCATTTCCGGATCAGTTTTCAGGAATTAGGAACTTTCCCCAGTTCTATTTTATTGAGACGCAGCAGTGGTCTGTGCAGCAGGTATGGTCACGTGACTACTCGCTCCAGTTCTCAGAGACCAACATTGACGCCGAATAAAATTATGAGCAGGAGCGTGAGCAAGCCCAGGCTGAGAGCGAGTTAGTGGCGGAAAAAAACCCTGCAACATCTACTATCATATGCAGAGATTAGACATGAGTGTCTCGCCTCTTAGTGACATCACGTTCCTGTGTCTTAGTCAGCAATTATTCTATCAACGCGCACTGAAGAAATTCACTCGCGGAACTGAAGTCATTGTGCATTATGTTAATAAGCTTCACGTGCATTACGGTGGATATCCCACTAGTGACACGGAAGTATATTGACTCTCATGATTGTCTTTACTGAGGAATTGAAAGCAATGGAATTGCATAAAGACGTTTCAAATCTTATTTTATTTAAACAATTCAAACGATCATGTCCACCTTTATGCAAGTGAAACTGAAACTTCAATGCACAAGGATTTTAATTACGCGTGAGAATCTCATTAATAAGCGTTCATTGAACAATTGCGGACTACGGTGAATAAGCAAAAAAAAAGCGAGAGACTTGGGCCGAGTGCGTGAGACTTGACATCTCGGCATATGGCGATACTTTGATTTCAGGTACGGCATGTTGAACAGAATAAGCCGTGTTGTGTAAAACTTGCAATGTTAAAATCTCCACATCCCGCGACAACACTACCAATCTGAATCAACACTTGGGACAGCAGAGAGAAGCATAAGGAATCATGTGATGACAGCCAAGCAAAATAAAGCCAAAGAGACAGTGAAATCCGCTGATGCCCAGTGGTGCCACTGCTTTTGTACTTTGCAGAAATGCCTTTATTTTTTTAAGGGTTCTGTACAAACTTCTTGCTTTTTGTATTAAGTAGCACTTAATAGGTTGACAAAAATGCCTGCAGAAAGGCATCTAAGTTTACAATAGTGCCACTGCATTTGCACTTTCCAGAAAATATCCTGATTTTCAAAAAAGGAAAAACCTCTTTTTTTGGAAAATGTTATTTTGAAAACGGTGCTATAAACTTGTTTTGTATTTTTATGCACCTTAATGTTTGCATTTTTTGAGTTGAGAAAAATACCCTACAAAATAATCATTATTCTCTGCACTCTCCTTGATAACAAAGCAAGTAGGCTCAAGATATCATTAAAAAAAAAAAATCATATTGTAATCGCAAATCGCAATATGGTCCACTATAATCGCAATCGCACATTTTTACCAAATCGTGCCGCACTACTGTGTTTATCTTCTGTTTTCTTTTCATACAAAAGTAGTCAAATTGAAATGTCAAACTGAGCTTTACGTTGGGTGAATAATTAAGTGCACTGTCTGTATCATGAGCTAGCGAAGGTGTACACCTTCCAGGGATGGAGTCAGGCTCTTTCACCGCCACTGCGCGTTCTGACTCTAAAGACGCTGCGGAGTCGATTCCACAATAAGCTGCAGGAGTCTCATTTAAATTCCCTCATTACATTCCTCTGAATACCAGTGTAATCAATACACATTTCATGTGACATTTTCGCTTCAAATGTTTTATACATGAATGCGCATTTACATAGTCATTCTTAGAAATGTCAGTGATCTTTGTAATGCTAATGTTTTGGATGGTTATTGGTGCTTCATGCAGATTGTGACTGTGTGACTTGCCCTGACTCTCACCCATGCAGCACCGCAGCTACATCGAATACACCAGGAGCCTGCCGCTCAACCCCTTGCCGGAGATCTTCGGCATGAACTCCAACGCCAACATCACCAAGGACCAGGCCGAGACCCAGCTGCTGTTCGACAGCATCCTGCTCACCCAGGTTAGTATGCAAAGAATAAACGCGCTCGACACTGCTGTACTGTGCACTCAACACGCCTACTGCGTCATACTGAACACACACTCAATCGTTTTGCACTATGCTCTCAAAATGGCGATACTAAGCCCATGATAACCACACTCTCAGCACCGCTAATCACCAAGCATTAAACATAAACCCAGTAAACATGTGCTGAGCTCTCCAGTCCAAACACCACTTCAGTCTCAGATCACCTGACCTTTTACTGACCATCATACAAGGAAGTGAATACCAATATCCCACAATCCCCTGCACATAAGGGCACGGCTGTGCTGTACACAGTTTCACAGTGAGGGTTTACGAATGCGGTGGTACATCTCCTCAGGCACGCGCTCACTCTGACGCCCTGCGGTGGGTCCGCACCCAGCCTCAGCGCGGTCTCTCCTCCGTCCCTCACCCTCGCTTCACCAGGCCACGCTCAGCGCAAATCAATTCAATATTTAATAACTTTTGATAAATATTTACTTTGAAACATTCATCAGGAAAACTCGATGAATATTTCAGATGTTTGCGTGCGGTGCAAACTCCCCTCCGAGAGCTGGGCCCCGCGAGTCCTGTCTGTGACACAACAGGATCTATTCCCCGCGTCATCGGCTCTTTACTCAGTACTCACTCCGGCGATAGCGCACTGCCACATCTGAAGCACTCGTGTTATGGCCCCAATTTGTTATTACATATATGACAGCAAGGGATGACAGACACAAACTTTAAAACTTAAACACATTTAATAAAACCAAACACTTTCAACTAAACTACTGTCTACTCTACGGACTAAGATTGATATATACAACAAAAAAAATATTTACAGTCCCTTTGGTGGGGTTGCTTGGTGATGTTCCCAGTGAGGAAAATGCTCCAACACAGGCAAAAATCCACAAAAAGCTTCACAGGTCTTGAAAAGAGTGACAGGTCTGGTCAAATGTATCCTTCTGCTTGCAATTTCTCCTACTACTTTACTGTCTCAATTTCTCTCCTTATATACTCTTTTGCAGCCCCCTCCCACATTTAGACTTTTTTTTATTTCTCTGGGACTTTCCGTCTCAGACATGCCCAGGACATGCCCAAACCTAGCTCCAGTCTGGGCTTAGCATAAGAAAAGTCAATACTGCCATCTAGTGGCTTCTATTCGCATTACACCCGTTACGCTCTCCGAGGAACCGACAAACGCCTCTACCTCAGGAACACGCACGTCCCGACTCATGATCAGCGCAAACAAGCACGCATGCTCCTGTGCAGGCACAAACGCACATACACAGACACATCCGGTAGAGCAGTGTTTCCCAAACCTCTCCCGGAGCTCCGCCTGTCCTGCATGTGTTAGATCTCTCCCTGCTTCAGCATAGGGGATTCAAACGATCAGGACGTCATCAATAAGCTTTAAGGGGTGAATAACGAGCTGATCATGTGAATCACCTGTGCTGGAGCAGGGAGAGATCTAACGCATGCAGAACAGGGGGGCCTCCAGGAGAGGTTTGGGAAACACTGCTCTAGAACATTAAATTATTAATTTATTTTAACATTTATTAAAATTACTCAGTTTGCTGATTGTAGTATCATTGAAAATTTACAGTCTTTCAGTACACTGCAGTACAGTATTAGAAACAGTTTAACTCTGTATTTTGTACACCCCTCCCTCCCTGAGGGTAACACAACTGAGTCGTCCTGCTTCATGTTTTATGAGTTCATGTGGTGATATTTAGGCATCTAATAACTCTTCATCTTCTCATCATTCTTCAGTTGGTGCTTGTGTGTGACCCAGCCTCTGAATTTCAAACCTGCCCATATTTGTCCCCTGCCGCCGTGGTAGTGAGCGGAGCGGGGGCCATGGTGCAGCAGCGGGGACCTAGTATTCAGCTCCATCTGTTCGTCCGTCGCGTCCCGTTTGTTGTGAAAGCGATATCTCAAGAACAGTTTGACCGATTTCATTCATCTTTGGCTTCAGTGTGCGTTAGTGTCATAGTGACCCCAGTTGATTTCTGTGACCTGGCGGGGGACGTGGCCACATTTATTCTAGAGACAGTGTTGCCTTCACGTTACAATAATTTTATAGCCAGTTAACCATTTCTGCTTTGATCTGTAGGTATATTTGGTGTTACTGTTTGGCTAAAAAATGAATCTTTGTGTTTGAGGAAAGTAAATTGCATCTCATCTGGCCGTTGGTCAAAATATTTTTGCCATTTAGCAAACTGCTAATGTCTAATAGTTGTAATCATAGCTTTTTGTCTACAAACGCAGCCGAAAGATTGATGGCTTTGGTCATGAAGGTGGAGCTTACAGGTATATTTTGTGTTTGTGTTCCAAAGATACCGACATAATAATGCAAAGTGGTTTCCTCCACGCCGTCAGATTGTGGTGTTGGTTCAAGGGTCCTAACAGATGCTTTAAATGCACCTGATGGCGGCGATGTTCATCCTGGTTGTGAGATGGCGAAAGGAATTTTTTCCCCCTATTTATTCCTGCTTCAGTTCAGTAGACTCGTGATAGTCTATTTCTGCTGTGAATACATGTATCATCATTCAGTTGTGACAGAATCGCGTTGTAATGTGAATATAGGCCACTAGATGGCAGTATTTACCTTTTTTTGTTAAGCTCAGACTGGAGTCATGTTTAGACATGTCCCGGACATGTCTGGGGCAAGTCTCAGAAAATTTAAAAAAAAAGAGGTCTAAATGTGGGTGGGGTCTGCAAAAGAGTATATAAGGAAAAGAACTGAGACAGTAGAGTAGTAGGAGAAATTGCAAGAAGAAGGATACATGTGACCAGACCTTTCATTCTGTTCAAGACTGTGCAGTTTCTGTTGTGGATTTTTTTTTCACCCAGGACATCACCAAGCCACCCCAACAAAAGGGACTGTAAATATTTCTGTTTTTTTTATTCAATCTTGGTCTTAGTTGTTAGTTAGTTGTTAGTTGTCTTTGTCTGTTAAAAATTAAATGTGTTTTAGTTGTTAAAACTGTGTCTGTCATCCCTTGCTGTTGCTGTTGCTGTTGTGTTGTAATGTAATAACAAATTGGGGCCATAACAAATTGGGGGCTCAAGGTCCGGGATAGACCATTTTGTGAGTCATTTATTAAAAATCTAACATTTCAAATTGTGAAATTGTTTTTGTGAATTTTCCTAGATATATTTTGACAACAGCAATGGATGATTTCTTGGCATCACCAACCGTAGGGGTTTTGAAGTCTTTTAAAAAGACGGAACTGCTAGAAATTTGCAGACAGTTGGAGCTGACAGAGGTGAAACCAGCCATGCGAAAAGCAAGACTGGCTAGAGAGATAGTTGAATATTACATTGATGAAAATGTGTTTGCACCAGGAGATCTGGAACAGTTTCCAGAGGAAAATCCAAATATAGAAATGGAACTTAAATTAAAAATGCTAGAGATTGAAAGGGAGGAAAAAGAAAAACAAAGGCAGTTTGAGTTGGAAAAATTGGCAAGAGAAGAGAAAAAAGAAAGGGAGGAAAAAGAGAAAGAAAGGGAGGAAAGAGAGAAAGAAAGGGAAGAAAGAAAGGAAGAAAGAAAGAGAATTTGAGTTAAAAAAATTTGCAGGACAGAGAGATTTTGAATTAGAGAAATTCGATAGAGAAGAAAGACTCCAAATGGAGCAACTAAAAATAAAAATTGCAACTGAAAATAAATTTCGGGCTAGCCAGGAGGTAAAACTGGTGCCTCCATTTTCGGAAAAGGATGTTGACAACTATTTCCAGTGTTTTGAAAAGGTAGCAAAGAGTTGCCAGTGGCCAAAGGAACACTGGCCTCTGATGTTGCAAACTGTCCTCAAGGGTAAAGCTCAACAAGCCTATTCGGCTTTGTCTGCAGATGATTCCTCTGATTATGAAGTTGTCAAAAAGGTTATTTTGAGAGCTTATGAGTTGGTTCCAGAGGCTTACCGACAGAAATTCAGAGGTCTGAAGAAATCTGAAAATCAGACTTATGTGGAATTTGCTAATGAGAAGAAGGTTTGCTTTGAGCGCTGGTGTACTTCTATGGAGGTCAAAGATGATTTCAACTCACTGAAAGAGATGGTGTTGGTTGAAGAATTCAAGAACTGTGTTAAGGATGATGTTAAGACCTACCTTAATGAGAAGCAAGCACTGAATTTGCAATCAGCTGCAAAATTTGCAGATGAATATGTTCTCACACATAAGTCCAAATTTCAGTCTAGCAGTAACAATAGATGGTCCCAATTTCAGAAAAAGGGTTACGGTGATACCCAAGATTCCTCACCCAAAGACAAAGACAAATCTGGTGATGGTGCTCAGAAATCCAGTAACAGGTCTGATCAGAGTGTGAAAGCTGACAGTGACAAAAGTGGTCTAGTTTGCAGTTATTGCAAGAAATCTGGTCATGTTACAACTAACTGTTGGTTCCTTAAAGCTAAGAAAGAAAAAGAAAAGGATACCAAACCAAATGCCTTTGTGAAAACAAGGTTAGAAACCCCTGTAGTAGATAACCGATGTGCTAAATTGCCTGCTTCTTGTGGGGCTAAAAAGCCTGATACAGCTGACTTTGTGAGGGAGGGATTTCTTCCATTTGTGTCAGAGGGATTTGTGGCTCTGAATGAGCATACTACTCCTGTCCCCATATATATCCTAAGGGATACCGGAGCTTCTCAGTCACTTTTGTTGATGGACTCTTTGGAGTTACGTGATGAGACCGCTTCAGGGGATTTCATACTTGTACAAGGTATTGAAGGGAGGACTGTATCTGTACCCCTGCGCTCTATATTCTTGAAGTCAGATTTAGTTACAGGACAGGTAAAGGTGGGACTTATGTCAAGTCTACCTATAAAGGGTGTTTCTCTGTTGCTAGGCAATGACTTGGCTGGGGGCAAAGTAGTTCCCCCTGTACATCTTACTTCACAGCCGAGCACTGAAGATGGGGATGAGGACCCATCTCTGTATCCTTCTTGCGCAGTGACTCGTGCTATGGCCAAGAAGGCTAAAGAAGAAGATGGTGTGGTGCCGTCCAGTACACTGAATAGTCAGGACTCAGGTGGTTCGCCTCATGACTCTGATTGGCCTACTATGGTTTCTCCGTTTGAGGACTTATCAGACACTTTTATCAGTTCATTGTTCAGCCAGCCAGATGGGTCTGGTGATTCTGATGTGTCTGGAGACTTGTCTCTGTCCAGAAAGTGGTTGATTGAGGAGCAAACTAATGATCCTGAAATTTGTGTACTAAAGAGGAGAGCCCTTCCTGATAAAGAAATAGACGCAGTTCCAGTTGGGTATTATCTCAAGGATGGTGTGTTGATGCGGAAGTGGCGCCCTCCTGATATCCCTGCCAATGCAGATTGGGCAGTGGTCAGGCAAATTGTTGTTCCGAAGGTCTATAGGAATGAGATCTTAACAATGGCTCATAGTTTACCTTTAGGAGGTCATCTTGGTGTTAACAAGACTGTTGATAAGATCATGAAACACTTCTTTTGGCCTGGGCTTCGGAAAGACGTTTCCAACTTTTGCAAAACCTGTCACACTTGTCAGGTAGTTGGAAAACCCCAGTTAGACCCACCTGTAGCTCCATTGCAGCCTATCCCAGCATTTGGGGAGCCATTCTCTAGGGTCATTGTTGATTGCGTTGGTCCATTACCCAAGACTAGATCTGGAAATCAGTACTTGTTGACAATCATGTGTGCATCTACCAGATTCCCCGAAGCCATACCTCTACGTAACATCAAGGCAACTGCAATCTCGAAGGCTTTGATAAAGTTCTTCACGTTGTTTGGCCTTCCCAGGGAAATTCAGTCAGACCAGGGTAGCAATTTCACTTCAGGATTGTTTCAGCAGGTTGTGTATGAACTAGGTGCAAAGCAGATTCTTTCTAGTGCCTATCATCCTGAAAGTCAGGGTGCCTTAGAGCGGTTTCATTCCACTCTCAAGACAATGATGAGGACTTATTGTTATGACCATGAGAAAGACTGGGATGAAGGGGTTCATTTGCTGTTGTTTGCAGCTAGAGAAGCAGTGCAGGAGTCTACTGGATTCAGTCCATTTGAGCTAGTGTTTGGTCATGAAGTGAGAGGACCTTTGCTATTATTGAGTGAACAATGGCAAGAGAAAGAGCCGCATATCAGTCTGTTAGACTATGTTAGCAAGTTCAAGGAAAGATTGCGTGCAGCTTGTGACCTTGCCAAAGAGAACTTGAAATCAAGTCAGGGAAAAATGAAAACTTGGTAGGATCATAAGGCTAGAAGCCGTGAGTTTAAACCAGGAGAAAAGGTCCTTGTGTTGTTTCCCTTGCAGTCCAATCCATTGCAGGCTAGATTTCATGGTCCTTATGAAATTCTGACAAAACTCAATGATCTCAATTACATTGTGAAGACTCCAGATAGGAGAAAACCAAAACAATTGTGTCATATTAACATGCTAAAGCCTTATCATGACGGAAATGCAAGGGTTGCAGCTGTCACTTCAGATTCTCCAATGGTCGAAACGTGTGAAGATGAGGGGGAGTTTCAAGATGATGAACCAAGAATTAAAGCTGAAGTTCTTTCATGTAAATTGTCAAATTCTGAAGTGTTGCAAAATCTTGATGTAAAACTCCAGCACTTAGAACCCTCACAGAGAGATCAGTTTGAAAGGTTGATCAAGAAATATGAGGATTTGTTTCCTGATGTTCCAAAGAGAGTTACTATAGCCTCTCATGATGTAGATGTTGGTGATGCCAAACCAATAAAACAGCATCCATACCGGATGAATCCTGAAAAGAGAAAGATTGCTGAGAAAGAGGTTGAGTACATGTTAAAACATGATATTATCAGACCCTCCAACTCCGATTGGAGTTCACCCTGTGTGCTAGTTCCAAAACCTGATGGAAGTACTAGATTCTGTACAGATTATCGCAAAGTCAATGCTGTAACTAGAACTGATGTGTTTCCAATACCTAGGATTGATGATTGTATTGATAGTGTAGGGCAAGCAAAGTTTCTGACCAAGATTGATTTATTGAAGGGTTATTGGTGTGTGCCTTTAACTGAGAGGGCCAAGAGCATCTCTGCTTTTGCCACACCATCTGGGTTGTACCAGTATGAAGTCCTACCCTTTGGCACGAAAAATGCCCCAGCCACGTTCCAAAGGATGATACAGTCTACAATCGCCGGATTGCCACACACGGGTGCATACATCGATGACCTGATCACATGGAGTGACTCCTGGGAAGAACATCTAAAAGATGTAGAGACGTTGTTCCAGCGCCTGACCCAGGCTAACCTGACTGTTAACCTGAACAAGAGTGACTTTGGTTGTGCTACTGTCACCTATCTTGGCTACGTCATAGGCCAGGGTAAGGTGGCACCCATAAATGCTAAAGTCCAAGCCATCATGGACTTTCCAGTTCCTGACAACAAAAAAGCTTTGCGCCGCTTCCTTGGAATGATCGGGTACTACCGCAAGTTCTGCAAGAACTTTGCTGAGATTGCTCTCAGTCTAACTAACCAACTGAAGAAAGGCGTAAAGTTCACTTGGGATGATGCATGCCAGAGAGCCTTCGATCGCCTGAAGTCTCTGCTGTGTCACTTCCCCGTGCTCAAATCTCCTGACTTCAACAAACCGTTCTCCATCGCGGTCGATGCTAGCGACCAAGCTTGTGGATCTGTGCTCCGACAGAGAAGTGATTCTGATGACATTGAGCATCCCGTGGCATACTTCTCCAGGAAGTTCAATCGCCACCAAAGGAACTATTCCACAATAGAGAAGGAACTGTTGGCTCTGGTCCTTTCTTTACAACACTTTGAGGTTTATGTTTGTACAGGACAAAAGCCAATGATTGTGTACACTGACCACAATCCGTTAATGTTTTTGAGTAAGATGAAAAACAAGAATCGGAGATTGTTGAATTGGAGTTTGATTTTACAGGAGTTTGACTTGGAAATTAAGCATGTGAAGGGTACAGACAATGTAATTGCTGATTGCTTATCCCGTGTTTGAATGTGTATATATACAGTGGCGCTTGAAAGTTTGTGAACCCTTTAAAATTTTCTAAATTTCTGCATAAATATGACCTAAAACAACATTGGATTTTCACGCAAGTCTTAAAAGTAGATAAAGAGAACCCAGTTAAACTAATGAGACAAAAATATTATACTTGGTCATTTATTTATTGAGGAAAATGATCCAATATTACATATCTGTGAGGGGCAAAAGTATGTGAACCTCTAGGATTAGTGATTCATTTGAAGGTGAAATTAGAGTCAGGTGTTTTCAATCAATGGGATCAATCAATCAATCAGGTGTGAGAGGGCACTCCGTTTTATTTAAAGAACGGGGATCTATCAAAGTCTGATCTTTACAACACATGTTTGTGGAAGTGTATCATGGCACGGACAAAGGAGATTTCTGAGGACCTCAGAAAAAGCATAGTTGATGCTCATCAGGCTAGAAAAGGTTACAAAACCATCTCTAAAGAGTTTGGACTCCACCAGTCCACAGTCAGACAGCCTGTGTACAAATGGAGGAAATTCAAGACCATTGTTACCCTACCCAGGAGTGGTCGCCCAACAAAGATCACTCCAAGAGCAAGGCGTGTAACAGTCGGCGAGGTCACAAAGGACCCCAGGGTAACTTCTAAGCAACTGACGGCCTATCTCACACTGACTAATGTTAATGTTCATGAGTCCACCATCAGGAGAACACTGAACAACAATGGTGTGCTTGGCAGGGGTGCAAGGAGAAAGCCACTGCTCTCCTGAAGGAACATTGCTGCTAATCTGCAGTTTGCTCAAGATCATGGACAAGCCAGAAAGCTATTGGAAAAATGTTTTGTGGACGGATGAGACCAAATAGAACTTTTTGGTTTAAATGAGAAGCGTTATGTTTGGAGAATGGAAAACACTGCAAACCAGCAAAAGAACCTTATCCCATCTGTGAAACATGGTGGTGTTAGTATCATGGTTTGGGCCTGTTTTGCTGCATCTGGGCCAGGACGGCCCGCCATCATTGATGGAACAATGAATTCTGAATTATACCAGTGAATTCAAAAGGAAAATGTCAGGACATCTGTCCATGAACTGAATCTCAAGAGAAGGTGGGTCATGCAACAAGACAACGACCCCAAGCACACAAGTCGTTCTACCAAAGAATGGTTAAAGAAGAATAAAGTTAATGTTTTGGAATGGCCAAGTCAAAGTCCTGACCTTAATCCAATCAAAATGTTGTGGAAGGACCTGAAGCGAGCAGTTCATGTGAGGAAACCCACCAACATCCCAGAATTGAAGCTGTTCTGTACGGAGGAATGGGCTAAAATTCATCCAAGCCGATGAGCAGGACTGATCAATGGTCACCGGAAACGTTTACTTGCAGTTATTGCAGCACAAGGGGGTCACACCAGATACTGAAAGCAAAGGTTCACATACTTTTGCAACTCACAGATATGTAATATTGGATCATTTTCCTCAATAAATAAATGGCCAAGTGTAATATATTTGTCTCACTTGTTTGACTGGGTTCTCTTTGTCTACTTTCGAGACTTGTGTGAAAATCTGATGATGTTTTAGATCATATTTATGCAGAAATCTAGAAAATTCTAAAGGGTTCACAAACTTTCAAGCGCCACTGTATATCATGTGTTTGAATATTGTATGATATGTATATATAGACAAGTGTTCACTTAATCATTTTGTATTGAAAAGAAAAATTTTGCCTTTGAGTCAAAATTTTTCCCTTTTGGAATGGAGGTGTAATGTGAATATAGGCCACTAGATGGCAGTATTTCCCTTTTTTTGTGAAGCTCAGACTGGAGTCATGTTCAGACATGTCCCGGACATGTCTGGGGCAAGTCTCAGAAAATTAAAAAAAAAAAGAGGTCTAAATGTGGGTGGGGTCTGCAAAAGAGTATATAAGGAAAAGAACTGAGACAGTAGAGTAGTAGGAGAAATTGCAAGAAGAAGGATACATGTGACCAGACCTTTCATTCTGTTCAAGACTGTGCAGTTTCTGTTGTGGATTTTTTTTTCACCCAGGACATCACCAAGCCACCCCAACAAAAGGGACTGTAAATATTTCTGTTTTTTTATTCAATCTTGGTCTTAGTTGTTAGTTAGTTGTTAGTTGTCTTTGTCTGTTAAAAATTAAATGTGTTTTAGTTGTTAAAACTGTGTCTGTCATCCCTTGCTGTTGCTGTTGCTGTTGTGTTGTAATGTAATAACAAATTGGGGCCATAACAGCGTGCATGAATTCATCTGAGCAATTAGACTTTTAATTTAATCGCTTTTAAAGTATCATGTTAGTGTTTTCATAATTGTGTCTTATTAGCAAATGGATAAAGTTTTAAACAGCTACAAATCTTAGCCATGGCTTTGTGCTTCTGTCAATCAGTTCATCAAAGTCTCCTTCACTGTGTTGTTTGTCTGTGCACGCGCGTGTGTGTGTGTGTGTCTGTGTGTGTGTGTGTGTGTGTGTGTGTGTGTGTGTGTGTGTGTGTGTGTGTGTGTGTACGTGTGTGTGTGTGCCTGTGTGTGCCTGTGTGTGCCTGTGTGTGTCCGTGTGTGTGTGTCTGTTTTCTGGGGAGAGTTAGCAGTAAGTACAGTGTTCAGACTGGCAGGGCAGGTAGGGTTGGAGTTACTGCAGGAAACAGTTAGATTTATGTGCAAGAGCAATAAGAATAATTATTGTACCTTAAAGAGAAAGGAGTAACTCCACAGTGAGTATTCTACCCCTCTCTTATGGAGACCTGAGCAACACTGTGATCCCTTATTCAAGATGAAGTATCACAGCACTATGCAGAGTACTTCTCCTTTACTAAATCCAGAGTAACACTGCAATGTGTACACTACATTGCCATTAACACTGCAGTCACCTTGTACCGTATATATAGGGAAGCTATGTTATGTTTGTTCTTTTCCACATCTATGTAACTGTTATTTAAAATGGCTTTATGAACGCGCTGGCATGTGACACTCACTCACTCACTCACTCTGCTCTCCCTCAGTCCCGCGCCTCGGGGAGCGACGCAAAGTCCTCGGACGACATGGTGTTCGACGTGGCGGCTGACGTGCTGAGCAAGCTGCCGCCGGACTTCGACATCGAGGCGGCCATGCGCAAGTTTCCCACCGACTACAAGCAGAGCATGAACACCGTGCTGGTGCAGGAGATGGGTCGCTTCAACAAGCTGCTGCAGACCATCCGGGACTCCTGCAACAACATCCAGCGGGCCATCAAGGTGCATTATGGGAGGGAAACGAGGCCTCCATTAGATATTTCCTCATTTAGCTCATCTGAACAAACTTTATTATGGACATTGTGCGTGCACAATCTGGACTTTAACATGTCAGTCATCTTGATCACTTCTGTTTTTCATGTCACACGTTATGATTTAATTGACCATCCCGAAGATTTTGTGTCCTCGCAATTCGCCTTAGCTGCCGTGTCCACTATACTTTACTCAGGAAAGCCATTTTGTGAAGAGATTCTTTAGCTTGCTGAAGAGTTGTTAGCCATAAATGGAAACATGACTGATTGTCAGTCTAAGGCTGAATCCTTTCTACATTTTTAGTCTATAAATGGATCGCATCTGTGCCATCTTTGGTTCTGGGTTTTAACAGGCCCTGCCTTTACAGCTGACGGCATTTTTTGACAGATAATTTGAGAGATCACTGTGCCTCCAACATTATGGCTGTGACATCGGTTTCATTTGTTTGCTGTGAATATTTCTTTTGCTGCTTTTGAGTTTTGACAAGTTCTGTGTTCCAGTGAATTATAAACTCCGCAGTACGTTGTGTAAGACAAAGACCGTAATGGCAGCCAGCTTGATATAAACCCACTCTCAGCACTACATAGATGCACGATTCGACTGCAGCTGTACAGGGACGCCAGACAGTCCATTCCGTTTGCGAAGATGATTTCAGGGACACTTAAATGGGATGACAACGTTGAGGATTCAAATGTCTTTAGAACATCCTTCCCATCGCCTGAAACTCCCTCGTCCTGTGCACTGTTTTTCTGAAGGTGTCCCTCTCTGAGAGCTCGGCTTATAGGCACGGAAGTTTCCGGAAGCCTATTCTGTCTGACAGCACCCAACGGGCCTCCTCTGCCTGCTCCCCTCCCCTCCCCCCTTCACCCAGAATAAATAAGGAGGGGTGCCCTTTTATCTCTTACACTCCAGTCCCAAGTTTAAACTTTCTCCTCCCGAAGTTCCCATCACCCAGAGCCCCAGAGTACAGAAACCCAATGGGAACAGTCTACCGGCTGCCATCTGTCAATCACAGGGACTTAGCCACACTCGCCTGAATGAAACTCTGCGCCTGATAGAATCTGTGGGGTTTCCCTGTTTTCGTCAGCACTGCAGGGGCCACTGTTGGGCCGCTCGTTATTTCGCACAGCTTCTCATCCCGCTGAAGACATGCACACGCCATCACTCCCCTATGTGGGGCTTAAATCACCAGACCACTCCGTAAATCTGCTGTTAAACCCTCATCTCCGTGTTTACAATCGGCCCTGACAACCCCCATCCCGCCCAGAGATTTTATCCAAGTTAAGGAAAGTTGTGGGGTTGCTGATGCATTTTGCTTCTACTGATACCCGGCACTTGCTGGACGTTTATTGATTTTGGCTGAGGAGATTGGGGCACACGAGGTCATATGCGAACTCCATGAAAATAAAACTAGCATCTCATGGCTTACAGTGATTGTGTGGTGATGATTGCATTGTGCAATTGTGATTATGTTTGTTTATTATGATTATGGTCTAGTACTAATGGTGGTTGTGTTATGGCGAATGTTTTTCAGAGTCCAGCGGTAATGCTGCTCTGTAACAGTAATGCTTCTTGTTCCAGGGTCTGGTGTTAATGTTGTTGTGTAACAGGGTCTGGTGGTAATGCTGCTCTGTAACAGTAATGCTTCCTGTTCCAGGGTCAGGTGGTGATGTCAGCAGAACTGGATGAGGTGGTGAATGCAATCCTGACGGGTCGGATTCCTGGCATGTGGATGAAGAAGTCCTACCCCAGCCTCAAGCCCCTGGGCAGCTACATTAGCGACTTCCTGCAACGACTTAAGTTCCTGCAGGTACCTGCGCAGCTCTGTCAAAACCGCATGCATTACAGATCGGCTAAGAAACCCCCCTCTTCACCTTTAGCATTTATTTCATCGATTTACGGCTTTGTCTCTCGGATTACCATCGTTTCAACCAGTACCTGCTAACGAATTCAGCCGCCGCAGGGATCGATACGATCTGCTGTCAGACATGTTCCCATGTGCTCAGCCAAAAAAATCTCCGCTAATCCGCATGCGGGACAAATCAGAATAGGCCGTCAATAAGCGACCGCGCCCATCGCAGACCTGACCGCAGATGATGCCTCCGCAGCTGGGAGGGGCAACGAGCTCCCGGATTTGGCCGCTCTTTTACGACTGAGCGGATGCTTGTCAGGTCTAGAGGGAGGTCAGCGCTCCCCCAGGATGCTTTGCTTCCCTTGGGGGGATGTTACTGAGCTTAAATCCAGTCACCCCCTCACATGCTCGACCCACGCGATACGCAGCACTTTCGGGTCAGTGCGGAGCCACACAGCAGCACGTAGGTGTGTGATCGTGGAGGCCTGAGATATGTAATCAGCGAGGGGGAAAAATAAAGGCTGCTGTGCTCTTTCATATGGGAGAACAGGGCTACGGGGGTCAGAGGTCAGGAATGTTTCTGGGGTCACAGAAAGGCCTGCTTCTCTCCGTCTCTCATGGTAACCACTGCTTATGCCAAGAGTGGGCAGAGAGCTGGTGGGCACTGAACAGATTCACACAAACCCTTTCTGTCACGCCGGCTCACACACACGCACAATCTCATGCACACTCACACACACACCGTTCATGTTGCTGGAGAGCATTGGAGCACTCGGGGGTATCTGCGCCGCACCCCGACCCTCAGATACACACATCAGCACGGACACACTGCCTGACAGGGATGTAGAGTGTTTCACTGCAGCAGAGTTAAAGAATCCATGTGCTTCAGTATTAACGCATATCAGCCCCACCCACAGCACTCACAGCACGGTGCTCTTGTTCAGGCGTCCTGCGGAGAGCACAGACTGCGGCCCTGTAGCCTCACTGGTCAGCGAAGGATAAAAACTCAGAATAACCTCACCGCCTCACGGCATCGCTCACACAGCTGGAGAAACAGAATAGGATGGGCGACATTCATCAAACTCGTGTGCGGTGGGACACGACTGTCGGCGAAATAACCCGACAACACGAGCAACAGCGGCACCGTTACACACTCATTTACTTAGTCCACTTTTCCATTGTTCACTTTTTAATCGGTCAGTGAGCAAAGACAATGGAAAGGTCGTCTGACGGCGAGTCTGATGTCTTGGTATTGGAGCATAGTGGGGGGTGCAGTTTCTTTTAATCTCTCCATCAAAGTGGGAGCACTAAAGGAAAATGACAAGAGCAACCAATGAGGAATGAGCAGGGTGTGGGTGCTTGATATACACATGACCAGGTAATGTGGTGTCCGGGTCTGAACACCCAACCACAGGGCCCGAAGACAGAGGTGAGCCCCAGAGCTCCTTTATGCATGTTTTCAGTCGCTTGCGAAAAAAATGGAGTTCCGTCTGGAAATGAGTTCCTTAATTTTTGATTAATCTTTCATAATCTGCCAAAAAAAAATGTGCCTGTGGGAGATGTAAGTCAGAGGAAGATACGTCTCATATCTTTGCCTAGTTAGTCCACTGTGCTTTTTGGTGTCACTTTTTGGTCATTTTTAATACCCCCGACCCATGAGGGGCAGGGTATATAGTATATAGTCACAAATTCCTTCCACCCGTCCATCCGCACCAGTTTGTCTGGCCGACTTCTCAAAAACGGCTCATCAGATTGTTTTCAAATCGCAGTCACGCATTCTGCACTTCATGGAGAGGAGCGGGGCCAAGTGTTATGAAAATTTTAATTTTTTTTTTTTTTCAAGAATTACTTTTGTTTTCCATATTTTGCTCCGAGAAAATGTACCACTGCAAATGTTGCCAGACCAATTTCTCAAAAACTGCTCATCCAGTGGTTTTCAAATTTCAGTCTTTTATTCTTTACTTCATTCAGAGGTGCACTGCGTGTTTACATGAAAATATGCCATAATCTCTTCAGTGCATGAGGGGCGGGACTAATTCATTTATTGGCTATATTGGTTTTATCAGTTTGGATGCAGGTAGAGGGTAATCATGCGTTCAGAGGCAGTAAAAGCTAAACAACCTCACTAGTGATTGGATGACGTCTGCACCCAGATTTTTTTTTTTTCTCCCCAGAAGCATTTCAGTTGGCCTTCGACATTTGGTTGCCGTTTGGTCACAGGTCTGCATCTGATTGGCCACCTGTGTGCACCGTGGCTCTAGTTACTTGCTTTCCACAGGAAAAAACAATGCGATTCAATTAAATGTGCAGCCCAACCAGCTCACATTCCTCAAAACAAGGCAAGCGATACAGAGGGGCCAGAGCAGCCCTGGCGCGAAGCGAAAGTCGATCTGAGTCCTCTTGCTCATTCGCCTTTTCACTGCTCATTCCCCTGTGCACAGAGCAGCACGTTTAACCCATCGGAGCCCAGTGAACAGTCCTTACAGCCACTAACGCCTCGTTCCCCTGCCGCTTCAACCTTCCGACGTCCCGTTGCTCTCCGCTCTACGCCGCTGGGGCTCTCAAGTCGTCCAAATGAGTTGACGCACAGTTCAGGATTTAAAACAGTTTGTTTTCTCTCAAATGCTATTTTGCATGGGAGATCTTAATTACAACCCGAGGTGGTCGGAATGTAAATTATTGAGCGTTATTTCAGAAGATTGCTAATGGCAGGTTCACCGCGGTGCTCTCAGGGAAAATGGCTGATTACTTCGAAAGTTTCTCCTTAAAACCCTCCTCGCAGCCCAGAGTTCATGAATTCTTGAAGAACAAATCTTTGAAATTCAGACATTCTGGGTCATTACCAAACCATTTAGATGGCAAAAAAAACTGAATGAAGAATGTGTTTATCATTTGAAGGGAGATGCAGCGCAGTCAGTGGGACTGTCTCTCAGAAGCACATCTCTCCAGAGATCTTTGCCCCAAATCTCTATTATTAAATTCAGCAGCATATTCTATTCATGGCAGCTGAGAGGTTACCTCATCCACACAGAACAAAACCAGTACAGGCAGAGTTAAACACTTTTGTTTAACCAGCAGTGACAACATCCCTGTGGCTTTGTTTCAACTATCATTGAATTTTGAGCACAGACGCTGCTTGGGGGCATTTTTCTTTCAGTTATGAAGTAGTTTTGTAATTATATGTACCTCTCTGGCTAAAGGCGCGATCCTCGTGCACCGTCCGCATTTACAGGGAGGTTTCTAACAGTAGTCATGAGCGAGAGGTAAAGACTGAAATCAAACCTGATCCGTGTGTCTCTCCCCTGCGCATCTAACCACACCCCTCTCCCTGCATCTGACCACACCCCTCTCCCCGCGACTGACTGCACCCCTCTCCCCGCGACTGACTGCACCCCTCTCCCCGCGACTGACTGCACCCCTCTCCCTGCATCCGATCACACCCCTCTTCCCGCGTCGGACCAAACTCCTCTCCCCGCATCTGACCACACCCCTCTCCCCGCATCTGACCACACCCCTCTCCCTGCATCTGACCACACCCCTCACTCTCCTCAGTGCTCTGACCACACCCCTTTTCCCCCACAGATCTGGATAAAGCCCATGAAAAAGCAGGACATCCCCGAGCGGCTCTGCTACACGGCCCCTGTGTACAAGACCAGCGAGCGGCGGGGAACCCTCTCCACCAATGGGCACTCCACAAACTTTGTCATCGCCATGACGCTGAACTCCGACGCCCCCCCTGAGCACTGGATACGGCATGGCGTGGCCCTACTCTGCCGGCTCGACTCTTAACCGTCGCGTCAGTCGCCCCACCGCCGATGGAGCCGCATACCTGTGCGCTCCCTCCCAAACCCAACGAGACATCTCTGGGTCTTTCCATCAACTCAGCCACCCATGTACGTGACGCCTCTCAGATTTTACTCAAACTTTGCCCAAAAATACTTTATGGTACCAAACAAAAGAGACCCAAGTTTCATGTCAGTATCTCTGACAGTTTTTGTGTGGAAACGCCCCTTTTTGACTTGTCATATATGACCCAATAATCGCCCTCGTGCAAATACGCGCCGCTGTGCAAAAAGCCGCCGGGGGTCCGACCTTATTTTGCGTATTAAACTCCAGTTCAATTAAAGGCCCAGGGTTCATTTAAACGCCCGTATATATAAACGTCTGTGTTACCCCGTGCTGCGGTAACACAGACACTAAAACGAGCTTCGGTTTGTCTTTGTATGTATATCTGATGTCAGTAAAGACATAGGGGAAATAGCAGACTGTCTTTGGCACAGAGATATGAAAAAAACTACAGTGGACAACATCATTTGCTGGACCAAAGCGCACAGGGCAGAATAGCTCCCATCTTGTGTAGCCTATGTATAAACGTCCAATGAAACGCATGTAAACAGTAAACATGGATGTTGACAATTATTTTTTTTTGTTTTCTGTGTTCTTTTTAAGCTTTTAATGCCTCAAAAAGGACACAAATAAGGAATTGTAAATCAACAATATTTATGCCCTATTATTTGGCAAAGCTAAAGAATAAGCTCTACGATTGCCATACGCTTTATATAATCGCTCAGTTACCTACGTTTTCGTTTTGGTCATAGACAAAGCATAAAAAGCATTCGCATTCAGCTGTACCTCAGGTCTATACCTGGAAGAAACTAGTCGTTATAGCTATGCATATATAAGTTTATATGTATGCTTTGTGTATTAAGATCGGAACAACTTCATTCTGAAGTGTTCATACCTACTTGTCTTCATTTAGTCCGTCTTCGCCCTGAGACGATGGATAACAGGATAATACTGCATGTTGCCCAAACTGGGATCAATGTAGTCTCTCAAAACTAAAGTATGTAAATGAAACCGCGCCAGTTTCAGTTTCCGCGAATACACTGCTAATAATAAACCAATAAACTGAACCCTTTTTGCCAGGTAATTTAACTGGCACCTTTTAGCCAGTTATTTTAACAGTAATTTTACAATAAGTTTATCACAGAGTTCAGTGCATGTTCAGTGTAAACCACAGTTAAGTTCGCGCAGGACTCCACTTACAGTTAAAATGACAAGGAGACAATGCGTTAATTTAACTATTAATTTCAGTCAGTTTATAACTATGTAGGAAAGCCGAACTGGCCTGGTGCAGGTCGGTGCAAAAATAAATAATGGCCTGTTGCAAATACCTGCCTGGTTCTTATCAACGCCTGGGTCCAAGTCGATTTTGAGAAATAAACGCCCAGGCTACTAAATGGTCATATACGGTATGCGAATTGGTCATTTTGTTTTGTAGCATTATGGAAGGACTATAACTTCTCACGTAATGGAGACAGGAAACTGATATTTCATGAACTGGTGCATTCTTTTCCATATATCAGGATTCTGCAGCCAGAATCACCATGAGAGATCAGAGGGGTGAGAGGACGGTCAGGAGGGGATATTGTAGGCACTTTTCATGAATTTCACAGACGTCACCATGTTGCCTCTTCCTCACGTGTCCTGCATCACTTGAAATCCTTGCAAATTTATTCTGATTGGATGTCAGCATATTGACACCACCCTTGTTTAAAGTAGGGATTAAAAGAAAAAACTGAAATATGGCAATTTCGACATCAGTGGAAAGCTTAGAACGCAAAGAATGCAATGTAATGTCATTCAGTCACATTATCGATAAGAGAAAATGGAAACAAGCACGAAATGGCGGTACTTTATCAAGCGTAAATACTTTCATGATGCTAGGAAAGAGGCTCGTTTTGGGCGACGTCATGGACGGGTTTTGCAAGCTCTGCTCTGAATTTGTAGGCAGAGTCAATAGAAGTTGTTTGTCTCTCTCTAAGCTTTATATTTTGTTATTTAAGGTTCAAATTGAGTCGTACTTTACTTGAGATGGATAAATTATAATGGAGAAAAATGTATCGGTCTTTTTTATTTTAATTTCAACTCATATTTTTCTATATGGTACATTGAAGATTAATATGGACATATAGGCTAAACGATCTGACGGAAATCGTGTAAATACGGGGAAGGACTGATACCTTAATTTATTATGATATAATGTCGATTAGGCTTGACAAGAGCGACGACAAAACAAGAAAGGAAGAATTTTAGATTGTATTCGCTCTCTTAACTGGAGCAGGATTGCATGTGGTTCATGCACTTGCTGTCTGTCGTCAGATCTTTCTATTGCGTTGGCCTATACTTCAACTATCTAACGTTATTACATTTTTTTGGCCATCATGGAAGAGGAAGGACTCGAAGTTGAAGAAAGAACAATGGGAAGAGATACAATTAAAATTGAACTTCAGTGCATTTCGATGTCAGTCAATCACTGTTATGAGAGTCCACTTGATCGTGTTCATTAAATACTATCATTTTTGTAGCCCAGAGCATCGGCTTATCCAACCCTCCTCGGAATAAAAATATTTTTCCTTTCTATACTAGACAACGTGTGTGTGTATAAACGGTATAGCCAGCACGGCGACCGCACTTTTTTGCCGCATGGAACAAACCAAAATATGCAGCATAACTAATATGCATTGATGAAAGAAGTCACCTTTATGCGACATTAGCTTATAAAATATTGAGTTAAACATGGGATTCAAAACGATGAACTACTGGGAGATCTGGAAGAAATCTATTAAGAGTTCTGACTCGTCAGGCTTTAAAATCCAAAACTGAAAACAATTTTCACAGTGTTCACTGTATTATAACTAATACAGCATCTGGGTACTTTCAGAGTACACAACCCGTGTGTGATGTCTCAGTAAATGAGACTGTCGGCGGACTGATTACGGTCGAAGAACAACATTTGGAAAGCGAATATCAAGCAGCATGAAACTTTCTTTCTCTTGTAATATGAGTGGATACCTTCAACATATCACGAAATTGCCATAATGGACCAATTTTATGGGTACTTATTTTCTTTGAATCCCTACTTTAAGACATACAGTACTTGGGCCCTTATTTTAACCCTTAGCTATATCTCATTTGGTAAGAATCATAACAACATAATTTATTGGGAGACACGGTAGTATAACATGGGATGCCTGATCTTGCATGGAGTGATCAACCTTGACCATGTTGACAGTATGTTGTAACCTGATTTCCCACTACATTAGGTCATGGTCGTGTTATGGTGTACTAGGGTTTAAATTCACTTTTTGCATAATTTTGCATACTTGCTTCCGAATGTTATTATAACTGATTTTCGACAGTTTGATCAACTCTTTCTACGTACCCTTAGCAAAAAGTAGTATACTTGCAGTTCATTTTATTAAGTATACTTCAGTATTAGTATAAGTCTAGCAAGTGTACTACGGACCCATGTACTTGTAGTGTAGCAGAAAGTATACTAATTTAATACTTCTTCGGACTAAATTGGAACATTTTAAGTTTATAAAAGTATACTTTTAAGTATACTTCAAGTTTGAGCAAAGTAAACTGAAAGTATCCATCAAGTTTTATTCTATACTGCAAGTACACTACAAGTGAACTTTTTTGTATACTGTGAGTGAACCAGTTGTATACTTCTAGTATACTTTTCAATTTATGAAAGTATACATTTAAGTATACTGCAAGTAAACTTACAGATATACTGCTAGTTTATTAGTTGTATACTTCTAGTAAACTTTTCAGTTCATGAAAGTACACTGTGAGGAAACTTAAAAAGAGCGTCATTGGATGTTTATTGACTACAATGAGTCAGGACTTCAGGTTCACATCTCATCTGATAGACAACATCATCATCACTGCACTATTGTGTATTATTCCACCAGTGGGAAGATCCCAATCTACTGGCCCACCAACACCTCCTCCAGCAGCAACTTACTTTCCTCCGGCAGTCTCCCATCCAAACACAAACCAAGCCTACAGCTGTTTAGCTTCAACCACACAGCTGGTGCAGATCAAGTTGTGGTTTGGTGGCTTGTTTTAAAACTAGTGCAGACATTTCATTGTCACTTTGTCAGATAGCACTGAAGTTCCAGCCTTCTTCATCTCATGTTTGAAAATACTGTGTACATTTATCTGTGAATCTGCAGATAATGGCCAGCTAGATTGAACTGATATCTCAACTTAAACACAGCAGTGTTTGGTACAGGTACAATATGCAGGGCTTTTTTGTCCACACTCTTGTTTAAAAATGATCAAATCATTGATAAAAAGAATGTACCATCTTTCAAGTATCACAGCACCGCTGCATCTTTTCTTTAGTCGGTCATATTTTTGACTGTGATACAGAACTCCATTAACTGAAAAACATCATCGGTGTTCTCATTTGGAATATTTCATCAGGTTTTGCTGGAGACCTTCAGCCTACTGGTCAGACTGAAGGGGTTGATAATTAATATTTTATGTGTATTTCTGGTTCCATATGAGAGAAAGAGGTACTTTTGTTTTGAATTGGGATTTCAATGAGAGTTGCCATTGCTTTGTTCTTATACTTCGACATCTAATACAATATTGTGTTTGAAAATTTAATTTATAAAGGAATCAATTTTGTTGTCTCCTGAGTATGTGCTCCATTGCAAATCCTTATAAGTACCTTCATCTGTGAATTAAAGCAGAATGCACTTCAGCATTGTCTACTCATAGAGTACATGAGGTAGCCTCTCGTCTACTTGCGTTAAAAAATATCTGAATTGCAAAAGTAATATATTTTAAATTGCAATAATCATAATCTGTGAGTTTGATGTAAAGTTTGAAGTATACTTGCAGTTAAAAAAAAAACGTTTATCTCCCTGAAAGTTTAAAACTAAATTTAAACTATAGAGGGCTTGAAGTGGACTTGTAGTGTACCTATAAGTTTACTTGCAATATACTTCAAAGTGTACTTTCATGAACTAAAAAGTTGGCTTGAAGTATATAACAAGTAAAGTTGTTGTACATCGGAGTTTACTTTCAGTATACTTCAAAGTATACTTTTATAAATTAGACATTGTGCTATAAGTAGATAAATAGTAAACTAATAGTTCATTTTTAAGTTGACAAGCAGTATACTTCACAGTATACCTTCATGAACTGAAAAGTTAACTAGAAGTATATAACTAATAAACTAGCAGTATATCTGTAAGTTTACTTGCAGTATACTACAAATTATACTTTTATAAACTAGAAATTGTGCTAGAAGTACATAACTAGGAAACTAATAGTTCATCTTTAAGTTTACTAGCAGTATACTTCACAGTATACTTTCATGAAGTGAAAAGTTTACTAGAAATATACAACTAATAAACTAGCAGTATATCTGTAAGTTTACTTGCAGTATACTTAAATGTATACTTTCATAAATTGAAAAGTATTCTAGAGGTATACAACTAATTAAGTCACAGTATACTTTAAAGTTCACTTGTAGTGTACTTGCAGTACAAAATAAAACTTAAAGTACCCATCTAGTTTATATCTATGTTGCTTAAACTTGAAGTATACTTTTTTTTGCAAGAGTATGTATCAAGTCTGTCAATACTGCGATAATTGTCAAATTTGTTCTCAAATAAAATCAGACAAATGTTTATTTCTTTGTGGGTTAATAACACTGCATAAAAATCAAGTTCAGCTCCACC
This sequence comes from Gymnothorax reevesii, assembly GCA_029721435.1. Classification (NCBI taxonomy): domain Eukaryota; kingdom Metazoa; phylum Chordata; class Actinopteri; order Anguilliformes; family Muraenidae; genus Gymnothorax; species Gymnothorax reevesii. The sequence continues at coordinate 65,587,147 of CM056587.1, read as the reverse complement.
CATGTGCTCTTTACTCTGCTATGCTGCCCAAAAGCTGACTTTTTACTGCAAACATACATGCAAGTCTAGGAGATAGTAAAAACTGAGTAAAAACTTCGTAAAATATACTTCAAAGAAGCCAATATGTATGGTAAAAATATTTTAATATGCTTATGCTTTTGATAGTAGCCTAACTGCAAGCCAGTATACTTGAAAATTAGGCATGAATATTTTAATACTTAGATATACTCAAGAAAAGTATGATAATCAAAAGTTTAGGTACCAGTATTAGCTAAATATACTTAGACTTTTCAGTGTACTTTTCAGTATAAGCTAAGTATATGTAAGTATGACTTAGCTAAGTATATCTGAAAAGTACATCAAAAGAAAACTGAAAGTATACTCTCTTATTTTTAGTTTTGAAGAGGTATACTAATAGCACACTTAAATAAACTTTTTTGTAAGGGTAAGTATATCTCTAATAAGTACATCAAAAGTAAACTGAAAGTATAGTCTCTTATTTTTAGTTTAGAAGATGTATACTAATAGCACACTTAAATAAACTACTTTTTTGTCAGGGTAATCCTGTTTTGGACATAGATATTTCTGTTGAATTAGGGTCTCAGAAAGCCTTTCTTCATAAAATGCATTCATATAGGAGGAGGTTGATGATCAAAAATTTTTTATTTCAGCAAATGAATGTTTAAATATGTATATTTGTCTGGTTAAAATGTCATTAGCATCATCCAATGTCCACGGGGTCATCTGAGTGTCTGAAGTCCAGGGTCTGTTGGGATCATTTTAGTCCGAAGTGGTTTTCTGACCCCAGAAGTCCTACACCAGTGGTGCCATTATCCTAAAACTTAGTTTGGTGATGGGAAAGTTCCCAAATATGAGGGAGAAACACATTTCAAACAGTAACATTCACTGAACTGAATCCTAAGGACCCCCAAAAAGATAAAAATCACTTTCCGCTTTGGATTTTGGGGGCCCTCCTCTCACCCCTCTGATCTCTCATGGGGATTCTGGCTGCAGAATCCTGACATATGGACCAGAATGCACCAGCACATGAAATTTCAGCTTCCTGTCTCTGTGACGTGAGAAGTTATGGTCCTTCCAAAATGCAACAAAATGAAATGACCAATTCACATAAATCAAAAAGGGGCATTTCACCCAAATTTCAAGAAACTTTCACACAAAAACCATCATTGATACTGACATGAAACTTGGCATTCTTTTGTTTGTCCAAAAATACTTTACGGTACCAACGTTTGAGTAAAATCTGAGAGGTGTCATGTGCAAGGCACCTCAATATTGGCCGTTTTGACATGGACTGACCTCTTTGTCTTCCCTTGTTTATCAATAAAGCAAGTTTTCATGTTTCATGAGGTGGTCGTGGTTTATAATATTAGCATCTGTGGCCCAGACAGAACAGCACTGTAGTGCGACTGAAATGCAGCCCATCCATACGCACGAACACACAAACCTCACACAAGATATTTCTCCTCAGACCGTCAGATTCAGAATAATCACTAGTCAAGGCCACAAAAGGGAGTGTTTTAGAACTTTATTTTCCGGATGGAAAACTAGCACAATGATGTTAAATGCCATGAACACATTTATATATCCAGGTTTGTAAACAAAAGCCTCAAATAGGACAAATATGAACCTTCGTTGATTTGACTTCACAGATTTACATCCTTGTAATTGGTACGTTAGTAACTTTTATTTAAGATGGTTATTTTAGGGCAGGGCTATTCAACATTATCCTGCAAGGGCCGGTGTGGGTGCAGGCTTTCATTCTAACCAAGCACTTACAACTAATCAAGCTCATTAGCAAAGACTCTTAGGGTTGATTAGTGATAACAGGTGTGAAAGTGCTTGGTTGGAATGAAAGCCTGCACCCACACCGGCCCTTTCTGGACACAGATGAATAGCCCTGTTCTAGGGGCCAGAGTGACTGCATTTTAGCCAATCTCTTCAAAAGACAGGGATGGACCTCTGGGGGCCCCGCCCTCTGCTGACTGGTGTTAACCAATAGAATCCTTCATCCCATCACAGTGCGTTCAGGTTAAGAATTTATACTTCTACTATTGGGCTCATTGGATACACTCAGCAACACATCTCACCATAGAAACAGTCCTGCAGTAACTGTGGCCCCCAAGGAAGACATCTCAAATATTTATATAAAAAAAATAAAAACAGACAAAAGTTTTAGACAACACAATCACATTTTCTTCATAAAGAAAAAAAATTTACAACTGAAATGATTTGCATTTTTTTCGTCAGCTTAAGTCATGCATCATGCATGTTTTGATTGGACCTAATTTACATTAGTTTAATGTGATCTCAATGATTTACACCCAACGATACGAGACCATGATTGTCACACAGTGACAGGTGTAATTAACACGGCGGATCTAAAGAGCCCCTCCGTCTGTCTGTCAATCCACACGCAATCCATCTCGCTTTGGGCACAGTAAGTGGGCAGGAACAGCAAATGGAATGTATGGCAGCGATCTCAGCGGCGTCACGCAAGGGCCCATGTTTGGCACAACTGCAAAGCCTTTACATCATGTAGACCAGGGCTATTCAACATTATCCTGCAAGGGCTGGTGTGGGTGCAGCCTTTCGGTCCAACCCAACACTTACACACCTGATACTACTAATCAACCCCAAGAGTCTTTGCTAAAGAGCTTGATTAGTAGTATCAGGTGTGTAAGTGCTGGGTAGGAATGAAAGGCTGCGCCACACCGGCCCTTGCTGGATAATGTTGAATAGCCCTGGTGTATACCATAGAAGAAGAAAAAGTTGGCAAATTCACCACTGCATGAGCAGTCACTTGCATTGCAGGGGTCCTCCTATTGATCTTAAAAATATTGGCTAGCAGTGCAAATTAGGCTGATAAGAATATTCTCAAAAAACACTGACAAAGCAAAAAAAAAATTTTAAAAAAAATACTGGGCACTACTGCTTGATTAATCTTGAACATCGAGCTTGTTTGGATTGTCTGAGTCTTATTTGGGCAGTCCTATAAGAAAGTCTCATATCTTTTGACAGTTTTCACCATACTGCCTTAAATGAAAATAAGATTTCCATAAACAAAAAAGATTGGAAAAAAAAAACAAAACAATTCAATTCCTAATTAAAGTAGCTACGATTACATAATGCAGCTGCGCCAAACTTTTAATTGAAGAGAGTGACTCAGTCCAGGCCAGGGGGATTACTTTGACTGAAGAGGAAATGGCACATTTCCACCAGAAATATCATTGCGACACACAGCCTATGACACAGTCTGAGAAAATTACTTAAAATTTTAACAATTTGCAAAAGAAAACCCATTTACAACTTTATAAACTAAGTATGATCAGATTACATAGCATAATCCAATTTAACCCCTTGCTAAATTCATGACACAGTCAACTGTGTTTCAAAAGTCAGACCTTAAATAAAACAGCTTAAAAAAATAATCGGACAACTTTGGCAGAGCAACAGAGTGTTCCATTTCTGTTTTTCATTTTAATTTTTGGATCCTCATCTATTGCCTGGAATACATTCAACCTCTCTCCCAAAATGTAATACTTTCTCTCCCTAGCTAAGTTAAATGCCTGGACTGCAGGTTAAGGTGTATGTGATGTATAAAAATCAGCAAATCTGGTTCCACTGAGCCGGGACACTTCACATCGGACTCTTCAGTAATCCCTTCTTCTGAAGGTGACAGACAGGCCTGCCAGTGAGGTTTGACCGTGCTGCTGCTCTTCACACTGGGGATGGGCAGGCGGCGGTGTGCGTCATTCACATTTTTACTTCTCCGCTGCTGCGTAACACTGATTTGTAGCACAATTCCAGCTGCACCCGTCCACAACCCAGCCCAACCTTCCCGAGCCCTCTTAAATATTCCAGAATACTCTGAAGAGTGAGAAGAAAAAAAATTAATGCTGAAAGCAGCCATTGGCTGTAGCTGGTTATGGTTTTAACACTAATCATGTGACACTGGCCAGAAGCTTGCAAGTCATGCAGCTGGTCCAGAACGTTACTGCTGCGCGACGGTCGGATGCCGCTCTGGCCAATTCTACTTTGGCGAATTTTCAAACCGATTCGCATTGACAAATGTTGCCACAGCTGCCTCAGCTAAATGAGGGGGGTGGAGCTGAAAGGAAGGGGGGGGGGGGGGCAGATGCCATTGGAGGTTTAGCCAGGATGATGGAGTCATCGTCCTCCGCTAGACGTCTCTCCTGCTGACCGGCCAGCTGCTCGACCGGGGTCTGCCGGGGCCGAGATTTAATTAAAGTCCCCGCTCTCTGGGGCTACACAGTGATCAGCAGGCGCGCCCCCCCCCCCCCCCACCCCCCGATCGGAGCCACGCTGACAGGTGGCCGTTATCGAACGATTAAAGGCCTTTTAATATTCTTAAGCCCGCCGCGGCGCGAGGACTCGCTCGTCTCCTCGTGTGCGGGAATTTCCCCATTTAGCGACGGCAGTAACCATCAGGAACAGAACAGCTGGGCTGGAGTGTGTTTATGGATATAGCACCTGAGCTGTGTATCAGCAGGGATGTCACGGGTGGTAACCATGGACGCGGGGTTACTAGGGGAGCAGTCCAGGAGAAAAGACAAGCTACTGTGGGGGGCGGAGCAAACGCAGGGTGACGGACAAGAAAGAACAGCTGTGGGCGTGGCGTGGCGTGGCGTGGCGTGTTACCCTCTCCCTGACTCGGGTGGAGGCTCGATCTCGACAGTGTGGCGGAGGGGTGCAGGGGTTTGTGTGACGGATGCGCTTTAAGGCGAGACGCCTCCCGCCCCACCCCCTTCAGAAACCGAAGTCCAGCACAATGCGGTCCTCGAAGATGGCGATCAGCAGCATGATGGCGAAGCCGGTCAGCATGCCCAAGTTCTGCAGCAGGAAGTGACCAAACTGACAGCGCTTGTGATCCTCGCTGTCACCGTGGAGCATCTCGGGGAGCTGCGGAGACAGCAACAATAATACACTGTAAGGGGCCGGTGCTCTTTAACCGAGACATAGGGTCAAAGATCATATACCACATTACCTAAAAGCTACAGAGAAAGTGACAGTGGTGACGCAGTGACAACTATTCATATTCATCTTTTGAATTTATTTTGTGCTCTATAATTATACAAAATACAATCCTACAGTCAGGTGCACCACACATCACGCTCACTAAGATGACAACACAACAGAGGCAAACAGACAATCACACAATGCACAGAAACAGTGCAGCAGTGTCACCTCAAGCGCAGGACAAAATATCCAAAGGGAACAATCCCAGAATGCATTTCCATCATTCGTGGCCGAGTACTGCAGTTTATCATACTTTTCTGTAATGTGCTGCAGATTATGAGGCATAAGTGAAGCATTCCTGTTTAGTGGGCGGCATATGGTTTTTGGAACATTACACTGAAGATAGAAGTTGACCTAGCCGTGCATGAGTAAATACTGATAGCTTTATTTTATAGAAACATCCATTCGTAGCGAGTGTGGGTGTCGGAGTTTCAGTTAAGGTCCGGTTGGCTTAGCAAATATGCCAACAGGTTTGCAATAATGTCCAGTTTAAATCACAGATCTGAGGAGCTGAACCCAACGTGTGACGCCCACTGCCTGTGACCATCAGTCTGGTGCATGGGATCCCAGCCTAATTAACCACTACACCGTTAACGAGCCTCTTCAGGCTCCCAAGATCTCAGGTCAAAGGGGTCTGACTCTCTAGAACTGACCCGTTTATTTTTCCAGTATCTCAGACGCTTCCAGCCAAGCGTTTCAATCCTGCAGCAGATGTGCCTCTCTCCACTGTTTTCCACATTTATTTTTCGTTTTGTTTTTCATCCATATCCAGTTATCTGCCGACTGGCTTAAAAGGAATGGACAGAGTCTGAGTCATAGCCTTATACTCTAGTTGGTTTCCCCACAGCGATTGTGTTGAGGATTCAAATCACCATGTAATGTGGGGGGGGGAAAGAAGCCACTAGATGGCAGTATTGACAATTTTTTTTGTTAATCACAGTCTGGAGCTAAGTTTTGTGCATGTCCTGGAGATGCCTCAGAGGGGAAAGTCCCAGAGAATTGAAAAAAGTCTGGAAGGTGGGAGGGGTCTGGAAAAGAGTATATAAGGAGATGAATTGAGAGAGTAAAGTAGTAGGAGAAATTGCAAGGAGAAATAGTGGAAGGATACATTTGACCAGACCTGTCACTCTTTTCAAGACCTGTGAAGCTTGTTTTGTGGATTTTTGCCCGTGTTGGAGCATTTTCCTGTCCCAGAACATCGCAACAAAGCAACCCCATCTCAATTAACAAGAGACTAACCATCTCATTTTTTTTATATTTCAATCTTGGTCAGTGGTTTGTTTAATTAAATCTATTTAAGTTTTACAATTTTGTTGGTCATCCCTTGCTGTCCAATATGTTATAACAAATTGGGGCCATAACAACCACCACTGTGAAAGAGTAAAGATTGTTCTGTATCCATCAGGGTCACTCCATTGCCCTTCACAAAACACCTAACACTGGCAGTCAAAGTTGGGTTGCAGTCTCAAAGACTTTGACAATGATAATTTTTGCATTTTGGCCCGGCGCTCCAGCAAATTTAACGCAGTTCGGTTCTGTCAGCTTTGATTTGTGAGGGTTTAAATCTATATCATACTAATACACCAGCAGTATGGACTCAAGTGATTCAAGTGCTCAAGGAACATACTGAACTACTGCTGATCTGTTCAAGACATCAGTGCAAAGTCCTGGAATGACCTGGAAATCGAATGGTTTAGATGCGTTTCGGGAGACATAAAACTCACTGCTGCCCGCGAGTACAAGTCCCCGTCTTTACACCAGTGGCCTGGTGTTGTGTTACACAGGCTGAGGTGCAGGTCAGTCCAGTCCGAGTCTTAACCCTTTGAGAACTAAATGCAGCTAATGTTGGTCAATGATGTAAGACATCAAAATGAAAGCTGTTGAAAATCTATAAAGTGGTGACTTGTTTAAAAGAACTTCCACAGGGGAGCTCTTTAAACAAGTCACCTCATAATTGGTTTTCAACAGCACAAGAAAATTAATTTTATATTCTTTAAAAAATTTATTTCAGCGCTCTAAAAGTTAACATCGGCTGCCTGGTGCAATGCTATGATGCCTTTCCTTTGAATGCAAAACAAAATTCTTCCTGTGGATAGATTACAAACTTAATTAAAGCCGCAAGCAGTATTGAAAGAGTCCTCGCACCGCTCATGCATGTTGGGGTGGTGGCGAGATGTTGATAGGTTCAGGGACAGTGGACACTGCTGGACTGTGTACAACACATTTTCCTGAGGGGATTGCAAAAATTTTCTGCAGGGCGCCATGATATAATTTTGGCATGCCTGGGTGCACAACCTATACCATAGTAATCGTAAAACCGGGCTCCACGAGTGTGTTGATTTTTGTACATTTTCAAGCAAGTTGAGACCCTCAGAAGGGCAATTCTTGAAAAAAAAAAAAAAAAATGTTTCGGGGTCGCTACAAAGGCATTGTGCCATATTAAATGCCAATTGGGATATCAAGTTGAAGACCATAAGGCACTGAAAATTTGTGCAACAATTTCCAAGCTTTGGAATATCAGAAGGCCTTTAAACATGTGTTTGTAAAATTTGGAAAAAACGCAGGAAATGGCTCATAGCTCACTTCCTGTTTGGCAAAAACATTTCTAATAAATTACCATATCCTTGCATGAGAAATTCAACAATCAAACCAAATTTCATGAACATTCAAGCACTTTTAACTTAACAGGGCTGTGGCTAGAGGGTGCTGTGGAGCCACGTGGCCACACCCAATCAAATATCAGCATATATTTATACTTGGAAAGAGACCGTTATCAAGCCTGTAAAGTTTAAGGTAAATCTCACAAAGTATATGTGAGTAAAATCAACTTTCGCTGCGAAGCCACAAACACATCGTTCGATATATCCAAAAAAAACATTCCCAATTTAACATCAGAAAGGCCTTTAGATGTCACTCGTCATATTTTAAGTTTATCGGTTAAAATCTCTAGGAGGAGTTTGTTAAAGTACAAGGCCTGTTCATGCCAAAAATTTTTAAAAAGTTGAAATTTCAATCAAAAATGGCGGACTTATTTTTGATTGTAGGTCATGGCACCAACAGAGTTTTTTTAGGTCTCTGCATAAATCACATGTCCACCGAATTTCGTACATGTAGGTTTACCGAGCTGCGTGGGGCTGCTTTTTTGAAATTTTCCAGGGGGCGCTATAATGCCATTTTGCCACGCCAATGTGTAAGCTTTTTATCATAGTGATACACATGATTGGCTTTATACATTTAGAACATTTTGTGAAATTTTCAAACATGTTGAGACCCTCAAAGGGGAAATTGTTTTAAAAATTTAATTAGGGGGCGCTATAGTGCCATTATGCCACATTTAGTGCCAAGTGATGTGGTAAATTGAAGACGATAAGAAAATTATTATAATTTCTGCAACGGTTAGCAAGATTTCGAGCATTCTAAGGCCTTCAAACGTGTGTTCGTAAAATGTGGAAAAACGCAGGAAATGGCTCATGGGTCACTTCCTGTTTGTCCAAAAAATTTCTAAAAAATTACCATTACCCAGCATGACAAATGCAATGATCTCACGAAATTTCATTCAAGCACGTTTATCTTAACATTGCCGTGGCTAGAGGGCGCCGTGGAGCCACCTGGCCACTCCTGATCTAATATATATCAACATATATTTATACTTGGGAGGACACTTTTATCAAGCTTGGAAAGTTTCAGGCAAATCCCACAAAGTATGTGGGAGTAAAACTAACTTCCTGTTTCATGGCGGAATATCGAAATTCGCCACCTCCCCACGGATACATCGTTAGATGAATCCAAAAAAGCTTTGCAATATAACATCAGCAAGGTCTTTCAGTATTATTCACCAAATTTTAAGTTGATCGGATAAAATCTCTAGGAGCAGTTCATTAAAGTACGACACCTGTGAATGGTGAAAAATCCAAAAAGTTGCAATTTCAATGAAAAATGGCGGACTTCCTGATGAGTCTAGGTCATGGCACCAAGAAACCTTTTTTTTTTTTTTTTTTTTTTTTTAAGTCTCAGCATATTCCACATGTCCACCAAATTTCATACATGCAGGTTACCCGTTCCGGGCCCTGACACCAGTTGGTGCTCGGGCCCTAATTAAAGCTGCAAGCAACGTTGGATGGGTCCTCGCCCACCCATGCATGTCGATACGAGGGCGAGACGTGTTCCAGCACCGTCGAACATTCTAATTCGTTGGACAGAGCGAGACTGAGTATAATGTTAACGATATCAGTAAAAATTTTAATAACTGCAAAGTACACCTCTATGCAGATGATACTCCATTCATCTGCCCCCTCATTAAGGCAGGCAGTGACTCAGCTTCACTCAGGTGCAGGACTCATTGCATGACCTAGAGCTCATCTTGAATGCCAAAAAAACTAAATGCATGATGTTTTCTAGAATGCAGTCTCAGTCACAACTGATTCTTAGAATTCAAACATTGGGAGGGGATATTATTGAAAGAGTATCATCCTACAAGTACTTGGGTATTTGGATTGATGAAAAGCTTTCATTTAAAGAACACATTGACAGGCTTGTAAAGAAATTTGATTTGGTTTCTATTATCGTAACAAAGCTTGTTTTGACTTTGAGGCTCGGAAAAGAATTGTACAAGCCACCTTTCTTAATGTTGTAGATTACGGTGACATTATTTACATGAATGCATCCTCCCTTTCTTTACGCAGTTTGGATTGTATGTATCATAGTGCACTACGCTTCATAACAAACTCACAATACCGCACACACCACTGTAAACTCTATAATCCTGTTTCATGGCCTTCTTTAAGCTTAAGGAGACGGCGTCATTGGTTTATTTTCATATATCAGGCCATATTGGGTAAATTACCTCATTACCTCAGTAGACTTTTGACCCCACTCAGCAACCATTATCAGCTTCATTCCACAAAAAGGTTACTTTACCAGGTACCTCGGATTTCCTCAGTTCTTGGCAAAAGTGCCTTTTCCTGTTTTGCTCCTTGGTCATGGAATAACCTCCAAAATACTCTACAGGTGAACAATTTAGTCTCCTTGGGTGTGTTTAAGCACAGACTAAGATACGTAAATGAGGTGTGCAGTTGTTGTCCTTAGGCTTGTATTTTTTCAACTTATTGTATTTCGTCACTCCTGTCGTGTACACACTTTGTAATTTTAAGTGAAATGGTGCCGTCTTGGCCAGGTCTCCCCCAAAAAAGAGATTTTGAATCTCAAGGGATTTTCCTGGTTAAATAAAGGTTGAAAAAAAAAAAAAAAAAAAAAAGTCAAAATGAATAATAAAGAAATTAATAAATGGTTCTTTCATGTAAATCCTAGACAGCTGAAATTTTGGGAGGATGTCCACTGAACACAGACAAATATTTAATACGCTGCAACCTAACGTGAATTCAGAAGTCCGTTACTCTACATTTTTCAAAATATGAAAATACATAACATGTCAAAATCTCGGCAAATATGAATTCAAATGGTACGACACTTGGCTAATAGTTTCATCAAATGGAGATTATAAAGGACACCAAAGGAAATTTTGATACGACAAACAATGTGTCCGCAGCAAGAAAGTAAATATTACTGAACAGCGTACTATGTACATGAAATCTTTTATTTCAAAAAGTCTTGAATTAATTTTATCGAAAACAGATGACAACTCAGGTCATAGTACAGGAATGAGGTGGGAATGATGATGTGGGTTTCAGCACATGGATATCCATCACACGAACGTGCAGGTCGAGTAATAGTAACAACAAAGTCACGTGTGACCTGGGTGACGTCACCCCGTGTCCCCGGCATAGAAGACCGGTGAACCTGGACCAAACGCGTGTTGGTTTTGTTACCCGTGGGGTTGGGGCTGTGCTTTTACGCATCCCCCAAGAAACTGCGTTGAATCTGTCGATTCTTTTTTTCTTATTGTTTTGTTAGCACTACTCCGTTAGCTGTGTGCTCTCGCTCGGTGGAGTTAGCTGTGTAGCCCTCAGAGGCGGTGTCCTCGCCGCTGGAGGCCGGCTTGTTTTCCTTCAGATAAGTGGTTTTCATTTCATTTGACTTAAAGCGGTGTTTCTCGCCGCTGATTTGTTAATCGGTACTGTGGGGCACGGCGCCTATTGTCGTTAATATTACTCCGTTAGCTGAGTGCTCTCGCTCGGTGGAGTTAGCTATGTAGCCCTCAGAGGCGGTGTCCTCGCCGCTGGAGGCCGGCTTGTTTCCTTCAAGTAAGTGGTTTTCATGGTAAGTGGTTTTTGGTTTAAAGCGGTGTTTCTCGCCGCTGATTTGTTAATCGGTTCTGGGGCGCACGCCGGTGTTCTCGCCGCTGATTTGTTAATCGGTTCTGGGGCGCACGGCAACCATTTCGTTAGAATTGTCGACCGCCTTGTTTTGGGTAGCCTTGCCTCCGGCCTGTTCACGGGCTGGCTGTCTTGAGTGTTTTGCAGTGTGTGATTTCTTCTCACGCTAGTGATTGACTGTTTATTTGCGGCTGCCTATCACACCCGGGACCCTCACCGAGGGTTACCGCATCCAGTTCTGCCGCCGACCGCGCGTTTTCATGGGGTCAAATACACCACCGTGAGCCATCCGGGGAAGTCCCTCGTCCTCTGGCAGGAAATCGCCACTCTCCTGGAGAAAGGAGCAATCTCTCCCGTCGACAGGCAGAGACAGCAAGGTTGGTTCTACTCCAGGTATTTTCTGGTTCCAAAGAAGGACGGTGGTATCCGCCCGATCCTTGACCTGAGGTCCCTCAATTCCCACTTGAAGACCATGAGATTCCGCATGCTGCGTACGGTGGATGTCTTACACCACATCCAGGCCGGCGACTGGTTTACCACCATCGACCTGAAAGATGCCTACTTTCATGTTCCCATTGCGCCACACCACAGGCAGTTCCTGCGGTTTGCTTTCGAGGGCCAGGCCTTCGAGTTCAATGTTCTGCCCTTTGGGATATCGCTGGCAACCCGTGTATTCACCAGGTGTGTGGCAGCGCGATTGACACCACTTCAGGCACGGGGTTTGCGTGTCCTGCCTTACCTAGACGACTGGCTCGTCTGTTCACAATCGGAAGCTCAGGCCCACACCGACATTGCGATTGTGCTCTCACATGTCGCAGAGCTGGGGCTCAGGGTGAATCACCAGAAGAGCTCACTGGTGCCCAGCCAGGGGACAATCTTCTTGGGCATGCACCTGGATTCCTTGATGGCAACCCCCTCCCTGACCAGGATCCACAACATCCGCCTGCTGCTTGGCCGCTTCAGACGGGGCAGGTCACTCGCCCTGAAGACCTTTCAGCGCCTGCTGGGCATGCTTACGGCGGCCTCCTCTCTGGTCCCGCTGGGGCTCCTGGACTTGCGTCCACTTCAGAGGTGGCTCAACGGTCTCCACCTCCACCCGGCGCTGCACGGGCACAGGTTTGTGCAGGTAAAAGATTCTTTTTGCAGACTCCTCCGTCCATGGAGGAGGAGGGCTTACTTTTTGCAGGGTGTTGCACTGGCCGCTGTCCCCTCCCGGAGGGAGGTCATCACCACGGACGCCTCCCTGGGAGGTTGGGGTGCAGTCTGGCAATGCCGGACCGTCAGAGGCTGCTGGAGTCCAGGGCTGCGACTGCAGCACATCAATGTGCTGGAGCTACGGGCCGTTTTACTCGGCCTACAGCACTTCCTCCCAGGCCTGGCCGGCAGACACGTTCTGGTGCGGAGGGACAACGATACGGTGGTGCATTACATCAACCACCAAGGAGGCACCAAGTCCCTCCAGTGCTTAGAAGTGGCCGGCCAACTTCTGCAGTGGGCCCATTGGCATCTCTTGAGCCTGCGCGCCATGTACTTGCCAGGCACTGCCAACAGGGCAGCGGATCTGCTGTCCCGCCAGGACCCCGATTCCGGGGAATGGAGACTCAAACCAGCGGTGGTTCTCGCCATCGGGGAACATTTTGGCAGGGCAGAGGTGGACCTCTTTGCCTGCCAGGAGTCGACACACTGCCCTCTGTGGTTCAGCCTCCACGGCCCCAGCTCCCTGGGCCAGGACGCGCTGGCGCATGCTTAGCCGCGGCAACTGCTGTATGCCTTCCCCCCTCTGCCACTGATCGTGCCAACCCTGCACAGGGTTGCGATGGACCTCCACGAGCTGCTGCTCGTCGCCCCTTGGTGGCCGGGCCGAGTGTGGTTCCCCAAGTTGCTGCAACTTCTGAACGGCGACCCCTGGTGCCTACCAGTGAGGACGGACCTGCTATCACAGCTGGGAGGGCAGATCTGGCACCCAGATCCAGCCCGTCTGCAGCTCTGGGTGTGGCCGCTGAAGGGCCAGACCCCCTGCTAGGTCTTTGTGAGCCGGCAGTGGTCAACACCATTGCAAGCTCTCGGGCACCCTCCACCAATGCTCTCTACGCGAACAGATGAAGGCTTTTCTCCAACTGGTGCTTGACTCAGGGGGAGGAGCCTACATGCTGCCCCCTGCCGACCATTCTACTGTTCCTCCAGTCTCTGTTTGACAAGGGTCTTACTCCACTTACTTCCACCATCAAGGTCTATGCAGCTGCCATCTCTGCTTAGCATGCCGGAATTGCGGGAAGGACCGTCAAGGTCTATGCAGCTGCCATCTCTGCTTAGCATGCCAGAATTGAGGGAAGGACCGTGGGGTCCCATCCCTTGGTGGCACGTTTCTTGAAGGGTGTTCTCCGGTTGAGACCCCTTCGACGGAGGCGGATACCCACGTGGGATCTTCACTTAGTGCTGCAGGCTCCCTGCGACGCACCGTTTGAGCCCCTGCTCACGGCAGACATTTCATGGCTCTCCCTGAAGACTGCCTTTCTTCTGGCCATTACATCGACGAGGCGCGTCGGGGAATGACACGCTCTGTCAGTCAGTGGGGAGTGCCTGCAGTGGCACTCTGGCGACAGTGGGGTCACTCTGTGGCCTAACCCCTCTTTCCTCCCGAAGACCCTCTCTGCTACCTTCGTCAACCAGCCCCTTAGCCTTGCGGTGTTCGAGGCAGGCCATGGTGAGAGGTCGGAACTTTTGTGCCCAGTTCGCGCCCTCAGGGTGTACGTGTCCCGTATGGAAGGCTTCTGTAGGAGTGACACCCTGTTTTTTGTTCCAAGTGGATAGACGAGGCCATATTACCTGCCTACAGACACGGTGGCTCCCCGGTTCCTCCGCCTGTTCGGGCACAGTCTGCACTGGGCGTGGCGGCCTCATGGGCATCACTGAAGGGCGTACCCCTTTCAGACATATGCAGCACAGCCTCCTGGGCGTCCAGCTGCACCTTCACCAGGTTTTACCGTCTTAATGTCGTCCCACATAACCCTGTGGCGACAGCTGTCATTCCAGGCCCGTCGCAGCAACACTGAGTACGAGTAGGCACTCCTCATGACCTGGTTGGTATGAGTCATCCATGTGCTGAAAGCACCGCCTCTGGCGGTTAGGAGAAATGAAATAGAACGAGGGTTATGTAGATAACCGCGGTTCTATGAGTTTCGAATGACCGCCAGTGCTTGGCAGTCACTCGGAGTGTACACGAGAAGATTTGCCAAGAGGTCACTTCCTGGGTTCACCGGTCTTTTATGCCGGGGTCACGTCACCCAGGTCACACGCGACTTTGTTGTTATTATTACTCGACCTGCATGTTCGTGTGATGGATATCCATGTGCTGAAAGCACCGCCTCTGGCGGTCATCCGAAACTCATAGAACCGCGGTTATCCACATAACCCTCGTTTTATGTTACCGCAAATCGAGCCTCAAATCTTCAAAGCGGGAAAATAAAAATGATTCTGAGATCGAGCACACCCAAAGTAAGGTGAGGAGAAATTTCGTTTTGCGTTTGGTGGGAACGCAGCATTACAGAGGCTGCAGTCGAGTGTGTTACCCAGTGTGCCCCTCCCACACAGCACAGAGCCTCAGGGCTTCAGGATAAAGGTGACAGGAGGACAGACGCAGCTGCAGCCACTCGGCCCCCTGGGTAATCTCTCATGCTGCCGGCCCAATGACACCTAGCACCACCGCGCCTGAGACGCTGCGATCAATATTCTTATCACCAAAACCGCCTCCTCCAGGAGAGACACCTCCTCACCTTCCCATCATCCCCCAACGCCGCTGAATAGCAGAAGTGTGACATCAGCAAATAGTGCAGGCTACAGCTCTCAGGCGTGTGTGTGTGTGTCTCTCTCTCTGTCTGTCTGTCTGTGTGTGTGTGAGTGTGTGCAGACGCGAGCGAGTGTGTCGAAAGGTCTGTTTTTTCCAGCTTAGTGGGCTGTACTTCATAAGTGGGCTGTGTTAATCATTTAAAGTGGCTTGCGTTCTGTACTCTTGAGCTGCAGTAGGAGTGTTTGATGTCGGCAGGGCACGCTCTGTGAGACGATGGGTTTATCATGGATGTCATGATTTGCGGAGGAGCCGCAGCAGGTGTGTTACAGGTGTGGAGGCCACTGTGCTGCGTGATACATGCCATGCTGGACACACCTGTGCAATCACATTTACCCATGATCCTCCCTTACTCCCTCCCTCGCCAGGACCCAGCCCATGTCTTGAAGATTACGCTGTGAGGGGGCCGTCCTGTAAGAGAGAACCACAGTCCTGGCTCTGCCCTGGCAATCGCAAAGATTATATGTACAAGGAAGGGGGAAGCACAGAGCTTAAAAGAGTGATTGGGCTCAGGCGGATTGGGAGGTATTTAATAAGGCAGCTGGGGGTTCAAATCCGTGCCGTGCCAGTGTCCACCTTAGATAGTAAAAGAAGTGGATGGCAGGATGGCGCTATTTTCAACGGGAGAGTGTGAAGCACAATTGAACGAGTTTTCAGTTGGGCACCACGCCTACTGCGCAAGCTCAAAGTCAGCTCGTTGACGTAAACAAACGTCCTGAGAAGCGGTAACTCGTCTGGTAGATGTATCCTACACATAATTCCCAGCAAGCAAGCGAGATTGCGTCTGTCAGTATAGTCTGATTTCGTTCGATATAATAATGTTTTGCAAATTATTACTTCATAGGTACTTCACTTCCTTAGCAGTGTGGCTCAATCGTCTTCTATGATTCGTTATGGGCTTCCGGTCTAAACAGTATGGTTATTCACGTCCCGTGTGACAGAAAGTCGCCGGCATTTCATGTCACTTTTAGCCTAGCCTGGTGCAATCAGCTAAAAATTCTTATTATAGACCATAACGCTACATACGAGGTAAAGATGTCTGCTACAAAATGTAGTTTCTCTGTATTATTATTATTATTGTAATATTATCGCTGACATGAAGGCTCAAAATTTTTTTAGTGTAAAGTTATTTGATCGCAAAAGTCAGGCAAAATGAATAAGGGTGAATTGAGAAGCTACCACTAGTTGATCATCTGCTATCTTCTAAAGGGTTCAATTAAGCTTCAACTTACGGGTGTACTCCTACCCCCTTGGTGTCCGCTGCGGCCAGTATCTTTTGCCAGTAGCTTTTCCACTGCAGTAAATAATTGGCTTTGTGCTGTTGAGGGATGTGGGAGGGATACAGTTGGTTCAGGTTAGCATTGTTCGCTCAGGCTCCTGCTGCTGGTCATCCCAGCGCTCGTCAGTAAAAGTTTAAGCGAGCAAGTGTTCTGGTTTCTTCCGCGCTCCCTCTGAGCTCGCGATGTCTCAGGCTACGAGAGTAAAGACGCAGCAGCTGAGAGGCGTGTGTTTCACCTTCCTGCTTTCTCCATTATCCTCATTCCCGCCAGATAACGGTTAGCTAATCTCACAAATCCTACTCACCTCAAGATCAGCGAAAAGCCATCAAAAGCTGTGCTGAGCACTGCAGTAAAGGGAAAGAAGAGGCTCAAGAAGAGTTTCAGTTATCGCGCGTCATAGAATGTCAAGATGTCTGCAGCGGCGGCCATTTTGTCTGACTGATCGTGCTCAAAATCGATATAGTCCATCCCTGATGCAACAGCAACCCACCCACAATATTTCAAAGATATCCGTTCATTACGTTTTGAGTCATCTTGTACACAGGCAGACTGAAAGACAGACAGAAAAATCAACGCCGGCGAAAACATAACTTCCTCGGCTGAAGGAATAACAGGAAATGAGGGCTTCTCACCATGTCCACCAGGGCGACGTACAGGAACATGCCGGCGGTGACGGCGAAGATCCAGCTGGTGACGTTGTGCGTGTACTGCCCCACCGCCGTGCCGATGAGCATGCCCACGTACGCCATGAGCGCCGAGAGCACGTTGTACACGATCGCCTGTCTCACCGACATCCCCGCCTTCAGCAGCACCGCAAAGTCACCTGAGGGAGAGACCCAGCAGGGGTCAGATGGAGAGACCCGCAAACACGAGATAAGTCGCCCACGACCGCAAGCATATCATCTGCACGACTGGAACTCTACTCCAGGGTGACTGAATGAGTGAACAACTAGAAACAGTCGATCGAGGGCGACCGCATATGTGGCCCCCGCGCAGGTGCTACCATTGAGAGGCCCTGGAAATGGCAAATGGCGAGCGATGAAACCCAAAATCTAATCAGTTTGTGTGAAGATGTCCCTAAAAATGTTATTAAGATTTGGTGTTGATGGAGCAAAAAGTTTTCAAGTTATCGCGGTAACAAACAAGGTCTCCGGCGGGGGACGCGGACCGGCACCAAACACATAGTGGCCCCCTACGCTTTGCGGGGGCCACAATAATCAAGATAACAGCGAAAAAAGCCAAAAGGTTATTGGATTTAGACATTACGACAAGAGCCTTTACCGTCGCCAATGACAACCTTTTGTTGCATCTATGAACAGAGGGGGGGCCACATTAAACACAGCCCAGGAACTGCTTACATCCCCACAATTCTCTTCGCTCATTTGACTAAAACATGAAACTGACAAAACTAAGTCTGATTAATTTTCTTGTACTTGAAATTCGCAACCAAGGTGAGGGCGGGGCTTTATCCATCGATAAAATATTTATCAGTATTAATAAGAGTGTGGCTTTTCCAAAAATCACTCGGTTTTGTCATTTCACCACAAAAAATTTCCTGTCAAACGGAAAATTCTTCGATAGTGTTGGAGTAGGACCAAGAGCAATTCTGAGGAGAGCTGTGATGGGAAATGCAAAACGATATGTCTGCATAGGGGACACAATAATGACGGCTTCTTTTAAACCTAATTCTCCAAAGACCCACTTCAGTGGCTCCGAAAACAAACAAACCAAAAAAAACCCTTTTTAGTAGACCATTCTCATTATGTCACAGGCAGGTTGGACAAGACAATTTTTAAAGCTTGACCGTCCAGGATCTTACATACATCCAACTTACCCCTCAAGTGTTTCGCTCACTCGTTTGCAAAGGAAAACTCTGGATGGAAAGGGTGAATTGATCAGGTGACCGGAACGCGGATTCGCCAATACAAAGTGTTAGGGGGGTGGGGCTTCACGGACACCAATGAGATGAAAGGACTGGGAATGATCACGTGTGACCTGCATCCCGACATTTAGAGTCGCCAATGATATGGCTTCTCCAGTGGAGGGCAGGCTTGAGATTTTAGAGCAGTTAATGACATTCTAGGTTTGAGCATGAAGAAGCCTTATTCTGTCACCTTAAAGGAGACCCAACATGCTGATCCTTCTTTTAATACATATTAGTAATGTTATAATGTTGGTTGCCCGTGCTCAACCTCTGAAAAGTTTCTAGACATAAGATACAGGGATTTTGAAAAAATCCAAGAACATGATTTAGTGAGCGTGATTTCCTCTCTGAACAGCACCTCCCGAGATCTGGGTAAAACCTGACGTGAGTTTGTGCCGTCCAATTAGTACAGACCTAGCCAGAGCCAACCGCTGCACTGGACCCGCCCACACCGGAAACTATTCCAGCAGGCACTAACAACGACAGATCATACTATGCCTTAGTAGCTTTGACACTTTTGGAAATACAAAAGATCCGCAGATCATTTGAGGTGCAATTTTGTTAGTATCCCTCCCATAACTACTTGTCCCTTTACTTTTGGACGCAAAGAAAAACAAATATTTCTCTTCCTAAAGACGATGCCACTAGAAATCAGTGGGTAGCTTTTTTTGTTTGCTGGCAGCAAACAGCCACGGCCAAAGGGAACATTAGCTGTTTGTGCTCAGCATGTCACCAAAGACAGCTTTGTCAATAAAGGATAATTTGACACAGGATAAGCGTTTCAGCTGCTTCTCAAACCTGAAGCAGTTGCATCGATCAAGCGCTCGGAGCCACAACCTGCAAGTAACCATATAGCAGCAAATAATGTAAGTGAAGCGAACGTATTACGGGTGGCTAGCAGGACCACTAACGAAAGATAGCACTAACAACTAGCCTCAAACCCAGGCTTTGTAAAATATCTG
Source organism: Gymnothorax reevesii (assembly GCA_029721435.1). NCBI lineage: Eukaryota > Metazoa > Chordata > Actinopteri > Anguilliformes > Muraenidae > Gymnothorax > Gymnothorax reevesii. The sequence goes on along the minus strand of CM056587.1, from coordinate 65,567,807 downwards.
AAGATAAAGCCTGTATCGGTCGCGACTGTGTGAGACTCACAGACACAGAAGCTGTAAGGTGCTTTTACTGCATAAGCCAACCTGACGTGATAGCCAGTTGATTGTGGCTGTAGCACAGCGGCTAACGTAGCCAAGTTACTGTAGCTAATGTTTGTGTCCTAAATATGCAAGCGTGATATCAGGGGAAATTCTACAGAAGGTGTGTGAACATAAACCTCATTTGAAGCCAACTTTTCATACTTTTTGTAATTTGGATGCTTGGTACAACTGTTCACAGTAACAGAACTTGCTGTCTGTAAAACCTGTATTGCAAGCATTTGTCTCTGAGGTTATGACCGCTCGATTACCAGCTACTGCATGTTAGTTTGCGTGTTGTGCTAATTAAAAATGCTCCTGGCTAACGTATATGCTGTAATTCTGATTGTTATGCTTGTGTTACTTCGGTAAGCATCAATGTGGCAGTTTCATCATAACGTTGCCTGATTGTAGCCACTACAGTTAGTGATCGCTTCACTTATCCATGACTGGGATCAGCCGAATACTTAACAAATGTCTGAGCCAGCTCTCTGGTGCTACCATGAAAGCAATGCGAAACGCAGAAGCTCTACCGGTTTACAAATGATTTCTTTGCACTACCCTGACATAATTTCATCCCCCTTTAAAAATTGTTGTGGCTAATAAAAGCCGAAAAAGGCAGAGAATAAATCGATAATTCTTTCCTGCAGAAGTGATCAATTCGCTAGCTCCACATAAGCAACTTGTCCGCGCTGAAGGAACTTACGGTCTGCAAAACCTATATTATGTTCATAACATAACAGAGCTCTCTCTAGCTGTTGTGTACTATCCATAAAGCTGCTTTCAAATCAGACACAAAACTAATTTTTCGCAGGACAGATCAGCCTACATTCAAAGTCAAAGCAAAGACGCGAGTACACATCAAGCCGCTTTCACAACGGACGCGAAACAAATTTTTCACACGACAGATTACATTCAAAGTCATGACCGATTATCAGCTACTCCATGTTAGTTCTCCTGCTCTGCCAATTAAAAATGCCCCTGGTTAACTTATATGCAGCAATTCTGATCAATATGCTTGTGTTACTTCAGTAAGCATCAATGTGGCAGTTTCATCATATCGTTGCCTGACTGTATCCACTACAGTTGAAACTAAACTGAGAGGTGCGGTATGCGTCTGCCGAGTTGGGCTGCAGTTCTGCCGACCAGCCGAAGATTTTGCAAAGCTTGGGTGCTTGGGAAACGATCGCTTCCATGACCGGGGTCAGCCTGGTACATCTCCAATGTCTGGGCAAGCTCTCTGATGCTACCGGTGAAAGCGATAGGGAAGCGCACAGGCTATAAAGTGTCCGGTATAACAAACCATTTATTGCCATCAATTAAATATTAAATTCTTTCCTGTACAGGTGATCGATTCGCTAGCTCCACATAAGCAACGGTTCATGCAGAGCAAAACTTATGGTCTGTATTATGTTATTGACATAACCGGAGCTCTATCTAGCTCTTGCGCACTCTCCATAACTCACCCATTTTCCGCGAGGAAAAGCTGGTCATTCCAAAGCAATAAGTAAACCATTGCCACAGGCAATTTCCGAAAAGGCCGTTTAGCTTGGAGCTTTCGCCCCTCTGTCATATACCAGCGCAGAAGCTGTTCGTTACTCCACACCAACAACACACCACAGCTATGCACACAAACCAGCAAGTCCATAAGCTGTTGGTCCACTTTAAGCTGCTCCTCACTGTCCAGGTTTTCCTCTAAACTCAGACCCACTGGATTTCTACGGTCTCCGGTCTACACTTAGGCAGGTCGACCCGTTCTACAAATTTGTCTGTTTGTTGTGGATTCCAGCTTTCCCTGCATCCTAGCTAGTAGAAGATCCGCTGTACTCACCGGTAGCAAACTGTAGCCGATAGCAAAGTTGAGCTTGTGTTGCCAGATTTTCGCACTGCTTCCACCACTTTCGCCGCTGCGTTTATTAGAACAAGTTCATTTCATTATATCTATATTCAAGTATAACGTTAGATTGCGGAATTTGCCCGCCGCTTCGTTTTCAGATGGTGGCCGTGTCTCTGGTTTCATTCTCGGGAAGCAGACTCCATGGCAGACTCGGAAAACTGCATTCTGCAACCTCTTCCGGCCAAACTCCCACTTCCCGCCCTCCACAGAGCTGGCCAGTCAGAAGAAAAAGGGCACACAGGGAGTGGGGGCCATAGCGGAAGAGCCACCCCAATGAGGCATTTCAGGCGGAGACTACAATAAACTACAAATGGGGTTTGGAGAACCACAGACACCAGCAGTAAGGATCAGATAAGGTTGAATGGAGGCCAGAGGGGCATTTAAAACCCCACAGAGCGGCAGTGCCGCTCACAGGACCTTCACCAAACACACCACACAAGCTGCTGCTGTAAACCTGACACGATAACTGGCTAATTCCCCATCTGAACGTCTCCGCGTCTTTTTTTTCCACTCCGATTGACAGGCAGCCAACGAAAAACCGGGGGAAAAGCAGCCGTGCCATTGAGCTTCATTAGATGGGCCTGATGCTGGCGATTAGCTTATTGACAGGGAGCACAGCCCTTATCGCTGTCTACACGTGGGCCTCATACGGTGGCGGGGAGACGTTTGAAAGGCGACGGCTGGCCTTATCGGACAAGATTGCATCTGAGGAGGCAAGGACGCGATATAAATCGCCCGGTGCAGATCTGCAAACGCCTGCGAGTGAGCGAAGAATAATGGGGCCCCTCCGTCACACAATATCTTTAAACGCTTCAAAAAAAAAAAAAAACAAGAACAGGAGCGACGCTGGAGCTAGCTGAAGTACAGCTGTGATTCTCTATAGCGGAGGAGCGTCGCAAATCTGAGCTCATCCGCTTCACCTCTACTCTGTAGGGCTCTCGTCTCAGAATGAAAAAAAGAAGCTCATGTGTTTTTGAGTTCATCAGAATGTAGTATTAGACTTGCGGGTGGTTTTTATTCCGCACAGAGAATGGTGAAAGTCCCAGTCAGAAAACTGCCATTTCCCTGCAGTTTATTGTACAGATGTCACGCACAGATATGCATTTAAAACATCTGATCAGCCATACATCAACATGTTCACTTTTAATTCTTTCCAGCATCACAAACCCTGGATAATTCAAGAGCGTTTTGATCTAATTTCCAAGCGAATCAAGTTTGACCTTTTCCCTGCGATAGCAGGCTAATATGGTCATGATGGAAGTGAGATGCGATCCTTTCATACTAAATATCTCAAGAATGGTACCAGCCATAACCTTCTAACTCTGCACATTAACAGATATAGCGTAGCAGAGCTACATGAGCTGACAAAAATTTTGTTGAATCTGTAAAGTGTCATCATACTGAATTAATAAGCAAAAACTCATCGCACAATCCTGTTCAATCTAGTTGGATTGTACACTGCCTCTACCAGTTAGCTTGCTAACCAAGCCAGCTAGCACATTACAAAATTCATCAGCAATTCAGCCATAGCCTGATCAAGGCATGATTTGACAAATAGTTATGCTAGCAGTTGCGATTTTAGTTTTGAGTTTCTGGCTCAGTTGAAGTGTACAGCACCATCGTTACTTGTGTATGCCTTCATTTCATTTCTACATCAGCCGGCTTGCGAGCTATAGAGCTACATGAAAACCATGGCATTGAGCAGTCCATATTTCATAAGGCTCTGTAGCAGGCTAATGTAGATGTCAAATCATGTTGGTTGCATCGCAGGGTCCTGTATAATCCAGTAAGTGCATTGCTTGTATTCAGAGTATAAATATGTGCACGTCTGAGTAAGAACATTAACTCGGGGCCTGATGTACCATGGGAGGGACAGGGAGAGTGCAGACAGTGGTTATGTGATGTAATGAATCATATGGTACAAGTTACACCTCACCTGGTGAAGACATGACTGAATGTTAATCAGCACAATCCTGCCAGTTCCACATTGCATTGAGACTTGAGTCTGAGGTTTTTCTGATATCACTGTGAGGTTTGTGGAGGTGCCTGTGATTGCAGGTGCAGCACCTACACAATTAGCTCCTGAGGGAAACCCACAGCTAAACATCAGGATAACGAAAAAAAACGGCACCTTCGGCAAGCGCATCTCCCATTCAATACTGATGAACAGTGCTTCAAAATGCATCATCTGCAAAAATTAACCCTTAACAACTGAAGTTAACAAAAAGTTTTACTTAAAATGAAAAACTGTGCCCTGCAACTCACGTTTCAGGCGGTCTCGCTTCATTTTCTTCGGCAATGCAGTGAAATTTTTATTTTTAAAGTTTGGAAAGCTCAGGTTCGCTCTTGAGTGCTTGTTTGTCACGGAGACGGCGGCGTTAGTTTGTCAGAACGATACCGTGGGGATTGCGCCAGACAGTTTGACAGGGGAAAGTTAACGAAAACAAAGACAGGCGCGGCAGACGGGGAACGAGCCGCTGAGTGTTTGCTTATCTCTCACAAAGCAACATTTGGCAGGCGGTCGCAGGCCCATTTGTCAGTGGAGAAATTCGCAGCGTAGAGTCGTTGACAGCACGTATCATTAGCGCTGAGGAAATGTCACTCTGCAAGCGACTCGGGGCCTTCTTATTAAGCCAGCTGGAGGTGAGACCGCCGAACACGGTAACGGCGTTGCCAAACGCCCATTCCCCCGACTGTCTCGGCCCCGACGGCTGCCGGGTGACTGGTTCCTCGCTTCGGTGTCGCTGGGGAGCATCACTGTCACGTAACGCCATCTCATCTGAAACTTCTCCTCGGTAACAATTCAAACTCATCATTAAAGAGTAGTCCTTGTGATTTGAGAACCACAAATTCAATAACGTAATAAAACAATAACCAGACTAATCAATGTTGTTTCCTGGGTGTCCTTAAGGGTTGTGATTCAAATAGGAAATTTAGCGCCTAGTCCTCTGGCCTCCCACATACAGAGCGGTGAATGGTTCTGAGTGACAGGAGAATGTGACCCTACCTACAAACCACTAAAATGAAGGAGTGACCACTATATACCCTTTACACAGAGCTTCAGTGATTTGCAGTCTTTGACTAAGCCAATCTCACTCCCTACGCCAGCTCAGCCCTAATCCTTTAGGCTAGCCAAGACCTCAAACCTGTTCATAGAAAGATCAGACCCTACATACAGACCAAACCTCCTGGTTCAGCTCTGTCTTTAAGTACAAGCATCTCCTGTCCTTCCCCACCCCCCGAGCCCCCCCCCACCCGTCCCAGACTGGACAAGAGTAATCTAACCCAGCGTCCAAAAGACTGAAATCTCCAGTCTTCAGACTGCACAGACGGTAGTATAGTCCCGAGAGCATCTCCTCTCGCTCACTCTCGATCCTTCACTTGTTGAGTGTAAGTGTGCCTCTGTGTATCAGCGGTGATGTTGCACACTGGTGCTCCAGTGAGAAACACTGACACGCTCCGCTACAGCGCGTCTCTGGGCACGAGCGTCTGCAGAGGGCACTAATGCAACATGCTCCTACCGCCAGGGCAGGCCGTGCGTCCCCTCGACACGGAACCCCAAAACACAGGAGCACCTGCCGCCTCACGATGTTATTTTAACTGAATTACTCTGGGTACTGTGGACTCCAGGCCCCAGCCACAATCTAGGCCAGCGCTTCACAGTGTATTACAGATTTGTCTTGAGCAAATCAAATTAAACAGCCAACAAACTGCAGACTTATTCAGCGATTATGTGCGATTATGCGCCAGATGGCCAAATTGATGCCATTGACAGTTCCAGGTTTAACGCGATTGACAGATAAGTTGTTTTTCTCCTCTTTTCTTTATTTTCCTTCCAAAAGACTCTCCGCAGCGGAGCACAGCTGGAAGAGGTCCTGCTCGTTTAATCGTATTCAGAACCGGCGCAGACTCGCACAAACACACAGCCCGTGGAGGAAGAAGTGAATCTTTATTTAACGGCTCTGACAGATGGCGCTACATATGCTATTCCCGCCAACTTTCATGCAAATCCACTCCCTGCTTCATAGTGTTTAGAGCTGGGAGTGTGTGAGATAAACCATCGTAACGACGCAGCGCTGCAGTGGGAAAAACACTTCTGCACACTGTGAAAACACCTCTGAGGGTGCAGGAGTGTGTGTGTGTGTGTGTGTGTGTGTGTGTGTGTGTGTGTGTTTGAGTGTGATCAGTGCTTTATGACCGCTGCGCAAGGTACAGCGAGAGAGAGAGAATGTGCTCTCTCTCTTACACATGCTGTGCTTTGTTCCCTCTCTCCATCTCCCTCACTTTTTACCCCGAGTGCGGCAGTGAGTGCTGTCCCTCTGCATGTCCGTCCCTCACGGTTCTCCTCTGGACCAGAACCTAAACCGCTCAGTGTTTCTCAACAGCATGTTACACATCTCTACATCTAATTGTGCAGATGCACCTTTCTGTACTTCCGTCTGTCCTCCAGTCAGTTTGTCCGTCCCTCCATCGCGTTTAGTTCCCAGGTCAGAGATCAGCCGTCCTGCGGCGAGGAGTCTTCAGCACTTCATGCTCATTAACCCTTTGCTTAGCTTCGACTGCCTCTATATCTCTCTCTCTCACTCCTCTCATCATCATCTCTTTCTTCCCACTCTTCTGCTTTGTCCTCCATCTCTCTGCACCCCCTCTCTCCACCTCCCACTCTCTCTCCAAATCCTTCCCTCCCACTACTACATATCTCCATCATCTGTTCCTCCTTCTCTCTCTCTCAGACCTCAGTGAGTTTATGTGTGTGACCTTCAGTCTGAGGGGCCGTGTGACGACTGTACTCACCACACAGCGTAGGGTCATTAACGCTCCACGCTCAGCCGCACACAATCAAGGCTAACAGGACCCCCCCAATACAATACAGTGCATGCATCACCAAGCCTCTCTGACAGAGCATGGTCATGTGACCAGGGGGACCACTGGGCGAGATACTGAATGTGTGTCCAAGGGGACAAATATTAGCCAACACCTGGAAACCATTTTGTTTTCGCCACAAACGCCACACTCTAAAAGGGCAGTGAGCAGCAAACACAGGTCTAAGATTTGCATCGGACAGCGACCGTGGTGGTGATTAAAAAACTGTTCCAGCGTGACTACGCTGCGTAAATTGTTCAGTGACAAAACAAAATTGCTCAAACAGTTTCCTGGAATCAGTTGTCTGGTTGAACGTACGACAGATCGACCCAGTGACCCCTCACCTGTCAAACTCTCCACCACCAAACCAAGTGGCCCCGCCCCTCCCAACTCCTGAATGACACCTCTGTCTGTGGGCCAATCCAAATCAAGTCTCACCTCCGCCGCCCTTCACCCCGAAAGACCAGCTGCTATCTAACACCAATCAGACTTGCACCCCCCAGTCTCAGAGTCCAATCCCAGAAGAACAGCAGCAATCTAACAGCAGGAACACGGTGTTGTTATGCCCATGTGACCCATCTGGCAAAGACTCCTGGGATTGATCCACAGAATCACAGGTGTAGTCTAACTGAGGCCCACAGCAGAGCAGTCTCCGGGGGCCCGGCGATGCCGACGCTCTTCTGCAGCCTAAGCTGAAGCACAGCCAGCCGCACCTGGACCCCAGACCCACCGGCCCCGGACACATCAGAGGGCAGGACGGCACACTTACCCAGCTCATGGGGCAGCTCGTGGCAGAACACGGCGACGGACGTGCTGATGCCCCCCGTGACGTTCGCGCTGAACGCGGCTCCTGGCAAAAACAGAGCAGGGCAGGACCGGAGTGAACAGACATCCCATAATTGTACACGCACACATTCACACACACACATTCATGCACACATCCATGCACACACGCACGCACACACACACAGACACATAATCTCAAGTGCAAAGGCACCATAACTTTGGGACTCCCACCACACCTTTTTGTTTTAAGAAATGCCCAATCATGAATCTACGCTTTTTAAGCCAAACTGAAAGCCTATTTCCAAATGCGTTTTCTCATATTATTCTGAGGGGAGAGGCAGAGCAATAGAGACCGTACCACAGAGAGGGACACGGATAGAGACTTTACCACAGAGAGAGACACGGATAGAGACTATATCACAGAGAGGAACACAGATAGAGACTGTATCACAGAGAGGGACATAGACACGGATAGAGACCATATCACAGAGAGGGACACAGATAGAGACCATATCACAGAGAGGGACACAGATAGACTGTATCACAGAGAGGGACACAGATAGAGACCGTATCACAGAGAGGGACACTGATAGAGACCGTATCACAGAGAGGGACACAGATAGAGACCGTATCACAGAGAGGGACACAGATAGAGACTGTATCACAGAGAGGGACACGGATAGAGACTGTATCACAGAGAGGGACACGGATAGAGACTGTATCACAGAGAGGGACACGGATAGAGACCGTACCACAGAGAGGGACACGGATAGAGACTGTATCACAGAGAGGGACACAAATAGAGACTGTATCACAGAGAGGGACACGGATAGAGACTGTATCACAGAGAGGGACATAGACACGGATAGAGACTGTATCACAGAGAGGGACACAGATAGACTGTATCACAGAGAGGGACACAGATAGAGACCGTTGTGTGATATGTGCTCGATGAACAATCTTATTTTGGATGAGCTGGGTTTTTGAGTTGTTAGTCACAGTGAAGAGATTGTTGTTGATTTGTTTCCAGAAATCAATATTGGTTGTTAAAGACAAATCTTTTTCCCCATTCTAAAGTTGGTAGCGAGAGTGTGGTATTCATGTTGGGTATTAATTTATATAATTGGAAAAGGGGTTCTTTGACTTGCCAATGAGCATAAGCTATTCTGATAATGGTGGAGGTTGAGGACTATTGTTTGATATATTGATCTTTGATTTCAGTAAGTTTTTTAGCTGGAGGCATTGTAAAAAATTGTCACAACCAATATTATATTTCTGAGTCAGTGCTGTGAAGGATATTCGTGAGTTATTTTCAAATATGTGCTCGATGTGAGTTATGCCTTCTGATTTCCACAAATTGAAAATGAAAGTTTTATTTTGGATTTTGAAATCGGGCCCACTCAAAACTAGTCGACAGATATCACCCGAGCCAAGGTCAGTCATGTACTGTTTCACTGTGTCAGATGAGTGCCAGGTTCTGTGGTTGCTCGTAGTATTTGAACGGTCGAGGTCTGGATTAACAACTATGTTGAAGTCACCTCCCAGGATGATGGCAGAAGATTCAGAGAAATTCTTTAATTTAGAAAAAATGCTATTAAAAATATTTGGATTGTCCTCGTTTGGTCCGTAAATATTAGGTATTGTTATTTCATAATTTCCAATCAATCCATTAATAATAATGTATCACCCATCTGGATCTGTGATGGTCATTTTGTTTTGATATGGAATATTTTTATTGATCAATATGGAAACTCCCCTTTGTTTTGAGTTGTAGGATGCAAAAAAAATGTTGACTAATCCAATTACAATTAAATTTTAAGTTGTATGCATCAGTTAGATGGGTTTCTGTAATAAACATACATCTGCCCTGATCCTATGGAGGTGACCAAGTATTTTGTTTTTTTTTTTGCCAGTAAGCCAGTACCCCTGACGTTCCACAAACAAATTTTATGAGAGACAATTAAGTTGTTTGTAGAGAAGATCTTTAATTATGGTATACGTTTCCCCCTTTAACAGAGTTTTCAGAAAAATTATCGGCTCCATGTTTAGAATACACATGAAAATACATATAGACACGCACAGACAGACAAACGCATTCAAAATAAATACTAAACATTAAACATAGGTCAATAATCATATCGAAGAAAAGATGGAGAGAAAAGAAAGGTGGTGATGCGTGTGTTTGAAAATGAAGGCAGACTCAAACAAGTGATAAAGAGTAAAGTTTGGCGTTCTGAGTGAGGTGTACATTTTTTCTAAATCCTGGCTTGTCTGATAATCTTAGAAGAGCCACAGCATGATCGCTTTGTCACAAAAGAGCTGTCCGTCAACATAGAGCTCGTCAACCACCAGAGATGCCCACTTGCCTTTTTCCCTCTGCTGCTTCAATACTGGGTGCTGAGTCTTGCGTCGCTCATTTATTTCCTTTGGGAACTGGTCATTAAGGCCAAACTTGGTGCCTTTCAGCTCCTTCCCTATACTTTCAATCAGTTCTTTATGTTTGTAAATGTTCAAACTTCGCAATTATGTGGCGGGTTCCGCGAGATGTACCATTTCATGCACCTAACCGGTGCACACGGTGGAAAGTTATTTTGCGTAGTCTCTTGAGGTAGTTTCAGCGCGGACTGCGTAAAATTTTTTAAATAATTCTTCTGGTTTGTCTGGCGCGCTTTCGGGAATCCCAGAAAAAATTAAATTGTCGCGCATACTTCTACTTTGTATGCCCGGAATGGTTTCCTTCATTGTTTTGTTTTCGTGGATAACGTTTTCCATTTCAGCAGGCGCGGCGCTAGAACAGTCATTTGGGTGGGCCCAGACACACCCCTTTAAGACAATTAGAATATTCCTGGCTAGTTCTCAATTATTTTCCTTTATTGACGCGGTTTCCAATGATCGTAATTGGCAACTGAAGTCACAGTTTCTCTCCATATGCGATCTAACAGCGATGAAATCATGGGGTAAATTCAGTAGAACTGAGAATTGGGGTGGACAAAACATCGTTTTTTAAACCATTATTAGTCCTGACCTGTTCTCAGTCATTTTCATGTTTAACAAAATGTTCACTCCGAGAGCACTCCACACTTAACAGGTGTTGATTGTTCTCCCTGATTAGATAAGACGACAATCATGCATCTGGATGCGTTATTTGCTAAATTTAAATCAACGTTATTCCAAACTGCATACCTGCGCAAATAGCTTGAGCTGCATGCTTTTTATAGCCTATTTCACTGCCAAGTGCCACTTTTTTCACTCAATACCGAGAGTAATTTTGAATACCGTTGATTTAAATTAAGCAAATATGCGTCCAGATGAATGACTGTCGTCTTACCTAATCGGGGTCATAAAAGGGCGTGTCTGGGCCCACCCAAATCCCTCTTCTGGCGCCGCGCCTGCATTTCAGCAGTTAGCATTTTTACTGACGTTTGAAGTGAATTGTTATATTTTCGCAGAACATAAATCTGATGGTGGGTAAATTTAAGTCCATAATTTCTTGGTGCAACAGACCGAGGACAGCCAGCTTGACCTAAACATTGACGGCAGGCTGGGTCTTTCGGCTTCCTTTTTGCGGGGTTGGTGCTGGGCACAGGGTCGTTGTTGCCGTCCTCAGTCACCCGTTTTTCGGTCTCCATTGCTGTTAGGTGATAGTATCCGTCGATTAAAATCCTCCAGTTCTTCCACGGTGAAATGCTTAATGTCTAACCCAGTTAGGACAACTAAATGTCTTTCATTGACAGATCCAAGATTTTTTCTTTCTTTTTTTAAAATGTATTTATTGGCGTCTAGCAGCTGGATGCTGCCGTGCTGAATCTCTCCTCTGGCGGTTTCAGAGTTCAGAGTTCACACATCCTGAACACTTATTAATGAGATCAATCCTTGTGCATTGAAGTTTCAGTTTCACTTGCGTAAGTGGACGGTCACCGCAACTAACACGGAAAACGATTATGACTTTGGACTTCTTGTGCTTCTCTTTACGAGATTGGAAACAGCGTATGTGTTTTATAATCGTTTAAATTGTTTAAATGAAATAAGACCATTTGAAACGTCTTTTTGCAATTCCATTGCTTTCAATCCCTCAGTAAAGACAAGCGTGAGAATTCCCAAGTCATAATCGATTTCCGTGTCATTAGTGGGGAAATCTACCGTAATGCAGGGGAAACTGATTAACTTAATGCACAATGCTGACTACAACGTGAATGCCAGAGACTCAAGCGTGAGACTTGGCATCTCTGCCGATACTGTCGTTCTGTTGCATTACTGTTGAGTGCGGCTTAACGTGTGTTGGGTCGGGTTGCGGAGGTTCGAATATATTCCAACATCACGTTGTCATATTCGAAATTCGTTCGAAGTTCTTTTTTTTTTTTTTTTTTTTAATAGGCGACTGCCCTAGCGTATCCACAGATGCTGCGCGTACAGCGAGCCTCCGCAACACTTTGAAGAGGAATATCGTTCATAAACACAGATATGCAGTGTTCTTGGAACTCTATTCCTTTTAATTAGCTGCATTTTGTACATCAGTATTAAAATATTCATTTAGGGACATTATGAGCACAAATTTTAGTTGTCAGTCACAGGAATCAATCTGCAGCTCAGCGGAGGCCGGACAGCTGGCTCTCCTGTAAGATAGAGGAGAGGACAGGTGGAGGGAGCGCTCACCAATAGCCAGGCCATCGCTGAAGTTGTGCATCCCGTCTCCCATGATGACCATCCAGGCAATGCTGGCGACTCCCGCATCCTTCATCTCCTGGTCGGAGTGACAGTGGCCCTGGTGGGCGTGTCCATGGGAGTGACTGTGTCCATGGGAGTGCCCGTGAGAGTGGGAGTGGCCGAAGCGCTTCGTCTTGGCCTTCCTGCCGTTGTTGGCGTCTGAGAATCGGGCCCCGGCGCCATCGCTCTCGGGCCCCGGGGGGGTCAGGGGCTGCTTGCAGGGAGAGTCAGGGTCGGGCAGCTCGCTGAGCTGGGTGGCGTTGTGTTTGCTGTCGCAGGAGAGCATGGAGCTGTCGGCGCCTGAGCACACGGAGAGAACACGCCACGCTCAGTGCAGCCAAACGCACAGCATGCTTAAACCTGGGTGCCGTTTCACCTTTCATGACAGTCTGGGGTTCACCACGCACCCCTCGACCCATCTTATAGATCTGGGGTGTGACACTGAGCAGAACCGCACCTGATACAACTAATTTAATCAGCTGATGTCAACTGCACAGTTGATTCGTCGTGTCTGGTGTTCTGTGGCTCGGCTGGAATGAAACCTGCAGCCCCTCGGCCCTTTTATACACCAGTTTGACACCCCCATTATAGATGGTCACATTAAAGTTTAGATGGGTTTAGATGGGTAATAATCTAATCACGAGTAAATTAAAAACTCACACCCATCTAAACCAGTTTAAGTTTTACTCAGGCTCCCTAAAAGATGGGCAGATCAGTGACTATTTCAAAAAACCTGCTAAAACCCACTGAGTGACAGTACCTGAAACTATTCCAAGTATGCACTAAAGAGAGACCTTGACTCGATAAGAGGAACTCTTTCTGTTTTACCTTCATTCATTTGTAGTAAAATAATTCACTTACACACTTCCTAAAAATAAAGCCCAAGGAAAATATTTGTTGTGTAAAACAAGAAAAAACCGCCGTTTTAATTACAGTTTCTTAATTGCGTGAAAATATCAGAGGTGAGAATTCCAGGTTCATAAAGTAATTGTTGTTCTAATCACCTGAATGTACTTCGTAACACAACTCGTTAGACAGAAGGTAAAGCTAATGACTAATTGGCACGGCGGTTTTTGGTTGAAAGACACACAAGGTGCACCTTGTACTTCCTGACACCTCAAATAATGTTGGGCCCATTTCAATGGCCCGTCAGTCCAGGGCGGCCAACCTCCATTCTGTGGCCCAATCATCTAAGCTGTGCTGAAACACAACTAAATAAGCAGGGGCGGGCTATTGGACCAGAGCAGGTAGCAGGGTACCTGTGCGTCTCAGCCCGAGAAGGGCGGTGCTTTACCGTCAGCGGTTAGTGGCTTAAGGTGCAGCCACTCTGCGTTGGAGTGGCGGTTCAGCTTGTGGTCCGAAAGCTTCCTCCCGATCATGGCCTGATCGCCTTTCCTCCTCCGCCGGCACCAGCTCCCCTGAAGGAGACGCCCAGACTGTCACTCTCAAACCAAAACCACACGATTCAGCCCTATTTCACTGTACTGTACCGTTTCATGCGTATATATCTACACCAGCTCCCCTGCAGGAGACGCCCAGACCGTCACTCTCACACCAAAGCTACGCGATTCAGCCTCATTTTACTGTACTGTACCGTTTCCTGCATATATTTCCCGTAAGATGACAGCACCCAGCATTCAGCTGCTGATACTCTTGCTGTAAAAAAGCACACAAACCATGTGCTGAATTCCGGGAACATTTTTTGCCCAACTCTGACTTAAGACAGTGTGGCATCTTCACAGACAGTGAAATTTGCATTACAGTGAGGATAAACACTGACAGAGTCCCACCCAGTGAGTTAATAATGAATCCTGATGCTGTCTGTTACATCACACACACCACTGAAAACCAGCAGGACGCAGGCCTTCCATGAGAATATACGGGTTTTTCCTGATAAAAGGCCATTGTAGCAGTACTCGCAGGACTCGGCGATGCGGACAAAATCATCGTTTTCAATATTTATCCCAAATACCTCAACATCAGTATTGTGATAATATTGTAGTAATACATATAAGTGCAGTAAAACACTTACACGACATTGAAAAAATACACACAATGACATAAATGATAAACAGACATCAGCACCGTGGATCTGATGAAAATTCAGGCAAAGACAACATGTAGAAAAGGGTAACAAGTACAGGACACTGCATTGTTTTACTGTAATGCAGCCTTTAATTCAAGAAAAGGCTACACTTATTACTTATGCCCAATCATGATAGTGCGATATCAAAAGTCCTGTAGAACCCCACAGAACAATACCAAGCACGGACATTGCAGAGGGCTGAAGGTTTCACGTGTTCTTCTTGGCTGGCGTTAATTCAAGCTACTACCTAGCTGGTGTGAATCGAAATAAAATGGATATTTTTCTCCGGCCAAAGACGGGGCGCAAAAACACAACGGTTACAATTAATCTGACTCCATAATACATTTAGAATACCAAATTCAGTTATATCCTCATTAAATATCTGACTCCAAATTAGAATTAGAATTGATAGTTTGGGGACAGCATACATAAATCTCGTGGCCGCTACGCCACCAGACTCGTCTGTGAAAACCATTGTCACTCAACAAACGCCCCCAGGGTAATAAATGTTGCCGCCGGATCTTGGTGATGGTTCTAGAGGATGGAAGAAATTAACATGATCGCAAGGATCTAGGCATAAACAAAGTAGCACAGAGCATAAACATATCACGAACCCAGGTTTATGTACCCCAAATGGCCCCTTAAGGAGATCAATCAAATACCGGCTTCTCAGCCCAGGGGTATTTTTTTAAGATAGAATCTCTAGGACCGGTAATACATACATCCTTTAGGGCAGTGGTTCCCAAACTTTTTCTGCTGGGCCCCCCTTTGGTACATAAGAACATTTTTGCGCCCATTACGCACATTTTGTATTCAGAGTCCATTGCAGTTTATTTCACTCATTGTAATTAATATAAACCTCAACCTTTTTTGAAAAAATATACGTAAACGGTCATAAACTGTAGGTTGTCAAACTACAACTAGGCTACCATTAGAACAGGAAATAACCAGCACAATTTTCAAGCACCTTAACTGTGTAATTATGTTCAGTGTAACTGGTTTATTTTTTTCATATTCAACAACATTGCTATTTATGAATTTTCCGGAGGAAGGAAGGAAGGCGGAGGAAGGGAGGGCCGAATCTGGGTTTTCAACCATTGGGGTAATAAAACCATCTAGCATTGAGAGGAGAGCGGAGTCTGACCAATTTTCAGGAGTTTCCCAAAGGGAATGAACCATAATTTCAGGGGAGATGAAACATACTCCATTCAACTCCTTGGATTCCCCCGAGAATAACAAGACCAAACATGATAGGAATATGTACCAGTATGATGCTGTTGTCTTGGAAAAGCCTTAAAATGGAGTATTATATAGTTTAATTGGGTTATAAGTATATAAGTGATTTCTTCACAGGATATTGAACATATAAACATATTATGAATTTCCCAGAGATTTAGATTATTTTAAACAGATTAATGTAACTGGACTTTGGGGATAGTGATATGACTCTCACAGGAGTTCTGCGACAGCCAGGGCTTTGTGACTCCGCCCCCCGTTGAGCTAAGCCAAAGATACTGCCCCCCACAGGCAGGCTGCAGGAACATCCTAGGTCATAAAAGTTTTACTGCTGGCTCTGGATTGAGCTTATCAGCCATATGTTCAAATTCTACAGTCCCATATGATATCTTATCTTACAACAAGACATCAGTTCAATATTGATACATATATTGCCCAGCCCTAAGAGTTCAGTAATGTTCACATAAACTCCTCGTACTCTGATTTTCACTTTAATTTCCCCTTAAGTTGGTTCAAAATTAAACAAAGTAGTTTTTTCCATATTGGCACAATGTCACATACAGATTCTGTATCTGCTAGTTGCAGCACATCACTAAAACTAAATCACACTTCTATTGGGCGAAATATTCATACCAAGGGCACCATGTTTTAATGACCACAGCGTTACATCGCATGGAAAATATCTAAATCTTGTACATCGTTTCATACACATGAAGTTTCTCGGTTTGAATACAGCAGCTGTATTTGATTGGCCCATGTATGAGGAAAAGCTGTCAGCGTTCTAAGCAGTAGCAGTTCTCACCCCCTGGTCTCTGTAGTGCTTGAACATGCCGATGCAGTGCTCAATAATGAACAGCAGGTAGATTCCAGCCAAAGCGGTCAGGCCCTTCCACACCCCGTCAAAGTCCTCCAAGAGGTCGGCAGTGGGGTTTGAGTGGTTGGTGTCGTGGTTGTGGTCGTGTTGGCCTTGAGACTGCGGGGATGAGAGGAGACAGCAGTCATATCGTGCACCACATCTGTGGCTGCTGAACAAGAGCACAGTGGAGTTTGAGCTAAGGAGCTAAAAAATAAGAACACAACTGAAAGGTTATGACTCCAACTCCCATCAGCCTCATTGCCAGACATGATGTGACACGTTGACAGCAAAAGTAAGCCTGACCCTTCCTCCAAGTGATGGTGGAACTAGTACGAGTGAGAGGTACTCATTTTTTAGTGAGTGTTCTATACTCCATTTCAAACTACATTTCATTTTCAGTTTGGTTTCATAGTTTCACTTTAGTGATTACCATTTCAATTTCCAGTACTGAAGATCTCCATGTTTTGTTAATTTTATTTTATTAGTTTTAGCTTTTCAGCGAGTAGAAAGGAAGAAGCTGTCCCAAAAGGCTGCTGCCTTCTTCTATAGCTGATATATTGTGATCTCACAGGTGATTTTATGAATTCAACACGACTGGTTTCTATCGATTTAGCGAGGATGGATGCCTGTGAGATTGGCTGGTACAGACAGGCTGTTTGCAGAAAATTAAATAACAACAGGAACTGATTTTCCTTCCACCCTTTTTTCTAATTTATTTCAATTAGCTTTGGAGAGCGTAATTTTAATCCCAGTTTGATTTCTGAGTCTCACTTTGGCTTCGGTAAGTAACTGAATGCTTTTGTCCTCACTTTGCTTTTAGTTTTCATTGACAGTAATGCCCTCGCCTCACAGTGAGGTTGGCTGCATCAAAAAGTGAGATTCGCAGGCAGGGGAGGGGCTGGGGGGCGGCTGCAGTACTCACATGTGGCAGCAGGTGGAGCAGTGCGTCCCCGCTCAGAGTACCCACTGCCAGCGCCACCAGGAAAGTGAGCAGGAACTTGAAGCAGGATTGGTTGAGAATGGGCACCAGGACCACGCCCAGGAGGGACAGCAGACTGATGACGGTGATGGACAGAAAACCCCAGACCCAGATCAATGCTGCGCAGAGAGGAGAGCAGATGCCGTTTTACTGTCACGGCCCGGAAACATGCCAACTTATTACCGCAGATCATTTACAGCTACCAGATACTCAGCCATTCCGTCTTGTCAATCTACAGGTGCTAAGATTGGGTTCAGAACATCCCCATGCGAGTTCCCTGCGAACATGTAGTGATGAAGACGTCTGGCGAAAGTGAGAAAGTGCACTGCCAGCCCCATCATAAATATTCACAATGCGCACCGTAATTGCGACGTCTCAGCATGCAGAGTTGTGGGACCCAAACATTTCATGTCAGACACACAGAGCCGACCGTCTGGTTAGCCTAGGAAACTGGTGATTCCGTGGGGCGGGGGGGGTCGAGAGACAATTTTGACTGGCGGTATTGTCGAGCAGAAGGAGCAATAACTATAATAACTGCGTCCTGAATTAGACTTCCTTGCTTCAGCAATCTGCACAATCAACAGAAACTTTTGAGTGCATTTTTAAATACATCCTTTGGACTTCACCCTTTTTTTTTGGCCGACACAACATTTCTCATTTCGCCCATTTTTATTTCATCTAAAATTTGGATGCATCAGTGAATACGCTTCGCTTTTCACCTGGCTACAGGAAGCCCAGCCTCCTGATCTGCATGTGAAAAGAGCTCTGGACTCGCCGTGTGAGAGCGGCGATGGGAAGGGAGCCAAGAGCAGCCGAGGAGTGTAGAGCGAGGACTGGGGAGGAGGCGGGCGGTGGAGCAGCCGATAAGAAAAATAAATAAATAAGGGACGAGCCCCCAAATCTGCTGCAGAAGCATTCCATCGATGCCACAAGAATTCAATGTCAAATGTATGAAATCCAAATTGCCAGTGCAAATATTCTTCAAAAGCCTTCCGTCACACTAGGTTCAACACAAAAACTGCTACCCATAATTATAATACTGCTGGGAAATGTAATTATTGTTTTGCCGATAGTTCCCCACCATTAACAACAAGAAGACATTTACAGTAATGTTGCGGTATAAGATTAAAAAGGGTGGGAACAGTGTCAGCACAACAGACTCTGTAGGATCGACCTTTTACAAACGAGGCTATGACATCATAGAAACACTTTGCGAACACTGTTCTAGGTGCTCTAAAATCACGCGTTCGAGCCAACAGCTGCATCATCCAGCCATCCAACAGCAGCCCTACAGACAGCTGCTCAGAGCGATGCATCAGACAGAGCCGCAGTGACTGGTGCCATACAGAGCACACAAGAGAGCAGCCATTCCCCGGGCAACATTTACCCATGAGTCCCAGAGCCGCGGCCTGTCTGCTGTAGCCGAGACAGAAACCCTAAAACATTGTTGTAACACTGCGTCACATGACCTGAGACTAAATCTGCCTGGCTCCACATTTAAGCTCCGCCTACTCCCTGTTGTGAGGTCATGGAGGCCAAAGGTGGGTCAAGACACACCCACTCAGCATTCCTCATGTTTACGATGCTCTGAGCTGGTTCAGCATACACGGAGGCTGGTTGACACATCCAAAATAGAGAAAAAAATGCTAATATCCACTCTCCAAATAAAAGCAGATAATGTCTCAAAGTCTTAAGCACTCAAAGGACATGAAGTTTGATTCAAAGGTCCCATCTTACCCCAGACATTAGATCCTGTAGCATCACTACAACGTATAAGAGACTAACTACTTCAGCTCCATTGCTAAGTTGTCAGTTGCTATGCAAGTGCTATCCATTATTATTTGTGATTAAGAATATAGTACACCATAGAGTTGCATATGAGCATGGTTACTAAAATCAGTTGGTCTGTATTTGGTAACCCTGTTGGCTCTGTTCTGTATACACTATGCATCAGTAATGAGGTGAAAACATTAAAACAACACTGTACCCAGAGTGGATGTTTATGATATTGACTTATTTTTCGCGCGTGTATATATGCCTGTAGTTCTGCACAATTGTATTAGCTAATTTATGGGATTTGGATAATTAAACTATATGAGATGTGCTCTTATGTGGAATGAACTCCCACAGAGCGCTTTGCAGCGCGGAGATTAAAAGCCATTAAACTCTCTCCGCCATACTCTCCCCAAATTTTCAATTTCCGAATGGCACAGAGTCCATCTTGAACGACAGACAAACAGCGCAGGCAAACACTTCCAGTAATACTAATCACAATAGGCAGACGACTCAGAGAGGCTCCCAGACAACAATTACAATCTCGAGATGATTAGCTGGCTTTCTAATTATTAGCTAATGCCCGCCGCTGTGCACTCCTGTACAAAAAAATCACGCCTCGATTAAAGGCCAAAGACTTTTCCGGAAGGACTGCGCGTGGCGCGGTGGGGATTAGGAGACTGTGGGTGCCCTATCCGTACCCCCTGCCCGTTCGGTTCCGCGCAGGCGCAAACATTCTGCTCATGTGCATTGTTTAACTCATATTTACGACGCTGCCCGATGTGTTCTACGCATGCGTAAAGTTAAGCGATCGAAATGGGCCGTGTCTCAAGTAATTTAAATTGCATCCTAGTTCCCCGAGGATGCATGGAGGAAACAGGAGAAAGAACAGATGAAACGATGTCATATGTTTTAAGCAACATGTGATGTCCTTTCCTCAGTTGCGTTTTATGAAGCGAAGCTCTTTTCTGATGACAGCCTCGGCTGGATCTGTTGGAATACGATCTGCGGAAATTGGCACACATGTAAACCGTGAATTATTCGCAAATTTTAATAATCAAAGTATGAAATACAGTTCAGCTGCCGCATGCAATATACCACTAAAACAGCATAGGGGAGCCTAAATTGGAACTGTGGTAGCTTTCAAAATTGTGATTAAGACGTTTTCATGAAATATTTAAGTTCTCCAGTCATTGACTCCCTCTAAAATTTTGTTTGTCCGTTTCTTTTCCATTGTAAGCAGAAAGAGATAACTTGACGCTATTTTTCTGATCGCAATGGGAAAAAAAATTGAATAAAACCTCCGCTGCATGCCTAAAGAGCAAGAGATCGGAAGGGTATGCAGAAAATGCACCGCCAATGTGCTGAATGTCTGTTGAGGAACACGTAGGCTATGATCACATATTGACAAATAAGGGGTTATGTTAGTATGGCATTTTGGCCCACACGGTTTACATTATGGATAGGAATAATTAATTATGTATAAATACCCAAATTCCTGTCAAGCAACCCAAACTATAAACACTTCCATAAGATTTCGCGCGACAGTTTGCTTATTTTGCCATGACTTGCGCTGGAAGCGATGAACATAGACACCTATTCACCTATAAATTCACCTATTCAAATAAAAATCGATACAGGAAGGACCATGATATAAAATATAGGCCAAATCTCTCGATAGTGTCCTTGTGTTGTAGTGAATTTGAAAACTACTATGTTGTTGAAGTAAAAAGAAGGACCATGAAATAAAATATAATCTTTATAAAATAACTTTGTGTTGTATTGAATTTGTATACCATTATGTTAAAGTTTTAAAAAGTCGCTGGCTGGCTGCCGTCAAGTAAAATGCTAACGGATGTGTGGTACAAATCGGGCAGGAATTCTATGCACTTGCGCAGTACTAGTATTGCCCGTGCACAGAACCGATCGGGCAGGAGTTACGGAAAGGGCATTGACAGAGACTGTACACTCGAAAGTCACCTTTAAGCATTACAGTTTACCGGATCATCCGGTTTCACTGCACTTCGCCAGCGGCCAGAATCCGTTCCGGGGTATGCTGCCGAAACCTCAGGAGCCGGTCTATTCACAGAGGATTTTGGAGTCGTTGTCATTGTCATTCTGAAATGGATTGCGTAAATTGGGCTGAAGTGAAACCCAGCGAGGATTATGTTTTGCCCAAAACCTGTTGAGACAGGTTGCAGCAGTTGGGCCTGTTTGCAATTAATTTTTCCAGCGATCATCAACTGCCTGCATTAAAACTCTCCCCGTGACATCCATTGCAGGGCTACAGAGCATGAACCATAGACATTTTACGTAAAAGCACGAGCCTGTTTTTGCCAAAAAGTCACCGTGATGTCATCATTCTGAGCAGACCAATCAGATTGGCCTTCAATGCCAAGAGCTCTTCCATGATATGCCGAGCGTGGAGAAGGAATGGTATTCCTGCCCCTCAATAGCAATATATCAAGGTCAGTTTATCATGAAACTTTTTGCACTTTAGCTAAAGCTTCCTTTCAGCATCATCTTCAGTGCTTTACGCTTTCAAAAACTTGTTTCTGCTTATAGTCATTTAAATCATTTTCATCAAGCAACAATTTTTTTCTAAATGCATATAAAACAATATGTGTTTTTAGGAATATATCAGCTGTGGCCTGTCGGGAACTACAGCCAACACGCCCCGAGTACACATTTTCTGCCAGTTTACAGCCTGCTCCCAAAGTACACCAAACTGAAACAGTAAGAGAACATTTCATTAAAAAAGAAACAGGCCTATCATGAGGTCTGAATATCTGTCAGCATTCTTACGGTGACTCATCCACAGAGTCCAGTGACTGTTGGCTTCACATGAACCGCATGAATGCAAGCTCTGGGATTTTCATACGAAACTCTGGCAAAATACATTAAATGACACATCATTTATGCTAAGAACAGTCCATGGACCTTGACAATTGACTGGAACAAATGTCATGAAAATAAAACGACCCGCAGTATAGGCAGTCTTCCAGTGTGGACCAAATGGGCTTTTGTTCGCTGGTCAAACAACAGAAAAAAATAATTAAAAAAATGAAAAAGCCTCGGCATGAGCCAATGTTTCTCCGGACTCAAAAGAACAGAGACGAGGACAGGTCTGCCAAAGCCATTTTCTCATCCTCTTTGAAACTGTCCCAGTTCCTCTCTCCATCTGTCCGCGACTCTTTCTGCGTTCGTCTTCCAAAACCGGGCTCACAGGAAACAGGTTCATTAAAATACCGACTGGAACCGTTTCCTCCCGAACGCTGCCGCACCTGTCTTTATAAGCGCCTCAAACTGCGGGAATAGATTGGAGGAAACTACTCGGGTGGTTCTTCCATCAACAGCTTAGTGATCTAACGTCTGCCTCATTATCACTTCCAGGAGCAGAGAGACTGAGACAGCGGAGGAAAGAAAAGGGGATTTATGCTAAAAGGAGGGCAGCGGCCTGCGCCGGATTGCTAATTATGCTCCCTTTCTGCCCGGGCGAAGAACAGGGCATTCGGTGCCATTTCAACACTTTAATTGGCGGGAGAGAAAGGAGACAGAGACAGAGAGAGAGAGAGAGAGAGAGAGAGAGAGAGAGAGAGCGAGAGAGAGAGAGAGAGAGAGCGAGAGAGAGAACCAGAAAATGCTCAGTAGCCCCTCGGCTCAGTCCCCGCGGCGCACGCACCGGAGTGCTAATGAAGTGCACGGATTCCTGGTGAGCTAACGCGAGGTTAACGTAGCTGCAGGTGCCAGGAGGGCTCGGATGCCAATGATGCAAGAGGTAATGAGCCATTAACTGCACCCCTATCCTGTCCCCGCTGGCCCCAATGCTCGTCCCATCAGAATTATTGCCCCCCCAAACCCCAGGGCCCCAGTGTGCAGCTTATAATGTTTGTGTCTCAGGTGACAATGGGCAGGGGGGGGATGTAGAGCGGCTAACTCCAGGAGCATCATCACGGACTCCATATTTAAAGCTGAGCAGGGACATTAATGAGGGAACGCTAATTACTCCAGGAAAAGAAGCAACGCCACAGCGCAGCCGACCTCAATCTCCCAACTTTCTCTCACTCTTTTTCAGCGAGTATGGCCTTCATCAGGGCTGCAGCAGCTATACAAAAACACACAAGGGGTCAAGTTGTCCGGCGCCCTTAAATGCGTGCGTGTGAGCATGTGTGTGTGTGTGTGTGTGTGTGTTCGCCCATGTGTGTGCACATCTGGCATCAGTTTTGAGAAGAGATCATTCAAAGAAAAATTCAAAAAACAATGCAAGCAGGACTCGTATAATAGAAATGAATCTTATGCAGTTCTGTTATTGTAGTGCGTGACACAACGTGATGCACATATTTTGTGACCTTCACGCCTCCCTTAAAAAGCGGCTGAAATGCACATGTAAACAAATGCTGGTACAGAGCTGGCTGTACTGAAAGGGACACAGTTTGTGCGGAAGCATAGCTTCTCAAGCACAACGGTTATATAATACAAAAAAAAAAAACGGCGAAATGAAAGAGGAAGGAGAGCATGTGATGACTGGATTTAGTTGACCTCATGAGGATTCCTGCGATTAATTCACAGCATGTGGTTACTGAGATGGGGCCCATAGTGCATGGTAAGTGTGCGTGGCCCCATGGGCTCATCCTCCTGACAGCGCAGTGCAGTCACTCCCCCCCAGCATGGCGAAATCAGGTCTGACCCCGAGGGGGAGCCGTACAAACTCATCTGATCTCAGCAGTTTCCCCCCACGGTGTAATGAGCGCCTCCAACATTTGAAATAAATGGGGATTTACATCAGTCTTAGTTAGAGACAGCAAACGCCATTAATACACATTAGGGTGTCGGGAATGAGGGCTGTAATGGCAGTAATCTGACAGGAGGTATTCTGGGTATAAATGATGCCCAGCGCGGGTGGTCCTGTGGTAGAGCATCATTGGGGCCATGGAAACCTTCCATCAGCTCTGCCCAACCCTCCGACTGCACTGTCGAAAGGGGCTTTCACATACGTAGCAGGATGGATATACAACAGGTCTACGACAGAAATGTGGGGTAATTTGTGAGGCGCTCATATGTCCTACGAAATTCATGGCCGTCATAGACCCTCCTCGCAGAATTTTGAACATGTTCAAAATTTTTTGGCGTCATGGGTGATTCTTAATGTCAGGCCCATTTTATCAGTCTGTTTTGCAGTGTCCCGCAAGATTGTCTGACAGTGTTATGCTTGACCCACAAATTTCATTTGATTTTTGAGGTCATCTGAGGTCCTCATTATCTTAAGAATTTCCTGTGATAGACCTCTGATCGTTCTACGTTAAACCCACAACAGTCCCACGAATCTTCCACCATTGTACTGTACTGTACATTCTGTGACTGTCATGAGTTCGATTACAATTCTATCCTACATCAGTCACACGACTATCTTGAAATTTTTTAGGACATACTTTCCTATGATGGTAGTACGACCCATACTGTTATGTGACCGCTACTACGCAACCTTCAAATCCTCCTCTCCATAACGTACGTCAGTCCCTTCTGTTGTGGACCCGCTGAAATCTTACAACATAAACAAATCACATGAGGCAGGTGAAAGCCCCTTAACCCTCCTCTGGCATGGCCCAACCCTCCGTTTGCACAGCCCAACCATCCAACAGCAATTTTGTTTTTTTATTGTTAGCTATTTATGGTTTTACGGTCCTCCGATCTCAGATCTTTCGGTGGGAATTCCTGAGCAGGTCCTCAGTGTCGCATTTCATCCGGAATCCTAGATCCCGCAGCGCAAGCTCCTTAAACCCGGAGAGGTTGAGGCATGAATACAGACCCCATTAGTGTGTATAAACAGCACTAACTGTATACCGCAGCGCCAATACCTCTCTCAGTAATTTGAAGAACCGCTAAATCAATTCGAGTTGCTGGAGGTTTCTAACAAAGCATAAGGCCTGATTCTCTGTTCAGTGACAGACATGATAGTTCAGCAGAAAGGATACCACTACAATGACTACAATGTAGTCGTTGCTTTAACAGCTCAAATACGCTTAAATACTTGAGAGAGGCTGAAGTGCAGCACTGGGTGAATTGTTCACCATGTGTCACAGTCTGCGTGAATAATGTATAATCGTTAAAATAGGGCAAGGTCACACGCTCTACTCTAACCACCATCGAACTACTAAAGCAGAAATTTACATTTTACAAAAGGGAAAATTCTTGGCAAAAATCAAGGACCATTTAAAGATGGATAGGAGCGCAGTACTTAAATAATAATTCAGCTTAGTAGGGAAGCGTGGTGGTAAAAATAAGGGACTGGAAAGCGCCCGTGAAAAGGCGGGGAGAGGCAGGCAGCATTTTACAACAACTTCACTGCGACTGATCCCTGACTTCACACAATATTTTCTGTGAAAATACCTGGGCTTTGAGATAATTGACAAAATACCAACAAAAAAGGTGTATTTTATAGAAAACGCAAGGCATTGGTCATGTGATGTGCACCTTTTCCCTCCTAAAATTTTCAACCCAAAACTGAGGGTAATCTGATGCACCTTGTTTAAATTTTTTTGTGTCAACTTCCTAGAACTACTGTACAGTGATAATTAAATGTTAAATTAAATTTTAAAAAGTTGAATTACTATCCATCCTCGAGACTAAGGACACAGAAAAAAGTGTGCATTTCTCTTAGAAATAAAATGGTTAATGCCACAGTGGGTGTTAAATGGCCTTATTTTCCAAACAAATTTGTTCCGGTAATGTCTATGATACAAGTGCATCACATCACAGTGTGGGTCAATACCAGCGGCACTGCAGATGCTGCGGACCTGCAGTACTGACCTCTGACCTTACCCATATACCTCATCTGCAAGTCAAAAGGATCTAATATTTTTACCACAGAATTACGTTTCCACCCCGTCAACAAGGCCAATCAGTGGCAATAGTTGTTCACTTAATTGTTGGGAAGAAGAGGAAAGCAGGGCCTGATTTAGATTCGAGGGCCAGATTTTGGCCTTTATGTATGGCAGTGCTGCCCTTTGGCTGCAGAAATGCACCCTGTTGCACAGGAGTCTTACCCGAGTGGGAGGGCTCTGTCGCCGGGTGGGCGATGTCCACCTGGTGGTAGTGGCGGATGCAGACACGGCTGTCGATCTGGTAGAGCAGCGCGGGGCAGAGGTAGGTGAAGGTGTTGGGAGAGATGAGTGAATCGGCACTCAGCCCGTAGTGGTGCAGGAGCTGGGTCAGATTCAGACACTGCGGAGGGAGAAACACAGAATGAACCGGAACGCAACGGAGATCAATCCACAAGTAAACGGGCACCGTACAACTCCGCAACTCCAACCCCAGCCCCACCGGGCTACGTTCCTCCTGCTTTCCTTCCAGGGCTAACACCACTCATCTCAGCTAATGAGGTCTTGGAGGGACTGAAACCGTCTCTATCCACCGTCCACAGAACCTGAGGCCCTAACGCAGATCACCAACCTGACTGCCGTCCTCCGGAGGTCACTGACATTTAAATTCATTTCCTAATTAACAGACCAGTAGACATCATCTCTGATCACCCGAGTGAGGAAATCAGCACGAAAGACCCCCTCCAAAATTCCCTCCAGAATTGCGACCTTCAGATAAGTGTCAATTAGCAGCAGGACCCGAAAATCAGGTCTGGCTCCCGCTCTCCCAGTGGTCCGCATTATCGAAGTGTCCGAGGCTGATGAAGAGGCCAGTTACGATTCCTCAGCTCCCTTTCCCAATTATACCGGAGTTAATGACGATATCAGTAATGTCACCCACAGGCATCTGCACGGTGCTTTGTGGTAATCTGCTCTCCCGGTGAGATGAGCGGCGTTAAGCCGAATTTAGCGATCCATCAAATTCAGCAACCTGCAGTGTAAGAAGCACTCCGATAATTTAACAAAGTAAAACAAATCAAAATCTCAACGCAAAAATTCCTCTTAACAAATAAAAATCCTGCATTTGACATCCTACTTAAGTACAATGTAGAAATATCACCAGGTAAATGTACAGTACTTACAGTAAAACAGCACTAATTTTGGAGAAAATCAGGTCGTGACTGATATATTAAATAAATTTAACACAGTACACCATAAACCCGTCTACAGGTCATAATACATTTCTGTCACCATTAAATTACAAATACAGCATAGGCATGGGCAATACAAATGATTAAAATGACAAAATTTCTTGAGTTGCTGAGAAAAAAAGTTTATTATTATTTTCTAATGATTTTTTTGCAGGTAATAATGATAATAACAATAACAATTAAAGCTACAAGCAGCGTTGAAAGGGCCCTCGCACCCCTTGTGCACGCTGAGGTGGCAGCAAGATCTTGATGGGTGCAGGTGTCCAGTCAGAGCCATTGGACACTGCTGGATTGTGTACAATGTGGTTTCCTGATGGGACTGCAAAAATTGTCTGGAGGGCGCTATGATACCATTTTGACATGCCTGTGCGCAAAATCTACAACATAGTAATCGTAATATCAAGCTCCATGAGTGTGTTGAATTTTGGAAATTTTCCAGCATGTTTAGACTTTCAAAAGAGCAATTCTTTTATGAATATTATTGGGGGCGCTATAGAGCCATTATGCCACATTTAGAGCCAATTGATGGATGAAATTGAAGAGAATGAGACAAGTATAATTTGTGCTAGGTTTTGCAAGTTTTGACGCATTCTAAGGCCTTAAAACGTGTGTTCAAAAAAATTTGGAAAAAGCAGGAAATAGCTCATAGCTCACTTCCTGTTCGGCCAAAAATTTCAAAAAATTAAGCATTACCTGAAATGACGAATGCAATGATCACACCAAATTTCATGAACATTCAAGCACTTTTATCTTAACATGACCATATCTAGAGGGCGCTGTGGAGCCACCTAGCACCTCCTGATCCAATATTAGCATATTTTTATACTTCGGAGGACAATTTTATCAAGCATAGGAAATTTCAGGCAAATCCCACAAAGTATGTGGGAGTAAAAGCCACTTCCTGTTTCATGGTGGGACATCAAAATTCGCCGCGACACCACGGAAACATCGTTCGATGAAATCAAAATAGCTTCGCAATTTAACATCAGCAAGGTCTTTAGATATTATTTGCCAAATATTAAGTTGATCGGATAAAATCTCTTGGAGGAGTTCGTTAAAGTACGACACCTGTGAATGGCGAAAAATCTAAAAAAGTTGCAATTTCAATTAAAAATGGCGAACTTCCTGTTGGGTCTAGGTCATGGCACCAGAGACTTTTTTTTAGGTCTCAGGATATATCACATGTCCTCTGAAGTTCATACATGCAGGTCAAACACGATGCGAGGTCTGCTTATTTGAAATTTTCCAGGGGGCGCTATAATGCCATTTTTGCCACGCCTTTATGTAAATTTTTTAATCAGTGTAATAGGAATGATAGTCTTTAGAATTGTACAAAATTTTGTGAGTTTTTGAGCATGCTGAGACCCTCAAAAGGGCAATTTTTGAAAAAATCAGATTGGGGGCGCTATAGAGCCATAATGCCACATTTACTGCCAATTTCTGTCTCAAATTGAAGACAATCAGACAAATATATTTTTTTTTTTAAGTTTTTGAGTATGCTAAAGCCTTCAAACGTGTGTTCGTACAATTTGGAATAACGCAGGAAATGGCTCATAGCTCACTTCCTGTTTGGCCGAAAAATTTCAAAAAAATAAGCATAGCCCAAAAAAACAAATGTAATGATCAGACCAATTTTCATAAACATTCAAGCATTTTATCTCAACATGGCCGTCTCAAGAGGGCGCTGTGGAGCCACCTGACCACACCCAATCTAATATCAACATATAGTTATACTTGGAAGTAGACTCTTATCAAGCCTGTGAAGTTTTGCTCAAATTTCACAAAGCATGTGTGCGTAAAACCAACTTCCTGTTTCATGGCGGAACATCGAAATTTGCCACGACGCCACGGATACAAAGTTCGATGAATCCAAAAAAGCTTCGCAATTTAACATCAACAAGGTCTTTAGATGTCATATGCAAAATTTTAATTTGATCGGATAAAATCTCTAGGAGGAGTTCGTTAAAGTACGACGCCTGTGAATGGCAAAAAATAAAAAAAATTTGCAAATTCAATTAAAAATGGCGGACTTCCTGTTGAGTCTAGGTCATGGCACCAGGAGACTTTTTTTAGGTCTTGGCATAGTACACATGTCCAGTGAATTTTGTACATGTAGGTTAAACATGCTGCGAGGGCTGCTTCATTGAAATTTTCTAGGTGGCGCTGTAATGCCATTTTGCCCTATACATCTGTAAACCCTATATCCTAGTAAAAAGTATGACGAGCTTAATATGTTTGCAAAGTTTCATGAGTTTTCGAGCTTGCTGATGCTCTCAAAAATGCAATTATGTATTAGGGGGCGCTATAGAGCCACCATGTCACACCTACTGCCAAATGAGACAACAAACCAAAGAACTTAATATTTTTAGTCTACAAGCCAAGTTTGGTGAGTTTTCGAGTATGATAAGGCCCTCAAAAATGTGTTCGTAAAATATGAAAAAACGCAGGAAATGGCTCATAGCTCACTTCCTGTGAGGCAAAAAAATTTCAAAAAAATTGACAAAAAAATTTATTATGACTGCTATAACCCGATCGAAATTCATGAGAATTTGAGCAAGTGGGTTCCAAAATGGCCGTGTGTTTGGTGGCGCTATAGAGCATATACACTGCCCGGCCAAAAAAAAAAGTCGCACACTCAAATATTTAGTTGGAACCCCTGTAGCTTTGATTACAGAGCATATTCATTTTGTCATTGTTTTGACAACTATATGCAATGCAAGAACATTTATTTTCGATCATACATGCCATAATTTTTGGCCAAGATCTTGTCTTCTCGACATAATGGTTGAACCACTCGGTGGTCTTTCTTGAGCACATCCCAATAACTTTTACTGTGTCTAAGATCAGGACTTTGTGGTGGCAAATATGTTTGTGAAAATGATTCCTCATACTTGTTTTTGCATTCATGAGTTTCTTTGCTAAATACAGGCCAATAAGTTGCCTGTTCTGAAATACTGTAACATCTTTTCCACCAGCAAGGGATGTGTCTTCCGACATGATTTTTTGAGAAATGAGTAGCGATGCGCTTCATCAGTCAGGGGAAAAATGATTATTGCCACCTGAAACATATTAGTAACCGCAATAATGATCCAATTCTAGAATTTGTTCATTAATTTCCAAACGGTGACTTTTTTTTTTTTTTTTGGCCGGGCAGTGTGTCTTCAAACAAACTTATCCAACTCTTTATAACATCCGCTTTTGTTATAATAAGCTAACAAATAACGAAGTTACTATTGTAACCTGATTCATATTGCAATATCAAGGCGAAAACAAAGACTTTACGATCGCTTTGCATTAAGGTAGCATTTTTTGGTAAGGGAGCAAAATTTGACAGAACACCGGCAGTTGTTTGCCCTCCCACTGCTACGAAATGAATCAAACGTTCCCCCTTCAATAACTCGTGGTGATTTAAAAAAAAAAAAAAAAATGTGCACTGTTTTTTAATATGTCCATATACCCTTCTCCCATGATGGTTTCAATGAGCCACTGGGAATAATTCATAGTAAAACACAGTGACCTGCAGTCGGAGGTTAGTTTGGCGAGGCAGAAACCTCCCCTTTGCTTGATTAGCAATTATATAGTTAACTAGTTTAGTAAGACTATGATGGGCCAGTTTAATTTTCCGCGGCATACTTGTACTTGTACTTGTACATTGATCCTGAAATGCTCACTAGACAGCAGATTTGCGCGTACTTGCTTCCAGGAAGCCTGAGCAATTTCATCAACAAATATTTAAACAGTTCAACTTATGCAGTTCAATGCTTAATCAATATACATTGTATTCTCCTTTAAATATACGCTTTTACACCCAAACAAAAAGCGGGCGCTTATTTTCAGTCTTCTTTCATAATCCGATTAACAAAATGTTTAATCGATATACAGATTTACCGAGAGCAGAGAACTTTTTTCTTAATGATTATTCAGATTTCCATCCTTGCAGTCTCGATTTGAAGCGTATACGTGAATGAATCTTATGACCGGTGGGCTTCAAAGGCCTGACTCCGGTTTATTCATTAGTATATTTTACTGAAACGTCACAAATAGGGTCACTGGATAGTTTGTTGACAGAATATGTAGGGTAGAGTAAAAATACGCTCACCTGTCTTGCTATCGTTGAGAAGAAATCATGGCAAACTCGTGATGAACTTCACCAACTTCTCTTGAACTTATTTCACACATCCCCTGGAGGTCTAGCCTGGACGAACAGACTCGTAATTTCTCAAATTAGATGGCTGTAAGCAAATCAGGGCCGTAGCTGGGATAACATGTCAGCGCGAGCAATTTGAAATCTACCTCCTAAATGGACATTTTTGCCTCGCTGGGCACTTGAAAATTTGTAAACACGGCGCAAATTGAGGTCACGCATTCATCCAACGGGCGAACAATAGCTCTGTTCAAATCGCGTTTTTGGCCGTAATACGCTGAGTTCATGTATGAAATGCGGCTATCCTATTGAAAAGGTTGCTTTTCATCAAACCATGGTGTTCTTTTTGTATGAAAATGGTATTTGCGTCATTTTTTATAAGTTTTCTGAGGCTTGTTTACCGTCGCAGTTCAGCTGTTACGCATTGCATTAGAGTTTATGCAGAGCGTTGCCGATGCTTATACCGCAGCACTATTCATATACTTGAAGTCTTCACTGTAGCCACAGATGTGGTTAATAGTGTTAATACACAAGATGCGTTACTTGATTTTAAGAGTAATAGTTGTTACATTATTGTACATTTTCCTTTATTTGTACATAAAAATCGCTGACGGTACTGTATAGTTGGAAGGAAACTGAGAAGTAAGGGGTTAATATTGATAAGTCAGTGTATAAGCACCATTTTAATGTTATCATTATATAACGGGAAGATTCGTCTCTCCTGACTGGTCGAGGCGAGCTCCGTCGGTCACTATAAACAGTGATATTCACCCCGCAAAAGTGCGCGAGAGCTGAATATAACAGTTCGACGACCTCCAGCCAAAAATAGATAAGGCTGTCCGTAATTCATTTCGCTTCGTCCCTGTGTGGAGCTTTACGTTAACTATCACCCTTCTCTTATTTTATATTTTCAAGGAGAGTCGCATAGTAAAATAGTTATTGACTTCAGTTTTCGGTGAAATAAATGATTTATCCATCTTGGACAAGTGATATTTACCAAGTGCATCTCAACTGAAGTCAATAATTGTATAATGTAACATACTAGTCACAGCCTGATAAACCATCTACGGGCTTCATCCAACACTGTAGGCCGCAGAATCTGACAGGTCATCTAATATGGCCAAACAGCGGGCAAAATCATCGGAGGCCAGTGCGAACCCTGGACCACAGTCAGTGGAGGTCCTGAGGCCCGTCAATCACGGCTCCCGCACACCTGTCAGGGAAGCGCCACTCAGTCCCAGACCTGTATGAGACTGTTAAGTTATGCTGCCAAACAGGACCCCACAGCTCATTATCCAACAACGCTGGAAGTGTGCTTTACCTTACGAGCCACAGACGCTGCAAACAGGAAATACCTGCCAATCCAACAGTGTCGGTTGTGCATTTTGATTTGCATAAATCAGCATATGTACTGCGGGTATTCATTTGAGATTCATTCAACTGAAATGCACAACACATCAAGCCATCGTTATCCACACAGTCAGATATCACACACTGGCAAATGTCATTTAAAAGCTTAATGAATGGCACAGGGAGCTGCCACATTAAGGCACATTCCGCAAAACATACGCAAAAATACCATTAACACTTCCAAGTTACATTGTTTTTGTTAATACCACAAATTGATAACGGGCTACACTTTGCAGAGCAAGTTTTATTTCAAATACATGTCAATACGTTGTCATTTTCGACTCTTGACCCTTAGAGCGCTAAAAGCAGCAATTGCTCCTCAATGATATAAGATATGAAAATCAAAGCAGTTGAAAACCTATCACGCAGCAACTTGCTTAAAATTTTAAACAAGCCACCACATTATAGGTTTTCAACAGCACAAGATAACTAAATTTATACTTTAAAAAAATTTATTTCAGCGCTCTAAGGGTTAAAATGTTTCGAAAGCTATTATTCAGATATGTGCTTATAAATGCAGCAATGACTTGACACCATTTAAGTTCTGTTGAGCACACAAAACCAGACTGACAGTTAGAGGTGTAGTTTGTGATTAGTTTTTCAAAAGCTTTAATGCAAATCCTCTGTGATACTGTTCCTGTTATAAACTTACAGTTTAAGCCCATGTTTGCCCAACCAAAACTGAACTTTTACAGCCTAAATGTAATTTAGCGTAGACAAGAAAAAAAAAAAATAAAAATTTTCCCCCCAAAGTTAAGCAAAAACTGCACAGATTTTGTGCTTTTAGACCTCAGTCTGTTCACCACCATTTGCTACTTCACATGTTACAGGCTAACAGAACAAGTAACTGCACTAGCAGCTGGAACCCAGACTACAAAAAAGGCTCATATAAGTCAAAATAATTAGTAACGACAAAGGGCTTTATGAGTCAAAACATTATTTGGCGTAGACATGCAGTCCATTTGCATGAAAAAGTGGATCTGTTAGGCTATGTGGCTGACTTTCTAATCAATAAGAGCTCATGCGGTCAATGGTTGTAAGTGCAAGCATCAAAAAGAGATTGATCGATTGCACAGCAGTCTTCCATATTGCCTTCAGAAGGACTCTTGCTCTAATACGCTGGTTTTACAAAGACCAAACACAACCTACCTCCTCATGCTGATGGTCCAGATCCTTGAGGTGATTGGCTGAGATGGCGGGGGCGGAGTCTCCCGGACTCTCAGGCGCCTCCCTCCGGCGAACATGCACTTGTCCATCCATGTGCTCGTGGTTACGGTCCTGAGTGTGTCCATTCCCATGTTCGTGGTCGTCATTGTGTTCCTGTGGGGATTCTGGGGGTCCGTTGGGAAGCCTTTTGTCGCCATCTTGGTCCTGTGTGCCTTCCCCCACGTTCCCATAGTCCCTGGGGGCAGAGGGAGATGGCGGGAGGGCGGGGCTCCCTCCTCCGGGTTTATTTCGAGGGCCTTTGTTCCTCAAAGGTCTTCTGATTCTCTTGGGTTTGTAGTCCGGGGACACGGGCAGCTCCGCTGATCCCAGCTGCTCCAGCTGCGCAGTACTATCCGCCTGCCCTGACTGCTCCAGCTGCACTGACTGCCCGCCGTCCTCCCCCTGGCCAGACTGCGTCAGCTCTGGGCCCTCGCCTCCTTGTGATCCCGCCGAATGGCTCCCGGTCGCGTTATGCTTGTGTTGGCGATGGGCATGCGGCCGTTTGCGCCGATGACGGGGCTCCTTCTCTTTTCGCTCGGCGCCACTTCTAGTTCCCTCGTGGTCGTCATCGTGATCGTGGTGGTCGCCGCCGTCGCTAGCTGAAGCAGCTGTTGGGTGGGCGGTCTCTTTACAGACAGAGGAGTCCAGCTCCTCCCCTCGCTCTGGGTGGGGGTGCGGGTGGGGATGCGGGTGGGGGTGAGGCAGATGGTCGGGATGGTCAGAGGAGTGCGAGTGTCGGCCCTCTTGCACCTCCAGTAGGTCTAGGTGTGCCACGTGGTCGTGCCCCAGATCTTCATGCTCCAGCCCCACCACCTTCACCTCCCCCAGCCCCAGACTGAGCAGAAGGTTCTGGAAGCCGCCGAAGTCCAGCCGATCTCGCTGGCCATACCGTCGAAACAGCTGTTGTATGAAGAAGCGCTGCTCGCTCTCGGCACTGCCCGATGACTCTTCGGCGCCCCCTGTCTGCGTGTAGGGTGCCTGGGAGATCTGCAGGTCGCTGTGATCGTGGCTGTGGGCGTGGTCGTGATGGCGGTGTCCTTCACCATGGCAGTGACTGCACTGCTGAAACAGAAACGTGATGACGCACAGGAGGCAGAACCTGGTGTGCATATGGACCTTCATGGCCTCCTCACTGCTTCGAGACACCTGCGAGACACAGCGGATCAGAGCCCATTACGGCGAAGGCGCCAACGAGAAGCACATCCTACTCCACTCATAACACCCCACAGGCGAAAATCACAGGAACAGGTAAAGCAAAGAGTTCTAAACACAGCTCCATTCTGAACACAAATTTTCCATACATACTCAGTTAAGTCCAGGTCTAGGCTTAACCCATGTCAACGAAACTAACCTAATTTCTATTCATCCAGTTTTGCTCAGCTAGAAAACTAGGGGCTGTTTTCACAAAGATGGATAAAGTGTAGTCCTGAACTAAGTTTTATATGGAGATTTTGTATTGAAATCGGAATTTAGTCTAGGATTAAGCTTTACCTTTGTTCGTGAAACCAACCCAAGGTGTAATATATTGGAAATTGGGGCCCACGTGAAAGATTGTGAGTTACAAAGCAAAGAAAGGAATAATCAGCCAGGAGCAACAATGTAGCTCTCAGATGCCATCGCACCCACCTCATCTCCCAGCAGAGAGCTGCTAAACCAGAAAAACTAGAAACAAAAATTGTGCCAAAGACATGCATCAGATTATTAAAGTAGCAGATTTTCTCTAGTTTTACAGGACAGGGCGAGGAGTGTAAAGCTCATTACTTCAGACCGCGCAGAGATGCACCCCTTCGTCCTACACACCACTGCCACGCACAGCGAGGGACGGCGGCCCCAAAGCCCTCCAAACACACACATACACACACACACACACACACACGCAAACACACACATGTGCACGCACGAACATACACCCACACACACGCACGCACATGCACACACTCTCACGTGACTTATCTTTTTCACATGCAGCATTTCGTTCAAGAACCCCAGAGAGGAAGTGCAACAAGAACGATATAGATACCACAGCCAATCCAGGGCCCAGGACAAAGAGCACAGCGCAGTCACATGAGGAGTATGAGGCGCCCGTGGTGATCAAGGTTACTTCTTATTCCAGGAAAGTTTACCCACTAACAGCCCTGAGAAAAAATATGCACTTCCTTCTTTTCTCACTTATTGCATATTTATCACACCAACACTGCAAAAAAATTATAAGATATAAACTTAACACAAGTTACTATTTGACTTGACAAGTGACATTTACTTACCCCACTAGCAAGCTAGTAAAAATTACCTCAAAACAAGAAAAAAATTTTTGACTTACAAAAAAAAAATGGTGGTAGAAATAAGTATTCCAAGTCTTAAAATAAGTAAATTCATCTTACCTAGTATTTTTACCTTATCATTTTTTGCAGTGAATCGGAATAAAATACACTAGATGAACAGATAACACATTTTAATGATCCTTTTTTATTAATTCTCTGTCACAGCACTTTTTGCTAATTAAGAAAAAACTTGAAAGAGATGCAGTTCAAGACTTTAACTCCATAAAACTTATGAACCTGTCAAATGCAGCTGCTTTATTCAAACCTGTAGAACTCCAGGCCTATTTTGAATTCTAGTGGCCATCCCAGGGTTTCCAGAAATTCCAAATTTGTCCTGCTGAACTACAGGCAAATCTGTATAAAACAAGGATTTAGTAACATTTAATATTTAATAAAACAAGGGACGTACGGACGGACGGTCGTGAATACTATGTCCCGCCGCTTACGGGGGACAATGATGAACAAGATCTAAACATTCTTCATTTGATGCAAAGCAGCGGCCATATAACCTGGGGCCCTGGGTTTGAATATTTCTCTCAATATCAGTGTGATGTAGCCTCAGTGAAGTGCCGCAACTGACAGATATATTACTAGTATGTGACATTGTCCTAAAATATCAAAAAAAAAAAAAGTAAAAAAAAAAAAAAAAATCTGAACTTACTTAAGGGAAAACTTTGGACAGAAATTCAGAGTTTAAGGGATTAAAGGGCTTAAACTGCATCTTTGAGGCTTTCAAAACTTAGCAACTCAAGACTCAGTATCATTAAAATGACAATATATTGAAATTCAGGTTACAGATAGAAAGCCAGCCCTGCTGCACTCAAATGCCTGAGAGTGTCTGAGGACTCACCTGTACGCCATTACCGCAAAAGCGTCCCACAAGGAATGGCGAGCCGAAGACTCGCGCCTTAGATCAACAGCCTATCAGCCTTTCAAAAGTACAAACTCCAGTCCCATCAAATCCAGAATTAAGGCTCTTTAATTTAGATATCGTCACTGTCCTGCTCCAGTCGGCTCAGTTACGGTGAAAAGTTCCTACGGTTGGGTTTTCCATGCCTGGTATTTAAGTCAACTGGCTGCCAGAAATTTCTGTTGCGATCATTATCACAACTATGGTTTAAGTTCACAGCTCCTAACAACTATTTATCTCCTGAACTCTGACCAGTAAAAAAGATATGAGGAGGCCAGGCGGCAGTTTCATTCCAAATACATTTCTCTCCCCATATACGAGCCTCTTTATGATCAGGCAATAAACTGCTTGTTGAATGGTTGACTTTTTTTTTTGACAAATAGCTGTCAAAGAGATATTAAAAAAAACAATAACAACAGCGGCAGTTACTGACATAATCATGGGACCAGGAAACAAAGGGGACCTCTAATACCAAAAAGGAAATCAACACCTGGCAACCCAGTTGAGAGGGAATGAAAGTGCGTTACAAGTCATTACATCTTCCATCATGTTACACGAAGATTTAAACAAATTCCGGTCCACCTGCACCCCACTTCGCCCAGATCCTCGTGCTATAATTCACACAATAAAAAAAGAGCGGTTCAGTACAAAGTGACCTGATGACGGCGACCAATTAACAACAAGGAAAGCAAAAGAGCTGAATGCAGTTCAGATGAGGCAGCATTAATTACCTAAAAGCATGACATTAATGCGATTGCACAGATCAGTCCCCCATCGTGAGATTAAGGATACGCATGATTATTCTACATCAGAAACATTTTCTATGATGATGACTGAGTTCTACAGCTACCAGGCAACGGATAAAGGCAAAAAGAAGGAACACAAATTAATGATGAATTAAAGACAATGTGGGTCAAAACACAGAGGCACAATGTTGTCGAGAGATAAGCCTTACTCTGAGAGCCCCATTATCGAGATTCCCATTTGTACTGACAATATTACCCAAAATCCCAACACTCCCGGCTCGTATTCTGAAGAACAGCAGGCGTTGTGACTGAGTGACAGAAGTGTTAAGCCGCTTTCACACCGGACGCGAAATGAATTTTTCGCACGACAGATTACATTAGAAGTCAATGCAAAGACGCGAACATTGCGTCTTTACATTGACTTTGAATGTAATCAGTCGTGCAATAAATTCATTTCACATCCGGTGTGAAAGCAGTGTAAGAGAGAAAGAGAGGGAATGAGGCTCAGGCCCAGACTGACGGGAAGCTGAGGCGAAATTTAAGCCCCAGGAACCAGTCAGAAAATGTCAGCTTTTGTTAGAAAGGTCAGGAGGGAGGAGAAAACTGAGGCTGCTCACTTACCATATCCGCTGGTGGCTCCTTCACCTCAACTGAAAAGAGAAAGAGGGTTTTACTGTCTGCGTTGAACACCATGAGGGCACATGAATCAGTCTGACACGGAGGCCCTGTCCACAAGCTAGCTGGCGCCCTGCTTGGTGGCGGTACCTCATCGATCGCGGCGACTAGAGGCAGTGCGGACCGTTCTTCTGCTGCCGCGATCGAATGAACTCCAGACCTTTACTGCGCTCGTGGGCCGCAGGCAAAACTCATGACCTCGCTCTGCGAGCGTAACCACATTCCCGCCATGACTCCAACGGCCCCCCCCCCCCAACACACACACACACACACACACACACACACACACTTCCCCTGCCAACAAATCTATTTCACCACACAACACACTAAATCTGATTTCACTGAACTTAGTCTGCAGAACCTCTATGAAGGGCCGGTTAAGGGTCGTTGGGTACCAACAGCGGACGTGGTTGGCAGGAGTTATAGCAAATAATTGATCAACAAAAAAAGCTCAGCACCGCAGTCGTCAGGTTGCGATGAAGAGCGCCGACACAGCACTGCATGGTTGCAGGTTCAAACTCGGAGGCATCATCAGTGGAAAATATTAACAGAATTGGATGGCCCACGGTAGGGAGCAATTCGCCAATTTTTGCCTTGTGTGTGTGTGTGTGTGTGTGTGTGTGTGTGTGCGCGTACGATGTTCACCTATCCTTGAGCCAAATGTCCCCACAACACATGAAATTTCAGATTTATTCGTCCTTATGGGGACATTTTCAGGTCCCCACAAAAAATTGAGCTATTTTAGGGTTGGGGTTGAGGTTAGGGTTAAGATAAGGTTGGGGTTAGGATAAGGTATGTACTGTTGAGGGTTAAGGTAAGGAAAAGGGGTTAAGGAATGAATGCAAGTCTATGGAATGTCCCCACAAAAAACAGGAGAACAAACAGGGATGCGTGCTTGTGTGTTCTTGTACTTGCTACGTACTGAGGGCTGGAATGAGTTTT
Source organism: Gymnothorax reevesii (assembly GCA_029721435.1). Lineage (NCBI taxonomy): Eukaryota > Metazoa > Chordata > Actinopteri > Anguilliformes > Muraenidae > Gymnothorax > Gymnothorax reevesii. Next base: position 65,528,130 of record CM056587.1, on the reverse strand, counting down.
TACCCAACAAAGTGAAGTATTTTTTGGGAAGTGAGGACATTTTGGCTGGTCCTCACAACTACAAAGGGGTGATTCTTGCGTTACATGTGTGACATTTGGAAGGTATTCAGGACTGTTTTTAATGCACTACACTTTAATTTGGTAGCAGATGGGGATGAATATAGGACAACCACATGATACCTGGGCTTCCCTATCAATGTGGGACATTAACTTGATATTTGCCTAAAACATTGGAAGAACAGGACCAGAAAGAGGCTGCGTTACGTGAGTGACGCAGAAAATGGGTCAATCGCTACAATTAATTTACTTTCCAAAAGTTCTGTGATTTGAACGAAGATTATGACACTTTGGCTTCATAAACTTTAGCAATAGTTATTCCTGTTTGCATTAATTAAAACTTCAATAAAAATACCTAGCTCATTTGCATACCATGACCTCATTTGCATGTGTTACGTGTGTGACGCCTTTGTTACGCGTGTGACTGCGTGCAAATCCTGCGATACGCAAGTCCATTTCATTTAAATAAAATCATATCTGTGGCCATTGTTGGTCCTTGTAAGTCAGCATGGAGGTATTTAATATACATTCTTTGTACTAGCCAATGTTTACGATAAGAATATAGTGTTTGACTGTACCAACATGGTGTTTTTGGTTTGGAGAGGGCACTGGTGACCAAGGATGTCCTGCTGCGCCTAAATTGAATTCATGCTAAATTCAACCAGAAAATCATTGATTCATATTGAATTACATGTGTCAAAAGTTGATTTGTCTTAAAAGTATGATTATTTTATGATTTGATAGTGTGCCATTTTGAGGGCTGTGAGTGGTTGGGGAGCCACCTGAAGGGATGAATTATTTGGCTTTCTTTTTTGAAGTCAAATAAAATTTAAAGCTCAGATGAAGAATACTAGTGATCTTGGAGTTTATGATCCCAGAAATGTATCATTTTAGCCCCCAGCCATTTTTTCAATCCTCAGTATTATTCCTTCAATAATTAAAATGCTGAATTTTCATGAAGATTTTTTATGTTTGCAACCCCAACCAAAATCATGAAAATAAACTGAAATATGATGGAAAACTAAATGATGCAAGTTTATGGTCTCAGTTAAGCCATATTACCCCTCTTTGGTCACACACGTAATGTCATAAATGTCACACACTTAACATAGTGTTACATGTGTGACTGGTACATTTTTGGCTATAAAACGGATTCTATTTGTGGGACTGAGGAAGTTATGCCTCCCAAGCATGGAAGGTATGGTGTTAATTTATCATATTAGGTTTTTCATATCTGCCCTTGCATTTATTGATTTTATAAAAACTTTTGTTGTCATGTGTTTTGTGTGTGATGTCATTCACCACCATATATTTTGACCCCATAAAAAAGGCAATTTTTTTGCCTGCAGGGACTTTTGCTGAAAAAGTTGAAAAATAACAACCCCAACAATAGATTATTTCTGCTGCTGAGTTTGACTCTCATCCAAATCACAAAAAGGTGATTTAGTTTAAAGAATGACCAATATATTAAAAATGGTGAAAAACGAAAGGTCTTTAAAGTTGTGAAATTTTGCCCCAAAATGCAATTTTTTTGAAATTGGCATTTGCCATCCTTAACTAGAATAATAGTCGTCAGAAATGAACGCACTCATTTTTTGATGGAGCTTATTTGAAAATGTGCCCTTCCAGGGTCATATTTCAGAGAATGGCCCAAAGACAAATTGTGACTTATTAGTTAAGGTTAGGGATAAGGTTAGAATTAGGGATAGGTTATGGTTAGGCATACATTGCTTATTGTTAAGATTAGGGAAAGGCTGTAGAGACACAGGAAGAATGAATGGAAGTCAAAGTAATGTCCTCACAAAGATATAAGTACAGGTATGCGTGTGTGCGTGTGTGCGTGCGTAGGAAAGCACAGTTGGCAGCACTGGTGGGGCAGTCAAATTCCAAAACCTGGCCATGACAATAAAAAGCATATTTTCCCATCGTGGAAGCAGGCCTCAATAGAAAAAAATCTCTACAGTAAGCAGGACTTGGTGCGAGCTGGCCGGGGAGAGCCTACATTCTTGATCCAGGTTCAAGCTTCAGAGCCAAGCTGTGGGTCATGTGTGGTCTCTCAGACCACACAGCTGAGGCAGGGAACTCCTTAAGCCCTTTCAAGAGACTAATATGGCTCCATGTGACCCAAGTCTGTGTGCGACTGAACCCTTTCCTGATGCATCTTCGACCAGCAAACTCCCTGCAGACACCAAGAGAAAACCCGAGCCAAATCAAACCCACCCCCACCAAATCTATATTCTGACTGCATGTTTACAGTATGATAGCGATTAAACTTTAGCTAACTTTCCATAGAATAATCTGAGTGTTTATATTTCCATGTTCACCAAGGCTATTATCCCATGTGACTCAAGGGCTTATTAATAAAAAAATTGAAGTTATACATGCAGCAAGGAGAACCCCGTAAATAACATAAAGAACACCATTATTTAGTCAGCTGAACGCGGTCATGCTCTCATCTCCACCCATGTACAATATACAGCCCAACAGCAGGAGCCAATCAGAGGTGATTATGTAAGGGAGACATATTGACTTGATCCTCTTCCTTTATTTTCTTTACCTTTCGATTTAGGGCTAGTGAACAACAGGGCTCTTCAAGCGACGGCTCCTGACATTTAAAACTGGAACTCGGAGGGCAGGCAGGAGCGCAAACAGCCCCACCAAAACAACATCACAATGTTGCCATATTATGTCACAAAGCATTATCCATTTTTGATACTCTGCTGTTTTCTTTGCCATGATAATTTCATACCTCAGAGGAAGATTCGGTCCCCTTTAGTGCTCTATAGACCTTTAAAAATAAAAATTTGAAAACCCACAACAATTTCTGACATCTACAAACAAATCTATGATGTGACCTGAACTGACCTCAAAATCTATCGATATTTTTGGATAACATTAAATGAGGAAGTTTTAGGTATTTGATTGAATGGATTTACAGTGTTCAAAGCAATTCAGTAAGACATTTAGTAAGAAATTTTTTATATCTTTACATCATAAAAGCAGGTTACAACGTTCCCAAATTGCATTTCTACCAGAACTTGATATTGCCCACCTTTCTGTCAAGCTGGTCCAAATTTTGGCCAAGTAGTTTTTGAAATATTTTTTTCAGACAGACAGACATACAAACAAATAAATATGGGCAAATACAAAAGTCCAACCAACTTTGTTGATTGAGCAAATAAAATGGTCATTATTGTACGCTGTACGCATCACTGGAATCTCTTCAATGCAGCGTCCCTTCAAAGAAAGCAATTGAAACTGGCAAATTTGAAGAGTTTTTTAAAAAAATTTCTTTAATTTGATGAACTTACATTGATCTTGTGCTTAATTAAATCTGCTCCAAGTTATCAGAGCACAAGGTGGGGGGGGGGGTTCAGATTTTATGATGGGATTAAATGAAGAGGGTGGACGAGTGACGAGTCTGTTCTTCAGAGTTCAGGCTGTATTTCAAAGCGATTCGCCCGACTCATTATGTCGTCCTTCAGCAAAACACATGATTTACATGTATTTACGTGTTTTTTTTTTTTTCACTGCACGATTTCGCCCGGCCCGCAATCAGTCAAAACTGATAAAACTCTGCAATCAAACTGAAATTATAAACAGCACGCAATCTGAGCGGGCACAACACCTTAGGAGTAGCTGCAAAAAATCAGCCCAGGCCAACAATCCAAATGTGTGAGCGAAAGCAAGGACAGTACTGCCTTATAATTTGTTTTTCTCCACTTAGTAATCAGGAGACAAGACTCCAAATAAACAAATATGCGGCCTTTCCATGTGACTAGAGATGCAACCGCCAAAGGATCTTTTTTCTTGTTCATACAAAACTAATATTTGCATTCAAAGTAACTTCAAAAGATTCTAATATGTTTAAAACCCTCAGTTTCAGTCCATTGTTTGAGTCTTTGCTGGAGAGAAAACAAAGCCCAACAGATACATGAAAGAAAATATTAAGACAGCTTCGCTGGCATTTGGGAGAGGCCGACAGATGCTGTTTCGGAGACTCTGTTTTCCTAAGAAAATGTTACCGTCTTGCGCTTTCATCTCATGTTTTATAAACCCGGGAAGCACATTTAACAGCTGCAGCAGGGTAGGGCAGGGGAGCAGTCATAGTATCATCCTGAACTTCGCCGGTATTTATGGTCATTTCGTGGTTGAATCAATAACAAACATATTCAAAACTGATGTGAGAAATAAAAAAATAGATAAAACATGTTACAAAACTCAGCGTAGAGTTTGTTTCCCGAAACACAATATCCATTATACTCATTCTGACTAAATTAGCTTTTTCCATATTGGCGCCTATTGCATTTTACAGAATAACACAAACTTTGACCTTGAAAAAAAATAAAAATACACCCTACAGCACAAATTTCTAAAAATGGATTTTTGCACCATTTGTAAGAAGCACCACGCTCCACGGTATAATCTCAATTTTTGTAATTTTGCCACTTATTGCATTTTGGAGACGAACTGTTTGAATACTTAAAATTATAGATGAACTTATGTTTGGGTGGGACAAAACAACAGCCACCTCGAAAAGTTCTGAAAGTATTAATCAATACCGGATCTATACTTCAGCAATAGCATTCACATCGATTCACACAAGCAGATGCAGAAAAGAGGAGAGGTATGATTGGTGTAATGTCAGCTGACGGATGAGGACCTCGTGTCATCTCCACCCATGAACCCAAGGGAAGACATTCAATCTGCCTACCCACATATTACTAGGATAACAGAATCTGTGAGCTCAGCATAATCCATCCATTCAATGACTACACCGCTTCCACCACACCCGGGCTGTGGGGCCACTAGAGCCCATTCCAGCTGACTATGGGCAAAAGGCAGGGACCCGTCCCGGACAGCTGACCAATCCATCACAGGGCGCACGCACACACCATTCACACACACTCATACCCACGGGCAATTTGGAGTCTCCAATTAGCCTGTTATGCTTGTATAAGGAAACCAGAGTACCCCACAGAAACCCAAACCAACACTGGAGGAACGTGCAATCTCCATATTGAAAGGCCCCAGGCCGGATTTGATCCCATGACCTTCTTCCTGCGACACTACAGTTCTGTCTGCTACCCACAATACATCTGTGCTGCCTTGTCTTGAATAATAATTATTAAAAAAAAAAACATAACGCGTTGCTGAATACCCCTAGGCCCAGACACGATTTCCTGCCTCAATGTCACAGCGTTAAGGTCAAAGGTCAAATCCAGCAAAAAAGGTGATGTTGCACATCTATGCGAAACAGTGAGTTACCATACTAAATTTGGTTAAGCTGCGATCAGTAGTTGCTGAACATAGACATAATATACGTAGACGCCTCATTCCAAGCTGAAGCGTAATCCTGCGTTGCCCCCCTATAGGATGGGTCTCCTCACTCTAGGCAAGCACCAGAGCCAATTGAAGTGAACGCAAAGAGAGCAGCTATGGCCGTATTTTGTGCAGTCTTCGTTTGCAATAATCGGCACAGTATTGAAAGTAGATCACGTGGGATTACCTTTCACAGGTAAGATTGAACAATAATTTTGGGTATTATATGCGCGTCTCGCTGACAGTACCAGTACACCCGTGCCATAATGTTCGCTGTCATGTTCATGAGTGCCATACGGGGCTGAAATGGTCGGAACTACTTTCAAGTCGGACGTTTCCGTGCAACACTATCCAGCTGCAGCCTCGGAGCAGAAGCCCCGGATGTGACACAAGCCCATGGGTGCATCTCAAAGCCGAGGCTGCATCCTTTGAAGGCTTTATTTTCAGGGGTTGCCATTTCATCCCATCTGCCAAACTGACGTAATGTAATTTCATCTCCATTAGACAGCTTTGATTTAAGAGAGTTGTCACTGCTTTCCCCAACCTTAACCTTAACTTTAATACCTAGCCCTATACCTAACCCCAAACTTAACCTTGTCTCTTACCCAAATGTCAGTTTGGCAGATGGAATTAAGTGACGACCCCCTAAAATGCAGTCTTCGAAGGCTGCAGCCTATGCTTTGATATGCACCCCCTGGCTTGAAAGATGTGCCCTCGGCATGATGGAAGTGAAATACTCGCTATTCACTGTTTTTATTCACTTAGCTGGCTCGCTGGCTAGGCTAGCCAACTAGCTAGCTAGCTATTTCGCTAGCTTAGCTAGTGATATTTATTGAAGAGTCATGCTAGCTAGCTTACTGAATAACAGTAAGTGACTGTAAACTAACCTTTTACTGTTTCTATGGGTTTAGTTAACGTTATGTGCACAAGATGCAATTAGCTCACAAGCTAGCTAGCTAGGTGGTTTGCCAGCATAAATATCACTAGATTGGCTAGCGAAATAGCTAGCTAGCTAGTTTGCTAGCCTAGCTGGTGAACTAGCTAGGTGAATAATGCTGCATTCAGTAACACTAAAAACACGAATCATGTCCTGAATTAGTTTCAGGAACGAGGAAGGGTCATTTGGACAGTGAGGTCAAAAGAACGGAATTCACCCGTCGTGTCTAAAAAACACGGCTAGTGGGACATGTTACCGAATGCAGCATTAAAACAGTGAATATAGGTTACGGTGCGAGTATTTGAAGCAGATTGGATATGGCGCATATAAGACATATTTTACCGTGCTCGTATTTGTAGCGTCAGACGAATGTAGTAACTCGTTGAGCCGTACCATATGCCTGTATTATGTATTTCAGCATGAAAGCACGCATTTTTTTGATTGTGTGACAGCGTCCTGTATCATAACTACATCTCTGCCGTTTGTAACAAACCAAACAGTGTGAAAATCGGGTAAAATTTTGGGGAGTTATGATTATTGTAGTTGCGCATACACCTTCCTCCGTAGAAATAAATGCACTGAGAGCGTATGGGGGACCCATCCAAAATGGCAGCGCGCTGGAACGTCAGCGTCAGTCTATGAGGCGTTTACATTATGTCTATGTTGTTGAGTACTGACCCATAAAAGATTTCCTGCCTTAAGGTCACAGTGCAAAGGTCAAAGGTCAAATACAGCAAAAAACAAGACATTGCACATGTGTGTGCAACAGTGAGTTCCAATACCAAATTTGGTGAAGCTGCGATAATTAGTTGCTGAGTACTGACCTGGACAAGATTTCCAGGGTCAAGGTCACAGACCTAAGGTCAAAAGTCAAATCCAGCAAAAAACCTGGCATTGCACATCTATGGGTCATAGTGAGTTACCATACCAAATTTGAAGAAGCTGCGATCATAAGTTGCCGAGCACTGGCCCGGACAAAATCATGCACGGATGACGGACGACGAACAACGAACAGATACAGGTGATGACAGTTCCTCTCCGGGCCGGAGTCAGCCGAGGGGTAACAAAATTAACGCAGGTAACACATCAAAAGTGATTTTACGCCTTGGGCATATTCTCAGTGGTCTCAGGGTAGGCGATCATAAAAAACTTTGTACATCTTTCGTTCGGTATTCCAATGGGGACTATGCCAACTTAGATTCCGCACATTCCACTGAACAGGACGGATTCCATTTTTCCTTCCCTATACGAGCGGCACCCCAAAACAAGGGCCAAACTCATTGTTCCACATGATAAAAGTCAATGGAAGCCTCTTAAAGTGAGCTGCATTACACGTAACCATGTAGAAAACTACACCAAACGAGAGGTCAAAAAAAGGACCAAGGGTCCTGTAGCTTACCAGCAATCAGTCTTACAGCGATGATACAATTTATGAAAATTTCATGTGAAGTGTGACATTTGAATAAATGAAAATCAATGTCAAGGTCACTAAATAAAAGTTCACATAGATTCATAAGACCTTCTGTTATGCAATTCTAAGCTCTGAGGCAATTTTGGTGATACAAGTCATAAAAATACGTCAATATGAATTAAATATGTCAATTGTGAACTTTAAAGGTCACAGAATGTTGGTCAGCAAATGCACTTCATATATGACTTTCTCAATGTCTCTACACAAACCATAGCACAATCTGTGACCATTTTGGTGGTACAAGTAATTGAAATTTCACTATGCGAAGTTTGACCTTCAAAAGGTCACCAAAGGTCAAGTTCATGACCAAATGAAAGTTCATGTATGACTTCCCATACATCTCCACTACAAACCAAAACATTTTGCTGATGTAAGTCATTGAAATTTCACTGTGAAGTTTGGGCATTCAAGGTAACTGAAGCTCAAGTTCAATGTCACCAAATGAAACTTCATACATCACTTCCTATATGTGTTCAATGCACATATGTTCCCAATCTTCAATATTTTCAAGCCTAGAAACCTTTAAAAATTGTACCATTTTGCTTGACTTCAAGTTTGACCTTTTAAGGTCATCTGAGGTCAACTTTAACACTGCCAAAATATAGGTCATATATTACTTCCTACATGTCAGTAATACAAACTTAATCAGTAATATAAACTTAATCTCTACAACCATTTGGCCTCAACAGGCCATCTTGCATATTCATAAAGTACAGCGCCCCCAATAGACCCACTTCCGTCGATTCAATCAAAAATGGGGCTCGCACAGTACATTGACGGTACCAAGGTAAGTTGATTGCCTGATTTAGAAAAAAAAAAATTACGATGCAGTTTTTGAGAAATAACATAACATAAAATAACATGAATGACGAGACCAGGCCATTCAGCCAAACTACGCTTGCAAGTTTCTTTATACTATTGTGAATATAACCCCTCAGATACTCAATGACTCAATGGTATCTAGCTTTAAGTCAAGCCTGCTCTTGAAAACCCCCAAGGTTTCTGTCTCAACAATATGGTCAGGCAAGCTATTCCACATTGAAATTATTCTTTGGGTGAAGAAATATTTCTGAATATTAGTGCTAAATTTACCTTTGGTCAACTTCCATTTGTGACCCCGAGTTCTACTAACAACACTTGGTCGAAGGAAACCTACATAATTCACTTTGTTAATCCCTTTAACATATTTAAAGACCTCAATCAAATGACCCCTTTGTCTCCTTTTCCCAAGACTACAGAGATTAAGGATCTTTAGCCTCTTCTCATAGCTTTCATATTTCATACCTGGAATTAGTTTAGTGGCTCTTCTCTGAACTTTCTCTAGAGCCTCTATATCTTTCTTAAAGTATGGTCCCCAGAACTGTACACAACACTCCAGATGTGGTCTGACGAATGTGTTGTACAAAAGAAGCATCACCTCCTTAGATTTGTACTCAATATTTTTGGCAATGTATCCCAGCATCCGATTGGCTTTTTTAACCGCTGCAGCACAATGGCAAGAGCCTGTGAGGGTTTGGACAACAATCACTCCCAGATCTTTCATGTGTGGAGCACATTCCAGTTTTAAACCTCCCATGAAGTCATCCCGTCTAATGTTTTTATTACCTACATGGACAACTTTACATTTCGCTACATTAAATTTCATTTGCCACATTTCTGCCCAATTCTGGATTCTATCCAAATCATCCTGAATCACTTTAGTGGACCCTAAACTATTTGGCAAACCCCCCAATTTAGTATCATCAGCAAATTTAATTAATCTGTTCTCAATATTCCAATCAAGGTCTTTAATGTAGATGAGGAACAACAGGGGTCCCAACACCGATCCCTGGGGGATGCCACTCCCCACCATACCTAGCTCAGATGGGATACCACTGACCACTACTCTTTGTGTTCTGTCCTGCAACCAGTTTTGAATCCACTACAGAATACCTCCTGTAATTCCAATGGAGCTCATTTTAAAAATTAGTCTCTTATGCGGTACTGTATCAAATGCTTTCTGAAAATCCAAGTATATGATGTCATAGGCCCTGCTCTGGTCATAAGTCCTGATGGCCTCTTCAAAAAATTCCAGATGGTTTGTCAGGCATGACCTTCCCTTACGGAAACCATGTTGGCTATCCCTCAAGATACTGTTATGTTCAAGAGATAAGTCCAGCTCATCTTTATTGATAGATTTCAATATTTTGCACGCAATGCAAGTAACTGGCTCAGTACTGTCCCCTTCCTTATATATTAGTATTATATTGCCCCGTTTCCAATCATTTAGTACTTCTCCAGTTTCTAAAGACCGTCTGAAGATGGCAATAGTGGCTTAAAGATGATCTCACCAACTTCCCTGAGCACTCTAGGATATAAGCCATCAGGACCCGCCGCCTTATCTGCCTTTAGTTCAGGCAAATTGTCTAATACTTCGTTATTCCTAACCTCAATTTCTACTAAATAATCTTGAGAATTTAACATTCCCTCTGGCCGAATAAAGACCCCCTCTGAGGTAAAATTCTCAACAAAGTAACTGTTTAAGGCATCCGCAATATGCTTGTTATCATATAGCAGTGATCCATTTTTATTCTTTATGCACTAAACCTGCCCTTTAACTTTCTGCTACAGTACTGAAAGAAGCACTTAGGGTTAGTTTTTGCCCCCTCTGCAATTTGTCTTTCATACAGTCTTCTAACATTCCTCAGCTCTTTTTTGACCACAGCCCGCATTTTACAGTATTCAGCCCTAGTATTCTCATTGTTATCCTTTATGTACATCTTATAAAGATTCCTCTTTTCCCTCAAAATCCTACGAATACTTTTGGTCATCCACTGAGGATTCTGCTTTTTCAGCTTACTTTTGGACACCTTTGGAATGAATTTTCTTTGTGATTCAAGTAAAACCCCCTTAAATCTTTCCCACATCTCATTTACAGACTCACAGTCCAGGAGTGTCTCCCATTTTATTTCACTTAGATATGAGCGCATCCTGTCAAAGTTTGCTCGCCTGAAATTGAAAATTTTTGTTTTTGAATACATCTTTTTTAACTTCCCATGAAACATCAAAATTAACAGCAGAGTGAGCACTTGTACCAAGTGGCTCCAGTACCTCAACATTGCTAATTCTATCTGGGTCATTACAGAGCACTAAGTCTAAAATTGCCTTCCCTCTTGTAGGTTTATTAACATACTGCACCAAGAAATTATCATTTATAACATCTAGAAATTCTTCCTCCCCCCTACCCTGTCCTTCCACCATTTCCCAATCGATACCAAGATTATTTAAGTCTCCCATAATAATCGTTCCTCCACCCCTACAAGCTAGCGTAATCCTCTTAAAAAGCATTTCATTGACTGTACTGTCCAAAGCTGGTGGTTGGATTTTTTTAAATTTCTCAGTCCCATCTCTAACATTGGAGCCAAAACTTCAAGCGTCCATAAAACGGACAAAAATGATTCAATCAAAAATCTGAGATAGAAAAATGAGTGGAGATATGGTCAAGTAGTATGTTATTGCAAATGTAAACGAAAACTCATTGGGCCAAAAAAAAAAAAAAAAAGGGAAAAAATGTTCTGGGCGATGGTCGACGGTCGCCAGACAACGGACGCCACACCACGACAATAGCTTATCGGCCTATAGGGCCAGTAAGCTAAAAACCAGAGACAATACAGTCATCGGCGACCGCAGAAAACGTTACATAAACCTGAAGCCTGAATGAAAGTCCCCAGCAGGCACAGGAGAGATTTGAGGGGAGGTAAAAATGAGCCCTATTCTACCCTAGAATGGGCCTGAGAGCCTTCAGACAGATGAGCCCCTGTCTCAGTGTTTTCAAAAATGACCCTGATGACTGTGGTGTGGTGTGGATGAGGGTATGGTCACCATGAACTCAGTTTCATGCAGCGCTTAAATCTTATTTCAACAAACCAAACCTTTTTCCACAAAGCAGAGCTTCATCAAAATGCCAGTTCAGCAGCTCAAAGACTGTTTGTGGGGTACGCTAGTCCAGTCGTGCGAACAGCACCGGATGTTTTCATCAGTTTTGGCCTCATCAATGCAACCATGGCTGTGCTTTACCAGGGCAAAAACTGGCCTTGTTGTAGATGCCACTAGCTGCACGGTTTGTGATTTTTTTTCCCTTTCGTCTTAAGAATTGGATACCATCTTAATTTGTACATTCATCATATGTAATCAACGCCAGACCCCAAATTAAAAAAAAAAAAAACCAGCAAACCATCATTTCAGCTGACTGCAATACTTGCACATCCATTTATGACAGCGTAAACAGCCTGGCATCAACAAAACGGGCGGGTCCACAAACCGCCACAGCGACCTTGCGTGAGACATCATATCATCCCTTCCATGCCATGTTTGCTTTGCAATGATTACTGTCATTATGACGCTTCATTTAAAATGTGACACCGTTTGCAGGTAGCCTGTATTTACCGAGGCACAAGGGCACAGTCATTGATGTAATTGATGCACTGAAGGAAAATCATTTCCACTGCAGCACATCAGGAGTCTGCAGACGAGTCACTGTCAAGCAATTACTCATCAAAACAGACGAGCAGGAACGCGACCAAGTGCACTGAGGTATCAGCAGGAAGCCATTTTAGCGGATGGAGGTCTGCGAAGCGCGTTATAAACACGCACACACGCGCACTGCAGTCCGCACCAGCCTGGCAGGGATCTGGACCGTGAAATTAACATCTGCAATCGGCAACCTGTAACACTGTGGATGACCAAATCCTGCAGCAAATCCAGCCCACCTCCTCCCAAACAGAGCGGGACAAATTTAGGAAATAAAATAATCAGCCCGTCCCCTCCTGACTGAAGAAACAAAGGCAGAGGAGGAAGTGTGTCGTGCTCCTCCAGCGGTGCGTCCTTGGGACGGGTGTTCCTCCTTATCAGGACCTGGGGAACGAAACGGGTGCCGTAGAGAGACGGCGTCGGGACAGCGGAGGGATATCAAAGATCTTTTCCCCTCCCTCGAGCTTTCCGCTTACCTCCTCATCCCGCGTTCCCGAGGGCCCTGTGGTCCACACTACGCTGCCGCTCGCGATTAACGCCCTGCGCGGGGAGACGGGCGAGGTTTACGATTTTAAAGGCTCACGCCTCACAAGGCAGGTGACTTCACCCGTGGGGGGAGGGGGGCTGTCAGCAGGTAAACAGATTCCTGGTCGCGCAGCCCCACGGATCTGAACAAACAAAGCAGCATGCAGGAGCGGGTCGGGCCCGCAGCCACGCCTGAAGGGTCACACGCTAGCCCCACCCCTCCACCCCCAAACACAGTGTGACCTCAAAGATGAAGTGGCCACATGACCCAGACCACAGAAAAATCCCAAGAAGAAGATGGACAGAACTGACAAGAGGACAAAAATATGAAAGGAAAAGAGCGGCACTATAGGGGGGCTGGAGAAAAAATAATTAAAGGCCGGAGGGGCGATGCTAATCTCAGATTCCAAACGCCTGACAAGCAGATTCTCACATTACTTGAAAAGCCCTCGGGGTGAGACAGTGAGGCAGGGGCTGGGGGGGGTCTGATGGCCCTGCAGAGGAGACAGGGGGCGGAGATCACGGGGCGTTTCAGCAGAAACGGCTGGGGGGGGGGGGGGGGGGGTATAAAGCCTGATGATGTCATCAATCCCCCTGGACCACGAAAGAATCTTGGCTCGCCTCCTTCACGCCACACTGCTCTGCTCGCCTTCCAGCCCCCCCGCCCCCAGCCCCCAGGCCCCAGCCCCCAGCCCCCAGGGCGGCGCTCTCCCATCCCTCCGAATCCCGCCATCAAGGCCATTAAACAATGTGACTTTCGCAATTAATCCGCCCCTCATCAACTGCACCGAGGAGTCTCTGCGTGGGCCGAAAAGGTTATTGCAAACGACGGACGATTTGCGCGGTCTGGGGTGCATTTATGAGAATGGGCTGGACTATTTATGACCACGCCAAACTCCACTCACATCATCAGGGGAATTTTGCCGATAATCGGATTCTCCTTTTTTAATTTGAGCTGCGCATGTGAGGTTTCTGCTGCATTCATAACACCATACATTAGTGACCCATTGAGAAATGTTGCCAACAAACAGAATGATTTTTAAAGATCTGCCGGAGAGAGCACAGGAATAAATGGTTTATTGATAGATGCAGGATATAACGGAATCACAAGAAGTCTGGATTTAAAAAAAAGAAGGTACTCAAACGCAAACTTTTCTGCAGGTGCCAAACAGACAAAGTGAAGGTCCCCAGGGGTCAAGAGAAGTTTGAATTTTTTCCACTTTTGTCCACTTAACCCTTTCAGTGCTGCGGGCAACTATAGTTGCCCAATAATGTAAAATATCAAAATCAGATGCTGTTGAAAACCCATCATGTGGCAACTTGTTTCAAAGGGCTCCTGCACGGGAGCTCTTTTAAACAAGTTCACACATGATAGGTTTTCAACAGCTCAGGATAATTACATTTTTAATTCCTTGAAAATTTATTCAGCGCTCAAAGGGTTAAACAAGATTAACTCAAAAATTATACTGAGCAATAAATTATCTGCATGTTTGCAACTGAAAACTCACCTTGGCCTATAAGAGCTCCACCTCACATCGCTACTGACTGCGTCATTAACTTCACGTCCACAATTTTGTTCAAAAACATTTCAGTTCAAATAATTACCTTACCACCGTGTACAGTACACTGGAAAAAAAAAAAAAGAACATTAAAGTACTTTTAGTCACGTCAAGTACACAACCAAAGGGGGATGCCTGAAGCATTTTCTGAATAGTTTCTGAATAAAGTCTGGGATAAGAGTGCAGCTCTATAATAACAAAATGAACACGATTTCATTTAGAGCTACTAGTTCAGTTGTCTATGCCCATTGAAAAAATAACGTGTAATTTGGCTGCACTTCAACTCCATTGGAATTAATAATGGTCTCTTTCTGTTATGATGACATCGTTCCACTAAAAATGCACTACCTAAAACTAAAAGCACCATCTATGATTAACTTCAGGTAAACATCCTGAATACAGGCCCCTCACTGAAGAAATCAAGTCTTGACAGCAAGAACTGTGACTCGGACGTCTCGGTCCTGCCAACACAAGCAAGCCTGGGTGCTTAATAATTACCCCTTGTTGCCTTCAATAAAACCATTCTTGGCACTCTGGTCACCGGCTGAGGTCAGGGTCTAACGCCATGTACTCATCTGTAGTGGACACTGCCTCTCACATCCAGCCAAAATGATGTAATAGGATAGCCACAGTTCAGTGCTATTCTTTCGCATTGAAAAAACTGTACCATCGTTCTTACTGGTAACTGTAATTACCCAAATTGGGAAACGGCTCACAAATGCAAAATTAGGATAAATGCCCAAAATAGCCCCAAAAATATCAAGCATGTAGCACTACCATATGCCCGAAGGTAATTACCCACCAAAAGTGTTACAACGACCCTTAGAAATCAACCACAGATGTTAAGACGTATTTTGATCCATTTAGAGGTTAACAAAGCCAGCTTCCATCGAGAGCAATAAAAATCATTTGGTCATGTGCTTGAATAATCCTTACATTCGAAAATTCAGGCATTTTTATACGTTGTCTCTTTCACTGTGGAAGCATGTAAAGTCAGTAAAAATTCTGAGACATAGAATATGCAGTCAGCTAGCAGCATGCTTATCCTCAATCGTAAATGCGTACGATAAGTCACAAACAGCGAAGCTCCATTACGGTTACAGCATGAAAAGTTCTGAGGCTGTACGACTGTAATGGCATTCTTTGAGGAGTTTAATTGCTCATTGGGGACGTTGACATGATTGAGGTTTATCGTCTGATAGGAATATACAACAAATCTCCCATATGTTCCTAATAACCATGATTAAAATTACTGAAAAGCTTTCCAGTGGTCAGCCTTTCCACATGCATTGGTTCTACCCTCAACCCTAATGCTGAATCAAAAATGTCTACCAAATACTAGGCTAAGGGATATTCCAGCCATTCAACTCTGTTCACCTTTGCAAAGAGAATTCTAACTCCGGTACTTTGTGTCGACCAGAATTCTCAATCATCACCATTATCACCATTGTGCCAAGCGGATTATACAAATCAGACAAACAAATAATTGAGAGGTTTGCAATTCATTTTAGTGCTGTGATGGATTTTGTGATGGGACTGCGCAGACAGTAAGCAGCTCTTTCTGTGGTGATATGCGCACGAGGAATGTGTCAATAATGGCATTAACAGCAATCTGTGTGTCAACATGGGCCGGACAGGGCTTATTTGGTCCCTTTGTGGGCATGTGACAAAAACCAAAATGTCCACCCCTCCCAATGTTTGT
Source organism: Gymnothorax reevesii (assembly GCA_029721435.1). Classification (NCBI taxonomy): domain Eukaryota; kingdom Metazoa; phylum Chordata; class Actinopteri; order Anguilliformes; family Muraenidae; genus Gymnothorax; species Gymnothorax reevesii. The sequence continues at coordinate 65,512,048 of CM056587.1, read as the reverse complement.
CCGTAATACACACAACCCTGCTGTAGTTTATTCTGCTGATGCCTCACACGGCAGCATACAACTGCCTGAAGATTAACTGTATCAATCACGGGACTCAATCTACTGCACAAAAAGAGTGCCACAGTCCATGCATTGTGTGTCGATAAATTGGCCGGTGATGCCTCTCTTCTGTTCTCGCAGGCTGTTCCAGGGTCAGTGATACTGCAAAGACACGCAGCATTACTTGGGCCATAAACCAGTCTTCTATGTTGATGAAACTGGAAACGGAACGAGGGTTGTGACAGTCGACAATACAAAAAAGGATTGCATATCACGAGGTATCAGTGATGTTTACTTCTTGAGTGATTTTGGGCGATTTATTTATTTATTTTTTTATTTCCAGAAAAACACACTTGTTCACACTCCATTTCAGGCCAATCTCTCCACAAGTTCTAACCTACAGCTGAAATTCAATCCATAATTTTTTGTAGGGCCAAAAAAATACGCTGCAGGGCAGGCTATTGGCTTTGTTAAATATAGACCCTGTATACCTAATTGCAATGACTACGCTCACATATTGTCAGCAAAAAAAAGGTGGCCTCAGCATATATTTGCCACTTCACCCGAATAACTTTTTTTCAATGCAAAGCAGTGAGACCCAACTTCAGCAAGGAATAGCCCTGAGGATCCCCAACAACAACAGTGATGGGAGAGTCGTCACTGCTCATCAATACAGGGCAGCATATTCTGCTGCATGAAAATGCAGAATAGAATATAAGGTCAATCACTTTCAGAAAACCTCAGTCATGTAATACAGTAATATACTGACAATAGGGGCAATTAATAATAGGAATCAGCCCTCAAAAAAAAGTTCAGTAATCTTAACGTGTATATCAAATCATAGGTTTATTTGGACATGCGCAAATAGAATTACAAAAACAATGTATAGCATATTTTAAATTCAATGCTGCCCTGCCACGGCATGCGTAGATCTGTGCAGTCAGCACATGAAAAGCATAATGGGACCCTTTGAGTTTGTCTTCCCCCTCCCCCTCCCCCCTTCTTTCTGGAGGTTGTATAACTTTTTGTGTGAGTAAAACGTCAGGAGCTGCAAAGCCCGAAGTAAACGCCAAAGGGGGCCATTCTTTCCCGCAAATAATACAGCTCCGAAACTACCCAAAACGCATCGTTTGTAGTCCAGCCTTTTCTTCCATAACCTCTCCATCACCGTGTTGCACATTAGCTTAATGCCCCTCCAGAGTCTAGTTTGACACGCAAGCATACAAAGTTTGATAAAGCTGAGTTTTGTTAGTGAGTTGCCTCGTCAAGAACACGCCATTCTCTTTCGTGCGAAGGCCAGTTGCCAGTCTTTAAAATTTCAAAAGAAAGCAAAATGAAGAATAAGAGATTAAAACTTATTTTTACCACTAATCTTCAGCAGCGCAACCGAGTTCACAGCGTCCCTTTAATTTTACCGCGGACTACTTTCTAAACTGTAGTTAGCCAGAGTGGCTTTGAGGGGCGGGGGCCTTAGGCTCCAAAATGTGCCAATGTGCCATTTGACCGTAAAAACATGCAAATATTTGTAAATTGACCACGATAATGAAAATCGTAAACATGGAAATGGGTATGAATTGGTCTCTTTGAAGTAAGTGCAAATAACCTGAGCAGGAGAACCGCGTAGTGGAAACGTGCCATTAATAGCCTCTGCAGTATGATAAACTCACTTATATGAATAGTAATTTGTAATTGCGACACTAAAACGGTTCGCTTTCAAGCGTCTGCCAACATCTTGAGTTATCAATTGGATTCCACTGCCGTGATGATTCTAGGAAACGTAATTTGCGGGATCCCGCAAGTTTGACAGACTTGGCACTAAACGAAGATTTCAGTGCGCCAGCAACTATGCATTACATTACCCACATAGCAAAATCGGTCAGGCCCAGTTCTGGCCCAAATAATGCCCTTTTACGGCCCAATTCTGACCTATATACATAAAGAATGACAGCCCTCTTGTGGCCCAGATCTGGTTTGCCAGAGCTGGCCAGCACAGGCAGCATTTTCCCTGCCTATCTAACGCCTTAGTTGAAAGGGGGCTGAAAGGACGGTCCATTTCATCATTACGGGATTCATAGAACTGCACTATGTAATCTTCGTATCCAAGGCTCTTTGAGTAACACATCCGTCAACAGATCACAAGCCTCACATGCGTCATACATCACAAGCGTTTACACCGCATGCGTACATGTCAGTTTACTCCAAGCGCACGAAAGGTGCGGGCCGATATTCCAAGCAAAATGGCTGAATCCAATTCTCCACCCTCTGGACATGCATACTACAGCCCTCTCGGATTTCAAGCGTGTGACATGTGAAATCTTCACCATCATCACTTCAGGTCTGCATTTGCAGGAATCTGCAGCATTATAAAATGACCTGATGGACAGGCTTCGAGTCTGTTTCACTCGTTTCCGTGCAAATGCATATTGATTACCTCTGTAGCCTGTATTTCTGTATGATGGTGTTGAATTTTATATCTGACCTACGTTATTCAAGTCCCTTGAAGTGCCAAAAAATACAATAAATATTTGAAACCATATTAAGCTTGTTTCCAGTATCTATTGCAGTGATACTTTGAGTATAGGCAAATAAAAATGACCATTTTATGTAACCCTCCTTCATCCTTATCCACTCCAAGTTCTTCTCCATGCACTTCCACTTGCGAAAGAGTGGATGCCACCTCCTCCTCCAGTGCAGTGAAATGCACCGGGGATGATGGTTGCCCACCACCTGTTGCGTGCACACTTCTCCGGTGTGCAGAGAGCCTGGCTTTTACAGTGCCCCGCAGATTTTTCCTCGTGCGGGGTAAGAATCCTTTGTTTGTTAAAACGTTGCCTAGTCCTTTAGTTGCAAATCTGACATGGGAGTAGTTTGAAATTTCAAGCACGCAATTTCTAAATGAGATCATATAAACTGTCTTTGATTGTTATTTTTGTGTGACTAGAATGTTCTCTTCACTTGTCTTCTTCCCTGTCTTCCACAGAACAAACAGGCTGGTGTAGGAGGGGCACATTTTCAATGCTCTGATTACGCTGGTTGAGAGGCGCTAAATTCTTTATTTATTATTTCATTATTGCGGCAATTTGTTTGTTTGCATAGCTTTAATGCCACGGTGGCTAGAGTAAGAAATAAAAAAAAAAGAGATGTCTGCATTACTTCTTGTAATTGGCACACACAAAGGCCTACTATTACAGCGGCATATCGTCGGCCTGCTAATAAAACCTTGCATCTTCAAAATGATAAACTTCGCTGGAAAATGAAAAGATATATAAAATAAAAAATAAAAATAAAATAATATAAATTGATGAATATAATTTAAAATAAAAAAGATTTAATTCTGCATGTAAGAATAGTGGACATATGAGTTTTTGTTTCTCATCAGTTTGGAGATACGAGATTTTATCAGCAGGCCCACGATATTCAAATTTCAAGCCTGGTTTGCGTTTTCCATTGACCAGAACTGCATTTTCATAGTTAATCAGAAAATCCTTGTTCCATGTTTTCCTGATAGCCATAATCAATGAGCTTTGTACAGTCTGCCTCTCTTTTGGATCAGTCACACCTCTTTCATAAGGCCGCCTACATTCTGAAGTTAAGCGCTGTGGGCGTGATCGAAGCGAGTAGGGGAGAATACGCTTAACTCGAATCGCGTAAAAAAGGACTTGCGCGTAAATGGGAGAATAGACCCCTTAACGCCAAACAATCCAAAGGTTTGTTTATAAACTTTGCACGCCACACATATCGCTCCCTGCCCTTCGCCACCTTGGTCTCAAAAAAAACCCAAGGAAAAACCCTGACAGGGCCAGCTCGCATACAGTCAGCCCACATGTGGCACGCCATCACAGAAACGGTGCCATCATTGCCAGACCTGGCCCACATCCGGTCAACATACCACTTGTCATGCCAGTAGTCGCCCAGCCATGCCGGCTTGACGCCGGATCCGGGCCAGACTCGTCTGCTAAGTGGATATGATTTGGCACAAATCCTTTGTTCTAGTGCGTAGATTGATATTAAAACATTGCCTATAACAAACTTCCGTGCATTTATTCAACAAATTAATAAACCTACCACAAAGATTGTTGTATTAGTCTTACATTTATTTTATCTTCATTTTCAGATTCCTTGACCATGAAAACATGGCAATTTGATTCATAATGCTATATCAATATTAGTTCCACAGCGTCTTGGCTGTTTAAAGATGTCTGTTGCATGTTTCTAGCTTCATTTGTTTTTTTTTTTCTTATGATGCAACATTTCCCCTCATGTTGTGATTTACACATAAATATTAGTCCTACATTTATTTAATCTATTTTTTCAGATTCCCTGACCAAGAAAACATGCCATTAGCAACTGAATTCATAATGATATCAATATTAGTTCAGTAGTTATTCACGAAAATCAAATTTTCTGTAATGGTGGTTTTCTTCTGGATCTAGTTCCCTGGCTTTTGAAGATACAATAAATCCGGTGACACCTTCCTAATTCTGCAATATCTTGGCTGTATAATGGTGTCTGTTGCGCGTTTGTAGCTTCATTTGTTCTCTTCCTATAATGAAAGTTCCGAAGGTCCCCTACTTTCGTATTATAGATCATAGTATCCAGAATTATTCCATTTTCAGGATCAGTCTTTGATATATTGTAGAGCATGTTCGAAACTTGTCCTGTATTTTTTTTCCAAGTGCCCTGACCATTTTTGGTGGAGTTATATGCATAAATGTCGAAAATGGCCCTATCTCCCAATGTTGATGAATCTTTTAAAAAATTCCTGGATCCAGACGGAGATCCGGATCACTTCCAAAATCTAATCATTTCTTCCTTATACCAATTTGTACAATCCCTGAAAATTTCATCAAAATCTGTCCATAACTTTTTGAGTAATTTTGGAAACAAACAAACAAACAAACCCAGGCAAAAACATAACCTCCTTGGCGGAGGTAATCAATGCGCACTGAAGAAATTCACTTGCGGAATTTAAGTCATTGTGCATCAAGTTCATCAGTTTCACTTGCATTATTTCCCCATTAGTGACACGGATATCAATTATGACTCAGGAATTCTCACGCTTGTCTTTACTGAGGGACTGAAAGCAATGGAATTGCATAAAGATGTTTCAAATGGTCTTATTTCATTAAAACAATTTAAACGATCATGAAACACATGCATCGTTTCCAATCCCTGAGTAGAGAGAAACACGGGAAGTCCGAAGTCATAATCGCTTTCCATGTTTCTTGCGATGAGGTCCACCTTTACAAAAGTGAAACCTCAATGCACAAGGATTTTAATACCGCGCAAGAATCTCATTAAGCACTCAATGAATAATTGCAGACGACAGTGAATTAGCCTAAAAATTGCGCGAGACCTACGCCGAATACGTGAGACTTGGCATCTCTGGTACTCCTGCCACAGTCATGTAAGATATCAGGCTGGATTGAATGATAACCATAAAGCACCGACTGCATGCTTGGGGTAGCTAGCTAACATTGGCTGGGATGGAGCATTGCCATTGAAGTCGCTAACCACGTGAGGTAGGGCTGAGGTAGCAGAGAGGGGGAACTGGCTTGGGGCAGTGCTTGTGGAGGGCACTGGAGCCCGAGCCAGAGCCATGGTCATGGTTTCTGGTGTGCAAGCTACGGCATTCCTCGAGGTTGAAGCAGCACAAGGCTTGCTATTAGGTTTTAAAACTGATACATGCCTCAATCGTTTGAATGGATAAAACGAAATGTAGGTAAAATTGAGTCTCTGCGCGCTTCTCAACATACACCTATGAAGAGAATGGCTTCACTGGCTTGAGAAGTATCCATACTTACAAGTTTAGCAGTGGGACTTCGGTTTGGAGGCGGGCTATAATCTATGCACCAAATCAGGCGGTAGGAACTTTTATTTTATGCGCCAATTTGTCATTGACTTTATATTTGTTACAATTGCCACAGATTGTGAAGGTTTTCAATTAAAACTTTAAACTCAAACTTTCATTCATGTCTTAGTTTTGTCAATAAGGTGCAAAAACTGAATGTGCGTACATAAGTGATCCAGTATTGTTTAAAAACTTGATATAAATGGCATTTTACCAAGTATACCCTGTTGGCCCACTTGAAATTTTCTATAATCATCACTGCCACTGTATAAGGCTAAAACCCTGTCACCTGTCGGGCAAAACTATTTATCTTGGTGACCAACGCGCTTGCCAAGGCGCGCGGTTTCACGTGATCCCACCAGTTGAGGCAAATAAATCAGTGCAGCGCCTTCGCACATTTCCTGGACACAGTCCGAGGCTCCAGTTATTTCTATTCGGAAGACGTGGCATCAACGACGCAGAACTCATTACTCCTCTAAATTAAAATCGCCGCCGTAATTTTAGGGAGGTACTCTGAACAGGCTGATGAGGCCCATTGTAGCAAAAAAATCAAACCCCGGTTTACAACCGCCAGCGAAGATTCATCACGTTCAGATCATCCCACAATCTGCGCTCATGTACGAAACCCAGCTTTCCCCTGCAGGGATAGTCTTCCACGAGATTTCAAAAGTTTGGACGAGGGGGAAAAAAAAAAACCAGCAGTCTTTCACAATGCACAACCGTTTCATACTACAAGGAGATCACCATGAATGATCAACTGACGACACAAAGAAAGCAAACCAACAGTGCAGCCTCGCATGTTTACAGTGCGCTGTAGTATGACTTAAGTTCCCAGCCCTCATGCATATGTCGTGCATACACGAATTGTTGGCTGCAGGGCATGTGAAGCCATTCCCATCTCATCACATTGCCTGGATTTCCCACAGCGTGTAGTACAAGGACCACATGACTCCATGCAGCAAGCGGTAAGCAAATCTGTTCGTAGACTCGGGCGACTCTATTTCCCAGTTTATACATCGAATCTTGAATGAGGCTGCAGCCATCACATCACAAACGTTGGTTAGCCCAGTCAAAGCAAAATGCTAAATTGCACCACACGAGATGGATCCCTTTTCCAGAAGTCCTTCTAGTCATCTAACTGAGCGTTTCGATTGTATTTCACCACCAAAAGGCACAGCCTTTAGTCAATCCATTAACAATCAATCAAGCTGAATTCACGCTTTCCCCTTTTAAACATCTACCGACGCATCCGGCAATGTTACTGCGGCATGTCCGGGGTTAATCGAGTGGTTAAGGTTTGCACAATGCATGCGAACCTTATTAACTCCACATTTAATTCTGAGTTAATAGCATGCATACAAGCCGATAAGCTAGATGAGCCGTTCACAGAACGATGAGGCGAACCAATTTAGGCAGTATATGCGTACAGCAAGCAGGACGTAATAGGCGCTGCAGAGCACACGTGGAAATGCGGAATAGCCAAGATGGTGGAACAGCCCCGTTAAGGGCGAATTTATCAACCAAAAAAAAAAAGACGGTTTGCGCTGTTCTAAATTACCCATGACCGTTACAAACGTCAGCTAACCCGTCTGAAGTAACGCAAGACGGCAAAGCGAAGCTGCTTTCACATCGGACGCGAAACGAATTTTTCGCACGACAAATTCCATTCAAAGTCAATGCAAAGACGCAAACGCGTGTATTCGTCTTTGCATTGACTCAGAATGCAATCTGTCGTGCGAAAAATTCGTTTCGCGTCCGGTGTGAAAGCGGCTTAACTCGCCGATTCGGCCGATTTCAGTTTGCCCAACGTGTTTCTCGGCTGGTTGCCAGATTATTTTCCATACCAAATTAGGGGAATATACCAGGTAGGCACAATCTGATTGGTTTACAATTCTAGTTAGGTACAACCTAATTTGCTGTAGGGTGGCTCGGAGCGGAAGCAGCACCAGAACTAGGTTAGGAAATATATCCCGCAGATGAACAGCTGTGAGCTGAACCAGCTACCCACCGCGAGTAACAAAGCCCTACGGTCGAAATATCTATTCATGCAACATTTCCGTAGTTCACATAACATTGCTAGCATGCTAGACTAAAGTCGGCCAACAGACATTGAATCGGTCAAGCGAAACAACGAATGTTCGTCCATAAGCTAGCTAGTTAGCCACCGAATACGTCTAAATACATCCAACGTGCCAACCGAGATGTGCTGCTGCGAAGATGAGCAGATAACGGCGTTTGTGATTCCCAGGAAATGAGTTTAGCGATCAGCTACAATGCGCGGGGATAAATCGTTAAGGCCGCTTCCACACCGGACGCGAGACGAATTTTTCGCACGACAGATTACATTAAAAGTCAATGCGATGGCGCGAATACACCGCGTCTTTGCATTGACTTTCAATGTAACCTGTCGTGCGAAAAATTCGTCTCGCGTCCGGTGTGAAAGGTCCTTAAGGATTTAAAAAATATATATATATATAGATTTAAACGCTTAATAATCCGTATCACGACAAACGAAACACTTGGAAGGTTCCTTCGGCTGCAGCATTTTCACTGCCCGGTTCCGTGTAGTGGGAGTGTGGGAAAACAAATCGAGTTTTTTATATAGTTACCTCACTCGAGTGCCGTGTGCATCTCCTCTTCGCTCGGTACCAAAAAATTCAATCCGCACAGCCAGCCACGCACAAAAGGCTGGCGGTACGCGGAAACGTATTCACGAAGCTCGTTTGCGTAATTAACGCAGACGTCTGATACCTCTCCCTAGCTCGTGTTTCCCGAGAGAGGTACTTCTAAATTGCGGAAAAGACGCACAATGCGGATATGGTGACGTCATTCGCCTCTTATCTGGCCGCACTGGTGAACGTCCCTGGACGTTTTTCCAGGGACGTGTATTGTGGTCAGACAAATCAATATTTTAGGTCTTCTGTGGAACCAATGGACGCAGTGTGCTCCAGACCAAAAAAAGACAAGGATTATCCAGACTGTTACAAGCAAAAGACCAAAAGCAATGCTCTGTCATGGTATGTGGCTGTGTTAGTGCCAGTGGCAAGGGTAATTTGCACTTTTCTGAAGGCACCATTAATGCGGAAAAGTACCCTGAGCTTTTGAGCAACATATGCTGCCTTCAAGGCAAAATCCTTTTCAAGGACACCATGCATATTTTAACAAGGCAATGCAAAGCCACAGTCCACATGCATGACAAAGGCATGACTGCATGGAGACACTGGACTGGCCTGCCAGCAGTTCTGACTCTTCCCAAAGAAAAGACTGTGTAGCACATTTCTGAATGCAAAATGCTACAACAAAGACACCATTCAGTTGCACAAATTGATATCAATTGATTGATTACTTTGTTTCTTAAATCTCAAAACATTTATTCAGTGTTATGAAAAGGAATGGCAACATCACAAAGTGATAAATACTTTCCTGTCCCAACTTTTTTCGAATATATTGCAAGAATCAAAATTGAAATAAGTGTTCATATTGAGAAATCAATAAAATTCATGTGGTAAATCATAACATAATGCGCTATTGTATTGTTTGCAATATAATACTGGTCATAGATAATTTAAAAAATTCTGTTCATTTTAATATGAATTTAACTTACTGTATCAGCTTTTTTTATTTGGGGTTGCACAGAAAATGCCAAACTTTTGCATCATTGGTATATTTACAAATTTTTCTACTTAATAAGTTTTCATTTAGTTAACCTCCATGAATTGTTTTCAATGACACAATCCAGAATATATGTAAAATTAATTATCATGTGTTTTAGCATTGAAATAGTTGGAGATACGTTCTGTCTCTCTGAATGAACACGTTACATTTACTGTGGACAGGAAGAATTCAACTGAGGGCAACAAAAGTAACAAAATCTATACATGATTGTAATCTTCACTCATTTTACATATTACATATTGTTTCTATAAATGTCATCTTAAGTTCTGTCATATTTATTGCGACTATGCTTGTTCGAATATGGTGAATAACCAGCATGTGCTGTCTCAGCCTGTGAATACATGGAAATCATTTAACTGCATTTCACATTTTAAAAGTTTATTTTGAGTTTATTTTGATGTGTTCAAAACTTTGAAAATCACAGATCAGTGCACATTATTACTTCCCGAGTAAAAATAATCGCTGCTTTCAGTCCAATAGCCTTCGCCTCTTTTTAGCAGGAAAAAGGACATATTTTGTTCAACAGTCCTTGGATGTAAATCTCTAACTAAAAACACCATGTGTTGTTGCATTGCAATATAATGTGATCGACAAGGCAGAAGGTCAGTATGTACCTTTTGTCACCCATAACGCGACACTGGAAAGCTTTGAGAGACATTAAGCGTGTGTACATTTGTGTGTTTGAGTGCCCCCAAAAGTGACTGTAGACGCTGGTGTGCTTGCGCCTGCAGGCAGACAGATAGTGACAGCGCTGAGAAAAAAGCAAATGACTGCTGACCTTGGGTTGGAGGGAAATAACTAAGTATTTCCCTTATCAGGAAATGTGTCAACATTTGCATTTTGCTTGTCATTTACCGCCAAGGTTTAAGAACTACCAAGGTCTTATTTTCCTGCCTTATCTAGTTATTCCCTCTGGCTCTGCTCGGCAGAACAGAGATTATAAACTGGACCTGTGTCTGTGTCTGCCCGTGTGCAAGGAGGATAACTGAAAATGCTATAGACAGGTTTAAATGAAAATGGGCGAAATGACTGTCTCTGAGGCGTAGTATAAATGACTGCTCTGCTATGCCAACTGTAAGTGTGATGGAGGTATTCCGTACACTCTATTAGATGTCACCAAGGTTTTATCTACAATCTCTTTTTATTTACTCATCTCAAATCAATGAGTAGTGAAGTGAGCTTCTTGTACCAATGCTGGAAAAGAGGGCAGAGAGGAAGAAACAAACTGAAGGACATTAGTTCAGTATATTGTCAGCCTGCTGATAAAACCTTGTATCCTCAAAATGATAAACTTCACAGGAGAGCATAAAAAATCTGTAATTTTGCATGTAAGAATGCTGTTGAGCTGTGTTCGGGTAGGATGACTACTTTTTTTCCAAGAAAGTATTTTGTATTTAGCAATTTTAATGTTATTATCGTGGACATACGAGTTTTTGTTTCATATCACATTTGGAGATACAAGGTTTTATCAGCACGCCAATGATATATTATTTACGGTGTGACGTCTGATCCAGTGATAGTTTAAGAACATAATAAACTGATTTATTGACAAGTTTGTTCTATTGCACTTCCAGAAACAAGTCTCAGCTAAACAAGGTCAATCATTCCATCATTATTGAAGTGCCAAACTGCATTATCGTTGAGTCAGAAATCCTGCTGTAAATAATATGTGCAGAACTAAAGTCCTTCACTATACAACTGAGAAATGGCTGAAATTAATCTTCAATGATTTTTATTTATGATCTTCAATCAACTACAATCATTTTACTTCGTAATGTCATTTTCATTCCTTGGATTTTTTTTTGATAGTTTGAATGATGAAGTCATTCAATAGTTTAATTGTTTTCTGACAGCCAGCTAACATTAAATATTCTTACACTGTGTCTGAAATGTTGTTGCTATGTCAACTGTTAAGAATGAGTATTTTATGTAAAGCACTGTATATCATTTGTAAATGGAGATTTGCTACATGCTCTTTTTGCTGCTTTGCTGGTCAGCTATTTATTTTGTTCTTCAGCACCCTCTGGTGGTGTGTCTATAGCAAAACATGATCTGATGTAATATCACTTCTTTGTAACAGACTAGTGCTTTCTAGAAACTTCTGGCATCTTCCTGCCTGGAGGGGAAGGGATTACCCAGGAATCCTGTAGATCTTTCCAGAATGTTGCTACTCTATATAAATTCTGTGAATTTGGTCAGTAGACACAGAGTTTTTGTTATGGCAACAGAGTTACATAGTGGCATTAGAGTGTTATTAGAGGATTGAACAGTGGATTATTTGTAGAGGTTTTTTTTATTCAGTGAAGAATAAATTTGTTTAAGTTGTCATTGCTGGTTTTATTTGTTGTGATTTTCAAGTCATAAAAAATTGGAGGTTTCACCGAGATAAACCTTTCATTAAATCAACGATTGGATTCACCAAAGATTAAAGCTGAATTATCATTTTAAATCTTGTGACTATTTGAAAAACCAGCAATCATCACTTTTGATGTTGAAAATTTTCTGAAAACGCCAACCCAGGAATCAATTATGCTGGCAAAGAAGAAGGACTTGCTGCATATAGTCTCAACCTTTAGATTATCTGATATGAAATCTTCAATGAAGAAATGAGAAATATTCAACATTTTGGTGCAACATTTCATCAATGAAGTTATCTTTGGGGAAGAAGCAGCAGAATTGATTAAAGCTGTGGAAGTGCCTGCAACAGAGCTGCAAAGACTTGAATTTCAGCTACGCCTGAAAGAACTGGAAGAAAGAAGGAAGGAGAGAGAACTGAAAGAAATAAGGTTGGAGAAAGAGAGGGAAGAAAGAAGGTTGGAGAAGGAGAGAGAACTGGAAGAAAGAAGGATGCACTTGCAGTACAAATTGGAAATGAAGAAAATAGTAACAGGTACTGTTAAAAAATCTCTTGGACTTTTTGATCATTTTGATGAGGTTAAACATATCAGACTTGTTCCTCGTTTCCTAGAAAATGATGTAGATCAATACTTGACCCATTTAGAAAAAATTGCTGAAAAGTTGAAATGGCCAAAAGAGCACTGGACAATGATGTTACAGAATGTTCTTACTGGTAAAGCTAGGAAAATCTAAAACCAGTTTTCTGCCCAACAGTGTTCTGATTATGATTTTGTTAAATCTGCCAATCTGAAGGGTTTTGAATTGGTCCCCAAGGCTTACAGGCGACAATTTAGGTATTCTTGCAAGGAAGCCAGTCAAACTCATTTTGAATTGGGCAGGTTGAAGGAACAGTTGTTGGATCAGTGGTGTAATTCCATGAAAGTTAAGAAAGATTTTGACTGAATGAGCTAATTATTCTGGTTGAGGAATTCAAATGGTCTGTCCAGCATGATATCAAGACTTTCCTTGAGGAGAAATAAGCCACTACGTTGCGAGATGTTTCCACCCTGGCTGATAGTTATGCATTGACTCATAAGTCTTCTTTTGTCCAAAAATCCACTTTTTCTAAATTTCAAGGAAAGTCTCAGTCCAAGACGACTTCTAATAACACTTCTAATGATTCTAAGGCCACTTTTGAGAGGAAACCTTCCAGTGAGAAGCAATCATCTGATTCTTTACCTTCTTTATCTTGCCAATATTGCAAAAAGCAAGGTCACCTTATTTCTGAGTGTTATTCTCTCAAGAAAAAACAACAACGAGGAGAAACCAAGCCAACTGCTTTCACTAAGGGACAATCTCTTCCCAGATAGCAAGCCCCTCCGCTCCGGATCTGCCGCGGATCTGCCCCGGATCAGCTGGAGCCGGGGCAGATCCGCAGCAGATCCGGAGCGGAGGAGCTTGCTATCTGGGTTGTGTCAATGGTCAGTTTGCCTGATCTTCTACCTTCTGTGTCTGATTCTGTTATGGATGGTTTTGAGCCATTCATCACCGATAGTTTGTCTCACTTTCACATGATTTTTCCTCATCCGCTCCTGTTCGAATTTTAAGGGATTCTGGGTCTTCCCAATCTCTTATTCTTGCAGATATTCTGCCTTTTGCGGACAAATCGTCTACTCAGGCTAATGTCCTTATTCAAGGGATAGAATGTGGTTTTACAAGTGTACCTGTCCATGGTATTCATCTCATATCACACTTGGTCTCTGGACCTATTACTGCTGGTGTTAGGCCTTCTCTTCCTTTCAAAGGTGTTCATTTGCTTCTTGGTAATGATCTTGCTGGGGATAAGGTTGTGCTCTACCCTGTTGTAACTGACACTTCTTTGATTCATCAAGAATCTGACTCTATAGAGGAGGAGATTCTAGACCTCTATCCTTCATGTGCAGTCACTCTTTCTATGGCCAAAAAGGCTATTCAAGATGATGCTGACCTGGACTTCAACCAGGCTGACACCTTCATTGGGCAGTCTTTTCATCAGGAACCTTCCAGTCCTGAGATGTCTGGGAAATCTTCAGACTTGTGCTTGTCAGGTCATGGTAATGACATTTTGTCTCGAAGATTACTAATTCAGGAGCAACAACAAGCTTGTGATCTAGCGCATCTTCTACCACAGGCTGCAAATGAACAACAGGCTACTCAAGTTCCTGTCTATTTTTTACTAGACAGGATGGTGTGCTTATGAGAAAGTGGCGCCCACCTGATGCTTCTGCACATGAAGAGTGGATGATCACCCATCAAATTGTTCGTTCAAAGTCTTATCGTTGAGAAACTCTTAGTCTGGCCCATAACAATCCTATGTTAGGTCATTTGGGTATCAAGAAGACCCTGCAACATGTCAAATTTTATGTCTGGCATATTTCAACAAGTTATGTATGAGCTTGGTATTAAATAATACAGGTCATCATCTTACCATCCTGAGAGTCAATGTGCTTTGGAGAGGTTCCATCAAACCCTGAAGAACATGATAAGGACCTACTGCCTTGACACAGAGAAAGACTGGGATGAAGGTGTCCATCTTCTTCTGTTTGCTGCCTGTGAAGCTGTTCAGGAGTCACTTGGGCTCAGTCCTTTTGATCTGGTTTTTGGGCATGCAGTCCGTGGACCTCTGAAGCTTCTGAAGAAAAAAGTTGCTGGCTGAAGATGATGTCCCAATGAACTTGCATCAGTGTGTCTCTGACTTCCGTAATCGTCTCTCTAAGGCTTGTAACTTTGCTAAGTCTGATCTCAAAGAGGCTCAGGGCAAAAGGAAAGCCAGATATGACCTTCATTCCCAAGATAAAAGTTTTAAAACTGGTGACAATGTTCTGGCACTTTTGTCAATTCCTGAAAACCCTCTAAGAGCCCGATATTTCGGCCCTTACACTGTCCTCAAAAAGGTCAGCAATCTAAATTACATCATTTTAACCCCTAGAGGGAGGAAACAAAAATAAATGTGTCACATCAACATGCTGAAAGAATACATTGACAGAGACACTCAGCAAAAGCCAGTCAATGTGGTAAATACAATTCAATTGGAAAATTCTGAAGAAGACTGTGACTGCCCCTTGGAAAATGAACCTAGTCCAGCCAAACTTGAAAATCCAGACATTCTTCAAAATATTGACTGCAAGTTGTCCCACCTGGATCCTTTTCAACAACAGCAGCTAAAGCAGCTCATATTTGAATATAGTCACATATTCCCTGACGTTCCATCAAGGACTGATATGGTTTACTACAATGTCATCCTACAAGATGATGCCAAGCCTTTAAAACAGCATCCTTACAGAATGAATCCAGAGAAGCAGAAATACCTGAAACAAGAAGTCAAATACCTGCTTGAAAATTACTTTGTTGAACCAAGTCACAGTGACTGGAGCTCTCCATGCATCCTAGTTCCGAAACCCAATGGAACATATAGAATGGTGACGGACTAAAGGAAAGCGAACGCTCTATCAAAAACTGACTCATATCCTATTCTCAGGATTGATGACTGCATTGACAAAGTTGGACAGTCAAAGTATGTTACCAAATTTGATCTCCTCAAGGGCCTCTGACAGATCCCTCTAACAGACGGAGCAAAGGAGATCTCTGCCTTCATCACACCAGATGGCTTTATCTATACAAGGTCATGCCCTTTGGAATGAAAAATCCGGCCACTTTCCAACATCTGGTAAACAGAGTGATTGCTATATTGATGACGTTATCATCACCAGCGACAGCTTCCAAGAGCACCTCATCTGCATCAGACACTAATTTCAGAGAGTGAGTGATGCCAAGCTGACTATCAACCTCGTTAAAAGTGACTTTTGTAAAGCTACAGTTGTTTACTCAGGTCATATTGTAGGACAGGGTCAAGTCAAACCAATTGATTCAGAAGTAAAAGTTATCACTGAATTTCCTGAGCCTACAACTAAAAGACAACTAATGAGATTTCTAGGGATGGCTGGCTACTACAGAAAATTCTGTAAATGTCTATCATTTCTGAACCTTTGATAAATTTACTGAAGAAAAATTTAAAATTTGTTTGAGATGAAAAATGTCAAAATTCATTTGACCAGCTGAAAGCTATCCTCAAAAATGCATCAGTTCTCTTATCTCCTAATTTCAAAAAGGAGTTCAAGTTGGCTGTTGGTGCCAGTGATATTGATACAGGTGCAGTTTTACGGCAAGAACACACTGATGGAGTAGATCATCCTGTTTGTTACTTTTCCAAAAAGTTTGATAAACATCAGAGAAACTTTTCAATAATTAAAAAAGAATGTTTGGCACTTGTTTTGGCTTTACAACATTTTGAAGTCTATTTCACTTGTTTAGCTACTTCCATCAAGGTCTTCGGTGATCACAATCTCCTCACATTCTTGCATAAGATCAAAAACAAGAATCAAAGATTACTGAGATGGAGTTTACTTTTGCAAGAGTATGATTTGGATATTTATCACATCAGGGGAAAAGATAATGTTATCCCAGATAAACTTTGACTCATGTAATTTTATTTCTTTATTTGATTGTGAAAAATGTAATTTCACTTTTCTATTTGATTGTGAAAATTGCACTGGTTGTTATGTATATGATTGGTATAATGATCAATGATACTTTTGTGTAAAGTTCAAGATTATACTGATTATAAAACAGTGTTAATTTTAACAAAAGACAGCTTTTAGCAAACCTTTCTTTTCTTAAAGAGGGGAGGTGTTATGCATGAGTATTTCATGTACAGCATTGTATATAATTTGTAAATGAAGATTTGTTACATGCTGCTTTTGCTGCCTTGCTGGTCAGCTATTTATTTTGCTCTTCGGCACGCTCTGGTGGTGTGTCTGTAGCAAATGATCTGATGTAATATCACTTCTTTGTAATAGATTAGTGCTTTCTAGAAGCTTCTTGCCTGGTGGAGGCAGGATTACCCAGGAATCCTGTAGATCTTTCCAGAATGTTGCTAGTCTATATAAAGGCTGTGAATTTGGTCAGTCGAAGCAGAGTTTTGTTTTGGCAACAGAGTTACATAGTGGCACGAGAGTGTTATTAGAGGATTGAACAGTGGATTATTTGTAGGGTTTTTTTTAATCAGTGAAGAATAAATTTGTTTAAGTTGTAATTGCTGGTTTTCCTTGCTGTGATTTTCAAGTCATAACACATCCTTGACACAAAAAAATCTGTAACATTGTTGGGATATTTTGGGTTCTATCTTATAGCCAGTGCAAGGCAGCGAAATGCGTGACGCAAGTGTTTTTGCTAGTTTATGGCCTGTACAGTAACCATTTTCCCATCCAGCACTCAGGTTGCATAAATAGCAAGTGTTCTTGCAAGAAAATGAGCACCCACGATCTTAAAATGAGGTGTGAGGTCACTGTCTATTATTTATCCACAGTTCTTATATACGTCCATCTTAGCCTCCAAGGATGAGATATCAACAATCTGGTATTCACCAACACTTATTTATATATTTATTTTTTTGTCATCCCGGGGTGCCTTTCAAGTGGGTTAGCATTGTTGCTAATTTAAAGGCAGTCTGAAAGTCTAACAATCGCTCAAGCTACGACCCACTCATGCCTGTATCTGGAAAGGGCCATTGCTCAATCGCAGTTCAGCACATCCGTCATTGGAACTACCTTGTTTTAATTGGACGCCACTTTGTCGAAGATGACGCCATCACATGTAGCATGCTTATTGGAAATATGTTCGAATTACCACCAGCTGATTTTTTTTTTTTTTTTAAATTTGGCATCTCCAATCCCACCTGAATCTGGAATGCCCAATTGGTGAACTACGTACAAAGCTTGCTCGTATGCGACCCCCTGCTGCCAATACAGGATAGTGAGGACAGATCACGGCTCTCCTCCGAAGCACGTGCCTGTCAACCACTGATTCTTATACACTCATTGGTTGAATATTCGCAAGTTCAGAATCAGAACAAACCCAGAGTCTTCCTGACAAGCGCCTGTCTGGCCAACAGGAGGCGCTGGAGCAACGAACCAAGCTGATTTTGCATCCCAAATCCGGCAGTCCCTTCCCAATTTGAAACTCTGTAGCGCGATGGCCAATTGTGCGCTACTCTGAAAAAGCTGCCGACCTCTGTTGGTGGGTATGACCAGGGCTCGAACCCGCGATGTGATAGTCACCTCTGCACTGCAGCGCAGTGCTTTAACCGAGTGAGCTATCTGGCAGCTTACCACCAGCTGATTAAGAAAACACCTGGAGCCTTGTTTTCCCATCTCTGCCAAAACACACAAAATAGAGTGAACATTTTCATTAACGTGACACTTGTTGTGTTCATGCTGTGTTTTGAGTCCTTCCTTCATACGACTGTTGGTACAGTCGTTACCTTTACAACCGAGCTTGCGACTAAGCTTTGTAACAACCCTTCCTAGAAACACTAAATCTCAGAATGGCCGAGCATTCAACCGAGTTTACGACGGAAGTTTAGCAACGATGGTTCCTTGAAACACACCCCAGGTTGATCAAGTTCTTTCCCAGCCTCTTTCAATAAACCAGAAGCGAGTTCATTTCACTTTGGCTGTACATTATTCATGAGGTTATGGTAGCGCAATTAAATAACATTATTTTTGTATCTTCTAGCTGTTTTTGTTTCCTTGCGCATTCTAATATCTCTCGGTTGCTGCTGAGCCCAAACATTTTTTTTTTTTTCCTGTGACCCTGAATTAAAACTTTTTAAAAAAATTTCCTTTCCCTGTTCTATGGACGAGTTAAAATGCAACCCTGGGATTTGTTGAGTAGATTCATCGAGTATCATGACTTTTTTCACCAGAATATGATTAAAACAATTTTGAACAATATTCAAGCAAAAATTTCTAATTAATATTTTGGAGATCACAGTAATCAGGTTTCCAGCAGTGGTTTGCTTGCGAGCTGTAACTTCACACATGAGCAGACCTGTTTCCCCAGGAAGGAAGTGTTTTTCCTACTGTTTGGCAAGTCGACCCTCATAATAGCCATTCTCCAAGTTGCAAGGGCATCTGGATTTTGAAGGGAATGGGAGATGACAATCTGAATGGTTTATTTCATTTTATGCCCAAAACATGCCTATGATTAATTAAGAGATTAGACATTACCTCTTTAAACCTTGCACCTTACTTTGCGCCCAGATAACCTTCCGTTAAACTAACGAAAACTGACTTGGACACGCCCTAATTGCACTTGCGCCACGCTCTTCAAATCAAGCGCTTATATCATTTTAATAGGCCCCAGTGTGTTTGCTGGGTACTGCTTAATCTTTCAACAGTCATCAAATTATTTCTGTTTTAATTAGCTGAACCCAGCGTTGGCGACATATTATTATTTAAAAATTTTGAGAGAGGTCAAAGTTAAAGGTAACAGCTGCATAGCCATTCACTCCCAGCAGTATAAATCATACCACTAACATTTTTAGCCACTAACTACACTCTCAAGGAGCTCACCATTACATATTTAAATCTATGTGACAACGAAGACAAATGCAAGGGAAATTTAATAGAGGAGCCATTTGTGCTGTCCTGATTTAGGCTTTGTTTCCCGAAGATAAAAACAAATGGAAATTTTACAAGTACCACTCGCATAAAATCTATCGTAAATATAGCAGTAGTGGAACATTCTTTTCCCATAACATAGCTGCTAATTAACAGTAAAATGTTCACTGCTAAATTAGCTCTTACAGAGTCATTTTAACCCATTTCGGCAATTATATAAAGCACTTAATGTTCTATTTCTTATGCGGGTGAGGAGTCGTGCTGGATTTCTTGCCTTGTTAGCCCAAACACGACCAACATCTCACATCCTGAAACCTGCTACCCTGTATCAGTACAAAATCTGTGCTGTAATCTCATTTCCACAACCTCCTCTGCATCCCACCTGCGAATGCTGATAAAGCCAAACATGGTGTACGTCTGCAGCAAAATACTTTTATCTAAACGTATTATTAATTCCACAATTCAATACTTATGACGAGAGACCAGTTTACTTAGATTCCAATTTTTTCACTCCCAAAATTCTCGTGCCTTCAGCCCTCATCATGAGATCAATCCAGCCACCTCGTCAATGTCATTTCCCCTCTCGGTATTGGTTTTTGGGACCTCTGAAAAATGCTGATGACTGTTATAATTTCAGTACCTGCAGTTCTATGTTCGTATGCCTTTATTTTGTTTTTTTTTTGATCATTTTGCTTCGCTCTTAATAAGTGTAATGTCCAATAGGGCTGTTAACAAGTTGTCAACGGAGTGAGCTCTCACATTCTCTGCCTCCTCAGAGTGCGCACTGTTCCCCTGGGAAATTACTGCCCTTCGATGTCTTATCTTTGAGTACTGCAATTATAGTGGAGCGGGGTAGTTGAAAAAAAGTGCAAATGGTGATACAAGCAACAGACTTTGCATGAAAACTCTTAATATCCCCATAAATCAAAATCAACCTCTGGCCACTTCAATTTATTGTTATATCCAAGATGGCCAATACGTTTTCAAAATGGTGGCAAATTTGCTCTATATTTTGAATATTTTCAGCCTATAAGCTACAAAAATAGCATATTTTTTACACAATCATTGTGAATTCATATATCTTGACATTCTTACAGTCATAAAGAGATAAACTAAACCAACCCTTCCAATCCTTATCCTTTTACTTCCTATACAACATGTAAGCACTTTCAGATATGGGATACAACTAGGCTCAGATATGTTACAATCCTACCCCTTGCCCGATCATTCATCCAATGCTATTTAATTCCCGCGTGATCTGTACACCTTCCAGAAGACTATAGCCCCGTCTTCTTTGGCCCGGCTCTCCCGCGCTGGCACATCCTGCCAATTCAGGTGCGGCTGTTTAACTTTAAAATGGGGCTAGAGAAACAGCATTTGGGAAACTAATGAAAAATATCTACCATTAGCTAGCATTGAACCCCATGCTGAGATTCACAGCTATAGTGTCAACCAGTGTGCCCTGGTAGTGCAATGACACTACACTATTACAATGTTATATTTACCTTTATGTTCATGTTTTCAAATTAGAATGAAAATTAAATAAACAGAGCTTAATTATTTTCTTACTTGCAAAAATAAACTGATCCAGCTAGATTTACCCCAGATCAATCTATTACCTGACCTTTTAGCGCACGTATGAACTGATACGCAAATATTTTGCTCTTTGGCGGCCATTTTGGATATGATGACAGCATCTTGGATGTTTCTAGAAACTATTTTACATAATCTTAGTAGTTGAAGGCTTGCTCTCAATATTTTGGCATAAACTGACGATGATAAAGAAATGTTTAAGTGATTAAGGAATTAAATGTCCATATTCATATATCGGAAGGAAGCCATTTTGAAAAACTGTCAAATTCTGTGTGGCCGGAGGTTGATTATGAGACAGGAGACACAGAAGAATAGTTATGCCGAATTTCATGCTTGTATCACGATTTGCACTTTTTCCCTGTTATTCTCAAGTTACCCGCTCCACTATTATGCTGGAAAGGAGGGTCAACTAAATGGCAATAAGGTGAAGGAAATCATTTTTGAGAGGATTCGACAAGAGGATCTTAATTAGTTTTGAAACGTGGTCTTGACATGGGGTACTTCAGAACTGAACTGGCCATGAAATTGTTTTGAAAATACCTCTTGTTTCCTATATACTTATTTTTATTTATCATCTTTTCATCCTTCTGGAATCATATTTTTGTTTGCTTTTGTCATATGATTTTGGACTGACGTTCGCTGTACTTTGTTCGACCGCATTCTAGCATCAAATTGTACACTGGGGAGTTGGATACAGCTAAGAAGTTTGCTTGGAAGGCCCTCAACTGGACTGAGCCAACTTCTAACTATCAAACAGTTTCTTTTAAATGCAGTCAGCAAATGATCAGAGGTGTGGAGAGCCCACAGCTTGCATCGGGGGTCTTCACTCCAAATCATTTCATGCTCATTTCAGGAGTGAATATCCTTTGAACAGTTACAAGGATAGATTGAATTATGCAATAATCTCTGTAGGAACAACGTCTGTGACCTGTTACATGTCATTCACTGTCATCAGTCTGTGATTCCATTTATCTGTGCTGTAATGGGGCCCATTCTGTTGATGTCTTAATCCGAAATGCCTGGTATAACTCATGCTCACCAGTCACCCTCGGTTACTCCGTATTATGTTCAACTATTGAGATGAATCGGGTGAACTGCGCCTTGTCTGCCATGGCAGCACCTGAAAATGAGCTTTCAAACAGTTATCACAGAACTTCTACAGGTACGGTTCATGTGGAGATGCGTTGCTATAGTGAGGTCTCCATGGTCCTCAACTGTTTTCGAGAGGACTGCCATGGAGTTGTGTTCGCATCGTCCTAGTGTGTTTTATGGAATAACAAACTTTACCAGCATTTCAACAGGCATAAGGGCAAGTAGATAATGAAATTAACATATTCTGGGTGAACTGTCCCTTTAACCAGAGTGTTTGTCTTGTAATGAGACTGATGTGAAAATTGTCTTGCATCAAATTTGGAAGAAAAAAAAATTCTGTGTTAGAGCTCTTTTGCAGTCTCAGTCTTATTTAGCGAAAAAGCAATAAAAAATACAATTAAAAAGAGTTTCACGTCTAAATAAAAGATTAAAATGCTAGTTAAGATTGACTTATGTTTGGTTTTGACAGTAATAGCATCCATAAAAATGGATCAGAGTGAGTGTAGCCAAAAGGCTCCTTGGTGATTATTTGTCTAACAGCTATCCCTCTGGTCCTAATGCATTTACATGGAAGCGCCTGCGATTTTTCTGGCTTCGAACAAATTAATGTGGTTTAGGCTGCAGAAACAAAATGTTTCGTCATGGTATGTGATGAAATGGTGCATAATGTGTGGGTTGCGGCACTGGTATTGCTGGCTCTGTTCGATGACACGAACGCTGAAGGACAGAAAATCGGTGTTATCTCCTCTCATTGACTCAGCTGCGATTTAATTGCTTCGACAGATTCCCGAGGCTCTGTGCTCTTTGGGCAATTTCGACAACAGCTGTGAACTTGTTGAATTCCTTTAAATTGTGTTTATTTGCTGCAGCCTTTCTGATGAGCCGAAAGCCGTCAAGTGATTTTCTAAACGGAATCTGAGCTTCACACTATCGATCGGCGCGAGGTCAATAGAACAGCAGAAAGAACTGTATAAGTGAAGCTCGCTCATGGTCGTGCTCAGGATCTCATTGGTTATCGGCGGCAGGCTGTGACCCAACTGGGACGAAGCCAACCGACTTTGTGACAAGACCGATAAAAATCCCTGAGACAAAAACGAGCGACAACATCAATTCCACTTCGCTTTGATTAATCGTATCAAGCTGATGCGCGCAGGAGAGAAAAACACGCTGCAGAGTGACGGAGACGCACGAACAGTCGGGAGAGAATCTACTGCTCCGGGCCCGTGGACACAAGCACTTGACCGCTGAAAGATGCTTCTGCGAGGTCTGCAGTCCATGACAGGACACAACTCTCTCCATCATGATCCTCCTCAAAGATACCCGACCGCGATTCTGGGGAGCTGCAGGTTATTTTAGTTTTTATTGTTGCTTTTCACAATGTAAGCCGATCATGATGCTATCATTTCTTACATCTATTTTTGCAAAACAAAAACAGGGCGGGGAGAAAAAAATGCACATTTTGGAGATGACTTATGAGCCGGCTTGGATATTTATAATAAGACCTTATCATTATGAATGAATAAATAGTAAGACACATTTAATTAATTATAACTGCATCACTGTGATTGCTATGTTGACAACTGCGCTTAAATACAAGACCGCTGCTATTCCCGTGTTTCATAGCTACCTACCCTCCTTCAAAGGGGCCGAACATCATTTAATCTCTAAGAAGCCAACAGCTGGTAATATAACATTAGTTGGATGTCGGACATCACGCATTATCTGTCCGTAAGACACTGCATAACAGATCCATTAATTAACCGTTCCAACAGTCCCTGAAGTAATTTAAATTAGACATTAAAATAGTCAGATTGTACAATAATTATTTTACGGAAAATGCGTGAGAATGGGGTTAATAAATTATAAGGGCATTTTATTTATGTGTCACAATACCAGTCCTACGGTATCAAACCACTTATCACCTTACAGCTAAACCAAATACACATCAAGATAATTGCTTCCTCTTGTAATCTGAGCCCCCCAAGGAAAAGCAATCTTTGATTTGTTTTTGATTTCAGCAAGTTCAATCCCGTCATTGTGATTCAATTTGAAGCAGTGTGCTGGAGGTGATATTACAAAGAAAATTGTCCAGTTTAATTATTTCAGCTCAAACCTGAATACATGCAACACATTTCAAGTCGTTTACATTTTTAATGTCTCATTCATCCGATAATTAGAATGTGCATGCATACAAATGAAAACGTGCAAAAATGCACGCAGATTTGCACACAAACTCACACGCACACACCCACACACTCAGGATACCACATTTTCTTCACTGTTCATTACTGGTCACTGCAGCTGCAGGCACCAGCTTTCATTAGACATACCAGAGTGTCCTTGAGACCCTTTCAGACTTGTGTCCTTGCTGGAAGAGGAGGGTGATTTTTCATCTTGTGAAATGTCTTCTGCAGTCTTTCATGACACACAACCAATGGAAAATGGCAACATATGCCCTCATCTGACAGTTGCTGAGCACAGATTCAGTGGAGAAACCTGGTTCATTCACTGACATTATACATATTACAAACAATTGGATTCTTGTTTTGTTTTCAGCACTTACTTACACTAAATTAGCAATTGTTCTCATCGGTGCTGACTTAAAGCAGGGGATTTATACAAGTGCATATATATGCTTAATCAATATGTCAATTGAAGCAGTTGCGCAGGATAGGGTGAATAACATTTACTGAAAAAGGGTCTGTCTTTGCAAGTCTCTGAATATTATCATGAAACTTAAGTTCTTTTTCTCTCTCCAGTGGAAAATATTAGCGTATTTTAAGTTCCCATTTTCTTTACATGTGAAATTATCTTATCGCACTGGCAAATCTTGAAATGGATCCAAATCATCTGACCTCAGTAGCATAATTAGTGTGTTACTCGGGAAAAAGTCATCGAAATGTGTGAAAGTCTAAATGCAAGATTATAATGCTCGGTAAGACAGTCTTATTTTTCATTTTTTGCACTATTCCCAGACCTGTGAGTGAAGAGTCAACATCACAAATGTTCTAATAAAATCAAGGTGTACTGGCACTAGTATGGATAAAGCAAAACCCTGGGAAGCTTCTTTAAAAAATGATACCTGGTGTACTTCACGTGACTTTTGAACAAGGTAGTGGCCAGAACTCTTAACCAGAAATTAGTGGAAGGTGCAATAGCGACCCCAATAGGACAAGTCTCTCCATTACAATCACCACCTTACCCCTCTACCTCCTCCTCCATGTTCTGTTTGCCTCTACAGCTCTTCTCTTGGGCCAGCCTCATTGTCACTAACTGACAAAGTGCCCATCGACGCACTGTTTTTTGTTTGCACTGAGAGTGAAGACAGTAGCGAAGACTGATTAGGGGTAGCTGTTGCGATTAGCTTATTAGTCAGTTGAGTCACAATCCGCTTGTCTCAAATTGGTTTTTTCGTAGGGGTGGAAACATTTCCCTGCTCAGCAGTACTCAGCCCTGTTACAGGAAAACCCCTTTTTCACACCAGCCCGCGCAAGGCATTGTCCAGTTCGAACACGAATCCACTGCAAAACCTCCAAATTAGCCTTTTTTTTCATTTGCAAACTGAAGAAGAGAATGGGAGAACTCTTTCCCAAGAAGTTCAACATCAAATCATTTTGTACAGGCTGCTCTTTAATTGACTCATCCCAGTAATTTTCCCACATCTCAACAGGCACCCCCCACCCCCCCCCCCCCACCCACATGAGACACCCAGTCCCATGGCCTTACCATGTTATTGCTTTGGCTCTGAAATAAGTTTTGACTGAGCACTTGGCACTGCCCAAGCAAATACTTTCTCGCTTATCACTGAATTAGAGACAAAAACATTCAGACTTTGTCTCTTGCAGGTGAAGAGGAGAGAGGCTAAATTTGATTTAGAATGCATTTGAAGACCACAATGGAAAAATGATCAAAGTCACATACTCACATTGCAGAGAAATGTTGAATTGAAAACTCAAAATGCTGTTAGAAAGCACTGAAAAAATATGCAAAAAAATAAAATAAATAAAATATAGTCATAATATATAATATTATACATTATTATAAATATTATAATAATATATAAAATATACAAAAATGAAAAATTTGGACTCTGATCATTTTTGCTTTGTGGTCTTCATTTGTTATACAGAGTATATTTTTAATCATTTTAATTGCATGTATGGTTTAAGTGTTATCATAACTATCATATGGTCAATCAAAAAATGACTAGACTAGCCTCGAGGGGGCTGGCGGGCAGTCGACAGAATTTAGCATTTTTTGGACATGCTTCAACTGTTCTTACATACTATGGTCATCTTATGGTAAAACAGAATATGCTTGCTGTCTTTTGCTGGCTGAGAAGCTTTGAGTTTAGGAAGACTGATCTCAGAAATGTACCAGGTCACCTTCTCATAAATCACCAGTGATGACTTGCTGGTTGCTCCTTTCATAGTTTGCCTTCCAGCTGGATCCAGCCCTCACCACCATGAAATATCACCTGGTGACGCACTTGGTTTATTCCCAATCCAGTCACACTAGGCTCTTCGGGGGGCTCTGTAATCAGGCCACGAACAAAATCAACCGGGACTAGAACCTCCAAACTCAAAAAAAGAACAAGAGGTGGCACACCAATGATTAAATGAGTGGTGGAAATACAATGCACTATAAGAAGCCAATGTGAGGAAAGCTAGGCCAGCTAATCAAACATAGAAGGTGTTGGTGCTCTGTAGCCTGTACAGTTTAATATTGAGCCTCTCACACTGGCCGTTCCTTGAGGTGGTGCAGAGAGGGGTCCATACAGACTGCAAAGCTGCTGGATGAATTTGCTCCCAAGGTTCTGGCCTTCATCGGAATGGATTCCTACTGGCACTTGGAACCTACAGAACGACTCTCTTCCCCGCTACTCTGCGACAGGAGATTCCTGATGGCCCCAGGATAGTACAATTTGAAAAGACATCAGCTATGATTAGCATTCATTTTTTTTCACTCCGATCTCAGTAGTGTTTTACACTGTAATTGAAGGTAATGGTCAGTCTCTGATGGGGTGTTGATGGCAGCCGGTGATCCATGGGGTCCAAGCTTAGCATTGTGTGGGTTTTGCAAACTCATATGCGCAACTCTGATACCAGGCCTGAACATTCTCACACACACCTCAACCATATCAACCTTTGTTACGATACGCTGATCATCCTCTCAACTCCTGGGTTGTCCATGACCCAAGTGAAGTAGTTGAAGGACTTCATTTTTTAAGGCTGATGACAAAATCTGCTGAATTTAACTATTCCCATCTATTTTATCAAAGACGGAGGCACAGGAGTGCGTTCACCCCCAGATCCATTAAGCCCAGAACCTCATTTACAGGTTTATAAAGGACATAATGCTCTCAATAAAATGCCAATGAGAGCTCAGAACGCATAGAAATGACCACAGGAAAAAAATGTTTGGTGGGGTCTGTGGAGTTGCAGTCCCACAATGTTTCAGGCTTTGCACTCAAGCCAGCCTGTTATTGGTAAGACAACACGGAGTCAAGGGAGTGCACCACGACATCAATCAAGTACAGTCACAGCATCTGAAAACGCTGATTACCAAATGCATGCTTTTTGCAATACTTTACATTGCATTGAAAAATTTGAATGTTTTGTTTTCCATGCTTTGCTGAAGGCAGTGCAGTGTTCAACATAATCCTGCAGCTCTTATGCTATTTTTCCTCTCCAGGAGACCAAACCGTTTCTCTTCAGCAGAGCATCACACTGTTGGGATGATCATAAAAAAGATATAAAAGGGCAACAATAATTTTTTTGAAGTGGCCCATGCTGGTTTTAAGTGGAACAAATGATTCTCCAGCACACGAGGACCGTACTAAGCTGTCAGGCCTCTGTGTAGCCCTGTCGATGATTGGCCTCACCGGCCTCCGCTCTCTGCTGTACTGAATCTTCTGCGGCACAACAGCCGACACTTTTTAATCATTTTGTTCCCCTCAACCCCAACACAATGTCAGACTTCTTGTTTGAGTCAGGTTTCTTCTGATTTTAGTTTGGATATTGATTATTATCATTTACATGAATTTGAATACTGCCTCCGTCATGTACCCAGCTTCATCAAAATAGAGCCTCATCTGCAATTGCACTTGCATTTCTCCTCAAGGACTTGATACATGAGCTCTATTTGACAAATTTAAAAAAAAAAAAACATTTTTTCATTGAATAATATTCTCTAAACAACCCACGACTGGCTGTGTGAGCTTATCACTGATCTGAGGGTAACAAGGCCTGAGGCATAATTTTAGTGAATTTTGCCGTTTGCAGTAAACCTGTATCCTGTGTTAACAAGACCACACTTTTGTAAATTTGCTACACAAATAAACAGCATTGAATCAGATTAAGGGCAGCATGGTGACACAGTGACGCCTCACGGCAAGAAAGTTGTGGGTTCGGGTCAGTCCTGGGATCTATCTTTCTATCTGCATGTTCTCCCTGTGTTCGCATGGGTTTCCTCCAAGTACTCCAGTTTTCTCGCACAGTCCAAAGACAATCATGTTAGGCTAACTGGAGACTCTAAATTGCCCATAGGAATGAGCGAATGAGTGATTAGTGTGCGTGCCCTTCGATGGATTGGCGAGGTGACCAGCGTGTGTGCTGCCTTTCACCCAGAGTTAGCTGGGACACACAATAGCTCCCTCATAAAACTAGTGAGGAAGAACTGGTTTAAATAATGAATGGATCAATTGAATCAAAACCAAAAAAATGTAATCCATGTTCACAATTTTCTGACTGTACCCACTAAATTCAAGACATAAATATTTTGCATGTGGCGTGTGGGCATTTGTGTTGCTTGACAAAGAATAAAATGCATTATACATGCTGACAAAAAGTGCACTGTCAGAGATGTTTATTGCCAAACTTAATTAATGTGGAGGCCCTCAGAAACCTGCATCTTTTTGGTAGGTTGTGGCACATCTGTCTTGCTTCGTGGGAAATCTGGCTTCCCTCCTCATTACAGTCAGAATAATCCTCGTTCTGGCGATCCACCAAACAAATTGGCATCATTTTGATATCTGAAATTGGGCTTGAGACTGTTATTTTATGGCCACAAAATATCCAAAATATGCATGCTCGTGTGTGGACTGCCAATAACCCATTTTGGGCTCATACTGTATTGCCTAACTCTATTACTCCAAGCCCTTTTCCCAGTTTTTAAACTAAACTAGAATCATTTTTAATCAAAACTAGAGTGGCCCTCAGAGAGCACATACCTCTGACAAGGCCAATTGTCCACTATTCTTGTGAAATACAAATCTACAAGCATGAACATTGTATCTCTACAATTGGCATTATTCTGTCTCTATTGAGCTTTACTACCATCTACGGGGTTTTAACCCTTTGAGCGCTGAATACATTTTCAAGGAATTAAAAATGTAGTTATCCTGAGCTGTTGAAAACCTATCATGTGGCAACTTGTTTAAAAGAGCGCCCCATGCGGGAGCTCTTTTAAACAAGTTGCCACTTGATAGGTTTTCAACAGCGTCTGATTTTGATATCTTTCATCATTGTTGCCCACGGTGCTGAAAGGGTTAATATGAATTGCATTTATGCCACAAAACCTAATGCCCTATCGCGTAATGTTTTCAAAGGTGGAAAATAATTTGAGTATCCGGCTCATGATTCACATCTGCACAAAAATAAACATATTTTTCCGCCAACATCCTTCCGCCAAGTTTAATGAAAATTGGGGAGGTAATTTTTCCCTAATCCTGCTGAAAGACAGACAGACAAACAAACTGAAGCAAAAATAGAGGCAACAATTCATTATTATACAGCTCTAATGAGTCATAACATGACTGAGACAGTGCTGGGCCCAGGGCAGTTTTGTCTTTGACAAACAGTCAGTGACTTCAAGCCACAGACATGGCGATACCACCCATCCCCCATCCACTGCACAATCACTGAACTTGTTCGGTCTTCATCCACCCCTGGTGAATAGGGTCCTGTGTAAAATCTAAAATCAACTAGGCCACCCGCTTTCCTTTCACTAAAGTCGATCCAACACTTTATGCTGGTATCAAGCATTGCCAGCAGCCATGCCACTACTTGATCTGCTCCAGCCACATAGTTGAAGCTAAGCGGGTGTTGGCTTGGTTAGTACTTGGATGGGAGATGACCTGGGAAGACCAAGTTGCTGCTGGAAGAGGTGTTGGTGGCCAGTGAGTGGTGATTTTCCCTCTAGTGGAATAATCCCAGTACAGTGATGGGGACACTGTCTTTTGGATGAGATGTTAAACCGAGGTCCTGACTCACACTGAGATCCCAAGACATTCATCGATAAGATTAGGGGGTTCCCTGATGTCATGGCTAAAGTCCCAACCTGGCTCTTTTGACCTGCCACCTAATCATCCCCTGATCTATTTGGCTGTGCAAATTGCCCTCTCCATCCCCACCTCAACCCCTAGGGCTCCCTCGAAAAAGAGATTTTCAATCTCAACGAGACTTCCCTGGTTAAATGAAGGTTAAATAATAATTTTTTTAAATTATTCCGGGGGCCATATGCATGGAGGGGGGATAACTTTACCCCCAGATAACGTCTATCCTCCGGATTACTATCCCAGGCATAACTGCCGCATGCTCTCCGTATGCATGAGTCCAGGATAGGGTAGGGAATAGCCATCCCAGGTTTACATGCAAGCGCTAATTTTAGAAAGGGGGACTCGCTGAGTTTTATAGCATTCTGTGCATGTCAGTACGGGATTCCTTGTGACACACTTACATAACAACACATGTCTTGTTTTATAGTTGTACAACATATAGATATTTTGTGCAACATACAATGCATCAGGCGTCAGTTGTTTCACAACTGAAGTGGCAGCGGAAAAGTAATTTTTCTGACGCCGAAATCTGTGTTCTTTTGGTGGGAATCTCGATGGAACAAACAGTGCTGTTTACAGCTAATACATGTGCTGTAGCAAACAAAATTAAAACTGAAATTTGGACCCGAATTACTGGTGAATTTGCGTGGCTGCGCAGAACGCACTATTTCAGAATTGAAAGACAAGTGGAAGTCTCTGAAAGCAGCTGTACTAAACAGGCTGCGAGACCAGTGGAATCCGTGGAATAAAGCCGCTATCCCCAGTTGAAACTGCGTATAACTTTATCCCCAGATAAGGACCGCAGATACTGCTGTCCCCTCTACAAGCATACTACTTTTACCTCGCTATCCGGGGGATAGTCTCCATCCTCTGGATAAGTCACTTATCCTGACATCTCTGCATACGGCCCCTGGGCTTGAAAACTCTCAGAGTTTCTGCCTCTACAATATGGCCAGGCAAGCAATTCCACACTGTGATGACCCTCTGCGTGAAAAAAAGATTTCCTAATATCAGTGCTAAATTTACCCTCGGCTATGTTCCATTTGTGCTCATATTGCCTAATATTATGACTGTGAGCTATTTTACCCATTTTCATCATCAATGCACCAGTAAATATGAAATAAGTACACAACTGGACCATAATTATATTAGCTGTACAGTTTTCTGTCATTTGGCCACATGTGGATCATTTCTTCTTGAAGTCCTGCCAAAAGCCAGTCATGATCATGATAATTATCATCATGATCTTTGATTTCAACGTTTTTGTATTTAACACTTTCAGCAAAAACTGATCTTGCAGTACCAGCCAAATTTTTGAAGCGCCCACATTTTTTTAAACAATAAGGGATTAGAAAAAGAATAAGAACACTTTATATTGTACACAAAAAGATCTAAAGCTGTAATTTTATCAACGTTACCACCATTTTGATGATTATTATTTATATCCCCGATCGCCGAATGGCATTCCGGGGATATTATGTTTTTGGTCCGACAGCCGCCGCCGCACTACGTGTCAACGCAATAACTTCAGTAATATTTCAATTAGAATATATTGCATATAAGTAAGTATCATAAAGAGAAAGACCTGATTCGATTTTGGACAATTTACAATTTCTAGATTGGCCACCAGGGGCCAAAAATGGAAAAAAAAATCACTGTTTTTATGACATCTCAAATGAAAGTCTATTCAAGGTCTATTCAAGGATTGGGGAATTGGAGAATTGGGGGCGTTCAGGGAAATACCCCCAGCCGTCGCCTCCGACGGCATAAGCCTAGTTTTTGAGAACGATCATATGGTTCCAAAAGGTCATGCCAGAACCACAACAATCTTTTCCACAGCTGTACTGCTCTTGTTGTGCTTCTCCTTGGCTTTTTACGCCTTTTATTTGTACCAGAATTGATATTTATGAATCCCTAAATTTTGGGCACTACCCTCTTCATGACCATAGAGCTCACTCAGTTTCTACCCACCAAATGAGACTTAAGGTTTGTGTTTAAATCCAGATAGGCTTTCAACAGCTTTGATTTTGGTATCTTCCATCACTGAGTAACAGTAGTTGCATGTAGCACTCTAAGGGTTAAATATTAGATCATTAGCTACCTGTAAACGATCCATTCCAGCACATAGATTTTTCATCCCTTAAATCTTGTTGAGGTCTTTCAAATTAAGCTCTGGCACATGTTGCCAAGACTCATTATAGCCCAGCTGTGCTGTATTTAATTGTATTGATTCCTTTGGAGGGATAAACTATGCCAAGCCATTAACCTCAAGATTACAATCAGTCCTCTTACAAATTTCATGGGTGAGATGAAAAGGACAAGTATCGGATGAAAACAAGCCCGGTCAATGAATTGTTACAATCACACAGCAGCATATCATGTATGCAGCACAGTTCTTTCAGAAGGCAGCCGGGTTATCCACCTTTCTCATTAACTGCTATGAATAGAGCAGTTAATTGAGTAAATTTAACCCAGTGATTGGTTTCATTAAATCAATAATTGCTCCAACACAAAAGAAGCCGGGCAACCAGGTTTTTAAAAACACCTGCTGTGCTGACTGACACATTTGTACGGAAACATCAAAGGCCCATCTGAGGAAACAAGTTCACTAACGCCAGAATACAAATGGTAAAATCAGACACCAGTGCTAGTCACCTTTTTAGCAAGAATCAGGATTTACCTTTTTGCTTATTTTGGACAGATTGAGCAGCCAAATATACTAAATGCGATTTAGGAGTCAGTACCTTTGTTTACTCACCAGGAATATTGTGGCAATTGAAATCAGACAGGGAACCCCTTAAATATAAATGTTTTCAGCCACATGTTTTATAATTAAAGTCATTCATCCATGGGTAGTAGAACACAGTAATAGATTTTTACATAAAAGCAACACAACAGGAACTCACATTCTCAATCTGCAGGCGTAAGCTAATTAAATTTAATTATATTCGGTGCAGTTCAGCATGTAACAGTCATTTTGGAGTTTGTGTAAGGTGTTTTTCCCATCTGGGATCTGGAAGAACCAAAGAAGCACTAAAGTTCTTCAAATCAGGATCAGACTCCAGGCAAATTGTTGCATTTATTGTATTTCGGTTCTGAGAGCGAATATACTTTAATCGGACAAACACACATTTAATTAAAATGCAGCATCCTGGTAATTAAGGGCAAAATGGCCAATCAATACGCATTGTCTCATAGTGTAGGCTGGCAATTAATAAACAATTACAGGGGTGGATATTAGAGAACTCAAAGATGCATTACGTTGAGCAAATATAATTTTAGCTTTGTAATGATGCACACTTTCAAACATTAGGCCACACAAACATACACAGATGCATAAATGCACACCCACAGACTTACACGCAAATGCACATACACACGCACACACACGCACTCAAGCGTGTGCACACACACACACACACACACACAGATTCCTGTGTTCCTGACTGTTGGCTGTCTTTGGTGCCCAGCAGGAGGACACATGATTGGGCAGAGTGGTGGACGGGTACTGCAGGTTTCGGTTGGCATGGTAACACTCAGCCTCATGAAAAACGCTCACTTTCTGGTGCCTACAGTTTGCCTGCACCAGCTGTGCATTTCTGTCCTGCAAATACAGCACTTATCCAGCAGGCAGTCCGTAGATCCACCAAAGACCTCCGGGTGCATCCATTGGTGGGGACATGATAGAGAAAATTTAATCCAAGCAGACTCAGAGAGGTTAGAGCCATTAAAATCTGAAAAATTTTGGCAAAAAAAGATATTATAGGTTTATTGCACTGTGTTGCAGTGCAGAAGTGACTATTACGTTGTGGGTTCGAGCCGCGGTCATACCAGCCGGCAGTGGTCGGCAGCTTTTTCAGCGTAGCGCACAATTGGCCATCGCGCTACAGGGATTCAAATTGGGAAGGGACTGCCGGATAAGGGGAAATAAATTAACAGCTTTGTTCGTTGCTCAAGCGCCTCCTGTTGGCCAGACAGGCGCTCGTCAGGAAGATTCAAAGTCTGTTCATGTCCAGGTATCCTCCGCCCGCGTTCTGAACTTGCCAAGATTCAATTAATGAGTGTATAAGCAGTGGCTGACGGGCACGTGCTTCAGAGGAGAGCCGTGAACTGTCTTCACTATCCTGAGTTGGCAGCAAGGGGTCGCATACGAGCAAGCTTTGTACATAGTTCACCAATTGGGCATTTCTGATTCGGGTGGGATTGGAGATGCCAAATTTACATAAAAAAAAAATAACATCAAATCGATGCATTTCTTGAAATATACCACTTTTTTAAGGGCTTAAATTTGGGAACAATTGCTTAAAAGTAGAAATTAATGACAAATAAATGTGCCCATCTGGTGTGAAAATAAATAGAATGAATATAATGGTCACTTTGCTATAATTGGTCTGCTTTAGCTTTTTTTACAACAGATCCAGTGCACTCTGCCAATTGTTGTGCCTTATAAAGTCTCAACGATCCTTTCTGTCTCACCAATACAAAACACAAAAAGACAGTTGTTTCAATTTAGTGCATGCAGAGCTGGTGAGTCCTCTCCTCTGTTCTTTCAAACCAAAGTCAATGAGCCAAATCACTGGCTCCTCTTGTTCCTGTCCATGACTTGCCTTGCTGTTGCTATGCCAACAATACACAGGTCCCTCTCTCATTCTATCAACTCAAACCAAAGTTCATAGATCTCTGCAGACTTAGTTGAGATTACAGCCAGAGTCTCCATCCACCTCCCAAAGCTTAATCCTTTGGGCACCAAAATCAATTTTCATGTGCTTTAAAAATGTAAATATGTTGAGCTTTTGAAAACCTATCATGTGGCGACTTGTTGAAAAGAGCTCCCGCATGGGAGCTTTGATTTTATTTCATTGTTTGAGCCAGCGGCAAATGCTGCCTTTGGCGCTTTAAGGGTTAACCTGGGGAAGCCAGCAGTCCACTTCTTCATGGAAGTGAGTTATTATTTGGGTTGTGGGTTGATATAACAAACATAGGACAGTTTGCATGATTTTTCCCACCTCAGCGATGGACGTTGGGGGACCCAGTTGCGTTCTTGGGGCACATTCTGACCGCGTCCTGCCGCAGCAGACGGTTCCATCGTAGCATCAGGACGATTTCCCTGTCACATCCAAGAGGACGTAAAGGAACGTCAGGTCTCAGGACCCATCTGCTTGTCCAGAATGCCGCCCAAACCAGTTTTTCAGTTTACCCTAATTCACTCATGCCACTTCAGTTTTGACCACACTGGCTTCCAGCGGCAACCATATTCAATTCAATTCACAAGCAGTAGCCGTAAATCCTGACTTCAGTCAGTGATTACAGCAAGTGTCCCAGCCAGGTGTCTATATTGAGAAGCAAAAAAAAAAAAGCAGATTCTCGGGCAATTTAACAGGCAGAAGGCAATACAGTTTCACAGGCATCTCCTCAATCAATATTTAAATGAAAATAAACTGACAACAGTAAGCTAATCTTAGTCTCCATGCCTTTATAATACCGGTTGTGAGGCATACACCCTGGTCCTAAACCATAAATCCATAATCTACACAGCTTCGTCCTGACATTGTTCGCAGGGGAGCTGAAGCATGACCCAGCTGATTATGAGCAAAAAGCAGGGACACGCCCTGGGGCGCTTTTCCCAAAAGCGTAATTGCTAAGTTAGCAACTTACATAGTTTGTCCATTCACAGTCAATGGGTCCAACTGTGTAAGTTACATCTGCGATTTCGGGAAGCGCACCTCCGGACAAGCCCTTTCATTGACTATTGTCTCTTACACTCCTACCGATGGGCAATTTAGAGTCTCAGTTTAGCCCGATATCCATGTCTTTTGGACTGTGGGAGGAAACCACTCCAACATGGAAAGAAAATGTAAAGAAAAGCCCAGAGCCGGATTCAAACCCACAACCTTCCAGCTCCGAGGCAACTACACATCCCTACCTGCCCCCAATAATGAAACTCTAATCAAACTGTCACTTTCCCCTTTTTCCTTTGTGTAGTTGAGTTGCTAACGACATTAAATTTAACTCCAGCAAAAGTGCAGTCAGGTAGACACTTCTTTCGCACGCTCCACCCTGAAGTTGATTTCTCATTTGGAAGAAATGCGTGTGTTTCGTTATCATTTAAACTGTTTAAATGAAAGAAGATCATTGGAAGCAATGGAATTGCATAAAGATGTTTCAAACGATCTGATTTCATTTAAACTATTTAAACGATATAATGAAACACATGCATTGCTTCCAAACCCTCAGTAAAGAAAAGTGTGAGAAGTCTGGAGTCATAACGCAGGTGAAACTGATAAACCTCCAGGCATAAGGACTTCAATTCCGTGCGAGAATCTCTGACACGTGTTGATTGAATAATTGCTGACTACAGCAGAGGAAAGTAAATATGCCGCCAAGACTCGCGCAGAATGCATGAGGGTTGACAGGTGTCCGTTATTAATGAAAACTGACCGCACCTGGTAATGTTGAGAGCTTTTGTAATGATAATTTATATGAATGATTGAAAACAGGTTGTGACTAATCATTCATTTTAAGGGATTGTTTTGAGCCTCTCCTATCGCCAGTTCACCAGCCGCCTACTGTATATAATATTTTCAGTACATACATAGCAGTGTGAAAATAAAAATGAAGGTTTCCACACCACAAAAGTCAAGTATAGATGTTCAAATACCTGATTAGCACAGAAATGTTACTGTACAGGCAGACTAAGCGCATTATTTAGCTCATAGTGACGTCTCTGCATGTGCGCGTGTGCGTGCACTGATAAACTGGGTTTACATTGTTCAGCTTTAATGTTCACTCTTTTATGTAAGGCAAAAGCAATACACACAGGTTTGAATTAGTTTTCTACATCACCTGCAGTGAAACATTACATTAATTAGTTGCATTATAATGTATGTGAATGGCAAGCTTAACAGTAAATGAAAGTCAGATATGCTTTATTTGTATTTAAGCATTATCCTCAGCCTTTTATTCTGCAATTACTGAGGACAATGAGCAGGAGGAAGCCAATTTGCGACCATGACAAGAATACTTTATTGTGCAGCGATGGTCCTTCATCAGTGTTTGTGTTTAAACGGCTGTCTCCCAACAAATAACTCTTTGATCCTTTTGCATTAATTGTGCAATCAAAACTCTCCTGCATGCATACTGTATTACACATATGCATATTATGCAGTGTATCAATATAGGCCTTTATTAATAAAAATTAATACATAAATGTGAGTAATTAGCTCAGGCAGGAAACTGGAGAAGAGCTACATCAGCTGACAGCAGCTTGATAAGCTACCAGCACGTCAGCATCAGCAGGCACACGATTGGAGGAGACACATCACGAGGTCATACAGCCATGAAAGACGTCAAGCTCACTTACTTCTGCTGCTGTTTGCAGTGACTTTTCATGCCATGCAACACGCTCTCCTCCACCCCAGCCTCCACCTGTTTGGTTCTTTTCACATCGACATTTTGATTTCTGTTCATGACTATGTTTGTATGTTTGCTGTGCCTAGGTAGGACATTCCTTCAGAGCAGAACCGGCGCCAAAATACAATGTAATGCTTACACCTGTGAATAAATTGTTCTATTTTATTGAAACGTGAGTTTTCCTGACTGAATAAAGTTCACGGCCATAAAGTTAGAAAAACCTACTTTTGTTAACATCAATGGTGAAGGATTTCCAGAGATAAATGGTAGAATTAGGGAGTCTGTTTGTAATGGGGAAATGATTCTTGTGATTTCTAGTGGGACATGTCCGTGCTTGTTGAATGTTTTTTTGAGCTGACTGTGAGATGATGGAAATTTATGATTTGTGTCGCTTATCAGCTCTTGCACAAACAAGTACTAATGAAATATACATGACCACTGTGCCCTGGGCCCGCTACAGCGCCCAGCCCAGCATGCAGAGATGCAGCCGTTCACGCATCCACCCTCCCACACGCACCCGAGCGCGCCGTGCGCAATTCACCAAAGTCATTGACTCTCCCGCTGTATTGATCACATTTGCATTGATGAGGGAAAGTCTTGTTAATCTTCTGTGCTTTTTCATTGCAGTACAGATCTCCAGGTGACAATCATCACCTCTCCTTCACAACCACGGACTCCTGCCACCTTTCTGATCCCTTTGGGATGAGGAGACAGTTCGGGATATTCAACATAAGTGTGATTTTCTCAGTCTGGGGTCAATAAGGCTTCCAAGATCTCTAAGTGAGATAAAATTAAATGCATTCAGACGTGATGCGAGTTTAATTAAGCAGCCGGATGATATTTGTGGTGTACGTTAGGAGACAAGGCATTGCAGTTAGTTCGAACGATATCTATGTGTTCCTGCAACTTCTTTTTTTTCTATGTTCTACAAATACAGGTACTTCAAGCTCAGAATTTAGCATAACCATGTTGCCAAATTCCCAGTCAGTGGGAACTGTTTTTCAGCCTCAGAATATCACTGGCCAACAGATCTGCTCATGTGATAGTTTTCTGGCTGTCAGTTCAGAGGTCGAAGACATTGTTTCACTGACGTACTTTAAAGAATTTAAAACGTTTGCACATAGGACAGCAAGTGTTAATGGTTTTGGAAAAATACAGGAGCCAACAAATGCACTCGAATGACCCAAAATATCTCTCGCCGGAAAAACTTGCTACGGCTTCAGAAACTATATAAATTCAAAAACACTTATGATAATCTAAAAAAAAAAAAAACTACAAAGGAAATGTGCAGCAGAAATCCCAAACAACTGCAGACATAGGAAACAAGCAGTGAATGCAGAAATGATGCAAAGTGTAGAACAGACAAACCAAAACAACAACTGCAACAGAAAAACGCTGCAAAGCCAGTCAACACAGCAGAAATGCTTCAGGCCTCTAGTGGAGCAGTAAGTGAAAAGGATGCATTTCATACTGAGAGAGAGAGAGGCTATAAGAGAGGGTGTGTTTGTTTTTGAAGCAAGAAGAAACGTGGAGTAAAAGGGGGCATAACGTTGAAAGTGTAATGTAGTAACAAACTGAATCAAACTGAATCATAACATACTAATAGTATAGGGTCATTATCGCTGCAAAGGCATTTGCAAGTGTGCGTAGGTAGTTTTTCTGTCTTTATCTGTGAGTGTGCAATCACATGTAAGGATCTGTAAATGTGTACTGTATCAGTAATGCGTATTCAGAATTTTATGTGATAAAATCTCCATATATCCCCAAATACATACATATTGATGGCTGAAATTCTGAAGTATTTCGCTGGAAATGCAGTCAAGTCATCAGTTACACCTTCAGCAGGCAGTTTTCTTTTAACACCTGACTTGCTTCACTTCTGCCGTGGCGATCTACAAATGTGTGCAATGATCTGCAAATGCGTAGGGAGATTTGCCTGTAAGAACTGTTTTTTCTACCCGACTCAACTATCAACACATTTGCAAATACACTGCTCAAAAAAATAAAGGGAGCACTTAAACAACACAATGTAACTCCAAGTCAATCACACGTCTGTGAAATCAAACTGTCCACTTAAGAAGCAACACTGATTGACAATCAATTTCACATGCTGTTGAGCAAATGGAATAGACAACAGGTGGAAATTATAGGCAATGAGCAAGACACCCCCAATAAAGGAGTGGTTCTGCAGGTGGTGACCACAGACCACTTCTTAGTTCCTATGCTTTCTGGCTGATGTTTTGGTCACTTTTGAATGCTGGCGGTGCTTTCACTCTAGTGGTAGCATGAGACAGACTCTACAACCCACACAAGTGGCTCAGGTAGAGCAGCTCATCCAGGATGGCACATCAATGCGAGCTGTGGCAAGAAGGTTTGCTGTGTCTGTCAGTGTAGTGTCCAGAGCATGAGGGCGCTACCAGGAGACAGGCCAGTACATCAGGAGATGTGGAGGAGGCCATAGGAGGGCAACAACTTAGCAGCAGGACCGCTACCTCTGCGTTTGTGCAAGGAGGAACAGGAGGAGCACTGCCAGAGCCCTGCAAAATGACCTCCAGCAGGCCACCAATGTGCATGTGTCTGCTAAAACGGTCAGAAACCAACTCCATGAGGATGGTGTGAGGGCCCGACGTCCACAGGTGGGGAATGTGCTCACAGCCCAACCCCGTGCAGGACGTTTGGCATTTGCCAAAGAACACCGAGATTGGCAAATTCGCCACTGGTGCCCTGTGCTCTTCACAGATGAAAGCAGGTTCACACTGAGCACGTGACAGACGTGACAGTCTGGAGATGCCGTGAAGAACGTTCTGCTGCCTGCAACATCCTCCGGCATGACCAGTTTGGCAGTGGGTCAGTAATGGTGTGGGGTGGCATTTCTTTGGGGGCCGCACAGCCCTCCATGTGCCCGCCAGAGGTAGCCTGACTGCCATTAGGTAGCGAGATGAGATCCTCAGACCCCTTCTGAGACCATATGCTGGTGCGGTTGGCCCTGGGTTCCTCCTAATGCAAGACAATGCTAGACCTTGTGGCTGGAGTGTGTCAGCAGTCCCTGCAAGACGAAGGCATTGATGCTATGGACTGGCCCGCCTGTTCCCCAGACCTGAATCCAATTGAGCACATCTGGGACATGATTTCTCGCTCCACCCACCAACCGTTGCACCACAGACTGTCCAGGAGTTGGCGGATGCTTTGGTCCAGGTCTGGGAGGAGATCCCTCAGGAGACCATCCGCCACCTCATCAGGAGCATGCCCAGGCATTGTAGGGAGGTCACAGGCACGTGGAGGCCACACACTACTGAGCCTCATTTTGACTCGTTTAAAGGACATTTCATCAAAGTTGGATCAGCCTATAGTGTCTTTTTCCACTTTAATTTTGAGTGTGACTCCAAATCCAGACCTCCATGGGTTAATAAATTTGATTTCCATTGATAATTTGTGTGATTTTGTTGTCAGCACATTCAACTATGTAAAGAACAAATAATGAATTAAATTTTCATACTGAATTCAGATCTAGGATGTGTTATTTTTATGAGCAGTGTACTTTTGTGGCAGAAATAGGCCCTTATAATCATAAAGCATTGTTTGACTTTCACTACTATCAATTTCTGATACAAGCTAGCCCCAGCATATTTTGCATGCTAATATTATCCTGACCTCTTTAGTAATGGTTTTGTGAAAACAAAAAAACTGGCTGGAGAGGGGTAACTAACTGTATGGTTGCACCTTGGAGATCGAGGGGATTAAAGGTAACCAATTTGATCCTAATCCTCAACATTTTTTTTCGCATAACTTGCCTGGCTGTTTGAATGAAAAGATTTGTGTTTTAAGTTGTCAAATTTTGAAGGAAAGCATTCATTTAACTGTTATGATCAGCCATTGTGGCTGCTGGACCGCGGCTATTTCAATGTACCTACTGCTTAATATGCATGTGTACGGGGGCATTATTGTAGCAAAACTATTTACAAATGTGTAAAAAAAATCCGTGCCTGTAACAAGATTAACAAATGTGTAACCGGATGCACAAATGCCTAAAAACAATTTGTATTACGATCCACAAATGTGTAAAAGTATCCGTGTCTGTATCTAGATCCACAAATGCGTACAACAAACTCTGTGTTAATATCAGGCACTGGGATTGGATGGGTTCTTACATGTGACTTTAGCTACACTTCTGCCTCGGAAGATCCACTAATGCGTACAGCGATTCACAAATGCTCGTGTAAGCACTCGTTCAGAGCTCAAAAGGACCTCATTTAAATGCAAACCACGTGATTTCAATGAACTGGTATATTCACTAAACTCAGATGCCAAGCGTCTCGCATTCGGCGTAGGTCTTACGCAATTTTTAGGCTAATTCACCGTAGTCCGTAATTATCCATTGAATGCCGAGTGAGATTCTCATGCGGAATTAAAATCCTCGTGCATTGAAGTTTTCGTTTCACTTGCGAAAAGGTGCGCCTCATCAGAAGTAACATGGAAAGCGATTATGACTCCGGACTTCTGCTTCTCTTTACTCGGGGATTGGAAACAATACCTGTGTTTTATGATCTTTTAAATTGTTTTAATGAAATAAGACCATTCGAAACTTTTTTTTAATGCAATTCCATTGCTTTTAATCAGTAAAGACAAGCCTGAGAATTCCCGAGTCATAATCGATTTCCGTGTCATTAGTGGGGAAATCCACCGTAATGCACGTGAAACTGATTAACTTGATGCACGATGACTTAAATTCCGCGAGTGAATTTCCTCGGTGCGCTTTGATTGAATAATTGCTGACTACAGCACAGAAAAGTGAATGTCATGTCCGAGACCGAACACTACCAGCGACAAGAACGGCTGCTCAAGTCCAAGGACGCTTGGATTCATTCACCCCAACACCGTACGGAACCGTCTGCGAGCCTTATTTCGGCCCCATATTGACGGATCGTCACCGAAACCAGCGTCTACAGTGGGCAAACAGGCACCAGAATTGGCGACTACGACAATGGCACGGTGTCATCTTTTCTGATGAGTCACGATTTCACTTAAGGAAGGCAGATGGCCGTATACGTGTTTGGCGGAGACGCGGTGAACGTTATAACGCCGATTGTGTCGTTCAAACGGACCGTTGAGGTGGTGGCAGCGTTATGGTGTGGGGTGGAATAAGCTACCGTCACAGAGCCCCTCTCCATATCTGCAGAGGAAGGGTGAACGGCGTCTACTACCGGGACCAGGTGCTGCAGAACCATGTTGCGCCGTTCTTCAACCAACACCACGATCTCCACACGTTCCAACAGGACAACGCTAGGGCACACACTGCAAGGGTGTCCATGCAGTACCTTGCACAGCAGAACATTCCCGTGCTTCAGTGGCCAGCTCTGTCACCCAACCTCTCCCCTATCGAGCACTTATGGGATGAAATTGGACGACGTCTTTCACGTCGACGCCAGATGGACAACATCCGAGAACTTGAGATTGCCCTTGTTCAGGAGTGGAATGCTATCCCTCAGAACACTATCCAGAGACTGATCAACTCCATGCGACGACAATGCACCACATGTGACAAAGCAAATGGCGGTCACGACCGTTATTGACTCTCCTGTTTGACCCCAACACCAGTTAAACCTCTCTCGCGCATCAACATTATCGTGAATGAAATTGAATGATGTTTACGTCTTCTCAAATCATTATCTCAAATGCATCATACGTATATACATCACATATCAATCCGTGGAGCTATTCCAGATTTCGTGAGTGGTGTGTTTTCATTTGTACTCAGTATATTAGCCACCATGAAGCCACGTTAACACTGGACGTGAAACAAATTTTTCGCACGACAGATTTCATTCAAAGTCAAGGTGAAGATGCGAATACACGCCACCTTTCATCAATTTGCTTTCGAATGGGAGCACTCGGGCACCGCTATGATCACATCAAAATCGCTATTTTAAACCACCAAGACTCGACACTACATGAAACTTTGCTTGTATTATCACCAGACTCTCTACACATGAACAAGCATTGTGAACTTTGTTTGTGTACAAGGAGTTTACTTAAATACTGCTTTTAAGACTAGACTCACCTAAGGCAACAACCCGGAAGACGATGCGAGCTTGGTTCCGTGCTAACAAAAACGTCTTTTAAGCAAACTCTTTGTATACAAACAATGTTCTCAATGTTAGAGTTCATGTGTAGGGACCCTAATAATACTACAAGCAAAGTGTCATGTTGTGTCGAGTCTTCTTAGTATTTTAAAACTAGCGATCATAGTATCCAGCCCATAGGGTTAACCCGTAGAATCATCTGCCGTTGGTAGCAAACATGGCGCCCATGATTCGA
The DNA here is from genome assembly GCA_029721435.1 of Gymnothorax reevesii. Classification (NCBI taxonomy): domain Eukaryota; kingdom Metazoa; phylum Chordata; class Actinopteri; order Anguilliformes; family Muraenidae; genus Gymnothorax; species Gymnothorax reevesii. The sequence continues at coordinate 65,467,899 of CM056587.1, read as the reverse complement.
GTTGGCCAGACTCTCTCTATATACGGCTCTGATGTAGCAGTTCTAGAAAAATAGACCAAAAACGGAGAAGGCGGCGGTGAGCATGCATATAAAGCTTGCGCTCTGTGTACCGACTAGCTGCTGGTTCTCCCAGGTCTCGTCCAAAACCTTCTGCTGGTTGCAAAATCTGCGATGACTGTAAAAGGATGTGGCATATGGTAAGAAGGCTGAGTAGTGCTTGCAGCACGAACACAAACATGTTATCTGAAATTATTGCTGTCTGGAGCGCTTGGACTGGGTGGGGGCTGTGATGGGGACTATCACATCATTGTCTTAAAAAAAACCTGTTTTGGTTGTCCACACAGAAAAGCTGGGTGGAGTTTTCAGATTTTCTCACGCTGGAACCTGTTTTTGGGCTGCGTTTTTGCCGTCTTTGGGTAGACGCAAACCCAAAACGATAAAATATTTTAGTGGTTTCAAAAAAATCGTTCTCGTGTGGACAGACCCTAAAACAGGGTCACGCCGCAGCTGGTCTTAAAGGGAGAAGCACACAGTTGTTGCATCATGTCAATACAGACTGCTTAAGGACCCCCAGCGAGCTCTTCCAGGGTGCTTGTCTCATTTCTGTTCATCGTGCATGTGGTTCTCTTTGGATATTTTGTGCCATTTCCTATGGATATACCGAGTTCCAAGCAAACAAACTACGCTGGCATTTAATTCACATTTGTCTTTAAGTCTGACATTAACAAATGCAAGCATTCACGTAAAAAAAGTTTACAGGCATACACTTCAACCCAGGACGTCACAAACAAAAAAGGCAGAATGACAAAACACTGATAAATAAAAACTATTGCAGTGTCAAAATTAATATTCCCAAACCCATTATGCATCAGATTAAGTTAACAGAAGCAGAATCTAATGCGGTCCATCCGTAAAAAACACAATCCCTCCGCGCTCATGTATTCACGAGTGCGGCTGCATCCACCAGAGCACGGAGAGCTCCAGGTGTGCAGCACTCGTGCTGATGTTCAAGCCAATATAAGTCAGTGTCCTGTGGCATCAGTACGGAGTGATGCGAGGTCTCAGTGGACTCTCCCAGTCCACAGGGGGCGATGGTGGAAGTACATTGAGCACTTTTCTTATTTTGATTCAAACCAGTTGTGCATGACCAGAGGAGCCATGCTGGAGATTAGAGAAGGGGCATAAATATTTGAAATAAATTTTAACACTTTGGGTTCTGGCAAAAAGGGACAAACCACAAGTCTCTGCAGACCCTGCTGAAGTGTTTCTTTTTAACGTTCTCAGTAATTCACAGGATTATTCCTTGAACACTAGAATTTCATTGGAGCCGAGGGAGATAACACTTACACTATTTATCTGACCCAGGCTTGGCTGAGATACTGTGTTCTCTTCCCTCCACATATTTTGTGCTCATCAAAAATCATTTCAGGGGAAATTGAGCTCAAAATCCCTATATAGTATAAAAGGAATAAAATGTTCAACTCTCTTATTGCACCCTGATAAGAATTTTCTTACAATTCCATTCAGTCAGTGGATGAAATCTGGTCTGATTTGCAGACTGTTCCACAGCATTCCTTAACCAGAAATGGGGCTCAGAACCTTTGGCAGTTGGTCAGAGGAGACCATTTAAAAAGCAAACTGCATTTGGTAGCACTGTGGTTAAAAAGTGGTTTCCTGCCTAACCCTTACCAATTATTATGTCCAAATCAATAGCAAAAACTATTTAAATGAATATAAATTTTAATCTTAGTATAGATATTATATATATACGGTAAATGAAATACTATTAAAGGATAACATCCAAAGTTATCATCTCTTGGCAGCATGTATTTACACTGTTAGGCCGTATTCCAACTGAAATTGTATTCTCTAAAGCAAGAGTCACTATATAATTGCGCGGCATGTAAGTTGGGTTAGTTTGAAGATAAATATTACAGATAATACCCTTTTCACATGGCTGACTCCAATGCATGCTGATAAGCCAGGAATCATAAAACATAATACCGGGCCCTCGATGCCATCTTCCTGCCCCTGCTATTACATCTGGGTGGGCATTCATGAAGTGTTCAGAATGAAAAGACGAACTCTGAAGACAGACCCGAGTGTTTGATGATTTCCCTGACATTTGAAAGCAGGAGAACCCTCTCCTGGCGAGTTAATTAAAGATCCCAAGAAACAGGTCCAACGGATTGCCCTTAATTTCCAGAAAAGGTTATGTTTGGTTTACATAATATCTGACAGACTGACTCATTACAAACTTTAAATGTTGAGTAAGAGGAAGATGGGAAAAAATAAAGCGAAGAGTGGGAGATGAACAGAAGGAGATAGGGAAATGGAGGCCTGGACGTATAAAATGCCATCTGGCTTTCGAGAGACAGAGAAACTCACTAATACCCCACAGTGTTAGTTTGTGCCTGTAGTTCGAAATGAGCACACTACTTCCTGGATGGGTGCCAGCAAAAATGTAATGTAGTCACTGAAAACTTTTCCACTTCACAGTGCAATTAGCAACCATTTCATTATCAGTAGGAGCTTGCACATGCTTCACATGTAGTATACTTAGCTCCAAAATGCCTCCATCCATGTGGATTGATTTTATGTGAGCCAGTATTGCGCATTTATTGAGAATTATTACAAATTTCACACTTTGTACATATTCACTGAGCAAGCTTTTGGGCTGTTAGTTCAGGTAAAAAGAATGTGTTTGCTCCGAGAATTTTTCAAAAGTATAAGCAGACGGCAACTTCAGCGTAAATGAACCCTTTCTCACCTCAGACTTCCTGATAACTTTGGAGCAGCCACGCAGTTCGTAATCCTGACTGCTAATTTCCTTTAGGTGAATCCGTTTTGTTTTCACATTTTCTGAGGGTTTTTCATTTTTCGTTTTTTTTTCCCCCTAAATTTCCTTTCTCAACCTGGTACTTGGGTGGTTATGTGGATCACCTGTGTTAAACAGTGTGGAGATAAACACTTGATTAGTAAGTGAGCGCAGATGTAAATTAGTAAGTGACAGCAGTTGTGGTTCATTTCTCTTTGTCCAATCAGAGTGTGACTCACGCCCTATTGTCGGGGTCTTAAGAGACAGGAATTTGTACAATTGGTGATTGTTCTGATCCCACTGACAGTAAAGACTGTCTGCATGGCAATAACAGCTGCTTCTAAGAATTGATTATTTATTAGTATTTTTTTCCCTCTTCTGCTGTAGCAGTTTGTTGACCATTTTAGGAATTTTTCTGGCTGGGTTCTCAGAGCAAAAGTCTCAAATATTTTATCTACTTAATCGTTGGGTCACCAGCTTGAAAGTAGTGAACATGGCCTTATTGCGGAATTTTCTTTTGTTTTTTGGGGGGTTTGCTGAAATGATGGCCCAGCTCGATATGTTTCATGTTTTATCTTTTGAGACTGCAAAACCTCCTAGTGGCATTTCACTAAAAAGTTAATTGTATTATTGGAGGCAGGAGTTGATATTTTTGTATTTCAAGAGACTCTTGTTGTTTCCAGGAACTTTTTATTTTTCAATGTTCCTAATATATTTTGGAACTTTCCTTCATTCTTTCTAACAAGCAGAAGTTGAACATTAAGTTCTGTTGCAAACCTGGTCTCATTTTCCTTTTTGCAAATAAGCAAGCAGAACACTTCTGGGTTAATTGTAAAATGGATTTTAAGTACACCAGTCCTCTATTGGCGGCCCTAGATCAGGCTTTCAAAATATAGGTTACTCTCTCAACCGGTCTGTAACCATGGTGACAAAATGCTGTCAATCAAGTCTCTCTTTTTTTTTTTTTAAATCGAACAGCGCTGAGGATGAGGTGCAGAACCGTGATGGTGGTGACTTTGAACAATAAGACTTACTCAGGACATTGTACAAATTTTTATAAGCATTGCTGATTCCACATTACAGCATGAATAAAATAAAAATAAAAAAAAAACATTGACTGCAATGAAAAGAAATGAGTTTATGAAATTTAAGCGAATGTTGAGCATAAACATAACAGTCGATAATCCAAAGGTTCAACTGAATGATAAATGGAAACTAGACAATTCTTGCAGAAATTGTAAGAGTGGGTCTGGCCTCTGCAGGTTGGGACACGGGTGCCCTGGGATGCTGCCAGGACTAGTCAATTGTCTATTTTGTCTCCGTCTATATTTTTTCTGCATTTTTCAGACAAATATAAAAACAGTGTTTAGAAGCAGTTCAGAGGTGAGGAAGAAGGTGCATTAACTTAGTAAAGAGCCGTTTACATTACAGTTCAAAATTTGTCCTTGACAGGGGGCTAGTCGTCAAGCTGGGGGGGGGGGTGTCAGTGTTGGGCGGGACCTCAGTCCAATCTCAGGTCCATTTGGACCTGCAACAGATGTTTCCGTACCCTTTTTCTGGATGGCAGGAGGGAAAACAGGCCATGAGAATGGTGGTGAATGTCCTTGATGATGTAGGCAGCACTGTTGGTACATCTCCATCAGGAAGGGGAGAGGGGCACCAATTATTCTGCAGGCTGTCTTTACAATTCTGTTAAGCTGCCTTTGTTCATATGCCTTGCAGATCCCAAACCAAAAAGTGAAGCTGTATGTCAAGATGGAGTTCTGCCTGGTTGCTAGGGAGGGATGAAAATGCATGTTTTCCGGAAATCCGTAAGTCAGATCGAATAGAAAAGACATACCACACGTTTCCTGATCGAGCCGCACGATTAAATATATATATTGTATGGGTTTTCTCAAAGCTGTAAGACTAGTGGCGAAGCAAATTTTTTACGGAAGAATAAATAATAAAAATATAGGCACAGAATAATATAAGTGGCAGGCCTGCACTCAGCTCAGGGCCACGAATAAACATTGTCTCCTTCAGTGAGTATTAATGTGAAAAGAAGTGCTGTGATGGTCTTTTTTTTATTTTAACACTGCGGAATAAACTTTCGAGCACTCATTCAAGCTAGAATGGCAGACGGTTGCTATTGAAAGCCAGACAGAAGTACGACTAACCTCAGCCTTTGCATGAAATATTTTGATAATAAGTAAATGAAGAAATGTCTCATCCATTTGAAGGCATTTTGATCACAAAAGCTCTCAGATAGTGGAGCGGGGTAGTTGAAAAAAGTGCAAATGGTGATACAAGCAACAGACTTTGCATGAGAACTCTTAATATCCCCATAAATCAAAATCAACCTCCGGCCACTTCAATTTAAAGTTATATCCAAGATGGCCGACACGTTTTCAAAATGGAGGCAAATTTGCTCTATATTTTGAATATTTTCAGCCTATAAGCTACAAAAATTGCATATTTTCCACACAATCATTGTGAATTCATACATCTTGGCATTCTTACAGTCATAAAGAGATAATCTAAACCAACCCTTCCAATCCTTATCCTTTTACCACCTATACAGCATGTAAGCACTTTCAGATATGGGATACAACTAGGCTCAGATATGTTACAATCCTACCCCTTGCCCGATCATTCATCCAATGCTATTTAATTCCCGTGTGATCTGTACACCTTCCAGAAGACTATAGCCCCGTCTTCTTTGGCCCGGCTCTCCCGCGCTGGCACATCCTGTCAATTCAGGTGCGGCTGTTTAACTTGAAAAATGGGGCTAGAGAAACAGCATTTGGGAAACTAATGACAAATATCTACCATTAGCTAGCATTGAACCCCATGCTGAGTTTCACAGCTATAGTGTCAACCAGTGTGCCCTGGTAGTGCAATGACACTACACTATTACAATGTTATATTTACCTTTATGTTCATGTTTTCAAATTAGAATGAAAATTAATTAAAAAGAGCTTAATTATTTTCTTACTTGCAAAAATAAACTGATCCAGCTAGATTTACCCCAGATCAATCTATTACCTGACCTTTTAGCGCACATATGAACTTATACGCAAATATTTTGCTCTTTGGTGGCCATTTTGTATATGATGACAGCCATCTTGGATGTTTCTAGAAACTATTTAACATAATCTTAGTACTTGTAGGCTTGCTGTCAATATTTTAGCATAAACTGACAATGATAAAGAAATGTTTAAGTGATTAAGGAATTAAATGTCCATATTCATATATCGGAAGGAAGCCATTTTGAAAAACTGTCAAATTCTGTGTGGCTGGAGGTTGATGATGAGACAGGAGACAAAGAAGAATAGTTATGCCGAATTTCATGCTTGTATCACTATTTGTACTTTTTCCCTGCTATTCTCAAGTTACCCGCTCCACTAAGATATTTGATGTAATATTCTCTGTACTTGCATCATATGAAGCCACTTGTATGGCTGCAACATGAGTACAGTTACAGCTCTACAGTCAACAAAAGTTTTATGTTTGCAATGTAAGGGAGTTATAACTGTAAGATCTGAGAACTTCAGTATTTCAAATATGCCATTATCTCTTTGAGACTGAAATCATGACTTTTTTTTTTAAGTCTGCAAAGCTCAAGTTAATTTTTTACTTCACTTAGTCCTGTGCCTCACTATACATGCACAGAACATCTCTTAAAATCACAGACGAGGGCCTATGACTGAGGTTATGTTATATCTAATACAAATATTCCAAATTGGAGAGGTAGAGTTTTTTTAAAAAGTATTATTTTCGAGACCCACAATATTGCCAGGGAAGAAAAAAATAATGTTTTGCTATTCATGTCGGTGCTGAGATTTTTGCTCATGTATCAAAGATGGAACTCACAAAGAAATCATGTTCAATGTTTTATGGCCAACAATTCATTACCCAAAGCAATGGACTCACAGCATTATACTATTAAATCATAAAACAAAGCATGTGGGCGGGAACCATTGTTCTTGAGATGAGTTCAGCATTTGAACTGTAGTTGGAGTAACCTTTTCAGGAACATCTCCAGAGTTATTGTGAAACCTTTTGTTTGGCTTCTGTCTGCCAAATGTAGCCCCTTGTTTTTCAATTTCAAGCACACTACCTCACAGAATAAACATGCTACCCAGTCAGGGATGTAAAGTCTGGGTTCAGAAAGTAAAAATCCTCCCCAGAACTTTATTCCATCCACCTGGATTTACAACCCCAATTCTGAAATAGTTGGGACAAAATACTGGCTAATGTGATTTGAAAGTCACTGCGTTTTGATTTTATTTACAATTTACACTTCGTCCCAACTATTTCAGAATTGGGGTTGTACTTTGGACAGGAGATGGAGCCAATATGAGTGATCTGTGGGAGGGAGAAAAACTTGGCAGGACTTTTACTTTCTGACCCCTGGATTTTACACCTCTGCACCCAGTTATGCCCACCACTGCATTCTCTGAAGTTTCGAAGCACTGGCTATGAGGTTGAAGCTGCAGTGTTCTGCATCACCATGCATCAACTGCATGAAGTCAATCAATACCATTATAAGAGAGGGGCAATCTTTAGGGAAAAGGGCAAAAAGAAATAGGTCATATCTTCATTTTATCCAGTCACATTACACGCAGAAGCACATCTCTTGATTTGGTGGCAGCTTATTTGAAATACAGTATAGTAGGCCAGATACTGCGATAAATCTTTGAAAAATAGTACTCCATCACAACTGAAGGTCACAAAGGGAAAATCCCCTATTTCAGGCGGATTCACTTTCATCGTTGAAATGTATTACTCTCTTTGACTTCTCATTAGCTGTAGATCCAGTGTGGATCAAATCTGCAGATACGCTCTTGATTTAATGAGTTCATCTCAAGTCTGTACTCAAATGCCGTCTAACAAATGTAGGCAATGTTATGTCGAGATGCCATGTCACAAACAGCCTTCTCAAAACCTGCTGAGAAAAATAAACAGTAAAAATCTTCTGGGCCCACATGCCTCTGTGCCAGCACATGCACGCCGTTTGCGCAGCTAGCATTATTAGGACATTGCATTGACTTCCATTCATTGTGGACAGCCTAACCCTGACCATAACCAGATCAGGCCTCACCTTAACAGAACCTCGTTTCACACCTGACCTCTAATCTTAACCACTACCTCAGAAATTATGTGTTGCCATATCAAAACCAGGCTTTTGTACCCATAAGGACTAGTGGTCCTGGTCACAGTCAGTGTTTATCAGAATGGGGCACCAATAGGACACACACGCACGCACACACTTGCCCAGAATTGGCAATCTCTGCTGAAGAGGTCAGCCATGTTCCCACAGTAGCTCACACATTTGGAGATTCACTCAGAGTGTCCTCTCCAAAATCTTTTGATTAACCTCCCATTATTTCCCCAGACTTCAGTAAGGACAGAGGTGTCATCACTGACCTTTATTTGCACCCAATGGGACTGTTTCCACAGCTCCACCTCACTGCTTCCTGCCCTGAAACCATCTCCCTGTGACTCTGGGGAAGACAGAGATATCCTGCAAAAATAAGTGAGTTGTGAAGTGTGTGTGATTCAGATTGTATTGAAAACCCTTACTGATAAAAAAATACGTAGATTTAACAAACATTATCTGATTTTATAACCTAATATTTAATTAAATTGTTTCACGTAGGCTTCATATACTAATGAGAGTTGATTTGAAATTTGGGCCACAGAGGATTTGTCATAAGGGAGTCGTGTTGTATGACTGAATTGATCACGATGGAGTCAAATCCCCCCCCATAGGCACATTACTCCAGCGTCGAACACCCTCCGTCACACACTGCAAAAAACTTCCCCGCCAACTTTCCGACTTGTGCTTGATGAAGTGCCCCTTTCACAAAAGGCAGAATATGACATTTTATTGAATTATTTATTGGCTTAGCAGACCCTATCTGAGAGTGACATCCCAGTTTTGCTTCAAGCCTATAATCTCTCAAAAAAAAAGTAGGATTTTTTTTTTCTCACTGGAGAAATTGATGCATCATTTAAGGGCAGAGGAGTAGAACAGAATATCTCTAAACCCTCCAGCACACCTCCCCACACTTCTTTACACCCCAACGACTGCGCCCGCCGCGCTTATCTCCCAGCTGTAATGAAATCCCGTTGGTTAGATATTATGTTTGGCTTTTGCTGGTTGGGTGCTCGTGCTCGATGTGCCTGTGGGGGGCGTGAGCCAATTTGAATATCGGGGAGGGAGAAGAGAAATGGACTGTTGGGGGCAGAGCGAAATCGAGCTGTGAAACGACTGCTCTGAAGAATGTAAATGGGTCACTCCGCAGTAAAAACAATAATTGGTACAAAGCTGTATTATTGACGCTTTTCAACCTGAATCTGGGACAGGGGACCAGAGATTTAAATTTCCCCTAAAAGCTGCACTGCTTACCATAGGCATTGTAGCTCATAGAAAAAAGCTAATTTCACCATCGAAGTCTGTTCAAAAACTGCGACTTAAGTGCAGAAGAATTACTGTATTTTTGATGACACAAGTAAATTTAAACCACTTCGCATCGCTCTGAATACACTCAAGTTTTCATTTCAGCCAAATAATATTTGATTAAAAAATTTTATTTCTATTCTGTCCTTGTGGTACACATTGTCATGGTTTTGCCCCCGCTGGCAGAAGGCATGAAGCCGGCAGGCACAGGGACCATGTACTCAAAGGCAGAACTAGGGACCCAAACGCACAGGCTGAGTAAAAATATAAAATCTTTAATTCAAATTATAAAATACAGTCCCAGAGAGGTGCAGCAGTACACACACACACACACACACACACACACACACAAACGTCAGAGCTCCAGAACACTGAATCCTGCTGCACCAACACGAGGTGCAGCCAGCCCTTCAATAAAAGCGGTTCGCCTCCACCCTAACGAGCCACACTTCTTGCCCGTTAAGGTGGAGGTGAAGAATGCAACAGGGGGAAGGGCCTTCAGGGCAGGACCATCGCACACATGCTCTGGATGCCTGAGGCCGAAAAAACGAAATGTGGCAGCTTCTGTGGGACCGATGTGTGGCAGCTTCTTTGGGACCGATGTGTGGCAGCTTCTGTGGGACCGATGTGTGGCAGCTTCTGTGGGACCGATGTGTGGCAGCTTCTGTGGGACCGATGTGTGGCAGCTTCTGTGGGACCGATGTGTGGCAGCTTCTGTGGGACCGATGTGTGGCAGCTGTCTCCATTCTTCATGCATCTGATCAGCAGGTGTCTGCATGGTCATTGCTCTCAATATTCATGGGAGGTGAAGGAGCCATGATAGGTTCTGAGGCTCACACTGCGCCTGTACTGCAAAGTCTTTAGCCAAGCTTCTGCTGAAATTTTGAACCCGCACATAGATGGTTCCATGGGATTAGCTGCTTTGCACCACCATCTTGAAATATTCCCAAAGTAATCTACAAATTTTTAAACAAAATCTTTTGCATAGTTGAAATCGTATAAATGTAACTGAATACATTCAAAGTCTTGCAAAGAATTAAGCTGTTGCTGAAACCATCGGACAGAGTAAATTGTGACCTTCCTGCCGGATACGTCCTACAACACACGCCCTGAATCAAAATCTGGGTTGTGATGCATTTGATTTTTTATTTCTCTGTGAGATAGATTGCAAAGCCTGGGTTGCCGTGTGTTTTAATGTATCCAGCCGAGAGATGGAATACCAGAAATGAACAATGCTAAGTTAGATGCTCTCTGACCAACAGCCAGGGGATCCCCTTGAAATTGCATTAATTTTTTTATTCCAAATTGAGATGAAATGTAACGTTTTTACCATCCACTTGTAATGTCCATTTATAAGAACAGTGGGAAACGGTCATGCCACGCCCCCAATGGTCCGCTTTCCCTGAATTCTGAGGAACCAGCCCGCTCACTAATTATCCATCATTACTGCCATCTGTGTCTAATTATTGTAGCCCCCGGATGAAGTCGCGTGGCTACTATGGATTCACGAGTGTCGTCTGCGCCGCCGCATCCGTAGACACTTTCTTATAGACGCTTTAAAGGCTGTAATTTTCAACCAATTTCTTTCATATTTGGTATGGACATGTGTTGTATTTCACTGATGATACCTAGCGATTTTGGTTGCCATGATGACAGTACTGGCCGAATAATATGCAAATTAGTGGCAAAACATAGAGATTTCCTTGTGGACGCAGTACAGGCTGCAATGTTTGACCAATTACTTTCATATTTGGCATGGACATGTGATATACTTCACTTATGGCACCTATTAATTTTGGTTGCTATGGTGATAGTATTGGTGGCATAATACACATATTAGTGGCAAAACACAGAGATTTCCTTGTGGACGCTGCACAGGCTGTAATTTTGGACCAATTACTTTCATAATTGATATGGACAGTTGATATACTACACTATCAGCACCAATTGATCTTGTTTGCCATGGCGACAGTATTGGCGGAATAATGCGCAATAAAGGGGAGAAGCAGGCTTTTGGGGGCTACATCAATGCGGTCACAGCAGACCGGATTGTCTAGTTCCATTTAGTGTTTAAAGCCCTGACTCCACACCATTATGGTGCAAAGTCTTGTAAAGCTCATGTCTTGCATAGGCTTCTGCCATAACATTTTTTGTATTGTAAACCACTTTACAAAGCTGACTTTGTTAAAGCAGCTCAATGTTTGTGCGACTTTGGGAACCACATTTCCTTTTTGCTTTATTCTCCACTCTCTAACGTTTGTGGCTTCGCAACAACGGTAAAAAAGTCAAGCAACTCTTTGCATTTGGATCCTGCTTACCTTTTTGCCATTTTTTTCAGTGAACATACATGCCTGCACAGAAAAAACCATTACAGAACCGACTCCAGGACTCTCTGATTTCAAGCTGAAATCCATCAGTATGTGACCTCTTATTGCGGGAGAACTGACCTACAAGAAATAAACCCACTGAGTACCATCCGCTAAATGGCTTTGAATGCTCTTTGTGTTGGAGCAGGTGCTTGTAATTAATGCTTCTGAATATGGCACAGTGAAGGATTAATACATGGCAGACAAATACACTCATTCATGCTGCAATATTTAACATGCCTGCATGCCTTAAACTACACCATACTACCACAGACTCTGCATATATTATGTCATATACAGATTTTTAAAGCAATGCAGCCTTTTACAGAAGTGTTAATGGTTTTTAGAAGGGCAGTACCATTGTGAGATGCAGAAAGTCCTCCCCAGTCCGGCCCAGTGGCAGAGGTCAGGGGTAAACTGCAGAACCAAATGACATGAGTGGAGAGAACAGGTCATTCAGCCAAGGCAAACTCTATTTTTCTTACAGTAAAGTGAACCTGATACTTCAGATAGTTAAGGCCAAGATGGTACCAAGCACTCCATCCATCCTGATCCATAAACTCTGCCTCTACACCATGACCAGACAAGCTATTCCACATTGAAACCAAACTGCATGGAAAAAATACCTCCTAATATCAGGGCTAAGTTTACCCTTTGCTAACTTCTAGTCACGACCCCTGTTTTTGTAAACAAAATTCAACCTCAATAATCCTGCATAGTTAACTTTTTAAATCCCTTTTACATATATTAAGACCTCAATCAAATCACCCCAAAGCCTCCTTTTACGGAGGCTGAAAAAATTAAGATTTTTCATTCTGTCCTCATAGCTTAGACATTTTTATACCGGGAATTAACTTTGTGGCTCTTCATCGAACCTTTTCTAAAGCCTCAACCAATCTTGTAGAGCAGTCCCCACACAATAGCTGTGTTCATGCTACAAAGGGTCTATGACTGCACTAAGCCGACTAACACCTCTCTTCAGTTTGATATGATGAATTTGATTGAATAGCTGGCTGTAATAATTTAAAAAATGTCAAAAGCTGACTAAAAAGCATTGAAAACTTTGCCATTTTCAATCCTCTGCATAATTTTGCAAACATCAAATCTCAAATTTATATAGAAAGAGGACTAAGCAAGCATGAATATGCAAATGAGAGGAAAATATTCTGTCCAAATCAATATATTCTTGGCTAGAAAGTAGAGGAGATGTGACTTCTGGAACTGCACCTGTCAGATCTGGGTTCCAATCTCGTCTGCTGGGCTCAGTGCTTCACAGGGTGAAAGTGAGGGATTCTGGAGAATTTGTAGCCCATCTCAACTGCAAGCTCAGAGATATCTTCTCATTACATGGTGTGCTACGATCAAAACAAGCTGGCACTCATATGTACACGAAAGCCTTATATTCTGAGGCAGAAATGTAATTCTTGTTACAAGTCTTTTCTCTCTGCTTGAATGTCACTTCAAGGCTCTTTCCAAAAGATCGCACCCAGAACTGGATGACTCAAAGCACTCAATCCTTTTAAGGATTTGTCCAGGCATTGTTACATGATGAAAATAAAATTAGTGTTTCACTCCTGTCATAAGGACTGCTGTGGACAGAAGTTCTGTCATACATGATTTATATGGACCTACTCAAAACAACATTAATGACTGTAAGGTTATACTTTACTTTCCTCCAAACTTTCCAATTGACCCCGTTTTTTCTCTTTTTGCAGTGGGAGCAGATCTGATTTTGTTAGCAGTCCCGTTCAGTCTGCAGTTATTCTGTGGCAACTGTTAATTTGTAGAAAGGAGAGAAATGGCACACTTACAATGAAAGTGAATGCACCAAGTCCTTGACGTGCAGGTGAATAACAACTTCAGCGGATCACTATACATAATAACATACGGCTTGTTCCATACTAAACTGTACAAATGTGTTACAACGGAGATGAACATTCAAATAACACCTTTCTCCTATTCAGGAACCACCGATGTTGCCATCTGCTGGCCATTAAATGGAGCTCAATTTCCGCATTGGCCTCGTTTTCGAATCTCGGTGCTGTGTCAAGCCTTTTATAAAGTCTGTGGAGATAGGCAACCAGGCAATCAGGTGCGGGGCGGGGGGTATAAGAGGGCTGAGTTGCCAGGTTGGGTCTGTAACTGTGTGTTGTTGCGAATACTGTGAGAAATGAGTGTAATTGCGAGAGATGAAGAAACGGCCCTTTTAAGGGCCGAACAGAAAATAAAACGAAGCCCGCCCCTGGCGATGCGAGAACCGCTAATCCTGCCTCAGTCTCAGTCCTTTGGTAGCGAGACCGCTACAATATGGTTGTCTGACGCCTTGTGAAATTTTGATGCAGGAACCTTATTTAGTCGAGTACCTTATTTTGTCGAGGTCATCTTTATGCTGTTTGCATACATTATACAAGTTAACCCACAGGAATGGACGTAACACGTGAGGACTGGTTACCCCTACGACGGTCATTTCAAATTTTACTGCTGATCTGACGAGTCCCGATAATTAAGTGCAGACAATTGAAACCGTTATTATGGGTATTTCTCTGCAATATTTGATTTCACTTTCTTTCGAAGTATCAACAGACATGTCATGAGTATTTCATGAAGTTGGCTGCCAAATTTTTTAACAGAATGTGTCCTTCACAATGCCTTGGCTGACATCAGGAAACCACTTTTTCTGCTGAGTTGTTGGACCGATGACGATTATGTATATCTTCAACTCGGGAGTGAATAAGTATGAACAATGCAAACCATTTCAATTCTCCTTGAAAAAAATTTATTGACCATTCTTATACAACACAGTGAATAGTTCAGTTTTGTATGGAGCAACCCATTCATGGTCTTGCTGTCCAATACATATATTCAAAACTTTCGAATAGTGTTAAAGTGTTATGGAATAAACTTGCGGTAAATTATTATTTTGGGCAAAGATCTCCCTTCAGGTGAGGTACTTGCCAACATGGTATCATCCCTCCTCATTTTATAGAAATGCTCTTGCCCAAACGTCAATGTACCTCAAAAAAAGGAGTCCTTTGGCAGTCTCATTTGATGGCTTTGCTAAACAACTATGAAGAGCAACCAAAACAGTTTGGCTATGTTAGCACTAAAACTACATTATCATGCTTATGGTTGGGGTTAGGATTACGGTTAGGGTTAGATTTAAGCACCTAAACTACTTGTTTTGTTGCCTAAACGGAACCTGCCTGAGTAAGTTTAGGATTAGGGCTAGGGTTAGCGTTGGAAGTAGAACTTTTAAGTTTAGTTTACAGTAAGGCATAGAACTCGAATCACTATTTCACGAGTGCCGTAGCGCACTAGACAGTGCGACCACCTCATAAATTCCTGGGTTTGATTCCCCCCGATGCATCTTCTCATGTTTACTGTTGTAACTGTTTACTGTTGTTGTTTACTGTTTGATGTTTACATCAAATACTGACGCTGTCGGTTTTGTACTGACGTTCAGGGGGATACCTGCGGCATTCGAAACTGACACAAAAGGTCTTCATTGAAAAATTGGGAATGATAATTCCGCAGTCAATTAGCGGAAAAATGAAGATCGGCTGTCGAGGTTGCTGATACCCTTTTAGCCCTGAACATGCAACTTGTGTGATTGGCACAAACAATTCAGGCGGGCCTTAGGTCATAAAGGGGGTTAGCGTGAGTTCTCTCTCGCTCTCTCAACTCGTACGTTAAACTGCTCTTTCTGGGTTCCCAACTTTCTGCCTCCCTGTTCCTCTGCATTTCCACCAGCGTTCCCTTCTCAACTACTAATTCTACTGAATCCACAACAAAGAAACAAATCAGAGGAAAGGTCTGCACACTGGCTAAGTTCTCTGCTGCCAATCAAAAAATTCAATCTGCCAGCTTAAGTTTCTCTCACAGCAGCGTTTGGCCAGGGCTTTAAAGGAATTGGAACACAGATTTGGTTTTGAGTTCTCATTTTAAATTTGGATAATAATTCAATCCGTTCTCCGACAATGAGGACCGATGTACAATCCAAACTCAAATATAGTTGGGACAGTGAGTAACACGCGCAGAAATCAATAATTTGCAAATCTATTTAGGCCAATTTTCAATCAACAGTATGCAGACAATTTGGAAATGAAGTGTGTTTTTTTTTCTCCTTTGGTACATGTAATGCCTGTGACTCATTCCAAAAAAGTTGGGGCAGTGGCATGTTTAGCACTGAGTAACATCACCTTTCGATTTAACTGTTAATTAATGTATTGGAAACTGAGGGCACTAATTGTTGCAGTTTCAAAGATGGATTTTTGCCCTTTCTCATTTTGATTTAATACTGAAACTGCTCAACAGCTCCCCATGGTCTCCCCGTCATATCTCATGCCTCAAAATCATCAGGTTTTCAGTGGGAGACCGGTCTGGACTGTAGGCAGGCGGTTATAGCACCTGCACTCTGCTATTGTTGCTATTGTTGAACTGAATCTCAAGAGAAGGTGGGAAATGCAGCAAGACAACGACCCTAAGTACACAAGTTGTTCTACCAAAGAATGGTTGAAGAAGAATAACGTTAATGTTTTGGAATGGCCAAGTCAAAGTCCTGACCTTAATCCAATCGAAATGTTGTGGAAGGACCTGAAGCAAGCAGTTCATGTGAGGAAACCCACAAACATCCCAGAGTTGAAGCTGTTCTGTATGAAGAAATGGGCTAAACTTCTTCCAAACTGATGTGCAGGACTGATCAACAGTTACAGGAAATGTTTAGTTGCAGTTATTGCTGCACAAGGGGGTCACCACAGATACTGAAAGCAAAGGTTCACATACTTTTGCCACTCACAGATATGTAATATTGGATAATTTTCCTCAATAAATAAATGACCAAATATAATATTTTTGTCTAATTTGTTTAACTGGGTTCTCTTTATCTACTCTCAGGACTTGAGTGAAAATCTGATGATGTTTAAGTCATATTTATGCAAAAATATAGAAAATTCTAATGGGTTCACAAACTTTCAAGCACCACTGTACATGTTCAGTCTTGCTATTTGGCACATACACAGCAGATTTCAGCTGAATCCCTCCAGAAATGAGTGACTAATGAACCAAAATAGCATTTTCAATATGACTGCCAAAGCCGCCATATTTGAAGTTGCATCGGAACGCTTTGAACAAACTTTGGTGTCCTTATGGGTAGGAACATGCCTGCAAAGTTTCATCTTCATTGGCCCAGTAGTTTCGGAGAAGATGTTTACAGATGACAATGCGCGACGACGAACAAGCAGGCCATGACATAACCTCATCTGTCCAGAGTCTAATTTCGAAACTTTAGTTCAGCAATGACTGAACAATTGACAGATTAAACTGGAGTTTTTATGCAATCTCTCCCTCTTTTCATAAATTCAATTTTTGCACATATTTATTCCCATTCAAAAAATGGGCATACTTATACTTAAAGAATATAAATTTATACATATACATTCAATATCACTGAATAAGATTCAGGAAGGCAGGGGGGAGAGAAACTATTACAGCTATTGGGCATTGTGGTGTTCAGATGGGAAGCATCAAGTCAAGAAACAACTGAAGTGCTGGCAGTCTATAGTATAAGATAGTTATTGATTTTTTTTAAGAGGGCTGGTTTGTGCAGTCCTCTATATGGTGTTCCAGCGCACAGTCAATGGTATACTGCTTACATGTCAAATCTATAATAAACTTCAGAGGTTATGCACTGGAAAATGTAATGAATATTGTTTGTATCCTGGTGGCAATCAGCCTTCCCTGCTGTGATGTCCGCCAGCAAATTCACAGCGCAGTGCAGTAACACTGTGCGTCAGGCTCCAGAGAGATGTGCACATCACCTCAATTCTGAACAGCGCAGCATGCTGCTTTCATTATGCCTATTGCCACAGCTATTGCTAACATTATTTTCCCAATAACAATGCAGATGCTGCTTTTCGACCATACAGATGTCAAGAAAATGGAGGCTGAGGCCAAAGGGAATTGCGCTGCATCAGACATTTCATTTTCTTTGCTATGAGGGAAATGTAGTGCCCCCGCTTTCTGATTTGCTCGCTGATTCCTAATTTTGAGTTCTATTTTTGACATTTTTGCAAATTTGGAATGGGCAAAAACTGCGTCTTCAACTGTGTGTGCACCTTGATTGCTGTTTCTGGTATTCAGTGAATAATATAGCAAAATTGCCCTAAAATTGATATTTCTGACAGACGTCTGGACAGTATGGGGTGCCGTTACCTCACAGAAAGGTTGCGGGTTTGAATCCGGCCTGGAGTCTTTCTGTGCGGAGTTCGGTCATTCGCCCCCTATTAGCGTGGATTTACTCCAGGCACTACGGTTTCTTCCACAGTCCAGAGACATACGTGTCAGGCTACGCGGAGATTAAATTCCCACTCGGCATAAGTGCCAAAGATAATGGTGATTCCAGTACTTGCTGAAAAGGATAAGTCGGGTGACATGATATAGCGGTTAGAGCTCCCACTGGAGGGAACTGGTAGCCGGCAGATACCTCATGTACCATTGGGAGGCACTAATGTAGCCATAATTTAACTAGACAGCTGGTTGGCCGCTGGTCGACATCTATCACCGGACCCCTTTAAGGATTCACTCCGGAAATCGCTGGGCTTCACCACCTTGCCACACACAAAGCCTACGCCAAAAATGAAATGAATCTGTTGAAGCTTGTAGAGCGCTCCCAAAAAAAAAAAAAAAATAACTCTTTGGATGCGGGGTGACGATTGTTGATCCATAGTATCCCCGACTTGTCGTCCAGGGACACAAATAACTAACTTGATTGGCTACAACCTGCATTACAATGAAAAAAGATTCTATCCTAGTTTTGCAGTGTTCAGATCATAATTATATGATGGCATTACACAACAGTTTTGGGTGTACAGTTGAGTTCGCTGGAACCTCCACAAGAGCTGTCACATCTTTTCATTTTACAGTTGCTATAGTCTCTAAAGGGAAAGGTAATGGCCATTGCTGGTATAAGGCATTGCTTTCACAGATCATCATCTTTATTATTTGAAGCTGAAAAGAGTATTATTAAACACTGCTTACAAGCACAATTGCAACTTTAGTACCCTCAGAATGTCCGCCAATGTGCAATTTATGTAACATGATATTGCCAATAATGGACTTTTATTCCCGCTTGTAAAGAAGCATTTAGCCATGTTGTTTCTATTTGAGTTTCATAACTGCAAGCATCTTGGGGGAATCTGGACTGCAGGTTCAGGCTTTGTTGGAACACAAGAGGAGGTGAGACTGGAGGGCTGAGAGGAGGTTGACAGGTCCCTCGGCAATCACCAAACGCCGGCCAGGCAAGTGAATGAAAACTGAGGCGCCTTCAGACAAATCATGCAGCTGCCAACGAGTGCCTGCAGTCAGATGAAATCCAGCAGGAACAGACTCCCTTAAGCCCTTATAATCTTTCATTAGAAAAATGAAACCATAACAATGTGTCTGCCGAGTTTTCTGCCCTTGTTTGAAATCCGGCCAACACGGTAACTAGGGTAATAGTTTATCCCCGTAGTTTTTTGGCCGGGATTCAGCAAATGTTCACTTTCTAGCGAGAGGTGGAATTCCAGATTATAATTTTCTGTATCATTCATACTTGACTGCCTGTGTGGATTGTGAGTATAAAGAGAGAAATCCTTTCTGCACAGTCAAGATGGAAAAAAATGGGGAACTAGAATTTTCTTTGGATCCAATTCTTTGGATTCTTTGGACACACACACACACGCACACACACACACACACACACACACACACACACACACGAGCGCGCGTGCACACACACGCACACAAACACACACACACATATACACGTGTGTGTATATATTAAATAAAGCTTGGATAATCCTACCATGTGTGGCTTCACATACAAAATATAAGTGCCTAATCAGGCTGCACAGTTTGCTAGATTGTGTTCACCTAGAGAACCAGTCCCTAAGTGAAACTGTTTTCTACCCGATAGATCAACTGTCCATTGTTGGCATTGGGATGGTCCGGACTCATTCCAATAGTGTCAAGCTCATCCATCCATGACAGTGTGTTGCCCTCACTGGAGGAGTCCTCAAGCAGGCCCATTAATTACATTTAAATGGTTTCCATAGCTACTGGAAGTGACTGGATCTTCATGCTCAATGAGTGGGCTGTGCCTCTTGATTTATGGAGCTGTGAGGGTCTGTGGGATATTATGCTGCCCTTCAGAGCTGGAGGTTAATGAACTGACTTCAGATTTGAATCATAGGGCTGCATTGCCGCTGTAACCCGATGAAAACATGGCAATGCTTCTAGGAATGAGTATATTGCAAATATGACCACAGCAAGGCACTGTGGTCCTTGCCTAACATGAAAATCAAATGTTTGATATGCAGTGTCTAGCAAGGAGTGGCATGTCGCAAGAGGTCAAAGAGGCCTTCATTTAGCTCATCTTTTGATTCTGTAACCGTGTGCTTTGCTTGATTAGCAACTGATTTGTAGAGTTGCTAAGGCAAATTGTTTGAACCGTTGGCCAAAATTTATTTTTAATCACACTGCTGTTCATTGCAGCACATTATAAGGTATTTCTTATTCACATTAATGATGAATAACGTCATTCGCCCTTGTGCAAATTAATTGAAACAAGCTGCAAAAAAAGTACTGAATAATTGATTTTTTTTTTTTTATTTCAACTGCAATTTTGTTACGAATCATGTTGATTTACGCATTTATACATAATATGACTAACTCAGTTTTTTAGATTGAAAGCCTGACTCCAACTTTCCGTGTCCTTGTACAATTGATGTGTTCACCCAAAGGCGTGATCTTGAAGTGCTTTCTCTCCGTCACATCCATCATGTACGATGCCTGATTCACAACAAACTAACCAGGGGAACCAAAGATCACACATTACCAAGAAACTGGTGGTGTAATGCCCATTGATGTAATAACTGCGTGCATGCACAATTACTGTCACCCACCTCAGAAATATTCTGAAATTTCTTGTACAGTAAGATTTTTTTCTGCCCTGTTTTAAAAAAATTGAACAAGTGTTTGCCACTAACATGGCAATATCCCCCGCCGCCTCAATTTTATTTGTCTGTACGGACGTAAGGACGGACGTACGTATGGATAGACAGACGGAGCCCAAGGCTATATCCCCCACTTCGCACTAATCGTGCAACGCCGGATAAATATAAAGACTTTTTTACTGCACAACATTTGGACAAGGCTCTGAAATACTGGGAGAATATAGACTAGTCTGATGAGTCCAAAATTGAACTCTTTGGACGTCACAGCACACACCATGTTTGGAGGACAAACATCACCCCCAAAACACCAAACCAACAGTGAAGTTTTGAGGAGGGCACATCATTGTGTGGGGCTGTTTTTCAGCAAAAGGCACTGACAGACTTCATATAATTGAAGGAAGGATGAATGGAGAAATGTACTCAGACAGTCTTCATAAGAATCTGCTGCCATCCACCAGGATGCTGAAGATGATACAAGGGTGGTCATGTCAGCACGACAATGATCCCAAACACACAGCGAAGGAAACTCTCAATAGGTTTCAAGGAAAGAAAATAAAGCTTCTAAAATGGCCTAGTCAATCTACCGACTTGAATCCAATTGAAAATCTAAGGAAAGAACTGAAGATCAGAGTTCATAGAGGAGGCCCCTGGAACCTTCAAGATTTGAAGACAGTTTGTGTGGAGGAATGGGCCAAAATCACACGTTAGCAATGCATGCGACTAGTTTCTCCATACAGGAGGCGTCTTGAAGCTGTCATTACCAACAAAGGCTTTTCTACAAAGTATTAAATTTCAGTAAGCGTGTTCAATACTTTATTCTCCTGTGTCATTCCACTTTATGTTACATCATTGTGGACTAATTTGTTTAGATTTTTTTGTATGTGTGCATTATTTGGGTTGTTACTGACATCTGGTGAAAAGTTCTTGTCAATAGCCCCATTTTAAATATATTTCCTAAGAAAAATGTTGACGCGTTCAATTCTTACTTCCCTCACTGTAAGTGATGCCAATTTTCACTAATGTTCGATTTTGTTTCTCACGCAAAATATGTTCCCCGTTTAAAAATTTTCAAGCAAAAAAAAAACAAAAAAAAAACATTTGGAATAAGCAAAAAGCCATCTTAAATTAAATTGCTTAAAAATGCTGTAGAAGCAGGTGGAATTCAGAAAGAGTTTTGGATTATCGCCATCCTTACTACATCACATGCATTATACAGTACGTACGTTTGAAATATAGCCAATCAGTGATCTGTCATTTCTTAACCTATAATTTCTTTGTTATTATAGGCTTATGAATTGGTCTTGATTATTAGTAAACTGATTGCTAATCAAGCGATCTAGAATGGGAGCAGATTAAGAGCAATCATGAAAGCCTTCTATACCTGTGACGGAATGCCACTGATGGCCAGTCCTTAAGCAGAAAAAGGTCATCAGTTCTTTCAGTGCTTTTGATTATGCATTTCTCAGGCCAGAACGCAATATCAAAGGCTTGCATTTTCTGATTCCTAACTTCTAGAAGTGAAAAGTACAAGTGAATGCATAAGATTAAAATGGACGTTTTAATGACACCTGGACTTGTTTTTTTGAGTTTTTGCTATAGATTGTTGAATCTACAAATAAAATTTTCAACATCAAAAACATTTGTGATTCACCTATTACATTGATTCCCAAAGTGTGGGCCGCGGTGGACCTGCAGGTGGACCGTGAGAGGTCATTAAAAATATGATTCATTTTTGCAAATATGATTTTTTTATGATTTTTATTGTAAAATATTTATTGCATGATTTAAAAAAATATTTAGAAGTAATAACCTATCGAGTGTCATTGACCTCACACTGTTTTAGGAACCTTATATAGTTTATGATCGGAACGTAGCTTTCTGGTTATCATGACCGGGGTCATAATCGGAGGAGCACGTACAATGTTCGATAATTAATTCTGTCTTGTGTGTACACCACATATCAAAAGTTTGGGCTTCCTTTATCCCCCTGCTTTCATTTCATTCCTGAATCTTTATAATAATAATAATAAAAAAAAACAACAACAACAACAATTATTGTTGTTGTTGTTTTTTATTTATTTTATTTTATTTTCTTAACAACAACAACAACAACAACAATTATTGTTGCTGTTAAGTGTTCTGAGAATGCATAATTTCGTCTATGTACTGTTTAAAGGACAAAGGTGGGCCGCGGACATTTTTTTGATTTTCAAGTGGACCCTGATTTGGAAAAGTTTGAGAACCCCTGACCTATTAGTTTCAATGGAATCATGCAAGAAGCAAACTGCTATTGGAGAGCAATTAAAAAGTTCCTAACTTTGACTGCCTTTTAAAGCATCGTGAAATGTCAGCTTTTACTAGTAGAAGTGTTCACACATCAGTCAGGTCTCTCAATTTATTCTTGTTCTGTTGATAGAAAAGGACTTAAGTTTAGATATTAATATTAGTTAAAACTATTGGTTCCGTTCATTGAAATCTATTACACTTAGAATAAAAATAGCCTGATACAAGTGCTCTTGTTTTATACAAGTAGCGATATAATTTTGTACTGAGGAGACTGGTACAGTCTGTTACAGTCTGGCTGGTCAGACTTCTCATAAAGTCAACGTGAAGCAGGTGTTGACTCTGAGCCACGGGCACACCGGAGATTGAGCGAGGTGAAGGAACTGGTCGGTTTGCCTCGTTAATGGTCCGAAAGGACGCATGATTCAACAATGAACCTCGTTCATCAAGCATAATGAGAGCCACAGTCGGTATTTAGAAAGAAAAAAATAACTGGCTGAGCGAGGAGCCGAAATGAACTCGATACCCCCCACCTAGAATTTTACGGTACCCTTGTCCAGTGTTAATGGTCTCTGTAACGCTATGACTGATTTTCAGAGTGTTGGAAGGACCTTGGAGGGGAACAAGCAAGACATTTAGAAACTGGAGTCTGGATAAAAGGCATGGTCTATTAACACCAGCACTGAGGAAAGTGCGTAAAATCATTAGCAGACGACATCTGGCACTTTGTGACATATAAAACAAAGGTGCGGGAGCGAATGCCGCCTCCCATTCCTCCAATGTGGCTCGTTTGAATCCGCTTATTGGTGACTTTGCCACCATTAGCGCTCACTTTGCCGCCATTAGCAATAAAAGAGCTCCTGCTGGAGAGGCTGTTGGTGTGTGGAGCTGCTTATTTGCAGACGGTCCTGAGGGCTGACGGGGGTGATGGGATGTTTTTTTACCACGCTGGATCAGATCTGATATTTCGCTGGGGTGGAGTTGCACAATCATAAATCCCCTAAATATCTCTCCCAATCCTCACAGGTTTTCAGCGGCTATCAAATTAGCCACCATCAGGTTACTGGTTATATTAAGCCACAAATCACCACCTTTTCCTATATAAACATAAACAACTCAGCCACCCTTGTCACTGTATTTCATCATTTTCCAGTTAAATTGAGGATATATTAAATTAGGGAAACATATTAGAGCAGGCTAACAAAATATTGGAACTTTACGGCAGGCATTAGTTCTGTTCCGCTATTTATACAGTGTAACTTGTCGGTGAGGAAATGTTTGCGAACTGGAACCAATTCTCCACTTTAGAGAAAAGAAGTGGTAATATGAGGAGAGTATTGTGAGTAGGGTCTGCTTTAACGCATACACTGAAGAGCTTTTGTAATATATAATGTCATATGGAGTCTCACAACGGTTGTTTCTTGAGAGGTGACTAGTAAAAAATGAGGTTCTCAGTGCCTTTTAGAATCCGTTTCTTCTATCTTCAGCTCTGTACAAATTGGAGCCGGGGTCCTAGTTGGACAACAGCAGATCCTTACTGGGGTAACTACTGCCCACCCATCTTGGTCCGGCTCATAGGGCAGTTTTCAGATCAATGAGTCCCCCTTTCAGTAATGCCTGCAA
Organism: Gymnothorax reevesii; assembly: GCA_029721435.1. Taxonomy (NCBI): domain Eukaryota; kingdom Metazoa; phylum Chordata; class Actinopteri; order Anguilliformes; family Muraenidae; genus Gymnothorax; species Gymnothorax reevesii. The sequence continues at coordinate 65,443,371 of CM056587.1, read as the reverse complement.
TCAACAGTCTCATCCCAACTCGTCATATAGTGACGCTACCTGACTAAGCATCGATAAATGACGAAAAACGAGGCTTCTGGCATCCTTATTTGACCTTTGGGGTTCAGGCTTCAGGTTAAAGGTAAGAGGGTAGGGTTAGTTTTAAACTGGCTTCAAATTAGCATGCCAAAAGCCTCATTTTTCATCATATAATCAACATTTGGTCAGTTAGCTTCGCTATATGACGAGTTGGTATGAGGCTGGGCTCCTGAAGTAATCCTCTCGCTGTCAAAACACATCATCCTAAACTGCTCCGAGTTTAACCGTGTCTGAATAAAATATTTTGGTGTTGGAAATATGGAAGAGCCATTTAATCAGGTGAATCTTGGGGAAAATGTTATTGTCCTTCAAGGAAATTGGTTTATTGCATAGTTTTTAGTGATCTTATGAGATGTGAAGATTTATAATTATGTAAATCAGTGACAACTCCTTTTAGGGCTGGGAAGTGCTGTTAAGCACATAAAAATAAATTTTAAAAAATCAGACCGATGGGTCCTCTCCCCCACCAGAATCCCCTTCTCAGACTGCTTTCTTTGAATCAAAAGCCTCATCTGTTCCAAAAGCACAATGATACAGAGTAACTCCCTAGGTTCTTAAATACTGATTTCAGTTATATATTCCTGATCTGTCTTTCCTGAAGTTCTTCACTACGACCTTTTGTGGGTTTGTCCTCTTAAACCACATTTGATAAATCTACACATGCCATAAAGTGATCCGAGATCAGGTAGACACCAGGAGCGAGGTGAAGGGGAATGAGAAGTTTATTGAAAATAAACAAAACTGGCACGAGGGCCAACAGAAATCTTGGCCCAAATGGTTGCAAAACACAAACTAAAGAGTGCTTCACAGAGCCAGAAACTAAGGATCAGAAAATAACAGAAAACAAAAGGCTCTGGAAACTCCAGGCAGGATAACCATAAACAGAAAAGAACAATGATTCTAAGAGTGCAAAAGCTATATAAAAAATGACAAGAACAAACTTGGCAAAGAGGCTATGAAAGAAGCATGGAACAACACGTGAACATGAGCTTGAAACGAGACTTGGAACCATGAACAAGAACTTGAGACACTGTCTGCCAGCCAACTTCCATCGCATCCAGATAAAGGCTTGGTAATCAAGGACACATGAGGGGCAACACCTGGAGAAGCAGAAACAAGAGGCAGGGCAAGATCAAGACATGGACAGAGAGTGGATGACATGACCTGCTCATTAAGAGAATGAGCGTGCTCAGCTTAAGTACCAATTAAGTATGCAGTTTGAAAGCAGAATGAATGTTAAGAACAGAAAAAGCACAGCAAGACTTGAAATAGTAAAGCAGGAATGATGACAATAAACTCCCTGTCTAAATTAGTAATATTAGTAATGTGCCTATCTAAGGATTACACCACCCAGTGAATGTTAGTAAATGTTAGTAACTTAAAAACAGTTAATTGCCAATTAAGCTTAGAGAGCCCCGAATCAGCACAGCACAGAAGGAAGGGGGAAACACCAAAGCCAACCAGAGCTCAGAAATGTACAACAACGAAGGCACGGGGCGGAACGCAGACAAGCGGTGGAGTGGCTTGGCAGACCAGGCAAAAACAAAAACATGGAAAAGTAAAAACACGAACAATAAAACATGAACTATGAAAAGTGATAACCTAATACAAGAAACTGTTAAAACTGTGACATGAACTATGAACTATGAAATCCTGATACATGAAACTGTTAAAACCATAAATGAACCCCAGAACACAACGATAAAGAATTAAAATTTCATATCCACAATGAGATATGTTCGAAACCAGTATGAATAACTGCAGAGGGAAACAACTTGACCCAACCCTTAATCAACATGAACAAAAAGTAGGTTCCTCATTGGTGTAACTATCAACACATGGTTGCAAAAACCAACAGTTTATTTGACAAACAGCAAAGTCACGCCTGTTTCGTTTCATGTTCATTTTATTAAGTTCAGGAAAATTATTTTGAAAGAATTCAAAACATCTTTGTTCAGCAACCCAATTAGGAGCTTAGCGATTTTCTCAGAGTCTAGTTTGACCTGTTTAGAAATGTTTTTTTTACCTGCAAATCCTTACAATATGGAAAAATAAGCATAACATGTTTGAGGGTTTTTATTCTTCATGGTACAGTGGATGTGTCCATAAAAATGCAGTAAAGGGGGTAAATAACTGTTCTAAACATGGAATGCAGCTAATTAAGACAAATCGACACCTTGTTCAAAGTCTAAGATTGCAGTTGTGGTTGTAACAAAAACCAGCATAGACAGTGGGGCGCCTTTTTTTCCGGTACTGCATTCAAGCACATAGAGTTTGAAAGGACACAATAATGATGAGGTCAAGTGCAGACTGTCAGTTTTAATTTGTGCGTGGATTCATATTGGATGAACTGTTTAGAAATGACCGGACTATTTGTATATAGTCTTCCCCGATTAATTCAGCTCATGAAAAAAATATTGGTCAGTTTAATATGATACAGAATAAAGCTATAATTTTTCACATTTGGTAGCATATTGTCTGTCGGATGAAAACCTTTTGTATATGACAATTTGGCCATTTTGAGATCATCAGTACACTCAGAAATAACTACTGCGACTACTGTAAAAACCTTGAAACAAATGGACCAATTGGAGGAGAGAAAAATGCATGTGACATTAGCTTCAGATCAGGATGAGCCAACAAACTGTCAGGTGGAAACCTCGTATAAGAATATTTCCCTTATCCTTAGCAATTTTCTTTTTTTTGCTAAAATAAAGAAGTGTTCTCATTGTTGTGTTCCAGGGTTCTGGCCTTTGGCCAGAACAGTAGCATTTATGGTTTTAACAGTTTCATGTATCAAGATTTCATAGTTTCATAGTTCATGCTCATAGTTCATTGTCACAGTTTTTGCATTTCATGTTTCCATGTCCATGTTTTTACTTTTCCACGTTTTTGTTTTTGCCAGGTCTGCCATGCCACTCCACCGCTTGTCTGCGTTCCGCCCCGTGCCTTCGTTGTTGCACATTTCTGAGCTCTGGTTGGCTTTGGTATTTCCCTCTTCCTTCTGTGCTGTGCTGATTCGGGGCTCTCTAAGCTTAATTGGCAATTAACTGTTTTTAAGTTACTAACATTTACTAACACTCACTGGGTTGGTGTAATTCTTAGATAGGCACATTACTAATACTACTAATTTAGACAGGGAGTTTATTGTCATGATTCCTGCTTTGCTATATCAAGATCTTGCTGTGCTTTTCTGTTCTGAACATTCATGCTTGCTTCCAGGCTGCATACTTAATTGGTACTTAAGCTGAGCACGCTCATTCTCTTAATGAGCAGGTCATGTCATCCACTCTCTGTCCATGTCTTGATCTTGCCATGCCTCTTGTTTCTCTCTCTCTCCAGGTGTTACCCCTCATGTCATGATTTCCAAGCCTTTATCTGGTTGCGGTGGAAGTTGGCTGGCAGACAGTGTCTCAAGTTTTGTTTCTCGCGTCTCATTCCATGTTCAAGTTCTTGTTTCCTAGTCATGTTCCCAAGCCTTGTCCTCGTAGTCATTTTTGTATATAGCCTTAGTATCATTGATCATTTCTGTTCTTGCTTATCTCCCTGGAGTTTCCAGTGGTTTTTTGTTTTTGCCTTTTTAGCTCTTTAGTTCTTTGCTGTGTGTAGCGTACTTTAGTTTGTTTTTTGCAACCCTTTGGGCCAAGTTTTTCGTTGGCCCTCGTGCCTGTTTTGTTTTTTGTTTAATAAATCCTCATTCCCTTTTCCCGCTTCTGGTGTCGACTGATTCCCTATCAGTAGACACTGTCTCATTGACACCAGCGGGATGGAGCGCAAGATCGCCCAGCAAGAGGCTGAGCTGCTGCGGCAACGGCAGCAGATTCAGGAGCTGACAGCTGCGCTGGCAACACTGCAAGCCAGCCTTCCCCGGGCAGGTCCCAGCCAGGGCCCCATCATGCCAGCTGTCCAGTCCCTTGCTCCTGCGGCACACCAGCCACCCGTCACCCCTGTACGCCAGCCTGGCGCAGAGGCACCTCAGCTGCAGCCAGCTGTCCACCCAGGTCCTGAGCCCCGCCTTCCGCCGCCCGAAAGGTACGGTGGAGAACCCGGGTTCTGCAGGGCTTTTCTCACCTCCTGTGAGATGTGTTTCGCTCTGCAGCCCTCCACCTTCGCCTCAGAGCCGGCCCGAGTCGCCTTCGTCCTCTCCCAGCTGACGGGGCGGGCTCGCCTGTGGGGAACTGCTGCATGGCAGGCTCGGCAGCCCTGCACTACCACCTACCAGGCCTTGGCGGCGGAGCTGCTGCGAGTCTTCGACCGCTCCAAGCAGGGGAGGGCTGCAGGACGGGAGCTGCTGAAGATGAGGCAGGGGAGGAGATCGGTGGCGGACTACGCCATCGATTTCCAGACGGTGGCAGCCACGTCAGGCTGGAGCAAGGAGGCCTTATGCGATGTGTTCCTCCAGGGGCTGTCCGACCCAGTCAAAGACCGACTGCTGTTCTGCGAGATTCCCGAATCTCCAGAGGCCCTTGTCGACCTGGCCCTTCGTATAGACAGCCGCCTGGAGGAGAGGGCGCTCACCCTTGGTCCTGGCCGACGTCCTGCTCCCTTTGACCGGACCCAACCCCCGGACCTCGGTCGTGCTTTGCCTCAGGACCGGCCGAGGGGGCACGCCACCACACCGTCTCCCGAGGAGGCATCTCCCATGGAGATTGGGAGGCTCCGGCTCACCCAGGAGGAGCGCCAGCGGAGAAGGAGGTCGGGGGCGTGTTTCTACTGTGGTCAGCAGGGGCATACTGTGCGAAGGTGTCCGTTAAAAGACAACGCCCACTAGTGTCCGGAGGAGTACTGGTGGGCGCGTCATCTCAAGAAACCTCCTCCTACCGCCGGACCTGCATCCCGGTAACCCTGACCTGGGAGGGCCGCTCCCGTAAAACTTCTGCCCTCATCGACTCAGGAGCCGAGGAGAGCTTTATTGACGCCAGAGCTGCTGCCGAGTGGGGGGTTCCCCTATGCCGACTGCCCAGCCCATTGTCCATCTCAGGGCTGGGTGGGCAACCCCTTGCTAAGGTGTCCTTCCAGACCGCTCCTATCCAGCTGCTGGCGTCTGGTAATCACCACGAGCAGGTTCAGCTGTTTGTTACCAAGACACCTCGCTCTCCGATCGTCCTGGGTCATCCCTGGTTGGCGTTACACGGCCCGGTTGTCGACTGGACTCGCCATGAGGTGCGGGAATGGAGTGCCTCCTGTTCGACCACCTGCCTCCTTGACTCCCGACCTTCCTGTCCCGCGGGTGGACCGGCTCCCGAGGGGAGGCCTGATGTCTCCAGAGTGCCCCCTGAATACCACGACCTGGCGACCGTCTTTAGCCAGTCCCGGGCAGTGTCGCTGCCCCCGCACCGCCCGTATGACTGTGCTATTGACCTCCAGCCTGGGACAGCGCCTCCTAGGGGCAGAGTCTTTGCCTTGTCCGAACCAGAGAGGGGGGCCATGGACAAGTACATCCGGGAGTCCCTGGCGGCAGGCATCATCCGTCCATCCTCCTCTCCTGCGGGGGCAGGCTTCTTCTTCGTCAAGAAGAAGGATGGCTCCCTGCGCCCCTGCATCGATTACCGAGGCCTGAATAAGATCACAGTCAGGAACCGCTACCCACTCCCACTGATGACCTCGGCATTCGACCTCATTCAAGGGGCGGCCATCTTCACCAAGCTGGACCTGCGGAATGCTTACCACCTCCTGCGCATCAGGGAAGGCGACGAATGGAAGACCGCTTTTAACACCCCCAGCGGCCACTGGGAGTACCTGGTGGTTCCATTCGGCCTGACCAACGCACCCGCAGTGTTCCAGAACTTGGTGAACGATGTGCTTGGAGACATGATCGGGAGGTTCGTCTACGTTTACCTTAACGACATCCTGATCTTCTCCCGGGACAGGACGGAGCACACGAACCATGTTCGCCAGGTGCTCCGCCGCCTCCTCGAAAACCGCCTCTTTGTCAAGGCCGAGAAATGCGAGTTCAGCACCACCACTACCTCCTTCCTGGGGCACGTCATCTCTCCAAACCACCTGGGAATGGACGAGGAGAAGGTCAAGGCTGTGGTGGACTGGCCCGCACCCAAGGACCGCAAGGCCCTACAGAGCTTCCTAGGATTCGCTAATTTCTATAGGCGATTTGTTAGGAACTACAGCACCGTGGCAGCTCCCCTAACGGCCCTTACCTCCATCAAGGTGCCATTCCGTTGGACTCCGCAAGCCGAGGTGACCTTCTGTGAGCTGAAGAGGCGCTTCACCACCGCGCCCATCCTCACCACCCCCGACCCCGCCAAGCAGTTCATTGTGGAGGTGGATGCCTCCAATGTCGGGGTTGGTGCGGTGCTATCTCAAAGATCCAGCAATGATCAGAAGGTACACCCGTGCGCGTTCTACTCCCACCGGCTGACGCCTGCGGAGTCCAACTACGACGTCGGGAACCGGGAGCTGCTGGCGGTGAAGCTGGCCCTGGAAGAGTGGAGGCACTGGCTTGAGGGGGCAAGGATTCCGTTCTTGGTCTGGACGGACCATAAAAACCTGGAGTACCTCCGCTCCGCCAAGAGGCTGACGCCCAGACAAGCCAGATGGGCCCTCTTCTTTGACCGGTTCAACTTCTCCCTGGCCTACAGGCCAGGGTCCAAGAACACCAAGGCTGACGCGCTCTCCAGGCGTTTCGACGCTTCCTCGGCCAAGGGAGAGCCCAGCTCCATCCTGCCAAGAACCTGCTTCGTCAACAGTGTGTGCCTCCGGATTGAGGAGCTGGTCCGCAACGCCCAGAACGGCGCAGCTACGCCCAGTGCCTGCCCTGCCAACTGCCTGTACGTCCCTGCAGCTGCCCGATCTGACGTTCTCCAGTGGGGCCACTCCTCCAACCTGTCGTGCCATCCTGGGGTCGGCCGGACCCTGAGGTTTATCCAGCGCCGTTTCTGGTGGCCCAAGATGGCAGCAGAGGTCCGGGGGTTCGTTTCTGCCTGCTCAGTCTGTTCCCGCGCCAAGTCCTCCCACGCACCTCCCTCTGGTCTGCTCCAACCACTGCCCATTCCTCACCGTCCCTGGTCCCACATAGCTCTGGACTTCGTCACTGGCCTGCCCGTCTCCCATGGAAACACCACTGTCCTCACCATTGTTGACCGGTTCTCCAAGTCTGCCCACTTCGTGCCCCTTCCCAAGCTCCCCTCCGCTAAAACCACAGCTGACCTACTTATCCAGCATGTTGTCCGTCCCCATGGCATTCCTGTGGATATAGTGTCAGATCGTGGTCCCCAATTCACCTCCCTGTTCTGGAAAGCATTCTGCACATCCCTTGGCACCTCCTTCAGCCTCAGTTCCGGTTACCACCCACAGACCAATGGACAGACTGAGCGGGCCAACCAAACCCTGGAGACGGTCCTCCGATGCGTGTGCTCGACCAACCCAAGATCCTGGTCCACCATGCTACCCTGGGTCGAGTACGCCGTAAACTCCCACGCCGCCTCTGCCTCCGGCCTCTCCCCCTTCGAGTGCTGTATGGGCTACCAGCCTCCATTGTTCCCCAGCCAGGAGGAGGAAGTCGGGGTGCCTTCAGCCGGGGCATTCATCCGGCGGTGTCGCCGTGTGTGGCTGTCTGCTCGCCGCGCCTTGGTTCGGGCGGGTAAGACGATGAAGACCACGGCAGACAAGCGTCGGCGCCCAGCCCCTCACTATCGGGTCGGCCAGAAGGTCTGGTTAGCGGCACAAGACATCCCACTCCGGGTGGAGAGCCGCAAGCTGGCTCCTCGCTTCCTGGGTCCTTTCCCCATCCAGAGGATCATCAGCCCCACGGCTGTCCGGCTCAAGCTCCCATCCACCATGCGACGGCTCCACCCGGTGTTCCACGTTTCACGCCTGAGGCCTGTTGCCACCTCCCCCCTCATGCCCCCACCTGAGCCTCCGCCTCCTCCTCGGCTCATCGACGGAGGGGAGGCCTACACAGTCAAAGCTCTACTGGATTGCCGACGGAGGGGCCGGGGCCTCCAGTACCTCGTGGATTGGGAGGGGTACGGCCCAGAAGAGCGTTCCTGGGTCCCGGCCAGGCACATCTTAGATAAAAGTCTCATCCGTGATTACCACCAGTCACACCCCAAGCCATAGCCCATAGCCACAGCCCCAAGTCCAAGCCATTGCCATAGTCTCTAGCCACAGCCAAGCCAAGCCATAGCCACAGCCCCAAGCCATAGCCATAACCAAGTCATTACCATAGCTTCTTGCCATTGCCATAGCCTAAGCCTTAGCCCCAGCTTGCTGGAGAAATAAGTCATCTTGTTCATGTTTATTGTTTCTTGTTGTACTGTTTCTTGGTTAGGTGTTTAGTGTCATAGGGTTTTTGTCTTTAGTATTCTCGTTAGTTATTCGTCTTGTGGGATTTGTATTTAGTTTTGTGCGGCTTCTTGTATTTTAGTTATTGGTGTTTTTTGTCAGCGTCAGGTGCCGCTTTTGTAAGGGGGGGGTACTGTTGTGTTCCAGGGTTCTGGCCTTTGGCCAGAACAGTAGCATTTATGGTTTTAACAGTTTCATGTATCAAGATTTCATAGTTTCATAGTTCATGCTCATAGTTCATTGTCACAGTTTTTGCATTTCATGTTTCCATGTCCATGTTTTTACTTTTCCACGTTTTTGTTTTTGCCAGGTCTGCCATGCCACTCCACCGCTTGTCTGCGTTCCGCCCCGTGCCTTCGTTGTTGCACATTTCTGAGCTCTGGTTGGCTTTGGTATTTCCCTCTTCCTTCTGTGCTGTGCTGATTCGGGGCTCTCTAAGCTTAATTGGCAATTAACTGTTTTTAAGTTACTAACATTTACTAACACTCACTGGGTTGGTGTAATTCTTAGATAGGCACATTACTAATACTACTAATTTAGACAGGGAGTTTATTGTCATGATTCCTGCTTTGCTATATCAAGATCTTGCTGTGCTTTTCTGTTCTGAACATTCATGCTTGCTTCCAGGCTGCATACTTAATTGGTACTTAAGCTGAGCACGCTCATTCTCTTAATGAGCAGGTCATGTCATCCACTCTCTGTCCATGTCTTGATCTTGCCATGCCTCTTGTTTCTCTCTCTCTCCAGGTGTTACCCCTCATGTCATGATTTCCAAGCCTTTATCTGGTTGCGGTGGAAGTTGGCTGGCAGACAGTGTCTCAAGTTTTGTTTCTCGCGTCTCATTCCATGTTCAAGTTCTTGTTTCCTAGTCATGTTCATGTTCCCAAGCCTTGTCCTCGTAGTCATTTTTGTATATAGCCTTAGTATCATTGATCATTTCTGTTCTTGCTTATCTCCCTGGAGTTTCCAGTGGTTTTTTGTTTTTGCCTTTTTAGCTCTTTAGTTCTTTGCTGTGTGTAGCGTACTTTAGTTTGTTTTTTGCAACCCTTTGGGCCAAGTTTTTCGTTGGCCCTCGTGCCTGTTTTGTTTTTTGTTTAATAAATCCTCATTCCCTTTTCCCGCTTCTGGTGTCGACTGATTCCCTATCACTCATCTTGTAACAGATTTTTAAAAACTAATTTCTTTCTCCTGAAAACTCTGTTTACGAGGTTTTCGTCCAACCCAACCAATATCCTTTGCAATGACTGTTTGACGCATAGCCATCACTATCCTGTGTATCTTCCCTAGTGATGCTCTGCCCGGCCTGTACTGCAGCCATTTTCACTTCCTGCCTGTTTCAGAGACTTTTTGCTTTTGGTCTCTTCTTCAGCATGTAAAATACTGTTCTTTTGGATTCAGATCCGGTGATTGACTCACCCAATAAAACCAAAATAACAGCGTCGCTGTCCAAGGAATTATGGTGCTCTCTTCCCCTCCATTAGTTTGAATTCCATTGATATTGGCGAAGTTCACTCATCACATTTTGGCCAAATGGTTCCCTGAACGGTCTCTCATAAGGTAGTTCAATGACTAATTGAAGCTTTGCTGTTTGACCTTCGGGAGACTGTTTAGTGAACTAATCAATGTTTCTCAGAATTTGACAGTCGAGTAGAATTTGAAGTTGGCCAGATGATACCCTCCTACTAGCACAAATATAATTTTCTTAAATTGTTGGACTCTTCGAGTTGAGTAATACATAGCCTTTCTATAACCTTATCTAGTACACGGAAATAGAGACAAAAAATGACCATTTAAATTGCAGTAAGTTCCGCCTGGATGTACATCGACACTTAAAATCTGAGTGGAATGTAGTTTAGCAGGTAAGTATTTGTTTTTTTAACTGCAGCTCACAATTTTTGGCTCTTCCATGGGTGTTGAGAGGAACGGAATTACTTAATTCGTTCCACTGGGATTCGGCGATGTGCGAGTCTCTTCATGTGCACCGCCAGTATACCGTTGAGTCATCTGGATGAACGAGAGCCTTTTAAGCGCAGGGAGACAATGGTAGAGTTTACCCAAGCGCTGATGGACCAGAGTAATCTCTAAAAGCACAATTTAAGTAAAGGATCGCTGCAAGCCTCAGTGTGAGAGACTATGAATGCATTCTTGAAGGAAATTGGTTTAGGGAATTTTCTGATATATGCCATTATCATTAGCTTTGAAATGGCCAAATATAAATGCATTTAAAACCCTGGAGCGCATCTCGGCAAAATGGGATGTATTGCCATCCCCGACCCCCACCTTTCAAATCTTCTCTTTGAATAAGCAGAAGATATCTCGCACACACTATGAGGATTGTGGGTAATGGGTGACATCAATATGGCGGTAATGTCATTGTGTGACCCGTCATGCCCATTACCCTCCCGTTAGAGAGGAAGCTCTTGGTTGCTGTAATGACCCAGATGTCAAGGAAACAAATGCTGTTTCCCAAGTGATAAATATCACCGTCAATTTACGAAGTGGGGAAAATGCAATAAGTCACTGGCAAGTTTGCAAAATCTCGGAAGGGAAAAGTTTTTTTTTTGATTTCAGAAAATAAGTCTGGGACTGAATTCAACTGGCTTAGAGTCTGTCAATATTTAGCTGGCAATGAAAGTGAGTCGGAGATTTGAAAAATAAATAGAAACTAAATTAGTCCCACTCAGTTGATATAACTTTGTTTTGATTGAACAAAGATTAATTGAATGAGGGTGTAAATATTTCGTGCTTCTGGGTAAGTTCAGGTTCTAGGCCTGGGGGAGTCTAAGGAGCTAAAAGATATGAGGGGCTGTTTAACAATTTAACTCCTACACACCTGTAAAATCATGCACACGTATCAATAAAACCGCAAACATGCAGTGATTATCTCACAAACACACACCTAAAGAACATCTTGGACACATCTACACTATTAAAGGATTTCCACAAAAACCTTAACAACCACACAACGTGAACACCTGCAACTTAGTGCAAACTTCAAGTGTTGTCCTGTATCAAAAACCTCCCCTTCCCAATTCATAATCATCACGAGGAAACCGCATTTAACAGCCCGTTTTTGATTCGGAAATCCATGATACATTTATGGAACAGCTACAAATTGTCACCCGGCCCAGCAAATGCAAGCATGCGGTTTTACCCTCTGATCAGTACCACTGAAACCTCTCAGACACTGCCGAAACCCTGCGCACTCGCTGCGCTACAACCATACAAAAATACCAGTGAAATAGACCGCAAGCAGATGCACAAAGAGGTGCACCCATTTGATTAATTCATTTTAAAACTCACCAGTCTAGTATGCGCCAGAGGGTACCCAGCACAGCTACTTATTGAAGGTGCATTTATAACGGTGTACAATTGTGCAAGTTTGAATTGCAAACCATTTTCTCCCTTACACACACACTCCCAGGCAAGTAAATAAATTATGTTTTCCTTTAGTCTTGACATTGTCCTGTGTGACTCTACCCATAAGATTCTGTCGAACCTCGACACCATTCGACTTCCGGCAGTGCTGGTCCACTGTAGTACTCTGTACCCACTTAAGGCAAGTATCCTGGTTTTGTGAGTTATTAAAAAGTCAATGCCCCGCTGGTGGGCTTTGCTATGGATTATTAAAAGCGAAAATCTCCCAGGCTGGTGCTGCGACTCCTGGAGCACGTTTTCATGGAACTCATTAAAATGAAGGTCAGTTGTTTGGAAGCAGCAGGGCCTAAATTGCCCAGGAGCTGATGAACATCCACCCATCCCATCCCTAACCCCCCCACCGACACTTTAAACTGTGCCCAACACTGAAGTGGTGCGGAGCGAGGATTAACGGTTCTCAGAGGGTTTTACCGAGCTGCTTGTGCACCGTAATCCTGCCGTTGTGGGGAGCGGTAGAATCGGTGAGGTAATAACTGTTTCATTACAAAAACACTTTCCTCAAAAAAAGAAAAAAGTGATATTTACACGGCTTACAGGATCCATTCATCATTTTTTGAGATGCGTCTAATGAAAGAAAAAAATCCCATAAAAATCAATATGAAAGAAAAAGAGCGGAAAATATTATACATGGCAGGTAACATTCAGGTGATTTATAGTGTTTCCTGAAAAACCAGGGTATATGTATTAATGCATCATAGCTGATGGGCATTTGTGCCAACTCTGCGACAGCGGTAAACGAGAGCGAGAGAGAGAGAGAGCACTGACTATTAAAGATGTGTGAATTCCGACTATTGAAAAGTCAGAGAGGAACTGCTCTCCATCCCCTGAAATGACTGTAGAGATTTGCTCAAGCATCTGCTTCTTTGAGATTGTCGCAGATCTTTTGTCTTTTGTCTTTGGTGAGCTGCGCAAACTGAAAGATCCGGCTGGTGTATGTATACAGGAGGTAACTGTCCCCACTGATCATAGTCAAAAGATGACACTCAGGAACGATCCCGAAGTCACCATGATTAGCTCAATAATTAGCCAAAATGCCTGATTCAGAGCAAACAGTGACTCTCTTTGCATCTGAGAGATGATTTTTCAGCTGAATGACCCAAAGCGACAAGCTATTTTTCCAATTTATTGTCTTGCAGGCCAGTCTTTGCTCAAGTTGGAAATAGAATTCCAAATGGAAAGCAAATGCGTTTTGCATATATTTTTGCAGTCGACACAAAATTGTGCTTGTTTTGCACTGTTCCCTGGTGGTACAGGGCTTCTATCTCGGTCTTTCTGCTTGAAAATATGCTCCAATGGAGAGCAAAGATCAGAACAACATTCACTTTGCATTCCTGCAATGATCTCTGTTCCCCACAGGAAATGCACTTTGTGGCACCATACTGATCATATTCTCCAACAGGAAGCACATGTGGGGCTGGAGGGCAAGTTTCTTAATGTTCGCCCTTTTTCTCATGCGTGTCGTGCCCCTGTAATTAATTTCAGAATTTTTGGCTGATGCCAATGGCCATGTTGATACATGCACACACAACAATGAATCATTTTTTATATTGTTTATGGCATAATTAATATTATGGACTATATTCTGAAATTACATAAGTTATTTTAAGACCTCAAGACAGTAGTAGTCTAATGGAAAATTAGTGCTTCGTTTAATACGGGGCAAAGAGGAGTGACTTTGCATGACACCTGCTTATGTATGTTTTATGAAAACATTATAAAACATTTAAGGCAGTATTCATGCTGTCTGAAGCCTTTATGAATGAATGTTCTTTTTTTTTTTGTGTCCTCATGACTCAGAATCAACCGTTGAAGTTCCCTCTGTGGTGCACACACATGTACCCAGGAGAGGGACAGCTCAGGTGCAGAGAGTATAATAACTGCCCCTGAGTCACTGATGAGGGCTCAGGGTACAGCCGTATCGGAAAGCCAATGGCGGCTCCAGTGACTGGTTCCTTGTCGGTCAGTTTTCTTGCTGTTTATTTTCTGATTTTAATTATGCCTTTTAAGCGTTGCAATCAAGCTTCTGCCAGCCCTTGTGAGTTTGCCAAGCCAAGAAGTGCATCTGAAACTCAAATGTTCCATTCCATCGCAAATCTGCTTCTCTGATTGTGAAATTGTTCGCTCATTTATTTATGCACGCCGCTTAGTCATTTTTAAAATTGCACATGCCATTTTATTCTCATGCATAAGCAACTGATTACTACTGGGAATAAATAAATTAACGCATTCATACTTTTCGCGTGCCAAGGAATGTACATTTTAATGATGAGAAAAGACAGGTATCAGCCCAGACAAATCCAAAAAGCACTGCATGAATTTACCCTTAAAATCCATGAAACTAGGAGTAACCAATCCTAGGTGTTATTTATTTTGTGCCAGTGCATTACACAGGCGAGATGCTAGTCTAACATCGCTGTGTAAGTATTAAAAATAACCAAAAATGTAAGAACAATAAGGACTAGTTTCTTTCACCTGCTTAGAGGGCAGTGCGTCATGGCGCAATTGGCCACACAGCAGATGACTCATCTTTCCCTGTCCAATCAGTGACAGCCGTGGAACTGAAAATGGGAGGTACAAAAAATCTCTTCAAGACTTATCAGATTAATCTTCTTTCAATAATTTTTCATTCCTCTCATGTTTTCCAATGATTCGATGAATGCATTGGTAATTAAACGCACAGCTTCTTTCCGAATGCAGTGTAAGGGCGATTTCATAAATAAATAAAGAAAGTAGTTATTTTATTCAGAAAGTTTGCGTCATGAAAAAAGATAAATGACTTTGTTATTTTAATCATAACAAAGTCCTACAATACAGGCTGCCTTTCAGGCTGCTGCCAAGGGTCTGTATCTGCCGTACTACAGAATATGTCCTGAAGACTGTTATGTCCAGAACTGACCCTTCGGTGACCCCAGAGGAAGCAGTTCCCAGTGAAGCAGAAATAACATCCTGTACACAGTGTCAGCAGAGAAGGACAAAGACCTTTACTAAGTCCTCCTATGGGTTAATAGTCACACATAAAAGCTTGTGAGGTCTGACAAACTGTCAGAGCGTTATATCACCATTCTTTCTGCATAAAGCATAACCATCATGTTCCACAAGAGGATTTTGTCAACTTGACTTAGCTGGTGAACAATCCCTTGCTTTATTGCAGTTGAATTTAAAGGAGAAAAATCATTCAAACAGATCTGTGCCGAGGCTAATTAAGGTCTAGAAAAATTGCAGCAGACTTGAAATTAGCCACACTGTGTGAGATATGTTTTGTGTGTGTGTGTGTGTGTGTGCGCGCGCGTGTGTGTGTGTGTGTTTGTTCAGATGCAAGCGATCGTTCTAAAAAAAGCTGGGACATTATGATTGAAATTACAAGCATGATGCGATGATTTTTAAATCCTCTTTGACTTGTATGAGGTTGACAATTTGCAAGATAAGTATCTCACCCATTCAGCTGTTATAATTTATCTATTTAAACAAAGACATATTTTTGGAAGCACTCACTCATTCTGCCTGGCCTCTGCAACAAGTTCCAAAGAGTTGGGACATGCACAGTGTAAGATTCAAAGGGTTGTGATGCTAAAAATCTCTCCCACACATACACACACACACGCGCACACACGCACACACACACACACACACACACTTTCAAGAATTTTTCTTCTGGGCACTAATGGATTACGTTTGTTAATGACGCCAGCGGGAACCCTGGGTTGGGCCAGCCGTGCAAGTGGATGGGCACAGGCCCATTAGGCAGGGAATATGAACAGACTAAGAAAAAATTCCAGAATGAATGAGCAAAAAAAAAGTTATAATATCATCAAACATCTCGGGCTGTGGTCTTGCGTAGTGTATACCCTCTGATTGGTACATTTGAGCAGAGACTAAAACAGGACCTGTTTTCCCATATCTGAAGACAACGTGAATAAAACGGCATCTTCCAAGACCACCGGCTGTTGTAAAATTAGAACCCTTCAAATGCCTACTTGGGGTAACACAATCACTTCAAAGATATTTGCCAGGGGCCAAAACTTCCAACTCCCAAAACCACAAGGAAGTGTGTAGTAGGCCTCCAGCAATGCCGGCTGAAGAAGAAGAAAAGTATTATGACTACAAAGCAGTTTTCTGAAAACAACAGTGTTTTTATATTTTTACTGATCTACATCTCGCTGGGCGAAAATTCTGAAGTGCACAGTGTGGGTTTCCTAACCTCTCCCCTCTGGAGTGATGGAAGATCCAAGCATCTGTCTTCATTCTCCATTATGACTCCCTCTCTAGCCCTCAGAGCTACGTTTTAAAATAGCTCTGCCGTTCAATTTGTCCGCGAAGCTATTTTCTGATCGCTTTAAAATTCAATCCATATTTTCTTCACACCTCAGACTTGTATCAGGTTACGATGAGACGCTCAAGCAGGAGGAGAAACGAGAGGCACAGGTGGGGAACAGCGTTGGAAAAAAGCTCCGTCATCGGAGCTGTTCCCTCTTTAGAACTGTCCGCTTACGCATTAACGCCTGTATTCGCCTCTTTGCATTGACATTGAATGGAATCTGTCGCGCGAAAAATTTGTTTCGTGCCCGGTGTGAAAGTGGCTTAATGGCATCCCAGGCCTGAATATCTTTGTTCAAGTGAACAGTTTTAATGTTGGGGAGACCAAGTTTACTTCGGTCACGGGGTTAGGTGTGTCACCCCGGTTTTTTTCATTGCAAACGCACTGACGGGAAAACGAAAATTTACAAATTATGTGACATCCCAGCAACATCATCTCTGGGAAAGAAGAAGGACTTGTAGTGTCATGTAAGTGTTTTCTGCTTAAATAACAGAATTTTGGCCCAAATTCCAAACTTTGAGTTTCTGAAAGAAATGCGTCTAGCTTCTTTGACGCCAAAGATTTCCACAGTGTTTTTACTGTTTCATAAATGTATGTAAGTAGAGTTATTAACGACACATAAGATAAAGGCCTGCTGCGATCATGAGATGAGAGATGCCGTCTGATTTCCAAAATGGGAGCACGGGGCTACACTGGCCAAGCAGCATGGGGTTAGTGTGTCAGGGTGCTGAGGTTGCACCACTTGTAGGTCCTGTGTTAGGCCTGCATTAAAATATTCCAAAGTCAGCTAGATGATGCGCACCCTATAGAGATGCTATACCCGGCCTCCTGTTGACCTTGACCTTGTTTGGTCACCCTAGCTTCAGTGGTGGCCGAGCTGTCGCGCAGACACACACACACAGACAGACGGTGCTAAACTGTATATAGGAGCCGATTTATTGTTTTTCAGACAGCTATAGTGTCTTAATAATCCGAATATTTGCATTTATTTTATGTTCACAATAGAGGACCTGTTAGGGCCATTGTTTGGAGGACACAAGTATGGGTTTGTAAGGGTTTGCCCCTTGCAGCCCCTCCCCTTTCTCATTCTTTCACCTCCACAGGTGGGGCCCATTAAAGCGGAGATGTTGGCAGAGTATTTAGGGTTGGCAGGTGCCAGCCTTGGAGCGTCTGCATCTCATTCCTTTATCAGTGGGACTGTTTGCTGCTCCTCTTTGGTACCGTGGTCCTTACTCATCATCCAAAGGTGGAGAGGAGGGGGTGCAGTGCTTCTCATGCAAAGGGTTGGGCACATGAGGACTGTGCTAATGTCAGTGAGCTCGCCTTCATATGTCATAACTGCTACTCTGATGGTGATTATGCATAAATCATAGCTTGTGTTGGTTCGTGGTAAAAGTAAAACAGTTCTCACCATTTCTGTTATGAGAATATCTGACTGTCTTTTTCAGCTTCAGCTGATTGCTAACTATGACAATTTTTCTCCACCCATCTGACGAAGTAACCCCGGGTGTGGGGTTACTTCGGAATGTTTGTGAGTGTGACATATCGAAAATTCAATATTGTGATGAAAATATAGGTTATATTGAGATTGTGTCAATACAACTTTTGTAGGTGACATTCTGCACTACACATAGACCATTAAGGTATTTCTTTAAGTTTTAGCAACGAAGAGTTATGAAGCCAAATACAAAATCATGACGAGGTAACCACAGTCTCCCCAATACTTTACATCTGCAACATGCTGTGCCTCATACATCCTGTTCATTCCCTCGAGACCAGAGGGAAGAGTGTAATATTAAAGCACACCAGGGGGGAGTTTGCCATGAAGCAGCCTGTTCAGTGTGGAAAAGGTATTTCAGTTGCTTACGTTTACTGCAAACTACGAGGCGAATGATATTAAATTAACAATATTCTTGCAAGTGAAATGAATATTTTAGTACTTCAGTGTCCTAATAACTGCAGCATTGCTACAAGTTCCCTTGAAATGCTGTTGGTCACAGCAGTTTGCGTTCAGTTCGGTTAGGGTGTGCAGTCCATTTTATCTCTGTCCCTTTGGCCTATGTTTTTGTTTTGCTGTTTACCACATTAGTTATGTTTTTTTTTCACCTGCAGCAATACTAGAGATACTAAGTCAAAATATGGGTGCCTCAAATTGATTTGAGAGACTAATGCTGTTCCCTAGTAACTGTAGTATTTTGAATTGACTGCTCTGAAAGATTAAAAAAGGTCAGTAATGATACTCAAATATTGCAAGATATCTCCCTTCAGTCTCAAATACGACTCCTGTTGCTAATTGTCCTGCGTGTCTTGCCTGTCTGTGTCTGAGTCTAAAGGTGGGTTTTTGGGAAAAGGAATCAGACTAAATAGAATCTCAAATGTGAGTTCAGGGGAATATTACTCTTTACCACCAACATATACAAGAAAAAAGACTTGCCAGACAGTAAATTTAAGTTCCTTTAAAATGCTGGTCAACTGCCTCCTATGAGTAAACGTATAGCTACTTTAACATTGGCGATCAGACCAAAGTCAGAATGAAGTTCCTGTATGTTCCTTAACCATCCAACCTGAATAGCTATTCTCATTCTTTGCTATTCTGGAATGCTAAATGCATGGCTTTTACAAACTCTCTGGTGAGAATAATGTTAACATGATAACAGAATGGCAGCTTGCTTAAAGGAATAGACAACAAAATGTGTATACATGCAAAGGTTGATAGCTTGTAATATTGAGAGCATACTTGACCATTTATGAAAAAGTTGTGAGCGTTTTTGTGTGGCAGTCCTAAGGCCACTACTAAGCTGCCATTTTGCCTCCCGGAAGGGCGATGCGTGACGTCACATGGGCATAAGGGTGAATCTCCACTCTTTAGCACAGAAGGCAATGAGATATATAAACCAGAGGTGCTACGTTGTTCGTTCCAGATCAGCCAATGTGTGCAGACCGCTGAAACCCATGTAAACAAATATGCTCTGGTTAATATTTCGGTAAATATCAGAAATAATCATTCAGCGGCATTTTGATTTCCGGCCTTTTTTGACCAATAACTAGAGAAGAGTTAGTTTGAAGCGCCATTTCTGCCTATTACCAACCATTGCGTTTACCAAAAGCGAAGTTGCTAACTAAGTAAGCAGCCAACAGTTTGTCCATTCGTTGTCAATGGTTCGTATGACGGAAGTTAACATCTGTGATTTCGCTCAGATAGCAAAATTCTTCTGGTCCATAACCGGCCCACACCTGACACGTTCGGCCCACATATTCGGCCCACATACTGCATGGAATGATGGCACTTGGGCGCTCCGCTCCCATTTGCCAGAACTTGGCCAAAACCAAGCCATCACAATGCCAGATGTCAGCCAAGAACATATGATGCAGCACATGTGGGCCAGTTTTGGTTCACTTACAGACTGACTATTGTCACTCGGCCACATATATGCCGATTGTGGGCCATATTTGTTTTGTGATATGCGGGCCAAATTCAGCATTTACCACATGGACCACTTTAGGCTCACGTCTTTTTTGTCGGGGCCAGAAGAATGCCAAAAGTTCCGGATCGTTGCTTGATGTGGCCCACATCCGTATGCTATCAGGGCGGGAAACGCTACCCTCAGCGATTGATATTTTTTTCATCAGGACTGTTTAGAAACAGTGGTACACATCTGTTCTAATCAGTGCTTTAAGTGGGCCGGTACGCACCGGTAAGGAGTACCGGCACTTCTAGATTTTATCCCCTGGCGTACTAGGACTTTTTAGGGCGTACTGGGACTTCATATGAGCTCGTAGTACTCTGTCTTGCTCTATTTCTCTCTTTGCGATTCATGATCCGATGGCTATACTACATCAACCACTGTGCACTAGTACGCCGCAAGTATGTCCCTTAAGTCGCGAGACTCTCACTCACAAGGAGATCTCAAGGAGGAGTGGCATCTCTTTCAAGCATTATTTGAGCGAGCCGCATGAGGCATTGACACTCTCACCGCGAACGATCAATGGCGAGTAGCAAGCAATGTTGTCTACAGATCGGACTCATTGTGGATGGGTGTTGCTGCGGAGAGACGGGTTTTAGCTGTCCTAGCTACCTCGCTAATTAGGTGGGGGTGTTTGTAATTGTGCTAGCTAGCTACTTGCCAACACATGGAAATTGATGATCTTTGATATTATAACTGCTTCGATTGTTTACCGGCACGTTCGTCACGCGATGGCAAGCATAGCTGAGTTCAATGATAACTTGCATGCCAGATGTTGTTTCAAACCAATCACTTTCATGAATCGATATTAATCCTCAAAATACCCACAACCAAATACATAAACCAGTGCCATCTGGCTAGAGAACAGAACAGAGGACTTTACTGTTCTCCCATCCACATTTCGTTATGTCACGTCCTTTCGACTGATAACTAATTCATGATGGTGTTTGTAGGCCATTCATCAGCAATTCGTAGTCATTACTCAATACACCCAATCGGCCGCTATAACGTTGAGTGTGATGAGTAAAACAACACTCCCAATAACTTTATCATCGAACGGTGTCATGCAAAATAACCCATTGATTCTTATTCTTATATGCATTCCAGGTATATATGTGTTGAAAATACGGCACAAGACCCTTTAATTTAAAAGAAAATGGCTCAGATTCTCCATTATATTCATTGGAGTGACACGCCCCCATCTGAAATGAAACATCTGCTGGTGAGTTTATTTAAAGATAGATTTTTGTTCTGGCGCTGACACTGGAAAGCTGTTGCCTTTATTTAAATAAAACCGTTAATATAAGTTTGTTCGATGAAGATGAGCTGAGTCGTTGTCACGGCACCTGTTAGCCTAAAAATTACTGATGTCGGCAGAAGTATCTTATGGACTATCAGTCCATGAAAAATGTTTTTTTTCCCAGCGGATATTCCAGTTACCACATGATTAAGCCAGCAAAGCAGTTTTGTGTTGCTATATGCGGTAGGCTATTTATTCAGTTATGGGAAATCACGAAGTCTAGAAAAGATAAGCCCAAATTGGCTTGCTCTCAAGGACTAGTTAACATCAGAACTCATGTATTTCCACTGATACTGATACTAGCAAAAAAAACTTTTATATTAATGCCCATAGTATGAGTAAATTTTGATTATACATTTTACTTTAGTGGTAATAGCTGTATAATCGCATTATTACACTGGAAGGTGTGCTTGACCGTCATTCTTGTCACTTCAGTGATAACGGAATGAGGTGCTGGCCGCATCACTGTCGCGACAAGAATGACGGACAAGCACACCCTCGCGTGTAATAATGCTTAATTAACGTTAGCTCCGATTAATATGGCCAAGCAGCAAAAGCAACCAGCAACATTAAGGCTGAACTGAGTTAAATATTTCAGCCCCACCTTTCGGGGGCTTTCGCTAATCACCTTTTCAGACTATTATCAAACTACCTCCGAAATAAGCAGTTTTCACGAATCTGTTGATTTATTAAATGTTCATTTCAAAGTACTAATGCAAACAAATTAATCAAATCAATGGCCTAGGCACCAGAGATAGGCAGAGTAATATTTTCAGTGATGAGGTGTTTTTCATTTGAGCACACGCTACCCGTACTGTCTTGCTCATTTGAGGACATTCGAAACGTCTAATTGACCAATCAGATTGCTCGGTTGGATCTGCATGTTGTATAATTTGGGTAACTGGAGAGTGTGGTGCACTGAGTGCCATATTGGTTTCTTCAACTATTAGCTAGCTAGCATGATTACAAAAAAGTGGCTGATGACATGGTCACAAACAGACGAAAATTGTGTGCATTGATTGATTGAATCCACCACAATCAAGTCTGTGTTGGTTGTGTGTTTGTGGTCAGCTATTACCAATGCACAGCCAGACACAATATTTTTTGACCTGCTTGAGTTGAATGGGACCACAGCAAATGATATAACAGCGAAACTGCCAGCATGTCTTCATAAAAATGGCTTTGATAACTACTTCTTGCGTGAGTGTTTTGTGGCATTTGTATGTGATGGAGCATCAGTAATGCCGAACAGAAGAGTTGCTGCACAACTTTTTATTTCCAGACGTGATTGTGTGGCACTGCTCAAATCATCGTCTGGAATTGGCAGTTAGTGATGTTCTCCAGGAGGTTGGTGGACTTAATCATTGTAATAACTTCTTAGACAAGCTCTACACTCTCGGCTATATCATGCCTCACCCAAAAACCAAAGAGAACTGTGTCATTGTGCACAGAGTGTTGGGCAACATCTCCTTTCAATTGGACGTGCTTTGTCGGCAGATAATTCATAGATGGATTTTAACAAGAAACTACAATTTAAAACTCTTATTGGAGTTTTAAAACAATTCTTCTTAAAATCAGCATCTCAGCAAGAATCTGTAGAAAATCAGCAAGGAAACTCTTGCTGCTGAAATGCCTATTTTTTAAAAAGGAAAAAGAACCACTGGTTTGTTATTGGATCAGACGTGTATTTATGACTATTTTTTGTTTGATAGAAATTACGCTGCATAGTGCAGACGCTGACACTGACATTACGAAAGACGAACAACTAAACCCATTCGCATCCACTGACAGTGATGCAGCTGCTGATTTGAACGGGTTTTTGGACGTGCCTGACGCTGAAGTCGGGAGGGATTCAATGTACTGCGCTGTTTTCGCTCATTAGGACTGCAAGTACAGCCCTCAGTGGAAATCAATAAGACCGAATGTTTAGTGAGTAATTTAACAACCATCCCAATGCTTGTGCAGCCTCACTCGCCATGTATAGCTTCTACGTGCTGCGCCCATGTGATGTCAAGAGCATCTCCGCGAGGATTTCTCTGATTGGTTGAAATATTTTCAATGGCGGCATTCGTGAAATCGTCGATTACAGGGGAATTCTGCTTCAGGACCGACTTTTGGAGATGGATAGCTTAATTGAATGAGCTCTATATATTGAAACATTCGCATGAATCGTTAGTTTATGTCATGATCCATCTTCCAGGGTGTATTTTGAAATTCTGTTGTCTATTCCTTTAAAATTCAGACCTGCTCCAAAAGAACCAAAATCGTACGCAGAATATGTCCGTATTTGAAATATATGTAAAG
Organism: Gymnothorax reevesii; assembly: GCA_029721435.1. NCBI lineage: Eukaryota > Metazoa > Chordata > Actinopteri > Anguilliformes > Muraenidae > Gymnothorax > Gymnothorax reevesii. The sequence goes on along the minus strand of CM056587.1, from coordinate 65,420,171 downwards.
TGTATTTACGATATATGACCCTGTGAACCTGTGTGCAGTATACTGGTAGATTTTGCTCACTTCAGCTGCAGCTAAACTGGCCGGCTTAATCACAAATCAAGAGGACATTGACATTAACAGCTGAATTACTTACGTTTAAAAGAATGCAGAGAAATGTGATCTGAAACCAGGGAAACATTTTTCATTTATGTTCATTGTTTATTTTCATGACAGGCTCCATTATTTAGGGCAAATTGCATTTCTGTGTCGCAAAGATCTATGTTTTTGGCACTGAATAGCTTCTGAAGTCATTAGGAAAGCGCTAAATATATGTAATAATTTGCAGTATTTGATACCTCAACACATTTCTGACCCAACATTCCAGCTCTCTTCACAATATTTCTGCTTCAGAATACAATTTCTCCCGCCAGAGGATAACCACTCCTTTTTACAGGTTTAGCCCACGCCACTTTAGAGTGTTCATCAGAAAAGGAAACCCAGCCACCATTAAAACAGACAGTACATCCGTCACCCCAGACTGCGCACTTTGTGACAGAGCTCAGCTTCGATAAAAATGAAATCCTTTCAAGGTTGACAAAACCCTGCTCACCTTTATCACGTAATTTACTGAATCCCATTTTACCTTCTCCGCTTCGAGACAGTAGCCTTGGTACCCTGTTAAGTACCTATCAAAAATTAAAGGGAAATTGCAGAATTCAAATAACTTTCACTGTTCACTATCGTTCACATTTTAGTTTCTTCCTTCGTCCCTGCTCCCAAATGCATAAAAATGATACTTCTCCCTTTTGTTCTAATTTTGAATATGTTTCCATAGTCACCGAGGTTGCATAACTATAATATCAAACCTGCTTGTCATTTGTCATTGTTTCCTTGGCGCAGTTTGCATGTCAGGCTTGATGTGGTACAGGCAAACATTTTTTGCTTTCTTTTACACCCAGGCTTGATAAAGAGCAGGGGTTCTTAATGCACAGTGTGCAGTGCTGTCATTACAAATGTGCACACAGACACTGAACTATCATGCTATTTCCCTCTCTATTGTCTTAAATGTGTAATTTTTGTTGAGTTGTTGGCCACATAAATGACTATTCTGTACTGGTGTACTGAATGTGTACTGTACTCATGCTGTTACAAAAGCAAATTGACCAAGTTGGAGAAATGTAATTGCATATAACTGCAGTTCAGTCAGCCACCTCCACCCCAACGGTTATTTGAAGCATCAGCAGATGCAATGATAGTTCCACATCCAGTCTGACTGTGTCACACTCTGCAGCCTACTGACCTTAACCTGGGATACTGGGATAGAGGAGGGATATGAACTAGCAGCAGCCAAGAGTAATGCAGGACCAGTCGATGTTACTAGCAGCAGAGAGAGAGAGATGCAGTGCAGTGGCTTGCTTCAGCAGCAGGGGAAAATCTTAATTAGCCCACATCAGAGAGGGGCAGGACAGTATTAGATATGAATGGGGTTGTCTGCCTGAACTAGCTGCGCATGCTGCATCCCATTTGTGTTTGGATGTGCTTCTAAAAACAGAGGTGCCTGCAATTGCAATGCTCATGCTAAAAGGATTTGTGCCCCTGCAATGTGTGAAACCACCCCTCGATGAAAGTACATACGACATGATACAAACTAAAGGCTATTGAAGGTGAAATTATCTGCAATATGAGTAGAGCGAGAGCCCGTGAGTTCTTGCCTCTTGAGCGATTAAATTACATTTGATCTCGTGAAGTCAAGCGAGAACACCAGCGAACAGTCTCGCCTTGCTTTTCAAGATGGTGTCCAGCTAGTCCAATGGAATTTGACGCAAACCACTGAGAACCATGGTGGAAAACGTGCAAGACCTCACAAGTGGTTCAAAACACAGGAGACCTCCCTCGCAAGACCAATGTGTGAGACCCTTCGGTCTTGAACATGCCCGAGGTGAAGAGAGTCAACCGTGCAACAAACAGCTTAAATTAACCAATTTAGCACTGAGTAAGATCAAAACTAGCTTACTCTCTGAGCCACCAGGGCTAGTCAGCCACCCTTACCATACTGCTCACGAAAAGACGGAAGATTAAGCAGTTAGCTAATGTAATTGTTTTGATATCCTATCGGGTTAGTAACTATGGCTGACTGGGTTTTCACCAAGGGGGGGTCGGGTGTGACAGCAGCCAGGATTGTTGTGGGAGGAATTAAAGACCCAAGTTTTAAATGGAAATCGTACCACATAGATTTCAAGCAAACAAACATAAAGTGAACTAAATTTAACTAGAAAGGAGAAACTTACCTGATAAGCTAACACAGTCGCTTTCAGTATCTGCCCCTCCCAAGGTGCAAGTACTTCTGCCCGAACGGCTATGACCAGATCTGTGATGAGGTCCCTTGTTTTTGCTGGTAATGCTTTCCCATTGTGCTAGGTAAATGCATACTTTGGGACTGAAAAATAAAGTGTATACATGTAAATCAGAGATACTCAGCCACAAGTAGCTTATATTGATGATTTAGAATAACCCTGTTTCTATTGGGGGGGGGGGGGGGGGGGGCAAACATTTATAAAAGACAGCAGAAAACCTTATAAAGGAGGTCAGGTTCGGTGAATATAGTGGAAAACACCGTCTCTCTCAGGAAAATTACTGGGGGTGACTTTAACATGGATTTAAATGCATGAAAATCAGATGATTTCATTCTGGAATTTATATATTTGTTTACTGAAGTTAATCAGCTCATCATACTCAAAAACCAGAACATTTTGTCTTTCAGGTAATGTTTTAAGTGCAAATAAATGATTTTTCTCCTTTCAAACCCATGTTAAACTGCTTACAGTCACAGATTTTTCATATAACCTGCCTTCCTCTCTTGGCGATATTACCGCATAAGGCCAAGCAAAGCTTCAAAGACTTGGAAAACTGGGTTGGCATAAGAAATGGCGAGTGGAATGGGTGAACTGACGTAAAGATTCGGGAATTGAAGTGGAATTGAAATTTTAAGCTTGCTGTACACCCATTTATATTGATATTTAGGATTGTTCTCGCTGTAATTTCACGTTTCTGGTGTTCGTAATTTCGGCTTTTTTTCTGTTCGGCTGTTTTAGTCGCTGGTGACTAGTATTTCCCAAGGCCAGCATCTGACCCTGTGAGGCTACATAACATTACAATACATGTAGCTGTTGAGCTGCGTGGTTTACTAACACAAGGTTAGACTCATGCAGACAAAAGGCGGCAAGGTTTACACTGGACTGTTTTTACCAGTAGTATTTATACATGAGCAGCGCGGCCGACCGTGACGACCAGTCCCTCACCAGCTACGCCCGTCTTTATATCTTTATCCTCACGGCCTTGTAACTAGTTACGATTTGACTTTTCGAAAAGTACTGCAGTATACAGAGGTCATAAACAAAGTGACCTTTATATATTAGTCAGCAACAATATAAATTTTAAATTCTTTGTAAATTTTAAGCAATCAATAAAAAGGTTTGCATCTTCAGATTTTTAGATTCTGAGGCCCTCAGTTTGGCTTCATTTTACATAATCTCTTAATACGGCTGTTAAGGGAAGCTTTTCACTTGAGCTCCATACTAAGTTGCAGCAGCTGTGACTCATTTTGGATTCGGACTGGCAACCCTCCTGCAAGTTACAAGTTTTAATTCCTTAAGATTTTACTTGGTGATGCCAGGCAATGCACAATCAACACAAGCCACGATCCATTCAGACTGGCAAGCAGCGCTATTCCCATCTGGTCTGCAGAGGCCTGCCTGATACAGCGCTCACTTTGATTTCATTTTCTCCCAACCAGATAATTGCTTTAAGATTAATTTTTATATTACTGACAGATTAAGACTGACAGGCTAAGGGCACTACATTTTACTGATTCATTCAAGAGATCGAGATGAAATGTTTCTGCATACTAAACAGCCCATTAACATCTTACTAAATATAATCACACTTTATCAACCCTCTGAACAGATAGAATGTGAAAAGGAAATTCCAACATGCTTTTTATCAGTCCTTAAAAGGCATAATGGAAGATTCAAAGGTAAAATCAAATTAAACTTTAACACAATGTTAGGCGCAAATTAATCACTGCAATCAGCAGCTAATTTTGTGCATTTTCAGTTCTTTAGCAGTGTCTGTTTCCCTAAAATCTTGAAACACCGTATAAGCCAGGGCTCCCCAAATCATGTTCCTTGAGTCCTGGAAACTTCTGGTTTCCCACCCCTTACCTGAAAGTCAGGTAAGATGACAATCTGGCCAATCAGAGGCAATAACTATTCACTTAATTGCCTGGGAGGACTGAAACCGGATTTCGGTTTGAGGATCAGATTTGGGGAGCCTTCATGTAGACGTGCAGCATCTGGGTGATGTAAGGAATGAATGAAATGGGTAGACATTGTATAGTTGTAGAATGTTTAATTTCAGGCAAGAGGTGAAAGAGGGTACTGCACATACAATTCAGCAATCCTGCATTCGTAAGTGGGGTCATTTTCCACCTGTTTGCATGGTCAGAACATGATGAAATCATGAAATGATTTTAAAATTCCAGTGATGCTTCATTTCAAAACTCTCAGAGGCTTTATCGAGCCCAGTTTCTCTGCAGCCGTTAAAGATTAGCAGTTAATAATATTCTTTATAATATTTTGAACGTAGTATGGGGTCACCTGCCAGCGTAAGATCTTCATGATAGTGCGGATAACTCTACCTTAAAGCACTTTCCTTGATCCACAGAAAAAATAAATACATCATAATCATGACTGCGCTACTTCCTTCAATAAATATTGTCAACGCAATAATCATTATGTTATGACTACTTTCCTGTATTGAAGGGCTTTGGGTCAGAAGCTGTGCTCTGAAAATCCATCCATCTTGGCTCCAGCTGCAAGGAAATTTTGAAATCCATTCGTAGGCTCTGAAGATTGTACGGATTAGCACAGCGCCTGCATTGTGCCGATAACTGCAGGCTATCAGTCACGGTTCAGATACCGAACGGGTGATCTCGCTCCTCACTGCTGTGTGGTGTGCCACTTGGTTTTTTTTTTTTTTTGTATTGACCGCAGCGTGGTGACCACATCGGGAATAGTAGATGCAGCGAGCTTCTGTAATATACCACAGAATTGTGTGTCCACAGCTGGGGCGATCAGTACAGGTTTCATTCATATATAGACCTCGTTTCTCAGACGTTCGGTGCCAGAGATTCTAAACTGACAGGATTAAATGGGCTCGAAGCGGGCCTAGGTAATGGTAGAATTGATGTAAGCAGAATGTCTGGGCCCAATAATTGGCAGATTTCGATACAGAGCTGTGAGCATTGGCGGTCCGATTACTGGAAATTCTTGCCTGGTAAATTAATGTAAAGCAATGTAATTAACACTCAGTGGCTTTATGGTCTGTTTCATTTTGGCTATCTGGATGCTGTATATTTGCGCTGGGTTGGAAGAATTGCAGGAAATGACAGGTTATCTGACTTGGCCACCGTATTTGATACAAATTCAGATCCAGATCCACACTCACCCAAAGCCTGCTTTGAAACGATGGTTGTGCTTTTGGTGAATTGAATGCCAAAAAAAGGCCAGTCATTGTGTATCATATATTCTGTATGCAGAATTGAGCAGCTCCATTCACTCGTGGTGATTTTGACGATAATGAGTGGATGTGCAATAGTCTACCTAATCTGTTTCATGAAGCTTGGACCGCATGTGGTCACCACATGAAGTGTTATCACACCAACCTTATGTCTTAGGTTTGGCTGCCACATTGACAGGACTCCAAATCTCAATTGACATCATCCACACTGCTCTAAACCGAGCAGTAAAGCATCTCTTACTTGTTTGTGTTTTCTGTTATGGGACGGGGGAGGACGAAGAGATGGTTCTGCATGTCAGTGCCCTCCTCCGCTTCTGATTCAAGAGAGATGACAGTTAGCTGCTCCACTCGGACTTTGCAGAACAACAGAAAAAGTCAACATCGTGATATGACTCAGTCACAGAGTCAGAGAGGTTATGAAGTATTTTCTTTTGAATCCAAGCAGAGGATTATTAGGTCTCGGTTAGAGCTGATGTCATGTTTTTGCAGCAGAGTCTGCAGAAGTCACTCCACTGCAATTCAAGTGCTTTCATCCCTCAGAAATGTATCTGCGTTTTCCACTGCAGTGTTTTGACACATACTGGAGACAAAAGTAAGCTAAAACTGCAGTGTTTCAATGTCTATTGAGGTATCAAAGCATTAAGCAGCATTTTCTCGTATAAGACCTTGTTGAGGTAGACCTTAGGATACCGGAATGGCTGTAGGTGCATGTTAAACTTTGAACCCCAGCCTTAAAAATAGATTGTTTTATACAGTCCACTTGCCATCAAAGAGAAAAGGAAAAAGATTGCGAAGGGGAACTTTATAAATAAGTGCATGAATGTGCTGCATGCACCAGGGCTGAAATTCAAGGTTCTTTTCTTTTGCAGTTTTCTCTTTTGAAATGTTAAGCCTACTGCCTTTCGAAACCCCAAGCTGTGATTCTCACTGCCAGCGTTCTGACTGCTGTGTAACGCTGGAAACCAGTTGCAGTCGTCCGCTGGGTTCTGAAATGCGTCCCCTCTGGTCCTCCGCGGGAGATTATAAAAGGGTCTTTTAGAAATGGTTTAATCTCCCGCTGTGCTCATGGTAAGAGACGTCATTAGTGCTCCATTAGTAAAGCCAGTGGAAAGTGCAGTGCTTATGAAAAATAAAATAAAGTTTGCTTCACATCTTCTGTTTTTCAGTCATGTTTAAAAAGCAAGGAAAATTAACCACGCTGTAAATATTGGATGGCATGCTTGGCCTTTTCAAATACATCCACTAGATGGCAGTGCTTCTCAGACGAGGTCTTTCCACGCGTTTACATATGAAAAAAACAAAGAAAAAAAAAAAAAAACAAGCCTTATAAAACTCCGAGCAGACCAATGAGACTGCTGGCTGCAAGTCCAAATGAACCTTTTCTCACATTGTCCCTAACCCTCCTGTGCAATTAAAATCGTGTCTTGTGATACACGAAATGGGACGTGGGCCAATAAGGAGCTGTTTCCAAATTTCACTCGAGGGTCGGTTTTTGCTACTGCTGTGAGCCTGTGTAAAAGGCTGTTTGTGCTCCTAATCTTGTTGATCCTCCCGTAGGTCTGTTTCTATAAAGGGAAAAAAATAACCTCCTCTTATCAAATTCCTGTAGGACACTCAATAAGCACCAGATATAAGAAGCTCAAAAAAACAAGCCGAAGTTGGGACTTAGGAGTATGCCAAAATAATAAAAAAAAGAAAACAGTGGGAAAAATGACTATTCTCTGGTGGGGCGACCAAATAACTTATTCAGGACAAAATAACTCCAGGACGTCATTCAGCAGTGATATCAGTGGTTGGGGGGGCCACAGAAAAGCCCTCGCTGAGATGCATCCGTCTGTCTCGCTTTGAGGAAGATTTCATTTCAAAGGTGATGTCTCAAAGGTGATGTCCAATCAGCCGCCTCAGAACTGGCCGCAAAAAATATCACACAATTTTATAACAGCTGGGCCAGAAAATGCCCTCTGCGGACATGATCACACTATGGAAGTGGTAAACAAGGGCAGAGAGAAACTCACGTACGCTGCTCATGCAGACGCTCCGAGCAAAACCATCTAAAGTTTAACCAGATCCAGAGGAGATAAAAACAGCCACCAGGTGGGAAAGGCATAAGACCTTCCTTTTAACCTAATCCCGCCATCTGGGGAGAGTCGCTGTGAGTTGCTCACCTGCAAACACTTTTAATCCAATTTCTGTCAACCTTTGAGTGCGAGCGGGCATTTATCCTCAGAGAACGAGAAAAATCTTGACTTTTCGGGGTTGAGCATCCAACTGTTTGGCCATTTCCAGCTTCATAAAGACAGCAAAGCACTGAGAAAACAGGCTTGTTCACCACTAATCATCTAACAAAACACTGCAGGCTTCAACAAGAGGGAATTATTAATAACTATTGGACAAATATGCTAAATTGCTTTAGGAACTTGCCAAGAGAAAGCTGGCAACCACCAGACACGGTTATGGTAGCCATAAAATTTGGCTGTGCATTATATGAATGCTGTTCTCTTTTTAACTAATTTTAGTGAGAAGGGGAAAAAAAACATCACCACTGATTGGCTGGACTGACTTGGCACCTAATGCTGTATGCCCGTATGCCAAATGACTTCTGAGGAGAATAATATCCAATATCTGAATAAATCATGGAAGTTTTTGCTCGAGTTGGAGCAGTCTCCCTTCATCTCCAACGTTGGGTGTAATATGGTCATAAAATTCAGACTTTTTTGCTCGTCTTCAGGTTCCACTAGAATCAAGCCTGTTCAATATTATCATAAATCTTTAGTCTTGGCTCGTGCAAGAAGTGCACTTTAACGATACAAACACTGTCAACAACTAATAGGTGTGCTCCGCATGATCCCCAGCAGGTTTTGCAAAATCTTAGTCTGTGAGTAAAATTTGACTTTGACACATTTCTTTAGATGCAAGAGGGTGTCAGACATTTGTCTTTGAAAAGGCTTTGAAAAGACTTCTAAACATTCTCTATTGTGTGGCAGGCATTACACTGAGGAGAGAGGAAAGTGTAACGCTGGTGATTTAGCTCCAACTACATTTAAAATTCCTAAACATTGACAAGCTGCTAATTTTTCTCAACTGGATGCGTTTGATACGTAGATTATCTACCATCATCAGCCTCATTTCATCTTCAATGGGAAAAAAAACCTCATGTTCACATCATCCTACATTGAAAAGACTTTCATTAAGAGGAATAAAATATTTTGCTGATTGAATATGACAGATCAGTAGGCCCTTCATTGTACAGAGTACAGACACAGGCCACTAAACACTAGCAATTTAGGTGTTAATGACAAATTCAAAGACGAGGCAAATGATAATGAGCCAGTTCTGCATTGTGTAGATGGGGAGAATAAGGCTGTATGTTTAGCACTGTAAATAGGAACCTATGAATTCACCACGTTCTTGCATTTGGTCGATCCATGGTGGTAAAGCACAATTTTCATTCTCCATGGCATGTGGGGAGAACCAGTTTTAACAACAGGGCAATAGGGTAAATAATCCTGATGAACACAAGACTAAAGTAAATTAAATTGATATTTTAGTCGTGGTTTGAACAAAAACAAACACACACAGGGGGTCATCAGGACCGACCTGAGGAATCTGTACTGGAAGCCCTTTTCAGCCTTTTACAGGTCATCTTTCTTCCAGTTATGCACTATCACTGATTTTTTCAATGAATGAGAAAACAAATTACAAAAATTTAACAATTCCTCTTGAAAGAAAAAAAAAATGAAGTTTTGTTCATTTGCCACAAGTTTGGTTACAATATAAACTATAAGTGTATTAATGCAAGTAAGGCAGCAGTGACTGAAATGTCTTTTGACCAGTAGAAGGCTTGATTATAGCTGGTAATATTTCTGTGGAACAGCATGAGAAATAGTTCAATTGACTATAACTTCCCCCTTTTACTGTACGTTTCCTTTGGAACTGCATTTAAAATGGCAATAATGCCAAATTGTTTGGTTTCCTCTGCTGCAGTAGTGATCCTCTCATACTTTAAATTTAAGATGCAGCTTGCCCACTCATTTTTAGTGCTATTGGTCCTCGCATGATTTCAATTTATCAGTACGACCTGGAAGTGGAGACTGTCCCCACACCTTGTGGATTGCTCCATGCCAAATAACCCAACATTTAATTTTTCCCATGTGTAAGGCCCCAAGAATGCATTTTTTGATTAAGAATGAATGCTTCGAGTTGACTTCTTAAATTTGTTTCGGGGAGAGGATTTTTGGAAATTTATGGTTTTCATTTGAAGTCAGTCTATCTGACCTTGGAGTCACCATGGTGATTGTTACTGAGCAACTGAATGAGCCTTGAAGAACCCGTGAATGATTATATTCCTAAAAATGTTAAAAAGTCTGTTTTTCTTTTCTTATTCAGTACACAGATATTCCTTCAATCTGATCATACCTGTTTGATCTATTCAGGTCAACCTTTTGACCTGAGCACAGCTACATGAGGAGTCGCCTTGCAAAACCTGCTAAGTCAAGTTTTGAAAATAAATTATCTCCCTTTCAGGCTCCTGGGCATGTCCCACTGATAGCTCCACTTTCAAAACCTGCTAAATCATGTTATAAATTGTAACAGAAATGGCAAAATTCTGTCAGGGCTCCCAAAGTCAAGGAGGAAAACTGTCAAATTCTGCTAAGTCATCAGCCAATGTGGAAGCGTAATTCTGTTTTCATTCGCTGGAAGGAACCAATTACAGTCAAGCTTTTATAGCCTGTTCAGCTTTTGCTGTAACTCTAATTGGTTTGGGCAGTTCAGAAAAGTGTGATGATTTCAACCCATGGACTCTATTTTATGTGTTATTGTCATAGCAGCTATTCAACCACTGTGCTGTCTATAGTTGCATGTAGAGTGGGTCCTGGGTCAGGATCCTTTACCTATTGAGCAGCAGGGCTGGTCAAAACCTGCTAAATTTCCCACTTCACTTTCAAAACCTGCTAAATCAAAACTTTATGTTGCAAAACCAAAGTCATTTATTTAAAAAAAAAAAAGGAATTGCCGCATGGATTTTGTCTGCAAGGCTAAAAGTTTCAGTATAGTGACATATCTGTGGAAGATCATTTCTATGCCTTCCAAAAAATCTGATTTTCTTGAAAAAAAAAAAAAAAAAAACCACACACAACACAAGAGCCATCTGGCAATGGCGTATCCCCCCGGCCCCCTACATTCATGGATTAACTGCTCAAGAAATTCATAAATACCAAAAGGCACATCTGCACGACACCTGACCTACATGTCAAATTTCTTGAAGAAATACTGAACGGTTTTCAAGTTATGCTCCGGACAAAAGAATGTTTACAGACGGACGGACGGACAGAGCGATAGCTATATCCCCCCGCATTATATGCCGGGGGGATAAAAATGGACCAACTTGACTTAGAAGCCTTCTCAAGTGGACTCCTCTTGTATTATACTTTGAAAAATCGAATCACTCACAACAACGGGAGAGTGTGGATTGTAGGTTTCTTAGCCTGGTTTGCCTAAGTGGAGAATCCAATGTTCTGCAGGGCCTCATTTTGGCTGTTTATGGACATTTGGTTTTCCAACCACAATTTTTATAAATTCCATCTCCAACAGGGCTACAACCCTGTGCACTAGCATTCTTTCTCTTCTTTTTTTAATATTGCAGGAAATTATTCTGACAGACTAACTGCTTCAATCATGGTGATGCATGGTGGTGAGGTGTAGTGACATCCATGTTCTTTCCTCTTACAACACAGCCCCTGGAGAATTCAAGTTTCCTGGGAGTCCTTTAGCCTATCAGCTGCTATTACTTCCAAAGCATACTTAGAAATTTGGCTCATGTTATTACATAACATGTTTTAACTGATGCGAGACCGGTTAGACACCAGGAGCAAGATGGAGGAATAAGGTGTTTTTTGAAAATGAATAAAATCAGACACGAGGGTCAACAAAAACCTTGGCCCAAAAGGTTGCAAGAATTCAAACTAAGGAGAGCTTCACAGAGCTAAAGACTAAAAGATCAAAAACGACAAAAACAAAAGCCACTGGAAACTCCAGGCAGATAACCGTGAACAGAAAAGAAAAGAATAAATTGATCAGAAACATATACACAACTAGACTTGGCTTGGATAAAGGAAAAACCGTAAATACTACTATGTACAAGAAAGACCAAAACTGTAACTATGAAACGCATTGCCATGAACCAAGGGCATGAGAAGTTTGCTATGGAACTTGAGACTCTGTCTGCCAGCCAACTTCCACCGCCTCCAGATAAAGGGAGAGAAATCAGGACACATGAGGGGCACCTGGAGAAGAAACAAGAGGCAAGATCATGAGACAAGGAGAGATTCGTTGACATGACTTGCTCATTGAGGGACTGAGCGGCTCAGCTTAAGTACCAATGACGTATGCAGATTGGAAGGAAGCATGAATGTTTCTAGAACAGAAAAGCACAGCAAGATCTTGAAATAGCAAAGCAGGAATCATGACAATAAACACCCTGTCTAAATTAGTAGGATTAGCAAATGTGCCTGTCTAAGAATTACACCACCCTGTGAATGTTAGTAAATGTTAGTAACTTAAAAACAGTTAATTGCCAATTAAGCTTAGACAGCCCCGAATCCAGCACAGCACAGAAGGAAGGGGGAAACACCAAAGCCAACCAGAGCTCTGAAATGTGCAACAACGAAGGCACGGGGCGGAACGCAGACAAGCGGTGGAGTGGCTGGGCAGACCTGGCAAAAAAACAAAACACAGAAAAGTAAAAACATGAACAATAAACAGGAATAATGAAATGCTTGATCCTGATACAAGAAACTTTTAAAACTGTGATATGAATTATGAACATGAACTATGAAACTTGGAACATGAAACTGTTGAAACCATAAACAATACTGTCCTGGCCAAAGGCCAGGACCCCGGAACACAACATTTGCTGACACTTTATCCAAAGCGATATCATGTAAATGCACAAGCGTTATTGTATTCATTTTATGCAGTATATTCACTCGGAATAAGATGAATAAGTAACTCAACATGAGTAAACTTTGAGGCCGCATTTCTTGGTAGCCTAGTGGGTAGAATTAAGAATGTATATTTCACATATTTCATGTCCAGACTGAGTTTATAAGTATGCTAACTGGGAGTGAACTGCTGGCAGAGTGGCCTAATTGGGGTTTCACATTTGTTCCCAAATATGGTGGATTTTAGCCAAACGGAACAATGTCAAATATTCTCAGTAACATTTACAACAGGAAAATTTTCTAAAAATTCAGCTCAAGTGCCCAAGCTCTCATGACGACCCCCCCTAAAAGGACCAGAACGACTAAGGCTGTGTGTGAGAGAAAGGTCACTATCAGCTACTGCAATATTTTAAAGGTCGAAAATGAAGAAAAGGATGAGGACCTCGGGAAGTACCGTTTCTGACAGCCCCTAGGTACAATTTTAACTGTGGAATTAACAATGTGCCTTTTAGGAAAATTTAAAGAACGTGCATGGGGCTTGCTCTTACCAACTGCAGAAGAAACTCCAGGCAATGGCTTTTACTTGGAAAAATCTAATGACAATTTCATATCATGGTATACCTCGGATTAAACACTCGTCATGCTACATCCACATCCCCTCCATTAAACATTTCAGTCAAACGTTAGACTGATCTCTCTACATCAGAGGTGGGCAGCGAGGGCCGTATCTGTCCCTGGTTTTCACACCAACGTCTGGTCTTTAATTAGTTGATTGTCTCAATTAGCCAAACCATTTATGAAATCTGACGTTTCATGCGCATTTTTTTTAATTATCATGAAACTACAAAGACTAGTCTTGTCTCCCTTCATAAAACATTTTCCTTTGATTGAATCATTGCGAAAATTTATATTTGTGCATGCAATCAATTAACTCAATTAGTCAGGGTACTTGATAGGAATAAAAACCTGCATACACACCGGCCCTCCAGGACCGTGATTGCCCACCCCTGCTCTACATGCTCTCCATTCAGATCTTTAGAATGGGAAATCTGTGTTTGATTGCTCTGCTTTTTAATATTTAGCTTGTTTGGACAGCTGTTGCTTTTAATGTAATCAGTTACACGGCTACTGCGTCTACAGCAGTTCTCAAGTTTTACTCCCAGGAGGTGAAGAGGCTGGAGTGGTAAATACAAACGTCACACAGATGTTTTTTGAGAATCTGTCCCCTGCCCCTTGCGCGCGCACACACACACACACACACACACACGCACATGACAGCTGTAGGCCTCATTTCTGCAAAAACACAGCAACATTCATCTCAAACCTGTACTGTGACAGTCTGATCTGCCACAGTTTTGGCATCACCTGAATGTAAACTATTCAAAGATACTGTGGCCTGCGGTCATTAAATTGTCACAGCATCCACGCAATGTGCATTAAAAACGAGCATTCAGAGTCTCTCGGGAGGAACTGCCAAACGATATCTCTGCATGTTGGCAGAGTAATAATGACAAGATGATTTTGTACCCAAGTCCTTTTTTTGCCTGCTGTTAAGAAACCATGTTCTGGATTCAGCCGTCGTTTGTTCGACTCAAGTTCAAATGCAAGTGGTCTGTTGAAAATGATTAGTCAGTGAGAACGGTGATCCTCATATTCTCCCCAAAGATGCAGCGAAATTGTTCCAAATGTGCTAAAGCAACTCCTTGTTTCTCTATTAATTATGAATCAAAGTTGAAAACAAATTGGATGCAACCTGGCATCCAACTGTAATCAGTTCAATTACTGTTGAAGTGTTCTTCAACTGTCACAGTAGATAACTTTGTTAGTGTCCCTGTGTTTGTTCAGTGTTTTCCTTGATAATCCAGGCAGTTTGTGGGAATTCATATTTAGATGAACTGTGCTTCCCCAGGATAGCATTTAATTGTATTATAAAGTAGAAGTACGACAGTATTTTATCTGTATTGAACAAATAAGCTTTGTGGCAAACTACAAACACAATCATTATTTTCAATAAAATACTTTTTTTTTGGAGAAAACAAATAAAAGAATCTATATTTTTACACTGTTTACCTCACTTGCTTTAGAGCTGTACTTTACATAACTTTAGGAATCTAATATTTCTCCAGCACGTCCTGAATTTTTATTGTACTTTGTCCCACATTAAGCCATAAATCATCACCTAAAAGGACAAAACTAATATCCGGACCAACTTATGGCCGACTGACTTATAAAGACAACAGACAGCACACCATTGAAGTTACTGCCTAATGGGTGCTCTCAGTGCATTAATGCCCAAAAACAGATCACATGGATCTTATAAAACTACAACCAATCACAGCAATACATTGTCCCTCTACAAACTATAAATCTTCATCTAAAGAAACAATACCTCTAAAAGTTATGACATTGGCCTTCTTACTTTCTGTGTAAGGACTACATTATGTGCAGTATTGTGGTTAACTTGCAGGAAAATGTCTTCCCTATGTGCCTTATACAAAAATGCAGATGTAACGGGCCTGTTTTGAATCACAGCTTTAAATACTGGGGCCCAGTTTCATCCCAACATGTCACATAGCTACGCTACTGGACCAAGTGTCAAATTAAGATGCTAAAAGCCTCCTTTCAGCGTCCTTATTTGACGCCAGTTTAAAATGAGCCCTAACCTGAACCCTAACTCTAAGTGTCAAATAAAGATGCTACAAGCCTCCTTTTGCGTCGTATATCGATGTTTGGTCAGGTAGTGCCACTGTATGACACGTCAGAATGAGAATGTGTTGAATAATGTGCAGTGCATCTTTGTCTAATGTAAGCAAGCTTTATTATTGCATCCTGGGAAAGGTTGAGTGTGGCTACATTAGGGTCACACAGTTCAATCACCCAATTATTAATAAACTTGACCTTGCGAGGAATATTTCAGATGCCTCCATTTATCATAGATTTATAATCATAGATCACATTTTTCCAGATGTATTAATGACTGAGGAATATTGTGATGGTTTCCAGCTGTGGAATGAGAAAATGATTGCAGTCATTAATACACCACTGCTCTCTGTAATATGGAGCCCAGATTTGACATTAGATGACCTTCACTGCATCTTTCTTCCATCCAATTTTATTCCTTTAATCATGACTGATATCAGTGATAATCAATTGAAAAGTCTATTCCAGCATAAGACATTTGACAGGTATTGCCGTTGTTTAACTGCAGGGCACAGAATATTATCATGTTATCAAAAATGAATTTTCACCATAAATAATGAAAGTGGGAAACACACTGTCATGGAGGCCTTTGGAGATATAATACATGAAAGAATAGGAACTCATTTTTATTATTGCATTTTACAGAAATAATGTAGTAATTTTGCTATTTGCGGCTTTTCCTGCAGAGAGGAATGAGGAACAGGCTGCTGATGGAGGGAACAGAACTGTCAGCAGCCGAATAAAGGCATTGAACTTTGGCAAATTACTTTTTCCAAAGATATCTTGGAATGGATTCAGTAGTTCAGTCGTGGGAAACATTCCAACTTGTTGATTTTTGCCGCTAATTGAATTGGCAGGATCTTTTAACATTGTCACAATGCAATTTTCACCACGTTTCACAAGGCATCAACTTCATACCGGTTTATTTTAAAACAGTGTTTTGCGCTCAGCTTTGTGACTCTTCACGAGGTGTCGTCTTCACTCTGTTGTGCTTATAATATCAACCCTTCTTCGCCTGATGTCTAACTGAATTGGAGCCCAAAGGTTGATTTACCATTTTAATTATGATATAATTGAGCATTTTACAGTATTGTCTGGCTGAATAGCTGTCCTCTTGCAATTTACAAATATACACTTATTTGTCTGTGCATCCATCTTCTTCCACTTATCCTGCGGTCGGTTCGCGGGGGTCGCAGACTAAGCAGAGAGGCCCAGGTGTCCCCCTCTTCAACGACTTCCATCAGCTCTACCTGGGGGGACCCCAAGATATTCCCAAGGCAGCCGGGAGATATAATCCCTCCAGCGAGTCCTGGCCCTGCCTCGGGCCGCCTCCCAGTTGGACAGGCCTGGAAAACCTCTGAAGGGAGGCATCCAGGAGGCCTCTGACCCAGACGCCCGAACCACCTCAACTGACTCCTCTCGACGCGGAGAAGCAGCGTTTCTACTTTGAGCTGCTCCTGGATGTCCGAGCTCCTCACCCTATCTCTGAGGGTCAGCCCAGCCACCCTGCGGAGAGAGCTCATTTCAGCCACTTGTTTTCGTGATCTTGTTCTTGCAGTTGTTACCCGGAGCATTTGACCGTAGGTGAGGGTTGGAGTGTGAGTCGACCAGTAAATCGAGACGTTCTCCTTTTAAGCTCAGCTCCTTCTTCACCATGTGGGACTGATCCAACGCCCGCTTCACTGCAGACGCCGCACCGATCTGTCTGTCCATCTCTTGATCCATGCTACCCTCACTCATGAACAAGACCCCGAGATGCTTAACCTCCTCTTCTTGGGGTAACAACTCACCCCTCACTCAGAGGGGACAATCTGCCTTTTTCCGGCAGAAAATCATGGCCATGCTTATTTTTAGGCCAAGAAAATTTACATTATTTGCTACCTCATGTACTTAAGTTCACATTTCACAGAAATTTTAAGACTGAGGCAGATTAAATTCATTCTGACCTGATCATGGGGGAAGATGCAAGTTTTAACTCTCATCAGATGATGGACTCACACTCCAACCCTCATCTATGGTCATATATGGTTTTCTTGCATGTAATGATGCATATTATTTGATATTCATATATATACTTAGCAGCAAAAGAAACACAAGTTTCAAAAAATGGTGTGTCTTTTCGGTTTTTGCCTCGGTCAGAGATTTTGGACTGTATTTATCGGGATATTACCCAGACTGAGCCGTAAATTCGCCTATGGTGCTCACACATACTCATGTAACTTAAATAACGGAGGTTTGGTAGTCCCAGACACCCAGAGCAATAGCATACAAAATTGGGGTGGCCTTTTTACTCATTCTCTATAAAATGGGGAAAAACTGTGGCTCTCAATATCGCCATTATGATGCCACTTCTCGGTCAAGTTGAACGTGAATGAGCTATAGGCATGCTAAGGGCTGGAATGACCAATCGTAATGTGGCAAGAGCACTTAATGTGCACGAATCAACCATCAGTTGGCTGAGAAGCAGATTTCAAGCCATAAACAACACATCTGACTATCCATTTTCCGGCAGACCACGTGTAACAACAGATGCTCAGGATCGCTATATCTGCCTTCGCCACCTCCCTGAACGCACGCTGAGTTCCACTGTCACTGCTGCAGAGACGCCTGGTCCGCACCACCACCACATCAGCGCCCAGACTGTGCGCAGACGCCTGCAGGAGGATGGTCTCAGAGCCCGGAGACCGTACTTTAGCCTGATGTTAACAGATGACAGAAGTTGGCGCTGACGTGAATGGGGAACTAGCTATCGGTACTGGACTCGCTAACAATGGTCAGACATCCTGTTCTCGGATGAGTCACGCTTCTGTTTGTCGGGTGTGAATGGCCAGGCACATGTTTGGCGTCGTGCTGGAGAGCGGTACTCCGATGCTGCCGTGATTCAACGTGATTGCGAGGGAGGTTCCAGTGTCATGGTTTGGGCTGGAATTAGTGCTCGATATTGGAACAGACCTGGTCTTTGTGGAGGGAAACTTAACTGGTGCGCTCTACCGGGACAAAATTCTGAGACCAGTGGTCGTGCCATTTGTTCAACGTCATCATCTGACATTTCAGCACGAAACGTGAGACCACTCACTGCTAGAGTCAGCACTGACTTTCTGCAACACGAAAATGTCCAGACACTACCCTGGCCAGCCTTTTCACCGGATTTATCCCCAATCGAACATTTATGGGACAATCTGGAATGTAGGATCCGTGTAAGAGTTCCCGCACTACCAGTGACTTGCAGCTCCGTCAGGCACCCCAGGAGGAGTGGCAGGCCATCCCTCAACATGATATTCGAACCCTGGTGTTCTCTGTACGTCAGAAAATTGAGGTAATGTTGCGCGCTCGTGGTGGCCGCACACGGTACTGATTGAGTTCTGGATATGGCTAACTGTTGGAATCCAATTTCATGTCCAAATGAATAAAAATATTGTCAAAAGAATGTTCTTTCAGTACAAGTTCTACTCCTTCTATCCAATTCTGGCCATGCTGGCTACACCAAGTTGTCAACTCGAATGTCTTTTGTTGTTCAGTACATGTCCATCACAAAAGCATGTTGGTTTCCAATGTAGTATCGTCAGAGACTGAGGATCAGGGGCCCTCAGTATCATTCTTTTCACTGCGAGCTCTCCATATTTCCTGAATGTTATTATCCGAGAAAACCATCAAGAAAACCATGTCAAAAATGTAAAAAAATACATCAGTCTTCTCAGGGCTTCAGCTTATCTGAAATGGATTGATGCCCTCTGGAAACACTGGTGCTGCTGTCAGACCAGTCAACCTGACAATTTGATTATTGACAATAATCGATGTTGCATTTCTCCACCTGAAGAAGTTACCAATGTAAGATTCAAGGTCAGCGTCTGTCATGGTATTGGGATGTGTCAGTCCCCCATAGCACCTTTGATACATTTTGCAGTAACATATTTAGTCTTCATTGTGGCTACATCATTTTCAGAGATGCTTACGCTTATTTCAAAAACACAATGACAGACTGCACCCAGTACAGTGCGGCCTCAGGGGCTGCTTAACTGACTTACCTGCAGTCCAGACCTGTTTCCCATTTCTGATGCTCAGTAAAGTGCAAAATATATCAGCTCAGTCCACAAATGACTGAGCACCTGGAAACTGGTATTAAATAAGAAAATAATCCTTTAAAACTGGAGCAACTGGCATCCTTAGTTTCCCCCAATGTTTACTCAGAGGGCTGTGGGAAGGAAAGGTGATGTAACAGAGGAATTTCCCAACAAGTCCCATCATCTCAGTGATTGGTGCTCAAAAACCTGCAGGCCAACCGAAATGTACACTGCCGCTGATGTGGATTTGCATATTTTTTCCAGATACTTCCGGCAAGTCAGGAGAATGCTTCTTTCAGCTCAGCTAAGCAGGCCCAACCCAAAACCATCCTGCCTCACTGTGACTGGGGAGGTTTCACTCTCTATCATCAGCCAAATAATAATTTTTAAATTTATTTCTGGTCTTAAAACCTAGCCTACAGACCTATTAGCAGCAAATGTGTTTTCCTCTCTGGTGCCCCCCGTCAGTATAAGGGGCTCTGGGGGACATTTTCTGACAGGTGACATGAGACGTAAAAGAAAAGAAACTTCAAGATATAACTTCAGTTTGGCAGGCTATACACCCCATAAAAAGCAAGTGTATGAAGAATTGTGTTAATTAGCACAAAATATCACACCCATGAATTTATATTAAGCTGAGTATTTGGCAGAGATCAGGGCATTTTTTTTCTTTTTTGAGGTGTGTATTAGAGCAGATATTAGAGGTGTATTTCTTTCCTTTGTTTACAAATCATCAGCACAGTTCAAGATCATTCTTGGTGATGACATCATAAAAAGTAGAGGCTCACCAAAAAAAAGCGAGGGAATTATTACAGTTTAAGAACATGTCTCAAACTTTCATTAGGTTATTTTTTTTGGGGGGGGGGGGGGGGGGTTTCACCCACTCAATGCTTCTCCTAGAATTTTTTTCAGTCCATCTCCTTGAGGATGTGACGTCGACCCGTATTCATGTGCGTGAAAATAGTTTCAAATTAAATGACCTTGGAATCCTAATAGACAGGATTATAACATTCATCTCTCCCTGCTCCTCTCTGCACTCCTCTCCCTGCTCCTCTCCCTGCTCCTCTCTGAGCTCCTCTCCCTGCTCCTCTCTGAGCTCCTCTCCCTGCTCCTCTCTCCCCTCCTCTCCCTGTTCCTCTCTTCGCTCCTCTCCCTGCTCCTCTCTGCGCTCCTCTCCCTGCTCCTCTCTTCGCTCCTTTCCCTGCTCCTCTCTTCGCTCCTCTCCCTGCTCCTCTCTTCACTCCTCTCCCTGCTCCTCTCTTCACTCCTCTCCCTGCTCCTCTCTGTGCTCCTCTCCCTGCTCCTCTCTGCGCTCCTCTTTTCGCTCCTCTCCCTGCTCCTCTCTTCGCTCCTCTCCCTGCTCCTCTCTGCGCTCCTCTCCCTGCTCCTCTCTGCGCTCCTCTCCTTGCTCCTCTCTTCGCTCCTCTCCCTGCTCCTCTCTGGGCTCCTCTCCCTGCTCCTCTCTGAGCTCCTCTCCCTGCTCCTCTCTGCACTCCTCTCCCTGCTCCTCTCTTCGCTCCTCTCCCTGCTCCTCTCTGCGCTCCTCTCCCTGCTCCTCTCTTCGCTCCTTTCCCTGCTCCTCTCCCTGCTCCTCTCTTCACTCCTCTCCCTGCTCCTCTCTTCACTCCTCTCCCTGCTCCTCTCTGTGCTCCTCTCCCTGCTCCTCTCTGCGCTCCTCTTTTCGCTCCTCTCCCTGCTCCTCTCTGCGCTCCTCTTTTCGCTCCTCTCCCTGCTCCTCTCTTCACTCCTCTCCCTGCTCCTCTCTTTACTCCTCTCCCTGCTCCTCTCTTCGCTCCTCTCCCTGCTCCTCTCTGTGCTCCTCTCCCTGCTCCTCTCTGTGCTCCTCTTTTCGCTCCTCTCCCTGCTCCTCTCTGCGCTCCTCTCCCTGCTCCTCTCTGCGCTCCTCTCCCTGCTCCTCTCTGCGCTCCTCTCCCTGCTCCTGTCTTCGCTCCTCTCCCTGCTCCTCTCTGCGCTCCTCTCCCTGCTCCTCTCTGCGCTCCTCTCTCTGCTCCTCTCTGCACTCCTCTCCCTGCTCCTCTCTGCGCTCCTCTCCCTGCTCCTCTCTGCGCTCTTCTCCCTGCTCCTCTCCCTGCTCCTCTCTTCGCTCCTCTCCCTGCTCCCGTCTTCGCTCCTCTCCCTGCTCCTCTCTGCGCTCCTCTCCCTGCTCCTCTCTGCGCTCCTCTCCCTGCTCCTCTCTTCACTCCTCTCCCTGCTCCTCTCTGCGCTCCTCTCCCTGCTCCTCTCTGCGCTCCTCTCCCTGCTCCTCTCCCTTCTCCTCTCTGCGCTCCTTTCCCTGCTCCTCTCTTCGCTCCTCTCCCTGCTCCTCTCTGCACTCCTCTCTGCGCTCCTCTCCCTGCTCCTCTCTTCGCTCCTCTCCCTTTTCCTCTCTTCACTCCTCTCCCTGCTCCTCTCTGCGCTCCTCTCCCTGCTCCTCTCTTCGCTCCTCTCCCTGCTCCTCTCTGCGCTCCTCTCCCTGCTCCTCTCTGCGCTCCTCTTTTCGCTCCTCTCCCTGCTCCTCTCCCTGCTCCTCTCTGCGCTCCTCTCCCTGCTCCTCTCCCTGCTCCTCTCCCTGCTCCTCTCTGCGCTCCTCTCCCTGCTCCTCTCCCTGCTCCTCTCTGCGCTCCTCTCTGCGCTCCTCTCCCTGCTCCTCTCCCTGCTCCTCTCTTCGCTCCTCTCCCTGCTCCTCTCTGCGCTCCTCTCCCTGCCCCTCTCTGCGCTCCTCTCCCTGCTCCTCTCTTCGCTCCTCTCCCTGCTCCTCTCTGCGCTCCTCTCCCTGCTCATGACCTCCTCCTGTTTCTCTCTCCTCTCACCTGCACTACTGATCTTCTTTTCTCTATCACTCATCACAATTTTGGCGACATGCTGTAACCAGCACTTTCACTTACATAATCATATATAAACAGTTGTACATTAAAATCCAAAAGAAACTCATTATCTTAATGGTGACTAGTTTGCATCCATAATTTACTTTACTAACTTCAGCTCCTCCATGTTCACCATCCTCCTTTTTATTCCTAACCACCCAGTTTAACAGACTCATCTGAAAATTGAAATATCATTTACCTATCAACATGTAGAAAAATAAATATATACAAGCTAAAATATATATAAGAAAAGACAGTGGCAAAGATATAAACAGTAAAAACATGGCAAGTGTAGCAGTATAAACAGAATTAACAGTATAAATATGGCGGTATAAACAGATTAAACTGTATAAATATGGCTAATATACAGTGACGGTCCGTCGGCAGAAACACAGGGCCAGCAATAACCTCACCTTTCCCTTCTTAATGACAGACACCTCTCGCAGTTTGCCTCCCCAATTAGAAACAGTTGCTCAGACTGATGAGTGGAACCAAGGAGAATCTAATTTACTTTTGTAAGCCTTGTTATACATTACACTATGAATATATACGGCGTTTACGTCCGCACATCAGTGATGATGGAAAATTTCAATCGCCTATGTCTTTATAATTTCTGAAATTAAATTAGTTTGCGAGTTTCATTGAGCAATAAGCCATGAGAATCCGTTCTATAGTCCGAATGTAGTGACAGCCAAATTGCGTTATTAAGTACGATGCACAGCTGAGCGATAATAACGAAAATAATTGCCACGAAGTCAGCGAAAGTTCCGGATTTTTTGCAGATTGTCATCCTTGCGGAGTCACATCAATTGTGTCAACATAATGTGAAAATAACAAATGTCTTTAACAAAGGAACGGAGAGATGCTTTTAACCTCGCATCTACTGTCAGCCAGTCAACTCGGGCATGCATGTCGTTAATTTTAGTTCTTATTGCACAACCAAGGGAAATGCGAGCTGCTCTATTCTGAGCACATTGTAACTTCATTAGATTAGTTTTAGATGTACCCGACCACACCATCGCACAGTAATCTAATTCACTAAGGAAAACTCGAGTATCAACATAATAGAACAATTTATTCACAGGTATAAGCATCACATTGTATTTTGGCAGCGGTTCTGCTCTGGAGGAATTTCCTACCTAGGCACAGCAAACATACAGACATAGTCTTGAACAGTAATCAAAATCCCCCCCGATGTGAGCAGAACCAAACAGGTGGAGGCTGGGGTGGAGGCGGTAAGCAAAAAACCAAACAGCGTGTTGCATAGCATGAAAAGTCATTGCAAACAGCAGCGGAAGTAAGTGAGCTTGACGTCTTTCAAATAGACCGCTGTATGACCTCGTGATGTGTATCCTCCAATCGTGTGCCTGCTGATGCTGACGTGCTGGTAGCTTACAGGCTGCTGTCAGCTGATGCAGCTCTTCTCCAGTTTCCTGCCTGAGCTAATTACACTCATCTATTGAAAATACCCAAGTCAGCAGGACTAGTTTTTTCAAGGATGTTTTCAGGAAATGAGAGCATCTCTTAACTATGGAAATGTTTCACCCCATCTTTTGTGCCAGTAAATCTATGTGCTTTGACCATGACGAATTGCGGCCTAAAGTTATCCCAAGTGATCACAGTGCACTGAAGCTGTACCTGTTTCAAATTGGTGCAGAAACTGCGACACCGAGTGCAACACCGAAATCAGTCGAACCAGTTGAACAGAAAAAGTTGCAAAAAGAGCAGCAGTGAAGGCAGCGCTGCACCATGCGGTCCGCTCGAATAAGGCTATTGCTCTCGGTCTGCGGTGAGAATTCGTGTGTCAATCCTCTGCCAGGTTGTTCTAAAGAAATGAATGGGATCTTTTCTCGAATATAGTGGAAGATCTTCAAAGCAAAACAACAAAAATAGTCCCGCGGCCATAAAGCAATGAGATTTTGCTTCATGTTTGTTGGAAACGCTGCTTAACTGACACCAGCAACCTAGTGAGAGCTGCTCATTGATATGGGAGGGATACAGTTGGTTTTAATGGGCATAGTTTTTTACAAAAGTGCCTCCTACTAGCCATCTGCACGCTCGATGGTTACTTTGTTTGAAAGCACATTCAGTTTTATTTACCCTTGTTCTGTTCATGCAAGGTCAGTGACTATAATTGGAAAGAAGTAACAGCAGACAGTGGTGCATTTGAAGAGTACCGCAAACTCTCTGTGCTCTTCCATGGTGGCAGCAGGAGTCGCGCCAGAGCATAGTTCATAGTTCCAGATTTGTGTGGGAGATGCTATGAAACAAAATTTAAAAAAAAACAAGCAAAAAAAAACAAAAAACCAAAAACACAACTAGAACAAGTTGTCTTCAGCTCCTCAAATGATGCAACAGAGTGATAAACACACCAGTCTCACCTTTAACAGGACAAGTTACTGGCACTAAATTTAGAATATGCGTTCATCGAAAAGAAAGGAGAACATGAAATCAGTTTTTTTTTATTTGTATTTTCCAAATTGTCCCATCTTTCCCAGACTTCCGGTTGCATTTTTTTTTAATGCCTTATAGATGTTTTGGTTTAATTTGGAACTTTTGCTTTCAGGAGAGGTATAAATAAGCTGGCTAATGCAGATATCATTACTATCAAGTGCAAGCCTAGTTAACAGCTATTATTTTTCTGTTCTTGCATGTTATGGTTGTATAAGGGACATGTAAACGCTTTCCTCAAACATTTTTCTTATTGCTTTTGTTACTACTGGCTAAAAGGCAGTATTTAGCATTTCTTTTTGCAACGTAATCCATGCTGTTGCTTTAGGGGGGTGAGGGGATTATCGACAGATGTTAGAAAATGGCTCAAAATACAAAATGATCTGGAAGGCCTCAGTCCGAAATATATCTTCAAAAGGTTTGAAAAATCACATCATTTTTGATAAGTATAAGCTATGAATAAATCAAGCAAAATATTTTAAGATAGGTCTTGATTTTGCTATCATATGTACACACTAAGAAAATAAGGTTTGTTTCAGCACCTTTTACGGGTGCGCACATTTGCTACAATTGCAGTACCTTCTTAAGGTGCTCGTGAGCGCCTTATTTTTTTTTTGGAATCTCCAATCCCACCCGAATCTTGGTGAACTACTGTATGTACAAGGCTTGCTTGTATGCGACTCCTTGCTGCCAATTCAGGAGAGCGTAGACAGTTTGTGGCTCTTCGCTGAACTACGCGCCTGTCAGCCACTGCTTCTTATTACACTCATTGGTTGAATCTTTGCAAGTTCAGAACGAGGGCGGAGGATAACCGGACATGACCAGGCTTAGAATCTTCCAGACGAGCGCCTGTCTGGCCAACAGGAGGCGCTTGAGCAACAAACAAGGCAACTATTATTTTCCCTCCCCGGCAGTCCCTTCCCAATTTGCAACCCCATAGCGCAATAGCCAATTGTGCGCTACTCTGAAAAAGCTGCCGACCACTGCTGGCCGGTACGAGGATTGAACCCGTGACGTGATAGTCACTTCTGCTTCGCAACGCGATGCTTTACCGAGTGTGCTATCCGGCAGCCAAGCACCTTTTTTAAACGAACTCATGAGCACCCTAAAAAAGGGGGGGACACATGCACCCTAACGGGAGTCATGAACACCCTGAGGAGGGGTGAACATAAGGACCCAAAAAAGGTGTTAATGAGCACGCTTGCATGGGGTGAACGCGACAACCCCTTAAACGCGCTACCGAGAACCTCTATTAGGGGTTAACGCAAGAACCCTAAAAGTTGCAGATGAGGACCCTTATTAGGGGTGACCATGCGCACCTCCGTAGAGGGTGACTGCAACACCCTTTAAGGTTATCACCATTCCACAGGGTGCACGTTCACACCTTTTCTAATGAGTGCTTGTCTGCACCTCAAAAGGTTCTCACTTATACCTTTTTTAAAGCACCCAAAAGGCGCTTGCAGCCTGAGAGCTGGTGTTACAGATTCTTACCCTGGTTAAAACACCCATGTGCACGCACACATAAGCAAAGGCACGCATACACACACACTGAACATAATCCTTAGGTTCCATACGTGTCAGTTGTAAGAGGGAAGCTAGGAGACAACATGGACAAGCGACCAAAGGTGCCTGTTGCCTGTTCTTAACATAGTGGGATAATAAAGGCATAAGAGCCCATACTTCCTCCACAGCTGGCATCGTCTCCAGTCAGGCTGGGAACAGTGGGGTAGTAAAGTCATCAGGGTCCAGACATCCTCTACAGCTGCACCCGCCCCCCCAAGTCTACCACTGAGATAAGGGGGCCTGGAACTGGACACTTCAGCAGGGTGTGACCTGTGCTCTCTGCCCCATTAGGGCCATGGTGACCTCTTCTGGACACACTGTCACCGCACCTTTTCATTTCATCACTGTAACTGTTCTGAGTTGAGAGTTTCAATTTACAAAAAAACCACTGTTACACTGTTTTAACTGCCCTCATATCATCACTGAATTACTGTATTATACCTGGGGTAATAGTGATGTGAATCTCATGGGGAATGGGTCTGTTGGGAAGGAAATTCATAATAATTACATCATCATAATTCTGTATGTAATCGTGTTTGGTATGTATCTCTTCAGCTAAATTCAAGGAGTTGAATGAGATGCATTTCAGATCCACTGTATTTCAAGAAAACATAGTTTCTGTTCCCCAGCAATAATTTGTCCCGAACCAGAGGTATCTCTTGCGGTGTATTTACAATCATCTCTCCCCCTTTGCAGAAGTGCTTTGCGACCCCCCTGAGGTCGGTCTCCAAGGGTCCTTGCACTCGTCTAGGAACTTTTATTATCTCCTTTGAATAATAAATGTTTTCTTATTTCCTCCGGAGGGGGAAGTCTAATTCCGATTGGGGCCATCTGTGCGGCCTGATCAAAGGCGCCACTAACCTTAAATCTGAGAGAGACAACCTAGTCTGGGAAGCTCGTACCCGACTTCCCATACTTTGATCCGTGTGTATTTCCATCTTAATGGAAATACTCTTGTACATTCTTTCTAGCTACGTTACGCCGGAGACTTAGGGGTTATGCACAACCAAGGACTGACTGATCAGAAGCTTTGGGATGAGAATCGGTTTAATTAAGTTGGATAGACAACCATGATCGACCAACAGATTTATGTATTGCTGGTTCTGGGGTTTTAACCTGAAGGAAACCCATGGACGAAATGTCGGTTATCTGTTAAAATTCCCTGAAGGAACCCATTTGCAGTGACGTGCAGTCAGAGGTTTAGTTTGGTGAGGCAGAAACCTCCCTTTTGCTTGATTAACAATCAGACGATTAACTAGTTTAATAAGACTATTCGGCAGAATGACGGGCAGTTTAAGTTTCCGCGCCGTTATTACTCAGTAGGCTACATCGAACTTGAAATGCTCACGAAACTGCAGATTTGCGAGTATTTGCTTACAGGAAGCCAGAGACGTACGGTGAGGTGAGGCAGTGACCCAAACTTTAATCACAGGATTTTGTGAACCGGTTCCCAGGTACTATTCCCAGTTGGCAATGACAACAATTAAGCCCAAGCCTGTAGAAAGCCTGATACTGATAGAGAAGATAATGACTTAATTCACGTACAGTATACACTGCAATTCGAGACTGCAAGGATGGAAATCTGAATAATAAATTAGGAAAAATTCTATCTAATTCTGTATATCGTTCAAACATTTGTTAATCGGATTAAGAAAGAAGACCGAAAATAAACACCCGCTTTTCGTTAGGGTGTAAAAGCGCGTATTTAAAGGAGAATACATTATAGGCTATTGATTAAGCATTGAACTCTGCATAAGAGTTAAATTACTTCAAATTACTTCTCACAATGTGTATTGAGTTAGTAACTCAGTCACCTCATTGTAAGAGTAATTAGTTACTCAGCAAAGTAACTGTGACGTTACTGGAGCAAAACCCAACTCTTAAATATTCAGTAAAGTAATAAAAATTAAATATTGAAAATAAATAGTATTCAGTTATTCACACACTTTGCAATCAAGTGCAAAACTAAGACACACAAATGTAAACTTTGGTAAAAAGATACAAAGAAAGACCTGGACATTAAGTCGTACAAATCTCTGTACCTGTATATTACTGCACAATAAACACTATCCAACTCTCTATGTAGATTAAAATGTTGTTCGTTCTCCGTGAAAATGAACAATGCATTAATCTATACTAAAATACTCCTCTCATCTAACAACTAAACCAGTGGTTGTAACGCAGGAGGAGAAGCTTTTCGAATCTTTTGTCAGACAGTGTGTTCCTCTTCGGAGAGAAGACAAGCTCGCCCTGGCTGAAGTCTCTCAATAGGAGCACTAAGATGGAGTCGCAGCATTGTAGCGTGGTGAAATTTTCTTGATGAAAGAAAATTCAAACAGAGAGTTGAAGTTCCTGCTGAAGATCTAAAATAGTCTGCCACCGGGTTTTCTGCTGAAGAGGAGGGGTCCTCCTCATCCTCCTCAAAGGAAAATAAATTGTTCTGTTTGGCTGAAGCTGTGTGATGTGAAGATGTGCTGGTACCTGGCTGTGGTTCTTCGAGGACAACTTTCCGGCACTCTGCCAGCAAACTTGCCTTAGCCTTACCCTTTAACTCCTGTGACCACAGCCAGTGAAGTTTGAATTTTGGAAGAGTTACGGCAGCAAGTATAGCCTCTTCATTTCCCAGGACATTAGCAAATCTGGTTTTGATAGCCTGAAACGACAAGAATAATCACATTAAATGAATGTATCCACACAAATCAGTGTTACTATTATTAATATTAGTAGAAGTAGTAGTAGTATTTATTATTATGAATACTACAGCAATGTTCACTTAATAAATAATAAAATATTCAATTCAAGTTCTTACTGTGACGATGGTGTCAGGAAGGTCCCTCAGTATTTGCACGCCACTTGTAAGGGCTTTTGTCTGCAGTATTAATGTCTCCATTGTTGGTAGGAGTGTCCCATAAAAACAATTGTCTTCTCCCTGGAGTATATCCAAGGCAACTGTAAGGGGCTTCATCGCAGTACAGTACTCCTCTAAAAACTGGTGTTCCCTCGCTGTTATCGCTGTCAGTCCTAATTTGGAGGAGAAGGTGTTAAGGTCTACCATGGGTATTTCACAGACTGGAGCCAGGGCATCATAGAAGGAATTAACATCGTGTTGTACAAGGTACAAGCAGCTTTTTTTTTTTTTTTTTACACCAACTCATCAACTCATCAGTAGCCGAAGTTGATTGACCAGTCTTGTTCCAGATGGCTGTACATTTGGCAGTAGCACTTCTGTAAATACTGTAGCCTTTGTTGCAGGTTTTGACAGCAGCCACTTGTCAATATCTGTGCACGAAATCAGGTTTAGTGTGTGATGCACATCTCTTGTGTGTGTGTGTGTGGGGGGGGGGGGGGGGGGAGTGATCGCCACATCACCATCATTATCATCAGTTGCATGTAGAGCATCATTACTGTCTGTAAATGCCACCTCATCTTCATCAGCTTCAGAATCTCTCTCCTCAAGTGGCTGGTACCTCTTAAATGCTTTAACAAAATTAGGGCCATTGTCAGTCACTGATGCTGCGATTTTATGTGTTATCCAATATGTTGAGCGTATATGGTCAAGCTCAACAGCAATGTCGTCATGAGTGTGATTCCCCTTAAACGGTCTGCAGGCAACAACTGTTTTCTCTCTTTCCATGATATCTGGATTGATCCAATGTCCTGTCATACCCATGAAACTCCTATTGTGGACAGTCCAGATGTCTGCTGCAGTGGCGGCTCATGAATTGGCAACAGGGGAAGCCCAAACAATCTCTTAATGTTAATGATTGTTCATCACCTGTTTTCAATCATTCATTTAAACAGTGGAGGGTCGTCGGCCGTAACAAAGTTAGGCCAAAACCTTGCCCTTCAAAGCTTAATGACTGAAACCTTTCGCAGTTTACTTTTCTTGATCAGCAGTTGCTCGTACGAATTGTTAGAAGAATAGTCAGTTGTCAAATTTATTTTCGATGGCATTGTTATACATTGCATCACGAAATT
This sequence comes from Gymnothorax reevesii, assembly GCA_029721435.1. Taxonomy (NCBI): domain Eukaryota; kingdom Metazoa; phylum Chordata; class Actinopteri; order Anguilliformes; family Muraenidae; genus Gymnothorax; species Gymnothorax reevesii. The sequence goes on along the minus strand of CM056587.1, from coordinate 65,390,057 downwards.
ATGAGGGGTTTTCTTTCACACATAAATTACGACATAAATTACCACAGGCCTACGCTATAAATTCCGCGCTCAAGAAGCTCACGAAACAGCATAGATCCGCAAATTGATTAGTGAGGCTCATTAAGCAATAAGCTGTGCAACATCGCATTCTTTTCTTCTATATTAAGACTGTTGAAAATGGACTGTCGTGGCTTCTTGTGAAAGAAGCCTCGCAAACTAACTTATAAAGACGTGTTGATAATTTGTGTCGTCATTTGCTATCGAAAATAAATTTGATTGTCCTTCAACCAAGTCGTATGAGCAACTGCTGATAAAGTGAACTACGAAATGTTGAAGTCATTAAGCTTTGAAGGGCGAGGTTCTGGCTTCCCTTTATAACGGCCGACGAGCCGCCGCTGGTCTGCTGTGGTTGAAATGTACTCCAATTCCTCAAATAACTTTTTAAGCTAGATCTTCATTTTTTCGTATTCACTGTCTATGAATTTAGCAAAAGTGTTTCGGCATGGGCCGACCGCCCTTCCTCCTCCTCATATTGGTATTTCAGCAAGGATAGCTCTGAAAGACTCAGAGTCCACAGTGGACAGGGGTAGCATGTTTTCATAAACTTACCAGGCGATCAATGTGTTCAGCTCGGCCTTGGTCACCTGCTGTTGCTCACCCGAAAAATCGAGGGTTGCTTGTTATAACAGAGTGGCTCTGTCTCCCTCGCTGGCTGCATTTGGGCTTGGGGTTGGGTTAGCAGCAGCAGCAAGAAGTGTCATGTTTGCGTGTGTTGATGTAAGGTGCTTCAAAAGATTAGAGTTGTTTGAGGCAGACGCGGACAAAGTCTTTTTTGCTAGACATAGCGTGCGAGTTGCATAAACATTCTTGCCTTTAATTTCAATAAGCGAGAGGTAGTGCCAGTGCTTCCAGTTTGAGAACGCTACCTCTGAATTTCCCGGGCTCGTCGCTATTGTCGCTGTGTTGTTGTGTTTGGCGGTCAGAGCGTGCAGTGAGACAGCGTGAGTAGGGCATGAGCCGCCCACCCCGCCAATCATCATCACAGACTGTCCGACCCAGCGACAGACTACTCCCAACTGGACCGGACAGTCCGTCTTTTTCTGAGTGTTTCTATAAATAGTCCATCATCCTCCGACCTGTTCGGACTGTCCGACTTTCTAGGACTACTCGAGAATTGTCCTAAAACTCGATCGGACAAAAAATATAACGCCAAAATATGCCGTTATTGTTCGATTTTGTGAAGCGCAGACAGCCCAAAATACTTTGAGAATGGAAAGACAGTAGGCTATAACCAATGCCAGCGAAACCAATATAGCCTGTCCTACACCGAGAAACGGGGCTCTGTTGAGTCTGTGAATGAATTTTTCTAACAACTACACATCATTTATTAACAATGAGTGAAGATTTCACTTTTAAATCATTGGTACCGACCAAGTAAGACAAAAAGTTGTTTTGCGTGCTGTGAACACTAATGGGGCAATCGCAGGTCTCGGCATGGTTCAAGTGGTTAACCATCGTATTCGTGGTGCTTAGTGTGACCGAGAGTGGAGCTCTGCTTATCGTCCGCCTGCTTAAAGCCTGTTTCACACTGGACGCGAAACAAATTTTTCGCTCAACAGATTACATTCAGTCAATGCAAAGACGCGAAAACATGCGTTTCGCCTGTATTCGTGTTTTTGCATTGACTTTGAATGTAATCTGCCTGTCATGTGAAAAATTTGTTTTGCATCCGGTGTTAAAGCAGCTTGACTCAATTCACCCAAAAATGAAAATTCACTCATGTACTCACCCCAAGGCTAATCGAAGGGTCAGTTAATTTCTTTAGTCCTCAAAACACTTTTGGAGTTTCAAGGAAAAACAGCATTGAAGACAAATCCAAAGCAACCAAGGTTGTTTAAGTCCCCCATGATACAGGATCCCGTATCTTAAACGTTTCCCTGTGAAGAAGAACATGGCTCCCAGCTAAGTTGCTACATTAGACATTTAGGCCAAAAACATGGTGGAAAAGACATCTCTTTGAGTCAAATTCGAATGCCGGGGTTTACAGAAACTTGGATTACACCACACGAGCAGTATGGAGGCATTTTTGTTTGCTTTTTTTTAAGCTTGAAAATGTGGTCACTTGTAAACTTCAGTTTCTTTGGACTGGTCTTCAATGCTGTTTTCATTCAAAACTCAAAGTGTTTTGAGGAGCAAGATAATTCACTGACACTACAATTAGCCTTGGGGTGAGTGGGTGAAGAGAGAAGTTTCATTTTTGGGTGAACTATCCCTTTAATGAGTGGGCGATAACCCCAGATTGGTCAGGCGGGCAGTGCTTTACTCTTCCCTCTGACTCCCTCAGTGCCCTTCCCTCCAGTCCTTTATAATGGTGAGCACTGCATGGCCAGTATACTGCTTGTACACTCTATTACAGTCCTACAGCTTTTGTGCCTGAATGGTCTCAGATGAAGCTGAATAATCATAATCATAACTTTGCATAAGTCACAGTTGCACATCTAGCGGAGTGATGTGCTCGACCCATCACACGTCCCTGAGGTTGGAGCTCTCCGGTGGGTACGCTGGACCTCCTTGTCCTGGGTGGAACCTGCTGAGCTAGAGCTACTGGAGCAGAACGTGCTCGAGCATCAGAGAACCTAAGCCGCTGACAGGCTGCATATCAATAAGAACACGCCCTGCTCAGTGCCTGCACTGATACACCTGCACATCATGCATTACAAATGAAACCGGCTTTCCTTTGTTCGTGGGTCAAGACATATACCAGGGAAAAGGCGTTGGTGGGAATCAGATCTCTGGCATGCAAGGTGCTTCAAGACTGTTTTTTTTTTATTGTTTTTTGGAGTCCCAAAGACAGATCGCAATACTCGTGAGGGAACTGCTTTGAGCTCAAACCTCTAGAGACTACTTGGGTTCCAATAAAAAATAGACTGCATTTGCACTGTTGATAAAGGGATGAGTCTCCAGTGTACGGGCTGTGAATTCACTTGTGTAGAGAATGAAAGGCCGTACATGAAGGAGGAGATCTGACATCGCTAATGCAATCCTTGAAGATGCTAATTTTCTTCCCGCTGTCTTTATGAGGAAATCGGGATCGACACGCCTAATGTGATAATCAGATCATGGGGATCAAAGCAGGCACCTGTTTAACTTGACTTCCTGGGGGTACATTCCTGTCAGGGGTTATTTAGGTGAGAGGGCGAATGAGATGTGCGGTGAGGTGTGATGTAAGACTCACCGAGTGTGGATTCCACTTCACTGACCGGAGAACAGAAGCGCTTCTCCGGCTAATTCCTCTCTCCATCAGTGTGAAAAGCAGAACATTTCTCCCCTTTCTGCAATGTCACCATGAATAATTTATCAACACGACAGTGACACCATTCAAAAGCCAATCCTCAGCTTCCCAGTAGAGGGGGTTTTGTTAGCCATACAAGCGGGTAGACATGAAAAGATCAAGCTGTTCCTTTCATGCCATCCTTATTTAGTCCTGTTTGAATTTTTTTTTTAACAGTTGTGAGTCTACTCATTGTCAAACAAATGTGAAATGTGGTCTTCGTGCAAAGATTGTTTCAAAGACCTTGCAAACTGACGGCATACAATCTCGATGCAGGTATTGCTACAGGGAGTACTATATTTTGACCAGAATTTTTGAAGTTTCAGTTTTCAACAGTTTGCTGGGTGATAATCATTAGTAATAATTGAAAGCTCTTCAATTGCCCGAACAGTGAACCACACACCATAGTAAGCTTCATTATATTTTACAATAATGAGAATATGTCCTCTGAATGGCTTCAGTAGAACATTGAGCCCATTCCTATCCAGCCTGGATTAGAAAAGTTGACTTTGTATCCCTTAGATTAAAACAATAAGAAATAATCATTTTATTTCCTTTGCCATTAGCAATCTTCGAACTGCTAGAACAGAGCTAATTCCCAAAACCGGCTGTTCATTTCCAGGTGATCCTTCAATACTTCCACTGAAAGCACAAAAATTCTCATTAATACTGAAAAGCTTTTTCTTTTTTCTATACTCGTCCTAACTTAATGAGGTAGAAAGTAAGGGCAATTAAGCGGACTGCTCGGCGCTCCGCTGACATATCTTTAATCATGGTACTGTTTTGGGAAGTGGGGGAGTCGGATCGTATCATAATTTTTCACACAGTGTCCCCAAAACCTCGGGACACAAGAAAGAAGTAAAACTGGGACAAAAATAAGATGGATGTTGTGGATTGTCATCCTTAGGATAATTCTCTCGTCTCCCTAGGTTCTGAGCCGAATTTCCGCGCCATTTGTGGCATTATCACGGGGGCGGGGCTGGGGGGGCGGGTAGGTTGGTGTTTGCAGAAGAGCTCAAACAGAACAATAGGTCCCGGCGAGAGGACGGGGTCGTCCTGGGATGTGGCAGCCCAAAAGGCTGTTGCAAAATCATTCAATCCTCTAATGCGACCTGGGAGGAATGAAAATCAATCTGAGAAAAGTGATGATTCAGGCAGGATGTGCTTTACCGCCTAAATCTCGAGGCTTTCAGACAAGTCGTCGCGGCGATGCTTTTTACACTGTCAGCACTGAAGGCAGCGACTGGAGTGTGAAGAGTGAATGTAAAGTGACATGCTGGGGACAGATGAAGTGGCCTGAGCTCTCGATTGGCCAAAATCTTCTGAGGAACGATTCATGTAATGGGGGTTATATCCTCACAAAGTTAAAATCTGATGTTTTTGAGGATTTACAGCAATAGTTTAATTTTTTTTCCTCTTGAGTAAACTCTTTTATTAAAGCTCATGCGACCTTTTGACCAAAAAATATTAATGTCGCTTGAGCTTTTTTTTTTTTTTTAAATGAAATGAAGCAAAACTAAATCAAAAGGCTACCAGGCAGCATATCTTATGAAGGCAATTATATAGTGCATAGATTTGATCCACAGTCTAATTACCTCTGCCAAAAAGATTATGCTCTTGCCGGCATTAGTTTCTCTGTCTGTTTGTGTAAGATAAATAACTCAAAAAGTAAAGAACAGATATCTCTGAAATTTTTTAGGCGGGTTTCCATTATATAAGGGATGGATCCTATTGATTTTGACCACAATCAGTCAAACATTATGGCCTCCATGACAGCCATTATGAGATCTTATGTTACAGATACCTTAAATTTCTCACGAGCCATGTTCATTCAGCAAGATTTGGGCTGTGCTGCCTTGGTGGAGGTTTGCACTTTTGGAGTGCCTCTAGTATCAACCTGTTTTAACAAACATTACTTCTTTTGTTCTGGTCAGCTGCTATAATCTTTCACAAAGTTAGTTCTGACTATTTTGTTGTCTTTGCAAGTACAGCATAACAAGCCCTGACACCACCAAGACAAATGGACGAACCAAAACATTGTAATATTCTCCAGTCCAAATTGTGGGATAATAAAAGAAATGTCAGGTTCAATTGCTTGCGGTAGGACATAGCAATACCATTTTGCTACTCTAGTCTAAATATTCCCTGGTCCACTGATGGCCACTTGAGCTGTAGTTGCCGTTGATTCCCAGTAAAGCCTTCAGAGAGGCGTCTGGCAAGTTCTTTTCAGAAACCGGGTCGCCCTCAATATGTTGTCAAACATTATTCTTAATCTCATTCATCATATAACTCCCCCGTCACAGAAAACCACGCCACTCCACTGGCAAAGGTCTTTGTAAAAACCAACAACAGTATTTGAAATGCTGCGATTACATGATCTCAACTTTATTTCATTACATTTTTTTTTCAACCAAACTTATCATTAATCCTTTGACTGCGAGTGACAAATTGAGAGGTACTCTCATTCAACAGATGAGACATTTTTCGCGAACAACAATGAATCAAGTGTGACCTTTGTGTATGCCCGTCATTAACACAGAGAAGACCAAACGAATCAGTTTTTCGTACGAGAAATTCAGTCCTCCGTGTTTCCTTTGGCTCAACAGAGATCATTGTCAACTCGAACCTTTCAATTCATGCTATTTCATTGCACACGCACCTTATTTGACCTTACATATCAAGAATGAGTCTCAGCAAAATGAACAGGCAAGTCATTTTCAAAGCATTGCCCAGGATTATGAGGAACTGTCTGGACGTGATCAATATGAGGTCAGCACTTGTACCAAAGCAGCATTTGCATAATCTTCAAAGGTAAAGACCATGAAAAATAAGGAAAATCTATAAATTTTTTATAAATTCTCAATTGGAAATGTACTGGTATTACATAGTTGTATGAAATATTTATTGTTGGGTTTAATCTGGCTTTACATATTTTGATTATGAATGGGCCTTGTGTACCTACCTGATGATCTACCGCAATTTTCTGTTCCTCATATTGCTTTATGGAGGTGAGAGACATAATCTGTTACGATCTTGCCTGCTCAAGTCATGTTTCTGCTTCTCATGTTTAAGTTCTGTGCCTGGCTCTGCCATGTTTAGGATTCTAGTGTTTAGTGACTGCTGCCTGCCCATTGACTATTCTTAGGATTGTGTAATGTGTTTTGGTTATTTAGACTTCTTGTTTATTATTTTTCATGTTTAGATCATTTAAGTCTCCATGCCATGTTTTCATTTCCATGCATTGCACTACGTCTACCCTGTCTTGTCTTGTGTAGGTCTTTGCCCACGGTCCCTAGTCTTGCGTGCCACTCATTCGGGTGATTTATTGGTTTCTGGGTTTTCAATCTTCCTTCATTATCTCGTGTGCTTCCTTCCTCTCTCTCTTTTACTATCCACTAACCATACTAACAGTTTGTTGTTTTCGCTGGATTACTAACCAATATTAACATTGTATATTTTTACTAACTTACAAACGTGCACTCGGGATTGTATAGCTGCACATACTAATTGAGTAACGATCTCTCAGCAGTCGCTCAATTCTAATCTCCGCCTCCTTGCCTATCCCTATTTTTCTCTGCTGCAAGTTTCTGCGGATTTCCACTTATACTTTGTGCTTTCCTTTTCTTTTATCTTGGCACTTTAGTACTCCTTAACCGGAGCTGTTGTTTGTTCATAGGAATGTCTTGTGATCTTTGTCTGCGTTTTGGCTACAGCCAAATTCATGTAATTAGATTATTCCTCACGTGTCAATCCTGATTATTGTTTCATTGATCGCACCTGTTCGCCCTTGTCATGTGTTCACCTAGGATGTGTATATAAGATGTCTTTTCAAGTACTTCCATGTCAGATCGTTCTTCCTTGTTTCTCGTGCCACGTTTGTATTCCGCCTTGAATCATTGTGATTTATCTTTCTGACTGGATTGCCCGACTCCTGATTCTTGGTTTGCCCTTCTGGATATTGTTGCATCTGTGTATTTTTGACCTTTTTCTGCCGGACCTTGATTTTGTGGATTGCTGCCCTGTTTACGATTCAGACTGTCCTTTGGCTTATGAGTTTGCTTCTCCCTCAAACCTACGCCTGTGTACCGAATCTGTTTTGCCTGACTACGATTTTTGTGATTGGTGCCCTGGTTACGAACTCTGCTCTTCCCCATTGGAATTCGAGCTTTGGATTACGGACTCTGTACTGTTGCCTTTTTCTCTGCGGGGGTTATCCCCCTTATTCAATAAAGCACCTCATTTTTCCAATCCTGTGTCCTCGCATTTGGTTCCAGATCGATACCTCACAATCATGTCAAAATCTAGGAGCAGTGATCAAGATGCTTAATGCTGCTTTATATTTTCCATACTCTGAAGAGGGAAACTTATGCAAGCTGGTGCGCATTTGCTGCACAGTATCTGCCTCCTTAGCGCGACATACTGAAACACTGTCCTGAATGTTCAAAGGAAAGCAATGCTTAACCTCATTTTTCTCATATGCACTTATCATAATTTGAGCCATGAAAACAAATGTAGCTCATTTGACAAACACCATTTCTCTGACCCCACTACTTCTCTTACCTTCCCTGGGTTTCTTTCTTTGGCTTGTTCAATAATTATTTTACACCTGAACCAGCCGTTGCTGTGAAACGGAGATAACTTAATAGAAAAAAAAAAAATAGAAAAAAAGACTGGATCATTTGCATTGTTAACTAAGCGTATAGAAAAATGCATCTTACACAGCTACATCTAAAACATAAGCTACATATGTGCATACAGTATATGTTGCGAATCGATAAATTTGATTTTCATTCAGGTTTTGGACAACAAATTTTTCAGTGATGAGATTATGATATTGCCTTATATTGCAGTTTTTAAGATAAATGTGTTTTCCTACTTCTGGTGAGAAATATTCCAGTTTTGGCGTGCTTCTGCCAAACAATAATGCAGGGGAGCGCTGATAGGGTTTATAATGTAGAGGTCAACTATCTCTGCTAATTAGGAATTACAATTTCCAGGTAATGATGCTAATGTGTGAGCTTTCATCAAAATGTTTTTTTTTTTTTTTGGAAAACATCACTAGATAAAGTTTATTGACCTAAACTATAACCTCGAAAGTTGTGCTCAGTGGTTTCCAATTGTTCTCATTGACCTGCAGTATTTATTTCATGTGTCTTTCACAGATACGGTTTTCCAACCAATTATGCCATGTTTTCTTCCAAGTAATTAAACGATTAATTGAACAATGAATTCTTGGCCATACTGTCTTTACACCTGTCTCCCAGGTAAACGGAGGGTGGAAAACCAGCAGTTCTTGGATCTCCAAAGACTGCGATTTGATGATGCCTTGTCTACACAAAGGCCAACTGCGACTTTCAGATAATTCAGGAAAAACACACACGACCGTCTTCTGCTTTAGTATACTTAACCTGCTTTCTCGTGACCGGTGTCAAATATCTCCATATGGTGTCGAGCCTGTACATTCTAAAGTTGGGACAAAGATGCCTTTTTGTTGACGCAAAACTAAACCTGCTTCTAGCGTAAATCTCAAATTAAAACTAAGTCAAGCTTCTCAAAAGGTCAAATCATTTTAACTTCAACTGTATCTGCAGCTGAACTTTCGTGGGTCACAGTCATAGTACTGCTTTGTACAAAGCTGATGGAACACCTGATTCTGCATGCCTTGCAGTTTCCAGAGGTCTGGTCTGTAACTATAAAAAAAAAAAGGCCAAGAGGGTTTTCGGGGAGGAAGAAGTGCATTCAGTCAGGATATCAAGGCACTTTTATCTTGCTTGTTCCACATATTTGGGATTGAGGGTTGAGGGTTGAGTTTACAATACAGCTTTCTATAAATGCTGGCAACCTTGGCTCCCTCTATTGACAGCTTCTTAGCTTGGGTACATTTAGTTTCTCAACCCAAGGCTTCCAGGATGGATGGAACCAAATTCCAACAACTGACGGAACTCCATTCTTCTCATATGTAGTCGGTGCTTTACTTACACCCCTTTCACACCAAGGGCTCAACCAGGAAATAACCAGCGTCAATTTTACTTTTGAAACTGTTAACCCGTGTTGGCCAACTTGGATTTGCGAGAGAGGTGGGATAAGGGTGTGATTTTTTTTTTTTGACGAGAATAGCTCATCATCCGGACTTCTAACAACTGGGTGGGTCACATTCTTCCAGTGGTTTTAAATAGGGCCGCACAGTCCTGACACAGTTGTCATGGGTATCCATCGCCCATATGCAGGTAGTGCGATCACTGCAGTGACAGCAGGAATGTTATTTTTATGCTTATGAAAGGGTGGACCAGCATTAATCTCCAGATGGAATAATAAATTACATTGGTTATGATCAGAGATGTTTTTAAGAATGATGTTCCTTTTGAGTCTATGTCATGCAGCTCCATCAAGACTAGAATGGTTTGTTTGCTGCTGAGTGAAGGGGTTACATGACTTTATTGGAGAACTCTGCTGTCATTGAAATATGTTTGAACCAAGGTGTCATGGTTATGGTTTTTTGTCATGTTTATGTTCATGTTTATGTTCAAGTTCAATGTTTGTGTGTCACGGTTATAGTTTTTTGTCATGTGTCTGTACAAGTTCAGTGTTCATGACTTTGTCTTTTATTTATTCATTTTGGTTATTGTAATTCTCAGGTTTTTAGTTCAGTCCATTTCTCAGTTCCATTGCACTTGTCTCCCCTGTTTTGTCATCTAGTTGGTTCAGTCCGTCTTTCAGGTCTGTGTGCGCACTTATTTCGGGTGAATTAAATGAATTCCGGTGTTTAATATATTCCTTCCATTCTCGTTTACATCCTTTGTCTTACTGTTCTGATTACTAATAAAACTAACATTTGTATTTTGTATCATAGTCTACTAACACAACTAATCCATGTATATAGATTACTAACTTACTAACGAGCACTCTGGTTAAATCTGTAAAGTTGCACTGCTACTAATTAATACTAATTCCCTCTCAGCAATCGCCCTGTTCTAGTCTCCTCCTCTTGCTCAGCTTTACCTGTCTCCCCCTGCGTTTCTGTGAGATCTCTCGCACGTGCTTAATTACTTTCCTGCACTCGTTATCTGTGCACTTAGAACTCCTTGACCGGAGCTGTTTAAATGTCATAGGCTGTTTGTGTGATTCCCGTCCGTGTCTTGGCTTTCATCAATTTTTGTGGTTCAGGTTTCCCTCATGTGATTCTCCCGTTGTAATTAGTCTGATCCAGCTCACCTGTTCCCTGCGTAGCATGTGACTTCCCTCTAGTCTATTTAAGAGTCCTCACTGCAGTGCTGACTCTGTCAGAACGTTGATCAATATTTCTTTGTGCAGAGCGCCGTGTATGCCATCGAGTATTGTTTTTCTTCTACTGGTTTGTCCGACTTCGATTCTTTCCATTGCCCTTCTTGTATTGTTTTGTCTTTTTGGATTTCGACCCATTTTTGTATGGCCACAATTTCTGTGTTTGGATGCCCTGTGTATGACCCTTGGCTTTGTTCATCGACTACGACTTTTTGCCTACTGTCTATGTATTTTTGCTCATCTGTCTTCCTGGTTCTGACCCCTGCCTGTCTAGTCGACACTGTTTTTGGATTTCATATTGTGGCTTGGCAATTCTTGTGTTTCTTGGCTTTGACCCGTACTTCATTAAAGGCATACGTGTTTTGGATTTCCATCTCTTTCCTGTGGTTCCTGAACGCTACGTCACACAAGGTTGATGAAACCTGTTCATTTTAGCCTATTATAGCCACTGTAATTATTCATCCCCATTCAGAAGTCGTCATTATTTATATGAAGTTATGTTCAGTGGTTGAAATTTAAATCATTTCAATAGCACTATGTCTACAAGATTGATTCAAAGATGACCTCTGCATTATAGCAATGTAAAGCCACTTTGTCTTGATAGCTGATTAACTACAAGTGAGATAAATCACTGGCAACAAAAATATGAACGCATTTTAAGCCAGACCTCTGGTCAGCTTTTGCAAGGAGTTGATATTTACAGGCCAGCTATGAATGGGCAATTTTAATATTTTCCTTTTACAATGTTTGCTACCAGTCAGTGGTGCCAACAACGAATAAAGCGTGTGCAGCCCCAGCCCGTTTCCAGCATGTGGGCCGATTGTTTGGTGGATATTATGTTGTATCTGCATTGTCATGATCAGGGATTAACCAGTATCAAATAGCTGAGGCTGAACTGATAAATGAAGGGTTGAATATGGGTCAGATCACTCCAGTCAAACCCTTGTAGTTGGAATGAGAGAGGTTTTATTGCTCCATCCAAGGCCCAAGTTCCTTGTGTTGGAATGTGGAAACACTTCATATTAAGATCCTTGCAATAAGTTGTAATTAATAGTTAATAAGCCATTTATAAGTCCTTATAATACACTATTCGCATTTGAAATCCAGTAGCAGCAAAGGGGCATTGTTAATTGTTAATAAGTGCATAATATATCATTTATTAATCTTAAAAAGACAGTAAAGGATATTTTTAATGGTTAATCAGGCATAAATATTAACATTTTACAGTCTTATTACTGTCAGTAAGCATCTTATTAACATTGTTTAATGGTCTCCAAGCTTTTAAGTTTTTAATAATTGCTAATTATCTTACAAGCCAAGAGCAAATGTGTTTTATACTATTGTCAATTTTAAGTCTTATGTTAATATCTTATTAAGGTTCATAGAGTACAATATAATTTGTAAGCAAGTTTATAGTAAGTGCTTATGAGGGTGCTAATATGCAAGTATGTTATTTATGATTTTAATTAACACTTACATCCATTAATGTTAATAGGCATCTTACTAATCTTTATTAGCTGTCAATAAATGTTAAGTAACTTGCTACAAATGTCTTATAAACCAATAATAAATCTGTAAATTACTTTCTAATTATCCCTTATAAAGTCTAAATAATGCTGATAAACATTTATATCAATGTTTGACAGGTATTTAAGGTGTTAGGAAGATTCTAAACAGAGCCTGTAAGTTGGTATAAACAATAATAAATAATACATCTGTCACTTAAGCTTTTATTGACACCTATATAGAATAATTTGTTTATAACAACTTTATAAGGTATAAGTTTTATTATAAGCGTATTAACTATTTATTACAGCTTATTACAATGACCTTGATATAAATTGTTACCGAAACAGCTTAGGAGTGTTTCAGAAGTGAACACCGATTCCATTTGCTCATTGCAATTAAATTCAGGAATATAATCTGTTAAAATATGTTCGTGTGTGAGTCTATTTGTGAGCTGACAAACCTTTGTGCACTGAGTAATACCTAAAGACTGCAGTTTTCTCAGACTGAAGTCACCCTCACTCTATTTCATGCTGTTATCCACTGTTAATCAGGGATTGGCTTTCTTAATTAATTAAATGGAGCATTTTGATACAAACTAGCTCACTGTACACGAGCCGAGGAGCCAAATTAATTGGGCAAAATGCAAGTGAATATATGAAGAGACTGAGGCCACTGATGGTACAAGTTCTAAAATGTAATTTTTCTACTAATTCATTCTACAGCCTTAAGTCATTGTGAATATTTAAAACTATATTTCTGGTAGTTGGTTCAAGAAAATTGTAATCTTAAAATGATACTACATGCATCTGCATTTCTAATGCAAATATGGGGTTAAGCTAATTATTGAAATAAAGTCACTTTTTGCAAAGGAGCTGACTAGTTAAGAGAGAGTTTTTATGTTCGTCTGTTTGCCTGAACACAACCTGCCTCGGAGCAGATTAGCAGCCCCGCATAGTTTACCTCTACAGTGTAACCGCTTTTTTTGTAAAAGTGGGGTCAGATTTGTGATTTCCTAGCTAATTTTTATTTAGCGAGGAAAACCCATTATCTGACAGCGCGAAGTAGTCTGTGACATGATTAAGTTTAATTTTCTGATCTGCCTAACCGAAATGGGCACGGTCATTTTGTTAATGTAAGTTTGTGGAGCACAAAGTTTTTGTAAATATTTTGAGTGAAAGACAAAGAGGATCTGCAGGAAATACATTTTTTCTGCCTGTTTCTTAGTCACTAAGATCACCATTTTGAGGGCAATGTGCATGTGTTTCTGCGTTATGCATTTCAGCCGTACCATTGTTAGTTTTCTTTCTTTGCACTTCCATCCATGTCAACTTTACTGGTGATCACTAATACCAATCTACTTCACAAGGCAGTCAATACAACAAAGATGAATAGGTACAAACTTCCATGCCCTTTGTAAGAATGGATGGATGATACTGTGGAGGACTTTCATTTCATTTGTCCACTCCAAAGAAAGGAAGGCTGCATTGTACTATCATAAGTGCAGCCCACTCCTAATGAAAATTGAAAAGCACTTAGCCTTGAGAAGAAATCATTTAACAAGCAGTAACCCAGGGATCACAGGGGCCAGCGCCTCATTCCACGCAAGCGTTTGATCTTGAAAGAGCAACTTATCAGGAGAAAGCATGTCAGCCGCCTGAGCCTGGCTCTCTCCATCTGAGCTCTAAATTAATGTGTCAACAAAGGCTGCGTTTGAATACAGCTGTTTTGCTGCAGGTTTGCCGTGGAATAAAGGTACAGTCTGTCATCGGGGATGTCATCTCTTATTTCGACACTCTCTGAAGAGAAAACAGGGAATGTTTTTCTCAGCAAACAGAGACCCTCAATTAACCTCTTTCCTGAAGGGAGAACGGCATATTTAGATTGGCAGCTAAGTCTGTCGAGTAATTTGCTTGTGGTAATGATATATTGCTTGCTATTGCTTAGTTTAAAAAAAAAAAAGATTTTTCCAATTTCAACTGGCTTATATGCTACGATGTAGAGCTGGTCACATGATAAAATATCTTGACACCTCGTCGGTTTTTAAAACGGTTGGGGAATCATTTCCCACGTGGTCAAATACATAGACTGTCTATATTAACGGCGTTCTGAGTGGTCTCGTCCAAAAAATATATACAGCACTGTGCAAAAGTCTTAGACACCCTGCACTTTTTAAAGAAAATTTTAATCTGTAGTCTATGTTTACTTTTTGATTCCATGTAGAGTTCCTGAAGATTTGTAAATTTGAAATTCCAAATGCTATTTAAAAGAAGAGTTTCATCAACAAATGTTTGTATTCCATTAAAAATAGTCAATACAGTATTATAGTCTTGACAGAGCCTTGATGTGAACATCAGCGTGACTGTAATTTCTTGGAGGGACAGATGCAAGTGAGAGAGTCAGTCTGCAGAAAACTGATGATAAGTTTTCCTCTCTGTTTGGAACAAGCCACTCATCTTATGAAACTATAGCACAACAGGACAGTGTCCCAATTTTTTTGGCAAAGGGTAGTTGTACCAATATTGATTTGATTTAGATTTAACAGGTTACAGCTCTGTATAGTATATTTCTGTTATTGGAACCTTTCCTTTACATCATTTTTGCAAGCATATTTGCCCAACGAATTTGCTTTAAATATTCCTACGACTGTTTGCCTCTAAGTATCACCGTTCATTTCGCAATATGAATATTTGCATAGCTCTGAACTTTCAGACATTTCTTGGAGTTTATTCTTAGAGTATTGTCTTCACCACGTGTGGCTGGATTGCAATGAAAGAAACTGCTCTCGCTAAAATAATTTGGGATGGAAATTGTATGTTAATGTGTCTCGATACACAGATTTCAATATCTGTGATTGAGTGCGGGGTGGATTAGGCCCGGGGGCCAGGCAACAGGGGGGGAGTGAGGTAAATAATTGATAATGCATTCACCGAGGTTATGAACTGTGCAGTGATCATTTGTTAAAATGAATAATTCATCTCTCGGATGCATAAACCGGGATCACAAATGCAATTTGCGCAGTTAGGTATGAGGATTTACAGACAGCAATGATTGTGATGCCTTTGTATTAGACTGGTAAAAGAGAGCTGAACTTCTACAGAGATTCAGAGGTAAACATTTACAATTGTCCTGATTTTGTGATCTGAAGTATAACATTTTACGAGATTAAGGCTATTTTGAATAAGAAAAGATATTTTGGAGTGAGGTTTTTTTATTATTATTTTTTCCATTTATTTTCATATAAAGCAAAAATACCTGTTCCTGTGTCACTGATGCCGACCTCTTTACATGAAACAGTGCTCCGGTCAGGAGGTCCAAGGTCACTCAAAATGGCAGGCAACTTAACAAGAGCCGTCAGGAGTGGACATATCCTCCGGCCCCATGTCATCAACTTCAGATTAGCAAAAGGCACCATGTTAGGACATGATTAACGTGCACACCAAGTTTTGTGGAAAAATATAGAGCTGTTTTCAAGTTATGCCCCAGAAATGAAATGTTCATGGATGGACGAATGGAAAGACAGACAACCGCACACATGACTATATCCCCCTGCATTATATGCGGGAAGAATAAAAACCACTCATTAGACAACTGAAGACCCCAGTGCTAAAAGTACTTAACTCAAAAAAATCCACTAGGCTAACTATAAAAGATTTCCCATGCTTTCCTCACGGTGCATGAAAATGTGATTTAAGTACTCTGCAGCACCAGCCTTTTCACTATATGATTGGCTCCAAAGCTAATGGTGATGATGGCAGGGTCCCTTTTGGCGGGAGGCGAAGACTTGAGTGAATCAGTCTGTGATTGGGATGTACAAACATGCTTCCATGGTCCCGTATGTTCAGTATATCAGTGCTGGTGAGAGCCTTTAATAATTTTGTGGTGAATTACTGTTCTCTGCTCCAACATGGCAGCCATGTGAAATTCCACAACTGTGCCGCTGTCCGTGGAAACAAGCCTGCAGAGTAAATTCAGAGCTGCTGGGGAGTGGGGGTGGGTGCTGTGCGTAATGGTTGGGTGGTCTTTTTGTGTACTCTGCTCAAGTGTGGACTCCCACGATGCTTCCAGAGGTAATCAATTTGAATGGCTTTGCTCCTTCTCCGGAAGAGACCGGGGCCACGTCAGAGCCCTTCTGCGCCCGTTGAGAGCATCGCTGGTGCCCAGGCGATCACTTCACCCGGCCCCCACACTGCGCAGACCTGCCGCATGTCGGTCTGCTGGAGTGACCTGCTATTTTCTTCCTCCCATGAGACCAACTGCCAGTTATTCCCGCTTCCGTCCTACTTAATAATAATTTCACGAGCAGAGGACTTTAGTTAGGGTGACTTTCAGTACTTGTTTTCATGCATTTGGAACTTGGGTACAAATGACTCTGGTCTTCCAAAAGAAAAAACAAGAAAAAAAAAAGAAAAAAAAAAAGGTTCACATCAACTGATGACCTTAGGGTCCCTGCTTGGGTCATACTGGTTCCTTTAGATTTTGTAAAGAGTTGGGGCCCAATGAGAATCTTATCAGCACTTCGGCACACTTGCTATCTGGGTCAGCACTTTCTATGGACGAGGAGGTGTCCCATCTGCTTTAGAGATAACATAAGGCACACCAATGGCTTCTCTACCAGATTGGACCACAAATGACTGATTAAATCAAGGCTGTTCTGTCCATCCTGTCAAATTTAGTTGTTATACCCCATCAATTAGTTTCTCAAACAGTGCCTATCCTTAACAGTCGAACAAAATTAAGTGTGGCACATCACAATGTCTGTTCTCTCTTCCCCCGAAATGATCTAATAATTGACAAATGCCTTTTTTTCCTCTGTTTGCAACTTTGACAGATTATTTTTTGCCGAAACCCAGCTTGGCAAAGCAAAGCTGCTCTTATAGAGGCCTCTCCCCCAACTCTTCTTCTCTAATTTTAACAGATGGGTCAGAGGAGGCACGGCGCATCTATTCTTTCTGTGTCTCTGGGCAGTAAGGGCACTGAATTAGATCACTTTGGGTGATTTGAGCACCATACTGAAATGATTAAATATCAGCCTCCCACTTTTTCTGCAACTGTTTACAGGCCCCCAAAGCAATTTCCCCGTTTTATGGCTAATTTCTTTTAATTCCTCAATCATTGGCACCAACTCTGAGAAATGAATCATTCTAGGAGATTTCAACCTGCATGTGGACAACCAGCCCACAGCTGTGGAGTTTCACTTGGGGTGAATTTGGGAATACACTGGAAGGGATCAACTTACATGTTTTGTTGATCCACTTTTTTTTTAATTGATGCGAAGGATTATCCATATTATGACGGCAGGATGCACTGCCGGGATATTTTGAAACCATGTGACTTTGATAAGTGCACACTCACCATAAAGGCCAGCAAATGAACGGTGTTTGCTTTTTGTTTCTCAGTCTTTGTTTGGGATCAGCATAAACAAAGCTAATGTCTAAATATGTTTATGACTAAAGCAAATCTTTCCACCTACGTTTGCTTGGCTGGGTTAAACTACTTAGCCTAGATTATTTTGGCATAGTAGTTATGCCCCCGCCCTCCAAAGGGGAAAGGGGGCATTATGTCAACACCATGTGCGTCCGTCGTTTGTCCGTCCGTCCGTTAACTTTTCGATTGTGTGGGATAACTATAGAATCCCTCGTTAGATTGATGCCATTTCTTAATGGCGTATTGGGAGTGGCTGGAGGAAGGTTCCTTTCGAAAACCAGTGTCGTGTGATATCTAATATGGCCGCCACTGCAGCCATCTCAATATGCCCTTGATCAACATACAGGCAGGGGCATATGCTGCGCTCTGCGTCGCTCTTGTTTTTAATTGTCATCCTGCACACAGAATTATTCCAAAAGACTTAGACGTTATAAAGGGTTTTTTGTGGACAATGTGAAACACACACACACACACACACACACTCCTCTTGATTTTTTGAGCTGCTGCTTCGTTTTCCTGGTGCCATCATAAATGCAGACCTATTCTGGTGAGGATTTCTGTTCTTAATATGTTTTACTGGACCCTTTAGTGACTTGGGCCATTGCAACACTCAGACACTCATTGAGCCCCTTCTGGGAAGATTCAGCTTTGTCCCAGGTCTTCTCTTTTTGGAGACAGTGGCTCTTGCTGTGATCCACTGTTTGAGTTCCACCAATGGCTTTGTAGCCAAATCTTTTCATCCTGACATATTTCAATAAGTTTCTTCCCCGCAATTTCATTTGATTGCAGCACAGTGTGAGACCTTTCCTTCACATTGCGGCAAAGTTTCTATTTGAGTGAAGTTTACATTCAACAAGGCTGACAGTTATCAAACCTGGGTATTTCTAGTATAATTGAACCCAGTTGTTAATCAAATTTGGAAAATTTGCTGATTGAGTAACCAAGGTAGCAGTTACCCTTTCCTGACAGGGCCAGTTGTCAGATGACACTTGCGCTTCAAAAAAAAGATATTCCTCCTTTGAAACTGATTTTGTCTTTGAAATTGTTGTGTAAAAACCTAAGACATTTTCTTATAGTAAATCTTGCTAAAGGATATGAATCTATGTACATGGCAAATGGGTTCACAAAACTGGATTAAATCTGGAGGGGAGCAAACAGTTTTTCAGGGCGTTGTTCATGTTTGTGTGTGTCCTGCTGCCAGCTCTGTTGTTTCAAATAGATTCTCGGTTGATCCGACATAATCTTGAGTCGTGAGCAGGATGAACTTAAGCTGATAGTAGAACCAGTTGTCTTGGGTGGTGTGCTGGTGGGCATCAGCCAATCCCGGCCCAGGAGACGTGAGCTAACGCAGCTAAGGATGGTGGGAGAGGCTTATTAGCTCAGTTGAATTCTGTTCCCAGATCTGCTCACCTGGCGGAGAGATGAGGATATAAAAATGACACTTTTGGTTTATTTTCTTTAATAATGTTTGCAGTGCAAGTGTGTGCTGCTGGTACCCAGCTGAATCAAATAAATAAATAAAAACAAACCAAGCCATGCTGAGTGAGTTAATTCGTTTTGGAGGTTCTCGAGGGGTTTTTTTTCTACGCAATTTTTTTATTATTTGCCTCAGCAAATTCATCCAATTAACGTAAAGAGAACTTCTATTGTGACTCAAAATGTGACAGTAGATGATGACATATAGTCCATCTATCCTTCAATTATCTTAACCGCTGCTTCCTTTCTGATGTCACAGGGGAGCTGGAGCCTATCCCAGGTCTGCTGACCAAGCAGCAGGGTCACACTCAGGTTAGCTGACCAATCCATCGCAGGGAGTACACATCATTCACTCACACACAAACCTGCAGTCTTATCATGATTTCCAGTTAGCCTAACGTGCTTGTCGTTAGACTGTGGGAAGGACCCAGCGGAAACCCTTGCAAACATGGAGAGAAAATGCAAACTCCTCCAAGCAAGGTCCCAGGCCGAATTTAAACCCACGACCTTCTTTCTGTGAATAATTTGACCTCAAAAAACATCTCCATTAGCTGTACTTTGCTTTTTTTGCCATTGCAATACTCTTGAATGTCCATAAGAGAGGTTTATTAACTTTTTTAAATGAAAAAATCCAATAAAAATGGGCTTAGTTACCCTTGCACTGCTTTAACAGGCATGTATGGGGCTGTGAAAAGGCTCTGTTGCACTTTTTGAGTCGTAGGCCAGAAATATGTTTCCGTCCCTGACCGATGTATTTGAAATGGATACGATCAGGTGTGAAGGTCTCAGGAAGGAATGGGGATAACACCATATGATATATTAACCCATTTAATATTGCCTTATTACCTAAAGCGATTATCACACTTTGCTATGGAAATTAGAAGTGATACACTGAAGGGTACACAGTTTTAAAAATGTATTTATTGATGCCA
The DNA here is from genome assembly GCA_029721435.1 of Gymnothorax reevesii. Lineage (NCBI taxonomy): Eukaryota > Metazoa > Chordata > Actinopteri > Anguilliformes > Muraenidae > Gymnothorax > Gymnothorax reevesii. Next base: position 65,370,104 of record CM056587.1, on the reverse strand, counting down.
GAGTGAATGAAATCAAACTTTTTTTGGACCCCCTGCCTGAGCACTGAGGACCCACTTATTAAATTCAGTTGGAACTGAAAATACGATGTTGTGATTTGATAAGCGCTCAATTATTTATATAGTGATCTTCATTGCAATGATCAATTTAGTTATTAATTGAAATTGCATATATCCATAGTTGTGTATATTTTATGTGACTGATACACTGATTATATCAAGCTAATTTATTTTTTGAATTGAGTCACTCATTTTTTTGACATCATCTCTACTGATCGGTGTTCCTGGGTAGGAGGGTCATGATCTAAATGGCCTGGTTTGTTTCGAAAATTGGGTCTACTGAAGTTAATATCTATCACATAAACTCATTTTAATTCCCCCGACTTTGCTGTTCTGTGTCATTGGGGTATTTCTCTCACGACGGTAATGCAGTGGAAGTGTGTTTCGTGGTCCGATGACTCAACATTTCAAGTGGTTTTTTGATAAAACAGCCGCTTTGTTCTTTCGACTGAAAACGAGGACAACCCAGGCTGTCATCTGTGTCAGGGCCAGAAGCCAGTGTCTGTCACGGTGCGGGCGAGTGTCAGTGCTCAAATTTGCGATGGCATCATTAATGCGGAAATATATGCACAGTATTTAAACCAACATATGCTGCTATCTAGACATCGTCGGTTCGAGGAACGTGCCTGCATTTTCCAGCAAGACAACAACAAGCCGCATTCTGCACGGTTACAAGAATATGGCAGCACAAGCAGTGAGTGCTAAATTCGCCTTCCAGCAATCTCAATCTGTCTTTTTTTGTGAAGGACTGTTGCATTTCGGTGTATTACCAGCAAGGGGCTGAAAGACCCATTCTTGTCCCTATCTAGAAATGTGCAGAATGTAGCCTTTCCGGAAGCTGTAACTGTTAAATCTCTTCCAGGTGAATGTGTGTTAAGAATTGCAGGTCATTAGTTTAAAACGACCACTGGCAAAAAAAAAAAAAAAAAAAAATAGGAGAGGGCTGTAGATGGATGCTTCACCAAACATACATCACCATATAAATATCAAATCTGCATGTACAGAGTACAAATAAAAGATGTATTTCGTAATTTATATTAAAGTCGACTGTTTCAAATGACCCACAAACAGTGCGAAATCCCGCAGCTGAAGAGAAATCTTTCATCTGTATGGAAGGGTGGGGGATGGGGGGGTTTATCTTGTACTCCAGAGTCAAGGCACAGATGAAGCTCGGGCCTTTTTCAAAAGCTTTTTCTCACTGCCTTTCCTCATCCAGAGGGCCACATCTGCTTTCTCAATACCAAGAGCCATCATTCCTCAATCTCCGGCACGTAAGTAAAATTAGGACCATTGCAAGAGGGCATCCATCTTGAATGATGCAGAAGTTTAAGACACCTATTGATTTGACATCTTTCTTCCTGTGTTTAAATTGGTTTTCGTGTTAATGTTTCAAAGGAGCTTTTGCAAAAGTGCAAACCATGACAGGAAAATACATTCCGTCATTAAATGGAAAAATTGAGATGGTTGCATCATTTCTGCCATCATTATGTTGGCATTTTCACACTCAAACTGAAATGAAGAGCATGATGAAGATGTTCGGATAGTTCACTCCAATTAACCACAATTAAACCACTGTATATTGATCTGATATACAGCCACAATTACACATCATTTCAAGTGGCTATTCCCTCAACCGTTGGTGATGCAGGAAGGAAAGTTGCTCTTATTCCCCCAACCGTCTTCATGCTGTCGCGCTCCAGACGAGACCATTAACATGGTGCCAAAAGGTTTCACAGAAAGGTGTCGCTTGAGAAATATTCCACGGATTTCATTGGCTGAGAATAGTTGGGTGAATAACGAAAATGACCCTAACAATTCGCCCAAAGGTTGAGGAGATAGCCTTTGCCTTTTTAAAAAAAAAAAAAATCCACATAAAAGCAGCAAGCAGTGATTTGCATACCCTTTTAAACTGCATTAATTTGATGAATTACCCAAACAAAATAAGCTATATTTTATCTCAACAACATTATTCTTTTGTGAAAATAATAGCCATTTTAACCCTTAGAGTGCTGAAATAAATTTAAAAAAAATATTAATTTGTCTTCTGCTGTTCAAAACCTATCATGTGGTGACTTGTTTAAAAGAACTCCTGCGCGGGGAGCTCTTTTAAACAAGTTGCCGCATGATAGGTTTTCAACTGATTTTAATATTTTGCTGCATTTAGCGCTCGAAGGGTTAAAATGTGCTGCCAGCAACATGTAACAGTTATGTTGGGACAGGTTCATGTTCACCACAGTATAACATCACCTCCTCTAACATTTAATTGGCATTCTGGAATTGATTGCCAGCACAGTTAACAGTGTAACAAAATCCTTTGACTATTTGTTTTATTTTTTGTGATCAACTAATCATGTTTAATTCTCCAGATATCAGAGCATTTTGCCTCCATAACATAATTACTTATAGTGAAATAATTGTTTTTACTGAATCATGAGGGATGACTGTCTGAATGTGCACATCCCACCGCTGTATCTAAGAGGAGAAGGTGGTGAAAACTGAGTAGAGATCAAAAAGTAGCATTGTTCATAATCTCCCAATAAGTAATAACTGTGGATTTCTAAGAACCTGAATTTTAATCTGATTTGTCAGTGTATGAAATGAACAATCCTGACTGACAACCAGACTGTTTTCAGAGCTGATTTAGTCTCAGCAGCGATCTTACACGCCATCATAAATAAAATTAGCATTTCAATTTACAATTCTGGGAAAGACTGAAACAAATTAGAGCACGGTAACTCCCACCAACAACAAAATCAACTCCTGGGGTTCGGTGCCATCAAAATGCTTAATTCGACCACAAATCAAAAATTTCACCTCCTGAAATTACAGCTGATGATGAGACCAGGTTTTTAATGGGCAATTTGGGAACGATTTGCATTTTTGATTGAATCTTCTTTTATTGCAATCCATCACTTTGTACAAATTAGAGATCACTGGTAATAACGATGAGACAACTCTCTCACGACCCGTGCATGCACACTCGGTTGATGAGCTCTGATAACAAAGAAGCTTGAATGTTAACCGGGCGAGTTCAGTTTAGTCCCTCCTTTTTATTGCATGTGGATGCACAGATGTGAGTAGCAGTGCTGGAAAGTAAATCCAGGCAGCATTGCTCAGCACAGCCTCTTCACATGTACTGTGGCCCAGGGGTTGTCTATGAAATTCTCCTATTGTGATTCTGCGTAATTAATGACTCACAAAATGCTCAGACATTCAGCGGAACGCAGACTGTGACTGTCCTTCCTTCTATTCTCTGAACTTTAATAGAACAGAACCACGAAAGTAAGCTAAGCGACTGTCTTTCCCCAAGCAGAGATGGACCAAATGTGTGAAAAAACCCTGAAAAAAAATAGAAAGTGTGCGTTGAAGATAATGTGGATAAATTGATCACTTCTTTCACGTGACGACTGCCAGTTTGGCAGTGCAGCTGCATTCTGTATCCTGGAGCCCTGCTGTCTGTGATTTTTGCCACTGCTCCTCTCTGTTTTAAATTCTTTAAATTAAATATGTTTTAATATTTTTACTCAGCCTGTGTGTGAGGGTCCCTTTACTTGGTTTTGGGTACATGGTCCTAGTGCTCGCCTGCTTCTTGCCTTCTGCTGGCGGGACCAAACCATGACAAAGGCATCTTCTTCCTGGGTCGATGGCAGCAGATCTGTTCGCAGTGAACTGAACTGTTCTGCCGTGTTCAGGGGTAAAGGAGTAGAATACAAAAAAATATAAAAATATTGACCTGAAGGACACATCTGTGGACAGAATACTCTTCGATTACAGCTGTAAAAGCACCATAGTAAAACAGACAAACCAACCAGATAATGCAGTAGTTAGTAAATTTTTATTTTTCCATGGACGAGGTTGGTATTTGTGCCGGTCCTCATTTCTGCTAGTAACATGCTGTAATACCTCTGCTGTTCACTTATAGGTTATACCTCAGGTTTATGTCACATGCAAAGGGAAATAAGCAAACAGCGTCACTCATTCATAAAACTAGCTGTTATGTCAAATCACGTAAGACATATGGCTTCGCACAGGAAGTGATGAAATCCTAGAAAAATAAATCCATCTTCCTGAGCGGTGGAAAGACAAAATCAGGGTTTACAAATATTTATAATAGCTTTAATTATCATAACATTTGACTTTAATCTATGGAAAATCTGGGGAATTGATTTTTATTTTTTTTCATAATCAGTGTGTGTTGAGTTTTGACAAGGTAATTAGACTTAATGCATGCAATCAAAGAAAGAAATGGTTTGTTTCTGCTGTGAAATTGGTGCGGTATAGATGGAAGGATTTAGTTTTATGCAAATGCCTTCCACATCCAGAAGCATATTCCCTGTTTTCATTCAATTTCAGACTTAATCATCATCACTCCAATTCATTAAGCGACAAGTTTTGTTGATTTCTGGTTTGGGGGTCATTTGCCTTTGAAATACAAATTTACTGCACCGAGCCTCAGAATATTGCGTGAAGTTAAATACCTGTTGTTTACTATTCCATTACACTGATTACATTCATATTATCCTGGAACATCAACACAGCAGTAATATGTATTTGTTTAATTATGATATTTGTTAATAAAATGAAATTTGAGACCCTGTTTTGTCTATGTTGTCCGAATAGTAATGATCATCCTTTATGGTAATAGGTCCCTGAATTCTGCATTGAATTATGCATTTGCACATCTTTAATCAAAATTCTGCATTGAATTATGCATTTGCACATCTTTCATCAAATTTATCTTCCATGATAACACCCACAATTTGTCTGCTAGTCAAAATGTTTTATTAAAACTTTGCTTTTCATCATAGAGAGTTGGTTGATTGCGAATTAATTCTTTGTCCTGTATTTCTGCCGGTAGACAGTCCGTTGAGATGGGAGAAATTATTCATTCTCTTCAATACATTTTTCAATTTAGGGTTTGGAAAATAAGCCTGAATTCATCCCTCAAAAGCTCCTCGTCTGAGCTACTGGATAGAAAGAGCGGCGACAACTCAAGAAGAGCAGCCATTTTGTTTCCTTCACACAAAAGCGAGCTGTTAAGCACAATGAAAATCATTGGATTTTTTTCATTCTTTTCTCTGAATGGAAACATACTAATTACAGAGGGGAAACAAAAGACCAGCTAACAATGGTTTTGACAAGCATGAGAGGGGGTAGTGTTTGGAAATGAGACAAAAGAACTGAGGAAAAATAAAACTCATTCACTTTGAGACAGTGCCCAATAAGATGATGGGGAAAAAAAATGGCTTCCTGAACAGAATTGTTGGAACTCTCATGTCATAACGTTCTATCTCAAAACTTAACTCCACAACTGCTTTAATAGTAAATCCAGTAAATCAAGAACAGTCCTATCCAGTCAATATAGTTTTAGATGTGCCAGTCACTGCAGTATACACAGTTCACTAAAGCAGTTGTGGTGCTTTCAAGGTTTAAGATGGGCCATAATAAAGTTTCAGCAATATTTGTGCTTAATATGGTATAAAATGCATTGCAGCACTTTACAGCATATAGCAGTAATTAATGAATGGCTGGTGTAACACAAGGTTACCATTGAGCTCCCCTGGATACTGTTAAGGCCAAAAACAAAGACGTCAACCAAAATCAGCACCTTGTCAACAAGCTGTTGCGCACAGATTGCTCATTAATCATTTCAGCCTTTACCGATCATAATATTGTAATTTCTGCTTACATGATCAGAAGGGTGCACACCTCTTTCTCATCAAACAGATGAAGGGTGGATGTCACATGTCAGCGGTTGACCTGCCCACCCCCACCCCATCTGGGGACGGAGCTACTCTGCCATCTATGGCAATCAGACATGATAATAGCCTGCCCACTTAAAGCACAATACATTTCAATGTTATTTACAGAACGTAACTGTTGTGATTCCGTTTTTGCCATGTCAATGTTTAAGTTTTGTGCCTGGCCTTGTGCCATATTAGATTGATCTGCGCATTCTTGACCATTGCTTATGTCTGACCATTCTTAGGATTATGTATTGTGTTTTTGGTATTTTAGATTTCCTTGTTTTATTATTTTTCACGTTTTAGTTTATGAGTTATCATGCCATGTTTTCTTTGCCATGCTTTGCACTTTGTCTCCCCTGTCTTGTCATGTGTGTATCTTTGCTCACGGTCCCTTGTCTTGTGTGCCACTCATTCGGGTGATTTATTGGTTTCTGGGTCTCAATCTTCTTTCATTATCTCTTGTTCTTCCTTCCTCTCTGTTTTACTGTCTTACTAACACATACTAACAGTTTATTGTTTTTGCTAATTACTAACCACACTAATCTTGTATATTTTTACTAACTTACTAACAAGCACTCGGGATTGTATAGCTGCACATACTAATTGACTAACGATCTCTTAGCAGTCGCCCAATTCTAATCTCCGCCTCCTTGCCTATCCCTAATTATCTCTGCTGCTATTTTCTGTGGATCTCCACTTATACTTTGCTCTTTCCTTTCTTTTTACTCTGCACTTTATTACTCCTTGACCGGAGCTGTTCTGTTCATAGGTTTGTCTTGTGATCCCTGTCTGGGTTTTGGCCTTTGCCAAATTCATGTAATTAGATTACTCCTCATGTGTTACTCCTGATTATTGTATCATTGATTGCACCTGTTTCTCCCTGGTCACGTGTTCGCCCTGGATGGGTATTTAAGATGTCTGTTTACGCACTTCCTTTGTCAGATCGTTCTTCCTAGTTTCCTGTGCCACGTTTGTTTTCCGCCTCGATTCATAGTGATTTATCTTTCTGACTGGACCGCCTGACTACGAGCTTTGCCTATCCCCTGTATTGTACCGCATTCTTGTTTATCGACCTATTTTTGCCTGACTACAGATTTTGTGATTGGTGCCCTGGTTTTGACACTGGATATCGCCCTTTGGATTCTGATTTTGTATTGCGGACTTTGTACTGTTGCCAGTTCTGTTGGGGGGGTTCCCCCTTCAGAAATAAAGCCTCATTTTTGCATTTATCTGGTTTTCGCTATTGGTTCATTTCGTAAATCACAACAGTAACACACACACACACACATATATATATATATATACACACTGATTTAGAAGTGCACTTTACAGTCGCAGAAGGGTATGAAAATGAGTTGTTACACATTTCGAAGTTGTGTTTCTGAAGTGAAGAATCATGCGCCAATAAAGCAGGACAGGAGAACACTCACAGATGAAGCAAATAATGTTGACTGTCACGCAACGACTGCAGATGTCGAGGTCCGCAGACAGACTTTATACAGAAACAAACAGTCTCTTTTGGAAGTCGATGTGTGGGATGTGGGAGATAAATCACACCTCGGAAACACAGAAAAGGGCTAAATCATCACGCGCAGAGGAGAGGGTCAGAGCATCTTTGAAGCACCAAAAGATCAGGGGTGAGAGGTCAGAGGTGAGAGATCAGGGGTGCTCCCAGTCTGCAGCGGTGATGCAGTCAAATTTGCTCAGAATGTGAATTCGAATAAATTACTCGTTTAATTACTAAAAACATCTAACATTTGATTTTTAGCAACATTTTAAAATTGGGGAAAAAGAGGTTGCAGTACTACACACAAGCTGCCAGATTCATTCATGTGTCATTTCAACAATTTAGCTAGATTACGTTCAGAAAAACTGAATGTAAACAACTGATTACAATAATGCACAGAGCAGAGTGTGTTGAATAAATTCACAGCATTAACATGACGGTTTTTAACCCTAACTTTATTAAACTAAAGCTGTCTGCCTTTAAATAAACTGGGAACGTGGACGCATTTCATCAAAACAAAAACTCAAAGCTCTCATAGAATGAATGGAAATCAATGTAGTTTTTATCAGAGTTCGCCATTTGAGGCATTTATAACAAGAGCTTAAGTAAACTCAAAATACCCCCATCGGCATATTATGGATTTAAAAACATTTGCAATATAGTACATATTCAATATAGAACTCTTCAGGGCATGAACAACGTTTTCGGACAAAGTCACTGAAAAAGGTAGATTATCATTCTGAACACAAAAGTGCAAGGAATAAAAATGAACTCCCCATCAAAATGATGGCGTCGTAATTGTGGTTGGAACAAAAACCAGCATGCAGAGGGGTCCTCAGGACGGACGTCAAGAACCACTGGTTCATGAGATGATATGCAAGCAATTATAATGCCTTAATTGCCCAATAATTAAATCATGCCTTTGTAACCATGTCATTTATGTCACATTATATTTTCATCTGACTGCAGTTCAGCAGATTTCTCACCTGCAGCCTGATTAATATCACTCTGAAAATAAGCTGAAAACTGTTTTCATTTTACATTCGGCTGCTCCATCCTTCCCAACATCTGGAGGACTTTTGCAGAATCAGATAAACTGTGAAAAGTGAAACGTCACGAGTCTCAGAATAAACATTTTGGAAACAGGATAAAATTCACTATCTTAACACCACCTTACAAACTTTTTTTTATTTCCATTACATTTTTATTTTATTTCTATAACTTTAATTTAACCAGGTTGGTTCCAGTGAGGTTGAAATCTCTTTTAGAAGAGAGACAAAACCAGGAAGCGCAGCAGTACATTAAGTTAATGGACGATTGAGAACTCATATCAGAACAAAACAAAGCAATCAATGCTAAAAAAGTGCAGAAATGAAAACAGTTAAAATGAGCAAATACACAGATAATATGAAGATTTGGGTATTTTTGGAAAGCTTGTGAAATCAAAAAAAGAATAAATAAAATCCCACTCGCTATCTCTCACTGCCCTTAAGCAGTATTTTCCCCTCAATCACTTAAATATACAGATTTGCAAAATAAAATGCAGAAATCATATGAATCATAATTTGTACAACAGCCTCCTTTAAACTACTCGTTTTCACCAAAGAGCCGTTAACCACTCTGTGATCCGCACGTGGCGTGAGGAGGTTGTGCACTTACGATATGATGTGGCAATCACAGAGGTGCTAGGCGATATTATAACGTCTAATGTGATTAAACTGCCATGCACTCCGAGTTAAGGAGGCGATAGATAAAAATTCAATTATGAATTCTGTAGCTGCTAACCCTGAGCCGTCAAATCATTTTCAAGTTCCGAGTTCAACTCCATTTGCTTCCCCATTTCCTGCTCCGCTCGATGGCCGTATTAATCACACAGTTCCGCCTGAAACATTAATGCGCATTTAGGTAAACCTTTCATGCGGTAACTCAAAAGCATCATCACTGACTCCTCAGATAGTGCGCTGCCTTAGTTATTTTAATCATGCAGGGTCTGCAGTGAAAGTATGTCATGCTTGTGGAATAACAAGGAGAAAGTGTGCCTGTGTATTTCAGACCGCAGGGGGTTTCATTTGCCTAAATCATTTAACTGTATCATTTTTTAAATATTTTGTCAGATTTTTGCGGGGGGAATCATTCCTTTTCATATGCCGAGAATGCTATCTCTCCATGTCGTTTTAAAATGTGCTGATCGGACAGTAGTCATCCCACTATCCAGGAGCTAAATAATATAGCTTTACTAAACAGTCTGGGAATTAAAACTGCTAACTGCGAGACAACATGTCCATGTCCTGATCTGTCAATTATATGCCATCATTCAGAGGTGTTTTTGTGTGATTGTGTGCAGAGTGCACAAAATTGGTGAGATAAAGCTTAGCAATAACAACACAAGGTGACATGAACAGAATATTGGCTCTGTACTTAAGTTGGATAGATAATACAACACTGTCAAGGCTTCAGTAATGCTTGGAAATCAGCTGTATGACATACTTGAAATACATGGAGCTACTTAAATACACAGATTCATATAATCTATGTAATTCCCACATTTGGAATGCTAACACATTGAGCCAGAAGTTCTGGGTGAGCACAGGCCATGGATTGGGACACTATTTTGAATTTTGTGCTGGATAATTTTACGAAAATCCCAAGTGGACTAAAGTAGTTTGTTTCTTTTCAGGAAAGGATGACACCTAAGGAGGAAAGTTTTGAGAAAGTTGCCTTTGTTTGTACACACGGCATGCTTCAGTATTTGACATTGGCAGCACCCACATTCAAAACCCAAAACCAGCGAAGTTGGCACGTTGTGTAAATCGTAAATAAAAACATAATACAATGATTTGCAAATCCTTTCCAACCTTTATTAAATTGAATACACTGCAAAGACAAGTTACTTAATGTTCGAACAGGTAAACTTTGTAATTCTTTGCAAATATTAGCTCATTTGGAATTTGATGCCTGCAACATGTTTCAAAAAAGCTGGCACAAGTGGAAAAAAAGACGGACAGAGTTGAGGAATGCTCATCAAACGCTTATTTGGAACATCCCACAGGTGAACGGGCTAATTGGGAACAGGTGGGGGCCATGATTGGGTATGAAAGCAGCTTCCCTGAAATGCTCAGTCATTCACCAACAAGGATGGGGCGAGGGTCACCACTTAGTGAACAAATGCGTGAGCTGATTGTCAAACAGTTTAAAAACAACATTCCTCAACGAGCTATTGCAAGAAATTTAGAGATTTCATCATCTACGGTCCGTAATATCATCAAAAGTTTCAGAGAATCTGGAGAAATCACTGCACGTAAGCGACAAGGCTGAAAACCACCATTGAATGCCCGTGACCTTCGATCCCTCAGGCGGTACTGCATCAAAAACCGACATCAGTGTGTAAAGGACATCACCACATGGGCTCAGGAACACTTCAGAAAACCACTGTCAGTAACTACAGTTCGTCGCTACATCTGCATGTGCAAGTTAAAACTCTACAATGCAAAGCGAAAGCCATTTATCAACAGCACCCAGAAACGCCGCCGGCTTCGCTGGGCCCAAGCTCATCTAAGATGGACTGATGCAAAGTGGAAAAGAGTTCTGTGGTCTGACGAGTCCACATTTCAAATTATTTTGGAAACTGTGGACGTCGTGTCCTCCGGACCAAAGAGGAAAAGAACCATCCGGACTGTTATAGGCGCAAAGTTCAAAAGCCAGCATCTGTGATGGTATGGGGGTGTATTAGTGCCCAAGGCATGGGAAACTTACACATATGTGAAGGCACCATTAATGCTGAAAGGTACATACAGGTTTTGGAGCAACATATGTTGCCATCCAAGCAACGTCTTTTTCATGGACGCCCCTGCTTATTTCAGCAAGACAATGCCAAGCCACATTCTGCACGTGTAACAACAGCATGGCTCCGTAGTAAAAGAGTGCGGGTACTAGACTGGCCTGCCCGTAGTCCAGACCTGTCTCCCATTGAAAATATGTGGCGCATTATGAAGCGTAAAATATGACAACGGAGACCCTGGACTGTTGAAAAACTTAACCTGTACATCAAGCAAGAATGGGAAAGAGTTCCACCTGAAAAGCTTCAAAAATTGTTCTCAGTTCCCAAACGTTTACTGAGTGTCGTTAAAAGGAAGGTGATGTAACACAGCGGTAAAAAGGCCCCTGTGCCAACTTTTTTGCAATTCGTTGCTCCCTTTAAATTCTAAGTTAATGATTATTTGCAAAAAAAAAAAGTTTCTCAGTTTGAACATTAAACATCTTGTCTTTGCAGTGTATTCAATTGAATATAAGTTGAAAAGGATTTGCAAATCATTGTATTCTGTTTTTATCTACGATTTACATAACGTGCCAACTTCAATGGTTTTGGGTTTTGTATTTCTGGATTCATTTGTTCAAACTGAGGCAATGGTACTTCAACAAACTGCACAGTATTGCCTCTGTAAACAAGGGAGAGTGAAACCATCAAACTGGTAACTGAGGGGCGGTATTTAGCTTTGCAGTGTTTAACCCCGTCCATACTAGGGAGGTATGTACATGTCCTCGCTGCAGTCAAGCAGCGACCCAGAATGTGTGTATATGTTCTTATGACAACTATCTATCACTTTAAGTCTGGTGATGGTAATACAATCACAACTACTTACGCTGGTGGTTGAGAAGAGTCTGGTTCTGACTGCTGAAGACAGTTGACAGCACCCATTTGCTCATTTCCCAAAAAACCCCACTTGTTTATGCTCTGAATGGTTAAATGGTCTGTCGCCCTCATGTATACACACCAGAGGAAGATATGAACGAGATTTTAGCAGATGCAGACTCTGAATACAATGAAAATGGTGGAGACAGTGATTTGTATGTAACAAGCGGTTTACAGGGGAGTTCCGAAGAGGAAAATACGACTATGAGGAATCTGTGGTTTGATGTCTTCCTAATGTTCCAATACATAAGCATTTCCTTCTGAGCTCTCTCTCTCTACATTTATATCCTCAGTAGGAAAGGGCTTAACACTGTACGGGCAGAGGAAGGACAGCGATCTGGGCAGGTCTCAGAATCTGGACCACCTCCTGAGGGGGCAGCTCCCCTGCCCTTGTGATGGAATTGGAGCTAGCCTTCTGTTACCATGGCTGCAGAGTTTGAGTGACCGGAAGGAGGTGGGGCATCTCGAGGCAGACGGTCATGTTGCCTCGGTGATTCTCCTGATTGACTCGAGTCTGGCAGCCTTTTACTCCGTAATTAAAAAGTCTTTATAATCTCAACTGCTGCTGTACAGGAGTTAACATCCGTTCACAGCACATTAACAAGGTCATTCTCTCTGAAATGGCAATATCACATCAAATATACCAGCTGTTTTTTGTTCGTTACATTAGTCAGTGAATGTCACAGCTTGAAATAACATGATATTTGTCCCTTTTTGAGTCGAGTTCTGATTAATATGCTCCATGAATGCTTTATTGCATGAATCGCACTGTGGGGGAGAACTCGAAGGTCGTGCTCACTCAGACCCACCTGATGATCGCTATAACCAAAACTGGGTCTTTAAAAAGTCAATTTCATTCTGCACAATGGTTTGAGGATTTTTTTTTTTTCCTGAGATCAATTCGTTGATGGTTTTGGACGGCTGGCAGCTGGTCTCATGCCCCACGGAGCAGAACCATCCCGGACACCACACTCCCAGTTTGCCCCATTTCCCTTCAGTACGTGTTTGCAGCTCTGACTTTGGAGAGGACAAAGGGAACTTTAGATTCCGCTTGGGGAACAGTGAGTATGCTCTAAACTGCAGGCTCATCACGTCACCCAAATGGCATTAATTTAGTTCAGCACACTCAGCCCTTAACATTATATATAAGCTTACCTTCTATGGGTAAGGCTAAATCACTAATTATGGCTACATATTCTTCCAAATGATCTCCTCTAAATTAGTCTTGATAGTATTTGAATCCTTGATGAATAATAACAAATTAAAATCATTCAAGGTTATATTCTTTCTCATCAATTTTCTTACACTGCCCAAGGACCCTAAATGAGGTTATTAACGATGTCACCCAATTAATTTTCACAGCTGAAAGCTGTGAGCATAAATTTCTCACCAGTGAATCTCACTAAGTGTTATTGCTTTTCTTTAAATTGTGCTTCATCAGAGCTATATTACACCTATATATGCCCCTAATGAATCATTTATAGATATCAATACAATGGTAGTTATTCCTGAGGTGTGTTGTGGAAAAACTGAAAATACCAGATGTGTGACATTATTTGTATCTTAACTGCAACAATCATGCAGATATAGCTTACAGCCTTTCTGGAGGAACATTCACTGAAAGTATGGCCATGTTGTTAGCGTTCGATACCTCCATGCATCCGTATTCAAATTTTTTGGAAGCAAATTCTTATTTACTGAAGCTGGGTCATGATAAATTGGATGAGGCACAAGGGGTTGCTATTCTATTTTGACAAGAATAAATGGCCATAAATTCCTTGCAGTGACTCAAATTGTTGTCCTCGAACTGCATTAATTTAAACATGTACTACTGTAGAGTTGGCCAGCCACGTGGCAATTCAACTACTGCCATCAAAAATGTATACCAGCAGTGCTCATGGGAGAATTGATTTAATGCTTAACATTTAATAACTCAGTTGGCGGAGGAGTTTCACCTGTGACCACAAGCAGTAATCTGGCAGCAGTAGATGTTGCGAATAAACAGGCTTGAAGTTAAGAAGGACAGGGCGATTATTAAATCATCAAGTTACTCGATTCACATAAAGAGGCTCCCTAAGCACCAATAGTACAATGACAGTGTGCCTCAAAATAAACAATATTCTTCTGAGCATTTTTGGTTTTATTGAGCTGACAAACAAGCTGTAATTCCCAGATTACCTATCAATATTGACTAAGTGCAAGCCCAAATCTGGAAAATGTAATATCAAAAAGGAGAAATTTGAAATGTCCATCCACCCACTACTACTTCGAAAATACAATGACAAAACTTCTTTTGACGCTTATGCTAGTGGATTTAATTAATTAACTAAAAAAGGCTTATTTCAAATCTGATGACTGCAACAGCCTGCAAAAAAGTTAGTAAGGGGGAATGTAGGACTAATAAAGCGAAACCTTGACATAATAATGTGATATGAAATGAGTAATGTTACACAGGTGAGCTAATAGTGCTATAATATTGAAGGAGCTCCCAAAAAAGGCAGAGTCCCTTAGAAGCAAAGACGAGCGGAGGCTAACCAATTTGCCAGCAGATTAGCAGGTTCGTAATGCATCACTTTATAAGCAATGTTCCCTTGAGGCAAAATGGTAGAATTTTGCGCATTTCACCCTCCGTAATACAGAGAAATAATGGAAGTAATTCAGTCAAATCTCAGTGCATAAAGGGCAAGGCTGAAAACCACTTTTGAACGCATGCAGTCACTGACCCCAGCAGACATCACAGTCTTAGGGACAGTTATGGAACTGTAATGTATATGAGGGCATAAACCTCAACATTCTTGAATAAACCTTTGTCAGTCAACAGCATTCACTGCTGCATTCATAGCTGGTTTACTATGCAAAGCCAAAGCCGTACAGCAACACGGCCCAAAAGCACAGTTGATTCTAATGCTTCAGTGTCATCTGTGTTGAACAGAACCACAGTGGAAGTGTGTTCGGTGCCTTGACTGGTCGCCATTTTAAGTGGCTTTTGGGGAAAAAAAGCAGGGGCTGTGTTCTCTGGATTAAAGGTGACAGAAAGCCAGTGTCTGCCATAGTGTGGAGGTGTGTAATTGGAGATTGTTTGGGTGACTGGCGCACGCGTGATGGTGCCTTCAGTGCTCAAAGATCATGAGTTCTGGAGAGATCCCCGCATTTTTCCAGCAAACTGAAGTCTGTTTGGATTGCATAAGTATGGTTGCGTTAACCGAGATTGCGGGCACTAGGTTGACTTGCCTGTAGTCATATTCTGTTTCTAAAAATGTATGGTGTATAATGAGGCAAAATATGCGGCAGTGAAGGCCCCGTACAAATACACTCCTTAAAGGTCACAGGCCAAGTCCACTATGTCAAGTCAAAATTTATTTTACTTGATTTAGCA
The DNA here is from genome assembly GCA_029721435.1 of Gymnothorax reevesii. NCBI lineage: Eukaryota > Metazoa > Chordata > Actinopteri > Anguilliformes > Muraenidae > Gymnothorax > Gymnothorax reevesii. Next base: position 65,354,727 of record CM056587.1, on the reverse strand, counting down.
GTATGACAAAAAATGTCACATCCCATCCAAAATTACCGCGTTAAAAGTGAAATTGGTAACAAATAACAACCCATGGCCCAAGCCAGTCGAGAGCCCAGCCGCTAATCAATAATTTCAAATCACGCCACTAGGGGGCCTGCCAGTGACGTCACAGTTGTCAAACAACTTAAGTTCACTCTATTAATCTGCATAGCATAACAACGTTTTACACGTTTCCTTTCAATAAATCCCGGACTCTCGACGAAACATGGACAATAACGTTAACCCTACAGACACAATTGATTTTGATGAGGATGAGGAGGCGAGATCTGTAGAAGTTTACGGCCTGCAGCCGTATTTATTCGAGCTGGTTTTGAATAAAGTCTGAAATAAAAAAATCTAAAAATTATTACTAGTTGATGAAATTTGTTTGTCACAAACTCTGAACTGAAGAAATGGGCCCTAGACAGCCTCGTTTCGAATTAGAATATTAATTTAATTCATCATTTATGGATTATCTGGATTTGACGTGTTCGAGAAGAACAACGGTGTATCTTTGTGCAGATGTGTCCGCCAGTGGACGCGGAGCTGCAAATTTATACACGCTATTACAATATTCCATCACTAGATGGCACATCAGGATCAGTTATTGAATATTATCACTGCCACCAAACTCAAAGAAGAAGTGATTTCATTCCCCCCAATATCTCTACTTTTTAATTTCAGTGGGACTCCTCAGTATAATAAAGGCTAAATTAAATAATTCTTTTTTGTATTTGTACCGTTTTGTCTGTCACAAACAAGAGATGTTGCGGCACTACCTCTGACACCGGATCGGAGCAGGGTTTGTTTTCAGCCAAAATACGTGTGTGTGTGTGTGTGTGTATTTTTGGGGGGGACCAAACACACACACACACACACATATATATATATATATATATATATATATATATATATATATATTGCATCGGGTTTTAATTTTCATCTAAAAGATCCACTGTAGCCGATGCTTTCGGCAAACGTCTCATCAAACACAAAGCAGGAAGGATCAAAATGGTCACAGCACAGACGCGAATGCTTTGACAGTTTCCACAAAGTTCTGGGCTTCCTCCCCACACGATTTACTCGCCGCAGCCATTCCTCCAGCAAATTAGGGTCCGTGGGGAACTTGTGGGTACTCTTACCACTGTTTGACCCGTTATTGCACCCATAGGCAACACAATAAACCATTATAAACTGCACAATAGACCTAATCACAATATCGCTTCGGACACACAATGAACCGCCGCCATTAAGCTAACTTGTTTTGTTTGACAACTGTGACGTCGCGCTGCGGGAATACCAGAATCACGTTCCGGTAAATCTCGCATTTTCTCGGGCCAGGCAGCCGCTAGCAGACGAAGCATTTGAAGGCATTTTAGCCGTTTTGATTGTATTTGTGACTGTAACTGATTAATTAGTTGGGGGCCAGACCTAGTATTACGGCATAACCGATCATTTTGATCCAAATTTCTCATGACTTGGAATGACTTGGCCTGTGACCTTTAAGATCTTAAGAAAACTTCACTTGCTAGACTTGACCAACAAGGCGTCTTCAGTGCCAAACCTCTTAGTAATTAAAACAAATGCTGATGTTTCAACGTAGTAAATGGTCGACTCTGCAACTTTTTTGGCCTCAGTTGCATTCATCACATTGTATATGTTTAATATGCAATTCAATTCATAGGTTGGAACATCAAATAATATGTTGTTACACTGTATCCAATATAGGAGAGGGTGAATGGACTTTACAGATCAGTCCTTTTTGATTGCATTTGTGCAAAAATTTTTTAGGAGTTGGCGTTGTGTATGATTTGTGGAAAGTAAATCATATATATACAAGTAATTTTTCTTGCTTTCAGCTCCAACAGAACTGTGCCACTTTCTTACACTAATTTTTGATCCAATATTTTTTAGTGTTAATGAATTACTGCCATCCGTATTAACAGTCTTGGCAGGAAATCGTCCTAAATTGATTGCATCAACAAATGAAAAAAGTGTGATCAGACTGACAGGCAGACTCCCGACTTTCAATCACGATTTTGCAAATGAGATTAAAAATAGCTTTTCACACGACTCTTTTCATTACGGGGGGCTGATGCACCCTCCTGCTGCCATCCCCCCTGTATCCCCTGCATCCCAACCTGCCCAGAAAACTCCCCGACGTGACAAAAATTGTCAAGCCCGTTTTTGACAAATTGAATCTATTAATAACCTGCCATGGCCCATCTATACGTGTCATCCTCGATGTATGGAGGGGAGGGACCTCGCCTTGTATTGGGAGAGATAAAGCGGAGCCCCCCCACCCCTCCTTTGAGGACGGTTCATCGTCCCCCCCCCCCCTCCCCGACCCAAGGCCTTCTCCCATCCTGTACGACATAAATCAGGCGAGGGCGTCGCCCTGACAGAGATGGAGTGTCTTCTTCATGGGGTTCGTCAGCGGCCTGCTGGGTAGACCAAACCGGAATAAAACGATGGTAATGATGGCGGAATCAAGGGAGACGGCGGGTGGTGCCGCTGAAGACTGCTCGCATCTGAAGTGCTCCTGTGGGGTTCAGGAGATTCATGTCTGGGGGGAAGACAGTAGAGTTTTTCCCAAAGTTTCAAGGCTGTTTGTGTCTGGGGGACTAGGTAGGTTTGGGAGAACGGTGTGCGTGTGTGCGCACCGTGTTTACTTATGCTTGTGGGGACCAACCGTCCCAACAAGACATGAAATTCCAGGATTCTTTGTACTCATGGGGAGATTTTCAGCTCCCCACAAAACAATTCAGCTATTTTAGGGTTAAGGTTAGAGTTACATATATACTGTTTAGCGTTAAGGTCAGGGAGAGGTGTTCGGAAATGAATGGAAGTCTATGTAATGTGCCCACAAAACGTGTTTTTTTTTCATGAAGTGAGCATTCATTCATAAGTATATACTTCTTGTCTGTGACTACTGTATCTTCCACACGCAGGACAATTTAAGAGCGTGCACAGCTGAGCAAATGACACAGGGGGCGCTCTTCTCATATTTACTGTGTGCTCATCAGCCCAATACACAGAGCTGTCCGAGGTCATTACTGACTACAGCCTTCCAAAACTCCTCATCCGGGCTCTGAGGTCATCGTTTTACCTTTGTAATTCTAAATGAGAAATGCATGCCTCAACCGCCTGACCAATTCACGCCCTTGGAGTCATACTTTTTCGCCGTTTTGTCAATGGTCGTCCTCCGGCTCACCGTAATCCTAACTGACGAGATCGCCGGCAGAGACCGGCACGCTAGAGCAGCATGTCTCAGCATGTCAGAACAAGCAGAGTCCGATCTGGGACTCCGAGTGGGAGGCTGACCAGAATGGGCTGCATATTTTATATCTCATATCCTCTTCCGTCAGAGAGAGTTGGGGGTTTGGGACCCAGCAGAGTAAAAGTGCTCAGACCATGGGGACGAATGAAAACTCAGGCCTGTCTGAGGCCCACCTCCCTCCCTGCTATTACATGTCCCAATATAATAAGCCCTAACGAATGGTACAGGTTTTGAATGTCAAATTGTCAAAATGTCAAGCATTTTCTATGATGTACACTGCCTGGATTTAAGCAAATACTTAAGAGCCTATGACTTAAAGGAGAATTCCGGCGTGAAATTGACTTGGGGTGTATTGAAACATGATAATGAGTACTAACTTTTGTAAAATACCCCACCTCCGTACGCACGCAACGTTTCGAAATAAATGGATTTTTAGCCAAAGCTCCAAACAGGCTTATAATAGTTGTGAATCGGGCATCGCGTTGCCATGCAAAGAAATCGCTATTTTTTTCCTCATTAACAAGGCTCAAAGTAGCTCCACCCTTCATCAGTAGAATTCCGAGGGCCCTGACATTTAAAACGAGGCACTGAGAACTTTAAAAATGCTCAGGTAGTTTATTAAAAAAGACTATTTATGCAAGCAGTACCTTGAGGTAGTTTCCAGTCGCCTCCATCTTGAAACTCACAATAAGTCGATTGACGAACACGAATGAATAGATTGCAATCTGTTCCCCTATCCTTCCAATTTGTTTGTGCTCGTCAATCGACTTATCATGACTTTCAAGAAATACCAAAACCAGCTGTTCACTAGCCCATCATATGTGTTCTTGTTACAAGATAAGCAGTATTCTTCGCTTCATCTGAGCGTGGTCACAATGATTTGGCTCATTGGTGTGTATACATGTAATGTACCAGGTTTGGTTCCTGAAATTAGTTCCTTGTGTAATTTGCATCACTTTCGCAGCCAGAGGATATGACAAACTCATGCTAATAGCTCAGGCAGGTTCCCCACAGAGGTGTTTGACAAATTCACTTCCAGCCCAAATGTGCTTTTATTTGCTCGCGCGTGGATTATTTCAGAACACCACTTACTGACAGATTTCGGAGATCAGCAGCTCCTCGGCTCATGACTGTGTTGCCTGTGATTTCCTTCCATGGCCCCTGCTAAAATTAATCGTAAATCTACAACGAGAGTCGTCTGTGTGAGCTATATCTTGCAGCATTTGATTATCCAAAAAGAGCAAAATATTCCTAACGGTACATTTGATTATGTCAACATGGAGTGATTGCCTGTGTCAGTATCCATAAAAATGAGGCGGCAGGATATCAAAGAGGCAATAAGTGAAAAATAAATGATTAATCATGCATAATAATAATAATAATAATAATATGGAATTTAATTTCATGAATCTGGTATTCACTATTAAAATTAATCAATTTTGGCAGCTGAAAATTTAAGTGACATAATGATTTAACCATGACAGTCTAAATCAACCCAAAATCAAGCTGCCTCGTAATAAAACGACTCGGTTCCAACACACATGCTCCCAGTGCCTATGCTGTGAATGAGGCATGAATATTAATTCCTCCAGCCGTGCCAAATAACACTTGCAACAAGTGTAATACAAAGTTTGGTTTAGAAAACTCTCAAAATTATGGAAATGGGGAATAAAATTGGATGTTCTTTTTCACTAATTTACAGCCATTTTCAGTTTCATGGCCTGAGACCAGAGTCATGGAACTACTTTTGTAAGCTGGACAAATTACTATTGCTCGTTTTAGTGATTTTGCATTTACACAATATAGAGGAGACTGGGTTCCAATAATCAATATCAATATTTGGAATCAATAGATGTCAGAGTTGCTTAAAATAGGCGAAATAGTGACACTGCTGATCGGACCCCAGTCTCCCCTACTCCCTTAAAATGCTGCTGCAGGAGCAGGTGAGCATAAATTCTGGGCCTGCAAGTCCTCAAGTCAAAAAATCAGTATGAGGCACCAGTTCTGAAGTCTGAGATACAAGCCACCAGTGCTGAATCAAGAAGCCATGACTTCAAATAAAAGCACAATACGGCCCCCAGGTCCTGCTCAGTGATGTAAAATTCTATTATGAGTTTTGAAAAGCAGATGATGGGTTCGGAATTCAAATTATATCCTCTTGTTTAATGACTGGATAAGGAGTTGGATAATGCTGACAACATCAGATCTGTGGGTTATGTGCATAATTAAACACAATTCTTGTGGTTTTAGCTGTAAGCCTGTGAGAAACATTCATTATAGCAGAGCGCTACAGAGAGAAAATCGGGGGATTTTAATGGCACATTCGTTACCGAACATCCACAGAGTATGACATGAAATAGAGCGAAGTAGGTCGACAGTGTCGAGCGTGCTGCCAAATCATGCTGTATTACTATGCAGGTCTTCAGCAAAGGCCTCATGAGCCCTCCATTGTTAACTTATATACAGACCAATGTTTCATAACCCTATGCGTCTAAGTAAGTTATCTCTCAGGAAAGGCTCTTCATTTTTTGCCATAGCTATCACTGACAGAATTCCTGGGGGATATTGTTTTTATAGCTATAAAAATAGTCAGTGTATCAGATTAAACTTCACTACCTTCAGGTGAATTTTTGTCCATGTTATTAATTGCAGGTTATCCTAAGATTGTGATCCAAACTTTCCTTTTTGTTGTTTGAAACAAATCTGAGCGATCAGGCTTATCTCACCGTAGCAAGATGAGTTGTCAATAAATCGTTACTGACTGGATTAGCAAGATTCTTGATTGTTGCTGTGATATTAGCTGACATGGCTAACTTTTGTGGCTGAGCCTTTTAAAACCCCATTCCTGGCATTGACAAAACCCTTAATCTCATCAACAAAAAAAATATATAATGAAGGGATATTTTCAAAAGCAGGAAAAAAACTTTCTTGTCTAATATGGCTTTGCACCTTTACCCTCATTTAGTATGTGTGGATTTATGAATATGCAAATTATCCCCACCGCCATTTAAATCTACTCCAACCGTCTGCTGTGCCCGGCTCTCCTACAGCTCCACCTACAAACCACCACTTGTTTTCTGTTTTGCAAATGTAGGCTGTGTGACACAAAGGCATCAGGGAAAGCAGGTATAAATTTGCCATAAATATCAGAACCAGAGTGCGATTCCGAAGAATAGCGACCCGTACTGGGTCGCCTACTCGGGGCTCTCAGAATGGTAATTTTTCATGTATTACTCTCCACAATATTAGTATTCCATTTAGTAATGGAAATGGATAACATGAGCTTGACTTTGCAACATTATCAATCTGCAAATAATGTGTTGCTTATGCTCGATAGATAAAACTTGGGCGCAATTGCCGGTTCTGATGACATTACCTAGCTTGGAAAGATGAACACTCACATGCACCATAAGGCATAAGGAATAATCACTTTGAAAACCATAAACTTTCTAAAAGCATCTAGAGCACTTGGTCAACAATCATCGCATTAGGTAATTATGCTAAAATATGGCGATATATTGTGGTTAAGATTGCTTACTGGTATATAAGCTAACAGACCAATAAACTTACATGACTGGTATCAGTCCTGATTTCTGTGAGTGCATCTGGGAGGTAGTATTTTAACCACCTGGCAGAAAAACAATGCTCTTTGACAATCTGATTGCATACACAGTAAAAATTTGTGTTAATTCAACTCCAGTGGAGTTAATGAATCTATCCTTGCCATCTTAGACTCAAATTCTATTGGTGTTGAATTAACAGCAGAATATTGTGACTATGCAATGCCCCAAAATAGTAGTGGATTATCTGGGGAGAAAAAACACACTACAGATAGAAAAAAAAGCTATTTTAAGTGGAGGGGTCTTTAAATCCCAGTATACTTAGACTAGCTAATGAGAGGCAGTACATAACTACAGTACATCTCAGTCCTCTGTGGCAGAAGCGCTAAATCCAGTTACACTCAGACCAGCAAGTGGTATCCAGTACATACTTATAACACTATAATGGAAACTTTAATTTACCCACTCAAACTATTGGTATTCAGTGCATAGAAAGTGTGGCCATAATTCAGATAGAAAACGCCGAGTTGGAATCCATTTAAACTCGGTGTTTGTTTTCCGCAAAACAAATAATTAATTTTAATAAGAAGTTACTCTGAGCCCCTGTGTTGCTCTTCACTGATTTGCCAAATCGGTATGTAGCACATGGCACCAAACAGTAAAATTCATTAAAGCTGAATTAACCTTGCATCGCTCCACAGGGTGTGATGCTCAGATGCTCGGAACTGGGAATCTTGTCCCAGTTCCTGCAGAGGAAGGAAAAAACAGACTCCAGAGGAACTGACTGAATTGCTTCTTTGGCCCAATAAATCATGGCTTCCTGCATCTGCCCAGCAGCTTCTGATTTGCCCCATGCATGACAGCAAAGAGCACTGATGTGAGGACAGCTTTTTTCCATCCACCCCCCCCTCAACATTGTGACACCTGCCCAGGTCTTCTAGGTGAACCAGCAACCATGACTTCAGTCTCAAACCCTGTCTGTACATCCTGTCTGCTCTGTGTGCCTGCACTTTTCCACAGAGGAAGAGCCAGGCAGGAGTACAGGTGTGGAATCCTCGTTCCGCTCTATATACGCCTATATCTGCCTCTGTCATTCAGCAGACCTCCGTGGAAGGCGAGTGTGAAGGACATCTCTTCTTCTGGCCAGTAGAGGGTGCTGTTTCACTTTTCAGTCATTCCTGACTCCTGTCCTGTATGCCAGGGCGATGGCCTGAATTACGCCTTGATGAAGAGGGATGATGTTACACAAATCAACGCTGAGAACACTCTATCAAAAATAAGAAGTCACAAGCTTAACTGGACATCCATTACGTAAGAACTATGGAAATATGTGCAACGTTAATTGAATGCCCTAAAGAGGTTCAATTTGCCCGGCAGATGTATAAATTAAATTAGTTTGAGCGGATCAGCCAGTTGGGTGACCCCATTACATCGTGAAGCTCTCATGCAAATGTACACACGCAAAAAGAACGGTACATGCACATTAGATAATGCTCGAGCTGATTATGGAGTGCTTAATGGCTTCTCCTTGTTTTTCTAAGCGCATCATCTATAGAGCGCATTAATGTTTCACAGAATGAGTTTAAATCAGGAACATAACGTATCTTAAACTGACATTATGTGTGTTTCTGTGGCAGGGTAAGCCAGTATAGTAAGCCATTACCTTAACATTACCTTATCGTAAATATAAAAATGCTGATTGCCTTCTCTATGACTGAATCTTCATGGTAGATTTTCAATAAATTATCAAATATAAAAGCATAGTTTATTGATTATGAGAAATGCGCTTTTTTAGCATAAATTGTACAGGGAACAAAGCTGAGGAGAAATGCATTGGAAAGACACACAGATGCACATGCATGCACACGTGCACGCGCGCACACACACACCCACACACACACACACACACGCAGTTTGCACAACTATCTTTATTAGATCATTGCATGCACTGACTTCCATTCATTGTGGACACCCAAACACTATTTATTTATTTGATATTTTTAATTATTTTATTTGATAGGGTCAGTACAACTCAACATAATTCCAGCGCTAAACATGAAACTGATGTATTGTACTTGGATTCATTGCTTTTCCTAATTTTCAACTCTTGTCCCTAGTTAGACTTACACCTAAACAGTGTGAATAAAATACACAGCATAACCAAACCAAACACTAACCATAACCAAATCATACCTAACCCTCAGCTAGACTGAACCTCAATTCAAACCAGACCCCAACCCTCCACCAGGACCTGAAGAAGGATGTTATGTCTCATTAGGACGGGACTGCGGTCCCCAAGCGGACTACTGATCCCAATAAGGTCAGTGTTTATACTAGAAAAGGTATTGTATCGGTAACAAACACACGAAAACCCACACACATGCGTGCGCACACACACACACACACACACACACACACACACACACACACTGAATCAGTGGTGCTCAGTGCAGCCTCTCTGAGCATAAGGACACCTGGGGTGCTCTTTGGTGCAGAATGTTTGCACATGTCTCTTCTGACACTCATCTGACATCATTTCCTTCTCTGGCCTCCTTTCATCAGCTCTCTCCCCCCACCCCCCAACTGACCTGAGAATGTGTTAACTGTAAACATACTGGAGTGCCCATGTTTTTCATTTGTACCGTACATTATTTTTAAAAAAATGAATTAATTTTTACTTTTTCTATGTTTTCAGTTTTCTCATTTGGTCAAATGTCACTTTCCCTTTGAAGAAAAAAATAGTTGTTTTTAGCATTAGGGCAGTGTCTATAAAGCTTGGTATCTATTGTGTCGAATCAAACCAAAATCTGAGATGGTGGGCTGTCCTGTACAGTCACATGGTAAGGTCAGTCCTGAGGGGGGGAGGGGTTGACCAGGTATCAGTGACCTTTGACCTCTTTTTCCTTCCTGACTGCAGTTCAAGGACTCTGTTGATTTCAGTTTTTTTTTTTTGTTTTTTTTTGTGGGGGGAGTCATGAGCTTAGACTGTTTAACGAGGGCTGACTGCAATAAACAGTTATGTCTAGATGTCATATTTTGGACATAACTCCTTTTTGCAGTCAGCCCTCGATAAAAACATGGACGCAGCATCCGGGTCTGAAAACTGAGGCCAATACAAAAATATCTAAAAATTGCATTCTATTTAATGGCCAACAGATGGAGACATCGGTGGTAGCAGACAGATATTCAATGCTATAGATTTCGATGAGAAAATCACCCTACTTTCCCACCTGACATAGTATTTCAATAATGATTTTCCACATTATTTCATGGTACCTATCGCAAGTTTCAAGTCTTATATCATAATGCTCATTTTTGTGAATAATGGTCCGAAATAGACTAGAATAAAGGACAGAGCCAAAATATGCTTTAGGGGCGTGGCTGTCCTCTGGTCCTCGTCAGATACGGTCAGATCCACCCATAGATCCACCCCTCGCTCCTCCCCAGATCTTCAATTCAGTCTCTCGTCCAAGTTTAAAAATGACTAAATGGTGCTGTTCAAATTGCCAAAATTTAGGCTTCCAAATTGTTTGCTAAAATTAATGGGTGACGTCACGGCTGCTTCGTCCATCTTTTGATAAAGTCTATGGTCCTGAGCCCAGTTAGCGCTCATACTCTGGAGCTGCATTATTAGCCTCAGAGAGATACAGAAAAGGGATGTACTTTGTTGCTAATCTTTGTCATTTGTCCACTTTAAGCCTAGCCCTCCCTCTAAGCTAATGCTTATTGAAGACCAGCATACAGAGAAATAGCTACCGAGGAAGGATATATCGAGGACCGTCACACAGGAAGACGAGTGTGGGTCCTCTATGTATCGGCGACTGGCAGAACTAGGATTATCATAATAAGAAGTCTCTTTTATTCCACATATATTTTCTTACTCCTGTCTGCCATAAAGTACAGGTGACTCATTTTTTGAATCAAACATCAGATTGTGGAAATATTTTGAGCACAGCTATACCGAAAAAAAAAGGCAGGCAAATTTTCTTCGCTGTTTTGTTTCCCAGTGAAGGTCCCTCTATGACCTGACACATGGATATTTGCCCCATATAACGGAGCGATAAGTGAGAGGAGACGAGGTGAGGGCGAGTGAAAATATTATGTTTGTTTCAGGCTGAAGCGAAAGCTCCTCTGTATCCGCTAACATCGCCTTCTGTTCCACACGCGCCTCTAAATCTGTCTTATCGCCCGCTCGGGCCCCGCCACAGTCCAGCCTGTCACAGTTATTGCTCTCTCTGTGGGTGTTGCCGAGTCGGGGTTGATGCAGTGTGTGGGGGGATATGGGTGCCAGGGGCCCCCAGCGCGACCTTTAAGGGGGAGTTAATGATTGAGCCGGGGGGTGCTTGGACCCGGGCGAGGATGGCAAAATTGATGCGTTTTATTGCAGATTGACCCGATTGGCTCCTGGAACACCTTGTAATAAAGTCAGGATTTCAGGGTTTGGAGTTAATGTTCCGGTTTTAATAAAGTGGCTTCAGCTGGCTGGCTCGCTGTGACACCCGTCTCCTCCTCCTGTTTCCTTCTCCGGACCCCCGCCCAGCCCGTGAAACTCTCGGACAGGAGCCACAAGGAGAACTCACACTCCCCCGAGTTTTTTTTTTTCCTTTTTTTTGTTCCTTTTCAAGGACTACGCCTCAATGTCACTTTCAGGATGCTTTCAGAAAGTTGATTTTTTTATTTTTATTTTTGCTTCGCAGATCTTGTGATGTTCTCTCATGAATCCCTGGCGGAAAGAGTGCCCAGACATTAAATATTACAGCCACTGTCTTTCGTTTTTGGGGGCTCGCGCCGGGCCCTCAATATTTGAGGAGTTGGACGACTCCTGTTGTTGGGCCTGAAACTCCTTCATGTCAGTCTAACCACCACACACTCGGGACGCTTCCATTTAGTCATTTATTTTCTTCAGTCACCTGTGTATCTGACTTCTCCCTCGGTTTATGCACCGTGAATCTTTGATTCAGTTCAGAAAAAATAAATAAGTCAGTGAAATTTCCCTTACCAGGTGCAGGCAAGCATTTAACACAAATGAAATCTTACACAAATAAGCCTGGTAATTTTTTTCTCATAGGTACTAATCGCTTGTGTAAGAACAAAGGCCTCACTCACTCACTGTGTTTGGTATGTTCAGATTTCACCTAATCTCTCAATGAAAGCACAGTGATGGAATAAACTGACAGTTCTCTTGAGTATGAGCAGGGAGCAGCAATAGATTTACAAATAAGACTTCGGACAGTGACAAATTATTCAGGGTTTTGGCCCTGTATGCCACAACTATGGATTTTAAATGAATCCACGAGGATGGATTCAGCTTCAATTTAAGGGTTTTTGTTTTTATACAAAGCGTAGGAATTAAATCCATTTGTATGAATTCATTTAACAAAAGAGTTAAATTGAAATGAAATCACATTGACTTGTAATTTGGTTTCAATCCGGTTCCGTCAATGAATACCTGAAATCTGAAACTGAAAGACATTGAGAGGCAGTAGTATTTCCATGGTGATGCTTTCCTGAGCCTATACTGCAGCCGCCGTCAGTTCCTGCTTGTTTTTGGGGCTTTTTGCCTTCAGTAAGTAAACTGCATGCTCAGTTAGATTCAGGTCAGGTGATTAACTTGGCCATTTTAGAACATTACACTAAAGTGCCTTTAAAAAGCCTTCGGTTGTTTACTCTGGATAATTTGAGTCATTGTCCATTTGCATTTTGCACTCCATTGAGTTCTGAAGCATTCATCTCTGAGGAAAAAATGTACGGAGGCCTGTACAATCCAGAATTCATCCTGACTCTGCCAGCAGTCCCATTACTAATAAATATAAAGGCACCGCCTCACCCGGCAGCCATACATGCTCACACACGACCACACTTCACTGGTGAGGTAGTACGCTTTGGGTCATGCACAGGTCCTTTGTAGCGTTATTTGCCTCTTAAGCATTGGGAACAAGTTAAACTTTATCTCATCTGTCCATAGGGTGCTGCTCTTGAATAGTAGGGCTTTTGGAAAAGCCTCCAGTATTTGAGACTGATCAACATTCTCATCCTGACTCGTCATATCGTGAGGCTACTTAACCGAGCGTCAATATACAACAAACAAGGAGGCTTTTGGGGTCCTCATTTGAGCCCCTCAGATCAAAAGTGGTTTAACTCCAGATTTGTCTTTTTTGAAGTTCTAATCTGAAAATGATTCCTTAGTGGTCTATCTGTTAAATACAGTGATGGATTAACTTGGTGAAGTTGCGGTACTTTACAATAGGCCGGTTATATGATCCATACCTGAAGAAAGCCTTAAATTCTCAGTGCAATTATTATCCTAAATGAAAAATGAAAAAGCATTAGTTGGACCACTCTTGTTCTAAGGGGCTCATTTGATGTTTCAGGTTAGGGGTTAGCGGGTGGGGCTCGTTTTAAACTGGCCTCATATAAGGACGATAAAATCCTCCTTTTTTTGTTGTATATCCATGCTTGGTCTCGCGGCATCACTATACTACGGGTCCGGATGAGACTGAACTCGACCTATCGATGGTCTACATCTTATGGCAAACCCACTGTCTTCACTTGGGCATATCGGCGTCACCATCAACAACAGGGGGAATACTTTGTCCATCTCGTGGAGAGCGTCTTTGATCTGGCTTACTATTATGAAGGGGTTTTATCAAAGATATTTTGCGAGGTTCCTCCTTACATCGCATTAAATCTCACTTTTGCCCAAAAAAAGCTATCTTTGCTTCCTGTGATTAGCTAACAGGGGTTTGGAGTGTGGAAAAATTGTGATGTGAAACAAAATTAATCTGTTCCGTTCAGCAGTAAAACTGGCTAAATCATAGAGGTTCTTTGAAAAGAAGGTGTATCACTTGCCACCTTAGCTGTTGGTGCAGTGATTTGCAGATGTATTGTTAGGACTACAGCTGATACTCAAAAAAATATGACGATGGCATGCAACAGTGAAGGACAGTTCTGTAGGCACAAGCGCCTCGTTGATGGTAGAGGTGAAAGGAGAATGAAGCCTGACTGAGGCCAAAAACTACGTGATACAGCATTTTTGAATGTGCATATTGTCAAACTTTGAGGCAGATGGGCTAGTGCAAAAAACCATATTGAGTCCACTCCGGTCAGACAAGTACAGGAAGCCGGTGCTATAGAGGTTAAAGGCTTGCCAATACTGGACCATAGAGGATTTGAATAATGCCCTCTGGACTCAGAAGTTTTTTTTTTCCGCAGAAACATGCAGAATGACACAGTGAGAATTTAACATAATATAAAGAAATCCATGCATCCATCCTGCCTTGTGTCCATAGTTCAGGCTGGTTGGTGGCGGGGGGTGTAATGATGCGGAGAATTTTTTTTGTTACATATTTGGCAGCTTAAATCCAATTTAGCAATATTTAAATGCAAATGTCTCTTCATGGCCACTGTCTACCCATAATGCAGCAGTTCCTTCCAGCAGGATAGCACTCCATTTTACAGCACACGCATAATCTACAGTACTGCTGGTTGCCCAAACATGTAAATGAGTTTAGTGTACTCCAATGACCTCTGCAGCCACCAGAGGATATTTGCAGGTACAGGATGTCTGCCACATACACAAACAGCTGACAAATCAGCAATAACTACAATTTAATACAATAATGACCAGAATCTATTAAAAAAAATGTTTCCAACAGCTTCTTGAATCCATGCCATGATGTGCTCAGGCTGTTCTGAGGGCAAAGAAATGTCCTGCGTTGTATTAGAAAGGTGTACCTAATATTATGGCCACCAAGTGTTAGTCATTTGCCAAATGACACATAATGTGACTGTTTAGGGCTGTCACTGCACAAATACGAGCTAAAAAACATTAACAATTTTGTACGTGTCTGTCATATAAACGGGTTTCACAGTAAGCACATCATTTTTGTGAAGTTTGTGCACAGTAGTCTGCTTAGACAAACAATGTCTGCGCATTCATGATTTCAGACAATCACGAAGAAGGAAGCAATTTGTATTAAAAAAAGCTGGTGTTGAAGAGGAAGGATTATAAGTAGACTGGCTTGAATTATCAAAAGTGGTTGTAGTTACATGAATGGAAAGACTAGGCAAAATAACACGCTAACAGAAATCACACGCTGGCCTCAAATATAAAAATTCAGTTCACAGGTAGAGCTGTTGCAAAATTGGGAATAAATATTTGACGCATGTCAGGGGTTTCAAACCTCATCCAGAAGGGGCCAGCATGGGTGCAGGCCTTCCCACACGAAAAAAACCTATATAAACATGTAGGTTTTATTATAGGGCCAGATATAGGTTTCGCATATATGCAACATACATAAAATTGTCCGTTTTCATATATTATAGGTGCATAAATGTACCTATATGCACCTATATGTACCTATAATATGTGAAAACGGCCAATCAAAAGTTCCATGTTTTTTCTATTTTATTTGGCATTTCCAAACCTACCTGAATCTGCAGTACGCATTTAGGGAACTATGTACAAGTTCCTGGGCTTATTTGCATATATAGCTGTTGACAATGCAGGAGACTGTACACACCCCACGACCGTGCGCTATTGCTTTCTATACATTGACTGGGTAAAGCTTCACAAGCTCAGATCAAGAACAGAGGATAACCTAATGTATGCCTGGTCAGAATCTTATATATCTAGCCAACAGGACGCGCCTAGGGGAACTCATATCTACATAACCCTTCGCAGCTGGCCCCTCCCAATTTGCATCCCTGTAGCACATTGGCCAAATGCGCGCTACTTCTGAAAAGAGCTGCCGACCACTGCTGGTTGATACAAGGTGGAGATTAAAACCTATATGTTTATATAGGTTCTTTCCGTCTGGAAATCCTTGTTATTTCATCCCTGTCGGAAAAAGTTTGGGACCTTTAGTTGCTATACAAGCATCTCAAATAAAAAACAAGTTTCTGTGCATTAAAACTGTGAACAGACATGTTGACTTTGTCTTCCAGTTCATTAACCACAGTGAAATGCTCAAATAGATGTGGGGATGAAAATGACTTTTTTAAATTTTATTTTTATTTAACCAGGGAAGTCCCGTTGATGTTGAAATATCGTTTTCAAGGGAGCCCTGGGGGTTGAGGAGGGGAGGGAGAGGGCAATTTGCACAGCCAATTAGATCAGGGGATGATTAGGTGGCAGGTCGAAAGACCCAGGTTGAGACTTTAGCCATGACATCAGGGAACCCCCAACTATTATCGAAGAGTGTCATATCAGGATCTTGGTTTACCATCTCATCCGAAAGACGCCGTCTCCTTCAGTACAGTGTCCCCATCACTGCATTGGGGCATCGGGGATTATTCCACCAGAGAGAAGATCGCCACCTACTGGCCATCAACACCTCTTCCAGCAGCAACCTGGTTTTCCTCGGTGGTGAGAAGTACTGATGAAGCCCACACCTGCTTAGCTTCAGCCATATGGCTGGAGCAGATCGAATTGTGGTACGGCTGCTGGCAAATAAGGCATGTTTTGAAAGGCATGTTTACTTGAATGTATGTTCTTCTGCGTACTTTTGTTATTTTTGTTTTATTTTGCCACATTTAGACTAAGGACCTCTGAGCCATATTCATCTAAAAACTGCGCTACAGACAAGATAGAAAACATTGCATTTGGTGGATGTAACAGTGTAGTGTATCACCTTTCAGTGGATGTGTATGAGCTGTAATGATGTGAATCCAATCTCTTCTAATGTGGTAAATCTGGCAGTGACTTAAACTTGAAAAAAATGCATAATTGATGAAATAAACATAATCAAACCACTACGCTTTTTTACATTTCCTTGCACATGTTGTGATCCTGCATCTCAGCCATGCTTTTGTCTGTCCCATGTTTAAGTTCTGTGCCTGGTTTGCCATGTATGCCTTTTGTGTTTTAGTGACCACTGCCTGCCTCTGACCATCCCTAGGATTATGTATTGTGTTTTGGTTGTTTGATTTCATGTTTTATTATTTTTCTTGTTTTGTTATTATTTACGTCTTTGCCATGTTTCATAGCCTTGCCATGTTTCATAGTCTTGTTTTTGGTTCTAGTCCTGCACTTCGTTTTCCCCTGTCTTGTCTGGTGTAGGTCTTTGCCCACGGTCCCTTGTCTGACGTGCCACTCATTCGGGTGATTTCCTGGTTTCTGGGATTTCAATCTTTCTTCATATCTCGTTTTCTTCCTTCCTCTCTCTTTATGCTATCTACTAACCCTACTAACAGTTTATTGTTTTCGATAATTACTAACCCCGATTAACATTGTATATTCATACTAACTGACTAACTTGCACTCGGGATTGTATAGCTGCACATACTAATAGACTAACGATCTCTCAGCATTCGCCCAATCTGTATCTCCGCCCTTCTTGCCTATCACTAATTATCTCTACTGCAGTTTCCATTTATATCTCAGGCTTTCTCTTTTCTTTAGACTATACACTTTAGTACTCCTTAACCGGAGCTGTTATTCGTTCATAGGAATGTCTCGTTATCCCTGTCTGCGTTTCGGCATTCGCCAAATTCATGTAATTAGTTTTCCTCATGTGTCACTCCCATGTCATTGATTACACCTGTTTACCCTAGTCATGTGTTCACCCCGGATGTGTATATAAGGTGTCTGCACTTTTAGTTCCTTGTCAGATCGTCTTTACTCCTTTGTCTTGTGCTACGTTCCTCGCCTTGCTCACTGTGATATTTTCTTTCTGACTGGATTGCCCGACACTTGTTTTTTGGTTTGCCCTTTTGGATCTGATTGCCTTCGTGAGTTTTGACCTATTTTTGCCCGACCACGTCTATTGTCTTTGCTGCCCTGGTATTTGGATTCGGACTGTTTACGGCTTATGAGTTTGTCTCTCCACCAAACCCACGCCTGTGTACCGAACCATTTTTGCCTGACCTTGAGTTTTGTTATTGGTGCCCTGGTTACAGTTTTGGACTTTGCCCTTTGGATTCTGTTTGTGGACTGTGGACATTGTACTGTTGCCAGCTCTGTTGGGGGGTTTCCCCCTTCAGAAATAAAGCCTCCATTTTGCATTTATCTGGTTTTCGCTCTTGGCTCATTTCGTAAAACCTCACATTACGATCTGACCATGACGGAGCCAGCGTCAGACCAGTCTCTGCAGGAGGCAGTGCACCAGCAGGGCACTCAGTTGGAGTTTCAGGAACGTCAGCTCCGTGCTCTGATGCAGCACATGCAAACCATGAGCCTCCAGATGGCGGACCTCACTCGCTCAGTACAGGAGGCGCAGCAACTACAGTCACCCCAGCCTACCGCCTATACTCCTCCTGCTCCCGCTTCCGCTCCGCCCCTACCCAGCTGCGAGCCACGTCTACCACCGCCGGAGAGGTACGACGGGAACCCGGGAGCATGTCGGGCGTTTCTCACCCAGTGCGAGCTCATCTTCAGCCTGCAGCCTTCGTCCTTCCCCACCGAAAGAGCGCGAGTTGCTTTCATTATCACGCAACTGACGGGAAGAGCTAAGCAGTGGGCTACAGCGGCTTGGGAAGCTGATCTCCCCTGTGTACAGACTTTTCGTCTACTGGGTGAAGAGATGAGGCGGATCTTTGATCGCACCAAGTTGGGTCACGAGGCAGGACGAGAGATCCTGCACATGCGACAAGGTGGGCGTCCCGTAGCCGACTACGCCATTGATTTTCAGACGTTGGCCACCAACAGCAGATGGGGACAGAGAGCTCTGTACGATGCCTTCTTCGACGGATTATCGGAAGCACTTAAGGATGAGCTAGTGTCGCGGGATTTACCGGAGAACTTGGACGACCTTGTCGACCTGGCTATTCGCGTGGATTCGCGATTGGAGGAGCGCCGACGCCTCGCTTCCCGCAGACGACCATATCCAGCTCCCCAGAGTACTCCGCCTCGATCACCCCCTACTGGCAGCCACTCCCCTGAGCCTGAACCCATGCAATTGGGACGTACGCGCATTCCTGTGGAGGAGAGGGATCGCCGCCGCCGTGATGGGGCCTGCTTTTACTGTGGCAAGGGAGGACACCTTATCGCTCAGTGCCCTAACAGGGAAAAAAAAAAGAAGAGAAGAGGTCCTCCTGGTGCCCGCATAGCGACAGTAATAGGGGTGACGCCGGGACAGGAAACTAACAATCGCACATGTGTTCCTGTAACTTTGGAATGGGGGGGCGAGAGCAGATCCACCGAGGCTCTCGTGGACACCGGAGCGGAGGAAAACTTAATTGATGTGGAGCTGGCCTGGAAATGGGGCGTTCCCACAGAGAAGATCTTCCCTGATCGAGTGGCCAATTCGCTCAGCGGCCAGAGGATCGGCCAAATAACCCATACGACCAGCCCCGTCAAACTCAAGGTGTCAGGAAACCACCACGAAACCATTCAGTTCCTCCTGTTACACTCTCCCCATGCTCCTATCGTCCTGGGCCATCCATGGATGGCCAAACACCTACCAGAGATCGACTGGCGCAAGAATGAAATTAAGGGATGGAGCCCCAACTGCTCCCTGACATGCCTCCGCAACGCCCTCGACCCTCTACACAACCCATCTCCTCCGGAGATTCCAGACCTGGAAAAGGTTCCTCTTGAATTCCATGACCTCAAGGAGGTTTTCTCAAAGTCTCGGGCCACCAGCTTACCACCTCACCGACCCTATGACTGCACCATAAACCTGAAGCCAGGTACTATGCCCCCTAGAGGCCGACTCTACTCACTCTCCAGACCAGAAAACCAAGCTATGGAGAAGTATCTCTCAGAGTCTCTCGCTGCTGGCCTTATACGCCCGTCATCATCCCCTGCTGGTGCGGGTTTTTTCTTCGTAGCCAAGAAGGATGGATCATTAAGACCCTGTATTGATTACCGGGGCCTCAACGAGATAACTATTAAGAACCGCTACCCACTTCCCCTCATGAACACCGCTTTTGATCTCCTGCAAGGAGCCAAGATCTTCACTAAGCTCGACCTCCGGAATGCATACCACTTAGTGCGAATCAGAGAGGGGGACGAATGGAAGACCGCCTTTAACACTCCCACGGGGCACTGGGAATATTTGGTTCTTCCTTTCGGGCTTACCAACGCTCCAGCAGTGTTTCAAAACCTCGTCAATGACGTCTTAAGAGACATGTTAAACAAGTTTGTTTTTGTCTATCTTGACGATATTCTGATTTTTTCTGAATCCCAGGAGGACCATGTTCAGCATGTTCGTCAAGTGCTCCGTCGCCTCTTGGAGAACCGCCTTTTCGTAAAGGCCGAGAAGTGTGAGTTTTTTGTTGAAACCACCACCTTTTTGGGTTACATTATTTCTCCTGGCACCATTCGCATGGACCCAGTAAAGGTGGAGGCAGTTACCAAGTGGCCCCGACCAGAGGACCGTAAGTCACTCCAACGTTTCCTAGGATTTGCCAACTTCTACCGGCGGTTCATCAGGAACTATAGTTCTGTTGCGGCTCCTCTTACTGCTCTCACCTCCTCCAAATTCAAGTTTCGTTGGTCGGAGAAAGCAGAGGACGCCTTTAAAGAATTAAAGACCAGATTCACATCTGCACCCATCCTCACTATTCCCAACCCAGAGCTCCAGTTCATCGTCGAGGTGGACGCCTCCAATATTGGAGCTGGAGCCATTCTGTCTCAGAGGTCCACGGAGGATGGGAAAATCCATCCATGTGCCTTCTTCTCTCGCCGCCTCAGCTCAGCGGAGAGAAATTACGACATCGGCAACCGGGAGCTGTTGGCGGTGAAGTTGGCCTTGGAAGAATGGAGGCAATGGCTGGAAGGATCCAAGGTTCCCTTTATTGTCTGGACTGACCACAAGAATTTGGAGTACCTGCAGACAGCCAAAAGACTCAATCCGCGGCAAGCCAGGTGGGCGTTATTCTTCTCCCGCTTTAACTTCCACATTGCCTACCGGCCTGGAAGTAAGAATGTGAAGCCTGATGCCCTATCCCGATGTTTTGAGATCCAGGAGGAGGAACTTAACAAGGATACTATCCTCCCTAAGGAAGCGTTTTTCAATGCCATATGTTTTGACATAGAGAGAGAGGTTAAGAATGCCCAGACCAATGCTGCTACCCCTAGTGCGTGTCCCACTAACTGCTTATTTGTTCCAGCTGCCCTGCGCCCCAAGGTCCTGGAATGGGGACACGCATCTAGACTGTCCTGCCACCCTGGGATTCGCCGCACTAAGAGCTTCATCCTCCAGAGGTTTTGGTGGCCAGAACTTAGCCAAGATGTCCAGGGTTTCGTTACAGCTTGCTCGGTCTGTGCCCAGGCTAAGTCCTCTCACCAACCACCACAAGGTTTACTCCAGCCCCTTCCGACACCACATCGTCCCTGGTCCCACATTGCACTAGACTTCATCACAGGTCTTCCCCCATCCAACCACCACACCACCATTCTCACTATTGTTGACAGATTTTCCAAAGCCGTTCACTTAGTTCCCCTCACTAAACTTCCCTCCGCTCAAGACACCACCAATCTGGTCATTCAACATGTCATTAGGCTTCATGGCATACCCACCGACATCACTTCTGATCGTGGTCCCCAGTTCACAGCACTTTTTTGGAAAGCGTTTTTTAAAGCCCTAGGCACGTCAGTCAGTTTATCCTCAGGTTTCCATCCCCAGACCAATGGCCAGACCGAGCGAGCTAACCAATGTGTGGAAAGTGTTCTGCGTTGTCTCTGCATTAGGAACCCCTCCTCCTGGAGTTATCAGTTGCCATGGGTAGAGTACGCCTTGAACAGCCACACCTCTGCTGCCTCCGGCGTCTCCCCCTTCAAGGCCTGCCTGGGCTACCAGCCTCCGTTGTTCCCGTCCCAGGAGGAGGAGGTATCTGTTCCATCTGCCAGCGAGTTCGTCCGTAGGTGCAGACGCACCTGGGTCACCACCCGCCAGGTCCTGCTCAGATCGGTCGCCCGGATGAAGGAACTGGCCGACAAGAAACGCACAGCGGCTCCGGCGTACCGACCTGGGCAACGGGTCTGGCTGTCTTCTAGGGACATCCCCCTCAGAGGTAACGGGGGTAAGCTTTTCCCCAAATACCTGGGCCCTTTCACTATCGAGAGGGTCCTTAGTCCCACTGCCATTCGCCTCCGTCTCCCCCTATCCATGCGACGTATACACCCAACTTTCCATGTGTCACAAGTAAAACCTGCTGTAACCCACCACCTGTCCTCTGGACCTGATCCCCCTCCACCCGCCCGGATCATCGACGGAGGCGAAGCCTACACGGTCCGTGCCCTCCTGGACTCTCGTCGACGAGGCAGAGGTCTACAGTACCTCGTCGACTGGGAGGGTTACGGACCAGAACACCGCAGTTGGGTTCCTGCCCGACACATTCTGGATAAGACTTTAATAAGAGACTATCATGCTGCATCACGCTCTTCGAATTGAACGCCAGGAGGCGTTCGTTGGGGGGGGGGTTCTGTTGTGATCCTGCATCTCAGCCATGCTTTTGTCTGTCCCATGTTTAAGTTCTGTGCCTGGTTTGCCATGTATGCCTTTTGTGTTTTAGTGACCACTGCCTGCCTCTGACCATCCCTAGGATTATGTATTGTGTTTTGGTTGTTTGATTTCATGTTTTATTATTTTTCTTGTTTTGTTATTATTTACGTCTTTGCCATGTTTCATAGCCTTGCCATGTTTCATAGTCTTGTTTTTGGTTCTAGTCCTGCACTTCGTTTTCCCCTGTCTTGTCTGGTGTAGGTCTTTGCCCACGGTCCCTTGTCTGACGTGCCACTCATTCGGGTGATTTCCTGGTTTCTGGGATTTCAATCTTTCTTCATATCTCGTTTTCTTCCTTCCTCTCTCTTTATGCTATCTACTAACCCTACTAACAGTTTATTGTTTTCGATAATTACTAACCCCGATTAACATTGTATATTCATACTAACTGACTAACTTGCACTCGGGATTGTATAGCTGCACATACTAATAGACTAACGATCTCTCAGCATTCGCCCAATCTGTATCTCCGCCCTCCTTGCCTATCACTAATTATCTCTACTGCAGTTTCCATTTATATCTCAGGCTTTCTCTTTTCTTTAGACTATACACTTTAGTACTCCTTAACCGGAGCTGTTATTCGTTCATAGGAATGTCTCGTTATCCCTGTCTGCGTTTCGGCATTCGCCAAATTCATGTAATTAGTTTTCCTCATGTGTCACTCCCATGTCATTGATTACACCTGTTTACCCTAGTCATGTGTTCACCCCGGATGTGTATATAAGGTGTCTGCACTTTTAGTTCCTTGTCAGATCGTCTTTACTCCTTTGTCTTGTGCTACGTTCCTCGCCTTGCTCACTGTGATATTTTCTTTCTGACTGGATTGCCCGACACTTGTTTTTTGGTTTGCCCTTTTGGATCTGATTGCCTTCGTGAGTTTTGACCTATTTTTGCCCGACCACGTCTATTGTCTTTGCTGCCCTGGTATTTGGATTCGGACTGTTTACGGCTTATGAGTTTGTCTCTCCACCAAACCCACGCCTGTGTACCGAACCATTTTTGCCTGACCTTGAGTTTTGTTATTGGTGCCCTGGTTACAGTTTTGGACTTTGCCCTTTGGATTCTGTTTGTGGACTGTGGACATTGTACTGTTGCCAGCTCTGTTGGGGGGTTTCCCCCTTCAGAAATAAAGCCTCCATTTTGCATTTATCTGGTTTTCGCTCTTGGCTCATTTCGTAAAACCTCACAGCACAATACACAACTCAATCTTCATAGAATGGAAATAAGTATGGTCAGGAAAGAATTGATGACCTTGTTATTGTTAATGTATCAGGAAAAAAATGTAACAAATGGTATTAGATATTTGTGTTGATATCATAGCTTTTTGTCTCCTCTCACATGCCATAGTTCATAATGACTGGTTTACACATAACATGCTGTTGTCACATGTCAACATTTATTTAGTATCAAATGTGATGCCAATTTCACATGTTCACATGCAGTTAATAAGTTATTGCGTGAAATTCTTATTATTTCTGTAAGGGACTTTGAACTAATATGCAGATATTACCTTGAGAATAAAAATATGAGCTCGGCATCATGTATGACAGTTGCAGAAGTGAGATATGAGCTATACAATAGGTATGACAAACAGAACCTGCCAATGGGTATATGAGCTATATAGGAGACCTATATGCCCTCTATAAGCACATATATGTACCTGAATTTGGCCAATATATGGCATAGGGGTTGCATATATGCGCATATATGTTCATATAGATTCTTTCCATGTGGGTTTATTCCAACTAAGCAGTGACACACCTGATTCTAGTAATCGATCCCTATAATCTTCGCCGAAGACCTCAATAGAAGAATCAGCTATGTAATTGATTGGTCAGAATGAAAGCCTGCACCCACACCGGCCCTTCCTGGATAAGGTTGAAAATCGGAATGATTTGCCTGTGAAAACCTCTGTAAAGTACTAACCCTTAGAGTGCTGAGATAAATGTAAAAAATATTAATTTAATTTTCTTGAGCTGTTGAAAACCTCTCATGTGGCGACTTGTTTAAAAGAGCTCCCCTGCAGGAGCTCTTTTAAACAAGTCGCCACACGAGAGGTTTTTAACAGCTTTGATTTTTATATCTAACATTATTGAGCAAACAATGGCTGCATTTAGCGCTCGAAGGATTAAAATTGTCGGATCAGTTCCTCACCCGCCAAGAGAAGGGAGGTATGTTTGGCGGTATGTGACAACATCTGTACTTCTGCTCTGAGCCTATTAAATCTTCAACTCTAACTTAAGTGGAAGAGAAAAAACTCTCTTGAAAGGCAATTTTGATGCAGCTGGTTGACTGTAAATAGGATAGTACGAATAGTTGAAGATGCATTAATTGGCTTTTGTTGGCAGCGCAGAACATGGTAGTACTTTATGGTATGGAAGTAGGTAACAGTGATTTGATGCGGCATCGCAAAGTTTTTGTGCTGCTAGCAACTCTGATTGGCCTCGTGGCCTTTTTCCCCTCGATCGCAGGCTCTCGTGCTTTTGATTCTGCTGTGCTGCTGCGAGCTTCAAAGCCAGAAATAAGCTAAGCACATATATTTGACATTGTAAGACCCATTTTTTAGACTCAAGCCCATAAATATTAATGCAGTTATTTATGTGCTGGCAGCCAGAATGTCTATATGCATAAATGCGTATGCGTACATTTCAAATACACTTTGACGCACAAAAAAGTTACCTTTTGAAAAGTATCTCCTTTAAATGCTACCCATATTTACTCATCTTGGTGACTTGCCCTCCATGTTGATGTACATACAATAGCACATTGTTTTGGAAAGGGAAAGGGAGGAAATTGGTTGGACGTTTTTGGTTCATTAGCAGAATGATTTTATAAACAGAGGGATGTGGCAAAAAAATTATACCCTTTCTAAATTTAGGCTTCCTGCCTCATTCTTAATTATGCTGTAAAATAAATTGAACACATCAAATAATTGGCTCCATAGGTCCTTCAGTCTCTTTTCTCATTTGTCCTCATGTACCACCTTCCAGCATGGATTGCTCACAAATGAGCATATTTTATTATAAACAATAGATGGCACATGCAAAGCAAACTGGTCTTTAGAATTGTGAAGATGCCACATGTGGATAAGAGAGAGAGAGAGATAAAAGGCAAAACCAGTATGACAGACACAACAGACACAAAGAAAACCTGATTAGATCTGAGATTCTTCTATTTTTTTGTGGCGACTGCAATTCTATGCAGTCTATGACGCCTTCAGACAGCAGTAAAAGAGAGAATGGGGCTGGTTGTTCCCAGTTGTTTGTATTAGATACAATGAAGAAGCAGTATGAGGCCACTGGGAGCAGATGAGTTGAGTCCTTTGGAACAATTCAGGACACTCCAGTGAATTTCTGAAGGCGAGCTACTGTAGAACTAAGGAAAGGCTTAACTTTTTGAGCGCCACAGGCAACTATAGTTGCCCAATAATGTAAGATATCAAAGCGCGGGAGCTCTTTTAAACAAGTTGCCACATGATTGGTTTTCAACAGCTCAGGATGACTCAATTTCTAATTCCTTGAAATTCATTTGGCGCTCAAAGGGTTAAAATACGGAGCCTTATGCCTGTCAGTAATGAGACTCGATTCAAGCTCTTTGCAGATCTTAATGAATAAAACATGACTAAGAGTATGGCTGATTCTAAAAACTGGAGAGTCGGGATGATGTGTAAAATCTAAATATGTCAGCAAGCAGTACTATTTAACCGCATAAAACCTACGGACACAAATATGGGTCGATCAAATTCAGCTTCTATATTCAAACCTGTGGAACTTCAGGCCGACTTTTGAATTGTAAAGGAGATCCAAAGGTTTCCAATGATCCCAGATATGTTCTGCTGAATTACAGGGAAATGTGTATAAAATCATGTGCAAGATACTGAATAAATGTAGAATAACTAATGTTCGAACTCCTCAGTTTTTTTTTAAGTAATAGGTATCTTGATATGCAATGTCTACTACATATTCCAGTGAAGTAGTTTACCACACTGGAACATTGCCTCACTTTTTTACACTCAGTCATCATTTTGGAACTGAGTGTCATGGTTCTGGATGTGTGCGTGCGTGTTTTGGACTTCCTTTGTGGCTCTCGTGCCGGGATGATATCGTATTTCTGTTCAATCGAATTCTTTACCCTGCTGGCTGATTGAACTGGGGCGGCGCTACCCCGGATTCTATATAAGCCAGATTTTCGCCACGCCTCTTTGCTTGAGTGTCTGTTTGTAGCGCGAGTACTTGCGTTTGGTCTGTATTATTCACTGTGTTTGTACTGTGTCCGTGCTACTCTCTTTCTCTCTGGTCGTTGCACCTGGCCTCCACATTCCACCGGCCATTACACTGAGGACACCAAGTATTTGAGTTTGTCTTCTTTCTGGGCTGGTGTATGACTTTACACTGGGGTCTCCATTGTCATATTTTGTGTTTCATCATCCCCCACATTTTTTCAATGGGGAAAAGGGTCCTGCTTGTAAACAAGCCAGTCTAATGCCTGCAGTCTGAGACCATAAAGCTACACTGTTATAATATGTGCATCTCTGTCTAACCACAGAACACAACATTCTTTCGAAAACCTATTTAAAAGAGGGTCAGACCACCGCACTCCTTTCCAGTTTGTGTCAGTCCATTTCAGATGAGCTGGAGCCAAGAGAATTTGGCAGTACCTCTGGAGTCGTGTCATAACTTCCATTTGATGCCATGGCATACTGCGTTCACTGACACACACACATTCTGAAGTACTTACAAGTATCTGCAAGTCCACGTGGTTATGTTTGTTCAAAAGCTTTTTGGTTCTTAATTCATCGCTCTCTGAGAGCTCACAGGTCAGGCTCGTCCAATATTGGTATTAAACCTCATATTTTATGTGCCTGTTTCTCTGCATTCCCAGAATCTTTTCACTATATTATGGACTGTCATCAGTAAAATCCATAAATTATTCACAAGTGATTGCACATTCAGAAACATTCTTTAACTCATAGATTATATGCTCACACAGCTTTTGGCAAAATGGCGAACCACAATCGTACTGATAAACGACCATGCCTTTTGTGACAGTTCAATTTTGTATACAATCCCAGTTGCTTTGGAACATGTTGCAGACATCAAATTCAGAATTTATGAATATGTGTAAAAATTCATACTTTTCACAAGGCAAAACTTCAGATGTTTTTCATGGTGCTTTTACAAATCAGCTAATTTTGTGCAATACCCACATTTTTCTTACAATACATGTTAAATAAAGAAAAAAGCACCCTTTTTCTTGAAAAAAGATCAATCAAACTAACTGGAATTTTTGTCATAATTTCTGAGCATATTATATTTGGTTTTCTTTAACCGGGCAGTTATATGGCTGTAATGAGTCTGCAGCTGAGCGGCTGTCTAAGTTCCCAAAGATGTGCTGCACTTGTGGTAACTTGCTTTTCATTGACCTTTTTACCCAAAAAGTCCCAAAACAGCTTTGATTTTAATTTGGCCGTTGGAAAATGGAGGGCGCTTTTTATTTGTTTACTTTGAAAAATATGTCTTCTTTGCGAATTCCAAATTTTTGGACACTATTCAAACAAGTAAATTATTCTCTTTTAACTTCTGTATGTTTACCTCTGACAAGATTCCCTTTGATATTACATAGAGCAGTTAATTTAAGTTTCTCTGAAAACATAATGCTGTGACTTTAGCGAAGTGTGTCCAAACGTTTGACTGGTACTGTATGTATTTGCATTCTACATTCTGTCCCAGTTCTTTCAGAATTGAGGTTGTAAATGGACTGCCTACAATTTCCAGCATGTCTGTGTTAACGGAAATGCTAATTATCAGTCATAATATCCACTACGTTTGCTAATAATTTCGGGAAACCCCAATGCTGCTGCATTAGCACTTCAGCACTGGACTTTTTCAATAATATGAACGTGCAGCTACATGCAAGGAGTCAAGGCAGATTGAGCTCATTGCAGTAATGTGATTTATTCAAATGAAATATCTACTGTTTGACCTATTGTGTACCTAATGTTGTAAAACGAATAAAATCTGGGAGTTCTCTGGGTATAGAAATGACAATTAATTTTTCTTCCATGGCTGCCCGAGTATTACTGTCTCTGGCCTGCTTCCTCGTTAACGGACGATTGACGATGGTTGTAGTTGCCACTTTTTGTTTCAACTGGATATGTGTCATGAGCATAAGTCACTAAAATCAACTCAGTTACGCGTGTCTGAGAAGAAAGAAAATGGTTACCTGAGTCAGATCCAAAACTTGTCAACCTACATCATCATAAACTTAGATGATCGTATTTTCCAATTTTGATACTTTTGTCCCATCAGAATTTAGGCTTTACACATTTGTTTATTACTGGTAAATTAAGGCATAAAATTTAATTATATGCTCACTAGTTCATCAGGTGAGATGAAGGCTGCATTTCTCAGCTGTATTTGAAAGCATCCTCACAATGAAACAGCCTGCGACAATGTAGCAGCCTAAAAATGCTGCCCTTGAAGGTTGCAGCCTGCACTCCGAGAGACAGCCAGGGAGACATGCACCAGCCATCATTCTGCTGCTCGAGACTTGGAGGCCCATGAAAGCCAGGCAGCTGCTTATCAGCACCATCGCTCCGGCGCTGCCACTTGTGTTTTAAAAGGACCGTTTTGAACGCTGCCAGATAAAGCATGGAACCACGCAGCGTTCACGGCTTCGCCAAGGTCTGCCTCAGGCTCCGAGGAAGAAACCCGCATTAATAATTCATCCAGAACTTTCAAGCGATCAATCAAACCCATGTCGACAAATCAAGGTTGAGCTGAAGCACAATGCCAGCAAATGCGGAGACATGCGTAGTTTCTCAGGTGATGATAATAAGGTGCGCTGACTTTGATCATGTAAGACAAGGCGAATGAAGCCCGCAACTCGCCATGACACTTTTTCCTGTTTCTCCCGCCATCCATCAGTCGTTGAACACCTTGACTTATTTTGCCGAACCATCAATCCGCGCTCAGATGAAACGCATTAAACATCATGTGGCAGCGCAATGACAATTATAAACCGCAATAAATAATGGGTACACTGCATTAATATCTGAGCTCTGAAAACCAACAAAAAAGCAGACAATCAAAACAAATATCATCTTGCTGTGCACCAAAGAAAATCCATCCATTAAAATTTATTCAGAAGTCTTTTTTAATGAGTAAACAATTGCTTTGTTAAAAAAGAGGCCAAAGTAAATCCAAGAGACTGACACAAAAAATGGATCATGAAAGCACTCTGATCCATTTGATGCACTTGAGCTGTTTTGCAGCATTGCTTTCAAACTGCTTTTCATCATACTGATGTAAAAAGTGTTGCTTTATGGATTGAACTGGTGCCACACATCACATATCCAAGCACTTAGCTATTGGGGATTCTGCAGATGCATAAGAGTTTTTCCCAAGCAAAATTAAAATATTCTGTCATTCTGATTCGCTCTTAATGGAAGCCTGCAGGTGTTCGGGGGATGTCACTGGCCTTGTGAAGTTTTATTTCCCTTTCAAGTTTAACAAACTTTTTTTATTTAAAACTATTTTACAGCAATTCAAGCAATGACCAATAATGAACATGATCAACACTGTTAAAAAATAGGCCAAGAGTACTTGTACTATTAGCAGTAGTTATTGTACTAATGACTGTATGACTTGCTTCATTCACAATTCACATACTAAGCATAAAATATTTTCAACAATCCCAACTCTCGAACAGTGAAAGTTTAAAAAAACAAGAATAATAAAAAATGTTACAGCACAAATAAATAACTCGGTCCCCTTGGGGAAAAAAACCAGGCGTGCAAACAATTTAATCACAGTTTTGTCCATAATCGTATGCTGCAAACAGGAGAAATGGACCCATACTGACAAGTCAAAATGTAGCATGAGCAATAAGGAAGCTGCATTGGAGTTGAAGCAAAGACCAAATCGAACGGCTGACATTTAGCACGACACAAACAACCAACATAACACATTGAATTGGATTTCACGAACGATTTTCTAGTTCAACCATCGATTCTAGAAGTCTCGTATAACATTCCAAAGAACATTAAATCTGACCTAATTCTGAATTCACATGCAGCTCAGTAACCATGTAAGCTCACATTACTTTTTGGTCACAAGTTGTAAGTTGACAAACCCTAATTCAGAGCTGACATACAAAGAGCTGAATGCCATTACTTTGGCTTTGTTGCTCTTGTGAGATGTGCCACTCACTGGGACTTCACTGTACATTATGGGTAGAACTGGGTACAGATATGCAGAGGTCTTACATCTTTTGCATGTGTTGTTCTAATCTGTGCTTTCGGTTGAACAGTCACTGGCCTTACATTCTTCGCGGTGGACAATGACTTTGATTTTGAATACCTAGCAGAAATGTCAAATTGCACCTTTATGGCCTACAAGGAAATTAACATTCTCACCGAAAGCTTAGTTGAATGGATGGTACAAATAAACTGATTGAGGAGTGAGCACCGTTCCTTAAATGCAAACTCAATTTCTTTGTGCTTAAATGGCCCTTTGTTACAGGCTGGACAGCTTCTTTATATTTCAGTTCAGGTTGTATCAGTCTTTACCCTTAGATCAGTAACATTAAGAATTTACCGCAAATGCCCTTCTTTAGTGACTCAAATGCAGCATTAAACTGTCCAATTTAAAATTCAGTATCTTGTTTAAGTGAAGTGTCCAGAGTCTGTGGTTTTATTTATGTGAACGCTTGCAGCTGTGGAGGCATTTGCCCTGATGACAAGCTTTGCAATTACGAATATACAAGATCTGGAGCCCATTCTCCCAAGGCGTCATATATCCATATTTGGGCAGATGCCCAGGGCATCATGCTTGAATGCCATGGTTGCCCTCACAGACTCCAATACAAAGCAGACAGTCTCAGTATTTGATGGCAATGGTAAACTTGGCAAAAAAAGGACTGTCCACGGTTTATTCCTTATTTTGCAAGGCAACAGTGCTATCCAGAGTGCTACAGTGAGCAACCCAGATGGAATGAGTAAGTATTCTTACCTGAGTCTCAGAAAAATTCAATGAATTAATTACATTAAAATGCTCTTTCCCTAATCCTGATGACAGAGCAATGTTTATCAATTCATAAATGTACGATTCCCTGCGGAATGGGGTCAAATAGTGACGCCAAGAGACTTTGCATCGTATATTGACATTTGGGACAATTGTCACTATATGCTAAGTCAGGAGGAGAATGTCTGTAGAGAAGATGAATTGGATCAAAGTTTTGTGGTGTTCTACTGAGCATGTTTCATGTTTGGTTACAGGGCCCACAAACTATTCCCCGACACATCAGCACAGGGTCCCGTCTTACCATAGTTTGACATGACATTTCTTTAGTAGTTGGTTCCGTCATGCTATTTCTACATACTAGGTATGCATACTATGATTTTGGGAATAGACTAATTTAAATTTCATTCTCGGGTCGGTCACAGTCAGGGTGCATTACAGTTTTACTGGATGTTATAGTCTTATAACATGACTATTTAATTTGTAAATAGCATATTACAAGGAGTTTTCGGTTATAGTTTTTGCGAATGCCACAATGGTGTATTGATACTTGATGCTAGACATTTTCGGGTGATGGCGTGGATCTGTTGAAGGTATCTTGCAATCAGGCATTTTTCCGTTATGACGAGTCACCAGGTGTTAATGCCTATTTTTGTGTTTTTATTCTTTTTTTTTTTTTAAAAAGTTTTGGTAAAACTGCTATAGTTTGAACATTTATTTGTTACTATTTATTGTTTTTTATATGTGCAAAAAAAGTCAAAATCAGAGTGAAATATCCAAAATGGCATGCATTTATGGAAATTGTGCACATTGTCATAGAATTTCATCAATTTCAACATGTATCACTATATTATTACCCAGTGTTGTTTAAAATACCTTATACAACAAGATTTTGTCTTATTTTGATTACCAAAGGATTGGCATTTATGATATGGTGAGCTTAGTATGCGCATAATGCAGGTGT
Source organism: Gymnothorax reevesii (assembly GCA_029721435.1). Lineage (NCBI taxonomy): Eukaryota > Metazoa > Chordata > Actinopteri > Anguilliformes > Muraenidae > Gymnothorax > Gymnothorax reevesii. Next base: position 65,322,433 of record CM056587.1, on the reverse strand, counting down.
TGTCATCACAACCATTCAAGCTGGAAGACAATTGATCTGCCAAAAAACTTGTAGTGTCCGTGACGTGTTCTTATCTCCATAATAGAGCCAACAGCATTTATGCCAAGGGGTTTTCACGTTGTGTCAAGCAGGATGATAAGACACTCTTTTGTCATAAATGTAGTTCAATCTTATATCATTCTTTATAGTGGGGAATAACCGTCTGTCACGGACACTACGCGTCGAGTGTCACGAAGGATACCTGCTGTCAGTTAATTCCCATGTCTATATACATCCGTTAATATACCATGTGTATAAGAATGTTCTTGAAAAATGTTCTTGTTTATCAAATAGAGCAAAACATGTTAGAAATCTAGTGAAACAAGACGATTAATTTATGGTAGTGTCCGTGACATACAATATACGCCCTAACAGGCATGTTTAAATGTTTATTTCTGCAAAACTACATACTAAGTGTGAGGTAGCATTCAGGAACCAATAACGAGACTCAGGAAATCCAGTAAAAAATTATTTTTATTAAAGCTGAGGGGTGAACCGCTGCAGGGCAGAAGGCAACAGTACAGAGTCCACAATCCAAAATCTTCATTACACAGGTGCAGAGACAGCCTATGACAAACCAACGACTCCGGTTTGGGAGTTCTAACGTGCACAGATAATGAGAGGCAGAACAGAGTTAAATAGGTGCAGAGAATCCACTGAAGCGCAGCAAAGTAAATTGAGTGAAGGGAAGGGCCGGAGACTAGAGCAGAGCGAGTGCTGAGAGCTCGTTAGTCAATTAGAAATGTGCAACTATACAATCCCTAGTGCTTGTTAGTAAGTTAGAACGATAAACAATGTTCGTTAGTGTTAGTAATTTATCTAAAATAGTAAACTGTTAGTATTGTTAGTAAAGATAGAACAGTAAGGAGAAGGAAGCAAATGAGATTGGAAGGAATGTTTGGAAACCCAGAAACCATGAAATCACCTGAAACTGTGGTACACAAGACTGGGGAATATAACTGTCTCAGAACACAACACAAGACTGGGGAGACAATGTGCACTGCAGGGTATGAGAAATACAAAAACCAGAATGATAACTAAACAGTGAATATGAGAAATGGCAGGCAGGGACATTACAAAGAAAGACAGGCAAAATACAAAACATGGCATGGACTATATCAGAAAACATGGCTTGGAGTCAGGGTAATAATAAAAACATGGACAGGCACAACAGAATCATAACAAAAAGATTTGCACCTGAAATTTGAAGGTCAGTAACACAAATACATGTGCTTAGTATTAACAGTGTTTTCGGGTTTTTGGGGCAGAGAGATAATTTTCTTGACAGTGACATGCCTTTGAGCACCCTGATTGTGACCGACTCGTCTAAGACAGTGGGTGGTCTTGCAATTTCGGGAGCAGCATATGTCGTAGCCAATCTTAGACTAACACTGCTGGCACCGGGATGCCAGTTTCTGTCCCAATCAACCAACTTAGTCCTATTCAAATAGCTGCCATGGAGATGCTGGTATGTTTGTCCCTCTCAGCTTCCCTCAGTTACCATTGCCAGCACCAGGCCAGTTACCCATCCCTGCTCCCACCTCCCTGAGCTTCTTGACGTTACAGAGGTTGCAGTCCGAACTCTGATCAGGCTGATCTCATTCAGCATTTGTAATTTTCGGAGCAGAGGTTGCATATAAGCCACTTAATTTGTGGAGCAGGAGGATAATGTTTATATAGCGGCAAAGTCAACACAGGGATCAATGGATAAGGCAAAAAGACTACAAGCTTTCTCATGCGAGATCCGGGTTTCCGTCCGGATTCAAACCACTTCCTGATTCCAACCTTGGTGGCTTTTGCCTGACCCTAATCCCTAAACTCAACCTACCGCAACCGAGGTTGCCTTTCTCTAACCCTGAAACCTAACCTTGATCTCACCCTTTAAGAGGTTAGTAGTTTCACTGAAGCCACAAGATTTTCCTAACCATTTATTTTTTTATGGTAGTTTTATTTATGGTAACCGAGGAAATTCGTGTTAGGCAGTGACAGAAGTAATTACGATAATCACATGACTGTGTCGTGAAAACCCCTTATTTCTGAAAATCTGTTGGATTAACCACAAAAAGTTGCATTAATTGGAATACCTTTGTGATGGCTGGTGTTTCGAAACGCCAAAAGCAGTGGCCGAAACAAAAGGAAGTCCAGCAAAATAAGAGTAACAAACCAACAAAAGGAGAGAGAGAGAGAGACTCGTGCTTCCAACGGACAGAGATCTAGACCGGTAACAAAAGGAAGCAAAGCGAGCTCGACAGAACAAAATAAAAAACCGAGATAAAAAGATTTAGCACCAGACGGTGCCCAGAAAGAGGAGGAACAGAGAGAAAGATTCCCCTGCTAACGAGCACTTTCCTCTTTGAAGCTAATTCCTCAAACAATTTTCTAGCTCAAGACCTTACCAGCTACAGCTCATAGTAACACTGACACTCTAGCAAAAGGTGGTGAGGCGGAACTTGGGCTTAAATGGAGTCCGGGTGCCGCCCACAATTAATAGCAGCTGGCCAAAGAATTCGATAGTGGGCAAAACGATATTGTCTCGGACAAGAGAAACAAAGAAAGCTTGCCAGCCTCCAAAAACCACGAGAATGTTGTACTGATGAATCCAGCATGACAAATGCAGAATAGGGAATGAAACACAATTGGGGAATACAACACTAACATGATCCATGAGACATTAACCCCTTTGCACACGTTTAAAGTTACGGTCTATATAAGCATTCACTTATCTAAAGCTTTATTACTTTGAATTTGGGATACTTCCCCAACTTGTAAATGTCTCATTTTAATTTGAGTGGTACATGGTACAATCCAAGATGGCAGCCAAGCCAATCCTGTGTGTGGCTCTTTGTGTCTTTTGTGGTTTCATGTGAGCTGTTTTACATCTTTTGGGTCTGAATGGCTGATACAACTCGAGAACAACATATCTCCTGCAGTTTGGGATCTCTGGATGTTATGTTTTCAGTAGATGTTATTGGATTGGACTGCTATTGAACTCTAAACCTGGACTGTTTGAGGCCTTAGCCTACCTGGAATCCACCTGGAGTACAGCACCTAAGGGGACAGAACAACAATGTGCCAGCTTCAAGCCATCACCTTGCTTGACAGCCATATGGTATCACTCTACTAGCTGACTTTCTACCCTCAGCTAGGTATGCAAGCCTCCACCTCTCTTCTGTTTGCTGCTTCCAGCTTTTTTGCTGCCTGGTGCTGTTAGCTCTGCTTGCTTGCCTTCAGATCTCTTCTGCCTGCTAACCTCCAGCTACCTATCCTCTGGAGGAACCTTCAGCTTTCAGTCCTACCTGCTAGCTTCCAGCTACTAGCCCTGCCTGCTAGCCTCCAGCTGCTAGCCTGACCTGCTAGTCTTCAAATACTAGCATTGGCTGCTAGCCTCCAGTTCTTAGCCCTGCCTGCTAGCCTCCAACTAACAGTTTTGCCGACAAGCCTGCAACTTTCAGCTCTGCCTGCAAAGCTCCACCTGTTGGCCTTGCCTGCTAGCTTTCAGCCACTAGGCCTGCTAAAAAGCCTTCAGTCTTCATTTCTGCCTGCTAGCCTCCAGCTGTTAGCCCTACCTGCTAACCTCCAGCAACAAGCTCTGCCTGCTAGCCTCCAGCAGATAGACCTGTCTGTTTGCATTCACCTCTCAGTTCTGCTTGCTCGCTTTCATCTGTCAGCCCTGCTGTTGGCCTGTAGCTACCAGCCTTGCCTATTAGCCTTCAGCTTTCAGTCCTGCCTGCCAGCCTCCAGCTAGTAGCCCTGCTTGCTAGCCTCAGCTACTATCCCTGCTGCTCGACTTCAGCTAATAGCCCTGCGAACAACCCTACAGTCTTCAGCTCTGCCTGCTTGCCCCTCTTTGGACCCTCCAGTGGTACAGTGACTGTTGATTATACTTATTTATTTATTTATTTATTCTACTAGTCTACTATTTTTGCACAGTAATGCACTTATAGCATCACCTGCTATTCAAATGTGAATTGAGCACTTCCTTTTCTGTTGGGGGTGAAGTCTTGTGACCTAGCTGTATATTAGCTGTGAATAACTGGGGAACTTGTGGGAGGTGGAGTGATTGTTTCTCACTTTTCAGTCTGAGACCACACTCTTCTTCCCAGTTTTGCTCTCAACTAAGCAGCATTTATTTTGGCATCATGTAATTCTTTATTTTCTTGTTACTTGAACAGTGCAGCCCTGGATTAGATTAATTCAGTAGGGCCAACAGGGAGAATGATTTCACTATGTTGTACTCTAGTCAATTCTCAATTTCTCCAACAAGACTTCATGAGTCATGGCATAAGTCAATCAGTCTGTGTCACCTACAGAAGAGCTACCATTGCAATGTCTTTGCAATGTTTACCCACTTCCTCAGATTTCAAAAGTAGAGCCGGCCTTGGTTTTATACAATTAAATGTTAGAAGCCTGGTGCCTAAAATTGATATGATCAAGATCTAGGCAAATACTACCAATGCCGAGATAATGATTCTATCTGAAACCTGGCTTAAGAAATCGAAACCATATAAATTGATTGCGATTTAGGGTTACAAAGTCTACAGAACCAATCGAGTCGGTAAAGGAGGCAGGGTTGCCATATATGTAAAATCTAAGTTCATAAGCTCTGTAACCCTGTCGCTTACCAAAGTTAAACTGTTTGAAGTTTTGGCAATTAAAGTGGGCATTTCAAAGGATACTTATATCACTGTGGTTGGCTGCTATAGGCCCCCGTCTGCTTCAAGGGATTCTCTGCCGTCTATTTCATATATTTTACATGAAATGAATGACTCTGAATTCATCCTTATGGGTGATCTAAATTGGGACTGGCTTTCAGGAACCTCAGATTGCTTGAAAAAAGTATGTGATGCCTTAAATTTGGTGCAACTTATCAATGAACCAAGACGAAATCCCAAAGCACAAAATAAATCTACTGTACTTGCCTTAATTATAGGAAATACAGTTCATAAATACACCTCAACAAGAATATTTTGCAATGATGTTAGTGATCATTCTGTAATTGCATGTGTCAGGAATACAAATTATTCCAATGGTTAAACCCCATCTCATTTCAAAAAGACATTTTAAAAGTTTTGAACAGCAGGCCTTCCTGCATGACCTGTACTGCAGCGATCTTGGCAGTGTTTCTCTGATTTCAGGCGTTGAACTGGCATGGGAATATTTTCATTCAATTTTCCTTTCTATCGCAAACAGTGGTCGGGACAATCCTTGGTTCTCAGACAGTCTCTCTAATTTGCTTAAGAAATAAACTGTGGGCACGAGCTAGATTTTCAAACTCCCCTGCTGATTGGACAGCATTTAGATACCTAAGGAATAAGTGCACATTAATGATTCGAAAGTCTAAATCTGAGTTTTATCTGAAGTTTGTTACAGAGAACTTGAATAACCCCTAAAAATTTTGGAAAACAATTAAATCCTTGCCCAGCACACATATAGCCTCAAGCCTCCCAGAACAAATTCTCGTTAGTTCAGATGAAGTAAAAGATAAAGCTTCCATGGTCAATCAGTTTAATGAACACTTTATTCGGACTGGCTGCGTATTTGACATTCAGAATGTAAACTTATCTGTCCAATGTTCTGCTTTTCCAGCAGCTGATGAAAATTTGGAGTTATTTCAGTAACTCAGTTTTTCAGTATTTCAGTTTTACAGGTTCATAAAGCTGTTAGAGGCATTGATCACAAAAAGTCTTTGGGTCCAGACAATCTGGATCCTTATCTCCTAAAGGTGGTAGCTGGTATTATTGCTGAGCCAATTACTCATATTTTTCAACTTGAATCTTCTTTCAAACTCCATGCATAAAATTTGGAATCTGCCTATATTCTCTCTTTACTTAAAGGTGGAGAACCTTCAGAGATGAATAATTACCTTCCTATTCCCAAACTGTCCTGGCTAAGATCCTTGAATCCCATGTAAATTTACAGTTAAAACAGTTCTTAGTTGATAACAATATTTTAAATGATTTTCAGTCGGGTTTTAGAAGTGGCCATAGCACTCTCACTGCTGCTACAATCGTGATAACCGATGTCATTGGTGGCCTGGACAGAAAACAGCATTGTGCTGCCTTATTTGTTGATCTCTCGAAGGCATTTGATTCAGTTGACCATGGACTGTTACTGAACAATCTAAGAACTGTTGGTTTCAGTCCTCAGGCTGTAAAATGGTTCAAAAATTACTTTATAGATCGTACTCAGTGTGTTTATGCAGAAGGCCATAAATCTGAATTTCTTGAGATAACTAAAGGTGTCCCTCAGGGATCTATTCTGGGGCCTATTCTGTTTTCTATTTTCATAAATGATCTCGGTAAAGGCATTCAAGCAATAATTCATTTATATGCTGCTGATACACTTATTTACACCCATGCCCCCTCCCTAGTAGGGGCAGTGCAAGAACTTCTGGCCACATTTCAGACATTACAAACTACATTCATTAGCTTAAAGCTGATTTTAAATACTCAGAAAACAAAGTTTATGGTCTTCACAAAAGCTTGCACACAGTTACCAGGTTATTATAGAAAGGGTTTCCTCGTACAAGTACCTGGGTACATGGATAGATGACAAACTCTCATTTTATGTTTATATTGCTTCTCTCGTCAGGAAGCTTAAAATGAAGATCGGCTTTTATTTTAGAAACAAATCTTGCTTTACTTTCAATGCTAAGAAAAAACCTGTGGAGGCTACTTTCCAGTCCATGATTGACTATGGTGCCATATTGTATATGCATGCAGCCTCCTCCATCTTACATACACTGAATCAAGGTTATCACGCATCTTTCCATTTCGTTTCAAGCGCGAAGTCCCTTACTCACCACTGTATTCTATATGATTTAGTCAGGTGGTCGTCACTGACCATTCGCAGACAACAGCATTGGTACATTTTCATTTATAAAGCAATATTGGGCAAACTTCCCGCCTACCTCTGTAACTTTCTCCATGTTAACTCCGGCAGTTACCAGCTTCGCTCCTGTAAGTGGTTTCTCTTCAATGTACTCCGAGTTTTAACTGATTTGGGAAAAACTGCATTTTCCTACTATGCACCGTGAGCTTAGAACAATCTGCAGAAAGATCTTAGATTAGAAACACACACATCCAGTGATAAATTTAAGGGCATCATGAAGAATATGGTGACGGAGACATGTGCTTGTTTCTCTTGAGAGGTCCACTATATTTTGACTGTTTTAATAGTTTTTTTTAATGCTCTACTTGTTATATTTTAACATGCTGTGATAGGCTGTTATCTTGGCCAGGTCTCTCTTGTAAAAGAGATTCTGAATCTCAAAGGGACTTCCTGGTTAAGTAAAGGAAAAAAAAAATTCTAATACTGCTACTTCAAACTAATTCCTCATCCGGTTTAATTTTTATTGCTTATTGCAGAAGAACTTTGGGACCGATATATTTTGGTGACTCAAGGTAGATATCAGTTTTTTAAACAAGAGCAGTGAATTTTAATGTGAGATATTTTAAGACACTGCATTTCCTGTCCTTAAAAGGGTGCTGTGTTGTTGCAGCCGAAGCTGACGCACATTCTGTGCTTCACATGCTAACAATCCCAGTCGCAGTATTTCCTTTGTGTCGGGAGGCTATGTGAGGACACACCTGAGCTGGAGTTATCTATTCAAACCATGTATAGGAACTTGTGCCGTGCATTGTCATGCAGCATGCAAAAATAAATACATAAATAAATATAGCAGCAAATTTTACATTGATTTGCCTTTCAAATGTCTGTTGACCAGTGCTATTGCCTGAAAGCTTGAAATAATTGTTCAGATCTCTACTGCTATGAAGAGTTGATAAATGAAATGGCAAAAATGTATTATGCATCTCCTTATATGGACAAAGGAGGAGGGGCTACTATTTGCTGGCCAGTGTATCATGTAAAATTTAAGGAAAGTTACACCACCCCCAACCCCCCCCCTCCCCCCCCCCCCCCCCGCTTTTTTTTTTGTTCACGGCTCCTCACTTTAGGAGTGCTCTAGGCAATTCTTTTCCAACTATTTGAAAGAAACCCTTTTCTATTTTTTTACAGACTTTACCGCGCACATGAAACAGGACCCAATATTGGCGGGATGAGTGCAAATTCAAATTAATCCAAATTCTCTGCTCGGGAACAGGTTTATTTATGATAAAAAAAGTGATGGAAACAAAATGGAATGAATGCTTCTAGGTTTATGTCAGATCGTCTTCCAAATAAAAGGCAGATTTAGGTCTCTTTGCTGAGATTATCTGCAATCAAATACGATTTTTTAATGCCACCGAATGCCGAAATTGCTTACACGTCATTTTGCGAATCACATAAAAAAAAAGCAACCAGACGCTGTTGAGTGCCTGCAAACATTACAGTATAAAAATTCTGTTCTAATTCTGTCTCTTAGTCTCCTTTGAGTCATGGGTTTGACAGTCTGAGACTCTTTGAGAGTCCGTGTTAGAGCCTGTAAATGCCTCACGCGCAGCATATTGAATGGTAACGTGAAGTCCCTTGCAATGAAAGGGCTGGTTTCCACCGCTGAGAGCTGTAATGGCCGTGACCGCAGTTGCAGAGGGATGACCGCTTCGTCATTCGCGCTAAACCTCTGGGTATCCGAGTGGAAAATTGACGGTGATAATTAGTGGCTGCAATTAACTGACTTTTGATTGAGCAGAGATGAGGGTCTCCGTATTTGATGACAAGCAATTCATTTCCCATGACAGCCATTCAGAAGTGCTGTTGGCTTTTGGGGGAGGGTGGAGATAAAATGTCTTACTCCTGCCTGTCTGCGTGTCTTCATTCTTACCCCAGTGGAGAGGCAGACCCGTTGGGGAGTCGGGTGCCAGGTCAAGGGAACCATGAAGTTTCGCTAAAGTCACATTCACTAGTTTGTGGAAAATAGCAGGCGTGAGTTTTAATGTTAGCGATGCGTCACTGCTGGGGCCCAACCCTGCACCATGATCTCTAGGAGGGGAATTATGCAGGCATATACAACCAGCTAAATTACTGGCTCCGTGCACAAACGAGTGACACTGAGTCCATGCTAAAAATTAACCTCTGGCTCTAAAACCATGTCAAGGTTCCAATTCACCTGCAAGAGACAAAAATAATTGCAGAGTGTTTGGGAGAAGCTGCAAATGAATAGAGGGAAAAAAATTGGGTTCTCATTATTTGCTTTTTTCGCTGAAAATAGAGGTTTCCCGCAGTGCGGATAATGCCCATAAGAGACATTTGTGATTGAAAGCGTACTTTAAGGGCACATTCTCAAAATCTGCATTTTTATTTTATGATGCTTTACTGAAGTACAGCTTCAGACATACAAAATGAGCTGACACTTATGGAAATTGACCGAACACCTTGCTATCGATGTGAAAGAGAATACCATACTGCTGCAAATTGCAGTTCTAAATCTGCCTTTTTCCAGTTGTACATAAATTCTCAATGCAAAATCCAGTTTGAAAAGGGGAAATGATGCTTTTGGTTGATAGATTTGGAGAGTGATTAATGCCATCTGTTAGATAACGTTGAACCCAGTGCTGAAATGAAAATCCATTCATTCTTATATAAAAAAAATACTGTAGTAAAAACATCAATTTAGTGGTACGTGGTGATTTTTTTTTTTCACGCTCCTCATTCTCTGCATGTGCCATCATTCATCTATGACATCACGACAATCTCTGTTTTGTTCTCCCTCTTATTTTTCGTCAAAGATCCCATCAACATCATATTCTCGTTGGCACTTCCTTTCTAACCTAATCAGCTGACAGTAAAGCTGTCCCAGGATGCAGTTGCACATGAAAGTCTGTAGGAATCAGTGATTTACGCCCAGGAAAAGCTTCCTCATTGTTTGTACCTGTCGTATGGCGGCTTATTTAGGTTTGAAGTGTAGGACCGATTGGGAAGGCTAAATGGAAGAGGGTTGGGAGGTCTCAGGCTTGTGAATTCACTGAGGAGTAAAAGTTTACCGCAAGAGAATGTGTGACGGGAGACTCTATTTGTTGTTGTCATAAAAAAAGGCATTTACTTGCCTGGTCTGAAAACATCTCACTCCATGCAGTACACAAGCTTGCCATAAAATACAATGAAGAACCAGAAAAATGTGGCATTCAGAAGAAAGACACAAAAGTCGGCTAAAACATATTTGTATTATTAGGAGTTTGTTCAGCTCTACCTGCAAATGGTTGCGGTGGAAGTCATGTTATGTCTTAGCAGAATTATGACAGAAGTCTCATCTTGTGGGGGAAGTAGGCCAAGTCTGTCTGGTAAATGCATAAGATACACATTCACTTAAACTGGTAACCATTTACTTTAATAGTTAATGGGCACAGTATTATTAGTAAAGTACCATACAGAAATTTACTTTTATGGTTTAAGTAGAAGAAAAGTAGAGGTAGAAGCAAAGCATTAAACTGCTGCAGAATAAAAAATATATAAAATTACCTTTGAATGAACAGAAAAGTTTCTCTGCAAACTTGAATAAATTCATTGGTATGCTCAGTGTACTCATGATTTCTCTTGGTGGTAATCCATTTGTTGCTGACTGTCATGTAACTTAGTTATCCTGTTGCTTAAATGTTGCATCGTGATGACATCTCAACAACTTGTATATCAAAGCTATATAGTTGTGAGTTTCTTTTTGCATTCATGAGCCTTGTTCATTTTAATATCCGCTCTCATCTTCAGAGTCTGACAGTAGAAGATGCATCTGATACTCATCCACTTTAAGAAAATAATCTCATGCCAGTTCTTCCCTTTAATTTTCATCGTGCCTTCCTCTCCGGAGAGTTTTAGTTCATTAATAATGGTCGAGAGTTTCCGTCACACTATTGCTTGCTGTCATGCCTGATGATAACAACATGCAAATGCACCTTTTTTCCCCTCCCCAAAAAAGTAAAAATACATCATTCTGTCATTCCATTTCAGTTGCAACCAGGAAGTAGTCCTGGCAACAAGCACGTCAGTATGAGCCACTGACAGCAGAAAAAACAAAACCATAGATGTTTAGTGAAAGGTCATTTCATCACCAGAGGAGACACCAGAGGAGATTTTTGCCCATGCAAAAATATGCATCATTCCAGAATACAATGCTATTTTGACTCTAGCTGGCGTTATATCAATTATACTTTTTAATCAAGGCTGTTTCGTACGTTGAGTGTATATTATAGAGAATTTGAGGGGTAGATATAGAGCTGCATGACTTCATCAGAAGTTTGATGCATATGGGAGAGGCAGGAAGTTTTCCATTTTCTTTTTTTAGTATCAGGCTTACAAAAACTAGCAATCAAGCGCAGACCCAAAAGTGTCCCAAAACAGGATCTATAATTGGTTGGTGAACAGGCTCGGATCGGCACGCGCAGGTCAGGTGACTGGAGGGCAGAAAAGACGAAATAAAGCCAAGTGAAATGAGAACCGAAGGAGTTTGCAGTGAGAGAAAATCTGGCAATGGACTCAAATCACAAACGGGCTTATGTATATACAAAGATGTCCAGACAGTGCAATCACTTAAATCGCCTCCTGCTGGCAAGTAGCAAGAATGCAAGTTCAAAGTACCTCCGCTCTGGCCTGATTTTTCAGATATGGGGCTGCATTTATCTTTATTTATTTATTTATTACAGTTCATGGTCTCAGTCTGACCCTTTTTACAACAGTGCCACAGCCGCACTGTGACTTCTTGTCGTGAAATTACCGGAATGAAGATAGACACTCCCAGCGTTTGAGTTTGCGATACCACTAGCGTTTGAGTGTGCTGGATGTGCTTCTGTCAACAAGGTAGGGCCCCTATGGTTGTGAAATCTGTCTGACGATGCAGACATAAACAATTCAGTTGAGGCCATTTGCTACTGCTAACAATGACTTAGCAGTGATGCAATGTATAATCCTGTGAAAAAGTCAGTTTATAAGATTCATAAAAAATTTTACCAAGTACCTGAAAGACATTGTGAATGTTTCTTTGTACTCATTGTGCAGACTTATTCCCATCTGAAAAACCCATAGTGTTTTTTAATCTACTGTATGTCTGGAACAAAAAAACCTCACATTTGTTGAAGAGCATAGTTATTTTCCCGACATGTTGCAAATTTCTCCTTAATTTGATCAAGCCGGAGCCCGTGCTGGGCTGTTCTTGAAAATTTGACCCGGTATCTTCAACAGCGTGTCATGTGTAGTTATTCGCACCTCGCGGGATTCCAGTGTGTAGGATAATTGGCCATAGCAGCATTCATTTAGAGGCAAAGAGGACCACCGAAATGACATTGATTTTTATCTGTCGATGCCTCGACACACAGGAGGGGGTCGGGCTGCGGCTCTCGGAGCCGAGACGTGAGGAGGAAATCAGATCGAGCGAAGCCCGGACCGAGTTTTTGACGGTGGGAGAATTAGTCAGAGTTAAACATGGAGGAATATCTTATTGGCGAAGGATTAATGGACACCGGCCTCACGATGAGTCTGTTGTTTTGAGGAACATACCGATAGTGCGAAAAATAGAGACGCTGTCTCAAAGGCGTTGGTGAGAAAAGAAATATTTAGGCAGATGATCTTTTTTTCTCCCCTCCTTCTTGAGAAAAACAAAACTCCATGACACACATAGAGGTAACACGCATCTATGCAAATGCTAGCCTTCAAGAAGAATGAGGGGTGGGAGGGGAGCAAGCCCTTAATTTACTGTCCAAAAGCCTTTCCTTCTCTGCATTCCCCATCTTTCCGCACTGCTCGGCCATCAATCACCTGGAAGTTAAACACCGAGCCGAGCGATCCTCCATTTTTCACTGAGGCTAAGTGAAGTGAGGGCGGAGAGTGGCTTTCCCTTAACTAGATTCCTTATATGGCTGGCCTTGGTCAAACGGCGTGTTACTCAACGTCGGAATGGAAACAAATGGGCTTTGGAGGCGAGGCTGGTAATTCAGTTTTTTTTTGTTGTAGTCGCTGTTTTTTGGCCTCTTTGTTTCCTGGAATTTATTTTATATTTTGATGACGAACCGTGACCTTTTGCTGTTGGGCCTCCGCATTTAACTTGCGGCGAGACGTCCTCCGTTTGAAAGCCCGGCAGAAGGGGGTCAGCAGAATGCGTTATGCGGGTCACTGAGGTGGGGAAAGGGGGATGTTTCCGGACAATTCCTTGCATGAAAATGAAGCTCCGCCGTGGGTATTTAACATTCCGGTGTGCTGAGGGCAGGAGGTGGCTCGGCGGCGGTGACGCGGTTTAACCTCCAGATTGGCTGGATTGGCAGCGTTTGCCTGGTGAATAAGAAATGAGTCCTGACCTTCAGAACTGGAACCTGGCACACAGGCTGCTGCAAGGAGCCTGAATCGACTACCCGAGTGGCTGGTCTGCTGCCCCAAATGTGAGTTGCCTGCTTGAAATTAACAGTGCTGGTAAAGGGATTAAAACAATTCGGAAAAGAAGAATCAGAAGAAATATCTTCTGTTCTCTCAGAACCACTTATGGTTCCTGAAGTCAAGTTTGATTGTAAACACAAATGCCTTGCATTTTTCTTTAATTATTGCCAATATGTGTATGTATACAATATGTGTATGTATAACCCAAATTCAGGAAAGTCAAAAGATTCACTCTTGACTGAATTGACAACAGTATATTGAAACCACAAAAGATTATTTCATGGTTTCGTATGAGAATTTAATTGCATATTGAAAATGGAAAATGTGAGGATGGCAACAGAGTCTAAAAATGTTGGCACAGTTGTTTGTTTACCACTGTGCAACATCTCCATGCATTTTAATCACACTCGTAAAGCATTTGAGCTCTGAAAATACCAGTCGGCCAAGTCAAGCAAGTGGAATTTTCCCACGTTCCTAAATTATGTGTGTTTACTGTTGCACTTTTCTAAGTAGAGTTAGTTGGCGTATATTTCGCTTCAGGCAGGCCATTCTAGCACCCGCACTCTCAGCTTAAGCAGCCGTGTACTTTTAATCTGAGCTGAAAGTGGTTTGGCGTTGTCTTGCTGGAAAAAGCATAAACATTCCAGGAACAGAAAAAAACATTTAGAAGGCAGCATATGTTTTTCTGACATTTGTGCATATGTTTCTGCATTAAGGATGCCCCTGCAAATGTGCGCATAGGCCACGCTAAGTGCACAGACGCAGCCAAAACCATGACGGGTGCTGGCTTATGGACCACATGCCGATGACAGCTTGGACTGTACTTGTTGTCTTTTGTCCAGACAGCACAGTGGCTGTTTTTTCTAAAAAAGAAAAAGAAAAAAAAAACACTTCATGTTGACTCCTCCGACTGCAGGCCTTGCTATTACTGTGCTGCTATCCACGTCAGATGACACAGAGCCCAGAGAAGTTGGAGGCGCTCTTGACGTTGACGCATATCTTCGACTTTTCATAATAAAGTTTTACTTTGCATCCACAAATGGAGAGGCAAATGAATTTGACTGAGGTTTACCAAGGTATTTTTGAGCCCATGGTTCGATGTCCTTTACAGCCACACGACAGTCTGTTAGGCGGTGACGCTATAGATGTGGTTTTCAGCCTTGCCTTTTTATGCAGTCAGATTTGACCAGATTCTTTTTGAACACAAAAAACGATATTACGCACTGCAAAGGTGAAAATGCCCAAAATCTTGTTTTTTGGGAATGTTGTTTTCAAAATGATGGGTCATAAGCTGCAGGTCTTGGCAAATTGGTGAGGCTCATCCGTCCTTTGCTCACAATTATATGTATAATTATTCACGTATAGTACAATTAGCTCACCTCTTTAATGTGACCTGTGTTACATCAAATAATTATTGCAACTTGTGACATCACTATTAGTCCTAAATTCCCCTTGTGCCAACTTTTTTTTGGAGTTGCCTTCATCAGATTTGAAAATCGGCATTCTTTTTGAACAAACAACTGAAGGTAAAGAATCAAATAATGTGTTTTCTATATTAAACTGGGTGAAAGAACTTTTCAAATAACTTATTTTTGATTTTATTTGCATTTTCTGTAATCTTATATTGAAATTGGGGCTTGAATAAAAAATGAAAAGTATATTCACATAGAATCATATAATCTCATTAACTATGAAGCCATCTTTTAATAAAGTCTATTTTACAAATTTATAGACTAACTTTTATTGAAATGACTCTTTAGAGGATATGATCTTGTCTGCTCCGCTCTTCAGATTTCTCCCAAAAAAAACCCCTCGGGATGGCAGCATGTCGGAAAAGGTCGAGATGGCTTTTGCTCAATTGTATTTTGACAAGCATTTCAGCTCCTCATCGGAAGATGCAGATAAATATTTGAGCGATGGCATGGAGGGAAGATTTATTACAAAACAATCTGGCACGGATTACCGCACACTCCATTAAAGTAGCATTAAAACATGCATTTCATCACGCCTGCATCACCTGTTTCCAATAGAAAACGCATCTTTGCGTCGCTCGTAAAGCAAAACTATTACCTTGGTTTCTCTGTTGCTCATTGTCTGTTGGCACGATCCCTCTCAAGAAAATAATTTTTTTTACAGGTTTTAAGTGGGTACAGACAATTGTGAAGAGGAAATGGAGTCGTCTTTTTTGAATCATACAGAGCTTACTGTTACAAAGAATTATTCATGCCTGGGATGCCTTGGTGAGATGCTGTTATATTGGCATCCTGTAGTTTAGATTTTGTTTTGATTTAGTTTTTTTTTTCCTCCCACAAAAAAGCATTGTGACTTTTGATGGTGCTGTCTCAGCATGGACCCTGGAACATTTTATGGATTTACGCCCTGGGAAAGCAATTAATCTGTTATTGATCTGCCTTTTATTTAGCAAGACCAAGCAGGTCTGCAATAACTGTATCTCACCCGGCGTTCATGCTTGGCTGTGGTTTGCTTTCTTTGTCGATATCCCATTAAAAACCATATTTATCTGGTTGCGATGAAAGACCTTTTCGGGGGGTGGGGGTGAGTGTGTCTGGGCTCCAGTGTTTTGGGGTGCCGTGATTGGTGATGAGGGATTCTGTCACGAGAGAGCAGATCTAACGCAGCGAGACAGGGAGGGAGGGGGTGGGGCACAGACAGGGAACAGTGAGGGAATCACTCGTCCCTCAACAGACCGACAGAAACGTCACGCACACCGCAATCGATCAGGATTATGGCTGTTTTATCGACGTGCCCTCCCTTCTTTTATTCAAAAACAAGCAAAATCATTTGTCATTCCTGACTATTAGCTGATGGACTGAAATGGTGATCGGGGCTCTAGAGTTCAGCTCGTTTAGTGTGTCTTGCTTTTATGAAGATTGTCGTTCCGTTATGAAGAGCGTCACCTTACCACAGAATCAGGTTACCATTTTGTTGCTCAATATTTTCAAAAAAAGTTTGGTTACACTTTACTTGAAGGTACCGTCATAAGAGAGACATGACACTGTCATAACTGTTACATGTGTCATGTAACAGCTATGACAGTGTCATGTCACGCTTATGACATGATAATGATCAAGACAACCCAAATAATGTCAACTTGTCATCTCAAAAACCAAATGACACTTAATGACAACGTTTATGACATTAACATAATGTTTAGGACACGTTCATGACTGTGTTATGTCGCTCTTATGACAATACCTTCAAGTGAAGTGTTATCAACAGTTCAAACTTAATGGAGCTGTGTCGCGATTACGGCGCATACTCAGAATTTACATCCCAAGAAAGTGAATTTGCTTGACTGCAAGTCCTAATCTGATTCAATCCTGGCCAATCAGTCCTCTTTTTGCATTATATTTATATACAGTATTTTAGTTATTCTGGCATTATGCTTGAGCTTTCAAATTAAATTTGAGGAATACACCCCAAGTCAATTTCACACCGGAGTTCCCCTTAAATGCCAGGGTCGTTTTCTGTGGCACAGCAGTTTTTTTCTGTACTATTCTGTAGTTTTGAATACAGAAGAGTTTTTATCATGTACAAACATTTCATCTCTCACAAAAAACCATTTAAAATGCCCTGCTCTTGTCACGTGGTATTTTTGTGTAGAAGACCTGTGAAATCTCATAGATCATTCCACAGATTTCAATGTATGGACATTTTAAAGGGAAATCCGCAAAGCTAGGATAGTGGGGGCAGCTTAACATTTTCGACATGATACTCCATCCATCCATCTGTCCATCCATCCATCCATCCGTCCATCCATCCGTCCTCTACATGCCTGTTTCCCCTTGGGGACATGGGGGAGCTGATTGTGGGCGATGGTGAAGATATATAGAAGAAACATGGCTAGAAAGTAACGTGTCTTTTCTATGGCAGCATCACCCCTGGAAGTAACTCAGATGAAGACCGCCAAAAACAAGAGCTGAATCTTGGTTCTAGTTCACTCAATGATGTGCATTTCTTTCAAGCATTTATCACTGATCTAGCACCAGTGATGTTTCTCAGGTCAATGGTCTTTCAAGTTTCTCATTGGCTGAACCTGATGAAACAGTCTGTTTTAGCAAGAGTGAAAAGTTGGAGGGGTGCAATTATAAAACAAAAACTCAAATAGCATCAGACGAAGAGTTCATATCTGTGAAAAGGTCAATTTCTCAAATTGTCTTAAAAAACAAACTACCATTTCTATCGAGTCAGGTTTGTCAGCTTAAGCCTGGAACAAACTGCACAAGAATGAGTAAGTAATGACCAATTAGAGGAAAGGACACATCGGAGGGCGCCAGGGCAGGGATGTGGTTTTTTTGGACGCTCAACAACAGTTAATTCTAGACTTGACACAGTACCCTTATTGCATAGGTAAGCATAATAAACCTGAAAAGCTGTGTAAGAAATAATGTTTTATTTTGTTTTTTTTTTTTTCTAAAGCTAAGGCTCTTACCCAAGCGACTTGCATAACTTGCATTTTCCATCCTATCAATTTATGAAGCTGTGCCTTTGCAGCAGTAATTAAACTAGATTGCCAGGCTCAGATCTGCCATTGGTGCAATTTGAACTTTGACCTCTGTTGTTATTGTTCCCTCTTCCCTAATAACTTCACTGGCTCAGTTCTAAGACCACCTCAGAGACTAGTTTATTCCTTCAGAAGTAGATTTTAGATTGTTTGCGATTTCACTCACTGGAGGAGAGACTACTCCTGGTGAATGCCCATGGATGCAAATGTAATACCTTTTTTCTTTTTATAGAATTTTATTGCTGGTTTGGTTCATTATGTGATTTTTGTGGATTGTGTTTTCCAGGGTTACTGTAAGGAACTGTACAAATAAGATTCACCATGCTGCCCACAACTCTCATAACTGTCCTGTCTGATCTGCCTCCAAATAGCTCCCACCAGGATCCCACCTTGTTGCCATCTCATTTTTCCCAGCCTGTCAAGAGAGCGCAGGTATTGCAATATCACAGTCTACTGTAAGTAGGCCCAGGTTATGATAGATACTGTACCCAATCTCTCTGGTGAGCTGTCTCTGTTGACATTCCAAGACCTTGCTTTTTCCGCCCGAGTGAACGGCGTCACACATCCAGTTGGATTTCGCCCTTAAATACAACATGAAAAATGAAACGTCGGCACACACACTTTCAGGAAGGCTTCTTGAATCGGCTGTGGAGGGTATGGCCTTAGTGAGAGGTTAAACAACATAATCCCAGCTATCGCCTGAATACCTTGAACCACACTTTCAAAAAATAGTTCGGCAAGATTATGACATTCAAGGCTTTAATTGGAAGTTATGAGCGAACAATGGATTTTGTTGCCACCTCATCAAGTGGAAGAACGGAGAGAGAGAGGAGGAGGAGGGGGGCAACATTTAAATGCAGGAGAGACCAGAACGTTGAGTGACCGAGGAGGAGAAGGCTGAGCTGCCGGCAACCTCTTTTGTTGGAGAAACTGCAAAAGAAATAAACAATTCTGCTGTATGCTCAATGGAGGATTGGATTTTGTCACCAGGTGTCTGGAGACGCAATATCGCGACCTGAATGTCCCTCAAATCAATCCATTTCATCTCCCGCCTGCTCACTGATTGGGTAGGAGATTGCTTTTAGATTTTTGCGAGTGGACAGGGGAAGGACGGTAAATGCTCCCCATCTCCAGCTTGCGTGTCCCCCAGGAGATGCCTGTCGCAAAACAGCGTCGCGGTAACGGCTTGAGCCGTCATTATGACAAGTGCATTAGTCGTTGCGACGGGTCTAAATTACTCCCAATGCTCCACAATGAGTTTTTGACTAAGCTTCTTGTAAAAAGTGTGTCCATGTCTACGCATTACTTACATTAAAGTGAAACTCCAGTATTTAAGCACCGGCAAGCAGTGACATGCCTGGATGGCATTTTAAAAAAGTGATGCAATACAAGCCGTAATTACCGATTTTAAATATTCCACGATTAGCCGCCACCATAACAACATTTATCACCGGAATTACTGTTGTAATGACAACCTTCAAGTAACCATTGAAGCACCACAAGAATATGACACTCAACTGCCAATTTATTTGCTTTAAGCGTGTAAATATGTCCATTTTATATCTGTAGCCGCAAACATATCCTATTACACATCATCTTCCAAGCCACAGATTACAGCCTATAATTGCGCTTACGGCAGGTGCCTGAATATTGTTATAATAGATGAAATAAGTGACAATACATTATTGTGTTTGCAGGGGCTTCAAACTGCAAAAATCTGAAGTCAGGTTGCACTGTCAGCAATTACTCCACCCAGCATATTCTGGTTGAGGAAACTAACGTTGTACTGTCAGCAGCAGAAGTGTGTAATATTGGGCCACAGCGCAAAAATTCTCTTTACCCCCACTCCTGTGTTTGCACCAAACATCTCTATGAAGTTGCTGAGAAAGGTCAGCTTACCAAAATAATCCACTTGAATACTGGATTGTCATCGTCTCCGTTTAAAATTGGGAAGAAGGATATTTTCCATGATATTAACACAAATATGCAGCCAAAATACTTTCTATTTCACTAAAAATATGTCAATAACTATTGCTAGGGTTATATCTTTACATAAATATGAGACCAAGTCTGATTAAAAACTTTAAGATGTTGGACACCTTGAAGAAGATTTACTTGGCTTGGTGTTGTGATGAGGGAGGCGGTTCTTCAAATGCTGTATAGCATGCGACAATCAGCTGTTCTCTGATAAGGCTCCAGTGGCCCAATACTGCGCCAGATTCACCAGCACTGACTTGGGCACTGTGATTGGTCACAGGACTGGTGATTGTGTTCCGCTGTTGTGCTTTCACAGGTCAAATATATAACTGCCCCTCTCACCCCTGTCCTACACCCAGGCGATTTCCGCCAGTGTATATTGTGGATGCACAGGATTCTGCCTCTCAAGTATTGATATGTTATAATGAAAACATTTTCTCCTCGCAGGACAAGAGAAATAAGCTATGGACTCATTCCAATCACTTAATTCTCTCTCTCTCTCTCTCTCTCTCTCTCTCTCCCCCCTTCTCCCTTGCACTTGGACCTGGAAATCGATTATTGAGGTCCGCAATTATGAAGGAAATTCCAATCCCTTAAATTAGTCCGCAAAAAAAATAATAAAATAAAAGAATAAATGTTTCCCAAAGGTAAATTCAGTAAAGGTTCCTCAAAACATCCTTCTGAGTTTTTTTTTTCTTCCTTTTTTTTTCCATGAAAGGCATGACGTATAAATTAATGACCTGTGCATCTGCCTCCCTCCATCTGGAATACATCTGCCACACCTGCAATTGTCTGTAACTGATGTCCCTTGAAATGACACTTTTAAGCACAAGGACGTTCCGTTTCGCTAATTCCTGTCTCCCCCAACGCCCTGTCTTTTAATTTTCTTTCTTGTCAAAAACGTTCAACAGGAAATATCCGAAGTCTTTGAAGTGTAAGGTATTGGAATGAGCCCAAAGTCTATAACGAATATGAACGCACTAAGTTGTCAGAATGACTCCTTTCTACGGTTAGCGTGTTGAAGTAGAGCTGGCATACCAGATCGGGATTCCTTAAAGGTATCCTTACCTGCAGCATTTGATGAATTTAACAGAGAGTTTTTAGCCCTCCGGGAATGTTAAAGCTCGGGAGACCGACAGCCCATTAAAAGGGGCCACGGTGCCCTTCAGTTTTTCAGACCAGCAGGACTAAAATCAAATTCATTTAGGCATCTGGGCACGCTGAGGAGTTGAGATGGATTTTGAAGTGCTGGGCAAAAGTAACATACAGTATATTGGCATTTCTTGCTTTGCAGTAATGGGCCAACATCTCTTAGCTATAAAAAGTAACAGAATAGCTTATAATTATACCAACTTCCTTCAATATAGACAAATTGTCAGTCTCCTGTATATTAATTACTCACACAAGATATTCAAACCAACACAACTGGGCTAGCAGCTTGGTTCTTGTTGGACACAGAACGCTTGATATTGAACTGTATTATCCAAACCAGTATCTGAGGGCCTAGTTCTGTTCCTCACAGTATGGAGAGGAGACCAGCTGAGGGGATGTTTGTACAACATGTCAACATGGGATGGATGGAGTAATTAAGGAGACTGATGGCCTCTCCCTCCTGATGAGTGCTGTAATAAGCCCCTGACAAATTTACCCTCCTAAGCTCCTGCTAAGCAGGCACCCTGGGAGGAAACCAAATGACCACGCACCTAATTCCTGAGCTGGAATTACAGTCCTACTCCTTCCCAGAATCCTTGGCCAGAGCCCGGTAGGTGTTGACGATGATCCGCTTGAATTGCCTCAGCATTTTTGTCCAGGCTTTGGCACTGGTTCAGTGTATTTAAAAAAAAAAAATCATCAGGATAGAGCAGCTTTCCATTTGAATTTGTGTGTGTGTGTGTGTGTCCACTTGGTATGTGAGCACAACAATAACATATTTTGTTCTCATTTGTGTGTTCTAAGAGTGTGTCCTGGTCTTTTGCTCATGATTTGTAGACATCTCTCGAATGCCTAAGAACTACATTAAGAACGTTAGCACAGAATCGCGTACTGCACAAGGGGCACAGTGAACACGCTTGATAGCCGGGGGCCAAAATTATGCGGGAAAAGGTCTTCACCCTGCCCCAAAAATGAGACAAAATATTCTATTTATGATATTTACCTAATTTATGTGAACCTGTTTAATTTCTCAGTTTGACGGTCTATGTTACCTCCGCAAACCAAGTTGGGCGGAGATTATGTATTAATTCACATCTGTTTGCTTGTCCAAATAATCTCTCAATATTCTTGATCAATTTTAAATATATTTTCTGAAAGTACAGAGTCGTGGCCCAAGGAACAATCCAGTGGATTTTGGTGGTGCTCGGATTCCCCATCGAGAACTAGGAATCGTTTGAGATTCTTCACCATTGCGGGATTGCAAGATGAGAATAAATGCCACAGGTTTTAAAATCCACTAGATGGCAGTAAAGTTCGAAATGCGTTAGCAGAGGTATGTACTCTGAGTGCTCTCTAGTTGCATTTTTTCCGTCATACATGTTTGTTTTAGTTTTTCTTCTTTCTCAGCTCTCTGTTTCACTGAGGGCGGGGCTTCATCTATCCACACTCATGACACAGAGCAGTGGGCCGCAGCAGCCTGTGGCTGCAGCTATAAGCACATATATACGCAAGACTCTGTGTAAAGTCAACTCTAAATCCTGCGCAAACTGTGAGGCTCAAACTGAAGTCTTGAATTTTTCCAGTTCCATCATTAACACTTTCACTACACCTTGACAACAGCCATTGCAAATATAAATAAATAAACAAATAAAAAACAATCTGAGTTAATAAAACTTCTATACCGTGTTCCCTGCTTGTCAAACATGACATACCAGTTTGGAAAAAACATAAAGCACCTGCATTCCCACAGATGTGCCAGGAGATGCATGTGACATCTGGTTTGACATTAGCTTGTCTTTTTTCTTTTTTTTCTGCCGCTTATAAATTAAATTTTTTGCTCTTGAGAACAAGGGGGTGGCCCCCTCTTTGAATCGCCGCCTATTCGTGGTGGGGGGGTTTGAGTACCTGGATGATCCTAGGAGCTATGTTGTCTGGGGCTTTTTGCCCCTGGTAGGGTCTCCCAGGGCAAACAGGTCCTAGGTGACAGGTCAGACTAAGAGCGGTTCAAAACACCCCTAATGAATGAACCGTAAACCAACGATGTTCACGTCGCCCGGATTGGCGTCACCAGGAACCCACTCTGGAGCCAGGCCTGGGGTTGGGGCTGGCAGGTGAGCGCCTGGTGGTCGGGTCTCTGCCCACAGGACCCGGCCGGGCACAGCCCGAATGTGCGACGTGGGCCCGCCTTCCCGTAGGCCCATCACCCGCAGGAGGGTTCAAAAGGGGCAAATGCCTTGCGCTTTGGGTGGCAGTTGTAGGCGGTGGCCCCGGCGACCCAATCCCTGGATGCAGAAACTGGTTCTCGGGACACGGAATGTCACCTCACTGGGTGGGAAGGAGCCTGAGCTTGTGCGGGTGGTCGAGCAATACCGGCTAGAGATAGTCGGACTCACATCCACGCACAGTCTGGGCTCTGGAACCCAACTCCTCGAGAGAGGCTGGACTCTCTTTTCCTCTGGAGTTGCCCGCGGTGAGAGGCGGCAGGCTGGTGTGGGTTTGCTTATAGCCCCCCAGCTTAGCCGCCATGTGTTGGAGTTTTCCATGGTGAACGAGAGGGTTGCTGCCCTGTGCCTTCGGGTCGGGGACAGGTGCCTCACTGTCGTTTTGGCTTATGGACCGAATGGCAGTGCAGAGTACCCGGCCTTCTTGGAGTCCCTGGGAAGGGTACTGGAAAGTGCTCCAACTGGGGACTCCATTGTTCTGCTGGGGGACTTCAATGCCCACATGGGCAGCGACAGTGTTACCTGGAGGGGCGTGATTGGGAGGAACGACCTCCCCAATCCGAACCGGAGTGGTGTTCTGTTATTGGACTTCTGTGCTAGTCACAGTTTGTCCATAGCAAACACCATGTTCAAACATAAGGGCGTCCATCAGTGCACGTGGCACGAGGACGCCCGAGGTCGGAGGTCAATAATCGACTTTGTGGTTGTGTCATCTGATCTTCGGCTGTATGTCTTAGACACTCGGGTGAAGAGAGGGGCTGAGCTGTCCACTGATCACCACCTGGTGGTGAGTTAGATCCGCTGGCGGAGGAGGAAGCTGGACAGGCTTGGCAGGCCCAAACGTGTTGTGAGGGTCTGTTGGGAACGTCTAGCAGAACCCTCTGTCAGAGGGGATTTCAACTCTCACCTCCGGGATCCCAAGGGAGACTGGAAACATTGAGCCTGAATGGACCATGTTCTCCACCTCCATTGTTGATGCGGCCGTTCGGAGCTGTGGCCATAAGGTTTCCGGCGCCTGTCGTGGCGGCAATCCCCGAACTTGGTGGTGAACACCGGAAGTAAAGGATGGCGTCAAGCTGAAGAAGGAGTCCTATCAAGCTTGGTTGGCTCATGGGACTCCTGAGGCAGCTGACAGGTACCGGCAGGCTAAGCGTGCTGCGGCCCGGGCGGTGGCAGAAGCAAAAACTTGGGTATGGGAGAAGTTCGGGGAGGCCATGGAGGAGGATTATCAGTCGGCCCCGAAGAGGTTCTGGCAAACTGTCCGGCACCTCAAAAGGGGAAAGCAGTGCCCTGCTAACACTGTTTACAGTGGAGGTGGGGAGCTGTTGACTTTGACTGGGGATATTGTCGGCCGGTGGAAGGAATACTTCGAGGATCTCCTCAATCCCACTGACACGCCTTCCATAGAGGAAGCAGAGGCTGGGGACCCAGAGGCTGATTCATCCATCACACGGGCTGAAGTCACTGAGGTAGTTCAGAAGCTCCTTGGTGGCAAGGCACCGGGGGTGGATAAGATCCGCCCTGAGTACCTCAAGTCTCTGGATGTTGTAGGGCTGTCTTGGTTGACACGCCCTTGCAACATTGCGTGGCAGTCGGGGACAGTGCCTCTGGACTGGCAGACCGGTGTGGTGGTCCCTCTTCTTAAGTAGGGGGACCGGAGGGTGTGTTCCAACTATAGGGGGATCACACTCCTCAGCCTCCCGGGTAAAGTCTATTCCAGGGTGCTGGAGAGGAGAATCCGGCCGATAGTCGAACCTCGGATTCAGGATGAACAATGCGGTTTTCGTCCTGGTCTTGGACCACTGGACCAGCTCTATACCCTCCGCAGGGTGCTTGAGGGTTCATGGGAGTTTGCCCAACCAGTTCACATGTGTTTTGTGGACTTGGAGAAGGCATTCGACCGTGTCCCTCGTGGCATTCTGTGGGAGGTGCTTCGGGAGTATGGAGTCCGAGGCCCTCTACTAAGGGCTGTGCGGTCTCTGTACGACCGGAGCAGGAGCTTGGTTCGCATTGCCAGCAGTAAGTCAGACCTGTTTCCAGTGCATGTTGGACTCCGGCAGGGCTGCCCTTTGTCACCGGTTCTGTTCATTATTTTTATGGATAGGATTTCTAGGCGCAGCCAGGGGCCGGAAGGAGTCCGATTCGGGAACCAGCGGATCTCATCTCTGCTTTTAGCAGATGATGTTGTCCTGTTGGCTCCTTCGAACCTGGACCTTCAGCATGTACTGGGGCGGTTTGCAGCCGAGTGCGAACCGGCTGGGATGAGAATCAGCACCTCCAAGTCCGAGGCTATGGTTCTCGACCGGAAAAAAGGTGGCTAGTCCTCTCTGGGTTGGAGGAGAGCTCCTGCCTCAAATGGAGGAGTTTAAGTATCTTGGGGTCTTGTTCACGAGTGAGGGAAGGATGGAGTATGAGATTGACAGACGGATCGGTGCAGCGGCAGCAGTAATGCAGTCATTGTACCGATCTGTTGTGGTGAAAGCCGAAGCTCTCAATTTACCAGTCAATCTACGTTCCCACCCTCACCTATGGTCAAGAACTTTGGGTCATGACCGAAAGAACGAGATCGAGGATACAAGTGGCTGAAATGGGTTTCCTCTGCAGGGTGGTGGGGCGCTCCCTTAGAGATAGTGTGAGAAGCTCTGTCACCCGGGAGGAGCTCAGAGCAGAGCCGCTGCTCCTCCACGTCGAGAGGAGTCAGTTGAGGTGGCTCGGGCATCTATATCGGATGCCCCATGAACGCCTTCCTGAGAAGGTGTTCCGGGCATGCCCCACCGGGAGGAGGCCCCGAGGAAGACCCAGGACATGCTGGAGGGACTATGTCGCTCGGCTGGCCTGGGAACGCCTCGGGATACCCCTGGGAGAACTGGAGGAAGTGTCCAGGGAGAGGGACATCTGGGCATCTTTGCTTAGACTGCTGCCCCCGCGACCCGGCCCCGGATTAAGCTGATTGAAGATGATGAGATGAGATGAGCTCTTGAGAACTCACCTAGGCTATACAGAAAAGGAAAACACCCCCACTTCTCTGTTGTACAGCAGTGTATGCTTAAAAAAACCTGCTGCTTATTAAAAAAGGAAAGATTTCCTGTAATACCAAAATACTTTTTAGGCCAATGTTTTTATGAGCTAATTTTGTTTCATAATGGCACAAACTTTTTTTTTTTAACGAGAAAAGTGTCTCAATATAATAGCATCAACATACCTTGTTTTAACAAGGAACTTGCTGTTGTTACACAATATGAGCATAACTGAAACCTTTCCTATTCTTACTAAGTTCTTACCAGAAACATTTTAGGTTAAAACTTGATAAATGTCAATGTCAAACAACGCGTTTCAATCCATAGCAGCACCTTTTAAGGTAGGCTTTTATTTTCAAATTTAAAGTGCCCCCCTCATTCCATCAATGCGAACCCCCCCGCCCCCTCGAGCCATTTGCCCCCTCAAGGCAGCCCACCTTGTGAAAGCATTGTTCAGCAACACTGCAAACTGTGCAACTGTGTCCCTCAACAGGCAGTCCATTGCATCAGCAGAGAGGAAGTAAGTGGGAGGGGCTGTTTGAGGAGGTGGGGGTACGGGGGTGCCGTTGGCGTGGAGATGTGTAGGCTGGAGTTCATAAAGAGGCTGGGTTTGTGTTTTCCCTGTGAAGGTGCCAATTAGCTTTCTGAAATGACAAGCTGAGCTGGGCTCCGACAGCAGCAGCGGCTTGACGGAATCCGAGCAGGAGCGACGGCCGCCTCTCTCTCCCTCTCTCTGTGTGGGTAGCACAGGGCTGTCTCATTATCGCAAACAAGCTACGTCAGTGACGGATTCCTATGCAGTAACAGTCAACCCCCCCCCCAACCACTGCCTCTTCCTTTCCCTCCTCCTCACGTCTATCAAAAGTTTATTTGCAGGTTGCCTCTGCCGCGTACTCTTGTCTGTTTTGATAGAAGACGAGTGGAAAAAGTTCCAGGAAGGAAAAAAAACCCAGCTGTGCGTAGAGTACCCCTCCGCGGTCATGAGTCTGCGTGTTTGCGTTTACCGCTCTAGAGGGAGTCATTTCATTAGTCATAAATAGAGACGGTCATTTGATTGTCTATAAGCTGAAGACACTTAAATCTGAAGACCTGTGTGGATGTTACGAACATCAGGGTTTGTGATAGTTGGGGGGGGGGGGCTTTTTTCCCACATTTGCTGATCTCCAGTCAGTGGAAAAATAAGCTGCAGGGAGTCTGACGCTCTTCTGGAATTTTATTCATCACTGAACCGAGGAAGAGAGGAGGGGAGCAGTAAATCCTTAAAATGCAACACCGTTTTATCCTGTCTGAATTTTCTCCGTGGGACTTGTTTCTTTTCACAAAACAACTCAGACTCGGAAAACTGTAAATAGTCTGCAAGGTCTCGTTGCATTTTGCTTACTGATAGCGCAGTTCCACCGCATTAGTCTAATACCTTGCTTTCTGCAGGGTACTTGGTTTTGTCTTTCAATTGTGAAAGTGTGTTTGGTACTTTTCACCTTAATGATACAATACTGCCATTAAGGCTTTGACAAGGGACTCATCCTGCTGGGATTCTTGACTAAAATGAACAACGTAAGCAGTATGTGGTCCTGATTTTTCTTTTTTTACACACTCACACTACCGGATGGGCTTATATTGCGATTGACCCTGTCTGTCCATCAGTCAGTCCTTCCAAAATTTATTCTTCTCACTATACAGACTACAATTCTTGTTATTTTTGTTTTGTGAGTCAATGGTGATATGAAGAATATTGAATTTAGTGAAATTTTTCATGCAGCTGTTCTTGAATTCACCCTCAGACGTCCGGGACCCCTCGTCTCATGATCAATTTGGGTTGCTATCCGGAATCTGACGTGGTGCTCTTGAGCTACCAAAGTCACTCCTGGCTGCCGTAAGCCGGGTGGATCAGCAATCATTAGGGGCAAAAACCATCTGGGGACAGAAAATCCTTGAGGATGAAGAGTCCAGGGACAAAAAGTCCGAGGGACTAAACATTTGGGGACGAAAAGTCTAGGGACGAAGAGTCCTGTAACCCTGATGAGGTGAGTTTTGTTTGTAGAGCTGCACAAAAGCTGGGGCGTGTTGCGGCGGGGCACAATGGTCTGCGCCTTTACACGCGCATCTGCACCTCTCTGTCGGACATCATTCTATAAACATCAAAGATGACATTGCTGCACTTGCTCAGAGCACCTTCACGGATGAGCCCGTGCTGATTCTGTCCGTTTTGAGAGAGTTTTGTCGCTCCTGTTGACCTTTTGTACCCGGCTCATTCCAGGTCTCAGAGGCTAAGGGCTGAGGCATGGTTTCTGCAGGCTCGATGTGTTTCTCCAACTCCCTGGCAGAATGGCTTCCTATCAGAGTTTGAGGATAATTTCCTTTTTGTTTCATAGAGTATTTGGTTTCTGGCTAACGTCTGTGAATGTTCTCTGCTTCTTTTCTGTAATCCTGTCGTGAATCCTGTCTGAACGGTTGTCCTCCATCCTCTCTTGCTAGGAATCTGTTCGCAAGCCAAAGAGTGACGTCAACCATGAGATTTACCCGAACAACTTCACACTGGATACCTGGATTCAAGCACGGGTGTCCATGGTGGGTGGGAGAGCCTGCAAAACTGAGCCAAACTGCCAAGACCACTGTGTTGCCTTTTTGCATGTAAAAACAATGAAAAAAAAACTAGTCTTGACCAAACAGCTAAGACCAACGTAACGTCAAGCAGCGCTGTTTCTTAAAAGCCGCTGTTAAAGCGAATTTATCTGGTGCATTGAGTCATAATAAAAGAACAAACATGCAGTGATAATAGAATTGGGTTGTTTTCCCCTATTCTCTTTCAATCACTCCATTCCGCTCTTTCAGCCTCCTGTAATTTCACGGCTTATCTGATTCATGAGACTCACAGATTTGCTCTGATCCACACTTACTCTGTGAAAGAATAAAAACACAAAAATCTAACAAGCCTTGGAGTGTGTGTGGGTGGGCTGGCAGTGTGAACCCGCTGGGTCAGTCAGGCTGATCCCCGCTCGGAGGAGGGTGGCGTTCGCACAAAGGTGAAAGATTCTGACATACAGAGAGATTGTGGGGGTGCTGCTTCTTAAGGGTCTAATTAATTTTCTCTGCTGCATCCGTGTGTCTTGCACAGGGAGTTCTCCGGGTGTTAAAGAATATATTCACCCAATAACAAAAGATGTGGTATTTATCCGCTCTGAAAGCGATAATACAGATCACAAAATGTGTTATTTAAGCAATGCCACACGAGAGGGAGCGATGTTGTTGCTGAATATCATCACGGATGTGATGTTGTAGGCGCGAGGGCACAGGCCGATGTTTCGCTAACAATGTTCCACTAAGTTTGTGGTCAGCAGCTGGTGTACTTAACGGTTATTAACTGCTGTCAGCAGAGTGATTTTTCTGTTATGTGTATCATGAGCACTCAAGGAATGCCTCTGGTCCAATCAACTTACTCGGTCGGAACTAACTGTAGTATAATCTGCATTATACGACAACATTTTTCAAGTATTGCAAATTACTACTTACTGAGAATTAGTCGGTAAATTATGCATATATGTTGCACATGAACAATCCTATTTTTAACTAGAGAATATTAGCTAGACACTGGCCTCTCTCTTCCAAGAGTATCTGTCATTGAAAGTCAAATGTTACTGTCTGTCTCTCTGTGTTGAGAACCAAAGCAATTTCACTGAGCACTCAGGAGACGATTAAGTTTAAGGACCCTCCATCTGAAATCACCCACACGACTTTATGCAACCACATTCACACAAGCACAAAGGCCTGTGTACAGATGGAGTGCCATTTATTCTCAGTTCATCTTTTTGAAACAGGACCTTCTGGAGGTTTCTCTCTTTTTTCTGCACTTGAGCACTGAAGTGATGGTTACTGCGAGGATCATGTGACAGATAGCACATGCAGAAGAGTTGCCAAGCAGTAGTATCATTATTCGTGCATGTTGGCACAGAGTACTCTGAACCTACAGCCTGCCTCAATGAGTGAAACTGCCAAGCAAGGCTGCTTTTACTCAGAGCTTAAATCAGAGAATTTTTTGCACAAAGAAAACAAATGGTGGAGAAAAAAAAAAAAATAATGAGCTCAAGTACAATGGGGAAAAATGGACTTTTATAAAGGGTCCAAGAGAGAGAGAAAAAAAACAAAACAAAACAAAGCAACTCATTAAAACTGGATTATGAGGACTATATTTCTGAAAAGTTGTTTGAGGATTTTAGTTAATGACTTACAAGATCTCCCAAATATTTTAACATATTCTGTAAAACTCTTCAAAAAATCATTTGTAGTGTTTTTGTTGCAGAGGGAATAGTTGAAACAGGGATGCCGATAATTTTGACAACTTTTGTGAGGAAAATAGTCATTACTTATTAAACCATTTATGAGTGTGAGCATGAGAGCATATTGTATCAGCATTTTTGGTCCCAGAATGGGAATAATCGTGGAGCTCGTTGAATCTCTGAACATCTTTTCTGATATCTGAAGAATTATCACTCCAAGTCAGCATCCTCAGTCATTTCTTTGGAGTCAGTTGTCATTTGCAGGTACAGTTGGCAAGGAGTATAGGGTTTGCACATGCCACTCATTAACTGTAGAGGCATGAACTGCCTTATCATCATAATAAAAAAATCTTATTATACATTTTTATCTATTTACATGCGCACACACAAGTTTGGGCTGCCATCCTCATTAGGACATTAAATCGACTTCTGTTCATTACAGCCAGCCTAAAACTAACTCGAACCCTGACCCTAACCTTAACCAAATCATTCCTAACCATGACCTTAACCGAACCTCAGCTTGAACCTGACCCTTAACCTCTGCCATGATCTCAGAAATGACATTTTTCCGTTTTATTACCTGGCTTTGGACCCAAAAAGGACTGGTGCTCTTGACAGAGTGTTTATTGGAAATGGTCCTAAATAGGTAACAAAAATGTGAACGCACACACACACACACACACACACACACACACACACACCACAGGGATATAAGTTCAAATCTGTTGTGGCCTCAGAAGGCACAAGAAACTTGTCCTGTCAAAACTTTGCCAAAAGCAAGTTTTGATAATATTAATAATAATAATAATAATAATAATAAAAGCAGCCATCTCAATTAAAAGCAAAGCCCTGGAAAGAATTGATTTATCCCCCGGAAAACAAACAGAAAACTATTTTTTATTTGGTGCAGTGGCAGCAGTACTTAGCTCCTCACTTTTTCAAATCTCGGACAGCTGAAAGCTCTCTCTTAATTCCCGTTTCTGGACGCTGAGCTGTGGAAACCTGGTGTTAAGGGAGCCCCATTGCGCGCGGCCGACCTCCTGACAGCGGACAAATTAGAACCAAAACAAACATGGGCTCTAACCCTGCCACTGTGGACAAATGTGGGGATGATTTGTGTGGGCAAGTATCGATTGCAGAGAACAATTACATGGTTCCTGGGCGAAGTGGCCTGAGGCGTGGGGTGGGGTGCGTGCAGTGGGGTGGGGTGGGGTGGGGAATAGCATTAGCTGAAAAAAATGTTAAGCTATTTATTGGGGTTTGTTTTCACCATAGTTGTTAAGCAGTATCTCTCTTTAATTACCTGTATCTTGTGACGACCACTGCTCGTCACAACCTTACCTGCGTTTTATTTCTTCATGGAGTTCAGTTAACCGGATTAGAAATTGTTGTCTCAATAACTGCTGTACCTTTGCTGTCTGCTCTTGATAAATGACTGATTTGTTGGGTGTTGAGGAAGTTGAACACGAAAGAAATGCAACTTTCACTTTGAGATATCCCCAAAGAATTCATGATTTTTTTTTTGTTACACAATGAAATTTTTCATTGTCTAGTTTTTCCAATAATATTCAGGTTATATAGGATGTTTTTGGTGGGAGCAGTCAGTGTGTGGAGGATCAATAGCGTAGATACTGAAGTCTCTGATGACTGGTGAGCTTTACGGAGACAAACAAACAGGACTCAGACAAAGAACAAACACATTTTCACTGTGTGAAAACAAGAACTCCAAAGTAGGTTTAAAGATGGATATCTAGAGACAGATATCTAAATATCTGTTTCTTTCTGGGATGTTTACATGTAAATTTAATCCTAATTATTGTTAATTGCATCTCACTTTTATTTTCTCCAATTTTCCATCAGAGCCATTTTGTCTGCTGTCTGAGTGTGTCGGATTCATTGAATGAAGCGACAAGCCGTCTGAAATCAGCAACACTGCGTGTGGGGAGAGGTAAATTACTCCACGAGACGGAGGCTTAAAAGCCACGAGAGATTGACAGGACTGGAAATGGTTTAAGCTTGTGCAATTCCAATTTGTCATGGGGGGAAAAAAATAAAATAAAAGCATGTCACATTTGCCAGCTACCTTCAGACAACACAGATCTACTGAAAATAGGGCAGGCTGTCCTCAAATGGAATTTTAACGCCCCAGTTTACTTCCTTACTTTTCAACCACCAGCCTTTATCTGCTTAAATTTCTCCACATAAATGTGAGCTTTAATAAATACGGTAGAACAAAACAGACTGAGAAAATGTTTTGTTTCATAGCTGGCCTTGCGAGAAACATCTACAGTACTTCAATTCCTGAGGCAGTAGGCTGATGTTGGCTGTGCATTAACATAAGCAGCGCGGTTGACTCTTTGCCTGTGACTTCTGGAAGAACTTGCTTCGCATTAAAGTAAGACAGAGGGAAGTAGTGCCTGTATATTTAAAAACTTTTTAGCAGAAGCTATACAATTAAAACTCTTCCACTGCCGCTCCCATGTATAAGTTTGTCAAAAGCAGTTGTTTTATTCAAACCTCTGCCACTTTCAACTGATTTGAAACTCCAGTTGAGATTGTGAGGTTTCCAAAAATTCTAAACATGTGCTGCCAAATTACAAGGAATGGTGTATAAAATAATGCACATGATCTAGGAATTTTTTAATTTCATGTAATAAAGGCAGAGCATCGTGGGTGATGTAGTTTCAGTCAAAAGCTGCAAGGTACACCATATTAATGCAACATTGTCCTACAATTTGGAAATCAATATTTTTCCTAACTTTGAATCCACTGAATTCAAGGAATTCAAGTGAAAATCAGCGTTGAAGGGGTTAATTTGTTAGCATGTGGAATTTGAAAACATAATCTGAACTTATGATCTGTTTTGGAATAATATGCAGAGTATTTTTCTGTACGTGACTAACTCAAGGAAAGCCCAGTAACTGCACATTCAAAGGTTTGCTGACATACCAAAAATATGCTTTCTAAGATAGATAACTTTGTGGAATCATCAGAAAGGCACCAATTTGGAACAGTCCAAATGTATACAAAGGTAATCAGGTAATCCAATACCAAGCCACACTCTGCACGTATTGCATTAGCGTCACTTCATAGTTGAAATGTGGGAAGTAAACTTCCCTGCCAGCAGCCCAGACCTGTCTCCCATTGAAAATATGTGGTGGATAATGATGGAGACCCCCGAATGTTCACTAATCAGGCAAGAATGGGCACAAACTGAGCTTCTGGAACTCCAAGAATTGGCATCCGTGGTTCCAAAATGACCACTGAGTGTTCTTAAAAGGAAAGGTGATGTCATACAGTGATGAACATGTACCTGTTGAAACAGGTGTCGAAGACACCATTTTTTTTAAAAAAAGGCTATTATTTAAAAAACAAAAACAGTGAAGTAAATGAATTAAAATATCAAAAATTTTGTCCCTGTACTTTTTTCAGCTGAATAAAGGTTCAGAGGGATTTAGAAATTACTGCTTGCTGTTTTCATTTACATTGTATGTATTGCCTTATTTCTTCTGGAATTGAGGTTGAATATAGGAAATGCAGAATATTGAGTTTTCATGAAATCAGGGGTAAAATAATAACAATAATAACTAGATGCACTATAGAGTGCAAACCTCCACCAAGGCAGGACAGTCCAAATCCTGATGAGTGGGAGCAAAGTTGAGTTTTTGCCTGTCATATGATTTCAAGATGGCTGCCGTGCCAGCCATATTGTTTCACTGATCACGGTGAAAATGAATAAGGTCCTTCTTTGGGGTAATGGAAATGCACCCACAAAATTTCAGACAAATCCGTGCATTACTTTATGAGTTACGTTGTTCACAAACAGACAGACAAACAGAAAAACAAACGGGCAAAAATATAACCTCCGCCCAACTTCATTGACGGAGGTAATAATTAATATTTATGTCGATAGTTGCAACTATAGTGATGTTAATATTCAACATCAAGAAGACCAAATGGAGTTAATGCCCGCGAGTCAAACGCAATAATTTGAGCTGCTCTTGGTGGTAAAGAAAACAATGATGATTAATATAATATCCTATATTTAGGACAACTGACACCTCCAAGTGACCATATTCTTTATTAGGCTACACTCATTATTCTAATGGAAATATGCAGACTATCCGCACAAAAATGATGTGTATCTGACCCAGTAGTAATGTTACTTGCTTCAAAATGTTAATTAAAGCCCAGTTTCTTACTTGAACAGGAGTGGACTCATATTATGGGAATGACCTTTGCATTCAGCCAGATACTTTAAGCCTCTCTTATACGATTTAATTACGTTCAGTCCCAAAAAACGTGGGAACAGCACATAAACTTCCCTTGTCGAGTCTCAAGCCCAACAAGTATACATTTAGAACTAAAATGTTTTCCCAGTATTTTTGTTTTGTAAAGAATTTTAAGTTGGGACATGTAAAACTACATCAGTGAAGATGGCCAACTCACATGAGCTGATCTAAATGTTCAGCATGGCAAATTGGTCCATGTGTTTACTGCGTGCACAACAACATGTGATTGAAATACACAGAAAAATAAAAATAATAGAGTAATGGAAAATCAGCAGATTATGGCAAAGATACCCTAAAAGGATTGAGCTGGACCAAATGTCATAGTTACTAGATAAAGTGTTACAGCTCCAATACTGAAGCTGAGACATGTCTGGTGTCCCTTATGCCAAGAGGTAAATAACAGTCCAAGCAGCATTGTAATATGGACGCTTATGCTGTCCGTAAAGACAGTTGCATTTGTAAGCACGAAACAAACTGCGCCAGGCACAAGTCAGGTTGTGTGCGGAGCATGTAGCCTGTGTATTAATTGATGTGGCTGAGGAAAATTCAGGCAAATAACTGTTTTCTCGAATGGAAGGTTGAAGGTTGTAAATGACCTTCTACAGTAAGGTGCAGTGTAATTTAAAGACGATTGTCCTATGCCTCCACAGCAACATTGGCTTACATTTAATACATGTTCACAGAATGTCATAAAATGCTTTACAGTACAGAAGAAAGCCTCAGATGAGGCCACATTTTTGTATCCTTGGCTGTATTAATGCTATTTTTCCATGCGCACCACTGCTTTATAAGCCAATTTATTCTCTGCAAGGAATTTCCTCAGTGTTAAATACAGCGATGTTACACTTAAGGGCCACTTGTGTTTGCGCATTGTGTTCAATGATTAGGAATAATTCATAATCTGCATCTAATGATTCTCCAGTCAACCACAACAACAAAAAAAGTGTAATTAAAATTAAGGCATCTAGTAAATACACTATGCGGGATGAGTGTCTTTGGAAAATTTTAATCATTACCGATAAGAATAATTAAAAAAAAAAAAAAAAATCTCAAACCGATCTCAACCAGGACTATTTAGAAAAAAATACTAAACACTAACCAGTGAAATCCCAAAGCAATAATAAAATTTTATTTTAGATGGCCTCGTTAAGCTCAAGAAGAACAGAATACTGAACAGCTTAGATCTTCCTTGCAGTTGAGCATTTATATGCTAATCTGAGCTAGCACAAATTTTTGGGACTCTGACTGCACATTCAGGTTGTGGGGATCAAAACAAGATGGGGGACAATTGCTCTAATCCACTGCAGACTAAGCAAAGTTTTAGGTACTATACGCGCCAGTAACGCCTGAACTTTTTTACCCACTCAGGAAAAAAAAGCCACACTTTTGTTTATTATCAGGAAAAAAAAATCACAAGAGTTGTGCAGCATCTTAAGACTTCTTCAGTGTGTAGAAGACTGAACAAAGCAAAAAGTGACCTGCTTTTATAGTGTAAACAAGAGTCTAAGTAAACTCAAAATACGCACAGCATCAGGAACAATGTCAGGAAAAACAATTCAGTGAATGCAGTATCTTTAGACGGGTAAGGCTGTACAGAGATATCCCATGCAAGGCATGTAGTATGGAAAGTATGGTGGGAGACAAATAATTGAACATGATAATAGCATAATAAAATAACAAACATAAGCATAAAGCACCCTTGGGGTCATTGGAATCAAATTCAAGACTTAATTAGCTTAATTGTTGGAGGTCCTTTTTATTTTCACTTATTTATCAAGGGAATTAATCTAAATAAAATAAATGGATAGTTTTGATGATTAATTTGTTCAGTGTTTTTCTTAGCAGCAGAAAAATATATATCTTAAAGCAACACGGCTGGGTAATTTAAAATTCTTAAGCCACATTCTGGCAATCCATTTCAGGAGTGTACGCCAGTGCTTTAAACTGCTTTCCCATTGGTGAACACTTCAAATGTTGGCATGGTGGACCACATGATGAAAAGTAACATTTAAATTAACCTTAACCCTTCGGGTGCTAAATGCAGCTGTTGTTGTAAGATATCAAAATCAAAGGTGTTGAAAACCTATCATGTGGAGACTTGTTTAAAAGAGCTGCCCTGCAGGGGATGCACATCTGCATCTTTACCCATCAGAAGCAATGTAACATTAATTAGGAAAAAAATCCAAGAAGAAGTCTAGGACTAGTAGCATTTACAAGCTTAGGAACATCAACCACACCTACATAAACTAATCATCATTAATGCTAATGGGTATATAATACTGATACTAATACTACTGCTACTACTACTACTGCTAATAATAATAATAATAATAAGGTTTAGAATTATTTCATAATTGTATATCATTTCAAAACTAAGGTTGACCGTGACCCAAGTTCAGTACAGAGGTTTTGCCAAAGCTGATTCCTTACATAGTCACAGAAATGCATAATTATTCCAGAAACTACCAGCCACATGGAACCTCACTGTTAAACTGAAAAGTGCTTGTGCCTGTTGTAACGTCCTGGTGCTGAAGGGGCACTAGGTGAGTGATTAAACATGGAGAACCCCAGCGCTAGGACGTGCAAATAATTAAATAAACACAGTGAATAAATAAAACAGGGGTAAAACCTCACAGGGAATAACTAAAGAACTAAGAGGGAGTGCTCTCAACAAGAGGGTGCAACAAACTAAGGCTCCCTGGCAGTGAAAGGGAAAACTAAGTTATGAATAGAAAAGGGAATATTAATCAACTAAGAAGAACCAGGTGAGCTAATTAACAAAGAGCAGAGGGGGTAATTGTATAACGAGGAGAGGCGCGGGCAGCCAGGGATGCAGGAATGCCTAGGAGCAGGGGCATTACACAGGGACATTACATATGTACGCATATCTTGTAATGCAGCATGATGGTTACAGTCTAGAGAGGCTGCACCGTCAGGGCATGCAGCCTTACTTTGTGCACAAATTTTAGAGGAGAAACGTGATCATTTATGACCGAGAAAATCCACCCAGGGATGCACTGTTTGCGGCATGAAGGTTTTCAAATATTTTGAACAAGCAACTAAAAGACTGCATGCAAAGCTACTGTGATTTTCCAGCTAATCAGTCTCATTAACGCTGCCAAGCCATTATTTTCATCCATTTATAGATTAGAATATGTATGGTATGAACCTGCATGCAGCAAAAAAGAAGGCATATTTAATCAGACAAAATGGAAAGGAAATGGTGGGTCCTCACAGCTCATGTTCTTTACTCATCTGGCTGTTCAGAAATTATAGTATATAACATTTCAGGTGCTTATATTTGTGCATTAGCAGGTCTGCTCTACCGTGGCCCTGTTAGTCCTGGAAGGATAATGAGAGAAAACATAAAAAAGGCACCTTTTCCCATGATGGGTCTGACCGAATTCTGCAATGATCACTGTGTGTGGGAGGAGTTGGTGTACGCTGGTCATACATGAAAATACATTTCTGATCATTCGCAGGATTTTCAAAACTTCTTGCATCCGGAAACCACATCTGAGCACCCAACATGTAAAGAGGTGTGCACTGTCAGATGTGCATATTTCTGGACAGGGTTATGGAGGGTTTGAGTCTGTCCTTATTGTCTAACGGACAGAAGGCAGTTACACACTCTAGACAGCAGTCTTCCAATCCATCGCAGGAATTACACTCCATTCTCTCACACATTCATGCCAATGGGCAATTTACCATCACCAGTCAGACTAAGACATGATTGTAACGTATGTATAGTGGAAGACAATGAGCTCTCTATTCACTTAGGGGTCTATTCTCCCATTTGCGCGTTAGTCCTTTATTACGCAATTCGAGTTTAGCGATTTTGAGTTACGCGTATTCTCCCCTCCTCGCTTCGATCACGCCCACAGCGCTTAACTTCAGAATGTAGGCGGCCTTATGAAAGAGGTGTGACTGATCCAAAAGAGAGGCAGACTCTGTACAAAGCTCATTGATTATGGCTAT
The DNA here is from genome assembly GCA_029721435.1 of Gymnothorax reevesii. Lineage (NCBI taxonomy): Eukaryota > Metazoa > Chordata > Actinopteri > Anguilliformes > Muraenidae > Gymnothorax > Gymnothorax reevesii. The sequence goes on along the minus strand of CM056587.1, from coordinate 65,283,664 downwards.
CAGGAAAACAAGGAACAAGGATTTTCTGATTAACCATGAAAATGCAGTTGTGGTCCATGGAAAACGCAAACCAGACTTTAAATTTGAATATCGTGGGCCTGCTGATAAAACCTTGTATCTCCAAACTGATGAGAAACAAAAATTCATATGTCCACTATTCTTACATGCAGAATTAAATATTTTTTTATTTTAAATTATATTTAAAATTTTATATTATTTTGGTGTTATTTTATAATTTTATATATTTTTTTATTTTCCTGTGAAGATTACCATTTTGAAGATGAGGTTTAATCAGCAGGCCCACGATATGCGGCTGTAATAGTAGGCCTATGTATGTGCCAATTACGAGAAGTAATACAGACATCTCTTTTTTATTTCTTATTCTAGCCACCATGGCATTAAAGCTATGCAAACAAACAAATTGGCACGATCATGAAATAATAAAGAATTTAGCGCTTCTAAACCAGCGTAATCAGAGCATTGAAAATGTGCCCCTCCTACACCAGCCTGTTTGTTCTGTGGAAGACAGGGAAGAAGACAAGTGAAGAGAACATTCTAGTCACACAAAAATAACAATCAATGACATTTTATATGATCTCATTTGGAAATTGCGCACTTGCAATTTCAAACTACTCCTATTTCAGGTTTGCAACTAAAGGACAAGGCAACGCTTTAACAAACAAAGGATTCTTACCTCGTATGCGGAAAAATCTGCGGGGCACTGTAAAACCCAGGCTCTCTGCACACTGGAGAAGTGTGCACGCAACTGGTGGTGGGCAACCATCATCCCCGGTGCATTTCACTGCACTGGAGGAGGAGGTGGCATCCACTCTTTCTGCAGTGGAAGTGCATGGAGAAGAACTTGGAGTGGATACGGATGAAGGAGGGTTACATAAAATGGTCATTTTTATTTGCCAATACTCAAAGTATCATTGCGATAGATACTGGAAGCGAGCTTAATATGGTTTCAAATATTTATTGTATTTTTTGGCATTTCAAGCAGTTGCGCAGTACATAGACGTCATGGGCCGAGCCAGGGAATTTGGCGCAGATGCTTAATATGCACGCATCATGATCGCACACAACCTGAACATTAATGCTATGCCCACACCTACGGTTTCTGTACATATTCTTATTATTGGAAGGGGTTCTGATTGGAAAGTGAGTACAATCAATGGCTCTCACAACACTGGGGAACCTGGCGACCAGGTAGAACCTCCCCCCCTTAACTCTCCGTCTTTCAGCTGGTGTTTCAGGGAACTTTATTAAGTGGCTGATGTAGTGCAGCATAGCCTCAACCAACTGTGTCAGACACCTTGACACAGACGCCTGTGACATGTGCATGACATCACCAGCCACTATCTGGAACGACCAGATGCCAGGACCAACAGCGCAGTTGTGACCTTGATGACCACCGGTATGTTTGTAATGCGTTTGTAATTGAATTAATTGAAGAAGAGGCAGTTGTGAAATATCATATGATGATTTTGTTTGATAATTTATTATGGTTATGAGAAATGTAGTTTAGAAATAAGGATGAACAATCGAGTATTGAATGTCTCAATCTTTGCCAGGTTAAATAAAATAAATTAATGTTAAAATTCGGCCTATAACCGACATCAAACGCAATATTCCATTTCGCCTTATGTTGGTGCTTGACCTTAATACAGCCCTCAAAAGCGCTTAACAGAAAAAGCGCGTAAGCCAGGGGGAGAATACGCTTAAGTATTTTTCGCCTGAGAAACGCCCGAAGTCCCCCGATTTTGGCCTTTCTCCGTCCCAAGTGCGTAACTGCCTTCGGGGTGCGTAACGCACAGACTTAAGCCGAGAAGAGAATACACTTAGGCTGAAAAGCGCGTAGCTACGCGCTTTTTTCGACTTACACGCATGGGAGAATAGACCCCGTAGTCACTTTGTCATTCGGCCTGATTTTGAATTTTGCTTTTTGAATGTTGTATCTCAAATCCTTTATTTAGGATCTTGTAAAACGGATACAATTTATATTTCCGAGAGACAGAGAGACGAGAGCTGTAAATTATGATACTTTTTTCATGTGGATCCTTGTCAAACATTATATTTGCTGCCGTAAAGACCCAAAGGGGAGTGTTGGTGTTGATGCGCATTCATCTTCTCCTCTGTGACTCGCTACACAGAGTCATATTGACCGCTGAACCAGAAATCTCCTCGGCCTTCATTTCCAAATTGTTGTCATCTTATCATAGAAATATATTCACAACACTGCAGTAATTTTTTTATCACAAATCTCTGACTTTCTACAATGCTGATTTGATACTCTCTGCTCGTGAACTGCACATGAAAATGTCCTCTTTAATCAGTATTCTAGCGAAGGTTACACTTTTGGTGAGAATATAAGTGTTGTTCACGTTCCTCGAAATGTATTCTCTCCCCCCGAATTGCGTCAGCTTTCTAACGCGTACTGCTGTAACAACCCAGGAAATAAACTTTCTTCTTGGGCTGTAATTGCACCAGATTGCACACCAACATAACATCAGTAACAAACCCGAAGGGTAAAGCCTATCCAGAGGGGGAATAAATGATGGGGTTCATTGGGGTTAAGGAATCTTATGCAGTATTCAGAGCTGCTAAACTCGCACAAAGCAGAGACTCCTTTCTAGTGCTGTTCTCAAGTGTCTGGCATTCATTAATTTTTAATCTGTAAACAAGATCTTTCAACAAACAGACTGCATGACCTCACATTTTTCATTGTCTGTGAAGAGAGATGGAAATAGATGATGGACCTAACGGGGTTATAAAGTTGTCAGAGGTCCCAGAGTAATGAGGTGCTGATTTTGATGTTGATGTAAAAAGCCTGGAGGCCTTGAAGTAAAAGAGTTCCACATGCAGCCTGCGTTGAGCAACAATGTTGGTTCCAGAAATTACAATAGTGTTATTTCAGATCATATTTGATTAACTAATCAGGGAAAAGGTAAATTTCGGCTGAAGGAGCTGACCAATTTTCGTTTTCTGATAATTTCATACTGTATATTACACAAGAACAGGCTGTATTAAGCCAGTGACCAATAAAATCCACAAGGAGTTGTTTATGTTTGTCAACACATTCAAGCCTTAATCTCGTTTTGTTGGGCTCAAGCCACATGAGAAATCGGAACTGTGCAGGTTTCAGCAATCTCTCAACAATCCATTTAATACATTTACCAGATAATGACCGCACATTGGGTTATACCAGTCTTTCACACTGACCAATAGAGCAGTGCCTGAATGCAAGTGTAAACTGACAGCTGATCATACGCTCGTTTGAAATGCTTTGGACCACATTGAAAGGCACATATGAAGCAGTAAACAGAAAGCATTGAGCCCGCCAGGCCTTTTCTGCAAAGCAAAAGCATGAATCATTGTTTAGATTCTTTTAAATTCATTGCTAGAATTAAATCCTGGAAGGAACAGATGGAGGCTGTGAAGTAGACCTGAGTCTTTGTGTAAACAGGGGAGTTTCTGTTCTCTCCAGTTCAGAGTAAACTTTCTACTGCAAAATAAAACTTTCAGAAAAAAAAACCCATCACAATTAGTTCCAATAGAGCTGGTTATGCAGGTAACTTCAGTGGACATTATCGAAACAAAATTATTTATTAACAAAATAAATAACGGAGGTGAAGAAACCTTCTGAATGGGGGGAAAATTAAATTAACAGTTGGATTAGGTTGCATAAATCCCCGATGCTGGATGCAATGCACGGCCCAGCGCCGTGATCATGCCAGTCGCTCGGGATCAACATGTTTGGATGAAGTTTTGTAGAAACACGGCTGCTCCTTCATATGATAAACACACATGAGATGCAGACTACTCCGCATAGAAAGTGTAAGGTGGGCTTGTGTCGACATATTCCAAGACTCACAATATTTTTGCACCAGTGCAGGATCCAAGTTTATATCGACAGTTTTCTGAACTGAGGATTTGAGTTACCACAAAAAAAAAGTTTGCTACGTACCACCCAGCTGTGGACTTTCTGGTCACTGTGATCCTTCACAATTCTGCAGAGGAGCGACACCATGAGGTCAAAGACCCTGTCAGGGAGAAGACCCAAGCCAGAGAGCTATCCATTGCATCAGATGTTCCTGAGACGTTGCTCTGCAGTTTTCTGATAAATTGAGTGCATTAAAACCAGAAAAGATTCAAGAATCCCCTCTTTGCCAATCACAAGACAGGGCACTGGCAACAATAAACAAAACACAATGTAAAAGAAAAGTCAACAATGTGAAATCACCGGGGAAGGGTGAGGTACTTGCCCTCCAGTAGCAATGTAACATCTCACCTTGAACTCTCTCTAGTCCCACACACAGTTCAGCCTCTGTGATCAAGAGGTTGATGATTCACGCCCAGCGAAAAGCATTACTGCTTTACCCCGGAGCAGAGCGCTTCAAGTTGCCGCAGTAAAGCTGACGCTCTATTATCAGACACATATAATGCAATAAACAAGCCATGAAAAGCATTATGGGCACAGGAGCATGAAGAGGTCAAGATCATGAGCGTGCCTCCACCCATTAAAATGATTGTGTTTCTTATGGTCTTCACTGTGAATCTATAAACACTGCATTTATATAATGCCTTCTCATAGATACTCACAGCGCTTTACAGTCGTATCATCTTACCAATGCTAATGTGCAGCGCCCACCTGGGTGATGTGAAGGCAGCCATTTTGCGCCAGAACACTCACCACACACCAGCTAAGGTGGAGAGCAAATTGCATAGCCAATTTGAATTGGAGATGACTAGGTGGAAAGTCAAAAAAGCCAGGTTCAGACCCTGCTACTCTTGTTGAAGAGTCTCATGGGATCTTTAATGATCACAGTGGGTCAGGACCTCTGCTAACATCTCGGCTGCATCTGAACAGTCTTTTTTGCCTAGGAAAGTAACTAACTCCTACAAAACGCTCCAGAAATAATTAGGTGGCAGCCATGATAAGTGGATTCGAATTCTTTAAATGTGCTTCCTAATTTACTCCTGTAGCACAGGGTACACAGAACTATCCTTTCCGAAAACAAAGGAGATAAAGCTATCTCACAATTCTGTGCAGCAACAATATTTAAAGCAGCGACCATTGATCCAGCCAATCGCGTAAAGAAACAAACATGATGAGCAGGGGACTCAAGATCACGTTTCCTAGTGTAAGTGCGTTCGGATTCTGTAATCAGTACGGTTGTGTTCCTAAGTCGTTAGGAATTCCCCTTTACACCTTTACTTTACCTATTGATGTTTTCCACAAAGGTGTAAGAGAAGTGTTCAGGAATTACTGGATAGGATGTAATTTTTTATTATTATACGCCCGTCATAAGATGGGATGTATTATGGAATCATGATGTCTGTCTGTCTGTCCGCTTGCTTGTGTTCACAATAACTCCGCCAATTCTCAATCGATTTCATCCAAATTCACACAGCATGATCATATCAGGTGGAAATTTGATGAGTTCGGAAATCAGCCGGATTGGATCACCCTTCTTCTCAAAATTAACCCTTTTCTGCCCGAAATCGACAAAAAGAGTACACAAAGTAAGGCGACAGAATGAAGAAATTCGAAACGGAGAAGCTAAAAAACATGCTGAGGCAAACAAACTAATGAGACAAAGTGAAGATGTCCCTTCCCATCAAACTGTTGCGTGACGGGCGTATATTGCAGTCTCTGACTGCTCTTGTTCACTATGGGGACGCAGCTCTCATCTGAAAGATAGCGTCCCCTTCGATAGAATGCCTCATCATCGTACTGGAGTATAGGGATTTTTTTTTTTTTTGCCAATAGGGAAAATGGCCAGTTACAGACCCACCAACAGCAACTCACCTTTCCAGGTGGTCTCCCATCCAGATTCTTCCCAAGCTCACACCTGCTTAACTTCAGCCAGACTACTGGAGCAGATGCAGTACTGGTATGACTGTTTCACAGTCTACTGCTGATACTTCCCATTTTCTGGCAGCAGGTTTGCCACTGGCTGCTCTATTTTGCCTAGATTGCCCCCTTTTAGTCTGCATCCCTCTTAAATGACCTCCTGGGCCATGGCTCTGGTCTGAAAGTTCATACAGCCTACAAAAGCGTAGCAGGGCTTGAGTGCCACAACAGCAGCCTTTAGTGGAGTGAGCCTCTCAGACATTGTTTGTCACTGGTTCTACACTGTCCTTCAGTGAGGAGATACACCTGCCGGCTACGAGTCCAGAGGTAGAGATGGCCGATGCAGGTCTCCTCAGACGAAGGGTTATAATGAGCTTTAGGTGTTTCCACCATTAACATACTTTTAATCCCCTGGTGACAACTTGGTCCTTTTCTGTATTATCATTCTTAAAAATTGTATGCAGCATAAGGCATTTGCAGTAGCCTCTACAGCGGCAGAACGGCATGACCCACTGAGAGTGGTTGCCATTGTCATCAAAATTGCACAACCTGATTTGTTTGTGAGATAAGGCAAAGCACTGCCCTGGTTACAAGAATAAAATACAGCAGAACTTATCCCTTGTTTTGAAAGAACGATAAAACATCTGAGACATGTTTTGTTTTCAATCTATTGTTTCCGTATTTGACCTGTGTACAAATAACTCCTTTTTTTGAGCAGCGCTGTAATATAAATCCACAATCCGGCACTCATGTTTCAGACAGTATCTCGCTTTTACCCTGAGAAGAAATGGAGGCCAGCCAAGCTGACATTTATTACAATATGATACGAACTTCATCACTGTCATCTATCAAACTTTCTGAAAGGTGTATTTGTGTTAAAGGAGAGTCGCAATTTGCAGCGCAGTCACCTCACTTCACCTCGTCCTGCTTGTGGACTCATTCGCCGAGATTTTGCAGCCATTTTATGCCACGGGCACCTCCCACGCATCCGTTGGGGTGGAGAGGGAGGACTTAATTTTGCCAATTAGGCCCGAGGATGATTAGATAGTTAGATTAAGCAAGGCGAATCGGGCGACTAGCCAGAAAATGCGAAGAACATAAAAACGTAACCTCGCCCTCCAATTAGATGTGCTCGTGGGATGATAATTGAGAAGTAAAATACTGATAACTGTTCAGTGAACATCTCAAGATGCCTTTTAAAGTTGACTGTGCTATAATTGACTCCACTTTTAATTAGGCACAAAGTTCGGGCAGACTCAATTGCTACTCGACTTACTGTGCAATCCTCACAGCTAAAGCTGTGGGGCCGAGAGCTCAGAAAATCTAATGCAAATGGAATCAAGGTTATGCTTCATTCCATCTCTGTACTGCTTTTATTCATGTGAAGGCTGTAGGAGGTCTCATAGGAGAGCCTGACTGAGTTGTGGTCATTCTACAAGTGATCTTACCGTGAATTTCGCTTTCCATGTAACTGACAGTGACCTCTGCCACATGTGATGGCTGAGCATAAATTAAAAGTATTTGTAGAGGTCAGTGCTAAAAGTACTTAAGTCACGTTTTCACACACCATGAGCTAAGGATGGGCAAACGTCTTCTGTGGTTACCTAAGTCAATTTTCTCATGACAGACGTTATCAGACTTAAGTACTTCTACCACTGGGGTCTTCAATTAGCATATTTCATGGATTCGATATTAAGGCGATTTTTCTCTAATTTTCTCTAATCTTTGTGATTTAATCACTTTAAGCAGCAGGGTCTTCAGGTCAAACATACCCACAAGTGAAGGTCGGGCAGCTTCCACGATAATTTCTGCAGAAGAGTTTTTATCATTTAGTTTGAATCGTATGTGCCAGTGCAGAAGATATCTGTGCACTGGATGTGCCGAAATCGACGATACATCTTCACACCCCAACCTGACCCTCTCTGTCAATTACTCAATGTTTCTTTGTCACCAGGGCTTTAATCTTGAGTGCACAGTTATGCCTGCAGTGTTCTAATGGATACGCTGAGTGTGAGACAATGGCTCTAATGAAATGGAGAGCAGTGGGCGACTGTGTGCTCTCCGCTTCACGCTGTACGGCCCAGCAGACACAAATGAGCCGAGCTAATGAGCTGTGGAACAATTCGATTGTTCACCAGACACTGACTCCTCAGATGACATGTCTAAAGTTTACCCTAGAGAGTTCTATTCCTGATGAGTATAACATGTATTGTACAATGGGATATATTCCCAATGACTCAGTGTACGGCTCACTCTCTTTTAATGCTGGAAATTCCACTGATGAATAGTAGAGAGAGAGAGAGAGAGAGAGAGAGATGCATACACACACACACACACACACACACACGCACCCAAATTAAACACAGTTACTGTAGTAAATGTGTTCGGTATGTGCTATATGTTGTTCAGCTGTAATGCCTCTGTCGTTATGTTTCATGTTCCCAGCCTCCTTTGGCAAAACAAATGTGCATTTTTTCATGTCAATAAAGTATTTTGAATTGAACTAAATTGAATTGGGTCACTGATTGGCTAATGAATCCATACACCTTTTTACCCCTCAGCCCTCATGGCTGACGGGGTATTGCTATCCTTCATGCGGTTGGGCGGGCGGGCGGGCGTCTTCGAAACTTCGACATCGGGCTGAGGGGTGTTCCGTGCATTGCACGCCTATTTTTTTAATATTATTATTATTATTATTATTATTATTATTATTAATTGTCTGCTGATTAAAAGGAGAGCAAAATAACCTCCAGACACTGTGGCCCTCCTCTGGCCAATACAAACTGAGATATATCCCTGGTTAAAACTGCATCTAGTACATCACATTATTGTGTTAGCTGGTAGGTGGCAAGATGGCTATCCTCATGTGGTAACAGCACCATCAGCATTATCACGTAAATGTTAACTAGGTATTTCTTGTTTGGGATATTTCAATTCTCAAACATAACACGTTGCTGAATACCCCTCGGCCCGGACAAGACTTCCTGCCTCAATGTCACAGCGCAAAGGTCAAAGGTGAAATCCAGCAAAAACATGACTTTGCATATCCATGTGTCACAGTGAGTTACCATACCAAATTTGGTGAAGCAGCGATCAGTAGTTGCTGAGTAGTGACCCCGGCAAGATTTCCTGCCTCAAGGTCACAGCACTAAGGTCAAATGGTGTAATCCAGCAAAAAACGTGATGTTGCATATCTATGTGTTGTAGTGAGTTATCATACCAAATTTGGTGAATTTGCAATATTTCATTGACGAGTACCGACTCGGACAATATTTCCAGGGTCATGGTCACAGCACTAAGGTCAAAGGTCAAATCCAGCAAAAAACCTGACGTTGCTCATCTTTGAGTCATAGTGAGTTACCAAATTACCAAATTACCAAATTTGGTGAAGCTGCGATCATTAGTTGCCGAGTAATGGCCTGGAGAAAATCATGGATGGACGACGGACGACAGACGACAGATACGCAGGTGACGACAATACCCCTCCGACCAGAGTCGGCCGAGAGGTAAAAACTCACATTACTGGCTTTCTGAGTCCATTTTGCTTTATTTGAAGCCATTTGTGGTGGCATTTTAAAAAATGACAGTCACACCATGTGCACTGCCTGTGTGGTGTGACTGACATTTTTTTTGGGTCAGCTGCAGCTTTGATTTCGGCTGGCATTGTTTTGACAAAAAACATTATGTAAAAATCACAACATTTATTACCATCCAAAGCAGCATTAATGTTTGGCCGAGATATTATTTTGATGATGGAAGAGTTGGAACTTTCTCTGAAGTATTCCCCAGCACATACTAAAGACTTTCAATGGAATTAATAATGTGTTGAAGAGTTCTTAACTCATTTCCAGTGATTAGTTGTCTTAGCTAACTGGACATGACTAGTTTGTCCCTCTTGAGCCGCAGTAACATCTTTTCCAGGATGACGGGATATATCTTCCAACATGGTTGTTTATAAAAGGAGAAACTGCACTCTGCAGCTATTAGGACTAAAAAATTGCTATCAGCTGTAACACTAGTGCACTAATCATCGCAATAGTTACACAATCAAAGACTTATGTAGTATCTTATTTAAACCCAAATGACACCTTGTTTTTTTTTTTTTTGGCCAGGCTGAGTATTTGAATTGCTTTGCTTTTTAAGCCTGCTGAAATATTCTTTAAAATATCAGCCGAAAAACAGCAAATATGGCTGCTTCAACTCTGCCTTTCCTGGATGCATCCCATAGAGACGATCGGCACATCCGAGTACTTCGCCAAACGTCAGGGCTGCACCCCTTTTTGGGGGATAGAAAACCTCAGATCCGATTGACCCTAATGTAATTTGATGTGTTTTCAAGGGTAAAATTTATCCGATTTATTTAACAAAATTTCCTGTTTATATTCATTTATTTATATGTCTGGGGATTATTTTGCTACCATGCCCGAACCTGAGTTTTTGCGTTATCTTAATAAATTAATGTTGACCGGCCCACCCTCTTGCCCTTTCACTACCGTGAATTTCGAAGTCTGTGTCAGTTTGGGGGTTAAGAATAACTAACAAATGCACATGACGTTAGACCGCAAACCTGACTTGGCTGGCTAATGCTACTTTACATTAGCTAGTTAAGCAATTAAAGAATAAATGATGACATGAGACAACCAGAAACGCCCGTGTTTGAACACCCTCGGCCTGACGGTGCACACACGAACAGACAGACAGACGGACAGACAGACGACGAACTGATGACAATACCCTTCGGCCTGAAGTCGGGCCGAGGGTAAAAATCGTACTGAATAGACCTATTAAAGTATTCAATTCAATTATTTATTTCGGATTCATCTTGTATTACAAGAGTTCCATAATGTCAAAAATAAATAAGTAAATATACAACAGGAATATTTCCAAAAAAACATTTCATCAACAACTTATACTTGTTTAAACCAGTGTTTCCATAATGGTGAAGTGTATCTAGTGTCGCTAAAAACAGCAGTAACTGGACCTATGATTGTCCTGTCACATAATTTATCAAGACGACACATAAATTTAAAAATTATGTGGCATGGCCTGTTATGAAGTGTTTCCCACACATATAAACATGGGAGGACACTGGACACACAGCTTTTACTCTTCATCTTCTCTTTACTCTTCTTTTTGAATTCTTCCCTTTTCCAGGTAGGATGGGGAACCTGGGATCCGGACTGGTAATTTTATTGGAGATGCAACCCGGCACACAACAACTTTTGAGCATTTTACAGCTCAATTATCGTGCTTATTTCTCATTGATTTCAATGCATAAGAGCGTTTGCTTTCCCCCAAAAAGGGGCGCGGCTTTTGTGCTGAGCTCTTGATGACGTTGAACCGGTCGTCTCCATCATATTCATGCCAGTCGTCCTCCTTGGCAAGAAGATGATGTTCTTTCTTATTCCTTCTTCAAAGCTGCATTTTGTTTGATTCAAACCCATAGGGTCTCCTGTTGCATCTGCATGATGAACAGGGGTTGGGGGTACAGTTAGGCTGAGGTATGACAGTAGTTTCGAGCATAAAAGTGTGGAAAACCCACATGCAAGTTTAAAATCCCCGGAAAAGCCCAGTGGCTGTAGAGTTTGTACCTGACAGCCTTTGACTGAAAGCGTAATGTTTATTTATGAAGCCACTTTAATCCTCCAAACAGCTGGGCGTATTGACGGATGGGGTAAAGAGCTGGAAATGCTCCTTCTAAGTTTATCTGAAGAAGGGGATGCAGAGTTAATACTGGTTTCATCATCATTTTGAAGAGGCTTCAATTTGACGCAATACAATCCCTTGTAACCAGCATAAACAAAACTGGCACCCACCAGCATCAAATCCGCACCGGTCAGAGCTGGTTTAAGCTGGTGAACCTGTCATGGTTATGGCCCGCCGGCAAAAGACAAAAGCCGGTGGGCACTGGGACCATGTTCCTAAAAAGAGAATAGGGACCCAAATGCACAGGCTGAGTAAAAACATAAAACCCTTTAATTAAATATACAAAAAGTAAAACCATGGAGCGGAGCAGCAGCATGCAGAAAAATAGCAGGGCTCAAGGAACAAACTCAGAATACTGCTGCACCAAAACAAGATGCAGCCAGCCCTTAAATACCAACACTTCACCTCCACCTTAACGAGCAACAGGTGTGGCTCGTTAAGGTGGAGGCGAAGAATGCAGCTGGGGGAAGGGCCTGCTGGCCAACACCATGACAGAACAAGCATGGCCACGCTGGTTTGTATCGGTCAGCCAGCGTGAACCAGCATCAGTGCGTCCAAAATAAGGCCAGTTGTGCTGTTTTACCCCTTCTTCTTCCGTTGGCAGAGAGAGCAGCATTAACCAGCACTGACCAGCGTGGACATGCTGATCAGAGCTGTTTTTTTTTACATTGACTTGCATTTAGAACTCTTCCAAGCATATGGGCACCATGGCTGTTGTGAAGCGAAAATAGTGTTTCGTGGCAAGTTTAGGCCTACATCAAATGAGTAGAATTCATTTAATGATAGAAATTCTAGTTAAGGTTGAAAGGAAATGCATACGTGTGAATCAACAGCAATCTGAAACTCACCCACGTATACTGGAAACGGTTTAAGTCAGTTCTAAGAGACGATACAAATGACCAATCTCCCAGTCTGTTGCAGTTTCCTTTGTGTTTGTAAATGAGGGCCTTCAATTTTCAAGTGCAAATTCAGTGAAAAGTACTTTTTTAATGGGAGCCAAATTAAACAGCTTTTGAAGCCGCCATTCTCTTCAAACCCTTGTTTTTTCATTAGAAATAACTTTCATTCAGCCAAGATGTGGGCACGGATCTGTGTAAATTGCATTTGCTTTTAGGCTCTTTCCCAAAACAGTCCAATTAAATAAAAACAAGAAAACAGTCATTGGACCGCTGACACTAAAAACTTGGAAGGAAAGCTTAATTAGTTAACTTGAGATTTTGAATTGTTGCAAATACCAGTCAATAAGACGTTGTAATCTCAGAACAATGTTAATGCCAAGCAGTTGAGCGATGCTAATTCTAATTTGCGGAAACATACGCGGGTAGTTGGGTTAGATATTACATAGGCTTTTGTTCTAAACAAAATATATAACTGTGTGTGTGTTTTTACTCGTGAAAAAAATTATGCCAAAATGCCAGAAGGCAGAGAAGTCAATCATGGCACAAACAGAATTTGGTGAAGAAATATTGATGACGGCGACAGACACTGAGCTAAAATCAATGTCTCTTCCCCGCCCTTCCCCGCTGGGGGGTGAGTCATTTTAACTCTTTGTCCTGGGCTTAATATAGTGAAATTGGTATTTTGTTATACTGCCTGTTATTCGCATGTCAGCACCAACTGCAGTTGTGCTTCTCATATGATATCGCAGGTCTTATGTGCGTCATGACGGTTTCTGATCTACTCGTGCTCCAGTCAGAAGGAGAGCACCGTCATCTGTTCTCCTATTGCAGGCCAATCATCCAATCAGCACATCCACCAGCAGCCTGTTCCTTCTCACCTCTGCACACTCCCTCAGGTGACCCAAAGCAGCGGGTCACATCAGCCAGGCTTCCACTGATGTGTTTTGAAGTGCACGTTGGAGTGTAACATTACAAAAAGGTTGATGGAACTGCAAAATTCAGCAGAGCTTCCTCAAATTTGTAAAATATTTTTTACGCTCTCTTGATGTGGTTTTTGAAGAGCCTTGTTCGTTTGCTCCATGCTAGGCCAATCAATCATTCCGACTTTACCGAAAATAGTTCTCTGTGAAGTAAAGCAATTAAGAGTAAATTACCTTAGGAAACCATAGAAAATAGCAATTATAAGCCTGCCGGGATCAAAAAATACATTCGCCAATGAAATGGCTTTGTTACATTTTTTGAAGGAAATTTTCCAAGTGGCTCATGACCTGTTGTCATGGAAACTATAATTCAATTTGTTAACCATAATTTTGATGCAGACTTTGTTGCTTCCACGGAGTGACATTTGAAACATCGTAAACACTCGGCGGCAGGCTTTGGCTTGGCTTTTGGAGCATTTGAGACATTTTCTCTCCCTAGACATATTCATTGACATTATTTAAATGTATTTTATCCTAAACATAGAATATTTTCCATACAGCGTGCGTGTATACGAAGACAGATGTGATCTTGGTAACCATGGAGATGTGTAGCATTTCAAAGAACTAAGTGAGCAATATGATTCACTGAGCAGTTTTCCAAGTGTTCACAGAAAAGCGCTGTAAAGACACGAACAACCTTAGGTGAGGGGAAAAAAAACATTTAAAAATGTACTTTCGAACCAGGAAAGAAGACAATTCTAACGGTAATAATGCAATTATCATCAGTGACACATGCCATTTGATTTATGGTTTGCCTCTAAACCTAGGGATCTTAATTCAGATTTTTCATAATTCTTGAATGTATAGATGAAGAGATTTTCATCTGACTGAAATGTTTTTTTTCCCCTCAAAATGTAATTCTAGCCTATATGATGACCTTTTAGTGGGGTTTCGATTAACCACAGAGAAGCAAACATAAACAATTATTGACTTTATGACAAAGATTTGTTTGTTCACCAGAAGTGGTCTTGCTGCCGAGAAATGGTGCGTAATCTGGTTTCGCCGGTCGCTGAGTATTGCAGGTCAGCATGTTCTCATATATCCATGTCACAGCAGCAATGTTACCAGTTCCAAGTGGTATTTACAGTCAAAAAGTATAAAACAAAAGCAAGAACCAACCTTCCCTCCATTTATTTTCGTCCTCTAATAATGAGAAGAAACCTTTCTGAGACTGTGGCAGCTATTGCATATACCAGCCTGTGTCAACCTGTGCCACCCCCTTACCTAATTCCACCAGCCACCCCCCCCCCAGCTGAATCTGCCTGATAGTGCTTTATTTAAATAAATACAGCACATTTTGGCTTGGAGAGTCATTTCAGTCTGGCAGTAGCTCTGGCAACTGACAGTTTCAGAAACCGATAAAGTGGAAAATAGGAGATATTGTCACAGCATGAGCGCAGGTCGCATACCACTGAATACCAGGGCAAAGAATAGAATGTCCCTTCTGTCACATTTACTGTGAGGTCTGCAAGCAACTGGACCGTGACTCGATTTTAAAGAGCTGTAATTTCTGCATTCGTAAGCGGTTCACTTGACATGAATGTAAATACCTCCAAATTGTAGCTGACAGTCTGCACAACCAAAAGTACGCTTATTCATGAGCGAAGAGCCATGTAGCAACCGGACAAATGCTGTCGGTGGACGACAGTGGGGCATATCCCCAGAGATAGAACATTCTCCCCATATGCAGTTCTCATTGTTTGGCCTAGTGGTGGCGCTACAGGAAAAGCTATAGAGTCCAGAAAATGAACAGGGGACCCCAGTCGGATCCAACAATGTTCGCAACAAACTTCACCCCATTCCTATGGAACTGTTTTACTTCAAGCTTTTTTTTATTGGAAAAAGTTAAGTTTGTCCTCCAGTTTTTGCTACCAGCATTCTCACTCCAACTCGTCATTTAATGACACTACCTGACCAAGCGGCAATATACAACGACAAAGGAAGCATTTTGCATCCTTATTAGACGCTTATGGTCATGGTTGAGGTTAAGGGTTAGGTGTCAGGGGTGTAGGGTTCGTTTTAAACTGGTGTCAAATAAAGGCGCCAAGAGCCTCCTTTTGCGTGGTATATCGATGCTTTGTCTGGTAGCATCACTATATGACCAGCCGGGATGAGACTGGGCTTGTGCTGCAGGAATGGTCAGTGTTACTGCTACAATAGGTTTACTCTTATAAGCACCAACACGTTAAAAGCAAGGTTGATCTGATTCACAATAGAACAGTTTGACTTATTGAATTCAAAAGTGGAGTTTCACTGAATGATGTTGCTTCAGTAAAAGTAATAGAGGCATAAAAATCAGTTTGGCTCCTCCTCTATGCACCTGCAATGTTAACAACAGGATGTATCCGGACACCCATTAAAACTGAGTTATTGCGTTTTTGAGACTGAAAAGTTTGGTCTGGTAGTGGTGTGACGGGGAAGGTGATAGGGTCACCAACACCACCTGTATTCACAAGTAATATTCACAGACAGTTTGACAAGGGTATAGGTTGTTTGGACCCCATTCAAGTTGGACCCTAACTGAATGGACCCAGTACCAGTTGGACCCCTGACCACTTGGACCCCAGATCAGTTGGACCCCAGACCCTACCCAGTTGGAGCCCATGCTGTTTGGACCCCAAACCCTAACCCTAACCCAACAGGTCAGGGGTCCAACTGGTCGGGTCTGGAGCTGCAGTAAAACATTACAGAGCTGCTACAATCAATAACTTCCTCCTCTGTGCAGAATGTTGAAAGCAGATTTGACAGTGATGCCCATTAAAGCTGTTTGCATCACTGCTATTTTTTTTTTTTCAAATGTAAAGTTTGACCTGGTCATGGTTATCCAGCTAAAGGCTAGAAAACTAGACAATAAAAGCTACAGTTTTTGCCTTTGGAAATGTAAAAATTGACCTAGTGGAAGCCCAACAGGAAAGTTCGTAACAGCACACAAAATAACAGGGTCTATCCTCTGTGCACCAGAAATGAACAAAATAAGCTCCCTGCAATTCCCATTAAACTGCTCTAGTTGTTGCACTAACATGCCTTCACTTTAGTCTGTGACAGTGGACGTGTCCAAGATGAATAGATAACACCCTCGAAAACGCCTTCCCGGGGAGATAATGACATCATTAGAGTGTGAAAATTGTGTCACTGTCCAAATTCTCAGACTCCACTGCATTCATTTATGGAGCATATAGCATGTTTTATTTATTACTATGATTATCATTCTTATTCTTCTTCTTATTATTATTATTACAGCAGCTCAGAAATACTTATAACCATTACTCATATTTATCAGTGTGCAAAAAAAATTTGGCTGCGAAAATAAATACGGACATTCAGCCAGTGCCGTAATTCAAGCCAGTGCTTAGACAAAACACCAATGCTGTACTGGTTAGCATACATGCATTATCATATTCCTTAATGATGAAATATAAACTATACTGATAACCTGCTTATACACGCCTTTTTTCCCCTTTTCCCCCAAGCGGTCCTGGTAACAACCTCTGTAAACATAAGAAAATGATGTCTTTAATGTTCAAACTCATAACGAGCACAGAATGTAGCTTAATGATGGCTGACTATTGAGGCAAAATCTGGATCTGTCTGTGAGACACAGCTTTGGGTCTAGATTAAGCATCATTATAATGGTGACTGAAGTTTATGAGGAAGGAGAGGTATAGTGCTCACAGCAGCATGTGTATTACGCATATATGGAGAATGTTTTAGTATTATTCATGTATTTTTGCACTAATATTGATACAGAAACTGTGCATACATTGTACAACTGATGTAAATACCGTCTATTATATCCTTGTCAATTTGTATTAATATATGCTGCTTTCTTTCCCAGGATCCCCTCTGACGGAAAAAAAAAACAACAAAAAAAAACTCTTTGTGTTCCTCTCTCTTTGATAAATAATGTTCCTCTCAAGGCACAAACCAAATGCAATGTTTGTGTAGATAATGGCCTTGTCACAGATACTGGTAAAAAATGATAGTTCCAGGTCTAATTTTAATTTTGCCTAAAGAATAATAATAATAATAATTATCATTATTATTATTCCTATTATTATTAACTTTATTAATAATAATAAATATTACTGCTTCTCCAACCCTGGTCATTTTTGGTGCCTATTAGGATGATAATATTTTACCCTGGTAACCCTCTACCGTAACAAAATCTTTTAAGTGAGATTCTCCAGAAAAAAAACCTAAATAAGTGGTCTTTCAGAAAGGGTAGTGTCCCCCCCGGAATGTGGTTTGGAGTTTCCCCCCCCCCTCGGTTGATGAAATTTCTCTCAGTGCCATTCTGTATGTCTCAATTATGCAATAAAATAATTTTTCATCTGCTGCAATTCTAAAGGAAATGACTGGATGGAATTTGCCAAGGCTACACAGTTATTAAAATGAGCCATGCTTCAACACCAGTGGATTTGGCACTTGAATGCAGGTGGTACTTTTCAGGTAAAATCGTGCTGTCCAAAAGAAGGCTATGCCATGAGCATTGGATGAAAGTCCTTTTATCGTATAAAACCTGCCGTCCTTATATGACGGCTTTTAGGACCAGTGGCACTTAATTTTTAGGCCAAAGGAATGTTCAACATACTTTGACATTTGCGTCGGTCCTTTCCCTGTTTGCTCACGAGGTCTGCATTGCTGGCGAATCAAGAAAGTTCAAAGCTCAGAGCTATGCATATCAAAGCCGAGAAAAAATGACTGGAGAGGCTGTAAACGCAGGTATATTAACCTCTGAGTGACAGACGTGCGAAGGAGGAAATCCGTCGACAGGGCTATGTAGCGACAAAGTCTGTGTGTTAAGGAGGTTGAGGTGGTGGTTGGGACATCAAAACAACGGACTTTCCAAAGGTCGACCGCTGTCTGACTCCCATTTCTGCCAGCAGGTTTACATTTGCAAATGCAAAAGACTGTCTTTCAAGAACTACGATTGCTTTAATTGTGAATAAACAAACACTTTTTATTTCTCTCGGTCGGGCTGTTTTTTCTCTCTTACTGTACCTGTGCATTTTCATTTTTTTATCCAGGACCCTGAATGAAAAGGTTTTTTTTTTTTTTTTTAACACAAATGTTCAAATACAACCCTGGGATTCATTCTGTGTGATGATTTCTTTACATCGTCTCCAAATGATTAAAACAAAATTTTTACAATATTATGAAATATTCTTTATTTACATTTTTGGAGATTACAGTGATCAGGTTTCCATACTTCCAGGGAAGGTTTGCTGGCACGCTTTCACTTTGCGGATGAGCAGACCCGTTCTCTCAGAAGAGAAGCATTATTTTCATATTGCTCGGCAGATCAACTGCTATAATTAAGATCTGCAATAGTGCAAGTGCTCCTGCCTTTTACAGGGAAAGAGAGATGAAACTGATCATTTCATTTCATGCTCGGCCAAAACATGTTTATGATTAATTAAAATATGGAGCACAACCCTCTTAAACCATACACGTTAACTTGCACAAAGATTATCTGTCATTAAACGAGCAAATTCGTATTTGGACACACCCTACATGTACATGCACCATGCGCTTTAGACTATGCGCATAGACCATTAGACCATTACCCAAAGTAAAGTTTTTTATAGTACATTCTTGATAGCTATTTAAATAGGTTATTAGCATTGAGAGGCTTTTGGGACACCCATACCAATTTAGAAATGGGACTTGGCCTTATTTGCTTGTTCCATATACTACAGATGGAAAAACCCAGCAGTAAGTGTCCCACAATTCCCTTGTTTGGTCCTGGGCAAAATTACAGCAATTTCATTCTGTGAACTTTCAAACAGTGACCCAGGTCTAATCCACTAATCATATCACCCTCTTCCTCTAACCCTCAACCACTTGTGGGAATCTCTTTACGAACTGGAAGTTGTACACGAGCCACTTAAAGGGTGATCTAGTCCATTGGACATGTTAGTGAAGATCACAATATCTGCCCCCAGACAATTGGCTAAAGAGAACTATATCCTACAACAATGTAACAATGCAGACATCGTACAATGAAGCTGCCCACACTGCAGGATGTTAACCCTGAGCTTCCTGATAAAAAGAAGCTGTTGCAACTGTTTCTCCGGTCCCTTGAATAGATTTTGAAAAAACAGTTCAAGGACACTGGAGAATGTGATTATTAATTGCAGCTGCTGAAGTTAGTCATGCAATTTGAAATGTGTTTTACTTGTAAAAACATACGTCAACCTGCCTAACCCATCGGATGGACGGACAGACAGACGGACAGACAGACAGACAGGCACATACCAAAAGGCACCACTTCAGGACCTGAGTAGTAATTCTGCAAAGTTTCGTTATGATCATGCTAACGGTTTTGGAGTAACGCTCTGGAAATGAAGTGGGCACGCCGATGCGAACGCAAACCGGGTGGGGGGGGGGGGTTGTCAGACATTATAAGCAGGACAATACTCCTGACTTAGCAGTATGATATAATCACTAAAGAAATCAGCTCCAGCAAGTTCCGTCAATACAATGATATAACTTAGTGCTTTCATTCTTTTTTTGTTTTTAAAGGGCTGACTTTAACAGTAATCACACTACCAAGTAGGGCGCACGGAAGGGTGCTAGTTAGCTCGCATTTCTTTAAGACTGATTTTACATCTAACAAGGTTTTTTCTCTTTTTCGGCAATCATTTATGCGATCCGAATAAGTTGCCCATCAAGGCACAGAACTGGAGCGAAAGTAGTTGACGTTTCCATGGTTTCTCTCATGATCTTTTGAGTACAAGTTTGGTCCAAATCAAAAATATACGGCTCCTTCTCTCCTTCCTCCCACTCCTTTCGAGTGCCTACTGGAGTATTTCTGGTTCTGCGTCGCTTCCTGTGGAGAGGAAGTCGTTAGGGCAAGTGGGGAAGGGCAGTGTATTTCTGTATTGGACTGCAGCCCATGTCCACCAACCTCTCGTTCCGGAGATTCAGCTGACAGCTACTTATTCATTTCCTCTTCATCGAGATTGAAAGTTCATGCTTATGCAGAGCAATGACATTCATTTATTTGTTGTCTGCATGGAAAATAGAGCTCCCCAAATTGATATCATTTTGGCACTCCAAGCATTCTCCTCCTCAGAGAGGTCGTGTTTTATTCAAGTACCCGCAGGAATGGAGATTTCATTTTGAGCGCGGGAATAAATGAAAGTTTGAGTAACCACTGTCAGGTCATAACGTGACTACATACCACGCGGCATTGTGCTCCTGAAGTGGCAAAATCGAGACTGCATTTCATGTGGAGACAGAATGAGACAGCAAAACAGATGTGGGAATGTTTTAGATGCCGAGGAAAGTAAGAAAGGACACTTTACAAGAAGATGAAACTATGGAAAGAAAAGCATTGCCATGGAGCAGGAAGTATAGAATTTAGAAAGAGAGAGGTGATTAAAAATCCCATACTACCCCTTGCCACAAGCATGCTTTCAGCTTCCTGTTTTAAATCCGTCGAGAAGAGACTTGTGCTAAAAGTACTTAAGTCACATTTTCATGCACCGTGAGGTAAGAATGGGAAAATGTTTTTTACCTCAGTCCGCTGCCTCAATTCTCTTATCCTGTGACAAAGGGCACTTTGAAATAAGGTTCTGTACCATGCCACAGTACGATTGTCTCCCCCCCACTGGTAAGCTGTCATGCTAGCAATGTTGTTCTGTACCAAAGTACACCTGCGCGTGTCAAAATTCCAATACAAGTAGGCAGGGCTGCCAACTTTTTAGTGGCATACTTACATTCCTGTGCAGTAGTCAGCAATTATTCCATCAATGCAATGCATGTGTTTCACGGTCGTTCAAACTGTTTAAATGAAATAAGACCATTAGAAACATTTTCATGCGATTCCATTGCTTTCAACCCGTGAGTAAAAAAAAGCGTGAGAAGTCCAGAGTCATAATTGATTCCCATGTTACAAGTGGTGAAATCCACCATAACACGTGAAACTGATAAACCTCTGTGCACTTTCAGACGTACTGATTCAATAATTCCCCCTTAATCTGGTAAAACCTAGTGACTCACTTTTTCATGAAACTGAGAAAATTGAAAACAACTTAAGTCCTTCAGCATAAACTCGCTGTAAAAAAAAAAAAGGAGAATGAGTATTCTAAATGACGACTGTAGGTACTTTATTCGGTGTTTAGTAACCTAGTAACTGCAAAAATGGTCTAACTCAATTTCCACCAAAAAGTGAGTTACTAGGTTTTACCAGATTTGGTGGGAATTTCTGACATACAGCACGGGAACGTGAATATGCCACTTCAACTCAGGCTGAATGTGTGAAAGTTGGAAAGGTGGCAGTATGCATCTAGATGGTTTTAAATATAGGCAAATACAAAGAAGAAGAAGCAATGTTCGGCTCACTTACTGGTTTTTGGCTGATTATGCTGTCCACAGCCTTATATCATGGATTTGTATATTTTTCACCACTTAAGTTGCCAGACTTTTGCACCGCGTCCCGCTGATTGACATATTGCAGCCGCATTTTCTTTAGTCTGTCACGGCATTGTTCTATTGTTCTGTGATATCCACACGAATGTAAATACTCACAAATTATTCCTCAAATCTTTGAGTGTTTGTGTGTAGTATCCAGCAGTGATTACATGTTTTTGTTTGCCCGAATTTCGAGCAAAGATTTAGATTCGTCGTTAGTTAGAGAAAAAGAGTCGAAGAGTTAAGACATCACATAACGGTCGACTAACCTGTTCAAGTAGGGTTTCTTTCACGTTAGGTACGCTGCGCATACGGATGAACCGTGCCCGAGCACGGTACGCTTGTGTTCACACTTACCAAATGAACTGGACTGGTGTTCTTGGATCCTTACTCCAGTCCCTGGTGTCTAAGCACCCTAAAATGCTTTTAGCGCTGGGGTCTTCAATTACACTTGTTCTTCTCTCCATCTCTGCGCACATTAGGTTCTGGGGACCAACCCTGGGGCCACAGCAGTAATGATGGGAATTGCTGCATTAGGATTAGCAATAGGTCACCATTCTGCCAGGACATACTTCTTGTACTTGTTAAGATTGTAACTTCTCCAAATTCTGCATTCAGAATGGATATCCAGGATTGACTCTTGGACCAACAGCTAGACGTTGGAGGAGTTCATTCATAATAGTTTGCAATGATGTAATTTTCATAAAGTACTGAAGAGCTTCCAGATTTTGTATGACATGGCTGTGGCAAAAATGAGTTGGAGACTGTGGAGAAACTGAAGAGCCTATTAGTACCAGCACTTCAGTCACATCTCCTCACACAGTGAGCTAAGGATGGCAAACCGTATTTTATATTTGCCTCAGTAAATTTTCTACATTTTCTCAAAATGGACATTTCTCTTCGTACTGCAGTCTTCACTTTCTGGATCTATAGTATATTCAAACCCTCTCCTTTTTTTCAAAATATACATTTTGAGACACGAGTATTTTGAGCAGCAGGGTCTTCAATTTATTCCCTTATTGATTTGTTAGCCAGTGGTGGGTGAACCCCAGCAATAGGTTGACGAGCTGTCCAGGCGGAGTTCCTGCTATTTACCCAAAGTCAGCTGGGAAAAGGCCCCAGTTTCCCCAAGACCCCAATGAGGAAGAAACAGTTTAGATAATGGATGAACAGATGACTTTGCTGGTGTTGTTGTAGCAGTATTATAGCACATGGTTCACAAGGCTTTGTACGAGTCATCAGTGGCAAAGTCGCTGCAATTCGCCATGTTGTGTTCCTTCCTCATTTCTCAGCATCGACGTTTCAAACACTGCTCTCCTGGAGCTGTAAATGTTGCAGCATGTGCTTAACCCCGATAGATGGATTTCAGTCCCGAGTAACAAAGGACGTTTTCATGGCGTCCAAATTTTTACAGCTATCGTAAAATTTATGCCCGAGCTGCCCACATTAGTGCCTGTGCTTAAAGTTTTAATGTAGAAACCCCTGAGATTCTTCAGACTGCAAGTGTAAGCTGCTTTCAGTGAAAAGTGAGAATTATGTTGGTACTTCTAATAAAAAAATGAGAGATACGTTGGTAACTTGAGGTCTCTTAGATCAACTTTAATTACCTGATGACTGTATTAAAAAAAATTAAAGGCACAAGCTTAAATAATTCATCATCTTTTCTGGTATATTGCTTGCACTAAGTGAGGGAGACACACCTCCTGTGTAAGTCATTCTGAATGAGCACATTGGCTTAATAAAATGCCATGTAAATGCAATATGGTTCATTGAAGGAAAGTAAGCTTCATATTAAACTGAAATTCTGAGCCAAAATTGCTTATATATGCTCAGGCTTATACTTTACGATAATTTCCAGCTCTGTGCTCACAGCCTCCACTATTTGGGTCTGTTTGCATGTCGACTCTTTTTTGTCAATCTGATTATTGTTAGTTGTGTTTAGTTACTGTTATTTGGATCATGTATTTGAATATTTTTTCATTGTTCTGTTTATTTCATTTGGTCTCCTTTTTGTTTCCACATCCCCTTTACCTTACTTTCCCCGTCGTTTTCTTGAGTGTGTCCCATTTCCCCATTTGCAGCCACACCCTCTCCTGCTCTGTTGCCCCGTGTCTCGAGGTCGAGTTATGTTTTATGTGTATTTGGTCATTGTGTTAATTATTTTTCGTTTTGCATTGTTCAGTTTTTGCTTTTCTTTGTATTAGTTCAACATTCCCAGTTCTTTCACACTCACCATGCACTTCCTGTTACCCATTCATTCACACACTTCCTGTTACCCATTAATTCACGCACTTCCTGTTACCCATTCATTCACGCACTTCCTGTTACCCATTCATTCACATGCACCGCCCTTCCCTCATTGTCAATAGTTTGACTGCCTCTCTATTTGTGACCCCACCTCCCTACACGCGCTCACCTACCCTTTACGTACCTCTCACTCTCCGATCCAGATTGCGAGCCCATCTTGGCTTGGCTCGGTCCTCCTGCGGCCCCTGCTTTGGCCATCTACAGTATGAGCACATTGAGAGCTCTGTCATCCAGTGCTTGTGTGCTGATCTTTAAACACATTGATGGTGCATCCATTACATTTTTGGGCTTTGTGCAGCTGGTGTACGATTGATAATTATCAGGGACATCGCAGCTAATCTAAAAAGGTGAGCATTTTGCTCTCAGAGTGCCGGTGAGGTCACACTCAGGGGCAAACTTTGTACTTTGTGATTTTCACACTCTGATCTTTTGAAAGGCTGAGATTTAAATCACTTTGCTAATTGAAGATCATCCAGATCTTCCTCACGTTTTCTGTGCTCAATATGTAAATGTCAAATGCAAATCCGCACCTTAATTAGGCAATAATTATTCATAATTCACACTCCAAGAGATATTATATTCAGCGACAATATTGTGCTAAGTACGAATGCGCAGAATCATTGTCTTTATGCTTTCAAGTCGTATTCTAGATTCTTGTGCTCAAGTCTGCCTGAGTCTAAATTTAGATGTGCATTGGTACCATTTACTCCGTCAAAATTTCTCATTCTAAGTTTATGACTTGATTTACAATCTTTTCACATTTGAGAAGAAACATTAAACATCTGTGAGGCCATTCCTGGTTCACTGTGTACCATCTAAGTTCATAGGTGTCTCTAGTAAGCCAGCCTCATGAATAATTGATGAATTTTCTGAACTTCAGAACATTGGACGTTCCATTTAATTGTGTTATCAAAGGTTTATTTTGGGGGTAAATATATTCTATCTACTCCGCTTATGATTGCTTGCCTTTGCTATGATTTATCTCTGAAAAAGTAAAGATGCATTCAGCAATTTCAAGCCATTATTTCCAACTCCTGTTTGATTGGCAGCAAAGAGGTCCACAGCCCCACCTCCTCCCTCTCAGCCCCCTCCCGAGAATCATTAATCCGAACTTGTGCAGCAACGAACAGCTAACGGAGAGTTCCAACTCCAGCCAAGCAAGCAATAGTGTAGATGCCATTGATAATTTGTATAATATTAGCCATCGCTTGCACAGACTGGTTAAAGATAGAACCAAGCTAACACTGACTGATAACGTAACGGAGCTAACCAAATGCTAGTCGCCAGTTTATCCAATCTGCCTTTTTCAACCATGGGAGATATGGAGATTAAATTTGGTAGCTAACATTTATGTTTTTTACTATGACAGTCGCTATGGGAGTTTCATAAACTTACGTGCAACAGAATTGGTTAGCTTATTCAGTTTACTAACGACCCAATTTGTTACCCTAATGTTATAACTGAAGTGATACTAGCTAATGCGGTAACTATTGTTGAATGGAGTGTGACATCCCGATAAAAAATCTAAAGCCCAGCTGAAGAGAGAAGTGACACTTATAAAGGTAGCAGGCTTGGTGAACACTACTCTGTCAAATTATTTCCTCAAAGCTTTCCTCTCTTTTCGCCGTCTCCATGGGCTTTAGCAGTCAAAAAGCATACACCTATTTTTTGAATTGACAAAATCAGTAGTTTCGAACTTTCAGCTATCTCTGCTGTATGATCAAAGTTCTGTCAGTGTCTAAGCTATTTGCAGTCGCCTCTTTCTTGTGGGGTTCCCCAGGGGTCCATTTTGGGCCCCCTGTTGTTCACTATTTATATGCTTCCCCTGGGGCAAGTCTTGCATAGACATGGTGTAGAATTTCATTGTTGCGCTGAAGCTGTCTGCCCCGTTAAATCCTGGCACCTTTGATGTTTCCCACAATATGTCCCGTCTGGCTGATATTGAAAAATGGATGTCTGATAATTTTCTTCATCTTAATGACTCCAAAACTGAGGTAATTGTTATTACCCCGGCAGGCCCCTCTTCCTTTCTGCCAGTGTTAGTGCCTTTTCGAATAATCTTTGTATAAAGGCCCGCCACCTTGATGCCATTGAATCAGACCTCTCTTTTGATACTCAGGTGACCAAAGTTACTTAGTCTTGTTTCGCTCAGCTGAGACTATGAACTAAAATTGGGTCATTTCTCTCTCCCTCTGACCTAGAGAAGGTCATCCATGCTTTTATCTCTTCCAGACTTGACCATTGCAAAGCACTATACTCCAGTATACGCAATATTCATAGACTACAATGAATTCAAAATGCAGCTGCCGGGCTTTTGACCCACACTAAGAGGAGTGACCGTATTACACCTGTCCTTGCCGCCCTTCATGGGTTGTCAGTAAGGTTTAGAATAGATTTTAAAATTTTACTGCTGGTTTTTAAAGCGTTAAATGGCCAGGCCCCAGATTATATCTGTGAGCTGCTGACTCCCTATGAGCCAGAGCGCTGCCTGCGATCCTCTGGTAGGGCCCTACCGGTCCCCAAAGGTGACAGAGCTCTGCAGGTCGAGCCCCTTGTCTGTGGAACCAGCTTTTCTGTGGAACCAGGAAGATGTCCTGCAAGCAAACTCCGTTTCCTCTTTTAAATCTCATATTAAAACTCATTTTTATCATTTGGCTTTTTCTTATCCGTTCATTTTTATATTATTTTTAAATGTATTATTATTTTTTTGAACCCTGCTCTAATAATTCCATGCATTGATTTTATTACAGCCTCACTAATTTTATTGCCTTATTTTTGTCTCTGCCTGTTTTCTTGTTTATTGTTTTTGTTTTTAATTGTAAAGCACTTGGTAACTTGTTTTAGAAAAGTGCTATAAAAAATGTATTATTATTTTAGCATAATGCAAACGCTGAGTGATTGAAGGCCCTTCCTCTGGCTGAGACCTTAACCTACGGGTGTAAATCTTCAAACTGAACAGGATGGAGCATTTTATTTCTGAGCTAAGAAGGCTCTGAGGGTGCATAGATACCAGCATTATGGATAATTCTATTTATGTGATGAACGATGAAGCATGGAGACAGAAAAAAAAGAAAAAAAATATACAAATCAACACTGAAGACTTTTCACCACATTTAGACAACTGCATTGTTTTCACACCACTAAAATAATAAACAATAAAATTTCAATGAGTTTAATTTTGTAGGGTAGTACTCTGCCACAACCATCCTTTTTAAAGGTATGTCTGTCATCCCAGTAAGTAATTGAACATTTGGGAGTACATTTGTGTTCACATTTCCAATAGGAACTTGTAATGCAAAAGAAACAACGATTCAGAACAGGCAGTATTAGAACTACAATTAAATGATGCGATCGGTGGGGACAAGTAAATGGTATATGACTCATCAGTTGTGGAGCAGAAAAGAACGGGAAGAGGAGGGACGAATGAAGCAAAAACCAGAGGCCAATGGTCCAAAAGTCGTCGTTAAGTGCCAAACTGAGCCATGTCCCTTCGTCAGTATGTACAGCAGCCTGCTCAAAAGAGGCCAGTCATCTCGATATGCTGAGCTTTCAAAACAGGTAAAAAAAATTTATGCATAAATTTGAACTGGCAGAAAGCAAGTAGTAGACGTCAAACCGCATGACAAAAATGTGATGCAATTGCCACAGAGGACTGTGCAACTCAGCTTTACTGGAATTCAGCCACTTTACGAAACCAACCACGGCAAAGTGAAAACAACAAGGTCAAACAGAAGTGATGGGTTTCGGTTCCATTTTTTGCCCATATATTTCCTCTTTCCCTCCCTCGTGGGCTCACTGTCTCCTCATTCATTATGGCCGAAACAAAAAACGGGAATATAATAATATTATTGTCCTCCTGATTAATTTGCTTCATTAATCCCACTCGTAGGGATGGCAGACCTCGGTGCTCTTTCTGAGGGATCGCTTTATTTTCCCGGAGCTGAGCAGGGAAATGGATGGTAAGGGTGCGACTTCTACTGGCGAGAACCAAGGAGAAGCTGTGCTCGACGGTGATTTCATTAATAACGTCCTCCTGCATCGCCACAGCCTCACCTCCACCTGATCAGGAATAACAGGCTTCGGAACAAAGTCCCTGTCCTGTTTCCGCACTTACCCAGCAGCCTTTGCCTGCCAACTTCATCGAAGGAGTGTGAAATCCACATAGGAGCAAATGTTGATACGGCTGGTGGGAATGTGTGAACTTTAGTGGGTCACTCGAATATGAGTCGAAGAAACTAAACGCAGTAAAATGCTCATTGATCAAAGAAACTCTTGCAGAGTACATCCAGTATACATATATCTGACAAACTATCATCAAGGAAAACATGAAAACAGTGATGCGAAAGACGGCGCCATGAAGCATCTTCTAAAAAGTCTACATGGCGCTACAAGAGGGACCAGTGTCATTCCAGTCTAACGTGACCCATAGGTTCCACAACCGAGATTATAAGATCCCCCACTGACCTAATTCAATGTTGCACCAATTTTCAAGTATGCAGTTTCCAATGAAAAAATGTACAAAAAATACTTTGGCTTATAACCTAAAATACTGACTTGTCTAACTGGGATGCATCTTAAAGGAAAACTTGGCCTAAAGTTCTCATTTGTTGAGCTAGGACGCCTCTATCTGGGAAGACAGAGAGGGGGCTAGCACTCGTTAGCAAGAAGTGCTGTGGCAGTGGTGGTTCTAACAGTCTGTAGATGCCTAAAGTGCAGCTGAGGGGGACTAATTGTGGGAACTTGAGTCCTGCCCAACTTACCCAGGCCTCCTGCTGACTGATGATCATCTTCATAGCCAGAGGACGTAAGCCTTGCTGTAGTCTGGAATGACAGATGTGGCCAAAACCCACGGGCTATTTGACTTTTTAGCCATCATTTCTGAGTTGGTAGCAGTGATTGGGATTTGAATGGTGTGCTAAATGCAAGAGACAGTTTCTATTCTTCTATTCCAAAACTGCATTCATGCACAGATGTGAGTCATCAGCCCGGAACCCAAAAATGTACGATTTATTTGAAGAGATAAATAGTTTTAAAAGACCCGAAGCAGAATGATACACTAAGCATATCCGCGCAATTAATTTAATGCGACGGCCGCGTTCAATTCTCAGAACTCCATTTTGATCTATTCAAAATAACCGTTCTGCTCGGAAAAACTGGTATGAATGTTGTAATCACTTATCAGGTCCTTTTCCTGAATAAATTTTCCAGGCTTTTACAGTCTACTCAGACCGCAATTTACATTAACTCTGCTGCAATGCCCCTCACAATAATCGCACCTGGAGTCTAGAAGTTTAAATGAAAATCCATGCGTATGGTAAGTAGCACCTCAAAAAATGCATCATACAAATTAGCTTGTATCTTCTTGTATAGCAGGGTCCCTGACATTGATTTTGCGGCTTTGGTGTGGTTGGCAGCTGTGAGGTAGCACTTTAAACTCAGAAACTATTTCAGACCTAAGAGTCCTGTCGAGGCTCCAGGGGAACGGTAATCTCATTTTATTTCATGATATAAGGAGAAAGTATGAAAAGCTGTGTGGTTATCCAGGTCTGGAAGCAGGGGGCACTCTGACTGCTGCAAATTTGCAGGCTAGGGAAGCAGTCTACCGGATACCATCCTGACTAACAGCTTTAGCCTGGTGGCCTTTATCCCCTGACAGACACTGCAGTGGCCTGGCCTGTGATCCGGGGGCCAAGCGTTTCCATCAGAACAAGACCAATGAAAACCACCCCCAACCCCACAGCTGAATATCGAATTTCGCCTCTGTGGTACTCCACTGGCTCCGAATGTGTTAGGTGGCACCTGGAATCGAAAAAACTCTTTCAATTTTTTCCCCTGTGTCTTCCCCCAGTATCCCATTTATTTTATTATAAACCGTCAATCTCAAATTAATCTATTGTTATGAAGCAAAGCACTGGCAGTCATTATCAAACTTGATTTAACCGTTGTGAAAGTGCCCATCAATGAGGGCTGCCCTTCATCTGTCATTTTCATTTGAATTGCCATTTTTTAAATGACTCATTTTAGGTATCCTCCTCGTTTCCAAACCACACATTTAAGTGTTTGGCAAACAGTGAAATATTTGGAGATTAGGCATCTCTCGATCTGAGGGATTTCAGGCCACAAAGTGCGAAAAGCCCATTAACGAACGCACAAACATGTTGCTCGCGTCTCTGATTTACGATGTCGTTTTTTTTCAATGCTGCATTAATTGTTCCTCCCGTCCCCGCGGCTCGCTATCGACGACGGTCTGTTTTTCTCCTGACAATAAACTCAAGCTTTTGCATTAGTCTGAATAATTAGTCCTACAGGTATTATACACCTCATGGACTCAGCGCCAGAGTGAAGCTACCTTGTTTATATTCTCGGAGTGTGCGTTCAACCTTTAAGGCCTGCTGGGTAAAAAAAATGAAATAAATAAATAAAATAAAATAAAATAAAAAACAGGTGCCTTTTAGATGGGGAAAAGGGTCACTTTCAACTAAAGTGAGCAGGAAGAGAGGAAACTGGCAATTACCAGCTGTGGCCGCCGGCATAAAAGGAGAGGGCGGGCGACACCTGCTGTGTTCAAACCGTTCTGCTCCCCGCTGATAGCTAACTCTCCAGCCCGGCTACACACTGAGGTGCGGACGAGGGCACCTTAATCTCTGGTGCCAGGTGCTCTCGGTCCGGTCGGCTGCTATTCGCTTCCAGTCCATCAGCTAAGGAATAGGTGCTTGTGGCTGAAGTGCGGCCTCGCAAACGCTGATCGCCGGAGAGATTGCACGTCTTCTGGTGGCTCATTACTTTAAACCTTCTTGTCACTGACATCTACTCCACCAGAGTAAATTTTCTGATGCCTGTAACTGGCAGCCTGAGGTAAATCACATCAGTTCTCCACTGAAACCTGACTGCAGTATTTCCAGCTATGAGCTTTGCTAACAAATTTTCATAGTCAATGCGAATCAGAACAAAACCTGCCATTTCTCTGTTGCAAATTAATCAAATGTTATCACACACATACACAAAGCTGTACATCCACTTTTGAATCACAATAATTGTCAATTATATGATAATAATGGCTTTCTACTGCGGTCTAATCACATTCCGCATGACTGACTGACCAGAGAAGGCAGGCGAAGCAAAATAGCGCTAGCATTGATTGATCGACATGTCGCTTCAGCTGCAAAAAAGACCTCCAACTGACCTGCTCACCCACACATCGTACAAAGTCTGGAGTAAAGGTGTAGCCTCCCTGTATTAATATAATGGAGAAATTACAGGGGGAGGCTTAGACGAGTCCAAATCCTCTGCTCCATTCAACCAGATAATGGGTTGATTTTATGATCTCTTAATTGCATTCAACCTTGAGAAGACTTTTTGGAGTTTCCATCTGACAGGAATGTAAAGCCAGTTGTGTGGTTTGTGTAACTGCAGTTTGCTTGTTTGTGTAAATCTCTCTTAGTTTATTTGTGCTCTCTCTATACAGAATTATTTTGCTCTTGTGTATCATAGAAATCTGCAATGTGTTATGAAAAGCAGTTGACAAATCTACCATCTTGTGTTCACAGGGGTCCATGCTTACGAAACCCAATCATCAAATTTCTCTCTGCCCAGCCAAAAAATGAAAAAAAAAAAACCCCCAAAAAACAACAATCCGTGAAACTCTATGCTGGTGGAGCCTGCCATTGCAATAACAGTAATAAAGTGCACGCGGAGCTGCAGTCCCCAGCATGTTCAATGTCTTAAGTTTTAGGCTCACCAGAAAGAGATCGGTCTTTTACACACTGTCAAAATATGATGATCTGTTGGCTAACTGGCCAGAATCAAGAGCTGGAATCATGGAAGCAGAGGCCGTTACAGAGGGTTTTTGAGTACGCTGACGCAAGAAGCGGCACACCTCACTGAACACGAGTGGCGACGTCTTACTCTCTCAGCCTGCTGAGTCATTGCACTGCAGGGCTGCTGCACGTGCATAACAAGCTAGGGGGCGACAAACTGACCTGTACACTGTTTTTCTCAATGGGACTATGGCTGACTTTGCACTGCCTATCTCCTGTGTAGTACTACTACTACTACTACTATTAATTTTGATCAGTGTGTAATTGAACGAATCAAAAGCATTAGCAAATTGTGTGAATATGTACAGTGCGGCAAGAAAAGTATTTGCCCCCCTTCCTGATTTCTTTTGTTTTTTAATATTTATCACACTATCGTGTTTTTGATCATCAAACTAATGTTAATATTGGACAAGGATAACCTGAGTACGCAAAAAAAGCAGTTCTTAAATGATTTCATTTATTGGAGGAAATTAGCTATCTAACTGTACCCGTAAGCTTATCTTTATGTATATCCCCATCAATTTTGTCTTATATTACGATCAGTTGGATGATCTGAAACATTTACTGTATCACATATTAGCGAAATTAGAAGAAATCGAGTGGACGGAAAAAACTTTTTCACAGCACTGTATTAAGCCGAAAACTGTGACTCATTGAGCCTCATCATTTGACAGGCTCACAATGCTCCGCTCTAATGCCAGCTCCGACTCACTTTTCGCGTTTCTATTTTTTAGTCAAACTTAATTTAGCATTTTATTGCAAGGTTGCCTAGCCGTAGAGCCCCCCCCCCCGTCCTGCATGGAATGTTCCGGGCTTGACACTGCCTTTCATAAATCACCCGCTTAGCATTGTTCTGCGAATACCAAAAGCCACAATCAAGGAACAGAATGGCGGAGGAAGCACATTCAAATGGCCGCTCAGAGTTTTGTTGTGGCCAATTATGGATACAGAGCTTATGACTGTCTCAGTGTCTTCCACATATGGAGACAGAAGGGATGAAGATTGCGTGGAGCGGGGACGGGGTGTTCGAGTGAGGGGGTGTTAGATGTGGACTGTATTCCCAAACTGGAGTAGACACATTAAAAATAGAAATGCAATTTTCTATCGTTGGGGGGAGTCCAGCATGATGATGGAAATCATATAAGTAATTAATATACAGCACATGATTTATTAATGCATTCATTTTGCTTCTGAAAAAAGAAACACTTCCACACAACAAAAGATTAATATATGCACACGACAGTGATACATATTGCAATAATAGGGGATAGTGCCACGGAAGTGTTCCGCCGGAGAATTCCCCGACCGCCCGAGGATTTAACGTACACACAGCTGAAAAATATGGCTCTCTGATGAATAATAAATTAGTGCATTTTTTGCTTTATTGATCTCATAAGTTTTGTTGCCATGTTCGAGCACAGATTGCTGGCATGTCATATGTGAGTATGGAGAGGAATTCATTTATTGAATTTAATTGTTTTTTTTTTTCTACTTTATTCTTGCAGCTTAAGGGCATCGAAAAGCACAAGCTTATAATCTACTGTGGGAGCAGCTTGTTCAGGCATTGCAATGGACTCCTTTCTCTCCTGTTCTGTTGTCAGATCATTATCCTAAAAGACTCCTGAACTTAGTTGAACTAACCTCGACCTAAAGGATGCATTTTCTAACAAGAAAGGGGAATTCAACCATTTGAAAACCATTAAAACTTTTTGACTATCAAAGTACATGTTAAAGGAGCTGTGTCACGGTTAATGCGCATGCTCAGGAGGTGACGTATGCAAATCAGATAAACAGACAGGCTTTCACACGTGCGGAGACTCGTAGGATACAAAGCTCGCAGGACGTGAATCTCTTGGGACAAAATAAGACTGCATAAGACTAGGAATGACTTCAATTCCTGGTGCAAGCGTGCCACTTTCGGTAAGTATCTGATTTCTATGTGAATGATCTTGTTTTCAAACATATTTGTTGGCCGGGGAAAGAAATTCCCAGAAATCGCTCGTTGAATAAAATAAGCTAATGATTCTATAGTTGACATGAAAGCGAGAATTCATCATGAGATGAGAACCGAAGATTATTCGCACCTTTGGCTTTCGACGCTCTGCTTGCTCCCTCTTGCAGACGAGAACTTCTGGCGCTTTTTACGATCGCTTGCTTGGCACTAAGTCTGTTGAAATATAAAACTAAGCTTTAGCGTCATCACTAACCGATACCTACTAAAGATATAGAGACTATTTTACCTTTTTTGTCTTCTCATTTCGAGCGACAACAAATGCTGGATGAAGGCCGTGTCCGTCGAGTGCACACACTTTGACTTCAGCGCTTTGAAGGTATCAAGAATATCCTGCCACACGTATAGTCGCCCATGATTCTTAGACCATGCTTTCCTGTAGCCTTCTCTCTTCTCTGTGCTCCTGATAAAGCTTCCTGGAGACAAGAGTTTACGGCCGCTGCCGTACCACTTCCCTCCTCGAGAGGACATCCTGCGAGAGGACGCTAAAACTTCTAGTTCCTCGACTTATTCCGGACAAAAAATACCCAAAACAAAAGCCTTATGTTCAAGGAACTAAATAATATATATATGTACAAGAAACTGAAGAATGTAGAGCGCCGATGGAAACGGATTTAAGTGTTATGGTTTGTTAAAATTCATATTTCAAAATACATGTTAAGTGTTATGGTTTGTTAAAATTCATATTTCACACAGGTCTGACTACAGTGAGGTGAAGCCTGAAAGTTAGGTGCAAATGCAGCCAAACATTCATGAATGAGATGGCTTATACAAAAGGCTAACTTTCGTATTAATAATACGAACCCTTTCAGCTGTTTTCGTGAAGATGTAGAACTCCAGTCCTTGAGGGTATTCATGTCTGCAGGTTTTTGTGGTCTGGAAGCACCAAATTTGTGCCTTGTATACAAGGTGAAAAGAAATGACTTTATTGAAACCCAAAGCAGGCGTATTCAGATGGCCCGGTGGCACAAGAGCTCGAGTGAGGATGCATTTCAATTTTGGATTGCTAGCGATCATGAGTGAGCGGGCCTGGTGGTAGGGGGTTGGGGAACGGGTCCTTGCCGGACTATTTGGCTGTAAGAGCTTGACAAACAGAGATACTTACAAGCCTACTGCTCTCCCCTGCGTCATGCTTTCTCTACTCAGAACCATCATGGATGCACAAGCAACATGGCGTAACAAATATTATTACTGAACACCAAGACAGTGCCCAAGTGTTCATTGTGAAGTGATGTTTATAGGACCTGGCTGATTGCAATAGTAACCAAAAATAGGCCACCATTGTTTTTCGCCAGTCATTTAATCCCCCAACACCAAACATGGAGTTGTATGAAAAACAAGAACACTTTGAAGAAACTGAGTATGGACAATATAGGCTCAGATACCTGGAATGTATAACCAAGCCGATCCCAGTCCCATGGCTGTTTCAGTCACACAAGGAACCTAAAGTCCCTTAGATTAAGCAGTCTTCCTCAAGCACATCTTGCGAGTTACCATTTTCGAGTCTGAGGGGCTTAATTAGGCCTCTGTCAGGATTCCAGAAAAGAGAGGCCGGCACCTCCATTTTGTTGGTTTGGGGGAGCAGAAACGTCAGCTCTCTCTGGCAGAAGAAGAGCTCTTTGGGGCTGGAGTGAGAGGAACAGCTGCCTGTGTGGGAGGCCCTGGTACTGGCCGCTCTCTCTGCTTGTCCTCATTAGCTGTGACGGGGCGGCAGGCTAACAGGATGCTGCATTATTCCCAGCCACTTACAGTCCCCATAGCTTTCTGGAAAACAGGGCAGAGCTGCCCTACCACCTCAAACTCTCGCATGTGTTTAGCATAAATATATATTTATTTATGCCCTCATTCTCATTTTCTAAGCTTTCATCTGATCCCAAATGTTTTTTTTTTTCTTTTTACTTCCACTGGGATATTGCTTAGTTTCAAGATGCGCGCCTGTGTGTGTGTGTGAACGTGAGAGAGAGAATATGCATGTGCACACGGTGGACAAAAGTATTTGGATGCCCACCCATCCAAAATCAATAATCATGAGTAGTAATACAGAGTTGGTTTTTGCTGCTATAGTGGCCTCCACGTATCTAACATGACTTTCGTTAAGATATTAGAACATTGATGTGGGAGCCAGGGCACGTGGGGTCGGGCAGTGAGGATTGATGTTTGGTTTTACAATGACATGTAATGGGATTGAGGACAGGGCTCTGTGTGAGTCGGTCAGTTCATTCTGCAGCGATCACATCATGCCTGAGCTGGGCCATGTTCAGTGCATGTAGACCCTGTGATGCTGACACAGAAAAGAGCCCTTCCCAATTTTTTGCGCCACAGAATTCTCTGGATTGGCATTACATGTACGAGCATCTTTTTTCAGTGGAACAATTAGGCCCAGCACGAAGTATATCGAGGGATCAGATAAGACCTGACATGTTTTTATTTGAGTTGTGAAAATATAGCATAAATCCCCAGGGCAAAATTTGCTCCAATTAGACTAATCACAGTGATGTATGTATTTACTTGTATCCAAATTCTGCTTATATATAGCATTTATTAATTCCCTATGATCATTGTTAAACAGTGCAGGCAAATAATTTTTTTTTTTTTTCAAAAATAAATAATGGATTATACACAAGGGCAGTGCTTGAAGAAAGGGGGTGATGTTATTTCATACAGCCTCACTTGAATTTTTGGACAAGTCTTTGTTTGATGTCTCAGGTCCTTTTTAACTAAAAGCTATTTCTGTAGTGGAACTACACTAAAGAAATGTGACACTCAGGACATACTGGATGGCTCGCTTTTTCTCAATTTTTCATGAGAAGCCAAAACTATTTTTTAAACATTTTGATGATTCCTATTTTCATCACTTTTTTGCAGGGAGAGAGGAAGAGAGAGACAGTGACTGCGTTTACAAGGTCTTTAGTATCCTGGTTTTGATTGGGTTTTTTAAGAATCCCGTTTTTGTGTTTGTCCTTTTAAACACCACATCCCGAATTCAGAAACCGGGTTATGCCCTTATCCCGGTTTCAAGAAACCCGGTTTTGCCACCTGGAGTACTCCGATAGAAGCCGGGATACTGGAGCATGTAAACGCCTTATCCCGGTTTCTGACGGCAGCCCATCGTGTGCGCAGGCACCAGAGTGACTGCGTGGTGGCAGTGACAGCCAAATACTCAGAGGTATAAAAAAGAACTATAGTGGACAACGTCATTGGCTGGACCAAAGCGCACACGGCAGAATAGCTCCGCTGTATTGTGTATGTACATAAATGTCCAATGAGGCTCATGTGGATGACAGCAAATGTTATTTTTTTGGGTGGGGGACTTGTTTTCCGTGTTCTTCTTTATACTTCTTCTTTATACTTAAAAAGGACACAAATAAGGAATTGTAAATCAACAATATTTAGGCTCCATTATTTGGCAAAGCTAAAGAATAAGCTCTACGATTGCCGTATGGGACAACAAGCTATTTTATGTTTAAAATGTTCCGTTCCTTATCTTGCTGATGGGACCGGAGCGTATACTGTGTGAAAAGATGGACGCAGCACTCCGGTCTGAAAAAAGCCCATACGGAAGTACCGTAAAATGGCATTCTATTTAATGGCCCTCAGATGGCGACGTCGGTGGTTGCTGAAAGAAGTTCAATGCTATATGTAATGTGAATATAGGCCACTGGATGGCAGTATTTACCTTTTTTTTATTCAGCTCAGACTGGAGCTATGTTTAGACATGTCCTGGACATGTCTGGGGCAAGTCCCCGAAAAGTAAAAAAAAGAGGTCTAAATGTGGGTGGGGTCTGCAAAAGAGTATATAAGGAAAAGAATTGAGACAGTAGTAGTAGGAGAAATTGCAAGAAGAAGGATACATGTGACCAGACCTTTCATTCTGTTCAAGACCTGTGAAGTTTCTTTTGTGGATTTTTGCCTGTGTTTGTGGATTTTTCTCACCCAGGACATCACCAAGCCGCCCCACAAAAAGGGACTGTAAATATTTCTTTTTGTTTTTGTTATAATCAATCTTGGTCTTAGTTGTTAGTTGTTTAGTCATTATTGTCTTTGTTAAAAATTAAATGTGTTTTAGTTGTTAAAACTGTGTCTGTCATCCCTTGCTGTTGCTGTTGTGTTGTAATGTAATAACAAATTGGGGCCATAACAAATAGAAGACTATGAGAAAATGACCCTACTTTCCCACCTGATTTTTCATTTAAATAATAATTTTTCACATTATCTTATGGTAGCTATAGCAAGTTTCAAGTCTCCTTTGACATATCATAATGTTCATTTTTGTAAAGTATGGTCCCAAGTAGATGAGAATAAAGAATAAAGTCAGAATATGCTCTAGAGGCGTGGCTATCCTCTGGTCCCTTGTCCGATACGGTCAGATCCACCTCTCACGTCCCTCCCCGGATCTTGATTCTTGCTCTCGTCCAATAGAAATCACATCCGGTGTCAAAATGACAACATGGCGCAATTCAAATTGCCAAAATCAAGGCTTCCTTTATGGTATGCTGAAACTAATGGGTGACGTCACGGTTGCTGCGTCCATCTTTATATACAGTCTATGGACCAGAGGTTGGGGTGAGTAGGTGGGGGCGGGGCCCATTCAGAGTATTTTGTCCCGGGCCCGGCCAAGGCTGTCAGCGGCCCTGGATGAGCCATAGCTGTTATGCGACGTGAGTATTTAGTAACCCTAAGCCCGCTAAAAACCACAGAGGTCTTATGTTTGTCTTACTTCTAATCACACCTCCCGCTCAATCTGTTGTAAACAAAAGACATAAAACATGTAGAGGATGCAGTGATCAGAAAACGGGTTACTGGTATTTATCATGTATACAGGGATATGAATAACCGGGTTTCTCTGTGTTCCATGTAAACATCATATCCCGGTTATGCTCAAAGCTGGGATAAGCCTCAAAACCGGGATACTAAAGACCTTGTAAACGCAGTCAGTGAAGACTGTTGCAGTTAAAACTAGAAGAGCACTTAACTTCACCCAAACAACAATCCTAAGATTTAATTTAAGTTCTATAATTATTCATTTTGAATGGAAATAATTTAAAAAAACCTGATACTTGAATTTGATGTCAGCGAGCGAATCGTTGATGGTAGGCAATCTCAAAAACTATCACTCTTTTTTTTAATGTGATTAAATTAGAGAGCTTCAGATATTGTACAGACCACATTTTTGGCGTTAACAGCAAGTCAATATGACGTTCAAGATATCGCCAAAAATGATTTTACATTTTTATGATGTAACATAATGGTGCATCGTAACATCCCCAAAATTAAATCACTTCCAGATCTTAATACCTACTTAAGGCGTAATGCCTTCCTTCCTGTCAAGAGAGTTCCAAATTGGCAAAGTAGCATTTTGTTCGCAGACAAACAAACACTTAGAGACCGGCAGTTGTGTAAGTCGGTGGGCTTAATGACAACTATATTTGAACGTGGAATGTGACCTTCCAGCTGGAGCCTGATTACATTTAGCAAAGGAGTGAGCCCTATGCGTGTGGTCTTTGAAGACATCCCGAAGCTCGTGTGTTTATAAGAAATACAGAAGCCTTATCCCACGTCTCTGGAGAAAAAGAACTATAGTTCTCCTTAAGTTTAATTAATTATTACATGTGACACAATGAGGTTAAAAACTCATTTTTAATCACGGAGAGAAACAGTTTAATTAAAGACGCCTCTCCCTCTCTGTCTTTAAATGTGTTTGTGGAGGTGTGTGCCTGCATTTGTATGAGTGCAAGTAAATGGCGCAGGATGAAACTAATGCTTTTTTTGTGTTACCACTGGGGTACTCAATTCAACACAGAAAGGGCAGGGGTGGGTGCAGCATTGCTTTCCAACCAAGTAGCTACATTCCTGATTCTGTTAATCAAGGTCTTTGGCAAAGACTCTGAGGATTGATAAGTAAGTTCAGCTGAATTACTGCTGGGTTGGAATGAAAGCTGCTCTTTTCAGGGTAAAACTGAGGACCCCTGTGTCACCATCTCGGTTGGGTTGCATTAATAGATAGTCTTGCCAGTGGAGTATAAGTGGAGTGGGACAATAACCCAACACTGCAACTGTGATAAATGCCTGTAGTTTTGAGTTCTTTTAGGACACCTGCTGGTATTTTGCTCCAATTTATGTTTAACATGAACTTCTTATCCTTTAAAGTGTTCTTGTGAAGATTCTTGAAATGTTCCATATAGTAGCTTTCATGGTCTTTCTTTTACTAGGACTATACGGATTGTACCGTATATTATAATAAAACAGCAAATTGAAATAGTCCACAGAATGGAAAGAGACACATTTTTTGTAGTTTTCCTCCTGACACAGTAAGCTGCGGTATGACTAGAGTCAATCAAGCTTTAGTTTGAGGGCATTTGCATTAGGCTCAATCTACATATGCTTTATGTCATTAGAGCACTCTTTACTCATGATTTCTCCATTATAGGATGCCAAAAATAATTGGGCAATCTTCTGATTAACCGTCTCTGTCCAAATATTTAACCTTTATACAGTAGGCTTTATATGCATGGGTGTATTACATACAAGCACGAACGCATACGCACGCGCGCACACACACACAAACATACACGTTACTCTTTAACTTTGAATTTCTGTAGCTTTGGTGATTGGGAACAGTTGGTTAATTCAATTGCAGCAATGGATAACTGTAATGGCTTAAAAACAACTCCCCTCCTTCCGAAAAAAAAGTAAAAAAACAAATTCAATCCAGTGTCCGCTTGGAATTACACAAAAAAGTTAGGCTGTGTAAGCTGCATCAATCCATGGTCTCGAGCATTCATCAACATTTAATTAACTGAATACACATTTTAGGTGAGAAATGCAATTCAGCATAGTTTTTGCCAACGACTGTTCAAGACTAGCATTCTAAGAACAAAGACAGAGTTTTATTTATTTATTTTTTTATTCTCATGAAACCACTGGAAAGAGTTCAAGAATAAAGAAAAGATACCATCTTTAACATTTTCCAGTCAACTGAGCTGGCACAACAGTTGCTGCAGACATTTAAAATGTTTAAAAATGGCAAAAGGAGGCGTCCCATTAAGAATCAAAAACAGCCCCCCTGATTTTCCAAATTATTACTTTTTAGGATGTATATTAGAGATGTATACCCTCTAATATATCAGAAACTATTTGATAAGCGTTAGCAAGCAGATTTCTTAGAAATTTGACATTTGAAATTGGCCCTGCCAGAGAGGCGACTCTGTCCATTACACAGGAATACTAAAGTTTGGGGTATCTATACAGCAAACTGAACACTGTAACAGTTTGTGATATCTGAGCATACTATAGGTTGTTTTGTTTAGCAGCAGTGGTCCTCTTCTTGCATAAAATACAGCAGTGGTACTTCATCATGTTGGAAGATAGTACTGACAAAGCCCATTCCAAATCTCAGCTGTAAATACAACCTCTCATGTGTTCTTTGGTCAAAAACATCCTAGAGATGATTGGTTTATGAATTCTGAAACTTGAATCTAATTGGTTTGGGATATGTTGGTTAATCCTTGTAATACTGATGGAATACGTCCCACAATGTGATTGGTATGATAATTATCATGTCAATTCTTATTGGATACATTTTCCAGACATTTATTGCTTATGTCAAGAATGAGAGTAACTCTCATCTCATGAATAAACAACTCAGAGGATTAAGAAAGCGAGATGTTACGACTTGCCTCTGAAATATTGGTCTCACACCCAGCTGTCATGCATGAGTTTCTTTATAATTTTCGAATAATGGCTGTAGTAAAAGATAATCATATATCAAGACATTCTACTGCAATAGTAATATATAGGAGTCCATAAAACTGACATTCTCTGCCAATGACAAGTTCATGTATTCAAAGATGCAACAAATATTTTAAAATAATGACCTATAATTTCACATTCTTAGCTCAAAATCAGTAATATACGGAGTACAAATGAAAACGCACCGTTCACGAAATCTGGAATAGCTCCACGGATTGATATGTGAAGTACAAACCCAAAACCAGCGAAGTTGGCACGTTATGTAAATCGTAGATAGAAACAGAATACAATGATTTGCAAATCCTTTTCAACGTATATTCAATTGAATACACTGCAAAGAAAAAATGTTTAATGTTCAAACTGAGAAACTTTATTTTTTATTTTTGCAAATAATCATTAAGTCAGAATTTAAAGGCAGCAACACATTGCAAAAAAGTTGGCACAGGGGCCTTTTTACCACTGTGTTACATTGCCTTTTTTTTTAACGACACTCAGTAAACATTTAGGAACTGAGGAGACCAATTTTTGAAGCTTTTTAGGTGGAACTCTTTCTCATTCTTGCTTGATGTACAGCTTAAGTTGTTCAGCAGTCCGGGGTCTCCGTTGTCATATTTTACGCTTCATAATGCGCCACACATTTTCAATGGGAGACAGGTTTGGACTACAGGCAGGCCAGTCTAGTGCCCGCACTCTTTTACTACGGAGCCATGCTGTTGTAACTCGTGCAGAATGTGGCTTGG
The DNA here is from genome assembly GCA_029721435.1 of Gymnothorax reevesii. NCBI lineage: Eukaryota > Metazoa > Chordata > Actinopteri > Anguilliformes > Muraenidae > Gymnothorax > Gymnothorax reevesii. Next base: position 65,241,180 of record CM056587.1, on the reverse strand, counting down.
CATTGTCTTACTGAAATAAGCAGGGGCGTCCATGAAAAAGACGTTGCTTGGATGGCAACATATGTTGCTCCAAAACCTGTATGCACCTTTCAGCATTAATGGTGCCTTCACATATGTGTAAGTTGCCCATGCCTTGGGCACTAATACACCCCCATACCATCCCAGATGCTAGCTTTTGAACTTTGTGCCTATAACAGTCCGGATGGTTCTTTTCCTCTTTGGTCCGGAGGACACAACGTCCACAGTTTCCAAAAACAATTTGAAATGTGGACTCGTCAGACCACAGAACACTTTTCCACTTTGTATCAGTCCATCTTAGATGAGCTTGGGCCCAGCGAAGCCGACAGCATTTCTGGGTGCTGTTGATAAATGGCTTTCGCTTTGCATTGTACAGTTTTAACTTGCACTTGCAGATGTAGCGACGAACTGTAGTTACTGACAGTGGTTTTCTGAAATGTTCCTGAGCCCATGTGGTGATGTCTTTTACACACTGATGTCGGTTTTTGATGCAGTACCGCCTGAGGGATCGAAGGTCACGGGCATTCGATGTTGGTTTTCGGCCTTGTCGCTTACGTGCAGTGATTTCTCCAGATTCTCTGAACCTTTTGACGATATTACGGACCGTAGATGATGAAATCCCTAAATTTCTTGCAATAGCTCGTTGAGGAATGATGTTTTTAAACTGTTCGACAATCAGCTCACGCATTTGTTCACTAAGTGGTGACCCTCGCCTCATCCTTGTTTGTGAATGACTGAGCATTTCAAGGAAGCTGCTTTTATACCCAATCATGGCACCCACCTGTTCTCAATTAGCCCGTTCACCTGTGGGATGTTCCAAATAAGTGTTTGATGAGCATTCCTCAACTCTCTCAGCCTTTTTTGCCACTTGTGCCAGCTTTTTTGAAACATGTTGCAGGCATCAAATTCCAAATGAGCTAATATTGGCAAAAAATTACAAAGTTTACCTGTTCGAACATAAAGTAACTTGTCTTTTCAGTGTATTCAATTGAATATAGGTTGAAAAGGATTTGCAAATCATTATATTTTGTTTTTATTTACGATTTACACAACGTGCCAACTTCACTGGTTTTGGGTTTTGTATAAACGTATGATTCATTTGAGATAATGAATGATTTAAGAAGACTTGTAGACATCATTCAATTTCATTCACGATAATGTTAATGCGCAAGAGAGGTTTAACTGATGTAGGGGTCAAACAGGAAAGTCAATAACGGGTGTGACCGCCATTTGCATTGACACATGCAGTGCATCGTCGTCGCATGCAGTTGAGCAGTCTCTGGATAGAGTTCTGAGGGAAAGCATTCCACTCCTGAACAAGGGCAACCTCAAGTTCTCGTATGTTGTCCATCTGGCATCGACGTGAAAGACGTCGTCCAATTTCATCCCATAAGTGCTCGATAGGGGAGAGGTCGGGTGACAGAGCTGGCCACTGAAGTACGGAAATGTTCTGCTGTGCAAGGTACTGCATGGACACCCTTGCAGTGTGTGCCCTAGCGTTGTCCTGTTGGAACGTGTGGACATCGTGGTGTTGGTTGAAGAACGGCACAACATGGTTCTGCAGCACCTGGTCCCGGTAGTAGACGCCGTTCACCCTTCCTCTGCAGATATGGAGAGGAGTTCTGTGAAGGTAGCTTATTCGACCCCACATCATAACGCTGCCACCACCCCAATGGTCCGTTTGAACGACACAATCAGCGTCTCCGCCAAACACGTATACGGCCATCTGCGTTCCTTAAGTGAAATTGTGACTTGTCAGAAAAGATGACACCGTGCCATTGTCGTAGTCGCCAATTCTGGTGCCTGTTTGCCCACTGTAGACGCTGGTTTCAGTGATGATCCGTCAATATGGGGCCGAAATAAGGACGTTATGCATGCAGGCCAGCAGCTCGCAGACGGTTCCGTACGGTGTTGGGATGAATGAATCCACATTGTCCTTGGACTTGAGCAGCCGTTCTTGTCGCTGGTAGTGTTCGGTCTCGGACATGATCCCGTACGATCTGACGGTCCTGACGTGCCGTTGTCACACGTTGTTGACCCGGTCGAGGACGGTCCCGAGTGCTCCCCGTTTGCAGAAACCTTTGATGGAGTTTTGCGATCGTTGTGTGTGCGCAGTGTAGTCGTCTGGCAATTTCCCTGGTGCTGGCGCCAATTTGAAGCATGCCTATAGCACGTTCCCGTTCAGGGGCTTTCAGTCGCGGCAAGTGTCAGTGAAGAAGTGAAATTTTATTTGGATTCACATGCTTTTAAAGGCAATGTGTGCACAAATTCAGAGTGAAATTCATTTTTCCCGTGGTGTGCGTGCAACATGTTGCGTTTTTGCAAAAAATTGCCTAGCGTTACAGTTAACTTGAAATTCTCGCATTTCTTGCACCTGGCATGTCGGATGACGTCACTGTAGTGTTGTTGTTGTATAAAAATTATGTTAAAGTTAATTTGAACTTAAATATTGACTTTTTTCAAGTGGTGCGTTTTCATTTGTACTCAGTATATTTTGCCCATATGATTGTTATGCATGATCACATCAGTGTATTTTATGAGTCAGGCTCTTATTTTCTTTCTGGCCAAAATTGTTATCTGAAACATTTCAGGTCAGCCATCGCCATTTTTCATGAAAGTCTTTTTTTAACATAGAGCACAACATCGGGCCAAAAATTTTATTTCTCTAAAATGAAGCTAACTATATGTATATTCAAATGAGCAAATAAAAAATAGCCTAATTGTGTGCTGTTATGTTTTTCTGGCCTTAAATGCTGGAAAATCCACTAAAATTGGTGAAAAATGGCTGGTCTGCCTAACTCTGACTGTGTAGAAAGCATCAAATAGACACATAAATGAAAATGTGTCATTTCTAGACAGATTAACACCTTGATAATAGATTCAAAGCTATGGTTTGATTGAAGTTTGAAAAAAGATTCTTGAGGATTTCTACCTGATAATGGGATGCCGCCTTTAATGATGTATGTGTGCATGACTACACTGGCAGTGTGAGATATTAAAAAAAAAAGGCAAAGTCTTTTCTGAGACCGTGTGGCTCATCACAGGTGTTTCTGTAGCATGAAGGTATTGGGAGTTTTGCTCCTCTCCCTGGACAGGATGCTCGTCCACTGCAGACTACTCCCCCCACACTATGTCAGGTCTCCCAACAATTTTTCTGGTACCCAATTATACACCTGGGTGGAGTGAGACGCTGTGGGACTAAGATGTTTTCGCCCAAAAAAACCCGGCGAGGGCTGGGGCAAGGACTTGAACTAAGGTCCTTTTGATCCCAAGTCAATCTCACATAGGCACTGCACCACCGCATCCCGCAATATATGGAAATCAGCGGTAACAATGAGAAGAAAACCGATGGAGGAATATCCCATGCCTCTTCCCTCTCGTACATCATTTATAACCGAGCGTCTTCTCCAGCCTCCATCTCCCTACTGCACATTCAAGACAGATGAATAAATGATGTCACTGATAAGAGGTGTAAAAGCGAAAGTGGGGACTGTGCGCTCCTGAAATGAATAGGATTCTCCCAGTAGAGCTCATCTGTGTTTGACCCCTGAAGCTCACCCTCTATCCTACCCACAATTCCCCACTTAAGCCTCGGCCCATCATAACCACAAAGTTGCCATGGGAGAGAAGGGCTCTGCTTACATCAGGTTTTGCCATACAGACACACACACAGACACGCGCGCACACACACACACACACACGTGTATGCATAAACACTAGCACGCATACTATATTCATGCCCACACACGTGAACACACATATACTCTGTGGCATAAAAATGGGCCCAGGAGGTCATTCCATAAATTTCCTCTTGACTTCTGCAGGTTGTCTAATGGACATATTGTGCATTAAAACACAAACTGTACATTCCTGAGAATCCCTGTGCTATCATTTGCAAGAAAAAGTACAACATGTTTGCATCTTTTCTAAAATCTTGATACAGGAAAACTAATTTCAGTAATCTCCTTGTACTCAAAGCAAATAATAGAAAATGTTTTATTTAAAATTCAAAATCGCACATCTAGGTTTGCATGTCCAAAAATAAGGTTTTTTTTTACCAGTAAGAAAAGCCTTTATTTAGTGATCAACAATACCTGACACAGCTCACCCGCATCTTCAAAACTTGCAAATAGAATCATTAGTAAAGGAGTGGGCAGTGTTCCAGAATATACTGTGCTGTAGGTCCTAAATAAGGTCTGGAAAAACTGCTTCTGAAAAGCAAAATATCATGCTGGGGTTTCTGTCAGGAATTGTACTGTAACACTAGTCTTTGTCAAGATAACTATGGCTATAATAAACAGAAAAAATAAATACTTCAGTATCGGATAATTAGAGAAGAGGTCATTGGTTCGACACAGCTGCTAATGGTGTTTTAAGCAAAGGCTCAGTAAAGCCCAAAGCCGTTGTATGTAGGGATGACAACCATCTGAAATTTACAGAGACAGGAGCCTGCAAAAGCTGTCAGAAAAAGGTAAAACCTCAAACAAATGTTTTTCAAGTAGAAAAATTATAAGAATGTTGTCTCTTCCTGGTTCTGAGTCAAGAGGACCACTCATGCAGTCTGAGAGGAAACATCAAGGACAGAAAGCAGTTTTTGGCATGGAATATGGAAAGTTTTGATGCACCGCTATGTGGAGTGATGAATCATGATTGGAGTTATACAGTGATGCTCCAGAGAGGTGTCTTTGAAGATGTGGCGAGAGCTGTAATGCAGCATGAATCTCAACCACAGTTAAGCATGGATGAAGAGGTGTCGTGGTGTGGGGTCACTGCGATAAGTGGATTACTGCTGCTGAATGCAGGACTCACCTTAAAGTTGTTATCAAAAGATCAGAAGTTATTTTTCAACACGAAAATATTCCTTCCCACACTCAAAGACCATCAAGAAATGACTAGAGTACAGATTTACATTTTCCCGAGACTGGATTTAAACCTCACACGCAGTATTTGCTCTCATATTCTCATATAAATACACACAAGCCAGAAAACTTTTAATGGTTCAACAGTTAATCAAAACTGAGTGCATCAAAATTTGCTTGGCTTTATGTAAAAAAAAAAAAAAAGTCTGCCCACTTGGCATCAAAATTTTGTTTAAAATTCAAACTAATAGGTCAGGTCACGCATATCCAAAGATTTGATTTTTTTTTTTTAATCAAAAAGACATGTCTGTTATCGACAATAGCTGATATCGCTCATAAATGGCTTTAAAACTTGCTTATAAATGGAATCATGTGTGATGGAGCTGGTAGAGATCTACAGCATGCAATTCTGTGGGTCCCAAGGTCTGAGAGAAACTTCAAATTAAAGGGCAAAATGTCATGCGGATGTTTCTGTGAAACACTGCATTGCATCACTACACATTGTTAGCATAACAATGGCAATTTTGAAATCTACAAAACAATAACCATGAGAAAATGCATATTTCTGCATCAGCATCAAGAGAGAAGGTCATCACTTTGACACAGCTGGTGAGGGTGTTCAGAGTAAAGGATCAGTTCGGCCCAAGGCCACCCTATGCAGGGATGAAATTTATGGACCTGAAAAACAGGCTAAAGGCTGCAAAAACTGTCCAAAAGATGTAAAACCTCAAACTACGAGTGTTTTTCAAATAGGACAATTACTACAATATTTTCTCTTCCTGTTTCTCTGTCAAGAAAACACCTCACACAGTCTGAGAAAAATGCATCAAGAACAGAAAGCAGTTTTTGGCATGGAATATGGTAAGTTTTGATGCAGAGCAGTGTGGAGTGATGAATCATGATTGGAGTTATACAGTGATACTCCAGAGAGGTGTCTTTGAAGATGTGGCGAGAGCTGTAATGCAGCATGAATCTCAACCACAGTTAAGCATGGATGAAGAGGTGTCGTGGTGTGGGGTCACTGCGATAAGTGGATTACTGCTGCTGAATGCAGGACTCAGGGAGAAAGACTTGCTTCCCACACCTTAAAGTTTTTATCTGATAATCAGAGGTTATTTTTCAACACGAAAATATTTCTGCCCACACTCAAAGACCATCGAGAAATAGCCGGAGAAAAGTGTCACATTCTGCCCTGAGTCTGGATTTAAACTCAAGAGAGAACCTTTTGATCTCATGTTAAATGCACACTGGCCGGAAAACTTTTTCGCAGATCAACTGATACATGAAAACCGATTGCATCAAAAATTGCTTGTCTTTGTGTAAGCAGATGTCGGCAAGTTTACCCCGGAGGATTCAAGTAAATCAAAGGGAAACTATCCCATACTAATTCATTGCATTTAATTTGGTAACATTGATTTGTCAAAGCATTAATTACGTAATGTAGTTTTTTGCAGTTTTTGGCTTGGTCACCCTCGGAGTACACACACCCAAAACTGATGCCCAGAATGCATTCAGGAAATGCAACTGCTAACAGTACTGCAGGTGAAAACTGATCTACTGTATTTAGTAACTAGGCGATAGTGCAACCGCGGAACTGTTGTCTAAAGGGTTGGTCTCAGATTAATTAATTACCATTGGGTGTGGTGGGGGTTTGGTTCTATTAAAGCCAGTCACATCAGCCACTGTCATTCTCTGTAAAATATGTGCATTAACACCATACTGAAAAGGCAATTTCATCATGTCTGGTGAAGAACAAGCGCCTACGTTTGACCGGCTCTGCCAGGAATGTTTTTTTTCTGAGAAGAAACAGAAACATCTTGTAACCCATTCACACAACCCTTCCCATTAGACCCCACCAGCATTTTGTAGGTATTATCTACAGGCTACATCATGAGAGTGAAAATGAAGACGGGAAAGAAAATAAAAACGAAATGCGTTTATGTGTGAACAGCTCTTCCGGCTGGGAATTCAGTCAGGAAACTATCTGACAACAGTGTTAGCATGAGATAGTGGTCTGGGTGAGTCAAGGGGCTCTAAATTCGTAAACCAGGCGCAGCGAGTAGGGGGAGCGCTGCGCCAACGCGATGTGTCCAGGCGTATGTTGCAATCTCATGCCCGGCGTAGCCTAGCACAAGTACTCCTCTGTCCCGCCTCTGTCCCACCTGCCGGCACAAGTGGCAAAGAGGGAGGAGATAAGGCCGGGGTGGATTTAACAGAGCTGAGTCAACTCTTCGCCAATAAAATGAGCTCCTCTCCTCTCCTTTAAAGTGTTGAAATAAAGAAGCCTCTGTCCTATATCTGCATGATGTGTTAATGTTGCATTTTACTTTGCTGCTTCAGGCTTGTTTTCTGCACCGCTTACGTTTATATTAAGCATTACGCATATGAGTTAGCTGGCTAGCTATAGGGCATTCTCAAATTATTACCATTAGCGAACTTGAATGGAATTTCAAAACGTAACTACGTCAGATCATTCAAACTTATGAAGTTGGAATGAAATACAACGGTTGCTCATTTATTTCTTCTGCCTGCATCATTGGGGAGAGAAACGATGGATAACGATGGTTCCTATTATTACACCCTGTTGCTGCTTAAAATTTTGGGATTAACATGCATGGGCAACAATGCAAGATACACAGCAAGCATCCCAGTGTTAACTGAACTCCAGAAGAGTTTATATGTGACCAATTGGTCTCATATAAACTCTCCTGGAGTTCAGTTAACACTGGGATTTTTGCTGTGTACGTTACACATTTATTTTCAATATGTGATCTTAACTTATACGAGATCATAGCAATTAGGCTGTATTCCTTTCCCCCACTAGAAACGATAAAACCTAAATGACAATAATAGTAGTATTAAGCCGCTTGGACACTGGATGTGAAACAAATTTTTCGCACGACAGATTGCGTTACTGCATTGAACACAGTGTCTACGTGTCCGAAAGTCGGACCGGGTTTTAATATATCTCCGTGTCCGACAGTCGGATGGTTTCAATATAACTCCGTGTCTGACAGTTGACATCTACTGAATCTTTTAGATATTAAACGTGAATGTTTTGATAAGAGGGCTCAGTTCTTCAAGATGAGTACCGAGAATTTCGATCAATGTTTCTGTTTGAGCTCTGCTCAATAAAGTGAGTCGACATTGGTGCGGGACAATGTACAATACCTGTCGAACATTAAATGCAAAATACTCCGTGTCTGACTGCCAAAAAAAAAGAGGATGATTAGAGCAAATTGATAACAAAATAAAAAATAACAAAAATAAACATTTTAACAACAAACAGAACATCCAATGAACACTGCAATTTATTTATTTGAGGGCCATCTTTTTTGGATGTTCTATTTGTTGATGGTTTATTTTTATTCTTTATTTCATTATAAATCTGTTCTCATATCAATACTTTTACTTTTTGCAGGCTGATGAACATGGACCATTTCGCGTCGGACAGTCTTGATCGTGCAAGCGATATTTATTTCTCAATGTCAATGGTCATGGACTTGATTTGGTCACTGACTACAAGCACTACTTTATCTCTGGTGTGGAAATAAAGCGTGGACCTGTTCGATCCACCAGACTAATTTTCAAAAGAAAGACTGAATAAAGACTGTTGTCTATCTTCAACGGAAGAAAATAGAAGAATAAACAGACTTGTGTATTCGTGTCTTTGCATTGACTTTGACTGTAATCAGTCGTGTGAAAATTTTGTTTCGCGTCCAGTGTGCAAGCAGCTTTACCGACCATAGAACACAAGCATTATATGAGTGTATATTATATGTGGTTGGCTGAGAAAGATGTGAAGTCATTGGTTTACATCACAGATTCAGCTGCGTTGATTAAGCCAGGTCAAATTTCCATTAGGCGCGCCAACCGCCTTTAATCTGACATCAGGACAATCGATATAGATACTGTAATTTATGTCCTGATTCAGATAGTTACATTAAATAGAGCTTGCTGTAATTATTTATTGCATTGAAATGTCCCTGACATTCTGGAAACCTGCCTGCGAGGTTTCGGTGACGTGCGCGCACTGAGCGCTGGTCAACCAAATTACCACTGCACAGAAAGTAAACCAGGTTGGAGCTGGCGAGCTCTCTGCACAACTTCAGCGGAGACTTTTTCGATGAAATTGTCTCTGCGTCTTGATGAATATGTGACACATCCCCCTACTACGCCGCCACACTTATCTCGGTGCACGTCTGTCTACCAAAGTGCCAAAGTGGCTGCTCACGGTGTTGCATCGCACGAGATTACCACTGCGCGCGCTGCACTGGACGAAATTACCACTGTGTGGACTGCGCCACGCTACACCACGCTGCGCCACCCTGCGCTGCGGCAAGAAATTAGAGCCCAAGATGGTAATGAGGTCTTCAGCACAAAGCTTTCACAGCACCATCTATATTAATTGACAATCCCCCGAACGCACCTTTCAACTCACTGTGACAAAAATGCCTTTATTGCTGACTATGAAACTACCAAACTAGTCCAATGCAATAAATTTGCCGTTTGTGACAGATAAATCTGTTAATCACATTACCATTGCATGTGTTTTCATTTGCAAAGGCAAAAAACTAGACCCCCAATATATTACAACAAAATTAAGAGGGATGAAATAATGATACACACCAGTGCAGGTTGCCAGCCCTAATGTCCTATTTTAATTCTGAATAACTTCATTGTTTAGCATCTCGGTGTAAGTGTGTTTGTGCAAATGTGTCCCAGGACAGAGCGGGAGGCAGTGTGCTTGAAAGAGCCCATATAGTATTGCCTCACCTTCCAGAGGCTCTGCTGTCACAGTGACATTAATGCCCCACAACAAGGTGCACAGGGAGAAACTCCTGTTTACATGGCCCTCATTCCAAATGATGCCACCACACTCACTCTGCAGATTCACACACACACACACACACACACACACACACACACACACACACACAGTGCAGATTCAGAGGGGGTAGATGCAGCTGCACTGACATCAGAGACCACAGTTGATGACCCCTGCCCCCAAACACACTCACACACACACACACGCTATAATTTCTCTACCCAAAAGATAACAAGCACTGACCAAAGCAAGAAACACCAGTCATCAGACCAGAGAAATTATATTTGCAAATGTTTTTCAAAAATATCATCTAAGGAAACTAAACTGCCCATATTATCGTATTAGTCCCAGAGGCAATTATGCTATAAAGGTCACGGGTCACACAAGTTAACTTGCCTTCCCACAGCCTGTAATCAGCCTTCAATTTTCAGCACGAACTTGCCAATGTTTGCACCATTACAACACAAAATAGCATCGTCAAGGACCATTTACCAAATTCATTTCTCTGTGAAATACCATGAAAGGATGAGAGAAACTCTTGAAATAGAGAAGCATCGCTGAGAGAGAAAAGCAAGAACACATTTCACAAAATCTATTGAACTCATTCCAAGAGTTTACCCAAAAACCACTGAATTCACTATCTTATTTTACATACTCCATTCCAGAAAAATTATTTCAGAGTAGAAAATGTTGATAGAGTCAGCAAACAATTACTTGCACATCCTTTCAAACCTGTATTCAACTGCAAAAAGTACAAGACAAAATAAATACTGTTTCAACTCATTTGCTTTATTCTTTATTGTTTTCCAAAAAAAAACTTATTTAAAATGTGATATCCACAACACTTTCCAATAAAGTTTGGATAATGGCATGCTCACCAAACTGATTTTATTCTGTAGATTCCACAGATTTTACAGTCTTGCCATTCTCCTGTCTCAGTTGCTCTGGGATGTGTTGCAGGCATGAAACATTCAAAATTTTTGAGTACATACAAAAATCAATACTGTTCATAAAATGAAACTTTTGTGCTGCTTTGAACTAAATGCTTGTGAAAGAAGATTAACAAATTACTTAATTATGTTTTATATGTGTAGCAGGCCGAAGGAGGGCCCAGGCGAGGACTTGAACCTCCAGACACCGGGGTTAGAGTCATGCATGCTGACCACATCGCCAAAGAGCCAGGCTCGTTGGCAAAATGACCATTACCCAGGAGTCTGGAGGTTAGAGTCCCTGCCCGGGCCCTCCTTCGGCCTGCTACATATGCATTTTACATACTGTCCCAATCATTGTGAAATTGATATATTTTCATTTTTAAATATTACCTACGCCAGATACAGGCTGTGCAACAGTCAGACTTTCTCAAGGGTCATAGACTAATCAGTGCTGGTTCCCAGGATGTTAGACAGCCGGTGTGAATGCTCCTGACAGCCAATATGCTTTGGGCTCACAGTGAGCGGAGACAGGCTCAGAACGCTCGCGCCGGAGCCTCTGATCCTCGCTGGGAGATTGCTTCGGAATGGCATTTCTGACTCCGCGTCACGGTTTTCCCCTTCTCACAGGCGGCAGTCTGATACCTGCTTGTGTGTTCGGCATGCATATAGCACTCTCGCTTTCACCTCCTGCACAGACAGAACTCTGAGAGTGTAAGTATACAGAGCTCCGGCAGCTGGCCTGTAGCCAGACCGAGTCCAAAACGCAGCCCCGGCAATTGGGGAGCCGACGTCGCAAAAGTAATGATGACATCAAAGACCAACTTCCCGCCAGCCCTCTTCCCAAAGGACTCTGCTTCGATCCGGTGCCCGCATCCGGTGCCCGCCGAGACTCAGCAGGTACATTTCACAGCTGGCAGTCCTCTCTCACACTGGTCTACCGGAAATTTTTATCACGCCGACGCCAGTGGTTGAGTCACTCCGACCTACTGACAGATCCCCAAATTCAGCTTGTCTGAAATCATGCCAGTCAGGTATCTTGTAATGCTTTTACCAAGAATTTTGCTTATGGGATTAATGGGTAGAACTCTGATCATTTTCCCAAATCTTTTTGTCGTGATAGCAAAAGAACATTTTGGATGAACTGCACCCAGAAAAGAAAACTGGAAAAAAAAAATAGATGTGGGTGACAAATAAAGGACAAAATGTTCAACTGATAATTTCATAATTTGCTCCAAATCTTTATTACAACTGTACATAATTATCAAAATAATCTAAGCAATGTATTATGATCAATGTCCTTCAATCGCTGGCATTGTCTGAGCCCCTGCCTGTCAGAGATAAAGCGCCATTTGATTTGAGGCTAACGAGAGGACTGAACCGACGCCGCGGAAGGTCCAGAGAGGAAGCGTTCTTCTTAATCCGTCGGCTTCCAGACAGACTGCACACAAGCTGCTATCTTTGATCTCAGTCAGAGCTCACCTTTGGTCCAAACGTAATGAGGAAGTATGAGGAAATGGAGTGATCACCCTGCAATCACTGCCTGTCGTCCTGTTTTCTCATCCATAATCAGCCTTTCATGTGCTGCTGGAGCAGAGATGGGTGGCGGCACAGATGAGCTCTGATTCCTGTCTCTGCTCGGAGTTTCTTCGTTTTGTGCACAGATTGGATTTCCAGCCACTATCGAGGATGACAGGGCTCACTGAAGGAGGCCATGCCTGTGGCTTAGCTCTCACACACCAAAGGCTGTATTGGTGGAAGCACAACCGAAATAGCTTATTGCAGGCTGACCCAAATAGCTTAGGCATCAGAAGTTTGAGACTAGGCTGTGTCATGACTGATGAGAAACGGACATTGGTGGGGACTTAATTTGAATTTACAATAAAACTTTAAAAGCAGATGCCAAAGCATTTTACTTTGTGAAGGTAACTAAACACAAGAAGAATCACCTGATACAGCAACAAGCTGCACATTCACACTGCTTGTCTGAAAATCAGCAGGGTTAAGAGAGCAAAGGGTTACTTTAAAGATCCCCCATTATGTCACCAGGTTCACAGCCAATTAGTTATTACAAGCCATTTCAAAATCTTTCCCCTTTTGACGTCACATGGGGAAGTAACCAACCAGAGGCAAAAAAAACTGATCAACTTCGGCCAAGCAGACAATCAGATTTCATTATTCTGGGTGATCACTCCCCCTTGTGATGTCAGGAGGGGGAGACCGAACTGGCTCATAATGGTTAATTAGCTGTGCACCTGGTCGTATAATAGGGACCTTTCAAAAAAAATGGTTATATAGAATTGAGGTGTATTTAATATTTCAACTCTTAGCCCCATTGACTCCCCATGATGACTACAAATGTTGATCCTACGGGAGACTGGGAAAAGGTCCATTGATATTCATATAAGCGTCATATATAGTCATTATGGGGATAAGTGTTAAGGCAGGCATTCTACCCCAGAGGCAGACAAGGCAATATTAAACAGAGTACATACGATTCAGTTAACTCAGTAACAGATACTGTAGGCTAAGGCCGTCCAGGGTTTATCTTCATGCCTTTCAACCAACTATTTAGTTACAAAGTGCATATTGCTTGCTAGTCACAAGGCAGAGGTGCAGCTCTCCAAACATCCACACTAGCTCTCCAGTGAAAGAGTTTGAGGCTTCGCTCTGTAAGTAATCAGCCACAAGCAGCAGAAAGAATCAAAACTCTGTAAATACTTCAGTTACAGTGTCCTTGTCTTTTGAAAGATGATGAATAGCCTGCAATTGGCCCACACAAACATGGTGCAGAGAATCACAGGGAAATCTCCTCTGAAATGCAACAGAATTGCCGCACCAGTCAAATTTTATTTGATGTAAAGTTCTTTACGAGAAACTTGCCTCATAAACATATGCAATATGAATGAGCCCCTGCTGGGCCCAGTCATTGGCATTCTCCCCTCTTTTCTGGAAAATTTGTGGTTTTTGGCTTCACTCTCTGGCTCTGAGTGGCGTGAAAGCTCTCTGACACAGGAGGCATGACTCACGGGCAGTCGAGAGCACTCAGATCGCCAGGTGATGCTTTTTCCCATCCGGTCAGGGCTGATCTGAAGAACGACTTCGAAAGGTATGGGGTGAAAGACACCAGCTGAAGAAATGAGTTCATAAGAATTATTAGCCAGGAGCCCACATGTATGGTTCAGATATAGGGGCACTCAGCCAGCTACTGGTCACTTTGCTTTCAAGAAAAGTTGAGTACAGGCCTATAGTCTCAGAGGTTTCAAACATGACCATATTCAGTCTTCTGTTGGGATGCGTTAACTAACGCTTTTTGGGTCAGGATTTTATTCTGCAAATGCGGGACATGAAATTCTAAAATTATCTGTTTGGAAAAAGAAATATGAGAAATGTAATATGAGGTGTTTCCTACGTTCAGCTATTCTCTGTTTATGTGCTGTTTGTTCCAGAGTTTTGCCAAGCACCTAAAATGGGATTTTTTCAAATTTCCAGCAAACATTTCAATTTCATGAGACTTCATATTACCTGGAATTTCTTTCAAAACGGTGCTGTAGTAAGCACGATTTTGATGCTCAGTCAGACATTTCTCTGCTTTAAAATGGTTTTTTAACATGGAATGATATAGGGGTGTCCCAATAATATTGAAGCCTAGTGTAAGTGCAGTCTCGAGATCACAGTTATACCAGCTGCATGGTATGCAATAAAACTGGAGAGCACAAACATGTAATATGCAGTTATGAGAGGCAATCTGTTCAATTCATCGTCAGTCATTTCACTCAGGTAATGTTAAGGGATGATCTGAGGTTAAATGGACAAAATTTGATTATTTTTCCAAAAAAAAAAATTTTTTTATATAAAAATATTCTATAATAAGCCACCTTTAATAATGAAAGCTCTGAAGGTGCTGATGCCTCGGTGCTTACAGCAGTGACAAGTATGTCCCTTAATGAAGCTATAATATTCTGTGTGAACATGTCAGAGTGCCCTAGCTGTCCATCTATGCTTGACATAAGCTATGTTTCCATCCACTTGTCAATCGAATTATCTAAAGTTCGCCAGAAATATTCATGCGAATTAAGGCGGTGAAAAGGCATTTCCATCTAATGGCATTAAAGCGAATAAAAACTTGTGTGTAATGACGTCACTTGCTACTATACGTTCAAATCGGTGTATCGAATAGATTTCTGACATTTTAAGCTGTTTCCATTCACTGAATCGCTGAACCTTCGAGTAAACAGAAGTAGTGTGGTAGGCAACAAAATTAACTAGTTAGCAATAATGGATCGCGTCTCCCAACAAATTATGATAATTGCACAAGTTACTACTAGTGCTTATGTGCCAGCTATTAGCAACATGCAAACCATAATCAGAAGTCAATGACGGCATCGAAACACCTTCAAGATGCAGTCGCGGACTTATTCGGCAAATAACCTTTCCATCAGCAGTTATCACATAAACCTTTGACCGCTCAAGAAGAAAATCCGATGAGATCAGCCGAATAAACTTAATGTCGATATCTTGAAAATCAAGACAAATTTTATCATTTCCATTAGGCATTTTTTATTCGATATGACTTAATTTGCATAAGAACCTGTGGATGGAAACATGGCTATTCTCAAGTATTTAGCCACCAGTGGCCGGTTGACATATCGAGTTGATAAGCAGCTTCGTAGGACCACCTAGCGTGGTTGGGGTTGTTAGGCTTAATGAAGTCCAGCAATAACTGAAAGCAGTGTTCATTTGCGCACTGTTACTGCGCGTGGGGAAATATCATTTGTGATGTTTTATAAAGTTGATACAGCAGTAAGTGCGAAAATCCATGCAGTGCTGTATTTACAACAGTGTGCAATGTGTGTCTACAAGAATCACAGTCGGCAATATGCTCTGTTTGTCAGGTTTTGCCACCAGCAGTAACTATTGCTGTGATATAAATCGAACTCACAAGTTGTAAAGCGATCCACCCTGAAGTGCTTTTTCTTCATTAAAGTCTCGATTGCTCACAGCAGCCATCGTGGTAATCAAGTAGTGCTTTAACAGGAATGCAAAGCTCGATGTCAAAAATCTGGCAAATAAATCCAAGAGATCATGGTATTTAACCCATAGAGCCATAGTCTAGGACTTACTTTCAACCGGCATAGCGGCTATACTGGTAACAGACAGAATGAATGACTGACTGAATGAATAAATCACACGTACCAACATGTAAATGACTACCCTTTAAACCCTATAAGTTGAAGCTAACTATACAAGATTGAGTCCCTTACCTCAGACACTTTTGAGAAACTTTCACCAATGCAAAGAAGAAATACACTCTATTCACAGAGCCACGTGTTGACACATAAATTATGCGCATGTGCACCAATGCAGCTAAAGTACTCCAGTATTATCATTAGTACAGTGGTAGCTTCGTAGCCTCCAGTGGGTCACGTCAGCTCTTCAACTGAAAAAATATTAAGTAATCAGCCATCAATATTTAAAAGAACTCTCTATTACCGGGTACATTGACACTAATTCCATAGTTCTGTACTTGTAAACTACGTCTGCGCCAAAAATTCCCATGAAAATACGCACAATAATAATTTTAGGCTAGTTTTCTGATGGCAGACCTTGATTTTCAGCCAGTTTCTGCTCCGCCCACAATTAGGTCCAACTTCCATGAATCAACCTGCTGACATCATATAAAGAACGAGACAAGCTCAGTGGAGCTCATTTTTCTATTACTGCCTATGGGACACGAACTGCAGTAGATTCATGAAATTTTTATTTTCTCGCGAAAATTTGGGAAATGGCGGAGCAGATGCATTGTAGCAGGTAATAGAAATGTATCCAAATTAGTCAGCCTTCATTGATTTCCAAAAGATGAAAAAATAAGTAAAATTTTGGCATCTCGGATGAAACTGACTCCGGCCAAAATGGCAAGGACCAAGCGACAATAGTGTGATTTGTAGCGACCACTTCAACGAGTAAATTGCTCCAAAATCACAAAACTGATACACTGGGCAAAGAATGGCTACGTCATTGCATTTGGATCAGCAATGGCTTTTAAATGATGAAAGAAAAACTGAATTCTGTCATAGAGTTAAAGAGGAATTGGTGCCAGAAGTTTTCTGCATATTTAGGGAGCTTGCTAGGTTACCATGGCAACCGCATAAACATAAACGCCGAATGGTGTTCCGGGGATATTATGTTTTTGGTCCGGACGCTGCCGCACTACGTGTTAACGCGATAACTTCGGTAATATTTCAATTTCAAATTCCAAGTTTTGCCTATAAGTAAGTATCATAAAGAGGAAGCACTGATTCGATTTTGGACAATTTACAATTTCTGGATTGGCCATCACAGTTTTTATCATATTTCTGGTAATATTTGTCTGATTGACCTCAAATCAAGTGCAAATGAAAGGTCATGACCTGAGGATGTGTCCCACGTTGACATTATACCTGTTTGGTTCAAAATTTTGACACAAGGTGGAGCTTTGTCACATAAAATTCACCATTTTTGCCATATCTTTGGAACTATTTGTCCAATTGACATGAAACTATGTGCAACTGCAAGGTCATGACCTCAAAACGTGTAAGATGATAACATCATACCTGTATGGTTCAATATTTTGCCACCAGGTGGCACTTTGTGATGGAAAATGACCATTTTGGTCATATCTTCTGACCCATTTGTCCCATTGACCTGAAATTAAGTTCAAATGAAAGTCTATTCAAGGATTGGGGGCGTTCCGGCATATACCCCCAGCCGTCGCCTCCGACATCATAAGCCTAGTTCTGAGCTGTTCCCTGGTGTCATTTTTCATTTAACCCCAGATCACCCCTTTGCGATCCTGTCAAGACGTGGTATTTTCTAATTGTGCAGTTACTTGGCCCTCATTTACGAGATAAAACGGAATAGAACTGAGTGAAATGGGAACTTGAGTAACATTTCCCAGTGTGTGGAACGACAACAACCTTAAAAATTCTTTTGGAACTTCATACGGTCGACAATGAAGTTGAGTTCTCCTTTTCAAAACAATTGTGGTATTCTTTGGTATGAAATATCAACTTCCCCCTAAACTTATACTTAAGTGCATTTGACTTTTTCAGGCCAACCCATGCTGTTACATAATGGGGGCATTACATAACAAAAACACAAATTTGCATATTTCAGAATTCAAAAGATTGCATGCAAATGCGGGCCGGCATAATGCGACCCCATGATGCACGGTGAGAAGAAGGAACAGAGCATTTGAGAGAAATCTTGGCGTATCCTGTATTCTAAGCAATAATATCTGTGTCTCTCCTGCTTTTTGATATCAGCTGTTGAAGAAAAACGTCCAGCTCAATCCTCATCCAAACTGTTGTCCATTCGATGATTTTGCAGCTTTCGTTCACGGAAAAAAATACCCCCCTAAATCAGAAGTAGTTTTGGCAGTATGCAGAAGTGAAAATAAAACTTAACACGGTGATTTGTAAATTTGTTTGTCTTGTATTACAATGAAATAAAACAGCATATTATTCAATATTTCACTTTTTTCAATTTTGAGTCTTGCATTACATTTAAAAGCAGTTGGGCTACAAGAGTATTCACCAGTTTGTAATGTTGACATTTCTTTTCACAACACATAATAAACATTCACGGACTGACAACACCGAGTGATTGAGTGATTTAAACATATTTTTGTCTCAGTCTTCCCGGGGTGCGACAGCACAGGGTCTTTGTTGTTGAAGTTTGCATTTTAAAATGCACCACACGTTCTCACTTTGGACAAGTCAGGACTGAAAGCAGGCCAGCTGGGCACCCTCAACCTTTCCTTATGCATCATGCTTTTGTAATGCATACAGAATGCAGTTTTGCATTGTCTTTTTGTGATATGCAAGGACAGGATGACCTCTTGAAGGCAGCTCAGTGTAATTTTCAGTGTTCAGCTGCCTTCAGGGAAGTGCAAGTTACTCTTGCCCTAACCATGACAGACAATTGCTTCTGGACTTGGTGGCGATCCGTGTCTCCATTGGTTCGTAGGACACAGTGTCCATTTCTTTCAAAAAGACCTGAACAATAGATTCATCTAACCGCCATACACATTGCTAATGCATGATGGTCCATTGCAGATGCTTCCAAGCCCACACAAGTTGACAGGACCTCTGGATGCTGTTCACCTTTTCAGCGAGTGGGCAACTATCGATGCCCGATGATGTAAGATATCAAAATCAGACGCTGTTGAAAACCTATCATGCGGCAGCTTGTTTAACAGAGCTCTGTTAAACAAGTTGCCGCATGATAGGTTTTCAACAGCTCAGGATAACTACATTTTAATTTCCTTGAAAATGTATTCAGCGCTCAAAAGGTTGACATGATTCTCCCTATGTGCACAGTAAAGTTTTCGCTGGCATTTCTGGATGTGACTATATGTTGTAGTACTTGAGAAAGGTTTCCTAAAATAGTCAATGCCCTCTTGGAGAAAATTTGGTAGACTCCTAGGCAGGTTCACGAATATCCCAAGTTTTCTCCATTTGTCCATAACTGTTCTCATCGTGGTTTGCTTGAGTCCCAGAGCCTTAGAAATGGCTTTGTAACCATTTCCAGACTAATGAATGTCAACAACTTTGTTACTCATCTGTTTCTAGTTTTTTTAGATCACAGAATCATGTGCTGTTTTTTGCTGACTTCACATTGCCAGACAGGTTCTATTTTTGTGATATTTTTATGTAACAGGGCTGGCTCTAATCATGCCTTGGATTGTCTAGTGACAATTAAATTTGTTAAATTGGTTGATTCAGTAACTGATGGGGCAATTACTTTTTCAACCAAATAGGATTGGATAGCTTTTTACCTTAAATACATGAAATCACCTTTTAAAAACTGCATTTTGTTGACTCAGGTTATTTTTGTCTAAAACTAATTTGTTGCTCCGGAGCATTTAAGTGCAAAAAATATGCCAAAATATGTGGCGGAAATCAGGAATGGGGTGAATACTTTCTTCACAGCACTGTACATAGCAAAGAAGGTCTTGTAACTTCCCCCTAATGCAATGACAGTAAACTCAAAATCCCACTTCAAGTGGGAATTTATGTATCCACATTGTCCAAATGTGTATGATTCACCTACGCATCACCATTGTGTTAAATCATGGCAAAATGCGCATCATTTAAGACTGGAGTGCCAAAGGGAACATCTATTGAACAAGCAATTATTCGCTCATGGTTCTGTTATTATTCTGGAAGCTGAATGAAGCACCTGTCAGCACAAATGTTCTTAATGGCTGACATTGATTTACTTAATTTTACTCGGAAAACATGTTGCTTTCCCTTTATTTCACTACAGTTTGACTTTCCCCTTTTTTCCCCACTGCCCTCCCTTGTTTCCGGAATGTGCAGGCCTGCGTGCTCATCCATGGAGGCACGGGCACTTTGGTTCTGCATCATTTAATCCCACATTACATCCTATTACATTTTGGCATTGGGTAAGTGCACTTATCTGGGGCTACTTAGGTAGGTTACATTCTTTTACATACAATCCATTTTCACACTTGGATGTAGACTATTACTGAAGGTGCGGGTTAAGTACCTTGCTCACTGGTTCAGTGGTATGCAAAGAATCAAACGTCTGGAAAATTCACCCTGTAATCCGCCAGATGAACCGTGCAGTTACTGTGTAAGATAACTTATGACACTGCTGATGGAGGCCGACTGTTGTTGTTCTGCCGAAGGAGTTACTATTCAGCAATAAAGTACAGTGTATCCTGGAGAATGTGGCCTTCCAGCCCTGTGTCATGGATATAGACGTCATGGGAATTCCTCCTACAAAGAGATGGTGCTACACAAGGGAAGTGTTGATTTAATGATTTCCTTTTTAAACTGTAATAGAAAATAGTTCTTTTCACTTAAAATTTTATGGTAGCCCAGACACTGTGTTTTTTAAGTTAACCTCACTCAAGATAACAAGTTGAGGGAATCCTCAACTTATCATCCTAAATTCAGTTAACGTAGAATTTTAATGCAGCCCTTACTTTAACTTTTTAAATTTAAAACAACATTTTTTTTAAGAGTATACATACTCATAGACTTGCCTTACATTATAATGCCTAAAATAACAGGTGAATGTCCATGAGGTTTTTTTATCAAACAGTGGAAAGTGCCCAAATTGAACATTTCGGCAGTCGCCAGAGATCCTTGAGTTTTCAAATTCTATCAACACAGTGGCCTGTTCAACCAAAGTTCTAAGCAATCTTGTAGGGCCCTAAGGGTACATGGTTAGATTTGAAACAAACTGACGGGTTGTAGTTAAACCGTGCATTAGGAAAATGCTGTAGCGGCGTAGTGCAGCGCAAAAGGAATTAGCTGTCGCAGATGACTGCCGGCTGCTTGCTTCATAAAATATCTGGTAGGTCTGAATGACCGGTGGCAAGCAGCTTATGCTGTGATTTGGTAGCTGCTACCGAATATTCAGTTAAAGTAGAAGACAAACCAAAATATCCACATAACCTTCTATATCAAATGCAAACTTTATGTATCTTTGTTTAAATGACTCTGTAAATGCATAGTCATGTTTATATTAATCCATAAATAAATAATAATAAAAAAAAATGTTATAAAGCACCAGGTAATGCTATCTTTTTTTTTTTTTTTTTAACCCAGTGGTGGCACAGGGTACTATCAAAAATATCGTCTGAACCCATTCGAATGTGACTACCCTCTCCTCCATTTTGAGATTTGAATATTATGCCTCTTTGCATGACAGATGATGCCAGGTTTTGCAATATCACTGTCAAAACAATGTGATTCCTGTCCATTCTCGCAAACTAGAATGCCCTGGTAGGCACAGATGTTTGAATAAAGTTCACCTCACCTCCACTTTTGGCCACTTCCCTCACTTGCTTTGCATGACTTCGCTTTGCAACAAGGTCCCAGGCCCTCTATAGAAAGTCAATGGGAATGCGACTTCGCTCTCTGAAATATTGCGCCAGGCCACTACAGTGTGTTTTTAGCGTTAGAATGTGTACATCGACCAGAGATGAATAGCAGAAGAATACACCCCTTCTATCCAGGGAGTAATGACTGAATAACGGTCTGTGGAAAACCCTAAATCCTGCTCTGGAATGCGGGCTGACAGTTCGCCCTTCTGTTCCTGTTGGTTGGCAAAAGGGCTCCAGGACATCAGAGACACACAGAGACCCCTCCAGCACCTCCAGACATTACATTTCCGGATACAGCTCATCATTTCAGTGTCAGGTGGGTCCTATCTTCACTCCCTGTCATCACATTACAGTCGACCTCTGGCCCATTTCTACCCGCCCAGAACCTCAGAGAGCCTTAATGTCCAAAATGGCGATTTCAGTGACAAACGGAGACCTTATTCTAACAGTGCAGGGAGATGAACAAGAGGGAATTAAAACCCATTTTAGATAAAACTAAAAGTGCACTTTAACCTCTAACTTGAGAGATATTCTATTATCCGTTCAAATAAAGGAGCTCTGCTCTTTCCTCTTCGCCCCTACATATCTGGAAAGTTTTGTGAAGATTTCCGTTAGCACCAGTAGGCATAGATGTGGTATTGCTGCTCGGTCAGATTTTACACATCCCTCTTCCTTTTTTTCAAGGGGCCAATAGGAATATGGCAGTTTGGCAATGTGTTTATTCCCTTATTATTTATTTTACCATTTGCCATCAATTGTTTTTGCTAAAGTCCAAAGGGCTATAACTGTCAGTAAAGCAAGCTATGATAAGGACTGAAAATGGAAACAAAACCAGAAATGGCAAAAACATTAGATGTTAACAGTTTGGTACAATTTTCAAAATAATGAATGCACTGGTGAGTTCAGGAATACAAAAAGGCCTGGAAGACAGATAACTGTAGTGGATCACAAAACAATTATTTCTCTTAGAAATGAATAACCATTCACAACTGTTGAACAGATCAAATTGACTCTCCACGAGGTACTGTATTAGTTTTAATTTTGATATTTCTAATTGAACTTGAATACGTTGTAAATGCTTTTTTGCAAAAAAAATAAAATAAAATAAGAATAAAATAAATACATTTTTTCTGAGTGAAAGTAGTGTCCACTGCACTGTGCACAATACATAGACAAAACATAGAAGGATAAATTAAGAATGGTAAGCATCATAATCAAGAACAATTTCACATGTAGCAATTATAGTACATTAAAAAATAAATGTATTTTCAGGCTGTAGAAACAATTAGAAATCTTCATAAAGCCAGAAGCACTTTCATTAGAATGAAATACACAATGAGCGATCAGCAACAATGAATGCATGAAGTTTCAATAAATTAACAATCGATGACATAGCATTGTTCTGGGAGCTCCCTGCATGCTCCATGATACTAAAGCATGATAAGACGAGGCAACCAAAAACAGAAAGTTAATGAATGAAGTAAATGAAACTGAGATGGAGCAGGGGTGGTGATGGGGTTGCAATAAGGGTAGTGGAGCACAATGGTGTTTAAATAGGCCAAATGATTTGGCAATGAGTGAAAGAGTAGTCTGAATTTTGACAGGCCTAGTCAGCTTAGCAGTCAGCTGAGTATCGTACCGTATGATTGGTTGGAAGTCAGCATCTTGATGCAGTTGACTGCATGTCCTGTCAGAACTACTCCTGCAACGGTAGCTTAATTTCCTTCTGTTCAGATCCATATTGGTTCTGAGCTCCCCTCAGCAAATGGCCTCGACTTTGCCTCTTACACTGTAACATATGATAGCTTATTGATCCTAGAATGCATTAAAGAATTTCTATTAGCTGCCAATTAAAAATCCCATGCCATAGAGCAACAGTACTTAGCGCGGTCACTGAGAGCAGCGGACATGCTCCGGACACTCTGTCAGCCCTGCCTAAAGTCACGCTTAGCTTAAACAACTGATGGAAATGCAATTCCGCTAACAGGCCAAGATATCAGAGTGCATTTTGAAGTGGAAAAAAAAAAAAAACCTCAGCAGTGACATAATATGCGGGGCATCATTTTCAAATGCAAATTACATGTTTAAATCTATTTCATGTCGTGTTTTCAAAATATAAATTGCACATACAGAGAGAGTGTTTACAGTATGTGGATCTTTCAGTACTGATATATCAAAGTTAAATTGCTTTTTTTACAGTAGAATGTGGGCACCTTGAAATGGCATGTGTGTATTCAGCACTAACACTGTACTGTACTTGACTTCAAAAGAGATCAAATGATTCATATCACAATGAGCGGGATTTTTCTCGGTGCAGTCTGACTGTGTGCATGTAGTTTGCTGCCAGCACCTCTTTGTAATTGGGTCAAATACCATGTGAATTCCAATACAATGTAATAAAAACTATCTTATTAATGGGAAAATATAAGCTTCTAGACGTAATTCAGCAGCTTGTTGAAATGTCCTGAGGTTAGAAATCATGTGAAGAAATGGAGGATTTGAGGATATTATTGATTCACCTGCAATGCTGCTGCTACAGATCTTTCATGTTTGTGTGATAACTAGAGCAATTTTATTTGGAATCGCATGAAACTGCTTCTATTGATTCCAGGTGCTTAGAAGATGGAGATATTGATCGTGGTGGCTCTGTGATGTTTCTTGTAACACCACCTCCAAGTCAAACTTTGCAATTCCAAATGCAGGAACCTAAACAGTTTTCTTGTGATCCTGTCTGGTGCATAGAGAAGAGCTGCTGTCGACGTTGGTCACCCTGTGACCTTTGCAAAAGTGCCATCAGCTAGCCAAACGTTTTATTTTTTAAAAATTGCTATAATTCAAACAGTTTTGATGGGAATCATGTTAGATCTGCTCTGAACATTTCTTGCGCACAAACGAGGAAGTTATTGATCCTTATGGCTCTGTAATGATTGCTGCGGTGCCACCACTCTGCCAGATTTAACAGTTCCAAATATAATAAAGCAGGAAGAATATGATGGGAATCTTCTTTGTTTGTTTCTCATGTATAAAGGTGACAGTGACCTTATAACCTTTCCTACTGAACCCACACCAGGCTGAACAATGACCAAGCCTCTATGGCTTTTACTACAGCAAAACCACCAGCTGAAACTGCATTTCTAAATGCAAAGTCAAACTGTTCTTATCGGAATCAGATCAATTAAAAAAAGTATAACCCTAATATGACCATCCATATAGCACCAGGTTTATGCCTAACATAATTTTTAAAAATAAATAAATAAATAAAAAAAATGCAATGAATCAGTGATCTTGCAAATTGAGTAAAATTTACCATAAACATTCCTGGAGCCTAAAGTAGTTCCCCTATTGATTTTCCAAACCCTTTACCCTTTCCTGTAGTGCCATTACTTGGCTAAACTGTGTAATTTACTGTAATTTACAGGGGATATACAGTACCCTGTTGTCATCCACTGACAGCATTTGATCAGTTAAGAACTTCATCAACAGCAGGAATTCAGCAGATTTATATTGGTACTAAATCAGTTAAAGGCCCCATTTTAAGCAGTTTTCATTCAAATTATTAACTGTTACATTTTTAGATTTCAAAAACAGAGGAGGGATATAAACTTTTTTGCAAAAACCCCAATAAAAATCCATAATATCTAGGCCATTTGTCGTAAGTTCAGTGGGGAACACTGTACAGACAGACTGAACAGGGCAAAAGTATTTACCATAATATGGGCCTTTTAAAGTAATTGCCTTCTTCAGGTCTGCCTCTTTGATCAAGATGCAGGCAGACGGTGACAGAATTGAATAGTGAATTCAAGGCTTGATAACATGATGACAAGTGATCATTAAACTGTACTTGTGAAAGACTGAACAATGGAAATCAGCGTGTATTCAACAAGGTAATTATTAGGCTAAAAATAAGGGGAAACGTAGGAAACCTGAATAGTGTTCTGCCTAAAAATAGCCCGGATAATGTTTCCTTTATCTTGTATGTACAGGATATGGACAGATATAAAATCATAGAAACAGGGTCACATCAGTCTAATAAGAACTACCTGCTGCATACAACCCTAAAGGCTGAATTGATCACTGAACAGGACATCGTCCTCCTGTGGAGGGAGGCCATATGTGTTATAACCACATATATACACTAAGCCTCTATCTTGTGCACTGATGTCTGCCAGATGTGCAAAGAGAGATGTAAGCTGACTCACGGCTGTCACGCAGGCCTAACATCATCATGGCTAATGCCTTTGTGCCATTTTAATGGTCTTTGTGTTTATACCTTTAGCTTTGTTTACCCATTTTCCTTTGTATTTCTTTGTTTTATGGAAATCGCTTCGAGCGTTCTGCCTGAAAAGCATAACAGAAATGAAGCTATTCTCATTCTCAACGTCGCTCTCATCGCACCCTGAAGGGACGTGTTTCAGGGGCGCATTTTTGAATCTTTACACGAAAAGCTCTTCCCACCATGACTTCATGATGCTCCACAAGTGGCACTTGTTGTTTTCCAATCGCTCAGAGTTTCCGCCGATGTTTTGTTTTTGTGGAATAATTTAATTTCTTGTGGCTGCAGCTTTGTTCACTTCAGATATGGCTTTGGCTGCATCAGTAAAAATTAAAAATTTATTTTCTTTTAAGTGTTTACATTCTAGCAATATTTGTGAATATTCCTGCCGTGGTCAGACAGTTTTGAATGAACCTCCCTCGTAAAACATTTGTTTTCTGAATATTTTCACTGTGGTTCTACTGTTTAATTTTCCAAACTCGCCGCACTAGTTCATAAATACCAGAAGAACAAAAGTAAGCTTGCAATGCTAAGACAACTGTCACAGTTTCCTCCATGACACAGGACCAATGCGGCATCTGCACTCTTCATAACCACTCTTTGTGCTTTTCTGTGACATGCAATGAGCATCTTAGCTGTACAATCTCATGAATGAAGCTCATTATGGTCCAAATGCTCCATTGGAGCAGAACATCACAATTCTGAAGGGACACGCAGGGCACTGGTCCAAACTAGCAGAGCGGCAAGACTGCTACTTTCGCACATCACACTGATGAGCCAAAACATTATGACAACCTGGCTTTTATGCTGCTGGTCTTCCATGTGCGACCAAAACAGCTCCGTCAGATTGACGTCTGCATTATTGTCTAGAAGTTGGGTCCAGACATTTTTCAGAGAATCACACTCTCTCCACTAGCTTGTCTTAATTCCACAGTGCATCCTGGTGGCATCTCTTCCCCCGGTAAATGGCACACGTTCCCTCCCAGTGTGTGGTGTAAAATAAAACAGGACGGACGGTAACACTTTCCAATAAGGGTACTATAATTAACATTTGTCCATTAACTAATAGTTAATTAGCAGGTAACTAATGCGTTAGATAGCTGAATAAGAATTAGGCAACCATAATTGACCACGTATTAATTTCCTGTGTTTCCCTAATTGTGAAGTTGAAAACATCCCTAAAGTACCCCTTATGTGGCATTTCAAACTGTTAAACCATAATGTAGTGTAAATTAATGCCTTAGTTGAAGTGAACATCATTTGTAAATGATTACCTGATGCATTACTAACACGTTAATTAGCTGTTAGTAAATGCTTGTTACTGTATGAACTAATGTTAATTGTTGTACCTTTATTGTAAAGTGTTACCATCAGGACTGATTGAACCGGGAAGCCCTCTTCTGTTGCTCCAAAGGTTCAGTTGCAATGCTGATGTTCCCAATTTGAGGACATTAAAAGGCGGACGGGAGTTAGAATGAGCAGTCTAACTGGAATGCGATGATGTAGCCCCATAGGCAGAAGACTGTGATACACTGTGTGTTTTGGCACATTATTCCAATAAAAATCATTAAAACTTTCTGTGACTTGTGTCACAATAGCCCTTTTGTCAGTTTGGACCAGACAAGTTGGCCTTTGTTGTCCTAATGTCTTGATGAGCCTTTGACCCCCAACACCCGGATATTTTTGTTTTTACTATATATTGTTATTTGTTCACTTATTTTCATCTATATGGTCCAATAGTACATGAATTAAATACTTGAGTAGTACTACTTGATTTCTGATTTGTAGTGACGCTCAGGTGAACTGTTCACCAAATCAAAGTGTATTAAATTTTAATTGTTAATCAGCCAAAATGTGTCGTGATCACTTTTTAAAAAAAATTTATATTACAGAAGGTCTGCTCTCACTGCACGGCTGAACAACAGGCCTTTTAACTCCAGTTCTGTGCTTGTGGTCACTGTCACGAATGTGGGAATGCCCAACGTCAACAATATTCCCTCTGCAATCAGCTGAAATATTATTTGATTTAAAAGAAAAAAGAAGTATTTTTTTGCTGATGCTTATATCTTACATAGTCAGAGATTTTGCTGATTTCATGCCCTACGCACTGAACATTTTCAGAACTGCAGTTCAGGGTGAGCACATTTATTCAAGGCTTAAGGCGCTGGGCTCCAGTTGCATTTAAACCTGCAACCTCTTAGATGCTATGGGAAAAAATGCAGTTTGTTATAAACTTCCCTGGGGCTGATGGAAAACACCAATGGAAACTAGAATAATTGTTCAACCACTACTGCAGGTGCATCCCCAATACATCTAGAACTTAACTTTATGTCTCTTATATCAGTAAACAACAGTAATCAAGGCATAAGAATATTGAACATACATTGAACAATGCGAGCCTTTTTCATATTCAATGACAACTTAAGATGCACCAATATACAGCGCCAGAGCCCTACTGACCCAGAGCCAGTGCCACGCCAGTGCCCTACTGACCCAGCGTACAGAGCCAGTGCAAAGCCAGAGTGCTACTGACTCAGAGCCAGTGCCACGCCAGAGCGCTACTGACTCAGAGCCAGTGCAAAGCCAGAGCGCTACTGACTCAGAGCCAGTGCCACGCCAAAGCCCTACTGACCCAGAGCCAGTGCCACGCCAGTGCCCTACTGACCCAGCGTACAGAGCCAGTGCAAAGCCAGAGTGCTACTGACTCAGAGCCAGTGCCACGCCAGAGCCCTACTGACCCAGAGCCAGTGCCACGCCAGTGCCCTACTGACCCAGCGTACAGAGCCAGTGCCACGCCAGAGCCCTACTGACCCAGAGCCAGTGCAAAGCCAGAGCGCTACTGACCCAGACCCAGTGCCATGCCAGAGCCTTACTGACCCAGAGGCAGTGCCACACCAGAGCCCTTCTTACCCAGCACACAGAGCCAGTGCCACGCCAGAGCGCTACTGACCCAGAGCCAGTGCCACGCCAGTGCCCTGCTGACCCAGAGCTAGTGCCACGCCAGAGCCCTACTGACCCAGAGCCAGTGCCACGCCAGAGCCCTACTGACCCAGAGCCAGTGCCACGCCAGAGCCCTACTGGCCCAGCCCCAGTAACTTATTATTAGTCCTGAATTCTCCCTGTGGACATAAAAAAAGATTGATTAATTATGATTAGTTATGATTCTGATCTGCCTTGCCATATTCATGCTCTGCTTTTGATGATATGTCTTATTTGGTTTTGGATCTTTGCTATGTCAGACTATTCTTTGATATGTGTATTGTGAATTGGTAACATAGATTCGTTCATGTATTGTCTTAATTTTACTTTTCCATATTTTGCATTTTACCATAGCTTTATTTTTTTTTTATGTTTTACTTTATCCCATGCATTGCATTGATTTTTGGCTCTGCTGTTCTTGGATTACCGTTGCATCTGCGTTTATGAACCCTTTTTGCCCGACTATGATTTTTGTGATTGCTGCCCTGGTAATGATTTGGATACGCCCACAGGTTTTTGATTTTTGCTTCTCTGACAAACCTGTGCCTGTGTACCGAATCTGTTTTTGCCTGACCACGAATTCTGTGTTTGCTGCCCTGGTTTTCGACTCTGATTCTGCCCTCCTGGATTTTGACTTTTGGATTGTGGACTCTGTACTTTTGCCTTCTGCCCTGCGGGGGTTACCCCCCTCCTCATCAACAATCCTGTGTTCTCGCGACTGGTTCCTGAACGATACCTCATAGATGATCCATGATGGTGACTTGATGTTGTAAAACTCAGTCTTCTAAATAGGTCCAGGTGACCTCAGTGATAAAGTTTTGCACTTTAAATATGTACATATATCTGTATATATATTTTCCGACTGAGGAGACAATAGAACACAGACTGTGACGTACAGCTGAGGAGGTCAGGGTGAGAGTTTTAGAGCCCCCTACTGGAGGGGTGAAAAATGAAAAGACTGAGGGATATTTTCAGCGATGCATCAAGGCCTGTTTTTGTAAAATGAGTATTTGTAATAGAATGCATTGAAACGACACATTTAAGAGTTTCAAGACCCTTTACAGGGTATAGGGGGGTCAGTCAGAAGACCACCAATATGTCCAAACACAACATGAACAGTGAAGCGGAAACAGTGTGGAAGAATTTAGTGAGGGTGGTCTGAGCTCCAGAACTGACCCAGCTTCTGCTCAGTAGAAAACCCCTCACTGAAGCGAGAAGTCAAATGTTTTTCCGCAACAAATACTGTGAATTGAATGCATTGCTGCATTGCAAAAAGGGCTTATGTATTGCAACATTGAAAATGTACAATAAACACGCAGTCAATCATCCAGCTGTGTTTTACCTGAACATACGCAATTTTACAGCAAGGCCTTGCTTCAATGCAGTTGAAGGTCCATTGGCACTTATTACATTTTATTTTAGTATATGAATAGCGTTCTGTAGACTGTTGGTCAACCCTGTCAACCCTGCCCATCTAGCATTCCCAAGTTTATTTGATCATTTAAACCCTGAGCTCGCTCCCTCGACTTATGTGTAGGGACTCAATAACGACAGTAGATTCAGTCAGCTCCTACCACACAACGGGATGAATGGCCTTACTGCACTCAAGCAAAATCACTTTCAATCTAATTCACGTTTGCTCAGTTTACTTCTCATTTAATTCAGGCTGTTTTATTTCAGTTTGATGTTCAGATGCGTCACTCTGGCTTGTGACAGTGTCCTGCAGCGTTGGGAACGGTCACTGCACAGAGTTTCAGGGTTTTAACACTTCTCTGGTTCGAGAAAATAACACATTTTGAGCTTCACTGCTTTGCTGGGCCATTTTTGACGAGCCTGTGTTGCTTGTCTACTTCTTTCTCTTAGTTTCTGGCATCAATTCTCCACTCCATTGGAATCAATCATGTTGTGCCCGGGAGATCGATGCTCGTCTGATGTATGTTTTGAGTCCCTAATTAATTAAATAACTTCAGCTGAAATACATCGTTGTATCCCCACGTGCAACACTGCACACCTCTCTCATAAAATATTGTCAATAATCTTGGCATTGCATATCAGCAACAGAAGTCCGGTAGCATCCCTTCTGAGTCCCCGGGACATTCCTGTGGCTGCCTGTGGTCATGGGAAGTTTCAAAGAGTGGTTTTCATTCAGGCACAAAATTGATTTCCACAGGCTTTCTCATGGTCTGCAATGACTCCCATTAAAGCAGAAATTTAATGTGCTGTGTATATTTTATAAAGGACACATCCATTGTGACTCAGGTGACCTAGTTTACAAAGCTTTTACTCATAAATTATTGAAAGTGTAAATGTCTTCTTAAAGAAAAAAATTCTCTCATATCAGTAGCCAAGGCCATTCTGTTCTGTCTTTTGCTTTTACCTTCTCAAAAATATCTCCTCAGTCATTTATTAATGCACCTATTTATAGTGTACATCTGTGAAGTCACTCTGTCGAGTTTCGCTGACATTACAGTTTTAAAACTGTCATTATCCTCATGTCGAGTCCTCCACACGAGGATCCTCCATTCGTGTTTGCCCCTTTAAATGTCTGTAATCCTTTGCGCGCCATTTATTGACCAAGCCCCTTTTCACATCATCAGTTCCCTATTTAAATTCTCAGTGCAGACTCACTTGGGCTTGGTGGTAATCTGCGAATGGGCGCTTAAAGTCAGTACTTTTTCTGTGATTATCACGTAAAGTTTCAGCTTTCAAAGCTTTCTTCTAGTTCTGCGCCTTCACATTCATGGCTGTCATCTGCTGTTACCGTAATCCTGCAAATAAACGCACCTTCTGTTTCTGTGATTCTGCTTCAGTGATTGCTGCCAGTCCAGATCATAAAAAAAACAAAATTTCATGTCTCTAAGAGGGCCAGTTGCAGTTGTTCGAAAAGGTAAAAAATGCATCTGTGCACGAGGAGATAAAAACTTACCGCCGACAGTGTTCTATTTCATTGTGTTTGCTGTATTTTATGTATCAGAGTACTCATAGAATGATAACTGCTTGTTTACTTACATAACTGTCGTGTCCTCCTGAAGGCCCGAGTGATCTTCTATCATCTCAGCCACATCTCTTTATGCTAAAAAGTTGCAGGTGGTGGTCTGTTGATCTTGGCCGTTCCCCGGCACTCCGCTTCTATTTCGTATAAAGACCAAATGTCCACTCATGACTGGCCCTGGCAGTTTTCTTCTGCAGAGTGTAAGCTGACAAACAATAAAAAGCCATGGGATTAATAAGGTAAAGGTTTTATTCTACAAAGCAAGTTAATAATAATAATGCATCAGTTTTATATAGCTCTTTTCTGGGCACTCAAAGATGCTTCACAATGGATATCACTTCACTCACACATTCACGCTCTGATGGTGGTAAACTACATTTCTGTAGCCACAGCTGCCCTGGGGCAGACTGACAGAAGCGTGGCTGCCAGTATGCGCCTACGGCCCCTCCGACCACCACCAAACATTCACACACAGCCATACAGGAGTGTTCCTATATCGCATGTTTTGTGGGTGGGGGAAACCGGAGTACCTGGAGGAAACCCACGCGAACACGGGGAGAACATGCAAACTCCACACTCCCAGGCCGGATTCGAACCCACAACCTTCTTACTGTGAGGCAGTAGTGCTAACCTAGTGACTTTAGACTAAACGCACCTTGCTGACCCACTTATCTTTTTTTGTAGTAGACCCCTCTGGACTCAATATTTTCATATCAAATAATTTAAAAGCATCAAATTTGTGGGGAATTAAATAAACAAGGACTGTGCATTCTTCTATATGGGCAAGATCTCAACCCTATTTTGCGTCAACTTGTTACAGCTAATTTTTTTTAGTTTCTCTCAATAGATAAAAAAATTTACAAAAGTAATTTTTTTTAATTGAAAAAAAAAAATAGCTGTAACAAGTTGACGCAATTTTTTAACTTTGATCCAAAGTCTCAATTTTTCAGTGCATCACTCTTTTCCCCCACAAGCCCGATTTAAAGATATTTATTTCAGTCGCCAGCAGGTGGGCAAGTAGCACTAATTCAGACCGTCAGAATTTCGAGGCACTCCAGAGTATTGCCTCTCAGGTTTTTAAGAAACAGGATGTTAAAATATTGAAACAGAACCAAACTAAATTTTCATTTTCATTGTCACAGTACTGCACAAACAATGAAGAATGTTGGCTAAAGTTCTACCACAGGGAAGAATGGGGACAAAGTCCGATTTTTGAATTTAAAAATTCACTGTCCTCAGTTCTGAAATGACTGCTGAGTGTTTTTAAAGGAAAGGACATGTCATGCTGTGGGGAACATGCACTGATCCCAGATTCACTGGAACATGTTGTAGACATCACATTTCAAGAGGAATAAGAAAAAAAAAGAATTTCAAGGTTCGAAACAATTCTTACTTTGTCTTTGTACTTTTTTCCTATTTGAATACAGTCAAAAGGGAATTACAGATTCCTGCCTGTTGCTTTTATTTACATTTTCCCATTTTACACATTGTCCCAGTTAGAACTGGGGTCGTTAAATCATACCTTGAAAGTTAGTTCTATTTATTTAAGATGAACATTAGGTAAATAATTAGAATGCTGTCTTTGTCCACATATTAACATGGACACAAATTACCCACATTTGGTGTACAGTAATTGCTCATCCATGCTAAAACTCAACCATGTTAATTCCCACCAGCTTCTCAGGTCTTCAGCCAAGGAACCATGCAAATAAAAATAAAATCTCTGAATCAGATAAATAAATTTTGAATGTATAAACGCATTTTCTTGGATTCAATGTTGAAAAAAAAAATGCATGTCTTCATTCTACAACTTGATATGCGTGAATGCGGTGAATAAAAATGTGTGAGATATGTCAAGACAGTTCACTTGTAGTTTTGTGTAATTCAAGTGTACACACATGATAAATATCAGCACATTCTAAACTCTAAACTGTCACACTCTAAATTTGCACTGTAGTAGTGAACTCAGAGCCCTTTCCAGGCAGCATTGATAAATGAGGAAATTGGTCTGGTCTTATTAAACTTGCCTATGGGAAAGGTAGCAGCAGTTCTCCATATTTTCAGGATGTAACACTCGTCAAAATACATTTGGTGCATTTCTCGGCAAATTTAATACTATTTCATTTCTTTCATGTAAATTTTTAATCATATAGCCCTTGAAATACTACAGGTTTCAGTAATTCATTTTAAAGAAAATACAAGGATCAGTCAAATCAAATCAAATGTATATTTCTGAGGCATGTTGCACACAGGACTTTTATTTCTTGGCGTATGTCCTGAGGGCAGTATTATACGTGACTGGTTCTATCTGGCACCCAATCAGAAACAGTAGGAGGTGGAGTCATTATCCATTGTATACCCAGACAACGGCCTTATATGCCCTTGTGGCAACTTGCAGTATGAACCATGCAGATATCGTGCAGGGGTCAGTTTAGTAGGCTAACCTGAGGGAGAGCAAGATACAAGGCTCTCCAGAGCCTTTCAGACCCTTTTTTGACTACAACCCCAATTCCGAAAATGCAATGACTTTCAGATCACATGAGCCAATACTTTATTTACAGTACACTCTCAGAAATAGGGGTACAGCAGGAGTCCATTTCTGTTCCCCAAGGTATTATGTACCCTTTAGGGCTAATTATAGGTCCTCAAGGTACCTGTGTGAACCTTTTTTAGGGTCTAAAAGGTACTTTTATGTTCCAAAACAAATGAAAACCCACTTCTAAGGTACAACAGCAGTACTTTTGAGAGTACTGCACTGGGGCGGTACATGTGCTGAAATGGCCTGCCTGCAGTCCTGATCTTTCACCGATTGAGAACATTTGGCACATAATTAAACTAAAAGTCCGTCAAAGGACCCTCAAAACTCTCCAGGAGCTGGAAGCCTGTATTTAACGAGAGTGGGTGTCATGGTGTTGGCCCGCAGCCCCTTCCCCCAGCTGCATTCTTTGCCTCCGCCTTCAACAGGTGTGGCTCGTTGAGGTGGAGGTGAAGGCTCCCGATTTAAGGGCTGGGTGTAGTTTTGTTCTTTGCAGCAGTATTCTGTTTACTGGAGTCCTATGATTGTGGTTATTTGTGCTGCTGCTCCCCTCTGGAGTTTATCTTATATTTCAATTAAAGAATTTTATATTTTTACTCAGCCTGTGCGTTTGGGTCCCTGATCTTGCTTTTGGGTACATGGTCCCAGTCCCCGCCGGTTTCTGGTCTTTTGCCGGCAGGGGCAAACCCAAAATTCCAATGGCTAAACTTAAGAAACTTGTCTCCTCAATGCCCAGACGCCTCCACTCTGTGTTAAAAAGAAAAGCGGATGCTACACCATGGTAAACAGGCCCCTGTCCCAACTTTTATGAGACCTGTGGCGGCCATCAAATTTGAAATGAGCTCATTTTGTGGATAAAATTGTATCATTTCTCAGTTTCAACATTTGCTATGTTATCTCTATGAATAAAATACTGGCTGGTCTGATTCAAAAGTCATTGCATTTTGATTTTATTCACAATTAACACTTTGTCCCAACTATGCCGAAATTGGGGTTGTATTATACAATAACTCTTAAGACCATTCATTAACTTTTTTCCTTTGTTTAAAATAGACTGACAATAATAACATATCTGTATGCTTGCAAATGAGATCTATGAAAGAATTAATAAGCCGGTCAGAGACCACAAAAGTCCCCCGACAAAGGACACACTTGGACAGATGGATGGTTGGACAAGACCTGAGCCAACAGTCCCCTGACTGACCTGTCAAATCAAATCTGAAAGGCCACTGCAAGTAATTTGAGAGATATTTTCCAGAAACGGAACTTAGGTCATGGGGCTCTAATTTCCTGGCGCAGCGCAGGTGACGTAGCGTGGCGCAGCTCACGCAGTGGTAATTTCGTCCGGCGCAGCCCGCGCAGTGGTAATTTCGTGAGGTGCGCAGCCTTTGGTAGATGAACGTGCGCCGAGATGGGTGTGGCGGCATAGTAGGGGGAGGTGTCACATATTCATCAAGACGCAGTGACAATTTCGTAGAAAAAGTCTCCGCTGGAGTTGCGAAGAAAGCTCGCCATCTCCAAACTGATTTAATTTCTGTGTAGTGGTAATTTGGCTGACCGGTGCACAGTGCTCTCACATCACTGAAACCTCACAGAAACCTCACTGGCAGGTTTCCAGAATGTCAGGTACATTTCAATGCAAGAAATAATTACAGGAAGCACTATTTAATGTAACTATCTGAATAAGCTCTGTGTTATAAAAATAAGTCATAAAAGTTCTAATTTTTCCGAGTACTCCAGGAATTATTAGTCGTGCAAACTCGTGTTCGACCTTCACAAAATGCAAATTGATAGCTATCGACTTTTCTTGGTCTTTTTAGCCTATTCGTCTGTTTTCTTCCGTTGAAGATAGACTGCAGTCTTTATTCGGTCTTTCTTTTGAAAATTAGTCAGATGGATCGAACAGATTCACGCTTTATTTCCACAGCAGAGATAATATAGTGCGTGAGCAAATCAATTCCATGACCACTGACAGAGTGAAGAAATCATCGCATGCACGATCAAGACTGTCCGACGCGAAATGCAAAATACTCCATGTCCACCAGCCAGCAAAAAGTAAAAGTATTGATATAAGAACAGATTTATAACGAAATAAAGAATAAAAATACATCACCAACAAACGGGATATCCAACAAAGATGAACCGCCAATAAATAAATCGCAGTGTTCATTGGATGTTCTGTTGTTAAAATGTTTCTTTTTATTCTTTATTTCGTTATCAATCTGTTCTAATTGTCCTCTTTTTTTATTTTTTTGGCTGTCAGACACGGAGACATTGTACATTGTCTCGCGCCAGTGTCGACTCGCTTTATTGAGCGGAGCTTAAACAGAAACATTGATTGAAATTCTCGGTACTCATCTTGAAGAGCTGAGCCCTCTTATCAAAACATTCACGTTTAATATCTAAAAGAGTCAGTAGATTTGAAGAAATTAAAAGCAATAATAGACAGTCGGACACGGAGATTTATTAAAACCCTGTCAGACTTTCGGACACAAGACGCAATCTGTCGAGCGAAAAATTTGTTTCGCGTCCAGTGTGCTAGCAGCTTAATATTAGGCTACTATTATTGTCACTTAGGTTTTATCGTCTTTAGTGGGGGAAAGGAATGCAGCCTAATTGCTATGATCTCGTACTGAGTTATGATCACATATTGAAAACTAGAACGGGCACTCGGTAGAGCGCATACCTTCGCCGACGCCACTGAATCCCTCGCCACTGGCGTTGGTTTCATGCCGATCGGATAAAAATTGACCGAGATATGGCCGAAAGTCGGTTTTGACCTTTTCGTGGCCTTGACCTTGACCTTTGACCCGATCACTCCCAAAATCTAATCGATTGATCCTCAGGTCATGCCAAATGAACCCACCAAATTTTATGAAATTCCGTTTGGTACTTTTTGAGTTATTCGATACACATACATACACACAGACAGACAGACAGACACACAAACAAATAAATACACGGGGATCAAAACATTACCTTCGTCAGCGAAGTCGCTGGCGAAGGTAATAAATGTGTCCCGTATCTTGCATTGTTGTCCATGCATGTTAATCCCAAAATTTAAAGCAGCAACAATTTGTAATAATAGGAACACGCTATCCATCGTTCCTCTTGCCAGTGAGCAAGATTTGAATCGGCTGTGTCGCCTTCTTGCGCTGGAAGAGGCGGGACAGAGGAATTCTTGTGCCAGGCTACGCCGGGCACGAAATTGCCACATACGCCTAGACACACCCCGTTGGCGCGGCGCACCCCCCATGCGCCGCGCCTGCGCCTGGTCTACGAAATTAGAGCCCATGGTCACAAGTCAAAGGATAAAATGGCTGTAGGTCCTTCACCTAAACGTAATAGGTTTTCATGTGGTACATTGAAAGATTGAGTTGAGAAAGTTGGAAATTGCAGAAAAAGGTCAAGGTCATATGAAAAAATCAGGGTCTAACAAAACATTCAAAAGGTACAACAAGAGGACACGGCAAACCTACACAAGCAATTTCGATTAGCCACTATCAAAAGTGGCAGAGATATGTTCCAAACACAAAAAAAAAAGTAATGGAGGTCATAGGTCAAAGGTCATAGGTCACAAAAAGGGTATCACATATGAAACTTTGGTGAAGGTCAGGCGGCAGCGTATAGGATCAGAGTAATGGATCTGGACACACGCACAAACGCACAAACACTGCCAAAATCAATAGTCTACACACCTACTCTGCAGGTGGTGAAGGATCAATAAATAAAATAAAATTTAAGTCTATAGAGTTTAGGAGAAGTTCATCTTAACTTCCAATCTTTTACTTGCGATGAGGATCTGTCTTCAGAACTTTATTTGGATAAATTTTTTTTCTGAGAATAGTATAGATGATAAAGTGTATATAACCTATTACCATGTTGACAATTCATCAGAATTGCTGCATGAATTATGACGCATAATCTATACTGGGTAAATCTCAGCTGCTCTACATTACAGACCATTTGCCTGAATAAGTTTTTTTTTAAATGTTGATCCACATGTTCACTGGGGCACAAGCCAAATGGTGCCGGGGCAGATCCTCCCTGTGGTGCCCTTGCAGTGCAATTAAAGTCCAGCCATTTTTAATATGGCTGCATCAATGCTATCTTGCCCTCAGCTGTGTGCTGTAGTACATTCATTTATGCAGGACGACATCGCTTCAATGATGTGCAATATAGCTGCTGATATAAGCATGCATTTGACATAAACGGAACGCAATATAACTCCAGTAAATTGACCAGTGATGTTTTTGTTCAGCCTAGAGCCATAAAGAATGTGGTGAAAATGACAGTAGGCAAATTGTGCTTTTGAGATTAACATGGACACCTCGGTAAATTCTTGTAAAAGCCATTGCACTGTATGCAACAGCTGCCTATTGAAGGCCTGAAGTAATTTCTGTTTTCAGAGGGCAAAGCTGATTTTATTTTATTTATCTAGGATGCACGGCTGCTGGCATTTAAATCAAAATGTAAATTAGAGGAAAGCTGCTTTCAATAAATATTTAAATTGTCCAACTGTGAAACCATAATCATAACAAAATTGCTGTCGGGGGTTGACAGTATTTAATTTCAGTGATGATTCAAGAATTCCAGACAGAAAATATGTCACGATCAGGGTGATGGTAAGCCCTTAGGGGCGGGCCGTAAGCAGGATTTGATTTGCCCCCCCCCCCACTACTAATATTGACTATTGTCAACGGCTGTTAATTCGCACACCCATTGTCTATTTTATACACCGCTGCTGTGCTTCTTTAATTCATACTTCACACAAATGTCATCTGGCCCTTTTTTCCCTTACGGTTTTAATCTTTAGAGGGTACCAATGCAACCTCACAAAATGTATCACCAGCTATACAGTTTAGAGCATAATTATGATATGCCTAAATTTTGTGATTTTTAAATTTTTACCCCCTGTCACTGCTTTCTATCAGCTGATTCTTGGAGGAGAGTAACTGTATGTCCATCTGCCTTAGTTTTAAGCAGAATTCACATTTTCATTTTGTGGTATGTCCAGAAAACTGTGCTTAAATGAATTATACATAGATATTTTGATGAATAAACAGGAATTGAATCACATGTATTGTCTTTCATTGCAAACAAACGTCAGGCATTCACACTTTCGATGAAGTGTTGCTCATAAAGGCTTTATACAGCATGCATAATGCCTTCAGAAATGAGACATAATGTCTTCATACATGTACACATGTCATGCTTTGTAACCGGTGAAATAACACATCCTTATTCAGCATGTGATGCCAGATGTGATATAACTGACGGAGTCACTTAGCTAGTGGCTAAATGCTATAAAGGATGACATTGTCATAGTCGCATATGGCATCACATGCTGAATAAAGATGTGTTATTTCATAGAGGCCTATGTCTCATTTTTGAAGCCATTATACATGCTGTATAAAGCCTTTATGAGCAATACTTCATGTGACCCTTCAACCTATCACCATTGGGGAATGTCAGATCAAGCGCTAGATTTGTTGGCGCACAGAGGTGACAAGTCCATTTTTGGAAATTTTGAAAATTATGTCGTGGTACCGCACCTATGAAAACTTGTTCAATATACCTCTGAACCATGCAGCAAAACAGTGACTGATTTAAAATTCCGGATATAAAAGAATACTTGCAAACATAAAAAATTCTCAAAACCTCTAAAATGGACATACAACTATTGTGCTCTGGTCCCTCAATATATTCACTATAATGCCACATTCTTATTTTCACCAAAAGAAAAAACTCAGCAATACGTAATTTATATAAAGAAAAAATACTTAATCTACAACTACCGAATTAAGACATGATAATGCGGAATATCTCAACAATATTCAAAAGTAGAGATGCTAATTACCCCCTGAAGTTTAAAGTTTTAAGAATGGAAAACATAAATTACCACATTGTGCAACAATATGTCACCCATGTTCTATATCAGATTGTTCCAACATTTACTAAAGGTCATGCTATCTTGCCTATAATAAGTGAAATATTCAAATCCAAGACTATGCTTTAACGACAACACTATTGCAACAGATGGAAAAAGTCGTGTTTTTTTGCATAATGTTGCACACATTAAATGAAATTCTGCCTGGCATATTTGGTATTTCAGGAAACCAGGAGATCTTTGCCATTCAAAGCAGCCGCAAAAAAATTTCTCAAGGGCAAGTGAGGAGGAGCGGTGGGAGATTTTGGAGGGGTAATACGATCCCCCTCCTAAACATTATTCCAGATCTTGACTGCTTTGACTCAAGTAGGAGCTAATTCTGGAGCACTATCTTTAAATTTCTTCTTAACACGATTAAGAGTGCCTGACCCAAAAACATACTTCTTTCATCATGGAAGCACAATTGTATCAAAACATTTAAACTGAAAAAAACAGAAATTGAGGGCTACGAGTGAAAGAAGTAGTTGGCTCTGGCTGTGGAGATGTTACTGTGGGGGTCTTCGTGGCTCCTGTTGCTTGTTGGGAGTGGGACGACCTCCGTGGCAGCATCTCTGCAGCTATAGGCTGTGATCAGCTCTTGTTGAAGATGGCCCCTTGTGATGACGTTTCCTCATTCTCTTACCTCATTAAGTCTCTGTCGGGGGGGGACAAGTTGAGGGAGGGAAAGTGGGCAGCGGAGGGGGAAGGGGTATTTGTGCTACATTTCTTTGTATGAAAAGAGCTATATAAATAAAGTTTGATTTGATTTGAAGCACAGCCTTTTGTGCTTTTCTTAAACTGCCATTTGTTCCAACCATTACAGCAATAGTAGAATTTTAGAAAGCAATTTGTTTTTCATAATTAGTTGATTTTCATGTTTGGCTGAACATACCTCGAAGAAAGCCCAGTGTTCATATTGTGTCAATGTTGCTCTATTCCCAATAATTACATTACTGGAGACACATTTTCCCAGACACGAGTGATACAATAAGCTGCTAATTAGATTTCTCAACACAGGTGTTAAAGTTCTTGCCCATAAAAAAGAATTAAAAGAAAACTAATGATGTTTAGGCAAGATGTTGTCATTACGAGTCAAAAAAATAACCAATTAGACACCGACTAATTTTGATTTCACTTTGCGGTTGGAAGAAAGCCTGGCAATGAATGATCCCTCAGGACCAACTCAGAAAACTGTTGGTAAAAGCCAGATTCATGCAAAGCCAACAGTTTCTCTTTTCAAAAACTACAATTTCTCCCCAGAATTCTGCCACTAAAGTAAATTGTTTCTAGGCGCGCTGGTCTAGCATTCTTAAGCCATTTCAGGACAGTTCTTCAGAAATGCGTTGAAGCAGCCGATCTGAATTGGTCAATGGTCTCGTTAGTACCCATAATTCAAGATGTTGTCGGTACGTCTGTCCAAGTTGAGGAATTTTTGTGGTAAGAAGAAATTCTATGACAGCGTTAGATAGTAGGTGATGGAAGATTCTTTACCGAACTTGCTTGCAAAATATGCAATGTCCAGCTAGGTAAGCAAGACAGACAGACTAGAGACAGATCCGCAGCAAGCAAGTGCTTGAACTTATTCTTACTGATAAGCCGCTTTCACAACAGAGGCAAAACTAATTTTTGCACGATAGATCACATTCAAAGTCAATGCAAAGACGCAAATTCGCGTCTTTGCATTGACTTTGAATGTAATCTGTCGTGCGAAAAATTTGTTTCGCGTCCGCTGTGAAAACGGCTTTATTTGCTGACATCAGACTTGGAGAGGAGATAACACAGGTTTACCGCGGTGCTTCGCTCACTATTCACTCTCATAGATTTAAAGTTTGACACCGACTGAGATGGGGGGCAGGGGTGCTTTTGCATAATTTGCAAGGTCCTTCACGCCTTCAGAGATACTCTGACCCACGCATCTGGTCATAACAATTTGGCTCCTATTAAGTCAGTCACTCAGGTCCATTTTCTTCTTAGATAGTCCTCATACCACCCAAGGCCCGTCTGTCGATCTCAATATGCTGTTGGCGTAGTTACAAGATAACCGGCTCTCTTTTTCATTTTTCAGTAGTTTTAATGTTCAGGCCAATAAACATAAAATATATAGATTTTACTCTGAGGACTTTAAAGGAAACTTTGTCAGGAAACGTTGCAAATCAATGCAGAGGTATTCTTGGGGATGACATTTATATCCTATGAGGAAGCAATACTACTGTGGTGAGAGTGGTCTATTCCATGATGGCGATGGGCTGGGCCCCACAGGATATAAGGGGTTAATGATTGGCTTTATGAGTTTGAACATAATCCTAAGGATATCTGCAACCCCTTTATAGCCACTAGATCTCAAACCAACTGAAGTCACATGGGAGATTTTGGAACAACAAGTTAGCCAGCATTCTCTGTCACCAACACCAAATGAGGGAATAACTCTGGGAAAGTGGGTGTTCCATCTCTCCAGTAAAATTTCGCTCTTGTACGGTCTATGCCAAGGTGTAGATACTCAAAGTCATCCTGCAATGCATTTCCAGAAATCACGGATGCTAACATACATAGTCGGACCCATTGACTGTGAATGAACTATGTAGGCTGCTAACTTAGTTAGCAAATACACTTTTTGGAAATGCACCCCTGTTCGGTCCACTCTGACTTAGGCTACTGTGGCACAAGTCACCACAAATTCGAATGATTGTTTTGGAAGGGGTGCATGCCTGTGTCAGTATGTAAACGCTGAAGACTTAGTGCTAAAACAGGAAACCAGCAGTTTTTTCATGATACTCAAACCTCTTGGTCAATTATTTATTGGTCAGAGGCATCTCGATCATGTCTCCTTCTTTGCAGAACGTTACGAAGAACAAGCAATTCAATTGCACATATCTGCATGCCTGCCTGTTTACCACGTGATTTGCTGATTAGATATTCGCATGAATGAACAGGCGTACAGGTTTACCGATTAAAGCGGCCACTGAGTATAAACATTGGCAGCCACAGTCAGTCCTTCTGCATGTGCCTGTCGAGGAGGCCTGTACAGATTTGCCCTCTCCATGGCACCAGGACACAGCAAGCTCCTTTGGGATTGGCCCTTGGGTTAGGGATATTCTGACAGGATATTCACCCTGAACAGCCATCTGTATGCTCGTCCTCAAATGACTCGACGTGAATCTGGAAAGCTGACGGGGTCGTACCAGCAATGGCACACGGTAACAGACAGGTGGCCTGTAGCGCCACTCGGAGCCAAAGGTGAGGGCACAGGTGGACCCTGGCAGCGTATTTTTAGCAGCCGATGAAGGGAGGACGGGGGTGGGGGGGGACGTCATTTGACTGCCACAGACCCCAGATGACCAACATGGACACTGGATAAGGCAGGAATGGCTTGCATGCCAGTAATTTCAATTGATTCTGCATTGTAATTCATGACTTGGGGATTTGAATGTTTTATGTGAATCCAATTTTTCTTTATTTTCTTTTATCATAAAAGAACATTTTTTTATCTTCAGCAACCAAAGGGAGAAATTGGATAGACTTATAAAGGTTTTCTTTCAGAAAAAAGAAAATCATTTAGGTCGATTTCAATGAGGTCTCTATCGTCTGGATCCATATTTTTATCACATGCATTGCATTCCACTCCCTTCACATTATCTTCTGAAATGTGCCAATACAAACTCTTAAATTACATTTTTAAAAATGCCGATGCAGCAAGACGACCTTATCTGACTTTTTCAGCAAATGAAAAATGTTTTCCTTTCTGACAACTTGCTGCTTGTCTCTTCTCTCATCGCTCCTCGCACAGCTTACTTTGTGCAGATTAATGTGGCGTCACACAGCCGGCCTCTTCAGGTCGAAATACACTCCATGGGAAAGACAGGTTTAGCCGTGACCTCAGTATAACCTCATAAAACCTATGGACCCATATACAGCCGCTGTCAAATGATGCTGCTGTATTCAAGCCTGTGGAACCTCAGGCCAATATTAAATTCTAGGGGAGATATCAAGGTTTCAAACAATCCCAAATAAGTCGTGCTGAATTACGGGGAAATGTTTATAAAATGATGAGCAAGATCTGGATATTTTCCATTTGATGTAATGCTGTGGCCACAACAACATGGGGTCCTGGGTTTGAATATTTCGGTGAATATAAGTATAGTGTAGCTTCAGTAAAGCACTGTAACCAGCAGATACAGAATATGTATGTGACATTGTCCTACAATATGAAAAAAAAAACTTTTTTTCTGAATTTGAACCCTCAAAAGAGAAAACTCCGAAAGTGAAAAGTTACCATGTCAGTGGTTTACCAAGGAACGCAGCCTTGACTGCATTGGCAGATGCTCGCCCCAATGATCCAGTTTTGGAGAGTGCGATAAACTTTTTGAGGAATCGACACATCAGCCTCAGAAGGTTTGGTTGAACATCTGCCCCTCCACTGGCACTGAAGCGCCAGCTGGTGGCGGTAGAGAGATGATCCGAGGCAGAATGCACATCAGCTCTGGCAAGCATGGGTGGACCGAACTATAATCCTACTCCTATGCCAGCTGTGCCATCTGTTCATCAGGGCCCATCCCGCCTTCTTTCGCTGGCACAGGTGCAGCCTTCACCCACAGACCAGCACTTACCATGAGCCGCGGCAAATTAGCCCTGCAATATTGCATCAAGGCTGTGCATATTTCCCTACAGGCAAGTATCAATGGTATTCAAAGAAAATGGCTGTCATTCCCGCCCCATTCTAAACGGTGGCGTA
Organism: Gymnothorax reevesii; assembly: GCA_029721435.1. NCBI lineage: Eukaryota > Metazoa > Chordata > Actinopteri > Anguilliformes > Muraenidae > Gymnothorax > Gymnothorax reevesii. The sequence goes on along the minus strand of CM056587.1, from coordinate 65,196,208 downwards.
AGGCTTGCACTCGTGACTTATTTAAACAGTTTATATATTTAGCTGATGATCTTATTCACAGCAAATTGCACAGCTTTGCATTATTCGTATAAATGTAAATTATGTTACGGAGCATTATCAGACGTAATTTGAGGGAATTTGCATTCGTATCTGGTAATCAGTGTAATTAAAGACCGTTTTTGCTGTTTTAAAGACACTCTGCTCTGAGCTTTAATTATTTATTTCTATTGTCTGCTGCCTGCGTTTCCTTCATCAATTCAAAGGCAAGAAAAATATATACTGTACATATGCAGTACTCACTGTTGAATCTAGGTGTTGAGTTGGTATTTTGAGATGCTATTTTTTTTTTACCTTTATTTAACCACGGAGATTCATGTCTCTGTTTTTCAAGGACATCCTGGGAGAAACGCAAGGTTGAACATTTGCAAGTTAGAAGGGACAAAGAGCCCCTGGAGCAATATTTGGGGTTAAGGGCCTTGCTCAAGGGCCCAACAGCAGAAGCCTTCCCAACTTCTCTCCAGATCAGGTCAGAATCCCAAGCGCCGCCAAGAGTTTGAACCAGCAACTCATCTGTTACCAGTCAAGCAACTGAACACTAGACTACCCTGCTGCCCTTGCGTTTTATTTATTTTTTGTTCCAGTTATATTGCCCTGGTCCTTAAATCATGACCCTCAAGGTCCGAGACCTGATGGTTTTCCATCCTAGCTTTCACTTCAGCGTCACATGTAATGACAGTCTGGCCAATCAGAGGCGCTGTGCTCATTGATTGACCTGGGATATAAGAAAATCTGGGCTGGATTTTGATTTGAGGCCCCGATTTTATGATATCTGTGCTACAGTATTCCACGAGGACCACCAATCCAAAATATTTGCACGCACAGTTTTAATGATGTAAAAAAAAAATGATCTGAGGTTCAAGTTCAGATCGCCATATTATATCAAGGACATTTTTATATCTATTTTTATATCTGTAGAAATTACAGCAGTTCTTCAGCAATGTCCCTCCATTTCAGGCAACATTACATTAAAGGGGCAAATATTAGTTCGTGAAGCTGCAGTGATGTCTCTAAATGAACGGCGGCTGTGGATCTACTAGGACAGAAGAGGGTCGGAGGAAAATCCGGTCCGCAGTCGCGTGCCACGCTGTCACCTCCAACATGTGTCCCAAAGCTCAGTCCAATACCCCACTGAAGGAGTCGTTAAACACGAGTCTGCTAATATGGCAATAAAGTGGAAACTTTTCACCTCCTGGGAAACAAGACACAATTTTACAGTTTCACAAACCACACTCAAAACACCCAAAACAGTTCCAAAGAGTTGCTGAGAAATGGTTCGGTAATGGTCTCACTCCTCGATATTGGATATTGCACAGATTGTACAGTGTCCCATTGTCCCAGCTTCCTTGGTAATTCTGTTGAGATATGGCAGGTGTTAATTGGTACACAAGGGGACAGTGCAAGATTATTAATTAATCCCCGCAGAACAATGATGTCCTGGTATGAAATGTGTCCACACTTCCTCGCAATTGAAGAAAGATCACTGTCACTGCTGTAATTTAGCCTCGGGAGAAAAAATGCCCGTCTGGCCACGAACGGAATCGCAAACAGCCTCGTGAGACGGACACAGAGTGGACGGATGATGGGAAAATGCAGTGGCCTTCGACGGAGCCGCTTCTGAGCCACACAGCTGCTATATTTGTGCTGAGAGCACGGAGAGAAAAAAACAGTCAGTCTCCAAAAGAAATTTTACATTTTTAATGCTAACATTAGACTTACATTAAATTAATTTAGACTCACATTTGTTTCTTTTATATTGATAAAGCCCTAGGGGAAAACTAACATGACTGGCACCTGGCTAGCACTGTCCTAGAGAAGTAATGGACACCAAAGGAGGCAAACCGCATCTCTGGGACACATGCATAAATTTCGATGTGGAATTGCTAGCCTGACCATATTGTTGAGGCAGAAACCTTGGGAATTTTCAAGAGCAGACTTGACTTAAAGCTAGATACCATTGAGTCACTGAGTATCTGAAGTGGTACATTCACAATTGTAAGAAGAAACTGGCGAGCCTAGTTGGGCCGAACGGCCTGTTCTCGCTACTCATGTTCTGTTATGTTACGATACTGAAGTCACTCAGCTGTAGAAACCTGCCGGTGTTTCTTAACGCTACTTACATGTTCTTGTCAGCGAGCCAGGCAACAGGGAGAAATGTCACAGTGTACTTCTTGAGTATGTTATCCTAGCTTGGCGCTAAAGATCACAAAGCTTTCAGATGATGAGGTCATGTGACACACATCCTGATTGTTGTATCAGTGATTTGCCTATTTGTAAATTTTGCAAAATAAGTCTTTTATACTGCATATGATAAATCTCATCTGCTTTCTATTAGGTTCCTATTTGAGCAATTTTTATAAAAATTATATGCCTGCGATATGTTTCTTTTTCTCTCGGAGCTGATAAAATGTTCTATGGAATGACCAGGCAGAAAGCCTTGTTTTTAACGCCGACAGGCGTATTCAAGATTGCAGAAGTGAATTGTAAAAAAAGTGCCTGCACATCTTTTTCCTCAACTAGAGTGTCTTCCTTGTTAAACTACTGATGCTACAGCTATGCGAAAAACAGCACAGCAGGTCACTGAAAGATGTTTTACTGTTCACTGGTAGCAGAATACTTTACCTTATCCTCTGCACGCATCTTGGTTTTGTCACATTTCATTTGTAAACATAAAGCCGGAGAGCCAAATTTTTTTTACTTTACTGCTACCAAATCTGCTCTATGAATGAATGAGAGAAAGCAGCGCACATGGAGTAAATAGAACTCCTTTCACAGAACACACCAATCGTTGCTTCCCCTTAGATAGAATCTTGCCGTTTATGATGGAGAGGAGTTCGCCATTAACCCTTAGAGCACTAAATGCAGTTGTTGCTGCTCAATGATGTAAGATATCAAAATCGAAGCTATTGAAATCATGTGGCGACTTGTTTAAAACAGCTCTTGCAGGGGAGCCAGATGATAGGTTTTCAACAGCGCAAAATAATTTATAATTTTTTGAAAATGTTTTTTAGCGCTCTAAGGGTTAATATTGTCACCTGTTGCCTATAGGATGTAATAAATTGATCCGCAGTCTATGTTCCCCTCTCTAGTTTGCTTTTACTAGCTTTTGAACAATACAGGATCATAACAACGAACATTAGCGGGTCTGCTGGATGCCTTTGGTGCAGTATTTGACAACTTTGATGCGGTGTGACATCCTCAAGGACTCAATTTAGACTATAAGGGTGACACATGTTGATTGTATGGGGTGACGTGAGGGGGTATGGCTTGGCGGTTGTCGGTATTCTTCTGGGAATGATGTTTAGACAGCCATTTTAATGGCTGACAAAGTTAACTGACTGAAGTGACATTTTTGAGTGATTGGATATAGATGAGTGCTGACAAGAAAGAGAGAAAAAGTCAAACAACTGTGAACAGGGGAACTACTAGACGTAACAAGTTTTGATATGAAATAATAGAGCACATGACTACTGAAAAACAACGAGAACTTGAGGTTAAGTGCCTTCCGCAAAAACAAGCAAGATGAGATGCAGAAAAAAAATACTTTTTTTTGTTTATTCTTTCGACCTTAAACGGGCAGTACATGTTGGTGGGCTAAAATTCTTCCACAGCAATGTAAGACTCAATGCCAGTTATTGCAAATGCTTGATTGATTGCAATTGTTGCCGCCAAGCGTGGCACAGCTCGTTATTAGGTCTGGGGAGAGGGTATTTATTTTTTTTACATAGTAATATACATTCTGAATAACTCTTTGCCTTCAATAAATGAAACATTTGAATACCGAATTAAATTATTTAGATTGTCTTTGTCTTATATTTACTTCGATGATCCAAAACATTTTAATATGGCAGATAAGCATTGATACAAAAAATGGAAAGGCAGGAAATATTTTCACTGTACTGTACACACGTCCTCTTCCAGGCTCATTCTCAGGATCTTGTGTTGCTTTGAACTTCTTGAAGTGCATATCCTGGACAAAAGTAGTCTTTTCTTGCCTAAAAGATTGTGCCTCTATACACCAAATCCTAAGGCTTATTTTGCCAAGGCTGGTTCGAGTTAAGTAGGCGGGGGAACCCCAGATGCAGGATAACAAAGAATTTATTAAACACCAAACACTAGGAGAAAGATACAAACAGGCCAGAAACTAAACACCGTGCCAATGCACGGAGCGATTGGGAAAACTAAGATATACTGCCCAAGGCAGGGGGAAACAAAGGTACCCACTCAAGGAGTGGCTAAACTGAAACAAGCTGTGTTCATGGAACAATGAAGCCCCTGGCGGCAGGTAAAATTTTTTTCCCTGCTGCAGACGAACAGACAGACAATCGGACGGACAGACGGACGGACGGACGGACAGGTGAAAAACTGTACATAAAAACAAAAACCTAACTAAACTGACACTGGGAGACTTAAACAAGGGGCAGACAAGACGAGGGCTCAGCAAAATACAAGACTCAGAGAAATCACAAAGGAAATACTCGGAAGGCACAGGAGCTGAGATTTCACCATATACAGCTGAGTCTAACAAAATTCCGTCAGATGTCGCCTCTCACTCTGCCCATAGATGTAGCCACGAGAGGAGGCGGGGACTCGGAATGCAATCTCAGGAGGAAACAGAAACACATGGGATTAATAAAACAATTACACAAGAACCGGGTTAACAATAATGACTCGTGACAAGACTCTAAGACAACCAATCAAACTAGACAGCTTAGACTAAACGTGACGAGTGAAAAGCACCACGAGAGAAGCAAAGGAAAGCTCAGCTTTAAACGCAGTTAATCAGGGAAAGCTTAGGCAGGAATAACAAAAGCTGGAAACACTCGTACTCACTAATGAGTTAATCAGGTTAACATAACGTGACAAAATATTTACAATCACCCTCAAATAAGTGCTGGTTAGTATGGGTTAGTAATTAAAGGAGATATATGTAAGTTTGCGACCAAAACTGGTTGTGCAATCACATTCAAAAAGAACGTCTACTACATGGAGCGATCATGGCGACGTTTCAATATCACCAATGATTTGCTCTGACAGGATTTCTGACAGGTTCAGTTCAGAAAAGATTGGGGTGAATGACTAACTTTAGCAGTGGTCATATTGGTCAACTTGCTCGTCACGCTTCTCTGTGGATAGCCCACTAAAGTCCATACTGTAATATGCGTAAAGAATGAATGAGGACTCATTTGACAGATGAACTGTCTCAATTACATTTCGTATTGCCATAATGGCCGTGCTAATGTTGGAACGGTTTCCACAGCGTCTCAGCATAATGCCAGAGAAACGGACTAATGATGCATTGCTAATGTCAGCAATGAAGAGCCACGGTTTTTATTTCTCAAAAAATATGTTACATAGTCAGTTCGATGACCCACGGCCACTTGCATACGCACTAACGTACCATGAATGAACATACATAACATTATTCAACTGTAGAGAATATTTGAAATATCTTTGCCTACATTTATAGAATTAAGTTAGCCAAACTGAGCTGAATCTTACCTGGCAAGGATAAAATTAGCAACTTCCGCGTGGGTCTTCAAATTCTTCTCTGCTTTCAGCCGTCACCATTTTTCAACTGCACGTCCTATACAGATCCTTGTTTTGTTTCTGACTTTGTCACGACGTGTTTCAAAATCATAACGAGGCCTTTTAGGTTTAGTAACATCAGACATTTGCGCTCCGAAATGCTGGTAGCTGCAGTTCGGTGGTAACTGGCAACCTGGATGCCGAAATGCTACTGACTTCGTGATTGGGAGATCGGTGGAGGGCGGCGCGACAGGCCAAGACACAAAATGAAAACATAAACATTAGTTGTGGGCTGCAACTTCGGTTTTGTAATGAGAATATTCTGGCTGGACTGCTGTTGTCAGTGATATGAGCATTTGAAATTAACATCATTCCTTACTGTCTGGTGATATCAGGGCCATTTCATGATTAATCAACATACATTTCTTACATATTGCTCCTTTAACCTATCAGAGAACGTATTCACTCAGAGTTTAGTGAGACCTAGAATCAAGCACAGGGGGAAGTAATGAATGAAATACCAGAGCCGAAACCGAAAGAGGAAACGTGATTGGACAACGAGAAGCAGGCAGGCTGAAGGCTGTCACACGACATCACTGGAGTTTGGGCAAAGCGAGAATCGAACATCAGACGACGGGAAACAAAGCTGAAAAATAAAACGAAAGTAAAGCACAAGCACAAATTAAACACATTGACAAAATAGCACACGAGGCAGAATCATAACAGTCTATGTATTGAACAATGTTTGAAAATTACCAGAAGCGTCTGGAAAAATCCTTATGGAGTCCTTAGCCATATTGATCCAGGTTCGTGACGTCATCTGCGGTTCCCCCATATTCAGGGCGCTGAGAGACCCAGTGCCTGCAGGATCAGTGCATGGTCACCGACATTTACCAACTGCAGCTAGACAACCATGTATCTGATATGGAATCGCCGTCTGTCCATGATATTGTCTTGGAATACTTCATATACTTCAAATAACACCTAAAATAGCAAAAATAAACACCATAAACAATAACGCACCCTCCAACTATATCCACTATCAACAAAATGAACAGCGCTGCCTATGGGCTGTAGGAGCCACACGTGACTTCAGAGAAAGTCATTTCCCCCGAGATATTCAAAGCGCTAGCTTTTTTCGCACCAGAAAAATTCTGCCGAAAATGCTGATATATATTCAAGTATATCTGACACTGACCGATGTGTTATATTGGTTAAATTGACTAAAAATCCTGCATATACTCAGCCAAAATAAAAACTTCACACTCCTTTGGAGGTCGATAGGTTGAACATACAAGAAACAAGGTTTTAAATAATGATTTTATTTAATTCTGTACTCATTAAAGTTTGGTGTATCATAAAATTAGTGTCCATAATGTAACCAGTTCCACCGGATATGCTACGGAAATGTCCAATGGTAAGTTACAACTTGAATAACAGCAGTGCGCAGGCGATTACGTATGGTTTGGGCAGTCACACGACTTCTAAAAAATTCATTCCTAGTGGACGTTGCAGTGACAAATCCATTATGCAAATGAAATAAGACAATTTGTTGGTCTTCTGCTTTTGACGTCACACGTGGGCTACCAGAACGAGGTCGTCAGCTGTGGTGCCAGTTTGTTGGAGACGTGTTCGAAGATCATGGATAGACCGTCGACTGCATCCCATAACCCCTGCAACGTCAGTGACGGACGTTTTCGTATTCAGCATGCCAATGGCACCTTCACGCTGAATGTTTGACAGCCATGGCATTGAAAATCAACTAATAATTAACTGTAAAAACTTGTTTTTCCGAGATGTCACTAACGTGCTTACATGAGCTCAGTTGCACATCTTTCATATGGTAACGTGACTAGGAACATGAGAAAACATGGTTTTAGCTTAAAGTACGCTTGCACGTGCTACGTACCTGTGCACGTCGGAGTTGATGTGTGTCATGATGTCTTTGACAACGCATTTACCCCTAGTGATAATAAAAACTCTTTTATTAAAAGTTTCAAGGAAATATTTACAAATTTATGAGCATGAAGTTTCTTTTTTGACTCAGTATAGTTTCTCAAAACGATGCATTTTGCGTTTTAAATCAGTTAGGATATGACCTTTAACTATAGCCCTGATAGTGCAAATTCATTTTATTATATCCATTTCTTGATTCGCCTGACAGCTTTTCATTGCATGAAATGAAACTGTTCTCAGGTGTTTCCCATAGTGATGATGACTGAGGGAATTTTTCATGTGTCACCTCAAATTTATGTCCAAGTGAAACAAGAGGTTATGGCTGAACTTCAAAATGTAAAACATGACTGGAAATATACTCCACTTACATTTTAATCATGGGAGTTTATTGGGGTGCCAATAATTGTGGCACACGTTTTGGGGAAGAATGTTTATTTAATGACAATATTCTTTTCTTTTGATTATTTTACTTCAATGTTAACAGAAGATTTTTGTGAAAATTAAAACCAAGAGGCCAAAGACATTTGTGACCTTGTCCACAGGAAAAGAGTGTATGAGGGATTTTTTAAGTTTTAGAGAAAAACTGCTTTTCTGTGTTTAGTTCATAGGAACAGATCATCAGATGCTCTTAACTAAATTTGACCAAAATATCCCATATACACCCTTTACCTGTGGACTGTCACATTTTTACAGAGCTTATTTTCCCATATTCAGTAAGGGTGCCAATATTTTCGAGGGCACTGTATCCTGGAATGCCCACCTATGCCTTGCTCACTATCATACAGAACAGTATTAAATAATATATAATGCAGCACCCCCAAACCCCTTTAGGATTTTCGAGAGGGCAACCCTGAGTTCTTTATATTAATAATGTGATATAAACCCTTTCTCTCCATATAAATTGGGTTCCCATACTGAATACTGTTGTGCTCAAAACACTTGTATACTGGGCAACAAAAATGGCTACTTCACTTCCCACGAGTAAAATAAAATAATGCACTAACTTTCAGGGCACCTGGCAGAATGCGACACGCTTGCAAGTGCAGTTTAATGCATTAGACACAGTACAGTAGGTTTGGGAATGTTTTAAACCGAGCCACCCACTGAAAGTCAGCGTTTTCGTAAACCACTACACTGTTTCTGTCTCTGACGCCACTGTCACATTAGCTTTAATAGAGCAGATACTGTTCACTGATTGAGAGAGATACCAATGTCCTCAAAATACATGGCCCGTCGGTGGTTATTGACACTAGAAGGCAATGCTCAAAAAGGGAAAAGTTTGATTTACTTAACGGTAATAAGTGAACTGCATCCACGCAATTAAAGCACTGATTACTAAAACCCCACGAGTCAAGTCAAGTGTGACTTATGTTTTTTAGAAATAGGTGCTTCAATTGTTTGAAGTAGCTTCTGACTGACTTCCGTGATTTTAGGCCAATCTAATCAATCAGCTTGATTAGAAGTTACGTTCCTCGATAATCTGAAAGAAATTGACTGAACATTATTTTAAAAGCCCACAAAACGCCCATTTCCAAGTTTACTATTTTCATTTCCATTGTCTTTTTACAAAAATGTGTATGTTTTCATCATCAAAAAGCTCCTAGCTGCTCTGCTCACTCATCCTGAGTTGGGTTGTTTTCGCTCCTGTCTCTTTAACCCTTTCAGCACCGTGGGTAACTATAGTTGCTCAATAATGCAAGATATCAAAGTCAGATGCTGTTGAAAACCTATCATGTGCCAACTTGCTTCAAAGAGCTCCCCTATTTTAAACAGCTCAGGATAACTACATTTTTAATTCCTTAAAAATGTATTCGGCACTCAAAGGGTTAACTCCTTTAACCACTCATACCTGGGGCCTTCAATGATTTCCCATCAGAGATATAAAAATTATTTTGTTACCTACCCCAATAACGCTCGATTACTCTAAACTGGGTCTGATTTTTTTCTTGATCATCAACTGAATATTAATTTGCTCTCTTGTCAAGAAAAATTGGTGGAATTAACGGCTAATTTGATTTTATAAGCATTATTGTGCAATGGGTCACATAGGCTAGTTATCAGGCATTTTCCTATCCACATGATGGCATAAAACAAAACGATGCCTTTCAAAGATTCTAAATTCATTTTCCGCCAATTTCTGATAGGACTTGGTTTTAATAACCAGAGGGTTTAACTTTTTTTAACAGATTATTTTTCCCAGGTAAAAGAAAAAAGGAATGCACACCTGAGTTGGAGAGTTGCCAACCACCTCAAAATTACAAAAAGGACAGCGCCACTCTCAAAGCTAAAATTTGACAATATCCAATTTACTAAGTTGTTCACTTAACAATGCTTCTATGTAAGAAATGTTGATGATTTAAAAAAATAATTAAAATAGATGAAATTATGAATAAAAGGTCCCAGTCCTGGGGACCTTGTTCCGATTAATAGGACTCCAAAGAATAACTTCATCTGTCTTCATCAGCTGAGCTCATTATAAGAAGATACAGACTAACTGCTAGGCTTTGTAGGTAATAAAGCATGACAATCCAGCAATCATACTGAATCACAATAAACTTATGTAGACAAGTCATTCATAAAAGAGGAAAGGAATATGAATGATAACACCTGGGAGCAAGGGAGGAAACAAGACAATAATCAGTTAAAGCTGACTCGACCATAAAAACTCATGGAGACTGCTGGAACAGGGAAGGAACTAATTAAGCACACACAAGGGTAGCAACAGGTTATACACACGGTAAATATAGACCAGGGGTCGCCAACCCTGTTCCTGGAGTGGTACCATCCTGAGGATTTTCACCCCGACCAAAGCAAATCCCACCTGTTTTCCTAGTAAAAGATCTTGATGAGCTGCAAATGAGCTGAATCAGGTGTGCTGAATTAGGGTTGGAGTACAAACCAGGAACAGGGTTGGAGATGCCTGATATAGACTGAGCCAATAATTAAGGTCTAATTGGTATTGTTAATGCAGTATTTTTTTCTGAACTTATATACACAAAATTATGTACAAAGTAGAATTACTAAACCTTTATACACAAGTCATAGCAGCCCCCTGTCAACAGTCACTTTTATTCAGACTCTATGAGGTTTGAAAACGTGTGTTAAAGACATGTGCGTTCCCTTACTGTTGACGGTCGTGTTATTACTCATACAGCATGACCCATTAAGCAATGACCCTGAGTGGACTGCACTGGCATAACACCCACAGATCTCATTCTGGAGGAGAAAAGGAACTCAAATAATAAAAAAAAATTACTGCGCAGTTAAAAGGGCATTTTCTCCACTTCATACTGTTGGAGAGAGATATTTTTTGTCGTTGATGTCGTGTTATGATTTCCACCAAGACAAGGTCTCCTGGGATCTTATTCATGGTCTGTGTCATCGCAATAGTCTTCAATTTTCGTTGTTCCTTTAAGCTCCTCAAGTTTAAGTTCGCATTAGCAGAGGCCAGAACTTGAGAGATGCGATGACAGTGTGTAAAACCAGCCTCAGAGTCACAATTTATATTCATTCGGCCTGCAGAAGTTCAAAGTACATCCACTAGTCTGTTTCTCAGGAGCTCTGAAAAAAGACTGAAAATAATGGGCAAAAAATTCACTTATAAAATCTGTTTTTTATACTGTGACTCTGGTAACAGTTGAAGCAATGGTGAAAGCATGGCAGAGGAGTAGCTATGAATGTATAATAAATTATAATGTGCACAAAACTTATCTGCAGCGGAGAACCCTGAAGATATGGAATTGTTAACGATTAACATAGAAAATAATATATGATGATATAATTTTTGCCAGATATTGAAGTCAGAGATGAACAGACTCAAAAGTCATATCCACACCATAACTCCCAAAGACACGCTGCGGTGTGTTTGCGGTACAAGGTTCTGCACTGATACTCTTTCCAAGAACCACATGCTCTGAACTGAAAAAAGTCAAAAGCACAAAAAATGTCGGAATATACTCAAAGAAATGTAGAATCACACAGCATATACCAATTCAACATGCATACAAGCGAGGCTCGGCTCTCAGTTTTTAGGGGGAGCACTGTGCCCCCCAGTTACAAAATTTTATGGGCACATCCAGCAATTTTTTTTTTTCAAAACTTGAGAACCTATTATGCCATTTGATCAAGATATAACAATCTTGGATGTCCAAAAGGGGGGTTCATAAACTTTTAGCAAAAAAAAAGTAAAAAAAAAGACAAGATTCGAAGATAATTTGATTCCTGTCATTCCTAACTCTCTAAGAAATAGGCAGTTCCGAGTGGGTGTACACTTTATGGAATCAGCTTGGTTCTAATTGGTCGGCGAACAGGCTGAGAAAGAAAGGACGTTACCTTCACAGAGACATGCAGTCACTGTAAAAGCTTGACTGCACTTGGAATTAAGTCTCTTACCTTATGAATGATTAATAGTTAGCATCTGTGCAGTAGCAACAGTTAGTTAATATCCCATTTACTTCAGTACTTCATTAAAAACATGTTTAATTAAATTTCAAGCGGTCTCGTCTACCATTCTATCGATTTCTATATACGTGTCTCCTACATCTCTCCCTGCTAGACCAGTAATGATTTCTAAATTCACAGTCAATAAAGCTAATAAACTCCTCAGTGATTATGGTAAGGTATTGCAAGCATGCTAGCTAAGATGTTTTGTGTGTGTCTCGTACCGAGCTCTTGGCTAAACGCACCCGATAACTTATTTGAGAATTGAAGCAGTTTTTGGGATTTTTGGTAATAGCATTCCAGCTCACTATTGGATCTATATAAAAAAAATTTGTCCCAATTAATCCTCTGTACAATTAAGAAAGTAAAATGGGACCCAGGGTCAAAAATTGCGGAATTACCCTTTCACTTTTGAAAACGTTAGCTTACTAATGTTAATTCCAGTTTTTTACTCTTTCAACCATGTTTATGCTTTCTTTTTAGGTCTCTTAGAAACCAGTGAAAAGCTATTTTGCTGTCCTTACGGTGAAACTATAAACAAGGAGCACTGTCTCATATTTCAGTATTTCTTGTATTGTACTGTATTGCTCTTTATCTTACAGCTAAGAAGTAGTATTGTATTGTAGTATTTTAACTGCAGAAATTTTACGTCTCCAAATATAACATCTGTATTGTTCTGAGTCACAATACTGTGATTGTAATTGTGGTGTGAAAGCACCCCAGGTTAATGGAGCCATTGAATTTCACCCTAATGAAAAGGAACAACATTTTTATCCAAGAACTAGTTTCCATTCATAAAAATTGTAAGCGGCTGCGGATTGACAATTGTCAAGTCGAGTTCCATGTCCTTCCATAAACCTCATGTTTGTAAAGGTATTACATAGATTTTTTTTTTTTTTTGATAAATACAATGCAGTGAAATTTAAATTTGGTCTTATGTTTCAGGGCACAGGAAATTTTCTCTTTTATGGATATTTGCATCAAGCAAGAAATTCGCAAATTCCATAGCAGTGTGATTATGAAAATAAAGATTGTGAATGGTTATCTATTGTGCCCACATTCAGAGGGACTCTTTGTTTGGTTATTTGAGGTTCCGTTCAGCCGGAATCCAAATATCTAAATATAAAACTAACTTCACCATGACACACTGAAGGCATAATTCTGGAACTTAAAGGTGTTGCTTGCCATACCAGATTTTCTTTTGTTTGCAGAAGGACCCTGATAGTCAATTTTGTTCTGCTCTTCCAGAGGTAAAACTTTTAAAATATTATTTTTTGTTATTTATCTGGTAGGAACTGAGCTGTACTGTCCCTCTTTTATCTCAACCACATTTTCCTGTGGGCCCTTGGGAAAATCATTCAGAACCAAAAGGGTAACCAGCCAATAATGAGGCGGAATAAGTGTTCCGACTCGTGTACATGCATCTTAATGGTATCAGTCACACGCTACAGTGTAATTTATGAGTTTTAACTCATGTTAGAAGTCGCTTGAGCAGCAAGCCGCTAAAATTGTAATTTATTCGCATGCTGTAAATTTCACCAGCGTATGTGAGTAAATTGCTTGCACTGTAGAGCCCTGATTTACGCACTTACTTTATAGCCTGCTAATTAAATGTCTTAACCTCAAATAAAATACTCTACCTTCTTTGTGTGCGGGTTCCTCATAATCTCTTGACCAAAGCACTCAGCAGTTAACCTTGTCTTACCTTAATCTCCTCAAGGACGGGATTCAGCCAAGCAGCATGTGGCAGAACACTCACCTGAGCAGAGAATGTGCCATAAAAATGCATATTTTATCCTCTGAAAGTGCTCACATAGTTCTGATAGGAAAGTAATGGTGATTTTTTTTGAAGACCAGATCAACTGAAAGCTTTGTGGAAAAGGCCCTGAAACTTTGCAAAGTGATGTGTGCTCTGGGGTCAAGGAAATTACAATGGGTTTGAACTCCTCCTGACTACAGTTTAAAACAAAGAGGTTATACAAGAGAGCAGCGTCCCTTGATATTGAACCTGTCCTCCAACCATAGGCCCAAATAGATTTTTTAGCCTGACTCATGACCCAGACCAGCGTTTCCTAAAATAGCGCCCCTAGTGGCTGCAGGAGGGTAGAGTCATACTACAGTTAAAGTTACAGTTTGAGTTAGAATTACACTTAAAATTAGGCATTGGGTTAAAGTTAAAGTTACGATTAGGGTAGGGATTAGGATTACGGTTAGGTTAGGGATTTAGTGACGGCGACACTTAGAATAGAAACCAGATTTTTGTTATTAAAACTACCACTAGTGCTCACTCAACTAACTCTTTCACGTAACTTTAAGTCGTAATAAGCTGCGTGAATGAACGGGGTGTATTTTTATTGGGGGACAGGCTCGTGATATCAGTCAAGTCTCAGAATGGATACAATCAAAATGAGAATAATACAGGGCGCAAACACTAACAACTCATTATAGCAGAATAAAATGGAGCCTCATTATCTAGATTAACTTTGGGACCTGCTATAGATTGCAGAAAGGGAATTCTATATTCCATGTTATTAGAAATAAATGATAAGTGCAGTTTTATTTGATTTGTGCAAATGCAACAGTATTCTATTAAAAATTAATGAATCCCACTGCCCTGATTAGTATGTGTTAATATACAGGCAATAAAAATACAGAAACAGCTAGATGAGCCAGCAACATAGCATGTCAGTGTATCGCTACGTGACCTCTCTAATGATCGACTAAAAAATGAATTTTTCACCCCAAACTCCTATTTTGTTTTTGCAAGAGAAAATAGTTTCCATAACCATGACAGACACCATCACTGAGGTGCAGTTTGGCATCAACATTAGCCGAACAAATTGAAATAATGAGATTCACAGCAACTCTGAGCAGTCACCAAGGCCTGAATTACTTTACTGTATTGACAAATAGTCAGTGCCATGTGAGGGTGTTCTACAAAAATAGCAGTAATTAGCTCCATATTATTTTTTTTCCTCTCATAGATCATTGAAAATAAATGAATAAGTCTCTCAACGTCTGTTGTCATTTTATCATTACGATGTTTGAAATCAATGCACTACCTGCCATATTCATTTGATTTTTACTTTCTTCTAGCATGTTCCATCCATCAACCGTGAGAAAAATAAGAAAATGAATTATTGTCAACAGCCAGACTTAATCCTCTCACAGCATTACTTTCGAATTACTCATCTATTATTAAATCCAACAAAAGCCTATGAGCATCAAACATGAGCAATCTGTGCAATTTACATCACGTGTAAACAATCCCGGTCTTCGTCTTATTAAACCGCTTCAAAACCTTGGCCATTATTGTCACAAGAGATGAAATGATCATCAAGCATAATTTCTCATTAATGGCCCTGTCTGGTGATGTTTTGTTTTTTTAAAGTCTTTCATAACCTAGACAGGGCTAAAATACATGAGATTACCTACACCATTCATCACTGAGGTTTTGTTTTGGAATTGCAGTAGTGGTCAGAAAACAAGACCTTGCCCTGTTTCTCAGAATGCTCTGATTTGTGATGTCACATGACAAAATTGGCCTAGCCCAGTTCTGGCCCACATAATGCACTTTCACGGCCCAGTCCTGTCCCAGATACAGCTGGAATGACGGCCCTTTCGTGGCCCAGATCTGGTTTGCCAGGGCACAATCGGCCTCTTTGTGGCATGCCATCACATGCACGGTGCCATCACTGCCACTGCCATCACCTGGCCCACATCCGGTTAACAGACCACTTGCCATGCCAGCAGTCGCCCAGCAGTGCTGTCTCGACGGCGGATCCGGGCCAGACCCGCCTGCTAATCTACGGCTACCCAATCAGAGCATTGCAAAGATAAGACAACTAAACTACCACATTTCTTTTTCTTGAAAACATGCTGTCATACCTGAATTGGGCCACACCCAAACAGCAACCAAATGTCTCAGGCCAAGTGAAATCCTTTGGGTAATAAATTGAGTTGAGAAGCTTATCTCTCGTGAGGCTGCGCATCTTGCCATGCTTTAACACATTATTACCCACCATCTGCTCCCATTCTGAGGTCGAATTATATGAATGGGAATGGATTTTAATGTCCAAGGTTGGGGTATATTTCTATATTACTTGCATATTTACAGATCATGAAAAAAGCTGAGTATTTGGCATTTATCCAAGCCATATCAAGTAACTGGGCAACATATCTGGGGGAAGGAGGAATTGTTGCAACGTTCATTTATGAAACAAAAACCTATTTGAAAAGGACAAGTGGCAAAGACCTTTAAAGTGATCTGTGTCATTCTTTATTCTGCCACTTAAATGCATTCAATTTTAAAGATATCAAAATCGGAGCAAAAGACTTCCTGCTTACACTGATTGTTCCCATTTGGTAAATTAGCTTTGAATGATTAATCTGTAGAATGCAAGGAAATGCAGAAATGCATCAACAGTAGCCCATTTTTAGAGAGTAATGATCTGCCCAGCTGGAGTCAGCCATTTTGTGCCACAGGCCTCAGCATTGCTGTGCATCGTCATTTTAAACCATGACAAGCTAAAGGACTGGTGGCCTTCTTAACGCTCTGCATACTGAAAAGTGCTTCCAGCCAAATCCACTCTGCACATAATCACCTCCTAATTACCACCGCTAATCTGGCATTAATTTGACGTTGAGTGTTCCTGGAGGTTTAATAACAGGCGTGAAGGAACAGTCACTAATTGGTGTTGGCTTATTTCACACGGCAGCATCTAAAAGTAAAATGTTTTTATCCCAGGTCTTTCTCTCACCTCCGTGTCAGTGAAATTATTCAAACACAACTGAATAACAGCGAAGGAAGAGAAACTGAACTTTTTCCTGCAAAGAGGAAAATTGCTGTGGAATGATAAGTGCTTGTGAGTCAGCAATTGTGCTATCAATTTTAAACGTGGCCCCACTTTGCATGTGCACTGCTAATTTTAAAAATGGCGTTTTTTTCCATCTTCATTGCACGAAAAAAACCTTCATCCGCACGAAGATGCAAAAACAGTTAACATGCTGTCATGAGCCCACTAAACCAACAGTTGACAATTTATTGTAAGACAAAGTAGGCCAGTCTAAAAACTCTCTATAAGGCGCGCACACTCTGAAGTCACCGGTCACATGTATGTAAATGGTAAAGACGAAGTTTCACGAAATCTTCGCGCTGGAAGGCAGGTGTTTTTCATTAGGTTCGTTTTCGGAGACCCTTTCGTTGTCAGTTTGGCCCCACGTTTACGAATGCACTCTTAGGGGAGATTTGTGATTCATTATAGAAAAGAACAGAGGAAAATACATACGTGTTTCTCTGTCGCCGAGACTTACGTCCGCCCTGCCCACCACCTGGAGATGAAGTGTCAAGGTCAGGTGACTGGGGATATGTCTTGTTTTCAGTGACAGCAGAAGAGGACTACTCCACAGCAAAAGGGACTGAGACAGCCTCAACAGGGAAGAGAGGATGGTGCTCATCTTTGTCTGTATATACGACACCGCTGCTGTGTTGTCTGTTTTGATTAACACATGATGTCCTTTCACAAGGTGAAGAAAAGAGTCCAGGACTAACTGAATGGCTAGACGCTCGACATAATTTATGTGGAAGTGTCTTTGTACTGGGAGAGTGCTCTCCCCTGTCCAATTCTCCCTGCACAGAGCTCCACAGCCTCTGAAGAAGGCATGTCACCTTGCCTATCGGCATACTCTGAGTTAGGAAACCAGGCCTGCTTCATGGAAGAGTGCCTTTAAAGGTGACATGGTCACTAATAATTTTCTATTGCAGTGAGTTGACATGCAGAGGTGATGTGACAGAACTCAACACTGGAAAGCTTGCATTAGTCACTGACCTGGCAGCAATATCGCTATCATTGAAGCTATCGAGCTTGGCAGTCTGAGAAAAGTTTAGAAGGGAAGTTTGTCCTAATTGACACTGAGAAAAGCATTTGCAGAATGGAACTGCCCTGTGTTCTGACAGATATGCCTGACTTGCATGAGATGATATTTCCAGCCCCTTAAAAGACCACCTCTTACTCAGGATAAACACATTCTTTTCAAGACTTGTTGAAAACCCCAATATCTGTTAATGAGTGAAAGCACTACCTTTGTGAACCATTTGCTACAACGGCCATGTCATCCAGAGAAACCAACCATTATGCCTGTTAAGTGAAAAGATTCTCCATCTCCTCTCTCAGAGCAGTAATGACATTGCCTGTCACTCACATTTTGAGCACTAAGGATAAGTGAGATGGATGTGTGCAGAACTGCAAGTGGAAACCCCTGACAACAGTCATGTCCACTCCTAACAGCACCATGTATGCACCATAGTAGCACTACTCCTCTTTGATCTGGAAAAACCTAGTACATATGTCACTTTGGCTGGAAACTGAGTTTGACCCTCATTTGCAGTCATTATCTGCAAATCTTTAAACACTAGCTATTTGTCAATATCAAGTTTCTATTTTTTTTATTTTTTTTGGTTCGGAAAACTCCAGAATCTAAAAGTTTTTGCTCAACAGAGAGACCCTCCACATTGATAAACTCACTTAGTTTTCCTGACCACAGGAGCATTACCGAACTTGTGAAACTATTGGACCTTGCAGAGGCAGCTTTCTCAATGGAGGCCAGTCACCCTTTGGTCCAGGCTTATTTGGCTCTTATTAGGACAAAAAAAAAGATTTTTATTTCCTTCACTCTTGGGAATAACACACTAACAAGGTTAACTGCTTGAGATCTTTGAGAACTGACCCACACAGGAGGAGGGAGCTGTACTGAGGGTTGAATGAAAGTGCTTCGGAGACGGTGTGTGGGAAGAGCGTGTCCTTTTTCTTGTGGGCCCTTGAGAAGAATTGTGGTGTCATTGCTTGGGAGGCACTGAGGCTGAGTCAGCAGTGTCTTCCAGTTGCACATGCTTCTCCCCAGCAGGTGCTCAGAGGAGCCAGGGTTTCCTACCTCATTCTGGGTTTCCGTTAGAAACCAGATAGGGGACCTTTATTCGAAGCCAAGTTACGTATGTGGGCCAAAGTAATGCTTCACTGGCAGGGCTTTTGGCAGCACCGAAGCAGACAGAGAAGGAACCGCCCTCTTTGATGGGGCGCTCAGGAGTAGACATACAGCACACCTGAAATTGCGTTAGATTTTGCTTTGCATCACTCCAGAGCAGGATGTTACGCAAAGACTCAAATCATTTCAGCTTTTGTTTACACCATGCCTGCTGTGCATCCAGACATTTCCCGAACAAGTTCAGGCTCATCCAGACTGGCAATCCTGACTCAATCTAGCAATTCTGAGGGAGTGAGTCTCAAATGCTCTCCAGCCACAAGAGTGGACCCCATCCCTTTTCCGAGAGAGAGCGCTGTTGGACCTCTGAAGGATATAATACGACGTACCCAGAAATTCCTGCAGTAGAGCATCTGCTGCCTTCATTCCACACAGCTCCATTGAGCTCAGTGCTCGGCAAGTCTGCAGGAGGGTAACTGAACTCGAAGCACTTGCATTAGAAGCCAGTGTGTGGTACATTTTCCCAGCTGTGCTGAAGAGAACTGGCAATGCATTTAGGGAAGAACAGCTGATCCTACAACATCTGGTTCTGCGGAGGAACCGCACAGGAAGCCAACGACGGCTCCGTATAAGACGGATTGAACAGCCCATGTGGTCTCAGCCCCGTCGAGATCCAAGAACTGTGAATAGCTCTGAACCATAGCCTGGGCTGACGGCAGCTTGTCCCAGGAATAAAGTCTGGATACATGACAAGACTCCATTTTATTTTTGTCGTTACTGGAAGCAAGAAGAACCCTTCGTACCTCGTTGTCTGTTGAGCGTAAGGAGTTGAAGGCCACACAACATCCAGCTTTTTTGTGCACCTTCCGCAACAGCATCACATCACTCCTCGCCTCTTCACAGCTGATCGAGAGCTTTTTCAGACAACTGTTTCCTAGCAAGCTGAACAGTAGCCACGTTGAGTCTCATGGTCATAGGCAAATCAAACTTAGATAATGACATTGTAACTATTTGGTACACGCTGAATGCTGAATCTGGAGGTTCGCAAAAAAGAATTAAGGCCAACTGGTTGCTAGACAAGTCAAGTGAGAAAGTTCTTTGGGAGGTGAAGAGAGCCAGAACTGAGGAATGATAGCAGTGACTGATGATGTCATCGAAGGAGGCGTGGCCTCACTTCACTGTCTTTCAGGCGTCAATATAATATGATTCGATGATGCACACAAAGGCATGATATCTCATCCTATCCACATGATAGGCTTATATAAATGAACTTCAGGGCTGAGATTATGACGTCCGCCATCATTTATTGGCTTGGCAGGAGTACTCATCAACCACAATCCCTGTTGCTTGTGTCTCAGCATGAATAACAGATCTCTTGTCATCTCTGTTTTCAGTGGAGTAGATGACAGAAAAGTCCTTCTCAAGACTACACTGGCAATACCTAAATCTTTAACTCACAACCCTCTAACAAGCCCACATTTTAAAGTATGCATAGCTTGCCTTTCCATGTGAAAATAAGCTGGCGAAATATAAATTTCAGGTGAGAAAAGTAGATCAACTTGTCAACATGGGATAATACCCATAAGTCACCTGTTTACAGGCTCCTCCAGACAGCAGTGCTCTGTGGACATTTCATATCAGAATGACCTGCTTACCATTTTATTTTTCATTAAATCTATGCCGCAAAATGAATGGATGGATTCACAAGGGGATGATACTTGATAAACAGCCAATAGTGAAACAAAGATCTGGTCTCGGATTACACGCCAGAAACAGTCAGTATTTAGCGAGCATGTTTCAGTGCTCCACTGCGATTCGAGCCCAGTCGTCCATTAAAAAAAAATAAAAAATTCCCCTGGGGACTGTGTTGCTGGATGCTATGAAAAATGGCAGGCAAAATAAAAACAAATAACACTACATTAGCGAATAAAAATGGAAAAGAGAAATCATGCTTTAAAAAGACTTGTGAATACTTTTACTTGAACATAAAGGTCATCAATGATTAATGAATAATATTCACACACAAAATTTGTCTAAGTGCACATTTTACTTCATCTAAATATTCTCTGTTCAAGTACTCTCCACAAAGTGCTCAAATAACTCAAGGCCAAAACAATTTTTAAACGATATATAAGTGTCTGAAAGTATGAATGGCGAGTTCATCCATTTCTGTCCGCCAGTATGTGTGGGTCTGACTTTTAACCCCTTAAGAACTGCGGCCCGGTATCGGGGTCGGACACCTCAAATAAAAGAGGAAAGTCCACAGAATGCAATGATATGAGCCCTGACATTTTAAACCGACACCACATTGAAAGAACAGCAGGCATACACTTTACAGTCTACAGAGATGAGCAGAACAAAAATCTTACCTTTGATATTTTGCAATAAGAAAGCTGCGCGAGAGTAAATCTGCGCTTGCTATTGTTAGCCTAATGTGTTCGTATTATAAAGAAACTAGATCTGCTGGGATCCTAGCATGTTTTTTTCCAGGGCGTTGCTTCAAAGAATTTAGCTCCGTAGCATTCAGCTTCCTTGCAATGTATTATCCTTTCTGAGATCGGCTTGTGATGCAGTCAGTAAAACTATGGCAGTAGGAATTTGATAATATGAGTTCTGATGATTCTAACGAACTCTAAACCACCTTAATCGTAAAAACCCAGCCTGAGCTACAGCCTTGCGTTTCGAGTGCGTCAAACTGAGTCCATGGGACATATGCATGTTCTTGAATAGCGCGACAATATAAACGCATAACTAGTTTGTTTGAGGTATTGTCCGAATAATTATCCGCTAAATATTCAACATTCATTTTCAAAGTCGTTTTCTGACAGAATCTTTGCACTATTCCGCACAAATACTGAGACTACAACAGTACAGTATTGTATTTCCTTTACTCATTCGTTGAATGGGCAATTTGACCATAGACTGTTGTCGATTGGCGCAGCCTATTGGATAAAATGCCGCGCTGCTGAAAGGAAATTGTGAAGGTACGATTCCTGATCAGGGTACCTTTTTTTTTTTGGAAATAATCGCAGTTTCCTTCTTGTACAAATAATTACTGGGGTTTTTATTATTCTTGCTTTTCTTTAACATATTTTCACATTGCCTTTGTATTTATCATATTCTTTTTTTGTTTTGTTTTTTTAATAAATATGCTCCAGTTGAGTCAAACTTAATTTTCATTGTATGTTTTATCTTTGAATGGGAAATTGTATTGGCAACAAAACTAATAGCAGAACTAACAGAACTAACAGAAATAATAATAATTTTTTTTAAAATATTTTTTTTTAATTCTAAAAATTATAAAATGTTGTATTTGAATGGAATGGATGCCTGTAGTGATATATCAGTGAAACTTTATGGGTTTTACAACTTGGTATGTGAGAAATCTGAAATGGAACACAAGGTACCTAAATTGCCAAAATGGAGAGGCCACTTAGACATTCCTCTCCAATTCTGCTCTGATTGACCTGATCAGAATAAACTTTGGCACAGATAATAATGACATTATATGCGGTAATCTTTTAGAGGTTTCAGGCTGCAACTCAACAAATTTACAAAAGGGATCGAAGTAAAACTTTGTTAGGTGCAAAATGAGATCTTTCATTTGCACTGTTTTCCATCTCCATTTACTCTGACTCAGTGACATATATAGTGATTTTTACACCAGGTTTGAAATCCCAAATGGTTTTACCTTTATTATGATACCAAGATTATTCAAATGGACCAAGCAGTCGCAGAGATATACTCATTTCATTTTGTGCTTGCCATTTTCAAAAAAGAGGCTCAGGGCTTAAGGGGTTAATTAACTTGCAGAAACACCAAACCAACAGTCTCAATAAGAACACTAACCTCGGAGACTGTTTGCGCCAGAGTGGTGACGTACACTTGAGGAATCATAGCTTATGGCCACTCGTCAAAAGGCACCGAATCCATCTCCTTTTCAGTTTTCCTAGCTGGGCCCTGAAGGGCTATCCTAGTGATGGATTGCACATATAACGAGAGATCATGAAAGAAACACTTGAATTGATGAGGCCTTGGATGCCCTGCATCATTCGTCTCTCTTTCCAGTCCCCCCGAACCCCCGCCCCCTCCAACCCCTAACCCCCATCGCCGTAGTTTCCAGGTCAATATTTCAGAGTCATCCTAAGGGTATGTACCCTCCTGCCATCACCACAAACAGATCAGTCTTCCTACTGCGCCGCTTAAGAAGCAGTGCAACTCAAAGGCACCTTCCTCTCCCTAAAAGGAGAGGGCAGGCAGGGGTCACCTTGTTCTCTACCAGCTCTGTTTCCCTCAAACTGAAGTGGTCAGTGCAGCATCTTGATTAAATCTGGCATTTTCAGAAAAGAAACGTCCATCTGCCTGTGTCAACAGTGTACGCAATCGCCACGTGAAAGGCTTCATTTGAAAGGTCATATTACCATGGATGTCTCAATTTATCTGCACTTTAGCATGCAGCCTGCCACAGCTCTCTCCAGGAGGACGTCAGACCACTTTAGAGCCCAGACAATCACACAGAACGAATCTGTCTCCGTATGGATTATACGCGGCTACACCTGCCCATGGAGGCCAATATTCGAGCACGAAAAATGTATCAAGTATCTGGTCCTCAATTGAGGATTGTGCCCGAGGCCAAGTTGCCTCACGCATGAATCAGATTGGCCTTGACTCCAGTGTATATACTGAGACATACACCTTTGGAGCAGGTGAGTCATGATGGCTGAACACCTGAGATTTATAAAGCGAGCGATGAGACGCTCACACCTGTCAGACACCTCTGTCCACCCACCTCCCTGTGACCAATAGAAGGGATCACACTTTCCAAGTTTAGCTCGAGCAAAATTCTTCTAAAAGAAAAGCACTGACTGAAATCAGACGCACTTGTGGACACACTTTACCGGCTGTAAAGTCTGACTGTTTTTTTTGGCCCCGTCAGGATTTGATAATCCTCATGCTGTCAGTTTAAACGGAGACATTGGCTTCGCTTCATCTGCATTTTGCTTCTCACTTTGAAAGATCAATAGAGCCCTGTAGTGGGACTGGAGATGAAGCCGCAGTTTTACAGAATATCCCCGTTTCAATTCTGAAATGGTCTTTGCTCACTAATGCAATTGCTGGTCAGACCAAATTTGGTCATCTATTTGACCAGAATTAGTGCTGAAGTACAGTGTCCGTATGGGCTGTATATTACGCTAAAATTCATTTTTATTATTCAGTGCTATGCATTACATTCTTTCTGACGCTGTTATAATGTAGGGCACAAGAATCTGGAAAATCCGCTAAAGTATTTCAATGGTTTCAGATGAGTCCAGCCATGCAAGAGTTAACCATTTCACACATTTGACTGCATAAATTTTTGAAGTCGAGGAAATACAGCGAATACAATAAATGTTGGCCGCCTTCGTGAAAATGACCAAAAATTTTGTGTACACTAATCAACGTGCACATGATTCATGTCTTTGGCTGAAATGCATGGGGGAGCAGTGCCACAGCTGTACGCGACAATAACATTGAAACCGCTCCCTCCAACACACACTCACACACAAACAAACACACACACGCACGCACCTTATCCTGAGTGTTTGCCAGGATGATAGCAGGACAAATCACACAGTAATCAAGATCACCATGATGACTAAAATAATTTAGAAGTGATAATTAGAAATTGGGATGCATAATTGGGCAACAATGTTTGACTGGCAAACCCTGGTTAGCCAGTTTGGAGGTGGGGGGTGTAGGATGTTGTGCTTGTCTGTGACGGGCCACAGAGAATTGACTGCAGATGCTGGTGGGTAAACAGACAGTCACCGCTGAGCCGAATATCCTGCTTTGAGTTGGTAATTGGGAAACACAGGTGTGTTGCTGGATCAGGGTAATTGAATATTTGCTTCTGCCAAGTCGCTTGGAGTTCTTGGCTGTTGTGAGTTTTCTAATATGTAGAATTCCAGCTCTAGAAGATGCCTTTTATTTTGCACATTTTGGTCTGATGTATTTTTTCCCCCTTGTTAGGTTTCATTATTTTTACTGCATTAATTTAAAAAGTTGTTAGTTTCCCTTTCCTGTTTAGTTGGGGGTACTGTTTCAATACTGCTGTATGAGAGAATTTATTGGAGGCTGCAGCCTCACCTGCATTTGAATAGCCTTTTTTTTTTTGCTCTGGAAAGTTTGTTACTCCTTGTAAATGACCATGAATAATTTACAATGCAGCCATGATAAGTGCTGTTCAAATTCTCTAAGTGCAAATGAAAGGTACTTCAGTGCATCCTTATTTATTTCCCTAAGCATAATGTGCACTGGACTGCTCTTTAGGAAAAGAAAGGAGATCATGCCATCCCACATTCCTAATGGTGACAATATTGAAAGCGCTGCGCCATCCATCTGACCGTTCATGAAAACAAACGAACATGACCGAAAGCAGACACATGATGACCTTGCCAATGTGCGGTCAGATTCTCCAAGCACCACGGCCATTTTTTCCCTAGGTCCTTACGAATTCTCCTTTAAATCTTTCGTTATCCCCATAAAAACTAAGGACCCAGAAATGTGTCCATAAAATACTGCTGCTGTCATCAAACCCATGGAACGCCAGGCCTATTTCACATTTTACAGGAGATTCCAAATTTTCCAGTAATCCCAAATATATCCTGCTGAATTACAGGGAAATGAATATAAAATGATGAACAAGATCTAAATATTTTCCATTTGATGTAATGCAGAGCCCATAAAAACACGGCGTCCTGGGTTTCAATATTTCTCTCAAAATAAGTGTGATGTAGCTTCAGTCAAGCGCTGCAACCAGCAGATACATAATATGTATGTGAAATTGTCCTATAATATGAAAAATGCTTTCTCTGACATTGAACCTACTTAAGAGGAAACTTAGGCAAAAAGTTGGGGTGTAAAGAGTTAACCTCATGACATTTTCCATCAAGAATAAGAAAAAATGATCAAGTATTATGACATAGGACATAACTGTTTGACTATTGGACTGCAGCCCCAGGGGATGCTGGGAAGGCCAGCTGAGGAGGTTAACCCTCAAAGTGCCGAAGGCAGCATTTGCCGTTCGCTGAAATGATGAGGTGAAATCAAAGCTTTTGAAAACCTGTGGCGACTCTCCTGCAGGGGAGCTCTTTTCAACAAGTCGCCACATGATTGGTTTTCAAAAGCTCAAGATATTTCAATTTTTTTAAGCGTTTGAAAATTGGTTTCGGCACCAAAAGGGTTAAGGTGAGGGGAAGATCTTGAGTGGCGTCACCCTCAGCCGTGAGCAGGTGAAGAAGAACAGAGCCCCAGTGCTCTGTTGGCGGTGTATACCTGGCAACATTTCAACGAGTGAATGCATTAATTCTATTTCCTCAGCCGAGCATCATGGGTAATCTTCAGCTGTGTCCTCTTTACCTCTGGGCAGTAACAGGTTCTGCTCCGCAGGACTGCATGTGGAGATGACGGGCTGAGAGCCGTCTCAGGAGAAACAGGCCCAGGTGGAGTACTGCATCAAGTTGCAATTAGTCTCTTTTGTTTTGTATTTTGTTCTATTTTGGGGGTACACAGCTCATGCTGTGGGGATGAGAGGAGTTTTTTGGGAGCGGGGGAGGAGGCCAGGGGACTGAGGGCTGTCTGGCCGTGAGCTGCGTTGTTCTCGTTTCTGAGAAACCGTAAATATTCTGACCTGCAACTCTGGAGTCCTGCTAGTCAGTGGTGGATGAATTCATGGTTGAGCGTATGTTTTGGGTGGTGTGTAGGGTGGTCTAATGATGTGCAGAAATTTTGTATTTGTACAGGAGAAGTCAAGTCACCTTTTCAACATGTTCAAATTATCACTTTAATCTAACATGCGCCATTTCAAGTTGACATATGAACGTAAAGGCTGTGCTCATGATGGGTCAATTTCGCAAGCTGTTTGCTGTCATTGTACTGTCGTTGTGCCGTATTAGAGACTCTGCAAACTTTTGTGTGCATATATTATTCCATCCAACCAATAACACAAAGAGCTGTGTTCAAGTAAAACTAGATCATTTACTACTGTTTTAACATATCATAAACAAAAGTAGGTCATTCACTTCTGATTTAAACCGCACAAATTTCAAAAAGACAGCAACAGCCACAATGCATGTGTTTCGGAATAGTTCGAATTGTTTACCTGAAATACCATTTGAAACGTTTTTATGCAATTCCGTTGCTTTCAACCCGAGTAAAGAAAAGCGTGAGAAGTCCGGAGTCATAATTGATTTCCATGTTACTAGTGGGTGAAATCCACCTTGACGTATGTGAAACTGATAAACCTCCGTGCACCTTGACTTCAATTATTACATCACCTATGTGCTAATTAATGAAAACTGGCCACACCTGATGATGCTAAGTTTTGACCTGATGCTGAAGCCCTCCACCACAGTTTCAAAAAATCCTGGAGAAAACCCTGGAAACAGATGACCCCGTGAGCACTGCTTTCTACAGTATGAACAATATCACTGAGAATTTTGGCGTAATTACATAGTTTAATAAAACAAACAAAATGAGGACGTGCCTTCGTTAATACCATGAAGTAAATTTTTTTGAACCACCCTAGTGGTGTGTGTGTATATATGTGTATATATATTACTAGCCATACCCGTGCTCCGCAGGGGGGTTGATTGTGACTAATAATCCTAACATATAGTGATGTCACCCATCGTCATGGTAACAAAAGGCAAAAACGGGTGAAATGGCCCAAATTTCAGTAACAGAGCGAGTTGGTTAGATCCCTGATAGCGGGAGACAGAGGCAGACTCGTCTGGAACGCATATGCCAGAGGGCGCAGGGATCCTGTGGGCGGTTTGGGAGGGGATACGTCGCAAAGGCCAGGAAAACTGAGAATTTTTTTTTCAATTGGTCCAGTATAGAGTGGGAACACTGTAACCTGGAATCAGGAAAACAGCTGTAATATAATCCATCGGATCATTTGATTGAGTCAAAGTTCGTCCACTAGGAATGCGACCCTTTGCCTCTGACTGGCTCAGGCTGTTATTACAAGTGTCTGAAAACATGGAAGGAATCCTTGCAAAGACAGATATGATAGACAATACTGAAGACATTTTAAAGTCGACAAACTTTGAGTGGTACATTTTACTCCAAGCTTCAAAATTATTGCCACTCGCTTTGATTAATTTTTGGTGGGACGTTCTAAGATATGTGCATCAAAGGAGAACATGACTGCACTTCCTGTAACATCTGGCATAATTTCCTAGTCTTGCTTTACAAATGTGCCGGTGTCCCACAAGTAAGAGCAATACGTATTCCTCAACAGTTGCCCTGAATCAAGACCAACATATTGCTTGCATTACATATTAACCCCCTGACAAATATGACAAATAAGAGTGTGTGAGCTCAATATCTAAATAATCAGAGTTGGCAGCTAGCTGTTAGAGCCACTTTAGAGCACAGCCATTAGCCTACTTGCATGGAAATATAAATATCAGTATGTAATGCAAGTAATTACTCAAGATTTTCTTGACATGAACAATAAAAAAGGCCCAGTGGCGACTCTGGACTGCACAAATACGACATATCCATGTAAATATATACATGTATCCATCTATGATAATTGTTCCTGTGCAGCTTAAAATGTGCTTCCAAGTTGTCTTCACTCTCAAGCAGAAAAGCCTACCCTGCAGTGTTTCACTGACATGTAGTAGTGAATGAACATATTCAATTTGTATTCAGGGATTTTTTTGACTGGAGAAAATTCAGTTATTGTGTATTCTCTACTGTTCTCCCGTTTCTGCATCAGTCATGACAGTTAGTGCTCTTTATACTTACCTTATCACTTTTGCTACTCATCCTCTCTGCAACTACTCTTTCACAAAAGTAGTGCTGGAAAATTCTACAGTCTTTGTATTTTGAGAGTGTATACGAGCATCCAATGATTAGTAATAGTGCCTCACATTACTATATTCCCTATTTTCATTCATGCTGATGTTTAAATGGAACCAACTGGCAGGCAAGCCACAAAGCAAACAATTTTATAAATTAACAGCGCTTTTGTTTCTTAAATAAGCAGTCAGAGGCATCCACCTCTAATGCGCGTTTGGGAAAAGCAGACAGCCTTCGCCGAGCCACCCACGGGCGTGAGTACACACACGCGCGCCCCGCGCGAGCAGCCCCCTGAGTGAAACGCCTGTTTATTAGCGCTTCGGCTTTCATTTCACTTCCTGGAGTCGGTTCCGTTTGACTGTTTATTCCTGGCTTGGCTGGGTGGCAGATTGTGCGCAGCTGCTCTGATGGAAGACGACGAGGCCTCAGATGGAGAGCCGCGAAATGTGTTTTTTTACACCCTCCTCCACTCCCATCGCTGTCTCGCCGAGGCAAATTGCACAGCTTATCCTGATCAGATCAGAGCACTCTGGCGACTCGCTTCAGCTTTGCTTCCACTCGCACAAAATCACGTCCGGTGATACCCTTCACTGCTGGGACGCCCTAAGGCACCGCACTGCACAAGATAAAAACGGCTACCAGTAATCCTGCTCTGCCTGTAAAAATACTTCAGCTAATTTCGGCTGGGGTAAATACTCACAATTTTAATATTCACGCAGTAAAATAAATGTTCCTTGCAAATTGACTGTAACTGATATGGACAGTTCATGCAAGGCTTATTATTTTTTTTTAAACAGATTTTAAATTATCTATTTTTGTATTATTATTATGATTACTAGTAGTAGTAGTAGTATTAAGCTATTTCACTAGTTATTTTCTTTTCAGACATTATATTCCATATTCTTTTTCCACAAAAATTGAGCACCAAAATTCACTGGGCAGTCACACACGTTTTGTTATTTTGGTTCTGTTGGCTGACTCAATCACCAAATCTGAATTCTATTGAAAGTGAATTTAACCTAGGGAAGAGTTGTCTGAGGGCAAAATGTCCACAAAAACAAGCAGGAACTGCAAATGGCTGCAGTGCAGGCCTGGCAGAGCATCACCAGGGAAGATACCCAGAGTCTGGTGATGTCTGTGTTTCCCAGACTTCAGGCAGCTATTGCTTGCAAAGAATAGACTACCAAATGTTAAATATTATTACGTTATTCTGAATGATATTAAACAGTCCACTATATTTTGATGTGCATGGAAATGGGTGCCGTAATTTCTAAATGGCTCATCCAATATTGATGAAAGTCAAAT
Organism: Gymnothorax reevesii; assembly: GCA_029721435.1. Taxonomy (NCBI): domain Eukaryota; kingdom Metazoa; phylum Chordata; class Actinopteri; order Anguilliformes; family Muraenidae; genus Gymnothorax; species Gymnothorax reevesii. The sequence continues at coordinate 65,166,094 of CM056587.1, read as the reverse complement.
CAAAGGTGCAGCTCAACCACATCGTCATTGGATCTTCTCTAAGAGCAAAGTATGAAGCGAAATGAAAAGAGTCACTGGCCAATGAATTACAGTACTCACTGTGCACTGTGCATCATGTAAACACGATGGAACTGTTTTACTGTTCTACATAACAAATAAGCTTGGGCTGTGAAGTTTCAATGCAAAATATGTTCTCAGTTTCACCTGAATAGTACACCAGGGTTAAATGCACAACTCAGCCCTAAGTTTTCAAGGATAACATGCTCATTAGCGAACAGAGACAACTTATAGAATCGTACATACATGGCTTTTGAGCAGCGAGGTCGGAGGATATGTGATTTCATGCATGCTTAAATTGCAAGCATTATTTCTCCCTTTGTAAATAACTACCTTTCTTGATGAATAATATATGAAAATATCATATACTGGCGATAAATATTTCATATATTAATGTGTAGGGTGTTGGCCAAAGGAGTATACAGTACATTGTAGTCCTGGATTATTTGGTTTTAATCAAATGTTTCATCAAAACCAATGCCCCTAATTCCCTAAAATAATTTTAGCAACTTAATTGCCTTATTTTGACAATGCATCAATATATGTTTACATCTTTACCCCTCAGCCCTCAAAGCTGAACGGCTGTTGCTACCCTTCGTGCGGTTGTGTGATGGGCGTCTCCAAAAACTTTGACGTCGGGCTGAGGGGTATTCCATGCATTGCACGCCTATTTTTAATTTTATTCATTAATATAAGGTGACTTCTTGAAGTTAAATATAAAACCATTTTATTACAATTTTTCTGATGGAATTTTAGGGTTTTACCAAAGGGCCGTTGACACAGGCTCCAGATATTTTGCAAAGCACTGTTCAAAACTGGTCTGGAATGAGTGATAACTGTCAAAGTGAATCATGATTTAAAAACGCTGCACTGTTCCCGGGCAGATAAATCCAGGAAAACAAATTTAATATAATGTTACTCTCAGTTGCTTTGAGCTGATTAGACTGTTGAAAACTAAGTAAGAAGTAATTTTCCATATTTCCCATCACTTTCATATTTCCAAGATTGACCTGTGTTTTATCAGTGATGAAATGCAATTTGGTTGCCTGACTTTTCACCCTCCCAGCTTTCCTGGATGAATGCCTGCCAATTATATGTCTGCCTACTTGTTTGCAAAGAACGGTTGACCATGATAGAAAGAAGCAATTTAAGTGGATTAATCATTGCCTGTCTATCAAAGTGTAAGTTGCTATCATTGAGCTGTCGCTGAGGCAGTGACAGTTTGCTGGATGGTTACATGTATTTTTTGATTAGCTTTTGTTTTTTTCCACGGAACATCTTTCTGATATCACCAATTTAGGTGGGCTAGATCGCACCATCTTTTTGTCCGCTAAGCTGCAACCGTTTAATTTAGTTTCATCAGAAGCAGAGATGAAACATATCCCTTCCACCTACTGCATGTTCTTTGTTTTATTCCAATTACTTAGTGTATTTGATGCTGCGAAAATACTAAAAACTTTAAAATCCTCAAGAAGGCATGGGGTTGGTATTGATTGATTGATTGATTTGATTGGTAGTCCTTGATTTTATTTTTGAACATTGATAAGGAAACTTTAGAGTTGGCGCGTTTGACGGAGGGTCGATCAGGTTCTCGGAAACCCAGAACTTTTTTCCGTTGTGCTCAAGCGGAATTCTCTCTCATTCCTCCATCACGCAGGTGTTCAGCTGTGCAACGGTACGGTTTGCCTTTGTACTGTACGCTTCATAATGCACCGGACATAATGCTCCAATCTATCACCTACACTCCCAGCTTTGGCATCATGCATTTTCAATATACAATTTAATTCAAAAGATGAAGCATTAAATATTGTGTTGTTATTATGTTCTCAATACAGTAGAGGGTGAGCAGACTTTTCAAATAATCTCTTTTTGCATTTTCTTTGCATTTCCCAAAATTTGCCAACTTTTTACAAGAATTTGGGTTGTCCATGATGTTAGGCAAAATTAAAACAATAAAATAATTTATCACTCCTCGAGGGAAAAAAAAGTTTATCACAATTCTAGCTCTGCGCACTCAACTGCTTTTCAAGATTTTGAAGCTTTATGCACGATATTTTCATGTTTCATGTGTCACTCTGTCCAGGCCTTTGTGCACTCGCCCACGGTCTCTCTGTGGGAGCAGGTGTGGGCTTTCAGCAGAACCGGGTCCAATTAAAGTGTGCCTGTCAGGTTGCTTGGATACCTGGAAAGAGATTTTTTTTTTTCACTGATTGTGGCCGCGGTTTGGGCTTATTGTGGATTAACTTGGCAAAAAGAGGAAAGAGACCCAATAAGTATCGTCAAAGGATGGTGGCAGAATGACTTTTTTTTACAACTTAGAAAAAATGGATGCGAGAAAATTGCTATCCTCTTATTTTTCCAAGTGGATGCTCAGATGGTAAAATATAGCTGTGAAAGCAAACTGAATTAAAAATGTTCACAATAAGGTATAATTGAGCAAGAAAAAATGTCCGTGGTAGGCCTTTAAAATGTACTGAACATGAATGAGACTTTAAAAAAAGTAATAAAAATATGCAAATGTCCGAGATTTTACCAGCAGAGACTCAGAGACATTTTTAACTGCCTGATCACATCAATGACTGAGCCAGCAAACTGCAGCTCAATGCCAGCAGAAGACTTATCACCTAGGTGACAGTCCATAAGGTGGCTCATCTACAGAGTGAATTATGATTTCAGAGTCTTGTAGTTTACATGTAAAATTCAGTAGGCAACGCTGCAGTGGGAGTTCTGTAACGTATTTAATTTACGTACCTCAGCCTGGTCCTTTTGTTTTCTCAGTTTTAATTTGTGAGCTGTTTGTTTCAAGTTAAGTCCTTGGCATAGTTTACATTTCACTACATCCCATGTGGAATTTTTATGATTTTGTGCTGCATTACTGTGGTGCCTTTTGTGTGTCTAAAGTGCTGAATTCGGTATTGTCCCCATGTAACCTATGAACTCTTGTATAAAACCATCAAATGCAGGTGCTGTATTCAATCCTGTAAACTTCAGCCCTGTTTTAAATTCAAGTAGAGATCCCATGGTTTCCAAAGATTCCAAATATGCTATGTCTAAAATGTGTATAGAATGATGTACAAGATCTAGATATTTTCCATTTGATGTAATATTGTGGCCCCAAAATCATGGCGTCCTGGTTTTGAATATTTTTCTCAATATAAGTGTAATGTGGCTTAAGTGAAACCGTGAAAAAAGGCTTTTTCTGACTTTGAATCTATTCGAAAACTTGAGTGAGAAATTTGAGTTAAAGGGGTTAATGAACAAAATGAGTGATAAAGAGCAAATGACTCATCCACAGAAACAATGAACGAAGTCAGAAAAAAAGATGACGTTTATCTTATTATCTTCATATGAATAATTATAATTGCTAGTTGCAGCAATTCAAAGAGAAAGACTGTCCTGCCTCACAGTTTTCTTTCGGTTTTCTGAAACGTGTTGTGAAGACTGCAATCTTATTAAGACTGTTTCTTATGGACTCATTTATTTTGTCTTCTGAAGGTAAGAAAGGTGTGCGCAACGCGCTCAATTAAAAACAAATTAAAGAGAAAGGAGGGAGTGCTCACTTTGTGCATGAGGCATGCTTCCGAAAACTGCCATTTGCAACTATGACAGAATAATCAATTAAAAGCCCGTCACAGAGCATAAGGTGCCAGACCTCTTCTCCTCAGAGGTTCGAGTGACTGAGGCTGTCGTACAGTAAAAAATAATGTAAAGTGATGTCTGTTCGATTCCTACATTCCCCAGGAAGATTTAAGGAGGTAATTTGATCAGTTGTGTTTGTGTTTGCGATCGTTTGCTCGTCGGTTTGCTGGTGCGCAGGATTACGCCAAAAGTTGTGGACAGGATCCAAATACCTCTCTGGATCCTGGGACCAATCATAGACAAAATTGGGGTCCGTTCACACACGTCACCAGTGAAAAGGAGTTAAAAGAGGTGCGAACCTTCAATAGCCACTGTATTATTATTATTACATACTGTATATGTAGCGGGCTGAAGGAGGACCCAGGTGAGGACTTGAACCACCAGGCTCCTGGATAAGAGTCAAACGTGCTGACCACATCAGCAAAGAGCCTGGCTCATAGGCAAGGTAGCCAGGGCGCATACTTATTAGAAGACATTCTAGTGACAGGACCCATCAACACTCATATATTCCTGCTACATAAAACGAAAAAAGAATAACTTTTGCAGGGATGCTGACAAATGTGCATTGATCATCCTTGGTTGAGGTTTGTAATCTCGAATTTCTCTTGATTTAAAAGCTTTTGGGAAACTGAAAAAATTAAAGTGGTTTTCCGTACCCGGGACATCAGGGACTCCTGGTTCTTTGCAGATTGTTGCAGTGAGGAGGAATGGGAATTGCATTGTGGGTTGGACCCTGATGTTTTGTTCACCATTGATTGGGCAACTGCCGCCAGTTTGTGTCTTCTAAGTGTAGGGGTCATGAATTCTCTGTGCCCGCAGTTGCACATTTCAAATTAATTAATTCGGGGAAGATTTGACAGAATTTTGGACATTATTATATCAGCTTGAACGGCAATAATAAAGCCTTGACTAAACGTCAATAAAATTTGGTGTAGCTGATATCTATGCTGCCACAGAGCACATATTTTTTGAGTAAAGAAATGAAGTTATATACTCAGCCAAAATAAAAACTTCACACTCCTTTGGAGGTCAATAAGTTGAACATACAAGAAATGAGGTTTTAAATTATGATTTTATTTAATTCTGTACTCATTAAAGATGGTGCATCTAAAAAACAATGTCCATAACGTAACCAGTTCCACCGACAATGCTACGGAAATGTCCAAGAGTAAAAATATTAAGTTACAACTTGAATAAGAGCAGTTTGCAGGCGATTACGTATGGTTTGGGCAGTCACACGACCTCTAAACAATTCATTCCTAGTGGACGTTGCAGTGACAAATCAATTATGCAAATGACGTAAGACAATTTGTCGGTCTTCTGCTTTTGACGTCACACGTGGGCTACCAGAACGAGGTCGGTCAGCTGTGGTGCCAGTTTGTTGAAGACGTGTCCGTGTCATGGATAGACCGTCGACTGCATCCCATAACCCTTGCAACGTCAGTGACGGACGTTTCCATGTTCAGCATGCCAATGGCATGTTCAAGCTGAATGTTTGACAGTCCATGGCATTGAAACTCAACAAATAAAAACGTGTTTTTCCAAGATGTCACTCTAACATGCTAACGTGAGCTCAGTTGCACATCTCTGATATGGTCATGTGACTAGGAACACGAGAAAACATGGTTTTAGCTTAAAGTACGCTCGCACGTGCTACGTTCCTGTGCACGTCGGAGTTGATGCGTGTCATGATGTCTTTGACAATGCATTTACCCCTAGTGATAATAAAAACTCTTTTATTAAAAGTTTCAAGAAAATATTTACAAATATATGAGTGTGAAGTTTCTTTTTTGACTCAGGATATAATTTAGTTTTTTTTTCTTGCTAAATTTGTCATCCATTCACAGAAATCATTTATATAATCATAAGCTAACAGCAAGCTGCATGGAGATAACACTGACTACACCGAATAGTACCGGGGCGAAGGACAAAGGATCTGAATTTAAGGATACCGCTGTGATCAGCCTCCATGTAGCTGGGTAGATGCTGGTACAGGGTGTTCAAACTGTGTTATTTTGACAGCTTGTTCCCTTAGAAGAATTGTGCTGCTTTGACAATTGCTTTTCAGCAGTAGTAGTTTGAAAATTTTCAGTTAGGTATTGTACTGTCAATTTGAACAATTTGGTTGATATTAGGCTTAGATCGCTTAAATTTCTGCCCTCTTCGTGAATTCAGTTTTGTGGTTTAATTGAGATACGTATTTACAGCAATGATGCTACTTGCCTGTTTGATAGCAGATTTGAAATGATTCCCATAAAAGCAGTTTGAAGTATTCTAATTTTGAAAAATGAAAAGTTTTGTGTTGGCACCACTCCAAAGATCATGGAGTGATTAAAATTCAGTTACCATGTGTCTCTATGCACAAGGAACAATCATGCACAGTATGACAGGATTCCCAGAAAAACTATTGCTGTCCCTGCATTTGGCATGTAAACCCTGACCTGGTGATGGCGCTGCGGTGAACATTGTCGGGTCACAAAAAAACTATTGTGTTTGTCAATCTGCGCACCAATGTTTTACATGATTTCTATAAAAACTGTTTGAATTATCAAGCTTATGCAAAAGATCTGTGGTGACGGCAGCGGAGGCGATAGAGGCCACGGCGAATCCATGATATCGCCAAACGCTACGTTTGGGTATATAAGTATACATCGACCAGAATACTCACAACTGCCAGAGACGCAGATATGCATGCGCACACATGCATCATCGCACAGGAAACCTGGTTCAACGGATCACCTGTCACACGTCTGTGTTCTTCGACCAATATAATCAGAGCATTTATTTTGATATTAAAAATTACGGAGCAGGCACTGCAGGGCTCGCACGCACCTAGCTTCCTGACAAATTTTCCATCATTAGACACCTGTCAATTCCTCAGGGGTTCTTACAGCCTCAAACACATCTCTTTGAATTTTTTTTATATATTAGTCAGATTCTGAGTGTGAAATGGAAGATGGCCCAAGACGTTCTGTTCTTCGCACAGGCACAGCACGACTCGTGAGTCTCGGCAGATCAAGAGCTGCACTTCTCTCATGTGTTCTGCAAATCCCCAGTCACTGTGGAATAGAGAGGGAGGCAAATGATGACTGCAGGTGGTTCCTCCGGATCACAGACCCTGGGCTCTGTTTGAAATTGAAATATTGCAATTTTCATAAAAATAGTCACTAAAACATCGAAATATCTGGTGATATAATGGCTCCCCACACACTTTGTCTGATTAATGTTAAAGGGATGTTTTTCGCTCTTCACCCCACTTCATAATAATAATTATAGCACAATAAATATTGGACATTAGGCCCTATTTTGAGAGCCTGAACGCAGTCTACAAATGCAAGTGCTGATGGCATCGAAGATACAAGCCAAGCATTTCTAACGCCATTCCAGTAATTTTGTGATAGGAGACAATGGAGCAGCTGTGGCACTGTTGTCAAAAAGAATGGATTGAGCTGTTTTAATTGCCTGTGGGTCTGGGAGGGTGTTGGTTTTATTAAGGCCAATCAGATTCTCCACTGTCATTCCTTTTAAAACCAGTGCATTCATGCCATAAGGAACCGGCAATTTTGTCTCATGAAAAATGTCCCTAACTTGCATCACCGCCGCCTCCCTCAGTCCTCTTGAGATTTGCGCTCGAATCTAGCGATCTGTGAAGGTGTTTGGGGGATTTAGGTTGATTCACCTGGTAATTTGTTTTGTATGAAAACATGAGGGTGACTTTACCCATATTCAAAATGGCACTCCTGAGATTAATTCAAGGGCGAGATCTCAGTTGATTATTTGTATAAACTATTTGCATGGATAAAAATACTCAGTGTTCCTCCCCTTCCCATTAGATCCTGCCACCAAATTTCAGGCATTATTTATAGGGCACATAATGCAAACAATAATGAGTGGAAACAATGCGTGACTATTTGTGAGAAGCTCCTCCGGCTGCAGTTCAGTCCCATGAAGCATAGCATGAAGTATGAAGTCCCACAGAGTGAGAGTGTTTACATTTAAAGTAGTTTTGGATGATTCAAAACGCAAACGTGTTCTGTGACCCAGAAAATGCGCAGCACTAGCTTTATGTTCTGACTCATCTTCCTTTGCCCTGTCCAACCCTTGAGGTGCAAACCTTTTTAAATTAGAGCAGGAAACTATCAAACTGGGCGAAGGCAATACTTACCGTATGCCGTTGAGGATAGACAAATTAGCTCGTGACATTACCTTTGCATGCTTTTGGGTTTGCAAAGGCATGCAAACAGCCCATTTTTTCTGTGCGAGAGAAAAAATATTTAATATTTTACAGTGCTTTTAACTTTAATTGTGATATTGCATGTTTGGTGCTGTACGAATTGTAGCCTTTTTTCCTACAACAATCTTTTGGTTGCACCTAAATTCCTTATCAATGTCTAACCCACAAATGCAAACTTGAAAGGTAAAAATTTTGGTTTTCCAAACATGATAAAATAAACTATAAATGAATTACCTCTTATCTTTTTTTCAACTTGTTTCAAGCAAAAACAGATGTAGTATACTATAGCCTATAGCTTAGGTGACACTCCACACAAACACTGGTGCTAAGTTAGTTTCTTGGTGCCAGAGTCCATCAGAAGCCTCAAAATTTGTTTATTTGTATGATGTTTAAGTAAAATATCTATTGCCTGTAGGCCCCACTCAATTTTAAGAAGAAATGTACAATCAGTTCTGTCATGCATGTCCGAAATGCTTTTGGACTTGCTGACCTTCCTTTTTTAAAAAATACATGATAACTGAGGACGAGTCAAGTGTGTGTGTGTGTGTGTGTGTGTGTGTGTGTGTGTGTGCGCACGGGCGCGCGCGCGCGTGTGTGTGTGTGTGTGTGTGTGTGTGTGTGCGTGTGTGTGTGCGCGTGTGTGCGTGTGTGTCCTTTGCGAAAGCCTATGGTGTCTCTAAGCAAGTAACAGAGAGGAATCTAAGGCCATGTACACACGTAGCCGGGCATTTTTAAAAACAAATATTTCCCCCCCTCAGTTTATAAAAAAAAATTTATCCACACGACCCCGTCTCCGAAAAAAATTCCTTCCACACATAACCGAACATCTGCGTTTTCAATAAGCCTCCAAATCTATAGATGGCATTATTTCCCCAAATCCTACCCAATCACATCAGAATAGCCCTCTGTTGCCGTCACACTGACCGCAATGTTGTACGTCACCTGTGCTCTTGGAGCAGTAGTTGGGCTTCTAAAATTAAACATGTATAAAGCGCCTGCACAATAATTAACGCTATCACAGCTTTCAAGGCACGACTCCGATCCATTACTCTTTGTCCATGCTTCTGCTCTGGCTTCAGCAGTAAACAAAGGTCGCACGTTTGACGTCAGAGCAGATTTGTTGTCATTTTGGCGCAGGTTGTGACGTTTGAAAACCCAAAACTCCGGTTATCTCTGTCCACACGCAAATGCATAAACGGAGTTTTCAAAAATCTTCACTTTGCCCGGAGTTTTTTTAAACATTCGTTTTTGATGCGTTGTCATGTGGATGACAGGTCAAAACGTAGGGAAATATCTTTTATTCAGTAGATACCCGAACCTGAGTGACAATATGTAAAATTTGTATCTTCTTGCTCGAGGAATTAAATCAACACAAGCACTTTAAATGCCTCTGTCCCTCAAGAAATCTTTCTGAAGCTTATACGGACAGAATGGTGATATGACAGCACTGCTGAGATGCATGAACACCTGGCCTGTCTCAGAGGGAGTAGAGACATCCTACATCCTTCAACATCAGCTGCATTATCGGAGTCCTCTCTGCAACTGAACAAACCAACTCTGCAGCACCCATCGCAGTATGGTCGACAGTCTGTTTCTTTCGCAAAGACAAAAATTCCCACACCAGTCTCCTTTTTGTCAAATTTTACCTTTGAGAGAATCATCACTCTAATCTACTGCAAGATTGTCATATATATTTGTGTAAAAAGAGATATTGGCCGTTTAACAATTTGGAAAGAGCTCTGAGCTCCTTGTTTGGAGAAGATGCTATGGTTTTCTCAGTAAATGGTTGTCATCTAACGTCAAACTACTTTCCATATATGCGTATAATGTAAAAAAAAAAAAAAAACATATAAATGAGCTTGAACCAGAATTTACTATATGCAGAAAATGTCTGAAATAATTACAAGATAAAGTTGGAAAGATTTAAGCATTCATCAGAGTAATTTCATGACAAAGCCTCTTCTTGAAGATTGCATTACACCAAGCCACACACCTAATTCGGTTTTTCCTGGGAGGAATTGATGATGCAATGGAGGCTGGAGGGCGCCCGACAAGGGCAGTTTGGTGAGATGGTTGAGGGAGGGGATTGGACGAGGTCGCAGGTGCGGACGGCCTCATCGCAGATGGTGGTGGAGATGAGATAGGGAGAGTGATGAGACAGGACGTCTCCTGGCTAGGCGAGCAGTTGGGAGGCTTTAATTAGGAAAGGTGCCGGTGGCGGTATGGCGGAGACAAGCACACAAATTGCCCGGGAAGCCATGATCACTCGACGGCTCGACTCTTCTCGAAAACTCAGGCAGAATCCTGACAGCCCCTTGTCCATTTTTTTTAATGGCCGTCGACGCCTGACAAGTTCCATCGTACTGAGGCCCTTCTCCTGGTTTGTCCCAGACAATCACAAAGCCGTCTCACCGCACTCTTACACTCTGACTCTCTCCGCGCCTTATCTTTTGTTACCCACCTCATTTCCTCTCTTCCCGTACTTCACCCTTTGCTTTCCAGCTGAACCCCAAGAAACCTACGGAGCCGGGTATGGGATCTTCAAATGCAGCTGCCGTATTCAAACCTGTGGAACTTCAGGCCCATTTGAAATTCCAGTGAAGATTCCCAGGTTTCCAACGATCCCAAATATGTCCTGCTGAATTACAGGGAAACGTGAATGAAATGATGTGCAAGATCTACACTGTAAAACTGTGGAATATGTGACATGTTTATAATCTAAACACTGTGTGTAAAAGCTAAATGCCTGGTTATTGCTTTTGTAAATAGGTGTTCTCATTCAAAACGCTGATGTTTATTGGATGTTGCAATTGAGGTTTTTCAGATTTGTTGAATATACTTTAAAACTGAATCTAAACACTGTGAGATGTTTAAAAAGTGTTACAATAAAAGTGTTTAGCATACAGCACCCTCCATAATTATTGGCACCCCTGGTTGAGATGTGTTAAAAGCCTTAAAATAAATTCTATTTTTATTGCAAAAGCATACTCTCTCACTGAAAATTGTAGAAAAATGTAACCTTCAACTCAAGTGAATTTTAAGGGGGAAAAAAATCCCTGACTAAGTAATAATTATTTTTCATAAAATAACCTGTTCCACAATTATTGGCTGGCCTAACAATTCGTAGGATATTAAATGTAATTGAAGTATTTCTGTCATTTCTACAGTAGTTTACTAAGTTGATCAGAGTATCTAGGAACATTAAATTAGTAATTCATCACGTCCTGTTTCCCTGGGGTATAAATATGACGTGACACAGAGGCCATTTCTCTTATCCACTCTTTAACATGGGAAAGACAAAGGAACACACCATTCAAGTAAGGCAGATGTGTGTCGACCTTAACAAGTCAGGCAATGGCTACAAGAAAATAGCCACTCGCCTGCACCTGCCCATACCTACTGTCAGAGGAATCATTAAGAAGTTTAACAACTGGAACAGTGGTAAACAAGCCTGGACAAGGACGCAAGGTTATTTTGCCACCACGCGCAGTGAGGAGGATGGTAAGAGAAATAAAAAGTTCTCCAAAGCTCACTGTTAAAGAATTACAACAAATGGTAGCATCTTGGGGTCACAAAGTCTCCAAAACAACCATCAGGCGCTATCTACATGCCAACAAGCTGTTTGGGAGGCATGCACGGAAAAAAACTTTTTTCACTCATAATCATAAATGCGAACTCCAGAGTTCACTAAGTGGTACTGGGACTTCAATTGGGACCGTGTGCTTTGGTCAGATGAGACCAAGAGCTTTTTGGCTGGATGATTTAGAGAGATTGGGCAAAGAGGAATGGTTGAATATCCCTCTTTCTGTATTCTCCCATCTCTTGAAATATTATAGGGGAAGATTAGGTGCTGTTTTGTTGGCAAAAGGGGGTTGTACAAAGTATTAACATGAGGGATGCTAATAATTGTGGCACACATGATTTGATGTAAAAGAATTCTTTCTGAATGTGGGATTTTTTTCCCACTGAATAAATGCACTTGAATTAAATGTTGGATTTTCCTCTTTTTTTCATTGTGGTTCTATATTATTTAGAAAAAAACGGAATTTATTAGAAGCTAAGGAACACATCTTAACCAAGGGTGCCAATAATTATTGAGGGTGCTGTATGTTAAGAATTTAAACATTTAGTTTTGCAGTGTAGATATTCCCCATTTGATATAATACTGTGGCCATGAAAATTGGAGTTCCGGGTGAGAATATTGGCTTTGAACCTACTTAAGGGAAATCTTGAGTGAAACTTTCGAGTTTAAGGGGTTGACTAATTTGTTCAGCGAGAGCTTACAGAACGTTTTTTTAATCTCAATGACTATTCATCACAATTATGAATATCTGACACAGCATAACTCAAAGTCAGAAATTGGTCGGTTCTTGTCCAGTAAAGATTCATCACTCTTTATTTTTCTGCTATCTCAGGAGATATTAGATATCCTGCTATGTTCCAGGAAAATTGGGAGGCTTACAATTTTTTTCTGCCATACATCGGTATATTCAGAATCATCTGACTGACTGTAAGCTTTGTTTGTTCATCCACTTGGATAGTTTATGTAAAATTAGTGACGTCCATTTTCTTTTTTTTTTTTCTCCCCTTCACCACCCCCCCTCTTCGGAGGACAATTTTATTTTTTATTCAGGTATAGGTACAAAGAAAAGAGTTTTAAGAAGCTCCGAAGCCCATTCACACTGGTACAGACAAAAATTGACAAACTGTGACAGACAAACAAACAGACAAAGACAAGAACAAACAATTACAATGAGAAGCCTGAGAAGTATGAAGTGATATTAAGACTGACAGGAGAACATTCTGGATATTAGAACAATTGAAATCACAGTCTTAGCAGCTGTTGGGTGAGAGTGGGAATTGTTTGAATTAATAATCTTAGCAATGAAACTGCATTTCAAATTGTGATGTGGATTGAGTGGGTGTGTGTGTGTGAGAAGAAAGTTTTAATACTTTAGTTGTGAATATTGGTATGTCTATATTCCGGTTTGTGACTAACAGGAGTAGCTTGGGAGGTGGAAGCTGAAATAAAAAGCAGTAGTAGGGAAGGTAGAGGCGAGGGCGATGGGGATGCACATGAATGTGTTCACTGTTTAATTTGTAGAAAGGTTATGAAAGGATTCCAAGTATTTTTAAAGGCAGATATATTTTTCGCTTTGCATGTTGCAATTTCTTCTGTTGATATGTATTCTGAGATTAGATGAATCCAATGACTGAAATGGCAAGATGTTCTGGATTTCCAGTTTTGAAAGATTATTTTCTTAACGATAACTAGAGAGACGAGGCCTGGAACAGTGTATTTGGGAGGGAGAGGAGTATCTGAAGTGTCTCCTAGAAGGCAGAGTGTGGGAGACCGTGGGACACTGCAGTCCAAGACCGTGGACAGTGTCTCAGTTACTGTGGTCCAGAGAGAGTGGACAGGTTGGCAGAACCAGGTTGCATGAAAGTATGTGTCAGTGCTCCCTAAAGTGCATTGTGAGCAAGTGTCTGTGTCACCTAGTTCCATTTTAAACATTTTACTCTGGGTAATATGGGTTCTATGAATAGTTTTGTACTGTATGAGTAGTAAATTCATTGTACTGTAAATGAGTTGTAGTGACGTCCATTTTCATTGATTTTTAATTAATTAAGGAGGTGTTTCCAGTCAAAAATGGCTGGCCATATGAAATTCATGTTGGGGACTAGTATATTTGGTTCAACCAGCTTTTATTATGTTCCATATAGCCTTTCCTCAGCCCAAACTATAACCAAATTATGCCTAGCCCTAACCTAAAATTAACCTTAACTTTACCCATAACATTAATTTCAACCAGTAAGCGGTAATTGTCCAACATACTCTGCAAGAGCCACCCAAAATACCCTCCCAACCCCAAAGGATGGACATAGCCTAATGGCCCCAAATATTGGAAGAGAGTTGTGGGTTCGAACCCGGCCTGGGCCCTTTCTGCATGGAGTTTGCATGTTCTCCTCATAATTATATGGCTGTACTGCCATTTGCGCTCACAGCACTAAGATTTGCATGTCAGGTTGAGAGTTATCCTGCATTAAAAGGTAACGTCTCTGGTTGTATACAGAGTTTTATTTTTACTTTAGCAAACTTCACGGGGGACCTGAGTCAGCCCAACAATCATTTTGGAACAACCATTATGGTGCTGAAATGTTCAACCAAATAGACAGATGTCAATAGAACTTTGACAAGCCTAGGTGAAAAATGTATCTTCGCCACGGGATAGCGTGGGCCAATTCATCATCATGCTAATCGCCACAAGCAGCCAGAACGGTGACACACGTGATCAAGCTTGCTTTCGCACGTCTCGTGTATAATCTTTATATGCTGGTGAAGTAACATGCCTGAAATGAACAGTCAGTTTCAAAAGGCTGGGTCATACTTTTTGTGACAGAGTATGATTTCACCGTCTTATTCTCATATAGCAAGATAGACTACCCACCCTTTCAGACGTGTAGTGGCTTAAGAAGAGAAATAATCACCTTTAGTACTAAATACACCTAATTAAGACAAACTAAGAGCTTGTGTGAGTGTTTGTAACAAAAGCCAGCATATGCAGGGGGTTCTTAGGACCAACACTGAGAGCTACTGCTTGAGTTAATCTCATAAAATTTTCTCACAGACTCAGAATTTTTTTTTGTTTCGCAGACCAGAGCCGTGGCATCAGTGTTGTTTTGTGTGACAGAGAATCTCTCTCATGTCAGCAGAAGAGGACATCCTTATTGTCGGACCCAGGTTAAATGACTGTCGCTCCCCATCTTTCAGACACGCAGGTGAGACTGAGGAGGGCTTCGTTTTAAATTCAGGAGAGAGATTGTTTATGAACTCTTGTTTTTCCGTGGAACGGTCCCGGCTGATAAACAAATAATTTAGAATGCAGAGACTTGCGGTTCAACTCCCAGACGATTAAAAAGGCTGAAGATAACGCTTTAAGATTCACTGGTGCGAAGCAATGGCTTTTCCGAAAGGAAATTAAAGGCTTTGTGTTAAAAATGAATTGTGGGAGTTTCTCACCAATCCTGTCTCAGCAGAAGCCCGAAATGGTGGTCGATATACTATCACAAGGAGCCAAATGCTGTGAATCATTATTTAAATTAAACAAAACTAATGTAATTTCAATCCACTGCATTCCTTTTGGCTTGCTGTGCGCTATCTTAATTGCCACTATAATAGACACATTTTAGAAAAAAAGAATTAATTTTCAATTTCCATCATCATTATTAAGATTCATAGATGTTTACTCATGGGTATTGACTGCCAAAGACCATAACTTTCACCTGCATCTACACCAAATTTCAGTGGCACCTTACTGGAGCGAACAACATACAAGCCCATGTCTGAAGAAGTTGGGATGGTATGGAAAATGTAAGATCTCACAAAAAAAATAAAGCAGTGATGTGTAAATAACCTTTTACTTGAAATAAGAAAGCGGTACTAGACAAAATATTCAATGTTTTACCCTTTTAACTTGATTTATTTTTGGTAATACACTCTGAATTTGATGCCTGCAACTTGTTTCAAGAGTTGGAACAGGGGCGATACCAGACTCGAAACTTGTTGGAATCCTAAAGAAACCGGTGTACAGATGCTAAACAAGTAATACTGTCGTGCTAGGATATAGATAGATCACGGGAAAAAAAACCCCATTAAACACACCCTGAAATCATCACTGCCAGTCTTGTGGAAAATTCCCTTAAATGGAACCTGTTTGGCAATTTAAGGTTAACAAAAAGCAGCACATGTTGCAGTGATCCAAGGAAATTCAAGAACAGATAAGAAACAAAGTTGTTGACATCTACCGGTCTGGAAAGCGTTGGGGGCAGTCTTCTCTTGGGCTCTGATGTTCCAGCAAACAATGATTAGAGCCATTATCTCCAAATCGAGAAATTAAGGAATAGTGGTGAACCTTACCAGAAGTGACCTGCCAACCAAAATTCCTCCAAGAACACATTCACAACTTGCCCAGGAGGTTGCAAAGGAGCGCAGACTAGCATCTACAGAACTGTGGGCCTCACTTGAGACTTGGTATTCATGGGAGAGCTGCAAGGCAAAAACCACAGCTGAACAAAAAGAACACAAAGGCTTGTCTCACATTTGCCAAAATTTCATCTTGATGACCACAAAGACTTCTGGTCCAATAAACAGACAGCTCAAGCTGGGAAACCCTCCAGTGTGGCTGAATGAAAATAATTCGGCAAAGAAGAGAGGGCCAAAAGTCCTCCACAGTCATCACAAATGTTTGATCACCAAGGTTGGCGTAACAAGTTATATGGTTTAGGAAATCTTCTTTTTTTCATATAGGCTGTAGGAGCCATTTGTTTATCTACGTTTTAATTTCTTTAATTTGATTTAACGACCCCTGCTGGCTGTACCTGTATTGTGTTTGGAACCCAAAGGTTTAAATGGAGACACACCTGTGTCATTAAGGGAGGCCGATTGCAAAGATTTGTTTCGTTTGGTGCAGTGGTTTGGACAATGGAAATCAAGCTTGGAGAAGCCAGCAGGAATATTGTTTTTCAATTTTTCTGGTTTGTTTGTATATAAGCTTCTTTTTTTTTGATGGACTGCTTCTTATTTTCCTTTATTTTGCGAAATATTACTTTATTTAACAACTGGCATATTGAAACCCCTCTACGGCGTCTTAAGAAGTGACTTATTGGAAGGCACTACATAGGCGATATGGGCATTATAGACAATAAATGAATGATCATTCAAATGCTGTACTTTGTGGACTCACATTGTCTTTGTCGCATTGAAATCGGTTGAATGATCTGCAACATTTGAGGATGGCATATAAGCAAAGATGGAAGAGATCAGGAAGGGGGCAAATACATTTTCAAAGCACTGTAAGAGGTGTTCTGGGTTGTGATCTCAGTACTTATCGTGCAGCTGAAAGATGTTGGTGTCTTTTGTGCCTGTTGTGTACTGGAGGTCATTTCAGGATCGCTCTGGTTAGTAAGAATTGATGCGAATGACGAGCATCCTGTAAGATGCGGCTGAGGAAGCCTTTGATACAAGCAGATTTCTGATTATTAAATCGGGATGATGAATAAATTGTCCAAGAATGCACAATCCATTTTAATGCATAGTTTGGAGTTGTCAACTGCTTTATGAGCGCGTCATACACCCTTAAAATCAAAGCTCTTCTCATCAAACACCGCCTTGGGATTCTAATGGGAGCAGTACAAAGCCCATAGGAGAGACGTACTATAATAACAAAATTTCCCCCATATTTCACGTCATTCTTCAGAAATGTTAACTGATTTTGTGGTAATAACTGGACTTAATAATGAGTGCCACATATTCAATAGCAATTTTGCACAGACCGGTCCGACATTTAGCATGCTGTCCAAATGCTGTCCAAGGTCAAACTCATTATAGGTCTTGATACACACACATGCCCAATGCAGATGCAAGCACATTTTGTGCAACTACTGCAAAGAAATCCTGTATCTTTAAAGATAAGCATTGTAGTGTCACAGGTAAAACAGTGTGTATTCTGGACCAAGTACCAAAATAACATGATCCATTTTTCTAACACAAGTACAAGGCTTCAGTGATGACAGGTTTATTCCCAATTAAGCTGAAACCAAACACAATGTTGGACTCTGGAAGGTGGTGTAGAGAAAGTGTGCATCTCTAAGTAGCCACTGGGGCGATCATTAAAGGCTTTCAGCTGAACTTTCTGCTCAAGTACCTACAAATGCTTTCACAGTTGGCTGACTTGGCAAGGTGTTGAGTTTAAGTATGGATTAAGTATTCTTTTCATTATGAATCATAGGAAAATATTGAATTCACTACCACAGCATTTTGAGATGCGTCCTAGAATCTGCCACCACGTGGCCTCTTAGTCCGGCCAGTCATCTCTATGAGAGATCACCGGAGGTAATGATACATCTCTGCACTGTGTTAATTGCAATCATTCATTTGCCTTCTCATAACTCATACAGCTAACCATTCAAATAATTCTTCAGTGCATTAGCTTCAAATTCGTCTAATAATGTCCTGTGAAGCAGTGGAGTAATCTCATTAAAACTGTTTTCAAGCTCACCGTTGTGATGCATCGCTGCCTAACTAATTAGCTGCAACTGAACAGTGATGGCGCTATGGCATACGTATGAGTTCTTATTATCATGTGGAATTAGGAGTCTGCAGTGTAGGAATTTGGTCCTTTGTGAAGTAAACTGGTAGTCCCAAAGTTCAGGTCAACAACAATTTATTTACAGAGCAAAATAGTCTTCCTGACAGTATGTAACATATCGGGTAAGAGCTAGGCAGATCAATTACAAGTTACAGTCAGCCAGGAAGCAGCTTTATACCTCCCCTGAAGCCAGTGTACCAATGAGGTGACAGATAACCAAATGGTTATTGTTACCTCAGTATGCAGGTTCGGGTGGGATGCCAAATTGGAAATAAAACAAGTTAAAACTTATTATGTTCTGCAAAAATTATGGAGGTGGGTTTCTGGTATAGGTGTAGGGTGGGGGGGTTCAGTTGCAGCATGTGGCTTTGTTATTTGAAAGATAACTTTGATCCACAAACCCTTTCTCGTCAAGATGAGAGTAATTGCCATTTGAATGATGGTACAGTCACACACCTGAAGACTGAGGACACACAGGGCCGAGCTATGATAATCATATGCATCTATAGCTCAGTTTACACATGATTTCTCACTGAATTCATCAGTTTTCTTTTGCCTAAAGGACTTCCAAAGCAAGAAAACTGTCGCCATGTCCAGCAAAACTAGCCTCTTGGATTATAAAGTAAAGTACTATCGTAAGATCTGGAAAGGGGGTCGGAGCTCTGCAAATGCTGATGAGTGGGGTAGCCCAGAGGCTGTAAGTGACAAATGGCTGATAGCTCGAGAACTGGGCCTCAAGGAACTCTGGAGCCATACCTGATAATAATAAAACTGTTTGGACTACCCCCATTTTGAGTGTGCCCAGGAGGTTTGCACAGCCTGCATGTGGAAGGTGTTAATGGTCTTTCTGTACGGGAGGGGTAGTTGCAAAGCTCTGGCTGACACAATTCCCCCGTGGGAGTCATATTACTGTCCCCAGTCTTTAATATAACTGGACCTTCACTTATCTGTTTAAAATAATTTAAACCTCTGGGAACTTCACAATATGCTAATATGTTCAACATCCTGCTAAGAAATCAATTCTGTACTTATAACCCAATTTACCTGTATAATAATTCATCTTTAGACTTTTTTATGACAATTGCATCATATTAGTACATATTCATATCATGTTTGGTCTTGTTATTCTCAGGGGAATCCAAGGAGTTGAATGGAGTATGTTTCAGTCCCATTGAAATTATGGTTCATCCCCTTTTGGAAACTCCTGAAAATTGGTCAGAATCCTCTTGGGTAATCATTCTGTTCTTCTCTCTCTGTTAAATTGTTTTATTACATTCTCCAAATGGTGGAAACCCAAAAACCAGATTCGACCCCCCTTCCAGGTGTTTATGGCCATGCCGCCTGGATCGTGATTTGGCTTAAAGCAAAGAGAAACAATCCATTCTTGGAAGATCGGATCCGATCTCTCCCCACACACGTTAGCGCGTGAGTAGCCTCTTTAATTTTGAAAGATCGCAGCCGACGTCCCACACTTGCATCTCTTTGCCGTGTGTAGCCTCTATAGTGGGGGCAGATCGTCTTCTGATCTCGCCCTCGCACAACTCAGTGTGAGCAGCTTTTGCCAGGTATGACTTTTATATTTGTTTAAATTTGTGGTAACTGATGTTTGGTCTGTTGACTTAAGCTCTTGCCTACCTGGTGAATAAATCATTGTTAATCCTTTAAACTTGCGTGGTCTCTGTGACTCCTAATCCTTTTATTCTTTCTAGCCACGTTACGGCGGATGCTTAGGGGTTTAATCCCAACCAAGGGATGACTGGCCAGCGGTTTGGTATGGGAATTGGTTTTATTAAGTTGGAGAGACAATCATGATCTACTTATATAAAGGGTTTATGTATTGCCGCTTCTGGGATTTTAACCTTAAGGAAACCCATGGACAAAAAGTCGGTTATCTGTTAAAATTTGCTGAAGGAACCCATGGGCGTGCATAGATCTGGGTTCGCAGTATTCGTGCCAAAAGATGCTGTTGCTGTGATGTTTAACTTCCATCCCCTGATATCATTAACGAACCTAGGATTCGGTAATAATGATAATACCCGGGAGCATATATTTAGTGACGGCGGTTGTCTCCTAAGTGTTCAATTTGTAGTCAGTTTGAGATCCACACGTTTTTCCGAAATTATGAATTCTAATTCTAATTTGGATTCAGATGGTAAACGAGAGTATAACTAAATTTGGTATTCTAAATTTACTATGGAGTCAGATTAATTGCAACTGTTGTGCTTTTGCGCCCTGTTCTTTGAATGGAGAAAATTGATTCATTTTATTGTAATTCACACCAGCCAGGAGATTGCGCTTGTTAACACCAGCCCAAATAACACGTTGAGCCTTCTCCCCCTGCAATTTCCGTCGTTGGTATTGTTTCGTGGGGTTTTACACCCTCATGGAGGTCCAGACACCACATCCTTGTATGGCTGGGAAAGATTAAGAATTTACAGGGGTTTACATGGTCAAGGTGATAATTTGTCCGTCTTTACCGTTTTATTCACACCGCAGTCTCACGGTGAGCACCTATTCGAGAGCTCTTCTATCCTTATTCCTTCTTTCACAAGATATAGCTTTTTGGATACAAAAAATCCTCACCACAAATTTTCTTGGTAATTTTCCATCTGTTGGGGCAAAAGTAGATAAAAGTGCGACAAAACTTCCTTCAGCTGAAATGAAGTCACCAAAAAGTAGAGAGTAAAGTAGAGGGCGGCACAGAAAATTGCCCGCATATTGATATGTAAAGCAGCCGCTGGATTCATTTTTAGGCTGCGGATTCTCAAGCATTCCAAATGAGAGCCTCGCGCTCTGTGATTACTCCCAAGCTGTAAATGTAAGGCGGCTCTCCATTATAATTCCCTTTCTATGCCACCTTTCAAGACTGGAACTTGAGTGAGTGTTTAAAATATCCTGACAGCCCACACAGCACAGATTTTCACCTCAAGTAATCCCGCGAAGCACATTGTATCATTACAATCAGTTGATTAGCTTCTTAGCGAGCGCTCTGTGTGTCACAGCTCTTGGCTGGAGCCATACATCAAATGACTCTGTCCCATTATCTCAGGTAGACCCGTCTTTGGGGAGGTCATCTTAACGGAAAAGATGGTCTCTCTGTGAATGAAAAAGCACTGTGAGAGGCTTACTTGCGCTTGGCGTGTGAGACTTACATTTGCCAGCTGTTTCTCCCGGCTTGGTTTTGGGTTGTGAGTGTGGTAGCATTTCCTCTTAGCCTGTCATGTCCCACTAAATAGCAGACAATGTTCAGATGAGTTTTAGCGCTGGGTAACAAGAGAGAACTGTACAGGCGGGTTCAGAATGTTCACATTATATCCTCCAGCAGGCCAATTACTGTGGCTCCGTCATCACACACCGTATATTTCCAATCAAAGCAGTCTGATCTCTTTGAAATCAGATTTTGATACTTCTATCAGCCCTTCTCCTTATGTTTGAATGTATTCAGTTTAATTAAAAGTCTCAATTAGAACAAATTCATTAAAATCTTTCTCTCCTGCATGCCATTTAATTGGTGATTTTATTGCTGTGGGCATGCTAATTCTATGCTGGTGACTGTGCAAGTCCCTTTGTAAGAATTCTGATATAGTCCGATAAAAAGCTGTTTTTTAATGATCTTTTTATGGAATAATGTAAAAATTGTGACGGCAGAAAGGGGGTGTAGGGTGCTGACCATCAGATGGCAGCACCAGCCCTATATTCAGGTGTTGTAACAGCTGTGATTGATTGTACGCACTTCAGCTGTGACTTCTTTTATGATCTATGGTCTAAATAGAAAAAAAACCTGACACATCTAAGGATAAGGACTTTGGGGCTGTATGGAGAATGTGGGCCCATCTTTTCTTTTTGTGGATTTCATTTTGATTGTTTGACTGGCCTGATTTTCCTTGGCTAAGAAGTACCATGTGGATTCAGAGATAAAAGGTGAACAGCCAGTTACTTAATGTGCTGCTCTTTCCGTTCACTTGGTGATTCATGGCCACCAGCCCTGCATCCCAGAATATACACAATCAGAATACATCTGGGTGGGAGCATGAAAAAGGAATATTTTGGAGAAAAATGTGTTCATTTATCCTGTATAAATAGCAGCCTTATCTTTCAGAAAACATATAAGATACCAGCCCTTCTGCACCTAGAGTACCAGACTATTGTGTCTATCTCAATATTTGCCATTATGTTTTCACTAGTATACATGATATATTAATGCATAGATAGCTGTAGAGTCCTACCAAATGTATTTAGCGACTGTTTTCTTAGTTCTCCCTCCGTGGCATTGTGCCAACAGTCCCTGGAAAAATCTCAAGGGCTAAAGCATGCAGGGAAATGTAGTCTTGGTTGTGTCAGGCAGATTTATATGGACTGTGAAATGTACAGGGAATATGCTCCTTTCTGAACACTTGTCTGACTGCTAAATATTTTAAAAAGGCTGTATTAGCCTTAGGCTTTTAAGGAGTTAACCTTAAAAATAGAAAAAATAGTTTTAACAGAAAAAAAAACGAGCTCATTTATGTTGAAGCTCAGGATATGCACCCTACTATTGTTGAAGACAAGAGGTGTGGTATTACTTTAAAATTATGGTACATTAGTTAATGCAGCCATAAGCATTAACTACCAATTAATTTACAGTTAACTGATGAACCAGAGAGCAAAATAAGCATTAGGGTAACCATAAGTTACCATATATCAATGCTCTTTGATGTCCTTACTAAGAAGTTGAATATCTTAGTTAACATGAACACCATTAGTTCATTATTGATAGACCCATTAGGTTACTGTAAATTATTTGATAGTTAATGCTTTTTACTGCATTAGCTAATGTTAATGAATGTACCCTTATTGTAAAGAATTACCAGTAGTGCTGTATTATATCTTTGCAGAGACCAGGTTAGAGCTTAATATTTCATGCAATGAGTGTGAAAGAGACTATAATTTGTAAATATTTTCTGTGGGAAACTGGGCATTTATCTTAACCCCTTTGCGCAGAAGCCAAATCTGGCTATTTAGGTGTGACCATATTTAAGGCTTTAAAATTCAAGATTGCAGCTTCACAGACAGAAAAACTTTGGCTCAATTGAGTCTAGACACTTGAAGCATTTAGACTTCCATTGTATTTGAGTTTGTTTTTATGATTTTGGCAGAGAAAAGGAGCTGCAAACATAAAAAATCTTCATGAAAATTCAACTTTGAAATTGCCAAAAAAAATAAATAAATAAATATCACTGACAATTGAAAAACTGCTGGGGCTTAAAACTATACATTTCTGGGATCATAAACTTCTTGACCACAAGCACAATTCATCTTGAACATTACATTCTAGATTACCCGCTTGCTATGAGCCAAATTAGACAGCTATCCAGGTGGCTCTCCAAAGTCTGAGATCCATCAAAATGATGGACTGTCAAATCATACATAAATCATATATTTAACACAAATTTTGGGCATGAAATTCAGCATGAACTAATGATTTTCTGGTTGAGTTTATCAAGAATTTAACAATATCAGTGCAGTTGAACATCACTGGTCACCAGTAACTTCTCCAAACACAAAACATGCCTTTTCTCCACAATAAAGTTAACAATTTTATCATTTTTTCTTCAAAGTCCCCCAAGCATTAAAGAAAGTGCTGATTAAACGGCCAGAACATTCACCCTGCAATGAAAAGCTAACCGCTGTCACATTCGAGCTCAAAACCGCACACCTTTTAAGAGTAAAAGCTCACTGACTCAGTAATATCCAAATTCTGAAATATACCTCATTTTAACCGAACAGAAATTCCACTTTCAGGAAAAATCAAACGACATATACCTCCATATTCAACAGAATGGTGTAATGAACGTACCGAGGGATCTACCGACGTGCCTGGGCTGCATGCATTTGGAGAAACGAAAACCTCGGCATTCGAGGTCTTTAAACGCGGCATAAATTCTACAGCAAAAAGCCATATTGAGCAAAATGCAAACAGAGTAGAAGTATAACCTGTTTTCTTCATTGATGCCCTCTTCCAGAGACAGATGTATCGGGTAGAAGGAACCCTCCAGTACTGTTTCATTCGGAATAATTCCCATTGACCACGTCCATACAACATGTATCTCGTAAATGAAACTGAACACCTCAGGCCGGTTTCGGGTGTCTTTTTTTCTTTGAAATCCCATCATTTTCAGCTGCGCAACCGTGGCCAACATTCAAAGAATAAAACAACCTTGCTTTTATGCTCAGCTTTGTATCCTATTCTTATTGTCCAATCAATGTATTTCAGTTATTGAGGAAAGTTTAAACACTCAGGAATTGGATAAGAAACGAGTCAAACGAGTGTTACCGGGGGGGCTTCATGGGGGCGTGAACTATAACTGCGCAGTTACGCAGATGAATCTGAGTATATAATTGAGAGATTGGCTATCGACGCCAGTACTTGGATGGATATAAGGAAGCGCGGAATTTGTTAATGGGAGGGAACTACGCATTTTTTGTGTGTGATGACTGTAATTGACAGTAGAATTTGAGACAATCAATATTGTGTCGGATTTTTTGCTTCACAAAACATATTTTTTTAACCACTAATCAGAATACTGATGGCTCTCTGTAGTTGAAGTGGTTGGTACAGAGTGCCAAGTTTTTTTCTGTCGCAAGTGATAATTTTTTGAAACTTCTGGATTGATACTATGGGCAAGAATATTGACCAGTTTGCACATCAGGCTTAGTTCATGCAACTCCTAAAAAAGAGGGATTGGAGGGAACTTCTCCATACTCTAAATCGAGTTTCAGCTCTGCCTGGTTGTGAATACTCAATAGCTGATCCGGGAGTGCCATCTCGTGGTCGAGTACTGTAACTACGTGCTTAAATTTGCAGTTCTATAGACTCAAGCGCGAAAGGGGTTAATTGCCGGTTCATACTCTACTCAAGGTACGCGAACGCAAGGCAACGTATCGAGCAACGGAAGGTAGCCATCCTGCATCCTTGCGTAGCAAAGTGTGTCGTCCAAATTTTTGTAACGGGACGCATCGACTCGTGTATTTCCGTGAGATTCCAATAGGGGAGATAAAGCAAATAATGCACCATAAGCTGTGTTAAACACACCAAAAAGAAGAAAGAAGGTGGAGAAGGAGAGGACTTTGCTGCCCCCTATTGCATGAGCAGTGTACTGCTTTTTAACGAGGCACAGCGCAGCAAGGGACGCGCGTTCAGGCTTCTCTGAGAACAGAATGGAACGGACCTGTGCTCGCGTTCGCTCGCGTTCTTTGTGTGGAGTATGAACCGGCCCTAAGCCTTCAAATGCCCTTTTTGCTGCAACTGTAATTATTTTTTATCTGAAATAGCAGCAAAAGACATTAGCCTGGCTGTCTGGAAGGACCAGGTGATGTCAAAATGAATTCTTAACAAAATAAACATTCCTGACTCCAGAGTTACTTAGCTCATTTCCTACGGAATACTTTTATATACAACTGTAAAATGGTCGCGTTTGTGCGGAATACTTTTCCCAAAAAATTACACAGTATAAAGTAGTGAAGTACAGGTGGCCCATCACTGCGATTGTCAACTGATTTCGCATTTTCATCGGACAGCGAATAGTCATCCACGCTGCTGGCAGCCGCTTCTAGGGAGTGGTAGAATGCGCCGTGCCGTTGGCAGCGGCTTGCTGCAGTTAAGGAAGAGATCTTCATGACTGATCGTAGAAATTTAGTTGCACCAAACTCGTTTCACAGCTGGCTAGGTGACTGTGGTCAAAATCATCATACCAACCAAAATAAATGCCTTATTTTCACTCACTAAAATTTTGTCCATATCCAAATAATTCAACATCCTTCACTCCGCTATCAACAAATATTCTTGAAAATGCAAGAAATGAGGAAATGCATTGTTTACATTTTTACTTTATTCTCATCTTTATCATTCCGGAATACTCCACAGGTGAATTTACAAAATGGACATTAAAACAACACTTCACAGGTGTTTTTAAACTGGGGAAATCAAAGGTGTTGGGTCCTACCCCGCAGTGACTTATGGGAGCAGCTGCTTGTGGCAACACCCAATCACCACACAGGACATACCGTAATGGACACACCGAAATCCGCAAGCGAAGTGATAATCCAGGAATTAGAGACCAGTGGAAAAATATTGCGGCATGTAATTGCCTTATTCCCCTCATTCCTCTGAGTTTGAACCAAAAAAGAAAAACCCCTAGACAGCTTACTGTCCTTTAACAGTCATGCAAGCCTTATTTTTTATTTTTTTTCATGTGACACCTGCCTAGCTAGCGGCACAAAGCTCTCTCATTCACTCACTCACTCACTCTAGAGGTTTTCTCATCTCCTAGTGACTGGCGGAAGATAGCCTGTCGCATCACGGCTTCACAGATAACGCAGTCGTGCCCACGCCTGCACTCCTGTCTCCTTCACTCGCCTGTATCCCTGAAGATCTGCTCCATCACACCCGCCTCTCCAGCCGTCTCAATGCACCCGGGGCTTCAAGGCTGAACCCCACAATGTTTAATCTCTACCCAGGGTCCTGTTAGTCTGCGCAAAAATACCACGCTGCACAAAGGTTACCACTTTCAAATTAAGCACTTCAACCATGTTTGATGACCAAAGTGAAACCTCATTCAATAACCCCTCCACTTTGGGTGGCTGGAATTAATGGGTCCCTCTCTCTAAAGAAATTGTTTTCAACTGAAGAAGATTTTAAATCCCAGATGAATCATTAGCTCTTCTCTAACTCTCATCCATTCGGGCTGAGCTCCATTAATAAAGTTAAGGAGTGCAAGCAATATTTTTAGATAATATTGTCACAGGGAAGTTATTTATTAATTATAATTTTTTTGCATGTATACTTTTTTTTTTAGCTGCACAGCTTACAAACTAGAAGGATACTCAGCTATCCAGCCTTTTGGCTGACTAAGCTGCTACACAAACATCTGTTTTATAAAATAGGCATGTTTAATGTGGTGGAATTCTACCAGGTAAACAAAATGGACAGAGCAGAACTGCAAAATTGATGCAGTGCATGGCCACCTGGTTTTATCCTGAAGGATAAGGATTCGGAGGCCTAGTGAGCAGTCGCACTGACACGTGAGTTTGGGAGAGCTCTATTACTGAGGCCAACAAGTACACACAAGTTTAAATTCAATTTCCAAAAACTAATATAAGCAAGCGTCTGAGTCAATAACCTCTGCCTTTCTGTTTTACATGCCCACTGGTTGTGGAATGGGAGACAGTTAGACGTAGAAATCTCATTAAGGGGAGTCTGACCTGATGCATAGGCTGAATAGAAATAATGGTTCCCTAATGTGCATGCTTCAGATGCATCTAGTACTAAACCAGTGAGAGACTCCGGTGAAAACTGAGGCTAGCAATGAAGCGGAAAAAGCCTCCTTGTGATCAGGTCTCCGGCAGAATGATATACAATATTCAATGTGTACAAAGCAGTGATTAGCCTGTTTTGCATTTTTCAAAGCCCACAAAAACAAATGGAAATTACTGTAATACGCAGGAAACCTTTTGAGGAGAATGTCACCTGCTAACCAGGACATCATGCAAACCAATAAGATTAAATGGACAAAATCAGCTCCCATTACTGGGCAGGTATGCTCAGCTCACCCAATCAGAGCAGCTGTGTTGTTTGTCTGCCTCTTCAGCATTGAAACATTTCTTAAATCATAACTCAGTTATGCAAATTTATTAGGCCCGTTGTCATTCTTACTGTTAAGCCTTTGCTGTGGGTAACAACTAATGCATGAATTATGTGAACATTTTACGGCACATTTATGTTTCCACGTCAGTCGAGTGTGCACTCATGCAGCTTCAGCACAGAGGAACCTCTGAACCCAAAATGCTTCAATTTTGATATTTGCCAAGCATTCTTGATTGATTGCTTATCTTTAGAACTGACAATGTCACTTAGCTAGTAGTTAAATACTATAGAGGGTTACATTGTCAGCTAAGTGACACATCTAACATCGCATGCTAAATAAGGATGTGTTATTTAACCCTTTACAAAGCATGAAATTTGCTTTCGTATGATTTATGAAGACCTTATGTCTCTTTTATGAAGGCATTATACCTGCTGTATAAAGCTTTTATGAGCAACAATTCATCTAAAGTGTGACCAAATAGAGTTAAGTAATGTTATAATCTATTTAAGGGAAAATGATCTAGATGGAAAACAGTGCATTAGATTACATTAGATTCCCCTTTACTAGACGTACAATATGAGGAAAATTTGTGGTCTGTGTAAGTAATTGTTCCAGAGATATAGTTAACAAACTGATTTTTTCAATATATAGCGCCACCTGGTGGCAAACCTAGGAGTGCATTCTTGCCCAAAATCTGATCAGTTCATCCTCTCTGCCATATCTACCCATATGCTGAAAATGAGAAGGCAATGTAATGTATTTTATTATGAGTTATCGCGCTAACGGCTAAAATCTGCGGACGTGGTGGCGGCGGACGTGACGGTGAAACCATGACATCCCTGAAATTCGTATTTCGGGGATGTAATTATGGAGCAGTCATGAAGGTCAGCAAATGCAGTGGTCAGTGAATCCATTCATTTTTCATCATTATTGTCTCCGTATTTGAACTGAAACTGAACTTAACTGAAAGATATTAGAAATTCCTAATGTTTTATAATGAGCAGATTCATTGTATCAGTTTTAAGTGACGTCAGACTGCAGTACGCATGAGAGAGGATGGTGGAGTTTGGGACCACTGAGGTACTAAATGCAGCCCAAAGTAATAAGTGTTATGAAGTTCCTTATGTGATCAACGAAAAATTACCAATATGGAAAAGATACAAAGATGCCAGACTACATTGGCAAAGTTCCACAGTATGCAGATAGAGCTGTCTTCATGGTATATTGTTTGACCCAAAACAACACTGTTTAAAGTAACACCCTCTGTGACCCAGGTGATCTTAGTGGCCTTACATGTGTCTGTGTAGCACACATCAGGGGTATTATCACATACTGGCAACTACACTTCATACTGTAATGCGGGGTAAAATATAGTGTCTAGTGTATACAAAAAAAAACCATTGAGTCTGCTATCATATTTTGCCCAATGTCAGGTAGAGGGAGAAACCAAATTATACATTAAAGTAGAAGGTAAAATGTGATTTTTCACAATAGGGGACCTTGAATGCAGCAGTACTGCTTTGGGCCTTTTCTGGAGGAGTACATGGTCATCTTACATGAGCTCAACTGAGCCTCTGTGTCCACAGGATGTTGAGAATGTGACAAACTGGCTTTGTATCCGAGAGGAGTGAAAATCACGAGTATCAAATTTATTTCTTCGCAGTATTAAAAACTAAAAGCCCATACTTTTTCAGTTAACCAGTCTTTTTAGAAACCCTTTTCAGGTTCTCCACTAGCCAAATTTCCATGCACCCAGTGTAGACCAATGAGCCAAAAATAAATTTTAGGTAACAAATCGTCAGCCTGCTGATAAAACGTATCTCCAAATTGATAAGAAAAAAAAACTTGTATATCAACTATTCTTACGTACAAAATTAAGCATTATTTTATTTTACTTATATTTTAAATTATATTTACATATGTATATTATTTTATTATTTTATTATTTTTTATTTTCCTGTAAAGTCTATCATTTTGAAGATACAAGGTTTTATCTGCAGGCAGACAATAAGCAATTATGCCCTTTCGAAAAGCCATTACAGAAAAGCCAGCCATACCTTTTTTTTTTCAAAATGTAAATGAAATAGCAATAACAAATACTAAGTACTACGACATGTCTGAAGCAGAACATCTAGGAAACTACTCCCTGTTTATTGTGCATACCCATTTTATACCTTTTATTCAACAGCTCATTTGAACACATAAATAATTAACAAGATGCTTATCAACAGATAGAACAGAGTGAGGCAATCACATTGCAAAACATACCCTCACAATTTTAATAGAGATGGTAAAAAAAGAAGAAAAAACAACCTGCTATGATTGGAACACCTTCCTCTTACTCTGATCTGCGTGTTTACAGAAATCAGGGGATTATGCATTCGTTTCTGTTTTTTTTACTTTCATTTTTTTCTGAAGGAACCATTTGAGTCCATCATGCTTATCATGTTGAATAGTTTAAGATAACACTAATAAACTGTTTTCTGCTTTGTAATATTAAGAAAGATTTGAATGAGTGACACCAGGCACAATATACCTGACATTTGACCTCTATCATAAACTAGCGCGATGATGTTGCACCATAGATTTGAAAAATACACATTTAATATTCGATTGGCAATAGATTGAGGCAGACAAGATCATGAAAGATCGCCACGCAAAGCCTGGCAAAACACCAATATGGCGGCATTGTTGATGGCATGTTATTAAAGCAAAAATTTTCCAATTATTATCAAAAATCAATATGGATCCTCTTCATATCACCTTTGACCTACAGCACAAGTATAAAAAGTATCCAACAAAAATTGAAGTCTGTAGAAAGAGAACAATACATTTTGGATGGACTGACTGACAAGACGACAGACGAACAGGGGACGATTGCAATATACGCCCATCAGCGGTATAAAAAATGATTTACAGTTTCTACAGTGAACTTGACCTTGATCTTGACCCAATTAGGCCCAATGAAAATTTAATTAGATAATCCTTGGACAACTGCACACCTTCCCAGAAAAATTCATGTGATTTTAAGACACCGTTTTTGCGCTATACTGCTGACAGATGAGTATGCGAGCCATAAACAATAACACGTGCTATGTAAGCCAAAGATAGTCCTCACTTTAGATGAAGTGATACATAATGCTTTCTATCTACCTGAGTTAATCATGAATCGCAATTTTAATAGTGTTTAATAAAACATTTATCAACATATTCACGAACCATTAGTGCCTGTCTGAATCATTACACGGATAAATGCGTGCACACATGTGAATCTAAACAGCTTGTCATGTTTCCTCCTTTCACAGCTTCTTTCATGGAGTGTCGTTGTCGCTCGTAATGTCACTGTCAGGTAATGTCTTCACTGAGGTTCAGTGACACTCCATCCCAATAAACTGCCCAACGGTCAAAATGTAGTACTACATGCATATATTTAATCAACTTTTAATTACTGCTGAAAAACTGAAGCTTCAATCAAAATCGATTTGTGAATCCTGCGTCATAACAGCGTCTTGGACGTATGGAAAATTCACTTCTTATTGGTCGATCGGTTGCCAGGATAATGTGGTATGTCCACCGTACACTGCCATCGTTTCTGAAATCTTCCAAACCTAATTTTTTCTACCCGAAAAAATGGAAAATTCGAGATGAAATTCAGCTACTTATTTTTCATGATAAATCAAAGACATTCGAAGCAGTTGCTATTGGCTCATTACCCCAAAGGGATTGGCAAACAGCACAGAAGACAAAAAAAAAACACTTTTTGAACTGCTTTAAGTGAAAAACCATTTGGCAGATCACACTGAAATTTGTCAGAAGTTCAGCCTCAGCTGTTTGTAATGAGTAATGTTGAAACACCTCGCAAGCTTAAATGGATCTGAATGAAACAATGTTTGTCAGTATGAAGATGTTGAAACAGCTAGAATATTTGTCTCAAGCAACAGGTTGTGTGATTCTTTGGGAGTAGGGGGTGGGGGGAAGGGGGTGGGAAATTCACTTCAGCTGCCAGAGAGACACTCTCACAAACACCGTTTCACAGCGGTGAGCGGTGTCATTCGTCTTTTTTATTTCTGTGTCTTGCAGTTAAACTTTTACTTTTCTGAACTGATCTTAATTCATATTAAAGACTAGAAGGATTTTTTTTAAATTGCAAATTAAATGAAAAATATTTTGCCTCCTCTTTTATTTGGCCCTGTGCATTACATAAGCAGCACAGCCCCCTTTCAACATCCGACTATAACAAACAACAAATGCCCAACTTTGCCAGTTAGAAATGAAGTGGCCTCCTTCAGTATTTATTTAGGAATATCGCAAAATTGGTGGCACGGTGGCAAAGAGGTTAGCACTACTGCCTCACAGCAAGAAGTTTGTGGGTTCAAATTCGTCCTGGGGCCTTTCTGTGTGGAGTTTGCATGTTCTCCCCGTGTTCGTGTGGGTTTCCTCCGGGTACTCCGGTTTCCCCCACCCACAAAACATGGGAAATAGGAACACTCCTGTATGGCTGTGTGTGAATGTTTGGTGGTGGTCGGAGGGGCTGTAGGCGCATACTGGCAGCCACGCTTCCGTCAGTCTGCCCCAGGGCAGCTGTGGCCACAAAAACGTAGTTTACCACCATCAGAGCGTGAATGTGTGAGTGAAGTGATATCCATTGTGAAGCATCTTTGAGTGTCCCGAAAAGCGCTGTATAGCTATCTATTATATATAATAAAGCGCTGCATTATTATATACAATTAATAGTTGTCCCAAATTTTTGACATTTTATGTGTGAATTTGAGAAGGCCAAAAAAAAAAAAAAATTCTATCATGAGAGTAAAAATGCAGTTTGAGTTTGTTTAAAACTCCTGCACTGTGAATTAGCACTGTGAATCTGTTTTAATTGACACAGCATCTATTTTTATCGCCCCAATCAATGTCTAAAAAGTATAATATCCGTGGAGGAAAAATATATTCCTTTTGTGCCGGACAGAAATGGCTGTCCCGCATGTCCCCAGGTATGCTTGCGTTTCCCAGATTTTGATCGAAGTCGCTGCGTTGAGCCTTCAAGATGCTCTTCTAAGTTTTCAGAAAGGCATGTTTCCTTTCACACTTTTCATTTTCATCCTTTTCACATTGTTCACATATATTTCTTGTTTGTGTTATCGAGCAGTATACTAAATCGGAAAATAACCGAAGAACCTTTTTTTTATCAATCATCATCCTGGCTGTCTGGGGAATCAGGGGCCCAAGATCAAATGTTCTGCGATAGGCGCAAAACGAATGAGGCGGGGATTGATCGGAGTATGAGAGCCTAACGCTGTCGGGGAAGGTCTGGGCTCGGATTCGCAGTAAACAACCCACAGCTGGAATACAGATTGATTCCAGGGCCTGAGTATGGGTAGAGAGAATGCAGCTCAGTCATATCCACGATACCGATCTCCAACTGCGCCGTGACTCAAACGCATCTTTCCTCCTATAGAGTTTCTGTGAGGAAAATCTGATTGAGCACTTGTAGTAATGTACTCATTTCAGTTTCTAAACTTTCCCCTTTCAACAGTTTTCGCATTGAGTACATGTTTTCCACAAATCTTCACAAAAGCAAATGTTTTCAATTGCCTTATATTCAAGTAGGATAGTTATATTTTTGAATAGTAAGACGAGTACCTTTCTATATAGAACCCCAATTCCAAAATAGTTGGGACAAAATATAAATTGTGAATAAAATCAAAACGCAATGACTTTCAAATGACAACAGGCGGTATTTTATTCACAATTTACACTTCGTCCAAACTATTTCGAATTGGGTTTGTAGCAGATCATACAGCATCGTCTAGTATTAACATTTCTGTAGGTTTTCTCTGTACTTATTGACAATTTCTCAGGTTGTCCCGGGACGTACTTAGCACATGCCAAGGAAAGAACATGCATATGCTTCATGGAGTTT
Organism: Gymnothorax reevesii; assembly: GCA_029721435.1. Classification (NCBI taxonomy): domain Eukaryota; kingdom Metazoa; phylum Chordata; class Actinopteri; order Anguilliformes; family Muraenidae; genus Gymnothorax; species Gymnothorax reevesii. The sequence goes on along the minus strand of CM056587.1, from coordinate 65,132,476 downwards.
GACATTTTCATAAACTCAGAATTGTGAATTTGAGACATTGAGGTGACACATTTTAAGAAACAAAATCGGTGAGGATGGCATGGCAAGACCCAAAATATTTAAAAAAAAAATCATTTTGAAATCCATGCCATAAAGCAAGAAAAAATTGTGTAGTTCTTGTTTGTTAGGTATGACATACTGTATTAAAATTGTATATGCATCTGCAGGACATGCAGTATTTCAGTGAAATTTTTCATGATTTTCATTTAATTGGTTTTGCAATATGCATTATAGATATTTTAATATTTTTCAAAATTATACAAGGGGGTTGGAGGCAGGTGTCTATCCCAGCATGCAACGGGTGAGAGGCGGTAACACAGCCTGGTCAGTCTGCCAGTCCACCGCAGGCTCACACATCATTCGTTTCCGCACTCACACCTATGGGCAGTTCAGCTTCTCATATTAGCCTGGAGTGTATTAATGAACCCAAGTGAACCCTTAGAATGCTAAATGTTGCCCAATGATATTTGATATCAAAATCAAAGCAGTGGAAAACCTGCAGGGGAGCTCTTTTAAACAAGTTGCCCCAGGATAGGTTTCCAACAGCACAAGATAGTCAAATGTATATTTTGAAAAATTGATATCAGTGCTCTAGGGGTTAATAAGTTAATGCTATGAGGGCTTACTGCCTGTACTGGCAAATTTATACTGCAGCCTTTGTATTTAAATAAAAAGTTGCATGGACCCACCCCGCCCAGCTGGGTAAATAAGGAGGTGTTGGGGAGTTCACGTCAAATAGAGTGTAAATGAACAAAGGCTTGCAAATCATTAACTTCTTTTTAAATGAAACAACGTCGGTTATAATTTACACTCAGTATTAGTGTAATACAGGTATTCTTAAATCACAATGTGATTTGCTTGGCTTCAGGAGACTCGTATTATGCTACATGAGCTCTATGGAGTCATTTCATGGTCACGTTCAGCTAACTCTAAAGAACGCTAATGACCGAGTCTCCATTGACTTCATGTGTTTTCGAGAAGGCTGCTACAGAATTTTGCTGATATTCTCAAAAAAGTATCGCTTAACAAACCACCCATGTTTCAGCTGGCAAGAGGTGAGAAGATAACAGAATTTTCATTTATAGGCTGAACTGTTCCTTTAAATCAACTTAAGCCAACGTATCAAGTTAAACAAAATATCATATCATATTTATTAAACGGACTGTCCAGATTTGCAGTATATTTTATTTTTCCTTCATATGGTTTGTTTCAGGGTTAAAGTCTCTGTAACAACACCCTAATTCTCTTCATTTTGGCCAGAACACAAACCGACTGCACTGGGGCTTTATGGCTGACTTCCAGCACTGCTGTGAAAATACTGCCCAACAACTTTACTACCTTCCCATCCAAATAAAAGAGAGTTTTGCCGAGTCAGGCTGCTGAGTCACATCCATTTATGGTTGGAAGCCTCTACAGGTAAGCTCAATAAATAATGAAAAAGCGATGAAAAATGCCTCTCATCTAAAATTGGGAACGATTTTTTTTTTTTTTTGCCTCATTCTTGTTTCACGACGTGCCTCGTGTTTCACAGCTGCGGCTGAAGGCGGAGGATCGTGGCCAGTCAGACAGTGTCTGTTTACTGGACTTTCAAAGCAACTTTTACAATCAATTCCAGCGATCAGAGGAAAGACAGAAAAGCATTTGGAACTGGTTTCTCATTCTGAGATGTTTTTTGTCAGATCGCTAGTGGACTTTCTCTCTTCCTGACCTGTGAAATCTGTCAGATATTCTTTTAGAGTGAAATCTGGAGCAGTTTTCCTGCTTTTATCGACTTTCCTCTCTGGCGTTGTGGCTTGCGCTCACAAGCGGTGGAAAACAGAAAAGCCTCAAGGCACTTATTTGATTGATCTGGTCCTTATCTTTTCTTAGAAACAAACCAAACAGAAATTATTTCGCTAAATCCACCACACCACGTCTATTAAGCTAAATGAACTTCTGCCAGATAAAGACTGTGTCAGATGATTAATAATTAATTATTCAGGCCACTATCATATTTCTGTCAACATCTGCAGTGATTTACCTAATATCCTTTAGAATATTGAAAAAAAATGCCAATATGTAAAAACTGCATTAAAACAGCTTTCCTTCATGCACTTTCCAATGTGACACCATGTTCCATTGGCTAACCGCATAAAAGAGTTTTACTTAAAGACATTTAATTTCCAGACTGTGGTAATCACTGCCTGTTCACCTGCAAATCTTCTTCCGTCGGCTAAATCATGAGGACTGATTTCAGGGAGAGAGCAATCAGGTAAAAGCAAATTCAGCAATCAGCTCTCGGATTATTTTGACAAGATTAATTTTTTTTTTTGTAGGTATCAAATTTGGCTTTTTTTACCCCTCAGCTGACGAAAGTCGTGGAGGGGTATTGTCGTGGCGAGCGGTGTCAGTCTGTCTGTCTGCCTGTCTGTCTCTCCGTTAACTTCTCGTTTCTGGACGGTAACTGAAAAACGCCTTAGCCAAATGCTCTCATTTTCTGGTGGTGTGTTGGGGGTGGTTAGAGGAAGCTCTCTATCGATTTCTGTCCCACTGCGATAATCAATATGGCCGCCACAACAGGGTAAGCGCAGGGCTGAGGGGTCCCGCTCGCGACAGCGTGCTATTTTTTGCTGTTGCTCTTTGGGTGTGAATACTACATGAATGAGAGAATGAGGCACTTTAGTTGTTCTCGTGTGAGTATTATAAAAATTCTCAGTGACTTGTGCCACAGTTTGATTTCTGTTGGTTGAGACTAGAAGGAATTTCCCCTGTGCACTGATGAGCCTTGGGTGCCCAGTACCCTGGCGCCGGTTCATTGTGCATCCCTTCTCAGAGGTCTGTCTGTAGGTACTCATTGCTGCGCACTGGGAGCACCCCAGAAGTCTTAAGACTTAGGAGATGCTCTAACCCACTCCTCTGTTCATAGCAATCAGGAGCTGGTCAAAGTCGCTCATGTTCCACCCATCCCAAATCCAACACAACCACTACTAGAACTGACTGTTTGCTAACCATTTATGGTCTGTCTGCAGACAATAACACACGCTGTTGTTGCTTGGTAATTCACATTATTTGCTTCAGCGGTGAGTGGTCTTCATGTTTTGGCTCATCAGTGTATAATCATATATCTAGTTTGATAATAATGGTTGCTGAAACCCATGTAATTCAATAGAGTGCAGGGCAACCTAAGTTAAAATAATCCTCAAATAATTTTTTTCCTCAACTTCTCCGCCTTTTCAGCATGTTCCATTCACATTAATCTCTCTCGATGGGACCCTTCTTAAATAATTAAAAGAGAGCATTATATCTCACCTTTGAGTGTTTGCATATGCCTGCAAATCAGTCCGCACCGCTCCTGCCCAAGCCCACTTTGAATAAAAGTGCATCTGGGAGGCGTATTTCGGGGGGGGGAGGGAGGCTATCATTTGTCACCTGCCAGCCCAGACACGCCTGATCGCAGCAAACGTGAATAGATTGGCTATTAATGTTGCCTGATCCTATTGAGATGACGAGAAACACCAGCTGAAAATTCTTCGAAGCGCTGTTTGGACTTGCCTTGTGTTTATTTTCTCCAGATACATTTCCTCCATTCCCTCTTTCCCTCTGTTTTCCTGTGCTTTGTTTATCCTGAGTGCCAGCTATCAGTGCAATACCGCCACTCAGGGAGCGTCATTAATCTGTCCCGCTGACAGCCGCAGTGTCTCAGTATCAACTCGCCCTGTCCTCATCTCTCAGGGCTGATGTTGCTCCTCTGGATGGTAACAGGCCCAGCCGTACAACTCCTGGTCACTCACAGATTTTCTTGAATAATGTGAAGCTGAACGTTGCTTTGATTTAGTTTGCGATAACTTGGCAATTACATCAGTTTACTGTCTTTGCGGTTTAATTTGGTCTTTTAAATTAATCACTGAAAAATCAAACCAAAATCCTTGACCCCAGCCTCTGCTTCCTCTACGGAAGGCGTGTCAGTGGGAGTGAGGAGGTCTTCGAAGTATTCCTTCAACCGGCCGACAATATCCCCAGTCGAAGTCAACAGCTCCCCACCTCCAATGTAAACAGTGTTGGCAGGGCACTGCTTCTCCCTCCTGAGGCGTCGAACGGTTTGCCAGAATCTCTTTGGGGTCGACCGATAATCCTCCTCCATGGCCTCCCCGAACTTTTCCCACACCCAAGTTTTTGCTTCCGCCACCGCCCGGGCTGCAGCACACTTAGCCTGCCGGTACCTGTCAGCTGCCTCAGGAGTTCCATGAGCCAACCAAGCTCGATAGGACTCCTTCTTCAGCTTGACGCCATCCCTTACTTCCGGTGTCCACCACCGGGTTCGGGGATTGCCGCCACAACCTTACGGCCGCGGCTCCGAACGGCCGCATCAACAATGGAGGTGGAGAACATGGTCCATTCAGACTCAATGTCTCCAGCCTCCCTTGGGATCTGGTCAAAGCTCTCCCGGAGGTGAGAGTTGAAACCCCCTCTGACAGAGGGTTCTGCCAGATGTTCCCAACAGACCCTCACAACTAGTTTGGGCCTGCCAAGCCTGTCCAGCTTCCTCCTCCGCCAGCGGATCCAACTCACCACCAGATGGTGATCAGTGGACAGCTCAGCCCCTTTCTTCACCCGAGTGTCCAAGACATACGGCCGAAGGTCAGATGACACGACCACTAAGTCGATCATTGACCTCCGACCTCGGGCGTCCTTGTGCCACGTGCACTGATGGACACCCTATGTTTGAACATGGTGTTTGTTATGGGAAAACGGTGACTGGCACAGAAGTCCAATAACCGAAACCCCTAGGGTTCAGATCGGGGAGGCCGCTCCTCCCAATCACGCCCCTCCAGGTAACACTGTCGCTGCCCACGTGAGCGTTGAAATCCCTCCGCAGAACGATGGAGTCCCCAGTCAGAGCACTTTCCAGTACCCTTCCTACGGACTCCATGAAGGTCAGGTACTCTGCACTGCCATTCGGCCCATAAGCCGAGATTACAGTGAGGCACCTGTCCCCGACCCGAAGGCGCAGGGCAGCGACCGTCTCGTTCACCGGGGAAAACTCCAACACATGACGGCTAAGCTGAGGGACTATAAGCAGACCCACACCAGCCCGCCGCTTCTTACCGCAGGCAACTCCAGAGTAAAAGAGAGTCCAACCTCTCTCTCGAGGAGTTGGGTTCCAGAGCCTGTGCGTGGAGGTGAGCCCGACTATCTCTAGCCAGTACCGCTCGACCTGCCGCACAAGCTCAGGTTCCCTCCCCCCCAGCGAGGTGACATTCCGTGTCCCGATAACTCGATTCCATGTCCAGGGATTGGGTTGTCGGGGCCTCCGCCTAAGACTGCCACCCAAAACACATTGCATCGGCCACTTCTGAACCCTCCCGCGGGTGATGGGCCTACGGGAAGGCCCACCATAATGTTTTTGCTTTTTATTGTTACTTGTGAAAACAAGTAATTTTTTTTTGCTTGTTGTTGATCATTATGTCTTTCTGTCTGCCTGTTTGTTGGTTTATGTGCACTCAGGTGCCAAAACTCTTGCAGTATCAACATAAAAAATGTACTCTGCAAGATGCCATGTGTCCAAGGAAGAGGGGTTTCAACCTTGGAAGGTCAAGGTCAGTGAAAAGGTCAGAGACACATTTTGGCCAATATCTCACTTCAGAAGAAATGATAAAGACATGAGACCGATGCGAAAACAAAAGGCCCATAGGAATATATGCAGTTGGCCTCAAAGTTGACCTATGACAACGGTTGGAGGTCAAAATTCAGATAATCAGGGTGAAAAAATCAATGCTTTTTTTTGTTCCTCAATCAATTTCCCTCTAGTTGTTACAGATTGACAAGCTAGAGACGTAGGACCTATTCTGGAACATTCAGGCAGGTTGGCCCTTTCCCGCAGCAATGATCACTTTCACATAAAATGATAACTATCGGTAGAACATCGACAAAATTTCAATGTTCAAAAGTTCAATGTTATATTTAAAAGTTTTTTTTTTTTTTAATAACTGTGTTCCCATTTTCAGAATTGATTGGTAGTAGGGCCCAACGTAAATTTCCAAATTGCAAAAAAATTGAAAGAACCGTTTTGACAGTTTCAAAGGCCACGAAAATCTCTATCTCTTATGATGCCGGATGCTATTACTCGGTGAAATCCTTGATTTCATCCAAACCTCCTCAATGAATGGGATGCAAATATCATCCAACGATTGCTCAGACAAATTATTGGTCCGATAAACAGTAAGTCATTCAAAGTGAAATATAATGAACTATCAGGCGCCATTGGACATGATTATCGATGATAATTTTCAGTCTTATGAGATCTTCAGTCTTGTCAATTGTTTTCCAGTTTTCATTGGTGGCGTTTTATTAACGATTTCATTAAAGTGCCGTGTGTGCTAAAAGGTCCCTCTTCACGACTGTCCAAAGACCATCCAATGCAAAAGTGTATTTGTGTGACAGTTGTGGAGCAGCTGGATAATTTAGTGATAAAGCCACAAAATTACATCATTTGTAAGTGAGTAAATGGTATTTTATATTCAAAAACTTGAGTATACATAAACAAGAGTATAAACATTCCCATAGCAAAACCTTTGTTGAAGCTTTCATATAGAAATCAAAGCTTGGCTGCATTAATATCAGAGAAAGAGCATGTTCCTTTTTAAGATCAAACACCTGCCAAAAAGATAAGCTCCTCACGTTTCTGTTGTGTACTTGAATAATCAGATTTTTAAGGTTCACTTTCTTACAGACTGAACATTAAGTGCACGCACACTGGGAATGTAGCATCCTCTACCTACACGAGTCTGCATTCAGAGTGAGTTGAATGAGGAGGTGTTCACGCCCAACATGGACCAGTTCAGAGCAGATCAGTCAGTACAGCCGGTGGGCCAAAGCCTTCATTCCCATAATCCCTAGCGGCATGTGGACTGAGAGTGTGCACTTCCTACGATGCTCTGCTGAGTTATTTATTGTGAATGTAGGAGGGCTGGGAGGAACAGTGATGGTTGGTGCTCCTTCTCTATTGGCAGCTGTCAACTGATGACCCCCATCCCACCCCACAGTGGACCACAGAGAGACCCACGGGGCCCCACAGCAGCATACCAACCTGCAGCTCCTGCACATTATCTCAGGGGCCACTGAAGGACTTCCATGAGGGCAGCTCGAGAAAACAGCCGTCATCAGTTTGTGCTTCCCCAGATCATCTGGGTTTTTTGATTAACTATTCTTCCTCCGCTTTTGAGCGAGGTCAGTCCTCTTCCGCTTTCTCAGCTTATTGTAATGACAAAAACCATTTGCATCAGACCATTAATTTATTTATTTGTTTGTTTAATTGCTCACTTACTCCTTGGTCTTTTATTGCTCAGTCTACAGGCCCACACCTGCTAATGAAATGTGAGGTGAAAAGGAAAAATGAACATGTGTTTGCCTACAGGAAGAATGAGAAGGCAGGACAGAACTATGCTGCTGTAAGAGATGCAGCCTTTATATACTGATCGTGCTCTCAGTTCAGTTTCGTATTGAAATATGTCTGAATTGGCTTGTAAAAGCTGTGCAGATTTCTCATGTTCCGAGTGTAAAATCACACGAGTTTCCTTCTGTGAGAATCTGAAGCACGTTCAAACATAGCATTGCCAGCCATGCAATATAACTGCGATTATTTGATTGACAAGCAGATTTAATCTTCTGTGCTTTTTTGGCAGTGATTGAGTGTGGAAGGAAAGAGACAGGAGTTACATGAAAGCTGAACACCTGGGCTGCACCAGCAGGACGGCGGTTAACGCTTCAAGCAGAGCTTGTTTGAGAGTTGGCGAGCATGAAGCATGATTGAAGTAGCAGAATCTCATTTATTTCTTATTCTTTTATGAGTCTTACTGTAACTTCACACAATCCTCATCCTCTAATTAACTGCCTTTTTAATGACATTTTCTTCGATAATCCGTTCTGTAAATCATCCAGCTTACATTTGGAATGTATAGCAGATGGTGAAATAGCAAGCTCATCACATTTTAATGAAGGCTGCGCAGTTTTGTGATACATTCAGCATAACATTACTCAATAACTATGATTTCAGATGTACATATCTTGCCAGGGCATTGAAATAAAGAGAGATATCCATTGTGAAATCCACCATTTACTCTTAATGGAACTTGAGTAGAGTTTGCAGGGAGATTTTAAAAGGCCTGCTTTACGTCACAACATATTTGTATGCAGTGTGGGATATGAAGTGTGTAGAAAGAAACAGCGACTGTCGATAAACCCTCATCTCATCACACAACAGCACAAAAGCAGCCAAAGTCATAACAGGCCTGTGAATTGACGCAGCTGGAGTACTGCACGTGCTCAGTAAGAGGGAATCGTTATCTGTGCAGTGAGGATGAGATCAGGAAAGGTGTGACTGCCCGCGGCTGACATTATTTTACTGTTCAAATAACGGCATCGTTTTACCAGAAGAGTCTTCTTTCCCCATTTGGGTCCGTTTGGCACTAAGGCAGTAGCAGATTAGGATGCGCCCCAGAGCGAGATATTTTATAGGCCCTGGGTCACCCTGTGACCGAGGATCACAACCACACACACCCTGCACCATTGGATGTAGATTTTGAGCTGAAAAGTTGACAGGGAAAAGTAGGATGTCTCAGCCTAGTGCTGCACTTCATAACCATGGACAGCGCCCAGTCACACACGGACAGTGTAACAGAAATTCTAAAGCAGTATCAGCCTATTTTACACCGGTTAACTGCAATATAAATTAACAGGTAGCTTCTGACGAAAAAAAAGAAGTAAATTTCTCATTTGGTTGGGTCATACAGTTTAAAGGGTAATTTAACATGAAGGTATGTTAAATGATGAACATGCAAAGTGCTCTGCCAAATCTAGGTGCATGTATTGACCCCCGTACATGAACAGTTACACTGACTTCACACTTGCTGGGTGTACTGCAGTGTAATGCTTAAAGTTGTATGGCTGAGTGGTTCTCGAGACAACTGCAAGACACAATACTAGAGTCTAACCAATCGGCCTGGTCTGAACATGCAGGGTTTGAATAGTCACTGCGTCAGTGAGTAGTTAGAAGTGTGAAATATTTTCTTTGCAAATGCACCCTTCTCTTCTCTGCCTAAGAAGAGTCTTTTGCAGGTAGTGTTATGACTTGGAAAAAATCACAACAAAGAAAACCAGAAAGTACAACTAAAACAAATTTATTCTTCACAAAAAAAAGTTGTACAAAAAAATATATCCACAATTGAATTCTCTAATAACACTCCGATGCCACTATTAAACTGTTGCCAAAACAAAACTCTGTTTCTGCTCTGCTCTATTCTGCTGTCTGCTCTGCTGTGCTTAAAATCACAGCATTTATATAGACTAGCAACCTTCTAGAAAGATCCACAGGATTCTAGGGAAATCCCGCCCCCTCCAAGCAGGAAAGTGTCAGAAGCTTCTAGAAATCACTAGTCTTTTCTTAATGATTTTACAGACACGCCACCAGAGGGTGCCAAATGAACAAAATAAATATAGCTGACCAGCAAGGCAGCAAAACAGCATGTAACAAGTCTTCATTTACAAATGAAATATAATGCAGTACAAAAAATTATCATACATAACAGTAGAAATGGCTCAAAGTGTCAATCGTGGCACAAAGCAAACGCAGTTTAGGTTGAAAACAAGGCAAAACAGAGCATTTCTTTCAAAATCTGAGTTTGATTTTACAGTCGACTGGAGCTGCAACAACTTTAAGTAAAAGTCAAGAACGGTAAAAAAAGGTTATAGAAAATAGAGAGGTAAATTTAAAAATGAGCACGCAACATTCCCTACAGTGAAAATTAGTGCTCCTCGTGTTAATTGTTGCATTAATCACTTGATTAGTTGATTAATTAGTCTAATAATGGTTATTCAATTATCATTCTAACCAAGTTGCAGCCCTAATTACTGGAAAGGTGCTATTTAAGCAATACTAACAGGTATTTATATTGATAAGTTGATTTAGCTGGGCTGGCAGTAATGAACCCCGGGTACTTACATATGGTCTAAATTAACAAAATAATCAGTGAAATTTTGGACGAATGACTAATTCTGTAAAGAAGGGGGCAGTTACATTTTTAAAGAGGAGTAGTTGGAGTTTGAAAACTTCTCCTTTAATGAATGAAATTATAATTAAAAAAAAACTTTATTTTGTGTGTACTCAAGTTGTCTTTGTTTTACATGAATTTTCTTTGAAGATCTGAAAAAAAAGATTGTAACAAATTTGAAAAACGAAATGTCAGAGAGGGGAGGTATACTTCTTCATGGCTTTGTAGGAGGATGCTTGTAGGAGGATGGCTGAGTTGAAATAAAACTGCTTTATTATGTTCAGACTCGAGTGTAAGTACACAGCAGTGTTACTGGCAGTGCAATTTTTCCAAGTCCATAATCTGTCAAGAACCGGTGAGAATACTGGATAAAATGCAATAACTTCTCACTGAACCAGTTGCTCAGACAAACTAGCCAGCTTACATTTTTATAGGAAAAAAGTACCTCTATTTTTCTGTAATAAACTGCATTGCGAGTTACTCCGGTCTGATACAGGGAAGAATCTGGCCCAGATCATCTGGAATCTGTACAGACGTGTCCCGAAATCTCTGCTATATGACCTGAGAGCGAGAGAAGCTGCACACAAGAGACAGCTCAAGCAGGGGTGGCCTAGCATTTCTGCAAGATGTGCCAAACCCCAGTACACACATGAGTCAGTCTCCCATCAGCGCAATGAACACTTGATTTGGCTGGTGAGCTCTGCTCCGTAATCGCTCCCGATCGTGTCATCAGGTCTCCCTGTTCATCCTCTGTCAGATACGTGCAACTCTCGGGACTTATTTTAAGATGGATGGAGATCCGCTGCCACTGGAGAGCTGCATTTGTCAATGCTTTGCTGAAACTGATCTATTCCTCATTCAATTCTGGATTTGGGAGACTGTAAAAATCTTTGAATCCGTGATTGAGCACGGTAGCCTTTTTCAGCCGGGGGATGATAAGCGCTTAGTTCCTTTTTGACAGGTCAGCAGTTAAAAAAAATCCTTAAATCTGATAACATAACCTGGACCATTATCTGACACTGTCATCACAGAGAGCAGATTGCAGGGTCACTGATCAGTGTAGTATATACTTTTAAGCAACCACCAGATATCTGCGATAGCACATTCATGACATTCATTGATTGCTCATATTAAAGCTCACTGAGTGTTGAATAAGGTGAGTCAAGGAAATTATGTGATAAAAAAAGAGTGAAGATATTTAAACGAAAGTTACACCTGCAGTTTCTTGTTTTCTCATTTTCATTGGTCAGCTTTGCTGAATGGAATTCCACCGTGACTCCTCCTTTTGTCACATCTTAAACTGCCGCCTTCTAACTTTTGCCACATTAGCAAGGCTTCAATTGAATGTCCAACTGACTTTCGACGCTGCACCAGCGCGCTTTCTACATGCCGAATACTGCGTGAAATACACGCCTCGTGCTCATAGGGCATGATTCTGGCTGACGTTACCATACTGTGTGCATCGCCTGTCTCTGACCTTTGATTTCCCTCTTTGTGGCCATTTCAAATGAATGTTCACCGTGAGCAGTTCCACAGGGAGTTAATAATAAGACTAAAAAGAGGAAGTCAAGAGGGGGCAAATACTTTTTTGTGGCACTTTATAAATATAAAAATACATTAGGATTTTTAAATGAATCATCTGCATTAACGCATACATTTTGAAAGTTATTATTATTATTATTATTATTAGTAGTAGTAGTAGTAGTAGTAGTAGTAACGTTAGTAGTAGTAGTAGTAGTAGCAGCAGTACTAGTGTTATTCGTGTCTCTAACTGAATATCAGGATTACCAACCAGTTTCTCAACACAAATATTAATTGAGAAGTGTGTAGCAGAGATAGGTAACCTTTGTTTAAAATAAAAATCCTCTCCCCAAGGCTGTCGTCTTTCCAATTCTAAAAAAACAGCCATTCCAATATTCAGGGTAAAGGAGAGAGTCCCTCATCTTCACCCCTGCAGTAGCCATTAAATGGAACACAGCCCTTTATCACATTCCTGCCTCTGCAGATACTGCAGTCGCCTCAAATGCCAGGCGGCCATTTTGTAAAGGCAGGAGTACAGATTTCTAAAGAAAGACTCTCTGCCGTGCCGTGGCTCTGAGCCTCTCCCTCTGCAGTCACCAGCCAGATACAGATATTTGATTTGTAACCTGTGAAGCATACCTTGGAGAAATAATAGAGAACTTCAGTGGTTGTGTCAGGCGCGCTTGAGATGGGAAACGTAAAGTGTCTGAGTCTGCTTGCATCGTAGAAGGAGACACTGCTGTTTGGGATGAACATTTCTAGAATGTTGCAGTTCAAAAAATAATTCTAAATTAAAAGTATATTCTATTTTTGTTTAGTGAAAAATGTAAGTAGTTTATTAATTGGGTCTTCTATCAAATGCATATAGCATGACTTTATTGATCTTTGACCTCTTTAGATTTTTTTTCCTAAAATATCGCATGAAATGGCATTTCAGATTCCAAGTGCAAAATTATTAACATGCTAAATCTCACATGGATCAGCTTGCCATATTGATCCTATTGTGAGTTAAGTCCAGTCTGTGGAGCAGGTGCCTGTTTTTACTGATTTACAAACACTACGGAGGCGGGGTTAATGGGATTGGTCCAGGTTAAGAATTCAGCTAAGTGTAGCCACCAATGAAGTTTTAAACTTTTTCATATTTTTATGATGCATGGTTTTGCTTCATTATTCAACACCTATTTAAGTGGTAGATTAGTCCAACTCTTACTCATTTGTCAGCATGGAACTCAGGAATTAAAGTATTTACAAGCACAAAGCATGTCGCAACTCTTACTCTGACCCATACAACTGCAGGCTTCTGAGAATCTGTACTGACAATCCATATAGGCCTGTTTATCCAAGGGTCTATTAAGGTTCAGGTCCTTCGAAAATCAATTATTAATGCCAGGCTTGTTTGGGAAATCCATGAGTCTGATGCATGTCAGGCACAATGCTTAGCAGCCATAGGGACTGCCAGCTGACCTCATACTCAGCTGTTGGAGATTTAAGATTTGGGATTTTAGCATTGAAAGCTATCTGTTATGTAGTGTGTCCATGCTTTCATCACTATATTAGTAAGAAAAAGTTAAAACAAAGCTGTTGTTTGTCTTTTTTTTTCTCACTGCAATTGCTGAAAATTATTGATCTGTTGATTTAGACTAATGTTAATGTTTTTGATTGAACTTGTAAAATGAAAGTTTAACTGAATAAGTTATTTACATTGAGTCAACGACAAAATATTTTGTCTGATAACCTCAAGTCTGTCTCGTTTTATTTTTTCAGCGTATATTTGTGAAATAAATGAAAAAAAGTGACAATATTATTTCATTTATGTCATGATATAATGTGAGAACAATTTAGAATTTTCTGGATAATTTAGTCTCCAGTTGATCTCACTAGTATATATATATATATATAATTATATCATAATTATTCATTATTCATTATTTCATATTTCAAATGTCGTCATATTTCAAATGTCTGTCGTAGGCCTTAGGTGCTTGACGCGAACTTTGCCTCCAGGCAGCAGTATATTTTAATCTTATATAATGGTAATGGGCTACATGCCTTGTCACTGCAGTCTAGCTGATGTCGAATGAACACCCAAGAGATTCCATAATCTAACTGCCTCTGATTCAGATGCACTGGCAGGTGTCCAGGGTTAATGTTGGCCAGAAATTCTGTGAACTGGTGTCTCCATTTTAATTTCCTTTTCCTGAAATGTCTCTGTTGTTTTATTGATAACGGCGTGCCTTTGCCTTGAAAAGCACTGTGGATGCTTTGGCGGTCGGAGAGGGAAGAGCTGAATCTGAAGTCCAGACAGGAGTCTTTCTCAGCAATACAGATCACGCAGCAGGAACTGGCTGCGTTCTTCAGGACTTCGGTATTTTAACATGCGTATAACAGCATCGTCACACGGGAAATCACACGCACCACTAGCTGCCATAAAACTGGAGGAGCAAACAAACAAACAATGTGACTTTTTATCCCCGGGTTTATTCACGAGCTCTGCTGTGCAGTTCAGTTAGTGTGATGTCTTTGTCCTTGGAACCAGTATCTAAGATGCAGTGAACTTTATTTAAACTGCCATTACACAAGCGTACTTGATATAGAGCCCTGTTGCTTTCCTTCACTCCAGCATTAAATCAAGAGACTGTTTATGTTCATTTTCTCTGATAATGAATGCAGACTCTCTTCGGAGAGCGATAACTCCCACATGCAGGCGATGCTGCAGAATACTGCATTTATTAATGCGACTGCCGCAGTTTATAATGTCCAATAGACAGCGTTCAGGTGAAGGCTGCTGAGTGACGCTGTCTATAAGCTGTTATAAACGTGAAATATTTGAGTGCTGACAGCAAACTGGAGTGTTACTGGGATGCGATGGTTGTAATGTAATGGTGAAATATGTATGTCTTTTTTTCTAAATAATTTGACACCATAGGCTCCACCTCGCCCCGCGACCCTAGTGAGGAATAAGCAGGTATAGAAAATGAATTAATGAATGAATAGTTGGACACCTAAATGACATTCTGAGTTGTCATTGGCCCTGTGCACAGTTGCACACTTCACCTACAGTTACCATATGAACATTAAATGAAACTAACCAAAAAAAAAATAAAAAAAGTATATGAACCTTTTAGAAAGCCACACCATTTATCTGGAAAAAATACATTTTAGGCATCCTTTCGACCTGCTGACCGAGGAAAAAAGGGGAGAGAGAGAAAGAGAGAGAGGGACATTTACTATTTATTATTGAACATTTTTTTCTGATTCATTTGATTTTATTGGAAACTAAGATTTTAGTGTAAATAATTATCAATTAATGCAAGTAGTTAGAATGTAAAACTTGTTGCATATTTGCTTTGTTACGCCCTGTTTGCTTTGGCAATATTGACCATCTGTATATAATGCCGAGAGAGAGAAGACAGACGCTGTGATACTGTAGTTGTCAGAGCCATTCCGCCGTGTGGCTGGTTGGGTTGAAACCAATAGTATCATTACTCCGCAAGCTGAGTACTTTGCTATAGTCTCGGTTATTTCTTTGAAGGGGACAATTACCTCTACACGACACTGAGCGTACTCAGCCTGATTTTAGAGAAGATCAGCGGCGAAAAAGCATTTGTGAAACTTTTAAATCTTTAAGATTAGTGAAAGAGTTGTTTTATCAGCTGAGCAAAATTGGCTACCGACTCAAAAAGAGAACAGTTGAGTCTGGTATGACACAGTGTACATTATGTTGGACTCACAATGTAGTCCTTTCCTTCTTTTGGCCATGAATAAATCTCCAATTAATGGGTCTAGAATTATGAATGGAAAGCGTCCGGAAGGTAAACTGAATGAGGCCATCCTTTGCGGATGTATTTTTTTCCAAAATGTGCAAAGTTTCCATAAATGATTGACCTATAAGTGTATTTCCTCTGCCACCTGTAACTGTCAGAAACTGAAATCACGTTGAGTTCACGCTTGAAGGAGGGAGGACGTATCGTTTTGCTGACTGACATTTCTTCCTTTCCTCCGCCTTTGCATCCTTTTCTTATTTTTTGTCTTGTCTCCCCAATGGGTGAAGCGGAAAGTGAGAAACTGAATGAAGAAATAGACGTAACGCAACGAAAAATACGCAGTTGAGTCTCATGACCCCTTCACTTTTAAATCATTTATCGCCAGGCTACTAAATACGGCCAAATAAGATCCTGGATTTGATCCTGGAAATCCACAAGTGGATGAATCCCTGAGCGTTTCCACATTAATTCATCGAACCTTTTCACTCACTCACGCAAGCAGTTTGAATATCATTTTCAGGACGTAAGAGCAAGTAGGGTCACTGAAAAAAACAGTGAAAAGGCACAGTAACGAAATAGTAGTCAGAAATGCTTCTAAATTCTCAGACACATTCGAGTGAATATAAAATGAGCAGCGGTAGCAGCAGGGTGCGTTAGCGGTGGAAACACTGGAGTGACGGTAAGAGAAATTAACCCCTCTGAGTTAAGAGTCATTACCGGTCAACAAAGCTCTTCATTGGCACAGCAAGAGGAGAAGACAGTTGAAGAGAGTCTCTGAACAACAGAGA
This sequence comes from Gymnothorax reevesii, assembly GCA_029721435.1. NCBI lineage: Eukaryota > Metazoa > Chordata > Actinopteri > Anguilliformes > Muraenidae > Gymnothorax > Gymnothorax reevesii. The sequence continues at coordinate 65,116,339 of CM056587.1, read as the reverse complement.
TAAGTACAGTTCTGTATATACAGGTAGTGACTCAAGGCCAGAACACATGAAATGCACAGGGCTTCATATGGAGAGCAGAAATGGAGGGGTTTGATTTCGGTTATAGGTCAAACCAGGGCACTGACTCTAACTGAAACTCTTACCACACATTATTGCCACACATAATGACATCGTAACCTTAGACATTTTGAAATTCAGTCTTTACGCCTCAAAATTGTGGGTAAATGTGTTGTTAACACCTTATTTTTTTTTATACCCTACCAATCAAAAGTTTTTTAACTTCAGTCTTGTTGTTCCACAAGTTAGCAAAATATAACCAGTTTTAACTGATTCAATAATCACAAATGGCAAAAGCAAAGACAGGAAAATAGATGATCAATTATTTCCATTTTCTAACAAAGGATGTAAAATCAATTAAGAATATTTAAGACAAAAAATCAAGAATATTCAAACCATAAGGGTTTCAGTAAGCATCCAGGGGAACTTTAAGAGTTGTGTTGGGTATAAACCTTCAGAACCATATGGGGGGGGGGGGTTACGCTGGCAGTTATTCTGGCAAAAGGTAGCCGAGTGGGTAGACAAACGGTATTCAATGTATGATTGCGATTAGATTTTTCGAATAAAGTGTCATAATTTCATCGTTCTTTCTCTGACGTTTGAAATGTGTTGAATAATGTTTGTCTGGAAGTGAACATTCTCTGCATTTTACATCATTTATTAGTTCTTGCAGTTAATTACTCCTTCCTTGTTCCATCAAAATGTTTGTAGTTTAGTGGAAATTGAAGGGAGAGAGTGAGTGAGAGAGGCAGCGAACGAATACAAACAGAAGGAAAGCGAGAGTCCGAGAGGAGAGGAGAGGACGGGGGAAAGAGGAAAGGAGTGGAGGAGAGTAGAGTTCAGAAAATAACGCAGAGTGTTTGAGGATTTTTTTGATAATTCTAGCAGTATAGCGACATTGCATTCCTGGGGTGCTCTCGGCGGGGAAGGCTGCTGTCGGCAGTGACGACTGCAGCAGTGCTGCTCAAGTGTTGATGGGCAGGCGGGTGACAACATGTCACGGAGCCGACGCCTCGCATACGGAGGTGACAAGGAGGCAAATCCATACCTCAGCGATAACACCTGCTCCCAGCACATCAATTCTGCACAGACAGGGAGAAAAAAGCGAAATATATGTCTCTGATCCTTTTTTTGGTGGCTTTGTAGCATATGGACACTTTTAAATGCCATATGTAGCATATAAGTTTGAGATGGATCTTGTACTATATGTCTAAGGGGGTAGGACTAAATATCGGAAACAACTGGAAAATGGCTTTAATAACTTTGAAGTCTCTGAACCGCCATTACAAATGCACTTTGCAGTATCTGACCAATTGGACAGTGTTGTGATCAGATTTGTTACTGCACACTGGCACAGGCAGAGCAAGAACCGCCGGCGTTTGAACACCCTCGGCCTGACTTATGAGGTGTCCCAGAACAATTACACAATAACCAAAGTAGAATTCCACAGAACATACATTTACAAATACAAAAAAGTCCCACAAAAATTTTGGAAAATTCAAATTTTTTTTTTCACTGATCTAGAGCCCCGCATATATATGATCGTTCCCCCCAGATATAAACCCTCTAGCTCAAATGCTTCATCATTTTTTTTCAAAAACGCCTAAAATGCCATTTTTCCCCCAAAAAATGGTCCGATCTGAAAAATTCTTTCCTGGCCTGGATTCCCTACATTACCGCGAATGTTTTGGCATGGGTAACTAGTTTATTGATGCTGACTTTAGAGGTGCACACATGGATAGACAGACGGACAGACGGACAAACAGACGACGAACTGATGACAATACCCTTCGGCCCTCGGGTAAAAAACTGCAGCAATAAAAGCCTTTGCCTAGACAGCCACTCTCTCTCCCTCTTTCTCTTTCTGTGTTTCAAAAGCACCGCCAGAGATACCCCAGGTCTGAACTTTGCTGGAAAGAAAGAGACGATAAAATGGAGACTCTGTGTTATCGACCAAAAAATAATATCATGGGCACTGCAATTCACCAGGACATTCATGCCTCGCTAACATCGGCTGATCACTCGCAACATCGGTGACTCTTCTGAAGAAGAAGGGAGTATCCCGTCGAAACATTTCAAGGTAGGATAAAACCTTTTCTGTTTGTAAAATAAGAACGTCAACGTAAGTTAGTTACTACAGACAGTATGAACTTTTTTGGATTTGGACATTCAACTGTTTTAACCAAATTAGCTAACTGTTTGCAAGATCAGTGTAACCTTCTATAAAGAACTTGGAATGAAAGCATGTATTCTGTGGTGTAATAATACGATATCATTAGTTACTGGTGACATTGAATTTACTATTTTTAAAAATGGGGCTTAAGAATAATCATTTTTAGTCTTAAATATGTGTAAATGATGATAGATTATCTTCAGGCAAATATTGACAACTTTCTGAATGGAGTCCTCGTGGGTAGGAAGATGTCTGCAGTTTCAGTTTCCTTGGATAGGTAGTTTAAGATAACATTTTTAAGCTAATTATGAAATTTAGGGATGTGGTCTGATGTAAAAGGTCAATTGAAGGGCAAAATTCACCAAACAGAAAAACCCGTAACATATGTTGAGTCGTAACCTAAATCTGGGAAGTTTTGCTTGGAGGTCAATCTGTTGGCCTCATTGACCACAGCACTTCAATCCCAAAGTGAAATGAGTCGCCCTGCCATCTGCAAAAATGCGCAAAGTGCAGGGATGGGGTGAGGTGGTGGTGAGGTGGGGATATTGAGACTTTGCCTGTTTCTGTCCTCATTTTCTAAGTGGTGGAACATCAGTCACACTGGTCACTCCTATAAATATGAAGCTAATTAGCAGCATCTGTCAGCTTCAGAGATATCTAATGAGTCTCCTGAGCAAAATGAGGGCACTAACAGAGTTTCAAAGGGGCAAAATAGTTGGTGCCTGAATTGGCGGAGCGTCAGTCATGATAATGGCCAAATATTTTTTGACCTTGGTTCTTGTAGGCCACCGAAGTGAATAACAACAAATGCCAAACACAAAAAACAGCAACAAAGAACTGAGGCTGCAAATCAAGGCTCTCCGACCGGGACAGAGAGACACTTGGCCGGGTAATTACTAATAACCACCCCATACCTGAGCCATTCATCAAAAACAATACATGAGTGTGTGTGTGAGTGTGTGTGCGTGTGTGCGTGTGTGCGTGCGCGTGTGTGTGCGTGCGTGCGCGCGTGTGTGTGTGTGTGTGCTTGTGCGTGTGTGTGTGTGTGTGTGCGTGTGCGTGCGCGTGTGTGTGTGTGTGCGTGTGTATGTGTGTGTGTTTTCTTAGTTTGCATTTTTCAACGCAGAGTGACATTAGCCTTTCCCAGTGTCATTAATAATGAAACGGTTTTATTTTTAGCATTAGAGATTAATGAATCCAGATACTCCAGTGCTCCTCCCATAAAGCCCTGAATGCACGCATAAATAAATTATAAGGAGGCTGGCCTGCTTTCACTTCTGTTTGTGCAAAAAAAAAAACATAAATATGTAAATAGATGTATATGCAAAGTACTCCATTGGTTCAATTCTTAGTTTGGCCTATTAGGTATTGACTTAGAGAAGTCTAGAGGATGCTCTCTCTCTCTCTCTCTCTCTCTCTCTCTCTCTCCCCTCTCTCTCACTCTCCCCCTCTACCTCAATATCCCTCATCTCTCTCTCACTATCCCTCATCTCTCTCTCACTATCCCCCTCTATCTCACTATCCCCCATCTCTCTCTCTCTCCATATATACTTTGCTGTACAATGCCCAAGCTCTGGAACGGTATTATAGCAAAACAGCTCTACACTCCTGGATAAGAGCCTGATTTTAGAACCGTTTCCAGAGGTAATAAAAATGCAAGACAGTGTCTCAATTCATGGGATGCAGAATAAGAAATTAACGTGCAGTGCAGGGCAAGACGATGCAAAATGGGACACCTGGTTACCCCGAATACTTGGAAGGCAGGGCAAAGTCAAGAGACAGGCAGAGGTCAAAGGTCGAGCAGCGGCAAACAGAGTCCAGAGAGGCAAGCAGATCGAAGTCTGAGGTTTGGTCCTGGGTCAGGACCAAGCAGTCAGCTCCAGTGGGCACAGCGGTGAGGAATCTTCCGGCTGGGGCAGGCAGAGATACCAGACGTGGGCGACCGCTGAACAGACACTGCACTGAGGCAGGAGCTCGGAGAGTCGAGGGACCAAGAATAAACGCTGTAAAGAGGGATAATACTGGGAAGCACGTCTAGGAATGAGTGGGGAAGAGAAAGGCAGGTACTTAAACATACAGAGACAATAAATAACAAAGGGAAACCGGTGAGGCAGAAGCACAAGGAATCCAAAAGGGCAACAGGACAAGACTTGTACAACTGCAAACAATATAGACACAAAACAAAACTAACACAGACAGCCAGATTGCAGGGAAACTAATCAATGGAGGCACAAGATGTGACAAGAATTAAATTTTCCAAATAACTCATTCTCCTTATATCCAGAACCTTTTTTTCCGGAAATAAGAAGCGTACCCTTCAAACAACACTGTTCACCAGCGGTTTAAATAACTGGAGTGTTCAGGTGAACACGTGTCGCCTGCGAAGATTATGTGAAAGTGTGACTACCAACTGAAAGTGTGTCTACCGGACAGAAAGACAGACGGACAAAGTGATCCCTATGTGCCGCTATGCTTCGCAGGCGACTCAAAAATCAAGCATTGCCTTCGCACATTGCATTTATGTTCAAGAACTCTCGGAGCAACATATTTTTTTTCGAAGTCAAAGATGTGTTGAGTACTGTTATATAGGTCAAAGCTCGAATCCATGGTCACAAACTGATGTGCAATATATGACTTCCTCTTAGTCCGTAATACTAAATAATGAGTGAGATGCGGTTCCTTATCCTGTTTGGCCTTGAAGCAAAGTTTAAAAGGTCAAATCCAAAGTCACGAAGTGATGCGCAATATACAATTTCTTGTTTGTCCCTCATATACTGTACACCTGAAGTCTAAATTCAGTAATAAGCAATATACAAGACACTTTCCTGGTCTCAAAGCCCAAGGTCAAATCCAAAGTTATCAGCTGATATAAAATACTGTACATGACTTGCTATCAGTCCATAATACAAACTTAAGTTCTACATCATACAAGTTTTATAGTTTGTCAGAGGTGAAAAAGTCACAAAATGATACACAATCCATGGCTTCCTATCAGTCCTTCTACACATCTAACCTTAAAATGCAATAATAAGTGAGATGCAAGACGTTTCCTGATTGACCTTGATCCAAAGAACACAAACTATTGCACAATAGATGACTTTCTATCCTAATACTGACCTAAGGTCTAAATTCAATAATAAGCAGCATACAGAGTGTTTCCATGATTGATCTTGAACCAGAGGTCAAAGGTCTAATCCAAGGTCACAAACCAATGCACAATATATGATCTCCAATCTCTAAACTTTTACCTCATATGCAGTAATAAGTGAGATACAGGGCGTATTTCAGTTTGACCTACCAGGTCAAAAGGCAAATCCAAGGTCACAAATTGATGCGCAATATATGACTTCCTATCGGCGCCTAAAGCAACCCTAAGCCTTAAATTTGACAGGAAGCGAGATAAGGGCCATTTTTTTGGGTTTGTGCCATTTGGGCCTTTATGAACCTAAATATTCTGTCAACTACAGTCTGATTTAGACCAAAAGTAATAGGCGTTCAAACCTCGCCACAATAAAGCCAATTCCAAATATAAACACAAGTGGGTCATGACTGCGAACCACAGTTCGATCTGAAGAAACCTCATCCCCAATTAGAGCCAGAGTTTTCTATTAATCAAGTGCATCATAATGGATTCATTTCAAATCTCTTGTGGCGGCACACAAGACCAAAGTGATGAAAATTGTGTCACTGTCGCAATACTATGAAATGGACAGCATATTTATGAGCCTCTGTATTATATAGCACTCCGATTCCTGCTGCCGCAGTTAAATGCCATATCATAACATAACCTAGATGACTCACTTCTGAAAGATGTGATGTTCTGCTGCCTGTGGAAAGTTATTTATCCTTATGTGGGTTGTCTGTTCCACTGAAGTTTGAAGCTACAAACAGCACATACAGAAGCCTGTGGCCAAAAAAAAAAAGAGAAAAGAAAATAAAAATGCTTTTTAAATCTAATTGTCTCTGCTCAAAAGATAACACGACACATTCTCCTCAATTCGAACACTGTTTGTTGGGTAAATTTGGATGAATAATATTATAATCGAGTCAGTAGTCGATTTGTGCAAATGAAAAAAGTAGGTGCATGAAAAACATTTTTATTTTCGTGGCACTTTATGGCCCATCTGATGCAGCCTCCTGCCCCACCCCTCCATCTTCCAACTGTTTTTATCCCATGAGAACACAGGCGTCCCTTAATCTCGGCCAAATTGATTGACCCAGCAGAAAGAAACAAAGAGCCTGGCTTTGTATCACGGATGTGTCTAATGCTTAAACAGCACAATACAGCACTGCGCACAATGCTGTGTGCGGATTTCCATCGGCTCTCTGCTTACAGTCTGAAATTCACACATTAATTGAAACAGCTGGAGATGATCCTCTGTTGCCCCCCTCCTGTGTTTGTTTATGAATATTTCACGCATGGAAATGGCGCATAATTTTTGTGCTTTATTGTCACCATGCTGAAGTAAGCTGCAATTTACTGACCACCTTCACTCCCATTTGGACTCGTGTGCAGGAACAAATCAGAGAAAGGAGACAGTGGCCCAATTTAAATGTCTTTTCCTCTCCCCCACTGAATTTCCCTAAGAAGGCAAATTACTAAACCTAAAGAGCTGACCTCTTTAATACAGTCACAGCCATTGTCGATGGTCAAGCTCGATGTCACCGTTAAATCACAAAACAGCAGTGCACAAAAATTCACTTTAATGAAATGATGCGAACACACAGTCGAGAATACATATGGAAAACTACCACGAGAAGCCTGGCCTTTCATAGCAAAAAGAAATGGTCCTTTCTAAACTATCCCTGAACTGAGTCCTTTGGCAGATTACCACAGAGTAAACTGGTGTTGCTGTGTTATAACGGTAACACTTTACAATAAGGGTACATTAGTTAATGCAGTAATAAGCATTAACTACCAATTAACAGTTGACTTATGCATGAGAGAGCTAAATAAGCATTAGGGAACCTCAACCCTCCATTTATTAATGCTCTTCAACAACCCTGTCATGAAGTTGAAAACATCCCTCAAGTATCCCTCAAGCAACACCTCAAGCTATTCAGTTATGTATATATTAATACCTTACTTAACATGACCACCATTAGTGGTAAGTAAGCCCATTAGTTTTCTGCTAATTAACTGATACTTAATGCTTCTTGCAGCACTAGCTAATGTTAATGAATGTGGTTTATTGTACAGTGTTACCGTGGTAACTCTGTGAGGTAGGGAATGACGAAATTCACCATCTTTTATCCCTGTTCTCTCTGCCCTTCATTGATTAGTCTGGCGTCTGTGTCCACGATGCCTGTCGGAAAGACGGTGTGCACTTTGATCATAGTGTTTCTTTCATTTCAAACTGGATGGAATTTCAATAAAGGTGGTGCTATGGAGGAATGAGGAACTAATTGTTGCCTGCTTGCTATCTGAACTGCCCAGGCAGAGAAAAAAATTCCTAAAAAGTGATTTGTCTTGTGAGTTCGATATTCCCCTTCAAGAGAAAACGAGAGAGGAGCTAGATACCCAGTGGCCGGGTGAACAGGAGGCAGGAGGTTTTTAAGGCTCTGAGTGGAATGGGTTCGAACAGCCGGACGGAACAGTATGCTCTGATGTGATGACACTGTCGATGCACACAACAGCTTGCCCTGCAGTGGAGTGGAACTAAAGACCCGATGGGTGTTCGAGGTTGGGTATTAAAGGGTGTGAGATGGTCCCTGGACAGTTGGAAAAATGACGAGCAGAGGCAGCCTGAATTATCCCTTCTTGTTTTTTCTTATTTTTTTGATCTGGATTCTTTTGTCTAGATAGTGAGAAACGTGTTGCCGACTCACTTTCAGTTTGAATGTTGGGACAAATCAAGGAAGATCAGTGAACTTCTCTCCTTCGAAGACCTACAACCTACATCACCAACTATCGTAGGACTGATTTCGCAGAGACTCAGTATTATAAGCTTAGTCTTGGATTATACTTGGAGTCTTGGACGATCTCCTTCCAAAATGGACTTAAGTTTAGGACTAGGATAAATGCTTAGCTGAAAACAGAGGCAATCAGCAATTCTTTCGCTCTCTAGCAACTGCAATACTCATTCTCGCTCTCTATGACTTTCACAAGGTTTGTCCCTCAAGGGCCACCATAGTTTACCTCGTCAGCCATTGATGTGGTGCCATCTCATAGTTTCATAATTTTCACTGACTTGCAGCAGCCCTTCAAAATAACTTTCAAGTCTCACGCATTGGGACCAGATATCACCATCTCGTGCAAGGCTTATAAAATTAATTAATAACCACTTTTGTTCATGTATATTTACTGAGGGAGCCAAAATTAGAGTACGGCAGCGTAACTTAGACTCCTAACTACCATAAAAGCAAACTATAACATTAAATTTTCATTTGTTGTCAACCCATCATGACTATTCAGCGGCATGGACACAATCCACTCATCACTGGAAAGCTAACAGAGTACTCCGACAGAAGATTCTACATTATTTGCCTGCTCACTGACAGTTGATCCAGGATTAAATGTGACATTATACATTGTTTCTGTGTCAGCGGGTAATAGCCTTGGTGGGGAAAAAAGAATGAATTTTCTAACTGTTTTTTCACAATCCCTCCCTCCCTGTTGTGGCTCTGCAGTGTCCTGACTGTTAGAATGGGGGGAAATTGTGGCAGATGAAAGTAAAGAATCAGTTAGTTTCCAATTCTAATGGTGGCGCTGACCCGTGGTTTGTAAAAATGGCCATTAGGTAGTTAATGACAAATTAAAAGACGAGGCATATGATAATGAGCCTTACCTGCAATGTGTAAGAGAGGAAGAGGTCACATGCTCATTGTAACAAGGACCCCGTTGATTCAGCCTCCTCTTTAACTCGGTCTGCTATAAATGTGCAGCCTTATGTTTGCAACGGGGCACAATTTTTATTCTCCACAGCATACAGCTATAGCCATTTCAAACAATGTAGATGAGGAGGGTAAATAATCCCTTTAAATATCAAAGGAACCTAATTAAGAAAAATTAACGGCTGATTGCAGTCGTGGTTGGAAGAAAAACAAACACACACATGGGGTCCCCTGGACCGATGTTGAGAGCCGCGGCTGTGTGGGATTTTGCCGCGCTGTGTAAATGTTTGTGAAATTGAAGCTCATGCACAGCATTTTTTGAGTGATTTCCTGACTGCTTTGAAGAACATCAAAAACAAGCAAAAATCATATCAAGCATATACATTCTAACGCAACTTGACAATTTGCCGGCAGCAGGCTTCTGTGCAGGGGGGGCCCTTCGCCAGCAGAATGCTGAGCAAGGCATTGACAGTTTGCCATACAGCTCGACATTACCGTTCGCAGTTGCTCACTTTAAAACTTTTTGCTCATCACCATATCCTTGTACATGCATTTAACAACAACAACAAAACATTTCCTCCCATTTCCTGCAAGTAAATAATCTCACAACATTTGCTACTCATTGAACCCATTCTCATCTCGAATCATCATATAGTGACGCTACTTGACCGAACATCGATATACGACAAAAATAGAGGCTTTTGGCATCTTTATTTGACGCCAGTGTTGAAATTAACCCAACCATCTAACCAGTAACCCGATCCCTAACCCTAAAAATCAAATAAGGACACCAAAAGCCTCTATTTTTGTCATATAACACTTGGTCAGGTCGTGTCACTAAGATGAGCTGGGATGAGAATGAGTTGACTGAATGTTGTAAGCTGTGCCTGTATTATTTAGTGATATCCCTGTTAGACTTATTTAGGCTAGCTTCCCTTGTGAGTTAAACATTTCAGTGCATGATTCAGCAGTTGAATACATGTGCTCAAATCCCTTCCATGCCTTCCAGGGTGCATTTTTGCACGCTGATTCAAACAAGCAATGGTGTTCTGCCATGCGCATAGTACGAATAACAAAGGCTGCATCGTTTCATGGTTTACAACAAGTTCATATGCTGAAATAACTGAATGTGATGCGGGTTACACAGAGCAGTTACCCATAATCGCGATTATCACAAGGTCCATGCAATGCCTGAGATGCAAGCAGTGCCTTTCAGACTTCAGACTTGCAGATGTCTCACTGACGCCCAAAGGTAATGAAAGCCAGCCCCTCTGGTCCAAACCAACAAAAGGGCAACTGGAGCTTCAGCTGCAGAAAATTTTAATGATGGTTACGGGAGGAATGTGTCATAACACAGTGCATCTGACCCTGCAGGGCGAGGGGCTTTCTAGCGACACATTGGTCACATTAGAAAGCTTCTACTGTTGAAAACTCCATCTTGGGTTGCCATTCATGTGACTCTTGACCAAACAGCCTCAAACTCAAAGTTTTTTCTGTGTCTAGACAGAGGGATTGACTGAACACTTCTCCATCCAGTCAGGTTATAAAATGTTATGATTCTGCCTGGTTCTGTTCTTGTCTTGCCATGTCTTGATCCATGCCATGATTTGTTCCTGTTTATTCCTGCATATTCTCCCAGAGTCCATTCCCTCAGTTATATTCCAGTCCATGTTTTGTCTCATACCATGCACTGCACTTTGTCTCCCCCTGTCTGGTCTTTTGTCATGTGATTGCTCATTCCCCCAATATTGTGGGTCACACTTTCGGATGATTTCATGGTTTCTGGGATTTAAACCATTCCTTCCAATGTCGTTTACTTCCTTCACCCTGCTTTTCTATTTTACAAACAGTACTAACAGTTTGTTGTTTTAGTTAAACTTACTAACCAAGACTAACATTGTTTATAGTACTAATTTACTAACAGGCACTGGGGATTGTATAGCTCCACATTACTAATTGACTAACGAGCTCTCAGCACTCGCTCTGCTCTAGTCTCCGCCCCTTGCTTTCACTCAATTTACTTTGCTGTGTTTCAGCAGATTTTCTGCACCTGGCTAATCACTGTTCTGCCTCTCACTCTGTGCACGGTAGAACTCCCTAATGGGAGCCATATGTTTGTCAATAGGCTGTATCTGTGACCCCTGTCCGCGTTTTGGCTTTTGCCAATTTCTTGTGATCAGGAACTTCCTCTTGTTCATTCCTTTGTAATTAGTCTGATCCATTTCACCTGCTTCCTGCATAGCATGTGACTTCCCTCTCATTTATTTAAGCAGTCTTTTCACCGCCAGCTCCTCGTCAGAACGTTTATCAATATTTCTTTGTGCAGAGCGCCTTGTATGCCATTGAGTATTGTTTTTCTTCAACTGGTTTCTCCGACTTCAATTTTTGCCATCGCCCTTTTTGTGTTGTTTTTGTCTTTCTGGATTTCGACCCATTTTTGTGTGACCACAAGTTTTGTGTTTGGATGCCCTGTGTATGATCCTTGGCTTTGTCCATCGACTACGACTTTTTGCCTACCGATTTTGTACCTCTGCTCATCTGTCTTCCCCTGCCTGTCTAGTCAACACTGTTTTTGGATTTTGTATTGTGGCTTGGCAATTCTTGTGTTTTTTTTTTTTGCTTTGACTCCGACTCCATTAAAGGCATACGTTTTTTTGGATTACTGTCTCTCGCGTGTGGTTCCTGAACTGTACCTCACATAAAACCTGTAACGCCTCATCTGTATGCATAAATTAATCAGCATTACAGCCCCATCTGATTTCCTTGTCAAGGACGAGTTTGAGCACTGCTCTGATGCTCTCTGAGAAATGCTTTGATTGCAGGAAAGAACAACCTAGCCTTAGATGTTCGCCAATCAGAGACTACTGCAACTCCGGACACACCCCCTGTGGATGTGTGTTTAACATGGTATGATAAGCTATGTTCCAGCCTATACATTAACTGCAAGCCTTTATATTAACTGTTGGGTGACGTGATATGAGATTAAAAAAGATTTTAAAAGATTTTTAAATTTAAATTTTTATTTAAATAGACCTTTAACCAGGTGAGCTCATTGAGATAAAAATCTTTTACAGAAGCGACCTGGCCTAGAGGCAGCGAATTTACCCAATTACAATCATTCATACAGTATCATACAAACAAATAAAGTCAAATTAAACAGTGACAAACCCCAATGAGGTTCTGCTATAGCTGCATCCATGACAGGTCCAGCTTTGAGAGTCCCTTCCATTACAGTGCTTTGAATTTGATTAATAAAGTTCCACTTGGGAAGCGTGAACCTACTCTGCTGTACTTGCCCACTCAAACGCGCTGTCGGATGAAGTCACTTTTTTATCAGACCTTCTAACTGTAATAATGACCAGCCTGTTCTTATGAAGAACCATTTATGCGATGACTTATTACAAAACCCAAAACCAGTGAAGTTGGCACGTTATGTAAATCGTAGATAAAAACAGAATACAATGATTTGCTAATCCTTTTCAACTTATATTCAATTGAATACACTGCAAAGACAAGATGTTTAATTTTCAAACTGAGAAACTTTTTTTTTTTGGAAATAATCATTAACTTAGAATTTAAAGGCAGCAACACATTCCAAAAAAGTTGGCACAGGGGCCTTTTTACCCCTGGGAACTCTCTCCCATTCTTGCTTGATGTACAGCTTAAGTTGTTCAACAGTCCGGGCTCTCCGTTGTCGTATTTTACGCTTCATAATGCGCCACACATTTTCAATGGGAGACAGGTCTGGACTACAGGCAGGCCAGTCTAGTACCCGCACTCTTTTACAACGGAGCCATGCTGTTGTAACACATGCAGAATGTGGCTTGGCATTGTCTTGCTGAAATAAGCAGGGGCGTCCATGAAAAAGACGTTTCTTGGATGGCAACATATGTTGCTCCAAAACCTGTATGTACCTTTCAGCATTAATGGTGCCTTCACATATGTGTAAGTTGCCCATGCCTTGGGCACTAATACACCCCCATACCATCACAGATGCTGGCTTTTGAACTTTGCGCCTATAACAGTCAGGATGGTTCTTTTCCTCTTTGGTCCGAAGGACACAACGTCCACAGTTTCCAAAAACAATTTGAAATGTGGACTCGTCAGACCACAGAACGCTTTTCCACTTTGCATCAGTCCATCTTAGATGAGCTTGGGCCCAGTGAAGCCGGCGGCGTTTCTGGGTGCTGTTGATAAATGGCTTTTGTTTTGCATTGTACAGTTTTAACTTGCCCTTGCAGATGTAGCGACGAACTGTAGTTACTGACAGTGGTTTTCTGAAGTGTTCCTGAGCCTATGTGGTGATGTCCTTTACACACTGATGTCGGTTTTTGATGCAGTACTGCCTGAGGGATCGAAGGTCATGGGCATTCAATGTTGGTTTTCGACCTTGTCGCTTATGTGCAGTGATTTCTCCAGATTCTCTGAACCTTTTGACGATATTACAGACCGAAGATGATGAAATCCCTAAATTTCTTGCAATAGCTCGTTGAGGAATGTTGTTTTTAAACTGATCGACAATCAGCTCATGCATTTGTTAACTAAGTGGTGACCCTCGCCCCATCCTTGTTTGTGAATGACTGAGCATTTCAGGGAAGCTGCTTTTATACCCAATCATGGCACCCACCTGTTCCCAATTTGCCCGTTCACCTGTGGGATGTTCCAAATAAGTGTTTGATGAGCATTCCTCAACTCTCTCAGTCTTTTTTGCCACTTGTGCCAGCTTTTTTGAAACATGTTGCAGGCATCAAATTCCAAATGAGCTAAGATTGGCAAAAAATTACAAAGTTTACCTGTTTGAACAATAAGTAACTTGTCTTTGCAGTGTATTCAATTGAATATAGGTTGAAAAGGATTTGCAAATCATTGTATTCTATTTTTATTTACAATTTACACAACGTGCCAACTTCACTGGTTTTGGGTTTTGTACATGGCTGACAAAGTCATATTTCATGTGGTGACTTGATGTCATGTGACCTAAAGGCTAAGAGCATGAGGTCGTGGGAGAGTGACAGCTCATTAAGTTCATTTCATGCTGGCTTGTGATTGATTGATTCCTTAGCGTTCAACTACACTTCCTGCAATCTCATGTCAAGATACAATTTACTCATATGTATGGAAAAATTAGAGTCTCCAATCAGCTTGGCATGAATGACTTTGGGCTCTGAGAGGAAATAAGAGTAGCTGGAGGAAACTCCTCCAAACATGGGGATAACATGCAAACTCCATACGATAAGGCCCCAGGCCACATTTAAACCCACAGCCCTCTTGCTATGCAGCAGCAGTGCTACCCACTGTGCCACTGTGCCATTCTCCAAGCCATCAAACTGGCATCAATCAATGAATTATACAAATTTGTACATAAAAATGCAGTAGGGTTGGGTAACTTCCACAAACTATTACAGGTGGCAGAACTGTATTCCAAACCTTAAAAGGTGTGATGTTTTTGGGGTCTCGGTACATTTGATGTAGCAGTAGTCAGGCATAATTTGCGATGAAGTGGTGAATACTTTTCTGTTTTGTCTTGCTTGATCTGCTGCTGTAATATGCATTAAAATATGAATCAGTGAGGTCCATTCAAGAAGAAACTAGCAACTAGCCTGTACGCTCAGTAGAGCTCGAACCTCTGCCAAGGATGCGGCTGAGGTATTCGGTGTGTCTTATTGTGTCTTAAGGCGAATTGTTGTTAAAATTACATGAACACTTACATAGCTCAGAACCTATTTCTTTTTTTACAAAGTTTCATGCTAATCCACGAAGAAATGTTTGAGGTATCTTGTTAACAGACAAGAAAGGTTTAAGCCCCCCTGCTAACCCAGTGACGGAGTTTAGCTGAGTAGGGTGAAGGTTGCAGCGTGTGAGCCCTTGCAGTGCTTTGGGGAAGATCTCATTATAAACCATAGTTGGCCTATAGAACAATCCTTGACAATTTTCAATTAATCTAAATCCACTTTTATAATTAATAATTTAAAAATAATTTATTATATTAACAATCAGGAACGTTAAGGCACAGTTCCCGGGCCTGCAGGTGGGTACAGGTCAAATGTTTGGATAGGTGGCTTCACTGTGACCGGATTTCCACACTGGTCGAATCTTCTCCTCGGTTTTTAGACGAATATTAACATATAGATGTACTGCTGGGAAATCTGATCACTGCAGTGGCTGCATTGAGACAAATAAAATGATACCAAACATGAGAATCCTCAGAATTAACATTATGAAACATCTCATGCCATATGCAGCATTATGGTGTATAAAAACTTTAAGAGATGGGGGAGAGAGAGAGAGAGAAAGAAGATCAGGAGTGTTTGGAAGACAGATGTTTTAGGAGACTGTGGGAGCGGTTGTTTCACACCTTCTTGCGATGTGACGGTGTTGAGAAGGAATGGTGGGGGCTGAGAAGGGAAGATGGTGGCCATTGTGCCAGGTGGAATCTGTTTTACTACGGCAGCATCAAAGGAAGTGTCTTGAGTAGCTTGACACCTCTCCAGCTCACTAAGGCATGGCGTGTGGGTGCTAAAATGGAGCACTGATAAATATAGTCTGCTTCTTGACAGCAAAATCATAACCACCCCATCCCCCCGCCCCCCCAACTTCCACAAAGGTAATAAATGAATAATAAATGCAATATACACCTACGCACCTAAAAAAATTAACAACAGCCACGTGTTATTGCACCATTTCTGGGAGCTGTAATGATGTCATTGGGGCAGGGGTCGTAGGTAGTGGGACTTTTGAGTGAAGAAATGACAATGCCAGGTATTCCATTGTTACTGTAAAAATATTTAATATTAATTATATTTAATATTATTTTATGTTAAGTATAAATGGTGTCTAGTTAGTTGTCACATTTTTTGTGTGCTCATTTTTGGAGAGATAACCAGCAGGTATGCATTGCCCAACTAACTTTACCGCTGATATACAAGCATCTTGCGCAAAGTTTTAATTGCCTCCAACTGAGACTGCCAAAAATGATTTAATTTGCTAGTTGAAGTTTTTGAACAGGAGAACACAAAGAACCTGTCAAGTGGCGCTCCGAAAATGCCTTACTGTGGTGGTTGCGTGTTAGATTTCACAGTACTGAGAGAAAAACCCAGTATAAAGACAAAAGGATGCCAGCAAGCAGAGAAATGCAAAAACTGAACTATAGATGAGTGCAGCATATTTTTAAAATGTGTTAGATGAGCAAAGAAGGCTCAATGTTACACCCAGTGTGAAGTGGCACCAAGTGCAACGCAAGTGCTAGTTTGAGACACACAGTCGTCATTTTCTTAACCTGCAACTACATTACTTAACCCTATCTAGACCGGGTTTTTTGGGGCTTCCTGGCGCTTGGGGGCTTTTTACGCCAAGGGAAACTTTTTCTGTGTAGTAGATTGATTTCAATACAGAGTCTAAAGACCAACTTAATAATGGAAAAAACAAATGTCTATTTGTTGGCTGTTGGTAGTAGAAGCTTTCATCACAGGAAAATAAAGCAAATTCAATGACGTCATCAAATTAGCATAAATTAATTCTACTTAACACAGCTGACATTAAGGGGGCCAGTCTGGTGTAAAAAAAAAATCTCAATTTTTGTTTTTAGTATTTAAGTGATACTTTGATATACTGTATACTCTTCAACAATCAATTGATGTTTTCATATTTTAAGTATTTGATTGTATTTTTGGGCAAAAAAATATCAGGTAAGCCTATAATCAGACCGGAAGTGGTCCAAAATGAAAAAATAAATTTTGGTCCAAAATGAAAAAAAAAAAAAAAAAAAAAAAGGTCAAAATTGAGCAGTTTTTAGCGTTGCAGTGGACCTCTGGATGTAGCTGACAGGGCACTAATGTGTTTCCTGCCATCTATTGACCAAGTAAGGTCAATTATTATTTCCTTTATAAAATGCTAATTATCTCAGAATTAGAAATTTTGGACAAAAATTGCTATAACTTAAAAAACATTTATCAGAATTACTTACAAAACTGGCAGTGAGATTTGTTTTCATACAACAAACAATACTATGATGGTTTTTGCACATACATACCTCACAAGCAAAATTATTTACCAAAAACACTCTAATTTCTGTTTTTTCTTTGAAATATTATAATTATATGTAAATGATGAAAATTATACAAACGGTGTCATAGTATTGTTGTGCATACCACATATTATCAAATCACGTTAAAGTGCCTTGATATTCTAAGAACAATTACTGTAATAGTAAAAAGAACAAGCATTACAATATATTTTGAATATTTATGTCCTTGGGAAATTTGCATATAATTTACATATTTAATGAGATATAAATTTCTCAAGAAGATTCAGATGCTCCATTGTCTCAGCTTTCCAGAAATATATGGTTTATAGGAGCTTACTTACCCAAGTAATGATTTATTCAGAATTCTTTATCAACTTGCATTTCATTGTAATATACCTGACTGGCCCCCTTAAATTACACAAGATATTGTAAATATAATGGAATAAGTATATGTTCAAAATAAAATCTGGAAACTACATTGATGAAACCGAAATTGGCGATTTTAGGTCAAATATACCTGTTTGAAAACTGTTGCCATGGAAACGGCGAAGATGGTGGACTTTACTTATTGATATAAAATCGTTCCCAGATAACTTTTAGGATAAGCCACCAAGTTTAGTGGTCTTAGCTCAAGCCGTTCAGAAATTATTCGACATGAAAATTGGCACGGGCAAAAAAGCCTTAAGAGCCCATACCTGAGCCTGCTGAGTTGGATTTGAACTTTAGCCTATATCTCAGCCGTACTTTGGCCTCAATATGCCAAAATTTAATCAATTATTCCTCTGGTGCTACTTTAACATCCTGCAAACCTTGATTAAAGTCTATGCCTCCATTTTTGAGATATCCTGCTAACAGACAGACATACAAATAAATAAAGAAATGGAAGCAAAAACATAACCTCCTTGGCGGAGGTGATCAGGAAAAGGCTATTCTCCCCACTGTTGAGCTGATTGTAATTACCAGTTTCATTTTCACCCAACCACTCTTGGCCAATGAAATGCGTGGAATATTTTGTGAGCGTGGAATATTGTGTTTCGGTGAAACTTTGTGACGCCATTTTAACGGTCTTGTCTGGAGCGGGGAATCATAAAGACGGGGAATGAGAGCCACCTTCCCCCCATTCCACCATCGATTGGGGGATCAGCCTGTCTGAAAAAATAAATATTCCCACCTTAGTGCGGATGTGCATGTTGGTGTTAAAATAAGGTGCAGTTGCGTGTATTTCTGGCACATTGCTACTCTGAAGCAGCAGAAAACGATTGCAAGATTGTCCAACAAAAACCTGACCCTAAGTCAAAAAGCTGATCTTAAAACACTCAAAATCTTTTAAAGTTGCATTATAAAAATGTGTCTAGAGGCAGGATTGAACTCTGTTAGCATTTTTGGAAATTAGCGATCAGATTTCCATACTTGCAATTGTGGAGGGTATTGTATCCCAACGAATCACTCAATAGGTGTTTTAGTCGCCCTACAGAATTCACTCTATTTGAGTCTCCGCTCTATTACATACTTATTTTCTCCTTAAAATATGAATCATGTGCTACATATCAAAGGCATTGCCACTGAAAATATATCAGAAATATTCACTTTCTTCCTCAGACCCCCGTCCCTGTCAGGCTCTCTCGCCTCTGTGCGCTGAATCATTCCTCGTGATATTTAAAAATGTTTCAAGTTACAAGTGAATTCATGTACAAGTGGGCGCAATGCCAAAAAAGGTGAGAGCGTTTGAACTTTGAACTTTGCATGGATGCATTAAGGGGGTAATTGAGGCCCGCACAGGAGGGACATGGCTGAACAGAAAATGCTGCAGAAATCCATTTTTGCATTTTAATATTGCCATGATTTCTCTCGGGGGGTTTTTAAATGTGAAAGCTATGGTATTTACTAAAGGAATGAAGCCCACAGTATGTTAATGCCTTCAATTAAGTAGTTCCCAACCACTGTCAGTCATCGGGTTGTGGTGGGAATAGGGGTCTGGTACTGCAAGATGTGAGCTGCAAAATGTCAACGAAAGATCAGGTACAGTAGTTTGGTTTCAGAAATCTGAGATGGTATTCAGGGTGGCACTACCATACCTTATTTATTAATAAGTTTGAACCAATAAGTGTCTTCAAATCTGAAGAGCACAGCCTTCTAAGTGGATCAAACAGTTATTGACAGCACTAGATTATTTTGCCAGCTCTGGGTGTTAATTCCCTGCGCTCCGCACTAAAGACTGTCTACTTGACATTTTCATTTTTTTTTTTTTTTGTGAACCAACATAAGTATCAAACTTCCAAAAAATGACTGTCCCTATCATTTTTTTGATGCAGAGCATTATGATTGTCCTTTGGAACCTCAAAAAAAAGCCTAATGGTTAAACGCTGATTTGTAGGGCCTGTTAAATGTGACGATTGCACTATGAGCTCTCGACTTCCTTCAGAATAGATCATTTTGACTGCTGCTCTGGCAGAATTAGATGTATTCTTTGGAAAGACTGGTGTTCGGATTCAGCTGAAAGGTCACTGTGGGTCAAACATCAAGTTGATGTAAGCAGCAGGGGCAGAGCAGGCAGCCACACAGCAGTTATGAAACTGATCAAGCGAAGGTAAATTAATTGTCAAGAGCAGCTCCAGTTTGGCCTGGCCTGATCACCTTTCTTCTGCACATTCAAGCTCCACAGATTTCAGCCACAGGTCGTTTGAGCAGGTCACAGCACTCCGTCACGTTTGCCTCCCACCACTCGCTTGGCTGCCCACTGCTCGCGCTGTCCGGTGCAAAATCGCAACGCCCCGACACGCAATCCCACTGGGCCAGGGCTCGGAGGGGGCTGACGAGTTGGATGTTTCCGAAGGAGCCAGTTGGATGTCGGCATAACATCAGTCACATCAGCTCTTCCGCTCGGGGTAAATCTGCACTACGCCACTCCTCGCACTGGGAGGTACAATTTCACACAGCCTGCTAAAATAGAGTGATGGTGGAGTTTGGTTTTGTTAGGGGGCGCTAGTGTTTCCCTTGTTTGAGGCAGAATCGCTAAACCAAGCCGGACAGCTGACTATTATCTCCCTCTACCTTGAGGCAGTGCTGACCCGACCCAAACAATCTGTTCCTCCCACAGGAATAATGAAAGTGGAGCACTGAATATACAACAGAACTGCTGTGTACTGTCAATGAATAGTCCTGCTTCTGACGGTGTCAGGTCTCAGCTGACCCAAGTGTATCAAGTTAGCTAAAAGCACAGCTCGAAGCCATTTAACGCCCTGCTGCAAACATGCGCGCACCTATTACAACACTGTATCCTCACGATCCAGTGCAAGTGTACTGTGTCATTGTTCCAATACTAACAAATCAAGGGAGAATTTTAGTGTTGTTGAAAGTGGCACTTGTGATCATTTCCTACTGTTTAAAGGCAAATGCTTGTGTTCTCTCATATCCTGCCTTCAAGCTGGTTCTTAGATTTTCATTCTTGTGAGTGAGATAGAGAGATGCCATCCTCTTGCTTTGGCAATTTATCTTGAGACACCAAGTATATCAGTGCGCCAGGTGTCCAGATGGACTGTGAACACTCCGGTGCTCATAGAGGTGTGAGGTGTGACCCCGGTCTGGGTGGCCATGCAGAGGCTGCCCTCAAGCACAAGTCAAATCTAGAGCGTCCATAGCTGACAGTATTACCAGTGTGACCTGTCCCTTAAAGAAACACGAGTCTTTGCGAATGCGAATCTTATTTTGAAAATTCTGTCAATTTTTTTTGCGGATTCTCTGTCAAATCAAATGAAAAGAATGTTGTGCTGCTTTGTTAAAATTCTTCATCGCTAACCCTTTTTTGATGTAAATCAAATATCCAGAAAAACAAAACAACAAAATAAGACCTAGTAACTTGGCGTTCCCATATAAAGGACATCCGTTTAAAAAAAAAAAAAAAAAACATACAGTACCGTACAGATTTATGTCAAGCACAGGACATGCAGAGGGCCTGCTAAAAGAATCAAGACTTTAATGACAGAGATAATTTCTTGCAATAGTAATTTTGCACATTATAACCAATTGTTATAAATGGTCTCAAAACCCATGGGTTTCTGATTTGCTTCCCACAGAAATAACAAAGCACTTTGCATACATGCTTCATGCTACTTCACAAGGAAAGTGCTAATCATCAGTAAAATCACTTGTGCTTTGCCTTCTGTGGCAGAACAAATGCTAGTGTCTTTCGGGTGGTAATCAATTAGCAAGATGTCCGTACAGAGAATCAGAATGTCAGAGTCGGCTAACGGCTCAGTAAACAGTTTGAGCAGGGACTGACAAGTGCCAGTAGGCCTCAGGATGTTGATTTTCACCGTGGAGAATCCATCAGAATTGCGTGAAAGTTCACTTCACAGAGTCTTTTTTGCTTGCTGAAAAACACTGTCAATTTAAAATGTGGTTCATGCAATATTAACTGATTGAATATTTAGAATGGCTTAGGTTTTGCGCATAAACTTTGTAAATATTAGACAGGATGAGGTTTGAGCAAGCAGAAGTTTGGTTTTGTGTGTTTCTTTAATTTTTAATAAAGTGGGAAGAATCTGACAGGACTGAGAGAATGATGGGACAGAATCAAAAGAGGGTGTGGATATTTGAGATGGCTCTCTGAAGACCTCCATTTCTTGCAAACTTCTCAAATGCTGAATGGAGAATATTGTCTAACATTCCCCCAGAAATTTTCAGCTCCCAGAATCCTTTGTGAGCATAATCTGAGCATTGATTTCACTGCCCCAGGCTCGTAACTGGCAGGTCTTTTCATGTGGACCGGGGCCTCGGAAATATTCAGTTGACACAATCAATAATCGATGGAGCCTTCCGTAAATTATTTATGAGCTTCTGACAGTATCCCCTGGTGAGAGAGGAATTTCGTTATAATATTCCTTCCTACGCGCTTTCAAACGACAATGACACAAGCTGAAGCTTTTTTCTCTCTCTCTCTCTGACAAGCGACAGCTGCCAAAGATAAGGAGTAAGTTCTGATGAAATGATAATAACTGATGAATTCATAATGTAGAACGTCTCGGCTGTGTCCATGCAGAATGGATTTATTTTCGTAAACTTCAATGGATACATGCTTCACTTTAAATGAAAACGCCTTCTTTTATTTCATGTATGAAAATAACCGTGAGGAAAACCCACAAGTACTGTGGTGTAAATTTGGTTCTTGACTAGGGAAGCAATATCAGTATTTTCGTGGTCAAACACTCTTTATAATTGATGATATAGTGTCATGCTATGCCTGTTGATGATTACAAAAATACTGGACTTCATAAATTTGCATGAAATTTAAATTATCTACCATTTGCTGTATGGCTTATCATTAGTTGTTCATTGATGCTCAGCAATTATGTGCATCAATTAATTAATTTTGGGTGTCAACATTCATTCCTTGGGAGAATCGTTCCATGATTACATTTCTTACAACTTGGAATTTGTATATGAAAAATAGACATTTTAAACATCATAAGTGATGCTTTTAAGATGCTTACTTTAAGCCAGAGGAGAACGTCCCAGTTTGTGGAATTTCCCTGCCTCAGTGCACAAAAGATCATTGTACTCACGATTTGAAAGTCAGAACAAATAGTAATTAAAAATTCAGACAGGGGACTGTTTTTTTTTTTAAGTTTGATTTAAGTATAAAACAAACCTGGTAAAAGAACTGCTATCCGGCAGACTTCACGATAGAAAGCTATTAAAAGTGTCTACGGTTTATTATAATTTTACGCTAGAGTTTCTTTCCTGGAACTCTCAGCCCTGGTTCGACTCTGTTTGCAGAGAGTTGGGACTTATCTTATTACCCACACTGGTTTCAAAATGACAAAATTATTCCATGGGCTCAACTCCTCAGTCGTTCTTACTCCTAATCCCTAGTTATTAAACATTAAAGCTGGCAAACCAGCCGCAAAAACATAGGCGCGGTAAAGACTGGTGCAAATTTTCACCTTTATATCTTATTTTTTCCCTCGCTTACAAAGGGCAGGCTATTTTTACTATTTATTACTTTCTCTTTATGTGCTCGCCTCCTTAGTCTTTGAGCTTCCTTCAGCGTAATAGCGGGAGGGTGAGGAACTTGGGAGTGTAATTATTTTCCTCAGGGTGCTCCGGAGGAGGGGGTGCACAGATACGTCTCTGTCCCTGACAGCTCGCTAATCCCGCCGCGCTCTCCGCGTCCTGCGAGGACTGTAATGAGCGCTGCTTTCTCATTATCTCGCGGGGAAACTGCTCATGACCGCAGCCCAAAATAAATGAGAACACGATGTCAGCCCGCCTCGGTTTGAGCCCCGAATTTGAAACTTGGATTCCGCCTCACTCCCCCCCACCCTGCAATAGATGTCAGACGGGCAGATGCATCGCGCCGCCCTCAGATATGCTTTTTCTTCTTTTTAGCAAATTTTTTCCCGCTCGTTCTACTCTTATCACCCATTTGCTTTCGAATGAAATATTTTGCCTGCACAAAAGTGGAGGACTGAGTGGATAAAGTTAGGGACGGCATTCCGTCCAAAAAGCAACAGACAACGTGAAACTGAAAATCTGAGATATTCCCGTGATGTTTGCCCATATGACTAATGTTCCTCAGCTATTTACCTGTTAATTCTGTCAAATTTGGTGAACAAAAGTCCAGGCAATACCGTTACAATCTTTTTTTTTCTCACCTGATATTATCTGTATTACCACAACCACTAATAATAATAATAATAATAATAATAATAATAATAATAACGTTTGGCTATGTGTGAGCATAGCGATTCTGGTGTGATGAATGTTTTCAGCGTGTGCTTCTGTTGGTTCAATCTCTGCTGAATGGGGAGAGTCGAGTGTCATCCATCCAGCTCTTTCTCTGTTTCCTGCATGACTCCTGCTGCCCCGTTCTCTCATCTCCGTCTCTCTTCAAGGGTGCAGAGCGGCTCACAAGCACCGAATAGTCTCCCTCCATCAGACTTCTCTCCCCTCTCAGAGAAAACTGGATTGTGCTCAGCGCTATGCGCCTCCTCGATGTGTCTTAAAATCAGGTGAAAATGGGAGGTGTGACTTTGACATCAAATAAGCTTCTGGAGACACCCAATGTGCGTAACCTGTGAAAATTTGAGTGCTTTCTCTACATTTCAGCAGGTAGAGCAGTAACGAGCGATGGGAGGACAGGCAGACAAACGGACAGACAGACTACTGAGGGAACGACAAAACTCCACCAGCTAGAAACGCCGAGGAGGTAAAAAAAAAAAACGATCACACTGGCTCAAGTACCCTGAAGACATATTTATTCAGGATGGACCAGTGTCATCAATATGATGAGAAAGTAAATACTGCTTTCAGTTAGACTGACTCAAATGCGCTTCTATCAGAACATTATTCTCAAGATTTATTTGGTCTAAAATCCACCTCTTTGAACATTGTTTGGACAGGCTCACAGAAATCTCACTTGTGTGACTGTAAACGGCAGTTGAAAAAAAAAAAAAAGAAAACAGAACAAAAAAAAACAAAAAAAAAAACACTGTGACCAAGGAGAAAGCTACCTTTTCAATATTTTTTTCAATGTATTTTATTTTTTTGAAGGGCTACACCCTGGTGGCCAGTCCCGGTACTGCAAACAGTGCTTCACCAATTCCCTCCCTCCACTGCCACCTGAGCATTCCTGCATGTTCTCAATTTTAAAATGTAGAATATTCTCCATTATTTCAGCAATATGGATTCTCAGCATCTACAAAGTCAGAATTTCCATGAAATATTCACATACTTCATTCACTTACATGATGTATCCGGCCCAAGTGCAATTTCCTCCCCTCTCTCATTTCATACCACCTGCCTTCCCTCGCTTTTTCTCACTCTCCTGTAATCTTCCAACTTTCTGAAGACAGTAAACTCTACCTTAGCATCCAATATTAATGGGTGGATTCTGGATGATGTAGCGCTGATTGGCCTCAGCTGCATGAGGAAGTGGAGGTTCTGTGAACTGCTATGGTTCTAAACAGACTGCCTTAGTTTGCCCATGGCACACTAACATACACACACGCAGGCACATGCACATGCACATGCACACACACACCAGCTCTTACACACATTTAAGAAAGAGAAAATGGTATCATAGTTGACATGGTAAGAGTAAATTCACAACGTCCTCCCCCTCAACTTACTCTTATGGTGTAGTTGTGCCTTTTGGGGGTTTCAGTTCCATGCTGCCCATAATTTTGGAAATTTTCACCAAAAACAGCCCTTAAACTGGACTTTGTCTCGTTTCCGGGACAGAGCTCAAAAACTATGCCACTTACAAACTTCACATTTGCTATGGAACTTACTCTTATGGTATAGTTGTGCCCTTTGGGGGTTTCAGTTCCATTCTGCCCCAAGTTTTTGATTTCTACACCAAAATCAGCCCAAAAATTTTCTACAGCAGAATTCAAAAACTCTGCCACAAATCACGAATTATGTGGAACCGGTGGGATATGTCATCTTCTGATGACTCTAGTTTATATTTTGAATGAGAGATCGGGAACATTCAGAGCATCCAAATTTCCTCATAGGCTTTTTGGCTCATCTTTACCAAGGGTGCCAATATCTGTCCGTATCTGAGTCTCTCCTGACCACTTTATTACTTGCTCTATGGCAACTGAATTATATTGAAAATGGAGACCGAACATGGAAAAACTGTTGATGGCTGTAGCTACACTTAAGAAGCACATTAATTGCTGTTATCTGATTATATACTGACAGACACTACACCCCGCCTTTACAGGCTCACGTAATGGCATTGATCACACAAGCTATATATCACTGTGCACAATGTCAATTTTGTCACACTGCAATTAAAAAGTGTAAAGGATCTTTGGGTTTCTTTGATTATATTGGTGTGCTGTTCTGTCTTGATGGGAATTTTCAAGAGAACTGATTATCTTTTCAGCTTTGTATTAAAATTGCCAAAAAATTTTTTTATAGCACTTAAGGGGCAGTTCTTTCAACGGCAGTCCACTTCAGGCAAGAGTTGTCTTTCTCTTTAAAGATTTAAAGTGTTGTTACGAGGGAGTTTAATCAAAATACAAGAGAGACTGGACTGCCGCAGGTACCCTCTGACAATGATTTAATTTATTAAATACCTTGAACATCTGCCTCATGTCTGATATTTGGGCCTTTGAAAAATTTCAATTCCATATCATTGAAAATGGCACTGATCAAGGCCCACGGCATATCATTTAATTAACACAAAGTAAATTAAATCGTAAAAGTGGAGTCGGTGTCAAACACAGCGCAGAGTAAAATGTCCAAACCTGATTCTATCTTCCCCTGCACAGATTATCCTCCGTAATGAAATCCAAATCCCCCACGATGCACAGCTCACAGGAGAATGAAACTGTGAAAGGTGTATTTTACAGGTGGATCTGATGAGTTCCAGAGGCTACACTGCAGAAAGCATTACCACGAGCAGTGTGTGGGTGTCCTGTGCTGTATAAGGACCCATTGACTAACAACACCTTGCCCCGCCATTAACTTCAGGCTGTCCCACCCTGAATTGCGTGCCCCCTTGTGCTCCGCATCGCCCCAGCGGCTTTCA
The DNA here is from genome assembly GCA_029721435.1 of Gymnothorax reevesii. NCBI lineage: Eukaryota > Metazoa > Chordata > Actinopteri > Anguilliformes > Muraenidae > Gymnothorax > Gymnothorax reevesii. The sequence continues at coordinate 65,089,711 of CM056587.1, read as the reverse complement.
CAAACATCCCCCTGAGATGAAATACATGACCTCTATCTTTCCCAGCATGCCTCTGCACTTATGAGAGGAAGATCATTTCCTGCCCACCTTCCTGAGAGAGACATAGAGCACACACAGTAATAAAGGCTTTTATTGCGAGAATGCAGAACGGCGCAGGGGTAATATCAGTATACATTGCTGCGGTTTATGAGGCAGAACTGACTTCAAAATCATTTGAATTCAAAGACGAGACTCAATCTGAGCCTTCTGTGTAAGAAATGACGAGAGTATTACAGATTTTCAGGTCTGGCTGCATATTCCTCATCCACCATTTAGTCTATAGTGGGAGTTTTTTTGGCTTTTATCTTCTCAGCAATAATTTAGAGCTGTTAAGAAGTCTCTGCCTCTTTTAGTTTCTTTACGATCGCTCCATGTGTATACGCAACCCAGCTCTGTCTTAATCAAGTCCCTGAATCCAGCAAGATTTCCAAATCAGGTGAGATATTTTCTTGTTGTAATTTCGATAATGCCCCCCAATTCTCATTTCAAATTGTTTTATGTATTTCTGAAGTTATGTCTCAAAATATCAAATTGAATGTCACTACAACAAAAAATCCTTCAAAAATAAAATTTTAAAAATCTTTGATTTCGGCCTGGATTTGGATCACATCGAAAATCAAATAAGCTTTTTTATGTTGGACCATGATCCACAAATGTTAAATTTTCATTCAAATCCACAAGTTTTTGTGCATTTCTGCAAACGAACCAACCAACAAACAAACCCTCAAACACAACCAAACATTATGTCCTTGGCGTCGGTAAGAAGTTGGGATGAGGGAAATGCAGGGCTAGAGTAAATAAATTTGAATAATAATGTGTTTTGAAACAGTGTGTGGTTGTAATCATGATTGGGTTCAATAGCGGCATCCAGGAGAGACCTGGTCTTTCGGGAGTAAAGATGGGCCGAGGATTTCCAGTCATCCTACAACTGCATGAGAAAACCGCTCAAAGGCGAAAAGACAGTGTGTCTCAAAGAAGACCACGATGGTGATTCTGTGCGTCAGGAGCTGGGGCACAAGTCCATCCTGAATACAGTGATCTCTGATCACTCAGACGTCACTGCATCAAGAACTGTCATTTATCTGTGAGTGATATTGTAGATATATTGGATCAGAATTGCTTTGGCAAACATTTGTCAAGTATTACAATAAGTTATTACATTTACAAATGCCATTTCAAGCTATAGGGTTTCCTTCTGGCACAGGAAGGTCAACATTGCCCAGACACACTATAAACTTCCCTGGGATTTGCGGCAATTGAAATGAACCATGAAACGCTGAAAATGTGTATTGTGGCTAGAAAAATTGATGTTTTTGGTCACTTTTTGGATGGAATGGATGTCTTGTGCTCTGGACCAGTGACGCCCATGGATATTACAACATGACAACACCAAAACCACTTTCTGCATGCACTGCAAAGGCATGTCTGTGTAAGAGGAGGGTGTGGCTGCTGGACTGGCCAGCCTGCAGCCCTGACTTGTCTTCTGTAAAGATGTGTGGTGCATTTTGAAACACAAAATTCAACAATGAAGACACCGTACTGTTGCTCATCTTAAGACCTGTTGGCCAGACGAATGGGTGAAAATTACACCAGTGACACTGAATCACTTGGCGTCTTCAGTCCTTAAACATTGATTACGTGTCATGGAAAGGAATGACTTCCTAACAAAGTGCTAAATGCTGTCCCAACATTTTTGAAGCATGTTGCCAAAATCAAAGTTGAAATGTGTTATCTTGAATAAAACAATAACATTCATAGGGTGAAATGTCAAATGATGAACTAGTGTATTGTTTTCAAGGTAATTTAGGTCAAAGATAATTAACGACTCATAATGTTTATTTAAATTTTAATTTTCATTGGATGTTCTGTCACAACTTTTGGTCATTTGGGGCTGTAGAGCTGCATGTCCACAAAATGATACAACAATATACAGTACTGGGAGTGTAGAACGTGCCAATTTGGAAGCAGAAGGCAAGTGAAACAGCCCATATGTAAGGTCTTGCGCAGTGGTAAATCCTGTAGGTATATGTTACGTAACAGCACAGCTCCTCAAAGGATCGTGATTATGTGAGACATACCCTTGGTTTCAAGAGGGCTCCGGGGAAACAGGGTTTTCACTTGGAAAACTTAGTATTTTGCTTCCAAAGAATAAACGAGAAGGATGAGAAACATGATAATGTTGAGATACAACAAAGGTTCATCTGCAGATGAACAGCGATCCAAGGCCATCCTGTCTGTAACACTCTAAACTGACGTGTCTCCTAACCAGGAGCCAGGGGACAAACGCTCCCTTGCGGTGGCACTTGCACACAATACGACGAGCGCATTTCTCAACCCAAAGTGATGTAATAAAGCAGGAAAAGAATAAATCGCTGCTTTTATACCATTCAATACTCTGTCGATGTTTTTGAAATAGTGTCTGAAGGATAGTGTCTTTGTGCTTTTCAAAGGTAAAAGGTAATTGGTAACACCCTGGTGTGAGTGGCAGATTTCTGGCCTTGGCTAACGCAAAATAAAGAGGAAAAATATGGAGGCAGATTGTACATGCTAAAGGCCCGGTGCATTAATATTGCTGCCTTCATGACAGCTCAGTAAGGTGATAAAAGGCTATGATCTCAAATGCAGGCTGACTGGAGGTCGTGGAGGTAGAGAGAAATTCTACACTGCAAAAAGTGATTTTCAAGAAAGAATTTACCTATTTTAAGACTTAAAACACTTGTTTCTATCGCCATTTTCTTAGAAAGACACAAAAAATTATTCTTGATTTGAGCAATTGACAAGGGAAAATTTACTTACCCCTTTGGCAAGATAATCAAAATTACCTCAAATCAAGGATAAATGTTTTGTCTTTCTAAGAAAATGGTGATAGAAATAAGTGTTTTAAGTCTTCAAATCAGTAAATTTCCCTTTCTTGAAAATCGCTTTTTGTTGTGATTCTGCCTCTGCCATGCCATGTCCCATGTTTTATGCCATTCTCATGTTTCAAGTTCTGTGCCTGGCCTAGTGCCATGTTTGACTGACCAATGTTTCTTGACTTCAGCTTATGTCTGGCCATCCTTTAGATCATGTGTTGTGTCTGGGTCATTTAGATTCCATGTTTTATTATTTTACATGTTTTAGTTTATGCATAGTTATCCATGTCATGTTTCAGTTCCATGCCTTGCACCTCGTTCTCCCCCGTCTTGTCTTGAGTGTTGTATTTGCTCACGGTCCCTTGTCTTGCGTGCCACTCATTCAGGTGATTTATTGGTGTCTGGGTTTCAATGTTCTTTCATTATCTCGTGTTCTTCCTTCCTCTTACTTTTACTATTTTACTAACACCTACTAACAGTTTGTTATTTTTGATAATTACTAACCAACACTAATATTGTATATTTTGACTAACTAACTAACAAGCACTCGGGATTGTATAGCTGCACTTACTAATTGACTAACGATCTCTCAGCAGTCGCCCTATTCTAGTCTCCGCCTCTTGCCTTTCCCTAATTATCTCTGCTGAGAGTTTCTGTGGGTCTCCACAAACTGCTTCATGCTTTCCTTTCTCTAAACTATGCACTTTAGAACTCCTTGACTGGAGCTGTTATCTGTCCATAGGTTTGTCTTGTGATCTCTGTCTGTGTTTTGGCTTCGGCCAATTTCATGTAATTAGTTTGTTCCCAATGTGTCTCTCCATGATTATCAATCCCATTAATTGTACCTGTGTTCCCTAGTCATGTGGTTACCCGGAAATGTATATTAGATGTCTGTTTGTAGCACTTCCTTGTCAGATCGTTCTTCCTTGCTACCTGTGCCATGCTTCTCTCACCTTGTATCATTGTGATTATCTTTCTGACTGAACTGTCCTAGACTTTGAGCTTTGCCTATTCCCTGTACCTTGCTGCAATCTTGTTTTTTGACCCCTTTTGTCTGACTGCTATTTTTGTGATTGGTGCCCTGTTTATGATTCTGGATTTCGTCCCTTGGTCTCTGATTTTGGATTGCGGACTTTGTACAGTCGCCAGCTCTGTTGGGGGGTTTCCCCCCTCAGAAATAAAGCCTCCTTTTGCATTTTACTGGTGTTTGCTCTTGGTTCACTTTGTAAATCCTCACACTTTTTGCAGTGTACCTTTCTCCAATCTTCCCCCTTCCTTAGTGTGTCAGTCTTTTGTCTGATGGTTGTATTATCTTGTAATTCTGTTTTGTAATTCTGTTCCTTCATCATATAACAAAGCGCCTCTAACTTTTAATGCATTTGCAGCTATTTTTAACAGAGTTGTTCATATTCATTATTCTGAATATAGTGTAAATTGGCTTAGATATTGTGTAAATTGGGTTCGGTGAATTTGATGAGCTCCCTGGGTTATTTAAAACTCATTAAGTTCATAAAGAATAGATCCAGAAAAACGCTTAGTGCAATAATGGACAGATATATATTTATTTTCTAATATAACCAAGCTTGACATTTGGAGCCATTACTGCCAAATGATATGATGTTCAACATCTGCTCTTTCTGTTGCATTGCACGGTGAAAGAATAAGTATTCTAGTCTATTCAAGTGCCAAAATGCAATAATTAAAAGTTTATTGCACTTTTTTATACTTTGACCGTTCAAATACTGCGTTCAGCCATGATCCTGGTGACAGGATCCACACCTCAGATTAATTTCTGATGGACACCAGTCTCTCACTGAAATGATAGTTACCAATAGTATGCTGTCATATCCATATTTCTTAACATATGTGATTCGTGGCTGCACCGTGGTGCAGTGTGTGGCACTGTTGTTTCACAGTGAAAAGGTCACGGGTTTGAATCCGGCCTTTAGCCTTTCTGCGTGCAGTTGGCATATTCTCCCCAAGTTTGAACTGATTTACTCCACGCACCTCTAAAAGTCAAAAGACACACGAGGCTCATTGACCCTGAACTGCCTGTGGGTGTGAGTGAATAGTGTGCGGATTGGCCAGTTGTGGAGGGTGCCCCTGTTTTTCGCCCATAGTCAGCTGCGACCCCAGCGAGGGAAAAGTGGTTTATAGGTAAAGGATGGATGGATGGATACCTGCTTTTCAGTGATAGTTCAAGCCCTTGTCTTTTTGCACTTGATCACCTTCCTGAATCTCATCCGGCACCTCTGATTCCTGCTAAATTTATTAACCCCCAGAATAAAAATAGTGCCAATTTTTTTTCCCAGTTATGCATCAGCCTATTTAGGCTTTGTAACTCAGTATTTCTGTCACAGAGACTCTGGAAAATAATTCCAGTGAAGAAAGACATTGGGAAATTCAATCACATAATTATTGTATCTCCCCGACGATGATAGTCAGGAGATACTATGGTTTAGTTCTGGGGCCACCGCCGCGCCCACAGAGATTTTCTATTCTGGGCTCTGGAAGCGACAATTATAACACGATTTTTTTTTTCTAATTTTGCACAGGCGATGATATTTATTTGACAATGCTCAAGACCCATTTTTGGCAATTTTGGACGTCCAATATAGCTGCCGGTGGCTATTTTGCCACTTTGCAGTATTATTGTTACAGACCTTGTTTGCGTTTTGACTGACCAAAACCATGTTTTAAAGCAAACGCTGTCGTTCTATGGCAGTTTCAGGGGACTGAATCCCAGCCGGCCAAGTGGTTCGCAAATGAACGCATATTGTTTGGTGCTTTTTCTTCACCGAATGAAATTTCCGGTTTGTAATGGCGTAAATGCACTGGTTTGAAATGGAATGACAAAGGCTGATCTGATTGGCCTGAATGGAACCAAAGCCTCTCTGCATCCACAGGTAATTCATTCATCTTAGTCGAACCCTTTGGGCTACAGTTCCACAGCTGCAGTATCACGTCCGGTCATGAAATTACCGGAATGGAGTCAGACACACCCAGATATGATCTGCGATACCGTTAGTTCTTGCATTTCCTAACTGCATTTAGGCGTTTAAAATAGTGTCCTAAGTGTTTCCTTCCATTAATTGCCAGACTTGGCAGCGTAAGCTCCGTGGAAATACTGCACTACAGGTGGCCTCTGCCTCATGTTTTTTCAAAGACTGGGTTAAATGGTTAAATCACTGCTCAGAAAGATCAAAATAAGTTCTCAGCAGCAGAACCAGGCCTTCTTACTCCTTTTAGCAAGATTGGGTCTTGTGTTGAGCCAAAAAACTTACTTTCCATCATTCTATTGACCATAGTTCCCTGTTTTTGTGGAAAAATATAAGGCTGTGTATTCATGAGGTACCAGTGAGGCCAGGAGAAATGCCGGCATGCCCGTCCTCATTGGCTTTCTGCTCCCTGAGAAGCAGACGTAAGATTTGACCCACTTTTTAAAGGTTTCATTCTTACACATCTCTCACATTCTTTCAGTGCTTGACACTCCAAATAAACGGGACCACAGTATCGTCCTCATTGTCCTCAAAAATACTGTTTCACATTAACATCAACTTCTATAGTAACTTGAAATTTCACATTGCGCAAAACCACTCCCCTTCCAACACTTGAGAAAGACTAGAGAGATGGTGCTCATTTACATCGTCGAAATGTATGCTTTAAAAGCCCTTTCTTTTGTGTGTGCGTGTGTGTGTGTGTGTGTGTGTGCGTGCGCTTGTATGTGCGCGCATATAAAATGTTAACCCTTTGAGCTCTGAAATAAATTTCTAAAAACACAAATTGAATTATCTGGTGCTGTTGAAAACCTATCATGTGGTGGCGGGAGCTCTTTTAAACAAGTCGCTACATGATAGGTTTTCAACAGCTTTGAATTTGACATCATTGAGAAACACTATTCGTACTCAGCGCTCTAAGGGTTAATATTCATTTCACACAATGATTTGTATATTTCAGGAATATGCAGGTGCAATTTCCCTTCAACTGTAGGAATAGGAGACAGGACACGGTGGCAAATGAGAAATCAGTTTTAGGAGTTTCATCAGTAACCTAATACAACAGGGAGAAAAAAAAAAACTGCGCTCCCAGTTAGATAAACGTCCTCGCATGAAGCCTAAATATAATTCTCTCCGTTTTCAACCGCCATTCCTATGATTTTTTTTTTATATAACTAGTAGCTTCCGTATCGGCAGAGAGAATAATTTTAGTGATCGCTCTCACTGACGATGACAGGTGCGATGAGTGGTAGCGCGATATGCTGTTTGGTTTTGAGGCGGCGCTCGTTCGCCGCAAAGCTTCCCTCTCGCATTATTGCCGCAGAAATTGCTGGCGGACGCCTCCGTGGGACCGATGGGACTGATTGCTACCGAGACGGAGTCAGTGCTCGTGTGTCCCTTCGAGAGCGTGCAGTTTGAAATGCGTTTCCTCGGCGCAGTAACAGTTCACGCTCGATGACAAAGGCTGCGTCGCTCAGTTCTCTTGAAGTGAGTGAAATAACCGTAACCTTCGTGGCAGCAGCCGCTGTCTTTTTACTGAAATTCAGTTTTTCTGTCATCCTTTCTAAAAAGACTGTAAATGTAGTCACAAAAAATACAGGCAATGCTCATGGTTATCATTTCACATCCCATTAGTACTTTCCAATGAAGTAAAATAGATTCACTAAGGGAAAAAAATACATTATTGTAGAAAGGATTTTTTGCATTGGTACTGTGGAAACCAAGAAAAACAAAACACACGCACACACACGCACAGGCATGCACAGAAACCTACACACACACACACACACACACAAACACACACACACACACACACACACACACACATACAAGTATGCACACAAACCCAGTCACACACACACATACCCAGGCATGCACGCACGCACGCACACACACACACACACACACACACAAAGGTATGCACACACAGTGACCCCTAAAGGCACACAGACACAATAGCAACGATACTATTACTTGTCACTCATTCAATCGAATGAATTATTCAGTCCATTGCACCAGTCAGCTCATGATAACTCAAATTTAAAACAACAGAGAAAAACAAATCTACTTTCCAAGTCCCTGAAAAGTCCCTTAATTCTCAGTCCAAATGGTGGATTTATAGTGGATAGAAATTAAGCCTCTGCCGTCTGCAGCTTCTGATTGGCAGTGGAGGAGAATGCAGAGCCTGTCATCAGAGTCCTCGATGTCTCACGGTCCAGATTTACTTCAGGTTTTTGCAAATTCTTCTCCAGGCCAAAAACAGACGTTTCAAGTCATAATGTTTGCGTGAGATGAACGATCACAATGGGTCCAAATAGTCCCTTAAGATGTAATTAACGCTGATGTGGCAACTTTCATTTTGATGCACTATTGTCCCAAATGGGCACATTACAAATGTCTTCATGCATACGCGATCCAGAGTGATGGTGCTAAAACAGAGAGGAGATCTATGATTTTGTCAATTAATTAAATTAGGTATATTAAGTATTCAAGTTTAATCTACAAAAACATGCATTTTTTAATATGATACTAGGGAAAGGGTGTTAGACAGTGTATGTATCACACAGATGCATTAAACGTTTGTTTTATACTTTCTTCAAAACATCGCTCTGACTTATATCACTCTAACCTGCAAAAGTCTGTGTAGTTCTCAGTAGTGTTTGTCTCTTTAGCCCTTAAGGTGCTGAAATAAATTTTCAAAAAATGATAAATTAAATGATATTGCGCTGTTGAAAACCTATCATGTGGCGACTTGTTTACAAGAGCTTCCGTAGGAGTAAGGAGCTCTTTTAAACAAGTAGCGACATGATAGGTTTTCAACAGCTTTGAATTTAATATGTTACATCATTTAGCAACACTATTTGTATTTAGCGCTCCAAGGGTTAATGAACTGCGAGAACAGTTTTTCTGACAAATGCTCTGTGACATAATTCCTTGTTAAGCAGAGGGACCATAGGACTGCAGAGGGTTTGTGCGCCTGAGTTTGGAACAGAGCCGTTAGACTGACAGGTATAAGACAGTGATTGATATACTGCTCTAGTGTGGAGATTGAACAGCTGTTAGGCACTGGACCAGACCAAGGCCTCCTTTGACAAGGCAAACTCCCCAAGCGGATTGGGGGAGTCCCTCCATCGACCTTAAGTCTCAGACTGCATCATCCCAAGGTGTTTGTTTAGGTTTGCCTGCAGTGTTTTATTTTTCAAAATCCAGAAAAGGTGTATTTTGTTAAGTCATTATATACAATTGCAATCCACCATTAAAAAGCGTACAAGCTCAAAGCCAATTATGCGTATAATTGGGTGACACAACGTGATCATTTCACGAGCTTGTCGTATGCAGCATTTCACAAGCTAAGTGAACTCCGTTATCACTGTTCTGTATTCTGTGCTCTTTAGCACACTTTACAAAGAAGATGGTCCTCCAGGCAGATGGAAAATCTGTTACTACGCAGCGCACGGCTTTCATGAAGTGTGTTCACTCTGAGAAAACGCTCCTCATAGGTTTTAGTGGTGCACTGAGACATGGTCCACAAGGACAACGAACAACAGGCAAGTGCAAATGATGCTCTTTCCGTGTATCAGTGAGACATTTGAGCACAAGAGAACTGCAATAAAAAACCTGGCATCCTTGATATTGAGTGGGGGGAAAAAAAATAAATTATATTATGTTTTCTTTCTAAGCATTGAGAGGCCTTTTCAAAATAATAAATGATACAGTCGATTTTAAACATACATGATTTCTGTTGTATCCTTGGCTAGGTCAAATGATAAAGTATAAGGCCCAATCCCAGTTCTCTTCCCTTAATCTTAACCCTTGGTTTCAAGTGCACTAAATACTAAGATTTCCCTCAACGATGAGGGGATAGTTTTGAGGGGAAGGGAATTTCACCTAAGAATTGGGACGGCACTTCATGCAAATTAACATAACACGTGTGTCCGCGTACATAAGGCTCATTGCTGACATACGCTTCTTGTACTTATTTCGAGGTGTTTTACATTCTATCATGTAACCTGTATCGGTTTTATACACTAAACAGTAGCCTACATTATACAGTTACCGACTCATTGCATGGCTCGCCAGAGCGATCGTTGCAACTTTGAAAGTTGACGTACGCAGCTACAGCCAGGTAGCTGTCGTGGTATGTTCACATTCACAATCACAAACCAGGTCATGTCACAACACAAATTTAAAAGAAATTGGAATATAACACGTGTAAAACGCAGGAATGCTCGTCACGCATAACGATAATATTAGCCAAATGCGTGCAGCATTACTGCTATACAGAGAACTCGGTGGATATCATGCTGGCTACAACGTGAATTGGTGATTTTCAAGCATTCATATTCTAAATCAATACTTTCAGATAAAGGTATATACCCACAAACATAAGACATCCCGACGTGTTTTGGATTGTTTGCATGCATGCTTGCGGAAATAACGCTTACAATTGTACGTGTGACGGTCCTGCCCTGCAGTCCCTCCCCCTCCTGCTGTCTGCACCTCCACTTCAACGGGCCTCACCTGCTGCTGAGCCGCACCTGCTGCTCACTGACGGGGAGGTTCGAGTATTTAAGCACGGCACTGCCGCTACATTCTGCGTCCAGGAGCCCTGTCTGTGATTTTGCCACTGTTCCTCTCATGTGTAGTTTTATCGTTAAATTAAAGATTTGTTCACATTTTTACTCAGCCTATGCGTGTGGGTCCCTTCACCCGTTTTTGGGTACATGGTCCCAGTGCCCGCCGGCTTCGTGCCCTCTGTCGGCGGGTGCAAAACCATGACAGTGTAATGCTTTTTATATATATAATGCGGCATATAATGCGGGGGGATATAGCTATCGCTCTGTCCGTCCATCCGTCCGTCTGTCTGTCTGTCTGTAAACATGAGTTTGTCCGGGCCATATCTCGGAAACTATATGTGCTACCTACACCACACTTCACACACATGTCAATCATGATGTGTAGATGTGCCTTTTAAAGGTTTTTACTCAACCTACAGCCGGGGGGATCCGCCATTGCCAGATGGCTCTTGTTTTCATGGCAGCTGCCATTTTTTTGGAAAACTCGTCCAGCTTGATAGTCTCGCTATCCACTCGAGGTCACTTCTTACACCCTTGCCCTTTGCGAGAACGTGCAAATATTAAGCCTAGGGTAAATTTTGAGTGGAAGTGTGGGTATTGGGACGGACCCTTAAGCTGTTGGGCGCTGATTAAGAAAATCACCTTACGAATTCCCATGAGACGCCATGGAAATTGCAGGAGTATTTAATATATATATATATTTTTTTTTTTTTTTTTCTCTCTTTCACTTCTCATCATTGCATTGTGAATAAATCTCGGATACCCAAACCTGATTAAAATGCAAAATAAGCTTTGAACCAGAGAGATGTTGCGTATATTAAAACAGGAAAAATTTTTGGAGCTGAGTCACTCGGTGAAGTAAGTCTCCTCATTGCTTTTATATTGTGTCTGATAATGTCACTGAGAGAGCTTATATATCCATGACTGATTTGGATTTGATTAACGGTAATATGAAGAAGAGTTGATTTTGTTGGTGGTGTGGGTGATGGTTTAAAACCATACTGAGCTGCTGATCTGAGTTTTGGCAGAATTTTACGGCGGCCATTTTATGTTGGGGCAGCACAAAGCTGTCCATTCTGTGTCCGACGCACATGCCAGCAATGGGGCACATCAAAAATAAACCGTGAAACACACTGATTGATGGAGATATCAGTGCTGTAATAAGATGTTGGTGTAATGGTTGGCGCGGAGGCCAGGAAAACATGGAATGGACTCAAGTGCAGAGGTGGATTTAGTTGTAGAGTTTATTGATGTCTACCGCGCAAGCGGGAGAGAAACACATAAAGATACTAACAATAAGGAAACGAGGTTCCGAACAATGAGCGAACACTGTAGTATTACTATGGCTAAGAGAAAAGCACAATACGTATTACAAACAGTAAGCAAAGAAAAAAAGGAAACAAGGTTCCTTTTAATTCGTTATTCTGTGCAAAACAGTGCAGAAGTTTTAAGATTATGAGTACAGAGTATGTTTCACGAAAAGAGTAGAAACAACAGCACAGGAATGCTTTAGAAGACTCAATGAATAGCAGTGAATAATGGTGCTGCTGTGGTTGAAACAGTAACTGCAGCGCCTCTGAGACAGCGAGGCTCAGGTGAAGGAGGTGGCTTGATGACTGAAGCAGCTGCTCCGGGTTTTACTCAGGTGGTGTGCCGGCCCCGGTAAGGCGAGATCTTACAGTTGGCTACTTCACTTTTCGGGCAATTGAGCGAACAATTAATGACACTACAATGTTTATATTTCTTTTTTCTATCCTTACGTATGCCATATTAAGTAACATAACTATGAGTTTTCAAAACTAATATTATGACTAAGTGTAATAATATGTCTCACAGTATGCGCTAATTTAGGTTGTTACTGGCCAGGGAGGGTTGGACACGTGACCTACAGGTTGGCCATCACTGATCTTGAGCATAGATCTAAAATTAGATGTAAAAATAACTTGCTTGGTTATTATCATTCTCTCTTGCATCAGATAACCTGACAGCCTGTTGTACCAATGACAAATACATTTTGAATGTGATAGAGAAGGTTGGTTAATAGTGTAGAGATAAAAAGGCAACACATGAGCACAGCAGTGGGGTCATAATCATCTGTCTGTTTCAAAAATGTCCTGTTTTCTCAAAGAAAACATGTGGCGTAAATTCAACCCAAACTGTGCAGCAGAGCCCGTCTGTCAGAGTGATGAGTGTCCTTTGATGCGCTCTCTGAGCAACCGACATTTCAGCTGAATATTAAGCATCTGAAATTATAATATGCATTTTGGTGTGATGCTATTATCCATGTATAATTCTGTATCACACATCAATTAAGGCTTGCACTGACTTTTATTTATTGTTTCAAAAACACATTTTTGTAAATAAATGCATCTTTATTACCTCGCCCCACCCGAAGAGTGGGGGGAGGGGTACTGGTTTTGGTTCGGTTTGTTTCTGTGTTTGTTTGTTTGTTAACACTCGAGCAGCAGATGGGCAGATTCACCCCAAATTCAGTGTAGGGATTCCCACTGACCCAGAATAGATCCCTATCGAATTTTGTACAAATAGGTGAAAGTGTGTGCAAGGGCCAGGGTCTGTTGTGCCTGACACCAACTGCTAAATTTGTTTAACAATGTCTCCGCAGTGCAATCTAGATGTGATTGTTGACAATCACTTGGACTTGATAAAGAGACAGCACTGTCCAACAGAAACCCCCCCCCCACACACACATTAGCGCTGGTAATGTTTTTTGATTCATAAACATGCTTTCATGACCTGCAATTAAACTGTATCCTTCAAATTTGTGTCATCACTTCATTTTGTCATTTGATTATTTGCATATGATGGAGAGCATTTATGTTGTCTGACAGAATATCACTTCATTTCCCAGTATTAATGTTGAATGTATTTGAAATATGGGGCTCTGGGGGCTCCCCCTGAAAAAACCAGAGAGTGAGTGGGTGGGGGTCCGGGGTGGTGGTGGTGGTGGTGGTGGTGGGGGGGGGGGTCAGAATCAGGAGTTGGCCCATCCTTGTAAAATTTGCGAATACCTTGCTCCATGAATTTGCCAATATATCTATATATCGAGTCAAAATGTTTGTTTGCATTAGTTCTAAACTCAATGTGTGAGATCTTGAGACCTGCTACTTGAGAGATGGGTGCTTTTAATTACAATACATGTGTGGACATAAAAAAAAGGCTATTGCACATTAATGTGTAAATGAAGTAGACATGAGCAATACACTTTACCATTAAGAGCTACACATGCTAAATGGGGAAACTGAACCATACTTGTTTGCTTGCTAGTTCAGTTGCACAAGTGTGCGTATGGATCAGAAAACTTAACCAGCTCTGATGTGTTTGTGTGTGTGCCTGCGTGCGTGTGTGAGAGTGAATTTGTATACGGACAATTAGGAGAAATGAATAATGAATTGATAAATGGGAACACCGAATTAAAAAGGAAAACAACATTATTTGGCCTATTTCTTCCGAGAGTTGAAAGCCTGTGTAAACTTGTTATGGATGTAAAACCATTAGAGTGGAAAGTTTGTTATTTCTGTGAAATTTATTGTTGAGCGCGCTGAAGCAGAGACTAAAACCGAATATTAAATATGAGCGAATTAATGGAATACAATGCTGTATTCGGTTAGCAATAAATTACTTCAAAATTTGTAACATCATAAAGAGTAACAAGGCGGGACAGACGAATGAAACTTTATGGCTTCTGGATCCAACTCTAACTGTCAATCAATGATGCAGGCCTCTCCAGAACAAAAACAATACTGCCTAATTTGTTTGAATCGATGGCCTCATTGATGGGGCCTGGATGCTCTGGCCCTTGGCTCCCCAAATAACAGTCCCTGAGGGCTAAGAGCTGCTGGATTTCTACCCTCCATTTACTCTGGAATCAGGCGTAATGGCCGTCTGGCCAGCATCCGTGGCAATACTTGTTCACTTAATAGCTTGGAAGGAGAGGAAACTCGCGGTGGATTCGGATTGAAGGGCCAGATTTGTGGATCCCTGCTCCAGCAACAGGAATGATTCACCCCACCTGACCACTCGCCGAATCGTTGCTAGCGCTAACGCACGGTGACATCATCAGTGAACAGACTACCTGTGAGTTATCACCCTGTGTCTGTTTTGCTCACAGCCCAAAGATTGTGCTTTCGGGGCGACACAACAGGTGGGGTCCCGGGGACCCTGGGAGCTAATTAAAACTCTAACGCAATCAACATCAGCCGCACAATTAAGAGATAAGCAATAAAAATCAGATGTAATGGGGACGGAGCACAGCTGCGATGTTCATTAAGGACTCTCGCTTGCAGAATAATGGAGTCATGGAAGAATAATTGATTTAAGAGCAAGCCACTGTTTGCCAGCTTATGTAATTACACCCTCACTCAGGAAAAAAAATAAAGCAGGACATCTCTGAGCCTGCTGTGGGGCATCGTCACTGTAATTTCCACATTCACTGATAGCTCCTCAGCTTTGCCTCTCAAGTTGCTGTTGTGGTGCTCCTCCATCGGAGCTTCTACCCAACAGTGACGTTATAAACCAGGGTTACTCAACCCTGCTCCTGAAGGTCTACCATTCTACAGGGTTTTATTGCTGGTCAAACGCAGTATTACTCATTCAACAGCAAGAGGTCTTGTGGCGCTGCTAATTAGGAGAACAACATTTGCCTTGTTAATGATGAAGTGTAAACTTGCAGGGCATCTGGTCATCAGAAAAAGAATTTGGGCAGTACGGTTTGAGACTTTGACAGACCTCAAAACTGGTGTCCGGCCACTTAAACAGGGGACATTTGAATCGATTATGCCAATGTTTGTATTCAGTAACATTCACTGTAGTGTCTTTACTCAAATATGCAAACTGCACCAAGTCTAACTACTTGTACTTACTATAGCACTTCGCGCCCCAAGCATACACACTCACCAAAATAAAGCTTAGCAGCTAAAATGTATAATTATTCATTCTGGACCAAAATGTATAAAACAAACAAAAAGGGAAAAATATAAACAATATTTTTTTCTTTGTATTCAAGTCATATAAAATATGTAAATGTGATCACACCAAAGCTCTATTGGACATTTTTACCTGAACAATTTTTCTTATTGTGCCTGAATATCATCATTTCTGCTTTATATGCAATAAATGCCAGTTAATCTCCTCGTCCATCATGAAATACATAATTATGCACCATGGGGGCCAACTAAAAACAATACAAATGCCCCCTAGTATGAAATAGCTTATCATTTATCTTTTTTTTCCAAAATAAAGCCCAAGTAGCTCATTTATACTTTCATACATAATGGATTGGTCATCACTGAATCTGCTAAATGGATTTAAGCGCTTAAAAGACAAACAAACATGAAATACAGTTGCTCTTAAATGACAACATATTTGTTTTTTAGAAATATACCAGAGATGCGTCACAACTCTTACGGTAGTCTAAAGAATTTTAGGTGGTTTTTGTTTGGCAAGCTACCAAAAAGTGTCCAAAACTCCCTGACTTAACCAGACATATGGCAACTTTTTAGTATTACATCACTTTTTTGACTGTCACAGCTTAGGCAGAAATGACATCTAAAAGTCCCTCTGAGTTTAATCCTCATAAATGTTGTGCTAAACTGTTTTTGTTTGGTGACAGTAGCCCACTGCTTTGGGGTGAACAGCTCAAAGTGCCGTTGTGACTGCCAAGCCGGTATAGAGGGAGGGTAACGTTAAGACCTGTTTTGTAAGACCCGGCTGCAGTTGCCAAACAGACATGTTCTGGTTCTGTCTTTGCTTTTCAAACCAGAGCCTCATGACACCTCACAGCTCAGTGAGGATGTTTTGAAGTTATTTTATTTTTGATCAGGTGTACTGGAGCCAAGTGAAGAACCCCACCATGCCAATTTCATCTTTTCGTGCCAAAAAAATCTCCCAGAGTCTGTAAACAGATGGCGGTTATTGAAAATGTGCACCTGTCCTGTCATACTCCTTGTTATGACTTGAATCTATTTGAAGATTACCAGCTAATGATGACATAAATTAACCAGCCGCAGCACTAAACTACACACCTATGTAAACGTGACTATTATCCAGAATACGAATGGTCAAGGGTTGAAATGAGATTGAGTAGTGTCGGTCAGAGCTGACCAGGTTCCCTGACTTCAGTCAGCAGTGTGTCGTTCTGACAGATCACTAAAGAGATTAATTCAGTCTCAGGTCAATGAACGATCGTTCAGAATCAGTTGTAGTGATTCTGCCACCTTTTGAAACATCGAAAGACAAATTTTTCGCCTCTGACAGAGCAAATATCAATAAAAGCATCCATTACTTTGAGCAGTGATGCCCTTTTCTCTTGGGATGAGAGTCAAAATAAAGAACAGAACTGGGGCTGATGGTGCACTAACTGTGTTTAAACTACTCTGCAGATCAGTGTTTTTTGGAAGCAGAACCACTATCATTATTGTAGCTGAGGAATTACTATTTTATAAAATGTGAACCAAATAATGCCAAAATACAGAACTTAGTGCTTTAAGCCTCCTCTGCCAGCCTTGCTATATAATCATGCCATGTATTTCTGTAATCATTATTTTGCTAGCAAACTGTCAGTAGGAAATAATTGAGAAAATAAAGACAATAAATTATATTTCCTCTGTACAGTGGAACTGAATACCTCAATTTCAGATGTACAGGAGAAGATGGGGGAGACATCATCCCCATGACCAATGTACGTTCTTTCATTAATTGTCGCGTACTTATATCTGAGTTTACCATTTACATAATGTTGATGCTTGCAGCAAAGTTTAGGTGGGGATAATAAGGTGGTTCAGTGGAAACTTGATCAGTGACACCAGAAGAATGACAGTCATCTGCAGGGTCCACCCTTGTAGGAAGATATCCCCCAGCTTAAGGTAAGAAGCCCCCATCATTAGTGAATTTACCCAATAATAAAGATTTAGGTGATAATAATTACAAAAATTGTGATAACAACATCTCAATAAATTTTGGTTTAATCATCAGTAAATTTAACTACTAAACTCTAAATGTGTGGCGTAGCTTCATACATCTTATAATTTGATTGGTCCCATGCATGTTCCACTGACCTGCTGTGATCTAGACCGTTGAGCCGCTGACCTCCAGAACAAGATCAGCTACCTTTTGTGGTGAGTTAGCATGCCTAACCTTCAGTACTTATAGTGTGGATATATACAGATATACAGATACTGTGATGGACACACGGACGGACAGACAACCAGAAAACATTATGCTCCTGTCCACTGAGGCATGATATTGCAATAAAAATATGAATAAATCAATTTCATTTCACAACGCCCCCCCCCATCATCAAATATAAATACTAATTCAATATTTAGTATAAAATAAATACAAAAGTCACTGTATCAAATTGTAAGGAATAAAAAAATATACTAACCTTTAAGCTGCATCTTAATTGAATAAATCTCACATATGCAGATTTTCCTATTAAATTCAAAAGTAAATAAAAGCATAGCCATTCTATACAGGTGTTGATGTGAAATTTCGCAGGTTAGAAGTGTCAATACAGCAGGGGGAATATCTTAACCCTGGAATATCTTATCCTCATCCCATCCTCTCCGATGCATTTTTTTTCTTCTGAGTTAACCGAAATCCTGAAAATATACAAAAACAAGGGAGAAACAGCCAGAGATTGTGTTGTTTTACGACTGTAAGGACTCCCAGCAGCACTATTTGCAGCGAGAAACAGCGGGAGTGAGAGCATTTAAGCCAGTTCCCATAATAAATGTTTTGCCTCCAGGGAAATACATTGGACCTGCTTCATAGTTTCCTCACTAAAGTATGCTGGTATTAACATACATATTATCCTCATCTTAATGCATGCGTAATAAATTAGGGATGTAAATCAGGGATGATCTTCAAAGGGAAACCGGCTTTGAAGGTGTCTTCAAGGCTGTTGCTTCAAAGACGCACTTAGCAGGGAACTGGTGTTCAGACCAGTCTGTTCCGCACACGGCACAAGGTGCGAGATCTTGTGGGGCGTCGCGGATGCGGAGAGACCCGTGTGATCTCCTGCCAGACCGGCCATCTTTTCCTTTCAATCAGCATCACGAGCGACACTTACATGGTCCATATGGTCCCACAAGTGAAGGCTGCCAGTTTCTCAAAACACCATATCGAGTTTTCAATTTACTTCAGATTTAATTTTTTACCATTCCAGGTCATACATATTTAGAGTGAGTAAAATATGAGACATTGTTAAAAAAAATTCCGAGTATCCTATGCCATGCCTACAAAAATGCGGCAGCTCTGTTGGAACAAAATGAGCTTAGTGTTTCACACCTGATTCCCATGCAGAAGATTTCTCAGTAGATGTGAATTCCCTGTTCCAGAGGCCTTACATTCAGCAAACACCTTTTTTTAGTAAACTGTGCTCAGATCAGCATGACTCACAGTGCTGCAGGGATTGAAGTGAATTCACGGGGTGAAACGGGATTGTTCTGCAGCGTCCGCAGGCCCACGGTACACAAGCCACTCGCTGCCTGCATTTGTTTCATTGCGATGGTGTACAGTAAATATTTCCATGCTTCTTAAATATTTATTTCATTTTTATCTAGTGTATTTTTACCTCAGTCTCCTCTCTATAGGATAGATCACTGCCGACATGAACACAATTGAGAATTTGACCGTGTGTACTAAGGCGGGCATGTGCACTCTAGATTATGTGAATTCTTATCTATATTCCTACGGTATGTGGATTTGTGTGTTTCATTTTCAAACTATCTTTCCGTATGTATTAGTCAATATCAGTGTTGTGGATTGCACTAAACAGGGAAAAAATGTATAACTTCCCCGTGAGTAAATGCAAACAATCAAAGCAATAAGAATATTACAATTTGATAACCTATCCAATCCATACTGGGGAAGTGATGTCTATTCTCTTCAGCGTGACATAAATCTATCGCTGCGCTCTCAATCCAGCAATTAACACAGAATCAATCAGTGGCTGCTGCTTTTGCATGTTTCCCAGTTGGAACCATACATTCATCATTTATCCCAACCTCAGCACTTTTCAGGTCTCTGGTAACACAATGGATGACAATACAGGGACCTAGAAATCAATTTTCTAAGCATCATTACAGCAGCCATAATTCCAATGTGTGCTACTGTTTGCATGTTTATTTGAGGCAATAGTCAAATGTTTGTTTTTTGACTGGCTTCCAGCCAAAATATTGCACGAGTGGCGCTATTTTAAAATATAATGCTTGTGATTCAGTATTCAGCTTGTGAGGCTCGCTCCAATAAGGCCATATATTACAATTTCTCACTCTATGCCAAAGTATGCTGCCTTTGAACCAGCATATGAGCACATTTGTAAGGCTTCCTCAATGGCAGCTATTCTGTCTGGGGTGAGCAAGCTTCTCTAAGCAGCAAGCAGTTCCTGGTATACATTCCCTTGTTTAATCCCTGAGAGGCGTGTTCTGAACAGTAACTGTGGACAGAGAATCATGTTGCTTGGAAACATGAGGTGCATTATCATTGGCTCCCTGCTAAAAGCAGCGGATGTTACACTGCTGACCATTTGTTCATATAGCAAAGAGTACTCTGATGAGACCTTGGCATTGCCATTACTATCCACTAGCCTGAGAGGTTTAATTTATTTTATTTTATAATTATTTTTCTTTTTGTGTCAGTAGACAAAGAGAGCATTAGTGTGGTCGGAAGGTTCTCAGATGTATAGCATGTGTGTTGGAAGTCTACAAATTAGCATAATGTACATATTCACAGACCTGTAAAATTAATACTCCATTTTATTCATAATGCACAAATGATATTGCACCTTCTGTATGTAATAAAAAAGGCTGACTAAAGATTACATCATTGTAAAATAATGATTCACCCAGTAATGAAAAGAAATACTGCAATACAGAACCAATAATTTGTTCATGAATATAACTACATTCAAAGCGCAACAGTCGCATCACTATTGAGTCATAACTTACCTGTATAACGAGACGGTCTTTGCGACCCTTTCATTCTCCAAAAAAAAAAAAGTCACACCAAGCATGGCTGTCTATGATCTTCCCATCAGATAAATGCAGCCATTGTTGTTCAATGATGTTAGACACCAAAATCAAAACCGTTGAAAACCTATCATGTGGCAACTTGTTTAAAAGAACTCAAACAAGTCGCCACATGACAGGTTTTCAACGACGCACGATACTTAAATTTATGTTTTTAGAAAATGCATTTCTTCCCCAGTGGGAAGTTCCTCTTCGGTGGCCTCCCGACCTTTTTGGAGCCAAATGCTCTCTGAATCAAGTGCATAATATTTTCAATGACTTGTTATGTATGAGTATTTTTTGTAGAGCATTATATATCATTTTTAAATGAAAATTTGTCACATGCTGTTTTGCTGCCTTGCTGGTCAGGTATATTTATGTTGTTCATTTGGCACCCTCTGGTGGCGTGTCTGTAAAATCATTAGGAAAAGACTAGTGATTTCTAGAAGCTTCTGGCACTTTCCTGCTTGGGGGGGGCGAGATTTCCCTAGAATCCTGTGGATCTTTCTAGAAGGTTGCTAGTCTATATAAATGCTGTGATTTTAAGCACAGCAGAGCAGACAGCAGAATAGAGCAGAGCAGAAACAGAGTTTTGTTTTGGCAACAGTTAAATAGTGGCATCAGAGTGTTATTAGAGAATTTAATAGTGGATAGATTTTTTTTATACAACTTTTTTTTTGTGAAGAATAAATTTGTTTTAGTTGTACTTTCTGGTTTTCTTTGTTGTGATTTTTTTCAAGTCATAACAGACTGGTAAAGACATTAGCAGAGTACAACATTGTAGAAGACACATCTGTTTCATCTGGTGGATGTGGAGGAACATCTTGCCCTAGAAGAGGAAGACATTTTACTATTATGTCTACCGTTCTTGGTGTAAACCTCCATCCATCCCCTCTGATTGCCATATTTGGGATTCCCGACGCCTCAATTGCACTTAATGCAACACAAAAAGATGTTGCTTTTACATCATTGTTGGCTAGACGCTCCTTGTTGTTGCACTGGAAGTCTGCTAAATGTCCCTCTATTTCCCGGTGGCTTACAGATACTATGTTTTTTTTAAAACTTGAGAAAATTAAATACACTCTGAGGGGATGTACAGTTAAATTTTCCCATAAATGGCAACCCTTCATTTCCTATTTTACTAATTTAGAGGTGCTGCCTAACTGAATATGTGCCTGTTATTGTTTTATTGTTTTATCATCCGTGTTACACAAGTAACCAGTGTTGTTTTTTTTGGTCGTGATGAGCTGAGTGGGGTCGTGGGTGGGAGGGTTGTTCATCTTTTGATATTTTGTAAAGTATTTTGGTGCTTTGAAATTTTATTTTATTAATTTATTTATTTATCTTTTGGGGGGGGGCGGGGGGGAGTTATTCTTGTTATGTGTGTAGGTGACTGTGTGCGTATGCATATGTTCGTAGGTAAAAAAAAACAAAAAGGAGAGAAAGGTAAATTGTATTCTTTGAGTGGAGCTATTGTACTGTATTCTCTCAATAAAAATATTTAAAAAAAAAAAGAAATAAAAGAAGAGGAAGACATGTGTATATATATATGTATGTTTTATTTATTTTATTTATAGAGTTCTTAGACACGAAGGAAGTTGGTGCAGGTATGGTGGATTGGAAGAGGGTCAGTTCTTCATCTTAAAGGACACATGATGAGGACATGCAGACACTCCAGAGTAACACTGGAGAGGCTACAAGAGAGATATAATGTCCATAAAATAATCCACTCAGTCTATGTTTGAAATAATGTTTGTAATTGCCTTTTTTTACGCCTTGGAGAGGTTAGGGACCTTGGAGATGCCAAAAGGATCCTCGGAGTGATCACCTTGGAGAGGTCACCTGTGATCCTTGTGCTCTGGCACGATTATCTTCAAAATGTATAAATCTGTAACTCTATTTTTTCATTGCAAGTTTACTCCAAGTGGCTCAGATTTCAATACTTCAGAGTCTGTAGCGTAATGCCTGTGCTGTGCTGTACATGTAAAAAATAATTTCCAGGAAAGAAATGAATGAAAATATTTTGAACTTTTGCATTTACGGATACATTATAAGCATGCCTATCATTCTTATGATCATAAAATACATTCATTTCTAAATTGAAACGCACTCACCTTCTGACTTTATTACATGCTGTTACTGAATGAAAAGCCTCAATATGGGGTCAGGTGGAAATGGAAGACTATGGCCCTTACAGTCCAAGAGAAAATTCTTATAATTCCAGCTGAAATTCAGAACACAAGAAAGTTTCATTCATATTTCATCAATTTGACGCCTGGTTGTTTTTCCATCACCAAGAGCAGAAGAAAGAATGTGCCGGGGAAAAGTGATGCTGAGCGTTTGATCATCAGGGCAATGTTTGGTGGTCTGAAAAACACAGATCACCATCTCACTATAAATTCATCTTCAGTCAAGGCTCGTCAGGAACAGAAGTGCCGACAATAAGACTAATTCCTCCCAACGAAAATATAAGAACCTTCAAGAATCCCTTTTAATCTCTTTCACACGCTAAGAATTTTCTTGTAAATTCTTATATTTGACATAAAAAAAATGGATTTTGTATTTAATGTTGGGCTTCAGAAGTCTCTGGAATACAAAACATGGAATCTTCCACAAAATCCATCATTTGTCAGTATTTTTCACAGGCCAATGTTGTTATGGTGTCGGCCTGCAGGCCCTTCCCCCTGTTACATTCTTCGCCTCCACCTTAATGGGCAACAGTTATTTAAGGGCTGGCTGCACCTTCTTGTGTTGCAGCAGGATTCTTGTTGTGGAGCCCTGATGTGTGTTGTGCACTGCTGCTCTCCTCCTGGAGTTTGTTTTATAATTTAAATTAAAGATTTTTATATTTTTACTCAGCCTGTGTGTTTGGGTACATGGTCCCTGTGCCCGCTGGTTTCTTGTCTTCTGCCGGCGGGGGAAAATCCATGACAAATGTAAGACCACGCCTCCTGCCGTCCAGCTCACCGGTCAACTACGACCCGGACTGCACTTCTGTGATCATTCAAATATCGCCTGCACCTGGTTCTTATTTCCACTGTGCGATAGCAGTGGCCTATTTAAGACCAAGCTTCGCCCGTACTCATTGCGAAGTCTTTTAACTACATACCTGTGCTGTATTCTTAGTCTTGTGTAGACGTATTGCCGCATTTCGCGTGTATTATTCTCCAATTCGAACTTAGTGCTGTTTCTCGTTTTAAACCAGAACTTTATTTAAAGGAACCTCGCTTTTATTCGTTTTCCTATTTGTAACACACTGTTACTGGAGCTAAGCCTAGAGTTTGTGCTACTATTAGTGTTTATTAGGAGCCTTGTCTCCTCCTTGTTTTGTTTGTGCCTTCGGTTGTGCTGTAGTTATAAAAAATACAACCAAGTCCATCTCTGCACCTGAGTCTAGTCCTTAACTTCCTGTCCTCCGTTCATCTGAACTGTGTATGAAGCACAACCGTTACAACCAATGCATCGTTAGCATTCATTTTGTCATTTGCAAACAGCCTCACCCAGGTCCAATTACATCATGTCTCTATTTTTATATTTCCCTGTTATCTATTCATAAAGGTGTACATACACTGGCTTGATAACACACCTAAAGACATGATGGCTGTGCTCTATCTGCAATCCTCACGATTGGCTGCCAACCTACCCTGCAAAAACCTACGGTTTCAGCCACTATGGCACCACATCGGAAGGCAGGGTGGGGTGTACATCTCTTTGCATAAGTGTGGCTCATCAAAAATATGCATGCCCCAGCTGCACGCGATTCAGACCTCGAGTACCGTGACTGCGTGGGAGGGAAAATTATCATTAGCCCATGACACGCCACAGCAGGGCACGTGGAGCGCCAGCAGGAATGGAGGACGCCTACGTATGAACACAACTGGGGAAAAAATGATTAAAAAAGAAGATGCGATTGGAAAGACAACGGTGGGCTCTGAATGGGGCCGTCCTCTACCTCCCATTTCCCCACAGTGTGACAGGTGTGAAAATTACAGTAAATCAGCCCCAGATCGTCATTCTAGCTCATTCTTTTGACTCGTGCCTTTCTCCCTGTGTTGTGTGTCGGTGTCTATGCACTGAGTAAGTTGATGTTTTTGTTGGTGTTCATATATTTATGATGTTAGCTAACTGTACATCACTTTGGTCAATATTGGTCGTTTTAAATGTGTTATAAGTAAATTAGATTTGATTCATACAATGTTTATAGAAGGTTCTCAAAGAGTCCATCAAATACTTTTTGAGTCATCATGTTCTCAAAATCAAGCGTCTGCAGTGGCGGACCAGCACCAAAACCAAAGTATTCCCAGTCTTACAGGGGATGCAAATAACATTCACAGATATATGACCCTTTCATCTCTCTGGAGACCATATTGATTTTATATTTCCTATAAGGATGTATATTGGTTTTGTATTTTGATTTCTTCTCGAATAACCCAGATCCTCCCATCCACCCCCCCTACACTTCCCTCTCCCCCGGTCCCTCCCCGTCACGGGTTTTAATTCAATCCTGGCCCCCGACGGGACAGATGCCGGCTGTGTAAAAAGTGTTTACATAAACACTGGAAGTCATTAGCAAAGCAATATTGTGTTGTAGCTTTATTATACCGCATAACACTTATGGCTGATGATACATAAAACTCCCAGGTGATGGGGGGTGGGGGCGACTGGTTGCTCTGTGTACGCTGGCTTATAGAGCAGGCTGTGCAAACTAGAACAGAGAACACCGGATCATCTTCAGAAGCTGTAAAGGAATTTCACAATGGAGGTATAAGTGAGGAGTCTGCGTTGGCCTCTGGTACTGAAATCCTGTTTGAGAACTTGAAAAACAGCGGTCTTGATCAAGAGGACATATTTCTCTTCCCCACATTTTTTGCCAGAGAGGTATCCTCATCTCCCCCTTCCCACAGCCCATCATCCAACTGCTCATTAAAGTCACCCAGAGCAGCGCCACATCTGTGTCACTGCAGTGCACACTTAGGTAATTTAACGGGCACTTTCGGCCAAAGGGATATCTCACATTTGCATGTCAAATGGCGATGAGTCACTGCACATCTGTGTAGCATGCAGCCACAACATCTGTGTTAAATTTACATTGTACATCTGTTCCGGGTTATGTCCATTATATGAGCTGTTTATGTGAGATTATCCCCTTGATTGGCAATTAAACCAAGATAGCTCAAAGCAAAAAAAAAAAAAAAAGAACTGGACTGTCATAAGTAAGAGTCATTTCTATGTCTGCCTGAATGGAGCAGGTAATAAGTCTCACTTTTATCATACCACATGGCTGTTAAAAGTATGTACCGAGTAAAGAAAAGCCAGGATTAAATTCATAGCTTCGTTCTGACATTATCTTGACTTGACATCGTAAACTTGCGGGTGTTTCATAACCTTGAAGTGCTGCATTTATGTATAAATGCTTCAGGGTCCGAGTATGACCGTATTTGGCTGACACACTGAGGAAAGTCTGGCTGAAGCAGTTTTCGCTGCACTTTTGATACAATTCGTATGTAACCAGCCAACTGTCACTCAGTCTCTAAGACATCAAAACAGGGGAGTATGATAAGTATTAAAACAAATCTTTCAACATGAATTACATGAGATTATATTACTGGCGTCAAACACAAAGGAATAGCCGGCGTTGAAGATGAAGGGGAGTCAGAGGAAATTATACAATACTGTAATTTCAGATCAAATGAGCCGTTTTGAGCAACGCCGTCGCATCTTGAAAGATTACACACATCTGCTCCATGTTGCTCCATTCATTTTTATCAGAACAGACTCTACTTTGATTGGCAAATACAGAACTGTCCATTGACTAATGCAAAATCTCTGAAATCCAGTGTATGCTTAGCAGAAATGTTAATGCTGTAGCTTTGTTATGGGGATGAAAAATGTGCCCAAACACTCGTAACACTGCATAATCAGCGCAGCAGCTGTGTGGTTTGCAGTTTGTCAATGTGGGATTGAGCGCAGCAGACAAGACAGACTTTTTCCTTGTGGCGTTTTTCATTTTTTTGGGCTGTACTGGCCCAGTCAGGTCCTGAGTCTATAGCTTTAAGTCAGTGAGTGATGAAGTACGGCCATTGGTTGGCCGGCGAGGTGAACTTTCCCCATAGGCTGTTGATCTTTGAAACTGATTTGGCGCAGGTTCCATCATGTCATCAGGGTGCATTGACACGGATCCACAAATCCACACTTTAACAACAATTATTACCAAGGCCAATACCAAACCAGAAAGAAAACCAGAAGAAAAGCAAATGAATATTAGAACCTAGGAGTTGACATAATAGGCCATGCCACTACATCCTCCTGTAACAAATCGCCCACTTTTACAAAGAGCTTTACAATGCACTATTACAAAAAAAAAAAATCCCCAAACAGAAAAACCGTGGCCAGTCAAATTCTGGTAAAATGGAGTAATTACATAGCTAATTTCTTCATGAATAAGCTGGACAAACATTGCCAGCCCAGCAGTGTTAAAGATTACGAGGACACAGCTTTGAATGAACAGATAAACTCCCGCCTCATCTGCTCTGATCCAAAATCATAAAAATATCACCTAATTCTGGGAAAAGATCTGAAACATGCACCACTGAAAGCAACACTTGTGATCAAACTTCACCTGTATTATAAATTCCATCACCAGCACCACTCAAACGCACTAAAACAGCGAGACAGTAAGCAGTGGAATCCCCCTTGTGTTCCCGTAGGGCAACGCATGAAGGCAGCCACAGGTTTCAACTGGAGTAATTTCCGAAAACAGATTGGTGATCATCCCTTGGCTGTTTTAACCCTCTTACTCTGGCAAAAACACAAATTGAGGCGATGAGAGAGAGAGGGAGTGAGGGAGGGTGAGAGAGAGAGAGCACCAGATGTCGATTGGAGCACATCACCACGCGTATTGTCAGACCTTTCAAGAAGAAAGATTCCCATTCTGAAAATCAATTAGGCATTATTGACCGAGCAGTGCTTAGAATTTCATTAATTTTTCCGCTCCCAATTTCATTTACTCTGTTGCATTCTTCATTAAACAAAGGCACTCCATTCACTTCTCCTTACACCATTTGGAGATTAGATTTTCTTAGGTGTAATTTATAGACCAGAATTAATTAAGCATGCACAACAAAAGAAAATGCTCCGGCAGAACATCTGTCTAAATCAATGTATATTGATATACAACGTAATATAGTCTCAATAATGAGTTATTTTAATGATGGTTGATTAGCAATCTTACTGCCTTCATCACATCCGATAAATAAGGCTGAAGTCAAAAATAACTAAGACATTTAATATCGCCTTCCTAAAGCTGTGTTCACAAAAGAGGTGTTGGAGGGTGACAGGGTTTCTTTTTTAAATGTCACCTACAGTATTTCTAATCGCACTCCGTACGTGTTCTTAATAGTCTGTTATTTAAGCTCAATGAACTCCCATGAGGCTGCATAAGGTCAGTTTGTTGAGGTAAAAGGCATCTCTTTGAAGGCTTCTGTTGGGCACTTCGCGTAGAGAATGAGATTGAAGATTTGCGGCAGGGTTACGATAGAGCTAATCTACAGAGCAGCTGCGGCGGTCGCCCCATCTTTATGTTCCTGTTCTCATTGATCAAAGTGATGTTGGCATTCAGTGCTTTCTTATCACACACACACACACACACACACACGCACACACGCGGACACGCAGACACACACACACACAAACCAGCACGACTGACTGCCATCGGTGACATCTGCACGCATCAAGGCAGAGGTCAAAACCACACCTGTCAGGCATGTGAAGACCACTGCTGATCTAAACTGGCCTGATTACAATGCACAGGTTTGTACTCAGTCTTGTGAAAAAGTATTTTCCCAATTTCTTCTATTTTGGCACATTTGCCACAATTAAATGTTTGAGATCATTGGACAGAGATAACCCGAGAAAACACAACATGCTATTTTTAAACAATGAGTTATTTCATTCATTGAATGAAACCGGCCATCCAAGTCTACCTGACCCTTCGTGGAAAAAATAAAAATCTTGCCTTCTTAGTCACTAAATGAACCAATTAAACTAATTTAATTAATTAATTGGTTCATTTTCTCTAGACACACCTAGGCTTAATTGCTTCCAGCCCTGTTGAATCTAAACATCACTGAAATAGAACATGCCTGGCTATGGGAAGTTGGGTCCAAGTACTTTTAAGTACTTTTGAGAATTGAATTTTTTTTACATACCATAGTGCTTGTATTTGTATCTGAGTACAACCTAATATTGCCTAATATTAGGCATTAGGCCTAATAATATTCTTAGGCCTTATGCCTAATAATACCTAATAATAAGTACATATACTTATATCCAAAAACTTTTCAAGTACTTGACCAAATATCTGTCAGCACTTAGGAGACAGATTGGTCAAGAACTTTGAAAAGTACTTGAATACAAGTACAAGTACTTTCAGCGTGAATAGGAAGTACTCTGATGCAAGTGCAAGCACTTAGGTATTAAAAAAAAATACTTGCATCCAGTTCTTGAAAGTGCTTGAACCCAACTCTGGAAGCAGGCAAAAAGCAGCACACGATGCAGTGATCTTATAAAACAATTCAAGAATAAATGAGAAACAAAGTCGGTAACATCTATCCGTCTGCAAAAGGCAATTTCTAAAACTCCAAAACTCCAGTGAACCGTGTTAAGGGCCTTTATCTACAAATTGAGAAAACAAAATACTACTACTGCTGACTGAGTAGAACACAAAGGGTCATCTCATATTTGCCAAAAAAAAAAATCTTGATGACCCCAAAGACTTCTGGAATTTGGGCTGGTAAGTAAAAATTAGTACAGTTTGGAGACACGGGTCCCATGATCTCTGGTCTGAAGCCAACACAGCATTTCACAATAAAAACACCACCTTTAGTCAAACACCGTGGTGGCAGTGCGATGGTCTGGGACTGCATTGCTGGTTCTGGACCTGGGAGATGCACCATCATTGATGGAACCATAGATTCCTCGCTGAACTAAAAAATCTTGAGAGTGAATATCCGACCATCATTTTGTGACCTACAGTTCAAGCACAGTTTGGTTATGTAGCAGGACAACGATTTGAAGCACACAAGCAGGTCCACTCTCTGAATGACTCAAAAGAAAATAAGGTTTTGAAGTGCCAAGTCATGACTTGGGCCCAGTATGGCATGACCTTAAACAAGAATGTCATGTGCCAAAACCCTTCAATATGGCTGAATTAAAATTGTGCCATCAAGAATGGGCCAAAATTCCTTCATGGTGATGAAAAAAATACTCAGTGGCAGTTATACTGCAGTTGTTGCTGGTTTAGGCAACTCAATCTGTTATTAGGTTCTAGGGAGCAAGGTTTTTTCACATGGGTGAAATAAAGCTGTATTTTGTGTTTACCAACGTGGTATTTGTCTGATTTAAATGTTTGAGATCATCTAACTAATTTTACTACATGACAAATAAGCAAAAATAGAAGACCTTGGGAATGGGGCTAATACTTTTTAACAGCACGATACCACTACTAATTGTACACTTACTTTCTGAACCGGCTTCCATTTCCTGTTTAAAGGCAATCCGCCCAGTGAATATACGATTCAACTAAAATTAATGCAATTGGTTAAACCAATGATTTGGTTTTGACATAGATTTTGACCCTTTTTTAAAAAAAAAAAAAATATATATATATATATATATTTTTTTTTTTTTTTTTTTACCCTTACCAAACAGTACTGAACGGACCTCAATATGACCTTCAATTTTACCATTTCTGCAAGAGGCCGACACTTTGAGGTTTACAGTAAAAATAACACTGGCTATATGCATTTTTTGTATTACTTTAGGGAGGCTTGGTCCCTCTGGGATGAGGTTTGCTGTATCAACAATCAATACACATCAAAATATCACTGATTTAAGAGCTGGGCAGCAGGCATCTTCCAAGACAGCCGAGTCAGCCTCCATCAAGGCCAGAGCAAATGCTTTACTGGAAGAACCTGAAACTGAAGCTATCTGAATGTGGGAAGCCATCTGTCTTTAGCTCATGAGTCCACACTGCTGAGGCAGTCCTGTAAAATGAGACCGGAGGAAATATAACAGAATAACCATTGGCCCTCGGGACCTTGTCGGAAAAAGTGGAGAGTGTCCGGCGTTATTCGACACAAATAACGCAATAATAACCACAAACCAACCTGAACATTTCTAATTGGAGGCAGTAATTGTTCAAGGCCTTGAAGGCCGAACCTGCGCCATGTTCCCTCTCTCTGTTTTGCCTTTCCTGACCCTGAAATCCTAGCAAATAGAGAGCAAAACATCCCCTGATTCCAAAAATAAATTGCCACTTCTGCTTCCGAAATTGCGACTGCTGGTCCATTGGGCCTGGAGTCTATCAGATGAAAAGGCGGTCAGATAACATCGTCATTCCATGGTGGGCGAGCTTGACTCATGGAGATAATATTTTGGTGTACCCCTCAAATGGCTCTAGCGAAGTATAAATAAGTGATGCACCCAATTTTTGATTTTCAGGCCTGATAGGCACGCAATAAGAAGGCAGCTAGAGATAGCAGGTATCAATCTATTAGGAAGCGGCGGCCAACTTTGATGATCTAAACTGCTACACACTAGTGTAGCTACATATTGCCGCCACCTCTAATCTGACTAATGCAGACCCTCAGCAACCACATACCTCCTGCCCCCAAAACTCAAAATTTATGTCAAGGCAGGTTTGCCTGTCTGGGAGGAGAAAATTGCCTCTGACTATGAGATCAAAGAGTAGTCTTAGTGTGCAAGCAGTGCGTGCAGCTGCTCCTGGGAAGTCAAATGTGGGCCCAGGCTTTGGTGTGGAGGAGGGATTTAGGGGGGATACCAGTGTCTGAGTGAGTCGCTGTCACCTGCCCAAATTTCGATGAAGACTGGAGCCCTTTTGTTCACCAATTCTCTCTCGCTGGGAGGCCAGCGGGATGCCGTGTAACCCTGGGAAGGATGGGACTGCAATGCTCCCTAGTCCTGGCTGATCTCCGCAGAAGGGTATAGGCAGCCTCAGCACTGATTGACTGCTGTTTGAAGAGATTTAAACTTGGGAGCAGTTTTTGTATGGAAGTGGAATCGAATGCATTATGCAGGATTTTATTAGCCATTGACTGCATGTTCGCTTGGGAGGTCAATCCAGGCCCTTTATTTTCCGTTTGTTTTTATGCCACACTATCGTTGCTATAAAAGGTGGATGAATTCATAAATGTGAGATAATTAACACACGGACATAAACAACTGCACATCAAAATAGGAACAGAAGACGCAATCATCATTTTATAAGGCACAAAAAAAATTGGACGGTCTCAATTCAATTTTCACTGTGATCCTCGTAAACCGTGGATTTAAATTGGATCTGGAGCCAGCTTGGTTAAAGTCACTATAAAAGTGAAGTTGGCAGAGCTTTTTACTTCTCTCACTCCACAAACTTCCACATGAAAAACAATATTTTTTGCAGTGTGGGGATATGAGAAGTTGATGGGTGTATCGAAGTGAGAGTTTGGAGCAAATGCGGACGAGCTCCAAGTAGCCTAGACTGATTTCATTGGCTGACAAGTGCTAACATTCTTCTTAATGTTGGAGGAGTCTGTAGGGCAGTTTCAAAAAGTTCCCACTCAATGATATCACAGCCTGAGTAGGGTTCTGGCTGACATCAGATTTTGTGGTTGGGATTTTTTCTAGTGGGTGAATCACAGCCAACTTTAATAAGACATTAGAGCAGAATTTTCAGTTGAATCACACTAGATATGACTGTGTGCATCCAATAAAAGATGTAGAAAGCATAGATTTGGTTGCATGTTTACTTTAAACTGTTTGGAAACTGGATTAACAAAGCCACTTCATATCATCACTTCAATCCTCACACATACTGAGAGCTCGAAGTGCCATGACCCTCAAGGGCTGAACTATTCAACACTTGTAATTTACAATCTCAACCTACATAAATAGGTATGAACCAGGCTAAGAAACATCCCAAGCCTCCTTCTAAGAACAGCCTAAGATGCTCTATAAGTTACCAACAGCATCATTCTGCTACAGACCAGTGGAGAACTGGGTTTGCATCTTAGTGGGTGAACTGAGCCTTACTTACAAAATACACATATATGGACTTTTGCAAATGATTTCAAAAGCTGCACATATAATACAACTCTGTAAGTTTTCTATATGTATCAGGTCATCTCAAAACTAGTACATGTTGCTAATGTTAGCAAACTTCAGCCATTATTTTTTATTTTATTTTATTTTATTTCGGCATGGTTGTAAATCATTTCATGACAATTTCAACACGACACAACATGTATCATGACCGAAAGGGTCGCGGGAGAAGTAAAATCGCTTATCAGAGTCTCGCCCCCAGCTTCCAGAAAAAACAGTTTGGTAATGGTTAAAATATCATTAGGAATATAAATCACAGCAGAGTTAATGTCCATTATGCCTTCTTAGCTGTGGGTTTTACAAGATAGGTACGCTGCTGTACAAACTTAATATGTGCACTACGTTTGTGGACAAATTTGGATTAAGTTACGTTTGCACACAAGACTCACAGTGAAAAGATCAGGTCTTCCCCAGGTGTTCTGTCGATACGTGCCTGAAACCTGCTGACAGTGTCACACAGTCCTGGCTTTGACATCCCATCTGAAACGCCCGACTGCATTTTAAGTAACTGATGCAGCAGTGAGGTGCCATTTCTCCACCT
Source organism: Gymnothorax reevesii (assembly GCA_029721435.1). Classification (NCBI taxonomy): domain Eukaryota; kingdom Metazoa; phylum Chordata; class Actinopteri; order Anguilliformes; family Muraenidae; genus Gymnothorax; species Gymnothorax reevesii. The sequence goes on along the minus strand of CM056587.1, from coordinate 65,056,519 downwards.
GTACAAAAAGCACCCAGGTAGTAAAAAATATCCAGCAAAGATTCAGATGGACATGGAGGCACTCATTGTGTGCATCATATTAAACTTCATTGAGAAATATTGAAAAGAGGAGTGACAGACGGACCTACGGATAGATGGACAGACACACAGAAGGTCAGTACTCCTTACCATATCCCCATTACAAAAGCCCAGCCATATCCCCATCACAAAAGCCCAGACTAACTTCCACCTACTACTACTCAATGAGCTGAGGCAGATTCAAGTGGACCAACTGCCATCTGTTATGTAATATGATGAAAAATTGCTAAAATGGCCATTTTTTCCTCAGAATCGGTGCCATCGAGGTTTGTAGAGTGCATCAAATCCTTAGCACATTAAATTTTCAAAAGGTCATTTTCAGGCAAGACTAAGCATACGTTTAAAGAACAATAATTTAAAAATATCCAGCTACTTACTCTTTTAATTTACTGTGGTTTAATTCACACCAGGAAATAGCAGCGAAGGCTAAGTTTATGGAAATAGCAGCGTACTCGAACAGCCAGAATTAGATATTACTCCCCCTTTTCGTCACTGAAAACAGCAGAGATTTCAGCCTTTAACTCATTCCCTACGGAACACTTTTAAATAAAATTGTTGCATTTGAATGGAATACTTTTCCCGAAAATTGCACAATATAAAGTATTGAAGTTCAGGTGGCCAATCACCGCGATCATCAACTGATTTTGTGTTTTCTTAGGACTGCGAATGGTCATTCATGCCACTGGCACCAGCTTACCGTAGGGAGTGATAGAATTCGCCGTGCCGTTGGCAGTGGCTTTCCGTAGGTAATGAGTTAGAGGTAAATGTATCGACCAACCAGGTTTACAAATATTAATGATCATAAACTTACTCTGATTTTTGTCAGAACCCTGGGCTTGATCGCAGACTTGCAATTGGGGTTGTAGTTTTGTGAACCAGCTCTTGTCACTAAAGTGAGATGCTACCAGTGCCTTGGTAGCTTGTCGGAAAGGAATTTCTGTAATTTCTCCTCTCAGCTTGTATACTCTCGTGAGAGCTTTGCTTTTCGATAGCCGCCTAGCCTCAGCATGTAGAGGAAGGCATTAGAAATCAGCTCCCATGTCCTCACCTATTTAGACCAAACTCAAATTCAGGGGAGGGGCTTTCATGTGGTGATAACCCGTCACCATGTAACATCGTTCAGGACTGTATGGCATCCAGGGGAAATGTTTATATGAGCCACCATTTCTCTGTAGCAGGCAGGGCGTTGCTACTTTGACTTCGGCAGTGAATGCTGACTACCATCCGTCATCGCGGCAGCCCAGTCATTGCGAACCCCGACACAAGGCAACCAACCCAGAATACGTGCAATGTACTTGTTAAAAGATTCAAATAGGCAGGAGGCCATGGTGGCGCATGAAAGTAAAATATAACCAAGCATATTTTCACGCTCCTCATTTTGATGCACTTAGTGCATGTAAACCAACATAACTGCCTATTTTCCATATCAGTGGATTCATCCAATTGAATTGCATACAACAGAGACTCTTATTATCTCCAGCAATTGCCAGTGGCAGCCTTCAGCATCTGGGGTCCAGTTTTAAAAGGTAATGATGATGTTCACTTCTTAATTTTTTTCCCTTCTTTTTTAATGAAATGGCTCTTTAATGAATTTATTTGCAGTTCTAAGAGGTGGTGTTTTCTAAGTTAAATTCTCTCTACCGCTGTGCCACACCTTACCTCCTAACTAGTCCTGGCCATTTGCATATTACTGTATGTGCAAACTGGAAATTAGTGCCTTCAACATTGTTTTTGACTTCTCAGGCAGTAGGACAAATGGGCTTTTGGCCCAATGGGACATTTTTCAACTCATGGACCTTCGGGACGATGGGTGTTTGTTTTCAGAATAATGGACGTTGGACTAATGGGATTTTGGTCCATTAGGAAATATTTTGGAGTAACGGTCCTTTGGAATAATGGGCCATCAGAAAAATAGGCAGTTACCCGCGGCGTTTGAGAACCCCTGACTTATAAGTGGTGCCAGCCACAACAAACCCCGCCCCTCGCACATATTTTCACCTTTTTGTACGAAATTCAATAGGGATCTATTCTGGGTCCCAGGCAATCCCTACACCGAATTTGGGGTGAATGTGCCCATTAGTTTTGCTGCTGGAGTGTTAGCAAACACACAAACAACCCAAACCAAAAACAATACACCTTGCCCTCGCCCTTTGGGCGAGGCGGGGTAATAATGCTGTATGTCCATGTCAGGCTGAGCCCTGCAAACAAAAAATGTCTGACTGAGGATGGCCTATGGAGTGTTTCAGTTAAGAGCATGTTTCTGATATTTTTAACACGTCCCACAGCTTGTAGCATATAGACAGAGACACGCGGAGAGAAAGAGAATCGCAGGCCAGAGCACGACTCAAAAACCGCTAAAAACGATTGTCGGTGCTCTCAACGGCTGTTATTATGCATCACTTCTACATTGGAACTGACTGACGAATTTGAGAGAGATGACTATCAAAACATGGTGAACAATTACAGATTCCGCCGCATCACATCTTCTGACCTCCACGATGAGAGCCTTCGCAGTGATTGTGGGTGTGGAAGGAGTTTTTAGTATTTCTGCTCTGATCCGTAAGGATGGCCGCAGATGATGGGTATCTCTAAATTACCGTTGATGCTAATTAGTTTATCAATGATTTGGGAGTGAGATTCGCTACGTGAAAAAAAAACAAAAAAACAAATGGATCTTTAATTTCCGGATCCCCGTGGCAGATGTGGAAAAAATGGTCCCCGATGATCTTCTTCTTCACTGAATATCGTGTCCTCTGCGGTGGGGAGGGCAGGAGGACTGTGGCTGGTCTTTTCCATGATATCGTTGCAGAAGTCTATATTGACATATCCATTTGATTATGGCAAATCGCCCAGGCTTAAAATGAAAATCAAAACAGGAATAATAACAATTCACAGTATTGATAACTAATAACTATTCACAATATTGATAAGATGTCGTGACAGTAACATGTTCTTCGACCCTTGAATATTCCAGTGTGAGATATCAGTGTTTCCACTATTTCACACAAGACAAAAAATATTTTATTCTCACTGTTTAAATGACACCGAGGCACTCGTGTATTAAATTGTTTTTCAGCATGTGAATCAGATACATACTGCGAGATGAAACAGTTTTCCTATAAATGTTTCTCATCGCCGATGCGCCGCTCGTTCGATAAAGAATTGATTGCTCTCGAAAATGAGATGGGTCATTTTGCTTTTTGAGGCTTCTCCCTTGGATATCCATTTTATTATACAGCAGGCAGAAAAGGGCAGAGATTTCTAAGCAAGGACTGGCAGCATCTGCTCATTTTACAGGATTAAAATATCACATGAGAACCAAACTGTTTGGTCGCCCACAACCAGTAAGGGTACCCACGGACGCTCGTATTGGTCGATCACCGAAGCAATACTGAACAATCGTAATCTGGCTTTGACCCTAAAGTCAAACCTCAAGCCCGAGGTAACAAGCTGATACAACACATATTGGTTCCTTTTAGACCTCAATAAAAACCTGAGCCCAAAGTGTGATTGTACATGAGAAATGAGCATTTTTGAATGGGCTTGCCTCATCAAGATCCATAGTAAATTAATTATTGTATGACAGATTATCCAAAATCAGCCAAAATGAAGAGGTGCTATTTCATGATCTCTGGCAGGCAAAGCAAATTCAGCTAATAAAAGTGAGCTGCAATCATTCAGCAGCTTGGTGGAAGCCTGATCTCCTCTCATCAGAGGTATATTTTGCAATTTTTGCAGCTAAAGGTGGTGCATCCACCGGAAGTTTACAAGAGAAACTGCTTTTCTCATGGGCTATGTAAATATTGAATCACTTTTTTACTTCAATAAAAAAAAAGATCATTAAGGGCATTTTGTGTTTCCTCGTTGTCTTCTCGTCTAAGACAGCATCTTGCATTTTGTTTAACTCCAGTAAGTTTAACACAAATGGATAATAGAGGATATTGGTAGGTGAACAGACACTTATTCGCAGCACTGAAAAGCATTTCCCGAGGCTACCGGATTAACTCAAGGTCAGTTCCAAAGAATGTCTCACCTGGGTGGTGTCATCCACAGACACAAGTGTAACATTCTACTCCAGTCCAGATCAGATGAGCGAAGCATCATTAACCCTTGACCTGTATTTTAATACAAAGAATAGATCATCACACCACCATGTGACACAGCATTTTTTTTTATTAAGGCACTTCATTTTCACTTGATATTTATTCTGTCAAGCAATCAAACAAATGAAAAAAATGCAGGCATAAAATAGAGTTTGAAATGAAAATCACCGGCAACATTAACCCCATAAAACCTAAAAATACAGCTTCTGTATTCAAATTGTGGAACTGTAAGCCTATTTTAAATGCTAGTCAAGATCCTAAAGTCCCCAATGATCCAAAACACAGTATGTCCTGCTGAATTGCAGGTAAATGTGAGTAAAATGATGCAAAGGTTCTTGATATTTTCCATATGCTATAATGCCATAGGCTATACTTCTATGCTATAATAAAAGACAATGGTGTCCTGGGTTTGAATAGTTCTCTCAATATTAGTGTAACGTAGCCTCAGTGAAACACATTATATGTATGTGACTTTGTCCTAGAATACGACCAAAAAAAGCCTTTTCTGACTTTGAACCAACTTAAGAAAAATCTTAAGAAAAAAATTGGAGTTTAAGCGGTTAAGGATTTACAATGACCAATCCACCTAACAATCAGTAAGGCATCAGAACATCAGGAAAGTCCTAACTCAAAAGGTCCTTTCACACACACACACACACACACACACACACACACACACACACACAAAAAAAACAAAAGAAATCAAAAATGTGGAAGACTGTAATTATTAATGGGAAAATGGGAAAGTTTTGAGTTTGGTGTGGACAGGCGCTTAGAGATAATGGGTGGAACTTTTTAAATAGACACATTTCTGTTTTTTTTTATTTTGTCTTTTGTACAAAAATTTGTCTTCTGCTGTCGAAAGGTCTTTAAACATGTGAGAAAAGTCAGGTTATGTACATTAAATTCTGTCAGTGTTGTTATTGTGTTAGTTGTGTTTTGTTACGCCTTATGTAGGTCATGTATTCATTTGAATTTTACTTCATTATTGTTCATTCCATTTAATTTCTTCTGTGCCTCCATGTCCCCTCTTTCTTGCTTTCATCGCTGTTTTCTTGAGTCTTCCCAAGTTCCCTATTTGTAGCCACGCCCTCTTGTGCCCTGATCCCGCCTCTCACCTGTTTTATGTCTCTTGATTGGCTCCCTGCCTGTCTCCTCACCTGCCCTGTATTTCCTGATTTGTGTCAGTATTCCCTGCATCTGTTTATTTAAAGTTTTTTTTTGTATATATTAATTATGTATTAATGTATGTATGTGTTAATTACATATATGTTGTTGTTATCATGTCTTATATTGCATTGATTTATTTTCTTGTTATTACTCTCATTCCCTGTTTCTGGTTCCATGTTTCTCTGTTTTTGTGCGTCGGCTCCAGCCCTTCATGTTCTGTTTGTTAATAAGTATTTGTACATTTCATCCCTTGTTTGTAACCACACCCTTTGTCATGCTGCCCTGTTTGGTTCGCACCTGATTTCCCCTCGCCATGGGCTCTTTCATAAGCCTTGTATTTCCAACTTTAGTTTGCAAGTCTGCAGTCAAAGGGGGTACATTATCCTCTTTGACATATTTGAAAAAAAGTAATTAATCCACGCATTCAGGACCAAATGTCCAGACATTATTGAAAATCTCATTTGTAATATTTCCAAACACATGAAACTGACACTGTTGTGCTATTCTCTGAAGCAGATGTGCAAAGCAGTGCATGGTAACCATTATGACTTAACCTTAGTGGCCCCAGTCTCTTGAATGTTTGGTTGTTCAGGAGATTGTTTGGGAATATAAACCACATTCTAACACTTTGATGCAGACTAACGGGGATAAAATGTTGAAATCTAAAAGAGTGCATTAAAAAAGTGATTGACTTACACTAGAATGCCCCCCAAAACCTACGGTTTTATCAATGCTTGCCGTAAGCACAGTGATTTTCATCAAATACTCTGAATGCAGTTACCGTATATGACCAAATAATCGCCTGGGTGCAAAAAGCCGCCGGGGGGTCCAACCTCATTTTGCGTATTAAACGGCGGTTCAATTAAACGCCCGGGGTTCAATTAAATGTCTGGACGATAATTTGCACTATGGTATATAAACGTCTGTGTTACCCAGTGTTGCAGTAACACAAACGTTAAAACAAGCTTCGGTTTGTCTTTGTATGTATATCTGATGTCAATAAAGATGTGGGGGGAAAAAATAGCAGAGGGTCTCTCGCACAGAGATATTAAAAAAACTTGAGTGGACAATGTTATTGGCTGGACCAAAGCGCACACGGCGGAGTATATCCCATCTTGTGTATGTATAAATGTCCAATGACACGACTGTAAACAGTAAACATAGGTGTCGACAGTTATTATTTTTTTTGGGTAGGGGATTTGTTTTCCGTGTTCTTTTTAATCTTTTTGCACTTAAAATAGGACATGAGTAAGGAATTGTAAATCAACAATATTTATGCTCTCTTATTTGGCGAAGCTAAAGAATAAGCTCTACGGTTGCCTTACCCTGTATATAATCACTCAGTAACCTACGTTTTCGTTTCGTTCAAAGAAAAAAGCGCTCGCATTCAGCTGTGTCTGCGAGTCTGACTCGGGTCTATTCTGAAAGTCGCGGTGTTGTCACTTCCGGCTGGCCCAATTAGGCACTTGGTAAAAACAATTAACCTTGGGCATTTGTCTTCGTGTTATCTCATCAACTAATGTCAATTTCTACTCCACCTTATAAGAATTTGTATCCGCGATTTTTCTTTTCTGCGAGTAAATACAGCGTGTAGGAGTTAATATAAGGTACTAGAGATGTCATTTGACTATTTTTATCATCCTTGTGTCACAGACGCTAAATATTGCAGGTACTTAGAGTTGTAAATTATAAGCATGAGAGCAAATTGCAAAAGTAATTCCCATTTAATGCCCAGCTAACGAAATATTTAGCTTTTTACTATTTCACCTCCGACAAGATACTTCCCACACAGCACTGCATGAGCTGACGGTTCCCTCTTGCTGCCGCATTCGTGCCAACTCTACCGGTTTTGGGGCGTTTTTTTCCAGAATTACACGCCCCTAAAGCGGTAGTCTACCGCCAAAAGCGGTACAGTTGGCATGTATGCATCAGGGTTCTGTCTTTTGCCAGCTTGTATCCATGCTTCACGCCGCTACTTTCCTTTGGAAATACCTGAAATGAAATTCTCTCTCCCTGTTTCATGTTGTGATTCGAACAACTAAACGCTGCACACGACTTGGGCATGTTTTTTTGATGGATTATTGCTTCGTTCGCATCACTTTCAATTCGGTTTCAAGGGCCATGTGGGTTGTTTTCATCGAGTGACCCTGCACCGGAAGTGGGCCTGACTTTGTGAATACCTGGAAGAAACTAGTCGTTATAGCTATGCATATATAAATTTATATGTATGCTTTGTGTATTAAGATCGGAAAAACTTCATTCTGAAGTGTTCATACCTACTTGTTGTCTTCATTTAGTCCGTCTTTGCCCTGAGGCGATGGATAATACTGCGTGTTGCCCAAACTCGGATGAATGTAGAATCTCAAAACTAAAGTATGTAAATGAAACCACACCAGTTTCAGTTACCGCGAATACACTGCTAATAATAAACCAATAAACTGAAGCCTTTTTTGCCTGGTAATTTAACTGGCACCTTTTAGCCAGTTATTTTAACAGTAATTTTACAATAAGTTTATCACGGAGTTCAGTGCATGTTCAGCGTAAACCAAAGTTAAGTGCGCGTACAGGGCTTAAAGTTCTCCGTCCTGGGGACGGATTTCCGTCCTGGAGATTCCCTAGGGGCTATTTACGAGATCGATGTAGATTTGCAAAAAAAAAAAAAAAAAAAGTTATATGGGGGGTGGGGAGGGGGGTAGCCATGGCCGCGATGTCAATGAAAAAAATGTTAAAATGCTGCATATACTTGCTAGTGAAGTGATTTCCAAACTGCGATGCATCCCTCCCCAAGGAAATAATGTAAATTTAAACATCTATGAAGATACGCAGCTCAGAGTGCATTCAGTGGATTTTTTTCTTAAACATCGAAAGTGGATTACACGATGTGAACATCAGGTATGATCTAAATATATAACGTTAGCGTATATTTACTGGGAAGGTAGCAGTGGCCAAAGCCTCATCATAGAAGCGCACCAAAACGTTCAGCACACGGTCCATGTTTGTATTGGTGGCCTCGGCAGCATTTAGAGAAAAAAAATCATCTTCAACTTGTCTGATAACCAGTGACGTGCGGTGGAGGTTGGTTTGGTGAGGCAAAAACCTCCCCTTTGCTTGATTAGCAATCAGACGATTATCTAGTTTAGTAAGACTATTCGGCAGAATGACGGGCCAGTTTTAGTTCCCGCGGCGTTAGTACATCGAACCTGAAATGCTCAACAGCAGATTTGCGCGTAGTAGCTTCCAGGAAGCCGAAGCAATGTCATAAACAAATATTAACGCAGATGCAACGACTTATGTAGAGTTCAATGCTTAATCAATAGCCTATAATGTATTCTCCTTTAAATACTCGGTTTTACACCCAAACAAAAAGCGGGCGTTTGTTTTCAGTCTTCTTTCGTAATCCGATTAACAAAATGTTTAAAAACAGAATTGCCGAGCCGAGACTTTTTCCTAATTGATTATTCAGATTTCCATCCTTGCAGTCTCGAACTGCAGCGTATACGTGAATTAAGTTATTCTCTCCTCTATCAGCATCAGGCTTCCATAAGGCTTGGTCTTAATTGTTTTCATTGTCAATCAGGAACAGTACGTGGGAAAGGTTCACAAAATCCTGTGATAAAAGTTTGGGTCACTGCCACATCTCACCGCACGTCTCTGGCTTCCTGTAAGCAAGTACTCGCAAATCTGCAGTTTCGTGAGCATTTCACGTTCCATGTAGCCTACTGATAAATAACGCCGCGGAAACTTAAAATGGCCCCTCATTCTGCCGAGTAGTCTTTCTAAATTAGTTAATCGTCTGATTGCGAATCAAGCAAAGGGAAGGTTTCTGCCTCACCAAACTGACCTCCGACTGCACGTCACTGCTGATAACTGCTTTTTTTTTATCTGGGTGGAAATTCCATGGATGTACACATATGACGCCTGTGTGTTTTAGTTTTAGTTGACCATGTACTAGTGAACTGTACCATTATGAAACTGTATGAAACAACAAACTTCTAATAAGTCATCAATCAATGACTGTGCAACTGTGAACGAAAGGTCGTGCTCTGCGACAAATGTGCAGATACGCACTTTATGATTGCACACACGATCGGTCATTGATTCGTTGTTGTAATGTATTCTTACGTTATCTTGCATTAAAAAATGCATTGTTACGTGTGCAAATCTACTATTCTGGGAAATGACTTGGATCAACCGCGTCTGCAACTACTGTATCATGATTGGTTGGTGTATTCACTGCGTTGCATTGTTTGACTCAAAATATTACCCACGTGTGTTGTCACTGCTGTGGTACCGGTTCAGTCTGCGAAAAATCATGGAGCGGTTAGTTGTGAAGGAAGGATTAGACGTGATTAATATTGACAGCACTGTCAAAAACAAATGGAGGTGGGCTTGGTTGGATGAGATAGGTGACACAGGAAAGCCATTCAGGTCCTGGTGTCAAAAATTGAAGGAACCAGGAGCCTGTTTCTGTTGTGTTTGCAACAGAAAGCTGTTGTACGGTTCAAACGGCAAAAAAAAAAAAAAAAACGCTTTTCAAGCACAACAATGAACCAGGTTTCAGGTCAACACTGAAAAGAATGTCTGGTGTAGCCAAGCTTCAGGCTTTTGCTTTTGTTGCAAAAAAAGAAAGAATGAATATTATTTGCTTATCAGAATCTGAAACGGCTCGTTGAATTCTTGATGTTGTGACTTTTGATTTTGTTGCTAAAAAAAGAGAATGAACAGAATTGTTTATCAGAGAATCTGAATAAAACGGCTTGTTGAATATTGATGTTTTAGTTTTAATGCACAGTATTAATAATGGGAACCCTAAATTATAAAGTAAAAGGTCAAATGTTATCCACTAAAGGTACTAACATTTTCTTTTTCAGCTGCCAACCAATGGGTTTTAAATGTCTCTTGTAATTGACTGGTGTTCTCACTTGCAACCATTCCTCTCCCCTAATGCAAGGTGCATACTGGTTCATATGACTACTATTTTTTACACACTGCTCAGCATGACATGATTAGACTGTTTTGCTAGACTAGTGTTAACTAAGTCTGAGCAGGTGCAGTTAGTATATTAAAGATTTGTCAATATTGCCAATGCAACAGTACAGCCTGGTAATACTACTTTTTCTCTGCACTGGCATTTTTATTTAAAAGGTTGTAACAGCTTGCCTCCATTTAGTGTAAGTCAACATATAATTTGCCCCCACCCAAAAAGGCGTGTGGGGACTGGGGACCCCCCAAAATATATGTGGTCTGTGTGCATTTCATGCTGGAAAACCACAAAATTTGCGCCGTGGGCCCTGTGGGTGCTTCGCGCCCGCGCATGTGTACTCAAAAAAAATTGCCAAGGTTGGCAGGTCTGCTGCTGCTACGCACTTTTGCTTTAAAGTCCTACAGTAATTTTAATATTTGAAATAGACCAGACTAGCAATAGACAGACTACAACTTCAGCAGGTGTTTATGTTAAAATGAAGCACGAATTGTACACATTCACAATTAAGGCATTTGAGAACTGTGAAGTAGCATATCACCCAATTAATTGGTGTGTGCTGGGCGCACAATGTTGTTTATATTTATCTGATATTGCGATTGTCTAGGACAGGGGCCAGGGCTAGACCGTTGCAAGCTTAGAGCCTCTTTCAGAATGTCTTATCCCACGTCTGAAATTTTCAGTCCTGGGATTTTTTTTTGCTTTAAGCCCTGCGCGTAGGACTCCACTTAAGAGTTAAAATGACAAGGAGATGATGAGTTAATTCAACGGTTAAATTCATTCAGTTTATAACTGTATAGGAAAGCCGAACTGGCCTGGTGCAGGTCGGTGCAAAAATAAATAATGGCCTGTTGCAAGTATCCGCCTGGTTCTTATAAATGTCTGGGTCCAAGTCGATTTTGCGATATAACGCCTGGGCTACTAAATGGTCATATACGGTAAGTTTGCTCAGTGCTGACCTTTTTACAGAGCAGCAGCCAGTTTAACACTGATGCTGAGCACAGAAGCCTGTAAAGGAGAAAAGGTGAGTAGCAGGACAAGATGTGGATGCAATCAATGCTGTAAGATTTCATACATCTCCTCTTTGCACCTGGAAGTTAGATACGGCGTGGGAGATATTGGGGATCGGGGAGAATAGTGAAGGTGAGGGCGTATGGGCGGAGGAACTGTGTCCCTCTTTTTTCGTTCAATGCTGAAATTACTCAAATATGCACCCATAATGTGAGCAAAAATACAGAGGTGAAAGATTCACCAGCGCTAAACTGGGCCACTGCTTTACATAAACTGAACACATCAAAGGCTCCTCGCTGTGCAGCTGTTGCCAGGCGGGATTTCAGAAGTACATCGAAAGGATTACTGTGGTTGCCTGTTATCAAGGCTTCCTCCGCCTGACACCGTGTAGATGGTTTAACCCCGTAAATACCTGCAATGTTGCAACGTTTCAGAAAATGTAATGTGATTTTCTGGAACTCATTTCTCCTGCCCATAGTGACCCACCTGAGGTAAAATAATTGCCAAGGTAGCAATCCCCCCCCTTCAAATGGAAAACTGGCCATAAAAATGTACGCATTTAAGTTTTTACGTTTTATGTGCATACATTTAGTAATGTATTGGCTCTCATAATTGACCTGTAAATCTTGAGCTTATTTTTTGTACTAAGGAAACGCTTGTTGAAAAATGAAGGAAATAAACTTCCACAAGGCAAAAAATGGATTGTGTCGTGACATTGTTTTTAATTTGGCGATGATGCGTCTGAATTCACTGGTCTCTGAATGACGTGACCCACACCTGGCGCTGTAGCCCATATTTATCAGATGGATGCTCTTGTATTCCTCCTGGTAAATGAGTGTAATCTACTGTAATGAAATGAAAAGGCCTTCAAACTCATTACTGAATTCTATGTGCGGAGGCTCCGCCGGAGATTCATATCGCTCCAGTGTATTTAACAAATTTAAAATCCACTCAGTGATTTCTTATTTGCTCAATTATTTCCTGATTTTTATCACCTCAACGATGCAGCCCTCTGTTCGAGCAGGGAACAATGCCTCCTGTATCACTCACATCGGCCCCCGTCTAATTTCCTGTGGGTGCCGTGTGCCGTTAACATATAGCAGTAATTAATGCGGCCTCGCTCTGCATCACTGCATGATGACACAAAGGAGACTCATCTCGAGCCGTGGACCAATAAGCAAGACGTGCTGCGACAGGTGTTGAACCAAAATGGAGTCTGACCCAGCATTTCCTCAATCGTGTACTGCAAAGCATCATTACCCTCTGCCTCATTTTAGTTTTCGGTAATATGCAGAAACAAGACAGAAACAAATTAGAGAAGGCTGTTCGGCCCGTGAGAAAGATCACTGGAACAGAGCTTTTCTGTGCTCACTTGTATGTAATGTGTATCAAGGCCTAGTCAGCTGTCCTCTATGTGTCTATATGAAACAAAGACAGACATGGAATATCAAATTTTTTGCTCCCAAAAACATTCACAAAGAGATATAGGGATTCATCATTCCAGGAGCTGCACGATTTTGCTCTGAAATACGTTGTTGTGCTGATGTTGTGCAGTTGTATGTGTTTTTATGCATATTGTAATTGTTTTGTTAGCATCAATGTGTACATGAGTTTCACTGGGTTTGTCAGATTGTTTTAAAATGAGTGGTGTTTACATGCAGCAAATCTCATCCTTGTGTCTTGGGCTGTTGTGCGTGTATGTGTGTGTGTGTGCGTGTGTGTATGCGCGTCTAAGTTTGTGCATGCGGAAAGAGGGAAGATCTTGTTGTTTACGGCATGGCTCTGGCCAACTACAGCCATGATGAAGTGCACTATTTATTTGATCTTTGAATGTTCGTCAGTTGCATAACAGGAAAACACAAAAATATCTACATGCTGAACTCTGTCTTCTGATTAATTTTCAAAGTATTGACATTTCCAGCTAATAAACTTTCAGCACAGAGATACCGAATTATAAATTATCACTTGACACCGATGTCGCCCAAACTGAAACTGCCCTCCCCTCCCACAATGATGAGCTGTTGAACTTGGCTGCGAAGACGGAAGAAAAGTACACTGACCTCTGAGCAAGGTCAAAGTTGTTTTCAAGCAAGTTGTTTTTTTGTAGTGCATTCTACAAATAAAGGGAGACTTTAATGAATCTGTAAACAGCTAATGGAGGGCAAAGTTCTGTATAAATGGAGAAAGCATGAATACCTGAAGAGCCCCTGGTGGGCCAGTGCGAAAGCCATTTAAATGCTGATTGAAATTAAGGATTAACGGCCAAATAACGGATGAGTGTAGCGCAGCAGCTGATAAAGATAAGTCATCCTTTTACACAGTGCTGCCAACCTTCCCCTGTTTTTTTCAGGTATAACATATATTCTATATTAAATTTTTATTAAAGTTTTGGGAGTCCCAGAGTTAAACTTTGTGGTGTTTTCACTCAAATAGAGGCTTGAAAACTAAACTGATCCGGTCTCAGCATATTGCCAGCCTGAATAAAGTCTGTGGTGTAAGTGGGCTACCTGGCACTTGATAGCTCTGCTTTCCCAACAAGTGGTGAGACAGACGCCTACTAAAGTGAGTTTGACAAAGTCGAATTTGGTTTGTTAGCATTAACTCAACAAAGCTGCAGAAACTGGCTCAGGCGGTGTAATGAAAGGGTCTTAAAATGACGAAAGCTCATACCGAAACCCCGTATGATGCAATACTTTGAGTCCTGAACAAACTGGTTGGGAAGATTTATTTTGGAACGAAGAGGGGACTGATAAACATCTGTATTATAATTGCTGTCTGAGTTGTTTCAGTCTGCCGTAAAGTTTCACTTTAAGAGAAGTTCACTTTAAGAGCCTCACAACGACTCTGACAGCAGCTGAACTCTCGCAACTTTCACAATGTCATCTCCCATGAGGCCGAACCGAGTCCTCTAAAAGAAAACTATCTCTACACACAGAACTCTGAAGTTCTCTTCAAAATGTTCGAATCCGTTGTTGAGGCATCAAAAATTGATAAACAGACTCTGATTTGAAAGCATTTATAAGAATCTACCTGTGGCCTCGAACTAAACTAAGTTTGGAATTATAGGGGAGTTTAGGTTGTGACAGAACGAAAGATATGCGCTTGTCACAGCGCCAGATTGCCACAGGGAAACGAATTTTTGGTGTGATGATTTGTCAGGCATGGCAGTGATCAGATTATGCTATAAGATGTGATGTTACAATAAACACGGGGAGTCGCAAATTAAGCTGTGCGTTCTCCCTCTGTCAATGCAGATATTAACAGTTACACATTTTACAGATAATACTCATGAGCTGGAAGGCTGGTAGAGCGCTTGATTCTCTGGTAATTTGCATTACTGTTCTATAATTGGTGGATTATGAAAAACCGGTTTAATCTCCATTTATGTGAAAAGCATGCGTGAGTCCCTCATGATGACATCACAAACTGCGTTATCAAGTGGGGCTTTGTTTGAAGCCCCATATCTGTTCACCAAACAGAGCTTCAGGGGCATTTGATGCTGTGGCGCGGTGAAATTGTATTAGAGATAAAACGAATACTTTGAGCATGTTGTATCTCTGCATCTGTGCTATTCAGACTGACTTCCACAATTAGTACAACGTTTCATGTGTTGAATATACACTCCTGCTGCAAAATCAGCTCTCTTAAAAATTATGTCCACTTGAATTCCCAGACCCAGAGTTTCCCAGCAGAATATTTCCAAGAATATCCCACTCCCTTTACCAGCTAGTCCTCTTCCCTCAGTGCATCCTGGTGCCAGCACTACCCCAGGTTAATGGTGCACACGTATCCAGCCAATGCACATGGCGTAAAGGGAAACAAGATTCTCTAGACCAATCAGGTTCAGTTCAGTGCCAATCTGCCCATTATAGGCGCTTTCGGAGATGGACTGAGGTTAGAATGGGTACTCTGCAGTAGGGTGCAGTCCATTGCGTGTCATGAAAATCATTGAAATTCTCTATGACTTCTGCCTCAGTTGCCCTTTTGTCGGTTCTGACGAGACGGCACAGCCTCCAAGGTCCTTGTGCATTGATGAGCCGCAGGCGCCCAACATCCTGTCCCTAGTTCATGGTTTGCCCCTCCGTAGATCACTGTCAATAGGTACTGACCACTGCTGACGAGGAGCATATCAGAAGCCCTGCCCTATTCGAGATGCTCTAACCATCTCGCCTGGGTATGAAGATTTGGCTGCTTTCGAAGTTACTCCCATTGCTTCCCATTCAACACGTTGACGATGAGAGTTGACTGTTTCCTTGAGGGTCTTGTATCACCTTTCCAGTTGCGCAGCCAATTAGTGATTAGATTCCATTTTAAAATTTTTGAAACCTGTTTCTTTGTGACATGATACGGTGCAGTGACCGCCCAGAGGCATGGAAGACTTATCAACTCCAGCCAACCAGTTCTGGGTGATCCCTCCCCCTAGTGATGTCACAGAGAATAGGTTTTGAGATGGCCTGTATTGGCTTATTGGCTGTGCACCTGCTGACATGATAGAGACCTTCAAAATCTCAGGTATGTCTATAGCCCTTGACATGCACCGCTGTAGCAGAAAAATGAACATCATTTGCTTCATCTGTGAATGGTTATAATGTTTTTGCTCATCGGTATATAATAAACCTGGTCGTAATGCTTAAGGCCAACATTAATGAATCGGTTTTTAGCCACTGAGGTAAATCTCACTACAGTAACTGGGATTTTTTAAATGAAAATGCAGCCGGTGAAAACGATGTTTGTGTTTTGATTCTTTCTGACGAAGTGAAACTGTAACCTCATTCTGCGCCGTCGCAGGGAGGGTGCGAGGCCCTGTGCCGACTTGATGCGCGAGGCCCTGCTCACATGCACGCGCAATAATCATGTCAGGCCGCAAGCACATAGCTGTTCCAGTTATACCCGGTGAAATGGCATGCATTTTTAGACTAAAACAGCATTATTGTGGCAATAATTTCAACTATTATTTTTTGGATATCATAATATTTCAATGGAAAAAAATCAACTGCGCAATGATTGGCTTTTATCATCAAATCAGCACAGCTGTTACTTTATACTGGCATGTTGAAGTATGACAGTGTGTCACAAATTACAATTCAACAAACACTAATACCTAATGGCTCACACTCACTGGTAACAATTGTTTATTTTGGCTCATTTCTATGGAAAAATCTCAGATTAACAAAGGCGCAGTATCCGCTGACACCCGCAACAGTTTAACATTTGATTACGATGCAGTATATTTTCTAATACCAGTCAGTCACAAAAGCTCCGCTGCAGTATAACTTTAAAACATCAGATTCCCACTCACCAATCATTGATTATGCCATGCTCACTTTCCTTGCCTTTTGGGCCGCAAACTCAGCAATTAAATCCTTATAATCCAGCCTGGATGGAACGTCTTTTTCGATAGACAGAGGGGCGAGCCCGCATAGTGTCTCCTGCAACATGGCGGTCCAAAAATAGTTTTAAATTAGTTTTAACTTTGAAAAGATGTGCTACTGTCAATTATTGATATGGTCAATAAGACCCTGAGAGCAATCTCACAGGAAAGGCGAGTGAGCAGCGAGACAGAGCATGTTACGTATGACACATTAAAAAAAAAAAAAAAAGATCAGGGTAAGTTTTTATCGAGATGAAATGGTGAATAATGAGACTGACACAGAGAATTGTAATTTTAGGAGCATGATGAGTCAAGTGCAATGATGGAAAATATGTATTAATTTTTTTTTTTTTTTAAATCACACAGCAGCAGTGAGGCTCTCTAAAGGCGCCAGGCCCGGTGCGGTCGTACACTTTGCACAGCCCATGTGACGGCTCTGACCTCACTGATATACTTTCAGTCTAGTTTTGTGCCAATTAAACTTGTGGAGACTGTAGATTAAATGATCATACTGACAGTAAAACAATGTGTTTCCTTTACACTTAAGAAACCAAGTTGAAGGGCAACCTTATTTATACATCCAACTCCCTTCCCACACAACTTTGTAGGTTGTCTCGTTAAATTAGAAAGGATGAAATATTTTGAAATTAAATTAGGATTGTGAGTATGGCGTGGCCGGGCCTGCTGGCAGCTGCAGTGGCCTTTAAATAGTCTCTATTCGAAGGCTTTTGCATTGCTGTGTTTCACAAAATGAAAATGTAAATAATAACTGTAATAATAATGATTATAATTACAACAACTGCGACAACAAAAACAACATTAATAATCATCATCAGAATACATTCTCAAAATCTGCATAAATTATCTCTCATGTCATCAAAAGGATTATTTATTCATTCTTGGTGCAAATTTAATTCCTTTTGTCGTTAGTCTATTTTTGGGTAGAATTTTCCAAACAATAATTATGCTATCGAAGAAAGTCAGCTTGAGAACTTGATCAGAATTACCAGTTATTGGCGAGATAACCGTGTCCTTTTTGGAGCTCTGCAGATGGTGGGGACTGAATATCAAATCTTGAACGCGGAGTGAGTCCGTGATGTGAGTCCAACACATTTACCGTCCGAGCAAACCGGATCCATTAGGAGTCCTGGCAACAGGCTCTCCACCTCTCAGCCTCACACCTGACGAGTCTTCAGGTCCAACAATCAAAATATTTGCTCTTTCCTCACCGCACATGCCACCCAATCTCTGGCCCAATTCCTCAGCTGAACCACCAGCGGGCTGCCTGTCAGCAGTGCTCAACACCTCCGAATTATCTGCAGCTCTGCTTCCCAGCTAATCCCCGCACACACCTGCTCTCTCGCCTCTCCCACACCTGATCCAGACCTGGCCTGGCTGCCATCCCGGTCCAAGAATCTCGGCCGACGTCCTTGCTTTTCACCTCAACCAATGTCCATCTTTGTCCTCCAGACATCCTTCAGTTACGTGACGCACCCTGTGGTCAAGCTGATTATGCCACCTGAATATATTTCAGTTACTCAAGGGTGTATTTTGTCGTAAAAAGGAGTGCAGTGGATATTAAGGAAAATGCGGCACGTTCCATCTCCCAGTGTGAGCTGTCAACGGTTTCACAGATTCGTAACAGCATGCCAAGAAGATTCTGATGAAAATGATCTTGCAGGGGCGTGTTGTTTACCTTATCACAAGGGGTGTGGGTGGTGTGTGCTTGAGCAAAATGACCAAAATATTTTCAGAAAATACCCTCACCTGCATTTGGATATCATGTCAGATGCATTTTTTCAAATTCAAATTCATCACAAATCATGGTGTATGAACTCGCTCCAAATCTTGCCAGGAAGGTTAGTAAATCTCACTGACCTAAAAATAAACTGAGATAAACCAACATTTATACACAATAAAAAAACTTACAAGAAATTCATGTGTTCCCAGAGCAGTTAAATTGTTGAACACAGCCAGTTATTATAGGCCTCCCTTGACTTTGTCTTCAGAATTTGCCACTTTGTACTTTTTGTAATCTGCCAAGTAAACTGTAGTTGAATTACCATGATTGAACTCCAAGCTCTCCAGAGTTACTCTTGTTGCAATTGTTTGAATTCTCATCGATGTTGATGGTGTTTCTATGCTTTTATACAAACTACAACAACGTCACGATGAAGCCAAAGACAATTTCCCGCATTGTGGGTAATAAAGTCATGACCTTACCTAACCTAACCTTAAATTGAGAACACGCTACCATTTGTGACGTTCATTTAATTAACAAAGCTTCCAGTTCAATTGCCTCTTCTGTCACACAAGCTCCGACGACCTCTTTCTTTTTCCTCCCTGACCCTATTGCTCACTCTTTCTTTCTCAGTTACTTCCTCAATTTCTTCCTGTCTGTTCCGACGGTCCTCTGCGGTGATGTCGCTGAATTCCTCGCCTGTCTGTGCGGCGCTGTCAGGGACCTCTCCGGCTAAGCAGTAGCTGGTTATTGTCAGTGTCAGGGACAGTTGCTTCAGCAATGTCAGGCCTGCAGAGAGGCAGCCAACCGTCAGATGGAGACAGTCTGACACTCGGCTCGTCTGTCTGTGGGCCATAATAAGCCACTGGGTTCTCTCCAGCACTGACACTGGCACACCATGAAAGCGGCGTCCGGGCTTCACATCGACAAATCCTGGTAGAAAAGAAAAGAGGTAACCCTGCGTGTCACCACTCTAACTGCACCGAGCAAAAAAATAAACCTGCTGCCGGGAAATGCATGTTTTATTTTATTTTTTTCTTATCTAAAACATACTCTTCAGTCATTTTTAGTTTAGTCATAGATAGTATTAAATATTTTTAACTTCTGAGGTAATGGAGTGCACATAGACTTGGGCTAAACAAAATGATTAAACAGTAAAAATGCTTTTTAATTGTCACAGTAATTTCCACTTTCGTGTTATAATTACTTCTGCCTGTTGTGTTCCGGGGTTCTGGCCTTTGGCCAGAACAGTATTATTCATGGTTTTAACAGTTTCATGTATCAAGATTCCATAGTTCATAGTTTCATAGTTCATAGTTCATGTCACAGTTTTTGCATTTCATGTTTCACATTCCATGTTTTTACTTTTCCATGTTTTTGTTTTTGCCAGGTCTGCCATGCCACTCCACCGCTTGTCTGCGTTCCGCCCCGTGCCTTCGTTGTTGCACATTTCTGAGCTCTGGTTGGCTTTGGTATTTCCCCTTCCTTCCATGCTGTGCTGGATTCGGGCCTCTCTAAGCTTAATTGACAATTAACTGTTTTTAAGTTACTAACATTTACTAACACTCACTGGGTTGGTGTAATTCTTAGATAGGCACATTACTAATACTACTAATTTAGACAGGGAGTTTATTGTCATGATTCCTGCTTTGCTATTTCAAGATCTTGCTGTGCTTTTCTGTTCTTAACATTCATGCTTGCTTCCAAACTGCATACTTAATTGGTACTTAAGCTGAGCACGCTCATTCTCTTAATGAGCAGGTCATGTCATCCAATCTCTGTCCATGTCTTGATCTTGCCATGCCTCTGGTTTCTCTCTCTCTCCAGGTGTTACCCCTCATGTCATGATTTCCAAGCCTTTATCTGGATGCGGTGGAAGTTGGCTGGAAGACAGTGTCTCGCGTCTTGTTGCATGTTCAAGTTTAGCCAAGTTCTTGTTGTCAAGTTCCCTTGCATTTCTAGTTTCAAGTCTTGTCCTAGCCTCTCGGCTTGTGTATATATATTTAGTCTGGTTATTTATTTTTCTTGATCTTCTTGCCTGGAGTTTCCAGTGCCTTTTGTTTTTTGTCATTTGCATTCTTTGTTTTTTAGCTCTGTGTAGCTTACCTTAGTTTGTTTTTTGCAACCCTTTGGGCCAAGTTTTTTGTTGGCCCTCGTGCCTGTTTTGTTTTGGTTTAAAATAAAATCCTCATTCCCTTTTCCCGCATCTGGTGTCAACTGATTCCATATCACTGCCAAAGAAATTATGTATTCACTCCTGTTTGTTTGTTTGTCTGTAAACAGGATAACACAAAAAGTTATGAGCGGTTTTGGCACGAAATTTGGTAGGATGATAGGTGGTTGTCCAAAGATGAGTTGATTCCATTTTGGAAGTCATCCAGTGCATATTTTGGATTCTGGATCCGGAAGAATTAAAATATCTGTCAAACAAGGGTCTGTGCAATATTTCTGACCCGATAACTCAAAGTTATGAAGGTTTCAAGCTGAAATTTGGCAGGATAATAGGTAGTAGTCCAGGGAAGAATTTGTCTAATTTTGGAAGTGATTCAGAACATCCTGTGACCAAAAGAACAGATGTCACATGGCGGAGGCGTGCTCTCGCCTGAGCGCCCTCTAGTGTTAGAGAATGAATTAGTGCTGATACTGTAAATGTGACCAGAAGTGATGCGCGGGACGAGGTTTTTTTAACACCCGCACCAACGCAACCCGACATGACAGCTAACCCGCCCCGCTAAAACTCGCACTGATTTTCAACCCGAACCCAACCCGACCCGACACAAAATGGAGACAAGAGAAAAAGAATACAGTGGGTCCGTGTGACATGATTTGCAATGGAAAAAAAACGATTCCTCTGTTACGCTACGGATTTGAGTGGCGCACAACATACATTTGGCTTTTGGCTGGAATTCTTAATACAAAGTTTAGGCTCTGTCTATTAATTCAATCTTACCGTGATTTCTGATCTTTGCAACCAAAGGAAATTCCACCTGGCAAAATATTGCAAACAGGCTGTTTTAATGGAACAAAATTTACATGACAGTGGCGCACTGGCGCTATCGCCTACTCTCCCATACAGTGTTGCGATATCCTGTTTTACGAGAATTTTTTTTCCCCTCAGTTTTATTTCGTGATTGTTTTGGGGGGGCTTTTAGGCTATTTTTTCGACACAGCTTAAAATGTAGGCCTAGGCGTATTTTTTCCCAAACTATGCAAAAACAAAATCGCGTCAACAGTGCCAGGGTTTAAGCGATTACGGCGCACTTCCTGGACACGGCCAGCCAAACTGAAGGTTCGCCCGCTTGTTGTGCTAGTTGCTGGGACGCAGAGAACTGCTTTGGCCACCATGGAGTTTTACACGATTATTCTTTGTCTCATGGTATGGTAATTAATAAGAGCAAGACTAAGTTTATGACCATACATGCTCCAGTAATGATAAGTTACCTCTTCGTTTGGGTGATGTGTATAGAATGGTGTTATAGAAATGTATATCTAAGAAGTGTCTTTACTGCCGATGGCAGCACACACTCTGCTGTTAGAGAACACGTAGCTGTTAAACGGAAGGACCTCAACAAGTTGATTTTATTTTTGAATAAAAATACAGTGCAAGGCATACCACTAAAGTGGCGAAAAAATGTTTTGTGTATGTGTTGTTTGGACCCACAGGTCAATAAAATTACTACCACTATTTAATATTTCGGTGCTGACTGCAGAACGATTTATAACATGAACTATCATTCAACCTTTAGATCCTTAGTCTAACCGTGGAGGATTAATCCGCGCACCAGTGAGTGCGTGTCCATCGAGAGTAGAGAGTAGAAGACGGAGAGGTACAATTGGCATTCTATCCTGCTGAAGGTAGTGTTACATCGTTTGACAAGAGCATATCATCTAGGCTGTATGTCTAGAGCCCTCAAGTAGCCGGTAGCCTATTATACTTTTTATTTGCAATTTCGTGGGAATTAGACGTCGCCACTGTTTGGCCCAACCTGCCCGCACCCGCTAAATGTTATTAAAATATTGACCCGGGTTTACCCACGGGTTCTGGGCCAACCCGCGCATCACTAGTGACCAGACTGTTGGGTCACGTTTCATTCAAAATTTAAAGAATCCTATAATTTTGATAAATTGACTATTTTCGTGATCAGAGCTTAGAATACACTCATCTACTCTTTATACATCGTTGCCACCTCACCGCCCAAAAAAGCTGCGCATTCTCTGTCATGCGCCGACCATATCCGTCTTGTGTTTATTCTCTCCAACTGAGTCCAGCTGTGAAGTTTTCACATTTGGGCCTCTGGCCTATTTATGGGAATAGTGTTTTGTTCAGAAAAAAAAAAACCAAAACGTATGGTACATTTTTATGCATCTTTACTCTTGAATCTCGAATCCTTGAGTATAATTCACATGCAGGGAGGGGCATATTCTCCACTTCATGAGAAATGTTCCTCAGTTACAAAGGGCAAGACGTCTTTGGCAGAAAATTACGAAGACCAACCCCCCCACCCCCCCAGCAGTGTTACCGCAATTCATCAAACTATACCTCCGTGGCCCTGTTCTATTTTGTGTATGTTTTTCAATTTAAAATGTGAAATTGATGGAATGCCCTAGCGAGCTCGGGTTTCAGTTCCTTGAAGCCGTCCCCCCAGACGGTGATATTTTAAAATGTTATTTTGGTTATTACCCTCTTTGATTGATCAGTGTTATTCCGCGCAATCAGGCCGTCTCTCTCAGGTTTCCTTCGCCTGCCTCGCACCCTTCCAGCCCCCCGCGCATAATTGAGGCCTATTATCCCCAGTCTCTCTCCCTTATTTAATGCACCAGATGTTCTCGGAGTTTATCCGCGGTGTTCTTTGACGGGAACGCCTCGATCTACGGCGCATTGCTGCGAGACCTAATAGTTCAATGAAAGCCCAAGTGAATTAGGCACTTTGCTCCGTATTTATCATTAAAAGCCGAGCTGCGAATGTAGTAAAATGTGCGCTGGGTAACCAGAGAACAAGCCGCACTACTTACACGCGGAGCAATTACACAGAGCTTGTTGCAGACTATTTCTGGCAATCGGATCCTTGGCCCCATTTACAAATGCAGGAAGACAAATTTAAAGCAGTATTACTCTTTCAGGAGCAAACTGCAATGTGATTCGCCTTCTAGCACAGCCATACAGTTGCCTTCATGCTTGCGGCAGGGTCGCCCAACTGAATTTGGCCAAATCAAACAAGTCTGGCAGGACAGCAACTGGGAATACATGAATCAAACATTTATATAGTGAAGAGCGGGGCATGATATCACATTTTTTTTATTTTTTATTACATATTTTTAGAGTAGCGTTTCACAACAGAAGCTATGTCAGTCCAAAGAAAATTAAGTACTGGTTACTTCTCTGTTCATTAGAGTTATGGACAGTTTTACGAACGCTGTGCACTTGTCACAACTTAAGTTAAGTTGTCATACAGTGTAGAGTAAGTTGTCACATTGGATTTTTCAACAAATGAGAACAGAAGTCATGCTTTTTTTCTCCCCAACTTCCTTTAAAAACTTTGCATGTGGCGTTGTGTCATTCTGTTTCTTTCTTTCATAATTCCAAGCTATTATCCTTCCTATTCCTTTTTTTATTTCTCTTTTTTACATGTATGTTCATCTTTTTGGGGTTATTTGAGAAATCAAGAGGAGAGAGGGACTCCATGCCAGGTCAAAGGTCATGAATGACATCCAGAGAGCATGTCCATCCCAATCAGTTTTCAACAGTTTTCAACAACATATTGCAATGGCAAATACATCATATACCAATATCCTATTATACCAGCAAACCTGGATGTGGTTATCATCACATTTAATGGACATCCTGGTCTTAAAATCTCGACAACTTTGTCAGTCATGCTGAAATCTCTTGATGTGTTATACTTTGTGCAAAAGTGACATTAGTATTTATTATTTTAATATTACATAAGCACTGTTTACTTTCATGTTACCACTTTACCCAGGATGACACTACAAACTATCATCAGTTACAGTGAAGTTCTTAATGTTCTGTGCGTATCAAAACAAAAAATAAAAAATATAAAAAATTCAAGAATTTTTTCAAGTAATTACTGCCAGTTTGAGTTTTGGATTCGCAAAGGTTGGACTCTCACCCAGACCAGCCAATGAAGAAGAAATTACGCTGACAGACAATCCCTTTCAAATGCAAATTATTTTCATAATCAGCTTTCATTGTAATTAAGGATCATCCATCTGCAGCTTATTGCTGTTGAGCAGTAAATAGTGAAGGGGAAGATATTTTTGTGCCGTGGTGTTCAATCACTGTCCCGTCCTCCTTTGAAATGCAATGCTGCCCCTTTCAGGGTACAATAGAGGAAATTTCTTTCCTGGGTTGTGTTCAGAAATAGCTCCTTTATCGCAGCACAGAGCAGACGACAGTTTTGAAGCTCGAAAACCGCATGGAGTGATTTCAAGTGCGGAGGCTTGAGGCTGTTGCGCAAAGTACAATTCCAAGGCTCATATTTCTTAACAGAATATGATAATAAAAGACACACATTCTCGTCAAAAAGATGTAAATTTCTACTTCTCCATCTCAGAGCAGGGGTAGATGTGTTGAATCGGGCCCCTTCGTAAAAAGGCTGGTTAACCGCCATGATGTGGTGTTGATAGAATGGTTTTTTATGCCTTTAAACTGCATGGCATAAAATTCAATTTCAGGAAAACATATCGCCTGAAATATTTACTGAAAATAAATGGTTTCAGAGAATTTGAGAACAGCTTTCATTTATCTTAATGGCTACCGTAAATCAGGGATACAAATTTTTGTTTGGATTTGCTATTTTGTTTATTTTTTGTTCATGGCTGCTCATGGCAGATGTTATTTTTGCACTGAGAGTTCTGTTGCATGCATTTAAAATGTAAAAAAGGTGCATCTTAAAAGCCGTACGGAGCTTTTTCTTTTTTATCAGGAAAAACATTATTTTCTTTTGTTTGACACCCATTCAGATGGACCCATATACCCACATAAAACATACCAGCAGTATTTTTAAAATAAAAAAAATAAATCTAAATGTTAAAAAAAAAAACAACACGACATGTATCTCTACCGGCATACAGGAATATTTATTTGAATATTCTGTTTGTTTCACTTCAACAGTTATCTGTTGAATGCAAAACATGTTTATTGTCTAACTGGTCAGAGACACCCCATCATCACTCAAGCTGATGAACGTTTTGGGCCATCACCGGTAACTATCTGATCTTTGAATAAAAAATAGATAGCAACACGATTTCAATTTCACTGTCCAGCATAAGGTCACAGCATTATTACACCAGCATTAAGATATATGGGCACAGGAAAGCTTAAAGTTTGGCCGAAGCACAATAAGTGCATTCAAACGAATCAACGTCCGCCATTCCATGAACGTAGGTCTGCAGCAGTGCTACAATGCAACTAGAGCTGTTGTCGAACGATCCAGCCACCTTTCACGACTGTACATCAATGTCTCCAAATCCACCCGACCTTTTAGCACAGCAGATGCTAGCCAGCGACAGACACTGCTAAAAACATTGTGGTAAGACGTACCAGGCCTGCCAGCACAGGTACAGTGAAAAACCGTTCGCACAAAGAAGGAACCCATCCGTTCTAACCTTACACTGCTGCTGTCCTCAAAGCTTTGTCATCGTCATGACAACCAATCATAGTGGTGCATCACCCATCATCACACAGGAACGTGCTGAAGTGGTCAAGTGTGGGGTCCTCGTTGTTTTAAGGGCCAGTGTTTTATGACGGATGGACAGCAGCATGTTTACAAGTAATATAATTCGAAGTCTGCTCTGACAGCATACTGCACCCTCGTACCTTCGGCCATTTGCAGGATGTTGTGGAGTCAAATATGGCCTTGGGGCTCTTCTATGCAGAGTTTGCATGTCCCTGTGTTCACGAGAGCATCCTCCTGGTGCGCCGGTCTCCTTCCACAACAGGCTCTAAATCGGCTGTAGGTGTGTGTGTGAGTGAATGGTGTGTGCCCCCTGCGATGGACTGTGAGCTGTCCAGGGTGGGTCCCTGCCTTACACCCATGTTCTCTGGGGGGAGACATCAGGTCCCCCTGTGGCACCCCCAACCCCCCCCCCCAAATAAACAAGAAGTTTAGATGAAGGAAGAGTGGATTTTTTGTGGAAAAAAGTGGTTATTTTCAGTAAGTGCTGCCTGATCGTATTCTAAACACCTTACGAGTGATAAACGAATGAGTGTTGCCCCTCTGCATCTCCATCCGTCTGTGAGCAGGTCCAACCATGTGTCAGTTCATCGTGATGCTTTTCGGGGCCAGAACTCCTAAACCATTTGATATTTCTCTACAAAATTTAATCAGTGGATGCATCTTATTGTGTAGATGTGTCTTTTCATGCTTCCATCTGTCCTTCTGTCCGTCTGTCCTCCGGTTTGTTTGTCATTCCTCCACTGTGTTTGGTCTCCGGGCCGGACATCAGCCATCCCGCGGCGGAGGACTGGAGCGTGTCACACTTACCCTCTCCTGTCTCTGAAACTTCCTCAATTTCTTTGACTATATAATTGCAATCGACTCCAGTTTGCCAAATAATTGTCAGTTTTATCAATGTCTAAAAAATGTTGCTTTTTCATGAATATATACACGTTTATTCTAATATTTTTCCCATTATGATTCAGTTGGAAAAAAAATTATTGAGCAGATTGATGGATTGCTGGCTGTAAACTCATAAAGTGTTTGTACGTTGTATTTGTGCATGCTGCGCCATTGTTCTGCCCTTATCCAGATGTTTATATCCAGATAATGGCAAAAAAAAAGCCAAATTTTAAATATTCTGAGCATGGGCTGCTTATTGTAGCACATACGGGTCAATGTTTTGGCTTCACTGAATTCATAAATTAATCATACAGTACACGTTTTTGACCACATTGAAATATTTCTGACAGGAACACCGGAACAGTCTCCAGCTGTCAACCAAGACAATCCAGCCAAGATGTCACAACAGATAAAGGATTAAACTGATGAAAGATGCAGAAAAATTAATTTCAGGAAAAAAATTCCCTCTGTCGATCCCTGAGTGAAAGCAATCCCACAGTGCATGTCTTGGAATAAAAAGTGGAATTTGCAAAGAGAGGAACAAAATTTTTCACAAATATGGCATTCTTTGTTATAGACTGGGTTTCTTTTGGTCAAAACAAGGCTGTAGCATAAAGAGATAAATAAATAAATAAATAAAATCACCACATACCTTGCCAAAGGAGATGTTTTAGTTTTTTGGAGGTTGATTAACCTTTGTTGAAAATTGATTATTATGAAAAGATGATTTAAATTTTTTCAGTGACCTTCACCCAGTTAGATCCATAATTTAATCCAGTGCACAGCTTTCTTTAGTAAATTCTGTGTACTTTTATTGAGGAGTTTTTGCATTGAACTGCTGACTGACTCGCAGAAAAACGGATAAATGCCACCAAAAACAATACTCCTCCCCTCCCTCCTCCGAAGCTGGGGTAAAAAAAAAAATATATATATATAAATAAATAAATAAATAAATAAATAAAATCTTACAATCTGGGGTAGGAATCTGTCCCTCTCTGTGGGAAGACTAAATGGCATCTACTCTTTGACAGATATAGCTGCAGATAATGCCTCTGAGCATAATTGTGTAGAATTTAATGTCATTGATTTTGTTTTTTTAGGGTAGTAGGACAGGGATTACACATGGACAGGATATTCCATTCATCCCACTAAGATGCCTATAATTCAACTTGAACTAGTGAAGGGGGCATACCAAAAATGTTGAGTCAAATTTCAGCGCTGTGGGCAACTATAGCTGCCGAATGATGTAAGATATCAAAGTCAGACGCTGTTGAAAACCTATCATGCTCCCTTGCGGGAGCTCTTTTAAACAAGTTGCCACATGATAGGTTTTCAACAGCTCAGGATAATTACATTTTTAATTCCTTGAAAATGTATTCAGCGCTCAAAGGGTTAAGCAACTCTGTTTCCAGCAGTGGTGTGACGTGCCCCCTATTGCCAGTGTTGGCGAACTGTCATCAGCATGCGCTCTGTGCTTACGGTCCAGTGCAGGAGCCAGTGGCCTGAAGTCTGTGCTGAATCAGGTCTGATCTCACTGCAGCATTAAGGCCCAGTGAGACTCTGGGATTTTAAAGCTTGAGGCTTCCTTTGGTTCAATCTTTCTCCTTTATTTTCTAAATCATCGCTGACTAAATGTTCTGACATCATTTTAGTAATTTTTAGTTCAGCTGTTTCAAAATAAATTTTATTGGGCTGATAAGATTTTTTTTTCTTTTCTTTTTCATCAAGAGATCATTTCAAATATAATTCCCATGATATTCCCGAGCGATTTACAGAGCTTGATTGCCGGTGATTTACAGATTTAGCTGGCACTGGATGTAATTTTGCTAATCCCAGTGATAATGAATGAGTTATTTGTACTTCAATTATTTTTATGTTTATTTATTGATTTCATTAATTATTTGGTCAAGTGCCTAAAAGGGTAGAACATATATGGCCCACTGCGAAATTTGTGTGGAGTTTGCATGTTCTGCCCGTGTTCTGCCACGGATACTGTATCCTCCACGTTCTCTGGTTCCATTCTATAGTCCAAAAATGTATGTTTGGCTAACTGAAGACTCAAAATTGTCCATAGGTAAGAGTGTGAGCGAATGGTGTGTGAATGGTGTGTGCGTCCTGCGATGGATTGGCAGACTATCCAGGGTTGGTCTCTGCCTTTTGCCAGTAGTCAGCTGGCATAGATTCAAGCTCCCCCGCAAATCTAGTGAGGCAGAAGTGCTGTACATACTAAATAATGAATGGATGGATGGATGGATGGATGGATATGTGCATGTAATAAAGAAAGATGGTTGTTTTCTTTCTAAATTTTACAAAATATATAAATGCTCGAAAATCCAAGTAACTGAAAGTTCTGATTAGGCTTTAATCAAAATGTTTTAAACATTTGTAACATTTTGCTAGAAGGAGAAACAAGAAAGTTTTTCCCCTCACCCACTGAGAAAGATTTCGATTGATGAAATCAGCAATATATGACATGCTGGTCATTATGTGATGGCTGGTGTTTCGAGACGCCAAATGCAGTGGCCCGCATGAAAGGAAGTACGGGAATGTAAGAGAGACAAACACAGACAAAATAGAAGAGAGACTCTTGTGCTTCCAATGGACATAAATCTAGTCCGAGTGAAATAAGGAAGCAGTGCGAGCTGGACTGTACCAAACAAAGGAAAAATCTTGGGAACTGAGACAAAAAGACAAAGCACCAGACAGTGCACATACCATACACTTCTCTAGCTAGAGATCTTGCGGGCTACAGTGCAGCGGTAACACTGACACACTAGCAAAGGCGGCGAGGCGGAACTTGCGTTTAAATAGAGTCCGGGCGCCGCCCATAATTGATGCCAGCTGGCCAAAGAATACGATTGTGGGAAAAACAAAATCCTCCTGGACGAGAGTAACAAAGAAAGCTTGCCAGCCTCCAAAAGCCATGATGCGTTATACAAAAATACTCACAAACTCAAGTGGTGTTATATGATAGGCTGCTTCATGCTGAGCCATATTGCTTCATTCAGGCATGTGCTTGTTTGTGTATAATCATGGGCTGGAGCTGTATATCCTAATTGTATGATACTTTCCACTCACGTGTTGATCTAAAAACATTATTTTTATGTTTTCTCTGTAAATTCTTTTTACATGCAGACTATTTATTTTTGCTGCTGTTAACCCATTCCCTGCCACAGAAGAGATTATGGGCCAATTATGATGGAATGCTTCCCACGCTATTGACAAGATATTGCAGCAGCCAACCATTTCACTCTTATATGGTGGATCAGCTTTTTCAAGAAAAAACTGGTATCCAAAGATCAATAAATATCATAAAAAATTCTAACAGTGGCTGTCAACTTAGAAAAAAAATACACTGCCGGGGAAAGTGTTAACTTATGTTGCTAGGATACCTGTGCAGCCATCGTTGCTACACCTTAAAGTTAGTTCTACAAGTTTTTCATTAGTTGCTCATCATGAGCTGCAGTTACTTCTTCCAAAGTGTCATTATGGATGTTGTTGGACTGTGCTTTTTGTAGTTGTTATAATCATCATAATTGCTAAAGATGTATATAAAAATAAGTAATGCTGGAAAACTGTCTGTTTCTATATTTGCCATACTTTTCATGTCTTCATTTTTGCAACACAAAGAAACCATCAAATTGAATTTTTTTTTTTTATTAAAGTTGTCAATACGTTTCTTTCCATCCTTGTTTGCTCAGTTGAAGTTCATTTCCTATGGTGCTGAAATTACCATGGTGGTTTACATTTTATACAGATCTGCATGGCATTCAGTTGCACTGGAAATTCTAAACTTGATGACATGTTCAAAAATTGCCACTGAAAGTGTCTAGCATTCTGTAGATAAGAGATAAAGAGATTGGTGACTATTACTCCCACAAATCCTCCATGATCTGTTTTGCTGATGCAGTAACAGCTCAGCCCGCTGCCGGCATGCGTGTTGCTCTCCTGAAACAACTGCCTTTTCCCTGTTGCGTTAACACACTGATTTTAAAAGGAATGATGTTGGGGGATCTCATTGACCTTAACGGAACTTAATCTCTGCCACGCCCACAAGTAATTAATTAATCTCAGACCAACCCTGTTGACAACAGTGCCACAGCTGCACTATTGCCTCATGCCGTAAAATTAAAGGCATGGATTTTTACACGCTCAGTTTTGATCTGCGATAACATTAATACTTGTGTTTGCCAGTTGCATTTTGGTCGTCAAATTAGTGCCCCATGTCTTATTCTGAAGCATTGACAGGACTTTTTCCTTTCAAAGTCTCGACATGCAGTTTAAAACCATAAGATTTGCCTTAGGTGAAGCTACCTTAATCATAATACTTTAATTCGCATTAGGGTAAGCATGTCAACTTCTGTTTGTCTTGTCTTAATGTAATGTTGTGAACAATGTTTGTTTGTTTGGGTTAACTCCCAAAATAATCCGTTTCTGCATTAATACCTGTCCCCGCACTGTACACACCACACCATCTGCCTCATGTATTTATTTATGTTGTTGGTAAATTAATAAAAAACCAAGAACGTTGTCCCGATGAAGAAGCAGAGTCCGATTGTTCGTGGCAAAAGCAGATAAAAATTTATTACACAGCCGGCCATGAGAACAACAGCGTGATGCAAAGTTCTAAATTCCTTAATTTTGTCAGAAACTTTATACATGTTGAAGTACAGACATTTGCATATGATTTCTTTAATGTTATCAGAAGTTGTTGCTGATTAGTTCCAGGGTTTACACATTGATAAAATGCAATACTCTATAATTGGGCCTCTCCTGAACCACCCAACTGAGAGGTGCTAGTGCCTATTGTCCTGTCGGAACTGAAGACAAACGGAGATTCAAGCTGGAAGTCGCAAATAGGCGATATGTCCTGCCGGACCTGACGGCTTCTCTTTATCTCCTAATACACATTCATTACCCGTTGATCAAACTGTCTGGCTCACCTCACATTGCCAACACCCAAAAATTCTGTTTCCCAACAATGTTCATTGCTTTCCTACTGTGCAAATGAGTAACCAAAAACCAAAAAAAGTATGGGTGTCGGACTTTTTTTGCAATGAATTCAAACAAATTATGTTTGGTACTTGGCTGATAAGAAGTTGTTATTTATTTATAACATGTTTAACGACACTCTCAGTATGTCTTGAACGCCACTCCCTGAACTCTTTTCCGAAAGTAAATGTAGTTATCACACACCGTTCACTCACACACTCACATGAAAGGGGGCAATTTAGAGTCTCCAATTAGCCTGACATGCATGTCTTTGGACTGTGGGAGAAAAGCAATAACATGAATTCAAGCTTACTCATGTCTGAATTCACGCGATGACATCATATCAACTCAGGCATTACTTACTGTAATGAATTCATCATGAATCAAAAGTAATTAAGCATGCGGTACATGCCAATTCTATCGCTTTTGGTGGTGGACCACCGCTTTTGGGGCGTTTTTTTCAGAATGAAATACCCCAAAAGCAGTAGTCTACCGCCAAAAGCAGTAGAGTTGGCATTTATCCATGATCACGATGAGTTCATGGTTCATTAAAGACAGTCGTTTCACTTTTGGCAGAATTGAAATAGAAGTTTTCATTCACTATTTCATTCTTACTTCATGTATAAGCTTCCCATGAATTAATCATGTTTGTGTCCCCCTTAACTAAAGTGGTAGGTATATCATCTTGTCATTTTTGTCATTAAATGCCATTAATTAAAGCTTAATTTCTCATGAATTCATCATGTTTGCGCCCCCTCAACTAAAATTCTGGACGTGTGGTAACTATCATCACAACATACATTATAAATGTACAAATGTTAGTCTATTGGGAATATTGAACTACATGAACTGAAGGTTAGTTGCTCATGAATTCATGGGCTTACAAAGAAATAGTCAGTTCACTTTTGACAGAATTGCAATTGATATTTTACTTGGACTTACCATCACTTTTTGATTATAAAGATACAATATTACAGTGATGTTATGTACTACTTCATGCATTAGTACATACTGATTTAATCCAATAATTCATTCTCACTTCATGCATTAGCTTCCCATGAGTTGATCATGTTTGTGCCTCTCAACTAAAGTGTTGGCTGTACATGCTTTTATCACAACAGATGTGAGAAATGCTATTGCTAAGGAATTATTGAATGTCATGAATTAAAGCTTACTGTCTCATGAGTTCATCATGTTTGTACGCCCTCAACTAAAGTGGTGGACATACAGTAGTTTTCATTTCAACAAATTTAGAGTTATTCTATGAGGAATCTTGAACAACATGAATTGAATGTTATTTACTCATGAATTCATGGTCTTAGAATGAAGTAAAGGTTGAAAGTGTATTTTGATTCTGCCAAAAGTGAAATGACTGTCTTTAATGAACTATAAACTCATCATGATCATGCTTAATTACTTTTGATTCATGATGAATTAATTACAGTAAGTAATGCCTTAGTTGATATGATGTGATTGCAGGAATTCATTAATGCATTAATCATGATAAACTCACGAGTGAATCATGCATTAAGTAATGCATGATAACTGCATGATTCATGTCCCCTTATTATAAAGTGTTACCCAACTGAGTGTTCGGCCTGAGTATTGCATTTTCTCCCTGTGTTTGTGTGGGTTTCCTCTGGGTAGTCCGGTTTCCCCCACCCAAAAAAACATGCATTATGGAAACCCCTGACCAAGGAACTGGCTTTAGAACTGGAGTTGGTCCCTGGGCGCTGCTCTGTGGCTGCCCACGGCTCTTAACCAAAGGATGGAATAAATGCTGAGGGCAAATTACCCCACGGGGTTCAATAAAATTTATCTTAATTCTGTCCTTAGGAGTGACAAAGTGACTCCTTGCTTTTTTCTGTCGGTGACATCCGCTACATTATACATAAGTTTAAAATACGTATCTTTTCAAATAAAAAATAAATAAATAAATAAAATCTCCTGTTGAACTTCACACTGCCAACAACCTTTTCAGTGGCTGTGTGAGCTGGTACAGCCATTACACCATCTGCAGTCTTCTAAACATGCATTATTTATGCAGATGGGAAATACATTTGTAATCCATCGGAAAGACAAATTAAAATCAGTTTGAGTGTAGATTAGGACAAGTATAACAGGGCTATTATCACTATTACCTGCTTTAAAGAAGCCTTTTACTGCATGAATAAAACATTACAAAAAAATGTTACATTCTCCAGCAGAATAAATTCAACAGGTTTGACAGTGTGCATTGTTTGAATCAAAAAGCATTGTCTACTTCCATTTCCATGAAAGAACTGAATATATTACACTTCTCAAAATAAAAATCATGAATATAATACAGGTTTGTTGACTGCCTCTCAGCTGAACTTCAGAATGTCTTCATTCATTCTGCCACTTTCCATCCACAGAAATGCTTGTTTTAATTTATGTGTAACTGATATAACTAAATAAATAAACCATTAAAAAAAGAAATAACAACTGACTTTAACTGGCATCATATCACAGATGCAATGTACTAAATGACTGAAATATCTATAACTTCCGCACATATACATACATATTCCGCATACTTCCTTTGGCATATAACTACAACAAGAATGATAAAAAGCATTAGCGTTTGATCAAAGTTTTAGCAAATGAAATACAGTAAGTTGTGCATATAAAAGTACTGATATTTCTATCAAAAAATGTACACATCCACACATACACAGTGAATAATTCCTGATTATGAGTGCAGGTTATTGTTAAAAGAGGAGAATCAATATGAAGTGAAAAGACATCTATGGTGAAATAGGATCAAATGTCCCCAGGAACAAAATGCAGCATCACTTACTCCACTGAGACGGAAGATGCCATAAACGGCTTAAAACGCATTGACTCTCTCTGTTTCTACCTGAATAATAACAGTAATTTTTATTTGTTATTTGTTAATGAGATTTTACCCAAGTTTAGAAATCCAACATATTTCCTTGTCCACTACACGCTCAAAAAAATGAAAAGTTATGAAATGTTTGATTTACTTAATAATGTTATTTCAACTGGTTCCCCAAAACTGAGTTAAGTACATTCCACTCAATGCAACTAATTAAACTGGCCAAAAACGTTTGAAGTCAAATGAAGGTTGCGCAAAGCAATTGCGTGGGACCAGTTGACATAACATTATTAAGTAAATTTAACATTTCACAACATTTAATCTTTTCATAACAAGGACCCCACACACATTTTTGTCGCCCATAATAATGAGTGTTGATCTTAAGGGCCCAATTCCTCTGCATATGCTACATCTTACAATACTCATACAGACCGGTCACCTCATCTGTTCCTATTTTCATTTAGCCGCTAAGATTAACTTGTATTTTCCTGTCTGGGCCACATGCAGCAGGATGAAGGGATGAATATCAAGTGTCGTGTTCCGGGGTTCTGGGAGTATTGTTTAATGGTTTTAACAGTTTCATGTTCCATAGTCATGGTTCATGTCACAGTTTTAACAGTTTCTTGTATCCAGTCATTGCATTTCATATTTCATGTTCATAGTCCATGTTTTTACTTTTCCATGTTTTTGTTTTTGCCAGGTATGCCAAGCCACTCCACCGCTTGTCTGCGTTCCGCCCCGTGCCTTCGTTGTTGTACATTTCAGAGCTCTGGTTGGCTTTGGTATTTCCCCTTCCTTCTGTGCTGTGCTGATTCGGGGCTGTCTAAGCTTAAATGACAATTAACTGTTTTTAAGTCACTAACATTTACTAATATTCACTGGGTGGTGTAATTCTTAGACAGGCACATTACTAACACTACTAATTTAGACAGGGAGTTTATTGTCATGATTCCTGCTTTGCTATTTCAAATCTTGCTGTGCTTTTCTGTTCTAAACATTCATTCTGCTTTCAAACTGCATACTTAATTGGTACTTAAGCTGAGCACGCTCATTCTCTTAATGAGGAAGTCTTGTCAACCAATTTCTGTCCATGTCATGATCTTGCCCTGCCTCTTGTTTCTCCTTCTCCAGGTGTTGCCCCTCATGTCATGATTTCTTAGCCTTTATCTGGATGCGGTGGAAGTTGGCTGGCAGACAGTGTCTCAAGTTCTTGTTTTGTTACCAGTTCCCTTGCATGTCAAGTTTCCAAGTCTTGTTCTAGTCCCATGCTTTCCTTAGTCATAGTTCTTGTCAGCATTGTATATAGCCTCGTTATTTACACCATTAGTCTTTTATTTCTGTTCATGGTTATCTCTCTGGAGTTTCCATTGGTTTTTGTTTTTTGTCATTTTTGCTGATCCTTAGTTCTCAGCTCTGTGTCGCTTCCTTAGTTTGTATTTTGCAACCCTTTGGGCCAAGTTTCTTGTTGGCCCTTGTGCCTGTTTTCTTTTGTTTAAATAAACTCCTTATTCCCCTTCACCTCGCTCCTGGTGTCTACCTGATCTCGCATCAATCTAGGGCGAAGTCATACGTAAGGGACATTTTTTCATGTAACCTAGGCGACACCTTTTGGAGTGTTATTTAAATGAGATTGTGCAAAGCGATTTTTGGTGCCTTTCTCATACATAAAGCACTACACCAGATCAAAATCTAAACAGAAGCACAACCTATTTATATTTTTAGCTGCGACCAAGCAGCTCTATGAACACGTCTGTCTGTCTGTCCGTCTGTGACACCTTTTTCACCATGTTCCTGTCGTCGTATCATCATGAAGTTTTCAGAAGTTATTGACCTTCACCAAAGTGATGTCCATGCACAAGGTCGAGGTCAAAGGTCAAGTTCACAGAGGTCAAAAAAAGTGTCAATTTTGCCTGATTTGACGGTTTTCGCACCGTAACTCAAGTTTAATTCAATGAATGGCTATGAAATCTTACAACAAGCTTCTTGGTATAGAGGAGGGCTTACCTATTGATTTTCAAGGTCATCTGTCGAATCCCAAGGTCATACCAGTTAAAAAAGTGTCGATTTTGCCCCGATTACACAGTTTTCGCACCGTAACTCCACTTAACTTGATGGACGGTCCATATTCTAACCTTAACTGAGATGGAGTCCTGGAGATATGTTTCTCTGAAGGTGATGGACATCAGTTATCCAAATGATCCAAACACCATCTGTAGCTGAAATTCTCAAACTAACTTCTGCACACTTGATGGATTGTTGTCCCCCGCCGCTGCGGTAGCGAGTGGAGCGGGGGACATAGTATTCAGCTCTGTCCGTCCGTCCGTCCGTCACGTCCCGTTTGTTGCGAACGCAATATCTTAAGAATGGTTTGACCGATTTATTCATCTTTGGCTTCAATGTGTATTAGTGTGATACGCCAACCCCAGTCGATTTCCGTGACCTGGCGGGGGACATGGCCACACTTGTTCTTGTTGAAAACAGTGATTTTTTTTTTTCTGTCAGGAAAATTAAAGCTCCAAATTTATCACATTATTATGACCATTATCATTGCAGCTTCTGCATGGTCTGTTGGGCACATCTGCTAGACAATCCAGGTCATAATTGTAAGTACGTTTGTAATATGCTCATTTTCAGATTTAATTTTCTGACAGAAAAAAAGAACCATCAAAATTTTCAATGACAACAGTCAGCGTTTGCTCAGATGGGTCGACAAATTCACAGTGGTGTAACCGTTTGAAGGTTATGAGGGAGCTAAGGCAGGAGGCTTGCCAACGAGAATATCATTGCTGCATTTGGCCTTTAAACGAGAGGCCACTGATATTCCTGCGAGAGAATGCTCTCAGAAAATCACAAATGACTCCACTCCATGAACACCATTACTGCTCTGTTTATCCACTGCCCATTTGGCTCAGTGTGTGGTGTGGTGACTGTCTGCACTTCAGATACTGTTTGCACTTGCAGATGCACATATAGAGGCAAATGGCCCCGGAGTCTCATTTGCCTCTAATGGTGGGCTTCACAGCTGAGTCCCCTTCACTGCATCCTGAGGGAAGTGCAGATGGATGCGGCGCAATGTGGCCCTTCACCCTTCACAGCCCCATAATGACAGAAATAGGAGCTTAACATCACGCATTGCTACGCTTTATGGGAATTGAAGGCCTTTATCGAATATGAAGTCCAGTTAAGTGGGTCTTTTGTGAGGAAAAATTGAAATTTTTGCATTTTAAAAATGAACTGCATGAGAATATAACTTGCTTTACAAAATATATCACTTTAATTTTATTGATTTATGTCCTTCACTGCTGATGTCTCATTGTATCAGTATTCATTACACTTATAAAAACAAATACATTTTTCCTGCTATTTTGAGCCAGAGCTGAGAGCAATATGTTACACATTGATGGGAAATGGTATTGAATTCTGCTATTAATAAAGGAAGTGTCCTCATTGGCCATTGCCAGTGTCAAATGGTTTTGCATTTACTGCACTTTAAGCAAATTTTTGTTTTGATAAGTATTTCCTGTCTGCCCTCAAAACAAAACTGTACACTGATGAGCTAAAACATCAAAATCAGTCGTAAGATAAAGCAAATAATTTCAATTATCTCGTAACAACATTGTATGTCAAGGTCTGTGGGCGAACCTTAGAAAGTAAGCGAGCGGTCGGTTCTCTTAGTCGACACGCTGAATGCAGGAGAAGTGGAATGTGACTTTGAGAAGGGCCAAATCATTATGGCGAGATGAGTGGGTTAGACGGATTCGACTTTTGGGGTGCTCTGGTCAGCACTGGTGAGTACCCACGGACAATAGTCCAAGTAAGGAAAAACTACAAACCTCTGACAGAAAGCTGAGTGCACAAGATTATCAATGCATAAGAGGGCCATCCCATCTGATTCAAACCAGCAACAGGTAGTGAGTGTTCCTGAGGACAGTGGGAGGCGGTGGGGTGCGGCAGCAATATGCATGGCTGCATCAAGCCTGCTGGCAGTCTACAGAGGAAATGAAGACAATAGTGAGTGATAAAGATGAGCAATTAGCAAGAGCAAGAGCTGTGGGGAAAGGGACACAAACTGCGACATCAAAGATATGGGCGAGTGAGATTATCAAGTGATTGCACAATGATCAGTCAAGTTAAAACAATGACGTTAATTAGCAAAATTGCCTAACGTGTGGTCATCATCAGCAACCGCATGTGCGTTCCTGTATACTGTATTATAAAACGTTAATTCAGACTATCTGTTGGTGCAAACTGCTGCCGAGCATTGGTATTAATTGTGACCGTTTGGTCTGAGCACCATCACGATACTTTGACTCGCACCAAATTTGGTCACAGGATAAATTTTTTTACTACGAACGTAATTACTAAAACTATACTGCTAGTCTGTTGACATTGAGGGGATGGCTCTAATACGGTAAGATTAGGCAGTCTGGCCTTGTATACTGTAATACATAGAAGCTGTTTTCATACAGCTGTGGCATTAATCAGGCTTGCGTGATGCTTGCAAAGACCAAGTTGGATAGTTCTTCTTCACTTACTCCATCAAACTTAACAAAATTACTCTCATCCAAAACAACATGTTATGACAGAATTAAACATTCATATAATACTACCACAGAATCATGAAATGTCAGGGTGAGGGGCCCACGACTGTCTTTTGGGGAGGCCCCGCAATCCTTGGCTGTGGCTTAATCGCTTAATTTTCTGAAGATCCTTGTCCTTGTACAAATTGTATATCTTGTAAACTCACCAGTAAATATGCCCCCTGTTGAAGCTGTCAACTAGCACAATCTATGTAGGAAATTAAAACTGACAGTGTTATAAGTCTAATAAACTTCGTAACAACCATACTCCTATTTCTTTCTGTTTATACCCATTTACCTTAACCCAAGACACCTGGATCCTAATATCGACAGAGAGTTAACCGATACAACACGTTATTAAAGTGTCATGAGTCATGTGTCCCTCAGGTCAGATTTAACCTTACGTGTATATAGAAAAGATTATGACAGTGATGTCATCATTTTCTTAAAGCAAGCTCATCAGCGGGGTGCAGGTGCCTTTCAGGATTTAGCATTATATCAGGCTGCCTTCCTGCAGGGAGTTACGACAATAATTTGATATGATTTCACAATGGGATCACTGTTTGTTATACTTTATTAAAGATGAGTAAAATCAAGTCCTCTTGTGAGAATAACTGATTGATTCAGTAAAAACTAAGTTCTATCACGTTTCAGCTTCTGAATGAAACTTAACATCGCCTTTTTGACGGATCGTTACCGTAACAGATGACGCAGACGAACATATTCTGGCATATAACATTGATGGGGTAGCTCAGAATCCAGCATCCAGCACGCTAAAGGTGTTTAAATGAAATAAGTATTCTCCAGGTTCAAAGTTTAAATATTTTTTGAGGAGCTTACTAAATCCCTCCCAGTTCTTACCCCGAGTAATTCCTGTCAATTTGTCAGTTGAGTTCTTACGTACATAGACAAAAGGTAACAGCTGTACAGTTTTGATGGCTCCCTGCCGCAAGTTGACAAGCGGGAGACCGAGAGCCAGTGTGATTAACGTGATAAATATTCTTTTACCTGATGTTTGATTGTAGAGCAGAGGTACAAACAGTGTTCTGTTCCACCAAAGGATGCTCATGACATCAATATGTTCACCTAACATCTCAACACCCAAAGATGGCCCACATTGAGTTATTCTTTTGTATCTGCCCATGACGAGCAACTCACGCTCAACCAATAACAACAGAAAATCTACTAAAAGCAGCGCATCATAACTAGTCTCTAGCTTCTACGCATGAACTTTAAAAACAGAATTTGCCTGTCAGACAGACCCCATTCCTCTGGAGACAGCGTTCAGACAGACAGGAGTGCATGTCACTGTCTTCCAATATGCAGCAGATGTTCTCTGTGAGAGGCTGGTGCTCAAAGGAAATACAAATTCAGCCTATAAAAGAAGTCATTTTCCAGCTGTATGAGATGGGGTGGAGGCCGGTATCCATACATTCACAAAGAGCAGTGCGGCCAGAACAAAAACACACTTGCCAGTGGAATAAAATTATTTCTGTCAACCCAGCTCCCATTATGCACCTGCATGACAAATTTGGACCCAGACCCTGGATTCCAGCAGGAATATCAAGGATTGGTTCATTCTTGGTTCTTTTGGCTGCAAAACTACATTCCAGCGGCAACCTACAACAACTGAAAAATGGTTTATTCAAGTAGAGCTTTGTCTGCTCTTTCAAAGCTCCTGCTTTTCATGAGGAAGGAGAGAGAGAAAAGTTGAGACTTTAGATCAAGTGAAAATACTGCATCAGTGCGTTACATCTAATTGCTTATGGTTCTCCTGCCTGAATTTTTTTTTGTTGTTGTTGTTTTAAACAAAATCAGCTTCTTCAGAAAGCACAGACAACTTATTTCATTAGGTAAGGTGTAATAAAATTCTCTCTTCACAAGAA
This sequence comes from Gymnothorax reevesii, assembly GCA_029721435.1. Lineage (NCBI taxonomy): Eukaryota > Metazoa > Chordata > Actinopteri > Anguilliformes > Muraenidae > Gymnothorax > Gymnothorax reevesii. The sequence continues at coordinate 65,015,164 of CM056587.1, read as the reverse complement.
CAGCAAATCATGATCTTTTTTTTTTTTTCCGGGTGCATATACATACAGCCAGGTATGTAAATATTAGTGCACAGACAAATTCTTTATTTTTGGTCTTTTCCCCGTGATACTGGAGTTTACTTTTAATGATTAGCATGTGCTGAATAAGAAGTGTCTGTCTGCTTTATTTTGAGTTTATTTAACTGCCAGCTCAACCTTTTGGCCGTGTATATTTGAGTCACTGTGTCTTGTAATTGAATGATATGATGAAGCTAAACTGGTTAAGGCATCTGTAACATAACATTAATCGGGGGGAAAAAAGACCAATTAATACAGTTCAACACATCCTTGAATCAGACACAGTTCAATTGGATTTTTGATGAGTCAAAATGTGATCAACCAGATGGTTTAACAGTCAGTTACAGAGTTAAGGGACCAAAAGTAATTGGACAGTTTGTTGCCCCGCTGTTTAATGACCAGGTGTGAGTTATTTCCTCATTGTTATTTTTACAAGTCAGCACACAGAAGTGTAGGATCTGAATTTGGAGTCTTCTGTCTCAGCATGAAGTTAAAAGAGGTGTCTCTGCCAGTGAAGCAAGCCATCATCACTATTAAAAAATTAAATCAAACCCAGCAGAGATATTGCAAAAACATCAGGTGAGGCCAAATCAACTATATTGGTCATTCATGAAAAAAAAAAGTCCTGCTTAGCTAACAAGTGGTAGATGAGACTAGAATTGTCTCTGGTGAATATAAAGTCCCATGCAACAGTTAGAAAGATCAAAAACCAGAGGTTGGCATGTCTGGGTCAAAAAATAAGAGAAGCCTTCATCAGAGTATATACTGATGGTTTACCACAGGGTGTAAATTGCTTGTCAGCCTCAGTGACTGAAACTTTGCCTAAAACATCCGAAGAAGCTCATAAAATTCTGGAAGCGGTGGACTGACAAGTCTAAAGCTGCTTTCACACCGGACGCGAAATGAATTCGACAGACTACATTCAAAGTCAACGCAAAGACGCGAATACACATGGGCGCGAAAAATTCCTTTCGTGTCGGGTGTGAAAGCGGCTTAAGGTGATGTGAAGACAAGGAAATGAGCAGGGAGAGAACAGCCCATGATATAAAGCCTCTGCCGCCTCCTCTGGGCCGGTGTTGCACGTGTGTGCATGTATGGCTTCCAATACACCTGGTCCGTTTGGATTTATTGATAATGAATATTGAAATGATGGGAGCCGACAGAAGGATCGGGATGAATTAAGAATTTTAAAGGGCTAAATTACCTGCCCGGATTCAGCCAAGCGATTCTTAACCACTTCACAGTGTATATACGCATACATTTTTTTTTTGTTGTTGCAATTTTTACTCAGTTTATACATTGTTTTTTGGCAAAGCCTATGAATTAAAGATGAAAAGCACATCTTAAAGCATGTCTGAATTGTTTTATTTCAAATCCATTAAGATGGTGCACAGAGCCAAAGTGAAAATTGCATTCCTGTCTAAATTTTTATGGATCGGACAATATATTTGAATGTATATTTTACAAAACGTGTTTTGTTGTTATATTATGCTCCTGTAAGAGATTTTGCAAAATTTACAGCAGAGAACCATGTATTTTTTTTTTTTACATAAGAAATTGCTCATTAGCAATCATGCATTTTTAATTGCACATCCATTGATAAAATATGTGGCAATTTTGTTGTAAACATTTGTTTTTTTTTTTTTTTTCACAAATTGATAATCCTTGTAAATTTTCAACAAATATTAATGGAGTGCTCTCACGAATCACTTTCAAATGATCTTCTTAAGTGCTCTGGATCAATATTTATGGGAGTAAATGCAGCGATCCTAACCAGTTGTTTTCTATCGTTGCTCCCCTGAGTGGAGCTCGGCACTAAAGTGGTGTCATGTGACTTAAGTCTGTAGGGCTTTCGGCTCATTAGCCGAGCGGTTAGCTCTCTCTGCGAGGCCGAAGCACCTACCCCTTTTCCCTGAAGCAGAATCATTTAAACAACAAACCTGTCCCTTTTATTGCTTTTTGAAATGCATTCGGCCCTGTATTAAACTGTGAAATTGTCTTAATCACCTATTTCCATGCAGCGGACACTAGACAGATAACCATCAACCGTAACTCTCCCTACCACAAGGCACTTCAGGACAGCTAGTTGGGATCAGAGAATGATCAAATCTCTCATTAATGACAGCAGGAAGCTGGGTGGTTAGGAGGGGTTGATGCGACTGTAACACAGTTAACAAGCTTTTCAATCCTGATTAAACAAGCTCCTTTAACCCTAGAAGGATAATACCTGAGCCAGCATGACATTGGCAAGCACCCAAATGAGTAACTGGACACCAATGCATCACGTAATATATTCAAAAATGTTTTTTCACCGCAATAAATTTATTTCAGCAAAACCAAAAAATTCAGCGAGAAAGTTTTTTAATTGCGATACAGACAGCACTTTGCACCATAAACTGCCGGGACCGCTATAAAAGAATAAATCGCACGTCTGGGAGAATGTGACATGTTTAGACGGTTCAGGTTCCGAATCTCAGAGATTGTTGCATATTCTGCTATCGTAACCAAAATGGTGACCTTTGACTGCACTCAAGCAAATAATGAATTAACATTCTGGGATCATCTGGGCAAGTATTTGAAGGCAGATTCCTATTTTATACCTGCTTCCAACAGAAAAGGTTGAATGTGTGAGGTTGTCTGAAAAGGCAATAAAATTTTAATGGACTGACGATCCACTCCTTTCACTCGCCTAAAAAAAGGCCATATCCACACCGCTCATCTCTTTTTCACACACACACACACACACACACACACACAGATACAGACACGCGCACACATACGCACTCCGATGCTGCGGCCAATTACCGGCCATCGCCGCAGATGAGCCAACAGATTAACTGCTTAAGAAAATGATTTTCCATTAGACTGGCACTTTGGCAAAGTACAGGAGCCCAGAAAAGGCATCGCCTGCCCCCAGGGGCCCGAGCGGCCTCGGAGTAAGAGCCAGTCATTACTGGCCCGGCCAGGATTTCCCACACAACACCCTCCGCCCTCACACTCTTACCTCCCGCCATCCGGCCCTGAGTGCTACTGTAGGTGACAAGTGAGTGAGCGAAGATCGAAACCCGGGGCAGAGGGCCAGCGAGCGGGGCGCGGGTCCCAGCTGCTCCAAAGGCTCCTCTAATGCACCTTTAATGGTAATGGGCCCATTCAGCTCAATGCTAACGGGGAGCGGCTAGCCACTCCCAGGCCCGCCGATGGTAATAGTGGATAGCGAAGGCCGCATTTCGGATTTATCATTATCATAAATCTTGCTTCCCTCCCAGCCCGACCTGGGAATAGCTCTGTTTAGTCTGGCTTGTTTTTTTTTTTTTTAAAGGAAAAAGGATGATGCCCCAACTCCCGCCGCATCCTCAACTCTCATCTTCCATGGTTACTGAAAAATCTCTGGAGTGCTGGAGAAATTTGATCAGATATTTATTTATTTTTTTATTATTTTTATAGTCTTTAGTAGATGGGGCGAGGTGTCATTTTTTTATTCCGAGACGAAAATTCCCACTATCTTCAAAGTCACTCTGAAGCGAGAGGTGGCTGTATTGCCATGGTAACCCTCAGTGAAATCTGTGTCAGGCTGCACCGCTAGATATTTTGATCATCAGACAGGCAGCTCACCATTTACTCTCTGCTTTAGGGGTCTCTTGCTCTGAAAATGACAATACAATGTTCAAGAAAACGACCATTGTGTGAGCACTGTTATAGCACCAAAACGTAGAAATATGACTCCAAGAATGGGCCATGATTATGTCCAGTGATTATGATGATGATGATAATAATAATGTAATAATAATAATAATATTAAGAAGAAGAAGACAATGATGAAGACAAGAGAATAATTGTCAATAACATCTGCACTCTGAAAATTAATCCACAAAAACATGTAATGAATATTTTATTATTTTTATTTTAAAGTACAGTACTTCATGGATAGGTGAGCAAATAGCACAACATATTCTAGGTGGGCTATATTGATTGAGATAGAAATAGCAATATTAACATTAAAAGGCAGACAGACTGATGGAGGATAAGTAGGTGTTTTTTCTGCCGTCAGAGGCAGATGTGCCAAGGGCTGCCTGTAACGCTCAATAAGGGGAGTTAAGAATGAAAATCCGAGGACAGAGCAGAGCAGGTGAGCACAAGCAGAGATGGGAAACCTGTCAACAACGGGTGCAAAGACAGGCTGACCGAGGCGTCTGATGCCTCCGTTCTAACATTCCTAATAACATTCCAGAATAAACACCTCTCTTGCCAGCGACATGGAATTTGTTGTGCAATTTGCAACATACATCCATAAGTACAGCCAGGTGTTTGACATGTTTTGGGAAGTAGGTTTTTAAACTTAGACAGGACCCTGTACAGCGTTTATTAACCCTTAGAGCACTGTAGGCAGCTATAGTTGCCCAATGATGTAAGATATCAAAATGAGATGCTGTTGAAAATCTATCACTGACCCGTTTACGGGTCAGTTTGACACCCCTGCTCTAAGGGTTAAGTGTTCTGATGATAAAAGGAAGGCCAACATGACAAAGGCACAGTAAGGACAATATCGGCTCATTCAGATCAATCAGGAGCAAAGAATTAGCTGGGGTTTGAAAAGTGTGTGTCTACATTGTGAATTAACTCTTTATGAGCAGTTCTGTGGTGCACAACTTAACGATGAGTGCAGGCCGAGGGTTGGGGGATCCTGGCAGAATCTGCTGCATTTTAGAACCTGTATATTTTGCTTATAATGCATGTTCGTTGCAGAGACCACATTAAATTTACGGAAATCAACTTTTTAAATCAAATTTATTTATGAAGAAATAATGTAACGGCTAGAACCATCAGATAGCTCACTCGGTAAAGCATCGCGTTGCGAAGCAGAAGTGACTATCACGGCGCGGGTTTGATCCCCGCCTCATACCACAGCTCTTTTCAGAGTAGCGCACAATTGGCCAATGCGCTACAGGGATGCAAATTGGGAGGGATCTGCTCGGATAGGGTATTGTAAATAGCAAAGTTCTCAGGTGCCACCTGAGAAGGCCAGATGGGCGCTCGTTAGGAAGATTCTGAGCTCGTTCATGTTCGGGTATCCTCCGACCTCGTTCTGAACCTGCGAAGTTTCAACCAATGACTGTATAAGAAGCGGTGCCTGACAGGTGCGTGCTTCGTAGGAAGCCGCGAGCGGACTCACTCTCCTGAGTTGGCAACAGGGGGCTGCATATGCGAAAAAGCCTTGTACATAGTTCCCTAATTGGACATTCATTCCAGATTCGGGTGCGATTGGAGATGCCAATTTTTTTTTTATTGAAAAAAAAAAATGTACCAGATAGTATTTTGTGTATAATCTGAGTGTTTGCCAAATTGCGTGGAGGTCCGAGTACAAGCATGAAGTGAACAGAAAAGAATGATTAAAATAACAAACCAATACACGACATGTCTCTTGTTTTCTGTAAAAAGTACAATACTACGAGGCAAAAAGAATCAGCCATCCTGACATTTAATGGATCAACGCAATTTATAACAAATCATGTATTAGCAAATACTATTATTGCACACAAGCTTTGGTTCAACCTTTTAGAACTATTGTCCAGTCAACAATGTGCTGTCCAAAAACAATACTGTATGAAGTTTAAGATATTCAGATACAAAGGGTCAATGTCAACAAGACCTCATGAGCTACCGCCAACCCACAGAAGCTGGAAGTATGACGAGCCTCTGATAAAATCTCAAAAACATCTGGGATAGCAAAAAGAGACAGCGGAAGGAAATATATGGACTTTCACTGTGGTAAAGGGTACAGAGTCCCCTCATGCTTGTGAAAAAGCAAGGAAGTGTTTATGGCAGATCATCCTGCTGTTTCCAGTGAAGGCTTTATAGTTCAACCTTTAGATCTCTGGTCTCCAGTGTGAATCCTGGGAAGCCGGGAGAGATCGGGGAGCTGGGTGATTCATGAGCTGCTGCGGGGGCTGAATGCACATCCTGAACAAGCAGCCTCGCTGTAGCAGTCCTGCTCACCCTGGGAGAGACATAAAGCAGCCTTAAACAGCTCTGCTAAATAATGCAGTAATTACCCTCACCTTACTCTATCTGCACCAGGTCTGTAAGCGCACACCACCGGGCTATGGCAACACAGAGTCCTCTACGCTATTCAAACCCTTCCTGCAAACACAAGCACACAAACATACATGCACAAGCCGATGTAGTCATGTGCATACATATAATGTGGTGCAAAAGTCTTAGGAACCCCAGGTTTCTACGCAGCTCAAGGTTTCTACTTAAATTTGGTCTTTAACCCTTAGAGCACTAAATGCAAGGATTGCTGCTCAATGATATCTTATCAAGATATCTTAATGAAAGCTGTTGATAACTTATCATGCGACAACTTGTTTAACAGAGCTCCGTTAAACAAGTTGTCACATGATGGGTTATCAACAGTGCAAGACAATTTAATTGGGCACTCTAAGGGTTATTCATCATTTTGCTTTCTGCATTTGTCTTTCAGAAAAAAAGGAGCAAACTTCAGATTTCCTCGCATTCAATAATTTTCCAAAAAAATAAAAAAACACAGTTTTCGATAATTTTATGTATTTCGTTAAATAAAGTCACTAATAGTATGGTCTCCACAGAGCCCTGACTGAAGGATCATCACGGCTCTCTGAGATTACCAGGGGAAACAGAGACAAGCCAGACAGCCAGTCTGTAAAACTGCGAATATTTGACCAAAAAGATTGGAACCCCACCTGGCTGATTTCCTCATAAAACCGCAGGACAGTGCACCCAGGAGAACTGTTTGTCTTTCAGAACACCTTTGACTCTCATAATGTGTGCACATGCCTAAAACGTCTGTACCACGCTGCACATACAAGCACATACACATACTGTTCACACGCGCTCAGATCCACATACAATGAGCACACATTCAAAAAAGCATTACATGAGTCCCTGGCACATAAATATACTGATGTGCACACGCACGCACGCACGCACGCACGCACACATACAGTACACACAAGGAGAAAAAGCAACAAACACAGTCCCAGAAAGCTTTGCGTACAGCATGCCATGTTTGCACAGTTATCAGCAACCAATTCCTGGTGTGACTAATTGTATATAACAAGGTCAATTTATTGTTTGACCATTTGGGGTCAACTGGAGTGCTCTCTGAGAGAGAAAGCATGCATCTGCACAGAAGTTACTTTGACTAAAAAACCTTTTTTTTTTCCTCCCTCTGGACGGTTAAACGGTCTTTGTTCGAATGGCCTCCATGATTAATGCCCCCTATCATCTCCCCGTGTGCGTAATTCCTCCGTTATTTCTTTAAACATAAAGACGGGCCCATGGAAGGAGCGATGGAGGGAAGGAAGAGGAAGATAATGCTATTTCAGCCGAGGCCTTTATTTAATTTACTGCAGGTCGATGGAGGTTCTCCCGTTGCTTTGCTCTGATTAATAAGTAACCCACACCAGCTGTCCATCACTGTCCTTCTCCCATTACCCAGCACAAATGGGCTGCAGATTGGCTCTCTGTCCAAGGCTGATGGAGAGCCCAGCGCATTGGCCGGGTGTTTTTAACCTTTGTCCTCCCTCACTCCTATACATCTGACCCTAAATAATGCTGGAAAAATAGCTGCTGTCTAAATACGAGGCCAGACTCATGTGCTGGGTGTGCAGAGGAATGCTTGCAACCAGACCGGGCTGTGCTTGCCACGGCAACCGTAATGCCAAGCATCATAAAACCTTCTGGCATGCTTTCTGTTGCGTGTAGTCCGTGTTGTTGCTCCCACAAGAACATCCCCACCTCAACCAGACACCAGGAAAAGTCACTGGCCCGCAACAGATAATCATACTGGCATAGAGTGGCCACAGGGGGCGCCAGCTCCCCAATAGTGCAGTATGGTTTTTCCCTTGCGTTTCTCCCTAATTTGTTTTGTCATGACCCAGTACTGCCCGAGAAACTTCTCCCAATGTCAGTTATTTCTTTGGGGAGATAAGCTATCTGGTGCCCTGTGACAAGTATTAAGGAGTAATTCAATTAAATCCCACTATAAATGAATTGTTTTTCGAGCCACTGACCAATTCTACCTGCTTCATACTTGTGAACAATAAATGCCTTCTGTAATTTGCCGTCATTAAAAGTGGCCATGTCATCGTCATTCAACAATCATTAGCTTTGGGCTCGTTGAGTGTGGTGCTCAGGGAATTTCATCAATGTGAATATGCATGAGTCTGTGAGTGTGTGTGTGTGTGCGCGTGCGTTAACGTATGCGTGTGTGCACACAAGGCCTGAATATTTCAGTCATTATGTAATGATCAAGTGCTGGAGGGCAGAGGTTTGTAAATTCATAGCTGCAGTGGATGTGTATAATTAGTAGGCGCCTTACTTACCCGGGCTTCAAGGTAAGGCTGGTGGATGCTCTTCACTTATCTGGGCAGGGGTTTCAAGTAAATCAAATTAAGGAAGTTATAACGATCCCTTCGCTAATTTACAAACCATTTAGCGATTTACCTTTGACGCTTTTCATCTTTGTCATTATTTGAATCCTAATACTATTCCATTGAGTCAAGTTGTGTGCGTGCGTGCGTGTGTGTGTGCGTGTGTGTGTGTGTGTGTGTGTGGAACAGCCCAAGGTAATCAAAAGTTCAGGAGAAAAATTATATTCCCAAAACAAAGCTACTCTGACATTTCATTGACGGAAAATATATTCATGAGCCAATTATGCCGTGAGTATAAAACAAATTTTAATTAGCAAAACATACTTGAAGGGCCTTGCTGATTAGTTTATACTCCAAAATTTGTTCACAAAATAATTTTAATGAAAACACACTTTCTTAACTTGTTTCTCTTGGCATAAAACGTGATGATTTCATGGACAAGCTTACAGACTAAATCATAGAATGATCAGGCTCAGGTTATTGCCAATATTTTGGCTGGTCGACTCATTTTATTACTAGCTGTGGGTTCTCCGGGGGAAAATGAAACATTAAAGCAGAATCCTAAAGAGGCATTTTAACTCATTTATTGCACTAAATGTACAACATTATTTCAAAGCAGCAGACAATAGAATCTCAGTTTAGAAATCCCACATGGCTAAATTATCAATACAAAGTGATAATGGACAGGGCTTGTAAAGGCAGCAGTCTAGATTACGGAGGAGGGTCCTTATCACAGAATCTCTTGACGTACAATGGATGCACTTTCACTACTCCAGCCAAATCCCCGAGTGACCTCTGTTTATCATTACCGCTCTTTTATTATCAGAGTAAATCCTTGCTTCTCCTCCCTGGCTGATCCGATGCAGATGCGGGAAATAGCTGTCATGCATCACCTAGATGTCACACGTTAGAGATGGTGGCAAGTGAACATGCGAATATATAAATTAATGAAATATAGCTCCACAAATGGAAGTGTAAACGAAAGTTCAATCACGAGACGTAGGATTCTCATGCAATTACTCTTACCCAATCAGCGCCTTCGATCTTCTCTATATATGCTTCTGACGTGTTCCTGTCTGCTGTTGCACAGACTCCGCATCGCCCACCGCCTCCCCACCACCACCAACGTCTGACTCCGCCCTCTTCAGCATCTACTTCATCCGTGTGACCCTTCTCTCCAACAGGGGATGGCTTCGCCCCTGCCTGCTACCCAGGCAGATCAGCACCTCTCCACGCTTGATGGTCCATGAGGACGGAGTCATCGCCAAATCCTGAATTTATTTCATGTCAGTGCATTGTTAATAAATCTCCATTCCTTAAATCCGAAGTCTTCCTGATTGAAATACCGCGATACGAGGATAAAATATATAGTTAGCGTCCTTCAAATTTCAGTTTTTCAAGTCAGGGCGGGAGGTGTTTAATTTTTATTTAATTGTAATAAAAGTTTGGGATGCAAATAGCCAAAGAACTCCAAATCACAAGTGCATGGATGCACATACAGGTGAAATCTGCCTCAATCACAAGAGTCGCAGCGATCGAAAGCCGAACAGATCGTCGGCTGCACAGCCAGGAATTCTGAGCATCTTTCCCACTTTTTTTTGCCATGATTTTAACAAATTCGCTGTTTAAGTGTCATATTCACGTTCCCCTGCCGTATGTCAGCAACCGTTCAACCAGCGTGTTTGTAAGAGAGTCAAGCGGAACTGAAGTTCTTGTGTATGGAGGTTTATCAGTTTCACATGCGTTTCGGTGGATTTCACCACTAGTGACGTGGAAATAATTATGACTCCAGACTTTTCACGCTTTTCTTTACTCAGGGGTTGAAAGCAATGGAATTGCATAAAAACGTTTCAAATTGTCCTATTTGATTTGAACAACTTGAACGATCGTGGAACGCATGCATTGCGTTGATTGACTAATTGCTGACCACGGCATGGGAACGCAAGCGTGCCACCAAATCTCAAACAAACAAACATGACGCGCAGGAGGCGGGTGATCACGGTGCCCAGTGTAAGTGCATTCGGATTCTCTTATGAGCGCGGTTCTCTCCCTAAGCTGTAAAAGAGTCCCCTTTACACCTTTCCTTTACCTCATGACGTTTTACACAGAGGTTAAAGAAAAGTGGTTCGGAATTAGACGATAGAACGCGATTATTTAACTATTCAGACATAGCCATGATTCCAACGCAAACTAAAGACGGAAGTGTCGGAGCACACCACGTGAGGCAACTGAGCGAATCACGTTAGCAGAAACCAGCAGTAGCCAATGAGATTTTGTCATTAGCTTTAAATCCCCCTATGAACTTTCACAATGCGTGACTGACAGAAAGGAAATGCCCTTATTTGGATTATACAGCGTTGTGCAGGAGAATCAGAGCTTTACAACAGTACCGGACATGACAAACTTCAGTGAAGAAGCGGAATACTGTTCGTTGCGTTGGAATGCTAACTTTTTGGTAAATTCAGAAGAAACTCCCTGCCGCAAGTAGACAAAATGTAATAAAATAAACGTCTAAATGTATAATTTTTATGTTTTCTTCATTGCAGTTTGAAAGAATACACATTCAAGGAGTAAACTAGCCCAAAATCTCTAATTTGACCATTGCATGGGAAATCCAGGTTTTTGCCTCCCTTGTCTCGCCTTAATGAGGCCTAAATAATGTCAGAGCTGTGGTTCCCTCCACAACCCAAATACATCCATGTCAACTTAATCGTAGAGTGTCATTTGTCCCTTCGAAAGAGTGTGTGAGTGAATGGTGTGTGTGTGTGTGTGTGTGTGTATGTGCCCAGCAATTAACTGGCAGTCTGTACTGGACACATTCCCAGCTTCCCCTCATAGATGCTGAGATTTGGCTCCAGCAACCCAGTGATCCTGAAATAGAATAAAGACAGGTAAATAATTGATCGATCAAAAATATATTTATAGAAATGGGAACTGCTAATGGAATTCCCTCTTTAAATGAAACCATATGTTTTCACTTGAGTTGAAGTCTAAAGACTTGAATTGTTATTGGAAAATGTTGTTACTGGGGTTTAGAGAGAAATTCAGTGTCTTTGTATATGAGTCTGAGGTCATAGTCTGGCACAAAGATCCATTTGTGGCTCAAGAGGCTCGTGGCTTCAGCATTCAGGCAGAGACATCACTCCCTGCTCCTCCGCGAGTGTGTGATGATGCTCAGCCGTACACGGACTGGTACAGGAAGACTCCCTACATTATGAAAGTTCTATAACTGCATTCTACAACAGATGTCGAGCTTGTTCCACTATATGCAGTGTCTTTGCGCAGCAATAAGGGAAGTTTTCCTGCTACAACTCCTACAAACTTCCACAATCCCGACCAATCACGTTTAAGCTTGAGTTTGAGCATTGGGTTGTCAAGATTACCAAAACTTACCTGCCATCACACAAAAGAAGAGCATGGTTTTGTCCGGGCACATTTTAATTGTTCTTTTCCAGTCCTTTTCAGAGATAATGCTTCATTAATTTTCTGAAACAGAAGCTACTAAGGCTTATTGCAGAAATTTCTTCAAAGATTTGTTCTCTATCTGTTTTTTTTTTCTAAACTGCTGAGAGAGGAGACCATCACCGTTGAGTAACACTGGCCGAGGAGCTGTGTTACTGGACCTCTGCTGCTCATGGACACACCCACTGCTGCTGCTACAGTATTATTTGTGTCTGGCTTTGTAAGAATATGGCTCCTCAGTGAAGTAAGATGTGTTAGCAGGATGTACAGTGTAAAGAGGTTCTCACTCCTGATGCACTGTATCTGCTTGGAGGAGTAAGGAGAAGTATGTGAACGATTTTCAGAACCTCACTCCAGCAAATTATACTCCTGCGCTTGGGCTGCCTATTCCAATGAATCAACTCGCTGATGTTCTTAGCAATTATTGCCATTTGTGAGCAGACATTATTTTTTAACAATGGATGACCAGATGGTACTTAAATGGACAGCTTACCCTCAACATAAAAAATATATATTTTTCATCTTACCTATGGTGCTATTTATCCATCAATATAGTTTTGCTGTGAGTATTCGAGTTTTGGAGATATCGACCGAGGAGATGTTTGCCTTCTCTTGAGTATAATGGAAATAAATTGCATTTGTCTTGTGGTGCTTAAAGCGCCAAAAAAATACACAAGAAAAAGAGCAATTTCTCTTTTTTCCCCCCGCCGCTAAGTGGATGGGGATATACAGCAGGAATGAGATGTCAGTCATTGTGTCCGTTCGTTTATTCGTCCATCCGTTTTGCCTCTTTTCCGGGTCAGAACTCTCACATCGTTCAATATTTCTCAACAAAGTTTAATATATGGATACATCTCATTGTTTAGACGTGCTTTTCCATACTTCCAAATGTCTATCTGTTTGTCTGTCCATTCTTCCAACGCACTTTGTTTCCAGACCAAATATCAGCCATCCCGTGGCAGGGGATATGAGCATTTTATGCTTGTTTGATCATGTGATTGGTCAGCACAGACACAATGACAGGGACACAGGGCGCATTGAAACAGAACTGTACCCAGGCAGATAAACAGAAGCAGCACAGGAAATGCTTCAAACCGATTCAGAGTGAAGAAGGCGCGCCCCTCGGTTATCATGCCCTCAGGCTCCCCCTACAGCTGCGTGGGAATAGCGGAGCTTAAGAGGATGTGTTTTGCCATTTCAATATTTAAGCTTCGTTATTCATTTAAATCAGTGGATGTTAACCCTGGGATCACGAGAGTGATTTTTGAGGATAATAATGCGCACAAACATGCATGATCAGCGGTAAACAAGCCTTCTACTTCATTAATAACTTTTTGAAGACTGAGAATTTGATTCAGGTCATTAGTGCTTTGATTTTATGTTGATACAGGCATGATTGTTGTCCCTTTGTGTGTCCGTCCATCGCGCTTATTTACTGGGGTACACCTCCCAAGCCGTTCAATGTTTATCAGCAAAATTTTAGACATGGCGACAACGAGGTGTGCCTCTTCATACTGTCCGTCCTCCAGTCCATCTGTCTGTCCCTCCACTGTGATTTGATTCATTCATCCAATGGCGGAGGATCCGATGATTCTATGCTTGTTTTTATTTTTTTGCTTTACATTATTCTTAAAGAAAGAGCAAAAAAAAGAGAAATAATAAAGCTGTACACTGTTCATGTTTTCAGAAGGTAACCCTCATACACCTTCATTTTATATGACCTGCCTCGGCCTCCCCCTCTAGGCAGCTCCGTGGGCCTGGTTAGTCATAACTCGCCACAGAACCATCCAATCCAATTGTCCACCAAGTGACTACTTTACCTCATAATTTTAAGGTACATGCCATGACACTAGAATTCTTCCGTGTGTGTGAAACTGCATCAGCACATAAGCTGCTACATGAAATATTATGTGCTGTAGGAGCGTACAAGGAGCTATATGGCCTGTGCATGAGGGTATAATATGTTTTGAGTTCTAGAATTAATGTTTTTAGTAAGAGAATCATGCCTCGTGTTAGTTGTTCTTTGGCTTGATGCAGCAGTATTAGATACAGCTATTTACTTATTTGCTCTTTCATTTACATCTTATGATATTGGTCTTCACATTCCGTGGCAGGCCAAAGGAGGGCCCGGGCAGGGAAATGAACCCTCGACTCCCAGGTAAGAGTCACACAAGCTGACCACATCACCAAAGAGCCAGACTCGTTGGTAAGGTAGCCAGGGCACGTACTTATTCGGAGGCATTTTCTAGTGACAGGACCCCTCAACTGCCACAATACATTTGGAACCCCAAAGGAAACTTCAAGGGAAAATACTTCTTGCACAGCATACAGTAGTATTGTAGTATAGTCTCAGTTAAGTTGCTTAATTACGCATTATTGTGCTATTGATCAGTATATTCTTGTCTTAAATGTAATTTTCTGTACCATTATTGGTTTGATCGGAGGCCAAGCCAGTTTGTGCCAGCTACTGCTGGGAACCAGGGAAATATCAACATATGTACGCCTGAGGGTGGCACATAGCCAATGGAAAAGCATGAAATCCTAAGTATTTTCCCACATAACTGCGAGCCAGAATCACTGCCACTAATATGAGATACATATGCATCCGTCTTTCAAAGGTAAACATCCCGTTGGCTCTATTTTAATCTCATCTGACCATGTAATGCCACTAAAATCCACTTTTAGTGCCCATGGCATTTAGTCAAGTCCAGGAGCATAGATACGTTTCTGTGGATTCCCATCAATAAAGGCTTTTTTTCCCCTTTGAGCTTCATGGTATGAAGGTGGAATCAAATACTGGATTCAGTGACTCTGTGGCTCTGTCATGGCTGCTTGAGAATCTGAGGCCTTCAGGCAGTGTTCTTCTCTCTGAGTGCGATTTTCTGCCCAACAAGTCAACCAGCCATATTTTGCTTGACTCATTAGTTTTAAAATGCAAATATTGCACATTTTGTATTCTGGTATAATTTTTCTTGTGTGTGCATATAACTTGGTAATAAATACCACACAACTCTAAATAACTCATGAGCATACACTCATACGCACAACCTGTAAACACGCACCCACAATGAAGATGAATTTGGGCATTGATACCTGTTATTTGCAGTGACAGTTAGCATTTTTTGGCCGGGGATCTGCTTCTCTCCAAGGCCAATATACAACCTGACTGTCCGGGTTATGGCCGAGGATATTGAACACAAAAGCGGAAAAAAGCCTCAGCCGGCTGAAATGTCACAGGAGCCCCATCAATACTTCCTCCCTGACCTTTCAAATATTTGCCTTTTCCTGCCGCACCGACAGCGGGACGTGCACTTTCACAAAGGAGCTAGGACCTAGCGTGCCGCCACGTAGCCTTCTGCTACGGGACCCGAGATTGTGCTGCCCATTGTAAAAAAGCCTGACAATGGCGCTGCTCACCCACCGACTGGCTGAATGCCCTCCTCTCAAATGTCCCTGGGGCTCTAAGCCACAAAACCCAGCTGGCTGTGCCATGTTTGTTTGCACAATAAACCCGCATAGTCAGGAATTATTATGCGGAATAGCACAAAGCATAGTGGGGCTTCACTGAAGCTGGGTGGCAACCCATTCATTTAGGAAAGTGAGTGGCGCGCAATTGTGCAGTGAGTGAGCATGCTAGCAGTTTTACTGATGTGACAATAGCAGGATTGAAAACAGCATTTAAAAGTCGCATTGAAAAATCCATTCAAATATCTCCTCAAATGCATAAACTAAACTTCCCTGTCTTTTCTTTAAACTGACGAAGACACTCATTCGATGGAAACAAATTACTCGATCACTAATGATATTGTGACTGAGGAATTATTCCTCTATTAGACCAAATTCAGTCCAGAGAATGTCCGGTTTCATCTAATTTATATGGCTGGTAATTAAGTCCAACTGGTATACTTCTCAAAGCCACAGTGATCACCAATCCTCTACCGGGACATATCCCTAAAAGGCAGTCTGGCTTAAAATGAAAACAACAAACATATGGCCTGTCAGCTCCAAACCTACATTACTGTGTAAGCATGTCAAATTCAGTTCCAAGCTGAAAGGATAATTGGGCAGTTTCAGGCACCAGAGAGATGTCGGCTGAGTAAGACCGATGGTATTCACTACAGCAAGGAATGTATATATCCTTTTATTACTTAAAAGTTAGATCATTACACAGAACAAAGAATCCATAAATCTTGGCCACAAATGGCTGTGGGGTCAAAACCATTCAGACACTCAAACAGCCAATCCCACAGTGCTCTCTCACCCCTGAAAAACCTTTGGCATATTTTACACCTTCAGTAACACCCATTTCATATCACTCTGAGGCAAAAAGAATCACCCAGCCTGGTGAATTAGTGAAAAAAAGAACATCCCCCGACGATTCATACAGTCATAATCATAGTGCTGGACATGAATTATGACAACATAAAACACTATCTGAAGTATAGAATCAATCTATCTGCAAGATACATCAGTATCAACCGTCTTGTCTAACCCTTATAGCCCTATGCACTGATAAATGGGCCACACATCTTATTATCAATTCAGTAGCTGCCGCCACCAGGAAGAAATGTGCTACAAATGTATTGTCCTTCCCCATAAAATTCAAACTCCATTAAGCTGTAAATACTACAGACAGCAAACTGTACAATGAAACTGTTATATATCAGACAACATAGCCTGGTGAAATTCCTACGCTTAAGACAGAAGTATTTCCCTCGAATTGACAGACCATTTGTTTTCCAGTATGAAACTCATAAAAAATGTGCTTTTTTATAAGCAGAGAATCCACACTTTAACCGCATCGGAATAGCTCTCACTGCAAAATTGAGCTCTCTTTGTATCAAAGTATAAGCAGGAAGTATAACTCTGAGAGAAGCCTGGAATTCCAGAGACTCTTCTATACCACAGTGGAGTTTGAGGGCCTGCTCTCAATATCATACCACTGTCTCCTCTGTCCCTCTTCATATGAATGAGCTCTCCGGAAAACGAGGCTATGTATTTGCCTGTATGGTATTGTGCCATTAACTTGCGTGCAAATAAATTGTGGTGACATTGATAGGGAGGGGTTGTTTGGGGGTGAGAATTAACACTGAGGGTGGTGATGAGTTCAAGGCCATGAATACATTGAGAATGAGGTGAACTGCAGGACGTTGAAGATTCACCTGAAGACATAATAATAAGCGATTGCTCATCCGTTTATGGACAGCTGGAATAGAGTTTCGAAAGTCCTCCAGCTTGAACTGCCAGCTCATACATTCACTCGGTTTCGGGGGAACCCTGAGCATTTTCATACCCCTCAGCTGGGATTATTACCTCTGCCAAGGAGATGATGTTTTCACCCGTCCGTCCGTCTGTTTGTCTGTCTGTCCGTCTATTAAGAGGATTACTCAAAAAGTTATGAACGGTTCAGCATGAAAATTGGTAGAATGATGGGTGGTAGTCCAAGGATGAGTTGATTCAGTTTTGGAAGACATCCAAAACATATTCTGGATTCTGGATCCAGAAGAATTTAAATATATCTGTCTAATGCGGGCTTGTGAAATATCTCTGACTGGACAACTCAAAAAGTTATGAATAATTTGACAGGATGATAGGTGGTAGTCCAGGAAAGAGTTGTTTAATTTTGGAAGTGATCCGGAACAAATAACAGATATGTGACGCGGAAGAAGTATGCGCTCTACCGAGAGCTCTCTAGTTCTGGATTTGCTCCTGTCGCGATAAATGCAGAGCACGATCTGCCCTATGAAAAGCCTATGAAAGGAAAGATGAGGGAGTATGTTTTAATTAACCAGGCCTGTCCTATGGTTGAGCAGGCTACACTTTACCACAAAGTAGCCTTCTAGGGATCAAGAGACAGACACAATACCCTCTGCACCGTTTGAGGGCAGTTTCAGTACAGATCCATAAAAGTGACTTCGCCCAAACGGCGTCCGGTTACTCCATCTCGATTCCTCTGAGATAAACCATTGTTTTGCTAGCCAACCAAGCGTCTCCAAGTGGTGACATTTAAGGAGTCTGGTGCAGTTTAATTGCATCAAATGTCACTGCAGTAACCAAGCATATCAAAGTCCTCGGAAAGATCTCATTTCCCATCTCCTTCTATGACTCGTTGATCAGCGAAAGAGAAATTTCAGCTTGTATCTTAATATAATGTAATGTAATGTGCCCCGAACAGGATAGGCATGCTAAATTAGGGGCTCATCCCATTTTAGGTCCTCAGCTTGACGTGTTATTTGCACATTATTCCGAAAGGCTTGAAAAGTATTATTAGTTGTCTGTCTTGGATGTATCTTTTCCCTCCTGAGCCAGACTTCTTTCAATTTGTAAGGCAGTTCACTCACAGTAAGTATGCATGTGTCTGCATCTGTTTTGTTAGTTTAAAAAAGATTTTTATTATCTTTGTCCCTCGCTTACAAGGCATAGTATAGTAGTTCTATTACAGTAAGGTTAATAATTGTGTGTGTTTCTGTGTATGCACAGAGTAAGTACAGATCATAAGCTAAGCTGGGCCTACTGAGTCATTTCGCACAATCCTGTGAATCCAATGCACATCATTATATCATGAGTGAAAAAATAACTGTTAGCGTGTCCCCTGCTACTCCAGCAAGATAACAGCTTTCACGATACAGAACATGCCTGAGTGCACAGAGGGGACGGTAGATGCAGTTCTTATAGCGCTGTCATTGAAAATGGCCATCAATGCTAGAATGCTACCATGCATGTAATAACAAGAGCCCACATGCAAACGAGCCTCCTGACAATTTCTGTGGCATCTCAGTTCAGCCATTTTCAGTGGAAGCTCCTGTTTTTTTTTTTTGCTCAGGGTAGGAGTAGGTTTTCTCATGGGCATTTAAATCGATACGCCATTAATTATCATTATTTTCTTTACATGCCTACCTCATCCACATTGAGACTGAATGAGAATTTTTTTTTTCTTTTTAATTAAAATTTTATCTCTGCAAGCTGTTGGGAATCACTTGTTGGAGCACTGCCTTACCTCTCAAAAATGACCACTGCGACCTAATGGGCAATAAAAATGCTAATAATATTTCGGTCAGGAAAACTCAAGTTTCAAAATAGAACAATTTATTCTCGGGTATAAGCATGACATTGTATTTTGGCGGCGGTTCTGCTCTGGAGGAATGTCCTACCTAGGCACAGCAAACATACAAACATAGTCATGAACAGAAATCAAAATCCCCCCGATGTGAAAAGAACCAAAGAGGTGGAGGCTGGGGTGGAGGTGGCAAGCAAAAAACCAAACAGCGTGTTGCATAGCATGAAAAGTCATTGCAAACAGCAGCAGAAGTAAGTGAGCTTGACGTCTTTCAAATAGACCGCTGTTTGACCTCGTGATGTGTCTCCTCCAATTGTGTGCCTGCTGATGCTGACGTGCTGGTAGCTTACTGGCTGCTGTCAGCTGATTTAGCTCTTCTCCAATTTCCTGTCTGAACTTCATAACACTCATTTATTATTGTGAGTATTAATATGCTTTTGCTCAATTACTCTTTATACAATTCACAAACATAAATGTACACATTAAGTAATACTTTAAATGGAGATCCCCCCCACATACATTGAATAATTAATTTTAGTTATCCTATGAAAAACTACTGAGGCAGCTCAGGAACAGCGCTTCTTTGAAGTTTGATATATATATATATATATATATATATATATATATATATATAATATGTAATTATTGCTGAGTGCTGAGCAGGGTCATTGACGGTTTCTACAAATAAAAACTGGCAACAAAATTTCCTCTTACTGCTTAAGAACATCCCGCGCTGTTGATTTGATAGACAATTGATGAGGTGGACGCAAACATGACTCTCCATCCTAATGGACAATTTGCATCTCTAATTCAGGAAGGTGTAGACAGATGAACACATTTCTGGAATAATTTCACACAAAGAGCTCCATCATCCAGTGCAAAGCATGATGCAAATGTGTTTGCTAGCCTCAGAACAATGCAGTTTTCAATTTCCAAACGAGCAGCCACATTATTTAACTTTACAAATGTTTTCAGTGATATACCCCTGAAATGACAACATATTCCCCATGGACAAAAGTGGCGGCACTACAGGAAACAGTATCAGGTCAAGTACATCAACAGAACTTCTCCTCCTCACTGCACCTGTAATACTCACAGCAAGTTTTACCCAGTCCCCACACAGTTTGCCTACTGCATTTTAAGAAAAGTGAAGTTTGGCCCAAAGGTGGTGCTACAGGATCAAGCATAGTGTCACTAAAACAATGGGATTGTTCTCCAATGCAGTGAGATCTTTAGAGCCTAGTTTACCTGATTCTCATCGGTACGTCTTGACTCATTACATTTGAATTTACAGTTTCACCTGATGGTGGTGCTACAGTCAAAGTAACTGAGCCCTAAAAATCATGTTGGTCCCTTCCTTATGCATCAGCGATGTTAACAGCTGATTGAGTTTGTAAAACTGTACAACTGGCCAGTTGTTGGTGCAACAGCAAAGGTCTTGTGACTAATATGAATAAGTTGTTCTTTATGCACCAGAAACAATGACAAGAAGTGTGACACAGTTATGAATTTGGAAATGATAAATTTGGCCAAATGGTGGCGCTATCGTCTTCCTCTATGCACCAGGAATGTTGAAAGCTAATTTTACATGATTTCCATGCAAGCTGGTCGAGTATTTGCATTTTTTAAAAATTAAAAGCTTGGCCTGGTGACAACGCTACGGCTAAGGTCGTAAGGTAACCCAGTGATTAACAGCCCTTCTCTATGCACCAGAAACAGTCACTAAAAGTGCTGCTTGATTCTCAGCAAAAATTTTTATTAATTGCATTTGGAAATGCAAAGTTTGATCTGTTGGTGGCGCTACAGGAAAGGTTGTTGGGTCAAAAAAAACAATAGGGTGCGTCTTCAATGTACCATGAATGAACATAGGACGTTTCATGCAATTCTCATTAGAAAAAGAAAAAAAAACAGTGTGAGGTATCGCGCTACAACAGAAGATCTATGTTGGCCTAGGCAAATACGTAATATCCCCAAATACTGTTTTGCAGACATGATTAGCAGATGTACTTGTGCGCATCTAAGCGCCCATGGGCATGTTGGTTTAAAATGAGGCATGGGGCATTGCTATCCTGAGGCATCAGAAAGTTGATTATGCAAGTGACCAGAAGCAGAAAAAAAACAAACTTCTAAAATCTGAGTATTTTACTGCTGTTTTAATAGCACATCATTAAGATAATAATGTGTGCCTGCACAGGCCAGAGTGCAGTGCGAGCAAACATTGCTTGTTACCAACACAGGAATGCACAACAGCTCAAATACATGCACGAGATTTAAAAAAAAGAGTACAATATGAAAAATATTATTGTGTGCATATGTGAACCATTAGAGACCCCATTCCATCAACATCCAGGTGATTTGAAATGCAACATGTAAGATTACACATGTATTTTGCAAATCATCCTTGCTCAAGCTATGACTCCTTTGTAGAGGTCACAGCTGTCATTCATGCAGTTTTCCCATGGGATCCCCCTGAGGCATTGGCTATCAACTAAAACAATGGCTATCAACTAAAAACACGACTGATTACACTGTATATCATGTCTGCAACGGAGTGTGAATATTCAATAGAAAACACACAACCCGTGATTGAAAGAACATTTTGAGCTCGAGAGATGTTTAGATAAGGCCAGTGGAGCAATACAATACAGTATTATACAATATACTACTACCTTACAGCAAGAAGGTTGTGGGTTCGAATTCGGCCTTTCTGTGTGGAGTTTGCATGTTCTCCCCATGTTCGCGTGGGTTTTCTCCGGGTACTCCGGTTTCCCCCACCCACAAAACATGCAATATAGGAACATTGTGTGGCTGTGTATGAATGTTTGGTGGTGGTCGGAGGGGCCATTGGCGCATACTGGCAGCCACGTTTCCGTCAGTCTGCCCCAGGGCAGCTGTGGCTACAAAAACGTAGTTTACCACCATCAGAGTGTGAATGTGTGAGTGAATGAATAATGTATCCTTGTGAAGCGTCTTTGAGTGCCCAGAAAGCAGAAAAGCGCTACATAAAATTGAAATTCTGGCATGTCTTGACCTGCATAACAGTTTGATACGCCTTAGCAATCTCTTGGGCAAAAATACAGACACATGTCATAACTTTAAAAGGCATGATGCTGAACTGCATGTACTGATGCCAATGAAACCAAATATGCCAGCAGCGGCAGGAACAGGGAGAGATCAGCTGGCAGATCAGCTGTGTCATCCAAAGCCTGGTCAGAACTGAATGCTCTGATTGGGGGAAAAAAAAAAGTCTTAAACTTTTTACAGGGAATATTGCACTTACGTATTTGGACATTTTCAGTCACATTGCATTTTACAAATATGTAGTTTATATAAATAGACCCCTGAGCATTATGATTTTTTATCATCTCATCAGAAGATTAAATGAGCCCGTTTCACAAAAGAAATGACCAGATAGTTTAAAAAATGCAAGCGGCCAAAGATAATCTATTTGAATGTTAAGCGTGTGCCGACTGTATTTTGCATAGTATAACTAGAGTTGTACCATAGCCATCACATTACGACCATAGTATTACCATAGTCAGCAGTATCATGACATCACTATAATTATTCAAAATGCAGTTGTGTGGACTATAGTATCACTATAGCAATATTACACTATGGTGGCAAACATACCATCCATTTACTATATGATAACTACAGTTTGGAACTACAGGAATTTTTCTTAAGGGATTAATTACAAAAGTAAATAAATAAAATGCAAAAAAAAAGAAAAAACTAAATACAACCCCTTTGAACCATAAGCCTCATTTTGTATTCGGATTATTCACCATTAAAATAGCAAAAGTGGATTTGCTCGCACCCAAAATGCATTTACACCGTGCGCTCAAGCCCGCCCTTAGATCATTAAAATAAAGTCCGAAGCTTTTAAAGGTTGAAGGGAAGCCATATAGTGATGCCGAGAGAAAGGCAGATGGAATGATTTTCGCACATGCTGACAGCCTCCGAGGACGGAGGTGTAAATACCAAAGTAATAACTCTTTTAACACCTCCTTACTTCGGTTAGAGGATGCCTCGGGCCCACTCATTCCATCCTCCTCAACTACAACCACCGGTAAAGAAATAATGAAAAAGGAGATAATTCCTCTCTTACCCCTGAAAGGGTTGAATTGCAGAGCAGTTCCAAACAGCCTCTATATAAACCCTGTGGCAAATAAAATGTGGCACAACAGAACAACTCCCAACACTGTGGAATTGACAGACAGGATTTGACCGAATAATTTGTATTCTTGCACTGTTGAAGAAAAACAGCACAGGGTCTGGGTTTATCCGATTTATGTTCGCTTTGCTATGTCAGTGCCGTTAAATAAAACAACTGCATGCGCAAGGTTCTTCCAAAACAGCAGGCAGCGAAAAACCCAGACTTCTTCATGATCTTTATTATTTTATCCATCTACTCTGTGCCTTCATCTGAAGCCAGGCAGTCATAGAACAACTTGTAGCTCTGCTTCCTCCAGCAGGTTGGTGTAGATTTAGTGATTAATGCCCTGTGCGCCCACGGCAGCTGCGCCCAACTGGAGCAATCCTCTCCCCCCTCGAACCTCCCAAAGGCCCTGGGTATTCTGGGAAGTCGGACCATCTCCTTCGAACAGTATCACATGATCCCCTCAGCAGGTGGAGCATTGTTGGCGATCCTAGGTGGCAAAAAACCACAAAAACTAAAAAAAAAAAATGGCGGAAATCCTCCACAAGGGAGTCTGAGCCCTTATGAAAAAAATACTATAGTTCCAAGCTATAGTTATCCTATAGTAAATGAATAGCATTTTTGCCACCATAGTGTAGTATTACTATAGTGATATTAGTCATTCAAACTACATCAATACAGTTGTGAGGACTATAGTAATATTATGGCACTGTTGACTGGTAATACTATAGTAATAATACAATGGCTATAGTGCTACCCGTTATAGTATTCCAGTGGTTTTCAAGCTCAGTCCTGGCGGCCCACTGTGTACGCTTGTTTTTGTTCCGACCACAGTTGCAATCTTTGGACTTTAACAAGCTGTTGATTTGCTTTAATTAGGCACATTCGTGTTTAGAGCAGTTATTCGTCCCCTTAAGCCACGTTCGACAAATCTACGCATGAAGAATTAAAATTTCATATCCGCAATGAGATATGTTAGAAACCAGTATGAATAACTGCAGAGGGAAACAATTTGACCGAACCCTTAATCAACATAAACAATCTATAGGGTCCTCATTGGTGAAACTGTGAACACCTGGTTCCAAAAACCAACAATTAATTTGGCAAACAGTAAAGTCACGCTTGTTTCATTTCATGTTCATTTTATTGAGTTCAGGAAAATTATTTTGAAAGAATTCAAAACATCTTTTTTCAGCAACCCAATTAGGAGCTTACCGATTTTCTCAGAGTCCAGTTTGATCTGTTTAGAAACGTTTTTTTTTTACCTGCAAATCCTTAAAATATGGAAAAATAAGCATTACATGTTTGAAGGTTTTTATTCTTCATGGTACAGTGGATGTGTCCATAAACATGCAGTAAAGGGGGTAAATAACTGTTCTAAACATGGAATGCAGCTAATTAAGACAAATCGATACCCTATTAAAAGTCTAAGATTGCAGTTGTGGTTGTAACCAGCATACACAGTGGGGCGCCTGGAACGAGTTTGAGAACCACTGCACTGTGCAAATTATACAGTATGTGGCAGGCCTAAGGAGGGGCCCGGTGGGGGACTGAACGCCAGACTTCCGGGTAAGAGTCACATGCGCTGCGATAGGATATTTTCATAAGGGAAGAACTTCAACTCTTCCACCTCTCCAGGGTACCTGAACCATTTACTGTCGGTCCAATGACACATCCGGCCGCAGAGAGAATATGGAAAAATACACAGGCAAAATAAATGTATCAAAGTACGCTGCCCTACACGGACCCTGCCTCATGTTTCTAATTGACGGAGCCCATTGCCACGAATCCCGCTCCTGAATCTCTAAATGATGCAGCCTATGAACCAGCATCGTCCTCCAGGGAGCGTTCCTCGGGGGAGCCCGCTTTGAGGAGCATGGCTGACAGGTGACAGGAGATTCCCAGAAGACCGTCAGCAAAGAAAAGTGTTGTGTGCAGAGCTTGTCTGAAGGTTATTTCACTGTTAACCTCATGCAGGTTCTATACCTGCTCAGGCTGTGGTAGTGCTGTTTGCAATCATTAATGTGGCAGAGGGCTCAAGATATGTTATTATAAAAAAATAATAATGAATAATAATAATAATAACAATTCTATTGTTGTTATAAAAAAATCATATTCTATTTTTCAGATTGTATCGATAATGCAATAGAAAATTCAAAGCTTGAATTTTACAAGAATTGAGTTAATTACTGTATTGTACCTATTATGGTCACACATACTGAGAACAAAAACTCTTTATGCAAAAAAAATTTTATGATCGTCATCATATGATAAGACCAGTCCATCTTAATTTATAAGATCACAGAAAAAAAAATTGCTAATTTAATCTTTACCTGCAGATTGTCAGATTGAGCCAGAATGAATTTTGTTATTTTATTTATTTAGGTTTATTTATTTAAACCTTTTTTTTCAACTCTCATTGAAGAAATAAGCGCTTGATCAAAATAATTTTTAAAAAAATCTTTCACTCACAGTTTCTCTCTCTCATCCCTTTGCGTCCTTTGTTACCATACATCAGCAGCACACTAAACAGCTGTGACCGTCAGAGCATCCGGCATCAGCTGCAGGATTGCCAAGCGATGCATTAGTCACATTTTCTCCGATCGTAGATAAACCCCTTATACACACAGACCGTTGTGGGGTGAATGATATTCTGGCGATAATGCCTAATTCAAACTCGCTTCCTCATTCAGTCTCAACAAAATCGTATCTACCTGTATGCTTTTTTCCAGTGCGTGAGAAGTCAATAATAAGTCAAAAAGCTGCACTTTTCTTCCACAATAAAGAAATATTTTCATGACTTTGACTTTAAGGCTTTGCATACAGTTACCAATGTGTACAATACACCTTGCAGTTGACTCACCAAGATTCCATGACTTCGTGACAAAGAGGAGGTGTTTGAAACCCACCTCCCCATTCACTCACATTGCGCCAGCAAATACCTCTGATATACTATTTGTATTCTTTGAATCACATATCCAGTACGAAGTGTTCCTTATATGATTTTTTTTTCCTCAGAATGGTCAGTTAAATTTATACAGAGAAGTAGTTTATTTGTATGGTCCTATTTTAATTTTGCAGAAGTATTACACGACACGGTGCTAACATACGGCTAACATCACGAATGGGCATGCTGTGTTGCACTGCTGCTCAGTCTAAACAAAGAGAACACCTGTGTGACGACAGTAACTAACTGTAGTCTATATTACTATAGTAGAGCAGAATATTGACTGTTAGCAACAGTTTTTTTTAACAATAAATCATAAAGTGCATGGTGGTGGGGTGCTATTATTACTCCAATAATTTAACCCTCGTACATTACTGCCGGCTATCTATTGGACATCCGATGTAATGTAATGTAATATATAGCAGGCTTGCGTTCTGTGCTCAGTAAAGCCGTTTGCACACTGGACACGAAACAAATTTTTTCGCACGACTGATTACAGACAAAGTCAATGCAAAGACGCAATAGTCGGATAGGGTTTTAATATAGCTCCGTGTCCGAAAGTCATGAAAGTTCTAATTTTTCCGAGTATTCCAGGAATCATTAGACGTGCAAACTTGGCCATGTTTGTGTTCGACCTTCGCAGAATTCAAATTGATAGCTATCGACTTTTCTTGGTCTTTTTAGCCTATTCGTCTGTTTTCTTCCGTTAAAGATAGATTGCAGTCTTTATTCAGTCTTTCTTTTGAAAATTAGTCAGATGGATCGAACAAATTCACGCTTTATTTCCACACCGGAGATAAAATGGTACTTGTAGTCAGTGAGCAAATCAATTCCATGACCAGTGACAATGTACAGATTTATAACAAAATAAAGAATAAAATATATCACCAACACACGGAACATCCAAAAAGATGACCCGCAAATAAATAAATCGTGTTCATTGGATGTTCTGTTGTTAAAATGTTTATTTTTATTCTTTATTTCGTCATCAATCTGTTCTAATCGTCCTCTTTTTTTTTGGCTGTCAGACACGGAGGCATTGTACATTGTCTCGCGTCAGTGTCGACTCACTTTATTGAGCAGAGCTTAAACAGAAACATTGACTGAAATTCTCGGTACTCATCCTGAAGAACTGAGCCCTCTTATCAAAACATTCACGTTTAATATCTAAAAGAGTCTGTAGATTTGAAGAAATTAAAAACAATAATAGACTGTCGGACACGGAGATAAATTAAAACCCTGTCAGACTTTCGGACACAACGCAATCTGTCGAGCGAAAAATTTGTTTCACGTCCAGTGTGCAAGCGGCTTAATAATAGGTTACTATTATTGTCACTTAGGTTTTATCGTCTTTGGTGGGGGAAAGGAATACAGCCTAATTGCTATGATCTCGTACTGAGTTAAGATCATGTATTAAAAATAAATGTGCAACGTATCTTGCATTGTTGTCCATGCATGTTAAACCCAAAATTTTAAGCAGCAACAGTTTGTAATAATAGGAACACGCTATCCATCGTTCCTCTCGCCAATGAGCAAGATTTGATTCGGCTGTGTCGCCTTCTTTGCCAACTTGCGCTGGAAGGAGGGACAGAGGCGGGCCAGAGGAGTACTTGCGCCAGGCTACGCCAGGCAAAATTGCAACATATGCCTGGACACACCCCGTTGGCGTGGCGCACCCCCCATTCGCCGTGCCTGTGCCGTGCCTGCGCCTGGTCTACGAAATTAGAGCCCAATGGCTGGATTTAACAGGGCCAAAAGCTTACATTCAAGAATTATTAAAAATTCAAATAGCATAAAATCAAAAAATCTACTTGGAAGCAACTTAATCCTAGGTACAAGATTATCAAGATGAAATATTAGGGACTTAAGGCATGCCACTGAGGGTTTTGTTCAGTTATACAGGGGAATTTGTTCCATTGTATGAACTTCATTAGCTTACTTCGGAAAAAGCATGCACATTATTTGAAAAAGCAAGGAGCAGCACACTGATGATGTCAGAGGGCTGTGATTGGTTGATCACATTGTTGGTCCAGGATTGCAGGGTAGGCTGATTTTCCAGGAACGTGTCCTGCTTTGCTGAACCATGTCGTGCGAGCAAGCACATGTTTCTAATTCAGCTAAATGTCTTTCTTACACGGTCAGAAAAGGACTGAGTGGTTTGGCTGGAAGCCCTCAGTTCCCATGCATTACCATCTATGCACAAACTGAATTTTTCCACAGAAGTTTTTGCAGGTTTCTGTTTCAATAAATAGGCCCTTGTGTTGTCAGTGACACGACTTTGCAGTCAGTGATTCAGTTCAAATCCACTACCTGTCTCTAGGGCCTCGTTCAGCCGAAGCTAGCAAGCGATGAAAGTAATCCCCAAAAATGATCATAAATATCTCTGTCGATTATGCGCCCTCATGCGCGTAATGCCGATTCCCGGCTGCCCACAAATATGGCCCAAATGCTCAAGTCAGACACTTTGAGGGAAATCAATGAGATTGGGCCCATTTGTTGACAAACTAATGAGGCATTGATTTGTTTGTCAGCATCTATAAATACTGCAGAGCTCACGGTCAAAGCCAAGTTTGTCACAGCCTGCTATTTTTATTCTAACGCGCCAAGGTGCACTCATGGCAGGAAAACCTCCTTATCACTTCTTTTGTGTTTCTCGCTCAAAACTCCATGTGTTAAGCATAGCTTTGGAGTGTATGCAAAGACCCCTAGATTCCCTTAGAAAAAAGGCAAACCTATATGCCCCGTGACATGCGCTGCAGTCCAACAGGCTCTGCGTTCTACTCAACTAATCAAAAAAATGAATTCTGAATATTTTTCTCTTCAATATATAATAAATACAGCCACGCATTACAAGTGGAAATTTTATGTTGGGTGGAGGATTTCGTCGCTCTTCCCATCTAAAGACAGAGGATGGACTCTGCCTCAATACTAAACCACATTGAGACATTCTGAGCTCAACCTGTCACTATATATTAACATTTTTCCCCATTAAATTTGAATAAATTTGAGAATATGTCTGTCTGTAATGATAATTTAGAGTGTTGGGTTTAGTATATATCAGTGATGGATAGAAGTCAAATAATGTTCAGTTTGTGCCAATCCAATTAATTATTTTCCCGAACCATGAAGAATGAAGAGTTCAAATTGATCAGCCGAGAGTCCCAAACAAACAGGCTATTTTTTGGTAAAAAGTCATTTGTAAAACTAGAAGGAATATGCACAAAAGAAATGTTATAATACTATGAAAATTCATGATTGAATAATTATGTATAAAGACAGCCAGATATATACAGAATTCCTTATACAGGTAAGAGAATATGTTCCATATCCTAGTCTTTTTTCCCCCCAAAAAACACTAGACCATTAAAGCCTGAATGCATGCCACTGAATTCAATTTCAGCAAAACGCTGCCACCATTTGCGCAATGCTCATTTTTGGTCATTTCTATTAAAGGATACGGTCCTTTTGTTCAAGGTGGCACTCTAGGTGTGGGGTGGACAGGTTGGTATAAGTATGTCAAAGTTTACTAAATGAAAAGGCTTAAAATTGGCATTTAAAGTGGCTGCTTAGCCTAACCTTTGGTCCATGGTATTCAGAAGTGACTGATTTATTATTCCATTAGGATGTTTTGTGGTGAAATATGCAGAGAAATGAAGCATAGCGATGAAAAGGACATCATTCAAGTCCAGCACAAACCTACTATCCTCACACTTCAACCTGTAAGAAGGTACTTCCTCTCCACTCACCCTCCTCAGCTCAATGTACAACTCATATACTTGATTCCTATAGTGCTTATAGATTTTTAATATCATTGTATAGTATTTTTATTTTTTTAATGACACTATATTAAGTTTGCATTTTTTTTTTCTAAACGCAAAGCAGTTCTGCTTTCAAAAATTGGTATGCAAAGTGCAACCTCACGACTGATAAGGTCAGGATAGTGTTGAACATATGAATTAAAAAACAATCATCAAACATGTCAGTTGTGACATAAGGCAGGATGAACGAATTTTTGTTTTCTAGATTTTATTTTGGTCCTGTCTACTCAGTTTGGAACAATAATTTTTAGTATACTTAACGTGGCTTAATTTGCGTTCCTTAACAGCACGTACAGTACATTTATTTATTAAACCAGGGAAGTCCCGTTGAGATTGAAATCGCTCTTTCAAGGGAACCCTGGGGGTTGAGGTGGGAATTAGCACAGCCAATTAGATCAGGGGTTGATTAGGTTGAAAGAGCCAAGTCCGGGGAACCTCCTACTCTTATCGAAGAGTGTCATAGGATCTTTAATGACCACAGTGAATCAAGACCTCCGTTTAACGGCTCATCCACAAGACAGTATCTTGTTCCTGAGATTATTCCACCAGAGGGAAGAACGCAACCCACTGGCCACCAACACTTCTTCCAGCAGCGACTTGGTTTTCCCAGGTGGTCTCCCATTCAAGTGCTAACCAAGCCCACACCTGCTTAGCTTCAGCCACATGGCTGGTGCAGATCGAATGGTGGTTATGAACAGACTGGGAGTGCTGGAGTCAACTGTCCCTAGAGGATGTGAACATCTTTGATCCAAGTGATCCAAATTCCCGTTTTGTTGCAGTCAAAATACCAACTGCCTGGGCCTTATATGCTAATGGTGTGTAAAGTCTTACACCATGCACTCCTCTGACATAAAAAAAGGGGGTACAATGCTGTTTATACAGTATCCATGGCACAATGGCAGATTGAAGTGGAAAAGAAATTGCAAGGGAATTCACCACAATTTGCGAGAAAGTAGTTCGAGACCTCCTCAAGTTAAGGGAATAATAATGTGAAGTGACAGTTGTGTGCCAAGAAATCGCAACTCTATTATGTTTTTTGCAATTGCAAAATTAACTGTTGGGGACCCATAAATTGACAAAGTAAAGTTCGCTACTCAAGGGCTCTCAGCTGTTTAAGAAGTAGATAATAGTCATGGCCATATTGAAAAAACCATATCCACTCCTGAATACATTTCTCTTCAATCATTTCTCTATTTATCCTTTTGAAAGCCATTTGCCCTCACCCCGACACTGTAATTCAAGTGAAAGAGGGCAAGTTCAAGGATTACCATGTTTATGCAAAGCATTTTCAGTGCAAACAAATACCACTGGAATTTACTGGAGTAGCCAGGCTTTTGTTCAACAGGTATAGATTTAGCCCCAACATAATTCCTGTCACAACCATGATTTAACTCAGTTGATCTGAGAGGTAGTGTTTGGACAAGGACAATGGTTCCAACATCCATCTTGCCCGCCCGGGCCGATGTTCTTACCAGGGCCCGTGCCTTCTCACAAGGTAAACGAGATGGCCTAAGATCAATGTATTGTTATATGCCTGTAGTTGAATTATTCAGCTATTCATATTCAAAAAATAAATAGAAACAATCATTAATTGTGTTGTTCATGGAGCAATATATGGATTCAGCATTGTCTGCATCACATGTGGGTGAATGACATTACGCCCATGTTTTGATTACAAATGTATTTTGGCTTTATCAAAAACTTTAAAAGGCTCCCAGTTTCACTTGTCTTAACTTTGTATGTATTGACAAGTCAGTTTTGACTTGATAGAACCCTAATTACAAAGTCATAAAAGTCCAGTCACCCTCTACCACTCTGAAATCAGTACAGCAACACATTATTTCAAGTTCCAATATGTGAATTTAAATGCTTATGGAAGATATGTATTTTAATGACTGGAGAAGCGTCTAAAAAAGTTGTGCAGTCAACTGTTTACCACTGAGTAACATCATCATGTTTTTTACTCATGAAAATTCTGAAAACAATGAAATTTAAAAAAATGTAGCTGTGTTTCAATGCATTTTATGTACACAAAATGGCAATGGAAGTCAAAATTTGCGTTAAAATTTATTTTTTAATAATTAGTACAAAAGGGCTTGGTGCAGTTATAATTTATGGCTGCAGCATTTGAACTAACAAAACCTGTTTATTCGTGGACGACCTGAGCTCAATAACTGAGAGTTTCTCAAAATTAACAGAACATTCGGCCCAACATTCAAAGATCACACGCAGAGCTTAAATGTCAAATCACAGGAACAGTTCACAAAGCAAGCCTGCTACTTTTTGGCAGGAAAAAATAATTTCCTTCAGTTCCCAAGTGTGATGCATGACAACATTCTTTCACTGATGATGAATTTGATAAACTTCCTGCCTCTTCCTTTTTCTGGTTTTTACTTTTTTTTCAATAAATTATTGTGCTCATAAAAGAATTATTTTTGCATTAACATGTATGACAGTTATTGGATCAGCCAATATAGCCCGCATTTGCCAAAATAAGAGCTCTGAGTCTTCTCCAGTAGCGTGTAATGAGGTTGTAGAGGACATGACAATGACCCTGAGACCCAGAATCTCTCCAGGTCCTACAAAGTCCAAGGTCCATGATTTTGGAGTCTACCCTTCAGCTCGTCCCGCATGTTTTCCATCAGGTTTAGGTCAGGGGACTGGAATTGCCATGACAAAAATCCAACCACCAGTTTCAGCTTTCTGGCAGAGGCAATCAGGTTTCCATTTTATATCTGCTGGTACTTTATGGAGTTCTAGATATCATAAATTCTATCACGTTGTCCAGAGCCCTCAGAGGAAAACGATTCACTTGGTGTCAAAGATCTTCATGCCATATCCACCATTATCGTGACCTAAAGCTGAACAGGATTGGAGAAGATCGGGGTGTTTGGAAAGACAGATGCTTGAGAAGACTGTGGGAACTGCTGTATCGCTCCTTCTCGCTGCGTGAGGGTGTCGAGAGAGAAAGGTAATGTTGAGAAGGGAAGATGTGGGTCGTTGCACCATACGTTTACAGAGCGTAAGTATTGCAATACTGAGGATTAATAAATTCAGTCTGCTTGACTGTGCCAATATTCGTGAAGAGCGCTGTACGCTGATATGCCACACACCTACACAGACGCACACGCTCCGTTTAAACACACTACAGTCCACAGCAACCATATTTACAAGTTATTTGCATGGCAATGACGGATGACATCTTGAAGCTGGTGATAAAGTCTGGTTATAAGCACAAATCAAGTAGCAACAAGAGCCTTAGCAGCTAGAAGCGAAGAGAAATAGTTTGTGATCTTGTGCAGGGATTGAAGAATGAGATAATGATTTGCTAATAATCATTCAGTTGATAAATCAAACTGGTACGTGAGAATCCTGTAGCTGACTATAGGCAAACAAAAATGACTTCACGTTTCATGCGCACCAATGCTCCTCAATATAAGCAAGAGTTGGATTTCTTAAGCATGAATCGTTCCTTAAATATCCAAAGAAAGAAATACCCACAGTTCCTATACAGTCTATGGTAAATATTGTAAATATGGTTGTATTTAAATATAAAATGCAATGTCTTTTTTACATTTTCTTTTGATAGTCTCAAATGGGATTACCGAAATCCATTTTCCTTTTTAAAGAGAATGCATTGAACCAAGAAAATTAACGATGTTATTTCCACCTTAATTTTAATTGGGTCAAGGTTGTGACTTTGTTGGCAGCACATGTAAATGTAGACGGTCTTGTGGATTTTCCATAGAAATTTTTTGAAAATATCTGATTAAGTCTTTACATTAACTTGGAAATAAAAATGCAAACCAGGCTTTTGCATTTGAATCATATAATTAATTTTGTCGCGTCCAAAGGAAAGTAAACGTAATTGCCGCTTTGAATTTCAATTCCCATTGGATTATGTTCCCATAAATGGACTACCTAGTATTAGCCTTATAGGCTACTTGTTTAGGCTGGATTTACTCTGAGAAACTACTCCAGAGAGGTTTTTCATGCACAGCTGAAGTTGCAATGGTAATTTTTTTAATCAAATGAGAGGGATTTTTGTGATTGTATAAAAAAAATTGGATTTGTACAAAAGTTATTTTCCTACCCACTTAGTTTTCCTCATGATACAAACCCCTGGTCCAATTTCACTTTCTTTCTATGGTCTGCAGCATGTTGAAAAACTTGAAAAAAAAGCCAGTGAGCTTTTTTATACTCAACTGTCAATTGATTGGAGCTATGAGCTCGAACCACTTTATTATAAAACCGTGATTAAAAGAGATGGAGAGACGCTGTGAAAGCCAGGGGGGTCTCACCCCATTGCAAGACTCCTGCAGTTACTGCTTGTTATCTTCTACTAGAGAGGCTGTTCCTTGGCTGGAGATCGTATAATGGGAGCCAGGTAAATGGCAACTGTCACTGCATGAGGCAGATTTAGATGTCCTACAGAGTCTTATTTAATTACCACCAACTTCGATTAAAGAAGGGAGGAGTATAGGGTAGGTCCCCAGTTTCCCTGAGATTTTATTGGTCGCCTGAAGTGGGAACATTATGACTGAATCTCTCAGGTTCAGGTCCTCGCAGGAATGCGCAGATACGGAATACTGCCTGAAACCAGAGTTGGGAGAACAAAGCCTTCCCATTTTTCTTATCTTGAAACCAAAAAAAAAAAAGGTTGGAGCCAACCTGAATAAAAAATACCTTTTTTTTTCCTTTAAAATTCACATTTTGCTCTTGAGAGTTGTATTTATTTATTTATTTATTCCAGCAAAGACATGATTGGCAGCTGATTTGAGACCAGACATTATGTGATTAATGAAACTTCACTCTTTGCATTTCTACCAAGAATGATTTTTGCAGCTTTGTGCATTTCCTGTTTAGTGATGTTCCTTCTGGAATTCCGAGTGTTTACTTTATTTGGTAAGCGTGAGATCGTATCAAAGTTATTTCCGTGCCACAAATCCACAGGGGGATAGAACACTCTAAACTTTATTGCACTCCTTAAATTGAGTCAATTATTAGTTTTGACTGAATCCCAAGGCGGTCTTTGGTGTGCCTCCGACAATTAAAAGCTGCAATCAGCATTGGGGAATTATGCGATTAAGCTAATTGCTATCATTTTAACCAATATATTATGTATGTGCTTTATTTAATGTAGTAATATTATATGTCTTAGCCAAAGGCAGTTAATACTAATTTGTTATGATGTATAATTATAACTCATTTAAGACTGCTAAGTACCACATGGCAAGCAGAGTATTAAGAATTTATTTTGGGTCAGGTGTTCAGGCCACACTATGCTCTGTAACATCACGCCGTCAAGTTTTAAGCCTTTTTTTATTTTATTTTTTTTTCAGCAGACAATGTAAACTTTTTTTTTTTTACCACAAATGTGTTTTTGTTCATTCTCTGGGTCTTTTCCTCCGCTCCACTCTCTTACATTCTCTTCCAAAATAGTTATGTTCACCACCACTGAGTGATGTCACTTTGCTCCGCCCTATCTCTGCATTTGTCGCTTTATCACTCTAATTTGTCAGTGTGGCCATCTCCAAGAGTTTGCTTATTTTTACTTAACTTTCATACTTAAATCCTCTCTTTTTGCTTATTCAATCTTGTTTAACCTTTTTTGATGATTGTTATTGTGCAAGATTGATGCATGAGAACATCTTTGGCCACGCCCACTCCTTACTCTCTCTCTTGTCTGATTCGCCAATCTCAGTCACCTGAATATTAATATGTCTCACCTGCTCTCCTTTGATCTAAGCCCCATTTATAAGAGTTTAGACTAGAAATTCCATGCTCCTGTACAATCATGGAAGAGTGATCGTCTGTGCTAAAATTGTGGTTGTCTTTAAAAAGACAGTTGTTAGCTGACGTTTCGACCACCTCAGCAGTGGTCATCTTCAGAGTCAAATGGCAAAAGGTCTTCATCAAGCGTATTTATCTAGTCACAGTCATGTCTGATAGGTTGTTGTAAATTGGTCTCTTGTGATTGGGAATTGTTACAATTAGATGAGGTGTGAAGTGATTGGATATTAGTGCCCCGGATAATTTTTTTTGCTGTAGTGTTTAGTAAACGTCTGTAGGGGGCAGGAAGTTGTTGGGATCGATCGAGGGGGTTCTGTTCTAAATTTATATACCAGCTTTAAAGCGTGAGTCTTTGTTGCCAGTTTGTGCTAAAATAAATACATTGTGCAGAGTCTCAGTCAATAGTGTGCTTAGTTATTCAGTGATGTTCAGCAATGCTGTTGTTAGTGCCTCCAACTAAAGTGGCTTGTTTATGTTCTTTAAGTCTGGTGTTAAGGTTGCGTCCTGTTTCACCAATGTAAGTTGCAGAACAGTCATTGCAGTAAATTTTGTAAATAGAACCTTGTTTGTCAAGTGGAGAGGTTCTGTCTTTGACATGCCAATAAATGTTTTAAAGTCATTATAGGTTTGTGCACCGCGCGTATATTGTAAGGTCGTAATATTTGTGCAGTGGTCTCAGAAGTACCTTTGACATTAGGTATGGTAGCCGTCATGAGGCGTTGCATTTTTTTATTTGGTCTGTGAAATAGGTCTGTCTATGTATTGCATTTAACAAAATCAGCATTATAGCCATTATTGGAAAAAATACTATTGAGGTGTTGCATCTCGTCATGCAGACTAACATCAGTATCGCAAACCAGGAAAGCTCATCTCGTCAACGTTATAATAGTTGTAGCTTTATGTGCAGTTGGATTTATAGGAGGATTCATCCAAAAGTCTGTCCGTATGTGTAGGTTTTCTGTATACTGTAGTGCAAAGTTTATTGTCACGTCTAACCGAGCGATTAAGGAACAGAAGTTGTCCATCAAATTTAGCTTCTTTGGTAAACTGTATGTCAGAGATCGATAACTTCTGTTCCTTGATTGCTTGGTTAGACGTGACAACAACAAACTTTGCACTACAGTATACAGAAAACCTACATATGAGGACAGACTTTTGGAAGAATCCTTTTATAATCCAACTGCATCGGCCCCTGGGTTCAAACCTTTTCTCGCTCCATGCTTCTGTGTCCACCTGGTTCAGAACCTTGCTATTTACCTCATTCTGTTGTTCCCTCAATTTGAATTGTATCCTGGGGCTTTGTTTGAGTCTGTGTTATTTCCTCTGAGTTTTGTACTCCAGCTATTCTGTGTGTAATCAAACTACCCTTGGTATTGTACCCAATCTTTTGTATTCATACCTAATCTGTATATTTTTGGAATAACCTTCAAGGCTAATATATGAAAAGAACATACCTGCTGTGTTTGAGTCTGCCAGTCGTAATGATTGCAATTCATGTAAATTTGTAAAAGCTGGGTCTTTAGCTGTATTGTGCAATATGAAATCATTCTACTTCATGACAAGAAAGGAAATGGGTGGAGGAACCTCCAACCTCCAGTGAAAGAACTGACAAACTTATTTCGTCTCTGCTACTGCACGCTGGGCCCTACCGGACACTGAGCTTTTCTGTCCCTAAAAGTCATGTCAACTCAATGCTTCCATTGCTTGCAAACCTCAATCCCAAAGCCATTCCCCAGGTGGATCACAACGACCGCTGTCTAACCATATGCTGATTTTACCATTGTCACAGTTGGTGACAGCACTGCAATGCTGTGGGTACCCCTAATAAAACTGATGGGAGAAATCTAGACTTTTTATTTTTTTGCACAAAATCTCAATTTAAATAGATACCGGTATGTGACTTCTACTTCTGTGGTGTCATATAGAGGCCTGACTTATTGTACTTTCATGACCATAACTTTCACTGAATTGAAATAAGATTTGATAGTTTGAAATTGTGCCTTATCTTTTATCAGCCTCACTGATATGGACCTTCGGTTATAGCTGGTAATGACATGATTAAGATCCAGAGACCAAACATGGGGCTCCTTAATCAATGTTTCTACTGAGAACCACCAAGAGGCCCAAAAATTAGAAATTTTCATGGTGAATTTCCCTCATATGACTTGGTGAGATGAAATGCTGATATAAAAATCAGCCGAGCATCCCTACTTTCAAATCATTCAAAGAATACGCAAAAATATCCTTTTTGAAGTTTCAGTATCTTCAACAACTTTTTTAATTACCTTATTATATCGAATTACCGAATGGCGTTCCGGGGATATTATGTTTTCAGTCCAACCGCCGCCGCACCACCCTACATGTTAACACAATAACTTAAGTAGTATTTCAATTAGAAATTTCAAGTTTTGCATATAAGTAATTATCATAAAGAGGAAGAACTGATTCAATTCTGGACAATTTACGATTTCTAGATTGGCCACCAGGGGCCAAAAACGGAAAAAAATCACGGTTTTTATCATATCTCTGGAAATATTTGTCCGATTGATCTCAAATCAAGTGCAAATGAAAGGTCATGACTTGAGGATGTGTCCCACCTCTTTGGTTCAAAATTTTGCTTTGTCACATAAAATTCACCATTTTTGCCATATCTTTGGAACTATTTGTCCAATTGACATGAAACTATGGGCAACTGCAAGGTCATGACCTCACAACGTGTCATATGATGACATCATACCTGTATGGTTCAATATTTTGCCACCAGGTGACGCATTGTGATGGAAAATTACCATTTTGCCCATATCTTCAGAACCATTTGTCCGACTGACCTGAAATTAAGTTCAAATGAAAGGTCATGACCTGTGGGCCTTTATATTGTATTGGGTCTATTCAAGGATTGGGGAATTGGAGGATTGGGGGCGTTCGGGGATATACCCCAAGACGTCGCCTCCGATGGCATAAGCCTAGTTTTATATTGCCTGCAAACAGCATTAGATACTTGACTTCATTAATTGAACAATTGAAAAGATAAATTTTATGATTGTGTATTCACACATTATAAGGTCTCGCCTTAATTGCTTGCTGAATGCGTGATATTTCTATACTTAGTAGCTAAACTCAAAGGTGCATTCAGCAGATATGAATTTTTGTTTTTTATTTAACCCTTTTGAAGAAACTGAACACGTACTGTGCGGTAGATTTTGGAACAACTTGTTAGACAGCACTCCATAGCTATTATCAAAACACAAAACAAGGAAATATCGATCGGAAGTAATGTACTCTAACTCTCCAGTAATGGTTTGCGCTGTGGCATGGCACATTAAACTGATCTGATGGCTTGAGGAGTCCCAACACCTTATTAAAATGGTTAATGTTGATTTTCTTCATTAAATTTGTTTCCCTCTCCTGTCCGCTGCCCTTTAGACACCATGTGATTACCCATGTGCCCATAAAATTCAAAAGGAGGAAAATTCATCCTCAAAGAGTAGTATCCTCTGCAGTACACTGGGAATTTTAGATGTTGAAACTAGGAGCTATATATCTGTAGATGCTTCATGTCCATCATGGCAATGTGTCCTTTTAGACAAGTCACTTTTTAACTTATTACAGTTTTCGTTTCCTTTTTTTATTTTTGTCATGAATACTACATTTCCTAAATTTAGTCAAGTATCTGTCAGCCTTTGGGTGTCGGCCGCCCCTTGAATATCCCAGAATGAAAGCGATTCCTGGCCAGTTCTGGGCTGATTCCAGCAGATCAACCATAACAATTTGTCATTTGTTTTCTAATTATTTTTATTTGAAGGATAGTCCCTTGAGATGGATCATTTCATTTTCGATGGTGGGCTTTACAAAACCTACAAACAATTATTTGTATTTGGGCTTGTGCCATTGACTGTATGCTGTATGCTGTTTTAATTTTTTGCAAACTAAAGTACCGACAAAATTAATACTTCAGCGCCGGCGGCTTACTCAATACAATTTTCCACAAAGCCATGAAGTAAAGTCAATTCCTCACAATAAATGGAAGATAACTAGTCACTAGGAAAACTGACTAGAGATTTCTTCGGCCGAAGTGCGATAAACAAACAGACACTATAGCAATAGGCGTGGCGAACCCCCGGCCATATATATATAGAGTCCGGAAAACTCCGCCCCAGCTCAATCAGCCAGCTGGGCCAGGAATTCGATGCAAAAGAAATTCGATATCGTCCCGGACGATAGAACAAAGAAAGGTCCAACAAGCAAACGCACGCATAAACTATGACAGTTTACTATTGGATAATTCATAAAGCATCATTCCTGGTGAGCTTAACTGAGGTGGACTTGCATATGCTAATGTTTATGTTAATACCCTAATCCTGTTTCAGCTTAATTAGTTTTAGGTCAATTTTAGAATAATGTCACTGCTGCTCAATGCCACAAAAAAAAAGTTTCCAATATCAACAGGCTTAGTCTAATGAATCAGTTGCAGAAGCCGTACGTTACCAGACGTTTGTTTAAACTGTTATTCTTTCAGTTTGTCCAGATTTGTATTATGGAGTCGAATGCAGTTTCCATTTCCAGATCCTGGTGCTTGTGTGGATTCAAGTTAGATGTGCCCACGCTAAAAGGTTATTCATTTTATTGCTATGTGCTCGCCTTGCAGTTATTTCTATTTTTTATTTGGCATTTCTGGCTGAAGATCTTGATTTCCATATGGATAAGCAGAGGCAGGTGATCAATATTGCCAGTGTGTGTCTACTGTCGACAACTGATGCACATATTAAACGTGGGTTTACATCAGGCCAGGCTTGTAACTTCTTTGGAGAGAGAGAGAAAATAAATGGCTGGCTGGGGTTTGTTAGGGCTGAACAGAATTCAGGCTTTGTTGAGATGGCCTGAAATATTTGCCCTCTTTAAAGCTCTAATACAATTAGCTTGTTTGCACAAATTGGATTTCAGGTTAGTTTTTAAAAAAGTATTTGAATCAAGTACATTCCATTTTTCTTGCAGCTCACTCAGGTCTCGAAACCTTCTGGAAAATCAGAAGGTGTTATGATTGGCCTACCCTCATAAGATGTGACATTTGACTTAAACCCAATTGAAAGCATTTTTATTTTTTGTATGTCATTATTAAGCACACAACGCATGGGT
Organism: Gymnothorax reevesii; assembly: GCA_029721435.1. Classification (NCBI taxonomy): domain Eukaryota; kingdom Metazoa; phylum Chordata; class Actinopteri; order Anguilliformes; family Muraenidae; genus Gymnothorax; species Gymnothorax reevesii. The sequence goes on along the minus strand of CM056587.1, from coordinate 64,974,324 downwards.
ATGCTACACCTGTTGGAAAGTTTGCTCGCACTATACAACGCGTAATATCTGAAAGAGCACTTGAAGGGTTCATTTGTAAAAATACTTCATTTGGTCTATATTCCTAAATTATGTTTTTTTTTTTTTTAATTGTGCACTTTAGGAAAAACCAATCATATTAAGGCTCCATTATTTCAATAAGATATCTCAAAATTGTTTTTGCCTGTCTTAGATTGTTTTTTTTTTCTGTAACGTCAAAAGACTATTCATCAAATTGGTGTTAGTTTATCGATTGTAAGAATGGTTTTTATCATTTAATGCATATGAACTGTTCATTTCTAAGTACAGGTGGACATTTATGGGGTCAGGAGAAGAAGTTTAAATAAATTTCCGGGAAGGACTTCATTTGTGGGATCTGGATTGACATAAAGACAAACATGAAGATGTTGGTGGAAAGAACTTTGGCTCCCTGTTTCAAGCAGAATTAAACTAGTGTTCATCATCTGTTTGTCCATGTTTGGGCAATTTCAAGCATCTGAACATGTGTACCTGACATCTGTCAGGCGAGATCCTGGGCTTTTCAATCTTCCAGTCATTTTAAATATTATCTTGAAATAGCGCGTACATGACCGTCCTGTATATCAGGGTATAGCAGCATAACTGACAAAACCACATGGATAAAGTCATAAAGCAACTGATGTGGAAGTATAAGGACTTCATTAATACAAAAAAAAAAAGTAAACAAATTTTACTCATTGTAGTAGATGTACAGAAGAAATAAGTGAACATTATGCATAAAACCCCGTGGAGTTAAACGGAAAAAGGCACTCCATAAATATCTTGCAGAGTTGAAGGTTGTTGCTGTGGAAACCGAATGACAAGTATTCTCCCCTGCACTGTTTGGATCCCAGAATTAGAGTAAGTATTCTCACAGTACCAATTAGGCTTGGTTGGCTGGGCTGTGAAGCCCTAAGACTGTGGAGAAATAAATCTCTGAGCAGACCGATATTTAGAGGAGTGTTATAAACCTGTTTAATGCTGACAGGATCTGGCTCCAGGGCTGTGTTTCTGCAGTTAAATTCACTTTGTTTTTTCCCTCACTTTTCATCACCATTGAATCATTGAATCTCTGCGTTTTGTGTGTGTGTGTGCGCGCGTGTGTGTGTGTGTGTGTGTGCGTGTGTGTGTTTAACTGTCTGTGTACACTACCGTCCCAAATGTTGGAATCCCTTCGCATTTCAATAGTTATAGCTAATTTATTCAATGAAAGTGTTTGTATAATAATAATTTATGCGAAACAAGTACAAAATGGATTTTAACGTGCTTTATTTAGCATTTAAATTATTCAGAATTTCAATCATTTATGAGAAAAATGGGTTTAAAATGAAAAATTACTTTGCTATATTATTTTTAGCTATCTCTTTTATTTCATCAAAGAATCTGCCATGAGATTTAATTACTGGCAAAATTTTAGGAATTTAAAATATTAATTTTACCAAGCAATCAGTCTTAATGGATATTTATGTGGACCGCAGTATTCCCTCCGGTGCGTTTTTATGGAGATGGGCACGCTTCCCTGACTTCATATTCCAAGTAATGTAACGACAGCATATTGTAGATGAATATAAGTCATGATGAAGAATCCAAGGTGCAGACTTGCAGCTTGAATTTGAGGGTTTTTTCCTCCAAAAGGAGTGAACAGTGTAGAAATTACGACACTTTTTATACATGGCCCCACCCTTCTCTTTTATGGGACCAAAAGCAACGGGACATGTGTGCAGCCACTGCACAGCCACACCTGTGTTACTCCCACATTATTTCATGTACCCAGTAAAAAAGTATAGAGCTTACTCAAAGTTTGGCGTTTACATTTGGAATCTGTGGCTGTTAACTGTCCGTATGAAGTCCAAACAGTTGTCACTGCGAGGGAAGCAATTCATTATTAGACTGAAAAATCTAAACAAAAGCCATGGAGAAATGGCAAAAACTTTTGGTATGGTGAAATCAACTATTTGGCTCATTCTTAAAGAGAACTCTCCAGTGAGCACAGGAACACCAGAAGGCCCAGAAGATCTTGGATAATAACTGCAGTGGACAACTAAAGAATTATTTCACTTGTAAAGAAAACCCCCTCATTATAGTTGGCCAGATAAACACTCTTTAGGAAGTAATCCAGTCCATGTCAACTGTCAAGTGAAAACAAGAAGTTGATCTACACTGGCCAAATTGTAGATCCACTGTCCTGAATTCAAACAGCATGCCTTTCATTTGCTGAAGGCAAAATGCCCCGAGAACAAACAGGAGCTGATGAGAGCTGCAGTGAGGGCCAAGAAGAGCGTCTTTTGTATCTGATGATGTTCATGGCTCCAGGCTTCAGGCATTCATTGAATGCAAAGGATTAGCATTAGAAAGGGCAATTTAATTAATGATTATGTTAGTTTGCCCAAATAATTTAACCCATAAAACTGGAGAAATATGTTTGAAAATTTTTTACTATTTCTGAATAGTAAAAGAACAACAATTTGTTTTTTAGAAATCCTTAAAGCAGAAAGTCCACCCTTTAAGCATCTTCAGACTGAGTACATGAAAATCCATAGCGGTGGCAAACAGAGCCAAAAAAAAAAAAGAAAAGAAAATTGTGTCCCCAAATAATGAGGTACCTGAGTGACTATATTCAGGTTTTATCAAAAATTTAAATATACATTACATATTCCTTACAAGTGTTTCATTAGAGTCTAGAGTTACAATTATTTCCACGACTATTATTTTTCTGTTTTGTAATGATTGGAAATATATCTTTGTGACAAAAAGAGAATCATGCATTTTGCATTTGCTATTTCTTCACTCTGTCATACTTTTAGCTAGAAATGCCATTCAAACTGCAAAATGTCAAGTTAAGCTTGTAGAAATTATTATACACAAGTACATTGATTATAAATCCGCTGGAAATATGGCAAAATCTGCTCGGTCAAAAATACATATACTGAACAACAAAAGAAACGCAGGTTTTTCTGTGTAGTTTAGAGGAGGGGGTATGTGTGCTGTTGAGTTTTCCAACAAAATACAGAGTAGAGTTAGTGAGCTGTACCCAAAGGAGCATGAGTTTGCAGACAAACGCGATCACATGTGACGGCGAGCACGTGTACGAATTAACGGAGGTGCGGCATGTTTTGTGCAACGCCGCAGCGTCGCCAAAAATTGGGAGTGGTGATTTCATTGGTGTAGCCGGGGTCTATAAAAGCAAACGGTAACATTCGACATTTACCGCATTTTCACAATGCCAAAATCTCAGGGAAAGGCGCCATTGGTATGCTTCATGCTGGTATGATGGGTCATAATGTTGCCAGATGTCTTAATGTTCACGAATCAACCATCACTAGGCTGAGGACGAGGTTCCGGAACCTCCGGTTCTGAATATGTCGCCCATAGCGCACTTGTAGGACATTCTGGATTGTCACGTCCGTGCCCGTATCCCTGTCCCAAACACAGTGGGGCAACTCCAGAATGCTCTGAGGGAGAAATGGCAGGTGATTCCGCAACATGAAATCCGTCATTTAGTGGGTTCGATGCGCAGAAGACTGGCTGCATTAATTGCAGTACATGGTGGTCACACCAGATATTGACTTTGACCTGATCCAGAACGCTAATTTCTCTTCATTTCTGTTAATAAACTCAAACCCACTGTCACTATCAATTTCAAAAGACATCCGCACACAACCAAAAATAATTCTCCCATTTAAAGCATACTATACTTGCATTTTTTTTGTTGTTCAGTATATATAGTATACTTTATATAGCACTTGAATGATCAGTATTGGAATTGTAGAAAGTTGTGTCCATCCAATTTGCTTTGTGGCATGACAGCTTCTTGTGTATGACTGAGATTGACTATAGCTGGTGACTTCTTTGAGCTCATTCAATCAGGACTCATCACACTAAACCACAAAGGCTACAATGCAAAATTCTTAGGAGCTCAGCATGAATCTGAACAAGAGTTGTCAGAAAGGCAACAAAGCTCGCCGGGGGGCAAGGTTAAAATTCTTCTGCACGCGGACGGACGCGGACGCGGACGCCGGGGGTACGACATTTGCTCTCCGGATGTTATTCGTCCCGGCGAGCTAAAAAGGTCAGGTAAAGGTCATGGTCAAGGTCACCAGGTCAAAATTTCAGCATCAGTACGTAGGTCTTGCACCCAGCAGTATACATGCAAAGTATGAAAGCCCTATCTCTCTGGGTTTAAAAGTTATAGACAAGGTTAAAGTTTTTGTTATGGGTAAGGTTAAAGTTTTTTAAAGGTCTGGTAAAGGTCAAGGTCATCAGGTCAAACTTCGGCATCAGTAGGTAGATCTGGCATCAAGGAGTACACATGCAAAGTATGAAAGCCCTATCTCTCACGGTTCTAAAGTTATGGGCAAGGTTAAAGTTTTCTAAAGGTTGGTCAAAGTTCAAGGTCAAGGTCACAAGGTCAGAAATTTTGGCATCGGTAGGTAGGTTTGGCATCAAGGAGTACACATGCAAAGTATGAAAGCCCTATCTCTCACGGTTCAAAAGTTATGGGCAAGGGTAAAGTTTTTCTGCACGCGGACAGACGCGGACGTCGGGGGTATGACAATAGCTCTCCGGACATTCGTCCTGGCGAGCTAAAAGCAGATCATTGACTTGCAGCTTGAAAATCATTTGTTGCAATACTACAGCATTTAACGGTCCCAAGATCAAATGTGGAAACAACTGTTTGTAAGTATAAAGTGTACATCACAGTTGTCCCCCCTGCCATTCCCAACATTGTTCCACTATAAAAAGTGCCAACAATGCTCATGCACCTTGGAGCACTCGCAGAAGGTCGCCTAGTCCAGTGAGTCTCTACATGTACAAACTAATCTCCAAAATTATTGATACACATAATGCGAAATGCAGTAAAAGGACCTATCAAAAAAAGGAAATAAATTACCACACAGGGAAAAGCTCAAAAATGGCAACATGTGAGGAATACTATTGTTTCTTCACGTTTCAGTGGAACCCACCAAAACGAATTATACGTTTAATTAAAAAAACCGTTACTTTTCAAGTTGAGGTTTCACAATTAACGGCACCCCATTTTAGTTCTTGATGCAGCCACCTACGGCAATGACAACAGAATGTATTCTTTTCCTGGACAGTTTGAAAAGGTCCCAGCTCACATTGAGAGGGATTTTGGACCATCTGATGTTGCAGACCCTTTCAGGTTCAGTCAGAGTCTTGGGTTTGCAATCATTAACAGCCCTCTTCAGTTCAGCCCAGAGAGTTTGATCAGATTGGGGCCTGGAGGCTGAGAACACTGTAGTAGAATATTGATATTTTTTCTTTTCATCATTGAACAAATTTTGCGTAGATTCTGAGAAATGCCTTGGATCATTATCTTGTTGGAAAGTCCACCAATGGGCAAGTTTCAGCTTTCTGATGGAGACAACCAGATTGCCGGCAAAAATGGCCTGATATGGAATCCATGAAGCCGGTCATCTGCTCCAGTGCCCCAAGATTTCAAGAATTAAAGCTGGCCCAAAACATCACTTGATCTGCCATCTTATTTCACCATGAGTATGAGCTGCCTTTCCTTGTGTGTCTCCCCGTTTTGACATCAAACATGCTGATGTCGTATCTGACCAATACATTCAATTTTGTTTTCATTTGTACTCATCTGACCACAGCGCCTTGTGGACAATAAATGCTAGTACTGAAAGTTTCTTTCAATCAAAATTTCAAGGTAATTCTTTATGTAAATTGAGTGGGGAGAACAGGCCATTCAGCCCAACTACAATCACTATTTTCCTATCACAACGGCTCTCCAAACATTTAGGATGCCAAGCACCATATCAAGCCTGGTCTTGAAATCTAGAGTTTTTGCCTCTATTACATGACCTGGCAAGTTTTTCAAAACTGATCACATGTCTCCTTTTACTAAGGCTGAAGAGATTAACATTCTTCAGTCATCCTTAATAGCTTTTACTGTTTATACCTGGAATTTACTTTGTGACACTTCTTTGAACCTTTTCTACAACTTCTACAGGGTATATCAAAAAATGGCCCACTTTGAAAAATTGCCCTAAATTAATATTCTGTAATTTTTTGAAAATCCTTTTACATAGGTTGATAGACAATGGTTCAGTGCTTTTTTGTGCAATTGCACATACTCAATATGTCACACATGAGTGAACACAGGCTAATTACGTGAATTGCAATACATCTGTTTTGCAAAAAAGTGCTGGGATGAAAACAGGTCCTGAGAATTTATTGGCATTTCCATTCTGTGCATTATAAAATATTGCGCCAAATGCAGTGGGGGGGAAAATAAATAAATATTTACTGTTACGCAGTCAGTGCAAAACAACTCACTCAAATACAGTATAAAAAATGAAAGTCAAATATGCAAGATAGCACAAGTGTTGTCACGTAATAATTAAACTACACCCATCAGTTTCACCTTTCATGGTTTATAGTAGTGAACCATATGTGTGGCACTGGTTGTCAAGGGAAACTGATTTGTGGGAGGGTGATGAGAGGCATTTCCATAAATTGTGAAAGATGCTGAGTGTTCAATGACTCATGAGGGAATCATTTAGACTACACAATTATTGTATCACAGACATGCCGTTCTGGAGAATGAAATGGCAAAATTCCGTTTGAATAAGAATTGCTGGATTAGGATTTCAAATGCATTATATATTTTTTAAAATGTATTATTACTCTTATTTTTTGTAATTGATGGTGTGTGTGGGAGGTGAGAATTAGTCCCCTGACTTTTTAACATGTACCTATAAATATGGTGCTATTTCAGTCTTAGTGAATTCCAGGGCTGAGCTGCACAAGTTATCAGTTATGGAAGCACTGGCTTAAGAGCCTATACATTCTCTTAATGACTTACAGTACTGGCCAAAAGTTTGGACACACCTCAATGCGTTTCCTTTATTTTCATGACTATTTACATTGTAGATTCTCGTTGAAGGCATCAAAACTATGAATGAAAACCTGTGGAATTACGTACGTATGCATCAAATAGTTGTGCAATTGGACTGTCGGCTGTGTATCAACCTGACTTCTACCCAACACAACTGATGGTCCCAACCCCATTGATAAGGCAAGAAATTCCACTAATTAACCCTGACAAGGCACACCTGTGAAGTGAAAACCATTTCAGGTGACGACCTCTTGAAGCTCCTCATCATTGTGCAAAGCAGTAATCAGAGCAAAGGGTGGCTACTTTGAAGAAACAAGAATATAAGACATGTTTTCAGTTACAGGTATTTCATACCTTTTTGTTAAGTACATAATTCCACGTGTTCATTCATAGTTTTGATGCCTTCAGTGAGAATCTACAATGTAAATACTCGTGAAAATAAAGGAAACGCATTGAATGAGAATGTGTCCAAACTTTTGGCTTGTATTGTATATCTGCACAATATATGGGTAAATCCAGGTAAATCCCTGTCACAAAATGATACTTTTGATATTTTGGGGGTCTTCTGCTTCCAGGGTGTTATAGAAAGTTGACCCCTTTTCTGTGAAAAAATATGAATCTTTCCTGAAATGAATTAGTTTTGGACCTCAGTACATTTTTCTGCTGAATACAGGGACTTTAGTACTTTTTACCACTCAATGGCTAGACTTAAGTACTTTTAGCAAATGAAGCCAACTGTCCAGCCTCCATAATTACCATTTTTATAGCTAGTCACATGACACATGCTAGCATTTTGATAGAACAGTCAACTTAGGTACCTCTCGCACTAAAGTTTAGTGAATTTAAGAATGGCAACACACCAACACATGGGATTTCTGAAAGGAACGGGCTTAGACTCCGAATGCAGTTCAGCATCGGCAGGGCGTTTATTAAGATTAATACAACTCATGGTCAAAAACAGAAACAGATCGATAGCCAGGCAAACAGGGAAATGCAGAATAGTCAGAATCAAGGTCAGGGGACAAGCAAGTTGTTCAGTTACCAGAGAATCAATCCGCACAAAGACAGTAACAAAGGGGGCTGAGCTAAGGGAATGGAAGGGGAAGGAAAAAGAGAGTTGGATGGGATAAGGGAGAACACAGGAGAAACTAAACAGTTGGGTACAAATGGGAATAAGGGAGAACAGAGTACTAATCAATCAGCCAGCAATCAAACAACGCAATACAAACAATCAATATTAAGACTTACGGGAGATATAACAAGAAACGAGCAATCAACAATCGAAACCAAGAAAGCGCAGAAACGAGACTTATCCAAAGCGAGCTATGGGAAGAAACGAGTCGACAGGGAGCTGCGGTAAAAATGCGTCTTTTAAACACAAACTAATCAGTGTAATCCCAGCTAGAATGCAGGACAGCTGTAGAGGGAGGCGGAACTAGAAAAGCAAGGACGGTGATAGGAAAGCGAGGGGAAACAGGTGGAGTTCTAACTCTGATCTAACTAATCACCCGTGCCTCGCTAACTCTTCAGTCGCTTTGACACTAGTTTCAGAACCTTGATGTCATTTTTCACAACTCTAGATACAAAACTCACAACCAATGATCAAAATGCACTTTTTTCAAAACTCTAACACTTTTTCCTATTTCTTGGATACAATTCACATGAACCAAAGATCATTTGTCCATTGAACTATAATCACCTGTTCAAAATGACACAACTTAACATCAAACTATAACCATTTCAAAATGCAATTCACTCATTACATTTGAGATGACTGTAGACGACTGTCTATACATTTCATTACAATAATCTAACTATCAATGGATACAACTGCTGAAAATGACAAGTAACTGTTGCATTACTCTTAAAGCATAGTCCTATGGAAACTGAGGATTTGCACGTCCAGATCATGAAAGTTTCAAGATGTCGACAATGATTGACACCACCTGTGACACCAATTTGTCACTGATGATTGATCTGACCTTGTGGTTTGGGTATAAATAAGTGGCATCCAAAACAACATATGCAGTGATACAACATGGAACAGGCAGGTGGGCGCCATTGAGGTCAAATAGGAAAAGGTAGAGGAGGAAGACGGGGCCAAAGGAATGGCAGGGGACAAGCATCTCTTTTGAGAGGTGGCCACGGGCCCCGTTTGAGAGGTGTGGAGGAACAGTGTCGAGGACAAGGACCAAGAAAGCAACGGCAAAGAGTCTCCAATGAGATTAGAGCGAAGGCTGTAGATCATGTCATCATTCATGGCATGACAATGATTGAGGCAGCGAGAATGATACAACCAAACCTTAGAAGATCAACCGTGGCCTCAATCATTAGAACTTTCCGCAATGAGAACCAGTAAGTTTTCAGCATGCACTGCAGTAAACATTACTGTAGGCTACGCTTACTGTAATTGTCACATGATTGTACACTGCATGCCAATGTGCAGCACAGAGTAGGTAATGTGACTATGAAAATGTGTTCTACAGTATGATGACATGTTCTTCCTGTCATGTTCCCAACAGAATTGAGACAAGACCCAGTTGTGGAGGCAGAGGCAGAGGCAGACTCCTCACTGAGGAACGGCTGTGGTCAACATTGCCCGGGCCAGAAATGACATTCGGGTTAGAGAAATCAGACAGAACATCCTGGACGATGAAGATCTCCCCTGGAATGCGGAGGCCATAAGTTTGCCGTCCATTGCACATGTTCTGAAAAGGCACAAGGTGTCCCTCAAACAGTTGTACCGTGTGCCTTTTGAAAGAAATGCAGACAGAGTGAAGCAGCGGAGGACTGAGTATGTTCAGGTATGTTCAGTTTCATCATGCCTGTTTGTGAAAAATTCCCCATCATTGTACTGTAATCAGTACTGTACTGTAATTCTCTTTCCAACATGTCTTTTTGTACATAGAGGGTGATGGCCCTGGATGCGGATGAAAATCATCACAAATTTGTTTTTGTGGATGAGGCGGACTTCAACCTGGCCAAAACAAGGAGGAGAGGGCAAAATTTAATAGGCCAGCGGGCAACCATACAAGTACCTGGACGATGTGGGGCCAACATCAGTATGTGTGCGGCAATATCAGAAGATGGTGTGGTAGGGCGTAGATCTCTGATTGGCGCATACAATGCAGAGCTCCTTGTTGCATTTCTTGATGAGCTAACCCTAGTCAGTAGAGCTGTTGGTGTAATTTATGTCATTGTGTGGGACAACGTCAGGTTCCACCACACTCATCTGGTGCAGGCATGGTTTCAGGCCCATCCACAGTTCCTCACAGTGCACTTGCCCCCATACTTTCCTTTCCTTAACCCCACCGAGCAATTTTTCTCCACAAGGAGGTGGAAAATGTCTGATCGGCATCTGCATGAACAAGTGGCCCACTTTCAGGCCATGGACAACGCCTGCGATGACATTACAACAGACCAGTGTCAGGCCTGGATGCGCAAAGGTACTTTCCTAGATGCTTGGCTAAGGATAACTTAGTTGTGTATGTGGATGAGAACCTGTGGCTCAATCCACAAGACAGGGTTGATGGGGATGACGAGTGATTCTGGATCCTTCATTTCGCTGCTTTCTTACAGTAATGTACAGTAGCCAGGTGAGGAACACGTCAGTTTGTTTTGCAGGACTTTTTTTTTTTTGTTACAGTAATTGTTGCTTTCATTCACCCTAAGTTGTCATATAGTTTGTATTCATCAATAAATTTCAGCTTTGTTCAAAGATTCCACTGTGTCTGTGGTATTCTCCCTACTAATCCTTTTACAGTGACATTACGCGAAGCACAGTATGAAACATGTATCGCATATTTTGTACTACAATATTTAATGGTTGTACGAACAACTAAAAAGTGAAACTATGTGTGTGTCGTGTGTGGGTGATCTAAAGAAATGTTCCTGTGGTATTTCATGATAAAGGGGTGGATATTCTTCACTGAATGTCGTTGGGAGGGCAGTATCATCAGAGCTGCTGGGACCTGGACAATACCGGACAATGTGGATAACTCTTAAGCAGAAACATGGTCTGCATGTCAAAAGGGAGACCGTCATGAGAATACTCCGGCAGATGAATCCACGCGGGACCCTGTTGCGGGCACGTCACAGGTTTATTCATCGCACTTACCATTTCAATGGGTCCGAACTACCTGTGGCATGTGGACGGGTATGACAAATCAAAACCTTTTGGATTTGCCGTATCTGGTTGTATAGAAAGTATCTCCCGCAGAATAATGTCCCTCAAATATGGACCAACTAACAACAACCCTGAAGTGATATAAACAAGTTTATTGACTGCATCAGAAGTGTTGGTGTGGTTCCCATGAGACTCCACACAGACTGTGGGACTGAGAACGGGGCCATGGCAGCTGTACAGTGCACTCTTTGCCATCATCATCGCGATTATCATGCCGCTGCCAGACGCCATTTGTAAATATCATTTAAGGTTAACATATTAATTACAGTGCATGCACCTTAACTATACCCTATGAATTTACTTTCCAAATCCCTTGGTTAATGTTTGTTGCACTGAAAAGATACACAATGGGGTCAGCCCTGCCATCGGATTGTAATGGTTGATTACTATCGTGCATACCAATATGGCCGCTCAGTTAACTCAGCCTTCCAATGCAGTTTACAATTGCGTCGACTATCCAGTTATTCTATACAAATCAGTGGCCATGTGCATTTGACAGACCTAACTATCTGTGAGTTTCAGATGGTATAATTACGATAACCTGTGTTTTGGTATAGAAAGTTCTGCCTCCATACTTATGGATTTGATAATTACAAAATTTTGTGTTTATGCTGTTCTAGCAATAATTCTTTTTTGAACTGTAGTCAAAACTTTTAATTCTCAGATTCTTAAGGGCCCCTCAAACACCATCAGACTCTTCATAATCAGCACTTCTATCTGCTAAAGTACACTTATGAGCGTGTCCCTTTCTGAGTAAATTCGTGAGCCGGAACCCGTTTTTTCTCTTGAGTGACTAGGCCTGTTTTGGAGGCTTATTTTAAACTCTTACACAATTAGCTCACCTGTTTAACCTCACCATTGTCCTGTACCCTTATTTGAAACTTGTCACATCATTATTTATCCCAACTGGCCCCTGCGCAAACTGTTGCAGAAATCAGCTTTGAAATAAGCTTTTATTTTCAATAGGTGATAGACTTTACAACTTTGTGCATCAGATAATGTTTTATTGTAGTGTTTGTAATATAATTCAGGGTGAATTAATTTTAAAAATCACTCCTTTTTAATTCTATTTGCATGAACGTAATGTGCCAGCTTTTATGGAATTGGAGTTGTATATCACCATATTGGTGAATGTGTAAGTCCATGTCAATGCGAACATATTGAATATGGAAAATTATGGGTATTTTTCAGTTCATCAGCACACCCAAATACACATGTACATCCATAAGTATGTGTGTGTGTGTGTGTGTGTGTGTGTGTGTGTGTTTGGTATTGAGGAATATGGTCGCAGTAAAGGAAACTGACATTCCTCTCCTGGAGGCTAGAGAAATAAATCAGATGGAACAGCCTGGTCTTATAAGTTCTGTTGATCTTCTCTGAATGTAAACCATGTATCAGAAGCCATTTAACCATAAAATCCCTCCAGTCACTGTGGCTGAATTCTGAGCTGTTGTTCCACAGGAACTTTGCAGTCAGTGTATATTCTCCACATAAATCTACTTTTGCAACCCTTTCTTCAGTATGGACCGTATAAGTCCCCTGGTCTCTGGCAGAGTCTATAAAAAGGGAACAGCTCTGTCTGCTGCTAGAAATGTGCAATTGGATGGGCCTCATTTCTCATGAAGTCATCAAACTAAGATTTTTGGGACTTTTGTCTGAAAAGTTATGCAACATGTTGTGAAGCAACTGTTATCAAACTCACTCAAAAAATATCATTAACTTCTTTGTATGAAAGCACAAATATGACCACCTGCTGACATTGATTAATTTTCATGTAATGCAGCATCGACATATAGATCACGGTGTTGTTATGCTTAACCTCGGGTTTTGCAACCATCTGGCTGGGTGCGGATTTCTGCTGTAAGCTGAGTGCGACACTGCAACAGAGCTGGACTTTTCTAGCTGGCCTGGAAGGAAACGAAGAGTTTGTTTGCAAAAACGCAATATATATCCATTTTAGTCATTTTTGAGTAAATCAGCTTTTTCTATGCTCACGCCTATTGCATTTTTTTTTTTTTTTTAGAAAAGTAAAAACTTTGACATGAAAAAATACACCTTATAGTATGAATTTCTAAAAACTTTTGCAGCTTCTGTGAGAAGCACAGGGCTGTCGCTCCGTGGTATTGTCTCAATTTTTGTAATTTTAGTCATCAATGCATTTTAGAAACAAACTCTTCAAATGCACGCAGACCCGCCATTTCACAAAATGTCCCAAATCCAAAATGTGTGCACTTTATGAAAATATGAGCAGCATGTATCGGGTACATACTGATGTCCATATCTCACCATTAGGCTTGACATAATGGAAAGCATTGTCACATTGCCTCCACAGTCACACGAATACAAATGCTCAACCTACCTAGGAGGCCACTGATTACGCCATAAACCTTCCAACTAGAGGAAGACCTGAGCTGACGGCACCAACCCAACGAATATCAACATGCTAGGCATGGCTTACTGACCAAAAAGTAGTGCTATGTCTGTGGTCATAAGTGGTCATCGGCTGAGGGGAAGTGAATAATTATCTCACAGGGTCCTACATTTGACCTATTAAATTATAGCAGCAGCATTCAGTACTATTTGCCCCCTTAGTGCTTAGTGGGGGCATGAAAAGTTGTGTGTTTCAGTCCTCGTCTAACAGCAGGAGGATCAGCTCTGCTTATGGGACTTTGAGTGAGGGTCTTATTCTGTATGTGAATTAGCCCCTCCTCAATCTAATCAACTGTAAGTTGCCTTGGATAAAAGATCTAAATGGATAAATAGTGCAATATAATCTCATTCCTTTTATAAAGCATCTCTGTTTTTGTATAATTGCACCACTTCTGTGTATCTTGTCATTGATTGTCTGAGTGATACTGAAAGTGTCATGATTGTTCAGTGTATTGATCTGCGCTATGTGCTTTATTACGTCGTTAAAGGATATTAAACAGACACTCTGTGCAAATGCCGGTCATAGTATAATAGCAGCACTGGCAGATATTCAGGTATAAAATATTAGCGTGAGTGTTTTTTTGTACTAGAAACTCTGGAGGTTGAGATTTGTGAATGTTAATACGAAAAGCAGAGGAGACAGTATTTGTTGGAGCTTGTGCTTAGACTGTAAACACATGTGTGCATTTGATTATGAGTCAAAATTCACGCTGTAGAAATGAGGTAAAGTTTTATATCCTTCATTCGCTCTGAGGAATAGCAATGTTGGAAAAATATTGACAGCGCCTCTTTCCCTCTGAATCTTATTTGTATTTGTAAGCGTGTACATCGAAATGTCTGGACCCGATCGAGGATTGAATTTATACAGCTCTTTTGCTGAAATTTGCTTTTGTGGGAACCACTGAGAAACTGAAATGATGTTAAAAAAAAAACAAAAAAACAACTAAAGTACCAGGTGAGCCTGGAACCCCAATTCTCAGCGGGACCCCCACCCTGACCACTGCTCTGAATCAGCAAGGAGGTCCAGCTGCCACTTGGAGACTGACAAGGCTGTCCTCCGGGCATGCTCAGTAATGCCCATGCTCTTTCTTTTGGTAGCTAATCGGAACCAAACAGCCAGCACCCCAGAACACATTCTAATAAACATAAATCCTCAGTGCTGATAGGAGCTCCACTTTCACTGTGCCCCACTAGTGGTTTTTCGTAATTGTCTTTAATTTCTGCGCGCCGCCATCTAAAAGCATAGTGTGTCCATGACTGGAAAATGGGCGAATTAAAACTTTGTTAGCCTTCTGTCTCCGGTTATGAGCCGCATCCCAGAAGGCAGTCCTCATCACCAAAGTGACAGTAGTGCTTCCATTTCAAGACCCCTGAAAAGGCATTCGAAGCACCAGCTAGAGAGAAGCAATGTACTTACGGTATTTTAATATGAGCTTTGGTATTTTTTCCAGAAAATTATTTTTAAAAGTTTGCTTACTCTGCCATACAATTTGTGCATGTTAATGGCCTAATTACTGAAAATGGGAAAGGTCAAATCATTTTCAACTCTGTGACTGATGATCGGTGTGAAAGCGGCAGTACTCTTTTCTAAATCTCGGGAAAGAGCTGACAAGCTCTCCTCACAATGAGCATCCGCAGTTACTGTACAGTAAATGTCTGATGATGTCAAAGCTGGTGCGGCATTATAATGTGTTATTGGAAACGCTTGTTCATAGGGTAATAAATGGCTCAAGGCGAACAGTACATCCTATTGAAATTAAGTGGTTTAAGTGGTAACGCTGGCTCTGACTAGTAAAAATCAATAATAATGAGAATAATATTGACAAAAGAATAAAAAAAAGACATGAAGTAAGGTGATTTAATATGTTCTTGGCATGTCTGTGGGAGTTGGGAGGGTTGGTGTGGTTGACATGCTGTAGTGACCCACTGTATGTCACTGACTAATACTTGCTTTCCTCTCCTTATATACCCTTAGAGCACTGAAATACATTTTTAGAAAATATACTCTACCGCTCAAAAGTTTGGGATCACTTGCAAATGTCTTTGTTTTCCAGAGAAAAATATATTTTCATGCATTTCACACACATTTTTTCGATTTCATAAACATTTTTAACCATTTCACCAATGATTAAAATTAACCAGATGATTCTCAAAGAATGAACTACATTTTTGTATAGAGGCCTATTATCAGCAGCTGTCAGTCCTCGGCAGCAATCTCCTGGTATGGCTGCTAATCCAAGTTAAAGCATTTTATAAGGATAATTGATTATTAGAAAATCCTTCTGCAAATGTGTTGCACAGCTGAAAACTGCTGAACTAATAAGGGAGCGCAAAAGGGAGCGTGGCATTCCTGAGGTCGGTTTAGTACCTGAAGCATCAGCAGTTGTTTGTTTGTTTGCAGGCTCAAAATGGCCAGAAAGAAAGATCTTCCTTTTGAGATTCATCTGTCTATTGTTGTGCTTAGAAAAGAAGGCTATTCAATCCATGAAACTGAAAACTTAAAATCTCTTACTATGCTGTCAATTACTCCCTTCAGAGAGCAGCACAAACTGGCACTAACAAGGACAGAAAAAAGGAGTGGGAGGCCCCGATGCACAACAAGATATCGTCAACTAGCAGCTGCGCTAAATAGTTCCTGTCAAACACCAGTTTCAGTATCAACAGTGAAGGTGTTTTTTTTTTTGTTTTTTTTTGATGAAGTTCATATTCATCATTTTCCAGTAAAATCATTATTTCTAACTCAGACAATGTCAGCATGTTCTGTGCATTTGCTATATTTTCTATTCAGACTAATTTCATGTGTGTTTCTATGGAAAACTGCGGGAGCTCTTTTAAACAAATCACCACATGATAGGTTTTCAACAGCTTTGATTTTGGTACTCACATCGAGTAACAATAGCTGCATTTAGTGCTCTAAAGGTTTTTTAAAAAAGCTTTATATGTTCAAGGAAGCTTTGGCATACGGTTTGTCTGACAAGGCTCAACCTTCTTAAGCAATCGTATTAATGCAATGATATGTATGCATACGTATGCATACCATGATATGTATGATACGTATGCATACCATGAGCGTTAAGGTTAGAATGTAGTGCAGCTCAGTTTCAGCAGTACTAGGCTTTCATATTTTATTCAGTTGTAGTGATTTGGCGTGGCGCACTTCTTACTTTAATCATATCTGGTCCTGGCTTTTAATGGCTCTGTAAAAGCATGCCAGACATCCAAGCTTGCGATAAATGGGACTTTCTGTTATCTTGCACATATGCGCAGCACAACCCAGATATCGAGAAATTAATATCCATAGATAAGTTACGTTTATTTAGTAGATTCTTTTCCTCTGAGCCGACTCACTGAGGCTGCATTTTTACATTCAATCCAGTTTTACAGCTGGACAGTTTTACTGACGCAATTCAGGCTAAGTACTTAGCTGAAGGGTACAAGCGCAGTGCCTCAATTGGGAATTTATCCTGCTGCCTCTGAGTCACACGCCCACCTATCTAACCAGTAAATTACGCAGCCACTCTTTTACATTATTATTATTAATATTTTTATTATTAGTAGTAGTATTGGTATTATTATTAGTAGAATTCATTCTGTCCATGTTTGAAGCTTTTATGGATATTGAAAAAGAAAATTCAGAGCTTCAATTGTGGTAAAATGGATTTAATTATTGTTCTTTTTGCACCCCTTATGGTCACGCACACGAAGAACAAAAAGTATTTATGTGAAAGTATATTTATGATCATAATCATATGATAAGTCATCAACATCAGACTGGTATCCTCACAAATTGTGAGCTAAATGCAATTGAGGTTGTAGTTGTGAAGGTATAAGTTAAGGCTTTCACACTCATGATTGCAATGCAGTGGCTTGAAGTGGACGGCGTTAAGCCGATAAGATGTAAATCAGCAGAGGCCTCCCTTAGTAACCCCTGCTCCTCCGATCCCCTATAAATAAACTGTTCATTTTTACCGTTTACAGGAGCAGCCTCCTTCTGTGCCACGTTCGGCTCCGCGCTGAAGCCTGACTTTGCTAAGTAGGTCTGCTTTCATCGTCCTTCGATTCCTCCAGCAAGGTGCTCTCTGTGAGCGATGGCTTTCCGTCCCTCCCTCATCTCCTCAGTTGCCTGCAGGAACAAAAGAAATGGGACAAGGTGAGTGGAGGGAAAGTTTAGCAAGAACTACCACTAAAATTCTCCCAACCTTGGACTAAAGGAGGACAGGCTCTTCGGTGACTGGAGAAACAGGTGTATATATATATATATTTAGTCATGTCTCCCACAAAAGTCGCTCATAGGAATAGACGACTCTTCTGAAAAGGTTGCATCAAGCTCTCTTTGAGGGTGTTTCCCCCTCTCACCATTCACTGAGACCCCCACCGCAGTCCTCTTTCAAATTAAAAGAATAAGAATGAGGCTGCAAGCTTGTTTACCTGCCCGTAGGAGCCAAATGCTTTATCGCATTGACCACAGCTGCACAGGCATCCGCCGTAATCTGCTTTCATTCAAGCATTCCATTTACCTGTAGCAATCTGCCTCCCCTCTCACATTCACCTGACGCCCTGTACTTTACAAGCCTCTCTGTGAAACACGCCACCAGCACTGATGAGCCCTACTTATTGTACTTCAGTGTCCCTTAGATTTGTCGACGACCCTCTGTTAACATTCCTATAAATTTGCTGACATCACGTCTTGACTAAGATGTAGGGGTCCGACAGTAAGCATCAATGTGACCCATCTGGCCACCAATTCTATTTTCAAGTTATTAACGCAACAAAAATCCCGTTACCAGCAGGTATCCCCATTAGACTCACTGAACAACTGAGCAAATGTGACTTATTCCCTGTGGTTTAATTAGCCAAATAATTTCCTCCCCCGCACCATATCACTGGCCTGAGGTGAGCATTGTGCCGTAAAATGGCCGCTATGCATTATCTGGATGGATGTTACCCACTGGCAGTCTGCTGCAGAAAACTACTACATCTTGGCTGTAAAATGCTATGAAACTGCAATCAGCGCTACAGAAATGTGATGCAATAGCGAGATCAACCTCAATATGCCCTGCCGATACTTTCACTCCCTCCTGATTTGATAGTCTTGGTCCTATCTCCGTCCCTTCAAGCGATCTATCAAAGGGCTATTGCTTTCAGGGATTAAAAGCAATCTGTGCTGTGGCAGCAGGTGTTGTGCTATTAGCAGCACTGATAATGAATACGTCTCTCTTGAGATGGCCGTCAGGAGCGCCTTTATTACTAAGACCCAGGCATGGCTGAAAACCAAGGAGCCATAATGGTTCACCTTAGATCCATTCATTGCCTATTCACACTTTTATTTGATCACCCTTTAGCATGTGCTCTTTGACAAATGAAGAAACAAGAGAACAATCTGGATCATGACACTTTACGATCATTCTCGTTAGTCGAGGTTTATGGGTTGCGTGCACGAGAGCGCGAGCGTGGCACCCATTACTAGATATTAAGACATGAGCAGGGTTTACGTTGCTAAGCTATACGACTAATTTCAGTCTCAGCGTCCATTCATATTTCACTCACAGTCATCGACTAATTAAAATGCTAAAGACTATGGTGAGCTTTAATGATGCAAAATGATATGCTACAATGGAAAGAACAAAAGAACATATGTCGTAAACTGTTGTCTATTGACTTAAATACAGCAGCCCTTCTATTGTGGAGTAATTTTCACCTCCTAAACCCCATATGGAGAGCGGCTGGTGTTTAAGGGCACGGGTAATGAATGATGCGCGCCGTGGCTTCCTGCCGGAGCAGGCTGTGAAAACAGCATGGAGCTCGTCTCTCAGAGAGCATCCTGTCTGGAGGGGAGCTGCCAAAGGACGAAACAAAAAAGCGAGACGTGCTCTTTCGCTGTCTGATGAAACAAGCCGTGATTGCTGGGTGTACAAATGCAGTTCTACGCTGAATAAACGTCGATGGATAATAGTTAACTGCAGCTATACAATAATAATATAAATAATAGTATCATCATATCTTATTGAGAGTTGGAGCATTATGTCCAATGTGCATGGGTCTGACGATGAGAGCAGTAGAAAGCTGTTCAGTTGATCTGCTTCTTCAGTGAGTCTAATCTGCATTAATGAGCCTATCAACCAACTTTGAATCAACGAGCAGAACGGCCTTCAACACTGTCACAGATGTATAGTTTGAGACTTGAATGATGTAACTCAACAAAATAAATAAATAAATAAATAAATAATTAGACCTGAGCCTGGCTGAAGAAGAAGTCGGGTGGAAGCAAAGCCCCGGTTATGATTGTTGTGATCGTCAGACTTGGGATTGGGGAAAACTTTGCGAAAGCAAACAGAGCAATAAAATTGCATCTGATTGGACTCCTGCTCAGCCTCTGAAGATGAAGATCTTCCACAACAAGAACACTGGACCTGGGCATCTGACAGCAACTGCTAAGGCGAGCGATGGGATCTAAAGAGTCGACTCCTGGAAGGAACCCCTGTTGTGTCTCGTCAATCACACAGCAAGCCTTTCAACGGCATGAACATTCAGCGTGAATAAGTGTCTGCCTCTCCAACCACTGGTATATTTTTGGTTGTTTGATAAACTACAATGTTCTTTCAGGACAGTTAGATTTAGAATATATTCGGGTCAGCCCTCTTTTTTTTCGGCCGATTTTTTCCTTAGTCGGCCCTGTGCAGTGCAGAGTTGATAATCATACATCTAACTGATAATTTATCAGTGTTTTGATACGATTCACATAACCTATTGGAGGCTGACTTAAAGGGGTCTTCAGGGTAAAAATTTCAATTTTTTGAAAATTTCAATATTTTTGATTTTCACATAAAATAAATGAATTAAATAAAGGAATGCAGTGAGATGCCAGTAAACACCAAGAATCCATGCCTTTCCGCTGCCTCAATTGTTTCTTGTGACTTTAAATGCAAATTACTGAAAATCACAATTTGGACTCATTTTCAACCTTGTGGCATTCATAAAATCATTACTTTTCATCTGATTGACTTGAAATTTGGACTGAAGTTGTATCTGTTGGAGATCCATGAAATTACATAGAATTTTCTATATAGGTGCATCCCTATGGAGTTAATTTTTCAAAACGAAGCAAGTTAGCGATTTTCGTTATGGTTACATAACAGATCTTATTAAATATTCTAAGATGTTCCAAACAAAAAAATCCTGTCATTTCATCGAACTATCTTAAACCTTTCATATGAGTTTAATTTCAGTATAATCAGACCATGGGTTATTGAAATATCAGTGCCACAAAATAGTTTCAGATTTTGTCATTAAAATGCCGTTTCCATGGCAACCATGTAACTTTTTATCAAAATACTACATTTCATGAGGTTAAAATCGTGTGGAGTTTGTTTATTTCTTTGTTTTTACATTATTGTGGTTATGTCTACACTTAACCCTGAAGACCCCTTCATTCTTAATTCTATTTAATAACAATGCTTACAAAAACCAAAAAGTTTGATTCAATCATTCAATTTTTAATTGACTATTAGACTTACCGAACTGAGTTTTTGCCGAATATTTCATTTCAAACCACACGCCAGTCTGAGCTGAGCCAACACAGAGTACAAAAGGACTCCTCTTGATCTATTTTGAATCTGCCTGCTTGAGGGAATGTTGAAACACTGCTCTAATGAACGCTAAATTAAAATTTCCCGAAACTTTTATCCTTAGAGCGCTGAAATGATTTTTCAAGAAATCATTAATGAAATCATCTTGTGCTGTTGAAAACCTATCGTGTGGCTCCCGCAGGGGAGCTCTTTTAAACAAGTTGCCACACGATAGGTTTTCAACAGCTTCGAGTTTGACATCTTGCAACATTGAGCAACACTATTTGTATTTAGCGCTCTAAGGGTTAAAATAGAACTACTCAAGCAGCTCTGTTGTTTTTTTGAGTATATTGTTGTAATATATTAATAATTTAGATTGCCAGCAAGTAAAAAGCAGATTACTTTATTAGATTGTTGATTGGATGGGAAAATGATTTATGTTGAAGTACAGTCAATATGCGACAAAAAAAATGAAATGAAGATGATTTTATAACCTTGGCAGTATTTTAGTTACCTATATTCATTCGGTCCACTTCAAGCATGGTTTCCACAGTTTTTTGCGATTTCCCTCTGACCAATGGAGATGCTTCAGTATTAATCATCACCGCGGGTTGGGAGTTTGAGTCCTGTCAGAGTATCGTTATCTTCAAACAGTGTCCTGCATTCCTTGGAATTATGTCCGTCCCCTCCCCCGAGGGAGAGGGGAGACATATTGTTTTAGGCTCGATTCATGTTCGTGTTCGCCGCTCCCACTTCATTTCCAGAGCGTAACACCTAAACCGTTTGCATGATCGTAACAAAACTTTGCATACTCACTATTCAGGTCCTGCAGTGGTGCCTTTTGGTATGTGCCTGTCTGTCCGTTCGTCTGTCTGTCCATCTGTCTGTCCAGTGGATTAGGCAGGGAAGGGGGCCCGAGAGGGAGACATACGTTTTTACAAGTACAAACACATTCTAGTTTGAAGTGCTTCGGCAGTTGTGGACACAGTTTTAGTCAGTGATTGGCGAGTGGCTCCACACACTGCAGACATATTGTGAGAGGCTTGAATAAACTGCCAACAGAAAGAAACCACAGAAACTCGGCTCATCATCCTGTTTTAGAATAAAATGTCCCAAAGCTCTTTAAATTGTGTAAATTGAAGATTTTTTTATTTTTCCGAGGATGTTCAGATGCTTTCTGAAATGCCATTTGTACTGGAATGTCATCTGGGATGTTTAAACACTCAGCCGCTCCCTCATTCTACTTCAAAAGGTGTATCATCCGAATCAGAGTCACAGCTATTGCCCTGAATCATTTTTACAGAAAATATGTGAAATCTGTTTCGCCTTTGTTTTTTCCCTTTAAATTAAAATCTCTACTTTGACAGTGAATGTCTCACTAGATTTAAAATTGAAATTGGATAATGATGAAAGAGGATTTGCTGTCAACGCACTGTGCGTAAAAAAATGGGACAGAGCTGAAATTCACTCAGGCAGCCATTTAAGAGCAAGAAAACATTACAGGCTGTAAGTAAAAAGAAACATTTCCGCCCAAAGGCCTGTTTCAGGGATGCCTCGCACCATTACACCGCACCAGAATACACTGAACCGGAAACTGGTCCACACCTTAGGCTGACCAGCTGAGGCTATAACAAACACTTAAAATGCATCTATTAAAATCTCAGTTTATGCAAGAAAAGCTCTGTCACGGCTCACTAGAGCCATTTTGTTTTGATGAAAAGACTGAATGATACAGGCATAATGTGTAGCCAGCAGAATACAGTGGTCCACTCTGTGATTCTAACCAAAATGATTTACTGCATTGAGCCAATGCTTTTGAATGGTTCAGGTAGTCAGTAATGGTTCCAGTTCTTGTTTGTGAATCCCCATTCTCTCATCTCTAATGATAAGTTCAGGAAAAGCACGTTGGCTCTCTGTCAAACACCCATTCGAAAAGGTACACAGCAAAAATCCCAATGTTAATTCAACTCCATCAGTGTTTATATGAGACCAAACCATCCATCTTGGACTCAAATGAACTCTATTGCAGTTGAATTAACACTGGTATTTTTACTGTGTATGTGAACGTGCAACACTGTTAAATTTGTTGATTTAGCGACTGTTTTCACTAGCAAAGAATTGAGCCCCTCAGAACAACAGTGGTCTACCTCCTTTTTTTTTAATCATTTTGAGAAAACAGCTTCCAAAGTTTCAATGTTGTCAAATTCAGCATGCCAGTAAGTATGTAGACCTGTCTTGATGTGACATCCTTTGAATCTTCACTCTCATGGTCAGAAAGTATTTTGTTGTCAAAGTTGACGATTTTTGTTATTTTTACGTTTCGCTTAAAAACTAAGAATTTTGGAGTTAGACCACTCTTGCACTACTATCTATAATTCAGAGGTGGAACTAGCAATCTTCTGGCCCATTATTGCATGAATGAATTTTACCTTCAGTATGAAAAATATGGGTCTAACTCGGAAAATAAGAAAATCGGAGTTAGACCACTATTGTTCTGAGGGGCTCAATTAGGCACTGCTATACTCGTTTGGGAGAGACATGATATCCTTATGATCTTTTCTTCATGCATAGCAACTGCTACATATGAAAAGACTGGGCATTGCCAAAACAAGGGGAAACTGGAAAATGAATGTAAACTCAGGAGTAATGATAAAGCAGAATGATGAGCCACAAACCTTGGGGAATGTTCAGTGCAAATATTTTCTTGACATGTCATGAACAGAGATGGACATTCAGGAGCCACAAAGTGAAACTGTGGCCATGTTATCCTTCCTTCCATGAACTCAGCTCTGATGTCACAAACTTGTGTAATGTCCTGGATGGAAGGGTTGCTCCAATGTGCAAATCCAAGTGGTTGGAACAAATTATTGGGGTGGTCACTTACTTTCTGAAACGGCATTTTCCACCTCTGGTTGAGCGCATAATGCAGTCAAAGAAACAGAACTTCACACTAGCCATTATTAGAAATGAATCATTAAAAAAAAAAAATATATATATATAATTATTAAAAGTAAAAATCATCTGTTTGGCATCGTTTTCAACTGCAACTCAGGAGTGGCAATGCGTTTGATATCTAAAGTAAGGGAAACTGGGGTCTGATAAGCCAGTGGTACCAATGAGTCATATCACATATTTGTAATCAATTGATGTCAGAGCTGCTTAAAATAGGCTTAAGTGTTACGGCTCATTAGTCCTCATGGCTCATCCTTTCTGCCCTATATGCGTGCCATTCAGCTGCTAGGTTACAATATTGTTGTACTAGCAAGCAACCGCATTTATTTGATTTCGCTGAAATTTGAATGAGATCGTGGCTCATTGCTATGGTGACACAGTTATATGTGCTTGTGGATTGACAATTCCTAATCAGGTCCTCAGCTATAGTTGAATTGCTGTTTTATTGGAGTATTAACTGTTATGTGCAAACCTATGTTACTGCATAAAATATGTCAAGTTTTCTGTATGTCACAATCACCAGGGGCACAAATAACCATGCACAAAATGTCATGTGTGCAATTAATAATATTATCACAACCTAATTCTGCAGGAACCAACAAAAATAATCAATATCATGACAGGTCACAAAAAGCACATTTGACCTAAATTAGACGTTCAATGACTAGACAATTCAAGCACAAACACTTTTAGTTTTGCGTGTTTGATGACACATACAGGGAGAGGGCGAAACATGTGAAGTATCCCTGAAAATTGGTTTTAACTTTCAATTATCTGAACCACTTCAACAAAAGCGCAGCTGCTCAGCTGAGCTCTAACCACCAGCACTTTACTGTGAAAGAGTCTGAACCAAAATGAAGGTATTAATTAACAGAGTTGATTTCAAAAGGGTCTAATACTGAGTGCCAAAATTGCAGGTACTTGGTCACAAAAATGGCAAAATTATTGGAGGAGGCCATGTAAATATGATCCCATCTGCAAAATATCAAAAAAAACCTACAACAAACACCTGGCCACACGCCAAAACTGACTGACTGGGACTGATGGACACTTCGTTGGATATCTTCCAATAACCACAGATCTTCAGATTTTTTTTTTTTTTTAATCACCGCAGCAAGAAAATCAGTCCATATTTGAACCAGTCTCAACAAAATTAGCGTTCTGAGCCACACTCAGCTGACCTTTACTGCGGTGTTTGCAATGAGTTTTACGCATTTTACAGTGCAAATTTTCTTTTCATATTCTTTTCAGATATTTCAAAATATTATGGGACATACGTGTCCTGTTAGTACTGAAAGGGTCAAGCCATGGCCCAATCTTTTTGAACCATATGCTAGGTTCCCACTATCGCGATTCGAGACATGGTCTAAATTGTGGATTAATCGTGGTGATCCTATCGGAACTTATCAGACCTTGAGGTCAGTCGAGGCAAGCATGTTGATTGTAGAAAAGTTTTGGACTGTTCAAAAATTTCCTATGATCAACACGATTAATTGTCAATCGTGATCATCGCATCACCAAATTTTCAGTCGCTTTCACACTGGACGCGAAACAAATTTTTCGCACGACACATTTCATTCAAAGTCAATGCAAAGACATTTTTTTAGACATCCTTTTTAATTTTGGATGCTTACAATATTTTAGTTTGCACACAGAATTGAAAATATTCCACAAAAAACAAAAACTACCAGGGTCAAGATCGTTCGTTCCCTGTATCCTAACTGTCATGGTTTTTGAGGCTGTTGATGGCTTTGAGAGCTTTCTTGGTTGCTTTTGTCCAGGACGATATTGCTTTGCCCACAATCGGATTCTTAGGCCAGCTGGCATTAATTGGGCGCATCGCCTGGATTCTATTTAAGCCCAAGTTCCGCCTCACTGCCCTTGCTAGAGTGTCAGTGTTTTGTTTGCACTTTAGCCGGTACGGTCTCTAGTGGGAGAGTTGTTGAGGTATTAGCTGTAAAAGAGGAAAGTTCTGATATCAGGGGAATCTTTCTGTTTTTCCTCTTTCTGAGCACCGTCTTTTTATCTCGGCTTCCAAGATTTTTTCCCTTTCTTTTCGTTCTGTCGTACTCTTATACGGACTGGATCTAGGTCCCTTGGAAGCGCGAGTTTCTCTCACTGATTTCTGTCTGTTTGTCTCTTATTTAGCTGTTCCTCCTTTCGTTCCGGCCACAGCATTTGGCGTCTCAAAGACCCAACCACCACACTAATAGTCAATTGTGTATCCTTTTTGCTGGATAACAGCTTGCAGTCGTCTGCTGTAGTTTTCAACAAGTCTCTGACGCTTCTTCTGAGGAAACCCAGCCCATTCTTCTTTGGTGCATCTCTCAAGCTCCTCTGTTTTGGACCGTTGTCATACTGGAGGATGAAGTGACAACCCAGACCCAGTTTTACTGCTGACTGCTTAAGGTTTTCTTTCAAAATCTCAACATATCTGTCTTTGTTCATGACTCCTTCCACCTTGACAAGATTTCCAGTTCCAGATGCACTGAAGCATCCCCACAACTGTGGAGACGGTGTTCTTTGGGTTATATGCCTCTCCCTTTTTTCTCCAAACATCACCAGTGTCTCTGTGGCCAAAGGGCGTCCAGTTTGCATAATCTTTCTCCAGGTTGTCCTGAGCAAACTTAAGTCTCGGTTGAAGTTGTCTCTTCTTCAAAAGTGGAGTTTTTCTCGGTCTGCAACCTCACAGTCCACTCCTGTGCAGAGCTCTGGTGATTGTCTTCTTAGAGACTACAATTTCTGATGTGGCCAAGTCATTCGCCAGTGTCTCGGCAGTTGTTCTGGGGTCTTTAGACACATCTCTCACAAGTTTTCTCTCCAGAGCCTTTGAAATCTTTCACTTCCTACCTCTGCCAGACTTGTACTGTACTGTGAGGCTGTCTTTGAATTTCTGAATTCTACTGCTTATTCCAGTACTTGGAAACGCTTGGATAGCTTTGCATATCCTTCTCCTGCTTTGTGTGCATCAATAATTATTTTTCTCAAGTCCACACTGATTTCTTTAGTTTGCGGGATGGTGCTTTCTCAACTGACAGCTCAATGAGCCACACTGAGGCTTTTACACCATGTTTTAACTTAATTGTTGAGTGAAATCACCTGATTCACCTGATCACCTTTACGCACATCACCTGTGAAGTTAAAGCACATCACTGCACAAAAGTGGTTTGCGCAACGACTTAATAAATGGTCATTTCTTAAAGGGGGCTAATAATAATATCCCTGGTCTTTTTAGTTTTTTTTATATATATATAATTCTGATTTGTGACTTCTAAAGAGAACCAGTATGTTCAGAAATGCTATTTTGAAAATCCCTTGCTCTGTTAAAAAAATACTTGGGAAAATCTTGAAGAAACGTCAAATTTCAGAGGGGGGCTAATAATTTTTGCCTCGACTGCATATGTCCAAAATTTGTGTTTTTGAGATTTTTCCCCCGTGTCACAGCTTTCTATCAGCTAATCCTTGGAGCACAATGACTATATGTCCATCTGCATTTATTTTTAATCAGAATTCACATTTTCATTTTTTGAGATGTCCAACAAAATCTGCCTAAATGAATTAAACATTGACATTTTGATGAATAAACATGAATTTTATCACAGAATAGTCCATCTTCCATTGCAAACGAACCTTCAGCCAATCACCATTGTGTTATGTCACATCATGCGCTTGAATTGTTGGAGCACTGAGGTGACATGTCCATTTTTGGCAATTTTGACCATGATGTTGCGCTTACACTCCTATGAAAACTTAGGTGTTCAATATACTTCTGAACCATGCAGCAAAAGAATCACTGCTAAAAAAAGATAAAATACCTGATTTAATGGAACACTTGGAAACCAAAAAAATCAGTTTTTCTCAAAACCTCCAAAATGGACATAACGATTACGCTTCAAACCCTCGATTTGATGTCAATACTGTATGTCTACTGCACAAATGCAGGGTACTCGGTATTTGGTATTGCTGAATGTAAATGTTCTATTTACGACCACGTCCCTTCACTCCTTCAGCGGTGCTTGTCAGCAGACTATTTTTAGGCTTACGTAGCACACACTGATAATTGGCACCTGTAATTGACAGAGCCTGCATTAGGGTGTATACTATAGAGAGGAGAATGTGCATTGTTATGATCTCTTGAGGCATTAAAATCATTTTCGGCTCTAAACTCCAGATGATGCAGTCATTACATCAGTCGGCCCTACAGCAGGGGTTACCAGGACTAAAGCCTAAATAAAAATACAGTCCCGGCTTTATTTTCTCCCTGGTAAGAAACTATTTAATCAAACAACTAATGCAGTTAACCCTTAGAGCGCTATATATGCAACAGGCAACTATAGTTGCCCAATGGTGTAAGATATCAAAATCAGATGCTGCTGAAAACCTATCATGTGGCAACTTTTTTAAAAGAGCTCCCGCTGGGAGCAAGTTGCCACATAATAGATTTTCAACAGCTCAGGATAATTACATTTTTAATTCATCGAAAAAGTATTCAGACCGATAAAGGGTAAAAGTAAGAGTTGAAAACCAGCAATTTTCGGACCGCGGATGGAGGGGTGTTGACTGTTTCCTAACCGGTCAGCTCCTAAATTCTTACTTGGCACATGACACAGGACTGTATTTTTATTAATACACAGTAGTTTTATCCAGTGCCTCACCCCACTTTTTTCTGTCTCTTTCCGAAGATATTTCCCTCCACTACCCTGAGTCCTGGATCATCCGAGCCCTGTCCCTCACCATGAGTGCTGGCTGCTGCTGTCCTGCTGTCCTGGTCCGGTCCTGATCCAGTTCTGCACCATCCTCGACACGCCACTTCCTGGAGCTACCGATGCCACTGTTTACATGGACTTTAATTGAACTCTATTGCCATTTTATCCTATTTTGCTTTATCTTTTTATTAATTAGCTCGCCCGCGGAGGGTGGGCTTCCCCACTATAGTCGGGTTCCGCCTGAGATTTCTTCCCACTGGGGAGTTTTTTCTCACCACTGTTTGAGGATTTTTCTCCCTACTCGGAGTTTTTTGCCGCATTTGCTGTAGTGGGGAATATACTAATCTCTCACTATAAAGCGTCTTTGTGACAGTCTCTTTGAAAAGCGCTATACAAATAAATTGAATTGAATTGAATTTGACGAACCCTGCCCTGCAGTTGATTGAGAACGTGCTGATGTTAGCATAGGGGCTGATCACTTTACATTCACTGTTTGAGGCTTTCAGCAAGTAAAATGTTTCATTGAAATACAGTACATTTTTTTTTTTTGTGACTCAAAATAATTTGGATCGCTACGGGGATAAACATCCGTTATCTTAACAAATATTTCCAAATTACCGTATGCATTAAGCATTTTAAACACGTGTGCAAGATAATGTTTATCAAACCTGCCTTTGCCTGTTAGCTTCTGTGCTGTAATTTTTGGTAGATGCAGAATGACCGATTAAAATGCAACACGCTGGTTTGATAAAGGATGCGCATAGCAGGGGAATTTGAACAGGCCCTGCTGTTGGTGATGTGGCTTTTTTACAAGGTTTGTTAGAGCTGACAGAGAGCTGCAAGCTTCTGAGGCTCCAAGCTCTCTTTTGAATGTGTGCTCTCATTTTAATATGCTCTCAGACATGCACACAAATGCAACTGCATATAGTGTTCTTCATCATAGACACATTCATAATAAAACATGCCTGCATGTAACACCCACAGAGATGCACGGTACATACACAGCTCAAATATGGATACATTCTCGCAACAGAGTGCAAATCCACTACCATGCAGACCTGCAAACAAACACATGCATGCACACATCCACACAATACACACACAGACACACACGTGCGCACGCACGCACACAAACACACACACAAAATCTCATGGCACACAGCAAGAGTCCTCAGTCAATACAACAATTTTCTGAGTCAAGGGATGAATTTTAAATCAGCTGATCTGAAAGCCAAAAAAACTCAGGAGAGGGGGAGAAAAAAAAAAGTTCAAATTAAATTCCTGAAGTCACCTGCAGGGGGAGGAAATCATGTCCGACTGAAGGGAGAAGATTTGCATTGAAAACTTATCAGCTTCAGCTTCCTGACTTAGCCACTCTGTCTCAGGGCCAGTTTGCAGAGAGACAGGGTGAATCGTGTTAACGTCATGGAACTGAAAGGTACACTAAGTTTTGATGAAATAGGTAAAATATTTATGCCCACATGATGTGTAATCTTAAGCTTAATTGAACTGCATTTCTACTTATTAGGACAAATAGCCGTAAGTAGGGAGGCAGGTTCCAATTTAGCACCTCATTTAACACGAAAATGATTAAACAAAATAACAAACTCTGATGGGATTGAGGTAGACCCATACTCCAGAGGTCAATAATACACCCCTTTCATGAAATTTTCTCCTTTGCAAACCCACTGTGGAAACGGAATGTAAAAGAATCAACAAATGAACAAAATAGCCCTTTTCATGACAAGCAAACATGTCCTTGCTCTATGCTTGCTCTACATCGGTCAACAAAGAACAACCTCCTTCGCTGAATACAATGTAAATGGATCTTCAGTACGATTAATTACTCTTAGCAATGTGTTGTGTCTTAATAAGTCAGTTCTTACAACACTTCAGTACAATTTAAACTCAGTACTTGTATACTTTATTTAGTTTATCTGTGCTTCAACTCAAGTACAGGAATTGTGTTCTTTCCCCAGCTGTATCAGCAGTACATGCCTGAGACATTAGTAATATCTCCCATTAAAATTTGCTCCCATCAGAAATTTAAAATATAATGGATAATAAGTTTAAAAAGATTGGGCTCAGGAGAGTCAATCAAAGAGATGGAATTAACTGCATTTACTTGAACCATCTGTCTGGTTCATGCTTGGAAGCGATTTCCAAATGCCTGAAGGTATCTCGTTCATCTGTGCAAATAATAGTTCGAATGTATGATCGCCATGGGACCACACAGCCATCGTACCGCTCAGGAAGGAGACACGGTTTGTAGTCAAGACCCAGAGATGAGCTTACTTTGGCACAAATTGTGCAAATCAATCCCAGAACAACAGCGAAGGTCCTCGTGAAGATGAGGAAACCGGTGCAAAAGTATCCTTGGCCACAGATATTGACACAACCCAAAAGGCCACCGTGCGAGGAAGAAGTCACTGTTCCAAAACCGCCATGAGAGAGTCAGACTACGGTTTGCAGCTGCACATGGGGACAGAGGTATTACTTTCTGGAAAAATGTCCTCTGGTCAGATGATCATTTTTGGCCGTAACAACCTTTGTTATGTTAAAAGGAAAACAGGAGGCTTGCAGGCGGAAGGACACCATCCCAATCGGGAAGCGCCGGGTTGGCAGCATCATTTTGTGAGGGTGCTTTGCTGCAGGAGGGACCGGTGTGTTTCACAAAATAGATGGCATCAAGAGGAAGTAAAATTATGTGGATGTACTGGAGCAGTATCTCAAGACATGAGTCGGGGAGTTAAAGCTTGGTTGCAAATGAGTTTTACAAAAGTTAGAATGACCCCAAGAATACCTCCAAAATTTTGACGAAATGGCTCAAGAATAACACAGACAAGCTACTGGGGCGGTCATCAAAAGCCTCGACCTCAATCCAATTAAAAAAAAAAGTTGTGGGTAGAAGTTAAAAGGCATTCGAGAACAAGGAGGCCTAAAAAACCCAACTAAGTTACACCAGTCGTGTCAGGTTGAACGGGCCACAATTCCGGCAAATTATTGTGAGTAGCTGTAGAGGGCTACCTGAACCACTTGACCCAAGTTTAACTATTTAAAAGCAATGCTAACTAATACTAACAAAGTCTCAATGAATTCCTGACCCAAAGGGTATGTGGTGAAAGGTATAAAAGCTGAAATAAATGATTCACTCAACTATAATTCTGGCATTTCATGGTGGGTACTCGCCCAATGGCTCATAAGGACAATCCAGCTCAGGTGGTTTCACTGACTTTGGCATCATGAGCTCTTGGAGGGACGACACTCTGAATCCACATCTATTTATCCGTCACCTGCCACAGTCACATGAGACACGATTTGCTGTTTTTTCAATGGCACAACGATAACAGTAAATAATCGTCCGTTCTCACGCTCACCACTCCACCGCACCGCACACTCCTTCCTTCTGTCTCGGCAATCCCATAACTCACTCCTGTTATTGCTGTTCAGCCCGTGATGGCGGTCTTATAATGCTATCACATTGCCTTGCTCATGCAGATCTCTCTTTTTCCACAGAGAGGATCTCATTTCATAGCGGCCATTAAATGTTAATGCGGTGGGTGTTGGGTGGAGGTGGAGGTCGAGGATGACGAGGCGGGGTCACTGAGGGCAGGAGCCACTGGCTAATGGCGGAGGTGGATGGTTATAAGCGATTACATTGCTGACTCAAAAGGTAACTTTGGGTTGATCTGAAGTAAAGCTTAATGGCTTTGTCATATAGTATTATTATCAGCCCCAACACTACTGGGCAGTGGAACACTTGATATGCGTGTCGAACAAGACTGGAATATTTTGTTGAATAATCAAAAAAAAAAAATGCAGTTATGATCCTGCTGAGATGGATTAAAAAATCACTCTTTTTCAAGCCATTTTTTTAATATTGGTTACATTTTTGCAGAAAAAAAATGGGAGTGAATATTATTGCAGTCTGAAACATTCTGTTTCCGCTGTTTTAAGCTTGCATTCTGTAGATCTCTGATGTGTATTTGCCTGGTTCTGTGATTTTCCATAAATGCCATACTTGTGCCTTCTTTTAACCCTGACCTATGCAGTTTGTAGCATCTGATTTCCCACACAATCGCGCTGGAAGGCACCGCTTAGTCGTGGAAAAGATGTTACGGTGTTTAAAACAGGGCACATTATTAGCCGGCGTCAAAAAAGAAAAACAACTGAGGAGATTGCTAGCATCAGTTGAATTGGGTTCAGATCTGTCCAACACATCATTAAAACCTCGAAGAACAGCATTGAACTGTCAACTTTGCCGAAGAAATGGATGAGCAAAAATCGTGAATGATCGTAATAGAAGAATTTGGACTTAAAGTGCATATCCTGGACCAAATTCATGTTTTTTTGTCTAAAAGATTGTGCCTTTTAAATTTGCCTTTTTATTTTGCCCAGGCCAGTCCGTGTACAGAACAATTTTTGAAAATGACCAGAAGCGTCTGGAAAAATCCTCAGGGAGTCCTTAGCCATATTGATCCAGATTTGTGACGTCATCTGCGGTCCCTCCATATCCAGGGCGCTGAGAGTGCCTGCTGGGATCATTTTTCCCTCACAGTCTTGTCTTTGGGGAATCTGTGGGTACTAACACCATCACGATCGGTGCCACTGCACTCTCCCGCAACGCGCCTATTGACCATTCTGGCCAAATATTTAAAATGACCCAAAACAAAAATAAACGCCATAAATAATAACGCAACCTTTGAGTATATCCACCATCAACAGAATGATCAGCTTCGCCTATAGGCTGTAGGAACCGCATGTGACGTCAGAGAAAGTCATTTTCCCTGGGAGATTCAAATCACAAGTTTTTTTTCGTGCCAGACGAATTCAGCCTAATATACTGATATTAAACCAAGTAAATCTGACACTGACCGATGTGTTATATTGGTTAAAATGCGTGAAGTGACTAAAAATCCCATAAAGGATCTCAAAATTGGGCTCATTTTATGTCTTAGTGCATATCCCTTTGCTGATTTAACAGCAGCGTGGCCACAGGATAGCCACTTGCTAGTGAGCTAATCGGGAAAAAGCAACTTCAGTTTGCTAGAGAGCACGAATATTCAAGTGTAGAGCAATGGAAAAATGTTATGCAGTTTGATGAATCGAGATTTACCCCGTTCCGCAGCTATCAGTGCATCAGGAAGCCTATAAAGCAATGCACCCATCATGCACAGTGTCCGCTGTATAAGCCTCCGGAGGCAATGTTGTGATCGAATGTAATAATAATAATAATAATAATAATAATAATACGTTTTATTTACGGGTGCCTTTCAAGAAACTCAAGGTCACCTTACAACACATAATTAAAACATGCATTAAAATAGCAGCAATTAAATCAATTAAAAAATACATACAAAAATATACAAAAAGCATGGGACTATATAATCAGAGGGAGTACGCATTACGAAAGAGATGAGTTTTAAGACAAGATTTAAACAGGGGGAGTGACTTGGTGTTGCGGAGTTCAGGAGGGAGTGAGTTCCAGAGCTGGGGAGCAGAGCTGTGGAATTCTCTGCTCCCCATAGTGACGAGGCGGACGGAAGGAACAGTGAGATGGATGGAGGAGGAGGATTGGAGGGAGCGGGCTGGTGTTACAAGGTGAATTAGGTTGGACAAATAAGGAGGGGCAAGGTTGTGAATGAGTTTGAATGTCAGGAGCAGTAGTTTGTAGTGCATGCGGTTTGTGATGGGAAGCCAGTGAAGCTGCTGCAATACCGGTGTGATGTGGTGAGTGAATGGGGTCCTTGTGATGATGCGTGCTGCAGCGTTTTGAACTAGTTGTAGTTTATGGAGAGATTTGTGGGGAGGGGCGAAGGCGGTTGAAGTTACGGAGGTGAGAGTAAGCGGAGCGGGTTATGTTATTGATGTGAGATGAGAAGGACAATGTGCTGTCAAGGATGACAGCCATACTCCTAACCTGGGGAGAGGGCAGGATGGAAGAGTTATCAATAGATACTGTGAAACTGGGGGATTTGGTTATGGTGCATTTGGTGCCAATGAGCAGCATCTCTGTTTTATCACTGTTTAATTTTAGGAAGTTTGACGTGAACCAGGACTTGATGTCAAGCAGACAGTCTGTGAGGGAGGAAGGTGGGAGGGAGGAGTTGGGTTTGGTGGAAATGTAAAGCTGGGTGTCATCCGTGTAACAATGGAAGTGGATATTGTGTTTATGAAATATGCGACCAAGGAGAAGTAAGTAAATAATGAAAAGGAGGGGCCCCAGGACAGAGCCCTGAGGCACACCTGTGGTAACTGGTAGCTTCAGTTGGTCGGGTCTTGGCCCAGCAAAGTTATGCAGCAATAAAGTGAAGTCAGCAGATTTGTTAAAAGATGTGTTGACATTCCACGGTTTCTGTGTAACAATTTAGGGTAATTTTCTCACTTTTTACTTTGGAGAAAAATCCATTTCTATTTGAGACTGTGCTTGACCAGCAACTTTTTGCTTCGTAATTTGTTTGGTTTTAGCTCTTTGAAGTTTTTATCTGATCTTGGCTTGCATAGGAAAGGCTTTGGTAACTTTGATATGAGTTTATCTATGCGAGGCGACGTGTTAAATATGCTGTACTCAGAGCAGACCCGGAATGCCCTCAGGCAGTGGGAGGAAATTCTCTCGCTGCTCAATATGTAATCTCTCCCTTTTTTTTCATTACTTTTTCTTGTAATGTTTTCTTCCTGTATGTTTTTTCCATATGTGCATAATGGCATGAAAAAAAGCCTAGTTATTTATTTACTACCTGAGTATACTGAATGACCAGCTTATTTCATCAATAGACTTTTAATCCTCGACAGCACAGGCATATTCCAAGATGACAGTGCCAGGATTCAGCAGGCTCAAATAGTGAAAGAGTGGTTCAGTGAGCAGGAGGAATCATTTTCACACATGAAAGGGCCGCCACAGAGTCCTGACCTTAACCAATTGAAAGTCTTCAGGATTTGCTGGAGGAGGGTTTTTGGAGTTGTTCGACTGTCTCACCGTCAATAAAAGAAGTCGGCCAAAAATGAATGCTTCTCTGGTCAGAAATAAATGCTGGAATGCTGCATTAGATTGTCAATGCAACAACAAATGTGCGCCACGATCAAAGCTGAACATGCTCCAAAAACATAGAGTGAGTGTCTTTGGTTTGGCAAGGCAGCGTATAGTGTAGCTACATTAGTTAATGACCTACAATTTCACCTTTGACTTTGGGTCAAAGCTCAACAGGAAAATGCCCTTTATTCCTTTTCATTGCATTTAAACTGAAGATGTGTTCGTGGGAATAATAGGAAGTTATATACTGCGTATCAGTTGTTAATGAGACACTTTAAATCAGCTGAGGAGACTTTCAAATAAAATCATTCAAGAACAATAAATAGCATCAACTGTATTTATGAAAAACATCCATTGTAACTTATGTTCCCAGAAAAACAATATTAATATCTGACCATGGAAAAGCTGAGGCGCCAATTGTTTCAATACCTTTGGTCCATTAAAACTGAGGGGAATCTCTTTAAAAAAGGGTTTTAATTCTGACACAATTCCAATGTGTGTGTGTATACATATATATATATATGTGTGTGCGTGGCTGTGTGTGTGAAGCTGGAAGTCTGTTATTTGAGCTCATGCTCATTATGGAATGGCAACTCCGATATTCTATGGTCAACAGATAGGTAAAATGACCAGAATTATGTCAATGTTCAATAGTTATGGCCCTGACTAAATTTGGGTACATTTATTGCTCCAAAAGGTAGCACAATAAGTTATGAATATTTGGGAGGCAGTAACTTTTTCACATGGGTGATATACTGTAGGAGTTGGTTACATTTAGAATAATTTTGTGTTTTCTTATGTTAAGATCTGAGACCATTAATTGCAGCAAATATGTTAAAATAAATAAATAAATACCAAATGAATAAAAGAAATAAAAGCAGAAATCCTTTCCGGGGGAAAGTACCTCCTCATGGCACAGTATTTTCACGTATCCAATTATATCTTTAAAACCTCTCAGCAATCCCATTACTTGCATGGATGTGCGTTCTGCTCACGATTCGTCGCACTTTGGCGCACACGTCCGCAAACTGGCGCACCAGTGCGGAGAGTGCGGCGCTAATGGTGTTGACGCTGACGAGCGAGAAAACAATCCATCAAGCCCGCGAAAGAAGAGGAAAAAATGAAAACAAAGCACTTCATAATTTTAAAAGGCCATTCATCACAATCGCGCTCCCTGTCAGCCTGCATTCGCACATTTCTGCAGGAAAAAACAAAGTCCTGACCGAAATCACTTACCGCCGCCATACGAGAGGATGTGGCACGTCACGATTCCGCTAACAGACGAAAGACGTCCGCGGTTTCGCTTCAGGCTAGTGGGGGTGATACGGAAAAGGTGCAGCGTGAGCCCATCAGAGTCTAATCCTTCCATCACCGTCTAAAAAACAGTGCTAACGCGTTTTATCTCCAATGCACTCATAAACACTGCACACTCATTGGCCACTTTATTGGGTAAACCTGTGCATATGTTAATTATTCAAAACATTTCATTAGTTAGTCATGTGGCAACAGTTTTTGAGCATTTTGAGCATCTGGAAATCTGCCGGTTAGTTTTCTCCCCTAGAGAGGGTGTTTTTGATATGACTGAATATTCCTTCTTGCAACCACAGCACTGAATCAATCCTTGTCTGATTCAGACTCATAAAAAAGTAGATTTGGATGCCCCTGCCACTGAGAGTTTGGGATATTTTTTGGATAAATAGACCCTGCTTCTGTAAACTCGCTGAATGGATAATACAAATCCCAAACAGCAAAAATATCTTTTAAAGGGGTAAAAATTTGAAACCTAGAAAGCATTAACCAAATCTCGTTGAATGCTGTCGAGTACTTTTTAAGGAGAAGCCAATAAGTGATGCTCTTTGTTGCAGTTGAGAATCAGGAAATTTTTTTACAAATTTCACCTAAGTTCAAAAGCCCCTAAAATTGTAAAATTATTAAATTTTGTTTAACAAAATATGAAATGCACACCTTCGATCCACCTAGAAAGCATTTACCAAAGCTTGTGGAATTCTGTCCAGTAGTTTTTTAAGGGAAGCAGATAGACAACATCTCCTGTACAAGCCGTACGTGCGGACGGATGGACATACATATAGATGTATGGATGAACGGACGGACAAGAGTAACTCTATATGCCCCAGCCACATAAGGCGGGGCATAAAAAATAAATAAGTACTGAGCTCCACAGGGCTGCTACGCATGGTGATGTTTTTGATTTGAACCATTTATGTGCTCTCCTTCTAAACTACTGGACTACAATTGATCAGAAAGTCTTGCATAGACGTGACGTGTGTACAATTTTATGGATGAATTAAAGGACATCCAATCAATTAGTGAGCATCACTGGCCATCCCACCTAAATGAATGTCTTTCTCTCCTTCGTTGCAGTACTGCTGGGTCTGGGTTTATCAGATAGAATCTATCCATGAAAATGTTAACATTCGTAGCCATACAGCCACCATTAATGTGTTATTGGACTGTGTTTGAAGGTTATCAACCCTCCATGGTATAGTGCTGCCATATGGCAGGGGTATTTAACTTTATTCCGAAAGGCTCGGTGTGGATTCATTACAACCAATTAGTTCCGCACTTGACTCTACCAATAAAGGTCTTCAGCAAAGACTCTAGGGGTTGATTACAATAAAACAGGTGCATAACTGCATGTCAAAAATTAACGCCTGGACCCATTCTAACCCTTTCTGGACAATGTTCAGGGTGTTGACTTAGCCTGCAAATTCCCCTGATCTCAGCCCAATCGAGCATCTGTGGGATGTGTTGTAACAGCAAATTTGATCCACGGAGGCTCCCCTCGTGACTTCCAGGGATTAAAGGAGGTGCTGCTGACGTCTTGCTGCCGGACACCACAGCTCACCTTCAGAGGTCTTGCAGAGTTCATTCCTGTATGGGCTGGACTCTGCAGCAGGTAGAACTGAGGCTGCAGAACAGCTTATATAGCCCACCTACCCGACGGGCAGGGCAGAGTCTGATTCTACGGGAGTGTTTTTGTGTATGTGGGAATGTCTTCAGCTTTCTGCCTAAACTAGCTCTGCACGCTATGCCCCCTTTTTAAAAATAATATATGCAACATGGGGTGCAAGTACAAACAAACAGTTTAACACTTCTTAACAAGAGCCTAATCATGGAGGGGTGTGATCTACCACTGTGCCTAGTTTACCAGATTCATTTTTCTGTAGTTTAGATAGAAGGGTTGGACAAAAAATAGTTTGTAACACTTTTGAAATGAAAGCCCAACCAGGAGATGGGTGACATAAAAAGATGTATACAGCCCCGTTTCCACGAGCATGGGCTGATGTAGCAATGGCAAACAACAACAAAAAAAAAGATCAGCGATTCGCTAAGAGCATTTGTGGCATGAACTGGTGGAGAGGTTTGCAAG
The DNA here is from genome assembly GCA_029721435.1 of Gymnothorax reevesii. Taxonomy (NCBI): domain Eukaryota; kingdom Metazoa; phylum Chordata; class Actinopteri; order Anguilliformes; family Muraenidae; genus Gymnothorax; species Gymnothorax reevesii. The sequence continues at coordinate 64,935,154 of CM056587.1, read as the reverse complement.
TCTCGTCAGCAGCTTTCAGTTCAGTGTGTAGCTCTGAGATCTGAGGTACTACGAAGCTACTTCTGAAACATTTTGTAATATTTTAAATTGTGGTTTACATATATAGACAAATTACTCAGAACATGGATTAATTAATTGCACCACAGAAGTTAATTTCAGCTGTCTTCATTCTGCATAACCTGGAGACATAGATATAAATGAGCTCAAAGCATATTTCATGCTGAAACTGAAGACATGGGTGCTTAAAGCACTTAAGTCACATTTCTGCACAATTCATGTAAAGCACGAAAACATGCGGCATTAGTGTAGCCTCTATAAATACAGAGAACAGACCAGGTCTCCCAGTTTCTTTTCTCCAGCATGGAGACATCAGGTAATCCTGTTCTGGTGCACAAAAAGTACCTTAGTCTTGCGCTTTGGTGCTAAAATTGTCTTAGTCTGGTAAGACTAATTGCAATATAACCATCGCAAGCTTGCGTGCGTGCATGACCAAGATGGATATGTTTCCAAACACAGCAACTGCAAATCGGTGGTTGGAGGGTAAATACCAGGTACTCAGGGTTCTTTCAAGCACAAAAAAAAAAAAAAAAAAATGTAAATTTGCATTTAACAGGGTTACTATTCCCTCATATTTGTTGGTAATAATTCCTCCATCTAAATGCCCGCCAGGAAGACCTAAAGGCTTAATCACCCTAGCATGGCTCATGGATTCCCAGTGTAGGATATTTTTATTAACCTCTACTTAGTTTTCTGTGTTGACGCACTTCTGTTTTTTCATTTTGGTACATTTTGGCTGTTCACATTTCACTCGGTCGTGAATTGTGTTATGGTCATTGCATTGTAAACTAGTGGCACTCGGAGAGCGCAGACCACGGCCAATAGTCCTATCTCTCATGACACACAACTCCGCATGGGCAATAATAGTATTTCTGCAATCTGCTGTTTTGTTGTATTGAAAATTTCCACCATCTAGTGGATTTTAAGATGTATGGTATTTATTGTGCAAATTGACCTTGCAATCCCACAAAGATGAAGAATCCTTTGAAAAAATTCCTGGATCTAGACGGTGATCTAGATTACTATTAAATCTGATGGATTTTTCCTTGGGCCGTATCCTATCTGCACAAAAAAAAAAGAAAGAAAGAAAAAAAATCAAAATCTGTGCATAACATATGGAGTAAATTTGCTGACTGACAGACAAACAAACAGTCCAAATCATAACTTCCTCGCCAGAGGTAATAATTTGTAGAGCTGTGTGGGGTGTCTTTGTAAATGTACGACAAGAAGTGGGTTCTTGTTCAGGTGTTGCAAACTGCAGTGGGATTCAAGTAATCGTCAGTCGTTCATCTGTGTTCACATGCTGAGTCTGTCTGCTGGTCCACGCTGTCATGAATCTCCAATAGATTCCCAATGGTTATCAAGCAGAACACCAGGTTCAGCTCAGTGATCACTTCATCCATCTGCATCATCAGGTCCTCTGTGTATGCCTCAGCAAACGTAACATTGCAGGCACCATTTTGGGCTTTTGTGCTCAGTCCCGGGCATTGATGAATACCTCCTGATAGCAGCAGAAAAATAGCTGCAATGACTCCCTCATTCAGGTTCAGACTATTGATCGGCTCGCTCACCCAACTGTTTATAAACCATGGGTATGTGAAGGTGACCACTGATCATCTGATGTTGAGACTATGGGAGCTTTGTTGTTTTGTTCTCATAAAGCTAAATTAATTGTATTTTCAGACTTCCTGCAGTGTTTAGGCTTACAAATTTGAAGTAACTCCCACAATTACGGCCATTCAACCATTCAAAGTCGGTGAAAGATTTTAGACGATGTAGAATAAGTACACAGCTTTACAGAGCTGCTGATACACCTGTCTGCCAGGCTGAAATCTCCCGCTGCATGACCTTCTGCCTGAGGTGAGGAGAGGACCAGAATCCGCTCAGCCGGTGGAAATGTGCTGTCATCTGGGCAGTCAACCTTTCGGATTGTTTATGGTTATAATCCTATGATAATGTTTATGCCCACAAGATTGGCGTGCTGAGCTTTAACTGCTTCTGAAAATTTATTCCACCTCAGAAAAAACATTCAGTGCTAAAATTTAATGCAAAAACTCCTTTTATTTCACGGGTAGATTTCAAACCAGAAATATCCAGGTCCGAGCTACAACCAAAAAGTATCAAAATCCAAAAACAATGGCTCAAACTCAAAATATCTGTGATTTCAATTGCTTTATTTATTTCAAATATCAGAATAATTATTTACTATGGTGAAAACATCAGAATTTTAACTAGCTGATTAATCAAAAAGTTATTTTTTCAGATTATTTTTCTTGAAGTAGTCATTTTGCGACTTGAATACTTTTAGCACTTGGGTCCTCAATGGGAAATGTTTACTGAGCACGAAGCTGGTCTCTCAAACTCCTGCCGGGGGGACGGGCGCTGTCTTCTGTTCTTTGGGCTTGCCATTAAATCACCTGATAATTTCAACCGATATAAAAAGGTGCTAAGACTGTTAAGCCAGTCTGCCATCTAAAGTAAGTGCTTCGATACAGAAATGCAGTAGCCCTCGAGGAGACGTGTTTGAGTTTCCAGGCATTGAGAGTCGTTGTTACAAGGGTTTACCACAATTTTAAGTGAAATAAGTCCATTTCAGACACTCTCCAGAATGGACATGGTAAATACGATGAAAATTCATTAACTAGGATGACCATCCATTAATCACGATTTACTCATTAATGTATCAGCTGTGCAGAAATTTTGATTGTCTCATGATAATCTCCACAGTTGCATTTCAAGGTGAGTGGAGATCAGTGATCAGTGGTTTTCATCATAACTGAAGTGTCATGAGAGCTGCGCCGTGTACTTTGTTGACTGTATAATTGCTGCCCTGAAGCAACAAACCATGGCTCAAATAATAGGTAGAAACAGCAAATAAATGGTGATGGGCACTCTCTCAAATGGCGAGGTGTCTTTGACTTCAAAATGCAGAAGACGGTACCTTCCAGCACAAGCTGCCCAAAGAGTGCAGAATCTTAATGGAGCTCTTAGGTACTTCATGACATGACCCTGAAGTACGGCGTTCCTGTGCCCAAGAGGCTTAAAGGTATGACAGTCCAATGATGGAAGAAATTGGCCACATTAGTAAGATCATCCAAAGGAGATGTGAGCTGTACAATGTGAAGAATGTAGAAGTTGTCGTCTTAATGCAAAGTGGAGAAGCGATTAATCTTCTCACCCACTTTGCGTCTCATTCGCCTTCAGCTTTGGTTAAATGAGCCGGCCTCATTGTGACAGATCCCGAATCAACTGCTGTAAGTGCAGGTACAGGGCTTACATATTCTATTCATTCTTCATATCTGGATGAAATACCCTCTGGGTGATGCGTATAATAATCACAAGTTTTACTAATTTCTATGTGACACCAATGGCTGTTCTAATCCCTGAACATATTTATGCAACATCATGTTACTGAAACCTTCCTCGTACCATATCATTCAGCCCGGCTTTTTCTAGCGAATGATGCACTTTGAGGGGAGTAGCTATTGAGATCTGTGGTGATCATTAAGAAACTATTAATCAGCATGATGGGAATCCAGCTGTAGTGGCCTTCAGGGAGGGGGTGCAAAATGAAAACTTGGAGGACACTCTGCAGAGTTTAGCTCAATCAGTGACTGCAGGTTCTTGCTGGGATTAATTCAACTCTTAAGGTCAGAGTCACTAAGACTTTTTGTACAGGCAAATCCCTTTGCCTTGGTAAAAACCAATTACATGGCCAGTGATTGCGCAAGGTCAACTTTCTGCTCATGTGCAATCTTTTTACCCTTGCAAAACCTGTGATTGGCTAGAGTATTAATTCATTAATTTATTTTTTGCATCAGTCGTTGGTGATGTCACTTGTTTGGCATGTGCTAAAAGTTTTTGCCCTTGCAAAAGGTCCTCATGGCTTTGGCCCTGAGAAATCTCAGACACTTGGCATTTCAAAACCAAACTTTCTAATGGGTGTCTGAGCCAGAAAACCAAGTGACATCATCTCATCTGATCTCATGGGTTTGGCCATGAAGAAGAAAAGAAAAAAAATCTTGCGGTCTTGGGTTTCACAAAAACCGCCGCTCTAACTGGCTCCAATCAAGTTGATTTCAACATCCTGATTTCCTGGATTTGAACCTGCAGCTTTCAGTTGAGGAGATCGTTTCCATCACGACCTCTCTGAGTGTTCCTGATCCCCTGTGTTGTCCGCAGCTGTGAGCTCTTGTGTCAGGAGATCTGTAATTCCTGCCCTGCCGTCATGCATATCTGCACTGTACTGACAACACTGAGGCTGTGTCGGCAGACTATCTGCCGCCAATGAAATTTGACTTCTGCTGTCATTGCCGCAAATGATAGCCATATTGCCTATTCTCCCCGTGCAAGGAGATGCAAGGGGGCAAGAACCCAGGAAAGGTAAGGCCAAGTACAGTTGCATTGGTCTTTCCAGTATAGTCTCCCAAAAAGCACACAGCTATGGCAAAACAAGATTAGCAAAGTGTTCACAATTTAAAAAGCTATTGGCCTAAGTTAACGACTGAAATACAGTCAGGAAGCACAAGTGGTAACGGTATTGCGGGTCAAAACTGGATCTGGCTTACTCCATTTTAGTAATTTTGTGACGTGAGGCAATAATGCATTTGTGACGCTGTTGTACAAAGAAAAATTAACACCTTTTGAGGCAGTAAGTGCTCGGTTTTCTAATGGCCAATAAGATCAGGCACTGTCACTGCCTTTGAAATCCGTGCGTTTACGTCGCAGAAAACTGGCAATTTCATCATGTCAGGTGAAGAACAAGCTTTTAACTTTGACCACCTGCACCAGAAATGCTTCTTTCAAGAGGAACCATGTACTTGTTTTGGGCATTGAGGTCGAATCACCAGGTAAAGTGTTTTGATGAGAAGATGCGAGCCATTTAGACCGTATACAAAATGGCACCATTGTATTAAGACTAGAGCAAGACTTTGATAAATTATTAATATACACCGCCGCATTAAAAAATGATCATGTGTGAAAATGCCCCCTCACCCTCTCCTGTCCATTAGACCGAGACTGAAAATTAGGCATCACAAATTGCCAACACCGTCAGAGGTTAATACAGTCAGTATACAATTGTGCTCATACTACATGCACTTTGCTGACTAGGAGTGGTCGGTGGAGAATGATGAGATGGATGAATGTAACTGGCTTAACTGTTTGGGCGCCGAAATCAATTTTCATACGCTTAAAAAAATTAATCATCTTGAGCTTTTGTAAATCTAACATGTGGCGACTTGTTCAAAAGAGTTCCCCTGCGGTAGCTCTTTTCAACAAGTCGCAACATGATTGGTTTTCAAAAGCTTTGATTTCGTTTCATTGTATCAGCGAGCGACAAATGTGGCCATTGGTGCTTTAAGGGTTAACCCCTTTTAACCCCCCGCCAGGGATGAATCAGTTGTTTCCTCGTCCACGTGGACCTCCAGCCGTAGTCAGTAATGGGGGAATCCCAGGCAGAGATCTCAGCTGTAAACCACTCGGAGTACCGCTGTACATATATTTAATAATAAAAGCATTTTTTTCTTCCTGTTTTTTGATCCCTCCTTCGCACTCTCTCAGGCGTCTCCGCAATTAAAAATCGTGTTTCAAACGCTTCTAAAGTCGCGTAACCTTAGAAGCGGCTCTTACGGCACTGCTGACCTTATGGGCAGCCGAACCCCCCAACCCCCCCTTTGCTTCCTTCACCCAGCCCCTCTGTGGCCAATGCACTGCAGTCTCCATTTCAGTGTTAGTGTTTGTGATTAAAGGGAAGGGAGGGGCCGTCGGCAGGCAATGACATCGCCCGCATGCAAACCGAGGACAGCTTGGGCCCCGCTGCACCAGACCTTTGCATTTCTGCTGGTGCTGCCCGCCAGGTCCTGTGTCGGGAAACATTTCGTCTTCGCTCTGGAGACTGTCAGCGTAACATTTGCTCATCCAGGGTCTCCGGGTGTTCATGTTTCCCTGGGCAAACAAAGATGGCGTTAAATTAGTCCAGGGGATAAATGGCGGGGGGACCGGGATCAGCACGACTCATCCACCCCCCACCCCACCCCCACCCGTAGCAGCTCAGAGCCTGCTCATTTCTGCGCTGCGAAAAGGTGCACAGCCTCCGAACTGATTTGTTCCTTCTAGAAAATAAATAAAGTGACTGAACGCGACGTTAATGGGCCTACGTGACAGTGCAGCTCCTCGCCCTGTCAGATACAATCTCCGTAGTCACCTGGTCTCGGCGCCTCCGTCGATACAGCTCAGTACCTTTACCGCTTACCATAGCTGCATGGCTGTTGATGAAATGGCCGGCCATAAAAAAGTCTCTTCGCTGCGCAAAGCCAAACAGTTGCTTTAAAGAAAGGTCGCCGTCTCAGTTACACAATAAAACACAGCAGTTTTTTATCCGCCACACTATATGCTGCCATGCTATTTTAGTTTAGCAAATACGAGCATGTCATTGGAGGCTGACCAAGTATATATATATTTTTTCCATTAGCCATTTGATAAAATAAACTGTGATCTTGACTCAGAAAAAGTTTAATATGAGAAAAAATTTTATTATAACCATGAAAAGGTGAAAGTATAAAATGCATGATCTATGAACTAATTTATGACTGGAGGATTTGCGAATGACATTTTTCGCGTCCAGCAAGGGAGCCCACATGACTTTTGTGGACCGAACACAGCAGTGGGCTGGAGTGGGAAGATTAGAACAGCAAATGCCACAATTCTGACATTTTTCCAGGAAGTCTGTTACGGCCATGTGATCACAATCTCAGCTGCACAGACTTTCACAAAATAAAACATATATATATATGACTGGCAAACTATTATGCATCACATTCCACACACACGCACGCAATCACACACGCAGACACGCACAAATACACACACACCCGCGTGCACAAACACACACACACACACACACACACACACACACGCGCACAAACACTCACACATACGCTCATACACAGATGGGCCATATCCGGAACAGATAGGCATGTTTTCATGTTGTCATCAACAATGGCTGTAATGATATTTTTATTAATTTATTTTTGCAAACTGTGAATAAGACAGAAAAGCCTCCATTGGAGGTTTGAGGTTTTCTTCAGCTCAGATAATCTCTCTCGTCGGATTCAGTCAGCAGCTGTGCACCTAATTATGCTTCATGCTATCGCGATGGTTTTGCGCGTAAATCAGTTGAAGCTTCAATTTTATTGTTGATAAAAAGACGTGACCTGCCAGTGCCTCACCTTTCCGTTGTACACATTATCTACCGTAACTCCTGCAATACCCCAGGAGCTACATTACGACACATCAAACTCCCACGCAAACTCATTACACCGCCTAGCGCAGCCATCTCCCGTTCTGCTTCCCGAAACCCTTGATTGCATCTAACTAACGTTACAGTGCGAAATGTAATGAGATAGGAGCGCGAATGGGCTTTTCCTGCGAGTAAATGAGTTTTTGTGAGGCCAATATGGAATTGAGAGCAACTCTTAGATGTATTTATTGAGATTTAGATTGATGTATTTGTTTTTGCCCAGAAGGAAAAATTCTGTGACATCATTTTTGGAGCAGATATGGTGGGAGACACTGTCCTCTCTGTCACCCTCTGCTGTGTTTTTGAGCAACGCGGCTGATGATCGCTCCGACATGTTTGACTCATTGTTGAACCTCACCAGCCACGCTCTGGTGCTGCAAGCAAACATTTATGAGACCGAGGAACCCCAATTACCCCCAGATAGCTGCGACCATTACGGACTGCAAGACACATGTAGACACAATGTACTGAACTGAGCAATATATGTGATAATAGGCTTAAGACAGCAATGGGATAACTGTGCAACAGTAACTGAAAAGGGTGATTTATCGATAAGTGTCGAAGATACAGACTGAAGCGCGGCAGAGGGGTCAGTCAACGTCACCTTTCGCACTGACAATGGTAGGGTGAAAAAGCCTTATAATATCAGTCTTCTAATTAACACTGGCCAAAACCATCTGCCGAATATTGCGTAGGTCTCCCTCGTGCGGCCAAAACAACTCTGTCAGACTGATGTCTTGATTTCCTCAAACCGTGGTTTACCTCCACAACACTTCCCTGAGCTGCTGAGTTCCTTCATCAGCTTGTCCTCTCTTCCTCCATGCATTCGGTGACATTTCTCCCGCAGGTATACAGCGCTCCGATGTCTGGTCAATGCTCGTGATGAGGAAGAAAGCAGGAGCTTCATCAGTTGTTCCAGGGTCTAGTTCTCACCCTCAAGTGCCCGCAGTCACGGCTTTCGGCGGTGAACCGGTGTTAAAATGGGCTGTCTCCAGTTACAAAGCGCTATAAGCCGCAGGGCATGATGCACTGTGTGTTGTGGCAGTCCTCTCACGTGAGCAGCCATTAAAACGCTCTGTGTAGGTTTTCTGTCATTTTGGACCAGGCAGGATCGCCCTTGTTGCCCTTATGCATCCATTTTCCAAAGGGCGCCCAACACCCTATTCTCACTTCATGGTTTGTGCTTCATTGGACCGCTGTTTGCAGGTACTTACCTCTGCGGACTGTGAGCGCACCGGGAGGCTTGTCCTCTCGGAGACGCTCTGACCAACTCATCCAGCCTCAACAAGTTGGCCTTCGTCTATTTCGTTCAGGTTCCATTTGTCCCACGTCGGACACATCGACGGCAAGAACCAACTGCTCGCTTATCACCAGAGGTTTGCTTGCAGACCATGTCAGGCGCCGCTGTTACGGGATAATCGATGGCGCGTAATCTGTGAGCGGTTTTAATGTTTTGACTCATCAGTGTACGTTTTTGTAGTTCCCTGCAGAAACCCTTATAGCAGCATCACCCTTAGTTTTCATTGGATATTGTGGCTCTTAATAGGAGAAGAAAAAGACAATAATGAACAATATAAGCTTTATTTTGAGGAGTTCTGTCTTGACAAGTACCATTTTACATATGCTAATGAATGCAAACAAATGGATAAAATGCAGAGTTTAAGCCTGCGAAGTAAGGGTCTCCGAGGAGACTGACTGGAATGTGACCACAGTCAAGGAAATGATCAAAGAACAATACAGCATGTGTACTGTAAATGACACTCCCAAGTGTAAGCAAGAGTACTTCTCTATTCTGTTGTATCTCATGGAGAGCAATTATCGTCTAAACATGCTATTCCTTATCATAACACTGCTTTCAGAGAAGTAAACCTTTGCATGTCAACCGTACATGTTCGCTGTACATCCTAAAGCCAATTCACTGCGGTGTAGCAGTGTGGTCATATTTCTGCACATACAGTACAGTTTCATTTCAGCTACGAGGGATGTGACTGTACAGCACTTTCAGAGGAATTTTGAGGAGACATTTTTAAACTGGGATAACTGCAATAAACAGTATTGTAAGTTCAAGAAAGTGTTGAAAGCATTATTTCACAGCCGCAGGCCACGTGTTATATTAGTCATATTTTGTGTTAGGTTTTTTTTTTTTTTTGTGTGTGTTGTGATTGACATTTGTACTTGAGTGGGTGTAATGGGAGACCGGGAGTCTTGTTTGGGGACTGAATTGCTTCAAACGTATGGAACAATAGTATTTTAACAATCCAACTCATCTTTCACAAATAGTTCAGTCTCCATATGCCTGCTGTGGATGAAAAGGGTACCAAAATGACCCAGAGGGAGCAATTATGCGCAGAATAAGATGCTTTCAGTGTGTCTGGGAACTTCTGGGAAGTATGCAAACACAAAAATGATTGTTGCCACAACATTAAACCCGTCAAATCAAAACAAATCATCCCAAATAAATATTTCCCTGTTATCTATGACTTCAAATGAGGGCTGTGGAAAAATACAGAATAATTTGCAATCAAATGCATCGTATCACAAACTCATTCCTTCAGGATTTCTGTTTGATTTCAAGTATTCAATCAAATAGCGCAACAGTCAAATAGTCAAGGAACGACTAAGTACACGTCGTAGATACGCACATTCAACAGCAGGGTTCACATCGCCAGAAATGAAAAGCGAGTTGTGTGATAGTTCAAAGACGCTTGCAATGATCCAGGATGACCATTTAAGTCAAGACCAGCATATTATAATAGAAATCATCTGAAACTAATGTCGTCTCAGAACAATGTCAGCTGCTGACACAACTTGAACAATAGAAGATGTAACTGCAACCCCTATTCTAAGAAGTTGGCGCAGACAAAATGCAAATAAAATCAAAAAGGGGTGATTTTAACGCTCCATCCATCCTCTCCTGCTGTGGTTTCAGACTTTGATCTGAGGGACTGCTTGTATATTATGGTTTCCATTGCAACCATCATTCCGTGATTTTTAACAAGCTGCTATTTTTCCTTAATTGGTTGCTTTCAATGTTCAGAGGGTTTGTTTTGCCGTCCTTAACCATGTTATGACAGAAGTGGCTGTGCAGTTCATGAAGAATGTTGACATTCTGTTTATTCTGCAATATTGAAAGAAGGAGCATTAGAGGTGAAGATGTAAGTCTGCAGAATCAATGAGCTGCAAATTAGGTTTCGGAACACAGGTGTTTAAGTACCTAGTTTCCAAATGTTTTCTTCTTAACACAAAACAAAATAGGTTTTACTCATCATTATTTGCATAGTCCTTGAATTCTTCATTATCACTGAATGGATAGTTTTAATGACCAAGCCGTGTCCAGAATTTCTCTTATTGTTTTTCATCAGTTACATTACTTCTCTCTTCACCAAAGTACTTTCCAATACTCCAAAATATGATTATGGAATTTTTATTTGTCATGACTTGCATTGCTATCTTTATTTTCCCCCACCCTCAATCACCCTCAATACAGCCAAACTGTTTAACGCACAGCAGTGACCTGCTCCTGTCAACTCAGGAGGAATATACCGTGGCGCATGATTCGTCCAACTACCTGATGACTAGCCCTCGCTTCTTTACGCTATGCAGATGCACGACTACTTTCACACAGCCTAAGCTGTCCGAGGATCTTGTACTCTGCGTGCAATTTAGCTCACACAGCTACATGCGTCAAGTCAACTAGAAGTGGTCGCGACCAGTGTTGGGGGTAACGCATTACAAAGCAACTAATTACTGTAATCAGATTACATTTATCAGTAATGCAGTAATGTAATACATTACTTTGAAAACTTAAGCAATGGAATTACAGTTACCAACTAATAAATTATCTAGTCACTTGTGAAACTTTAAATTCTTCAACTATCGGCGGACGAGAGGCCAGAAAAACGTCTTCCGTCTTCTTTGTCTTCCTTTTGAGTATATTTGCGATTAAGACCGAGGATAGAAAAACCAATCAAACGTCCTTTTTCATGTGTGTTTATGCCAGTACTGTAGCCTTATACTTTTCACACTTTTCTGTGAAGTGCTGTTCGGGCCGATTTTTACAACTTTGTTGGCTTTTCTGTATTAAAGAGCATGAAAGTGAGATCTTGTGTGATTTCGAAGGGACTTGTCTCAGTGGTGACCAACATGTACTACATCCAAGCCAAACGTTTCTGCATTCCAAACACAGTTCGCTGTGATTTTTTTTGTTTTTGCATTAATGCCACTGAAAAAAATGTGTACATTTCAGAGGAAGACCAAGTGCAGGCACCAGCCAGACAGAATGAGTCACTCAACGTGTTAGATGATAAACGATCGAAACAAAGTGCGTGTGTGCGTGTTTCAGACAGAACGAAAGGGAGAATACATTATCAAAGCCGTTGAGAGATAAAATGAGAGCAGAATAAGACTCTTTATTTTGCTGACTGGGATAATGGCGCAGTAACACTTACCATTTCTGAGGTGCAATCAAACGCAGTGCAAACTACGGCTGACTGCGGCAAACATGAAGTCTGAAGCCATATGGATCAATGACTGTAAGCACTGAATCCCATTTTGTCATACTTGATATATGTTCAATTCATAAAATCAGAGCTGTAATAAAATGCATTCTTGCTTCACTGTTTAGTAATTGTTTGTGCTTTATTTACAAAATTGGGACCTGGCTGGGGTACATTCAAATCTCCCCATTGTGTTCATTAATTTCAGTTGACTATTCAGAGAACTGCATGGTTCACACTTTCACATGCTGTTGCTACTCTGATTTTGAGGCAAATGTGAGCTTGAGTGTCTTCAAAATCTATTTTATCCTTCCTTTGTCCAGGTGCTAGTATTTTATCCGAGACGGCGGTTATCTTAGTGACAGATATGATATGATTTTTGAAGAGCCAGCCCAGACCAATGCTTAGGAATCAGAGGTGGCACTTCTGTCACAAATGGAATGGAGCGTAGTGTATTATTATGAAACAAACCAACATAATTTATGTTGTTTTGGCCTGGTACTGCTGCATATTGCAATGGAATGTAACAATGAATTCTGTGTGAGACAGATGACTTTTAAATTGTGGACATTTAGTTCCTAACTGCTAAGTACATGTTCATATTACTCTATAATCCTCTAGATAAGAGACAAAAGGTTTTGGATCATTATTAACTTAACCTCTTCAACCCAGAAATTACAGTAACTTGTAGTCACAGGTATGAAAGCCCTCAAGTAACCTCATATCATCATATGAATCATGATTGCTCCAAGCAAGTTCCCATTCACTTTTCCATACTAGAGGCTCCTAGAGTGTAAACCTCCGCCAAGGCAGCACAGTCCAAATACTGGTGAGGGGGAGCAAAGTTCAGTTATCACGTGTCATACGATTTCAAGATGGCTGCCGTGGCGGCCATATTGTTTGACTGATCGCGGTGAAAATCAGTGGCGTAGCGTGGAGGCGCTGGGCCCCGGTGCGAGAATGGCGCTAACCCCCCCCCAGGCCTATCCGCGAAGCAGAGGTGTAATTGTAACAGAGCTTTAGTTTTTTGAGGATTTGTACTTTACCTGAGTTCTTTTTTAAACCTGGACTTTTACTCTACAACATTTAAAACTTAAAAATTATCATTTTACTTCGTTACTTTGACACTAGCCACTTCGTTACAAATTAAAATATGAACGCAATTCATCGTTTAAGATTTATCTGGATTTAGCGTCTTCGAGAAGAACAACGGTGCTCGGCAGCAGGGTATGTTAGTGCGGGGACAGGGAGCTGCAAATTTATGCACGTAGTTACAATATTCTATCACTAGATGGCACACCCGCATCAGTTATTGGATATTCACAGAAACAATCGTCCTCTGTAGCCAACCACTTCAGCTACAGTGAGCCAGTAGGTATCCAAATCAGTAATTAAGAAAAATCAGTTTTCTGAAAAACGCAGACACCCATAATTATTAGGGCTATTAGAACCATGGACAATGAATATTCGCACTGCATTTCAACATCACACAACACGTTAGGCTGTTTGAACCATGAACAACAGTGACGATACATTGCCAATGAAAATGCGAAAAAGATCCATACGGCTGAACAGTCAACCGTATTTCCCTAACAGCACAACAGTGGCCAAATCAATAAGTAAACAGATAGATGGACACACATCCTGGCACAGCAGCCATTTAACCACAACCGGCAAGCTGATCACTTGCAGTAGCCTAATAAAAAACTGCACTCACCCATTCAGAAGTTAACTCTGGGTGCCTTCTGCTCTGCAAAGTCGTTGAGCAAGAGGGCAATGAGGTGGTAGCATTAGCCTCCAAGTCTGACTGCTGCGTGTCGCCGCTATCATTCACAACGCTAGCAGGAACTGCATCTGGACAAGATGACTATTTAAAAAATGCATTCAATTTCGCCAATTTGGAGTTCCGTACATCGAGCTCTTTTTTTCTTTTCTTTTTTGAGCACCGCCTTTGTGCTGCTCAACATGGTGCTCAAGACTTTTCACCTCTGATACTAGGCTAATGGGTTAGCTGATCTCTCAAAAAAGAACAATTCACGAGCAAGCGCGTAGCCTACGAAGCTACGATCAGAAAGGAATAAGTGAATGTCAACTGATTGGACAAACACATTTCCCAGCAGGCCATGTTCTTCTGAAAATGTTGTGAATAAAACAATCAAATATATGATTAGTAATTGTGACTATAACTGAAAAAGTATCATTACTGCAATACAAAAGACATATATCAAAGAAAAGAGGAAAAATGGCCAATGTGTGTGTGTGAGGGGGGGGGGGGGGGGAGGGAATTGTTACCATGACTGTGTTGTATAAAACAGTAAAGCAATATATATACTCATCAACTCCAGACATCAAAGAGATAACATGCGTTGAACAGGAAACTTGAACCGACAGATCTGATAGGTGAATTTTCTTTTTGTGTTATGGTAAGAGGAAGAATGGCATAGTTGATCACCGTGGGCCCTCAGAGGTCATCGGGGCCCCGGTTCAGCGCACCGGCTGCACCGGCAATACCTACGCCGCTGGTGAAAATCAATAGGGTCCATCCCTGATGTAATAGCAAGCCTCCCACAAAAGTTCAGAGATATCCGGTCATTACTTTTTCAGTTACCTTTTTCAGCAACAAACAAACGGCACCGATCACATATCCTCCTCATAATGGGTTTTAGGGCCTTTCGAGTTCAAAAAAATTGTGCTGGAGATTTTTCAGTGAAAATAGGCTGCCTTCATTTAACAGATTTACACGGTGAGGAAACAAAAAAAATCCGCTGGGAATTTTTCGAGAAAAAATTACGTTTTTGAAATGTTGAGATTTTATTACATAACTGATGGTTGAAATATTTGGCTGATGATTCCAGTTCTCACTTTTCTGCTTTCTCATGTTGAAAAAAAGCAATTTGTACCATCATTGTAAATTTATCACCTATTGGTGGTTGCCATAGCGATTCATTTTCCTAGTCCAAAGTACAATTCAGAAGAATCACTGGACCATGTGAATATAATTTCATCTCCCATATTACTGATTACACTAAACAGCTTTCCCCCGTCATCAGTTACATCATGAGGCCCATGATGTCATTAATGACTGGGACATACATAACTTTATTTATGACTTTCATTGGTGACAAAAACCTGAAGTCCTGATTAGGGACTGTCAACTTCGTTTGGCGGAGGTAATAAGCAACCAAACATTAATTGGCTCCGCTCCAGAGACTAAACTGTGGAATAACTGGGCATTTTGATTTCAGGCAAAATTATTCTTCATGGCATCACAGAGATATCAGGCCTTTTTCTGTCCTCATTAATGATCGAACCAGTTTTGCGAATTATGTTGTGGCTTTTGGGGGAGGTCACTTTTTTTGGGGGGGTGAGGGTATGCTTGCGCCTGCCTCAAAGAGAAGACTTGGGGCTCAATTATTCTTCAAAACAGCTGCATACACGGACAGGTGCGAACACCAGAGCCACAGTAGTGGTCAATTCAATTCAATGCGCAACACACACTTCAATGCGCAACAAATTAAGTTTGACTGTGGCATAAAATTAACCAACGATAACCCATCGGCACCACAAAATATAAAATGCTGCCATTCGGAATATGAAAGCAGCAAATCGGGCAACAAATATTTCACAGCAGTTTACAACTCTCTGAAAATCTTTGTCTACTGGATCTCCAAACCAAGAACAGCTATGAGCTGATTGACGAGCCAAAAATCTGATCATGCGGCAGAAGGTATTGATTAGAACCTGAAAATAAATATGAAATTTAACGTTAGAAGTGATGCGTGTGTTTGGAGATCTCAGTAGTCAGTGAGGTTACACTGCTGTCTCGTGCGTAGTTGCACACGCGGGAGGAGAGGCGAATGTTTCTGTTGTGGGGAAATACTGCAAGTATTTATGCTTAAAATATTTTCACATTTTAGAAAAAAAAATTTATTTTACTCATTGGTGGTGTATTATTTCACCTGCCGCAAGCATCATCAGCGGCGTCTTCCAGTGCCTTTTTTTCTGCCCAGCCGTTATCCCCAACTCCAGCTTTGTCAGTTGGCTCGTCCTGCATCAGTGACGTGCGGTGGAGGTTAGTTTGCTGAGGCAGAATCCTTCCCTTTGCTTGATTAGCAATCAGACGATTAACTAGTTTAGTAAGACTATTGGGCCGAATGACGGGCCAGTTTAATTTTCTGCGGCGTTACTACTCAGTACATCGATCCTGAAATGCTCACTAGACAGCAGATTTGCGCGCACTTGCTTCCAGGAAGCTGAAGCAATGTCATCAACAAATATTTAAACAGTTCAACTTATGCAGAGTTCAATGCTTAGTCAATATACATTGTATTCTCCTTTAAATATACGCTTTTACACCAAAACAAAAAGCGGGCGCTTATTTTCAGTCTTCTTTCATAATCCGATTAGCGAAATGTTTAAACGATATACGTAATTACCGAGAGCCGAGAATTTTTCCTAATTGATTATTCAGATTTCCATCCTTGAAGTCTCAAATTGAAGTGTAGACGTGAATGAATCTTTCCGTCATTATCTCATCTATCAGTATCAGGCTTCCTATAGGCTTGGCCTTAATTGTTTTGATTGTCAATCAGGAATAGTATGTGGGAACAGGTTCACAAAATCCCGTGATAAAAGTTTGGGTCACTGCCTCACCTCACCGCACGTCTCTGTCCTGTGTTGTTATCCTGGTCGTTGGCGGCTTTGCACTGACAGCAGTCCCAGTCTCAAGGTTTGCATTACTGTTGGTCGTACTGGTCATCAAGCTAACGTTACTTCCTGTAACGTTAACAGCTGGCGGCGGGGGGGCTCCTTTTGTTCCATTGCTCTCGATCAGAGTCCCGTGGCTTGGATTTCTTTGTAAATCCAAAATTTTCATGTAAATTTCCCTGATATCTTTTTGACATCTCTGATTTTTGCAGACTACTAACCACGGAAAATGATGCGACTTGGCGTGGAAACTGAGAAGAGCTAAAAAGGTTTTTTTTTGTTTCTCTAATTGCATGAGTGACGTTTATGACATAGCGCCGCCACGCTTCGGTGGTCATGGCTAGAAGAAACTTAATTAATCCTTAATCACCGGCAAAAGTTACGCATCAGTAATCGCTATTTTAATGCAGCATCTATGATAAGAATACAGGAATATAAAAATGCGATGCAAAAAAAATGTATTGTCAATATTTTGGAGACCCCCCAAAATTTCACAAATTATGTTTTCAGGGAAGCTGATGTCTTAGTAACGGGAGCCGAGCTCCCTCAAGCTCCCCCTTAGTTCGCACCCTGCATAAAACATCCACATGTCTCTCAAAGATTTTGAAGTGATGAGACGCATAAAACAAACCAAGTTCATGAAGTTTTATTACATAGTTTGTGTCAACCCTGTCAGACACAGTAAAACAAAAGTGACTTTAATCTGAATATTCCAATTAAGTCTTAATATCAAAGTGATGTCCTTTTTCTCAGAGACGTACGGTGCCTTTTTATTCTGATTTCACACGACTCTGAAATTCCCACTTTCTGAGATATTTAATCTTTTACTTTAGATTTCAATAGTTAGAACGACATGAAGAACAATGTTCACGATTAAAATACCAAATACTACATTTAGAACAGTAGGTGTTTTAATAGAAACTGACAAGTGATCAAACCGTGACAAAAATGAATATAGAACCGGAGCACTTAAAGCTTATGGACTTTTGTTCATCTAAAAATGTAATTACTACCCATTCCAACCCCATTCTAAAACAAAAATCACAGTCAGAAAAATTTCAAAAGGGTACGTACCTTTTCTGTCAGGCTTGCGGTTTGACATCCAAAGCATGTGCAGTCACAGAGTGGGCAGGTTAGCTCAGACGCAAAGATAATATAAATCATTTGACATCATTTTTGAGTTCAGGATGAAGCACAATCTCGGGAAAGGGGTTAAGGAGAGTGAAGCTGTTTTCGATAACATTAAACGATGTGAATATTAACTGAAGCTGTGATGTCTCGGGTGAGATTCAGGGTATTTTTCACGTAAGAGTCATCAGTGATAAACTTGTCTGTACAGCATTTTTGTTGGGTTCCTAATTGCAAGATTTGGAAAGTTTGATGATTTTAAAGATTAGAATTTAAATTCAAGACAAAATCTTTATGCTGCCTTTTATTTTTTGGGGTGTGTTTTTTTTTTCCTGATCTCCTTTTTCATGCGAGAGTTTTGTCCATATGATCCATTCTAGCTCTTAACTTCTTGAATTTTCATTTGACATAACTGATACTTGACTCAAAAAATGGACCTTTCTCCATGCTGACATATGAAAATTCATATTTGAGGAAAGTACATGCTTTTCAGTCAGTTTTCCGGAGCTTCACAACTGTCTTAGCAAACCAACCCACTGTGTTTTCATTTTTTTGTGCTTTTGTTGATCCTTTGCTATCTGGAAGACCTCAGCTTTGCCTCTCCTATTGTTGGGCCAGTTATCACTGATGTGCTCAGTCTGTAAGGTACACAGAATTATCAGTCCCTCCTTTACAGCCTGTTGTTTGTGCTCTGGAACACCACTGCTGACACAGCTGGGACCGGTCGACGGGCGCGTTCAGTCGGAGCTGTTTCTGATGACCAATGGGCTATTTAATAATTGTCCAGCTGAAACCTGCCCTCTGAGTACAATGCCTGACCGTGTGCTCCGCAGGACCTCTTAGTCACAGTCAGCTATAGTACAGCCGGGATTCAATCAAGGCCAAGAACCCAATATCCTTTCATTTGATCATATCATTTTACTACTCTGGAATGGTAGAAGTTTTGATGCAATGGAAAATGCTCATAAAAACAGAAGGTTGCGATTTTGAAAATTAATTTGCCTTGCATTTCATTGCAGACAATATGAGGTGAAGACATTTCATTTCATCTGTATATATACATCAATTCATGGCATTACGGCCTGTGACACATTCCGAAAAATAGAAATAAATGAAAAATTGAGATGGGGGAAATTTAGTACTACTAATAAATTAACATTTTTTAACAATGATTTGCCACAAAAGCAGCATCCAGGAAAAGCCTGGTCCTAAAGATCAGATGGACTGAGGACTGCCAATTTGCCCACAAATGCGTAAAAAAATCATTGTAAAGTTGATGTTGATATTTTGCTCTGTACACTGCTAAACATATATGCAAAATGCAAGAATATTTGGAGGAATATCTATGCGCAAAGGCATGAGCTTAAACTGAATACCTCTGATGGCCGATTACTCAGACTGCGCTGCATCGCCAACAGTCATTTATCTACAACTAACAAAACTACATTGGCTTAGGAGGACAACTATTGACAAGTTCTACGATAAATAGTTTCAGGCAGAAATGCCAGTTAAAACTTTACTGTGCTATAAGGAAGCAGTGTCCAAAAAGCGCTGTTGACTTCTATGGGCTCAGAGGCATCTGCGATGGATCGTCATTCTGTAGAAATGTGTATTCTGTTCAGGATAGTCAATATTGATAATCCTTTTTGAGGAAACAGATATGGTTTGCTCAACACCAAAGAAGAAAAAGACCATCCAGGCTGTTACCAGCAACAAGTCCAAAAGCCATAATCTGTCAGGTGGGGGATTGTGTCAGTACCCTTGGCAAGGGTTACTTTTCCCTTCTGTGAAGCCAGCATGAATGCTGGAAGGTACAAAAAGATTCTGGAAGAACATATGTTGTTGTCAAAACAATACCTTTTTCAAGGACACTATGCATATTTTGACAAGACATTGCAAAATCATTGCATGCATTTCAGCATGCAGCATGCTGTAAAAGAAAAGGGTGCGGGTGCTGGACTGGTCAACCTGAAGCCCCAAAATCCCCCCCCCAACAGAGAGCGCACCGTAAGACCAATTTGCAGTGTTAATTTTGAAAAATTACTGTCATGAAAAATTATGTGGTGAAACTTCAAATAATGCACAGTAATATTGTATTGTTTTGGACATGATCCAGGTTAAAGATAATTTACAAGTCACTGCTTTCAGATCTAATTTAACATAACCCCACTCTTTTTCTGACGAGTGGTTGTATTTATTTGCTTATTTATTGCACAAGTTATCTCATTAAATGTTACCCATTCACCCACACTCAGGATTTATGGTATTAAGAGAACTAAGATATTTGCTTTGTGTTGTAAAGTGCAACACCAGTGTTCAAAACTCAGATAATTGGTAGTTTTTCAGGCGAAGATCATAAATATTGTCTTTAGTTAAACACCAAAAAAAAAATCTCTCCATTATTTTCAAACCCAGTATTTCAGAGCACCAGAGCATTTGTATCTTTTTTGTTTATTACATTACTGCACATGAAGTACATAAGTATTAGAGGCAGTGGGTCAGTTCCCACAGGTTTTAGGAAGAGGTAAGACCAAAAAATTACATTTTATTGTGCAAAATTATGTCCTACTTTTCACAGGCCTATTTTTAATTCATCCTCTGAAATTCCAATAAAATTAAGCGACTCCACTTTTCCTGACCCACATATATTCTCCTCATCCTTCCTGTGTTTCTGTTAGTTCAGGTGAAAAAATAGGTAAATGCAATAAAAGATGCAGCTGCACAATGCGTCAGCTTGGGCAGACCATATCAACATTCTATTAATTGTTTTAAGGCTATAACCATTACACATTACACATTACAAAAGCTAAAAACAGCAGCCACAGCTTCGCCCTGACTGCCCTTGACCAGCCTGCCCCTCTCCCGGACAATGCCCCCTCTGGTGGCCCAACCCTGAATTGCGTTGCTGAGGTCACTCAAACTGAGCACCATTGTTTTTAAGATGAACTTTTCTTGCAGTTCTTTGGACCCTTTCCCCATACAACTATTGAAAGTGTGTTTTGCAGCAATTGCCCACACTGTAACCAACATAATGCACATAAAAGCTGAGGCAGCCCTCCTTGCTTAACCTGGCAGCCATCAAACCTGCACTTAAAAAGCTCGATCTGGATCCTGAGGTTTGCCCCAACTGCTGCCCCCCGCAAACTTGACTTTTTTTGGAATGATCTTGGAAAGGTCGTCACTCGCAGGTCGTGACTCCCACCATCCCTATGAGACCTCCCACTCAGGTAGAAAGAAAACATTCTTGTTCATGACCTCTAAGAATCCTCATTTCAGCTCATTGTTGGCTTAGCTGCTGGTTTGCTTGATCACAGGAGCAGATCCACATTTGTAGTGTGCGTTTGCACGTGTCACTTCCTGCTGCCAAATGAGAATGATCACTCATGAATAAGAAGTGCCTAATATACACTGAGACACTGGAGTACTCATAGCCTTGAGTACTCCACGCCTCAGGCAAACTTTGGTTATTTGGCCTTTTTCATAGGGATTGTCCCAGTTGCATTAAGAAAATAAACGCATTTTTAAAAAAAAGGAAAAAATTCTGTGAGGAGGTTCTGCGCTTCTCAATTACAGAAGGGAGCGGCAGGCTCACCTGCTTCCTCCATCGCAAATACCACAGATGTCACGCTGTGCTGTCTCCATGGTTACGCATGTCTCTCCAGTTGCCGATTTCCTTTTGTATTTATTTTAATTTTTTTCCCCTCTTTGCTGCAACTGGAGGAGGATCTCTCTCTCCTTTCAGGAGTGTCACCCCCGTCCCCAACAGCCCCCATCCCACAGCTCATTCTTTTAGCATCTGATGGACTCTTACAAGAGCCATGAATTGTGGAGCTGAGTGCGTGCATGTGTGTGTTTGTCTGTGCGAGCATGTGCATGTGCGTGTACGTGTATGTGTTTACGCGTATATTTGAGTGTGCGCGTGTGAGTACATGCGTGTGTTTTTGAGTGCGAGTGTGTGTGTGTGTGTGCGTGTGTATTTGAGTGTGCGTGTGTGTGCGTGAGTGCATGCGTGTGTTTTTGAGCGTGTAGCCAAGTTACTGTTGCTAATGTTTGTGTCCTAAATATGCAAGAGTGATATCAGGGGAAATTCTACAGAAGGTGTGTGAACATAAACCTCATTTGAAGCTAACTTTTAAGACTTGTTCGTAATTTGGATGCTTAGTTCAACTGTTCACAGTAACAGAACTTGCTGTCAATAAAACCTGTATTGCAAAGGTTGGTCTCTGTGATTATGACCGCTCAGTTCCCAGCTACTGCATGTTAGTTTGCATGTTGTGCTAATTAAAAATGCTCCTGGTTAACTTACATGCAGTAATTATGATCGGTATGCTTGTGTTACTTCGGTAAGCATCAATGTGGCAGTTTCATCATAACGTTGCCCGATTGTAGCCACAACAGTTAGTGATCACTTCACTTATCCATGACAGGGATCAGCCGGATACTTCACAAATGTCTGAGCAAGCTCTCTGGTGCTACCATGAAAGCAATGCGAAACGCAGAAGCTCTAACGGTTTACAAATGGTTTCTCTGCACTACCTTTACATAATTTCATCCCCCTTTAGAAATTGTAGTGGCTAATAAAAAGCCAAAAAAGGCAGAGATTAAATAGGTAATTCTTTCCTGCAGAAGTGATCAATTCGCTGGCTCCACATAAGCAACTTGTCCACGCTACCGGAACGTACGGTCTGCAAAACCTGTATTCTGTTCGTAACATAACTGAGCTCTCTCTAGCTGTCGCATACTATCCATAAAGCTGCTTTCACATCAGACACGAAGTAATTTTTTCGCAGAACAGATTAGCCTACATTCAAAGTCAATGCAAAAATGTGAATACAGGCGTTAAGCAGCTTTCACACCGGACGTGAAACAAATTTTTCGCGTGACAGATTACATTGAAAGTCATGACCGCTTGTCAGCTACTGCATGTTAGTTTGCGTGCTCTGCAAATTAAAAAAGCTTCTGGTTAACTTATATGCAGCAATTATGATCAGTATGCTTGAGTTGCTTTGGTCAGCATCAATGTGGCACTTTCATCATAACGTTGCCTGATTGTAGCCACTACAGATGAAGCTAAACGAAGAGGTGCTGTATGCGTCTGCTGAGTTGGGCTGCAGTTAGACCAGACGTAGATTTTGCAGAGCTTGGGGTGCGTTTTTGGGTGCTTATGAAATGATTGCTTTACCTTTCCATGAACAGGGTCAGCCTGATACATCTCCAATGTCTGGGCAAGCTCTCTGATATGCTCTGTGAAAGCAATTGGGAAGCACACAGGCTATAACGTGTCCAGTATAACAAACGATTTCTTTGCATTGCCATCAATTGAATATTAAATTCTTTCCTGTAAAAGCGGTCACTTCGCTAGCTCTACATAAGCAACGGTTCATGCAGAAAGGAATAATGGTCTGTTAAACCTGTATTATGTTCATGGCATAACAGGAGCTCTGTCTAGCTCTCGCACACTATCCATAATGCGCCCATTTTCTGCGAGGAAATTCCAAAGCAATAAGTAAATCATTGCCATGGGCAATTTCCAAAAAGGCGGTTTAGCTTGGAGCTTTCGCCCCTCCGTCATATACCAGCGCGGAAGCTGCTCGTTTCTCCATGTTAACAACACACCACGGCTATGCACACGAACCAGCAGGTCCTAATACAATCCAAAGCAGTCCCTAAGCTGTTGGTCCACTTTTAGCTGCTCCTCACTGTCCATGTGTCCCTCTAAACTCAGACCCACCGGATTTCTACAGTCTCTGTTCTATACTTTGGCATGTCGACCCGTTCTACAAGTGTGTCTGCATGGGGTGGATTCTAGCTTCCCCCTCATCCTAGCTAGGGAGTATAAAAACCGCTGTACTCACCAACTGTTGCCGTAGCAAACTGTAGCGGATTGCAAATTCGCGCTTGAGCTGCCAGACTTTGGCACTGCATCCTCTACTTTAGCCGTTGCGTTTATTAGAACAAGTAAATTTTATTAGATCTATACACGTGTACTGTGTTAGATTGCAGAATATGCCCGTCGATTCCTTTGGGAGATGTGTCAGTTTCACTCTGGAGCCGGACCAGGAAAACTGCGTTCTGCTGCCTCGTCCCGCCTAGATCCGCCCCCCACAGAGCTGGGGAGAGAGGACCATAGCGGAAGAGCCACCTCAATGAGGCGTTTTAGGCAGAGACTACTATGGTCTTCAAATGGGGTTTTTTGATGATGGCAGTATGAGCAAAATAAGTACCCTTTTTTTTACCTTGCGCGATCAGGAGTACTCTAGGGGAGTCAAAGACCAAAATATAAACATGGAAAAATAGCATATTAGGTCCCCTTTAAACATAAATTATCCTTGCTGTGGTTTTAATATTTATTTTATTATAAACTCCTGTGTAAATAAAATTATTCATGAGGGACCATATATGCAAAAAAAAAGTGAAAAAAAGCCTCTTAAAGGCCTGAAAATCTGTACTATTAAGGCCACCAGCAAAGATGCGATTTATTCTCGCTTTTTTCCAGTAAACAGTACTTATCCTCCAAGATAAACTCCAAACTCCAGCAGATTTTTATTATGTTCATGGGTGGCGAACTTATCCTCTCTCCCTTGCAGTCTTATCGCCTTGTATTTTTTAAACTTAAAAATTGCCCCCATAATCATTTCCCAACCAACATAGTCCTGGTAGCCGTGTAAATCTTGCCCCAACTTCAAAGATTAGAGAAAGGAATCCGATTAATGTGGCGCTATCTTCGCAGATCGAATGGCGATGCTTTCTGGTGTCTGAGCCTTGATTCTGCATATCAACAACAACCAATACAATCTCTGCCCCTCCACCACTGTTGCATCATTTGCATATAATTACCATCGCTCTGGGACCTAACGAGCATGTGTTGCAAACTATTTAGCGCATGCGGCTGATGAAACAGGCGAGAATTTCAACAGAGGCATCTTAAACAAAATAGCTGGGGGGGGTATGTGGGGTCACTGAAGGATCTTAAAACCACAGCGAAATCTGTGCCACTTACAGTGTGAGTGTAGACCTCTCTCTCCCTCTATCTCTCTCCCTCTTTCTCTCTCTCTCCCTCTTTCTCTCTCTCTCCCTCTATCTCTCTCCCTCTTTCTCTCTCTCTCCCTCTATCTCTCTCCCTCTTTCTCTCTCTCTCCCTCTCTCTGTCATTCTGTCTTTCTGCCATCATTCTGCCATCAGCTTTACAGTCTTTATTTATGGGTCTGCAATCATAGATACTGTAAAATGTTGTCTCTAATAGGACCTAAATGTATTTGTTTGTTTGTTTGTTTGTTTGTGAGTATTTTGGAGACCCATTGGTCACTTCCACTGTAGCTACTTCTCTTCCTGGGGTCCACACACAGTGAAACATTACATCATAATGTAAACAAACTTGTTCTCCAATTCACAAGTAAGACGTTTTAATTTTGAGACCTCCCAGAACTGTAATCTACCAGTAAACCAACAAAATGTGAAATGCTATATTTTCATTTCAACTGAATGCTATATTTTACTCTTATTTTTACTGCAATACGTTTCAGGTACTCAGCCTTAACTGCAAATGGTAATGATGATAATGCGCCATTTTTTTTAGACAGTGTCATGGAGCTTAACTGGAGTGGTCACTAAACCTTGCAGTTATTGTGACAACTAAGACATCTTTCCAGTTTTAGAAGCCTGGCGTTTCTTACTTGGTGGAGAATTTCCATTGAATGTCTGAGACAGGCATATCAAGAGAGAGAGAAACTGAGTTTTAGTGGTCATGTAAAACAGGAGTTATCTTTACAATTGAGTTGTGCAGCTCACTCTGTGAACTGGAGATCCACGACAAAGTTTAGTTTCCCTATTGTGTATGAATTAATTGTAAACTGTCTCCCAGAAGCGAAGGCCAATGGATCTGCTGAAGGTCTATTCTTATACCATCACACCTGACCAGTTATTATAAAGACCAGTCCATTTCACCGTCATGACTGCCAATGCACATTAAAGATGATGTAATTGCAATAAAAATGCGCAGGATTGCCATCTGTCTAACATGAATTTCATCCTGCTTGTCATTAGCTGATAACCTTTTTTTTTTTAATTGGAGAAGGATATATTTTATAAATCTGTGCTTGGGGATTGTTAGGGGAGATGATTCGTGACACGCAGACACCCAGGAGCCGCCATCGATAATAACGCCTCTGTTATCTATTCCGTACACCGCTGCTTATTGGCACATAAATTCACTTAATCCTTCAAATTAAAATCATAACTCAACCTATTGCTAAACAAAGCACTGCATCACCGCCCATATTGTACCTGGCAGATTGACAGTTTTATTGCACGTGGAGATGTAGTGCAGAGAGCAAATATGTATCCTTTCATCAGGGCGAAGCAGGGTAATTTTGAGAACTATGATCGGGCGGGTTTTCCCCACCGCTGTGAGGAGTCCTGGATATTCAGACGCTGTTCTGAGAAGTGAGAAATTTGTCGTAGAGAAGATCTCTGCCCAGCAAAATTCACTGTCTTGTATCTGAAGCCTGTCTGGTGAATTTTTATTTCTGGAGAGCCTTCCTCATTTGAGCGCTGCTCCTCGAGTGAAAAATCAAAGTGAAACCCGTGACAGTTGGCAGGCAGAGAGCAAAATTGGCATGAGCAGAATGTGCCTTTTGCATATACGTATGGTGCTGGAGCAAAGGCGTGAATGAGACTATGGAAATTAGTCTTTCTTTTCTGTAATTCCAGTTCTTCTTTATTTGGGTGGGAAGGTCCTATTGAGATACAGGACCTCTTTTTCCGGGGAATCTTGGTCAAGACAGCAGCAATAGCTGTTTCACACTCTCTTTCTCTCTCTCTCACACATACACACACACACACACACACACACACACACACACATCAATTTCAAGTCTGGACACATATGGCACAGAAGAGCAACAGGGGAGAGGAGAGGCATACAGACCATATCCAGCTGTATTCATCACACATTCTACCTCAGATCAAGGCTTATATATATATATATATATATATATATATATATATATATATATATATATATATATATATATAAAGAAGCATATCGAAGGTAAATTTTGAATAATACCAGGAAGCTCTTTACATAATACTGTATATTTTCACATAAAATCATTGAAGAGTTTGGAGCAGTCATCGGGGGGAGTGGCACAGGATCTGGGGGTCCTCACATGAGATGGTGACGCAGAGCTGGATGTTATGTAGACAGTGGGTAAATTACAGCATAGATGGGCTAAGCACCATTAGCACTGCTTTTTAGCATCGTTGATTCTTACACTCTCATGAATATCTTGGATAAGAAGAAGGGCGTGGGATTTAGTGTGTCCCCTGAGAGAATAATGTTGGCGTGTTTACATGCTATTATTCTTTCACACTGAAGAGGCTGACATGAATTTAAAGCACGAGGACACATTAAAACGGACCCTACAAGACTAATGTGTGTGCTGACAGCAGGGGAGAACATGGCAGGTTGTCACGCGCCTTCATTTCTCGGAGACAAAAGAATTAAGATCTAACCAAATGGAAAATGAGGCCTAACAGGCATATTTTGTATCATCCCCACATATATCCTCATATCCCATATCAGTATGAGGTTGTGTGCTGCATAATGAACAGGCTGAAGGCTCATAAGGTGACCAGTTAGTGGGTCATAGTTTCCTTTGTGGGGTAAGTTGTCTCGTTAGATTTTTTGGAAAAAGTAAGAACATAGCCGAGTCACTTTGAATGGTTATAATGGAAGACCCTAGCGTTAGAGGTACTGCACTTCAGCCATAAATGTCCATCTTGCAAAAAAGACTTGGATAACTATGAAAGCAATTTTTCCACCCTTTCCACATGGTTTGTGAAAATGCCTACTACTAATAGCAGTAGGCTCTTCAGTTTTTTTTTGCAAATTCCCCACTCTCCCTTGGTCCTAAATCCAAACCTGCTTCAAAACACAGATAAAATCACATTCCAAAGGTTTAATACTGTATTTTCAGAAAAGCGCACACAGGGTAAATTTGCATGGGGGGTGGGGGGCACAGGCTGATATGCCTGTTTGATGTGCTATCCTATGAACGGCCAAGTTTTATACTTGAGGGGTCAAAAGGCTACTTGCTTTTACTACACAATGCATACGTCATGTATCTGATGAATTATTGTTACTTTATAAGATATTTGTAAGCCTGGTCTTACTAGTGTATGAAACAAATTATATCAATGTAATAAGAATGTGTGTAATAACTGTAAGACTGTGAACTTCATTATATAGCACACAGTGAATAGCTTTGTGGCTGTACACAAGGACAGACTGACGTGCTTTATCACTGTCACGCCTTATCAGTATGGATGTACACTGCTATCTTAAGGTAATATATAAGCAATGGATATCAAGTTAAGTGAGAGGGTGTGTGTACTTTATGCAGGTTTTGTGAAGTGACTCGTTATTTTGGAATAATCAGAGGAGGAGGAGAGATTGAGTACATCGTATGGAATAGCGGTGTAAGGCTGCTCAGAGCCGCAGAGTAGGGTGGGGAGATTCGGTTCGTTTGTGAAGGACGGGGCAGCCATCTCGATTCCCGCAGGACCTCCTCAACAGTACTGCTGCCAGCCTCCAGGACAGCATACCCCTCCTGACGCTGGAGGACGTTTGTCCAAGAACAGTTTCGACATCAATGATTCTCTGCTGTACAAGAACAACGACAAAATGACATGAATTCTGCACAATATCTGGCATATCAGGATTATCGTTTAAGCTAAATTTTGGGTCGACAAACTGCGTGATTCCTTTTCTAATGTATGGCCATGAATTAACACCCATTTGGCTAGTAATGTCCTGCAGTGCAGGTTTTGCAGCAGATCTGTTATCTGGTAGAAACACATCAATTTACCAGTGGCAGGGTTACATCACGCTAACAACATGGTGCGAGCGTACCAAGCATATCAAAAGGGGTGCAAGCAGAAATTAATGGATGGGAAAGCCTTGACAAAGACTAGCACTGCTTTCATCTCACCAGAGACGCTGTGATTATTGGGATTATTTGTTCCCCATCAGGCTCGTGTTCCTCCCTTGATGTCTTTGAGTAGATAAGAGCCGTGGTTCAACCGAAAGAGCTTTCTTCGCTCTGCAACACTTGAAAGCGCACTCATTTTAATAGTATTTTTTCAGAAACATGGTGCTCGAAGCGGAATAGCAAATGCATCCTCTGTGCCTTTTACATCTTATGTAGTATTACGCATTTGTTGCATATTACGTGCTGCCGTAGACACGACCCTCCAGTTGGTTTTCATGTTTAAATGAAGGGAGCGTGATCTAACTCATGTAGATTTGTCCACATTTAGCCAGGTCATTTTGAGCAACAAAAGAAATTTCTGTATTCTATACATACAGAAATACATTTGCAGATCGATTAATTTGTTGGTAGTATTTACCACTGCTATGTTTTTCACAATTAATTGTACAATAATTGTGAAAAGCTGAGGAAGTCCTTTTTTGTGTTTTGAAGATATTGAAATGGGCCTTTTTCTAGCACCTTTTATTCATTCAATTAATAATTACAAACATGAGTCTGTTCGGGCTTCTGCAGGTGATAAAATTGGTCATACTGTTGAAATTAGAGCTTTTTTTCATGGTAATGTGCACAAAATAACCAGTTGAAAGTTAATCCCAGCTAACTTGAAATTTGCGACCTGAATTATTATTTTCACAATGATACTGAAGGAAAACTCACCTCAGCCACATTCAAGATCTGCAAGTACCTGAGCCAGTCGTGAACCACCCAGCTTTCACTCACGGAAGAATATTGATCCTCCATTTTAAAACTACGTAACACGAGAGCGTATGAAGGAGAAGAAATCGCTGAGCACCCTTGAGGGACATTACACTTGAAGTAATGACAGCATGTAGACAGGCCTCGGCTCTAAAGAATATCCGTGGAACAATAAAAACTATCCTTTAAAACACTGAGCGAATTAAGAACAAGTGCAACACCATTCACTTAAATGCCTAAAATTCCGCACCAGTTACAAAATTAGTTAGGGGTAAAAGTTGCAAAAATAAAAGCTGAGTTTTCAAACTGCTGCTGATGGTGGTCAGAGTTTGTGCGGTTCTGACCCCTGTGCTTAAGCCATTCCACTGCATCAGAGCCAAAACAGGAGGCGTGGCCCGGATGATTTGGTAAGAAGAGGGGGGAGGGGCCAAGCGACCCGAGGTGTAGAGGTCAGGCAGGTGCATAGGGTCTAACTATCTTCTGAATGTCAGCCGGGGCCATCTCCTCAATGGCCTGGTATGTGAGCTCCAATGTCTTGAATGTGATCCAAACGTTAACAGAATGGTGATAAAGGGCGTCTACAGTTTTTTGAAAACATATTGGCCCCCTCCTTAATTTCTTCAACATTTTCTTGTTTGTCACACTCAAATGTGTCAGATTATCAAACTGATTTTAAAGTTTGACAAAGATGACCCAAGTAAGTACAAAATGCATTTTTTTTAAAACAATAATTTAATTTATTGCAAAAAAAAAAAAACGTACGAAGCCCATGCACCTGGCCCTACATGAAAAAGTAATTGCCCCCTTTGGTACTACATGAACTATTTAACCTCTTAACTCTGAACGCCTCCAGTATGGGGGCCAAACTGGGTATATCTTGAGTAACTTTTTTTGGGGGGTATTTATTAACAGCAACATAGTCATGAGACATGTTTTTTTTTATTTATTTGATGACACCAAGGCACGATTACTGCCAGCCCTGTTGAATCTGCACACCACTTAGACAGCACCTCACTAATAATGTGTTGGCAAAAAGAAGCATGTGATGGCATGATCTAAAGAAATTCAAGAACCAATGCGGAATGAAATAGTTGATATCTATCAGTCTGGAAAGGGTCTCAAAGCCAATTAAAGGGCTCAGGGACTCCAGCAAATCACAGCAGGGTCTCAAAGCCAATTAAAGGGCTCAGGGACTCCAGCAAATCACAGTGAGAAACATTATGTAAAAATGGGGAAAACCTGGAACAGTGGTGAATCTTTCCAGGAGTGGCCGGCCTTCTAAAATTCCACCAGCCTCAGTTGCCTCAGGTAAGGAACGGCGCTCATGATTCCATGATAAAAAATGAAATAAAATGGCATCTGTGGGAGAACTGCAAAGCAGAAACTGCTGCTGACGGAAAAATTAAAAAAATTAACGATATAAAAAAAAACGCGATGACACCAAATACCTTTGGGATAATATTCTATGAAGTGATGAGTCGAAAGCGGAACTTTTTAGAAGACACGGAGCTCATTACATTTGCGATAAAACTAAAGCAGCTTTTAACAATACGAACATCATACCAACAGTCAAGTACGGTGGTGGTATCATGATGGTCAGGGGCTGCTTTGCTACCTGAAGACCCGGGTGACCCTCCATAATTAAAGGAACCATGAATTCTGCTCTCCGCCCCACAATCCTGAAAGGAAATGTCCGGCCATCAGTTCTTGACCCAAAGCTCAAGCGTAGTTGGGTTAGGTAAAAGCATAATGATCTGAACCAGACAAACAAGTTGTCTCTGAGCGGCTCAGAAGAAACAGAATTAAGGTTTTGGAGGGGCTCAGTCAAGTTCCTGACTTAAAACCAAATAAGACCCTGTGGTTGAAGCTTAAAGACGCAAGTTATGGTCAAAGAACCGTCCATTGTGGCTGAATTGAAATAATTCCACTATGAAGAGTGGGCCAAAATTCCTCCACAGTGATGCAAAAAAACACAAAGCCGCTTATCACAACTGTTTGATTGCAGCTGTATCTACCATGGATGGCACAAGCAGTTATTTGGTTGAGGTGGGCAATATTTATTTATTTATTTTTTTTCACATCGATGATATAGGTTATGAATAACTCTTTTCCTTCAATAATTGTAAAGTAATTTACTCACATTGTCTTTGTCTTCTATTAACAGTCTGATGATCTGAAACATTTAAAAATGAGAAGCACTACTAGAGGAAATTGAAAGGGGAGCAAATATTTTTCCACACCGCTGTATATCATAGGTTTAATAGACACTCTCCCCCATATTGCTAATGGCTGCACTAGGTCTCTTTTCATCTTACAGAGAGAGAGAGAGAGAGAGAGAGAGAGACATTCCTAGAAATATCACTGCCATTCCTTTCCAAGCTTTTTAATGAACCAGCACTCGGTGTAATGTCTACCTTTATCTCCATAAACCTTGTATAAAATCTGACATGTTTTGAATTGTACTTGGCCGCAGAAGACCAGGTTCCCCATCTGGCTCTGTGCGGCTCAGGAGGCAGTCTTATTGGTCGAGAACAAAAACATTTGTGCCGGCGAATGGCTTCATTAAATCATGATTTAAATCACACCACCTCTCGTTGCCCTCATTCCCTTCATAGATTTTCACAGCTGTTTCACCATTGTTGCTTTCCACCTGACTGACTCTTTTTTTCATGATTTTAAGAGTGCTTAGAGTCTCTGTACTCTGTCTAAAAATGACAGAAGATGACAGACTTTTGTTGTGTATTTGACAAAATATAAATAAAATACACTCAGCACGGTGGCTGCAGCTGATTCTCAGCAGTACACTGACTGTGTCGGATCCGATGGCTGGATACAGTAGACCAAGGGAAAAGCTATGTAGCCAACAACCTAGCCCAGTAACAGTCAGGTACAGTAATACTAAAGTCTTTGTTATTGTTCTGTGTTGTCTATAAGCAAGGCGTGGCCAGGGCTTGCCATTTTGCTACTACAGTGTGTAATATTGTTGGTTGATTTAGGGAGTCTGCAGGAAGTTTTACGTAATGTATGAGTTTGAAAATCAATACAGAGGGCTCCCGATCTTCAATGCTTCAGATGGCACAGTACTGAAAACCAGCGTATTTTAGTGATGTACATAACAGTGCAGACTGGAGCAACACTGAGAAACCATTGCCAATAAACAGCCTTGATCATCGCAAACACAGATACAAGTGAAGACTGTAGCATGAACCAAATGTCCGGGAAGGCTGCCGTCCTCTCTGGGCTTGAGATCATCTGAAATGGACTAGTGAGGATGTCTACATCCCTGCTTATTTCCACAAGACAGCAGCAAGTGAAATCCTTCATATTGTCACAATGATGCGTTCTATTTCAAGAAGAGAGCTGCTAGACTGCCCAACCAGCTGTCCAGACCTGTTTCCTCTTGAAACTATATGATTCTCTCAGAGGCAGAGAAATTTGCAATGAATACCACAGTTGGCTAAGCAGCTAAAGATGTATAAAATGGGAAAAATGGGAAAAGAAAAATACTTCAAAACTGGATTTTTTGATGTCTTCAATTCCAGAAATGATTACTTAGAGGGCTGTTAAGAAACCATGATAAAGCACAGAGGCAAACCAGTCCCTGCCCCAAATTTTCTGTAATGGTTTGCAGGCACAAAATTCAGAATTAGAGTTTTTTTTTTTTTCTCAAACAAAACAGTGCAGGAGGAATAACATTGAATATCTTGTCTTTGCTCTGTTTTCAATTAAATACTGGTCAAGGATTATTTACAAGTCTTTGTTTTTTTTCATTTGCATGGTCCATATCGCCACACCTTTTTTGCAATATGGTTGTGCATGCTGACAGCCAAGCACTGTGACTGGGTAGCACTGTTCAGACTCATTAGACTGCAAGTATCAATAACAATGTGCCTGAGGCCTGTTCCAAAGAATAACGCAAATTCTCCACTCAGATTTGAAATTGTAAAAAGTTTTGAGTTAACGTAAATGAATAAGATATATTTTATATGATATACTGTATATGAATAAGCTGGCCATATATTTTTTTCAAAGCTCCTTTTACAGTTAAAGACTGAATCTTACACAGAATGAGAGGAGTCATTTCACATGACCAAAACATAATCAGAACAGTAATGTGCCTAAGGCAAATCTCTCTGTGTTATTAGCATAATATATTAAATTAGGAACTAAATATTTCATGACGTAGAGTCATACTGAGCCCCCCCACCAGCCTATTTATTCACCCCACTCCCCAACAGAAATGGGGGATTAATATAAACATTAAAAGCAAATAAAGGAGAAACTTTAATAAATAAAATGGAATAAAATAGCTTAAATTAGAAAAAAACTTAAATGAAAATAAATCACACATGACAGCTTTGAGTCAAGCAGGACTGGTTGTTTGTTACAGCAGTCACACCCATTAGCATTGCTACATTTTCAACTCAGTGGGGCATCTTCTTCTCCAAAATCATCGAAAGGTTGCAAAATATGTCATCAAAATTAAGAATGAACAGTTATCGAAGACGGTGTCAAAGTGTCGCATGGCATTTAAAGGGGAAAGATCTACAATGTAAATGTCAGGGTTCGAGCGGATCTGCTGTCTCGTCCAAGTCTTGTTTTCCCTGTTTCCATGTGGTTTTGGTTTCCGTGTTTTCAGGCCCCTGTAGGTTCGTTCTCCGTTCCTGCTGTGCATCTCTTTCCCCCTCATTCTTCTTAGCTTCCTGTTATTCTATCATCATGTTGTCTGGTATCTCGCTGCCCACGCTGCACTTCCCTTGTCTCTCCCCACTAGTTTCATGTTCGTCCATGTGGTCCGTGTGTACGTCTGTCCCTCTGTCCCATCAGTCTGTGCGCAGTCATTGTCGTTACTTCCATGCGGTTTATGTTGGCGATGCCTGCAGTCCTGTTTTACTCATTCTGTGCTCCTGAGCCGGACTGAATCCTGCCCTGTTCCTGAGCTCCGGTTCTGGCTGACTGCTGTTCTTGGGTCCTGATTCTGTGCTGCATTCCGCCCATCTGACTTCTGATCTCTGCCCGTCTCACTATGGTTTCGGATTCTGTTTTGCCGCAGCGATCTGCCAGTGTGGTCTCTGATCTCGAAAATAAACTTTGGTTAATTTTTTATACTGCTATCTGCACCAGGGTTTCTGAGTGCTGAGACTGTAAATTGCAATTTAAACTGGTTTTGGTGGCTGAGTGGATCTTGTCCCAGTAAGTTTTCAGATTTTCACCAAAAGAGGTGAAGATATGTGCCTTTTTTTCTCCCCTTTTGCATTTATGACTGAAAGATAATTTACTTCCAGATATTTTATTCATCTTCAGTGGGGTTAAACAAAATTTATGAATAAATTTAAAGTTTTATGCTTTGATCTCATCACTTGTAAAGGATAAAAGATTTTTTTTTCACGTATGTCAGACTATGTACTACCATCCATCTCTATATCCAGATCTTTTCTTCACATGGTCCTCGGTGAAGTAAATGAGGACGCCCCTCCATAACACACAGCTCCATACATCTGTGCTATTTTGCCTTTCAATTAATCTGCTGTAATCAAATATTCCTCTAGTTCCTCTAGTTTTTATCAAATATTCTTCTAGTTCTTGTTCCTCCTTTTAAAAGTCAGTGAATTAGATCCCTAACCTGAAGATATTGAAAAGAAATATGATTTAGGACTGTTAAACTCCAAATTCAGGTCAAAGAAGGATTTCAGTTTCCCCATATGTGCTGCAAAGGCTTTTTTAAATCGGATGACTCCATGTTATTCCACTTTGTTATATTAATACAACAAAGGTCTTGTTCCAAGTCTGGATTTTTAGATAAAGCAGAATATAGGAAGGAGGGTGTTGGGCTATTCAGAGCATGCCTGCAATCTTCCTCAGTATTTTCACTGGTACTATATACTATTTGTTTCAGCGATGTCAGTAGATTATGATCTTTATTAAAAATCAGTGGGTTAACAATCTTCAGCTTCAAGAGATCCACTAGGGAACATTTGGTATTCACGTAGGTTTTGTGTGAAAACAGAGCTAAAATGTAATACTTTTTTGTCCTGTTGTAACAGAGCAATTATGTTGGCGTAAAGACTTTTTTTCTTTTTTTGTTATTGGTCGCAAAAAAAATGGTTGAGCACTGCGAACTCGTCAGGGTTCTCAGTGTGGGCAGGCGGTTGGCTGGCGGTAAGTAATGTCAGACAGCAGACACAGACCAGCTCACAGCTTTAAGAAATAAATTACAATGGCGCTCGCAAGCTAATCGAGTGCATCGCTCAACAGAATGTAGATATATTTTCGGAAGCGGCGCGGATCTTACCCATTGTCTGCATACGTCTGCGTGGGAGGGATATGTTTAACTGACAGCATGAAAAAAAGGTTCTCTCTCCATGTGGAAGAGCGGGTGGTGAGCCAGCGGCCTTCTTGCGCTGCAGCCTTCATTTAAAGAAGGAAAAAAACGCATATGCAGCAACAGGTGACCGATAATTCTGCCGCCAAAACGAAAATCACGGTGATTAGTGTGACGGAGTGCAGAAAAGCTTTCCCTCTGTGCCAGAATAGACTTTCCTGCTGCTCAATCAGGAAGAGAAAAACAAAATGATGGCCCCATCCATGATAATGATGATTATAGCCACCGAAACACCGTTACTTAATGGTCTTTTGCGCTCTTGTCTTTTGCTTTATCAACCACGGGGGTTTTCTTTTTCACGGTGATTAAAATTAGTTTCTCACCTAATCTCGCGGTGACCCCAATCAGCCTGCCCTGCACCTCTCTGTGCTACAAAACCCCCTGCGCTCAGCCACCCGAGCAGGATCTGAGTGCGCCATTACTGTTAATCTTCCCTTTCTTGTTTGAAGCCCTTTCATTTCATCTGTGAGTGCTCATTTTACACGCAAATCTAAATGCAAGATATCCGAAAGGTTATCCAAATTTTCAAGACATCTGATGAGATAAAATAAGTTAAGAGTACACGAGAATTGTCACACCTACTGTCGAAATATAGTTTTTTTTTAAAGAACTCTAATACTCCAGTAGCCTCCTGTAGTCCAAAGACTTGCGTGTTCGGCAAATTGGAGATTTGAATGACTAATTGGACAGTTTATTGCCCGAGTGTGTGAATGGTGATATCACTATATTACGAGGTGTATGAGGATTGGCATGATATAACCTTTAAGTGTTGAAAGTGCTGTGAGAACATAACCAATCAACCTGACCAGGACCTAATAGAGACGGAGATGCCCGAGACAAACACAAAAAGAGGTTCACACCTCCAGGAAAAGCTCGCGCTTCCAAGGAAGAATAAAAGTCCGCAACACGTACGCAATGCGAGAGGGAATAAACCCAGAGAGAAGAGAAAAAACTTCTAAAATAAGCAATTCCTCACAATAAATGGAAGATAACAAGTCACTAAGAAAAATGACTAGAGATTTCTTCAGCCGAAGTGCTAGAAACAAACAGACACTCTAGCGATAGGCGTAACGAATCCTCGGCCATATATATAGAGTCTGGAAAACTCCGCCCCAGCTCAATCAGCCACCTGGGCCAGGAATTCGATGCAAAAGAAATGGTCCAACAAACAAACGCACGCCTAAACCATGACACTTACAGGTTGAGACTTACTGATTATCCTGCCTAATCTATCCCAAATGATCTTGATTTTACTACCCTTGCTGGGAAATAGAAATAAAAGATACTTCTGAAACAAAAATATGAAACATATTTTTAAAAAATACAATAGGAATAACATTCCTATAGAATAACATTCTATAATAACATATAGAAAAGCTCTCCCATCTTCATTAAAGACAGTCCATCTCCGACGTGACCTTTTCTCCTTTCCTGAACTCAAAAATGAAAATTTGAAAATGTATTGGTAATGATAGCCGGCCAGCTTGCTATTTAATAATTACCGTTTGTCACATCTCGTGCCCCCTGCACCATTTTCTGTTGCATGTATTCTGTTCTTACTCTTTTTTTCCAGTTAATTGAATTATTGTCACGTTTAGCCCCCAATTCCCATGTGCAGTTTCCATCCTCTACCTGCGTCTCTCTGTTGCCCATTGTCAGTCCTTTTTTGTGAGGTTGTCTGCTTTGTTTCTGCCTGCAGTGTTCCTGTTATTTTGATAAGCCTTCAGAGCTAGTGGGGGCAGACAACTGAAGACACACCCTCATTCTAATTTATACACCCGAGCATATAAGTCACAGCTGAGGCTATCCCATCGACTGTATAAAAAGATGGACGAAGCACCTGTGACGTCACCCATTGGTTTCAGCATACCATTTAAGAAGCCTCGATTTTGGCAATTTGAACTGCGCAATTTTGTCATTTTGAAACCGGATGTGATTCCTTTTGCGCAAGAGGGTGAATTGAAGGTCCAGGGAGGTGCGAGGGGTGGATCTACGGGTGGATTTGGCCATATCTGACGAGGACCAGAGGATAGCCACACCGTTAAAGCATATTCTGGCTTTATCCTTTATTCTAATCTATTTATTTGGGATCATAATTTCCAAAAATTAACATCATGATATATTGAAGGAGACTTGAAACTTGCGATAGATAGCATAAAGTATTGCGGAAAATCGTCATTGAAATAATAAATCAGATGGGAAAGTAGGGTCATTTTCTCACAGATTTCTATAGCGCTCAACTTCTTTCTGAAACCACTGATGTCGCCATCTGCTGGCCATTAAATAGAATGCAAATTTTAGAGATTTCTGCATGGGCCTCAGTTTTCAGACATGGGTGTTGTGTCCATCTTTTTATACAGTCTTTGGGTGTGTCTGGGACAGAGCTGAGGCCCAGTCTGTCATTGCCTCTATGCGTTACTAATACAATTACCCAATCACATGCAAGTTGCCTGCTTGAATTAATTTTGTATTCTAATTATATGCTAACAGAATCTAAAATCCTGCTGTGCTGCCCTCTGTAGTTCCAATTGGTTCAGAATAACCAATGGAGAAGCTTCCTCTGCTCTGTAGACTGATCCCTGTCGCAAACAGTTGTGTTTTCAATTTTTACTTTTAAATTATATTTTCAAAGACACTTTCCTCAATAGAAGAAATCATGGAAATGAACAAGATCATTTTTAATCATGGCGAAACACCACCGTCTCCCTTTGTAAATAATGCCTGCGATGACAAGTACATCAGAGACTCAATTTTGAGAAACAGATTGTGCGCAGATCTTCAGCCCTCTACAATTAATTTTGTCTAAGTATCAGTTTGGTACAGCACTTTTACAGATTACAGAGCTTACAGTCACCTTCTCACTAGCCCACCTGTCTCCTCTTCCCACCTGATCCTTTCTCCCAGAAACTGCCCAAACAGTGCCCACACTCTGCAAAGACCCTGCCCAGCCACAGTGATGCCAGTGCCCTGCCAAGTGCCCTTTCTCCTCTCCATGCCCTTGAGGGCACCTGCTCCTCTCCAATGTCAGTTCTCCCAATCTGTCCTCCAACCATATGCCTCAATAAATCGTTTACCTCATGACCCATAGGATCATTTCCTAAAACAGCGCCCCTACTGGTAACAGGAAGGTAGTGTTATAGTTACAATTAAAGTTAGAGTTACAGTTTGAGTTTGAATTACACCTAAATTAAGGGTTAGGGTTACAGTTGGAATTCAGGTTAGGATTGAGGTTAGGTTAGGGATTTAGTGACGGCGACACTCGCGACAGAAACCAGATTTTCCTTATTTAAACTGCCACTAGAGGTCGCTTTAACTCCTTAACGTAACTTTAGGTCGTAATAAGCTGCTTGAAAAACGACTTTTGCAGGCGTATTTTTTTAATTTTTTTGATGCGTTCATGTATTTTACTCTCTGAAATTTGGTAAAACATAATTATTCGGGACGATACGTGACACATCAACCGAACACTATTTGTGGCTCATTTCAGCAGTTATGGGTGATGTAGCTCCTTACTCCGAATATACACATGAGTAACTCATAGCATTTCAGCATAAAGGAGAGGGCTTGGTGTTCAGCTTATTATGTTCTTGTTTATTTATTTATTTATTCACTCATTGATCCCAAAGGAAAAATAAAGCTGTACAAGTGACCTCTGTCTAGCTCTTTAACTGGCTTATGTTTTTTCTAGCTGCATAATAAAATGCTTTAAAGGTGTAGATTTCGCCTCAGTATTCTGAACTCAGCTTAGATCTCTGTTTACTCTTTCCTGGTAGCAATGTCTGCGTTAACTAGCAGGGAAAAAGGACCATAAATAATGTAACAAAGTGGTCCTCTCTAAAACTTTCTCCCGAGGGTCTCTCCTCACTGGACCAAAACACTGCTTGCTGACCTAATAAACTTTGGCTGGCGCAGGCAGTTGCCGGATAAAATGTATGTACTGTATACCCTAAAGCTCTGCATGAACTGAAACCAAAGCTTTGTCCAGATTCAGTTTCAACGCAGAATCTTTGTAATTCATTTTGAGTAATTCACAATGGAAGTAAAATCTTAATAATGGCTCAAAGTTTCTCATTAGAACACAAGCCTTCTTCATTGAATATTGACCTTCAATCCAAGTTCTAAGATCACGATTCCCTAAAGCAGGCAAAGTAAGGAATATCTGAGCGGGACTACGTTCTTGTTGTAATTACATGCGAGCAGGATGGTGGTTTAATTCATTATGAGACAATCCAATCATTACGTGGGGCAGGTAGCAAACATATGCACTCCAGTCATCATCCATAATTGGCCTAATAGCAGAAAAAAGTCATATAACTGTGAAAGCTGTCTGCTCAATTCCTGAAACAAGTCAGTCACCTGTGTCACTTGAATTGGTCTATGTCCGGATTTCGTGCCACCGGTACAATATAAGTAGGGTAAAGGGTATTTCTCACACAAAGGAAAAGGTGGACATGAGCTGTGTTTGAGTGGTCTTAATTGCTTCGGATAGTTCCTAACTCTTATAAAATGACCCGGAAGAACTTAAGTGGCAGCCACGATTAGTGTGTTAGAACTATCTGAATGTCAAGAATAGGTGCTTCAATGCTTCCTATCTTATCTTCTTGTGATGGTTCTGCCCTGCAGTCCCTCCCCCTCCTGCTGCCTTCGCCTCCACTTCAACGAGCCTCACCTGCTGCTGAGCCACACCTGTTACTGAGCCACACCAGTTGCTCGTTGAAGTGGAGATGAAGTTTGGAGTAATTGGCAGTGCAGCTGCATTCTGGTATTTTAGCCGTGCATGTGTTGCTGCTACTCCCCTGTCTCTTTCTCATTTTTTAAAGTATATTTATTAAATAGCTTTCAATTTTTTGTACCAGCCTGAGCGAGTGGGTCCCTTTATCAACATTTGGGAACATGGTCCCAGTGCCCGCCGGATTGCATGTGTCAGGACTAAACCCTGACACTTCTTTAGCACAGGGTGAACTGAACTATTCTTCACAAAAGAATGGAAACTGCATTGTTCAAAAAGTCCGTAAGGCAGCGATATTCAGAGTGACGACCAACCATCTGGCCAATCACGAAAACAAACAGTGAATTTGGATTCTCTTAGCAGTGCAGTTGTCCTTTCCAAAGCCGTTGTGAATTCCATTTTACATTTGAAGAGTTTGTTTCCAAACCCGAATAAGTACCAAAATGACAAAAATTGAGATACCACAGAGCGATAGCCCTGTGCTTCTTACAAATGGTGCAAAAATCCATTTTTTGAAATTAATACTATAAAGTGTATTTTTTCATGATCAAAGTTTTTTAGAAAATGCAATAAGTGCCACTTTACTATAAAACGGTGATTTACTCAAAATGAGTAAAATGGATATATTGAATTTTGCAAACAAACTCTTCATTTTTCCGTAACCTCATGATGTTTCCCATGAGGTGAAAGAAAAATGGTTATGAATTAGACCACAGGACGTAATTTTTTGACAATTTGAACTCAGCCACGTTTCCACTACTCTCTTCTAAAACCCTGCTCTGATTTTCTACTATTTTCTCTCTCTCTCTCTCTCTCTCTCCCTCCCTCCATCCCTTCACCCACATGGTCCAGTGGATCATTTCAAAGCAGGCGGGATTAGAACAGATCCGCTCGTTTGGAGGGCTGCCAGGGGTAACCGAAGAGAGTCCATGGCACTAAATCCTACCGGGGGCTCCGTGCCACACTGAGCCAAATTTCCCGGACACTGCCATCATCGCCCGTCTCTTTTCGGCGGCCCTGCTGACATGCTTGAGTGATGCTCTGCATGCAAACAAATCCCAGCGAGCCCAGGGCTCCATCATAATGCGTAATTCTGCATTTGACAGAATTATTTTATGCCATTGACTTAGGAAGTTAATGGTATTTTTAGCAAGTATAACATTAATATTTCCAAGCATTAGATAATTAAACCTCTTACAAAAACCAAGGAAATAAATCACCAAAAATGATTGTTTAATGTTAAGCATTGGCATTTGTCAAATACATCAATGTAAAATGTGTAACAATGCGAAATTATGGCAATAATAATACTAAACTACATCATACACATGGTGTGCAGACGTCCCTCTGCATTTAATTCACTAATAATTTACATTTAATGTTTATGTTTGCAAAATCCCCAAAAGACATTAAATTGATTTTATCTGCCCCAATTTAAACAATAAAGCTGCTTCAACTTTTCTGATTTGATGCTACAACATAATTTGAAAACCAGACTGCTTTCCTGAAGACGTCATCCTACACTGTAATGTCGAATCTATGAATTCATCATCCTAGTTCAAGCTAGTTCAATAACTTCAAGCTAAGTAGGCCTGCAAACAGTTACTGCTGACAAACCTTCCCGAAAGAGCAATACGGATACGCCACTAGTGAACAGTGTCTGATTATTCTACACATTCTTCTTCATTTTTAGGGAAATATAGGCTGTTACATTTCACATAGCAGAATTGGTCTAGCACACACAATGCACTTTTACGGCTCTTTTGTGGGCCAGATCTGGTTGGCCTGAGCAGGCTCACGCATGGGCCAGCTGCAGACACAATCGGCCCACATATCGCACCTTTATTTCTTTGATTTCTTCTCGATTTTGTAACGTTTCAGTCATTGAATGGGGAAAACGCCCTTCTGTAGCAGCCCGAGCGGCACTTTCATGGTGAGGCAACGTAATTAATGTAACTTCGTCTTTCATGTTCTTGAAATGACTGTGAGTTGAAAAAATAATAATAACGTATATACAAAACATTTAAGTTAAAGTATTTGCTCAAAAAAGGCTGTAGCCTGAGAACATTGATATAAATTCATATTTTTTAATGAATAATTCAAAAGTCAGCGATGACAGATACTGTGCTCCTTCGTGGCAACTACTGGCATTACTGTCAACAGTCATTTACATGACTGTATAGTGAGCTCACAAATTACCCCCCATTTTTAGCTCACCTGGACTAAAGGTCTGTGGTGCTCATTCCATGGCCTGGTTGTCTGTCGTTCTGCGTCATTTGTTGTCCGTAAACATCTGAAACCACTGCACTGATGAAGCTGCAACATGGCACGCATGTTCCTTCCAATGAGCACAGCAAACTTCATATAGACTTTCTGATCTGATTTCAAATGCGGCCGCCATAATTTCTGAACTTCAGCCATGCCCATATTTTCAGCGTCAAATATGTCAAAATGCATACGATTAAATCATCGAATGTCAATTATATTCTGCAAAGTACCAACCGTCATACTCTGTTTTCAAATGTTTAGAACTTAGGAGTAAATATTAGCCTCATTTCTTTGTTGTTTGCGACAGTGAATTTGGTCAAGAGCAAAATGCTGCTATATTTGCGCATGTTCATCAATTCATTAAATCTTCTGGACAGTTCTCATGTTCTACAACACATTTTTAGTGATGTATCTACAATCACCATATAGTATACGCATATGTACCTTCCATCACTATATTATAATAATCACCAAGTCGTTATATCTTACAAATGTAATTGTTTCATTAGCTTACTAGATGTGTTCATGTATGAGTATATAGATGCAGTATATGTCCCATGCAGTCTCCAGCACTGTGTACTATATATCTTATAATTTATAGCTGCTGTAACTGATTTGGTCATTTTAGCCTGTTTCCTGCCCCTTGCCTGAGTCAACAGTCCCCACCCCCCATCCCCAATCCAAATACGAACGCGTATCGGTTTCCAACAGAGACGGAAATTGAGCGCAGCAACCCAGTTACAGTATGAGTACAATATAAACAAACACTCTCAGTGATTGTTGTGTGAAAGCCATACCGAAAACATGGACCAATGACACATTACATCCGTACAGAAACTTCGGTATGAATATGGACAGGAGATTGTTGATACAGAAAAAGATTACAATCATCTATACAAAAACACATTTCTGCTGACCCTTTTAAAGCATGCTTTATTTTTTCTCATATAAATACGTGCCATTGCCCATTTATACAACAGCCTCCCTTTGTCAGAACAAATACAAGTAGCTACCAAGTTCTGCTGCTACATAGCTAATCAAGCTGTACTTGGCCACAAACAACGACAGTAAATTTGCAAACTAACATTAGCAGTATTAAAACCCACCAACAGGACTACCCGAAACCAATAAAACTGCATAACATGTAGAGTAAAACATAGCTTACCTGATCAGTAGCCGCAAGGCTAGTTGCGTATCAGTTTTTAGACCCTTAGATTCCTTGTTTTCTCAACCTCCCGAAAGCGGCACCAATATCTACACGACTCTTGGCCATCTCCCGTTTTTTCTTCCTTGACTACCTGTTCCTCTTACTGGTTTTTTGTAAACTGTCTCTTGTAGCGCTGGGATTGAAAGCTTCATCTGTTCTGCCCAATGAGTGCATATAGAACTGGAGAGGCTGTCGGAGCAAGAGGTTGAAGAAACCAATATGGCGTCCAGTACACCGCACCTCTGAATTTCCCATTGAACATAATAGAAAAACTGCTATTATTTTGTTATCTAAAAGGTATACAATCGTAAATCCTGCCTAGGACTGGATGACATAATAATTAATTAATTTTGCATAAATTCATCATGTTTGCGCCCCCTCAACTAAAGTGGGGGAGGTATAGTAACCATCATCACAACATACAGTATAAATGTACAAATGTTAGTCTTTTGGGAATATTGAACAACATGAACGGAAGGTTAGTTGCTCATGAATTCATGGGCTTACAAAGACATAGTTCACTTTTGGCAGAATTGTAATTGATATTTTACTTGGACTTAGCATCACTTTTTGATTATAAAGATACAATATTACAGTGATGTTATGTACTACTTCATGCATTAGTTTCCCATGAGTTGATCATGTTTGTGCCTCTCAACTAAAGTGGTGGAAAAATGGCAGCTTTCATTACAACAGATGTGTGAAATGCTATAGGGACGGAATCACTGAATGACATGACTCAAAGCTTATTTTCTCATGAGGTCATCATGTTTGTGCTCCCTCAACTAAAGAGGTAGCTGTACCGTAGCTTTCATGACAACAGATGGGTCAAATGCTATTTTGAAGGAATCCTTGAATGAGATGAATTACAGCCAAAT
Source organism: Gymnothorax reevesii (assembly GCA_029721435.1). Taxonomy (NCBI): domain Eukaryota; kingdom Metazoa; phylum Chordata; class Actinopteri; order Anguilliformes; family Muraenidae; genus Gymnothorax; species Gymnothorax reevesii. The sequence goes on along the minus strand of CM056587.1, from coordinate 64,890,255 downwards.
TTCTCATGAGTTCATTATGTTTGTGCTCCTTAAGTGGTGGTTATAGGGTAGCTTTCATCGCCAACAAATGTAGAGTTATTCAACTAGGAAAGTTGAACAACATGAAATAAAGATTAATTACTTGTTACTTCATCATGTTTGTGGCATCTCAACTAAAGTAGTGAATAGGCCTTTTTTCAGATCACTAATGACAACATAAACAGTAGTTATCAAAAGCTACAGAAATAAAAAAAAAAAACGGGTACCATGAAAACGGCCAAAGAAACGTCTATTTCAATTTTGCCAAAAGTTATGTCTTTAACGAACCATGAACTCATCACGATCATGCTTAATTACTTTTGATTCATGATTAATTCATCACAGTGAGCAATGCCTTAGTTGATATGATGTCATTACATGAATGAATTCAGACATGAGTAAGCATGAATTCATTTTAACTCATGACGAGTCATGATAAATTCATGTATGAAATCATGCAAAAATCATGATGAACTAATGAGTAAATCATGCATGAAGTAATGCATGATAACTACACGATTCATGCCCCCTTATTATAAAGTGTTACCCAGGAATTTCTCCAGTATAGTCTATGAGAAATTGAGAAGTGCGGTGCACTTGACGCCATATTGGTTTCTTCAGCTGCGCTTGTAGAAGGAAGAGGCAGCAGCCCCTCTTGTTTTATATACATTCATTGGTTCTGCTGCATAGACTTGTAGCGACCGGCTCTCTCCACAGTAAAGTGGCGACCGGCTGTTATGGCCATGGGAGGATAATTCCTATCTTGGTTTGCCACACAGATCTTTGACTATCACAGACATGCCCCTTTTGCTCACTCACGTTCACTTTCTTTTTGAAGTGCTCTTCTTCTCGATTGCTGTTGACATCACACATACAGACACTGTGGACCATCCCCCCCCCCCAATGTCACAAAATCCGATGAAACACAGATTTCAGTGACATTTCCAGTGCGCGTTGACTAGCAGAGAAAACTGCCTCTTTATGGCATTCTCTCACTTAATTGGATAGAGGCAGTGGGTGACTCCAGAATTTTATTTTCTGCTTTTCTGCTGATGAAAATGCTCCTGTAATCTGGAAAAACCAAGTGAGTTTATCAGTGGCAAGGGTCTCGCAATCAAACTATAATTTTTCAGGTTCTGGACTTCTCCAAAGAGGAAAAAAACAGTCACAGAAGCTTGATTTTGATAGTTCAAATAACACTAATAGCTAGTGCTTTAAGATTTTCACCACTCTTAATTATTGCAAATAATGGTCAAACTGAGTTTTACCCGAAGTGAAATACGTACGAGGTTTTTCCAGATCACTGGAGAGTGATTGAGAGACCAGTGCTGTGAAGCAGATACTCTAAATCAATGATCTCTTTTGGAATGTGGAGCTATTTCATACTTTTTTTATTAAAAAAAAATCACTTTCAGCTGCTTAAATTTTGCATGTAATGTGTATGTAGGGAGAGGGCCATGTAAGAGCATCACTTATGCCCTTTTCCATTGTCACTTTAGACGATAAAATATAGACAAAACTAATATTTGATAGCTTGTGGAAGGTTACAGGTGTCCAGGTGAGGTACAGTGCCCTTTGTGGAACAATTTTTTTTCCAGTTTTTAAAATCAGAAATACTTTTTGCTCACTGCTGGTCGTTTTGGGTGAATGGGAAAGACGGGCAGTAGTGGTTGATCAAGGCTTCCAGGCCCCAAATTTCAGCATCTCCCCCCATCCTCCACTCACAGATTCCTCTAGTACCTCCCCTGCCGATATCTCTCGAGGAGGGTGACCTTTAAGGAAGACAGCTGGGAGAAAAGTGCAGGAAATCTCAGCCAGTGGAGCACAGTTGTGTTTTGCCGCAGAGCACAAGGCAATCTTTCACCAACTGGCATTTGTTTGTCGTCTGAGAAGCTTGGAGCGCCCGCATGCTGCCAGATCAGGAGAAAAAAAAGCCTGTACTCTCCCAGCGGGGGTGAGTTTAATGTCCTGTGTTTGTCTCAGATATAAAGGAGGTTCCTCTGAATTAGGTTCACAAATTTCACTTGGTAATTTCTGGTCTGTTTTATTCTTACATTTTCAGTGAATGGTTGCACAGTGTACTTTAGATTATAGGGTGGCCCACGAGAATACTGAATTTTATAAGAGTCCAGCAGTACACCCGACATCAGGCCCGTATTGTAGCCCGAATGGAGTTATCTTTCCAGAGATGGCCTAACCAGGAAGTCCATCAATGCTTTTCATATTTGCTCATAGGCTTACCTTGGAAGGCGAGGGTGGGTGAATTGCGAAGGATTTCCCTTACCTCAGTGACGTGATGTTTGTACGTGTTGTTCCAGACAGATGACTGGTGATGTTTCTACATGATTTTCCAGACAAATGACTCTAGACCCACAGTTGCCTGGTATAGAGGTGCTCAGAATCCTCAGCCAGTATTGGCGACTCAAATCATTTGAATCTATTAATTCAAAAGATTTGTTCATTTGACTCGTTCAGTTTGTTCACTTCTACTTCTAGAATGCGGCTCGAAGAGTCTGGCGCGGCTGAATTCCCAGTTCAATCACTTGAGCTCCGGAATCATTCATTCAGTGGCACTTCTGGAAAGCCTTAACTCATCCAGTACCACTTATTCACAGCGACAAAAAAAAAAAAAAACCTTCACACTCCGGATTTAAACTGCTCTTCATAACCTCTCTTATTCTGTAATTTATGTTGTAATTAGGGCTTTTATTTAATCTGAGACCAAAACGACTAATAAATACAGTGTTTAGAATATGTTTGCTGATATGTATTATTGTAATGAATATCTCTGCAAAGCGCTGCATATATAGTGCACAGTAACTCAAAACTTACGCAACTTCTCCCCGGCGGTGCTACGGCTCTTGTGCCCATAACAATCAGGGTGGTGCTCGGGGAAAGGAGGGTGGTGATCAATGTGCCAAATAAAGCATAGTTGCAATTAACACAGTAATTGAAAATTGGAGCCTAATTAACATCAACAAAAATTAAGATCCACAATGCATTTTGTATAAGTGGTTATTAACATTGAATACAAGTTGCGTGGACCAAGGCATTTGTCTTAATTATATTAAGTGGCAACTACTGAGCTGAAAATTGAGGAGGCAAAAATAAATTAATAAATAAATAATTCCTAATGAACCCTTTTTAATCATTTTCCTTTCTCAAAAATATGTTAACTTTGAAAAAGCTGAACAAGATGAGGTATAGCTGGTTCTCCTCCATATTATAAAATGAGAAATAGAACTCTTTATTTGAATGCTAAATTGGGTGCAATGTACTCATGGTTGCTCAAATTATGGATACAGCTAGTCAATAATTGTTTTAATTTTAGCAAGTGCAGGTTGGTTAGTTTGTTGGCTAGAGCAGGACATGCCACAAGATAACACAAAATAGCGGAGTTGTTTATCTTTTTTTGTAAAGTGCACTTTGTGAGTAGAATAGCTACTTTTCTAAATTGCATTAATTTTGGAATCATGTTTGCATTACATTCAGAGAAATTCTGTGAGTGTGCTTGCCTATTCATTATTCAAATCATCAGAAAACCTGTTAATAAAGGAAAATGATTGAAAATGGACCAAGACACCTCTATTTTCATCCCACCAGCAGTCACTGATAATATCTGTTCATAAGGAGTGTGGCTTTAATGTACAGTGTGGACTGAACACATGCCCTCTCCTGCAACTCAGCAGCTTAAATTTTTAAAGTTGAGCTACATGAGACAATGTGCTGAACAGAGAAAGCAGGCCTATCAGTAGTCTCAGAATTATTTTATGGGATAGTGCTCTTTATAAAAAGACCATGATTTGGATTCCTGCCATTCTGATGCGCCCACCCAACTGCACAGCATGGCATGTTTATGCTGGTATAACCTTAGTTATTCCTTCATTTACTTGCTCTTTCACTAGTCTCTTGTCTTTTTTTCCACCGCCTCCATCTGTGATGTAATCTACGAAGTGGACAAACAATGGATCTTTTAGCCATTCAATCTGTCAGTCAACGGCGACAAACACACAGAAGGGGAGAGTGAAGTCACTGAGAGATTTATTCGAACAAATCTTTGACCAAGATGATTTGAATCCACCTGTTAATTACAAACATTACTTCAATTTTATAGTTGGCTCATGAGTTGAACATCACTGTGGCGCAGGACATGTTGTAGTTTACACTAGCAGATTGCTGATGGATGGGATATTTGGGATTTGTAAATTCTCAAAATCGTCCTTTAAAGTCAAGGGGACTGAACAGGAAGAGTGCTGTAGCAGAGATGGTGCCAATCTGAACTGTAACGACCGGCTGGTAAATTTTGCTATCAAAAGCAGATTATGCATTCCAGCAAAAGTGTTCGTTCAACAATGTACTTAGCATTAATTACAATTCAACATCACAACTTATGATACTATTCCCTGTGCACATCACAGAATTCAAGAGATTTAAAATATTTTCACGAGCAATCCAAAAGAAATTGCTATGTCAAACACTAAATCCCTTCTCTTTAATGATAATGTCTTTGCACTGCCCAAGAAAAACAATGATTCTGTTGTATTTCGTCTAGCGCTGAAATCATGTTATTTATAGCATCTAGGGCAGGTTCAGAGGCAGACATCGCCCATTGCTCGTCGATTCTCAGAAACATTTTCAGAGGACCAACATTTTTCTTCCGAATAAGTGGGAGTGGCCTGATCTAGACCCTCCCCCTCAAGGGGGCATGACCCAATATATTTGCTTCTCTCCTCTGTGTTCATGACCTCTAACGAGGATGTCTTCAGATCTACCCCTTCCTGCCATACACCCTTGATTTGTTTTTTTCTTTTTTACATGAAGGCTGGGTCCGGATCTTATTACTTCTTTGATTATTTGGGCAGCCGAGCTGAAACATGGCCAGTCTCACAGGACAGGGTTAGGTTGTGGGTTGGGTTAATTGCAAGCAGTGTCTTTAGTTAATCGTAAATCAGCTCGATTATTTTTTTTTTTCTCGCCTTTCTGACAAAGCCCTTGTGTTACTCGAAGGTGTTGCACATACGGTCATGTTAAAGACAGCACCAGGGTCATTTTTACTTAAAGAGGTTTGGCGTGTCTGCCTGCAGACCAGGTGCACACAATGTACTTTATACTGTATCACAATGCTAGTGCTCATTAACTATAGTCAAGATGCTCTTGCTGCCACAGCATGCAGAAAAATGTCATTATGTCATTAATGACATGTCATTATGTTGTCAATATGTGAATTAATCTGCATAAATATCACATTTTCATAAAATAATGTAACACTTCACAATAACGCAGTGCAACACATATGTATATATCCTACAGTATACCATGTGCAGATGTCCATTGGTAAAGTTTTTCGAAAACTTTGGGGTTCACTATGCCCTGAAAAACTATCCAATTCTGCAGTTAAACGCAAATACATTGAAATATATTTCAACTATGACCAATGATATTAGTTAATTCAAAAATTTCTTTAAAGAGACACATATTTTTCTAATGACAAAAGTATTCACCCCCCGCTTGCACAGTTCTTGCAATTTACAACTTTCAATCTCCTCAGACAATTTTTTGTAAATATTGGAATATTTATGCTTTTACGGCCAATTTCCGTGAACTCTGCCAAGTTAGATGGAGAACAGAAAGAGAGTGGGCAGAAATTTTAGGTCGAATCACAAATCTTCAAAGAGATTTTAAGCCTGACTTTTGCCAAGCCATTTCAGAACACAAGACATCTTGATGTTTTTTCATGTGGCAGCATGACCCCGAAGGCAGATTCTTTTTCCCTCCAAAACAACATTCCTGCGCTCGACTCGATCCATCTCTCCAGTGATGGCAGAAAAGCTTCCTGTTACCACCTGCCAAACAGCCGTTCCAAAGCATGATAGTCCTGCCATTATAACTGAGGGAAAGGATGGCGATTCTTGGCTGATAGGCTGCATTTGTATTTGGAGTGAACCAGAACTGACTGGCGCTATTTCAGAAGTTCTACCTCAGTACAATGCAGAAGCATCCTACATTTAAAAAAAATAAAAATCTGGCTTTAGATGTTTAGTTTTTGTTTTTCACACAGGTGTTGCCGAAGGTAAAAAGTATGTTTGAAATTTCAAATGCTAATTTTTAAATTAAAATGTATGTATCCAATTAAAACGCTTGATACAGATAATATAGTCTAGACAGAGCCCTGATGTCAACGTCATCTCAGCTATCTGCAATTACTTGGAGGGACAGACACGAGTGAGACAGTCAGTCTGCAGAGCAGTTCACCACTCTGTTTGGAACAAGCAATAAGCCAATTATCTCGCCAAATATGGCGCAGCAGGACAGTGTTCCAAATTTTTAGGCAAAGTGTCATCACACCTGTAAGAAGAGGTCCGGGGAACACCGGATGCAGGAGTGTTTATTAAACACAAAACTCTAGGAGGAAGGGTTGGCAGACACGCCAGAAATAAAACACCGTGCACCAGAACTGAACAAATGGGAGAACTGTGGTACACTGCCAAAGACAGGGGGGAACAGAAGTACACTCTCCAAGAGAGGATAAACTAAGAAAACAAAAACTGAACCTAACTATACTGACGGACACACTGGGAGACTTAAACACGGGGCAGACAAGACTAGAGCGCAGCAAACAGAAAGACTCGGGAACCATACACAGGAGACACTCAGAACGCACGAGGAGCTGAGACTTCACCATGTAGCACAGAGACAATACGGAGGATCCGTCTGACAATCGCTTCCAATGCTGCCACATATATAATCACGAGAGAAGGCGGGGACTCGGAAAGCAATCACGGACTGAAACAGAAATGGGATTAATAAACAATTACACGAGAACCGGGTTTACAATATAGACTCGAGACGAGACGCGGAGAACATCAATCAAACTAGACAGTTAGATTAAGGTAATCTAAACGTGACAAGTAAAAACCACCACAAGAGAAACAGAGGAAAGCATAGTATTAAATGTAGTTAATCAGATACAGCTCAGACTGAAACGCAAAAGCCAGAAACGCACACGCTCGCTAAATGAGTTAATCAAGGTTAATACTACATGACAAATTATTTACAATCACCTTTAAATAAGGGCTGGTTAGTACGTGTTAGTAATATCCTGTCAGAGAGCGCATTCACTCAGAGTTTTGTAAGACCCAGAATTAAACACAGCTGGAAGCCATGAATGAAATACCAAAGCCGAAACCGAAAGAGGAAACGTGATTGGACGACGAGACGCAGGCATGCTGAAGGCAGTCACGTGACATCACTGGAGACAGATCGGGAGCGGATTGTCAGATGGCTGAACAGAAAGCTGAAAATATAAAACGAAAGTAAAGCACAAGCACAAATAAGCTCGGGACAACACATGCAAGGGCAGAATCACAACAACACCAAGTATTGGTTTGATTTACTTTTTAACAGTTAATGGCTCTATACATTACATTGCTAAGAAATGAGAAACTTTTAATTTCATTATTTTGGCAAACATGTTTGCCCGACAAAATTGCTTTAAACATGCCTAAAACTTTTGCGCAGTAGCCTACTGCGGGTTGTATTAAAGCCATGCATATATTTTTTGTGCATCAGCAAGATTCTCTCTCTTGCACTCAAATCAACTTCCGTGCTGAGGTCCAAAACGATTAATTCAAGGAAACTAAATTACAGAAATGTTGAACTAACTTTTCAAAGTTGTCTTTTCAAAATATAAACAATTAGAATTTCCAGTAATAACCTGGATACTGCGCTTGGTCTATATTTTGCTCAGACGAGTACAAATACCTTTCATCATTTTGGCCACTGTTTTGGGCAGTGTTTGGCCATTTTCTTTTTCAGTCCAATAGTTCAACTTTAGTGTCGTCAGACAAAGAACAATCAAACAGACAGTACAGGGGTGCGTCTCGTGGCTTCTGCTAAACCCAAAAGTGATTTCAGTTCTGCTTCTCAGCCAGTTGAAGATGATGTAGATGTCTTGAGTTCCTCTCATTACAGCCAGAAAAATCTGTAGCTCTGTTACAACTGCAGTGTGTCTCTTGATCTCTTTCCTGACAACTGCACTCTCATCCTGTCAGGTGACTGTCTTAGCTGAGCCATTTTCTTTTGATTTTGTGAAAATTCAGCATTCACTGAAACCCTCGGCCCTTCTAATCTTCTCGAGTTTCGTTCCTCTGAACAACTAAACCTCCATGTTCCACAGGCAGATCATGTGTCTCTGTTACAACGTGACAAAACTGATAAAAATATGTCATTCTTCATTCTGCTCTTCCCCAATTTAACCCCGCACTTAATAAGCATAAGACATGCGGAATTAATTTTGCTAGCAGCGTTGTGCGTACAGTCATTGTAACGGACATTTTAGAATAATCATTAATCCACATCCTTTAAAAGTAATTTGCAGCAGTGGGTCAGAGATTTGCTCGTTAAGTTGGCCGCGGGCCGCTCTCGGTTTAACGAGCCCGGGTGGGCCTCTCTCTCTCTACCTGCAAGAACTAAATCTGGCCACAGCGAACGGCCGCAGCGAAGATTCAGTTCCGCCGGGGAATGTGCATTTCCGTAAGCCACCGTAAATAAAGACACTTGTTAAACCAATAGATCAATCACTCACGCAGGGCAGCTCAACAAGCCGAGCACAGCGAGCCAAACAAGAGGCAGCGAGACGCTTCTGTTTTCCCTTTTCTCCTCTTGCCATCGGGTCCAAGGGCATGGACATTAAGGCCTGCGGGCCGAAGTGGCCACTAATGGCTCGGCTAATGATAGATCCCATTACTGGCGGAGTGTGTGAGCGCGGGGAGAATCAGGCTAACAGCTTTCAGGAGACGCCCTCCCCGCGCTCCGGCTCGGAGTATCCATTAAGGCCCGGGAGCAGGGAAATCATTCCTCATTTTGGAAATATGAAACCTCCGGCTGTCTGAACCAACTTACTTTGTGCCACCGAAAATAACATTCCCCGCACGTACCGTCCAAGCTCTGCTTTTGTCTTTGTCATTTTTGTTGGGTTTTCTTCTTGTTTTTGTCTTTTTTTTGACACATTTGTACAAATAAAGGCCATTGTATATATCCTGTGTGTGTTAGTTTATGGGGAGCTGTTTGGAAAAGTAACCCTGTGCAATTTTTTACATATCTCACTGCAAACTGTAAAAAAAAAAATTTCACTTTCCGCGAGTTTGTCAAAAAAGTTACTATTACTAAAAAAAAAATTGTGATTTCTCTCATAATTTAATGACTCAGAATAAGAATTAAAAATTGCATCTTTCCTATAAAATATAAATGTAAACTGTAGATGTCAAATAGATTTATAAAAGTGAGATGTAAATGTAAAATTTACATGTAAATATGCGTGATAACTACTCTACATCAAGGCCAAATTAACCTGATGGGCATGTGACCAGAGATACTGAGTGTTGCCGAGGCAACGAGAAAACCTGTAGATATTTAGATTTTGCACAGGCTTTTGTCACAGAGCAAAAGTAAATGCTTATTGGGAAGTGGCTTTTTGGCACTCTCACACTTCTCATTCAATTTCTTTTGTCTCACTCTGAGTTTGAGCATTACCTTCATAACTGAGAGACTGTCGTAAGGGCGGCTCTATATGGCAAACTACCAATCATCAAGCAGTAATGTCTGAGAATGACAGCGTTTCAAGAATCTGCCAATTGATGCCAATCAGTGTCCATTCTGTCATTCCCCAGTCGGAAGGTGAAATCTATTTTTTACATTTTTTTTTTTAGAAAAAAATATTTTCACTGCTTTTAGTATTTCACATGAATTGTTCTCAATGCAAAAGTACAATGAAAAACCAGCATATATATGCTAATTTTATTGTATAGTGTGTGATCGTTGTATTTGGTTGTCATTGTATTTATGTCTTGCTGCCTTTCTATAAATAAATAAATAATCACTGCTTGCGCGGTGGGAATAGAACTTGAACTGGACACAATACCAACAAGCATCACGTAGCCTAAATACAATTTAATCCATTCCAGATGTCTGGGCCATTTGTTCAATTGGTGAATTTGAAAATATTGACTGATAAAAATAGAGTGTGACAGAATTTTTACAGCCCTGTCAGCGTGACAAATACTGATTTACTACAACATTCTGCCTCAACTGGTTTTACCCAGTGGCCCAACCAGAGACGAAATTCAGAGGCAGAAAATAACCTTTTAAATAGACTACAAGTCCTGACCGGTTCGCAATCATTTCCTTTATTAAACCATCAATAAAACCTGAAAACAAATCATTATGACACCACTTTTCCGGCTAGGTTATTGATGACATCAAACATTTATGAATGCTTTTGCCAGAATTCTAATCTCTTATTACTCTTAAAATAATCAAATAGAGGCCATAGGCCCACACCTCCGCACCAAATGCACTGCCACTCCGTTGTGATGCACTCTCTGATTGGCCGATGACAGATTCTCCCAAACAACTATGAAAAATAATGACGGCATCAGAACCAAATGTTATTTTAAAGTTTATTTTACACTTGATTGTAGCTCTTACTGCAGCTTTGAGCATGGTCAGGTACATAAGTCAGGTGTATAATCAACTACTTTGCTAGCACAAGTAGCTATATTGGATCAATTGGCCAATTAACATATAATCCAGACATTTAATTTCTACATTTTTTTCTGAATCTGGAATGCCAAATTGGGAAACTATGTACAAGGCTTGCTCATATGCGACTCCCAGCTGCCAACTCAGGAGAGTGAAGAAAGCTCACGGCTCTCCTCTGAAGCACGCGCCTGTCAGCCGGCTCCTTCATATACACTCATTGGTTGAATCCTCACAAGTCCAAATCGAGGGCGGAGGATACCCGAACATGAACAAGCTTAGAATCTTCCTGACAAGTGCCTGTCTGGCCAACAGGCGGCCCTTAAGCAACGAGTGAAGCGACCATTTTTAATATCCCTTCCTGGCAGAACCTTCCCAATTTCCATCCCTGTAGCACAATGGCCAAATGTGCGCTGCTCTGCCAAAGCTCCCGACCACTGCCGATTGGTACGACCGGGGCGCGATCCCGCACCGTGATAGTCACTATTTTTATTTTTACTTTTATTTTCAACATTCAGCTGAAAAGTGTTCATCATTTCAAATTATGCCAATTAATTTGAAATTTAGATATTCTTTTTACCAGTATACATTTTCCATTTACATTTGACATTCATATGTATGTAAAATATACAGTTTTTACATGTTGTTTTGAAACAACAAATGACTAGGAGTGTTAACAGCAATTTGCAACAAATCTCCCTCTAACTGGTGTAAAAAATGACAAGTGAAAATTGTACAGATTTTTTTTTTTTTTTTTTTTACATTTGGCAAAGCTAAAAGTTGAAAAATTGTACAGGGTCACAGAGAGGGCAAATAGTACCCAATAACAGTAAGCATCAAGGAAATCTCAATTTTTAATCTTAATTTTAGCTAATTTATGATTTTTTTATGGGTTTCTTTCTGAAATGTGGAATACTTAGAGGAGTAAAATACATTTTCTTTTCTTTCGATCATATTTTTTATCCTTAGAGAGCTGAAATAAATTTTCCAAAAATTTTAAATTAAATCTTCTTGCTCCCGCAGGGGAGCACTTTTAAACAAGTCACTACATGATAGGTTTTTAAAAGCTTTTAACCCTTTGAGCGCCATACACATTTTCCAGGAATTAAAAATGTTGTTATCCTGAACTGTTGCAACAAGTTGCCACATAGGTTTTCAACAGCATCTGACTTTGATAACTTACATCATTGAGCAACCATAGTTGCCCACGGCGCTGAAAGGGTTAATGTGATATCTGACATCATTGTGCAAGACAATTTGTATTTTACACCCCAAGGGTTGAATTTCATCACCAAATAAAACAGCAAGAAATGGTACCAGATGCACAAACCAAGATGGCTCCTGTGTTGCTCCATTGAGTATACTCCGTGGGATTTTGATAAATGGTCACCAGTTGTGAGGAGCTCGTGGCACTAAAACGCTATCATCCAAAAGGACACGCTAAACCATTTCTATTCACTTCATTTCTTAATTATTAAATCCAGCTGCGTCGACTTGCCATTTGGATTCAGTGTGAAAGCCCACCACTAACACTGACTCACTCTGTGGTCCTGTGCACGATGTCTTGTTTTTCTCTGCCTTTTAGGCCAGGAAAAAAGAGATATACACAACATTCTGTGAAAAAAATAATCAATGAAACATAAATAATAATAATAATAATAATAATAATAATAATAAGATTTTAGAATCAATATGCCAAACTCATGCACCAGAGCAAACTCATGTCAATAGATATTATTGAACGGACGAATATACAGCTATACACTGCAAAACCAAATATTTATGTTCTAAACACTTTTTTGTCATTTAAACATTTCAGTGTTTAGATTCAGTCTTAAAGTGTATTCGAAAAATCTGGGAAAACCTTGATCGCAACATCTAAAAAACATCAGTGTTTTGAATGAATTATTTACAAAAATAAAGCTAAGGCATTTAGCTTTTACACACTGGTGTTTAGATTATAAACACGTCACATGTTTCACAGTTTCACAGCGTAGTGCACTCTTGTTAACACGTATGATTGCAATCCTTTATACCTAAGCACAGCAAGATACCTGTTCAGTTCTGTTTTTATTCAGTGACATGACTCACGGCAGCGCGGATGCAGGAGGTTTGCTTCAAACAAGTGTTGCCTGATGACACTTGTGGCAACGTCTACAGGTATTAGCACCTTGCGTTTAACCAGCAGCCAGATAAAGCCTTGAAATCGATTAAATTTTATGCAAACATTTAGGAATCATTTGTGCTGAAGCACTGATAAGCAGCAGGCACTGCATCGTTCCCTCAGTAGATATTGTCACCTCTGCTCTTCGCCACGCCAGCATCCCTGAGCATACATCACTGGTAATGGCTCTATTTGCTGAAATGACTTGCTGGGTCTTGGAGGTTATCAAGGTAATTTTCTATACCCTTCATTAATGCCAATGACAGCTACGTTGTTAGCCCATCATGAGCACAATCTCTCTCTCTCTCTCTCTCTCTCTCTCTCATTTATAGACACACTAGCTCTTTAGCTCTGTCAAGTGTTACACTGCATAGGAACATGAGAAACTTGATATGGTTGACCACAAAATACACTTATGTTTCTTGGCAGCGCTCACACCAAAACAAAAGAAACTGTTGAGATACGACCGGATTACAAAATAGCACTGGCAAGGGAAGACAACATGTGATTATTAATCTGTCTACATATACTGAATTCTGTCTCAGTCCTTATATTTGGACTCATAAATAGGAATGTCACACTGCGAGGAGTGAAAGCTTTGACTGGCCTGACTGACAATAGCCTGAGGTTAAATAGCACTTTGAATCCTCAATTTTTCGCACAAAGATCATAAATAAAAAAAAGCATAATGCCGGAGTTACTAAAATTTAAATATGAAGCAAAATGAAGCCAGATTAGCGAGGATGGAATCAGACTATGACTTACAGTCAAGCAAATTCACTCGGGATGTAAGTTCTGAGTATGTACCGTAATCATGACACGGATCCACATACAGCGTTAGGGTTCAAGCTGGAATTAGGGGTTAGGAGATAGGGTTTGTTTTGACACTGGTGTCAAATAAGGACACCAAAAGCCTCCTTTTTTGTCAAATATCGACGCTTGATCAGGTTGAATCACTATATAAAGAGTCAGGATGAGACCGGACTCGCCACTGCTGTAAAACACTGATAGACATTCATTACATTCCGGCAAATTGACTTCACTGACTTTGTTAAATTAGTGGACTCCTCAACATGCCCCTCAGACTTACCTTTTCGGCAATTGGGGTGCTTTATCTGTGTTAGACGTGTAATCTTAAGTCTCTCACTGCCAACAGGCGCTCTCGGGGGACCCAGGGAAATGTCAAGGCTTGGCCAAGGGTTCATCTTGCTATAAAGTAAAATTGAAGATGAAGAGGTATACAGTTACCCAATCTTAACCCTGACTACAGCCCTTGAAATGTACGGTCAGGCCACACTGAGAGAATTCAGTTGGATGTGTTGTCCTTGGCTTGATTGTTTGGAGATTAAGGACATTTGATATCCAAGAGGGTGGACAGTTTTCCTTTTACAATACATGAACTTACACAGTCCAGGATGTTCAAGATTTGTCTTTGTTATTAAGCTGGAATCTATTCACATTCAGTTTTTGCTCAGGTTATTGAGGCCTGACATGAAAATGCCCGGCTGTATTGTTTTAACCCAGCTTTTTGTTTCCGCCAGAGAAACAGTAAGTTAAGTTTCTTATTGCAGTGCTGCCTTGTAAGCGTTACTGAACGCCACAAACGGCACAGTTGAATAAATCGGCATCTCTGTAAAGCAAGCGGCTCAGTGAAATAAGCTGCTGTCTTGAAGGAGACAGAAAGCGAGGAATTTCAAATACCAGCAGCTACAAGCCTGATACACAATTTTCACAATTGCCACAGTTCACATGGAATGTATATCTAAGCTGTGGTAGGAGCAGGGCCCTGAATTATAAAACGAAAGCCTACAAAATGTTATTGTTTCAGGTGTGTTTATATATTTGTGGGCAATTCAGGAATCTCTTTAGCATCCCACATTTCGAGAAACAATCTGCCTGCATGTTCGTAAATTTCTTTCAGGCGAAAGCAGAAGGAATGGACTGATCATTCTGAAGGCTCAGTGTAAAACTGATTCCGTGAAACTGGAGCCGTCCCTCGCGATGAGCACTGTAAGCAGTTCACAGCACCACGGCTGGGGCTACCGTCAATTTATCATGAAGAACAAAGATTTTATCCTGAATAAAATTTATGACCTAATGACTGAGATCAGCGGTTGCCGAATTAGTCATATTGGACTACTGTTATGGCAGCTAAAAGTACAGGCAACAGGGAGAGGCCACAAATGAGTTTTAGCCTGATCTGCTTTGACAATTATAACCCTCGGATTTATGTCAATTTACCCCAATCATTTCTGTGTGGGAAGAGCTAAAGATGTTGGCTGCACTTTAAGGCGAAATAAGTTTTGATCCAAAGTTTGCAGCTGCTGTTGCTATATATTGTTACATAACCATTTTCTTACTTTAGTTAAACCACTGCTCAATTTCCCAACTCATGCCCTTTTTGAGTCTTCTCAGAGCTGTTTTCCTTTCTTTAGAGTCTTATTAGCCTTTTTTTAGCATTCCAGATTTTCAGATTTTTTTCTGTCATTTTCCAGTTTCACTTGCCTTATGATATTTTATGCTATTTAAATGTTCATGGCCCCATGCATGCCCACATTCCAACACTTAACGAGACGCGTACCGTAGCTATCAGCAAATCATGTTATCAGCGAACTATCTCTTGATGTCGACAAATATGACCGTCTCCCTGAAACGCCTCCATTCCTCGCTCAATTTCCTGACTGAGATTAAAAGCTTCAGGCTTTCTTTGGCTCAGTTCAACCAGACAATGTCAACCTTTCATTCCAAAGCGGAAGAAAGGTTATATAAATGTCTGGTCTTTCCCAGGGGTCAAAAGTCTCTGATTTTCACATTTCGTGTCATTATCCCGAGCGGCATGAAGGCGGGATGAATCACAAGCAGCCAGCAGACCCTCCGAGCACCAACTGACAGTCATTCGCTGCTGTCTTCGTTGTTGCTTTAAATTCAGTGCGCTAATAATATCCACAAACGTCAATATAGTTTTTGTGCTCAAGAGTAAACCTACCACCACAGAAGCCTGTCTGCATTCTCCAACGAGTCGCTTCAGGTCGAGTGTGAAGCTCCTCAGGCTGGAATTGACTGACCTTTTCTGTCAGCATCTTTGAACTCGCTGTCCCTTAACACTTGCGAACCAGTGGCTTATTAAAAATAACAAGATAATAATTTGTGTCGGCGAGATTTTTTCAAAAAAAAACAAAAAAAAAACGCACTAAATATTCTATGGAACAGACATTAAAAAGCCTATCTGACTGGGAGATGGTCAGAGAGGAGCCTGTTAGTGGCAGATCTTTGCAGGCATCACGCCCTGTAATGCGCGAAAATAGTGGTCAATTAGCTCACACCAAGCACCCACCTCAATTAAAGATTTATGATGCTGTTGCTGCGCTGCTTACTGCAAATGAATGTGATCAGACAATGAAATTATACTGAGCGGGGTATGTTTGTGACAAAAATCAATAAATAAATAAAATACAAGAGTGATTTCTGAACCTAAATTGGCCTGCTTTTTCTGAAATCTCAGTGGGTTTTTTGTAGGGGGACAACAATTTCCCCATGCTCTTTTTATACTCTCTTAGCCAAGGAAGGTCGCAATGTTACTATGTCCTGGAAACAGTAAATTTCCTTATGAGATAAAAACTATTTTTGTGCAAAAATGTGTCATGTTAAATTTAGCAGCATCTGCAAAATTATATGTTATCCTTTAAGTCACTAAAAAAAAAGAAACTTTTCATATTTACATGTTGATATCAGCTGCAATTTAGCGAAGATTTATGAATGCAAGAACGGAAAAGCAACATCATAAACTCATGTCCAGTGTCTGCATGTCAAACAGCAGCTAATCGCCCGTTTTATTGTGTGGTGGAAGGCAACAGAGCAATAAAACCAGCTGACATCTCTGTGTGTGGAAATAAACAGAAGTTTACTACATGTCAGAGAAATAATTAAACCTGGCCCACTGAGCACTTACACTCTGTTTCCACTTAGTTAACATCTTTTAAGTGTTATATAGTGAGTGTAGTTTAGTTTATTAAGATCCCCATAATCCATTATCCAAGGCCACAGCTACTCTTCCTGGGGTCCTCACTAAACACTAAATACATACAGTATAGCAAATCAAGATAAAAGTAAAAGAAAATACAAAAGATACTTTTTTTTTCAGCGTGAAAACAAAAGCAAAAAATGAACATACCCACTGGAAACACCAAAATAATAATAAAAAAAAAACACCAAGCTTAGCAAAAATAATGAAGAAACAAAACACAAAATGGCATCTCTAATTAGAACATGGAGAGGCTAGCTTGTGTGCAATGCCTCAGCCACCATCCTACCAGTGACTGACAATTCATCGCCAGCCAGCGCGTGTTTTTAGCACGTCTAAATGATTTTCTAAGGTAAGTAAGAATAGATGTTAGATGTATGCTCAAAAGTCGTTGCAGGGAAAGGTTTGGCCAAGGGTTCGTCCTGTAATTCTCCTGCAGCAGTTACTCTGGTTGCTAGTGCTCCCCCTAGCTAGTGCTAGTGCTGGTCGCTCATATTCAGCTCTTCCTGGCGAAAAATCACTCTGCATTACAACTCGTCTTTCGCTACAGTAGCCGTCTGGGTCACTTCAACTCCTTCTGCATGATTAAAGGGCTACACCCGTCAGCAGTGATGGGGTGCACCTGTATGGAGTTAAATTACTGCCAAAACCTTGTATACAAACCGAACATGTTTTACAAATGCACCACGATTCACAAACAAATACAATGTGATTTGCAAATATAAAAATGATTCACGTGCAAACAAAGTGTGGTTTGCAAATATAAAAACGATTTGCAAACAAATACAGTGTGATTTGCAAATATAAAAACGATTCACGTACAAACTAGGTGTGATTTGCAAATATAAAAACGATTTGCAAACAAATACAGAGTGGTTTGCAAATACAAAACACCATTAACAAACGAATGTTTTCAGTTTTACAAATACAAAACGTACCGATTACAAGTATACGACGAGAACCATTTCCTACAAGTACAAATCACTTTTGGCAGTTTTCTACCGCTGACATGGCGTAAAGGATTTTCTCACAAATGTCCTCACTGTTATTGTCCCTGTTAAACAGCAGGTGGGGCTATGACTCAATATCCTAGATCTCTACACCGTGAAGTTGAACAGAATAGAGAACGGCCGCCAGCGACAACCGTGGACATGAGGATGATGGCTGAGGCTAAATAAAAACGCAGTGTCTTCGTGTTCGAAATAATTCCGTGTCCGACAGTGGGATGGTGTCAATATAACTCCGTGTCCGACAGTGGATTATTGTTTTTAATCTCATGAAGTCTACTGAATCTTTTAGATAGCCTATTAAACGTGAATGTTTGATCAGATGGCTCAGTTCTTCAAGATGGGTACCCAATCAATGTTTCTGTTTAAGCTCTGCTCAATAAAGTGTTCTGATTGATAGTGATATATTTTTATTTTCCATTTCGTTATAAATCTGGGCCCGTATTCACAAAGCATCTTATCTTAGCGCTAGGAGTACTCCTAAGTCGCGCTGAAACATTTATGATAAAACAATCTTAAAATTCACAAAACCGCTGAGAGCAACTTTTAGTGAAGAAAATTGGTAACTCCTAGAATAGGGGTAGCTCTGAGATAGGCGGGAGTAATCTCCGTTGCTATGGCTGATGTCAATTCTCATGCACGAGTCTTGGAACAATGAGCACGGTGATTGGTTGTTTGGTGGCAGGGCAACCCATTGAAAAAAATATCCCACATACAACCCATGGAGGAAAAAAAGAGAAAATAGTCCAAGGGACTGGTTTGTCCAAAAAAATAATGGCAGTTGTTACGGGTTCGGCAGTTTTCAAATGCATTTCAAAGTAGAGAGGTACGACAATCCCCTTTTTAAACACTGCCCTAACTCTAAGCCTAACCTTAACTTTAACATTGACATTAAAATAATTTTCTTCCCTACAATAATAACAATTTAAAACACGGTTACTTTTAAGCAAGTTATTGTTTACATACAAAGCATTGTTTTTTTTAGATTCGGTTTAAGATAATAGTATATTGAGCACTTTTGAAAATTGCAATGCACGGTCCCCGCATATCACGCTCTAGGCAAATAAACGTACATAGGAAAGAGATAATTGTAAAAACATTAATAGCATTAAACAAGTTATTAATGAAACGCGTCACTTGCCCCAATAGCTACTTGTTACCCGATGAGAATGAGAATATGTTGCGATCATTTAAATGTCGAGCCGTTCAAGTTTGTTTGCCCTAAACTGTCATGGATGTAAGTTCAAAAATGACGCGAAAGCCCAGCTGGAGCCAAGACCAGTTACTGCTGCTGGGCCAGTTGGTGCTGGAGCGAAAGCATGTAACCTAATCAGAGGGAAAATTGGCTCGGGGGTGAACGGCAAATCCAAGCGGTATGCGTGGGATAATATCAGCCAACAGATCGTTGCAGCGTTACCCTCGGTGTCTCGGATGGCTAAAAGTTGCTCTCAGCGGTTTGTGAATTACTTTTCATATTTTACTCCTACATGAAATGTTTTAGCGCGAATGAGGAGTACTCCTAGCGCTAAGATAAGATGCTTTGTGAATACGGGCCCAGATTTATAATGAAATGGAAAATAAAAATATATCACTATCAATCAGAACACTTTATTGAGCAGAGCTTAAACAGAAACATTGATTGGGTACCCATCTTGAAGAACTGAGCCATCTGATCAAACATTCACGTTTAATAGGCTATCTAAAAGATTCAGTAGACTTCATGAGATTAAAAACAATAATCCACTGTCGGACACGGAGTTATATTGACACCATCCCACTGTCGGACACGGAGTTATTTCGAACACGAAGACACTGCGTTTTTATTTAGCCTCAGCCATCATCCTCATGTCCACGGTTGTCGCTGGCGGTCGTTCTCTATTCTGTTCAACTTCACGGTGTAGAGATCTAGGATATTGAGTCATAGCCCCACCTGCTGTTTAACAGGGACAATAGCCTAACAGTGAGGACATTTGTGAGAAAATCTTTTACGCCATGTCAGCGGTACAAAACTGCCAAAAGTGATTTGTACTTGTAGGAAATGGTTCTCGTCGTATACTTGTAATCGGTACGTTTTGTATTTATAAAACTGAAAACATTCGTTTGTTAATGGTGTTTTGCATTTGCAAACCACTCTGTATTTGTTTGCAAATCGTTTTTATATTTGCAAATCACACCTTGTTTGTACGTGAATCGTTTTTATATTTGCAAATCACACTGTATTTGTTTGCAAATCGTTTTTATATTTGCAAACCACACTTTGTTTGCACGTGAATCATTTTTATATTTGCAAATCACATTGAATTTGTTTGTGAATCGTGGTGCATTTGTAAAACATGTTCGGTTTGTATACAAGGTTTTGGCAGTAATTTAACTCCATACACCTGTATGGGTGTTGTCCAGGGAGCAGTCATGCATGCTGCTCCTCACCAGGGAAAACGAGCTCGTGCTCATGGATTCTGGAGTCGACACAAGATTCATTGGTCACTCAGTGGTTTGCCGTCTGGGCAGACCGACCTCACCTCTACAGACTTAACCCCTTTGTGCAAAATCATTAAATCAATCTAAGCCTTGTCTTAATGTGCCTTGTCCCTATTTAAGGCTTTATGTAAGTGAGGATTTGAGCATCTCAGGGGCAGGAAAAATGTCTTCAATGAAGCACATTTTCAATTCCAACTTATTTCAGTTTATTTTCGTTCTAAACGAAAATAACGTTCTAAAAATGAATAAATAAAGGAAAACTTCATGAAAATTCTGCATTAAATTTGGTCTTTAGCAAGCAGTGAAATACTAAGAAACAAACAAAAAAATTTCTAGGAGCTAAAACGATACCATTTCTTGAATCTTAACTTCCCTGGCCACAGGCACGCTAGAAAACTCTCCAGTGTTGCTGAATTAAAACAATTCTGCAAACAAGAGTGCGCCAAAGGTCCTCCACACTGACTCATTTCTGACTTCACAAACTTTTGATTGCAGTTGTTGCCGCTGAGGGCAGCACAACCCAGTTACTAATTTTAGGAGGGGGGGGGGGGGGCAATTTTTTTTTTCCCGCATACGTGACATAGGTTTTTAATAACTCTTTACCTTCAATTAATGAAAAATAATTTAAAAGCTGCATTAAGTGTCTACTTGCATTCTCTTTGTGTAATATTCAAATTAGTTGGGTGATATGAAGCATTTAAAAATGACAAGTAAACAAAAATAGAAAAAAGTCAAAAGGGGGGCAAACACTTTTTCACAGCACTGTATGAACTCTTGTACATTATGTCATATATGAGTATAATATTATTGATTGCATTGAAATGAAGTGACGTCTAGATATTGCCAACCAGTTCATAAGCGTACGTGCATTCATATTGCACATCACAGTATTTAGAAGTAGCATGCTGGTGTTGGTTCAACTCTGTTAGTGTTCAGTACAGTGAAAATACTGTTAGTCTAACAAAGGCAGAGAGTTGTAGGTAACAGCCTTTGTGACCATATGAATCTGAAAAATACGACACAGCAAAAATAATTGTAATGTTTATAACAGTACTGCATACCATTTGACTCATTTGTATGCACCTCAGCTTGACTCAGGGGAGAGGTACTTCACAGGCTGCTATATAGTCAATTCTCTAAACAAAATGAGAGAAAAAAAATGATCCTTCTGAATTAGTTTCAACATCAAAGCAGCAAAGTAAAATGACAAGTATGCCTCAATTAGCGATTCTCTTCTGAACTCTATTATCTGCGTATATTAATGTCCTGGAACAAGACGCAGACTGTTACGAGGTCTGTTTATAAACCAAAAGTAGAAGTTGCTGACAGAGGCGATACAGCATTTGAAGGTAAAAATTGTCCTGTACTGGATTAGGCAGACATGATTGTTACCGGTTTAAACTGAAAGTTCTCAGAGTGATAAATTAGAGGACTAAAGGAAATTTTGGACTCATAGATTTGCATGCCATTTGCTTTTTTGTGTGTGTGAACTGGCTTGCTGAGGATAGACAAGTGAATACTGACTTTTGAATGAATCGTCACTGTAGATGGTAATATTGCATAATAATATTAATTTGAAATAGAAAATACTTGTTGAATGATAGCACAAGAATGTATCGTGTATATTTTGCTATTTCTTGATGAGTTTTTGCCATACATTCAAGCCGTGTATGGCTTTATGTCTTGGCTATGAGGTTGAACACATTTTTCAAAATCAATAAATATTAAAGCTGCAAGCAGCGTTGAAAGGGCCCTCGCACCCCTTGTGCACGTTGGGGTTGATGGGTGCAGGTGTCCATTCAGAGCCATTGGACACAGGGGCTGCTTCATTGAAACACTATTGGCAGTGCCTAGGGGGCGCCATTCAGCCAATTTGCAACGCCCATGCCTGCAACCCCCCTCAAAAATCAAGTACCGTACCTTACAACATATGTGCCACATATCATGCGCCTGCAAGCTATCCTCCACCTGTAATACCTAAAATGCATTAGGGGCGCTACAGAGCTGATCTGCCACGCCCGTGGCCAGCTGTGATATATATGAAATTGCATTAGGATTCACACATATGTGCAAAGTTTCGTAGGTTTTCGCAAATCCTAAAGGCCTCAAAACTGCAATCATATATTGAGAATTTCCGCAGGAAACGGTCTACGGCTGACTTCGTGTTGGGCAAAAAAAATTTTTTAAATCTCATGACATCGTACTTAAAGGACCTATGATGTCACCGAATTTCGTGCACCTCCGACGAAATATGCCTAAAAACGGCCCTACGTTTGGGGGCGCTATTGAGCCCCCTGACCACGCCAATGCCCAGTCACTCCAGAAAATGTTGAGTTTCGCCAGGCTTGAGGTCTGTGCCAAATTTGGTGCGGCTCGCATCGCGGGAAAGGCCTCAAAACAGGTCGCAAAGCCGCGGAAGTATAATATTACTTCTACAAAAACAATCGGTTCCTCGCACCTTTGGTGCCAGGACCCGTTCCGGGCCCTGGCATTGGTCGGTGCTTGGGCCCTAAATATAAGATTCCTTAGGAGGCTCGAGCCAACACATGCTAGTTGCAGATAAGGCTTCGATAGATGGACTTAGGAATTCCATCTTTTGAGTAGTTCTTGAACACTGCATCCTCATGAATATTCAAAATACAGTTACGTCCATTGAGTTATTTACCAGACATGGGAGTCAAAGATCTGTTAGTATGCAGCAAGGGGATTATCTCCAGCAACCACTGGGTTGAGTTATCTACCTCTCTTAGAGACACCAGGTACCATATTGGACCTACCATAGTTAGTTAAGACACAATCTTCCTATATCCCGGGTCAGTGGGGTAATAATGGTTTGAGTCCTACCTGTGATCTCTCCTATCTTTCCTCTGCAAGTTCTGATACTCCAAGCGTGGATTAGTCAGAAAAGTTCCTGAATCTTGCAGGAGTGCCTCTAGAACACCTTGACATGAAGTAAGTTTTGAAGTCTTGAGCCTGGCGTCTGCATCCTCCTCAGAGTTATGACTGCTGCTAGGCATTATCCACCTGTGGCCTTTTGTATTCTCTTGATGGTCTTTAACCCGAAGCCATGGATGAGCACAGAGCTGAGTCACTGACAGCAGGCCTCAATCGTCCTTCTGCATCTCCTGCTGGGGCTGGATTTTTTTTGGATAAAAAGGATCACTCTTTCCAAGCACTGCCTACCACAGTATAAAAAAAAAACTGATAAAACAGATGCCCCCTCCTGCTCACTTCCTCTGCATTTTCTGCACTCCAAAAATGTTTTATCTTCTTTCGACTATTTCTCTGCAGTAACTATCCTGGTCCACATTTGAGAGTAAGATGAGTGGAAAATGGCAGTCAACGCCCCCAGTGGCTATTACGAGTATTTAGCAATGTTTTTGAGGATGACTAACGTCCTCTCAGTCTTCTAGGTCCTAGTCAATAAGTGCAATTTCTGACTTCGGATCTCTCTACCTTGGTATTACCCAGATTGTTTTCAATGAGAGTCACATCTGCCTGGACCTGGAAAGGTTCCTTGCGATTCAACTTTACGGTAAGCAAGAAAAAGTGTGTTTCATTGTACCAAACTTTCCCACTTGAGGGTTTTTTTGTTTCCACTGGTTCCTCCGAAATGGACTGAATGAAGACTATGGCTAGAGTGGATGGGCCATTCCCTTCAACCAGGAAGGAATTGCCAAGTTTCTCCCACCACTAAAAATGAAGATGGCTGCCGTGGCAGCCACATTGATTATCGGAGTGGGACACAAATCTATAGGAAGCTTCCTCTAACAACCCCAACATCCCGTCAACAAACGAGAACATTTCGCCGAGGCATTTTTTTAGCAATCGTCCGGAAACAAAAACATTACGGACAGACGGACGAACGCCGCCCGCCACGACAATACTCCTTGACCGACTTTTCGTCGGTTGAGGGGTAAAAAAATATAGAATTACAGATGCACAAAGACAAATCTACGTTACCTATTTACTTCAGTGGAGTAAAACAAGAATGCTGAGTTGATTTCCCTCTGGAATTACCTGGAAGTATCTACTGGGAACATCTACCAAAGACTAAGAACCACATGTTGACAAAGGCAGTAATAAAACAAGAGTCATGAATGAACAGTGTTTTAGTTCTGCTCCAGAAACAAACCCATCCCTGCGACTGAGTCCGAATCCATCTCGCTTCCATGGAAACGAAAAAAAAAAAAAATCAGATTTTTGGAAATATCAAAAGGCACCACTTCAGTATGCGGGTAATGCAAGTGTAAAAAAGATATAATGAACAGTTTTTGAGTTCTGCTCCGGAAACAAGTTTATTACTCACGGACGGACGGATGGACATGCTGATGGCTATATTTTCCCGCATTATATGTCTGTAGGATAATAATAAAAATATAATAGTCTCACTAAATAAGACAGAAAGGACCACATCTGAAATTTTGTTCGGACCTTCTCTCATTGTGTCTAACAAAGTCATATGTTCTTAAGCCTAAGTCATCTGTAACAGGTGTAGTTATCCCTGGCCCTGGTGAGACATAGCCCAGCATAATTCAGATGTCTCCAAAATATTTTTTTTTATCTATCTAGATGTAATACCACCCCAGCTAATAAAACTAATCTGATATCTTTATTCAGACATTTGTTTGCAAAAACATTATTTTAGAAAGACTAATTAGACTAAGATGGAAATCAACACCGTGCTCAACGAAATTGGATGAAACCAAAATATTGTACTTATTATATACTCAGGCACCTTTGTGCATAACATAAAAAAAATAAAAAATGGCAATGTATTGCAAATTCAGTGAATAACATAAGTGAACTAACCTTCCCAGTCATACCAAACAATAAAAAGCTCAACAACATAGACAGAAAAAGATAGCTGGTGGAGAACACTGACCTGATGAGCTCTCTGAGGAACATCAGAAGGTGTAACAGATCATTTGACCCACAGTCCTTGTAATAATTCATTCATAGTTTTCATAGTTCTGATGCATAGTTTTGATGCCTTCAGTGAGAATCTACAATGTAAATAGTCATGAAAGTAAAGGAAACGCATTGAATGAGAAGGTGTGTCCGAACTGTTGGTCTGTGCTGTAAAACCACTTGTGAATGTGTGTGATCTCCAGTCCTTCAGACATCACCGTCATGCAAGAACTGTCATGCAAGTGTAATAAATGTTATAAACTGGGTACGAAAATACTTTAATAGACTTTTGTCAGTCAGCACCAGACCACAGATATTATTTAAAGCCTTACACAGCTGAAGTCATACTTCAACACTGTCCAAAAGCGCTGCCAACTTCTCAGGGCTTTGTGTCATTGGAGATAACTAGTTGGATGGTAGAAGCATGTTTTGTGGTTCTAATGTTGTGTTTTTTGGAAATAAATAAATTAATAAAATACAGCCGCCATTTTGTCTGCACAAAATACAAAAAGAACAACCCTAGCTGTGATCAGCAATAGGTCAAAAGGTCAGCATCTGTCACGGTAAGGGGGCATGTCAGTGTACGTACTTGACATGGATGACTTGCAAATTTGTGAGGGCACCAGGAATGAGAAAAGATATGCACAAATTTTGGAGTGACATATACAGCTATCCGGATGTCTGTTTTCGGGGTGTCCCTAGTGAACAGTTAAAGGTGTCAACTTTTAAAGACTCCATTCCTGTCGTCACAATGCATATTTCAAATAAGAAATTAAGTTAATATTTTAGAACATCATATTAGTAATGCACACCCCGTCCAGAGGCCAGAAACCAGGCTCTAGGACTCCTTGTCCCAGACTTTTCGTCCCCGGATTTTTTGCCCCCAGACTTATTGTCCTGGGGCTTTTCATCCCTTTAGAACTTTTGTCCCCAGACACCCTCCTGACCTCTTTGTCCCTGGATTATTCTTCCTCAATAATGCTTTGCCCTCTGCCTGTACTGTAACCCTCACCCTAATATCAAGGTGATCTATCCATCATCCGTCTGTGGTGGTGCGTTTCTTTATCATCAGGAGAGGAAACATCTGGGGAGGAAAGTCTTTGGGGATAAAGTCCAGGGACAAAAAAATCCTCTGGGACAAAAAGTCCGGGGGCGAAGAGTCCTGTAACCCAGTAACTAGTAACACTCCTCACCACGGCAAACTCATTGTAGCTTGGCAAAAAAACAAGGTATCAAATTTATATCTATACCATTAAATAGCCAAGAAATTTATCTTTAAGTTGATGCATGAAGTTATGAGTTCACTTGTAAAGTTATTATTTGACAGCAATTTAAAAACCGCTATGCTGCCTAGTTGATCATTCGTAGCGGCGATCCAGAAATTTTACGCCGCGGTGCATGAATGAGAAAAGTCTAACATGGGAGACTATCGCTACAAAGAGTAGGTGGCTGCTAATTTTTCGGAGCTGAGGCGAAATATTGCGACCGTTAAAACACAGGTTGGTTAAGACTGTTTTTCTGCATCTTCTCTTGTGTACAGTATGTTATTAAAATATATCCCAAAACATGATGGAGATCGCCGTTAGAAGTTGGGAAGGCCTCCAGATTCAGCCTGCTTTGTCTTCCTGATAAGAGACGCTATACGTTCTAAAAATAGAACACAGGGATTCCCAATCACAAGGGGCGATTCGGCTGAAGTGATTAGCTGGCGATGATGTCAGTGATATAAACATTGCCACAGTGACACATCTTATCCCCAGTACTTGAAACTACTGATGTGTGGATTTTCATGAATTTTACTTCAGTAATAGTGGAGAAAATTAACTTTGTTCATGCAAGAGAGTAACTGGATTTATTAAATGTGCCAAAAATTCTAACTGTCCCTATTGTTTTACTGTTAACTGATTCCAACGAGGTTAGGGGTGGAAAATCCTGATTACTCAGCCACCGCTTGACAGATCTTATAAATTCCAAAAGCATTTTTCCTCTTTCAGTGAGCACTATTCAAAAATACACTTTTCATACTTTATAGTGTAATGTGAATAGAGGCCACTAAATGGCAGTATTTACCTTTTTTTTTTTGTTAAGCCCAGACTGGAGCTAGGTTTGGGCATGTTTTAGGCATGTCTGGGGCAAGTCCCAAAAAATAAAAAAAAGAGGTCTAAATGTGGGTGGGGTCTGCAAAAGAGTATATCAGGAGTAAAATTCAGACAGTAAAGTAGTAGGAGAAATTGCAAGGAGCAGGATACATGTGACCAGACCTGTCATTCTGTTCAAGACCTGTGAAGCTTTTAGTGGATTTTTGCCTGTGTTAGAGCATTTTCCTCACCCAAGACATCACCAAGCAACCCAACAAAGGGACTGTAAATATTTCGGTTTTTGTATATAATCAATCTTGGTCTGTAAATAGTAGATTAGTTAAAAGTGTTTGTTAAATTAAATGTGTTTTAGTTTTAAAATTTTTGTCTGTCATCCTTTGCTGTCATAAATGTCATAACAAATTGGGGCCATAACAATAGAGGTTAAAATTTTGAGGTGTGCTTTGCTAATCAAATAATGTAACGTTTTCACCACAGAAGAGGGTGAAGTGATCAGACTTTTCAAATCAGTCCTTTTTGATTTTCTTTGCATTTTCCATTATGCGCCTACTTTATAGGAATTGGGGTTGTAAATAAAATGGTGCTATCTGAAATTTATTTCACATTTTACTAATCAGAGGACCTGATGAGAGTGCCTTGATAAACATAAGCAATGGAACTCATGTTTTACTGTCATGGTTTTGCCCCCGCCGGCTGCGAACAGGAACCCGCCGGGCACTGGGACCATGTACCCAAAAAAGTGGATAAGGGACCCACACACACAGGCTGAGTAAAGAATGGAAATGTTTAATAAAACTGGTAAAAACACAATACTAAATTCAGGGGGGCAGCGGCAAAAACAACAATAACAGGGCTCAGACTTCAGAATGCAGCTGCACTGCCAAACTGGCAGTGCAGCTCTTAAATACCAGACACTTCACCTCCACTTCAACGAGCAGCAGGTGTGGCTCGTTGAAGACAGCAGGAGGGGGAGGGACTGCAGGGCAGAACCATCACATTTACAAGGAGATGTGAAATGGCAAAATGATTGTGTGACTAAATTTGTAGCATATACGGGAGTTTGTGTGGATTCACCTCAGTCTTTGGTTTATCTTTGTTGCCTCTAATTTGCAATTATCACATCATATGGGATTCAAGGCAAAGTTTCCAAGAGAGGGAAATAATAATGAACAAAATATGTACTTCCAGCATTTAATGATCTGTGATTTTCCACTACAGTAGCGTAAACCTGGCTGTGTGTAAACATGGCCGCAAAGCTCATTTCCAAACACAGTGAATACTGATTGTTAGTCTCAGAGGGATAATTAAAAACAGTTAAGCACATCAATGGAATGAAAAGCTGACTTGATAGGCACCGGTCGACCAGGGGAAAATGCAGATGAAAATTCAGACAGGGAACATCTCGTGAGCTGTTTCGTGTGCGGCGGTGCATTCTAAGCGATTCTGATCTGTGGTTTCTGTTGGGCCACATTTGCACTGCTGCGCTGTCAGCCATTAAAAAGCTGAAAAGCCACGTGGGGTTACCAAATGCTGCTTTGTTCTTGAGAAAGTTTGAGCAAAAAGGAAACCGTCTCAAGTGTTTTTAGTCAAAGGAGAAGAGAGAGGAGATGCTCACTGATGCTGCGGAGAATGCCAGAGAAAGACAGCTGTCAAGTAAAGCGCACTTCCAAAAAAAAAAAAAGGAAAAAAAGAGGCAATTCGCAGAAACAAACATTCAGTTCTTTTTTTTTTTTTTTAAGCGCAGCATTTGTCAGCTTGTTAACATCTCTCACCCGGCTTCTGGTGTAATCGAGCATACTCACCTTGTCCCATCAGCCAGCAGCTATCTCTCTTCGTCTGTAATGCCTCGAGGAGGAGTGTTGAGCTTAGAAGCTCTAATGAAGAGCATGATATACGATCAAACAGCAAATCTCCTTAAATCTGCACTTTGTGTGCTCTCACGCTCATTTGTTTTAAGTTACAACAATGCACCTTCTTTTAGTCAGTGGTATAATGAAATTGCTTTCACTACAGCCTTGAAAATGTGTGGAATAGGACTTACCTGGAGACAGAGCATTTTGCCTTATTGCAAACGGCCATATATATATATATATATATATATATAATTATTATTTTTTAAAATTTATCCCTTATTTAACCCCTTTTTTATTTATCCCTTATATATATATATATATATATATATATATATATATATATATATAATCTACATACAGTAATGATTGCATTTAATTCTGCATGTGATTTGTGGGAATTATTATTGCGTTTTGAGAGTAGGGCCTAATTAACTTCCTGAGGTGTTACGGGAATGCAATGCCCATCCGAGCTTTGCGTGATCATGCAGTATCCTTCCTGGTGAAGATTTGCATATTAAGGGGTTTCTGATTAAGCTATATTTTATTCAATGGGGGCAAATTCATTAACATCATTCTGTTGATGATTAATCACATCGCACTTTCAGAGGCAAAAAGCACAATTTGTGCCAGAAAGATCATCTCAGACAAAGGAACCCGCGAAAACTCCAGGTAACATATTATGTTCCCAGATATCCTCTTACGCTTCCTTATTTTTTTCTTCAGAACCACAATGATTATTATGAAAGCCTAGTAATGAGATGAAGGAGGAGAAAGACATTAAAAATGTCCAGTATGTGTCATAAGTTCATCTTAGAAGCTCAGCGCTACTTAAATGACGCTCTACCGTAAGTTCAGTCAGGAGGACTCTACTTTCTATCACTGTGCCCTGCTCCCCCAGTGAAAACTTGCCGTACCGCACACTGCCTCTGAGTTATTAACTCAAACACTCCGTCACAGTTCTCTTCTGCTTTTAACCGCTCCATGATCTCTACTATGAGTTGTGATGTGTGCACCGTTTGTTATGCCGAGGACCTTACGGCCCTCTTCGACTCCACCTGCATTAGCATCTTCGACTCCATCGCTCCAATGAGAAAACGACGCACTCAGGCACTTTCCAAGCCATGGCTCATTGACTCTACTCGCGCTCTCAGACGCTGGAAAAAGGACAAGCTACAAGTCTCGTCTTGAATTTTAAGGGACTGTTTACTTGAATATCATAGAGCTGTTAGTCTATGTATCTATGCAGCTAAGTGTATGTATTTTTCTAACCTTGTCTCTGAAAACAGTAATAGGCTTCATATTCTTTTTAACGCTTGCAAACCCTCGCGACAAAGACCCCTTTGTGCCGACGCCCACTTTGTATGAGAGATTTCCTCGTTGTTGACAAGATCTCTGCTCCTAGGTCTTTGGCCTCTTCTGCTGCTCCAGACCTTACAGCGCCCCCCATGTGTCAGGCTGTTTTTAACTAGGCTGTTTTGAGCCTGTATCTATGTCCTCCCTATCTGATGTAACTCACCACCAGTGGCCCACAAATTGTCCCTCAGATAGTATTCCCTCTCGTCTTCTAAAAGATGCTTTTGATACAGTTGGTCCTTTTATACTGGCTTTGATAAACACCTGTCTTATATCAAGATGTGTTCCTCCTCTTTTCAAACATGCCATGGTCCATCTAATTTTAGACCTATTTCCAAACTGCCTTTCTTGTCGAAAGTTTTGGAGAAAATAATTCTTAACCAGCTGCAATCATTTTTACATAAAATTTGTATTTGCAAAAAGTTTCAGTCCAGTTTTTAACCTCGATAAAGTACTGAGACTGCTGTTTTATTTCTGACTGGTGGGACACAAGACTGTGGCTTCCAGTCGCTCAGCTGATATGCTCCTACAGCGCATCTATATACACTGCGCGCGTGTTCACGTGACAAAGGAGGAGAGGTCGGAAGTGCGAGAGGAGGTAGCCCATTTTGGGACATTTTTTTCAGTAGTTTTTAATCACACAGCTTTTCTAAAAGATCATTTCAACATTGGCCCCACTAAAGTGTGAATAATAATAATAATAATCATAATCATTAAAAAAAAAACCCCGAAATTTTAAAAGGGCACTTTCATTGATAAAGGGCAAAGGGGCAAGTGCTGTAGCACCACCTAGTGTCTATTTGTGCATGCCACTGCTTCAGCCTGCAGTTTACATTCATTCAATCTGCTTTTACTGCTCTCACGCATGCTCACTCATTATTCTTGCTGACATTGACAAGCATCTGGACTCCAGGGGGGATTTATCCTGCTCTGGCTCAGGGCAGATGCTCCTCAATTACACAACCTCCCTATTGAGTCCAAATCCAAAGACCTTGTTACGGCCGTCACAGCACCTGTTAATCTGTTTGCTCAGTAATCTGTAATAAATGATCACCTTTATGTAGGCTATTTCATTCTATCCTGATTGAACAAACTGTCCAAACTAAGTCTGGGCTTCAAAGTAGAAAAACATAGCTAAGGCCTTTGTTATTCGAGTGGAGCAATGCACTTTGGTCCAGGATCCTGATTGCATCAGTCCCTTCAGATCAGACCTGTGCAGGATGCCAGATAATTTCCAATGGCATCTTCTAAGGGGCGAATTTCTCAGCCCGTTGCTCAATAATAATTTGAGTGGTCACCGAGCAGGTGTTTACAGTACCGTGGGTTGTTGTGAGGAGAAATTAGCCTGCTTTTGTACTCCTCCGATTGCGGAGGGCATTAAAATGACTGCGGGGGCTTGTGATTATGACTTCAAATGTAAGGTAAGGGTATACTGGGCACTTTGTAGAAGCCTTGATGAAATACAAACGCTGACCTATGGACAATACTATTTTGCTGCTTAGTTATTGTCTGTTCTTTGGTTACTTGCCGCCAGGCACTCATTTCCCTTCGCAAACATCTGTAGCCTGCATTAATGAATGTGACAGAAGTGACTGAAGTCAATCAACAGCGTAGCACCATAGCGCAGCACCTTCCGCACATCTGCTTGGCGGACTGCGCTCCCTGATATGGAAGCGCGGAGGCATGTTCCAGCATTTTAATTGGTATTGGGAAAAGGCTTTGTTTAAGACAAAGTAACAAAGCCAGCAATGATTATAGGGCTTCAGAAGTAGAGTGTGGTGCTTTTGGAATTAAATTCTGTGTTTGGTTTATCTGGCTCATTATTGCATGTGGCAACACATTGCTTGACAGGAACCGAGAACGGAGGGGGGGGGGGTGTTTTATCTCCACCTGTTGCTGAGTCTCCCCTTCATAGAAACAGAAAAGCATATAAATTGGGACAGAGTACAGTGGAATAAATTGGAAACTGTACAGTGTGTCAGTGGTATCTGAAGAATAAAATTACTGCATCTTTAGCACAATCGTTTCTGCCCAAGAAGCTGTTATTATTATTATTATTCTTTTTTACAGCTAAGAAAACTCCAAAACATTAATGTGCCTGGCAATCTCTGATAAAGTTTTATTGGTGCAAATGCGTTGAGCATTAATGTGCCTCTTTCTGCCAATCTAGTAGTCAGCACTGTGAGAGTGAGGAACATTTAATGGCCTGTGTTCAATCAGCTTTTTTCTTTGAATTCAAGTAAACTCAAGAATTACACTTCCTCTTCTTAAGCTCTAGTAAATTTTTTACAGTAAATGCAAAGCAAAGCAAAGCAAAGGTGCTTGTGAAGAATGATATTTACCGCAAGAGATGAAGTGCTGCTCCAGGAACTTGACTGAGGGCCCAGAAAACTAGCCGCTCGTCGAATAAGCATCTTTCGTAGTATTCAACACAATGTACACTACCGCTCAAAAGTTTGGGATCACTTGGAAATGTAATTGTTTTCTATGGAAACACACACGAAATTAGTCTGAATAGGAAATATAGCAAATGAACTGAACATGCTGACATTGTCTGAGTTAGAAAAAATGATTTTAATGGAAAATTAAAAGAAAATTTTAATTAAAAATCTCAGAAATTTGTCTCCTTGCACAGTTGTGCATCGGGGCCTCCCACTCCTTTTTCTGTCCTTGTTAGTGCCAGTTTGTGCTGCTCTCTGAAGAGAGTAGTTGACAGCATGGTTAGAGATTTTAAGTTTTCAATTTATCGCATTGAACAGCCTTCTTTTCTAAGCACAACAATAGACAGATGAATCTCTAAAGGAAGTTCTTTTTTTCTGGCCATTTTGAGCCAGTAAACAAACAAACAACTGCTGATGCTTCAGGTACTAAACCAACCTCAAGAATGTAATGCTCCCTTTTGCACGCCCTTGTTACATTTGCAGAAGGGTTTTCTAATAATCAATTAGCTTCACAAAATGCTTTACTTGGATTAGCAGCCTTACCAGGAGATTGATGCAGAGGACTGACAGTTGCTGATAATAGGCCTCTATGCAAAAATGTAGATCATTCTTTGAAAATCATCTGGTTAATTTTAATCGTTTGAGTGGTAGTGTATATCCTCTGAGGCAGGCTCTAGTCTGTCCTCATCAGGGGTTTATGTCTATGTCACTGGTACCACCAGTAGGTCATTTGGACCCCATTCCAGTTGGACCCTAACTGAATGGACCCAGTACCAATTGGACTCAAAACGGTGGACCCCAGATTAGCGGGAGAAGGCATGTAGAAACAGCAGTTTGAGGCTCTCATATCTCTCTCTCCCTCTCTTTCTCGATCCCTCATTCTCTCTCTCATAGACTCATGGTGTGGCATGGGGCTACATTGCTGCAGATTGGTCAAAATGCCTAAACGCCTACAGTGGGAACGCAAGCGTCAGAACTGGACCTCAAGGCAATGGAAGCAGGTTGTCTGTTCCACTGAGCTCCATTGTCTTATAAATCAATTGTTTTGATCCAGTTACACCTTATAGCATCAGTATTTTCTTGTGGCAATGAGCTCTTTCAACAGGGTAATGTGCTCTACCACGCTGCACACATCGTTAGAGAATGGTTTGAGGAAGTTACAAAGAGCTCAAGGTACTGCCTTCACCTACAAATTCCCAATATCTCAATCTCATTGGGAATCCCTGGGTAGTGCTAGAATGTTAGGTCACACTTTAGGTGAAGTGTTGCTCGTAAAGGCTTTATGCAGGATCTATAATGCCTTCATAAATGAAGCATAATGTCTTCATAAATCATACATAAGCAAATGTCATGCTTTGTAAAGGGTAAAATAACACCTCCTTATTCAGCATGCCGTGCCAGATGTGACAATGACAGTGTCACCCTTTATAGTATTTCGCCACCAGATAAGTGATATTGTCAGTTGTATCACATCTGGCATCACATGCTGAATAAAGATGTATTTCACTCTTTACAAAGAATGAAATTTGCCTATGTATGATTCATGAAGACATTATGTCTCATTTATGAAGGCATTATACATGTTGCATAGAGCCTTTATGAGCAACACCTCATCTAAAGTGTGACTGAATGTGAATATAATATTAACACTTCTGTTTCAATTCGCTGTCAAATTGGACTGAATAATATAGAAGTGATGGCAGCTATCCCGGTATGTCAACAGAAACTGCTGCCAAGTTTTTTAAAGGTATGCAGTTTAAATCTTGTTTTTGTTTATTATACTATTGGCTGTTCATAGCTGGTCAAGTTAACTCAATACTATTTACTGTCGGTATTGTGAAGGGGGGGATGGCAATCATATGTCAGTAACAATTAAGATAATCTGACGGCTAGTCATTCTTGAGCTATGATGGACAGCTTTGTTTATGGATATCCCCTGGCAACATAGTCATTGAGTTTGCTTTTTGCAGCAACAGAGGTTTTCTCACAAGTCACCGTTTATTCATTTTCTTCTAGTGCTTCTCACCTGTGCAAATATTTTTAATGATCACCTGTTTTCACATTAAATAATCAGTGAAGGAAGTCGTTGTGAAACATGTACAAAGCTGTAAAAATTATTTCCTTTTTTGGGGTGGGTTAAAGTGTGAAGCAGGATTTATTTTTCTGCCCTGCAGCGTTGGTGCCATTTCAGCATCTGTGGCTTAAGTAACAGTTAATATTTACAAAGTGAATTTAATTAGTTTGCGGTTTCAGAGACTTTACCTTTGCTGTTGTGACTCAGCTTCGTTTGCCTCGTCCAATAAACCAGCACTAGCCTGGGTAAATGCATTCTGGTCACTTCTGTAGGCTTTTTGTAAGGTGTGCGTTTCAAATAGTCAGTTGAGATTTATTTTTTGACTGCTCGTAAATATATTTGTGAATAGATTCATTTTGTACATAGAGCACTTTTGCTGCAGTGTGGCAGTGAGTTGTCTTTTTGTTTTGTACTTTTTCTGTTGTTTTTGGTTGGGAATTTTGGCAAGAGATTTGCCATTGATGTTTTATTTTCTTTTATGGAAAACTAGAGTGTATTTCAACAATTTTTTTTATTGCTGTGGCTATTATTCATCTCTGGAGTTCATTGAAACTGCTGCTAGAGCAGAGGTTTTGTCATGGTTCTGGGTCTGCAAGCTGCAGTTAATATGTGAGATGGCGAGTGCGTGGACTCAATTGTTTGCTGCAGGTGATTCCCGTGCTCATTGCACGCTCCGCCCAGAGTCTCTGCTATTTAAGCTGTGCAGTTCCTGTATTCGGGGCTTCAGTGTCTCTCGCTAAACACTCAAGCCGGTAAGGTAAAGAATGGTGTGAGCGGTATCGCAGAACGGGGAAAAGAATTGTAAACGTTCTGCGCTCACTTAGCTCTCTTTATTTTGTATGGTCCGGTATGGGCGGTATCGCAGAACAGGGAAAAGAATTGTAAACGTTCTGCGCCCACTTAGTTTCTTCGTTATTTTTCGGGACTCCAACAAGAGAGGGTTATCTTTCGTTATCTGCGATCGCGTCTTAAGTTCTACAGGGATTCCCTCTGCCCTGCACCTTTTTTTGAGCCCTCAGGTCTCTAAGCCCTGCGACTTTCTCCCGTTTGGCAGGGTGTCACGCCTGCAGAATTTAGTTTAATGTAAAGGAGTTATTTTTGCTCTTTGTCTACCGGAACAGTTTTTGGTGTTCACTACTTGTGCCCCACAGCGTCCCTCAGTGGTCAAAATCACATTCCCTAGGGGTATTCTACTCGTGTCTTCCTGAACAGTTCTGTTGGCAGCCTCTATGCTTTGGCGGTTTTTCCAACTGCTAAGATACCCTTTCGTCACGGTATTTTTTACAGCGAAACTATTCAAGTCGCCCTGTTATTACAGGGCTGTTTTTTTGGTTCTGCCACTACTCCCTATTTTAGTCCTTTTGGACCCAGTGGTCAGGGGTCCCCTGGCTTTTCGACATCCTCAGTCTCTGTCGCAGTTGGTTCTCCCAAAACCCTACAAACACCACAGGTTTGGCCTGTGCTGCTGGCTTTCTTGGGAGTGACGAGAGTGGGAGTCACACATGTTGTGTCGTGGTTTCCCTTAGGCTGGGGACATAACATTACTTTCTGCATAAATGTGAGGTAATGAATAAATACGTTTTGTTAACCCTCCTATTATCCTTAAATATCACTAACACATTTTACCCTTGGGGTCAATCTGACCCCGGGGATATTTGCCTCCAGAAAATGATTTACATAAAATTGTTGGCCAAGTTTTTGTGTCAGGCACTTTGTTTATTTGTTGAATACATAAATAACCCCTTGATAATGAAACTTATAAGTGAGTTGACCTGTCCTCTAGCGCCACAATCGGCCCAAACTTTTAAATTAGAATTTATTTATCTTAAATTTTTCATACAAATCTTCTAAAATTTACTGACAACATTATTCACCACATGAGGATGAAGCCTATTGGTTTTAGTGATGATATGACTTTTCCTGTAGCGCCACCATCAGGTCAATCTTTCAGTTTTAGAGTTAATGTATCTTGAAAATCTTTCATTGAAATCTATTCTAATTTGGGGTGCACATTCATGACTCTCACACAGTGAACTATATCGATTGATGATGGTGACCCCCCTGCCCTTTCCTCTCATACACATATTTATTCACTTTTTTAATCTACTTTTTTAATCTATTTTTTTATAATATTAGCAGCGCTAAGTCTACCCCGCTGTTGAAGTGGGGAAAGGGACCATATTATCTTCCCATTTTTGGAAGGGATCGTGTCTGCTGGTGGTTGAGAGACAACAGGAGGGTCAACACTCTCATTCTCATCAGATGAGAATCCCTCAAAATCAGGGTCCTCCTCAACAGACACATTCTCCTCTATGTCACTTTCACTGTCCGAGGACAGTAAACCTTTTCCCAGAGGATATTTTCAAGTGAGAGAGCGTGCAGATTGCAGCATACTTTGCTCCTACCTTATTTTGCATGAACTACCAATGTCTTTGCGGGAATACCCATCCTCCACAGCACTGGAAATGTCAGTTCTACTTCGGCAGGTGTGAGTACTGTAGGTCACACACAGACACACACACACCTTCATGCCCATGGTGCGGGAAAGTTCTCATGAGAATATTGTTTCCCCCTACCCCGTGTCACGTTAGCACCAAAAATGGAAAATTATGGTCCCTCTACTCACTTCAACAACAAGGTAGACGTGCTGCTAAGAGTGTCGCACCAGACACATAGTCAGCCATGTTGAAGACGTAGAGTCATTATTCGAGCTCTTCATATAGCCATCATTCGAAAATATTGTACTTGAGATGATAATTTTAGAGGGGAGGCATGTGTAATTGGAAAGACTTGGATGTGATCAACTCGCAAGCCTACATTGGCTTCTTCATTTTGGCAGGGGTTCACAAGTCAATTTGTTTCCCACATGCCCACACGGTGAGAAGTATCGAAGTTCTCGAGGGAATAGTTGCGTTCCCTACCCCCCTGTCATTAATCAACTCTAAAGTATCAACTCTGCACTTGCAGATGTGGGGATGTGAGGTCACACACTGACAGACAAGTTTTACACTGCTAAAACAGCTTGGGGTCAAATTGACCCCAGAGGAACACCAATGCATGCAAAATGTGTTCAGCACATTGAAAAAATATCATCATGAAAATTTTATGCTTAATCAGTTGTCTCCATCAAAGTAGGAGAAGTCATGAAATATGAAGCAAAAATGAAAAAGTCAACTTTTATTTTTTGAATGATAAACATTAAATGGGGTCAAATTGACCCCAAGGATAATAGGAGGGTTAAATGGAATGAAAATAATTAATGAGATGCTGAGCATTGGAAACCAAGTCAAAACAACAATTTTGGAGGAAGTTATAAAAAAGAAGTTTCTTTTATTTTATCTCTTTTTTTTTCGAGTAACAGAGTCACAAGCCATTTTTAGTCCTGACCAATGCCTGTCGATCATTTATGCAGAAATTTATCCTAAAAAATGCCTTTAGTAAATAAGAGAAATCAGTGAATTTCAAATAAGTAATGTTGGAAAAAGCTGTCATAAAAACTGGAAGTGAATGATTAGATTTCCACTGTTAAACATGTATCAAACTAGAATGGTTTTTACACGTAAAAACCGATGTCTCCCCCTTCCCCCATTTCACATTTTAGAGTTATGGTCCGGAAACGAGTCTCACCCTTCAATATGCCTAAGTCCAAATTGTTGCCATGGAAACAGAAAAAATAAAATTTAATAGCAGTTCAAACCCTCAAAAGGCACATCTACATACTATGGAGGGACAGTATATCAAATTTGGTGAGAATCGGTCGAACAGTTTCAGAGTTATGTTCCGGAAACAAATGGGAACGCCGACGCCAACATCAACGCCAATGGGAATTCAGGCAAAAACAATATGTCTCCCCCCCAGGAAGGGGGAGACATAATTTGAGGACAATCCAATGAATACTGATAACTTTATGGACATTTAAAACTTGCCTGACGCTTAGTGACATTACCACCGATATTAAATTTCACATCCCGTTAAGGAGCACGGAAAGGACAATCAAATGACCGTAGTCTTAAGTTAATCGAATCATTCTGAGAGAAGTTATGGCGAATAAATAATATTTTTTAACTCTGGCCAGTGTATTTGTTGAAGTTTGACTCACTTTTACAAAAGACCATTGGTTTGTATTTTGGACAAAAGTCTACTTGTGTTTGAAGTTTAGTGAGGATTGAAAGTGGTCAAAACCTTTGTCCACTTAATTGGTTCTTCCCTGTTCCAGCACTCTTGTGGGTTTTCAGGTTGTTCTTGTTGATTGATTTGACTCATTATTTCGCTCGTGTGATCAGCTGTAGTACGTCTGATTGTCCTGTGTGTAGACGTTGCTGGTTTTGTCTCAGTCGAGGCTGGATTGCCTCACTAGAAGTGGTTTCTCTAACCTCTTACCCTAAATCCTCTGTTCTCGCTTCTCCTCCCAGCATCTGCCACTAGACCTCTGCCACTCATCCAGAAGGCAGCAGCTCCTCAGATTTTCAACCTACCCAGGCAATCCCATGTCATACTTCGCGCTGACCTCCCTGTAATGGCTCCCATCAAATTAAAAACATTGGTGATAGCATACAAGGTCTTTTAAAAGGTCAGCCCCAGCCTAACTTCAAAACTTTATCACACCTAAGCACCTGCTAGACCTCTCCGTACCAACCGCCTGCCCCCCCCGCCCCCCCCCAATGAGGTTGGAACAGCAGATGCACTGGTCTCCCTCAAGCGTCATCAATAGGTTTATCTCTCCAGGATATGCGCCTCTCATACCCTAAATTTTTTGCAGCTGATATGTTCTTTTTAATTTGTTTGTGGCTTTATTTGTTTTGGTGGGATAAAAACACAATCCATGTTTAGTGGCCACCACTGGCATTAGTACTGCTACCTCCTTTTAGGATTTTCAGCACTTTAGGTCCTTGTAAAAGGACTCTGGGTGAACATAAAATGTCTGAAATGTAAAGTAATGTAATGCTTACATCATTGTCAGCAAGTAGCGAAAATGAAGGAGTAAAGGATACTAATACTGCCTTTGTAATCATGTCATCGCCAACCAAGGAAAACAATGGTGTAAAAGTATAAATTTATTGTGCACTGTCTCATTTCCTTCCTATCATAGGTTATAAATTTAATATTTTCGCACAGTATGTATATTTATTCATGATATTAGTCTTATTTTTGTCACTGCAGCACTCGGTAAAGTGGAAATATCCTCCCCTTCAGAACATGGGGGTAGGGGTAGGCTCACAGACAAAGCTGAGGTCTGTTCTGCCAGCTTCTGCAAACGCAGACTGTTATGGGAGTTCGTTTATGGATGATGACATCAGCGAGCGATAACAGGCTGCCGAGTCCGGGGTGATTGACAGTGGCATTGTTCTGCGCATCTTCTACTGGGAGCCGTCGCACGGGTATTCAGTGCGGCTGCACAAAACAAGAGCACAAAGAAATATTGCCCATTTATAGTCA
Organism: Gymnothorax reevesii; assembly: GCA_029721435.1. NCBI lineage: Eukaryota > Metazoa > Chordata > Actinopteri > Anguilliformes > Muraenidae > Gymnothorax > Gymnothorax reevesii. The sequence goes on along the minus strand of CM056587.1, from coordinate 64,849,864 downwards.
GGTAATAAACATGCATGGACCCTTTTTTTCTTTTCATTTAATAATTATAATTAAGTTGTCTTGTTTCTTATCACTTTTTCAGTTGTATTTTCGTTCAGGATAAAAATAAAAAAAAGACTGTACTTTGTGCACAATACAAAGTGATGGTTTATGAAGAAATAACTTGCATGCAGGGAAATTATGACAAAATATGAGAAACACCAACAAAAACTTAATGTCTGGTAATGAGCGCGCCCGCTACATATCTCAGGGATGAGAACCTTAGGTTGCCTGAGGTAACAAGATCAAATGCTTTTTATGCAAATTAGACACACTCTAATACATTTCTAAATTTTAAATTATACCTATACATATTATGAATCGTTGGATCTTATCTCAGCAGCAAATAAAGCAAAATAATGATCAGCTCTGTGGCAGGGAAACAGGGAGCTGCGAATCGCTGTTGTGAAAAGCAGCAGCTGCTTATTGGCAGTGGGGTGCTGCTGCGCTGAAAACCCCTGGTGGGTGCAAAACCGCACAAAGAGATTCTGGGTCTCCCACACGGAGGCAGATTTTACTGATTAAATCAGGCCCAAACATCCTTACGACAGAAAAGTGGAACGAATGAATATATTTTCCTGTATATATCTCCACCCATCCACTGCCATTCTAAATGGGTGGACCTTCCTCTAATTCATGGGGATCACATCACCATTTTTACCAGTAATGCTTGTTATCCCTGACATGGGGAGGTTCTCGTCAGATTTGAAAGGTCAAAAATGGAGTCAATCCTTCTTGCAATACTGTTATAGAATATCTTAACTGTGTACATTCGGGAATTTGGCCTGTTCGTCGCGAAGGACAGTTCTTTGAGGGATGTCAGCAGTGAAAATCTTGTTCTGCGCCCCAGAACTTGCCATGAAATCTTAATAATGTTTCAATCTGGTGAATGCCGGGCCTCTGAAGAAGGTCACCCTATCCAGTGACATTTACACACCCGAACCAGGACTCACTGGACCAGGTGACCTTTTTCAATTTCTCCAGGGTCCTGTTCCAACGATCTCATGCCCATTGTGGGTGGACTGGTCTACTGCTAAAAATGGGAACGAAGGCACCAAGATGCATTGTGGGTAGAAGACAAGCTGGTGGAGGGACTGTGATGATCCAGGAAATGTTCTGCTTGATACCCTGGGTCTGGGAATTAGAATTAAATAGGATGTCCATTTGATGGGGTCGTTTTAGCAGCACAAGGGGACCTACAAAAGTATTAGGCAGACGGTTTTAATGTTGTGGCTTATTGGTGTACATAATCAGTATCACGATTTGTACATAACTGGCTGTGTATTTCATAACATTTAAATAATGATAAGCTGCTTTTAATGCATTAATTTGTTTCACTCGATCAGGGCCAAGCCGAGGCCGATTGAGGGACTGGCGTTGAAAGTGGGATATGGGCACATAAACCTAGAACACACTGATCGCTCAGAATCTATTTCACCAAAAAAAAAAAAAAAAAATTATGCCTGACAGCAACTTACAAGAAACTAGACAGTCAGTTGCCAGCTGGTTGACATGTATTCCCAGACTCTCGAAAGCAATCGCTCCTAAAATCGATAGGCCTCGTGACCTTACCACACAACAGGCCCACTCCGAATATGAAACGAGTCGGTTGAAATTTGCGGCCTGGTGAGCGCTCACAAGAGAATCTCGGCAGACGTGCCATGGCGTTCGCTGATCCATAGCATCCCTGACTCGTCGTCCGAGGATACAATAACGCAAATAATACTTTAATAAAATCAACGTGGCATATTGGGTGCTGGAGGGTACCCAAAGCGAACAGCTCTGCACGTGCGTGCATTTAACCCCTTTATAACGCAGAGCATGATACCTTTGGTGCACCACGTTCATTTTACTTTACCTCCTGTGTTCAGTACCCACTGCATTGTGGCAAGTGGCCGAGAAATGTGTCCATTGTTAACCACGCTACTGAGATGTCCTCAGGGTGGCAAACTTACGGGGTATGGTTTCATCCAGCAAATGTACATGTCACTCTGTCAGGGCATTGCCTGTAAATGGTCCAGAGTAAAGGCTATTGCATTTGAGACTACAGGAAAACAAGGTTTTGCGGTGTTTCCCTGTGGCTTTCTGTGCAGAGGCAATTGTGGGTTTCAAGATAAGTTGGTTGGAGCAGGCTCTTACAATATAGTAACACTTGCGGATAACGTTCATACTCACCACACTGTAAGCTTATTTGATCTTTTAGTTGTATCTGCAACAGCCAAAAATGAACAAAGCAGAAACAGAAATTATCTAAATATAAGGAGTAGACCCCGTCACCATCTTTGAAATTCTCAAGGGCAACCGGATTGCGACAAACAAGACTGAAGCCCCATCTCATTGAATGGGAAGATGATCATACTTAATATTTTGGCCCATGCATTGCCATTTGATTTCCCCATTGTTAACTACATCGAATCAGAATATTTGCACTGAAGGACATCGAAACCACAGGGGAATAAAAAAGATGTTTTCCAAATATTGAGGCCTGCAAGTGTATATTATGACAGCTCTAAAGAGCTGGAAGATCATGATGTTCCACTCTGAGGCAAACCCTAGAGATTATAAACAGTCATAAGAGCCAGAGCCGTTAATAATATTATCTATCTTTGTCTGTGGAGTATGAACACCACACTTCTAATCAAGCTCAGTTTTCTAGCATCTTGTACATTTGAAAAAAACCCAAAGTTCATTACAATGCCTTTTAGCCATCACAAGAGCGCTTGTCAGTAGCAACAAGGGCTACGCTGATCTATCTATCTATCTACGTTGCAATGGATATTAGAATGAATCTGAGCAAAGAGCTGATTCTCCCACGATCGACTGTACAGAGATCAACTGTCAATGAAATGTAATTAGTGTTTAAGTGGACAGCGGCGTTGACATATGCTTTTATTTCAAAGCAAAAATTCTTCCTTCGTCTTTGTCATTCAGCCAAAATAGTCCAACGATTACAGTTACGTGTTGCATCATTGTTGAGCTCCCAAATTTTACAATCTGCTGAATCAAAGTTGTGCAGTCTAAAAGAATCCAAAGGTGTAATTGGCTGACATTGTTTTAGATTAACGTGTCGCCATTCTTCGTGTTTCAAATTTTCTCATTGTAATACCATGCACAGTCTCCTTACATTTAAAACATCTCAGGTGGAAATGGTTTCCCAAATTAAATTAAAATTGTAATATTTAGACATTCATATTTTTATAGATACAAAGTACAATATAACACAGTTTAAGCATGAGTATGGACAGATTGGTCGATGAATCTTGTTTTTTGGTTCAGAGTGATGTTTGGAAATGTTATGTTGCCAGTAGTTTGGTCAAGAGCGCAAAATGAGATGTGATCTGTGCAATGATCGAAGCTGTGTATTTTTCCCCAAATTTTTGGAGCCTGTAACGAGAGCTCCCCCACTGCTGCCAGGGGCCTCGCTGTCAGCATGTGACCCACATCACTGCTTTCAGTCCCTGGAACAGTGAATCTGTGCCTTCTGATCACAGCTGTACCAAACATTGCTGTGGAGTGACAGCTGGCCACAGAGCGAGGGCGCTGAACTCTCCGTCAGTTGTTTTTAATTTCCAGTTCGGACATCTCGGTGGGCAGATTGCGCAGGCTTCCAGGGGCTTTATGAAAAGCGTGGCAGTCCTGAACCCTTTATAACCGGCCGCAGCATAGTGGAGCCCAGCATACTTGTGACATTTTAAAAGCTGATCAGCGGTAATATGGTAACCATAACATGCCAGTTTTGTAAAATGGATGCAGACCACTCTTTAGCATCAAAGCGTTATTTTAAAATGCTGTGCAACTGGTTTCTAAAGTCATGCATTGATCAAGCGTATAAAGGGAAAGAGTGAACATGCTGACCCACATATGGTATGAATAGGGCGTAAGCGAGGTACACTGTGTATTGCCAGACCTAGGCGAAAAAAAAATATATTCCCTGCCTGCCACAAGATGCTGATGCTTATTCATTAAAACATTATATTTATGGGACAAACTTTTTTAATGAGCGTTTGTACAAAGCAAGCAGAGATTAAATCCTTTGGAGTCCAAACATATTTCTAACAAATTTGATGAGGGTTAGTAGACTGCTAGCTTTGCAGCTAGATTGCTGTCACCGCTGTGAGTGCAAATATTTCCAATGCATCAACATCTTAATCTAATAAGATAAACAAAATTCAAGTGTTTAGCCCCGAGAAACAAAATTCATTACTATCTTCAATGTTTTGTGTTCATTCTGTGCCTTTACATTGAATTGATACAAATATTTGTGGGCCAATAGACAGACCTACATGAAATGAGAAAAGAGAAATATCACTCTAACCCTTTCCCTACTGGCTAACATGAGGACAAAATACCAGAGGAAAAACACTGCTACACACCCCAAAAAACTCATTTTATTTTTCAATGTTGTATTTTGTTCATATTCTGACCAAATATCACTCCATTCTGAAAAATTTCCACTACAAAACTCTTTGGGACAACTAATTAAGGACAAGTCTCCCTCAGAATACGTATCAAATACCATTTAGGTGTCACTTTCTGTCAATTTTGATTGACGTTTTTCAAGTTATGATGAATGAAAACAAAATGGGTTGCAGTGCGTAGGATCGCGCTCTGCGTGCTAGCGATCGTAAACAAAGGGTTCTTCTCGGAAATGAGGTCATGAGCTTCAAGGAGCCGAACAATTCTGACGATAGCTGAACATTTCGAAATTTGGGAATCACCTTAAAGAACAGATTCACAGCTTTTTTTCGATGAATGATGTAACGTACTCTGACACAAACGATTGCGGAGAGTTTGATGATCTTTTTTGCCTTTATGTCTGACTTGGATTTGGCAGTGCTGTTGGGAAAGAGTAAATTCGTTTTTTGTCCGTTAAAGAATTCTTAGCTTTTGTTAAAGCAGTAGGTCTGAACAATTTTTTTAGTGACTCCAGTAGTAAATCACATCAGTGGTTTGGGTTTTATACCTGCAAGACTTCATCTCACGGCACAGGAATTGGCCAATTCTGTTTTCCGTCTCAGGTTGTCTTGTGCCATAGATTCAGCAGACTACACGGTAATTAATTTGCTTTTGCTCCATTTGTGGCTGTTGCTTTAACAATATCATCCAGTTGACCTTTCACCTTTTGGACCTCATTAAAGCAGTAAAATGAGGGCATTTTTCTCTCTTTTTCTCCCGGTCATTATTTTGTTGTGGACACTGTGCCTTGTGATGACTATAACTGGGCCTTGGGAAAACAGTAATTGCTTGACCTTTATTGACACTTTGTGTGGAAATGCCAAATGCAAATGTTCTCTCCTTTGGTTTAAATAATTAACATTGATCAATCAGCATCCTCTTTTCCGAAGCTTGATATGGACATGCTGTCTGACAGATCGATGTCAACTGGAATGAGATCATGACAAGGGTATTGAGCAAATCAGTGGCTTGTAAATAAGACACATTCAGCCCGTCACTGGAACTATCTCTCGTAAGAGCACATAAACATGCATAAATGATAACTCATGCATTTTTAATGAAGTTTTTGTACATTGTATGTTTTCTCTCTCTCTCTCTCTCTCTGTGTGTGTGTGTGTGTGTGTGTGTGTGTGTGGGTGGGTGTGTCTTCAGAGAGCAGGGGTAATACTAGAGATATAATTTTGATGTAAAATTGCCACAAAAGCTGTTTCTGCATCATAATTTCCAGCTGACTCAGTAAATGAATTCGCTCATTGCTTGCAGAGCTTTACATGCAAGCAATTGTTTGTTACACTCAAATTACAACACAAATTCGGAGGAGGTTGCAATGGTATGGAAAATGCTCATAAAAATGGAGAGCAGTGATTTCTAAAATTACTTCCACTTGCATTTCATTGCAGGCAGGATTAAGATGAGACAGTTCATGTTTTTTCCTGTCAATTTCATCTGATTTATAATAATAAATCAATTCCTCCCATTCAGGCCTGCAACACATTCCAAAGAAGTCAGGATGGCTGTGATTAAGGACTAGAAAAAAAAACTGAATAATGATCTGATTTGAAACATCTGTTGTCGGCAGGCGATTGTAATCATGATTTGGTACAAAATGCTTGGAGGCATCTGCGATGGACCATCACACAGTGGAAACCTGTACTGTGGTCAAAGAAATCATTATTCTGGGTCTTTTTTAAATTTTTAAATGTATTTTTTTTTAGAAGTGATGGATGCTGTGTGCACACCGTCCCAACTTCTTCTGAGTTAAAGTCGTACATAAAAACATGGCAATATTTTAAGACTATAAATGCGCGTGTGTGTGTTTATGAGTGCACTTGGGAGAGTGTGTGTGTGTGTGTGTGTGCGTGTGCCTGCGTGAGTGAGCCAAGAAAGGAAAATTAATATGGGGCTGCACTTCCTGTCTGGACATGAGCAATTTATGGCCATCTTCTTAGCCAGGCGCAAAAGGCTGCTGAGTGATCCGGGGGGCTGGCTGGGGTGTTCAGACCCTCATAAACATGCCCAGGAGGTCCACCCCCCCCCCCATTACCTCCACCCCATAAACCATCTGTCCGCCCACTCCCCCCCAGCCTGAAAATACAGTTCACCCAGCAGTCAATCAAATCCTCCCTTTTCTGTTACGCACACGGGTGAGATTAAAATGTCCTCACTTTTGTCCTGCCATTAACTTCTGTTATTTCAGCACTGACCATGTGAAGACTGTGTCATTCTGTTGTCATCTGTTTGTTTTTGATTTATAGCAAACTTACATTTCTTCAGGAATAACTGGGGCTCAGTATGTCCTATTGGCATATTACCACAGTTGACAGAGAAGCCACCAAATGTACAATTTTGCTGTTGGTATATATATATATATATATATATATATATTGTTGTGTTCTGGGGTCCTGGCCTTTGGCCAGGACAGCATTTATGGTTTTAACAGTTTCATGTTTCAAGATTCCATAGTTCATAGTTCCATAGTTTCATAGTTCATGTTCACAGTCACAGTTTTAACAGTTTCTTGTATCCAGTCATTGCATTTCATATTTCATGTTCATAGTCCATGTTTTTACTTTTCCATGTTTTTGTTTTTGTCAGGTCTGCCAAGCCACTCCACCGCTTGTCTGCGTTCCGCCCCGTGCCTTCGTTGTTGCACATTTCAGAGCTCTGGTTGGCTTTGGTATTTCCCCCTTCCTTCTGTGCTGTGCTGATTCGGGGCTCTCTAAGCTTAATTGGCAATTAACTGTTTTTAAGTTACTAACATTTACTAACATTCACTGGGTGGTGTAATTCTTAGACAGGCACATTACTAATATTACTAATTTAGACAGGGAGTTTATTGTCATGATTCCTGCTTTGCTATTTCAAGATCTTGCTGTGCTTTTCTGTTCTTAACATTCATGCTGCTTTCAAACTGCATACTTAATTGGTACTTAAGCTGAGCCGCTCATTCCCTTAATGAGCAAGTTTTGTCAACCAATCTTGTCCATGTCAAGATCTTGCCCTGCCTCTTGTTTCTCCTTCTCCAGGTGTTGCCCGTCATGTGCCATGATTACCAAGCCTTTATCTGGATGCGGTGGAAGTTGGCTGGCAGACAGTGTCTCGCTCCATGTTCAAGTTCTTGTTTCCTAGTCTCGTTCCATGTGCAAGTTTTGTTCTCTAGTTCACGCTCACGCTCACGTTCATGTTCCCAAGCCTTGTTCTCATAGTCATTTTTGTATATAGCCTTAGTATCATTGATCATTTCTGTTCTTGTTTATCTCCCTGGAGTTTCCGTCGGCTTTTGTTTTTTGTCATTTTCTGATCTTTAGTTCCCAGCTCTGTGTAGCTTACTTTAGTTTGTCTTTTGCAACCCTTTGGGCCAAGTTTTTCGTTGGCCCTCGTGCCTGTTTTTTGTTTTGTTTAATAAAATCCTTATTCCCCTTCACCTCGCTCCTGGTGTCTACCTGATCTCGTATCATATATATATATATATATATAAGCAGCCATAATTACATTCAAGCCTCTTGCCTTCTCACACAATTTTTGGATGTGGCAGGATGGCCTCCCCCATTCTGGAAGATTAAACGGAGAATGTAACGGTAGAAAAGCCTGCTTTTTCAAAATATGACAGTGCCACTTCGTAGTGGAGCTCGTCAAGGCCAATCAGCTTATAATAGCCATTGCGCCAGACACCAGGAATGCATCCTAGAATGTCGTAATTGTGTGATACTGTGATCACTAACAGCTTAACATGCGCAATCCTCTGTGAGCAGTGAGTATCCTGTCCATTTTAACTCCTACTGAACAAAGCTAGAACTTGTAGCTGCTAACTGCATATTGCACTGCTGCATATTCCATTATTGTGTGTGTGTGTGTGATGATTGCAAACGCAATGCTTCTGCAGACACATACAAGTTTTCCAAACACAGCAGGGAGGTGATAGCCAAAAAGCCCCTTGCAAATGGTAGTAAACACAGATTAGAACGTTTTTCTGAAATTATGGTGTTTGATTTGGACTGAAGGTCCATCGATTAGCGTCAGAGTGGCTGCGAAAAGGTCAGCGAAGTCAATGAGGGAGAGAAACCTGCCCCAGCCGTGGAATACATTCTGTTGAGTTTAATCTCAAATTCCATTCCTGTCATATTTTGACTTGAAGTTCCTCACTTTCCCTTTGATGTTTTAGTACCTAAAATTTATTTATTTTGTCCTGAGTGCAAGATTTCCTGTTGCGTCTCCCTGGAATGATGATTTTCACTGCTTTCTTTCAAAGCATGTAGGAGAAGTCATTCAACCCCCCTGAAGATCTCTATATACTTGTAAGGCATGTCTATCAGCAGTATCTGGTAACCTCAATTATTTCAGAGATACAGAAAACATGTCGTCCGACGAGGTCTCCTACCTGTCGCACAATTGTAAAGTTGCAGGCACTGTCGTTAGTTGTCTTACCATTTTAATCGGCTGGATGGTCTGAGAGCTCGGTGGTTGTCCCGGATATAGAAAGTTGATGCAGTAGCTTTTGCAAAAAGATCAGTTTGTTATGGTTTTAAAAACAGAATTGGTCCCTTAAGAACCATACCGGGCCAACTTATGTTGGGGCTCTTTTGAGGAAATGGGACCCAAAGTTGCCAGCCTCCTGAGTCATCTAGAATAACTGGCAAAAAAAAACTACATATGTTACAAAATCAAGATTATGTACTTGCACTGAAACCATTTTTAATAATCTGAATAATCACCCGAATCGCCCAATCGCTGAACTATGTACAAGGCTAGCTCGTTTGCGACCCCCTGCTGCCATTTCAGGAGAATGTAGACAGTTCGCGGCTCTCCTCCGAAGCACTGCCTGTCAGCCACTGCTTCTTATACAGTCATTGGTAGAATCTTCGCAAGTTCAGAACAAGGGCGGAGGATAACCGGACATGACCAGGCTTAGAGTCTTCCTGACGAGCGCCCATCCAGCCAACAGGAGGCGCTTGAGCAACGAACAAAGCTGTTTATTTTATTTCCCATTTCCGACAGTCCCTTCCCAATTTGAAACCCTGTAGTGCTATAGCCAATTGTGCGCTACTCTGAAAAAGCTGCCGACCACTGCCGGTTGGTACGACTGGGGCTCGAATCCGCGACGTGATAGTCACTTCTGCCGAGTGAGCTATCCAGTAGCTTAAACCTACCTCCTTCTGAAGAGGAACCATCATCTTCTGATTCATTTGGGACAAACTCTGGGTCTCTGTCATCTTCCAATTCACCATCATCGTCAACTATAGGATGCAAGTCCTCATCAGTGAGATACGGAGCCTCCATGTTTGCAATGAATTATGGGAAGGCGGTGGGATGGCCCACCATGGCTAAGGCAGTGCAGTGCATATGTGCAGTCTCAGAGAAGACATTTTCTTGTATTAACAATCCATGTGGGAAGATTGGGTTTCCCCATGTAGGAAATGTAGATCTCAGTCCTCTGCACATGCTCACAACCTCAACAGATTTTCACTGTCGTTGTACATAGTTTAAGCATTATGGCATCTGTATCGTCCAACACTTTTCTTAAGAAGCTGCCTATATACGTCTTTCAAGTATAAAACAGCCTTCAAATGAAGCATAGAATGACAGCAGTGAACAGTAGGGAAAGCACCATCAATGTTTTTATTTATTTATTTTTGCTAATAATTGCATTAAAATAAAGAATTAAGCCAATACAAGGTAAATTTGGGTCCGGATCATTGATTCATATGAATAAGCGAAGGTCTGTGAGGCTTATAATAGAAGTTGCAGGTGTGTTTATTGCACATTGAGCTTTCAAAAGATGGCCCTGCTGATTCATCAAATGAATTTTTGTTTTTATAAAAGCACATAATGTGAGGATTTACGAAATGAACCAAGAGCAAACACCAGTAAAATGCAAAAAGGAGGCTTTATTTCTGAAGGGGGAAACCCCCCAACAGAGCTGGCAACAGTACAATGTCCGCAATCCAAAATCAGAATCCAAAGGGCGAAATCCAGAGTCATACACAGGGCACCAATCACAGAAATCGTAGTCAGACAAAAGAGGTCAAAAAACAAGAATGCGGCAAAAGTACAGGGAGTAGGCAAAGCTCGATATCAAAGACGGTCCAGTCAGAAAGATAAACACTGAGAGATCAAGGCGAGAAACGTGGCACGAGAAAACTAGGGAGAACGATCTGACAAGAAAGTGTACCAAACAGCCATCTTATATACACACACATGACCAGGGAGAACAGGTGCAATCAGTGGGAACAATGATCAGGGAGAGACACATGAGGGATAAACTAATTACATGAATTTGGCTGTAGCCAAAACGCAGACAGGGATCACAAGACAAACCTAAGTACAAAACAACAGCTCCGGTTAAGGAGTACTAAAGTGCCAAGATAAAAGAAAAGGAAAGCACAAAGTATAAGTGGAAATCCACAGAAACTAGCAGCAGAGATAATTAGGAATAGGCAAGGAGGCGGAGACTAGAATAGGGCGACAGCTGAGAGATCATTAGTCAATTAGTAAGTGCAGCTATACAATCCCAAGTGCTTGTTAGTAAGTTAGTCCAAATATACAAGGTTAGTGTGGATTAGTATTGAGCAAAAACAATAAACTGTTAGTATGTGTTAGTAAGACAGAAAAAGAGAGAGAGGAAGGAAGAACACGAGATAATGAAAGAAGATTGAAACCCAGAAACCAATAAATCACCCGAATGAGTGTCACACAAGACAAGGGACCGTGAGCAAAGATACACACCTGACAAGACAGGGGAGACAAAGTGCAAAGCATGAAAATGAAAACATGGCTAGGAAACTAAATGATCTAAACATGAAAAATAATAAACAGGTAATCTAAATAACCAAAACACAAAACACAATCCTAAGAATAGTCAGACAGGCAGTGGTCACTAAACACAAGAATCCTTAACATGGCAGAGCCAGGCACAGAACTTAACATGACATGCAGGAATCAGAATCACAACACATAACTGAAATGAACACTTTGTGCAACTAAATTACATCTGAAAATGTATACGATGATGCAAATTAACTTTTCATTGCACTTGTGCACATTTTTAAAAAGCCACACTATGGTACAAAAAAGATACCAAGTGCATTTTAAGGCTTCACACAAAGACTGATATAGACAGCTTAGAACATCCATTTCATATCAATGTTTTACATCTTTTCTGAAAGGTTGAAAGAAGACGCATGAATTGAAATTCTAGGCTTTGAAATAAAGGAGAAAAGCGGCACAGAAGGGATTCAAAGCTGTGTCAGTTTGTTTCAGAATGTTTTGAAATAAAAAAAAACAGCTTTTATAAATCCTATCGCCTTTGCAGACTCCTTTAATTAATTCTGCCGAAACTGAGCAACAGAATTTTCTCTTAAAATGTGATTTTTGTGGCAGAGTACGGAATAAGGGAGCAATGTGGTAAGTGCACAATAATATGAATGGCCTTGCATGAATGTAGCTTGTATGAACGTTGCAGATTTGGTGGGACAGAGAGAAAAAGGGGTAAAGCCCCCCTTTCCAGATGCTAGTCAGAATCTTTACCCTCCCCCAAGTCTCACTTTGGGTTAAAACTAGCATCTGTACAGTGACGAGTCAAGCAATCTGCCAACCAGGCCAAACTGCCGACATCAGAGCTTCAGAAGGCACTACGAAAATCTTTACTGAGCCTGATCTTTATGTGCGACACATTACTGGCTCCAGAAGGCCCTGATGCAGCGATCCACTATTTTTGTCAGTTTAAGCACACAGTGAACCTCCATTAAATTTCACAAGAGGAGCACAGTATTCAGTTAAACCGTCATTCGTAGCGATGGAGGTGGAAATTTCAGAGTATGCCCACTCTATGCGGGAGATGAAAGAATTTTGAAATGGCTGTGCTCTGGTGCCGACGTGTTCTGGCATGAATCAGTGATCTCTTAAGTATCAGCAAGGTACTGAGGGGGGAGAACCCTCAGGGAGCATCTCAAAGCGTAGGCGCATCCTTCGAAGGCTGCATTTTTAGGCGTCGTCACTTAATTCCACCTGCCAAACTGACATGATGTCATTTTATATCCGCGAAACAGTATTGGTTTAAGCAAGTTGTCACTGGTTTCCCCAACCCTTACCTTAACTCTAACACCTAGCCCTAAACCTAACTGTAAATTTTTTATTATTCCTAACCCTAAATGTTAGTTTGGCGAATGGTAATAAGTGACGATCCCTACAAATGCAGCCTTCGAAGGCCGCAGCCTGTGCTTTGAGATGCAGCCTCAGTTTCTATTCTTCTCCCTCTTAGAGTACTGAATGTCATTCGTGAAATTCAAACTTGAAACTGTAGTGGTTTCGGGGGGGGTTGATAATTAGATGTGCATGTCTGAAATTAACATTTCTTTTTAGTTTCAACATTTCAAAAAAGTTAAGGTGGGGGGGGGGTTAGATCCTTAATGACAAAATAGCGCTGACATGGACTAATTTCACATTATAAACAGTGAGCAGCATAATTTATTGGACAGTGGCCCATGTGCTGGTATTTTGATTCTGTTGGCGGAGTCAATCACAGGATATGAAACCAACTGATCATGTATTTCACACGCTAAAGTGAAAACTTAGGGCAAAAAGTGCCCAAAACAAGCAGGAAGTGAAGATGGCTGCAGAACAGGCCTGGCAGAGCATCACCAGGGAAGATACCCAGCGTTAAGTGCAGTCACACACTTTAAGCAACCATTGTATGCAAAGGAAAGGACCAATTATAAGAAAAATGGTTACTTTATTCTGCACTGTGTTAAACTATCTTCTATTATTTATATATGTTAAAGGGAGGACTGTCTACAAAAGGTGCTGTCATTTTTAAATGGTTCATCTGATATGGATGAATACACCTGTAAATTAAAGCTGACTTCTGTCCAAATTAAGGCTGACTGCACTGTTTTCAAAGTGCTGGAGCACAGAACCAAAATTTAAAATAAATAATAATGTGTCACTCTCCAATGAATTATAGATGTCATATATCGGTACTTATATAATTATGTGTCTGATATTTGTGCAGCTGGAAGGTGAAGGGGAGGGGGCCTCACAGATTAAGGATAAGGGAGAGGGTTTATTGAACTGGTGAACAAAGGCACGCTGTTAACACGCTACAAACGAATAGCCTCAGAGGTGCATTTCAGAAAGACGTGGACGTGTAAAATGACAATAGAAATACTGCATATGACATTGAATATTAAATGCAATCAGTGCTCTTATACATTTTAATGAGAACTATTCAATTAATTAATCATCTGACTGAAGTGGACCTACTGTGAGACATTTTTTACAGTAATGAAAATTTGATAGCAATTCAGTAGTTGCATTGAACCTTACATCACAATGTGTTATTCTGCCCAAATAATTGTGACTATGGCTGATTATACGTGATAATTTTTAAATAAAAAAGACTGTAGGGAAAGATGGGGAAAGACAACAATGTACATTTTCTTTTACAATGTAAAATATTTAGATTCAGATTTACCTTGTACAGAATGTTGTGACATAAACTAAGGATAATGAATCCGTGCAACAGGAAATGTAGTTGTTACAACACAAAACTGATAATTATGAAATAAGACATGTTGCCCCCGACAGTCATCAGATTTCTCTAAACATAATGTAAATGAAAATTGCTGAGCAGATACTGTACATGTTGAAACTGAGAAATTTTATTGTTTTTTGAAACATCTGATATGTTGTCTTTGCACGATATTCAATGAAACGGAGTTTAACTGATTTGCAAACCGTTGCATTCTGTTTTCCATTAGCGTTTCACACAGTATCCCAATGTTTTTGGAAACGGGATTTGTATGTCTTCTCTCCAAATGATCATTAAATCATGTCTGCAGTTGAAGGCAGCATGCAGGACAATGTTCTGAAAGTTTTCTGTTGACATATTGTACCTCCAGAAATGAAGGTAGCGCATGCAGATAGTCTGGTGCAAAGGTATTTTCTGGAACATATGCTGTTCTGTACGGTACTATGTGTCACTCAGAAGCACCCAGCAAGCTATTGTGCTGTAATCGGCCATGACAGGGTGTGTTTACTGGATAGACAATTTCTTTCACACTTGGGTTTCCTCTATACAGATTCATAAATCTTGAGCTAAACTGTAGCACTAGCCACATGCTATACCTAACACCTCCGGATTAAGCCGCGCTGTGGCAGAGTTGTGTGTCCTTCTCCCTGACGCACTCACCCGAAAGCCTGCATAGTGCCACAGATGAGAGCTTGTGCCAATCAGAGCATGCAACACCCTCATGACAACCCAAATGGCACCTTGCTACCTCCACCAGCAGCATGGGCGTTGCAGTGCAATTTCATACCAGAATAAATCTCATTAAAAAAAAAAAAAAAAAGCATCCTGGTGAAAAAATCAATCCCCGCAGAACTAGCTTAGAGATTGTTGTGCTGTGACAGATGTAGCATAGTCAGGGTGGCAGTCAGGACTGGAAGCAGGAGGGGGAGGATTAGCATCGCTGACAGACAGCTAGTGAGAAGTGAGACTCCTGTCACTGTCAAAAGCATTTACCATTTTTGCCAAGGTGTGACAAAGCCTCTCAGTTGTCATGACGATTGTTAGCCACTGTGTAACTAAATCATTTTTCCCTCATTAGCAGTGTGAGCAATTCCACTGTGCTCGGCTAACTCCCCCAGCTAGAAGCAAAAAGATTTAGTTTAGAAAATAGTTAGATATCTAGCTACTTCTAGGAATAGCAGCTGGTCTTCTTGGATCAGAACTTTGATGCCAAACGAAGTACCGGACTCCGAAATTATGTAAAATACATGTGTGGGTGCTTCTGCATACATGTATAACTGGATTCCAACATGAAATCCATGTCTCTAAATCTGGATGTTTGTTCATAAAGAGTCATATATATAGTTTTTTTTCTTCTCAATTCTAATACCTGTTTCAAAAAAGAAATCTGGATTTCAAATTGAAATTCTAAATAAGAATTCCTGGTTTCAAAAGAAATGTTTTAAGACACTCGCAGTATGCAATATATTCCAGCCAAGCATGGATCCAAGGAAGTGACAAAACTTGTTGGGCCTAAATACTTTGAGAAACTTTTAACATGCCCCATTTTATTGCCTATTACTGCATGTTCATTTCTTTCGCCGATTAAATGGACATGTAACCAAATTTTACCCAAAAGGCGTAGCTTTTGTCGTTGACTTCTGTGATATTTTCCTGAAGCACACAGTGGAACTTTTTGCAAGTTACATCTCTGGTGCTCAACAATGCCAATGTTTTCTATTGTTAAATCGCTGACATGTTTAAAGTATTCTGTGATTATGCCCTTATATACAGGCCTGCTGTAGAGAGGAGCTGTTCATTAGAAACAGAACACGGTCTCCATGATCAAGTTACATTTTCCTCAATTGCAAATGTAATACAAGTAATGCAGTGTAATGTAATTCAATATCTCCAATAAATCACACAGATTTACAATGAGTATTATCACAGTTCAATTTATTATGAACCAACAATACATGTTACCAATATAAACAACTTAAATGATGTAACGCATTATTCAGCTTTCCAAGACAGGCAAAGCTACTGTGCATTTTACGTAAGTGTTTGTTGATGCCAACTGGTGGAATCACAAAATTGTTCGCGCTTCAGATTAGACGTGGTTCTTTCAAGTCATGCACCTCATGTTTCTGAAAAATAGGTAGCCTTATGCAACCTTGTTTAAATGACATGCATAGAATTACTTTTGTTTGCACTACTGCCTCACAGCAAGACGGTTGTGAGTTTGAATACGGCCTGGGGCCTTTCTGTGTGGAGTTTGCATGTTCTCCCCCGTGTTCGCATGGGTTTTCTCCAGGTACTCCCGTTTCCCCCACCCACAAAACATGCAATATATAGGAACACTCCTGTATGGCTGCGTGTGAATGTTTGGTGGTGGTCGGAGGGGCCGTAGGCTTAGGGGCCACGCTTCCGTCAGTCTGCCCCAGGGCAGCTGTGGCTGTAGTTTACCACAAAGTCCGTCTCATGAAGCTGAATTTATTACCGCTTGGCTATCGGCGTGACATAATGGACTGCGTATTTCTGCGTAAATGTTTGAGGGGTGACTATGACATTTCCGATGTGCAGTTTGTTTCATTCCAATCTGAGGATACTTTTTCAATACAGATTTCAAAATTTAGGACGGAAACTTTCCGACATTCGTATTTTAATAGAATATTTTACTTATGGAATGCCAATGCACTTTATCAACCTTCTGATACCACAGCTGTTTTTAAGTCGAAGTTAGTCAATTATTACATAAAAAAGTTCAACAATAATTTTTCACTCAACATCTCTTGTACATGGGTTGGTAAATGCCATTGTACACACTGCTGCCGACTATAGTCAAACTTTTTTCTTGGCCGCTTTTATCCTGTATTTTTAAGGCTTCTTTTCTTTGTCCTTAATTGTCATTTTCTTTTTGCTATTTTCTGTATATGTAATTGGAGGATTGTTCACTATAGGTGCCGGGTCACCTGTGCGATCGCATCCTGACTGCTGTCAAAGTATAATAAATAAACGGAGCTCGTATTGTCTGACTTGGCGTAGGGAGTAAAAATTGGGCTCATAGATTATTTTGGTTTGGAAATTTAGGTGTCGAAGGGATCCGATCATACCACTCCGTCGTTAATTGTTGTATATCACAGCACATATGTTTAGGGCATTGTTAGATATACTTTGCTATCTTTACAAAGCATATTTCAAGCACAAAGACCAGCTCAAGCTTTTAAAAGGCCAGTTTCCAGTGGCTAAAATCATAGGTTTTAGGCTTGAGGTAAATTATTAAAATAAAATTTTAATTTCCCTTATTTTTTTTTTAACTGTCTTCAGAATTGAAAAAAAAAAACTTGCACAATGATTCCCTGGGACCATGTACTCCTGCGAGGGGGTTGCAAAATATTAAGCTTTTAATGGTCTTAAATACAAATCACAGGTCAGAAAATCAGCAAGTACCTAACATAAGTGCTCCTGAGACCCTGTTTGTGTGTTAACTTTTGCTGCAGTGAACTGTTTGGGAATAAAGCTGGGGTTTGGTTCCCTTTAAAGCTGTGCTGGTTCACTGAGAAAAATCACTTAATGCTTTGGAGTACAGGATGTTGAGGAAAAAACTACCAGTTTCTTACAGTTGAGAAGTTCTTTGAAAAACGGAGCCATGTTTTTCAGCTCTTCCTTCTGTAAAATCTTTCGGAAGGTTTACCGGCAAGGACTAAAAATTTAAAGAAATAAAAGGGAAAAGTTATCTTATGCTAAGTTTATTTGTTTAATTCTTTCACAACCAGTGATTTGTTGCTAAAAGTTTTTAAAAGCTTAATATTTTGCAATGTTGGGCATGGCCATTTTATCCCCAGTGTTGTAGGCTTGTTGAAAAAGTAATACATAATTTAAATGTTCACTTAAAATGTAAAAACGAATGGACAAATTTTTGGACTGTATTCAGTCAAATAAATCATTCAACGTCTTAACCAGGCAATGGATGAACAAGCTGCCGTGCCACTATTTTGGCTCAATAATTAGCATAAAGTTCATGTATTCCGAGTTTGCATGTTTCACAGAGTTTGCATATTTTTATGTATTTTTCTCTAAAAGACAATTCATACACTTTTTGCATAAAATCACGCACATAATTAATAAATAATACGTGTCTTGAAATTGGCCATTAGCCAGTTGTATGTGACATCACTTCAGTTTTCTACAGTAGATCCATAAAGTGGCCACCCAGAATGATACGGTATATTTTTATTTTAAGACCCCATAATAATGTGTCACTCTGTAATCTTTATGTTATGCATGCTCATGCACGTCCCTGCATGAGAAACAGACAGGATGGCATGCACATAAACTAGCATATATTGTTTATTACCAGGATTGGGTTGTTTCAAACATGAAGGCATTCGCCGCCATCAAAGGGGCAAACGTGCATCATTTTCAGGGTCATATGTAATCAGACAAACCTGCGTACGGTCATTTTCTGTATTCGCCGTGGGTGGAGAAAAGGTCTTGCAGCTCTTAGAAATTGCAGCAACTAAAAAATGCCTGATTGTTGTCATGGCATCTAGCTATGCTTTTTGACTACAAAGCTTGTCATGGTATAACATTTGCACGGATAGATTACATCTGCATCTGGTGTGTATATGCGTGTGTGTGTGTGTGTGTGTGTGTGTGGGAGTGTGGGATTTGGGGAGCTAAGTACTCCCAGGCTGAGAAACTCATTCCTGGACATTTCCATAGATTAGAGGTCATGGTTTGTTACACAGCTGTGATGCATAACTGGCATTTTTTGCACAATATGCAAATCAGGTTGCTAAGGTGAAGTATTCAGCGTGATGCCAGCCAGCGAATGTATTGCTCCTCTGACATTCTACCCAAATCAGGTGCTTTTTCCATTTTCATCCGGTAATCAATTACAGTGACGTCTGCAGTCTCTGATTTCACTCTCCGAACATCAGCAAAGACTTCATCCCATCATCTCCATGTTTATGTGCATTTTGATTCAGTACAGGGAGTGACTAGCTCGAATGCTATAAGAAATGAACAGCAAACAGAGAGCCTGTGAGAATGCACGCTGGGGGGATACCGGTCCAACATCAACGGAAATATACATTTACTTAATGAGACTTTTTGTTGTAACGCTGAAAGGTCCGACATCGCCGCGCATTCATTCTTTATAGAAAGCATCAAGTTGTGAACATGAGTAAAACAGCAACATAATTTGTATGCTGTGAATAGACTTTGTTTCGTTATTGTGAGCAGCAGAGTTGGAATAAAATTAATCAATAGAATTCTAAACACCTCTGCTTGATTGCATATTCTGTCAGATGAGCCATTGGCTCAAGGATCAGACTCCGTGGAAATATGACTAGAATATTTTCTTATAAATAAAGTAATTTCCTCTGTAAAGCCTGATCAAAAAACTTTTGGCATCTATTCCAGTGTTAGCAGTGTCTAACACCCCGTTGCGACCGAAAAATGGCCTCTGCTCGCCCTCCCTCCCAGTGACGTACTGGGGTCGCAAGCTGGTCTTCTATGGGTCTCCATAGTCTCCAAAACCATCTCTCTTGGTCTCCATCACTCTCCATCGGTCTTATGAGGTTAGCGAGGGTATGGAACTTCTCAAAACACTTGCAAAGGTCATGTGACCAGTGAAAACAGAAGAGGGTGTCATAATCTATCGTAATAAGCTTGCACAAGTCTCAACTCACTCACAACATGGTATCGTAGGTTGTAATAGACTCGCAAGCAGCACAGCATTCAATTGCATCAATGATTCCAAATTTTTAGAAATTTTTCACTCGCAAACTATTGCAAGCATTATGGCAAGCTTAATTCAAGCCTTTTGCAATCGCATAACGACCGACTAACGCACACGTTTTAAATGCGATCGAATTTGCGACCGCCCTGAGGGATCGAAATCTGATCAATGTTGAGGCTTCCGGGACCGGTGGCGACACAACTTACGATCACACGTTGTCCATATAAATACAGGGCCACCACTCTCTCCATCACTCGCTGACACACTTTCTCCAAGTACACACGACAGTCGTAACCAAAATTTCACGATTGCGCTGGTCGTATCAGGGTCGTGTCAGGGTCACGGTTCGGTGTAAACATGCCTTTACCTTCGCTTTGCATTTAAATTTCCCAGGTCATGAAGCACAAAAGTGGCTGCCCATTTCATCAAATTCATTCTTCTGTGGGGGGGATGGCCTGGGTATTCAGCTCATTGCTGGCAGTTGATGACTCTTGAAAGCCCAAATGAATATTGTATTTGATGTTGCAGCTGGCCTCTCTTATTTATATGTGCACTTTCATACTTTTAACAGTTTTTAAATTGTGGACTTATACAAGAATGAAGGCTAATGCTTCAAATTGCAATTTGACGATCAAATCAACCTGTACCTGCTGCTCGGCTGAAATTAAAGGAGGTCACAAAATGTTCCCCAGAAAGGGGAATAGAAACACTTTGACATTTATGCCTGCATCAATAGTTGGGCCTTAAAACAATTAAGTTTTTGAAACCCTATCAATCTTCTCGATTGGTGAAAAGAGAATAAGCTTTTCAAATACCCTCCACTATGAGCTTTAATCTGCCAATGGTGGGAGTTTATGTTCGTGATGTAACCAGTTGGAGAGCCCGCCCTCGTAAAGAATGGAAACCTAGGATTTCTGTCCAATGTGCTGAAACCCAGAGCTATTTTCAGTTCGCTCCATTGCATAAGAACCTCTAACTCAGTCTTAAACTGAGTTGCTTGATAAGTACCCTCTCTAGTTTGCTCATAAGGTCACTAAATTGTAGGCTTAGTGATGTACAGAGCATCCATCAGGCTTACAAATAAGATGTCGGATATACTGAAACGTTAAAGGCTAGCAAATGGTCCTGCGTGCCTGTGTTAAGGAAATAATAATATGAAGTCACCAAGAAGTAGCGGCAGTTAACCGTTTCTTGAATACAATGCTTTATTTGGTGAGTGCGTAGCTCACTCTGCCCAGTGACTTCCATCTCCAAAAACAGAAGGCAGTTGCAGGGTTTCTTTGGGCCATCTGTCAAGAAAACAAATGAATGTGCTCCGAACTTTGATTTGCAAAGCTTCAAACGCACTGCAGACCTCTACCTCAGTTAACATATTCAAAAGAATTCATTAGAATGCATCATAATAAAATCAACAAAGTTGTTGGATCAATATGAAGCAAGAATATTGTGTTCTCTGAACTAACTGTTGTGTGCTCATAACTGAATAAAAGCTCCCTTCCACACTGTTGTTTGGAAATTTTTATTTTATTAAGAAGTGGCCATACTACAGTGATAACCACTCAATGTAGTTGGTTGATGTTCAGATTTTCCAATACTAATCAGAATTGTCGGTTGTACCGCGCATCAACCAACTGCAAAGCGCTGTCATTACTCGTAATTTATTTTCAAAAGGCTAGTTTTGGAGAGTAACCAAATCTTTTCAATAATTGTTAAAAAGTTGGACTAACCAGAAAGTGTTTCACTATTCAGTCTAGGAACCACAGCTTAGCCAGACTGGCTCCATAAACTTGTGAGTTCAGCAGACAGAGACGACTCAGGCTGAGAATTGAATCCTGGGAAGTGTAGCAGTGATACTGCCAGAACATAATTGATCCAATTCTCCCTGTCACCTTCGATGTCTCACTAGCTGAGTTGTTTGCATTAATGGGGTAGGTGTCTAGAACAGCCACCATTAGCTGCCGTGCTCTTCTGTCCAGAACATCACTTCCTTCTGAGTGAGACTTCTCAGATAGTTTTCAAATCTGCTGTCAGCAGTATCAAAGATTGGAAACCATTACCGGACAAGCATCATCTTTAAATAAACGAATGTATGGTTCATCGTGCTTACTAATAAGTATGGGCAACGCTTTTGGCATATGGGAGATTGCTAGTTTAGCAAACTGTCTTTTCTCTCTCTCTCTCTCTCTCTCTCTCTCTCTCTCTCTCTCTGAGATCAAAAATGACCTTTGGCTGTGTCCCAATAATTTTACACAGAAGCACAGCAACAGGTATTTTCTGTTCAGTTGGGCATCTGCTTGCATTTCCAGGACTCTGATAAAATATAAGAAATGCTGGGAAAGAGAGAAGGTTAAAGTTTCATTGCACTCTTCCTGAAATATAATTGCTATGTTCCTGGTACACAGGCGTGAACTTTCAAAAAATTATTACACACGTCATCTGGCATATTCTCAACTCATTAGCTCAGCACTAACTGTACTTGATTATTGAAATAGGGTGAGCTTTTTTCCTTTATCTGTCCTTGAAATTAAGTTAAATTCAATAGGCTTTTTGATTTAATTGATGATTTTTTCCCCGCAAATTTAATATTGATCTTTTCCCTGCCTTCGTATTGACTATTTTTAATGTTTTTTGTTTTTTTTTGTGTGGCATGTAAAGTGACCATGAGTCCAAGAAAAGCACTGTATAAATATGTTGTAAAACATAATTATTATTATTACTACTACTACTACTACTACTTCTACTAAATGTAAGGATAATAAAAAAGAAGGAGTTTTAACTTAAATACTTCAATGGGAACAACAATGTCCATTATGACAATAAGCACTTTTAATTGTACCAGCAGCCACTGTGATGTAATTAGATCAACCTGTTTATAACCAGTGCTGTGTCTAATAAACTGGTACAGCCTCAACATTAGACTGGTATTAACAAGGGGGAAAAAATCCCCAGCAGCTTGTTTCATTGCTGTGACAAGACACACTTGTCAGCTTCAAAAAAATTTGTAAGTGCATTCATACTTTTTCTGGTTTCCATCTGGGTCTAAATGAAAATTCTTTATTTGTCTTATTTCTTCGTTTACTGCAATATTGATTTCTCACTTCAAGTGTGGTTTCAGTGCAATGTCAAATTCACTGCTCTGGAGAGCCAGCTCGAGACGTCTGTAATGCAGAGGATCTGTTTACGGATTTAGTAATAAATAAACATATTTCTCGAGAAAAAAATGGGCTGGTTTTGCAATAGTTTGGGAGAAAACCAAAAATCTATTTGTCATTAATGGTGCATATTACTGTTCATGTCAAAAAGAACACAGGAAAACCAGTACGACCTTTTATGTTATTTGAAGTACTCCTGTGAGAAATATCAGTGATTTCTCAAGGAAAACGACAGAAATACTGCGTGTTCACACTCACCAGCCACTTTATCAGGCACATTTGTCTAATGCTGGACAGGACGTCGTTTTGCCTCTGGAACGACCATAAAGACTTTGGAGTCAATTTGGACACCCGAGCATCATGGAGAAATATGGACCAAAAAGACACTTCTCCATCAAAATCACCAGTTATCACAATGCAGGACTACACTATGCATCACTGCATCAGACAGTTTTCACTGAGTTCTTACAACACCACCTGCAAGTCCCAAAATAAATCCAGATTTATGGGACACTTTTCTCATCCTCAATCAAGTTTTTATTGTGATCATGTGCTGACTGTGGCCTCAAAATCCTCTTCTTCGCTGACGGGAGTGAAACTCGAAGTCACTTTCTACCGCTGCTGCCAATCCGGTTTGAGTTTCAAAATGTGTTTTCAGAGATGTCATTCTGCACATCACTGTCGCAAACAGATAATTATTTGAGTACTTGTGACATTTCTGATAGCTTAAACAATCGCTGGGTCTGCCCATTATTCTCAGACCCCTGTCATAAACAAGGCATTTTCAGCTACAGAGCCTCCACACATTGGATGTTTACTTTTACTTTTGTCACTCCATTTTCTGCAAACTCAAGAGGAGGCTCTCAAGTGTGCGGATCCTCGAGCCTGTCACTACGATGTTTACTGGTGTAAAGTTGCTATGATCATTGATTTCGCCCATTCTGTTGTTTACTCAAAAAAAAAAAAATTGAACCACTTACAATGTTGAACAGCTTCAATGTCTGAGGCCACACAGTATTTGCATTAATGTCGAGGTATACCTAATATAGACGCCTGTGCATCTGTTTTGTAAATGACATTTATGCAGTAGCTGTCCAGGTTGAAAATGGAATGGGTCTAGTACTCTGTATTGTTGTCACCAGCAGAAGTGCTCTAAAAAATGCAGCTTGACATAAATTCTGACGGGCCACTGAGTCAGCGTGCTAACGCGGAGGAGCCGCTTCCTCGCTGGAGAATCATCTGAGTGCTCATGACGGTCATCTGACTTTGCTTGACCAAAAATATGCCGGGTTATTTAAGCTTTGACTTCTGAGCGACTCCTCCGCACGTACACTTAACCGCCCTCCTCCCCAGCTCCACCCGTCCTATTTTAGCATTCTGTAACCCTGTTCTTTCATTGCTAAACTGCGTTCAATAACAATGTTTCTTCGAGATCATTGTTGCTGTTGGCTCGGTTCTATCCAGGAGGGTTTAGTTGCAGGTCCCTGCCTTTGGTTCCACGCTGGACAGGCAGTGATCTCTCGAACAGAGCCATGCCGCCAAAAACAAAGTATGGTTGTATGCTCTCAATAAACATTCTCTCTGACAAAGTGGTCCAATCAGAAATGTTCATTACCATCACGGACATATTGTTTATGAAAATGTCTCAAATATTTCTCCAAGATGGTGGGCCACTCAGTCAGTGGACTGACTCTTCAATCACTGATGCATTTGGTGATGAAAGTGGAAAAGGCGGATCATCTTCAACATGCAGTGGTCTGTATTCACAGTTAGAGGCCATGTTGAAAAGTGCTCTGAACACTTTAGCTTATTTTACCACAGTTGCATCTGTCTTTTCATTTGAGTCCCATATAAACAACTGGCACCTTTTATTTTATTCCTGCTCTAGTAAAATAACAAAATAATCAGCTGTCACTGGGATAATTTGTCAGTCAGGGAGTTTATCCTCCAGGCAGCCACAGGAGAGATTTGGCACTGCAGGGTCTTGATCTCTTATTGACAGATGCTATTAGTTTTGCCTCTTGCCGCTCATAATGTTTATTAATGTTGGCCGTGCTGAGTATAAAACAATTCATGCACATTTTTTAAGATGCTATATCTGGATCATGAGATTAGCAGGGAATATCTATGAAACTAAGTTCTGAAGTTCCTTCATACAGTTCTATTGTATTCTGTAGTTCTATCCAAGAAAGCTCTCAAACTCTGATGCATTATCTTCCCTTCAAATACATATAGCTGTGAAAAAAATTACTTAAAGAGGCAAAAAGCAAAATTGTTTCACCGCGAGGTTTGCTGTTGTGCACTGCCTGCAGACCAAAACAAAGTGTGTCATGAGACACACTTCCCTCTACCTCTGTCCCCCACCCTCCACCCACCCCCCACTCACCTCGTCTGTGAACGACTATCTGCAAAGTGCAAACACACCGTGCAAAACAACATCACCATTTTGTGAAACGTTGAGTAACTATGTTCTAATGCCGCAAGAAAGAGACATTCCTTTTGGAAAGTTTTCTATGCTGTTTTGTCCATAAATTAATCATTATGCCAATAATTTATTGTGTCACCATTGGCATCAGACATGTCTGTTCACCGCTAATGGTGTTAGCAGCAGTGACGTGCGGTCAGAGGTTAGTTTGGTGAGGCAGAATCCGACAACTTCTTTGCCAACGACCGTTGTTTCTCTAGGATCCTGCTTGACTTCAGGTGAATGTTTCGTTCCGCTCTCCGCCATTTCGCTTTAAAAAAAAAATGCGCTCAGCCACCGCTGCCACTGCTCGCTGGCTGTAGCGTTCTATAGGGAGGGAGGGCCAAGGGCTCCAAGAGGAGGGTGGAGGCGGCGATTCACATGAACGTTCATGAACGCACAACTGGACCGGGCTTGTAGACAAGGTGCTGGATATCAACACAGAGAGCGGGTGTGTGACGTCCTGCTACACTCCAGATGAAATTGCACCTCTAGTTCTTCACGTAGCCATTTTTAATTCCTTCAATCTGGAAATTAAGCATTTCTGCTTATTACCCCTATAAATACCATCGCTGTGCTCTTCCAACAATGAACAAAGTTATGAAAATGAAACAAAACTCTCCACAGTGCAAGACTACAAATACCTTTTCTGAGTGGTCTTTCAATTCAAAGTCACATACAATGATGGAAAGCACATACTGACCATAAGCTCAGAGTAATCTCTGCCGCTGTGTACTCTTGGCAGTCAGCCATTTACTGAACAAAAGACTAAGATCATCGAGACTTGAACTGAGCCATTTTCACCAGAAAGTAAAGCACTTTGATTGACACTCATATGCGGTACATAACTGTTATAAAGGAAGAAACTCGTTCTTAGTAAACAACTCTGTGAGACTGCAGGGCTATCATCCTGTGCTTGCATCAATTAAAAAATTTACTGATGAGAGAATTTCTGTTTTGTGATTTGATTAAAACAAAAACAAAAAAGGTTGATTCAGCCGGGACCACTTTGTCAAAAAGTACAGGAGCAGACGTTGAGTTTGGTGACATAACTCTGGACTGGGAGATTTCTGCCCATCAAAATGTGGAATAGAGTCCCCCCACCCCCACACACTCCCACCATAATGCAGAGCCTACAGCAACAGTGACCTTAGTGATCAGTGTAACTTAGTTATGAAACAAAATGGATGAATGTTGTATTGGACGGATGGAGCTGGGTTGGTGTAGGATTGTGAAGCAAGCACAGCGAGGAGCTGCTCCATTAGATGGCGGACTTTAATTAGACTACTGATTGACAATCATCTGACAGGAGAAAGTCAGGTGACAGTCAAGCCTTCTCACGTGACTGACAGGCTGACACAGCTGATCGAATAGCCCGACAACACAATATTTCCTGGGAAAGGAAGCTGCACATTGCGATGAAAAGAGACAAGATTATCTTCAGTGCTTATTTTCTTGGGAATGATTAATTTCAAAAGAATGGCTCGATTTAGGATCAATGAGTAACTACAGGATAAGAATATTCCCCAAATTAGAAGTTAAAAATACCTCCTGCTACACACCGTAATTTTTCATTCAGCTTTGTTAAGGGTAGGCATAATTTTGGTGGGTACTCCAGAGGCACGAGGCTAGCATTTTATAGGCTTTTTTCCTTTGAGTATACCGATCAGTGGTTGTTAAATCAATTGGAATAATGTGGACAATCATTAAGCATACATCCTTTCACATTGTTTACAAAGACAGGGAAGTTCAATTCATTTTAAAGCACCAATGTATTTAACCTTTCTCAAGGCAGTGATTTTCAAAACACACTTCTTTTAAGAGTGGTACTCTGACTTAATTTACTGAAAAAAGCTCACTGCTTTGAAAGTCAGTGGGCCTTAATGCCCTTCAAATCAGTCTTAACTGGGAAATCGTCCAACCATTTGGCCATTTTAACAAAGATAATCTTCGATAGCCGGTTTCCGCACATGACATTTGCTCACGAACTGGGTTATGAGGGAACTCTCTGCTCTGTATTGAGAAGCTCAGGCAGCATGTTTAACAGGTTTAATCATCGTTATGGATTAGCTTTGCCTCTATTGTGAGGCTGTACTTTGTGTGAATGGCCTCACTTCTAAATCAATCTCCCCCCGCCGCAGATTATGCCCAGAGAGCTTTTTCTCCTTCAGAGACAATGCACAATGTCACAAAGAGCTTTCTCCTGCTTTTTAAAGTGCAATGACCAAACCAAGAGAGAGAGATAATTACCTGCCAAGTGATCGCTCACTTATGGTGGAATATTATCTGCAAGGAAGTCATTACACATTTCAAGAACATTAAGTGAGAGAAACTATACCACAGGGTATGAAAAAAAGGGAACTCAAGATCTTTGTTGAGTATTATTCATTTGTTTTGTTATTTATCCATCTATTATGTATATCGCTTCTTCCCCACTTAGGGTCTCGGAGGACCTGGAGCCCTCCCCAGCTGAATATGGGCAAAAGGCTCGGACACACCCTGGACAGTTCACCAGTCCATTTGCAGGGCACACACGCCATTCAATAATACATTCGTACCTAAAGGCAATTTTGGAGTCTCCGTTTGGCCTGACTTGCACATCTGTGGACTCTGGGAGAAAACCGGAGAAGAGGAGGTTTGGAGACATGAAAAGAGGGGTGGATCCGTAAGGATCTAGGGAGCTTCAACTGGACTGTGACCGGATTGATCCTTCGCACAATCTTAAAAGGACCAATAAAGCGGGGTGCCAATTTCTGTGACTCCACTCTCAATGGCAGGTCCCACGTGGAAAGCCAGACACTTTAGCCAACCCGATAAGATGGGGCTGAACGGCGCCTTCTATCTGCGGTGGTCTATTGTTTCCATCCAGAGGGGAACAAGGAGGAACAGACCCTGGCCCAAACTGACCGACAACGCTGAACAAAGTGATTAACCAAAGGAACCTCTGAATCCTTGTCAGTCTCAGGAAACAGTGGAGGCTGATAACCCAACTGAGCCTCAAACTGGGAGAGGCCTGTGGAGGACTTACCCAATGAATTGTGGGAGTATTCGGCCCATGCTAAAAATTGACTCCACAAACATGGGTGTTCAGCCGCCAAACATCAAAGAGTGTTCTCCAAAGATTGGTTGGTTCGCTCAGTCTGCCCGTTAGTCCCTGGGTGGAAACGCGAGAAAAGGTTCATGGTGGCCCCCAACTGATTGCTAAATGCATGCCAGAATTTGGTCGTAAATTGAGGGCCTCGGTCAGAAACCACATCTTGAGGGATGCCATGCAGCCGGAAAACATAATCCACGACAAGAAGGGTAGTCTCTCGCGCCGAAGGCAGCTTAGCCAGCGCAATAAAGTGGACGGCCTTAGAAAAACGGTCAACCACGACCAGGATGACCGTGTTGCCTTCCGAAAAAGGCAGTCCCGTAACAAAATCAAGAGTGATACGGCTCCATGAGTGCAGTGCCTAGGGATGGGCAATAGCCACAGCAGGCCGGGGGGGGGGGGGGGGGAGGGTTGTTCCGAGCGCAAATACAGCACGCCGCTACAAACTCCCAGATGTCCTCCATCATGCTGGGCCACCAAAAATGTTGGGCCAAGAACTGCTTGGAAGCCCCAGGTGACCAGCCAGATGGGAAGAGTGCCCCCACTGGAGAACCTTGGACCGCACTGCTAAACGAACAAATAAACAGCCAGGTGCCCCCCCCCACAGGACCGGGATCATTTTTCAACATCTCCCGCACAGCAGACTCGACGTCCCGCTGAACGGGAGTAATAATCTGAACTGCCGGGATAACCGGCTCAGGAGCAGGGTCGCAGCCGGAGCGGTCGTGAATCCGCGACAAAGCAATGGGGCTTGATGTTTTTGGACCCCGGGCGATAGGTCAACATAAATTTAAAGCAGTTGAAAAACAACGACCACCACGCCTGCTGAGAATTACATTGTTTAGTCTGTTGGATGCATTGGAGATTTTTATGATACGCACAAACCACAAACGGCTGTTCAGCCTCCTCCAACCAACGCCAACTTGACGGCCAACAACTCCTGGTCACCAATGCTGTAATTCCGTTCAGCAGCCGACAATGACCGGGAGAAGTAGGCGCATGGGTGCAACTTATTGACCCGAAGGGGGCGCTGGAATAAAATAACACCTACCCCAACATCCGATGCATCCACCTCCACAACACTTTGGAGGGAGGGGTTGGGCAAAACGAGAATGGGTTCTGAGCTAAATTGTTTCTTTAACTTCTGCGAAGCAGCCTCAGCTGCCGGAGACCAAGCAAACGACGAGGAGGTATTCTTCTTAGTGAGTATGATAATGGGGGCAGCAACCGCGCTAAAATTACAGATAAACCTCCTTTAAAAATGAGCAAACCCCAAAAACCGTTGCACGTTTTAACGTTTTGAGGGGCAGGCCAATCCCTGACCGCTGACACTTTGTCAGGATACATGTGGACCGACCCTTCCAAAATAATGAAGCCAAGAAACAAAACTGTCTTGGCATGAAAAATGCATTTCTCAGCCTTGACAAAAAGCTTGGCTTTGAGGAGGGCCTCAAGCACTTGTCTGACGTGTTGTTTATGCTCCGGGAGAGTTGAAGAGAAAATCAGAATATCGTCAAGGTCGACAAAGACGAACCTCTCCAACATCTGTTGGACGACATCATTAACAAGTGCCTGGAACACAGAGGGTGCGCTAGCCAAACCAAAAGGCATGACCAAATATTTGTGGTCCCATCATGAGTATTAAATACCATTTTCCACTCAAACAAAACTGTCTTGGCATGAAAAATGCATTTCTCAGCCTTGACAAAAAGCTTGGCTTTGAGGAGGGCGTCAAGCACTTGTCTGACGTGTTGTTTATGCTCCGAGAGAGTTGAAGAGAAAATCAGAATATTGTCTAGGTCGACAAAGACGAACCTCTCCAACATCTGTTGGACGACATTATTAACAAGTGCCTGGAACACAGAGGGTGCGCTAGCCAAACCAAACGGCATGACCAAATATTTGTGGTCCCATCATGAGTATTTAATGCCATTTTCCACTCGTACTCCTCACGGATCCGAACCAAGTTGTAAGCATTCCGGAGGTCTAGCTTGGTAAAAAACAACACCTCCTGCAGCCGTTCAAATACAGAGTTCATCAACGGAAGTGGGTATCAGTTTTTAATAGTGATATTATTCAAGCCTAAGTATCAATACATGGTCTCAGACAGCCATCTTTTTTGCCCACAAAAGAGAACCCAGCTCCAGCAGGAGACGTGGAGGGTCATATAAATCCATTAGCCAGAGCCTCCTGAATATATTCTCTTATAGCCTTCTTTTCAGGCCCTGACAGCGAGTATAATGAACCCCTGGGGGGAGTGGTACCCGGGCGGAGATTGATCTCGCAATCGAACATGCGAAGAGGAGGTGTAGTTGAGCCCCGTTGCTTGCTAAAAACCTCTGCAAGATCAGCATAATCGTCAGGAACATTAGGAGGCAGACAAAAGTTCAAAGCAGCACCCAAATTCTCACCCTGTTCGGAACCATTCCCCCTCTAAGTCAAATTCTGAGTCAGAGAAATCCTCCGAATAGGAATCCCCCTCTGGCTGCCGCCAGTCAAATTGAGGATCCCAATCCAACCCCTCCTCCATCCCTTTCTGTAGATTAGGCAGGTTGTTTGACGGAAACTCCTCAGAATCACTCCAAGCATCAGCCTCCCCCATAGGTCGATGCCCAGGATGACACGCCAAACGGGCAAAATACTGGGTACACCCATTAACTAATCATATAGTTATTATAAGTTATTTTCATTGTCTATTGTTTTTTTTCAGCACTTAAGAATTTTTATCATATGTTGTCAATATGTTTGTAGGCAATGTTAAAGCCTATTTGCAACAGTCAGCCCACAGCTTATATTTTATTGGCAATAATTAAACAAATCATTATTGGTTTTTAAATAACTTGTATTAAAAGTTATAATGTTGACCATTCACAAATGCAAAATGTATTTCGCTTTTGATAATTCAAGTAATTTCTCGCAGTGATGTAATGACAAATGTACGGTGGGTACAAATATGACACTGCAAATGTGGTTGGATTATCATAATTTCATGTTTTCTTGCAAAGTTGAATCCCCCCCCCCCCCTTGTAGACAGCTCGTGATGAGCATTTTTATGGGGCTATCATTTCACTGGGTAAAGACGTTCCATTGTGATCGATAATAGGTAGTTTGTAAGTGATAAAATCAATGTTATTGTCGAATGCAAACTAGCAGTAGCAGGAAATACATTACTGTTGCAGTGCTAATGAACTCTTGACCTGCAAGCATTCTTGTGTACGATAAGCAAAATCCCATTGAAAATAATCATCAAAATTTGAATAGGAAAATTGGAATCTGCAAGCTTCTGGAGAAAGAAATTTGGGGGGTTTTAATATAAGATTTCAACCAACACATCCATAAATTTGCAAGTAAATCCCTCTTAAATCCCTGCGAAAGTTTAATGGTTACATAAAATACTGTGTTTGTTCTCTGTGCCTTTGGGACTGCACTATTTTTTGTAACTGGACAGGTGAGGTTGCAACTTAAATTTCTAATCCTATTTATGTCTTTACTGTGCAGCCTTATTGCTTTTACTGATCCAGTTTTACGAATCCACCATCCGTCTAGCAGCATATGTCAGATGGAAGAATATTTGCATTCCATACAGCTTTCTTGTGTATGAGACAATGGAAAAGAAATTATTTACACAAAGCAAATCCATTTCCAGCTAAAGCTTTTTCCACTGAACTTCATGAACTCAGACTGATTAACGACGGACTGATTCTCTACTGTACGCTCCCCCAGAATAATTCATGATATGCAGGTCCTTCGGACCATTAGGTTTCTAATTCACGAGCCAGTCGCTTGAGTATTGAGGACTGCTGAATTTTTTGTGGCAGAGGTACAGAAGTGTTTATTGCATTTCAGTTAAGAGCCAAATATCACCTGGTATCCCTGTGCATTCCACAGCAAGGAATTATTGGATGTACATGACCTTAAAACCCTCAGATGGTACTGTATTAAGAGCCAGCATGCGTCTGTGACAGAAATAAACACATAAGCTCATAAATGCTTCGGAAGACCTCTGTCAGTGAACACATTTCATTGAAGCATCATCAAATACAAGTTAAGAACTCAAATGCACAAAGAGCAAGCCATTCATCAACACTCTTTGCAAGCACCGTCAACTTCTCTGGGCTCAACCTCCTCTGGAATGAACTGACGCAGAAAAGAAAAGGGGTACCGTGGTCTGATAAGTTCATATTTCAAATTGTTTAGGACCATCCCCGCTTGCATCAGATGCCCATTCAAAGGTCAGCATTTGTCATGGTGGTCTGGGGCTGCATGTATTACAAAAGCATGGCTCTGTAATCACTAAGTGCAGGTATCGCCTGCAGCCCAGACCTATCTGTCTCCCACGTGCGGCAGATTATGAATTGCGGATTAAGACAATGGAGTCCTCGGGATGTTGACCAGTAGATGGCCGATATCAGGCAAGAATGGGAACATATCGCGTTTTCAGAATTCTGACAGTTATGGTTCCAAAGTGATTACTGTGTCTTATTAAAAGGGGAAGTGATTTTGGCCGTAATACATCCCTAAAGTAGCTAAATACAGTAATAGTATTACTTTTACAAGAAATACAACCCGATACTGTTAAAATTCAGGTGATGTTATTACAGTTATGACATTAAGTAATCTATGACTCTGCCCTTGGTAATTTTAAATTTTTGTCAAGTTGAAACTTTCCGGTTAATTGTTGTTCATACCCAGAAACTTTTAAGCTTGTTTCCATAAACATTTGGAGGAAGTACCTGCTAAAATGGGATGAGACCCTGCAATCACTGCTCAGTAGGCAACAGCTGCTATTTTGCAGCTGTGAATGTTATCATTATACATGAAAAAAATTCTGATTCACTCCTGACAAAAGTTATTTTTCAAGATATGAAACAAACCTATTGCAAAAAAAAAACTTTCCCCTGTTATTGATGCGTGGCAGTTATGGCAATATGCATGCAACACAGTGGCTCTGTTCCAATTTGCCACCAGTTCCTCATTCCTTTTGGCTTTATTTTAAGTTGCTGATTATAAAAGCAGTCTGTCAGTAATTCAGAACATCATACCGAATGTCAGAATACGGTGGTGGTGGTAGTGTGATGTTCTGAGGATGGTTTGCCGCATCAGGGCTGGAGAATCTTTTCTAAATTGGCAGAAAAGCCTTGTCAAAACCTTGACTTGAACCCAACTGAAATGCGGTGGCAGGACCTTAAAAAGACAGTTTGTACTTGAAAACCAACCAATATGCCTGAATTTCAGAAATACTGCAAAGAGTGGGGTTAACATTCCTTACAGCGATCTGAAAGACAGACCTCCAGCTATTAGAAGTGTTTGGTTGTTGCTGTTACTGCTGCAGAAGGTACAACCTGTTATTAAGTTTGGGGGGGAGGGGGGGGGCTCTCATATCTTAAGCAACATTTCATACGAACATGTGGAACCATTCAGTGAGACAGGTATGCAAAAAGAGAGAAAACCGGGTAGGGTTGAGAATCCCAGATCTCTCAGACTCAAGATTGCAATAAATCTGACAATCGTGCCAAAACTCTACCCAGTTAGCCATCAACCAAACAACAGTATAAGAATTATTCAGCACTGACATACACAGGTACCACTGTATTTCAATATAAATCCATAAAAAGTCATGACTGCACCAAGAACGGCTCTATAAACACAACCCCAGCAGTATGATGTAAAGTTAACAACATTCTACCTCGCAACCCCTCCCCCTCCATATTCATCCAAATTTGGCATAATCCAATGATTCAAATTTAAAAAAAAAAAAAAAAAAGCACCTTCATCTTTCAAGCATAGAAACACACAGGAGTGAACAGCCTGGAATTTGAGCAGAGATCAAATGTGTTAATCTTTGCAAATAAACTAACATTGGGCATCGACTAAATAAGAGACTGTTTTGCCGGGGTTAGTGGGTCAGAAAACATAGCATCATTGCAAAAAATATGGAAACTGCAGGACTGTGTTCAAAATATTTTTTTGTTTTTAATGTTTTACTGGTATATATTCCTGTAGCAGCATTTATTTTGCTGACTGAGGTTGACTTAAAAGATCATGTCAAAGTATTATTAAACTTTTCTCTTTTTTTTTGAAAAAGCTAAAAGCCTTGTTTGTTCAATTTAGTAAAGTTAATCAAATGTAAACATGATGGGTGTTTAAAGCGTGCTGTATTATTAGAGGAATGGGAGCACGCTATCTCCCAGACAAAACTTAAATGAATGCAGCGCTACTCAGTTATTTTTAAATAGCATTAGATTAATGTTGCCATTTATTATGCTCAGACTGTAATGTGGTTTATGCTGTGCCCGACTGTTCATGGACAGCCACTGTATAAATGGAAGTACAAAATACATAAATGCATCTTCATTTACTCAGACACTTCTCTTAGTCGTATTTCATGTCGTATCTACATTAAATACATAACATCATTACTGTGGGGGTTTGCACAATTGTTTTAATTGTTTAAATGTAATCGACCTTGTCTGCTACGAATTGCCACGCAATTAAAATGGCTGAGAGTGAACTTGTTGTGTTTATTGATGAAGATGTGGCAGCTCACTATCTTGTTTGATTAAAAAAATTAACAACCTAATTTTTTCTGTAGATAAACTAATTCAAACATTTTAGCCTGCGTATCAGTCAGTTTATGTCACCTCTGTCGACGTTAGGCACAGCCCTAAAAATCATATAATGGTCTTCTTCCTCTCTGAATTAATTCACTTGTGTTAGTCTGTAGGGCCATTAAGAAAATCCTCTTTTGATTTTAAGTACCTTCTTAATGCTTCACTTTCACTACATTGGGCCATTTTCAATTAATCGTTGTGAATTATGCATGGTTACATTAAACAATCCAATGAACTGATATTGCGTTTCCTGGCTCCGAAGGACATGGTAATGGTTTTCAGATGAAGTTGTACAGCTCAAAATAAATTAATTGGGCTTAAATCCGGTGGATAAGGTCCTAGACCTGTGTGTGATGAATACTTTCTTGGTCCCTCCAATTGAGTGTTATCTAAAATGCTGGTCCCTCAAGTCTGAGGTGAATTATGCCACCATATACTGAATCAGGAAGTACACAATCCGGCTGGTTCTCAAAACCAACAAGTGCTTCATGAGTCCCAGTAATACTTCAACACCTGACACTCCGCTGTAAATGTTTTCAGCGCCGTCCACACAGAGAAATTCTGAGACAGATTTGGTTGAATTATAACTTTGTGGTAAAAGATTATTGCAGAGGCACCAGAGAAAAGTAAGTGTGCCGTAAAGAAGCTTCAGAGATGTTAAAATCAGGCAGAAAGGCACACTGAATGTCATGTACAGGAACTACAGGCAAAATACCTAACTGAATGTTTTTGTGTTTCTGGTGACAAGGCTATAATAACTGTACTTAAGGCTGACCTACTGCGAGTTTTATCTTTGTTATATTCTGACACATGGACTCAATGGCTGTTCTTAGTTTCTATTGCATTTTTTTTTTTTTTTGACCATCTAAAACTTCTCTTGCGGTTTTTAAGAGTGCGACACGGGATAGGACATGGTGAGAATATATAGTAGCTGGGTATTAAAACTTTAGAAATTCTTCTTGCACTGAACCATTTAATGGTATTCAATTAGTGCGGATTTCGGACCTATACACTGGCAAGGATACTGAAGGAAAATAGAATCGCTTGTGTTTGGTACCGCTTACAGTAAAGCGCTGTGATACTGTATGCTGACTGCTTACAGCTCTAGAGCTCTGATCAGTCTACCCAATCGAATGGTTAAAGATTTAATTTGCAGAAGCAGGGCATGATTTTCTCTCTTGAGCTCTCTCTTTAGAGCGCCGCGGTCATCCTTGGCTCCTCGTCTTGTTCTGGGGTGCAGGCTTCAGCCAATGCCCAAGCTTTGGCATGTTTTCCGAGCCTCATTGGTCACTGGCTCTTTTGCTTTGGCGAGCAGGTCTCTCAGTTCAATTACAACTATTTCTCATTTTGCAGTGGGTAATAAGTCTGGACGCTAAAATGAATCAATGTTTTTTTCAGGGTCGCATGAAAGACAGTGGCATGACGCTAAGATCGAATGTCCCATTTAGCATTTTGCTGCTGGAGTGACATCAATTAAATGGCTGATTCTGCCCTTACGGCCTCCACAGAGCATAAACACTGCTGCATGCTGGGAAGGAACATGGAGGGCCCCGCAGGGGATGCCAGCCTCACAGTATTGGCTGACCTTTCGCCCTCCCTGAGCAGAAGCTTCCAATGGACCAAGTACAGCAGTGAATCTGTGGCATTATATCAGCGATGATTCTACTGGAAATAAGAAAGAATGTAAAAACAGAATACAATTAAAAAAAAATGTATTTGTCCTGCTAGAAATCACGCACTAATATCTTGTCGTGATTGGAAGGCTGGACATGATGTCACAGCGTTCTCAAGTGTCCTCGCTTGAGTGGCTTTCAATCAAAATTTAACATCCCAATTAGCCACTGACTGGACAGGCGCTTTAGGTATTAGGCTGCCGTAGGCTGTTTTCTCCCAATAAACCCTGTTTGCTCATCATACTGTAATAATATTAATACATTCAATTTTTTATCTTGACAATACACAAAAGAACAAGATCTACCAAGGGCAGAAGAGGCCCCCATTTCACATCCTCATTATGTAAGATGTAAGTCTTTTTTTTCAATTAATTCAACAAATGAAAATTAAAATGAAATCATGTTACACCAGGACAACTTTCTAATTACGCTAAGGACAACAAAAGTCAAAAACAATCACTGCGCAGGCCTATTAAATTGCATCATTTATAGTTATTCATTTTCATTATGGGAATTACAGTATTTATAATTAATTATATTTTAATCATTTAAAATACAATATAAAAATGACATAATAACTCATTAAAATTAATTTACGTACACTTTCCTAAAGTTCACTGTTAAGGAGAACACGTGCACACAGGCAGCCAAACCCCTGATGTGATTACTACACGCAAAATAAATGACAATCTTGCGCAATTATGTTAATAGTCTAAAAGCACTTTGTTGGTCTTTATTTTAATTTTTTTTTTTTAACTCGCTCGCATTTTAGGCACTCTCTTGAGATAAATTACAACAGCTTCACAACATTGTTTCAGCTTTAAATCATAAAAAGATGGCATGGTATATTGAATTAAATTTAAACCCGAAAGCAGTTATTCTTAAATTATCCTTGACCAGTATTATGTTGAAAACAATACAACAGCACATTATTTTATGTTCCACCACATAAACTTTTATTGATTTGCAAAATAAACACTTTGGCTCGCAACACATTTCACAAAAGTTGAGACAGTAAAGTATTTACTACTTTCAAATGTTGCCGTTCCTTTTTACACCGCTAAGGAAACATTTTAGGACTGAGGACACCGAGCGGATAAAAGTGTTTCTGGTGTATTTTTGTCCCATTCTTTCTGCACACAGGTCTTAATGTGAGCAGCAGTAATGCATTAATGAAATTGTACTTTATTATTCTGTAATTAAGGCGCACTTATTATACAGTGCTAGTATACATTAACTGTACCCTATGGTCATGGCCCGGGCAGCCATCTTATATTACCTGACTGATTCTGCCAAATTGGCTTTGGCCACGTTTCTCAGATTAATTTAAGAAGATCTTAGCGCTAAGAGCTTCTTTAGATCCTTCTTAAGGCTCCAGCAAGAAGCAAACTCGTTTTCCCTCTTAGCCTAAAATGGCTCCCTCTTAGCTGAACTTGTCTTTGTAGCCTTCTTAACTCCCTAAGAAGGCTTGTAACTGGGAACACAGTCTTTTTCTGTCTCCGGGGTTGTCAGCTTTGAAGGGTGACTTGACGTGAGATCGTGGAAATCAATTGTGTTTTGGGCCAGAGACTCATAGCCATCTATGGAAAAGTTGCTGTGTGATTGCGTGAGAAAAAGCCTGTCGCATGCCAAGAGCATACGTTGACAACTCCATCTCTCACCATTTGACTGTGCCTGTCACTCTCTTGTCGTGTTCCTGATCGAATTTCAAACATTCTGCAAAATTTCTTTTAGACAGCGAGCCCCAGCCCTAACTTGTGTACTAACAGCACCATTCTTTTGCTGATGTCAAAAGCTTCATTGCCCTTAAATGACTCTTGTGGTCACAAAAATGAGAACACCCTTTTTTGTTTACCAGTTCTCTTGTGTTTTGCGATTGTTACTTTCACACAAACAGGTTTTCACAAAACCCTTCATTTTAGGGGTCCATATTTATTTGCAGACTGTTCCCCATGAAATTAATTTGTGTAGCAGCTGATTTAGGTGGTTTGTCATCCAAATCCATATTTGACCCTTTCGCCATAATTTTTGACCAAAACTCGCACATTTCAAGGAACACAACCCAAACGCTTGTGTTAGGCTGCCAGTACTCAACCACACGCAGAAAAATGTGGGTTCCTCTGCGGTGCTTTGACCAGGGTTGAGGTGCTATATAACATCGCTGCCGCACAAAGAACTTTTTGAGCCCTTGCATGGTTCTTTAGAGATTCTTTACTGGTTCTTAACCCGGTTAACTATTTTTAAACTAAGTTAAAGAACCAGTAGAGAACCTTTAAAAGCCCCTGATTGTTGTCTACAGGTTCGCCATTGATGTTTTAGCTCAACTCGTTTAATCCCAAATTTTTCCTAGCAATGCAAGAACACGCATTTTTCTCTTTAGGCCTCCCTAACACATAAACTGTTTGAATTTTTGATCTCATGATGGTTCAGATAAGTTCAAAGGAACATTTTTTTTGCCCAGAGTAAACAACAACAATGAACTGCTTTTGGATGCTGTTTCACACCATTTTTAAGAGTGGACTGAGACTCCTAGGACACCTAATAGCCACCCTTGAGGGTAAAGCGCATGGACTCATCTCAAGTAGACAGTCTGAAGATTCCAGGCTGCAGCATTAATTCTGATTAATCTTAATTGTGTGTGAGACAGTGTTTTTGATTAGAAATATGTTCTTTGTCATTTATAATTACTATGCCAGCAGCTTAGATTGGCTGGCTGTAGCCTGCATCATACATACGCCTTTTGGTTTCTGTGCGTCCATCTAACTTCTTTACTCACAGATCTGAAACACACTACCTTCCTCTTGACTTAGTCTCCCAGACAAAGAGCATGTGCACATGTACACGTACTTGCACTGGCACACCCTTATACAAAAGCACATTCATCCTTGTTCTCCCCCTACTCTGTGCATGTTTTGTAGGTCTGTTTAATTCATTCTTTCATTTAAAGTGTATATGACACAAAAATCCGGTATTTAGTTTTTCAACGTGTTAAAAAAAAACATTCTGATGTTGAAACGCACCACATACACTTCAACCTGTATCTGTTTTGTAAACATCATTTTATACACATTTCCAGTAATTCAGCGGGACATATTTGTAACCGTTGGAAACCTTGGGATTGCCACTAGAATGTAAAATAGGCCTGAATCTCACAATTTGAATACAGCAGCTGAATTTGACGGACCAATGTATGGGTTGGTTGGTTTTATGGGGTTAAATGTTTGATGTAATAACATTTTATTGAATCTTTGAAATTGATTATTTTAATTATTAATTCAAATTCCCGATTTTTTGTTATAAAAGTAATTTTCTGTAATAATCTAAATCTTTGAATCTAATTCAAAGTCGGTATCCCACAGACAGACATGTAGAATGGCAAGGATTTAGCTAATAGTATTTTCCCTACACGCCGGTGCTCTGAAATCCTTTGGATAACCTGTGTCTGTGAACAAAGTTGGTCTTCGAATCATCAAATACAATTTAAGACCGTTCAGAAGCATTACGGAATGTTCTGGGCTCATTCTCATCTGAAATGAATGGTGAAGCAGAGAGGAGGGCGGAAGTTTGATGTGTCAATCTTTCCGATTGATTTCGGAAAAAATGGATGTCGTGCTTTCAGGGCCTCTGAGGTGAAGGACCAGCCCGATGGTTTTCGGTGACGTGTTCAAAAGCCAGAATCTGTCATGGTCTGGGGCTGCATCAGGGTTCTCAGCATCCGTGAAGGCAAAATTGACAGAGAAGGGTTTGCGCACACTTTGGAATAACCTATTCGCCTTCCAGACATCATATTTTTCAGCAACGCCCTTGCTAGTTCTGGCAGGATAAAACCAGAATAATAGTATAGCTTTGTGGCCACAGAGTGCAGGTACTGCCCGCAGCTCAGACCTGTCTGCCACTGAAACCTGGTGGAATATGAACCACAATATACGACAACGGAAACCCTGCACTGTTGACTGACTAAAGTCCTACATCAGGCAAGAATGGGAACTTAATCCTCTTTGAAAACAGTAAAAAGTTGCCTCTTCAGTTCCAAAACAACTACTGAGTGTTATTAACCCTTAAAGCACCAAAGGCAGCTTTTGCCGCTCGCTGAAACAATAAAATGAAATCGAAGCTTTTGAAAACTTAACATGTGGTGACTCTCGTGGGGGAGCTCTTTTCAACAAGTTGCACATGATAGGTTTTCAAAAGCTCAAGATATTGACATTTTTTTAAGCACTTGAAAATTGGTGTCAGCGCCAAAAAGGTTAAAAAGAGATATGATGTTACACAGTAGCAAACAAGCACTTGTCCCTATTCTATTGGAATGTATTGCAGATATCATATTTAAAAATATCTGTAATATTTTCATATTTTCAGGAAAACAATCAAGTTTGTGAGTTACAATAGTATTTTGTCTTCATGCTAGTCTGGTTGTTTTTTTTTTTTCACAACAGGTTAAAGGGGATTTGCAAAAAAGTGTGGGGTTTTACGAAATGAGCCAAGAGCGAGAACCAGATAAATGTAAAATGGAGGCTTTATTTCTGAAGGGGGGAACCCCCCAACAGAGCTGGCAACAGTACAATGTCCACAATCCTCAAACAGAATCCAAAGGGCAAAGTCCAAAACTGTAACCAGGGCACCAATAACGAAACTCAAGGTCAGGCAAAAATGGTTCGGTACACAGGCGTGGGTTTGGTGGAGAGACAAACTCATAAGCCGGAAACAGTCCGAATCCAAATACCAGGGCAGCAAAAGACAATAGACGTGGTCGGGCAAAAATAGGTCAAAACTCACAGATGCAATAATATCCAAAGAGGGCAAACCAAAAACAAGAGTCGGGCAATCCAGTCAGAAAGAAAAAATCACAATGAGCAAGGCGAGGAACGTAGCACAAGACAAAGGAGTAAAGACGATCTGACAAGGAACTAAAAGTGTAGACACCTTATATACATATCCGGGTTAAACACATGACTAGGGTAAACAGGTGTAGTCAATGACATGGGAGTGACACATGAGGAAAACTAATTACATGAATTTGGCGAATGCCGAAACGCAGACAGGGATAACGAGACATTCCTATGAACGAATAACAGCTCCGGTTAAGGAGTACTAAAGTGTATAGTCTAAAGAAAAGAGAAAGCCTGAGATATAAATGGAAACTGCAGTAGAGATAATTAGTGATAGGCAAGGAGGGCGGAGATACAGATTGGGCGAATGCTGAGAGATCGTTAGTCTATTAGTATGTGCAGCTATACAATCCCGAGTGCAAGTTAGTCAGTTAGTATGAATATACAATGTTAATCGGGGTTAGTAATTATCGAAAACAATAAACTGTTAGTAGGGTTAGTAGATAGCATAAAGAGAGAGGAAGGAAGAAAACGAGATATGAAGAAAGATTGAAATCCCAGAAACCAGGAAATCACCCGAATGAGTGGCACGTCAGACAAGGGACCGTGGGCAAAGACCTACACAAGACAAGACAGGGTAAACGAAGTGCAGGACTAGAACCAAAAACAAGACTATAAAACATGGCAAGGCTATGAAACATGGCAAGACTAAGAAACATGGCAAAGACGTAAATGATAACAAAACAAGAAAAATAATAAAACATGAAATCAAACAACCAAAACACAATACATAATCCTAGGGATGGTCAGAGGCAGGCAGTGGTCACTAAAACACAAAAGGCATACATGGCAAGCCAGGCACAGAACTTAAACATGGGACTAGACAAAAGACATGGCTGAAATGCAGAATCACAACAAAAAGTATTTCATGTTTTTAATTATATTTTGCCCATTGTTACAATTCTTCGGGAATAGAGGTTTTGATTCAATTCTTTTGGATGAGATAATAGACTAAACAAGAAAACCAATATGTTTATAACAGCGCAGAAGTTTTAATTCTAATTAAGATTAATAATAATTTAGGGGCTTGTGAACTGATTTAAAAAATAGCTTCATTTATCCTTTCGTCTATCCAGTAATATTCCATCGATCCATCTTTCTAATGGCCTGTCCATAGATAGTTATTTTCCCATCTATCTACCATGACACTGGGTGACTCTCTTGTTTATTTGCTGATTAATTACTTAGAGATCATCCAGGCTGGCAGACAAGTGAAAAATTACTTGGACAGAGATTGGTTATTTTTGTATGTGAGGGCATGACTGTATTTTGGGCCTGGAAATTACCTGCTCTTCCCCTTCCATTTGCCTCCGACCTTACCTTTGTATATGTGTGTTTCAGTGTGTGCGCGCACCTGTGTGATACTAGTGTGACATAGCTATTCAACAGAAATGAATAACAGCAATCAAACCTATTCCATTTCACGTCCAGAAAAAATGTTCTGAAAGGACTCTGACTCCATGGAAAGACCCAATGCCAGTTCATTGTCAGACAAAGTGGTTCATTGACAGTAAATTATCACAGGTCACATGTTAAGTGTGGCAGTCTCAGTAAGGATCTAACAGTCCGCTGAGGACACAAGTTAAAGAACCTTGTTTTTCTGAGATTGTAATTCATACATTCAATGAGCTGCTCAGCTGAGGGTCAGCACATCTGCAATGAAAGTGCCAGAACAATTCAACGTTTTTGTGCTCTAAAGACTATTATGTTTAATTGTGTAAAACAGCATCAGGGCGGATGAGGTATGCCAACAAAACAGTTTGCCTAAAATGCTGTTATGATTTTATCAATACTCAAGATATCTATGACTTGTGATCAAGAATTTAAGTCTCTAATTAATTCCTAAT
This sequence comes from Gymnothorax reevesii, assembly GCA_029721435.1. Lineage (NCBI taxonomy): Eukaryota > Metazoa > Chordata > Actinopteri > Anguilliformes > Muraenidae > Gymnothorax > Gymnothorax reevesii. The sequence continues at coordinate 64,806,389 of CM056587.1, read as the reverse complement.
TTTCAGCTTACATAACCTAATGGCCTCTTAACTGTAAGCCACATGAATACTGGTGTTTGTGGATGAAAATAGAGTACAATTTAGAGATCATAAAAATAAAACAATTAAATGTAAATTGTGTATAATATCATACATACATGTATATCAGTAATATATCAGTTGTTTTCATTTGAGTTTATCTTTCCCAAGAAAGGGGTAGACACATAAAAAATGCCAAGTGCATTCATCATGCATTTCTGTGAAATCAGCTACAACACACATTTGGAAAAAGTGGACACATTAAAGAACATGCAAGCAAAATTTAAATGGAGTTATTAGAAATGTTAATTCCCCCAAATAACACTTAGTTTGATGTTGTAACTTTTCAATTCAGTTGTTTATTGTGAATATATTTTACACATAAACACATTTCCAGTCCGATGACTAAACCTTCTTGAGTCAACTTCGTTTGCTGCTGCATCCAGAGATGCAAGTCAGAGCAGTTCTGTGTCGAGCCAAAGCCGTGCATCAGCACTGTCCAAAAGCGCCCCCAACCACTCTGGGCACACCAGACCACACAGTTTTATGGTGTCGTTGATTGTATAATATTTATAATAACTGCAACAATCTTCCAACGTAATGTGTGCAATTCTTTGCTGGTGGAGCGCAGCAGGAGGTTTGGAGTTCGGGTTCGAACTGCATGATTCGCTGAGATAGATGGGTATTCTTCTTACTGCTCTCTCCAGAACTAATAGAGACAAAAAAACAAGCAAAGATTTTGAGAAACATAAAGGATGAAAGCTGGGTATTAAAAAAATATCTGCAAATATTGGATGAACTCCACTGCTTTAACCTTATCAATGAACTGCGGATGTAGCACAACATGCTAAGAATCCGAAATCACTTCAAGGAGCGAAATGTAGGAGGTGCTTGGGCCTTTTGGAACATGCTTGATGTGCTGTACCCTTTCATTACGGAGAAAAGCTCCGGAATAAATTATTTCTTACTGCCTTGATTTCTTTTCATGATAAAATGATAGTGAAATGCATAACCTTTTAACTGTGAAGGGCATTTTACTCTCATTAAATTTACTGGTTTGCTTAGTCTAGAGATAGATCCAAAATAAAGAAATATATCCCACATTATACAACCCACATATAAACGGCAATGCCTGAATTTTATCATCTCTTCTTTGAGAAAGTTCTTAAGGAAAACGAAATGCCGACTTAGACAAATCAAATTAAACTTGAAATGAGTTGGCCATCTCACATGGAACAGTGATTCCTAAATAACTTCATTTGGCTGCTAACGCTCGCTTCTTATTCAGATTTGCTTTTCACAGATCATGAATTTCAAACTCTTGTCAAAAAGAAAAATTTAAATGATTCAAAGAGAATAACAAACCATGCAGCAATAAAGCGAAGTAAATTATTCTATTAGCGGCAAATAAATTTGGCATCCGAACAATACGACCATAAATTCCCTCGATGTCCGATTTTAAAATGAACTACATTAGACTAAGAGAACTTTTAAAGTAATTTATTCATCACAGCTAATTTATTCGTCCTCTTTGAATAGCTGCTTTCGGCAGAGCTGATTATTTGTCCGATAAAGAATTCAACAGAGCTTCAAACAGGCTTCCAATTTGCACTTCTGGGTTAATTTTCATCGGTTCATTTGCACCAGTTACAGATTTGCAACTGTTCCTTAGAACAAACAAATACACATTTGAAAATGAAATAGAAGCACAGCTCTATCTGGACTTATCTAGCTCACGCTTAATGCTCAGCTTTTAAACTAGTCATTAGCAGAGGTTAAGTGAGTACATCCAAACATCCCAACACCTCTCCTTTATTTTGGTCATTAAGCACCTTGAGGGGCCGGTTGAGCTTTGTTAGGACATCGCATTCTGAGCCAGCTGTTTGATCCATGGCTTAAGACAACTTAGGACAACACATTCTAATCCTGACTGGTCATACAGTGACGCTACCTGACCAGGTGTCAATATATGACAAAAAAAGGAGGCTTTGGGCATCCTTATTTGATATTTATGGTTAGGGTTCGAGTTAACGGTTAGGGGGTAGGGTTCGTTTTAAACTGGCATCAAATAAGGACACCAAAGCCTGCCTATTGTCGCTTGGTTAGGTAGTGTCACTGAATGATGAGACTGAGAGCCTTTAGAAAGGAAAGCAACGTTCATCCTGCAAGGCCACATTTAAACTGGTTTTAATATAAAACACAGTTTCAATCGCGGGATACTAATGAGCTGTGATTTTTCTTGACTCTTTCTAAACTAGCCCATATCAGGACAAAACTAATGAGGAAAAACACTGCAACACAAAAAAAATAATAATAATAATCATTGAAATACTGGATTTGTTCATTTATTTATGTCCAAAGTGTCTTTATGATACTTCATAAGAAAGCTTGTAACTTGAGCTGAGTGTGATTATCAAAAAAAGTTACCTATTATATGACACATTATGAAAATTAGCTCTCATTATTGTCGATGAGAGAACATGCGAAAATGTCATCTTATTGATGAGATATTGACCAGAAATATTGCACCAAAAGTAATCAGAATTGAAACTGCGCGTCAAGGCAATGTGAGATGGTCACCTGGTCTGATTAGTCCCCTTTTTTTGACATTACGTGCAGCAGCCAGCTGGGTGTGCCATTATCTGGGGTGACGATGGAGGCAGAATGCACTGATGGGAGAAGGCGAGCTGGTGAGGGGAGTGTGATGGTCTGAGAAATGTTCTTCTGGAAAACCCTGGGCATTCATGTGGACTTCAATTTAAATGAGCTATTTTTGGAGCCTGTAAAGGACCGACAGCATATTAGCCAGACTAAGTAATATAATAATTGCCTAAAAATGTTTTTCTAAACCTATCTATCCTCTATACCCTGGGATGATTCTCGAAAGCACAGATGTTACAGTAACTTGCGTACTTGAAACCACTGACTGTGAATGGACAAAGTATGTAAGTTACTTACATAGTTAACAACTGTTTTGGGATGGTTCACCACTCCATCTCAGGGCACAGTCTCCGCTCACTCATACTTTTACGCAATTCAGCGTCTCCAGTTATCCTGATGTGCGGGTCTTTGGACCACGAGAGGAAACCAGAGAACCAGGAGGAAACCCACTCAGACTCAGGAGAACATGCAAACTCCACACAGAAAGGCCCCAGACTGGATTCAAACCCACAACCTTCTTGCTGTGAGGCAGCAGTTCTGCCCACTGCACCACCCCGCCACCCACTATTCTGAATAACATCTATAAAATAAAAAGTGCTTTAAAAAAAAAGTATTTGAATACTTCCTGATGCTAAAATGAGTGACCTAAAACCTTATACAGGATGCAATTACAGAAATAAATTAAGAGAACTTTTGAGGCACAGTAAATATTATTTACAGAAATATAATTTTAGGTTCAAAGAAATGTTTTGTGCTAGAGATGTGATTGTACAGACCAAGAAATAATAATCGAATCTGACCGGCGGCACCTCCGGCAGAGCAAATTTAACTGATTATGTAAACAGTTAAATGCCAAAGAAGAAAAAACAGCAAACAGAAAAATACAGAGAAGCAGAATGAAATGCTAGAACAGCAGACAACGGCGTGAATAAATACTTCTGAGTAAATGACTGACAGAGTGTTTGTTCAGATGGCTGACCAGGTGAATGTGCAGATTAAACGAATACAAAGCTGCAAGCACTCATGCGTAATTTGACCTGGTGTGAGGTTAAGCAGAGGCAGGAATAAAGTGTGAAATCACCAAAATTTGTGTAGATTAGTTTGCGTCTGAAGAGGGAAACGGAGTGTCTCATTCGAATGCTCATGTGACGAGGCTGGCGTGAGCTTGCATCATCAGAGTGGCTCATTGGGGGAGAAGTCTGTTGATAATGCTGATAAATTCAAATCAAATGGAAAATTCTAGAAAGCAGGGGGGGGGGGAATTGCTGACAGAGGGAGGGTGCGAAGGCTTGGTTTAAGACAAAGGGCCGTGCATCAAAAAAGCCATTTTGAGCCACTGGAGTGGAACAATTGGGTGGTAGATGTTTAATTTCAGATTACAGGCTGAACCGATGGTCCCTCGGTATGACACGCCCATCACTGCCACAGTGAACTTCACCTGTATCACACTGATAATAACCTGCTCGTCCAATGAAATACACAGAAGTCAGACTCACTAGACTTATTGACTTCTATTTCACTTTTGGATAAGATCTCTGTGTTAATATTTTTTTTTTTTACATCGGCATGTGCCTTATGAAAAATTCCGAAAGTTCCAAGCTATAGTTATGCTGTTGTACATGGATGGTATTTTTGCCACCCAGGTGTAGTATTGCTATTGTGATACTATAGTTATTCAAACGACAGCAATACAGTTGTCTGGAATGTAGTGATATCATGGTACTGTTGACCATGGTAATACTATAGTTACAATGTGATGTCTATGGCACTACTCCAGTTATGCTAGAAAAACTATAGTAATACTATAGCAATGCCAAAAAATACTACAGTATTACGAAGAAATAACTATAGGATATTTTATTAAGGTGTTAGCCTCCACAATTAATGGATTAAAGAGATGTAATTAATGAGAGATGCAGCATATCTCCTGCACACTTTTAGCCCCCCACATCGGTGACATATACTGCATCAGTTGAGATTCAGATGATCAATCAATCTGATCAGTTCAGTTGCTTGCCTGAGAGGGCTAGATGGGGTCTTTGGCAGGTGCGTGGGTCACCACTACAGGTTTCATGGGATTTTATGCGATTGCTGTTTCACTAGCAAGGACTACACCATACACTAGATGCGTTGAAATGTTTATTAAAGACATTGGTGTCCCTGTCTTAAATTCACGAAGAATTGTTTGTTACGACAGTTTCCCTCATCATTATTCCACACAGTCCAGCTGTCCTCGTTAGTTTAGGTTTTGTTTCATTTCTTTATTCTCAATGTTTCATTATTTTGCTCATTCCATTCCCCAACTTCCTTGTTTAACTCCATTAGTTTTGCTCACAGGCATTTTCCACTTTGTTTATTGACATCTTGTGTATTTAAGTTTGTGGTCTTCATCTTCCCTTTGCTGGATGGTTGTCTTCTGTCCTCCATTTTGGTGTTTCGTCTACCAAAAGCCAAGAGTCTGTTTATTAGGGAAATTCTTCCCAGTGTGTGCGGTCCCGGTGAGTGGGATCTACCAGTTCCTCCTTCACTCCAGTTCGAAGGTGGGCATCTGCTCAATGTGCCCTGGTTCATTTGGCTCATTATCCTGGTTACTGACCTTGGACCAGTCTCTTTGACTATGCTTAAGGGTTACTCTTCATGTTCCTAATGGCTCCTGCCCAACCACAGACCATCAATGAAAACATTAAAGCTCTGGGAGCCTTCCTGAGATCACATCTCTCTCTTTTTTTTTTTCTTGTCCAACTTTGACGGTAATTTGTTAGTTCTGTTCTGACTAGTGACAACTTTTCATTATTATTATTTTTTTTTATTCCCCTGAGACTAGTTCAGGTGGGGACTTGATTTATCCAACAAATGTCATTGGGCACCCATTGGGGTTAAAAATACAAATTAATCTGCAGGTTATCCACGTAATATTGTCATGCTCAATCAAACACAAACATTCATAACTGTATTCAGATGTAGCTTTTTTTTGAAGGTTGTATATTTGGAAAAACAAAAGAATTGTACATTGACCTTGCAATTTAAATATTGAATAATGCTTATTTTATGACAAAAGTATATGTATATTTATTTAAATAAGGTTTTATTCTACCGCAGCTTTTTAGAAACCCATCCCATATGTGTCCATTCTAAACAGAACAATTTACTTGAAAAACAGAAAGGAGAGTGAAATAAGTTTTATGGTGACCTTGAAAAATTCTCTCTCTTATTTAGCTCTAGTGAAATGTACACAAAGAAAACTGGTCACTTACAGGAGTCTCATTCCAGATGGTGAGATAGAAATGCATTTTAGCCAGCAGCTCATTAGCCAGAGAATGCATTAGATAAAATTCACCCACTGTAGATCATTTTTATGATTATCACATCCATTTTTTGTATCATAATTCATCAGCTGTCTCACGCAAATTTGAACCCATTTTTGGATTCTACAGTCCCATAAAGAAGATGAGATGTAGCACAAACTACACAGGTTGTACAAAAGATTGACAATGGCAAAGTAGCACTTAAAGCAAGAGTAAGCATGTTTTTGCACAAACAAATTGCTGAATATGAGCTAATGGTAGAAGTGTGTGTTATCCTGGAACAAGAAAGATTGAGGGGATGATGACAAGTCAGTATATCTTTGTGCATCACTGTACGATGGACAGAGAATGCTATTACTGTAGGAATAGGTTTTATGATGTAACATTTCCGGGAGAGGACCGAAAACATTGCAAAAATACAAAATTTATGTCTATCCGACTCTGTGCAATCCTTGTTTCCCTTACTTCTTTTGAATGCTTCTGGAAGCAACTCCTGGTGAATATCTACAGTGAATGATGCACAAAGCACTTTGAAAGCGTGAAAGGTGTCCAATATGGTGTGACTCAGGAAACATCATTTCAGATGCATTAGTCAGCCCGATAAAACCACTTCTTTTTACGGTAGCTTCTTTTTAAAAAAATGGGATAAATAGTTATTCTACAAGTAGTGCTTTTAAGGCGCACAGCATGACGCATAGAATAACAAATTGTCTGATAATGCATCTATGGTACAATAGGAGTGAGGTCTCATTTGAACATATGATGGAGCGCCATTTTTAAATGTAACATTTACCCAATTGATTGTGAGATTTTTTTGTTGTAATGCATATGAAGAAGAGGAATCCGTATCTCATTTGCCCAATCTCTCACCCTTCACCCCCATTGAATGAAAAGTTTCATATTTTTGAGCCTGATGTGTCATTTTGATGTTAGTAGCGTACAAAAGTATTGGGTATGAAGTGAATATCCCTATTCATGATGCTCAGTGCTAAATTATTTAGGAATTTGTACTTAAATACCAGAAGAGCATGTGCCTTGGTGTAACTTGGCAGCTTTCTAATTTGTAGTTTAAATCAACATTTCACAAACCAGCCTGGTACTACTGGTTCACAGATTGGATAGGTTAACTCCAGTTAAATCCGCCCACTAGAAACACACAAGGGCCAAGGTTGAAGATTTAGAGAGAATTCTGGAAAGCGTTGAAATGCATGACCCCTATATTCCTTGCCTGAGCTGAAGCTTATTATTCTGAGGAATTACATGGTGAGAACCATGTTTTTCTTTTAGTCTTTGGATTTGCAGTACAAGTTGAAAGTATTCCAACATAATGCAGCGGATCCGGACAGAAATTACACCGTGAACTGGAGAGACCCGTACAGCAGGAATGAGAGACAGGGGTTCATAATTGGAATTAAACCATAGCTATTCAACAAACTTTGGTGTGCTGATTGAAAATCAGGTGTAGGTGTTTTTGCGAGATCAACAAAATAATGCAAAATAATAACCCAGGAGAAACATAATAGTCCACCAATGAATGGCAGCGCTACAATGATGACATCATGAAACCAGGAAGGCTTTACAATCAATTGAATCCTTCAGGTTCCAGAGGGCCCAACTCCAAGGAAAACTCTTTTTTCAAGAAAGGGAAAAATTTATTTATTTTCTTGCCCATATGTTATGACCCATACATTTTTAGTTTTTTACTTAACAAGAGAGTCTCACTGGGACACTTTTGGCTGAAATTACTTGAAAGTTTCCCTTTTCGTCATAAGATATGCAGACCACTAATTCACTGGAGTTGAGCCCTTTGGAAAATCAATGATTCAATAGTATGCCACCTGCAGCAAGCGAATCAAACCAGCAAAATTCCCGAAGGTGAGCAATTTAAGAATGAAAGGAACATGGAAATTCTGTTAAATTCTCAAGGCAAATAACATTTTAGGTTTTCTTGATAACATGCATCTCTGCAAGTCCCCAGGCACCTGCACGAAACAACTAAACAACTTTAAACAACATTTTAAACAACTAAAATGTGACATTTGTATGAGCAACATAGAGATATCAGATTGTGCTAATTGTTCATACTTGCATTTTTTGTAATCCATTTAAAGTGCTTTTAATGGACAAAACTTAATCATGAGGGTAGTTTATCTGGTGTAGTTTAATGTTTTTTTTCTTGCTGAAATTAGGTTATCTTGAGAAAATACTTTAAGTCTGTCTTAACAAGTCTTATAATGGGACTAAGCATCATATTTCTGATATTCACTTTTATAAAGTTTGCGTGACAAGTGAAATTTTCTTATACCACTGGAAAATCAAGAAATTAGTAAATTTTGTTGAAAAAAAAGTAATAGGAATAAGTATACAGGTGTCTAAATATGAGACTAAAATATTTAAATACTAATTATTAATTAATTAATTTATTTATTTATTTTTTGTCCGGCAGGGATGTACCATAGCAGCTAGTGCAGTTTTATGGTAATGCAAGTTTTATGGGGTTTTGGTGACCTCAGTGGAAGGAAGGAAGGAAGTATCCGAGGATGCTTTCATATCAGGGGACCCGGGCCCAGGTCCGAATACACTTGTCCCTAATGTCCAGTTTGTCTGATTCCTCTGAACACGTGTTTAGCATTTGGCTCCCATTGAAAAGGTGGTTTTAAGTAATGTACGCGAGCAAAGTTTGAAAGCAACCATGTCAAAATGCAGAAATGGACTGCTATGTAACATCTTTACTATTCAAGCGTCCCAGTCAAACAAACACGGCTGCAAAAGGATCTCTTCAGTCTGACAAAGAAATTTCATGATGTTTCTCACCTAAGGATGAAAGCAAGAGGCCGTCTCCAAAATAACAGAAGCAGGTATAATACAGAGGTGGCTTCTGTGGCATTGCTAACGCAAGTGTTCGCCTCTACATCTTCTTCTTTGTGTACTCTGGCATGGAACAATGTGATAACACCCGAAAAAATATCATTGTGTTGTGTTTGACTCCAGTGAACAAATGACAACTGTTACTTCATAGCAGAGCTGAGTGAACATTTGGGAAAAAAAAAACAACCAAGCATTTTTTTACCCGATTGAGTCCATATTTTCATGTGCTGATGGTTAATTTCTTGGCTTTGCGAGGAGCCAACATAATCCCACCAATTAACTGAGCAGAACACGGTTTCATTTGGATTTCCACTCCGCAAATTCCTTAAGCCACGAAAGCATTTTAGCTTCTTTATATCCAGATTATTTGGATTATCTGATGTTCACCATAAATGTTGAACAAAGTGGAGAAGATGCCAGAAAACTAATTTGCACATTTGCATGGGAGGAGGCCATCAGAGAGATTGCAGTGGTCAGGGTGTGATTTTTCTTTCTCTTCTATTTATTTATTTTTTTATTTTGATCCTCCACAGAGGTGCAGATATTTTTACTTCAGCCTCCCTGAGAGACTCAAGGGGAAAATACATGATCCTTCGTTCACACAATCAACATTCTTTTTTTTTTTTTTTTAATATTCAACAAAATGCAGGTAGTAGAGCAGCCAAAGCAAAAAGCGAACAGCACAGAGGGAGTGACTGTTATCTCCAGAACAAGCAGCTAATTTCCTGAGCAAAATGCAAATCCCTCTTACAAATCGTATCATTACACAAGCTGCGTGTGAACTTCAGGACAATATGGATGCATGACGGCCACCCCTCCTTTCACACAGAACCAAAAAAAAATGTAAGAAACTCACATAATCTCACACTCTCATACACACATCGGAGCGTGCACAGAGCCAGAACTAAATTGCTCTCATTTTGTGCTCAGAGTGCTAAAAAAAAAAATAGTAAATTTGAAAAATTCAAAAGCAATATTACTTTCCAGTGAGCCTGACCAATTGCTCAAGATAATCAACAGACCCTGTTGTGAGCAGTTTAAAATAAGGCCTATTTTCTGTCTACCAAACTTTCAATGAAACTATTTCTTTCTAACAAATTACACCTACAGTATCAGGTAAAGTGCAATTTACTTACATTATCATTCAAGTGAAGACCGACATCTGATACTGTATCTCCAAAACTCAGCAACTCACACCAAAATAATCTAAGTAAATAGAGCTACAGGTTTTAGGGAAAAAATGTATATTTTTGACTTTGGGCTCGCTCTTGATGAACATTGCGACCCTTTTCATTTTCGCTCATCACTTGACAAACATTGACCAAAATTACGTGAAATGACACTAAAATAGTATCTGTGATTGATTCTGAGAAAGAGTTGAACCTAAATCGTCGGTCAAACTATTCATGTTCAAAAATAAAGCCCAAGTTCCAAACTGTCTTATGAGGCTTCATGAAGACCTGCTGGACATGAATAAAATATTTTAATTATTTTGTGTGTGTGTGTGTGTGTGTGTGTGCGCGCGCATGCATGTGTGTGTGTGTGTGTGTGTGTGTGCGTGTACGTGTGCGTGTGTGTGTGAGGCGGAGTTTTTCCTTAGCCAATGTTCTCTTGTGGGCCAGCTGGGAGAGAGTTCTGGGGTAACTCTTAATTAGGAACTTCTCTTGTCACGAGGGAGTGGTCCTTACACTAGGATAATGTTTCTGGCCAATATGGCTCCTGAACTTCAAATATACGCAATTATTGATTACAAACTTGGAGAGGACTGAGCCAAATGGAAAAAAAAGACCACTATTGCAATCATTATCTTGCTCACTGTTTTTGATTTTATGTGGTCCGACAGGAAATGAGCCCCCACACCTCCTTCAACAGCAATTTTGTTTTCAAAAAAAAAAAAAGAAAGTCAATCCAAACTCTATCCTGCCCCACACCTGCATAGCATTAGCAGTTTGCTATAGAATAAGCATCTGAGTCCCACCTGGCATGGATCTGTGAAACTGTAATTTGCTATAAGAGGCAGCCTGGAGAGATCTTAATAACACCTCGAGGAATCTATCAGAGTGAAGAGATGAAAAGGAACTGAAACATTACACATAAGAAAATACTTTTTTCCCTGTTTTCTTTTTTCTTTTTTTCCTTTCATCCGCAGGCAAGATTTGTTCTTACAACCCATTCTAATCCAGGCCCCATCCGAGGCTGTGGCTATCGCCTCAGAGGAGAGCAAACTGGCAGGTCATTAAAAAAAGCACTTTCCTGTGGCTTCAGTCTTAACAAAGCCCTTAAATCATGCTCTGAAGCTTGTCAGCACCCCAATGACCAATAAATCCCATCATTCCCAAGTCAGCTGATGCAGCCCCGCATATCATATCATGATATTGTAGCCCTTATAGACAAAATCATTGTGAATTTTGATGCGTTAAATAGTTGGACCAGGCTGACTGCTGCTTGTGTACAGTTAACAAAAGTTATTAGCTATTGCTCAAAATTGCCAAATTTCCCCCCTTTATAGAAGGTGTCCGGAAAGTTCCTCAATCCTGATAATATGTTTGTAAATGACAAAAACAATGATTTAGTTAATCTAAAAGTTAAGTTCAATTATCAATTAAACATAGCCGAAACCTTTGTGTCGCAGCGGCAGTGATTGCATTGATTAAGCCTTCTCTGTAATGGCTACATAATATTTTTAGATATAAACATTTCCAAGATAGGTGGTGTTGTGTTATATTTTTATTTTTAAATATCTCTTCCAAGCCCCTAAAGAAGGGAAGCAATTGAAACTAGATGGACCACAACTATCCCCCTGTAAATAAAACCGGGAATGTGGTATAAAAACCAGCCTCATCGCTTGGCAAATATATTAATTTTAAGTGATACTATTTCCCTTTCCATCATTCCTTATGTTGGAGATAAGAAATGAAGATGGAAAAATAATGATGATACACTGTCACGTATAACTGGCAAAACTTTAATTTACCGAGGACACAGGCGTCAAATATTACCTGTCACACACTTCTCAAGCCATTCTCTGAAACTGATTGTACAAAGTAGTCGCACTCTGTTTGATTTTATTGCATATTGGGAGTTCTTTCAACCATTCTTCCACGCGGAGAATTTTTCTAGAACATCTAAGTACAAGTACACCCTTACCAAAAATAAAACACACAAATTATTCGTCAGAATGCTGAAACTCAGCTGCAAATGGATATTTATGTATACAAATGATCCACAGTGTACCTCAGTTCAACTAACAAATGGTAAACTGAACCACTGGCCACAAAATGTTTTGAAATGGCCATATTGTTTGTGAGAACCCATAAAAATTTGTAGGAAGTTAAAAAGCACTAACCGCAGCATCTGAAGGATTGTGAAAGTTTATGGCAGTTTGGGGTTCTCAACGTCCCCCTGCTCCGCACATTTTCATGTTCGCCGGTGAGAGAGAAGCGTAAAGTCTGGGAGGTCCACTGTCCCTCCGCTCTTGCAGTCTGGTTCTCGAGCAACCAGATCTTTCCGCCGCTCGCCTCATTCCCACTGGGGAAAAAAGCAAGTGAAAAAAAAATAGCCGTGGGCAAAGGAAACGGCCGTATCCCCTCTCCGCAAATTAGCCGCCAACTGAGCGCTCATTATTTCTCCCGGAGTCTGCAGCAACAGCCGTCCAGCAGAAACGCTCCCTCTAGAGGAGCTGCTTCATTAGTCGCCTGTCAGACTTCTTCAGAGGTCTGCTCCACTTTCTGGATCATTCGCAAACTCATTTGGAGCAACTGAGAACTGTGAACTTCAGAAGTTAAACTGAGTACCACAACTTTTCGCGAGTGCGAATCGTTTCAGTTTATAGTTCCGTTATGCTTAATAATTTTTAAGATTCTCTGGAAGGGGATTTCATTTTACCGTCATTTGGAATGCTTTTGGTCACTTGAATTTAAGCGATAAACTTTAACCATAATATCCTTCTTAAAGAATGTAAAAATCTAAATTAGATGCAAGAGAGTGGCAAAGGTGAAGTGAGGCTGACATTTTCATTGGTCAATATTTTATTCGGTACTCTGCTAAAATAATTATGGGGTGAGCTGAGAATACCCATCAATCCTTGCTTGCCTGTGGCTCCTTCAGTCATGACGAGCTGCCAAGGCGGAATACAGGCTTGTCGCCCCCTGCAGGCATCGCACGTACTCTCTTGCCAGAGCCTGGCTTGCAGTCACTGCGATCCAATCACAGCCCTCGCCCCTCTCACTGTCAGGTCCTACAGTTGCCAGAAGCTCCCCAGAGCCAAACCTGCCCTCCTCCTTAACAAACCTCCACAGCAGAAGGTGTTTCATCCCTATGAGCTCTTCCAGGTAGAAGATCCTCCCTACCAGCCCTCTTATCCATAAGCCATTCTCCTAATCCACTGCAGTCATCCAGAGAGCTTTGGCACCCTAATTGCCAAGGCCCCTTGACTGGTACTGTGTCAGAAGTCCCATTGGGGCGGCGGGGGGGTGTTTATATCACAGCTTCACCAGTCGCCTTGTTTCTGCGGGCACCAGGCCTTTGCTCTGTTGATCACCAGCTCCCTACTTACTCACTGTAAACCCAGATAGTGTAGCAAACTAAAATGTTTCATGGAAATCTGTTACATCTAAAAATTGTGAATGCCAATGTATTTGCATTGTGTGGACAGTACTTAAAGAAAATGAGGTAAGCATTTTGCTTTTGAAGTTCTGTGAACACAAGATCATTAAGTTGGCAAACACATTTTTTTTTTGAGGTGACTGGTTTCCACAAAACAATTGAGTGCACCAGACTATCTGGGTTTACAGTGTTCTAAGCACTGCTATCACTGGATGAGTGGCACTGTACGCTTTGTGCTTTCCCCTTTTCACATAATGATATGTTATGTTGGCTCGACATTACTATATTTCTCACTTCTCGTTGGGCTTTATTTGATTCTTTCTTATCTTGCTCCCCGGTCCCATCAGCAACTCAGCGAACTTTCACATTTCTGATATCCGTTTGTGTTGTGACTTTGTACTGCAAAGACAGTCTTTGCGGACAGGATCCTAGTTTTGTTTGAATGAAACCCCTTTGCACAAGCTCTTGTGGGCTAGACTCTGTTTCAGCATAAAATAAATGAGGCATACAATTAATCACAATTTGGGTTCAAACACATGCGGAGGCCGTATGTTTTTCTTTAAACAAAAAACATATTTGGATTGAGTAGTACAATTAATCTCAAAAAGGCGCCGCAAAATTATTGATAAAAATGTGATTAATTTCGTGCTGGAGACAGGAGAAGACAACTGGACTGTTTCTCCTCAGGAAACACCTGACAAGGCAGGACAGCACGTTCTCCGGTATTCGGAAAACTCAGAGCACATCAACATCATTAAGGTCTGCATGGTTGCGCATATTAAATTCCCTTTTCGTCCCACAGGATTTAAATAGGGCACAGCAAAATGTAGACTTTTATTCCCAAACAATTTCTTTAATTTCCATGTGCGTTTGGGGTCATTCATAAATGGGGCATTGGCACAGAAGATTCACTCACCTCTCTCTGCGTGGATTTTGGTTTTAAAATAAACTTGACATTTTAAACGAGCAAAATAAGGTTATACGCAGTGGCCTGACTTGACTGTTCGTGGATGGAAATCCTAAAAACCCACTGGCTTTGAAAGACAGGTTCAGCAAGCATGAGGGATCATTTTCACTTGTGAATTGGCCACTACAGAGTTCTACGTTTAACCAAATGCAAGTTTTTGGGATGCGCTGGAAAAGGCTTTACAGAGCGGCTCGACTCTCCCGTCGTCGATACAAGATCTCTGCCAAAAGTAAACACAACTATGGTTGGTTGTAAACGTTGTAACGTTTAAGATTGACGAAACAAAGCCCCAACAAATGAGCACTGTGATCAAGGCTAAATGTGGTCCAACAAAACATTGTAGTATGAAGCTTTTATTTGGCTTGAAAGGGTATTTTGCATCAATCTTATGGTAATGGGCTTGGACAGGTCAAAATAAGTTTTGCTAAGTGTTGTGGATAGGTTTGCTGCATGTTTACCTGAAGATTGCATGCAGTTTGGTGTGCAGGATTATGTGCTTAAATTTAAAAAGTCTTTTCCGTGAGCGTGCACATTTGAAAATTTCACATCAGTGGGATAAAAGTGGCACTGCAATTATAAGATCCTCAGCAAACACAAATTGCTGTATTTTACCATCAAGAGACTAACAAAGACTTCAACAAAACTTTTTGAACAATGAAAATTAAGGTTTAAGTCACTGAAGTTGAAGCTAAAACACTCAGTCTATTGGGAACTCTCAGAAGGACCGTTGCAGAAACAAAATACCGTTTTGAAACTTAAATTGCCCACAGCCTGCACTTCCACTGTTTCTAATTAGCATAAACCATTCTATAATAATTAAATAGCTTAATGTTCATGAATTGGAGCACACTCAAGGAAAACTATTAGTCGTCAAAGTAAAAGAAATACAATTGGATTATTGCTGTATTTTATCTCCCTTTATTACAGTTTGCTCATTTGCACCAGCCTGTCGATCCCTCACCCGTATGGAGAAAGTGCTGTGTGTAAGCATGGTGAGCGCTGTTCTTTGATTTCAGGGCTTTCTGTAGTATTAGGACAAATTAATAAATCAAAAACTTTGTCTGGAAATGGTCATAATCACAGTTTAATCCCAATGCATAGAAGAGCAGTAACTATGGATGCAGGCCTCTGACTAATGCAGTGACTGTACCTGGAGTACATGAGTGTATTTTGAATATTTGTGAGCAGGTGGTGCCCCTGACCCATTCTAAAGAAGGAGTTATTAAGTCATATTATCTGTTATTAATTGCTTATTTTCCTATTGCCTTGACATTGGCAGGATAAATTGGGCAGGCCGTTTTCACTGTATACGTGCAGTAAAATACATAATTAATTAAAAAATAGTAGTATTAAATTATCGTTTTTTTTTAATCTGGCCACAGCCGGATATACAGGGTATATTTCATGAAATATACCGAAGGACGATAATTGGTCTAAATAACAAAATAAATGTTATAAATTCCTGTGTTGTCAGTGAATTATTCAATAGTAATGTAAATACAACATTGAATGAAGATGCCCCTTTCAAAATTCAGCATTACATTTTTCAGTCAGTAGAATAAAACAGCACAAAAAAGCAGAGGTGAGTGTCCAAATAATCTCCTGTCTCACACATTATACACCCAGCAATTAAAAAACAAACAACTTTGTTTTTCCTTTTCTCAAAGCATTAATACATGCAGATAATACATTTCTGAAGTGATACAAGTCCCTATTTTTGCTACCTGAATGCAGTCGGCATATCCAAGTGCTTATGGCATTCCTGATAAAAACAGGTTTGGCTCATTTTGTATCATGAGGCAACAGCGCAACTGTGGCAGCGTTGTCAAAAAGGGGGGAGGAGGACAAATTTACTACCTGTGGTTGTGGTGGAGTTTAGTACCGCAAAGGCCAACAGTTAATGACACGCATCTAAATTCAGTCACTGCCACCACACTCGGTCCTCTGAGAATGGCGTTCCAATGTAGTAACACAGTGGTCGTCAACCCCGGTCCTGGAGGGCCGGAGTGTCTGCTGGTTTTTGACGTTACTCTGCACTTAATTGATGAATGAAAGCAGTTCATTACACACTTAACTCATCTCACCTGGTGTCTGAGGTTTAAATAGGGTGGAGAAAACCAAACTCAGCACACCCTGTGGCTCTCCAGGACCAGGGCTTGCTACCCCTGCCCTATATACTTTTATCTTTACTTTGAACCTCCACTTTGTCCGGATTATAACTATGCTCAATGTCCAACTACATTGAAAAATCTTGGTTTCCACTTACACTTCTGTCACAGCCTGCATGACTGTTTAATTGGCTCTAGGAGTCTTGTGGGTAGTTCCTGGTAATTGATTGATTGGCTATTATTCCCTCAGTGCAAGAGTATTGCTAACACCACAGGGTGTGCTGAGTTTGGTTTTCTCCACCCTATTTAAACCTAGGACACCAGGTGAGATGAGTTAAGTGTGTAATGAACTGCTTTCATTCATCAATTAAGAGTTACGTCAAACACCAGCAGACACTGCGGCCCTCCGGGACCGGGTTGACGACCACTGTAGTAATGTGTCGAGCAGTTTGTGGGGATTAAGGTCAATGCAGAAGGTAAAGTAAAAGTCTGTACTCAGAAAAGGCCAATAAAGGTTAATGCACCAGGGACTGCATTTCATATGAAAAAATTTGAGTGATTTAATCTGTACACAAAATGGCACTAGGGGTATTAAAACACGGCAAGACTGAAGTTAATTATTTGCATTTCCCCCCCACAAACAAATATTGATATATATTAAAATATCGGTAAAACTTTATAATAAGAGTACAAATAATGTGCTTAAGTAATGCTGAACTAATGCATGACTTATGATGACTTAATACATGAATTAATGCAAGACGTATCATGAAATCCTGTTGCTTATCATTAACTAATGTCACCATGCCTTTTTGTGATAAGTATGCACTTAATACATCATCAGTTAAGGGAGGTTAATTCACTGTTAATTCACTCATTAATAACTTTTGCGCACAAATTAGCTGGATTTCTTGGAAACACTCATTAATCAATGTACAAATAATATGCTTATGTAATGTTGAACTAATGGTGGTTATTTCATGCATGAAATAATGCAGGATGTATCATGAATTTTATTGGGGGGGGGGGGGTGAACCCAAATAATCACAATAGCAATAATAATAATAATAATAATAAAATAACAACAACAAAAATAACGATGATAATAACAATAATAATAATCATCATAATCATTATCATCATTTCCGCTCACCATGAAATATGTGGTTGCTGGCATTTCGTTACTGCGCACTGTTATGACCCCAATTTGTTATGACATATTGGACAGCAAGGGATGACAGACAATATTGAAAAACTTTAACCGATTTAATTAAACCAAGTCTGACCAAGATTGAAAAATATTTAAAAAATGCGATAGTTACAGTCCCTTGGCAACTGAGATGGGGTTGCTATGTTGCAATGTCCTGGGACAGGAAAATGCTCCAACACAGGCCAAAATCCACAAAACAAACCTCACAGGTCTTGTATAGAGTGACAGGTCTGGTCAAATGTATCCTTCTCCTTGAAATTTCTCCTACTACTTTACTCTCTCAATTTTTCTCCTTAAATACTCTTTTCCAGCCCCCTCCCACCTTCCAGACTTTTTTCAAATCTCTGGGACTTTCCCCTCTGAGGCATCCCCAGGACATGCCCAAAAACTGAGCTCCAGACTTGCTCAACAAAAAAGATGTTAATACTGCCTTCTAGTGGCTTTTTTTTCCTCCACATTTCAGCACAAAATGAAGAGTTTATTTTTTTTTACTCAACCATAGGGTTGTTTGAGTTGGGTTTTTATGGGTTGTCTTCTGAAAGATTGGGCAATGTGGTCTAACCCTGCTGTTGTCATAGTGACAGGTACGTGGCTGTACTTCGTGCGCTTAGCACTTCCCACTCGCAGCTCTCCCAATGAAGAAAAATCTGCAATGGGAAGAACAAATATGTAAGTATTTTACGGTGCTGCCACAGTTTGCTCACTCACACTGTAGAGTAGGTAACGGTAACCAAAGCTTCACTATCTCTGTCTTTTGAGAGAGGTTACCTTTGAAAAGGTAAAATACTGAAAAATGGACCAGCGTGTCCTAACCTTAGCGATAGTTACCAGTAATATCCTGGCTAAATTATGGCTAGCTGCCTTGATGTTATGGCTTGACCTTACTGCTTCTTGTATGAGAATGAATGGAAGCTAATGTTCGCTAGCATTAAGGAAAATATAGCCAATGCTATAACATCAGAAATGTCCTGTCAGGCTAACAGCATTTAGCATATTTCAGACTAGTTAGCATAAACGTTACGTTTAAACTGGGTGATTTTAACAGGGCTAGCCAGCTAAATTTGGTCATCACATTGACGGAACGATGTGTTATTGAGGGATTGTGTCAATGCAATGATTGTTTGAGTAAGTAGCTTGCTAAGTTGGCTAACTAACCATGTTGCTCTGCAGCATTGAAGTCTTTGGTTGCCTGTGTGCTAATAGGTCTTGAATGTTAGTTTAGCCAACTTGGTAACTTCAGTTTTTTTAAACTGTTAGTTAGCCCTTAGTGATGAATGAGGTCAACGTTTTTGGCTGAGGGGACAAAGTTGAGAGAGTGGGAAGAAATAAGCGCTGGGCTGTTAAGCTTATTAACCCAAAATGTAGATGTACTGCTGAAAGAAAGAAAAAAGAAAGAAAAAAAGATTTTTGAATTGAAAGGTGATTTATTGAAGGGAATTGGGAAGCTGTTAAGGTATTTCTTGAAGTCTTTTCAACTGAGTTTGGTTGAATGGTGATATGGTGATGGACTGAGAAGTCTTAATTTTTAAAAAAGATTTATGAACAGAAATTGGGCGAATTGCCAGTTTGTATGCATGAGTGTGTATATTTGCATTCTCAATGATATTTAAATGATTTCTCTATGAAATGTTCTCTCTCTTCTCCTGTCTGTATATATAGCGATAATGGAAAGTAAACATTTTCAGGGGGTGCAACTCATCAATTTGGGCATAAATGGACTTTTGAAGTGTCTTCTCCAGT
Source organism: Gymnothorax reevesii (assembly GCA_029721435.1). NCBI lineage: Eukaryota > Metazoa > Chordata > Actinopteri > Anguilliformes > Muraenidae > Gymnothorax > Gymnothorax reevesii. Next base: position 64,786,907 of record CM056587.1, on the reverse strand, counting down.
TTTCTCAAGCCAGAAAAGGTTGGGTGAGGAGCTTATGTTCAACATGGAAAAAGATTGCCAGGTGGAATGGTTTGGAATAACAATGCTAGTTTATCATAGCACAGCATAGCATAGTATATCATTAAATTATTAGAAAGATTTATCCATCCAGATTAGGGCTGCGCGATATACGGAATCGCGGTTATCGCAAATGCAATAAAAGTAACTTCCACGATGAGGCAGACAGACGAGCTTGCTTATTACCTTTTCTATGACACATACCTAATGCGGTCATTTGAAATGCTTCCGGGAGGAAAGCTGTGAAATGAAGTTCGCTAATTACCAGCGAGGTTGACAGCCTGAATCACCTTGGCATAATTAGCTTACCTTAAATCAAATTGTGTACTTTGCCTAACTTGCATTCAAGCCGTTTTTCAGCCAACTGACTGATCAAAACCAAAATGTGGCCAATTATGATTAAGAAGAGATAATGAGAAGCAGACGGACCTAACCAGGCTGCCGTGTTAGATTGAAAGAGTGTCAATAATCTGAATAAATAGCAGACCTCTGAATTCCACCTCTCGTAGAATTTTTACATAGCCTATCATTGAAAACGTTCCATAAAAATAAACTATTTTAAGATGGCCTTGGTTTTTAAATGTTTCAAAATATACAAAAAGCGGAAAAAATTTATAAAGCATATCGAATGTGAAAGTGAGAAATTATTTTTGCATTGCACGCAATAGACAAATGCAGCGAAGACTTGGCAAACACATTCAGAAAAACATACATTTGGAGCATGGTTTATTTGATAATTGAACAAGATTTCAAATAAAGTAATTAATGGTTGTTTATTTAGTTGCTTTTGAGCGTCTAAATAGCCTAAAGTGAAGGATGAAAACGTTTTGTTTAAGCGTATCGAACGTGACGTGTAGAAATTGTAATTGTATTAGCATGCAGCACGACCTAATGAACAACTGGAAATAATCTCGCAAACACATTCAGGTAAATTACGTGCTGAAAAAAGCAAAGTTAAGGTCTGTAAAATCGTCATCTTCTTCTTGACAATTACTCTCACCCCTTTCCCATTTGCTTTGCTCAATTTGCAATCAAACAGTTGATTCGCTCAGTTAACAATCTAAATATGTTGACAGTATGATTTTCTTGAATATGTTTTGTTTATTGCATTTTGAAATTTAAATGACCATGAAACATGATGGATTTGCCTGAATCTGTTATATTATTTCTTGTTTTACATTCTGCTGCGCTGCATGCAAATGCTTTAACAATCAAAGTGAAGTTCGATATGCTTAAAAGGGGACCTAATATACTATTTTTCCAAGTTTATTTTTTGGTCTTTGACTCCCCTAGAGTACTCCTGATCGCGCAAAGTAAAAAAAGGGTACTTATTTTGGTCATACTGCCATCCTCCAAGAACCCAATTTGTAGTGCATAGTAGTCTCTACCTGAAACGCCTCATTGGGGTGGCTCCTCTGCTATGGCCCGAACTCCCTGTGTGCCCACTTGCTTCTGACTGGCCAGCTCTGTGGAGGGTGGATCTGGGCGGGACGAGGCAGCAGAACGCAGCTTTCCTGGTCCAGCTCTAGAGGAATTGACGGGCATATTCTGCAATCTAATGCAGTACATGCGTATAGATCTAATTAAATTAACTTTCTAATAGACGCAACAGTGTGAAAGTCTGGCAGCTCAAGCACGAATTTGCTATCGGCTACATTTTGCTACGGCAACAGTTGGTGAGTAGAGCAGTTTTTCTACTCTGTAGCTTGGATGCCGGGGAAGCTAGTATCCACCCCATGTAGACACGTTAGCAGAATGGGTCGACATGCCCAAGTGTAGACTGGAGACCGTAGAAATCCGATGGGTCTGAGTTTAGAGGGAAACATGGACAGTGAGGGGCAGCTAAAAGTGGTCCAACAGCTTATGGACTGCTTCAGTGTGTATTTGCACCTGCTGGTTCGTGTGAAAAGCTGTGGTGTGTTGTTAGCGTGGAGAAACGAACAGCTTCCGCGCTGGTATATGATGGAGAGTCGAAAGCTCCAAGCTAAACGGCCTTTTTGGAAATTGCCCGTGGTAATGGTTTTTTATTGCTTTGGAATGACCAGCTTTTCCTCGCGGAAAATGGGCGCATTTTGGATAGCGTTTGAGAGCTATATAGAGCTCCGCTTATGTCATGAACACAATACAGGTTTTATAGACCGAAAGTTCCATCTGTGTGAACCATTGCTTATGTGGAGTTAGCGAATCGATCACTTTTACAGGAAAGAATTTAATATTCAATTGATGGCAATGCAAAGAAATCGTTTGTTATACCGGACACGTTATAGCCTGTGCGCTTCGCTATTGCTTTCACCAGTAGTATCAGAGAGCTTGCCCAGACATTGGAAATGTATAAGGCTGACCCCAGTCATGGAAAGCGATCGTTTCATAGGCACCCAAAAACGCAACTCCAAGCAAAATCTACAGCAGGTATAACTGCAACCCAACTCAGCAGACACATACAGCACCTCTCCGTTTAGCTTAACTGTAGTGGCTACAGTCAGGCAACGGTATGATGAAACTGTCACATTGATGCTTACTAAAGTATCACAAGCATACCGATCATAATTGCTGGATAGAAGTTAACCAGAAGCATTTTTAATTTGCAGAGCACGCAAACTAACATGCAGTAGCTGACAAGCGGTCATGACTTTGAATGTAATCTGTCACGCAAAAAATTCGTTTCGCGTCCGGTGTGAAAGCTGCTTAACGTGCCCATAACGTCTGTATTCGTGTCTTTGCATTGACTTTGAATGTAGCTAATCTGTCGCGTGAAAAATTTGTTTCGCGTCTGGAGTGAAAGCAGCTTGACATGCCCATAATGTGTATTTGCGTCTTTGCATTGACTTTGAATGTAGGCTAATCTGTCCTGCGAAAAATTTGTTTTGTGTCTGATGTGAAAGCAGCTTTATGGATAGTATGCGACAGCTAAAGAAAGCTTGGTTATGTTATGAACATAATACAGGTTTTGCAGACTGTACGTTCCGTTGGCGTGGACAAGCTGCTTATATGGAGCTAGCGAATTGATCACTTCAACAGGAAAGAATTATCTATTTAATCTCTGCCTTTTTCTGCTTTTTATTCGCCACAACAATTTCTAAAGGGGGATGAAATTATGACAGGGTAGTGCAGAGAAATCATTTGTAAACCGGTAGAGCTTCTGCGTTTTGCATTACTTTCATGGTAGCACCAGAGCGCTTGCTCAGACATTTGTGAAGTATCCGGCTGATCCCTGTCATGGATAAATGAAGCAATCACTAACTGTAGTGGTTACAATCGGCCAACATTAAGATGAAACTGCCACATTGATGCTTACCGAAGTAACGCAAACATACCGATCAGAATTACAGCATATACGTTAACCAGGAGCATTTTTAATTAGCACGACACGAAAACTAACATGCAGTAGGTAAAAACTGAGTGGTCATAACCACAGCGACAAATCCTTGCAATACAGGTTTTACAGACAGCAAGTTCTGTTACTGTTCACAGTTGTACTAAGCATCCAAATTATAAACAAGTATTAAAAGTTAGCTTCAAATGAGGTTTATGTTCACACACCTTCTGTAGAATTTCACTCTTTCTGATATCACTCTTGCATATTTAGGACACAAACATTAGCAACAGTAACTTGGCTATGTTAGCCGCTGTGATACAGCCACAATCAACTGGCTATCACATCAGGGTTGGCTTATGCAGTAAAAGCACCTTACAGCTTCTGTGTCTATGAGTCTCGCACAGTCGCGACCGATACAGGCTTTATCTTCAGATATTTTACAAAGTCGTTTGAGCGTTTTAGGCCAGTTGTTAGTGCTAACTATCGCTAGAGGTCCGACTGGCCACCCGTAACACGTTAGCTTCACTTACATTATTTGCTATTATATGGTTACTTACAGCTTGTGGCTCCGAGCGCTTGATTGATGCAACTGCTTCAGGTTTGAGAAGCAGCTGAAATGCTTATCCAGTGTCGAATTATCTTTTATTAACAAAGCTTTAAATGAGATGCTGAGCACAGACAGCTAACGTTCCCTTCGGCCGCGGCTGTTTGCTGCCAGCAAACAAAAAAAGCTACCCACTGATTTCAAATGACCGCATTAGGTATGTGTCACAGAAAAGGTAATAAGCAAGCTCGTGTGTCTGCCTCCGAGTGGCAGTAACTTTTATTGTGCTTGCGATAACTGCGATTCCATATATCGTGTAGCCCTACTCCAGATGTTGAGCTGTCCCTTAATCATTTTTCCCCTTTTCCTACAGCTTTGCCAAAACAACAGAAGGCTGTGGAAGCACTTCTGGTGTCTGAAAACCAGTCCATACCCAACCACTCCATCCACTGGAAAGCGGTCAGAGATCATCATCCACGATTCCATGGACAGTCAGGGAGAGTTAAAAGAGGGGATTAACATTTAACACCAGACCATCTTTGAACAGAGATGGGGGGTCACCATCTACCCTGCATAAAAGGCTGTTATCATGATGAAATTTGATCTCATGATAACAAAACTGCCTTTGTAAGAAGTGAGCTACTCCATCCGCTGAGGAATGCCGCAAGATGATGCTGAAATCTTCAGAAGCAATTTACAGCATGTGTTAAGATTTTTTTGTTTGCGCAGATCCATTTGTCAAATGTTCAATATTGTGGTTCTTTATAATCTTGATTTTTCTTCCCTTTCTTCCTCGGCTTCAAAGGCCACAGCCAATGCTCTGAAGTATTTTTAGAAGATGGGCACTTACGCAAACCCACTGTCCTTGATACTGTGGCCTCACTATTTGAAGCTTTTGATGTACTGGACATTCTTTCTACAAACAGTTGATCTTAAGGCTGTTCATTTGTCAGCCTGAGCAGTATTTTAACCACATGTCATACTATGTGACCGTCTTGACCTAAATGTTACATGAACTGCCACATGTACTGTTTACAACTTAAACCGTGTAAGGTTTAAAGACTCCTGTTTAGGAAATTGAATGGAGATCGCTTACATGGATAATGCTGTACTGAGAGAAATTGAAAAAGAAAACACATTGATCATTTGAAAAGATGCTTCAACTTGTTTGCTTTAATGATTGCATTTAACTCAAATATGTGTAGAGGTCTTGCACGCTGACCATTATGCTGCATGAATGGTAAGCAGCTGTTACCTATGAAGGAGATAAAAAGGTCTGAATATACGAGACACGGTGATACTTTGTCAGCAGTCATGTATATGAGTCGTAATAAGGGAGGAAACATTCAGAATCACCAGTATTGTACTTTAAACGCAAAACTTTAAATATGGGTTATCTTAACCCAGTACAGAGTTATAACTCTGTTGGGCTGTACAGTCAACCCATGCGGTTGGGTTGATTTTACTACCCATTTTGCAAGGTCGAAGTAACCAAGCACTGGGTTCGTCCATATTTGACCTTGTACTAAGTAGCAGAAATGACCCAATTTGGCTCATATCTCAACCAAACATTTTTAACGTGTGGCCTCCCCATGTAGTAGTGTAAGATATCTATTTTTTTTATGTCCCATTTTAGTTGAGGAAGAGGTGAACATCTTTGTGTTGATAAATACCACAGGCCACAAGCAATTTAGTGATTATGTTTTAATCATTTTGGAAAAAAAGTAATGTTTTATTTGGATTTCAGTTGATTGCTTTCGTTGAATTTTCAGTATTCAAGAGGATGCAAATTAGTGATCAGATAGAGAAGTAATAATGACTTGATAATGAATCACATTGTACTTTGTGAAGAATTTAAAGTAGCTAATGCTTCTTTTTCGTGAATGTTCGTTTAGTAACCATTTACAAGTGGTTATCGTGTTGTCACTTTACTTGGGGGGGGGGCACAAATCAGGGAAGTTAAGTGTAAAGTAATGAATAAGTAATGATGAATACTTTCTGACAGCTGGTTGACTAATTAATTGGGTATGCGTATGGCATATTTGTTCAGCTGAAATGTCTGATTACTCTCTTATCAACTGGTTACTGCCACCTGGTTTGGGGTTTGGTGCATCTTTCCTGGCTGTGCTATACTCCACTGCTGTCAACAACATAAATAATCCTTTTAAGTGAATTTTAAGTAACCATTTACAAATGAGTATCATGATGTGACTTTGTAAGTAATGTGTGAAGTAATGATTAAGTAATGATGATAACTACATGTGTCATTTACACTTAAGTTTTCCGTAGACCCGTGGCTCTCTTGCGCAGCTGAAACATTTCTAATCATTCTTCTGTACTTCCTAAATTGATACCTGCTAAATGGGTTTGGCTTCAGTGAATCTTGCTGTACCGTGCCACACTCCTCCGCGTTCAACAACACAAATACATATATGAATTAACTGTTTTGAAACCTTGAACAAATTCATAACTGCACTCGAAATAAAGGCAGATACACTGTAAAACCAGATGTTTCAGTTCTGAACACCTTTTTGTAAAATTCTTTAAACATGTCAGAGTGTTTAGATTCAGTTTTAAAGTATATTCAAATCTGAAAAACCTCCATCGCAACATTCAATTAACATCAATGTTTTGAATGAGAACAGCTACGAACAAAAATAATCAGGCATTTAGCTTTTACTCACTGGTGTTTTGATTATAAACATATCACATGTTCAACAGTTTTACAGAGTAGACTGAGCTCATCAATAAACGTTAATGTAAGAGGTATCCAGGTAATTTGGTTGCAAAATTAATTAATGTATGAAGTAACAGTGAATTACTATAACTTAACTGATGATCTATTAAGTGCAAACTTATTACAAAAAGGCATAGTGACTTTGTCATTTGTTAATGATGAGGAACAGGAATTTATGATACATTCTGTATTAATTCATGCATTAGTCATCATGAGTCATGCATTAGTTTAGCATGACTTAAGCATATTATTTGTACATTACTTGAAGATTACTTGTGAAGTTTTTTGCCAGGAATCCAGCTAATTGGGCTGCATGTTAATTAATATATGAAGTAATGATATATTAACATTCCTTACTTAATGATTTATTGAGTGTGAACTAATCACACAAAGTCATGGTAACTTCATCTTTTGCTAAGGGTCAGCAACAGGAATTTATGATGCATCGTGCATTAATTCACGCATTATGTCATCATGAATCATGCATTAGCTCAGTATTCCTAACGCATAGGGATGGGGCGATTTTCGATCAGATCGCATATCGGCGATCGAAGGGATGATCGTGATTGGTTTTTTCATAAAACAATATTTTTAACCTGACACGCAGACACCCCCTAACATGCCGTGCAGTTTCATGTCTCTGAGCTTTACCTTCTTTTAGTGCTGAAACGGTTAACTGTATCTGTTCATTTGATTCTGGGTATTTGGATAATAAATTACTATTCGAATATTTGCACAGCCCCTAACCTATTTTAAACACGCGATGAGCAGCGCGCTGTTGCGGAGATAAAACGGGGGAAACTCAAGAAGAAGTTTGTTCGGGTGCCAGGCAGCCTTCAACTGCCAGCTGAAGTATTTCTTAATCCACGGTACAGCTGGAATAACCAGAAACAAGCAATCAGGAAGATTTTTTTTTTTCATTTGCATAAATGCAAGATAATTTGAAGGATCAAGTATAAATTTGGAAACAACAAGATCTTATCATGCTTTCTAAAATAAAAAAAGAAACAGAAAAAAAAGAAAGCATTTAAACTATGCAACTTTTTCCTAAACAGTGATATGCAAGAACGGATAACAATGAGCACGAAGCTCTTAAAAAAAAATCTTTCTTCAAGTAGCAAGTCAAGTTACCTTTATATACCTTTATCACACAATTCAAACAGAAAATAAGACGCGACAATGTCGGCAAGACACTTAGGCCTAACTGAAGATTTACAAAAACAAATCAACCCCGATGCTTAAACATCCATATTCCAGAATGCAAAAAGAGAGAATAAAGCAATGAAACGAAATATAACAAATTAAGGCGGGGTAAGGCAGTTAATAATATTTTGTTTTGGATTTCAATCTTGATGCAGGTAGTTGGGGAATTTATGGGGCAGGCAAAGCAAGTGCGAAAGGCTTGTTTTAAAATGAAATCTTGGGCTTCTACAGACTTTATCACAGTCTTCATTCAATCAGTCCGCTGAAAAGTAAACTCTCCAAACCGTGAAGGACGCACCGGTGCTGTTTCACCACGGCAGATGGATTTCTTCTTCAGCAACCAAATAATGGAGTCTTTTAAGCGTTAAAAAAAAATCCTTCCCAGGCTGATTCCATTGGATCATCAATGGATTTTTTATTCTTTTTTTTTTTTTTTTAAATTTGGCATCTTCAATCCCACTCGAATCTGGAATGCCCAACTGGTGAACTTGTACAAAGTTTGCTCGTATGCGACCCCTTGCTGCCAACACAGGATAGTGAGGACAGATCACGGCTCTCCTCCGAACCACGTGCCTGTCAACCACTGATTCTTATACACTCATTGGTCGAATCCTCGAAAGTTCAGAACGAGGGCGGAGGATACCCGGACATGAACAAACCCAGAGTCTTCCTGACGAGCGCCCGTCCGGCCAACAGGAGGCGCTGGAGCAACGAACAAAGCTGATTACGTATCCCAAATCCGGCAGTCCCTTCCCAATTTGAAACCCTGTAGCGCGATGGCCAATTGTGCGCTACTCTGAAAAAGCTGCCGACCCCTGCCAGTGGGTGTACCGGGGCTCGAACCCGCAACGTGATAGTCACCTCTGCACTGTAGCGCAGTGCCTTAACCGAGTGAGGTATCCGGCAGCCCTTTTATTAATTTTCTTCTCCTAACTCGCCTTTCTGTCTGCTTTTTTGAATACTCACGCCATGCAACTCGTTTCTCTACTCACTCAAACCCCACTCTACACACTTCCCATGAGAACACAGCAGCCCATCTTTCCCCTACCTGTCATCTAGGCTACTTATAGGTTTGTGTCAGCTCATTAGAGAAAAAACCATACCCCGTTTCAATATAAATTTTATTATTATTATTATTATTATCAAGCATTTTACCGAAACTACAAAATCAAAACACAATAAGGGAAGGTTTTTTTTTCCGTCATGAAATATGTAGCTGGACTGACTGTTAGGCTCCTGTTTTCATGCCATATTTTAGTTTTGTGCCTGGCTATGCCATGTTTATTGTTTTTCGTGTAAAGTGACCTCTGAATGTTATTTTGACTATTCTTTGATTGCGTATTGTGTTTTGGTAATTTGGATTTCATGTTTTTATTATTTTCCTTGCCATAGATATCATACCATGTTTTCATTTCGCTTGTCTTGTTTATTTATTAATGTCACTACAATGTTATAAATGCATTTTGACAGTCTTTATGTCAAAATGAGATCGCGCGGCATTAATCGGGTTTTCACTGGCGGGATCACGTTACCTGAAAGCAAAAGTAATCCGTTTTCATGTAGGCAAGAATGTTCAGTAATTGGCCATGCTGACAAATAACTGTACAGGTCTGTGTACTGTGATGTAACTCCGCCCACCCCCTCTGGCGATCGGATCGCCTGTCGGCGATCTCCAGTGACCACGATTCGACGATCTGAAAGTAGAGACGATTACCCAACCCTACATACATGATGTGCCCTTATTGTAAAGTGTGACCAAAATATCCCTTAACCCTCTCCTTCCCATTAGACCCCACTACCAATGTGTAAGTGTTATTTATTCGGTACATAATCAACATGAAAACAGGAGGGAAACAACATGCATTCATTTGCAAACAGCTCAGCTTGCTGCAATTCTGAACGACCACAGAGCGACAGTATCTGCATTAAGGGTTAAGTGACTCAAAACACAAAGAACGTCTGTGACACAAAACTGAAACAGCAGCAGGTAAATCCTCTGACAAACCCCCTTTCATGTCGTCCAACCCCTCCAGAGGCAAACACTTTTATTTTAGAGCAGGAAAGTTACTAAACTGGGCAAAGGTGATAAACATGCCATTTGTGATGGACAAAATTGTGCACAACCCTAACTGCCGCGTGCGTTTGCCAAAGCACGAAAATGGAGCCCATGCACCCCCAGTTGCAAAAAAAAGCAGTTTTTTTCCTTGCCGTTTGTTGCGATAGCTAATAATCTACCTATTTTTTTTTTTATTCATGTGACTAGAGGGAGATGTACTTCTCTAACATACGAACATAAAGCCTAGACTGGATGCATAAGCCTGGAGCAAATGCAATATTGTACTGCTAGTTAAATTGATAATTATTGGCATTGTGTCCTATTCTTCAACTATCGATGTTCGCTGTGGTTTTAGCCATTTTTTTCTTATAGAATAGCGCTCAGAATATCAAACTCTGCACTTCGCTGCAATTTTAAAATGCATATTGATAGCATTTTAATACAGTTATTTGTTTACATTTTCATGAAGGTGCCAGTAATTCTTCAATTCAGTATGTTCCAGCCATTAATAATCTTGCTGCAGTAAGTCATGTCAATAGTGTTCTCAAGCGTGCATTGTTATATTTATGTTATCATGCTGAGAATTATTCATTTTGTTTCACGCGTTTGTCATGTTGTGACAGAGGCACTGCTAGGTATTATTCTGTAGCTTTTGTTAATGATTGCTGTTTCACTGCTGCCGTTGAGTGCTGCCACCGTACACCAGGACCTGATAAATGTTCAATGGAAAGGTTGTGAAAGGTGAGAAATTACTTGCGCTGAAAGCAAAACTTCCACATGCAGGAGGAAGGAAAGTGGAAAAGTTGCATATTTATTGGCAGAGACCGGGATGAAGAATGTGCTGGAAAACACAAGTTTCACATCCAGTAAACAGCAAAAGGAGCATGTATGTACTGTACATTTCATTTGTATTATTATACAACTAGATCAATTACATTTCACCCCAGGAGAAGGTACTTTATTACAGATCAGATGGGAACAGAACAGTTCCCCATTTTTTTTTCTCTGGGTTAAATTGTATTTTATCATTTAGTATTGTTATTTAGGTCCAGAATTTTGACTAGGACTATACTTTCATTCACATAAATTTATTGTCATGTTTGAGTGTTTCTCATGCAGTAATCTCTCATTTTTCCATAAAAGATAGGTGTTAAAAATAAGTTTGATATGGATTTTTATTAGTTGTGGTCGCTGTCCTCTTGAAAAATCAACAGTGACTAAGCCTCTGCCTCCAAGCAGAAACTAGAGTTTCAAACAAAATTTCCTAGTGCTTTGTGGCATTAGTGATGCTATTGATTTAACCTTGTGCCCCAAGACCCCAGGCAACAAAATATACCCAAAACATCAAGGATTATCCTCCATATTTGACTGTGAGTTCAAGATGCTTTTCTTGTCAGTCATACTGTAAAACCCCACAAAACAATTCCAAAAACAGACATTGCCGGGTCAAACGCTTCACCTGTTCTCTTGGTTGCCGTTAACTCGAGCGACTTCCTGGCTGATGTGATTCACAATAAAATGGATCTATTTTCTCCGTTCAAAGAACGGGGCACAAAAGCACAATGGTTACAATTAATCTGAGTCCATAATTTATTTAGAATACCAAATTTAGTTATACCCTCGTTAAATATCTGACTCCAAATTAAAATTAGAATTTATGGTTTAGGGACAACATGCATGAATCTTGGGGCAGCTACACCACCAGACTCGTCCGTGAAAACCAGTTACTCAACCGACATCCCCGGGTAATAACGCAGTCGCCGGATCCTAGTTCGGTGATAGTTCTAGAGGATAGAAGAAATTACCACGATAGTAGCATCTAGGCATAAACATAGTAGCACTGAGCATAAACATATAAGGGTGCCCTTAAGTCCGAATCCCCAGGACCAGTACTACATAAGCCCTTTAGAGGTAGACTGTAATTTGCAATCCAACCTAAAACCCATCACTACCTACAAACATCAGCTAACTATTCTGGAATGGTAAGGAATCGCCCCCTAAGTACCGGTCGTCACATAGCTAGAAAGAATAAAAAGATTAGGAGTCACTGAGACCACGCAAGCTTAAAGGAATAACAATAATTTAATCACCAGGTAGGCACAAGCTTAGATCAAACAAATCAACGTTAAGCCAATTATTTTTTACAAGTTACACACAATTTAGAAAGAGTCATACCTGGAGGAAAAGTCACACATGCACTAGCGTGGGGAGAGACCGGATACGATTCTCTCTGACTACATAGATTGGCTACTTAAACACGTACTCACGTGCGCGGAGAGAGCTGGGATACGATTCTCCCAGAATGGATAGTTTCTCTTTCCTTTAAGCCAAACCATCTCTTTGATCCAGGCGACATGGCCATAAACACCCTGGAAGGGGGGGTCAAATCTGGTTTTTGGGTGCCCACCATTTGGAGGATGTAATAAAACAATCTAGCAGAGAGAGGAGAATAAGGCGATTACCCAGTGGATTCTGACCAATTTTCAGGAGTTTCAAAGAGGGAATGAACCATAATCTCAATGGTAATGAAACATACTCCATCCAACACCTTGGATTCCTGAGAATAACAAGACCAAACATGATATGAATATGTGCTAATATGATGCAGTTGTCATGAAAAAGCTGTAAGATGAAGTAGTAAAGAAGTAAATTGGGCTTTAAATATATAAGTGACTTCTTAGCAGGATATTGAACATATGAACATACAGCACCCTCCATAATTATTGGCACCCTAGGTTAAAATGTGTTAGTTTTTTTCATATAATCACCTGTTCCACAATTATTGTCACCCCTAAAAATCCCTAGGAATTAAATGTAATTTAAGTATTTCTGTCATTTCTACAGTAGTTTACAAAGTTGATCAGAGTATCTAGGAACATTTCATTAGTAAATCATCACTTCCTGTTTCCCTGGGGTATAAATATGACGTGACACAGAGGCCATTTCTCTTATCCACTCCTCAGCATGGAAAAGGCAAAGGAACAAACCATTCAAGTAAGGCAGATGTGTGTCGACCTTCACAAGTCAGGCAATGGCTACAAGAAAATAGCCACTCGCCTGCACCTGCCCATATCTACTGTCAGAGGAATCATTAAGAAGTTTAAAACAACTGGAACAGTGGTAAACAAGCCTGGATGAAGACGCAAGGTTATTTTGCCACCACGCACAATGAGAAAGATGGTAAGAAAAATAAAAAGTTCTCCAAAGCTCACTGTTAAAGAATTGCAACACACGGTAGCATCTTGGGGTCACAAAGTCTCCAAAACAACCATCAGGTGCGATCTACATGCCAACAAGCTGTTTGGGAGGCATGCACGGAAAAAAAACTTTTCTCACTCATAATCATAAATGCAAACATCTGGAGTTCGCAAAGCGGTACTGGGACTTCAACTTGGGACTTGGGAAGATTAGGTGCTGTTTTGTTGGCAAAAGGGGGTTGTACAAAATATTAACATCAGGGCTGATAATAATTGTGGCACACATGATTTGATGTAAAAGAATAATTTATTAATGTGGGATTTTTTTCCCACTGAATAAATGCACTTGAATTAAAGGTTGGATTTTCCTCTTTTTCATTGTGGTCCTACATTATTTAGAAAAAAAAACTGAATTATGTTGGGCGCTGCATTATGAAGTTCCCAGAGGTGTAGATTATTTTAAACAGATTAATATAACTGGACTTTAACTTCATTGGGGACAGTGATATGACTCCCCCCGGGGCATTGTGTCAACTGCCCCCCCCCCTTCCGTGCAGAGTAAAACCAGGGACACCCTCCACAGGCAGGCTGAGCGAGCATCCTAGGGGGGGAAGTCCACCTAAGTTTTATATTTGGCCTGGCTCTGGACCGAGGTTATCAGCCATTTGTCACTTATATTTCCAGATTCTTCAATAGCTTGCTTGCCACCAAACATGCTGATGTTTTTGGCCAAAAATTCCAATTCTGATCTCATCTGATGATATCACTCTCCTTTAGCAATGGCTCCAGTGTTGTTTGGACAACTCCAGAAGCTTGGTTTTGTTTCTGGTGGTCAGTACTGGCTTTTTTTTGTGCAGCCCTCTCGAAAACTTTGATGCAATAAACCTTGCATAGTATCACAATTTACGAGATTTCGTAATACTGAAATGCGCAAATAGATGCAATTTTTGCGCTATTATAATTTTTTTGCTTCTCTTAATCATCTACCTCACCATCCTCGGAGACAAACTCACCAGCCCTCTCTTCCTCATGTTTATTAGCATTCCATATGTTTTGCACTGCAATTATTTTCCAATTATCGCCTTTACAGAGCTAGGTGGCATGTTTAATTATTTACTAATTTTTTTTATACCCAGGTCTCAATTCGAGAACTATGTACACAAGCTTGCTCCTATGAGACCCCATGTTGTCATCTCAGGAGAGCAAAACAATTCACAGCTCTCCTCTGTAGCATTGCCTGTCAGCCACTGCTGCTATATACACTCCTGCCTCAAAACATCACAAGCATCGCAAGGCAGCCGCAGAGCATCAAACGACCCCCACAATTCTTCACTGTAGGCAGGGTGTACTTTTCAGCATATGCTTCTTTATTCCTCCTGCAGACATATCACTGATTCATAAGCCCAAAATATTCCAGTTTTGTTTCATCACTCCACAAAACAATATCCCCAAACTTTTGAGGCTTATTTATCTTATTTTATCTTATTTGTCTCAAGTAAACTGATGCAACTTATGAAGCTCTTGATTAGCTGCATTAGTTGTGCTTGAGACAACCTGATTTGCAAATGTGCTCTTATGTGGGATTCTATTCAGGGGGTTGAATAATTTTGAGATTGCAGCAGTCATTAAAAATGTTGTTTTGTGTTAAATTTGGAAAAACCACTTGTCATGTTAGATGTGTTGAGCTATTCAAATTGTTCTTGTTCAATCCGTTTATCACAAACAACTGAAAGTTTGTTCATTTTGCTATTAAACCCAATTTGCAATGGGGGTTGAATAATTTTGATTGCAACTGTAGGCTATCGCGTTTAGTTCCTTTATATCACGGATTCCAATGATTCTGTTGGTCATGGTATTATATCATTCATCTCAGCAGCCAAGAGGATGTGTCTCAGGTGTGGAATTTCAAAACAACCTAACACCTGCGAGCTGGTGACACACTCCAGATTTGAGCTAAAAAGCTCACAGTTCACTGGTGGGAACACAACTACAGTGATCATTCAAAGTGGTAGGATTGAGTGAGCACAGCAGATGCCGAAAGGGAAAGTACGCAAGCTACCAGGCTACGGATCACAATGAGTCATTCGATCTCGACTGGTCTTTTATCGCTCGTATTGATAGATTATGCATCAATTTCACCTTCCGTGGCATTTAACTTGGAAGACCCTTAAATTAATGTAACAGGATACTTGCACCGGAGACTTTACCTGTGAGAATGCAGCTCCATAATGATTTCTGGAGGTTGAAAATTTCAGCTGAGGTTCATTAGCTTTCAGCAATAGCACTTGGCGGAAAAAATATTTTGACTGCACCTACGTGCCTGGGTCTGATGGACTCTAAGACACACATAGGAGGGAGGAGGACTGTTTGTATTTTTATTTTTTGATTTCATTGATTTTTAACCCTTTCAGCCCCGTGGGCAACTATTG
Organism: Gymnothorax reevesii; assembly: GCA_029721435.1. Taxonomy (NCBI): domain Eukaryota; kingdom Metazoa; phylum Chordata; class Actinopteri; order Anguilliformes; family Muraenidae; genus Gymnothorax; species Gymnothorax reevesii. The sequence continues at coordinate 64,771,368 of CM056587.1, read as the reverse complement.
TTGCCCAATGATGAAAGATATTAAATTCAGATGCTGTTGCTCCTGCAGGGAGCCCTTTTAAACAAGTTGCCACATGATAGGTTTTCAACAGCTCAGGATAAGTATATTTTTAATTCCTTGAAAATGTATTCGGCGCTCAAAGGGTTAAGAACTCAAGTATCCTCAAATACATAACAGACGAATAGTACAAACCTTCAATTTGTAGCCATTACATTTCTGATAGGGCACATTGTCAAAGAGAATATTTATTAAAAACATACAAGCATACATTGAGTTTGGCGGTATGGGTCTGCTCGAGAGATCCCTTCAGGCAGGGAGCTGCTATTGACCCCCCTTCCATAGAACAAAGCCAACAGCAACAATGACCTCAAACCGAAGAGACATTGTTATTGAACGACAGTTTAGTCATGAAAGAACAGGATTACAGAATGCTAAAAATGACTGGAGGAGCTGGGGAGGAGGAGGGATGTTAAGGGTACATGCTGCAGAGTCTCTGCTCAGAATGCAAGCTTAAGTAAACTAGGATATCAATTAAGCAATCATGTGCCGGCAAATCAGATGACATCCATGGGCACTCAGGTGATTCTCAAGCTCGATAAGCGGCTCCTATAGTTAGCAAGCTTGACTCCGTGCCTATCAGAATTTATGACAAGCTCCATTTGTGAGTCCCAATATTTGCTGGAGAATGACTGTTATTGGGTAGCTTCATTTCTGCTGTTTTTGAAAATAAGTGCTGGGATCCCTTATGGCTGGTTGAAAAAAAATGCTCCATTCTTCTCGAAAACCATTGAAATTAAGAGCTCTTTTGTCGAACAGTCCTGCATGCTTTTTGTTTGCCATAGAATAAAACTAAAAAAGAAAAAAGATCTAAATTCTACTTACATATTCAATTATGGCTTGAGCAAAATTATTGATTCGCCCAGGAATTATAAAAGATAATTGATTCATAGGGATATTTCGAACAGACTATTTTCTTTGATTAGTATCACAGGCAGTGGCTGCCTTTAGCGGTATGCAAGGCCAGTGGTATCAGTATTTTTCAATGCTAAATTACACTAAACCTGTCAGGGTTTACTTTGCCTGATTAGGCAGAATGAAGACCAATCAATAGAAAGACTGGCCGCTTTATTATTGAAACATTGTTCTACATTGCATCACAAAGCTATTAGGCATTTTCCCATGCCCACAAATGACAACATAAAATGCGGACATGTCTTTTGGAAATTCTGAACTCAAGTGGCTCTTAAAATGGCACAGATTTTCCTAAATTTTCTTTCGAGAGCTTAATGTAATTAAAGCCTTTCACCCGAAAGATTGCATAGTTTAATACACAAGATTCCTTCCTCTTCAGGTTTATTCTTTTGAATACATACAACATGAAATGAACGATTAAATAAGAGGATTATCAAGCGATTCTACAGCAAAGCATACTGCTCAGTGTCTGAAAGCGTAGTCTTACTTGCAGGTCATGGATCTACCAACAGGACAATGGCCTACCACATATATCGTAACAGACCAAACAGTAGATAAAACAAGCATTCCTCCTGTTGTAAGCTCTGACTTTGGACTATTCTGCATTAGCCTGCAATGAGCCCTGAGATGTTCTGCAGTGGCCTGTTAGGAGAACCACTCTACATCTAACTGAACATCTGTGGAAAGAGCTGAAATTCCTATTTCGGAAAAGGAACCCATAAAACTAGAGAGAACTAGGCTGGAAGAGTGGGTCAGACACTCAGTTGAGACTTGTGCAGGCGTCATTCAGATCTGCAAATAGTGCTGTATTGCAGTGACAGCCTGCAAAGAATTTGCCACCATATAGTAGATCATGGGTTCCAATATTTTTATCTGTGCTATTTTGTTATTTAAAATGTTATATTCCATTGAAAACCCAAGGCAAAGTGAAGTTTAGAGTATGGTATAAATAAGGGTGGATGCAAATTGAAATGTCAGTTCCAGATTATTTCAGAGCAAATTGTTTGTTTGTTTTTTTCTTATAAATGGAAGGTATCAACACTTAAGACCCTGTCTGTAATTTTACATTCCTTTATATGTAGTATTTTTAAATTGACAGCTCAGCTCATTTTTGATCAAGAATGACATCACTGATATCAACATCCAAATATAAGCCTATGGGTTAAAGGGAATAACTGTAAATGTGTATTTGAGGTCTTACACTGCTGACTACAGAACTGCAGCCAGACATCTTTCTAAATAATTGCTGTAATTTGAAGGTTGTAGGTTCCCATGATAAAGCTTTTAAGACAATAAAGGAAGCATTTAACAGAAGTAGAAATGTAATAAGGAATATATCTCAGACTTATCAGACCATGGGGAGACTAGAATCTATGACTATACAATCTATGACTACATGGCATCGCACCAGAGGGATTTCCTTTATACATTTTCTTCCCACACAAGTAATAATTTGAGCAGTCAGTATAGCCTGACATTTTGATTGGTATTGAATTTGTTGTGAAGTTTTAAAAATTAATTTTATAGAACATTATATACTTGTACAATCCCACAGCTAAAACAGAAGCCATCACTACTATATAGTATTTAACAGTATTTTCACAGGTAAATTCCATGCTCAGTGCTGTATTCCAGATCCGATGTACTGGATTACAGAAAGCCAAAACAAATATTAGCCTCATTATTTAGGTATTGTACTGAAATGGACATAAATGGGAGTGAATAGACAAATCGTCACCCTCCACGTATTCCCCCCATGTAATGTCCCATTTGACGTTGTCAACCCACCTTGTAATATCCATATAATGTTAACTATTCAAGCCGTAGGACTTCAGCATTCCTCATGACAAATAAATTAGTTACTAAGTACTAGTCAGTGGAGGTACGGCCATGTAGGGGCTCTTGGGGTCGACTCATTTGATGGAGGTCACCCCAGGAGGCCGCAGGCATTGGCCAGCAACACAGCAAGTGTTTCCACTATTAGTGTCTTCTTCAGGATATAAAACCCTCTTTCTCATTCCTGCATCATTACCCATCCCACTATCAAACACTCAAACCACCTGTCTCACCCAACACCCCACCCTGCCACCTCACATCAAGCTGTTCTCTCGACAGGCTCTTGTTGCGATGGTGTGACACCCCCCCCACCCTCCAGCTGGTAATCCTCTCTCGATGCTTCCTCTCTCTTAGGATACACACCCTCCGGGCCGCACGTGCTGAAAAGCAAAGCAAAGAAGCCATTAGCGTGGCGGCGCGGAGCTGCAGGAGGGCATGCGGAGGCGATCGGACCAAGAGCCTGAAATGCCGGAAGCAGGAGGCTTAATGTCTTCCGTTTCCCTAAGTTGCCCCTTGATGGGAAACTGTCATGAAGCTACGCTGACGACAGGGAAGACCACCATGAATCTCTGAAAACGGTAAATAAATACAACCATCTCATTAATTCTTGCTGTTTTTTTTTTTTTTTGTCTGGGAAGTGTTTGTGATGGATTACTGCATTTTTGGTTTGTTATTTCCCTTTTTTGGTATTCTTTACAGTCAATATTTGTTTTGTTTTTTAGCTGTCTGCTGCAGCATATTGGAGATGAAGTTGAATAATGAAAATCAGCTGAAAGTGCAGACTTTCTACTTGAATTTGAGGGTCTTTAACCCCAAAACAAAAGAACTGTTTAGGACTTTGTCCACGTTTAACCCTTAGAGCGCTAAATGTAGCTATTGTTGCTCAATGATGTAAGATATCAAAATCAAAGCTGTTGAAAACCCATCATGTGGTGACTTTTTTTTAACAGCACAAGATAATTAAATTAATTTTTTTTCTCATTTCAGCGCTCTAAGGGTTAATGTGTAGACCTCCCTTTTTAAGGGACCAAAAGTAATTGCACAAGTAGATGCTTTGCTGTTCCATGGCCAGGTATGTGTTATTCCCTCATAATTTCATTTACAAGTAAGCAGATAAAATTGATAGATTTGATTTGAAGTTTTCCCTTTTTGTTGGGGATCTGTATGTGTTAACTCTTGATACAAAGTCCAAAGCTCTGCCATTGCCAGTCAAGCAAGCAATTAGCCTGAAAATTCAAAACAAAAGCTTCAGAGAAATAGCAAGAACATCAGGTATAGCCAAATAACTGTTTGGTTTGTTCTTAAAACTATAGAATAATCCAGTGAGCTCAGGGTCAACTGTGGTGGCAGACAGAGGAATTCTTCCACTGATGAAAAAAAAAAAAAATCCTTCACTGCAGTTTGCCTGATCAAGACCTCTTTGCAGGAGACAGGCGCATTTTTGACGACAGAGAAGTTCAACAATGACTAAGTCCGTCACCTGTCCTGAATCCAAAGGTGTGTGGTTTTCACTCCACGCAGCCTCGGTGAACATCACCGGTCCAAGGGGGTTAAATCATTGGATTCACCTCAACTGAAGTACATATAATTGTATAATGTCTACCATTCTGGCACATCTGTGAGATTCATTTCAAATCTACTGCGATTGATGTGCTGTCGGGTCTCGCCCTCTGCGGTCCAGCACGTCGGCCAGGTTGAATCAGCTGTTTCTCGTTGCTGCTGAGTGGTATCAGCGTGTATAAATGTCACAGCCTTACACTTTCTCTTTGCAAAGTCGTGTAAGCCACATGCCTGTGCTGCTCTGTTGCTTTTGCCTAAAGCTCTTATCCTTTCATATTGCGTGGACATATATATACTGTACCTTTGATCTTACTACTGTTAATTTTCCAGCACTAACATAATCTTTTCGTATTATGGAACCTTGTTTCCAATTTCGTTTACTACTTTGTCAGTGTTGCTATTGTATAGCTTTCTGTTTGTATTATTCACAGTAAGTTTGGAACCTCGTTTCCTGTTCTGTTTGTTTTTTGTTGTGTACGCCTCCCACTTGAGCCGTCTGCGTAATATAACCTTCAACGACATTCATCCTAGCGCTTCAGTCCAGTCCACATTTTCCTGGCCAGCCGAGGGAAAATTATGATTTTGTCAAAATACGTATGGAGCTGAGTCTAGGCAGGCAAAGGCAAAAATCGCCACTTGAAAATATTCATTATTTGCAAATATTTTTAATAATAAAAATATTATTTTGGCCTGAAAAAGACATAAAATATTACTTTCTCTGAACTATGTTTAATGTGGGCAATATTTCTGTCAAAATAATGCTATGCAATCACCCAAATTATGGTTTTAATCTAAAATGGGCCATTTATATCACAGAAAAATTAAGTGAAATGAATATCTCAGCTCATATTCACAGGAAACCTTCTTTGGATATTTCAATATTCATCAATGATTTCTTTTTTTTTCTGGTTGGTGGATATAATAGGACATGCCTCCTATTTCTCCACCAATAATCATTCAGCATTCTCCAGTCTGTGTTGGGGATCTAAAATGCACTTTTCCACCAACTTTATAAGGCACAAAATGATCTGAAAATCTTCCGTCTTTCCATCAAAAGAGACACAGAAAAATGGTTTTATCCCTCTATTTATAGGTTAGATGACACGATGGAAATTGACTTTCTCCTGCTGCACTTGACGCCCAAAATCCTCTTCGCTCTACATGTTGGTTTCCATCTGGTGACAGTTCAATCAATTAAACTGGGAGACGACACTGGTTCTGTCACTATGGTGCTAAACAGCAAGTGTTTCCTGAAACAGGCTTGATAATCCTGTCTGCAATTACTGCTGTGGCTTCTGGTTTATAATGAATTTCAATATGAAGATAAATAGTTACGTTTTGAAATTTCCGGGATTCATTGGAATTCAACGCTTGCAAATTTAGTTTAAAACCGACGACGTTAGTCGGAGCGGGCATTGAATTCCAATGAATCCCAGGAAATTTCACAAACGTGACTATTTATCGATATCGTAAACCATAAATTTCACAAGCGTAACTATTTATCGATATTGTAAACCATAAGCGAGAAAGAAACATTTTTTGCACGGACTCTTTCGTATGGCAACGTTATCCGTCACAATTAGGTCATCAAGTCACGCGCTAGAATTCTGCAACCTGTCAAGTTGAACTGATGGGCTGAATGAACGAAAGTAGGTCGGTTTTCATGCTAACAGAGGTGTATAATCCAGGTTCAGAAAGTAAAAGTCCATCCCAGGATATTGTTCCAGCCACAAAAGACCTGGCAGCTGACACAATTCTTCAGCTGGGTGGTAAAACTAGCAAGTCAAATCTGCTGACAGGAGTTTACGGTTGGAATGAAAAATGGTAGGATTTTTACTTTCTGACCCCTGGATTATACACCTCTGCATGCTAATGTATTCATGAGCAGGTGAAAAGGTCCTGTCATTTCAGGGATGTCGAACACTATTCGACAAGGGTAATTAACCAATCAGATTGCAGAAAACACCTACTATTGGTATACAATACAGTATGTAGAGACCCTACCCTTCATTCAGGCATTCCCATCCATGCAAGTCAGATAACTCATAAAGCTAAGTACTGATTGCCATCTCTCAGCAGTGTACTTGGGATGAAAAGTCCATTGTCTCAGAGAAAGTCAGTGATTTAAAACAATTTGTACTCCCACCTAATACTCAATTAATGGAGCCACAAACATCTGTGAGTACTTAAATTGTGCGACTCCTAATTCCGAATCTTCTAGCACATCATGTGAAATCCAAGTACTTTTCTTTTTTAAAAAAAGAGTCATTTCAAAAGTTCACTCACCCTCACTTTTATTGAAAATGCTCCAAGAACACATTATTTTTTGCTTCAACTTGTGAATGCAATTGTTTGTCGAAGATATATACACTTATTTCAAACCCGATGACTGAAACAGACTCCGACTGTGCAGGGGCCCTTCAGGACGAATAATGTTGCTGTGACAAGGTGATGTGAAAGAGATGAACTGATCGTGTTGGAGTATAAAAAGAGGCTCCAAAAAAGACCTAGTCCCTCGAGAGAAAAGATGGGTCAAGGCTCACCAATTTTCCAACAGATAGAGATTACGATCTATCACTTGGAGAATAACGTTTTCCAAAAAACATATTGGTATGACCTTGTGTATTTCTCAATCTACAGATGAAATATAATTAAAAGAAGAAAGGAATCTGGCCAAATCTCCATGCTTAAAGAGCCAGATGGAAACCTCTAATGAATGTTCATGATCTCTAATCCTTCAGATATCCTGGTCTTAAAAAATTGTTTGGCAGCTGTGGATGGATATCGTAACATGGGCTCAAAAATACATGTAAAAACCTTTGTCAGTCGACACCACTAGACACTGCATCTACAGTAGCAAGTTAAAGTTTCACTATGAAAAGCCAAAGGCATACGTTAACACTGTCCAAAAGCACCAATAACTTCACTGGGCTCGGTGTCACCCGAGATGGACAATAACACAGCGGAAAAGTGTATTCGGTCACACTTTAGATGAAGTGTTGCGCATAAAGGTTTTATACAGCATGTACAATGTCTTCATAAATCATACATAAGCAAATGTCATGCTTTGTAAAGGGTGAAATAACACATCCTTATTCAGCCTGTGATGCCAGATGTGACAATGACAATGTCGCTTAGCTGACAATGTCACCCTTTATAGCATTTAGGCACTGGCTAAGTGACATTGTGAGGCATATGACATCTGGCATCACATGCTGAATAAGGATGTGTTATTACACCCTTTACAAAGCATGACATTTGCTCATGTATAATTTATGAAGACTTTATGTCTCATTTATGAAGGCATTTTACATGCTGTATGAAGCCTATATGAACAACACTTCGTCTAAAGTGTGACCGTGTATTTTGATTTGTAAAGTTTAAATTTCAAGAACTGCCACCATGAAACAGCCAAAAAAAGTGAGTCAGTGCACGTGACATGGGTGATGCGCATATTTGCAAGGGCACCATTAATACAGAAAGACATGGACAAAATTTGGAGCAATTTGTTCTGCCATCTTGCTGTTGTGCGTTCCCTTCATCTTTTAGCGAGACCATGCCAAAACACAATCTTCATGATTCACAAGTGGATAGCTGCAAAAGCAGAGAGTGGGCAGTACATTTGTCTGCCTGTAGTACTCATGCAGCTGTGCAGCAGAGGGCCAGCATAATAGCGGAACCAAGTGGCATCTCCATGGCAAAATGAGTGTGATTTAAAAACATGATTCCACAGTCTTTGCATAATATATTTCCACTGTACAATGCAATTACAACAGAGCACGTGCTGCTGTTCTGTTTTCAATACAGTGGAAGGTCTTTTCAAGTCAGTTCTTTGATTTAATCTGCAGGGTCTAGGATGCGCAAACTATTTTCGAATTGAGGTCGCACCTTAATGAGAATACTTAGTCTAACTAGTTAAGAACTCGCCCATCTCCTTGAATCAGTGTGTACTGCAGCCTGCTAGTGACCGCAGCTCTGTTTTACTCAAGTCCACCAGCCCAGCTGTATCAGAACGGCGCCTGAGCACCATGCTTCACACACAGCTGATATTGACAGACTTCTCACTGTACAAGAACTCTTCAGAACTGGAAACTCCAACTAACTTTGCCTCCTAATACCCACTCAGGCTGAGCCTTACTGTGCCTAAATACCTACCGCATCATTGGGCTTTCAATCCACGTGGGCACTGGTCTTGCCGAGTTTTGGTTCCTGTATCATGACTGTGAGGTTTACTAGGACAATTGATTCAAATTATGTGTGGAGTACTGTTCTTGGGCCTGTGACGGTGCATTCAGGAACCACTCGCGAGAACAGGTATTCCAAAAATCGTAAGCCTTTATTCTAAAAAGGGTCGGGACCAGAAGACAAGAGTTGCCAAGCCAAAAACAGTATCCAAAAAGCAAAGTCGACAAGACAGGCAGGGGTCAAAACCAGTAAGGCAGATGTGCAATGGTACATAGACAGTCAGTCAAAACTCGTAGTCGAAATCCAGAAAGTTAGGTCATACACAGGGTATCCAGAGCAGAAATCATGGTCGTACAAAAACAGGCCAAAATCCAAAATGACAAAACAGGAATGGTGAGGCAAGGCAATCTCAAGGTCTGGCGAAACAGTCGTGAAGAAGCAATAGACAAATGGCATACGAGGAGCTCTGCATAAATGAATACTGATCAACGTTCTGACAAAGAATTAACTGCAGTGAAGACTTTAAATAGACAAGAGGGAAGTCACATGCTATGCAGGGAACAGGTGAATTGGATGAGACTAATTAGAGAGGTAAGTACACGTACGAACCCACAACAATTGGCAAAAGCCAAAACGCGGACAGGATCCACGCAGACAACCTATGACAGATAAACAGCTCCAGTCAAGGACTTCTAAGTGCACAGACAATGAGTGCAGGAAAGTATTATAAGTAATCTAGGAAAGCACGGCAAAGGAAGTAAACGAGAATTGAAGTAATAATATGAAACACCAAAAACCATTGAAATCACCTGAAGCAGGTGTGCACACAAACTGGGGTGACGGACCAACTGACCACAAGACTTGGGTGACAAGTGCAATGAAACCTGGAATGGCATAAACAGAAAACCGGTACAATAACCAAAAAGAAAAAAGAAAAGACATAACAATGAACACAAGGCATGACATCAAGACACAGAACCATAACAGGGCCACCGGAGGAAACTGTAATTTATCACCATTGCCTGGACCAGCAGGATACAGAAGTTCCTGTGTAGAACTTTCTGAAGCCATGACTGTAAGCATAGCATGTGATAATTACCTGCCGGAGGGAAGGACACACTGTTCAGGTCAAATAAAGTCAGAGGAAACTAAGTACAATGCAGCCACTTCAAAAAACAAATAAAAAATCTAGCAAATTGTTCATTAACCCCACTTCACTTGGAGAAGGTATTTTCTGACTCTTAGTTCGAATGATGACGCATAGTTTACCTGTAATAGTGGGCTAGTTCATATTGAGTTTTACATTTCTTTGTTCAGTGGACACAAACGCACTCCACACATTTCATTTTTGCTTCATAGTCCACTTGCACAGCTGGGTATTGTACTCAGACAAATAGAGTTCATGCTCTTTTCTCAAGAGTACAACTACAATGCATCAGCTCAGAAGACTGTGGAATTATTAATCCAGTTCTGCAAACATTATGCCACTCATCCAAGCATTTGAAGACCAAAGTTCATACGCGAATGAGAGGATAATAATTCTCAATGGCGCAAACAGACCATCCAGCTAATCAAAGCTACAGTTCAACAATCTTTATAAATAATACGACTGATGTTTTCAAAGCAGCAACCCTTGTTACAGCCCATGTAATGACAATCGTGTTGGAAATAATCGGGTGCTAGAAATGAGCAATTTATGCCCCATTGATGTATAACTAGAACTGCATTCACAAAAAAGGGTATGTGGTACGTGTAATGAATTCAAAGTCTAAGCCCTCTGACACAGGACGTAGCATGGCATATAATATCACACGAAAACTCTCTAAATGTTTGAGTCAAAGCTGCAGTTTTGAGTTTGGTAAATACACCTGTCATGATAATGAAATATCAGTTAATTGAGTATAAAATTGGACATCCTCCGAGTAAGCACTGATAGCAATGGACTGTTAGTTTGTCGGTTCAATAATGGTCTAAGGAACACTGAGCTAGCAGCCCCTGAATTATTTTCGATTTCTCAGTCAGTGTTCTTTGTCTTTGTAGTCATCTACTATTTTCTTTTCACTTATATTTTGAGAGATGTGTTCATGGTGGCTGATCTTATCGCCCATAATGAAACAAAAAGCAGTTGGAGCGATGTTTCCCTTCATCCAAGCTCATTATATCTTAAATAGTAAAGTATTTTATTGTAGGTTCAGAACCGTCTGACAGCCTGTGATGAAAGATGGCACGAGAATATATTTCCATGCAAGAAAGAACTTCATTATCAGGGTTTAGTCAAATTCAGTTGTCTGTCTAATTTAATGCTTTTTCATTGAATCAAAACATCAGACATCCTTTCATTTAATAATCACATCCCAAGTCTTTTCATGAAATCACCCTCAGCAACAAGCTGCGCCTCAAGGATATTATTAAAATTCAGACTCGTCTACTGTGCACCAGCTTTCTGTCAGGGACATTGCTTTTGGAGATTTATATTGTTGTCAGCAGATTAGCACTTCAGCATGGCGATAAGCGTACTCTTTCAAATTTCAGAGGGGATCATAACCGCTTTCAGCTATGCAGTTGCTTTCAGAGCAAAAACTTCTGCCCTGAATCAAACGGAACATGTGCTTCACTTGCTAAAGGCAAAACAGAAAACTGCCATAGAATCCCATAGGAAGTGAAGATGGCTCTTTTATAAACCTGGGACTGCATCACTGGAGAAGCCACACATCATTTGGTAATGTCTATGGGTTGCAGATTGCAGTCAATAATTAAATACAGAGGACGGTACATGGGATAAAATATGAATATTTCATCTAAGATTTTGTTAATTAGTCATCTTTCTTTTGCAGCCTTGTGACTGAGCACTTTGAATAAAATGGGCAGCAATCCGGATTTATAGTATATAAATATATATGATTTAAAAATCTCGTATTTCACCTGAAGTTAATGCTTTCAGTCTGCAATTTAACCTCATCATCACTGTTTTGTTTACCATCCACCTTACTACAGTGTGGAGCCAAAATAATATTCATAACAGTACATTGTTTTCCTCTTAAATGCGTTGAATATGATACCAGACAAGCATTGACTCTACACTCCTGATACATCAGTATGTATTCATTCCTACTGGCTTCCAGGAAATGCAGTCATTTGCACTTTGCAAAATTTAGCAAATAGTTTGATGAAATGTCAAATGGTCTCTGCAAAGTTGTTACAACGTTGAAAAAATACTCGCTAATAATCTTATCGCTTCTGGGCTACGCATATCCATTCTCCTGGTTGAGGTCACACAGTTTTAACCATTTTGTGGAGCGAGTAAAACATTTGCTGTTTTACCAATCACATTACTAATGGTATTGCTCTGGAGTCTATTTTAGCCAATTTCTTCACCTCCCCAAACTCACTTGTAGGTTGAGCTCTGATGCTCTTGAGGTTGAGCTGACATGGGGCAATGTGGCAAAACAAAAAAATGCTATCGACAGACCCTCTGAAAACAAATTTTCTTGTTCCAACTGTGCAGGATTATCATTTTATATTCATAACAAAAGGGTGTTAAAAAAAAACCCTAATTTCTTAATTCCTGTACCCCCAAAGATTATATTTTTGTTCAACTTTATTAGCAATACTACTCAGTAAATACCACACCTGTAAAGGTGAGGGCTATTATTTGCGGTGGCATGTGTTTGTTTGTTGTGCTGTCTGTGCGTCTGTCAGCAGTCTGGGGAGGGGGGGGGGAGGGGGATGTCTGATCAAATTTCATCAAATCACAAAAACAATTTAGGACAGGTGCGCCATCGTTGGATCGCCTGATTGAATTTTGGACATAGCTGGGTCGAGGACTAGATCAGGGACGTGAAGAAACTGAAAAAAAATTTTTTTTTTTGAGGATAACTTCCTTACATCTGCTCCAATTAATTTCTAACTGAATTAAAAATGTGCATTTTTCAGTTCTGCTTCCGACAATTTGCTAGACTACAGTGTGATGTCATTAGGCTTGATAGCGGTGCGGGTAGAATGTCAGGGGGGTCCTAAGTTATTCAACACCCAAAGCACTAAAATGTCTCCATCGAGCGGGGAATGTTGAGCCTGGCACCACTTGTTAAAAATCTCATTTTGTGTCTCAGGTGTCAATAAGGTGAGCAGCAAGTCAGTTACAAGTAGATATTTTTCCACATTCCGTGTCTCCCAGCCCTAAGTTCTGCCTGACTTTTTTTTTGTTTGTGACTTTTGTGCCGTGTTAATCCCCAGATTACAGTGGCAGCAGTAGGTCATTTCAAAGTGCTATGCAGAACGAGGAGGACCTAGGACATTTACAGGAGCTGGGGGAATTCTCGAGAAAGGAATTATTCACAAGAACTAGCAAGAAAGAGGGAGGCGCAGTAGCACAGTGGATAAGTGTGCTTGTCTCGGGACCAAAAGGTCCTGAGTTTGAGTCCTTGCTACAGCTTTCACAGCATGTTCTTGGGCAGAAACACTGCACTCCCATAGTGCCTCACTTCACCCAGGTGTATAACTGGGTACTGGCAAATTGTCATGGAAACCTGACTTAGAGCTGGGAGAATAACCTGTAATGGGCCAGCATCCCCTCCAGGGGGACTAGCATTACTCCTCCAAATAGTGGCTGTAAGCCTGGGGTTAAGCTTTAGCCAGATGAGCCACTAGGCTTGGAATATACCTGCTCTTTACTTGCAAGAGAGTCATTACAAACTTTTACATAAGAAAATGGAGTCATGTGTTTTTTGCCACATGGGGTAAATAGCAGATTCTTCCTAAATGATGTCAAGTACAGATCAGCACTCAATCCTACAAGACTAATTAAATGCTCGGCTGGAAAAGAGCACCAAAGGCACAGCAGGTCTCCAAAAGCAAGGTTGCAAAATTGGCACCAGCAGAGCCGTTAGTATTAATACTGTCGGTAGTCATCCAAGTAGTGGTTGATATACGGGTATGCAATTAACATTCCACTCAGTATCTGGTCTGAGTATCTCGGTGGACACCTCAGTACTACCAATTAAAGTTTTTCTCATGATCCCATTGACAGGTTTTGGCCATTTTCATGTGAAATTACAGTTATTTGACTGATCCGTTTATCTACAGCGGTGTACAATCAGCGCACTGAGCAGGTCCTAAGGACACAGGCATATCATTCCACCACTGGGGAGCTACCCTTATGAAAATATCCTATAGTTATTTCTGCGTAATACTGTAGTACTTTTGGCATTACTACAATATTACTATACATAGTATTACTATAGTACTAATCACATTACAACTATAGTATTACCACAGTCAAGAGTACAATGATATTCCTATAGTCCACACAATTGTATTGCTGTTGTTTGAATAACTAAAGTATCACTACAGTAATACTACAATATGGTGATGAAAACTGTCCACTTTGTGACCAACTGCCATTCAAATGGAGGGCTGGGAAATGTAGGGTAGTTACAGACCCTTCAGGTCTGTAACTGCGTCTCGTAGGCAGAAAGGGGTCGTCTGGTTTGCTTTGAATCTTCAAACTTACTTTGAATCGGACCCTGGCAGCAATGATTCACTTCCGAAAATTTCCTTCAGATTGTACTTCAGTGTGTTGCTCTGTATAAGACAGTCAGGTAAGTGACTGCAAAGTCAAGCAGTTCTGTTGTAACCCACTGTGGAGAACTGTGACCCCCCCCTGACAACGACAGATAATTATGAGTTCAGATGCACTGCTACGCCGTCGCACATTCCTTTTCAGGGTCCCTGCACTGTCAGGCACTAATGATGAACGATTGCTGCATAACAAGGAGAGTAACTACCTCTGATTATGCCCTCCATCTCCGATTTGCTTCTCTCCTTATCCTCTCGTCCGGTCTGCATCCCTCCTCCACGGGCATCACCAGGATCAGAGTTTAAGTGGGGCACGAGGGCACATCTACTGGGGTTCGGCCAGGCTCGCCCCAGACGCACAAGTCTGAAGTTAAATGATTCCATTTGTATCAATAGGCAAACCCTCCCATAACGTGTTAATTTCTGAACATAGTAGGATTTTTTGTTGTTGTTTCATAGCAAAGACATGCGACTATAAAATTTAAGACTCAAGATTCATGATTTCTTTATTGTCATTTTTCCAAATATTTTCATACATTGAATAAACAAAAAGGCGTTTCTCGCCAGTACAAAGATGATTACGTTGGCAAAATACGTTGGCATTAGAATAAGACATTTATATTTTGCTAAATTTAGACTGTTTTTGACACCAGCAATAAAAATTGACAGCACTGAGAAAATATACATGCTATGCAAACATTATGCTACTTCAGGATCTCCAGTGCAAAATAAAGGTAATCTGTGGAACTACTACTTCAAATGAAAGCTTTACTCTTCAGTAGTTACAAAGAAAATAGTTATGGAAATGAAGTGCACTTACAGGGAATGAAGAAATTTCAATGGAATTCGTAAATTACTCCATAATTAACAATTACTAGTTTTATTGTTGCATTTGCAATTTGTGTGTACATTTTCTGTCTTTTTTCCCTTGCACCTCCAAAAGCTTCTTTTTTTGGAATCTTGGAGTACTTTTATTTTGAAAAGAATTCAATGGTGTCTTGAGCTGTTGGGTTAAAAGGTCCAGTGTAAATGGGACCCAGGTGCATGTTGGCGAGGCTTAAAGTTCTCAAACCACCTTGGGAATCTGAACATCCACTGCGGCCACAAAGAGTTTGAGAGTAAATGTGTCAGACTACAGAAGCTGAGTGCATCAGCTCAACGTTCCATCCGAAATATTGCATTTCCAGCTGCCGAAACTGGCCCCACCACATTCTGCATGGCGTCAGCTTGTCCAAGACATATCGCCGATATCTGCCTTGTTATTTTGCCATAACAGCCCAAGATTTTGCATTTTCACGTGAGGACTACAATCTCAACAATTCCCCCCTCCAGCCCAAGACTGCCAGTCAACTGACACTTGCATTCTGCAGAACTGCAAATCTAATTAGTATTTTTCAAGCAAAGACGCATTTATGTGGCATAAGGTAAATGGAATGTTGATACACCATATCAAGACACTATCCAGATGGGAAACACCAGAAATGACAAGTGCAAACAGGGACTAGTTATCTTGGAGAAGGACGAGTCGTGGCCTCACCAGAATAAATCTTTGATAAGCACTGAATGGCAACATGAACGCTCATGTGTGTGGTGCATGTGAAGTACCATTAGATTGTGGGAGTTTGTTGACTTGGTGAATGGTTAATCAATGTAGCTGATGAAATTTTTTTTTTTTTAACCACTTTCTGACTTAGGCTGTGATCAGATACAAAGCTGTTTTGAGCGCTCCTGTGACTTTTATTAAGTAACTTTCAATGGTTTGGACGCATATGGACGCGACAAGGCGCTCAGACGCGCTTTGGACGCCATTGCTCGAGAGAGCGCGTTAAGTTGCAAATGTGTCTATTTTTGACGCAGAGCACCGCAAGTCATCTGTCACTCCGTGATCAACAACCAATGAAATCTATAGAAAGGAAGGACTAAATTCCAAACACAAGACTTGGCAGTGATTCGCAAACAGCCATTAACATTGTTCAGAGTGTTTGCAAAGTGAGATATGGGAGCGTTACTAAGTAACCGCAAAAACAACTCATCCAGCACTTTTTAAAATGTAGGCTTCAAAAAATGAGGACCTTGTGTTTCCAAGCAGGTAAAGCGCGTTTAGTTTCATCACAGCCTTAGTTGGATAATTAGCATAAATCTACATAGCTGGTTGACAATTCATTTCTTTGTTGGCTAATGAAATGTTTATATTTACAGTTTTCATGAGAGCAAGGGCACAGAACACATTTGAAGAAATCCACTGTTTAATGTAACATTACAGCAAGGTCTTAAACTGAATTCTGAAATCAACAGAGAACCAATGAAGGGAGGCCAGGACTGGAATGATGTGCTTTGAGCTATTTAGTAAAATTCTCATCTTTCTCCCATTGCATGCTGGGATTCACTCAGTGATGTGCTGGTTTGAAAATAGATGAGTGAACTGGACATCAACCCTCTAAAACACATCTTTTTAATTTAGACTCTTTGATTTTAAAAAAGTCTCATTGTAAAGGCATTATTATATGGCTAGAACACTAGCTCCAATACATCAATTCAAACATGAAGGGTTTTTCTTTACTTTTTTTTTTTTTTTTGCCAGGTGCGCGGGTGATATGGTGGAAGCTATCAGGTGAACGGAGCATACAGCGATTATTCTGTTATTTTTAGGTAGAGAAACCCAATCCAGTCGAAATTTCCAGGGAGTAGATTGCTTATTTTCAGCGTAACACATGCTCGTGTTTGGCTCAGGAGGAGTTAAAAGCAAACCATGTAATCAGTGTTGTTCTCGGCTGTGATGAGATGGCAAACGAGCTGGCCTGTGGGCCTGGGAATGTGTAACTCTGACACTGAATGTGCCTGTCACCTCAGCCAAGAGGCACGACACCAGAAAATTGGAGGGAGATAGAATTCTTATCATCCGCCTCCAATCCACCTCCCACCAAAGAAGAAGAGAAAAAAATTATTCCCAAAATGTCCCTGAATCACCGCTGCTGGTGATTGCTCAGAGAACAATGCCCACGAGCGAGAGCAGATTTAAAAAGTTCTACATATATAATGACGGACTGCGTGCCCTTTTTCCCCGCAGAGGGAGAAAGAGACTGAAAGAGAAAGCGTTGCTAAGAATTGTGCATCAGTATCTCCGGAGCTGATGCCAAGTCATTTTGAAACTATGACAAGCCATCAAAGAGACAGATGGGAATAAAGCTGTTGCAGGAATGTTTTGCCAACGCTTAGACAATGTTCAGTTATGCGATCATTCACATAAATTACGCAGAGGGTATGTACGCATGTACAGGGGAGTAGATAAAAATAGCTTTTCCTCATTATTTTAAGATGCTGGGTCACTTCGTGGAAGTGCAACTAAGATATAAAAATAAACTTTGCTCTTTTCAAATAGGAATTTGCGTGATCTATCCTCATGCGTCACGTGTCTTGTTTCATTGTCTCCAGTGCAATGTAACAACACAGTTTCTTTGTGGTGTTGAATGTATTTGTGGTTTAACTGGGTCAGCATGAAATCCCAAAATCCCAGCTCTGCAGGTGTATCCCAGCTTGCATCAGTCAGAGAGCAGGTGTGTGAGTTTGGTTCCTCCCTATTACTCCTGTTGGTTGCAGTTGGTTTGAGGTCAAATAATTAATCTACAGGTTGCTTTCTACAGATGTTTTACATGAGGAATGTCCATGGTAGTTTTAGCAATGCCCTCCAATGGAACTCGCAATGCTAAAAATAAGTACATGGCACCATTTATTGCCTGCTCGAATGTCCGTGATACATCTGTGAATACTGAATTTTGTTTGATACCCATTACTCCTGTGTCAGTGTAGTAGGGCATGCATCTGCGCGATTTGCACAAAATCAGACACACTACGGTCTGGATGTTCACCCACAACGTAGCATCATGGGCAGAGTTTGGGGTGGCGGGAGCTTGGCTCGGTGACAGGAGCTTGGTGGGTTTCAGGCCCGTATGTGTAGGTAAAGTGGAAACGCTGTTGAATGCCCTTTCTGATGCAATCAAATGCTAAGCTTGCACATTTCACCATACAGTCAACAGAAAAAGCGATGGCTTCAGGTAATCAATTGAAGCACTGGATCGTTCAGTTACAGCAAATTTTAAAGGCAACTTTACAGAAAATGCGCATCTCAGAATACCAGCTCTTATTAACATTTTTACTTCCTTTTTAACTGAGTGTAATCCTCTATGCCACTAAAATCGGTAAAGATTCCTCAGCAGTAAATTTACATAGAATACCTATGGTCACAAATAGCAGCTCTCAAATAAATGACTCAAATTCACACAAGCAAAATAGATTTTTATAACACTGGTTTAAAATATCATGTGAGTCCTGCCCTAAGTAAATCACTCTTCTTCGTTAATAACACCAGAGGTATAGCTATGTTAAACAGTGATACAAAGTAAAATTTTACCGAGAAAATTCTATTTATCAGCTGGGCTCGGGCCCAGGTGCGAAAATACAGTCTGTGGGACTGGCCCGTGCTAGGCTCAGATGGCGTATGCATGGGCTCGGGAAAGGTCGGTCTTGTTTTTTTCGGGCCCGATCAAACTTCCAATTGCAACCTAATGGCATGGGTCTAAATAAACTAAACTAAACTAAAGGCAGATAAGGCGGCGGGTCCTGATGGCTTATATCCTAGAGTGCTCAGGGAAGTTGGTGAGATCATCTTTAAGCCGCTATCTGCCATCTTCAGACGGTCTTTAGAAACTGGAGAAATACCAACTGATTGGAAGCAGGGCAATATAATACCAATATATAAGAAAGGGGACCATACTGAGCCAGGAAATTACAGGACAGTCAGTTTAACTTGCATTGCGTGTAAAATATTGGAATCTATCATAAAAGATGAGCTGGACTTATTTCTTGAACGTAACAATATCTTGAGGGATAGCCAACATGGTTTCCGTAAGGGAAGGTCATGCCTAACAAACCCTCTGGAATTTTTTGAAGAGGCCACTAGGACTTATGACCAGAGCAGGGCTTATGACATCATATACTTGGATTTTCAGAGAGCATTCGATACAGTACCGCATAAGAGACTAATTTTTAAAATGAGCTCCATTGGAGTTACAGGAGGTATTCTGAAGTGTAATTTGCAAATCATTGTATTCTGTTTTAATTACGATTTACTCAACGTGCCAACTTCACTGGTTTTGGGTTTGTATGTTATGTTATAGACATACAAACACAAGTTTTTCAGTCAAATAATGCAGAAATGTTCTTGGGGCAGAGACCCCAAAGGTCCCCCAAACCCTTTGTGCCCCGGAACATAATAACTGCGACAATAAATGATATCTTCCTGATCACTCTCAAACTTAGACACAACCTTACCTCAATCGGTAGCATTTATAAATAGATAGAGTTTGTTTCCAAAATGTAATATATCAATTTTTCTCATTTTGAGTAAGTCAGCCTTTTCTCTGTTGACACCAATTGTATTTTATAGTAAAAATTTTTTTTTTTGCTCCATGTGCAAGAAGCATGGGCTATTGCTCTATGATATTATCTCAATTTTTGTCATTTCGGCACTTACTGCGATTTGGAAACATACTCATCATATTTTTGTAAATCATTTATCACCCTGATTCATTTTATATATTGTTCATTTTATGTATAATTCTCAAATTCTATGTACAGAGATCTCCATCATCTAAAAAAATGTTCCTTAACTTGGTACCAGCTGCCTAATGGGATGGTGGTACAACTGATGTTTGCAGCCAGCAAAATTTTGCCAAATGTAGTTTGGCCGTGCAGGTGTCATTTGCCAACAATGTGATTCACACAGGTATACTCCACATTTCACATACAGCTTCTCGCCTTCTACTTATTATCCCCCGCCAACATGAAGTGGGAGGAGGTTATAGGTTTGACCTCCGTCTGTCCGTCCATCTGAGCGTGCATGTGTGCGTCCGTCCGTCCATCCGAGAGAAAGGGGACAACTTTTCTCAGAAAATATTACAGATAGGACAACCAAATTTGGTGTGTAGCTTCAGACCATAAAGGCCTTGATGGAGTTTGAAAATAAGAAGCACACGATTGGCGGGGGATGTTGTTGACCATGTCGACTCGTTTATCATGTATGGGATTTCAGATGAGCCATTCTTGTCCTGACAGTAGTTACTTCAAGAAAAGTTTAGGAAAATTGTGATATTTCACAAATTGTGATGCATTTTCCTGAATGCAGTTGGCAGTATTTGATGTGGCAGCGTTATTCCCCTTCTTGTGTAAACTGTGGTATAAAAAAACAAAACAAAACTGCCGCATCTCCCTCATTGGGGTGTCGTACAGTGAGTGGCAACATTATTGCGTAAAACAATCATTTGGACATGTGATTGCAATCATATGTGATTGCAGTGCCAATGCGGTTTTAATTTAAATAATTACCCCCAACGCTTCAGCCGTCATCTGCAATTTTTATATGAAGTGCTGTAAAAAATATTTGCCCCTTTCTTTATTTTCTGTAGTATTACATATTCTAATTGGTTTCAGATGGTCATATAAAATGAAATGTAGCACACAGAGAACATGAGAAAATGCAAATCAGCCCCTGGGAAGGCAACTTCATGATTGCCTTCTACAAGTAAATGTGTAATTTCTGGTATTGTGAGCATGTGAAAAACGTGGAAACTCAGTTTTACTCCAGCCTTTAAAAAACCGGGCTATCAATTTTGTCTTTTCGCAGCTATTAACTTTCCAACTGATTGCTGACGTAAGCAATCTCCTGCAGCATCCAACCAATCACAACTTAGGACAATACTGGCTACCTCTCGGCCTGATTAAAGTCTTCAAACAGCTTTTCCTCTCTTCTCTCTTAGTGACTTAACTTCACCCTTTGTTTTATCTTCCATTAATATTTTAGGATGTTGCTGAGGCAAATTGCAAGAGGATGCAAGTCGCAAACATAGTTTTAAGTGCACACACACGGAGCTTATATGCTAACTATCTGTCTGGTGACTGTAGTCTATCAATGAATAATGTGTTTAGCACTTTGCTTTGTGTTTTGCAACTCACTATTCAGGAACCATTTGACTCAAACAAGGTCAACGAGTCGCTGCAGGCCAAACCTCTGGCTCGGTATCTAAAAACTGCGCATGAGCACTCATAAACGAATGGCTCGACAGTGCCAGTTCTGTCAGTTTGTGCCATCTTGCCAGAATTAGTAGTAATAGGAGAATATTGTGATTTAATTAACTGACTTTGCTCAAAAGTTGAATGTCAATCAAGCATGATTTAAACTCTGAAACTACTTTGGGGAAAACTTGCACAAAAAATTGATGTCAGATTTTTTTTTTTCACGCTGTAGGACAATGTCACATAGATATTTTGTACCTCCAAGTTGAGGTGCTTCACTGAAGCTGCATCACACTTACGTTGCGAGAAGCCCAGGATGCCGTGTATTTTGGACCACAGCCATAAATAAATTGGAAAATACTGCATCTTCATCTTGTACATCATTTTGCGATTCAGCAGGACATATTTGGGAATGTTGGAAACCTCCGGTTGTCCACTAGAATTTAAAATAGGCCTGCTGTTCCACAAATTTGAATACACAGTTTGTGGGATTTAAGGGGTGAACTGTGCCCTCAGACTGGTGAGAAATGTATTTGACTTACCTAGAGAGCAGGGGTTGAACTCCCTTGCATAATAGTTATAGACATTTTTTGAACTAATATCTTGGTAGGTGCTTGATTTGTTAATAATCTTTGATAATCTGTAGTCATTTGCATATTGTATGAGGTAAAATTTTTAGAGCTTTCCTTCAATTAATGATGATTTTATAGACTAAAGACAAAAGGCCATCCGAGAGTTACAGACAGATGATTAATTAATGGAAAAATCTACATAAACAAATTTATTAAGGTATTAGACCTCGAAAAACGGACAGATGAGCCTAAAAGGCCTCAGCGCAGAGTCGCCAAGAGTGGATGGAGTGCATTTAAAGAGTTTGTTTCCAAAACACAGTGCATCCATTTTACTCATTTTGAGTAAATCTTTTTTTATGTCTATTAAGTATTATAGAGAAACATGAACTTTGACCCTGAAAAAATGCACCATTATGAATTTCTAAAAATGGATTTCTAAACCATGTGTAAGAAGCACAGGGATATCGCCCCACGGTATTATCTCAGTTTTTGTAATTTTGGTACTTATTGCCTTTTTGAAAACAAACTCTTAATTTCCTTCAAGCGATAGTCCATCCAATGGAGCTTTGACGGAAATTCTGATAGGCCTTTGTGTCAAGCGTGCTTAACGTAGGAGGTGCTACCTCCTGGAGAGTCACCTGAGTGCATTTGACTGTCCTCTGACTTCGCCTCACATGATTGCTTAGTCGGTAATATGTTGGGCGTATTTAAGTTCGCCTTCTCGAGTTGCTGTTCCTCGGCGCGCAGCTCAACAACCCTCCTCCACCCCAGTTCCACCTGTCTTTTATAGCATGCATTGAGTATGTCCACTTGTGACTAAATTACCATTCAGAAAACAATGTCTCTTCCTTTTGAGGTAATTGTTGCTGTCGGCTCTGGTCTATGGAGTGGGGGGGGGGGGGGGGGGGGGGGGGTTAGTAGGCAGTTCCCTGCTTTAGGTTCCATGCTTGGACGGGCGGGGATATCTCAGAACAGAGCCATGTCACCAAACCCAATGTATACTTGTTTACTAATGTGTTTGTATGCTTTCAATAAATGTTCTCTTTTGGACAAGTGGTCCTATCAGAATTAGGTTTTAATGATTCTGATAGAGAGAGCTGTCAAGAATGTTGTCCTAAAATCTCCCGCAGGAGTTCAGCTGGTATGAGATCTGGTGCCCTTGAGGGCAGTGTCATATGTTAAGGATCATTTTCACATTCATAAAAATATGCAGTGACTCCTTGTGCCTTGTGGGGTTTGGGCCATTGTCATTATGACAAAGACCTCTCCCCATCATGGAAGGAATGCCTCATCATGGGATATAAAGGTGATCGCTCAGAATAACTCTGCATTGATTTCCAGTGACCCTTCTGCCTTTTAGGGGACGAATGAAGCCAAACCATGCTAGGAAAATGAGCAGGAACATACTTTGTTAGTTTGTCCAGGCATTTATTTAGGTTTTGTCACTTAATTTGTCACCCATCTTTATATCATGCTTAAGTAACTGGTTTTGCCCCCTTTTGCTGCAACAGCTGCTGCCAAAAACATCCAGAACCTAGAGATCAGCCTTTTAGAGGAATTGTGGCCCATTTCATTTCTCTTCACAGAATTGTTTCAATTCCACCACATTAACTGGTTTTTGCGCATGAATTGTCTGTTCAGGGTTAATGTTACAGCATTTAAATGGGGATCAAGTTGGGACTTTGACTCGACCGCACAAATTTTCAGTTTAAATCTTTTGAGCCATTCAGAGGTGGACTTTCTCTTGTGCTTCAGAACTTCATCTTCCTGCTCAGCTTCGCTTCAGCTTCAGCTCACTGACCGTCTTCCAGACATGATTTTCCTTCAAGATTTTATAGTAGACAGCAAAATTAAAGGCTCCATCAATAGCAAGTCCCTAATGACCAAACCCAGCAAAACATCCTGACACCATCACCTTACTGGCCCTATGTTTAACTGTTGCTGTGATGTTCTTTGGAATGCTGTGTTCGTTTTGCACTGAGTGCAATTCGACCTGCAGTGAGCAGCATAATTGATTGGACAGTGCCAGTTGTTTTAGTTCTGTACTTTTGCACTTAGAGCTTGAATGGAATGACACTGAGGCTGAAGTGCAGAGGGTCAGCATTAATTTGAAGATATTTTCATCCATGTGGGTTGAAAGGTTTAGAAATGATCGCCTTTTTTTCATAGGCCCCCGAATTTTTGAACACATCACAAAATATAGGATATAATGTCAAAGACAATGTTGACAAAGTTATAATTTTAGATATCTGGCTGCGTATCCCCTGCTTGCAATAATTGTTTGACGACTGCCATGCCGTGACAACCCCGGGTGTTGGGTGTCTTCCCTGGTGATGCTCTGCCAGGCCTTTGTTGCAGCCATCTTCAGTTTCTGCTTGTTTCAGGGTCTTTTGGTAATCAGTCTCCTCTTTAAGAGATAAAATGCACATTCAAATGGAAGTGATGATTGATCAGCTAACCAAAATAATAATTAAAAAATTTTACTGGGCAATGAATTTTGGTGCTTTCTATTTGTCTTCCTGAAAGTTCTACATGTCGCTCCACTCATATAACCTCACAGATCATTTTTACCAACCCTCAGATATGACCCACAGGAGCTTTTACTGCTACCAGAGGCAGGAGATATACTTCTGATACGACCCATAGGAGACTTTCCTCAATTACCGTAAGTGACAGAGGCATTGCGCCTTCAAACATAAGCCGTCTGGAAAGGGTTAGGTTTCAGGGTGAGGGAATGGTGATTTTGTTTTATAAAAGATAGTCGAGCCTTTTAAAAGAGTCGTAGCTCATAGCGTGAAATGTTGAACTCACCAAAGCATGAATCAAACTTTGTCCTCCTTTGACAAAGTTCATTGTCTTATTTGCCCACACAACCAACTTGACCTCGAACCCTGCAAACTGATATCATCTCATATTCTTTTTTTCAGTGCTTATAATTACTTAGGCTCCGATAGGGCATTTGTTTTTTAAAAATCAAGATAGGCCATTTCCCCCACTTACTTTTACAACATATTTGGTTTTTTTTCTTAGGAGAAACTTGCTTTCTTGACTTGACTGTAGCAGTAAAGCAGCCCCAGACCATCACAGAACCACCATCGTGTTTGATTTTTGGTATGATGTTCTTATTGGGGTCTATTCTCCCATTAGCGCCTAAGTCCTTTTTTACACGATTCGAGTTAAGCGCTTTTGAGTTACGCGTATTCTCCCCTACGCGCTTCGATAACGCCCACAACGCTTAACTTCAGAATGTAGGCGGCCTTATGAAAGAGGTGTAACTGATCCAAAAGAGAGGCAGACTCTGTACAAAGCTCATTGATTATGGCTATCAGGAAAACAAGGAACAAGGATTTTCTGATTAACCATGAAAATGCAGTTGTGGTCCATGGAAAACGCAAACCAGACTTTAAATTTGAATATCGTGGGCCTGCTGATAAAACCTCGTATCTCCAAACTGATAAGAAACAAAAACTCGTATGTCCACTATTCTTACATGCAGAATTAAACTTTTTTAAATTATATTAATCAATTTATATTATTTTATTGTTACTTTTTAATATTTTTTTTCCTGTGAAGTTTATCATTTTGAAGATACGAGGTTTTATCAGCAGGCCGACGATATGCCGCTGTAATAGTAGGCCTATGTAGGCTATGTCTATGCCAATTACAAGAAGTAATGCAGACATCTCTTTTTTATTTCTTATTCTAGCCACCATGGCATTAAAGCTATGCAAACAAACAAATTGCCGCGATAATGAAATAATAAATAAAGAATTTAGCGCTTCTCAACCAGCGTAATCAGAGCATTGAAAATGTGCCCCTCCTACAATAGCCTGTTTGTTCCGTGGAAGACAGGAAAGAAGCGGCAGTATGCTTTTGATTCACTGACGATGATAAATACATGTATGTCGCTGCAGAAACCTCGGCTCTGCTCTGAACAGGGCAATAAATACTACACATTGCTTCAAAGGTACTCGTTTGTTAACAAAATAAAGTGGGGAAACCTCTTTGAACTAGAGGGAATTCCTCGTGCGATTCGTGTGCGCTGGAGCTGGAATCGATCAGATCAGAAAAATACGCATGCGGCTCCGCTCCAGGAGCCGGGTGAAAATCGCGTAGATGGAAACACTTCATATAAAGACAATGATATGCGATTTTTGACGTACCCGTGTCTGCACTGCTGCCTGACTTCAGCCGTATAAATGTAAACATAGCTTAATGCTGTGCCGACGTCTACGGTCTCTGTAGATAGATTCTTATTAGTGGAAGGGGTTCTGATTGCAACATGAGTGCAATCAATGGTTCCCACAACACTGGGGAACCTGGCGACCCAGTAGAACCCCCTTAACTCTCCGACTCTCAGCTGGTGTTTCGGGGAATTTTAAAGTGGCTGACGTGGTGCAGCATAGCGTCAGACACCTTGTGTCAGACACCTTGACACAGACGCCGTGATATGTGCATGACATCACCAGCCACTCTCTGGAACGACCCACATGCCATGACCAACAGCGCAGTTGTGCCCTATATGATCACCGGTATGTTTGCAATTGTTTGGAATGCGTTTGTAATTGAACTAATTGGAGAACAGGCTGTTGCGTAATATCATATGATATTACAATAATTTACTGATAAATAGGCCAATGCTTTGCGAAAGACAAACTGCTCGGGAACTTCTGTGCTACTTTATTGGAACATCAGGTGATCTAACCTGCGCTTCATGATCGTTTATATTGTTGAAATGCAATAAAAGAGCGTTCGAAACGGCGTGCCCTAGTGGCTCATCGGTCTAAGCACGCGCCCCATAAAAAAAGACTGTATCCTTCCTGCAGCGACCTGGGTTCGATTCCGGCTCGGGACATTTGTGGCATGTTTTCCCCCGTTCTTCTCTCCAAATTTCCTGTCATCCTCTACAACTGTCTAATAAAGGAGAAAAGCTTAAAAAAGAGCATTTGAAACACCTTTGTGCAATTTTCAATAACGCTGATTTAAATGCACCAAGGTGTGCGTCCGAATAAATGATAGTCGCCTGACTTTAACGAGGAGAACTAGTGACGCCTCATAGTGTGGAGTGTTTTCGGAGTGAATTTATTGTTGATTTAGAAAATGGTGGAGCACAAGTCAGGACTAATAATTGTGTCTGTCCCCCCCAAATTCCAGTTCTGGCGCCGACACTGGCATTTCGCCAGATGAAACGGGTGTCCTGTAAAAAGTCCAACTTTTGACTTATCAGCCCATGCTATATTACCAAAAGGTATTGGGGCCGTCAAGGTGTTTTTTGGCAATTATGCAGTCAGCAATCATGTGTGCCTCGGTTTGCAGTCATTTTGCCCTTGCAGCTCTTTCCTGAATATCATTTTCGCCCGGTCTCTTCCTAATGATGTAAGGGTGAACACTGGCCATAACTGTGATAGGCAAAGTCTGCAGTGCCTTAGATGCTCATCTGGGTTATTTAGACTTCTTGGATGAATCATTGATGCACTCCTGGAGGAATTTTTGATAGGCTGGCACTCCTGGGAAGATTCACCCCTGTTCCAGGTCTTGGAGATCTGGAGATAATGCCATTTTAGAGATGATTTCTTTTCATTGTATTCAGCAGGGCTTGCAGTAATGAAAGCTTGGTGTTTCTCATAATCTAGCCTGGGTGATTCTAAATCAAATGATCATTAGGAAAAAAAATGTGTTACTTTGGTAACCGTTTTTCTCTTGCATAAAATTTTGTTTGAAGATTTCAATCAATTCAATGTGATAAATTTGCAAAAATGAAAGGTGTCAGGAATTACTTTTTCCAGACACTACACATCATGTTTCTTTTTAACGTGTGTGTACTGCACTGTGGGCAACCAACTCAAAAGTGACAGAGACGTCATTTTATTTTAAATTATAGTTACGCTCAACAAGGAACAAAATGTACTGTTTCTCAACTGCCACAGTGAATGTTGCTTTTATGGTTCCTGAATCTATAATGAGCCTTTTCAGTGCACATGGGGAAAAAAAGATTGACACAAACTCACCTGCGGTGCACATATAAAGATAGATAAGAAAATCTAATACATATTTATACATATTTAATTCATGCATTAATTTTAATGTATGCATATTTGAACTGCTGAAGAATTCGCAAGCTAAATATTCTGTTTACCATTCTGCGCAGTTTGTGAATAAATTATGAATAAATTGAGCATGTAACGAAACATAGAATAAATTTTGCTCGTAAAATGGCAAATTTAAAAAAATATCCTTTTGTTTGGCGAGCACAGGTGTGAGTACTGCTGCAGGGCACTACCTTTCCGTAATGAACTTTGACCCATGGCCGTGGTCTGTCCTGCTGGTCCCTGTAGGTGTGGGACCACAGGCTTCGTTTTTGCTTTGGACTCAAAACAGGCCACGCTCTGCTAACCCCCCACCCCACCCTGAGAGATTTCATCCATCTGCTTCCGACAGCGCTGTGGACACAATCCCAATTATCTTTCTGAAGAATGAATTTAGCCTGTATTCTTAGAACCTTCATATTCTTTAATTTCATCCCAGCAGCAGTCAATAAACATTTACCTTGTGAAATTACATTAGCAATGATTTATGGGTAATTTAAAGAAGACCAGGAAGACAAAGAGCCACATTTTCTGTCTGTCATTTATGTAACCTGTGAATCTCATCAATTGTTCTCTCTCTCTCTTAATGGGCATGATCCCGACTGATCAAATGGGGCACATGTCACTCACGGCCCTGCAGATGCACACACTTAACAACGCCTGTATTTCTTATGTAAAACTCTAAGGAATTCTGTCCACAAACAACTGTTTTGGTAATACTTCACAATAAGGCTACATTAGTTAATGCAGTATTAAGCATTACCTACCAGTTAATTAACCACTAACTAAAGCATCACAGAGCTAAATAAGCATTAGGTAACCTTAAGTTATCATTTATTAATGCTGTTTGACATCCTTATTCTGAAGTTGGAAACATCCCTCAAGTAACACTTCAAACTACCAAACTATTCAATAATGTATAAATTAATGCCTTAGTTAACATGAAAACCATTAGTAAATGATAAGTAGACCCATTAGTTTACTGCTAATTAACTGATAGTTAATGCTTCTTACTGCATTAGCTAAGGTTAATTAATGTACCCTTACTGTAAAGTATTAGCACTGTATCTCTGAGAGGGTGATCTCTATATCCCACATCAACCTGGTTCTATGTCTCAGAATTTCAGTAAGAATGCTCCCTTCTCACGGTTGCTTGTCTTGTCAGAAGCTTAGTCAATGAGGTCCATACTCAACTTGCTTAACTTGTCCGCTGTGCGTGCAACCGTCATCCTCTGGTTCACTGTCTCATACATATTTCTGTCTCCACCCTCACACTGATTGGCACTGATGTTGCTGACTCAATTCTTAATCTGCCCTCTGCCTTCTCCCACACGTGCCCAGTCTTTCTCAGGGCTACATTCTTAGTCATTTGTCTTCACTCTAAATGACTTATTTGAGGTGTCTTTGGTCACAGCATCTCACAACGTAGTCAAATGGAAGACAATCAGTTTATGTTTTTTTTTTTTTTTCTCGATTCCCTCTCTGAATCACACAAGGATACTTCTCTGCCTTGGATGTCCACTGACAACTTGAAGCTGAGTCAATCAAAACTGCCAAATGATACTGGTAATGAATGACTGGCTCAGCTTCTAGGGATTATCACCAGGTCCTGCAGTGTCTTGGATTGCAACATCAAAGGAATCTGCCCTTTCCTTTTGCAAGATGTCAATCTGCTGCTTGTAAAAGCCCTTGTGACATATTATTCCAACTCTTCCCAACGCACCAGCAAGGCACAGTCACTGGCTCTCCGATTTGCGAAGGTCCCGAGGGATGTATCTTGACCGTGGCGCTCCTGTGATAGCAGATGCATGTGTTGCTAGCTTTTGCGGCGTTTGCTTTCCACATGAAAACCACAGTTGTCAGCCTCTTCAACTGAAAGCATCTGATAATTACTGAATCGCCCGTCATAAATTGTGAGTCACGAAAATGAATTCATCTTATGAGCAGCTGTCCCTCTTAAGTCAGAGGGTTTCTGTAAGAAAAAATATGGCGGGGTCATCACTGTTAACTCAACACATCTTAAATTCAATCGGAGCATGATTTTGTGCGACATCACAGTCCATATCCGTGCACCTGTGTGCTCCTCAAATTTCAGTTTGTCCTTAATCCAAACATTTTTTTTTTTAAAATCATTCTTCCTTTGTGACCCCCCACCCACATGATCTACCACCAGATCGCATTAAAAAAAAAGTAGAGAGCAGAGGAAGCTGTTCCCCCCCCCCCCCCCCAACTGCCATCCACTAGACTCAAAACTTCCACATAATCATTAGCAGTCAGTGCAGGCACATTAGCGTACCCATACATTATCACTACTAGCAATCCACCTCAAGGATGTTAGCTTAGCTTCTCTAGTACACTCTGAACCATAATAACTGTATCAGCCCCCCTCACTTACCACCGTCTGCTTCAAATACTATGAGGACATCGCAATACTCGCACTCTTACAAGACAATAACTCTGTTGGAGACTATTAACACACAACTTTCCATATGGTACTATGGTGCTATAACAACTCTTCACAGCTGAATGTCAGCTAAACTGAAGAAACAGTTATTGGTTTAGCAATTCCAGAGTGCACTTTTGCTCCCACCCCCACTGTTATCCATTCAGGGAGAGTCGACATTGGAACCAAAGTACTGGAAACTTTCAATCAGGACAACAAACTCACAGTTGAACAGCACACCGCGAACATTCATGAGTGCTGCGAGCAAAGACTCTCCGTTATATGCAAACTCAAGGACCTCTCAGTCGCTCCTCGCCTTCTGCTTGAGTGACACTCGACTGCTCTCCCCGGTTCTTCACCGAGTCAGCGGTTTCTAACAGGAACACGCTCACCAGAATCACCCAGGCTGCCTCCAAACTCATCGGGCGACTGTCGCCAAACCTCTCGCATAAACCACAACTCCATGAAGCGCATTGCAGTTGACATCACACAAGATCCGGCTCGTCCCCATGATCAGTTCTTCCATCTTCTTCCAGCTAATTGCGAGTACATGACACCCCAATGCAACAGGGTACGCTTCAGCAGAAGCCTGGTACCATCTGCAATATCGCTCAGAAATCACACTGATAGCAGTCTCTCATATGTAAATATGTATGTTGAATATGTTTTTATGACCTTTCTGTTAGATTAATTTTTAATTTTACTTATTTATTTTTTATTTGGGGGGGGGGGGGGGTGTCTGAGGGACTGCAGTGGTATTAACTGATATACAGCATGTTTGAGCGTAATTTGTGTCATATATGTTGGACGTTGCATGAATTTCTTCCCTGGGGAAGATAAAGTCTAAATATAACATCAAGTCGATCGAAGAGAGGGAATGATGTTGATTTACACACCAAGCAAGAAAACTTCAGATCTTCGAAGCCTGCTGACACCGATGTTCACAAAATACAAAATATTACGTCATCTGGAGGAGAGGATTTATCACAGAACATAGTTTGATAGTAGAAAAAATATATGTGATATTTGGTGTCGGAGAGTTATAAGATGATCATAACGTTTCAGGCGCAGCATGATTCTGAACCATTGCTCAATCTGCCAGTTGAAATTTCTTCAAAATAATTTCCAAAGGTGAACTCACTAAACCCTCTGCAGCGCCTCTTGTAATTTGTCTGCAGCGTTGCTTCTGGCGAACTGAATCCTCATGGTGCTGCTCCCTCATTATGCCTGGCAATAGTGTCAGAAAGCACCAGTATGGGCATTAGCTCATGTAGCCGCCAGCTGAATGCAAGACCTCGACGACATACTGTATCAGGAAAGGGCCTGTTTAAGTCTGGCAATAACTCAGGAAGACTGCTTCATCAAAGAGATTGCATCTGCTCTCATTATCTAAGTAAAATCCATTCCCGAGGCCTTGTTTAAGTCCTGAGTCCTCTTCCCCGCAGCCTTCTCGTTATCGCCCTCACCTCATTTCTCTCGCAAGCCGGAGATGCATTGATGGCATCTCTCTTCACGGCGCCTACCTCTCCCCACCCAGTGAAAGCTCTCTCATTCTTCGCAGTCTAATCCAAATATGGCCCCAAATTACCTGTGAGCACTGTCGAATGACTTGGTTTTTTGGCCGAATGTTCTCACCTACCGGCCCAATTCCCGTCCATCCCTGAGCATCAGTTGTTGATCTGATACCATCCCCCAAGAGAAAATACGGGGGTTGCTCTTGCTGAAAATTGAGGACAGGCTCTAAAACTGGTCATTTCCTTGTTCTGCAGTGAGATTTTAGCTAAAGTTACCCCCCCCCCCACTACATCATCAGGATTTTTTTATGTTTGTTTTTCCATTCTAGGAGCTGAAATAATCGTTGCTTCTAGTCGGAGAGGGAGGGGATGGGTGCCATTTTGCATGTCCATACTCATCACAAGGCAGCTGAAACCAAATTAGAGAGAAATTTTTATTGGATATGAGCTGGGTGTTACTACAAAACCATACCATAAGAGTCATAATATGAACATAGTTAAAACCTAAGTGAGCTTCCTACTTTGTGAGATACGAAAATTGATAAATATGCAGTATGAGAGTAAGAGTTTTGGCGGTGAGCAAAAAGGCTAATGCTCCTTCTGTCTCGACTTGAATCGCCTCATTGCTATGACGATGTGTGATGACCCAGTCCCGTATGGGGTGTGGCTGTGATGCTCAGGACTCTGAGGCATCTTGGCTCCGGCCGCACCTCTGCAGTCACAGGCAGCCTCATCATTTTAGGACTCGTGAGTCAGCCCAGAGCGATAATGCACCAGATGGACACTTTCGCAGAGCGCCCACAAACCCGTGCGTGATACGCACAAATTTTCATCTCACCAGCGAACAAATGAATGGTGGGAGAGAGGTGGAACTTGGTTTCCAGATTAAAAGCTGAACAACAGGAGACACAGTGATGAGAAGCGAAATAAGCCGGAACATTCCGGCGCTGAGGGCAGTTGGAGTGGGGCTGCGTGGGTAGCAGGCGTGCACAGCGCATATGGTGCTGAGGCCAGCAGGGGGCGCTGTTCCTGGCAGCACAGCAACTCGGCACGCCCACGCATCCACAGGGCAGTGGCACCTTATCGCCTCGCTGCCCAGTAACAAGCCGCTCTGTGAAACAATCACTTACTTACTCAAAATCCTTGTAAAACATAAATGGTCCCCAATACTCTCGACCTTGACTTTTGCTGTCGAGAGTGTAAAAGCAAGCTCTCTCACCAAATCACAGAGGAGTGTGAACGCATCTATGCTGGAGCACCATGTGTGCTGAGTCTTTGTGCTGGGGCAGGTAGCATTTGCACCAAAAACCCTTACTTTATAAACATCGAAATTCCGTTTTTTTTTTTTTTTTCCAGGTTTTGTGCTGATTTTATGAAAAATAATTGTGTTCAGTCACCGTGGGGAAAGCAAAGAGAATAATTTCAGAGTGATGTTAAGAAATTGTTTGTTTGCTGGTGGATATTTTTCAATTAATTGTTGAGAAGTGGTAGGTTTTTCTGATTGGAATGTGCTGTAGAAATCTATTGCTTTGTTTTATTTCTCCATTATTTAGTGGACCACAGTCTCGTTCCCAATATTCTCATTTGGCTAACATACATTAGGAATTAATATTAATTATCACATGTACATGTATTGTATAAACTCTGCTGGGACCTCCGGAAAAAAAAAGTAACAAATAATCAAGTGACCAGCGCAATCACCTGTTTTAAACCCCAGCAACCTATTGTAGGATTACCTAGATTGTAAAGCCTATGAGTTGCGGCCATGTTTGAAATCCATCCAATTTTGATGACTTGGTGATATGAATCTTCCAAATGGCTAAAATTTGCAAGGTGAATAAATCTCATAACTGTATTATTTATTGTTTAAGGACATTTTCCTCCTGAATGCTTCAGATGGAAGCAGTTTTAATAATTCATCCAGAAACTAATTTTGTATTTTGCACAAAATTTTTGGTGAATATCTACTTTGAATTAATTTATTGTTAATGTTTTTTTATGTTAATTTATTGTTTGTTTACCTATTATGCTGATCCTTCTTTTAATACATATTAGTAATGTTATAATGTTAGTTGTCCATACTCAACCTCTGAAAAGTTTCTAAACATAAGATACAGGGGTTTTGCTATAATCCAAGAACGTGATTTCGTGAGCGTGATTTCCTCTCTGAACAGCTCCTCCCGAGATCTGAGCAAAACCTGATGTCAGGTTGTGCCGTCCAATTAGTGCAGACCTAGCCAGAGCCAACCACTGCGTTGGACCTGCCCACACCGGAAACTATTCTAGCAGGCACTAACAACGGCAGATCGTACTATGCCTTAGTAGCATCAACACTTTTGGAAATACAAAAGAAGAACCGCAGATCATTTGAGGTGCAGTTTTGTCAGTATCTCTCTCAATGCTGCTTGTCCGTTTACTTTAGGATGCAAAGAAAAACACATACTTTTCTTCCAAAAAAGGATGCCACCAGAAATCAGTGGGTAGCTGTTTTTGTTTGCTGGCAGCAAACAGCCACGGCCAAAGGGAACGTTAGCTGCTTGTGCTCAGCATTTCACCAAAGACAGCTTTATCAATAAAAGATAATTTGACACAGGATAAGCCTTTCAGCTGCTTCTCAAACCTGAAGCAGCTGCATCGATCAAGCACTCGGAGCCACAAGCTGTAAGTAACGATATAACTGCAAATAATGTAAGTGAAGCTAACGTGTTACAGGTTGCTAGCAGAACCGCAAGCGATAGTTAGCACTAACAACTGGCCTCAAACGCAGGCTTTATAAAATATCTGAAGATAAAGCCTGTAACGGTCGCGGCTGTCCGTGACTCACAGACACAGAAACTATAAGTTGCTTTTACTGCATAAGCCAACCTGATGTGATAGCCTGTTGACTGTGGCACTGCAGCTTACGTAGCTAAGTTACTGTTGCTAATGTTTGTGTCCTAAATATGCATGAGTGATATCAGGGGAAATTCTACAGAATGTGTGAACATAAACCTAATTTGAAGCTTACTTTTAATACTTGTTTGTAATTTGGATACTTGGTACAACTGTTAACAGTAACAGAACTTGCTGTCTGTAAAATCTGTATCACAAGGGTTTGCGTCTGTGGTAATGACCGTTCAATTACCAGCTACTACATGTTAGTTTGCGTGCCGCCGTGCTAATTAAAAATGCTCCTGGTTTACGTATATGCAGTAATTCTGATCGGTATACTTGTGTTACTTCGGTGAGCATCAATGTGGCATTTTCATCATAATGTTGCCCGATTGTAGCCACTACCGTTAGTGGTTGCTTCACATATAGATGACCGGGATCAGCTGGATACTTAACAAATGTCTGAGCAAGCTCTCTGGTGCTACCGTGAAAGCAATGCGAAACGCAGAAGCTCTACGAGTTTACAAATGATTTCTCTGCACTACTTTGACATAATTTCATCCCCCTTTAGAAATTGTTGTGGCTAATAAAAAGCCAAAGAAGGCAGAGATTAAATAGGTAATTCTTTCCTGTAGACGTGATCGATTCGCTGGCTCCACAGAAGCAACTTGTCCCTGCTAACAGAACTTACGGTCTGCAAAACCTGTACTATGTTCATAACATAACCAAGCTCTCTCTAGCTGTCGCATACTATCCATAAAGCTGCTTTTAAATCGGACACGAAACAAATTTTCTGCGCGTCAGATTAGCTACATTCAAAGTCAATGCAAAGACGCAAATACAGGCGTTTTGGGCACGTTAAGCAGCTTTCACGCCGGACGCGAAACAAATTTTTCGCGCGACAGATTACATTCACAGTCATGACCGCTTATCAGCTTCTGCAAGTTAGCTTGCGTGCTGTGCTAATTAAAAATGCTCCTCGTTAACTTACATGCAGCAATTATGATCGGTATGCTTGTGTTTCTTCGGTATGCATAAATGTGACAGTTTTATCATAACGTTACCTGATTGTAGCCACTACAGTAGAAGCTAATAGCAAATTAGAGCTTGAGCTGCCAGACTTTCGCACTACATCCTCCACGTTCGCCATTGCGTTTATTAGAACAAGTTAATTTCATTAGATCTATACACGTGTACTGCGTTGGATTGCAGAATATGCCGGTCTATTCCTTCGGGAGACGTGTGAGTTTCACTCTGAAGAGCCGGACCAGGAAAACTGCGTTCTGCTGCCTCGTCCCGCTTAGATCCGCCCTCCACAGAGCTGGCCAATCAGAAGAAAGCGGGCACACGGAGAGTGGGGGCCATAGCGGAACCCAATGAGGCGTTTCAGGCAGAGACTACTATGGACTGCAAATGGGGTTTTTTGAGGATAGCAGTATGAGCGAAATAAGTATCTTTTTTTTACTTTGCACGATCAGGAGTACTCTAGGGTAGTCAAAGATCAAAATATAAACTTGGAAAAATAGCATAATAGGTCACCTTTAAGGACATTTTCCTTCCAAATGCTTTAAATACAGAATAATACAAAATAAATATTTACAAAATATTTTGTGCAAAATACAAAAACAGTTACTGGATAAATTATTAAAACTACTTAAAGGACAAACGATTGAACATTTTTGAAAGGTATTGTTCTATTGTGACATCAGTGTAGAGGAGTATCAAACCCCTTAAAACACACGACAGGAAGAAATTACATAGTGAACCTAATATTGTCAACTGACTAAAACTGACACAATCTACCGTAACATGCAGA
Source organism: Gymnothorax reevesii (assembly GCA_029721435.1). Taxonomy (NCBI): domain Eukaryota; kingdom Metazoa; phylum Chordata; class Actinopteri; order Anguilliformes; family Muraenidae; genus Gymnothorax; species Gymnothorax reevesii. The sequence goes on along the minus strand of CM056587.1, from coordinate 64,734,871 downwards.
CTTTTAAGTTTAAACCTGAACGTGGATCACACACACAGTCTGTACAGCTTCTGCCTGCCCCAGTTTAGCGGTTAAGAGTAAGGGAGGGGGTATTTTCACCACTGGTGGGCGGTGAGCAGAGATGGATCGGGCCAGCCATCCGGAGGTGCGCAGCCGTGTCCGGAAACATCCGTCATCGCCACAGCAACAGCCAGCTGGAGAGGTGCCCCACATGTGCCAGAGGATTATTAAAAGGGTCCTTTGAAAGAGGGCACCAGGGATAGCGTCTCTACCAGGTGCCTTTCAGAAGGAAATGTCTCCCGTTCTGTGCAGATACCTGAGAGCAGGAGGCTGAGGCATTAATGGGTACCTCAGACGTTACTCAAAAAAATATGTACAATAAAGTAAAAGGTTGATGATGAGGTGTATTGAGCAAAAAGATTTTTTAAAAAGTAAATACATTCACATTTTATCAAGGCCAGGTCTCAAGTAATGTACACACCCTCAAATGCATTTTATGGGTATGTGTCAGTACATATAGGGTTGACCATCAAGACTTCCAAGTGATATGCATGAGTACAGTCCTCAATGGTACCTGTGAAGATGCAGCCCACTGTACCTGGGATTATAGATTTTGTTGATCTGTGTCAATATAACTTATGTTCAATGTTCTGTACAGCTGAACTTTTGAACAAAACCTGAAATGTTGCTATGTTTGTTTATTCATCTTCTTTCGAATGAGACTTTTGTGTTCTTTCAGCTTCTGCTCTAAGCTGGGTAAAAGCGCAGAATAAAAGCCTGATGAGTTTGCAGAGAATTATTCAAGCAAGTTTTCCCAACACTGGATATAATGAGATCAGTGGAAATTGGCTGAGATGCGATTCAAGATTGTGAATTTCTCCTGGAATATTATCTGTCATGCTCTCAGCCTTCGAAATCCACCCGCAGAAAATGACCCCGCGATGATCGCATATACCATTCAAACTGTTTCATTTCAAGCTCCCCAGCCCTTTTAATAAGCAGTCATTCTAATTTACATTTTAATGTGTGTTTGGTGCATTGGACATGCTAATTAAATACATACAAAGAACAAAGCACATAAGACGGCTTTATTGAAATATAAGCAAATATTAGCTCTCTATATTTCTGAATAGCACCCAAATTTGCTCTGGCAATTCCTGTAATATTGCACAACCTCTTCAGCTGCATAAGCTGCTTTCTGGTCACATGCCCAGACATTGCTGTCTGGAGAACTGCTGACTGATGAGATGCCTGCCTTGGTTATGAATTCAGACTTTTGTGCAGGAGAGGGAAAGAAGTTGATTGGCTTGTCAGCAGTCAAAATTGGCACCAGATGCAGACCACTGATTAATGGCACATGGACCAGGGCACACTGGGCAGGTGCACACCTTCAAACTGGAGTGAGAGAAGAACGGGGAAATGCCACCTGCCAGAACTGCAGTTGCTGAGAAAATTTTTTTCAACTGGGAAAGTTTCGAAGATATTTCACCAAAGCTGAGAGACAAAAAACAACACTCCAGCAGAGGGAAGATGAAATCCAGGAACTTAAATACACCAGACAACAATCAGCAAAGTGGAAGATGTGTGTGTAAACACAGGAAATGAAACGAGGAGGGTGGGGAATCGAACGAGATAACTAAAATAATGAGAATCAATAAACAAATCAAGACCAAAACAGACACCGACAGCTGGATTGCAAGGAAAAGCAATTAGGGAAACAATCAGGATGTAACAGTGCTATTTTATATTTAAGTACATGGTCTGAAGAGCGTTGTGAATCTAGGGCATGTCCAAATCCAGTTTTGGTAGTTTGCTAGAGCAATGAGTGCTCTGAAATTCACCTGACTTATCCAAACATCTGAAGTTCATTTTTGGCCCTATAAACTTTTATGCATTTACAGTTTGTGTCATTTCTTTTGATCAAAAATTCACGCACTATTGTAGGCATAACAGTGGCCTACAGTGTAATTAGCTATATTGGTTATGAATTGAAATTTACTCCTAACATCCTCCTACCCAGCGAGGAATCCCCTCAGAAGCAGGTATGACAGAGTAGAAAGTAGTTGTGGCTGGATCCAAGATAATTTCCGCATCCATTTGTATCCTCTCGAATTGACAAATTCATTATTAGTTTTTGTAGCTACTGATGCTAAAAAAATTATAGTATGAGAAGTAAAATACTAATCCAAATTTATAATCGAACACATATAGCCATTTGCCACTCAGATTCTAAATAAATATTTCATCCGGTTGGCCCTGGGAATTACCTTTATGGTATATAAATGTGCAACCAATTTTTAGTTTGTAATCTGAAATGTAAAGTTATAACATTTGTTGTCCAGTTTGTAGTCCATATTCGCAAATTGCTTATTCACAACACTAACGTGGAAATAGCCTATGATTCAATTGGCCAATTAAGTTCCGCTGTTTCAGCAATGTTTATGACCGTACCTTTGGGAAGACGGAGAGAGATATTGGAGAAAACAAACTATATGCGCCTAGTAATCTCCAGAAGCCTGTGACTAGAACACAATGGACCGTAGCTAACTGATAAACAATCTCACTTGAATATCTTGGTTTTTAAACTATGTTCTATCACTGGGTTTGATCTATTGTAAGCTTAATTCCTCCTTCATTTAGGGAACTGTGTGGATCATGGGAAATGTAGTTTTTAGACTAAAAAGGGTTTGTAAATTATAGTTCATGATGGTCGAGAAAGACATCATTAATTGTTACATGGCGATAAAAATGCGAAATCTCAATCAATGACAGACAAATGGAATGTACATTGTACTTAATACATTGTACTTAATGTACAATGTACTTAATTAAGTTAATTTTCAAAAATGTCAATCGCTGAAGCAAATGGGAATTTTTACTTGCAACTCTTGTGTGAAGAGGTGTGCTCAGTTCCCTATAAGGAATGCAGTTTGCCAGTACTTAGACATCATTGCAAATTTGTTGCTTACATGTATACCCTGGTATATTGAATTCATAAGATAAGATATACTTTATTGAACCCCGTGGGGCAATTTGTCCTCTGCATTTGACCCATCCTGGAGCTGTGGGCAGCCACACAGAGCAGCGCCCGGGGACCAACTCCAGTTCTTAGGCCAGTACTTTGGAATGCATGTTTTTGTGGGTGGGGGAAACCGGAGTACCCGGAGGAAACACGGCGGAGAACGTGCAAACTCCAGACAGAAAGGCCCCAGGCCGGATTCGAACCCGCGACCTTCTTGCTGTGATGCAGGTGAAGTACACCGTCAAAGCTACATTATGCAATTACTTTATGGCCCGACTGCGTGTTCTCACACAACATGACTTTGGCTTATCGGGAACGATCACTCGCTAAAGGTGCAAAATGCTCTGCGGCACTACTTATGTCATACCACCAACTGCTGATTTTCAGACTAAGCTAGACCTGTCTTCTCAATGGCAAAGCCAAAACACCAATGAGGATATTTATAAAGGAAGCAAAAATGTGGAAAAGAGAGAGCAGAAGAAGTTAGGGGTCAGATGAGTATATCTGTACTGGCTTTATGTCAGAACTACGCACAATATAAGGCTACACAATTGACAGCGAACTGCGTTCTTGCTGTGGGATCAGCTAGAAAGTAATATTGATGCTACAAGTAGACAAATCTTGAGTTTTTGATCCTTAGTCAAGTAAGCCCATTTCAACAGAGGTTTAATCACAAGCTAAACGGCGGTCTGTTCTCAGCACTGGTAATAAGCGTTCCTGTGTCAGTTGCTGTTAAGCCAGCTATGTTGGCTTGCTTGCCATCAACATTTACATCACTTTGTGCTGAGGGAATCCATGTTGTGTAACTTTAATTTAGTTGACCAGCTGTTCTGTGTCTGTTAGCATTCCCCAGCATTCCTATATCTTATAGCTTGGCATTGGTAGCATAGCTATCGGTCTCACAGCTTACTGCAAAACAAGGATGATACAACAGTGGAGTTTCTATGCCTGCCAATGTAATTTATGAAATATTGTGATGCAAGCTGTAACTTTATTGGTGTCATCCTTGTCTCACAAAGTTTTGTGGTTTTTCTGGACGCCAAAAGTTATAATACCTCACCTCGCAGCTAGTTTGCGACAAATTGCACCATTCAAAGTGTATCGTGTGCAATGAAGCCAATATCATGTCTTCAATACTTTCTTCAATTACACGCTCTCCACCAGGGTTGGGTTCAATTACTTTTTTCAATTACACTAATTTTAATCAATTACTTTTGTAATTGTAATTTTATTTTTATGGAATTGTAATTGTAATTGAACATTCTGTCCAGAAAGTAAATGTAATTGTAACTGTATTTCAATTACACTCAACTGTAATTGAATATAATAATTGAACCCAACCTGCTCTCCACATTGACTAGATGTTAGCGTTCACTTTAGATGTCACCATAAATTAAACAACCCAAAGGCAAATTGTGTAAAATCCTACAATATTACTTTTTGTAAGTTGATATGGTTGTTTGGGTTCTGACCTAGTCCAGTCCCAGATCATTCAATTTGTCAATGTATGCACAAGTACTGGTTTCCATTACGGGTGGGGTTCAAGGAGTGACTAGTATTACAACAGTGGAGTTGCACTCAGAGACTGTAAGGGGCGTGTAGTGGGGCTTTAATTTTATTTATTTTATTATTTATTTATTATTATTTAATTTTATTTATTTTTAGTATTTTTTATGGTATGACTGTGTGTGTAAAAGTGATGTATATGGGTTTTACCTGAAATAAATCTATCCATCTATCTTTCTATCTATCTATCTATTTAATTTTAGGGTTTTTACGAATATGTAGACCGACAGGCTAAACCTGAAGGCCTTGCAGTACATATTGTCCTTTTTTTGGAGAAATTTATGGTTCTCTCTTTTCATTAGGAGAGAAAAAGGGTTTAATCTTGCATTCATTTATACCTTCGCCACAAGAGGTGAACTGCTCCACCAACCGTAGTAACCTCAATCAGTCACGCATGATTCTCCCTCTCTGAAGACTGGAATGATTCAAAAGTCTATGAGCTGCAAATTTGGAAATTTTAATCAGTGTTTGTATCAAATGCAGGGCAACAAATGGTTTATGAAATTCATCCATAATTACTTCAAAAAAAGCAAGATGATACACTCATGACCAGTTCTACAAATTCCTAACAGTACATTGAAATATTAGAGGTTTTCTCCGGGGTTGAATTAGGAGCTCAAACGTATATACAGTACATGAGCACGCAGAGACAAATAGGTCCTTGGAAATCTGCCAAACGTGTCTTTACTTTCCATCAATGATTTCTGGGCACCTGAACCGATCCTCTTATTTGTGAAATAATGCCCTTGCTGCAGGTGGCTTTTTGTGCATGTACTAATGTGTATTTAATATTATTCTGAAAACATTCATGAGATATGCTATGTAATGCATATAATAATTATGGAGTAAACTTAGTATTGATCTTGTAAGCTTTGCATGTGACCAATTACTAAAGCTGCTCTGATGGTTACATTGTTTTACCCTTCAATTATGAACAATTCACAGACAACAAAACATGTAAATATGATCTTCTGTTGTTAGCTCAGTTCCTCACCTATGAGCTTGACGTGGCTGATTTCAACAGAGCTGATAATCAAAAGTAATTAGTAAATTAAAGCTAGCACTCTCCATAGTGAAGTACCACGGCAGTTCGTTTGAAATGTTATTCATCTGTTTATTCAGTCAATCATGTATCTATTCATCAACCAAATTTCAAAGTCCATGTGAATTCTTAGGCTGTCTAATTGTTGAAGCGGCATCCAGCATAGTTGAGTGTCAGGGCCCAGTGTGTGTCTTGTCTCAGTTTTTGCACGTTGCCTACGCTGAAGCGTTCTTCCTGTTGAACTTTATGGTGCAAATTCATGATTCAGGGTACTGCGTCTCGGGAAAAAGGTCTTTAAGTGTTAGGGCTCGGAACAAAGCTGGAGGTGCTCACATCATTTCTTTCACTTCGTGATACAAGGCGATGGCAAAACAGTGGCACTGTTGTCAAAAGCATTGGTCTAAGATGAATTTATTACCTGTCAGTGTGGTGGGGGTTTGATTCTATTAAGGCAATTAAAATAAGCCATTGTCACTCACTTTAAAAGTAGTACGTTAAGGCCGTATGAAACTGGCAATTTCATAATGTCAGACCAAGAACATGCGCCAAACTTTGATAGGCTCTACCAGCAATGCTTTTCTCAAGAGGAAACCGATCTACATGTTTCGGGCGATCAAGGGCTTATCAGGTAAAGCGTTTTGCATGAAAGACGTCAGCCATTTGAAACATGTACAAAACAATGCTCATATCATTGTATTTCCCCCCCACAAAAAAATTCACTTGCGTAAAAAAATAGCCTTTCACTCTTATAATTCGACACAATCACTATTTTGTAGGCATTATTTAACAGGTATGTAACGGAAGAGGAAAAATTTTTTGACTGCAATGCATTTGTAATATGTGTTGAAGTACGTCTGACGCTTAGCTCAGTAAATACGCAGTGCCTGGGAGATCCTCTCTGGCAGAGAGCAAATGAGTGAAGGCAGTATGGGTGTACACAATTGTAAACTTTTTAGAAAAATAATGGCTGCAGAAATATTTATGCTAAATCAGGGGTTCCCAAACTCGGTCCTGGGGCCTCCCTGTGTATGCTGGTTTTTGCTCCACCCTGGTTTGTAGTCATAGGATTTTAACAAGTTGTTAATTTGTCTTAATTAGGTGAATTTTTGTTTCAGAGCAGCAATTTATCTTCTCTTGACAAACAGTATTTTGACAGATATGCATGCAAACAGTAAGGAATGAATTCCGCATCCACACTGCAATATATGAGTAACTGCTTGAGGGAAAAATGTACGCAATCAAAGGAAAAAAATCATTGGGTTCCTAATTGGTGAAACTGTAGGCACATGGTGGCAAAAACTAACAACTACTAAACACGCAAATGACAGAGTCAAACCTGTTCTATGTTATGTTTTTTTTATTGAGTGCAAGCAAATTATTTTGAAAGAACTCTAATCACCTGTCTTCAGCAAAGTAATTTGGAGGTCACTGATTTTCTCAGTACCTGATTTGATCTGTTTAAAATGTTATTACCTGAAATTGCTTGCCTCACAGGAAAAAAAAAAACCCTACATGCAAGGGTCTTTCATTCGGTCTTTTATTCTTCATGGCACAAATGGATATTTCTATTAAAATTTGGCTTAAAACAGCAAATAACATATTTAAACCCCAAATGCACCCAATTTGGAAAAATTAACAGCTTGTTTAAGTTCGATGATGGCAATTATGGTCGGGACAAAAACTAGCACACACAGGGAGGCCCCAGGACCGAGTTTGGGAGCCCCTGTGCTAAATAATGGTTTAATACAGATCTTTTCCAGTCACAGTACAATTGTGTGACTCCAGGAGAATGAACTGCACAAACTGTATGGAGTGATTCCATGGCCACTTTGGGCTGTTTTTGGACTCCAAAAAACACTCATGACTGAGTCCTCATTGGCCCCGTTTACATGGGTCCAAAAATCCCATTTACGATGAGATTGAAAGGTCAATCAGATTCAAAATGTCTCATATAAACACCTTAGCCAATCTGATTCACCCGGATCCGATTGTATTTCGGATCGGATTGTAAGAGGTAGTCTACGCCGATTGATAATCCGCTCCATGCTCCATGTAAAGGACCGAGTGGAGCGGATTGTGTTGATAAGGAGGATTGTTCGGTCCACGCATGCGCTCCTAGTACGTAAGAGGCTCGTAAGTGAAGTGACGTACGCAGAGTGACGTAATGCGTAGGTAAAAAAACACAATACAATCGGATTCAGCTGGGGCCATGTCTCTTTACTTAAACTTCATGTATACAGATCAAATCAGATTCACTTATTCCGATCGATTTCAATCAGATTGAGGAAAACTACCAATGTAAAGGTGGCCATTGACTTCAGTTGTTCTGAAGAAGGCTGCTACAGAGTTTTGCTGGTACAGTACACTCCAGATTTGTTGCATGGATTAACAAACTTCACCTGTGTTTTAAGTGGCATGGAGGTGAGTTGATAATGATAGAATTTTCTTTTTTTTTTTTTTTTTCCCGATAAACTGTTCTTTTGAGTCACTTATACATGCTGAAAACTATTTTTGGACCAATAGAGGGGTAAAAAGAATATACAGACGCAATGTTGGTCAGCATCTTTAATGGAATTTTAACAAATTTTCAAAATTTTCAGCACCCGAAAAGACCAAATTGCATTTGTGGCTGATCAGTTTCAATATAAACCAAAGTCAATAACCATAGAGACATGTTTCCATCCTGGCAAAGCACTTCAGAACTTCACTGAATACTTGGCTGCATACTGCAGAGGATTCGCAGCTGTATCAATGGCAGTAGATTTGCTAAACTAAGTTTTCCTGACCGTCCAAACTGCTGATTTTTTTGGGTAGCAATAATTATCAGCATTATGAGATGTATTAAAGGTTTTTCTTGCCGTAATTTGGCTTACAGCATGAGTGATCTTTGAAGTCCCAATTGAGAGAAAGTTTTAAAACAACATTTGGAAAATCTGCTCCACCTCATTAATGTTAAATCATTGCAATACACCTGGGAGCTTGTTGACATTTGCCATTGAAACGAGAGTAACCGTACAGGGGTGCATTTCACCAAAGCATAGCTGCTAACTAACTTAACAACTTACATAGTTTGTCCATTCGCAGTCAATGACTCCTATTATGTAAGTTAGCATCTGTGCTTTCTGGAAACGCACCCCAGGTGGGGAACGAATATGTACTGTCATGAAAAGCATGCACCTTCAAAATCAAAAGATTTTCACCAATTACATCAAAATACCTCAAGATTAAATGGAGGCAAGTTAACTTGTCCCAGTTTATACTTAGTTTGTTTCTAGGTTGCATTTATGCGCAAGACTAAGCCTTTCCTTGAGTCACAATTGTACCAGAATGGACCATTCAAGTCATATAAGTAAAAACAGTCCCCCATAGTGTTATAGGAAAAAAGCACTTTATACAGCATTTAACTCATAAATTCCATGTTTTTGTAAGTGTTTGTTTTCAAGAGAAGCTAATGTGAAGACAAGTGTGAATATTTACTGATAATTAATTAAATGACAGTACCTCACGTATGATTTGCACCTTTAGTCTACTGGTTGAGTCTAACATGGTAGTCTCTGCTCAACCCTTTCAATATGTTGTATTTATTAATAGATTGTGGACTAATGCAGGTCTCTGCACTTGTCAAAAAGAGCCTATTATCATCTAGAATGAACTGTCTCCCCAGTGCATGTTAAATGTTTCTCTGTTTTGCTGCAGGATCAAAAACTAGGCCATAGAGCACTGAGTCAACAGACAGGCGTTTCATGGGTTATTCAAGATCAGCACTTAATTGAGTACAGTGTTCATTTTCAGCTGCCTGCAGGGGAAGTTCCCCATTTTTAGCATTCTGTGCACTTCAACACATATCATCCCTGCATTATCATCTGTCGGATCTGTTTGTTTTATTCCTGATAAGCGAATCCATCTGAATTACACAATGGCGTATGAATGGAGAATGAACGCTTGCACTAGTTCTGCTCTCCTTGTTATTTGCATTTGGCCCTGGAACGTCCTCATTTTGTTCATAACATGTATACATTTAATCTAGACCAGGGGTCCCCAATCATTCCCAGAAAGGGCCGGTGTGGGTGCAGGCTTTCATTGCAACCAAGCATTTACACTCCTGATGCTACTAATGAACCCCTGGACTCTTTGCTAATAATCTCGATTAGTGGCATCAGGTGTGTAGCTGCTTGGTTGCAATGAAAGCCTGCACCCACACCGGCCCTTTCTGGGAAAGATTGGGGACCCCTGATCTAGACAGTCTGTCCAGTCTGCCCGTCATCTCCTTTAAAAAGGTTTTCTGGAACATTCCATGTTCATGTCAGTGAAGAATTTGTTGTATCACAAATTGAATTTGACCTGAACCAACAAACCAATATTATCAGACACGAACAACTGTTTCTTTATCTGTTTTCAGACCACAAGAGATGATTGGGGCAGATTCATCGATGACATGTTTATGTGTGATCTATTAGATGGTGAGGAGTCCTCAGATATCTTAGATGGTTGTCGTTCCAATTGAGGTTTGTTGAAGGGGTCAGCATATGGGTCATAAACCGTCCTCAGAAACAGGAAATGAATGTGGTGGCCTGAATGTTACTAGGTGGGGAGAATCAAGGCATGAGTTACTGGCTCCGAGTAAAGGTATGATCAAATGTAGAGGTCGTTATGGAGGCCAAAGGGGAAAGATAAGATGGAGACAAATGACCCTGTATGTGACGCCAGTGTCACTCAGGGTGATAAAGCAGGGTACGCATGAAAGGTAACCTCATTAAATTCACGCACTAAAGGGGATGAACAGAGTCCCACGGTGGAGTTGAAGATCAGGAGCCAAACACAAGTAGTCTACAGCTGTTAATATGTAGTGCTCTGATATTTTTTTTTTTCATGGCAAAATGAAAAGTTGTGAATTTTGTTTGTCTCGAGCTGATCCAGCTGGTGCAATTAGGATCTAAGTGCCACACAGACATATGGAATCTCTGCTTTTCATAGATGGTTTACTGCTTATGTGTTCAATGGGCAAGACCGGCTTATTGATGCAAACAGGCTTGAGTTTTGTATGGTGGTGGAACAGTGGCAGTAGTTACAGGGTTATCACGAGGTGATCAATGGAGGAATTACCGGAACAGCATGCAGAACCGCAGCAGAACTTTAGCGTAAGGTTATACTGGGGCATTGTTGCCCAAATGGGCATTGTAAACAAATGCTCTCATTATTAAAGGACACTGAGGGTCCAGTTGTGACGCGCTCCTATATTTAGTTCCTGCAGTGGGAGAAGCACTGAAGGATGCTGTGATTCAATAGGCTGTGAATTAAGCAGGTGAGACCAACATCTACAGAAATAATTGCTATGAGTTGTAGCATAATGATCCCACAACAGGAAACTAAGTGGATCTGTGCCTGAGTCAGAGCGATGTTGAGCCCATCACAGTGGTCACCAGAAAATGAAACATTTATATTTTATTTTATTCAGCACGATGAGTGAAATGTATTGTGAGTTTAGAAAATATTGCATGTCCTCCACCAATCCTGAAGGCACGTCTGCTTGAGTGCATGGACTGAACCCAGGCTTCCTGCTACAAATCCATTTTGGATACATATTGAAGATGGGTTAGCGTGGTTCATGAATGTTTGTCTACCCTGAAACCGTAGACAGTAAAAAGGCCATTTTATTCTCCTTGGACAGATGTCTGTCGACGTTATCTGATGATCAAAATGATGTCAGAGAGACAGAAAAAAAAATGTTGTTTGACGTCGTCTTGTACCTGTTTCTTTGCAACATTGCTGGCACTGCTGTTGGTTGTCTTATAATTTCATTGGCTGGATGGATCGAGAATTTTATGGTTGTCATCGATATAGACAGCAGTATTTGCAAAAAGATTGGTTAGTCATGGTTTTTAAAAAAATAGCTATAATTACCATGGAGATGACGGTGTGCGCTTCAGACGTTTTCCAACACTTTGTTAAAGCATCTGAATTGGCTGGAACTTTTCTCTAGATTTCTGTCGACGCAAGATTCACAAAGATAAAACGACCTTTGCAATGGCTGTACACTGCGTGCTGCAGTATAGAGAACTGCAGCCAAAACAGCTCATGCTCCACTCTCTCCCACGTCCTTCTATGCGCCCGACAACGGACGTACTGAGTCAAACTGATGTATGATTGAGATGTCAATTTTGGATGTCATTGGCCTGAAGTTTCTTGAAGCTCGACGGCATAATATCTTAATCAGTCTGAATTTAGGCCTGAGGCAAAAAAAAAATGGACTGGCTGCTCTCTTTTTATTGGAACGGGCCTGGATCTGAGCTGGGACAGGGGCTATGTTGAATAAAAACATCTTCACCAGAATAAACCAAACAGGAGATGAGTGGGTGCACATCTCCCTGATTAGATGTGTTAAGTCAATTTCAACTACAGAAGCAAATGAACCCTTTTTGACAGTCAGTGGATTCTTTTTTCCCATTCTATGGGCTTGTTGGGCCAAAAATGCATTGTTTTTTTGTGAATTTTGTGAGGGCTGCGGCAGCCAAGTCCTGTTATTCTGACTTGCATTTTATGGTCGAGATATCAATTCTTGCTCAGCTTCCTTCAGTCTTCTCCGCTATTAATAACCCATATAGATTTACAGAGTAATGTTTTATTTATTTTATCCCAATGAAATTATGATGACACCTAAGGCCATGCCGTGTCAGTCTGGTCTCAGATTATGTTCTTTCCCAGGAATCTTCACCGTGAAGGATCAGGTACCCTGTAGAAACAAGAGGAATCATATAATTTCAATGCTTCACTTGTGCAGGATATGAGTGAAGGTGGTATTAACTCACAAAGACCTACTGGTACTGAACTGGATTAATCCATGAAAATGGTAACGGCGCATGTGTGTTGGAAACCTGTCATGTAGCATCCAGCAACCAATGAGACTAAATCATTGGAGGAGAAAAACCCCTCAGCGACTAAATACGAAATGTGTCAGGTTCCCACAACCCAATCCTACAAACTGACTGAGGTACCCCAGGTGTTATTCAGTGAACTGATGTGGAGAAGAAATGCTTCTGGCATGGCAAACCTCTAGCATCTTTCTTTATTTTTTTATTTATTTATTTATTTTAATTTCACAAAGTTTACTTTCAGATCAGTGCTCAGATCTTATTGGGTTGCTGACTATATTGGGTATATGAGAACAGTGGAATCAGTGGGTTAACTTTTGCTACTGAATTTACGTCATTGCTCTCTTCATAGTGAAATGCAGAGGTGTAACGTTTATAGCAGCATAAAAGGTATTCGGCAGCGTTTCCATTTCATTTCTCCAAACCAAAGGAAAACAAAGGAGTCCCGCACACTGTCTAACTTGCAAATGGCAAAAATTTTATTGTGACGTTTCAGTACTTAAACCTTCATCAGACAAATACCAAACACATAGAAAGAAGCCATCTTAAATAGGGTGTGGTGGAGAGTCTCGACCCGTCACCCGTATGTATACGCGCAAACCCATCCCATAGTTTTAAGGAATGACGTGGCACCTATTATTTCCTGAAAAGCTCCCAAAAACATGCATAAAAACCAGGAAAAAAAGAAAAATTATATATATAATCTCCCACAGACTTATTTAAAGGGGATATTACTCAGAGGATCCCTATCACATCGCCCAATTATCACAATTGTACATGTCATAAAAGCTAATCTATAGTTTGATTACACAAATATCAAAAAAAATCCATTACAATCAATTTTTTGGGGCAGGAGACAGACTGGCATCAGAACAGTAGCACACAAAGTATAACAAAAATACATTAAATGATAATTCATCATAAGTCCTTTGGGAGACAAAGTTTGGAGGGTGTAAATCCAGTACACCTCCCGCTGCTTCAAAAGTTTATCAGGGTCGCCCCCTCTGGGACGTAAAGAGACCTGTTCAATGCCACAAAACCGAAGGGAGCAGATGTCATGGTTGGCATCATTAAAATGTACCGCTACCAGGTAATCCCAATCGTTTCGGCGAATAGCGCTTTTATGCTCACAAATTTCTCCACACCACCCTCCAGCCCGCCAACTCAGATATTCTGTCAAGCACGTGTGAGCAAAACAAATAAAACTTATTTCGGAAAAGTTCTACTGTAAATATATGGTAACTACCGTTGACTCCAGTCACTGTGGAATTCTGACAGTTCGTCCCTGACAGACCTCTGAAAAGTAAGATTCTCAAGGAGCCAGTGATATCAGAGATATTTACCAGCTGGGTTTAGCCTGTTTTTCACGGAGACTTGATTTGTATTTTAACAGAGGTGAACTGGACGGGAAAGTGTGTGTGCGTGCGTGCGTGCGATAGGTTGTTTTGTTTCAGCCAATCATTTCTAAAATTGACTCGACATCTCACAGTGGAAATTTATTGGAGCCGTCCCTGGGACCAGGGAAGACTTGACTTTAGAAAAACAATAACAGGGATGGCGGCAGGGGAATATAGGGCTGATTATACTCTCACCGTCTGCCCAAAACCTGAAAATTGCTTTATGATGGTGTACACCTAGAGTCCCATCTCTCTTTTCTTTGTGTTTTTACCCATCATTTCTCTTAAAAAAACATGTCATAGACTGAGGGGCCAGGTTTCTGGGCCAGACAGTATCCATCGTCTGCAGTTAGATAGTTTGACAGGTGTGGCTTTATTTTTCTTTCAGGAGAATCTGAAGCAAGTTTCAGTCCTCTCTCCATCTCCAGCCCAAGAATGAGAGTGTATTTATTTCTGGCTTCTGTCTTACTCACATCAGTATATACTGATATATACTGAAAACCTGTGAATACCAGTAGTTAGGAAAAACTTGAGAGAGGTGGGCGCTAAATGGAAAACTGCTCAGCCTATGACTGTTCTTGTTCTTGTTAGTATTATTTTGTCGTTCCATTTAAAATGCAAACTGTACAAGTCTGTTGAGCTATTTAGGGCTGATTGAGAACAAAGAAAATCCAGATATCGAATAAAACTTATTTCAAGATCCAGGGTAACAGAGTATAAAAGTTAAAAATAAGCTTAGAATTGGGCATTTTGACGCTCTGGTGTAATTCAGACTTGTAATCCTGACAGATTTCTCGAATAACCACTTGATACAATGGAGGTGTGCATAAGAGAATCTCTGAACACACACCAAACCCTGAAACAGATGGGTTACGGCAGCAGAAGACCACACCAGGTGCCACTCCTGTCAGCTAAGAACAGGAAACTGAGGCTACAATTCACTCAAGCTCAACAAAATTGGACAATAGAAGATTTGAAAAACTTTGCCAAGCTTGATGAGTCTCGATTTGTCCTGCACCATTTGGATGGTAGAACCAGAGTTAAAGGGCATCTGAAGTTGATTCCCATTGTTTTTGTTTATCGGTCAGTCAGCGAGCCATACCAGCACAAACGAACGGAAATAGAAGGATTATCTAGGCACGTGCAAAAAACATTGGTTGATGAATGACACTGGTCATGTGACAATGCAAGATGTCAACAAAAGCAAGTGAGTTGTTTGTAAACATTGGACGTTCAACATCCCATCTGAGAATCGACTTTAGATGTCCCTTAAGTGTAAACGACTTGAAAGCATGGATCCAGCCTTTCTTGTAACAACGGTTCAGGCTGTTGGGGGTGGTGGTGAAATGGCAGGGGGGATATTTTCTTAGCAGATATTGGACCCCTTAGTACCTGTTGAGCATCCTTTAAATGCCACAGCCTACCTGAGTGTTGTTGCTGACTATATCCATCTTTTTAAGACCACAGTGTTCCCATTTTTTGATGGCTACTTCCAGCAGGATAATGCGCCGTGTTAAAAAGCACAAATCATCTCAAACTGGTTTCTTGAAAATGACAATGAGTTCACTACACTCAAATGTCCGCCACAGTCTCCAGATCTCAATCCGATGGAGCACCTTTGGGATGTGGAGGACCGGGAGATTCGACATACTACCAGAGAATCTGCAGAAACTGTATGATGTTATCATGTCAGTGATAAATAATTTAACAAATTAAAAAACAATAATAATTTTACCACTGATATCAAAATGTTTTAAGCGATGGCTTTAAAGAACATTTTATGTTAGGTGATGGACCTTTGCAATTCTTTCAATTT
This sequence comes from Gymnothorax reevesii, assembly GCA_029721435.1. NCBI lineage: Eukaryota > Metazoa > Chordata > Actinopteri > Anguilliformes > Muraenidae > Gymnothorax > Gymnothorax reevesii. The sequence continues at coordinate 64,719,159 of CM056587.1, read as the reverse complement.
TTTCTACAAATTTTGAAAATGAGTGCCATCATTAAACTACCAGCGTCATTTGGAAATGGAGAATAATTCATTTTTTCCCATCCCAAATTATACGACATTATCACAGCGGAGACAACTCTTCTAAATAATCCATGAAATTTCAGCTCTGTCTCTCCTGAGCACTATATTCGGCTCTATCCATATTCCTTCACCTGAATTCATAATGCAGCATCTGCCACACGAGGGAAAAAAATCATAGTGTTTCAATCCCTTTACTGATATTCTGAGTTATTTTTATATAGTCGGATCAAATATTTATGTTTTTTGGGCCAGGTTTAGTGGATGATGGGTCAATCTTAACTGTCCCGTTTACTGTAGGCAGTACAGAGAAGAGCCCAGAAATTTCATGAGGAGGTGTAGGTCTCTCTCTCTCTCGCTCTCGCTCTCACACACACACGCTTTCACTCTTGGTGTAAAACATAAAACACACAAATTGTATGCTCCTGCAACAAATAAAAACATTAACACAGCTAAAATGCTAATGTAAGTTATGTTTTTGGTAGTTTACTTGAAGACATTAACATGGCCATTTTAAATGTTCTAATGTTGAATGTGTGCTCAAAAAATTTTTGGGGGAAGGGGCGCAAAAATAATTCACATACAATTTCCAGCATGTTAATGTATTCAGTTGAGCGTATGTGAGGTTTCAGAAGCCTCGTGTCTGATTTGCTTGTGAATCACTGAAGTAGCTCGGTCTCCATCTCCGTCTGACTGCCTCATAAACCACACAAGGCTACTCAGTGACGGTATTTTCACACACAGTTTTTCTGTGGTGACATGAATCATGCGGGAATATTTGGAAATATAATTAATTTAGCAAAAACTACAATCCACATCATAAAACCCAACCTAAGAGGATAAATAAATTTGCCAATGTGCTGAATTTGGTTCAAAGTGTTGGTCATGGAATTTCATTCCATGAACGCGATATGCTGATTAAAAATTATTTTAATCTTCCTCAATGCAATCTCTTCAGATACAGATAGACGTTGAGGCATTTTGTATATTTGAAACACACATGACACAATCTCAAAGAACTTCTAAATTTCTATTTTATCACAACAACAGAAACACAAATTGAATGTGTAATTTAATTTTCTTTTAATTAATTAATTTATTTATTTATTGCCATTTACAATGAAAAGGCTTTGCACCCAGGTTTATGATCTTGCAAGAGATCTTGTCTCATTCAAGCTCTGCTGGGCAGACTGCATTTGCAACTGCGTGTGACTTACAGTCTGCGCAGGTCATCTGGCGGGACATCTGGAGTAGAGATGTTGTTCTGCCAGCCGGCGATGCATTGATTGTTTGCATATGGCTACAACTTTCCTCCCAATGGGGTTTCTGGCTGTTTTCATAGCAGAGAGGAACAGCTGGCACAGATGCTGGTGGTAGCTGCTCCAGTCCCATCATGACATTTTCACGTGTGGCGTTCGGCCTCTGGTTCCATGCCTAGCGTTGCCGCAAGAAATTGAGTCACTTTAAATGCATCCGCAAGCTCCCTTTGACTGAACCCAACTTCTGTCATGGGCTGTTGAGTATAACGCTGGCGTTCCTCTTCTGTCTGAACGAATACTATAAAAGAGTGTTCAAGCGATGGCCTTTCTTTTTTTTCCGGTGTACACAAGCAAAATCTTGTTTCAAGATTTAAGACAGTACAAGGGGCACACTTTCAGTTCTTTGCGAGTGGTTTTTGCAACTTAACTGAGAGACACTACGCACACTTGTAAATACCACAAGTTTTTTGCAGTCATCCCACCTGGAGCACTTAAAAATTGAAACTAATTGTGCTTAACTTGCATTGTACTGAATCACAAGGACAGACCGTGACATTGCAGCCATCAATAGAAAATCGTTCAAGCTTTCATTGCCAAATTATAAAAATTACTGAGAATAACAGCGATCCACAACTCACCATGTTAAAATGCCAAAGACTCTAATTAAGAGAGAGAAGATAGTGTGATGCTGGAACATTTTAACATGTCCAATATTGACATTGAGGGCGGCGATTGTAAAATTAATATTTTTCTCCATGAAAATTCAGAGACTAAATGAAATGAAAACCATAATGAGCTTCACTTGAATTAATGTGCGTTATCTGACAATATTGCGTGCTCCACGGGTTTTTTTTACCATCTATGCATGAGAATAATCAGAAATTTAATTTTGGTTCAATTTATAGCGCTAAAAATCTTTTTGAGAAAAAAAAATCTTTCCACGGCGAAGTACAAGGCACAACTCCTTGTTGGACATTTCCTTTACAAGACAACAGTCATTAGCACCACCTGGAGCAGCCAAGATGAGGGAGCATCATGAATTTGAAACGCATATTGATTCAGGAGAAAATGCTCTTTTTGGCATCGACCCGGCTCGGCAGGGAGCTGGCAGGTGAGCCAAAAAAAATAAAAAATACAGCTGGCAGGCCTTGTCTCTTTATTTCTTTATTTCAGGCATTCTGGCAGCAGATTGGATACAATCACAGCACATAATATTTACTGAGATCTTTTAACCCTTAGAGTGCTAAATGCAGCTAATGTTGCTTAATGATGTCTGATATCAAAATCAAAGCTGTTGTAAAACCCATCATGTGGCAACTTGTTTAAAGGAGTTCCCATGTAGGAGCTCTTTTAAACAACTTGCCACATGATAGGTTTTCAACAACACACGATATTTAAATTCATTTTTTTTTCTTTCAGCACTCCAAGGGTTAAATATGTAGTAGGTTTCTGATAGGCAAACAGCCCTTCAAGTCAAATACTGTTTCATGTGAATCAATGATTCACAGCTTAAAATGTCTTTGTTGGAAGAAAATCAGCTGAGGACACTGACTCTGTAATTTTGTGAGTCACTTCTGAATTACCATGGTCATTTATTCAGTCAAAGGACGCTGATGTCCAAGATGACATGGATTTGATAATAAGGATGATTAAACACCCCAAAACAACAGATCAGGACCTAGTGGCAAACAGCACACATCCACCAGCTGGTCATTTTTTAATATGGTCGAGCAGCACAGAGAGAGACCATCGCTCACATCAAGGGCTTAAAATCAGTGATTTGTAATTCATCTTTGACCTGTATTAGATTGCAAACAGTGCTAAAGCCGCTTTCACACAGGAAACGCGAAACAAATTTTTCGCACGACAGATTTCGCATCTTTGCATTGACTTTGAATGTAATCTGTCGTGCGAAAAATTTGTTTCACGTCCGGTGTGAAAGCAGCTTAAGACAGGAACATTTTAATGTGAATTTTTTTGTATTTCTACAACAGATTCCACTCTGTAAACCCTGATAGTGTGGTGAACTCAAATGTTTTGTGGAAACTGACTGACAATTGAAAAATTGTGTTGGCCAACTTCATTGCATTGTGTGGAAGGAACTTAAAGATAATGAGGTAAAGGTATTTTTCACATCTTTAAGTGCTGCGAACACAAGATCATTCAGTTGGCTCAGTTTTTTTGGGGTAATCAGTTTCCACAAAACCTCTGAGTTCACCACACTTGTCAGGGTTTGCAGCGTACAATTTCCCAAAAGCATAGTTGCTTACTAAGTTAGAAATTTGCAAAGTTCATCCATTCACAATCAATGGTTCCAACAATGTAAGTTAGCAGCGGTGCTTTCTGGAAACGCACCCCAGATCAGCAACCATATCACACGCTATTGGAGAAGACGCAAAGCTGTTACCTTGAAAAGGGAAGCTGCACTAAATGTGAAATGTAGGGGTTCCAATAATTGTGGCTCACCTATTTTTGAGAACAATATTTGTGTCATGATAAGAATTTAATGTTTCTTTCCATACTGTCATTTCAATCAATGGTTAGATTTTTGTGAACATTTTGAATAAGAAATCACGAGGATTAACAATAAAGAACAGAGTTTTTTCATCTTGAGTGAATTGGGGTGAATAAGGTGTTTAATGTGTTCTGAACATTTAGTGAAACTTTCATTTTGTCTGTAGTTTCACATCATCTTTGCGAAATGAGCTCAGGTAATTTCTGCTGCATGATTATCTGAAACGGTTATGACTGACCCCCACAAGAAAAAAAAAAAGTCTAGAGCAAGGGTTTGTACAAACTGTAGAAAAATCATGATCATCACTGCGCTCTAAAGTTCCTGTGTGCATTAGCCAAATGTAATTCATTGATCAGAGTAGCTGAGAACTTTTAATCTGTTGGTAAGTATTTTCTTTAATGTGTGTGAAGTACCATCGGATAGCATGTGATTTATTTGTCCTACGCGCCGGCATAATCGCTCAAATGTTTGGAATTGCTAGTGATTTTCTTATTGATTAAGTGAAGAGAAATTTGTGTTACATGACAATGAGTGAAAACATAAATCCAAACTGCCGCGGGAACATTCTGGAAAGGAAAAAACTTGAGGGACAATTAGAAAGTATCAATCACCTGATTTACACCTCACAGAGCTGCCATGGAATGAACTGGTTCGTAAGATTTGAGAAGTTCGCTGATCTTCAAAGGCACACGAATGGGAATTATTGTAGTTCGTGCTTCAGTTCCCCTATGAGCAGGTTGCCCTTAACTTGTGTAGATTTCACGAAATGACACAGAGCAGTTCAGTCAATGTTACGGCACTTATCACCAAATTCCGAAAGGGCCGCATCCCATCTATCATTCTTCAAAACTGGTTTAGGATTAATCTTTATTCCATGGGCTGGGTTATTTCATCTAGCATCCGTTCAACACCTGCAGTTTACGTTTCTGACGGTTTTGCAATCTAGGTAATTTAAGGCAACGATTTTGGGTTTTTTTTGCAGGAAAAACGAATTCAATGTTTTTTTGTGCCTTCATATAACAGAACAGAACAATAAATCATGTGTCATGATTGATCATAAATTTAAAATGGAAATTAATGATAATACTCCGTCATAATTTCCCAGGCCAAGTATAATCTCCCATCTGCTTATCAGCCCTGCACCAAAGATTTGTTCATCCTCACGCTCTGGGCCATAATTTCACAGTCAAGGAAGGTTAAAAAAAAAAAGAAAAAAAACGAGGCACCAACAAATTTGGATGGACATTTTGTTTCATTCGGCAAATCATATTGGGTACTTTCTGTTCCCTTTTGTGCGGCTTCATCAAGATCTCGAGGACATTTGGGCATGTATTCTTGTCCAAGTGATGCTTATTATTAACACACTTCGAACTGGATCATCATACCATAGATATCCTGGGGGTTTCATTCCAGTTTGACACATCCCATATAGACACATCATCGCAGTCAGAAGCAACCCACAGGTCTAGTAGCATAGATTATAAACTCTCATAGAGGGCTGATTGAGTGTTGTACCTACTGCCAGATACGTCGCTACCAATTTAAAAAAATCCCAAACATTACAACAGCGTATTACCTGAAGTACGCACACTCACCTAACCGAGACATACAGTACAGGCCAAAGGTTTGGACACACCTTCTCATTCAATGCATTTCCTTTATTTTCATGTCTATTTACATTGTAGATTCTTTCTGAAGGCATCAAAACTATATCTAACAGTTGTCCAAAAAAAACTGTATCTAACGGTTGTCCAATAGGGCTGTCTGCTGTGTATCAACCTGACTTCTGCACAACACAACTGATGGCCCCAACCCCATTGATAAGGCAAGAAATTCCACTAATTAACCCTGACAAGGCACACCTGTGAAGTGAAAACCATTTCAGGTGACTCCCTCTTGAAGCTCCTCATCATTGTGCAAAACAGTGATCAGAGCAAAGGGTGTCTACTTTGAAGAAACTAGAATATAAGACATGTTTTCAGTTACAGGTATTTCATACCTTTTTGTTAAGTACATAATTCCACGTGTTCATTCATAGTTTTGATGCCTTCAGTGAAAATCTACCATGTAAATACTCAAGAAAATAAAGTAAACGCGATGATGAGAAGGTGTGTCCAAACTATTGGCCTGTACGGTATCTATCTCGGACATTTCTATGAAGAAAATTTGACCTAAAACACCCACTCGTCTAACTGGGATGCTTCTCTTTGAGTTGTCATAATGATGAGAGGTATACAGCAGTGTAATATGACATGTGACGACTCAGAGAGAGACAGAACAGCTGGAAGCATGTGTCACTACAGTCGCTTAAGGTGATTATCATTTTATTAGCAAGGGAGATCTAATACAATCAAACAAATAAAAGCTTTTTTTTTTAATCAAACTGAAGGGCTACAGGCAAAAGAGGAAATAAAATCTAAAAAAAGATTGGCCCTGTTTACACTGAAAGACTGACCTCTCTCACTTAGAGAACCTCAGAAAACACATTAATTAAAAATAACTTTACACAGAAGCTTACTGACACATACATCAGATTGGGAAAGTGCTTTGACTACTTTGAGTAGTCTGCAACTGGAGATGAAGATAAGTCCAAAATGGGTTTCAAGCGATCCCTGTAATCTCAGGAAGAGGAGGTGCCGAATGACTCATGCTGATGCAGACTGGATTGCCACAGTCTCCAAAATGTGGCCTTTTCTGAAATACTCTGAAATGGCTCCACAGTATTTGGACAGTAACTCAATTTATCATTTTGGTTCAGTTTGCCGTCACAATGGATGAAATGAGGCAAGTTCATCTTTAATGTATGTATTTTGTCAAAACTATTGTATGAATTGTGTAGGTGTCACAAATATATAAATGTGATTATTACTCGGGCCGGTGGGCCATGAGTCTAAGTTTCGGTTCCAGATCTTCTTTTTTTTTTATCTTGGGGTCGCAATTGTCCTGCTCATGCACTCACGCAGTTTCGCAATTGGCCCATATATATATATATAATATTGCGACCCCGAAATAATATATATATATATATATATATATATATATATATATATATATATATACACACACATAAATTGAGTTACTTTTATATATGTGTGTGCATATATATATGTATATATACTGTATGTATATATGTATAGAACACTACATTGCTGATAAGGTACGCTCAAGTGAAGCATCTGTTCCAGGAGCGTATACACTGGGATGATCAATTTGCACGTACATACACTCCCATTCATTTTCGCCTACTGTAAAATTTTGAAAATAAAATTTTCAAAAACACTTGCCTGCGAGTCGGGGTGATTTTGATATCGCTGTGCAGTGCAACATTTTCTCTCCTTAAATATGTGCAATTTTTGAGGATGGAAAGCGACACACTTACTAAAGGGAAGATTGAAATGTTACTCGGTGTCAACGTTCAAGCGTGAGCAGAAAAGTTCAGTTAAGGTGACCAAGGCTTTTAATGACCCTCTGATGACAATTGCTTCGAAGTCTTCGCCGTTATAAGCAACGTCGATGAATGTCCGTATATGTTATCATATTACACTCTGGTTTCCTCACTTCATTGTACCCTGATTGAGCATATCTGCCGTTGACCGAATTGCTCATACTGAATCGTACGGCTAATGTCAACGTTGTTAAAAGGAAGAGCTGGTTAACTCTGGCCACTCCTTTACTAAGCTTCATCTTCGCCCCTGTCCCAGTATAACACTCTCTCAAAAAATAATCACTGCACAGCACGGATCGAGGGGATAGAGAAAGTTTTTTTTTCTCCTGATTTCTAACAGCCAAGCCTTTCTCCCTCCTTGTCTTTTGGAACTCTGTATAAACAGGCAAAGTGACTTGTCTATTGTCTGTAGGCTCTGAGGAGCCTCTTGTTTCATTTTACTTTATTTATTTTTATTTTTTTAATATCGCGCCTCAATTTTAGGGGCTCAAAACTGAGCAAACCAGCAGTCATTAAATAAATTTCCAATTTTCGTTCTTAGTTCTAAATTAACATTCAAAGACTGCCTGTCTGCAACCAACAGACATCATCAGAAGCTGGACTTCTTCTCTGGTAATGCTCTGCCAGGCCTTAAATGCAAAATTCTTGGAGTTCCTTCCCCTAGTTTTGGAGGCTAAATAAACGCTGAATTGGATTCAGATTGGGTGATAAACTTGGCCATTGTACAACATTCCCCTTTTTTGACTCAAAAAAAAAGTCTTGGCTTGCTTTCTCAGCAGGCTTTGATTCATTATCTGCCCTGCGCTGCACCATCGGGTAAGCCCGGTCGCAGCTTTGTATGCGATTATGAGGAGTTTAAACTGAATGCAGGCTGATATGGGAAGCCAGTGTTGCTGGTAAAGAACAGGGGTGATGTGAGCAGATTTTCTCATGTAAGTAAACTGGCTGTTGAGATTTAGACGTATTGAAGTTTGTCGAAGGGCTTAACAGGAACACCCTCAAGTATTGAGTTCAAGTAATCCGGACGAGAGATGGCGAATGCATGGACTAATGCACGGGCGTCACGTAAACCTAAGGAAAAGTAGAGGCAGGCGGTGATCCATGGGTGAAAGGAAGCTGTTTTGAAAATGGAGTTAACCCTTACAGCGCTGAAATAAATTTCTTTAAAATATAAATAAAATTTTCTTGTGCTGTTAAAAATCATGTGGCAACTTGCTTAAAAGAGCCCCCCTGCAGGATGTCCAAATAATTATGAGTCTGACGGTATATACATGCTTACAGCAAACTTTTTTTTTGCTGTTATACCTTTGGAGGAAGATGCGTAACACCATACAAGTCAATACTCTGAGATTTAGAAGCCAGCTCCAAAGAAGCATCGTTTATTCAAAAATTGAAGCCTCATTTTTTATTTTAGTTAGGGAAACCTTAAATCTAGCACAGGAGAGAAAAACAGCCAGTCTGTGTAACATATTCCTAGCATGTTATCTTTTAATTAAGAGCGTCCTTTTGATGAATTTCTCAGTCAGAAGTGGCTACGATCCAAAGAACCCACCAATACTCATCTACAGAGGAGGAAGATCCTCTGGCCATTTCAAATACGCAGCAATTCCACATCCTCGATTGCTTTTACCGAGGTCCTTAGAGCTAAAAGCATTGAAATATGCGGATAAAAACCTTCGACCCTGGTCAACAAAGGAAGGGAAGGGTGCCACATGGAAAAAAAATATGAGGGCTAAAAGCCTTTTTTGTGCTGGAACAATGATGCTGCTGCAAATAAAATTAATTAGTGTTATGAAAGCAGGAAATGCAGTGTTTCCCACGCCTGCATGCTGGTCTGGTCAACTTTGCGAGTGGAATTGCACAGATAGGCTTGATAACTCTGATGGAAACGGGCAGCTGAGGTCCCGGGTTACATGTTCCAGTGATACTCCTGTACTTGTGAACATCGCCTCCGCTCAGGGTAGAGCACACTGTTAAAAGCCAGCAGCTCAAACGAAAAGAAGTGTCCCTGTCATGTCATTTTTAGGTTCACTGAATACTAACACATGGCTGGTTAGAACAATCTATCGCCTAAGCCTGTCTCTCCTGCTCTCTTTCCATTGCTTCCAGAAGAATTGCATTCAAGAAGCACAATCAAATTGTCTCACAAGGATGGCACTGAAAAAAGCAAGAGTTCAAGGTGTTTGGCCATACAGATGTCACATGTTGGCAAGTTCACGTGGAAGTGATGTAGATAGGAGCAGTGACACAAGGGCCCCTTACTGTACACAGCTCAGCCATTCACTCAGATCTGTGTCAGTATCACATACCCTGGTAGCCCCAATCTGTGGCCACGCCTTGTTTACCAATTCCCAGGACATTCCAATGTACTCATTTAATAATGAAGCATTGATGCCTCTCATTAACCCATTACTCCACACCGAGCCCTAGAGGGTTACGGAGACTGGGCAAAAAAAGGAAGGCTGCTATCAAGTGAACCACTTGTGTTCCCAAGTCTGTGCACGAAGGTGTTGGCAGTACAGTCTCAATATTTCCTCCATGGTTTTAAAGGGTTATCTTGGAATTGACCTTCAGAAAAAACTTGGGCTGCATTCGAATTCTCTTAAATAAGAGGCCTTATTATTTTTTGTTTTCCTTTCCACTTCTGTTTGACGTCGTTAGAAAAGATTTCAAAGGTGAAGGAAATGTTAGAGGGAGATTTTAAAGGTACCTCAGGACAAAAAATTGCAAAAAATCGGAGGTCCTTTCTTTCCTTCAATACCACGAGATGAGCTCGACAGCGATGATGGCCCATGCAAACTTCTTTGCCGAATGGCGTATCCAGTCCCTACAGCAGCAAGGGATTGTTGTCAATTTTCCTTTCTTCCAAAGATAGTCCTGTGTTTCCTTGCTGGAGGCAAAGAAGGAGTTAATTCCCCTCTTTCAATCATAAAAAAGACAATTTGAACACTCCTTAGCATGGCTGCCAGCCAAACTATTTCAGTTTCACGGATGTTATCAAGAGAATTAGGATGCACCTGATGTCTCAGGAAGGCTGAAAGCACCACTGTAAGCGCTACATTATTGGATGTTCCTGAGAATATGGCTTTTGCATTTTTGAACATAACCGTGTCTTTGTTTTCTCGTAACGTTGCATTTTCATTGGCCTCTGAATGGTTGATAAGTAAACCTGTCCATGAAGCGTCAACAAGGGGGGAGTGAGGCCTTTTTATGTGGCAGCACAGTAAATGCATCATGAAATCTGCTCCGGCAAAATCCCTTTCTGGGGGAAAAAAAAAACATTCCCAGGGGAATGTAGGAGATGACAAGGGAGAGGTTTTATGAGCTGTGCATAATTGAGTCAGTGAGGCGGAAATATGATGTGATGGATCATAACGCTCTCATAAGGAGGATATAAATGTGGGGGGGCCAAAAGGGTAGGGCAACATCTCAAATTAATTTGTTTTAATGTTTACCGCTCCTCTGGCAGAAATATCGCTTGCCGTTCATAAAATCTCATTGATATGTGTTATTTTTGGCTCCTTACTGGCTTGAGAAGATGCATGAGTTACGTGTTCTTGAATCTAAGCATCTACTGTGGGTGTGTCGTGTAAAACTGGTAGCACTCAACCTGGCATTCTGATGATCCCAGCATATTAATTAGCAAAATAATTTGCTGCTTTCTCCAAAATTCCTGTAGATATAAAACTGCTCTGAACTGTTTGTCAGTAAGTCTTAAATGATAATTTGACAGATGGGTTGACTAATATAGTCATATAAGAATATGTTCCCCTCTGCCCCAGCATGACTGGCCCCCGCCCCCAATAATCAAAATATAATTACAGGGGCAGTACTGTGATTCTGGGAGATGATGAGATCTCAAGATGCGCCAGAATTTAAAAGCTTAAAATAACTTTTAACATTTACCTCTGGGAAATTATTCTTTTCTGCTGAATGTAGAAACAGGTATGGGTGAGAGGACCTCAAAACAATATTCACATTTTTAATATTGCATCAAAAAAAATTTTAAGCAATTTTTATTAGTCAGAGCTAATGTCAACCTCCCAAATCTTGATACTTCTCTCTCTAGACCAGGCAAGACATTTTCACCCTCATGCAATGTCACTGATAAAATGAAAGCAGGGGCAGATCATTTTTTATTCATCCACTCAGAGGATTCACCTCAGCTTCTCTGATAAACCTCTAACAAGGAAGCCACTGACAGGCGCAGAACTTTCACTGTGAGCAAAGACAGCTGCCAAACTTTTATATAATTATATAAAGCAGTTGTTTCAGATCTTTCACCTTTATGCATCATAGCCTCAGTGCAGGCTAATGTTTGGGGGCAAAAATCTGCAGCACTTAGTTTTAAGTCCCCAGAAACAGTGTGAACAGGCACAGGGGAATCCGGCGGGGTACCAGTTCATGGCCTTGCAGTAGAAGTTAACTAAGATTATAAGGACACAGAACACTGATTGTAAGGACAGAAAAGGGCCATTCAGTCTGAATTAGCGTAGCATTGAGCCATGAGTGGAAGGAGGGCAGTATTCTAGTGTCCTGTTGCGCACTACTGCTGGTCCAGAATGATCTTCTGTGTTGGTTTTTTGTGTGTTTCCCTTTTGAATTAGTAAAATACTGTGTGATGTCTGTTATTCCTTAATCAAAGTCACCACCTCACCATGAGCTGGAGTCAGCACAAGTCTCGTCGTTGCGTCCAAATAGCCGACCCACGTTTGACTCATGAGATCTGGGTTATCCTTGTCCCACAGTATCTCTCCACGTCACAATGGCCAACCTTTCCTTTTGTTTTTCGTGAATTATGCAGAAGCATCACCTAATACTAACTGTCACTGGTCTCTGAATGCTGTTTGATGAACAGGTTGATTTCTCATCTAGTCAATATAACGGGGATGAAAACTGGAGCTGTATTCACAAAGAATCTGATACAAGTGCTAGGAGTATTCCTAAGCAGCGCTAAGAATTCTTTATAGAGAGTTTTGTCTAAATGGTGATTCACAATGGTGTAAGAGCAACATTGTTCTGAAAATAAATTTTTAAGTTTTGCAAAATGCTTTTTGACTGATTTTTTTTCCCGCCTGAATTTCCCAAAGGCCTAGAGATCATTTTTCCATTTTAATATTACAGCAAACACTCAAAAATAACAACAAAAAAAGCTCAGTATAACCAATTGTTTTTGTCACTTGAAATTTGAGTCCTCAGGGCTGTACCGTCACCATGAATTATTGCCCGATTCCAAATACCAATTGGGGCCATATTCACAAAGCATCTTATCTTAGCATTAGGAGTGCTCCTATGTAGTGCAAAAAGTTCCTAAAGAAAAGTTACTTCTTAAAAGTGATTCACAAAGGTGCTAAGTGTTACTTTTATCATGGACGAACACCCACAGTTGGGACTGCGGTAACCTTGGTGTTAAGGATGACGTTATGTTTAATATTCCCTCTTATGCACAATGTCTACAGAGAATGGGTTGGTTGATGGAGGGGCCAATCTGTGTCTCTTGCTGACAACTGCCCATCAAACCCATTCATTCATCATGAGGAAGTTTCTACAATAGTGAGCATGTCAATGATGTTTTCGACTGAAATAAAGACCCTTCTCTGAGAGTTTTGCTTCTTTAAAACAACAATGATGACGACTTCTTTTGTCTAGACGTTCCTCATGTAAGAACAGAGCCGGGAAAGATTGCTTTTTTATGTGACGGTCCTCGCACCGGGAATCAGCTGGAAGGTATGCGGAAACTGACTGAACTGGTTTCCTTCGGACATTTTGAAGTATTGATCAATCATTTTACTCAGAGAACTGTCCTGATTTTAAGTAATTTTATGATGACAACTCTTTGTATTGTATTGTGTAGTATTGTATTACAATTTGAATGTCCTTTTAACATGCTGCATTTTAATTGTTTGTAATGCAGGGTCCTGCTGAGAAGGAGATTCTAGTCTCAGTCAGGCCTTCTGCTTAAATAAATCTGAAATAAATAAAATAAATCATTAATACAATCAAAAGATTAAAAACAATAGTATGTTGTAATATAATAATAAAACAAGAGGGTAAAGCACACGCATTAAAGGTATTTCAGCGTGTTGGTGTATGACTCCTACAAATCTGTTGCAGTTTTTCACGTCTCAAAGGTGGCAGCCTGATGGGCACTGCATTGCTGGCAAAAAACGAGACACAAGGAATAACACATTTCCGCATGATTGGCTCATCGGCTTCGTTCCACTGAACTTGTCGACTTTCTTAAGGAGGCTTGATGAACTGTATAATAATGCGGTGCCTGGTGTGCATTTGCCAAAATCAGCTTGTTAAGAGCTGCTCGCTACTTTTAGGCTTAAGGTTCTATGAGAATATGGCCCATGATGATATTCAAGTTTGAGTTGTGGGAGTGTTGACTCACGATGGGCAGGTGGCCTTTTCGGTGCAAAACGCCCACCCAATCGCTCTAAATGGAAAAAAAAAAAAAACAAATTCAGCAACAAACATTGTTATAGGAAAAGTTTTCATGCTGTTTACCTGCATCTTATGTAATGTAATGTGTTTCTACCCTGATACCATTACCTTACCCAAGAAAATAATATAAAAAAATGTTGAGCCCAACTTGATGAAAGGGTTGGAGGTTTAGGGGTGCCAGAAGGGACCCCATCATCTTTGCCTGGGACCCCCACAGCCTACCGACCCCCCTCTGTGCGTCTCATATTTGCTGAGTTACGCAGATGCCGATTGCGTAAGCTGAGTAGATTGAGATGCCTTATTGCTGACAGAAACAGCTTCTTTGCCTACTTCAGGTCTTTCTGAAGAAATGGATTGCCATAAACAGGTGGCACAATATTCCTGGCTAAACTGAACCTAACACTACAGATAATCGAGGACTAAATGGTACCTAGCTAAAGAATCAAGCCTGGTCTTGAAAACTCCCAGAGTTTTTACCTCTACGACAAGGCCTGGCAAGCTAATGTGACACTGCGTCTTTATGAATTACTGTTAGTCCTGCTGTTAGTTTTGAGTCATGGCTGTTTTGTCGGAGTTACTCCTAAATTGGCCAGATAGGGAGTGCTTTCCCGCTTGAAGGTGTTTGTGAATATGGCCCAAAGCTGGTATTTGGGATGAGCTGTGCAAGCTGTGGCAAGAACCATCGTCAGGGACTCGCATTGAGCTTCGCCGCCTTTGTTTCCGCGTTCGCTGGATTGTGACGTAAAGTAACTGCTTTGGAAATTTACGCACTAAGCCATACAAAAAAGGGCAATATCGGTCAGCATTCCATCATTCCAGCCCAATTATTCTGCTGCAACAAAGACAGGGCTCCTCGCGATTAAGCCTGAGTCCAGCTGTAGTATTTTTGTCATAGATCTCTGCTCATGGCTCGAAATTGGACCTATATGTTTCGTGATCTGTCACAGTTGTTTCTCAAAGTTATTACTCCGCTGACCCTGAAAAACTACGTCAGACTCCTGTTGTTCAAGGCTGGCTGAGAAAAGCACTGACCTGAACTCTTTTGTGTGAGATCAGGGCGTTATTGTGAAGATTAGATGGATAATGTAGCTCTCCCACAGCCGAGCCAAGTTTCATTACTTAAGGAGAGATCAGGATCTGATTAAGGTATTCTGCAGTGAGTACTGCACAGTATTCTGTCACTGACTCTCAGCAGGGACTCATTGATTTGGGCATCAGTGCGTGTGTGAGGTCTTTGTGTCATTGAGATTGCTTGGGTTAACTGTACTGATGGGAAAGGGATCTTTGAGATGAAATGTAGCTTTATGATTTAGGAATTGAGTTTTAAAATGGAGGCTGTTTATCTGATTCTAAAGTGGGGCAATACTGTAAACTTCAGGAAGGTACTTAACCTGTAAAAAAATAGTAATTTTCAAAAGCTATCTAAGCTCTTCATGTCATGCAAGATAACGTATTCTAAGAGCCAAATGTGTGTTTGCGTATGACTGAGGCAGTTTAACATGCTGTAGTTTCATTGTTTGTAATGCGGGGTCCTGCTGAGATGGAGATTCTAGTCTCAGTCAGGCCTTCTGCTTGAATAGATCTGTAATAAATAAAATGAATAAATAATACAATCAAAAGATTAAAAACCAAATGTGTGTTTGTGTGTGCTTGAGAGAGGCAGTTTAAAAATTATTTTTGCCATCGAAGGATGTGTGATTTGTATTATTGCAATTTTTTTGCCTCCATCACTATTTTAAGTGCATTTTTATATCACTGTGCGATTTCGAGGACACTTCCCTGCTATGTCTATGATCTTGTATGTCGACATTGAAAAAATTTAGGCTTTGGATCAAAGTGAAAATTTTGCATCAATTTGTAAAAATTTAGTTGCTTCAAGTACTCTCAACTGAATGTTTTTTTTTTCGTTTAACTAATCAACTTATTTAGAATTCACAGAAACTTAATTTCATTAGGATGGGTTAAAATGGATTCTCTCTTCATATAAACGGCTTCCCATGATCACTTTCTGTCAGTTCATAAGCCAGTGTCTCTGTGTGTGCAGGATGTGCTTCTTCTACTGGGGGAGCCGCCAGTTTTCATAGATAGATAGATAGATAGATAGATAGATAGATAGATAGATAGATAGATATTATTGTCATTGTGCAGGAATATACAAGGAAATTGTAGCAGCTAGGAATGGTGTTATCACACATAAGAAATAAAGTCTTAAAAATTCTTTAAAAAAGGGGTTGAAAGGCATATAAACAAAAGGTAAAAATGTACAACAGTGCTAAGAGTATAACAGTGTAGTGTAATATAAATAACAATAGAAAAAAAATGAGGCAGTATATTGCAAGCTGCCCGTAATTGTGTGAATGAATCACCATGTATATGAATACATGCAAGCACTTCAGTCCAGTTTTGTCTGTGAATGTACGCATGGTGCCTGTGTGCGACTGGGCCTGTCTGTTTGCAAGAGGGGGAGAGGGGTGGGGTGTTAGTGTGTGTTAGATGTGAAGATGTGATCATCCCAGGATCGAGGCAGGAGTGCTGTGGCTCGTCCACCTCCAGCATTAGCGCCCCATCCCTGTTTCCCCACGGCCGGGAGACTTTCCGCATGGAGGGGATTAGCGTGGCTCGGCTAATGGGGCCTGACTGCTGTGCAGCACCCCGCGATCCTCCCCATCAGTCTCCCGTAATGAGGCTCCACACTGCGAGAGCAGTGAGAGGGGGCCGGGGGGGGTGGCGACAGGTCAGAGGGCAGGGAACCAAAAGATGGGCACCTGCCTGACCCAGCGCCCACCCTGCTGCCCACAACAGCCTGACCTTCCTTCAAAAATGACCCAGCAGCATGAGGGCCATCAGTCCCTTTTTTAAACTTTTATTTCCCCCCTCATCGAGACGCAACCCCTCACCCCATCAAAGCTGAAGCCAAGAAGCAGTGCCAGACTTTTTTTTTGTCCGCGGACTCCAAACGCAGTGCCCCCGCTGTGAAGAAAAGGGCTGAAGAGATCGACTCGCGAACAAAGGCCTGTGGGTCGAGTGTGTGGCCCGCAGTGCTTTATTAAAATGGTGTGGTACACTGGGCTGCGCTAATAACATCTCAAACACAAGATATAAGCCTTCCTGTGGACAGCCATGTTGTCTTTCCAAACAATTAAATAACATAATTAAACTGCAGTGGTAATTTTAATAATTGCCGGCGCGCACTTGAAACCGTGAGTATAATTTCAGTAATCACGACTGCTCGGGGAGGGCGTTTATGATTTGTTAGCGGGTATGTCATTGCATCTCTTTCCTCATTCTCCTTCATAGATGGTTGAGGTTTACGATTCTCCGAGCGCCATTACTGCTTATATGCGAGCAGATAAAAAAACAGTGCTAGCATCAAGTAAGCGGTGCTTGCAGCGCCCCCTGGAGCATTGAGTGCCCCACAATCCCGCGTCTTCCATCAAGGCTCGGCCCGGCTCCCTCGAGATACTCCCCCCTTGACAGTGCATGAGCTCTTGGCAAGCAATCACGCCGCAGCAGCAAATTAACCACTATTACTGGGGGTTGCAGGAAGTGGAGGGCGGAAGGTGGTGGTGTTGGAGGGGGGGATATTGGGAGGGGGGGGGGGGGTGCGAGGGCTGCTCTCACGGGAGAGAGAGCGAGCGAGAACACTTTCTCGAATGTGCTGATTAGCATAGCCTCTAATGCGTGCTAATGCACTCCTCTGCCCTCCGAGCCGGGCCCACACTGCCTCTCTCACAGCCCAACAAAGAGTTGTTTGCAGCTCCGGCCGCGGCCTTTCGAATCCAGCCGAGAACCCAATTAGAGCCTTTCACCGCCGTCAAAACTGGGAACTCTGTAATTCCTCGACACCAATCCGCTCAAAGTGAGTCGCCAACTGCTGTCTTTTTTCTTTTTTCCTGCTCTTTTCTTTTTTTTCCAGAAACATACAAAAAGTGTTGTTAATATTCTTTCATACAATCCGATGTATATTTTTTTTCCGCCTAGGTGCATAATAGCTGTCATTCCCTAATTGCAGGTGATTTCAAGCACATACAGGTTGTCGTAATCAACGCTGATTTTCTTCCCTAATGGATTATGGCCACTATTCTCAACTCATGTATTATTGGAAGCTACAGTGCTTTAGTCACTGGGAACATAAACATTTGGACACTGATAATGTCACGTACTATAGCTGGCGACCACGGTTGAAATGAAATAATGGATACAAGTTCAAAATGTAGACTTTTAATCTTCATGTGAGGGCATGCACCTCAAAATTGGGTGTGCTTAGTGCACTTTTTAAAAGAGCGCCCCTATTTTTAAAAGACGGGAAGTCCTTAAAGGGGAACTCAGGGCTAAATCATAAAGATTTTTTATACAAACATAATTATTAATTAAATATCGTAAATAACAAAAATGTGGAATTTTTGTTTTCAAAGAAGAGATAAATCCTGGGAATATCGGAGATGGCTAAAATCACTCATCCGGGAGATATACCTGTCATCTGCTCAGCATCTGATGTAGACTGATAAGTGACGGAAGCAAACCGTTAATGCTGATGCAACCCTGCGTATTTCAGACAGCATTTAACACCATCTCGTGCAACGAGCCAATGGGCCATATTGAACAATCTTCAATCATAAAATAATGGACTGGGACAATCACACTATCCAACACAATAGCAGCGCATACCTCTGTGCGAAGGGCAACGGTTTGTCATTCTCGGGCGACGTTACGTCATTATCACGCGACCGTTGAAGCAGACGACAACTACTTAGGGGGAATAAAACCTCATTTATATTGTCTTTGGAAACAAAAATTCCACATTTTTGTATTTTGCAATATTTATTTACAAATTATGTTTGTATAAAACAGCTTTATGATTTAATCCTGAGTTCCCCTTTAAACAAGTGTCTGCGAAGCAGTGCCACAGCCTGCTAAGTTTTATTCACGTTTTTACTTGCGACAAGGGACCAAACGCTCACTCAGTATCTTCATCTTATTATTTTTCTTGGTGCGGACACTTGCTTTGAAGTGCTCGCCCTCTATAATCACTCAGCATATCGTCATCAAGCTCGACAAGCATGTTCTACATGTCAGTGCGCCGGCAATAACTGAGCCCGATTTCCCAGAAAGGGCACAGGAGATATTTATGTGCAGTCGTCCACCTTGCAGAAACACTCACTAACTACACGCCATCGTCCGAGGGGCACAGTTCATTTGAACTTGTTCATTTAAAACTGAACACGTGTGAGGTGCACAGCTGATTTCAACCGCTGCATTTCTGTTGTCGTTGTTCAATCTCGGTTTGAAATCCAAACATCTGTCGCTGCCAATGAAGTAAGCGATTATTAGGCTGAAAAATCAACTAAACACACCAGAGACGAGCAAGACCAGGTTCAGGGGCGGCTAACTGAAATGGCTGGCATATTTACAGAAAGAACAAAGCTCAGGAATACACCATCAACAAAAACTGTGGTGGATGAGAGAGGACCTCTTTCCCTGTTTCAGAAAATGAACCTTAGCAACAGTTGGTCAGACTAAGAACGTAGGCGTGGAGGTAGAGGCTCCAGGAGTAAGCAAAAGAAGTTTCAGAGACAGATACTTTGCATTAAACTTTGGGGTCTCGATGCTCAGGAAAGTAAACTTGCTTGCAAACACATTTCTAATATAAACTTTTAAAACAGGAATATCGCATGTAAGTGCATTTTAGATTTTGCACAGATTTTTTCCATAAATAATTGATCCTAAATTAGTCTCTATGTTTTTATGAATAAAGTAAACAAAACTGACAATAACAGCACAAAAAAAAATAAAAAATACTCAGCAAACTCTAATAACTAGGCCCTCATTAAGGGTAATTCATACATAAATGCTGTAATGAAGAGCCCCTTAAAGAAACTTGAACATTTTCTTTATTTAGCAACATGTTTACCCATAGGGTTCAAATGATCGATCATTTGGTACAATTTTGTGCATTTCACATGCATGCCATAAATACGTAAATGTAGCAGCCCGCATTTATGACTTCTTTCATCAAATCAGTTCACTTGGGACACACACTAAAAAAAACATGATTAGGGGGCTGTGGCTGGACAGTGTAGACTGTAATGGGCTGACAATGGCCTTTCTTTTTAATCCTGGTCCTCAGTGTTCCTTATTTAAGGCTCAGTATCTGCCAGATCCTCAAAGCAGGCGCTGTATTGATATGACTGTTTTCTAGAAAATCCACTGGGTATAACTCTGATGAGCTTGAATAAATAGTTCCCTGGCTCGTATATTACATTGCCGCCCACTGTGATCCTAAAGGCATCAGCAGATGATTTTTTAATATGCCGTGTCTTCCTCAGAATGGATTTGGGATGTCACCAAAAAACATATAGTGGGTTCCCGTGCCACTGTCCCACAGGAAATAGACCAAGAGGAAGGGATTTTGATGTCACTGGGAGTCACACATGGATCCAAACTCACACACCACTCTTATTCAAACTCAAGCATCGTCTCATAAAAAGAGGCAGAACCGTGGTACTTGCCTACAGGGCAGTAAATGAAACAGCTTCAAACACACCCACCAATCAATCTGGAAGTCGAACCACCCAGCACAATCTCTTCGCTCTGTAACCTCAAGGTAACACCACATCAACTTCCTGTGAGGTTGCCAGCTCTGTACTTCTGCGCTGGCCTCCCAATGGTTAAACAAACTTCTCTATCCTGCCCCCATATATTTCTTACTGTCACATTAAATTGTATAAAATATTACTAGCAGAGTACCTGGTTATAACTGTCGTACCATTTTCTTATCTCTGCCAATTTTCATGGCCCCTTCATCAAAAATAACAAGTGGTGGCAGGCAAAGCATGCCCCTTAGGGAAACGTTTTAGTACAATGGGTGTTGAATTACCAGTTGAAAAACCCCATATATTCAACCCCTGCAGCTAAAGAGCCTAATGATATCACACCATAGTCTTGCACATAATTGGAAGAGGAATTGAAAACAAATTTTTTTGAATCCGGTTAGAAGTTCATCAGAGCAGATTTATAGAAGTTGCCTCAAAAATAAATTTTTTTTTTCTGGCAAAAAATTTGACCCAATTAGGTCCAAAATTTAATCAGGTGGTGCTCAGACCATAACACACCTTACCTGTAAATTTCATATTATCTTAGCAAACTGTTTTTGCGATATAGTATTGACAGAGAAACACGAAAACAGACAAACAGGAGAATGAAATCTCTTGGACAGCAACAAATTGGAAAATCTTGATGTTTGTTCTCCAATTATTCTTCAGTAGTCTACCATTCCTCATACTGGGGTGAAATAGAAATGGAAGTGTTTGGCAAATCCACAGACCACAGCAGAAAACACATAATATACTCAGCAACAAAAGTTTCTGTGACACCATTTATGTGTATGTTATAAATGACACGCAAAGATCTCAATGCAATCAATATGTTTATTTAACAGGAGAAACACTGACTTTTTAGTGCCAACGTCACTCAAACGAAAAATGTCATTTTCATGCGTCATGAAGCACTTGTCTGACGTCTAACCAATTGTGACCTTCACACTTCAATACCGGGTGTGACTTCCTCGTGCCATGATGCAAGCAACGCATCTCCGGCGCATTGACCGAATCAGATGTGCCAGAAATTGCTGTGGGATGTCATTCCAAATCTGACGTAGACGTTGTCGCAATTCCTGGAGTGTAGCTGGCGGGTTATCCAACCGCCGCAAACGTCGATCCATCTCGTCCCAAAGATGCTCGATTGGGGACATGTCTGGGGATCTGGCTGGCCATGGCAGGACATTGACATGTTGTTGCATCAGATACTGCACTGTACAATCCTTGCAACGTGTGGTCTGGCGTTATCATGTTGCAGCGTTATTCCGGGACCATGTTGCATCAAAAACGGTACCACCAATGGCCGTAGCACTTCATCGCGATATCTTTGACCTGTCAGATTTCCATCAGTAAAGAGCAAATCTGTTCTGTTTCTAGCCGTGATCCCTCCCCAAATCATGACACTACCACCTCCAAAACGATCAAATTCCTGAACACAATTGTTGGCATAATGTTCTCCACGTCGACGGTATACACGTAAACGACCATCACATCGGTTAAGCATGAATCTTGATTCATCAGTGAAGAGTACAAGATCCCACTGACGTTGGATCCACCGTCGATGTTGTTGTGCCCACTGTAGACGCAGTCGTCGGTGTTGTACTGTGAGTATTGGACGTCTTGCTGGCCGACGTGGGACAATGCCAAAATGACGGAGACGGCGACGGATTGTCTGTGCAGACAGTCGCCTCAAACCAGGTATCGTTCTTGCAGTTATGGTTGCAGGTTGGAATCGATTTCGGAGATGGGTTGTTCGAATCCAGTTGTCCTGTCTGGGAGTGGTTACTCGTGGACGGCCGCTGCGAGGACGGTCTCTGACATGTCTTGTCTGCTGATGACGCTGCCATAAGTTCCAAATGGTGTTTCGGTGGACATTCAGGCGATGAGCAACTTCCCTCTGCGAGGTTCCGGATTCAATCATCCCAATGGCCCTCCACCGATCATTTTCAGACAGTCTTGGCATTTAGAGGGTAGAGTTCCTGATCCGAAATGGCTGTGTTTTCGATAAGTGATGCTTCCGTCGTTCATCAGGCACAATGTGAACATTCCAAAAATTCTCCTCTTTTATTGCCATCCACAAGCATGATTTACGCACATTTTCACGTGCAAAGTCATTTTCTCGCATTTTCATGATTTCCATTTCAATGTTGTGTTTACGTGTACTGTTTCAGTCTGATATCACCATGTATGACAATTTCATAATTGCGTTATGAAAAATAATTAACAATATTGGTGTCACAGAAACTTTTGTTGCTGAGTATATTTAGTGAAGTCCTAGAGTATACCAGCCAACATAAGTCTGTCCAGTTACTAGTCAGTGGGATCAGTTTTGACAAATATATGAATTTTTGAATAATTACCAATGTTCAAATATAGGCATTTTGGAGGTTTCAGGATTTTTTTTTTTTTTTTTTGTGACCACAATGACTGATTCTGCCCAATATTGGATGTGGCCTGTGGTTCGGGGTCCTCAGCACATGTAATTTTTTTTTCATCTTGATCAGGCAAAAATTTCAGTCGCCACTTCATGGATGAAATGACAGACTAACTAACAGAACAAAGTAACAACATCACGAGTTTTGAAGTAAGATGATCCAGTCATAAAGACTGAGAGCTTGCCAAAATTTAGTTAAACGGAGTGAAAATCTAATAAATAGAAATCTGAAAACTGAATATTATAAGCCGAGTAAAGTTTGAAATTAATGTAACTATTTTTTGAGGAAGTTATTGCCAAAAATCTTGGCAAGGTCTTCAAGTCATTTGCCATTTTTGACTATGGCCAATTTGGTTGTGATGGAAACCAAAAGTGTGCGAATGGATTTCTGTCATTTTTAATGTACACAAAGACATCCCTGATAAAATGTTATTACATCAATTTGAAGAAAATAAATGCTGACATTTTTTCGGACTCTTGAAACTTTTTTGACTCTCCTTGTCTTTACCACCCATGTCTAAGAGGTTTCACATCTGAAGCAGCATGAAGAGGAAAATCCAATAAGTTTAGTTTGAAGTCCATTGGACCATGCTGAGGAAAGTTATTACAAAAAAAAACTAAAATATTTTTGAACTTAGGGCTACGTCCTTGTTGACCTTTGACCCACCTTCCTTAAAAACCATATTTTTTGATTCTGAAACAAGGCCTAGTCGTGTGTGACATTTCTTGAGTACTGAGATTGAACTGAAATCTACAAAGCGGACACAAGCAAGCAGACAAACTCAACTGACCAATATGCTTGCTGAAATTGAAAATTTCAGCAAGCAACGAACGCACAGACAAACAAAGGCCAAGGCGAACAAAACCTTCCTCTCTTCAGCTGGGGTAAAATCATCAGAATACTGTAAGTACATTTGATGAATTTGCTGTAGATTCTGTAAAATTGGACCTCAGTAACAGCATGGTAATTCATCAGATGCAAAACACACTTGGGTCATTCTATCATGGAATATCTCGCCAGCTTGTTATACCCTGTCTGATAATACGACTAACCCTTTTGGATAGCGGGATCCCTATTGAAGTTTCTCTTGGGTGGATGGCGGGGTCCTTCAAACGGAAACCTCAAAAGGACGCTTAAAGTTCTAACTGCACAAGCACTGTTATACTGTTTATCATTTTAGCATCCTTGCGACATCTGCATGACTCACATCACTTAAAGATGGTAATTAAAGTGGCGGATTTACCTATTACAAAAGCCATCGCTGGTGTGGAGCATTGAACAGAAACAAACGTGTCCTTAATTAAACACTGAAGATGGATGAATTAACTACTGAGTACCAGGAGCTGACAAGCAAACAGAGGCAAACACAGAGATGTAATTATGGATAAAAAGCCAGTGGGATCATCGCTGATCGAAACGATACCGACATCAGTGCGAGCCCGCTATGTAATTACAGATAGTAAAGAATAAAGATTAACAACAGGATAGGACCACAGCGGCGGAATCATGATTGCACTTTAAAGTGGACTGTGCAGAGATGCCAATTATGGATGACGGTGCAGGTGGGTGTCGATGCAGCCCGGCTGCTTGGCATTTTGAGAAATGAATTGTGTCCTCGTAATTGATGCTCGCTGGTTAATAACCACTATAAATTATTCCCAGGAGAATGAAATCTGTATATCCACACTTTCCTCCACGGAGTGCAATCACTGTTGCACAGCACGCCCAAAAAGTTTGATGCACTCAAGCATTTTGTCGCAACTGATTACCACACACATTGTGAATGCATACTTAAATATGTAATTAGTCTTCCTGGAACAAAAAACAGCATTTACCCACATCAAAATGTACATTGTTTTGCTATATTTACTGGCTTAAAGCTGTCTTCTCATGTGGTTTGACGACGTAAATTGAAATATAGCTGCGTTAGCTTGCCTGTTCGCAATTTCCCCCATTAAGCATATAGTATTTCTGTGCAATTTTGTTTTCTTAAAATTGCATGATTCGTACAGCAACAGCCGAGATAAGCACTATGGATGGGACAAAGTTGCAGGGGTGCTGACATTACATTTGACTGGAGCATGTTCGATTTATCATTTTGCATTTCTTTTGGTTTCCTCATTGTCCAAAAGTTGTTCAGGATAGTCTTGCCACATCTGACAGTTCCTCAGGACATGTTCTGCCCATCCCAACACATATCTACGCCAATTGTTTCTTCTGTATAACCAAAAAACACCTTCACCATACTCTCCCCATATGTGAATCTGGGAAAGTTTTTTTTTTTTTTTTAAGTGCCCAAGGAAAGATTTATGCAATCTAAAAAAACACTGCAGTTAAATGCTCCGCTGTGAGAATTGGTCTGTGGATTAGGCTCTACTGCACTTACACCGAAGTAGGAAGCTGCTCGATTTTTACTTTCCTGAGTTCACTCCCCGGTGGAAGTTTCATTGAATCTGTGATGCGTGGTTTGGAAGCGGCTCGCCAAATTACCAGTGTGTGCTTGATTGCATATCAAACACAAAGGTTTGGATCAGTTGAGGACAAATAAAAATGTTGCTGTTCCATCTTTCGATAAATTTCCCATATTTACCTTAAATGGCTTGTACCCTTTTTTTTTCTTCACTTGAAACACCTGCTGCCTGCTTTTCTGTATTGATTTTCAGTTGCTGCTTCCAGTCGCTATTTTCCTTGTGTTATTGAAAATTTATAATTCATTCTTACATTTATAATTCTGCTTTCATGTACTGCCCAAGCTTTGTGGGGATGAAGCTGGGTTGGAAATTGATGTTTGTTTTTGCATAATTGTGGAGCTTGTTTTTTTAAAAAGAAATCTCCAGTTGTTCCTGGACTTAGTTTGTGTAAATAATCTTTGTGCGGTCAGTAGAGTAATAAACCCGACACCTGCTACAGTTCACTTGAGGACAGGGCCGTGTGACCTACCTTGGAAATGATGAAACTGTGCTGAGTCTGGGGAGACAAATCTGAGACCAATGAGCGCTTTGAGTCAAATATATCCACTCCGTCTTAAGTCTTCTGTAAACATATAGAGTGCTATGACCATTTCTGTTATTTGCAGATGGGTTGGTAAGCTAACTCTCAGTCTTTTAGAGGCTTGAAAGCGATTAAAAGTCTTATACAGACCTTTCTTCGAATCTCCTCACCTCTGTATGGACGAGTAAAATTTCCCCTGACACTCGTTTGATACGCTACGTTGTTTATGTCTATCTGGCTTGTGAGTTTGATTAGAAATTGATCCATTGTTATTGTATCAAGGTAGCATTTTATTCTACCGAGCTGCCATGAAATGCTACATTAGCTAAACTAACACTACCTAACTCCACAAGCATGCATTTTTGCCACACTGGTGACCGTTTTAGTGAAATCCGAAGTACTGTGAGCTGTGTACTCCATGAATACACTTATGTTATGGTTAATAGATGATAGCAAGTTCAAACTCAATGTTTTCAATAACTGCCTGAAGTCTGGAAGCCACCCGCATTAGCAGATCCTGCGTTCCTCCCTGGGTGATATTCTGTCAGCCCTTCATTGTTTTGAAATCATTATTACCAACACTTTGAGTAACACAAGGAATCACAACTAGTCAACCACAGCGCCTCGTCAAAACTACTGAAATATGTGGGAACAGCCCTTAAATGCGATTGCTTGTTAATTTATTTATGCCGTGCTTTCACATTTAGAATTTTTTACATTCTTTTTATTTACACCATTTGGAATCATATTTGTCGCCTATGTAAAAGTCTGAGTGTTGCGCTTGAAAAGTAGGTCTATTATCATCATTCAGAGATAATACCAGGAATGCTGCCATGGTGTTTGTGCTATGAATTGTTCTAATTCAACAAGTTCTTTAGTGAAGGTCAAACTACCTCAACAATGAGAGTAATTTTTACTGTGATATCTGTGCAGTGTTGACCCCAGTGCGAGAGAGAGACTGCATTGCTTTACCCTCCAAATGTCCAGAGGTCAGTAATGGTGAAAAAAAAATTAAAATTTTTGACCAAGCAATTCTCTTATTGTGTCTCAGAACATTCTGAAATCACCAGCTACCAACCAAAAGACCCGGAGTTACATTTGGAATCCATTTAACTGTATTGTGGTGTACTTTGCCACAAAGCACCTTGTGAACTGTGCACTGAGGTGTTTAATCGCTATGGTGTAAATTGGCAGATACTGCACTGCATTAAAAAATACTTGGGGAGGGGTGTTAGGATTTTGAATCATTATTGTATGTAACATACTATGCCTTTTTCTTTAGTGCCAGACAAAATATTTCTCGATTCCAGTCTGTTCAACTCAGTGGCTAACTTGAGTGAAGACTACGAAGGTACAAAAAAAGTGCTTTTGCCTGAATTGGAACTTTGTTAATTCCCTCTGGATATGAATCAATAATTTCACAAAGCTTGACAGAGCAAAGGCATGCATGGTAAAATCTGTTCCTGTTGGGCAAGAGTACTTGTGACTCGAGTTCAATATCAGAGAATTAACGGAAGCCCAATTAGCCTCATTACAGACTAATTGTATCCCTGTGATTTTGTTCATGTGATGCTTTTTGATGAAGGTTCGTCCTTACAAATGCTCTTTAAATAAGTCACACAATGCAGCCAACGAAAGCCTCTGATTTTCATAAGTTACTAATTAGCCTCACAGGTTTTTTTAGTTCGTGAAATACATAAATTTCTTATTCCTGCAAGTAGTAGAAATGATTCTAATCTCAGATTTATTGCCTTTCTGACATGAGACCCATCATGTGTTTTCAATGGATACGCAATGAGGTCCAGGAGAACACTGAGGACCTTTTATCTCTGCTGAGGGAAAAAAAACAATTCACCCTCTGTTTTTAGGGTGCAAGGGCATAGACCAGTTCTCAGATATTACCCATCAACCAATGCTTTGCATCAAAGGGATCACATGCTACTGTCCACAGAACACTCCAGAGTGTCATGTCTGCGGAAGAAATAGCAAACCGGTGATAATTTCACCCTCCTAAAGCACAGCAACACCAGGAGTGGGAATTTATCGCAGCAAACCGAGAAGTGTGCGCAGATCGCAGGGTGCATGCAAAGATAGCGTCAGGGGGTGAACATCATCATAGACCTTGTTGCTAAATTGAGTACTGAATTAAAGTTACTCTTCTCACCAATGTTGGCACTGTAGTAGAGTCCAGTGAATTTTTTTGTGCCTCTTCAAACGCAGAATAATTGTTGTCAGTTGGAAGAGCATTCTGTGGCCAGATGAGGCATATAGACCAGGAGTCATCAAATCACAGCCCTGGAGGGCCGTAAACTGCTGGGCCGTAAACTGCCTCCCTTTACCTGGGAGTCAGGTGTGACAACAGTCTGGCCAATCAGAAGCACTAATTGTTTATTTAATCTTTTAACCTAGAAACGCAAGCCATGTGTGGATTTGAATTTGAGGGTGAACGGTGATATACACAAGCCAGTCTTAGATTATACTGTATTTTGGCCAAACTTTGCTTGTGATTGAGTATATCAAACTCATGGGACAACTGTCTTACCATTCTAAGTGAAAAGTCCATTTACGGCATGGTCTGTCTCTTATTTGCCCGTCTTCCAAGGATCAAAGAGGTTGACTTTACTCCCTAAATAAATTAAGTTTGTGATGTTACATGCAATGAACCAATCGGACTATCATTTTCCATCCCCTGTGAAAGCCAACAGCATCTCCGCAAACCTTTCACATGCTCATTTTGCATTAGTGCCCAACTGCATTGAGCCGAGAGAATCTGATTCATCTGAGAAGGGAACAACAGTTAATTAAGTTAATGATTTTTTTAGGATAATTGGACAAGTTAAACACAAGGGTTTCAGTGGCCTGTATAATCAGGGAAAAATTGCTGGTCAAAACAAAAGAAATGATGAGGAATTTAACCTCTTCCTCTTTTTGGTTGTTTCATGGAAAATATCTCCTCATAGCTCTAGTTGTTTTACTACACAAGGCCTGCATTTCAGAAAGCAGAGGAACACAGCTTCTTTCTCAGTGTGGCACAGTGTTGCACTCTTGACCTGTGTCTGCCACAGCCTTTTGGTTAAGCACAATTTATCCGCATTCGAATAGTCTTTTTTGTTTAGGAATGTTCCCATTGCCTAGAATATGCCTCCATTTATGTAGCAGCGATGATAAGTTTGTTCAAATTCTCTTAATGTGAAGGTGCTCCAGTACTTTCTATCATATCACCTTAAGCATAGGGTACACTGAATCATCCTTCACGAAAGGAAAGGTGATAACGCCGCCCCACAATACTATGAGGCAGCAAGACTTAGAGCAACGGCCATCCATCCGGCCAATCGCAGAAACAAACGAACATGTGATACTTGCCCTCCTGTACTCGGGCTTGGCTGCTGTCTCGTCACTTGCGACTGGACTGCAAGCGCTCATGCAGCAGATTCGGGCTCCAGGAAGAGGAAGCCGCAGAGGTTCCCTGCCTGACTTGTGCTTTAAGAGCTGCTGGTGGGGTATCATAGAACAAGGCTGCTGCTGGCATTTCGCTGTGTGGAGAAGGGATACTGGCCGCGAGCGTAGGGCAGGCCATCCGATTGAGTGACACGGCGCAAATGCTCTCGCCTGCACTGCACACAGGCCGCTGCAGTCGCCCCCGTTGCGCGCCGTATAATGCCTCCCACTGAAAGCCATTAAGTCCGCCGCGTTCGGTTCGGTTTGACGGGCACGAGCCTCCGTCCGCTGCGGTCGGTGTGCCGGCCCGGCTCTCTCCCCTTGTCACCGTGAGATAGCGCCGCGCCTCCCCGTGCCGTCAGCTTTACCGGAAAGAGCTCTCTAATGTAACAGATACAGCCGCGCTCAGCAGCCTGGCCCATTGTTTGCTCTGCACCTGAGTCTAATGGAGGATAATGCATCTTGCGCGGGGCGGCGCGGGTATAAATTTACAGCATTAACGAGGCCGCGCACCGCTGCCGGCATGTGTTCCGGGCCCGTCTGCTCAACCGAGGGGGACGGGGGAGGAGGTGGGGGGCGACAGAGAGAGAGAGCCCCGGACTATGTCTGCTTGATTCATTTCTTGACATCTGTGCGAGGCTCCTTAAGGACAACTCAGCTTCTCGCTCCAGATGGGTGGGGTGCGGGGGTAACGGGCCACTGCTCGCGTGTAATCACAATGCAGTGGCGCCGAAGTCCTTGCTAATAAGTCATCACTCCTGACGCGTCACGCCCGTCAACTGTCGCTTCGTCTGAATTGACAATCGGGACCGGCTTTTGAATAGCAGCTCGCAAGTGAAGTCAGTGACAAAATTGAACGGAATCAGGGAACAAACGCTCGCACCTTTTCTTTCTGGCATTGCTCCCAGGGTGTCCTTGAACAAGGGAAACAGGCTCTCGGCGGAACTTTCCCTGGTTAAATAAAGGTTAAAGAAAGCAATAGATGCATTCAAAACATTCCTCAAAATATCAAAGTAAAGTGAAATAGAGAAATACTAGTACTACCGGGTTAGTCGTGATGCCTTTCTGGAAGAATGCGCTAATGGCAGCATTAGCTGTGGGATTACTGTTTATCGAAACCGAAGATTATCACGCTCATCTCCATACAAACCGGAGATCGGGTGTTCAGCAGTTATGCCCCAACACAAATTACATGACTGAATATTTATGAGTTAATTATAAGGCAAATTGAAGGTGACTTAAACTGAAATGAATGGAGGCCAACACTGAAATTAACAATATATAAAATAATATCTTTATGTTATAAAATTTACCAGATGATAATACGTTGGTCCGCTACAACTGCTGGCTCCTTTTAACCTCCAGTAGAGAGCTGTAATCAAGAATGCTCAACAGTGTCAGTCCATTACAGCAATGCCATGTAAACAGCTTTTTTGTCTCGTCCATCTGTGTATAATTTTGTGTAAATTGGATTTGACAAGTCAGATAGATATTGGAGGAAGTGGAGCGAGTGAATATTAGAAGAGAAAGAGGATGGATGTGACATTGTGAGCATCTTTTTTCAAAGAAGTGCCCCCATCTCTTTTGAAAGAAGATGGGAGCACCTGTATGCGCCCTGAGATTCATGTCGGTGGGTCTGGGTGGTTGAGGTCTGCCTTAAAGATGAAGCCAGATTAAGGAGCAATCAGGCGTGAGTTTTGAATAACAGAAGGGAGATGATTTGTACGTTTAGCCGTCACTGTTGTTCAGCCTCATTAGAGCTCAGCATTCGATTGTCACATAACAAAGTGAGGAGCAGGTGGCGGAGTGCGGAGACACCTTTTACGAGTAAGGCCGTGCGTCAAATTGAGTTGGTGCGCTCATCAGAGCCAACCACCGTGAACGATTAACCTCCATCCATCCCAGCTGAGATCAGAGCTACTGTCGCCTCGCTTTGAAGGGATGCTACAGCACTTTGCAGCATTAGCATAGCTGAGGTTTCAAAGGATTTTATGTCAAGAAACGTTCTCAACACTGATCAATTTTGCTTGTAACTCAAGAGCAGCCATGAGAAAACCCTGCTAATAGGACATCGATGACATTTTGTGATGCCGCACGTGCCCGCAGAAAACTATGGCCAAGTTCTCCTGGTTTTGTAATGACTGCTTTTCCGCTTGTGTACTTTGCATCAGTGGAGAAGTGGCAACCAACTGACAATATAGCCTCATTAAAATCATAAACTGCATGACAAATGTCAAAAGGTCGAACTGCTAAGCGATTCAAAGAGTCAGACATCGAAAAATATAAGACAGAGGCAAAACAGAAAATTCAGAAAAAGAGCTGAGGATAAAGTGGTGAGAACATCTATGTAAATGAGAAGTCTGCAAATTAGTGGGTCACAATTGAAAAATTAAGTTTTGCGTATTGAGTACCCATGCTATAAAACAGTTACAGTGATGTGACATGTACAAGTATACTTTTTCAGGTCTAGTTGTTCATTTTGATGTCTTTCATGAGTGATTTTGTACATTCACATATAAATGTTTAACAAAATTACAATAATGATTGTGAACACTTCAGGTCTATTTTTTGAAAAGATTTTTTCTCATTGATTGGCAAATTCCACGTTTAAATTATCTATCTATCTATGTAACTCTATCTATCTATCTATGCTTATTTATCTCTTTGTTTGTGTGAAATAAAATGTAAATCCTGTATATATCTACATAGCTAAATTTTTGGCTGACCTCTCTCCTCCGAGGTTTATCAGCTGCTGAGTTCCTGCGCTCAGTGAGCTGGTCTGCTCCATGAGATGGGGTGTCAGGCCCTCGTGTAACACAGAGATGCCCTGCCTCTGACCTGCATGCAGAGCACTAATGGGGGAAAGAAATCGCCCTGGGCTATTTTATCAAGCTGTTTAGCACTGTGGTACCATAATTGCAAAATTACTTCCCCCCCGCAAGCCAGAATTATAAATGAAACCCTGACTTGAGAAGGTCCAAGGGGATCTGGTAACACTTAACAATAAGGGTACGTTAATTAGCATTAGCTAATGCAGTAAGAAGCATTAACTATCAGTTAGTTGGTCTACTAATAATTTACTATTGGTGTTCATTTTAGGTAAGGTATTAATTTACACATTATTGAATAGTTTGATAGTTTAAGGTGTTACTTAAGGGATACTTAGGGAATGTTTTCAAGTTCTTCATAATGATGTTAAAAAGCATTAATAAATGGAAAGTTAAGGTTACCCTAATGCTCTTATTTAGCTCTCTGATGTATTAGTTAACTGTTAATTAATGGTAGTTAATGCTTATTTCTGCATTGACTAATGTAGCCTTATTGTAAAGCGTTACCGGGGATTTTTCTGTACACAACATGTGATTTTCTTCATTTATTTTGAATGTGCTGTTGAATGAAGATCATTATACTGCTGAAAGCAGGAGGTTTTGAGATTAGAGGCTGGGTCCTCACATCTTACCGGCTGATCTATGAGAGGATGCCAGAATTCTCAGGTATGAGTGCCATAATACCCATAATGCACTGGGGTTGATGAGGGACCCTCCCCCCACTTCCAGTTCTTGTCTGAAGAACTGCTCCAATGCACCCACCCACCCACCCACCACCACCATACACACATTGCATGCTGTCACTCTTTTAATTCCACATTCCTTCGATTCAATCAATATTTTTTCATTGCTGCTCTTCATTTCGTAACACTAGAGGGAGGGATTTGGTTTCCGAAACCAGAGATATGTTTGTGTGCCTGGACCATGCCAGCAAAAAGACCCAAATCAATCCAAACCCTTAAAACAACTGGACATTATGATCGTGCTGATCCAGCTATTCTATCCTCTTTCTTTTTAGACCTTGATCATAAGCAATTGATCAAGCTCCACCAAAAGTGCTTATTTTTCCCCCTGAATGTTTTCTGATGCTTTTCGACATGATAAAATAAATTATTTTATGGCAGATGAATTATAATACACATTGCGACCATTTCCTCAGGAGTATTAACCATGAAATGCTCCTTAGGTGTTATAGAAGAACTGTAGGTGCATTCGGAGAGCGATTAGCTTAGCTAAGTACCCGGCCCAAAATGTGTGGAGACCTCGTGATCCAACTTCTCACTCAAAAATCATTGGTCCCCCATTTGCTGCAATAACAGCATCCACTCTTCTGGGAAGGCTTTACGCTAGATGCTCGAATATTGCTGCGAGGATGTGCTTATGTTCGTGCCAGCGAACCATTAGCCAGGTCAGGCTGTGATGTGGGGTCATTAAGCTCTGCTAGAAATCGGCTCTCCAGTGAATTCCAACAGTGTTAGACGATGCGATCCATCGAAAAATTCAGAGTTTTCTCTGTTTTTTTGTATTTGTTTTTTTTTTACAATAATGGTACATTAGTTAATGCAGTACTATAAACTACCTATTAATTAGCAGTTAACTAATGCATCAGAGAGCTACATAAGCATTAGGTAACTTTAATATACCATTTATTAATGCTCTTTGATATCCTTATTATGAAGTTTAAAACATCCCTTAAGTAACCCCTCAAACTATCAAACTATTCAATCAATAATGTTTTACTTTACAGCTTAGTTAACATGAACACCAATACTAAAAGACTTGTAGACCCATTAGTTTGCTGTTAATTAACTAATAGTTAATGCTTCTTACTGCATTCGCTAATGTTAATAAATGCACCCTTATTGTAAAATGTTACCTTTTTTTTGGGGGGGGATGGGGGGGGGGGGGGGGGCTGCATCCATCAATTGATAAACTGTAAGTTTGGATGGAGGTTGATGCGGCATATTGACATGTGACATATTTGTAGTTTTTTTCCACCCTATATGTACCTCAGGGTCATGTTCAGCTAAAATGATAAGATTAACTTTATTGAACCCCGTGGGGTAATTTGTCCTCTGCATTTGACCCATCCTATAGTTAGGAGCAGTTTGCAGCCACGGAGCAGTGCCCTGACCAACTCCAGTTCCTTGATGCATGTTTTCGTGGGTGGGGGAAACCAGACACGACAAACACAACAAATCCACACGAACACAGGGAGAGCATGCAAACTCCACACAGTAAGGCCCCAGGCTGGATTCAAACCCACAACCTTCTTGCTGTGAGGCAGCAGTGCTAACCACTATGCCAACCTGCTAACCTCTCAGGCCCAGAAGCAATTTTTCACCGCCTGAATATGGACCTTACACTGCACGTGAGGGCATCTTCATGCTGTACGTGTCCGGGGTCTTCCTGAAACTGTTAGAAGCTAAGAATCGTTTTTATTTATTTATTTCAGTAGCTTTCTGTAGCATCAAGATATTCCATCAGTGGAGGATTAGCTTAGGCCATGACAAACAGCCCCTGCCAAGGACTGTTCACTTACTCTTGGCCATGTAAGGTGCATCACCCTCCTTCAACATAAGTGTTCAAATATAGGAAAACTGTATTCCCATGCTGCATTTTTTCGCTGAGGACAGATACTTGCAGAGGTTTAAATGGTTAATTTTATTCTTTAGAACAAGCAGGGACATTTTTTAAACTAAATGCATTGCCGAAAAGAAGGACATGGTTTAGATCAATGAATGCACTGTACCTACTGCAGTGAGGCCAGTGAGTCGTCCAATTTTTTTCTAAAGTACCTCTTGTTCAACATAATCACTACTGTCAACTGAGTCAAGTCAATTCATTAAGTTACAGATTTTTTTCTTGTTTAATTCTTTTAACAGAGAGTGAGGCATCTTTTTAGTTGCAAAAGGCAAAATATGTCAGAATTTGCCAATACTGACCCTGTTTGCAGTCTCCCTGAGGTTTTGATATAATAGACATTCATCTCTGAAATTTGCTGTTTATTCTCGGATATATCATATAATTTTGCACCAGAAATGGGTGTAAGAGAATCTCAAATGTTAAATCATTCAGTTTTCCATGCATCAGTGTTATGCCACCCTGACACTTGCACGATAATTGTCCCCGCAATGCTGCGCAATGCCTCGTGGCATTTCGGTGGTACGCAGCGGAGCCTTGTTTGCGCCCTGTTCGCGCACTGTACCCACATAAGGTTTGTGACGAGCACAAACTATGCATGAGCTGGGCTTGCCTTGATCACGTGAACAACTCGTGACAACACCCTAACACGGCACGCATTGACACGCACCGTCGGCAGTGTTCGCGCCGAGTTCGCGTAGTGTTCACGCACAGTTCACGCAAGTGGCATGCACATGGCACGAACACTGCGCGCCGAATGAGAGCTGAATTTTTGAACATTTCAAAGTTCTCTCTAGGACATGGCACGCACCCCTGCACCCTTCACACGCTCCTCACGCTTGTTCTCGAAGACTTTAATCATTGCCATGACGCATTGTGTTGCAGTGCGGGAACAAAAATCTTGCAAGTGTCAGGATGGCATTACCACCCAGACCAAACTCAGAGTTAAAAACACAATGCAAGAGGTAGTATATTGACAGCAATACAGTAAAGACTGGGTGCAGGACTCCAGGATAGGATAGCGAGGACTGTACAGAGGAGGACAGACGGTTAAGCTCAGTCGTAACAGGATAAGCTTCAGCTGCAATTGCCAGCCAGGCCTCTGGGATGGTGTCAGGCCTAACACAGGTTCCGCCAGTCCTGGACTGCTTCAGCGGATGGAGAGGTTGCTTGAGGGAAACACAATCCCAGTCCTCGCTTCAGCTCAGGATTGGAAACTTGTTCCTGACAAACTGGGTTAGGAGAGCGAACTGGACAGGTTAGCAAGAATGCAGTCCCAGTCTGGTACCCTGATCAAGACTAGAAGCTTTTTATTGATAACTTTGGTAGATGTTCAGAGACAGGCATGAGTTGAGTTAACTTGAACTCTGTTCCAATCGTGAACCCTGATTAGCATTGGAAGTTTGTTTAAATTAGGTAAAAGATTGAAATGACTGCTTTAAAAAAAAAGGTTGTCACTGAAGTCCTAGCTATGTTAAACGAAGACAATTAATTTTTTTTTAACTAAGCATTGACTGAGGTAACTTGCATAAAAAGCTAGTTTGCAATCCAGCTACTTGCAGGTGAACTGGAGGTCTTAAATACTCGTTATGCCGTCATTAAGCACACAACCGCATAACAAAAATCAGCCGATGGGGAGAGACGCTACGGATGTAAACTAATCACAGCACACAAACGCTTAATAGACACACAAGCAACTGAATAGCAAAAAGACATACAAGGAATTCTCTGGAGGGTTCTGACACAAAAGTATATTTTTCAACGACTGCATTTGAATTAAATGTGGTTTCAATCATTTCCATGACAGCTTGCGTTGAATGTTAAATTAGATAAGATAAGATTAGAAGGGATAGTACAAAACATAATGCATAGAAAAACAACTAGTTTTTGCTCCACATTTAGCTCTCTCAGATCCTCCCATTTTCCTGAACATTGATTAATGAACACTGGGCCACTGTGATGGGTTTGTCGCAGGAAATGTATTCCTGTCAGGTGGCTTTGGACAGTTACGAAGGCCCAGCCTGAATTTTCTATTTAATTCCACTCAATAATGAATTAACATCCCCTTTTTATTTACTTGAGAGATGGAGAGAACTTTCTAATGCCTGATAATCAGTAGGGCTTACAAAGTGAATTGAAACGAATAAAATTAGACTGGGACGGCCAATCACCTGGCAAATTTCCGTAAAGCTTCTCTTTTGGATTTTTCAAATGAGCGCACAGGCTTCCACTGTCATCCGTTCAGTGTTCAGAGATTCCCATCAGATATCTGAACGCTCTATCCAGAAATCAATATTGGTCAGTGCGCATGATGACCGGTCATTATTGTGGTATCAGTGCTAAAGTGTGGCTCGGCCGGGGTACGTCACACGGAGTCCCGCTGGCCTATTGAAACTGACGCGCTGAGTCTGCGGTGTTCGATTTTTGAGACTTTCAAACCAACGTGTCCCTGTAGAATGGTACAGACCGGGCCGGTCTCCGAGCAGGACGACAAAGCGGTCAATGGTAAAACAAAGAGAATGAGAGGCTTGAAATCAGAGTAAATATCAGAGAACCAGTTACTGCCAATTTTCAAGTAAATCCAGGCCAGAAAATGCATTCTCTGTCATCAACTATGAGGAGCTTCAAGTACTGTGGAGATCTCAAAGGCTGGTTCCAAAGACTAAGTTTTGTTGCCGTATACCTATTCTCTTTAACATAATCACGAATAACATTCCTCTTGCTCCACTAACTTGTGAAATCACATTTCTTACTCTGCTGATGTGTTCATCTATGAAGACAGGTTGTCAAGGACCTTCAAAAATCATTTATTTATAAACATGATTTCCACTGTATCATCGGTTACATAAAAATGCAATTACTGGAAGTGTGCTATTAATTTAAAGTGCAATACTTTTGGAGGTACACTTGACAGTTATTGAACATGCAACAATTAAGCTTAAGTTGAGTGCCTTAACAACTATGACACAACATTTACATATTTCTTCGGTATAATCTCCAGAGTTTATGACCAAATGGCTGTAATCATGCTGTTTAATCTCAACTTCACGAAATGGAAAAAACTGAGGCAACTCAATTTGAGTACAAAATTGGTTTGTGTTAAAGACCAGAGATTGTTCAACAGATCATTCAGTAGTTTAAGTCGTAAAAGGCAATTAGTTTTATTATGTCAACTGAGTTTCTTCATTTAATGTCTTGAGAGTCTTAAGATATGTGAAGAATCAATTATATCCGAGTTAATTTAGCCCTGAAAATTTTGATATGCTGTCTGAGGATCAATAATATCTATAACCAGCCAATTCTCCTATTCACTGTAGGGAGTAATGAAGGGTTTGATGGGTGTTTGAGTCGAAGAGAAGAGAAGTCATGTGGAAAGATAATAAACATTTAGCACTGAATGAATATCAGACAGACGGAGAGCTGCAGGGAAGCCCTCTGTTTATGACACATACTTTACTAAATTAAATGACACATGTTTGATGCTGGAGTGAGAGAACTTTATTTTTATTACTTCCCAAAAAAATTATTTTCCCTCAGAGCTATTCTGTCATAAAGCTGGATTTTGTCTAAACGATGCATCTTCTATTTTGGATAGTGGAAGACAGGAATGGTGTCTGAAGTGACAAAGGCGCAAACTGGAGAAAATCCCCCGTTTTCTGGGTCTCCTTTAAATGCCCAGTGTACTTTTAGACATTATTTGAGTTCATCACGCCCTTCATTCTTCGCCCTGGTGTTTCCCATTAAAGATATCTCTTAAATCTTCAGCGCTGATTTGGGCTTCGCCGATTATCTTGTTCACGGCCAGGCTGCCAGTTTGGCCCTCAGCGAGTTGCCAGCCAAAGACGCCATCACTCCACCAATCAATACGCCTCTCCCCAGTGAGCTGGCTGTGTTTCTGGTTGCTGTCGGCAGCTGCTAAAGTGCTGTTTTTCTCATGCAAAAGCAAGACCATCTTGTTCTGCCAGAGGACAAATTTGGAGGTCACAGTGCAAAATCTCACACCTATCACAAGATCAAAGTCCAGTCAAAGTTACATTCATGTATAAATCTTCTTGCAAATTAAATTCAGAATAATACAAAGTGAGGTCAAGGCTAACCTCTGAATCATCTCTGCCAAATTTAAAATTACCATACAAATAAAAAAGTTCTGGTCCTCAAGTTGTAATACAATGCTTGTACTTGTATCAAAGCAGAACATTTTTGACCATAAGACATCGGAAAAAATGTTTTTGAGTGTGAAGAGCTGACAAATTTGAAGGCTATAAAATGGTTGCCTGGTTTTAAAGGATCAGCCTGAGGGTTACGGGGAGGGAGAATCCCGGGTTATCTGTGCATGCCACGAGTCAGCACATGCAAACTGCTGCAATGTATCGAACAAAAATCAAAACGGGGAATTAAGACCAGAAAAAAACACCTGGCAGGATCAAAAATAAAACGAGAAAGCAGGGGTAATAGGAAATGTGACATTTTTGAAGCCTGGAATTTCAAACTGTGATCCAAGGGCTGAGTAGCGTGTTCAGTACAGACCGCAGTGTCGCCCTCGCGCTGAGGTGAGTGCGTATTAGCGTTTCCACGGTCATCCCTTGTTGCCTCTGGGGCCCAAAGCATGTTTGCGCACGTGATAGCACCCCTCATCCCCTCCGGCGGAGGGTGATTCTGGGTCTGTGCAGCTCGTGGCTTGCCCACAGGTTACCTGCAGCGGATTTTGTGTTTGCTCATGTCAGCTGGGATCGGGCGAGCTGTTATCGGCCCAGCTCTTGCCCCGCCCTGCCCAGAGCCCATCAGAATCAACTACAGTCTGATCTCTTCAGGTCTGGAGTACCTGTAGCCCCTAATGAAAATATCTGATGGTAATTTCTTAGTAATACTATATTATTAATGGGATAACTATTGTATTTTTATAGTTTGCATAGGATAACTAGAGTAGAACTGTAGCCCTCATTACAGAATAACTATAGTATTATCAGTCAACATTAACATGATATTACTATGGTCCACACAACTGTATTGCTACAGTTTGAATGACTATAGTATCACTATAGTAATACTACACTATGGTAGTGATAATCCATTTACTATAAGAATAACTGTGGCTTGGAACTTAAGTAATTTTTTGGAACAAGACCTCTACATCCAAACACATCCCCTGCAGTTCTCCAGTGGAATTTGCACATTCAACATTCAAACGCTCCTCATCTGCAGTGAGCCCGGATCCGACGTGAAGGCACACGCGAGCGTTCCGCCCCGCGGCAGGAGGCGGTGTTCGGTTTCCTTACATGACTGCGCGCGGACGGCAGCTGTCTGACCCTCGCAATGGGGGAGGCATGGGGGGGGGGGGGGTGTAGGGGCTGGAAGGTAGGAGGGGGCTGTGTGAGTCCTTTGCAGTCCTGTCATGAGTTAGGGCTGCATTCACATGGTCTGTTTGCGCTACAAGTCCCTTGAAAATGACATGAAAATATTTACATGGCAGCCATGATACGTGCGTTTGAATTCGCTAAACGTTAAGAAGAGGTGCCTCCGCGGTTTTTAACTTATCTCCTTTAGCATAGGATACACTGAACCATTTTCTACGAAAAGAAAGGAGATGATGCCATCCCACAATTCCGAGCCGCAGCAGTATTTAAAGTGACGCGCAATCCCCCCAGCCAATCCCTCCAGCCAATGACAAAAACAAACAAATGTGACGAGTAAGAAATGCATGTGAATACCGCCTCGTGTAAGTGCAGTCAGATTCTCTTAGCACCATGATTCTCTTTCCTTAAATAATTATACATTTTTTTTCCCTTTGCATCTTGCCTTAATCTCAAAACATTTTACAAAGAGTTTAAGGAAAAGTAGTGCGGAATCGGTGGGTGGGATGTACTTCTTGACTATTTGAACACAGTCTTGGAATCTACTGGTAAGTGGGTAAAAGTGCTCTTTTCTGCCACAGTGCCTGCACTCTCGCTCTCTTCCCTGTGCAGTGATGTGTGGTACAGGGGGCAGCACTGGGGCTCTCCACGCTTTGTCCTTGCCTGAATCTGTCAGAGCGCTCATATTTCCTGTGTGGAAGAGCGATGTGTGCTGAATGACCCCTCCTGAGGTCAGGAGATGGGGAAAGTGTGGATCTATATTAAACACTGGCAGGGCGCTCGCTGTGCACTCGATGCTGCGAGACCTAACACAACCTCCCTCGAGCGAACCTCCCACTCGCGCCCCAGGGAATTCGCCAGAGCTTCTGCGAACACCCGCGAGCAGCCAAGGTCTACGGCGCGCCGGGTACCGGGCAGCGATAATTAAAATGAAAGGAGCATTTGAACTGCACGCAATCAACTGCTGCGATTAACCGAACCGTCAATTATTTTTGGCCTTTCAAACCTACTCTTACAGGTGGGGAAAATGAAAATAAGAACCTATCATCAGCTGTGCTAGCCTTAAGTCATGCTTACACGGGTAATTACCGCACAGTTAGAATTGTATGAATTTTGTTCAGCAAGTGTGACGTGTTCTGAGTGACGTGGCATTCAGGTCAGCAGTCTGACCAAATTTCTTTGAAAACATTTTTCAATTTAGTGACTCGTTTAAGGCAGCCGACTAAACTCATTGATGGCACTCTACTTTGGAGACGCCAAGGGAAAATCCAGAACTGCTTAATAAATATCAGCAAAGAAAAGTGCTGTCCTTCAGTTCGTGTTCAACTGCTTTTTGAATGTTCGCCTCAATGGATGAAACACCTTTTTTTCTGTTACAAAAAAAGTAATTTCCTGGAAGAAGCACCAAAAACCCCTTTAGTTTCAATGTTATGACGGTGTAATAAACACAAGTTCGACATACTTCATTACGGCTTAATAAAAAACGTGCACTTGTGTGAGTGCTCCACATTGACTCTTAGTTTACAGCCTGTTGGGTTCGACTGGAGGGCACGCTGAATAAAACAGGTGTTAATTACACAGCCAGGGCCAGTATTTGATTTTATTTTTTCCAAGTCGTGAAGTAAACATCAAAAAAGAAAGTAAGGGCTCGTATTGGGAAAACATGCCTATTGTGCATGTTTCATTAATGAGCTCGGAAACAGCTACCATTGTCACGGGCTTAATCACAGAGAAGAAATGAATAGTGTCCCTTGGAAAGAATTGGGAGTTTTATTCTGGTTGTTAAAAGGCTTCAGAAAAACTGTTGAATTTTTATTTCTCCTCTTGGGAAGCAGTGCTTTGCAGATGCAAGCTCTGGGAAATTTGGCCACCACAACATCTGTGATTTTTTTCAGGAGCCTTAGCGAAATCTCTACCATCCACTTTATTTGTGAACTGTGGTTCCCATCCCTGCTGTATGTTTCTAATTTAAAAAAAAATAGAAAACAAACTTTGCATTAAATATATTTAAATATTTAGCCCAATTTGACTGCTGATTTTGGCTTTAAATAGCGAATGCATTATTTTGAATAAAAAAGGTGTTCACGATAGTGGTTTATTTGTGAAGGGCATTCATCTCCACACTATGAGTGCTTGTCACAATGCTAACTTATACTTCCTTGTGTCCTCTTCTCCCGTAATCCGAAAACCGTTTCCCTCAGCCATCGTGTAGGATCATCTCAATCCCTTAAATTCACCTCCAGGAGATGAGAAGAGAGGAGGCTTCAGTAGGAGCCTAGAGTGAGGAAACACAGGTGTATCCTTTGCGAAAGCCTTTTATCAAGTGATGTGACGTATAAATGCTGCACTTCCCCAAGTGGCACATAGTTTTCCATGATGCAAACCTGTCCCCTGCTTACCTCACTCACATTTCCTCGCATCTCTCCCTCACATTCTCAAAGGGAGGAGCTATGATGCGACGAAGGGACGTAAGTGAAGGAAACGAGGAGGCACACTAGCATAATGAAATGCACCCTGTTTCGAATAGAATAGTTTTTATCTAGTTTTAAGTTTGTTTTGCATATATATATATATACACACACACACACACACACAAATATGGAGCAAACTTCCCACTAAATATATTTGAAATATTTCTCATATTTTCCAAATTAGACTACTGATATTGTTTTCTTAAATTGCGATTGTCATTTTGTATTCAAGCCATTAATCCTTTTATCCATTTTATCCTTTTATCATTTTATTACTGTGAATGATAAAACAAATCGAAAATAATGTTAACGAGAAGGAACTGAGTAAGGAGGGAGGCCAATTTTTTTCTTATATTGAGTGGTTTGTCTTCATGCTTCTTATATAGAGAAACGTCAAATGAGCAGAGACTCTCTGTGGTTGAATTAAACCCCAGTGGTTCTTAGACTCGGTCCTGACGCCCCACTGTGTATGCTGGTTTTTGTTCTAACCATGGCTGTAAACGAGGCCGCCATATTGATACACCCAACTTCTTCATAAAAATGAATGGTTTCCTATGATGCCAATTTCAAATAAGTCAATATAAGCATTGAAATGCCGAGATGCGCGGCTGCCTTTTGCAGCAATATTCACTTGAAGGGCTCTAATAAAATGTTTCATGCGTAAATTAACAAAGAAACGCAAATTTGTCACTATAATAGAAAAAATAGCATTCCTGTGCTAGCTAGCTAATTAGCCGTCCCACTGACTTGAATAGACCGCTGACTGAAAGCAAACGCGAGTGATTGATAATGGTCACCAGCGAGCTACCTTGGTATCCCTATCGTCGCGGGGACTTCAGTGACTTAGCCACCTTGTTAATTTTATTAACAGCTAACTAGCTAGCTATTTGTAATTGATATTCAATGACAGTACTTATTATCAGCATAATATTTATAACAGTGGACACGTTGCTTTGTCTGTTTGCACATAGTTCCAAAAGACAAGGACGGGAGAAAAGCTTAGCTGTCAGAAATCAGGAGAGAAAATTTTTCTCTATCCCCTCGATCCGCGCTGTGCAGTGATCATTTTTGACGGCGGTGTTTAAGCGGGACAGGGGCAAAGATGAAGCTTAGTAAAGGAGTAGCCAGAGTTAACCAGCTCTTCCTTTTAACAACATTGGCATATGATTCAGTATGA
Source organism: Gymnothorax reevesii (assembly GCA_029721435.1). Taxonomy (NCBI): domain Eukaryota; kingdom Metazoa; phylum Chordata; class Actinopteri; order Anguilliformes; family Muraenidae; genus Gymnothorax; species Gymnothorax reevesii. The sequence goes on along the minus strand of CM056587.1, from coordinate 64,675,503 downwards.
ACAATTCGGTCAACGGCAGATATGCTCCATCAGGATACAATGAAGTGAGGAAAGCAGAGAGTAATTTGATAACGTTTACGGACATTCATCGACGTTTCTTATAACGGTGGAAACCACCAAGCATTTATCTTATCAGAGGGTCATCAAAAGCATCGGTCACGTTAATCTTAACTTTTCTGCTCGCACTTCAACGTTGACACTGAGTCACATTTCGATCTTCCCCAACATTGCCTGATGCAGTATACATGTGTGTCAGTTGCCTCAGGCAAAGTTGCAATGTCTGGGGCAGGCTTAAATAGCGAAATAAAAAACTGGTAATGGAAACGTGAATTTAAAAAAACCCCTCAAATATTGCTAAAAAGTTTTTTCGCTCTCATGAGGTGGTATTTCAGACGGTCAATATTGCAATACTTTACTAAAGTGGAATGGAAACTCTTTTTTCCGCATTTACAAGTCAAACTCCCAACACGCAACAGGTTCTGACCCAGTCCAAGAACATCCTCCTCTAGTCGAAAAGAGTATCGCGAGATGAGACTTCAGAAGGACTACGAGGTTTCTTCGCAAAACATCCTCAAATGGAAAGACTTGCAACTCGCGATTGTGCTTTGACAAATTTTTTGAAATATTGCTTTTATTTTGCGCAAAACTGTTATGGAAATAGATCTAAAATACCACTTTTTTTTCACCTGAACCCCAGCGTCTGCTTGGCTCTGTGCAGGTCCCTGTATTTGGTGTTGACTTTGTTGAGAGTTCAGCAGATGGCACGGCAGAAACGGTGTGCAATTATGTCATCAGTAAGATACTTCAAAGCCAGGTGTGTTAACAGGACTGCTCAACCAGTCCGATCAAACTCGTAATTAGGCAACCACAGATTGAATTCCCTGCCCCCTCAAATCGATGTTCGTTCTCCGAATTTCATGATTTTCCTCATTGGCCAATGCGAGGCTTCACAGGAGGTTGCTAACCCTTCTGAGAGATCCTGACTCGTACCAAGTTTTACCAAGTCTTTGGAGAGCTATTGCCATACCCTCCGCATCGGCATCGGAGTCCGTAGACAGCAAGGTTGAAGTTTTCCGGCGAGCTGTGTTGTCTTCTGACTACTCTTGTTTCTCATTATATTTGTGTTCTTAAAAGGAATGTATTATCCAGCTGATTGGTTTTTATAACTTTGAAAAAAAGTGACAATAAATGAATATCTTCACCATTCTGAACGGGTAACCACAGTGTGGCTACCTAACTGGAGAGTGACAGTGCTGCACTGGTCTGCCTGCAGTTCAGACCTGTCTCCCACTGGTTCATAGCTGAGGCATTCGTCTGGGAATCGTGGTTGCGAGTCTGAATCAATGATACACACTGATACTCAATCTGCAGGTGAAATATGACATAAATTTCTGATGTGAGATTCAAGTCTCATATAGCAGTTGATACTGGCAACTTTTTGTTTAGTTTACGAAACATCCGTTAAATCAACAACATATTTGCAACACTGCCCCGGGTGGTGTTCAGTTGATTTATAATAAACAATCAAAATAATTAATTAATGTGAAACTGAAAGATAAGATAAGATAAGATAAGATAAGATAAGATAGACCTTTATTGATCCCCACGGGGGAAATTCAGGTGTTGCAGCATTTCAGAGGCCGTACAAGAGTAAAATAGCACGCATTAAGAGCAGAGCAGAAAGGAGATATATTAATAAATATATCTATTTATATAAATTAATATAAATTAATAAAGTATTACTGAACAAACATCAGAAGGATCTTCAACTGCAATGGAAATTAATGTGATTATTTCAAGCAGCATTGTGCTTGATGGCCATCAGCAAAAACTATATTTGCGTATTGTTGCAGTTGCGTGTGGTGATAGCCCTTTGTTGAGAGTTTCACAGCGAAGTAAAGGGTTCCCCCTGACTTAATTCCATTAGTCAAGGATATTTTTGCCTCTCTTAATATTTTCCTCTTTGGCATCCACATTAACACTTGAACAAAGGCAGCCTTGGGATCCACTTCTGTTTGTGAATTGGCTGGGTTTGCCATCGTTAGACCACAGATTTCCCTCCTCAGAACAGCAAACCATTAGAGGTGCGGGACCCTACGTCTTCGATCCCCATCCATCTCCTCTGAATAAACGGAGAGACAAATAGTAACACACAGAGCTTATGTGCGGATGGCCAAATATATTAGCATTGCACTCTCCTCGCTCAATGCACATGCTCTTTCAGCAAATATTCATCCCTGTCTCTATGGATTCACCTCATTTCCGTGCACTACGATATAATTCAGTACAAGAAAATAATATAATACGATACAATACTACTTCGCTGTCCACACAAGGTGGAAAATTTCTTGTGAATTCTCTTTATTTTCACTTATTTATTCTTCCGCTCTCCCTCTCTCTCCTCCGCGCTCCCTCTCCTCACCATGGCCTCCTGTAGCCGTCTCAGGCGGTGCTTTTCCTCACACAGGGGAGCAGGTGTGACTCTGTTCCCGTCACCTTAATTTTAGCCTCACACCTCAGCTATCTGTTTTCACACGGTAACGCTGTAGTGGCCGTCCGTAACTACCACCGCATCCCCGGCCGATTCAGCAGAGCAGCCGAACTAACAGACAGACAGACAGACAGACTCTTATCCTTAAAATAAATTTTTAGTCGTGAATGAAATGTAGGCTAATCAAAAAGCTGGCTGACACGACGCAGACTTTTGTTTTCCAGTTCACGGTGACACGTCTTGGTTGTGCTTTGCATTTTAAATACATTTTCATCCTTTCCTACACATTGGTTGTCTGCATATCAGAAGCGGGGAAAAAACATGAGATAATTTCTTGATTAGCCAGCCGGCACTTTTCCGACTCCCAGAGAGAATTTTACGCATCTGCTGTGCGAAGCATAACCTACAATACATTTCTACAATAGTTAATTTGTCGCTGTTTCCAACGTGCGAATCATTAATTAGAATGATGTTAAAAGGCTCGCACGTAGACGAAACAGTACTTTTTAAATAAATTTGCCTGTTTAACGAGTTCCACGCGTAAATTGAAATATTACCTTGTTTTATTGGTCATTGTGTCATTTGTCCCCAATTGGTCACAAAATATTCCGTGGACATTCAGGGAAAGGAAATAACAAAAGTTACGTTCTTGACCCGAGCTCCCCAAAAACTAATCCAATGTCGGACTGTTCGAGAGGGGCTGGCATCACAGCATGTACGAGAACTGGCTTTTTGTTTCACTTGAATCGAGGGCGGGTGTGGAATAAAACGCTGCGCTGAACGCGTCACTGGCTCGGGGATGATTAATTGAATTTTGGCACCCAGTTTGGCTGGTGCTGAATTGAGCCGAATACAATAAGGCGCTTGTGCTGACCAGATCACGACACGCGTTATAAACACACACAGCTCGCCTCAGAGCGCGCATCAGAGGGGCTGCAGAGTGGCCCTTATAGATTAACCTCGTATTGCCATAATCAAAATAGCAGCACTTCTATGGCCGCAAGCGTATCAGTTACAGCCAAAGCTCCCTGTCGCTTGCTGAAAACAACTAGAAGCTTCAAGAAACACAATACAGACGCCTGTGGGCAGCGGGTCGGGATGCTTTTCGTATCAGCATCATTCCAAAAGCAGTGCAATTATTAGAGCCGGAGTTAGAGAAATCGATTTTGCTGCTTTTAGAGATAGTGCCCAATTACAGTGCTCGGGCTCGGCATCCCTGAATACCGCCGGGCTGTGGCTCTCTGCCTCTTTTCGCCTCTGACGGAAGAACTGAGCAGCAATGTGGACAGGCTTGGACCCTCGCAGCGAGCCTCACAGTTCTGCATCTCACTCCGCCAATCAGGTTTCTTATAATAACTGCGCCCTCCTCCTCTGCCCCCTTGCCAAGCACAGAAGCCACGTGATCATAACCAGGCTGGAAACCTGCTGCTCAGATCCAGCCGATCAGAATCGGCGAGGAGCAGGGAAGGTAGCGGAGGGGCGAAACTGTCCGGTAACTAAACGGAGCGTACAAAGCGCATGCGAATCCAGAACAGCCCGGTGTCTGAACGCTTCGTGTGGCCAGTGGATCTTATAACTTTACTTGTCCGGAGGATTTATGTCTCTGTTGCATCCACTCTCTTTGTTTTCATAGCCCGTCTTGATGGGAAACATCCTACCTGCCTGCTGTCCTACCTAACAACTGACCACCTAGTTTTCTACCCGAAATCATCCCACTCCCTTCGCCCCCACCCCTCTCCCTCCTCCCCTAACCTCAGCCCCTGAGCCCCTTCATATTACAGCAGAACACTGAGCAAGTCCAAAGGATCCGTTTTTTGCCCACGATACTTCATGGGGCCCCCATCTTCGCACGGAAAATGTTTTTTATTTCGCATCTGAGCTCACCGCTGTCACTGCTCGTGCTAGAATCGGAGTTTCCGGTGAATGTCTGCAATTTCTCCCCTCGTCGCTTGTGTTTTCGGGGGACGCCGCTGAACTGAGATGGGTTTCTCGGTGGCACTGCTACAGCCGCCAACACGCCCGCAGCGGTGGAGCAGGACTCTGGGAGACTGGGTTTTGATCGCGGTCGTGTCATTTCTCGCGACTTTACCTGTGCAGCAACTTCGCGCTTTCCCGTCTTCCCTGAGCGACTGTCAAACGCCTACAGGCTGGAACTGCTCTGGTAAGAACATAAAAATACAAAAATGCAGTGTTTGTCCTCTCGTGTTGTCCAGCTGTCCGTATCATGTGTTGTTCGATTCATGCTCTTAATGCGTAAATACGCAATTGGATTATTTTTGACGACTAATGTGGAATGCGCTGACCAGTGAACGTAAATTGAATTCAAGGGTACATTTGTCAAGCATTGGTGGGTGCGTTGGGTAGCGGTCTGAGCGCCTCTGAACGGATACACAAGTGAGGGGGATAAAATATAACCTCTATACAAATGCACAAAGTGCTGCATTGAACGGTGCTGCTTTTCAAACGCTTAGCGTCTCGGACCCTTTTGATTGCCCTTGATAAATGTCTTCTTCGTGCCTGTGGACTTCCCTCTTGGTCTCAATAGAACACATTTTGGAAATAGAGACGTTAAGGCCAAGATACATCAGTTCGACAACACAAGTTGACATTTTTATTATCATTATTATTATTATTATTGTTGTTGTTAATATTATTATTATTATTATTGTAAATATATACCCCGGCAGTGAGTTATGAAAATGCATTGCTGTCTCTTGCGAATTTCAAACGAAGATTTGGAAATCTGCACTGCGTTCGGAAGATATCGGTCCCAGTATTGCGGGTATTTGGGAGAGGAGTTAATAAACCTGGATTTCAGGTTATCATTGCTGTTTGGTTGGCTCGGGTGCAATCGAGCATTTATGTTGATGCCCCATAGCACAGACCTCGTAGTGTACCTAGTTTATTTTATTTTATCACCCGATGGTACATCTTCTTCCTGTCAAATATTCTCGGCCTATGCAATTGAAACATTTGCTGCACAAGTTTTTGAAGTCGTATCGGTTTCTAAAACAACGGCACCTATGACAGTTTGATTGTACTTCCCCTCAGCAACAGTGCATGCAGCCCCGTGTCTACATTCCTGCATGTTAGTAGCCTGTCCCTGCAGTTTGATGGCAACTCGGTTGGCTCGTTGTTGCATTCGATTCCCGATAATGCTTGGTCTGTAACCAGCGTTTATCTACTTCGCCTGTCCAAGCGAATGAAATGCATCCCTCAGTGTGTCGGGAAACAAAATCCACGTTTGTTCATCCATTTTCACCCAGTCGAGCTTTACCCGATCCGCAGCCTCATGTATGACTCTTTCACATTATAGTCGGTCTGAAAACCTCGGCGTGTCTTTTCATGTGATCCGAATTTGGACCAGACGGTGGTAAAGTAGCCCGCGTCCTTCGCTCAGTTCCGTCTAAATCATTCGTCCGCGCAGTATTTTTGTTTTAAGCCTCATTGCAGTTCTGCAAATAGCTTGGAACTCGGGTAGTGGGTGCGCACAATACAAATCTGTTTATTTCGAGACCGGGCAGACGACTGATGGGGTCAGTCGCCTGAATTTCTTTTTGGAAACTTGCCCTTATCAGGATGAAAAGCCGAAAAATAAAATAACGTGAAAGACTAAATCTGAAAAGGAATTCTCATGTTTTTTCTTCGAATTGTAATTACTGACATCACAATGCAACTTATTCTCTTTTAAGCATTACCCATAAAAGGGACCATAAGAACATTCAGATTTTCATAGTGCGGTGGGGAGAACTTGAGCGTGTCGGTGTTTACAGCTCATCTGTTGCGCAAAGACAGAAACAGGTGAAATACCGTAGTTGTCGCCGCCGCTGGCAGCCGCGCAATTTCTAGGTCCTCTTGATATCGAAGCTCCAGTTTGACTGAATGCGAAAGGTTTTGGGATATTATGTCAAAACCTGATATCCAGCTGAGGCCTGCACGAGCTGTAGGATTGCTTCTTGGGTTCTTAAGGATGGTTCCATGAAAATTATTATTATTATTATTATTATTATTATTATTATTATTATATAATGTTGTTGTTGTTAGTGAATTTCCAATGCCGATTGAACAGCATTGTTTTCGTTGTTTAAATTGGCAGCATGCAGCACTCGCTTGTTTTTTTATTCACGCGTTCACCTGCCGCTGTTGACTCGGTACAGGGTGCACTACAGGCATTTGGTCGCCTACATTGGGCTAACAGACGGTCTGCGTCCCAGTGAGGGGCCGTCTGCACGAATGACCGCACAATCACAAGACTCCAATCGTGCAATACGATATCGCTGGAGGCGCGTCATTTTAAAGCTGGTCATACAAGGCAGGGTGAGATGGGCTTTCGCCTTCTGAATTCTCTATCGAAGGATTAGCAGAATTCCATTTTTACTACAGTTTTAAAAACTCAAAACTTTTGTCGGATGGCATATAGACCACTTGTCGTGCATAGGCCTGTAGCATATGTCTTAATGTATTTGACCGGCCTTTCGTTTAGTTCCACACATGTAGGTGGCGTTGCCTATACCTCATTATAATTTCTGGAATTATCATTTCAGAATATACAGGGAAGAGGAGCCAACCTCTTGGAAAATTGTGAAGTAGCCTAAACCATGTAGAAGGGGCTGCTTTTGCAGACAGAACCAAACGAGCGACATCCCGCGCTTAATAATAAAGGATTGTTGTTGTTGTTGGTATTATTATTTTTATTGTTATTATTATTATTATTATTATTATTATTAATATTATTATTATCCTCCTTGGATAAAAATGAGGAGAGTAAATGTGTGTGTGGACGCGCAGCGCCTCTTTCTGGATCTCAAGTCGATGCCGTTCTTTGTTCCCATCAGCTCGTGCTGTAGGCCTGCTTCAGTCACCAGGCACGGGCTGTCTGTACAAGTGGGTCATCATGCTTGTGTTGAAGCGTGCGAATGTATGCTTAAGGTGCTTTAATCCGAGTTGGGAGCCGATTAAAGCAAGTTATCGAGGAATATCAGCCCGATAAATATGCATGAGGTTGTGTTATCCTGTCCAATTTAAATCTTTTTTTTTATTTTGAAATGTGGCTGGACAGTGCTAAACAGCTCCTGCTTTGATGTTAAAATAGTTTTTCTAGAACTCGGTGGGCTGTACAGGACTGAGGTGCCATCTTGTACAAAGGCAATCAGGAGATGATTGTCAACGTTAAATCCTACTGTGGGACTTTGGAGGCTGTGGTATGAGTGTAAACACCGTATATTTTGATCTCATTTTGCTTGATTCTCTCATTAGCTGGAATGCTGTCTAGGGAGGATTTTTTTCTTTAGTGAATCATCTGTTAATATGGATATTGGCTTTTACCATTAATGATTGTCTGAATACAGCTTGATAAGTGTACCCTGATCTGGCCATCTGTTAATTAAGGGTGGAATTATTTGAGGAAATGACAGTTTCTCTGAGGAAAAAAAATTGAACTAATATAGCCCAACGCTGTTGGTGTCATAGCAATGGCTATCTCCAGGACACAACCAGTTCATACACTGTAAGTGAAGCAATAAACCCTAATCCTGGAATATTTTCTCAATGACTGGATACAGAATTGCACAGCGGTTCTTTTATACAAAACTAACTAGTGCATACTAGGGCATTACATCTTTGGTTAAAAAAAAAAAAAAACAGTGGCTAACTCCTGAGTTAGTCCATCAGAGGACGGAATTGAAAACCATATTGAATACAGCCTTTACTGTAAAAATGGTTGTTCACAAAATGGAGAATTTAATACCAGCCTGACTTGACAACTTAAAACATGTTGAAATAATATAATGTGCAATGATTCTTCCACCATTAAAGTGTCAAATTGTGTATCCTTGTTCATTTGAGGACAAAATGCTTAATTGTTTTAGTTGTTGTGATTTTGTCGCAAACATTCTAGTCCAGTATGATTGAAGATCAGTTTAAGACACTGTTAAGCACTTAATATGGATACTTTACCATAAAATGTTTTTAAGAAAGCATGTTTCTCTGTCCATGCCAATATTTTCATAATTTTAACTATGAACAGGCCACTATGACATAATATTAATGACATCATTAACTTTTCAATTAAGGCAGCTAATAATCAATCACCATTTTAGTTGGCCATTCCACATCAGTGGCTTCAACTCAATTTCCCTTTTATAGGAAAATTATAAAGTTTGGGCTGGCTGATTCTACTAAAGGTTTTTGAAATTTAAAGGAGCTGTGTCACGATTACTGACATGCTCACAACTTTGAAGAAAATAAATCTGTTCAACTGCAGGTCAAACATTCTAGAAGGTATATTTTTGCTTCTATGATTATTGGCCATGGCAACCAGCTTACATTCTTTGTATCCCTTGGCTAAAGGATAAAATAGTGGTTTGAATCCTTTAATTTCCATAAAAAGCTCCTCATTATAAAATAGCATAATGCCGGAGTAACTAAAATGTCTGAATACAATGCTGAATGAAGCTGGATGGGCAAAGATAGAGTCAGATTATAACTTGCTGTCTAGGAGATTCACTTTCTACACTGTTAAAAAGTTGCACCTTTTTTTCCAGTTATTTTAACTGTAAGTGGAGTCCTGCACGCATGTAACTGTGGTTTACACTTAACATACACAGAACTCTGCTGTAATTCTTATTGTAAAATAACAGTTCAAAGAACTGGCAAAAGAGTTGCTAGTTAAATTAACTGGCAACAAAAGGTGCAAGTTTAAAACAGTATAGGGATGTAAGTTCTGAGCATGCATGCAGTAATTGTGACACAGCTCCTTTAAATATTTGAGGCAATAATTTTGCCGCAGCCTTAAACATAATAAACACATATTAAACACTTACAATAAAGCATATTAGATCAATCTTTAAATAGTGTGATACAACAATGCTGATGTTACAGCATGGATGAATGAGGAAGAATTTGCTTGTCAGTCTGAAGTTTAATAGTGAAAATATCACCATTTTAATTTTGAGTATTTTCCAGCTTGTCTCCATTCCAGTACCTCCCTGGGGTTCTGATTCCAATTACGTTCAAAATACACACACACACAAACATACACAGACACAGCTTAATGTAAATACAGCATTTCATACCGTAGTATTAGAATCACAAATTTCACATCAGTTTCCACTTTACCCTCCATTCGGCTAAGGTTGTCGTTATGGTATCAGTTTTGTTTGCATGTAATCAGCATGAATCTGTAGAAGAAATACATTTCCCAGCATGCCTTTGCTTACTTGCCTGTACCTTGTTTATCATTGGAGATGTTTCATCTTCTGTGGCCCATTTCAAAACTACTGTGTTCCCAAATATAAATTGTGTTCCTATTAGTAGAGATTGTTTGGATTTTATTCTGGGACAAAAACAATCGAATATAATCTCTGCCTACTCAATTTGTGACTATCAGCGTAAACATACAGACATAACTCATTTTGAAATATCAATGATTGCAGCCTCTTCAATTTATTATAAATGTGTAGGTACAGTAAGCAGTTATACTTGTTCCTTGCTAAATCAACTTTGCCAGAATATATGTAATCTTGATTAGATTCATCTAAGCTCTGTTGGATTTGAATTGGCAGGGAACATTGAATCAGCGTAATATGAAATTGTTTAATAAATTAGCCTGTCAAAATCCATATTCATATTCATTTACTGGCAGCAGAAAATATTTCAAAGCAATCAAAATTTCGGTGTCTCACAATCAGAACATAATTTGAAGAAGACATTCTTTTTTCAATAGTTCCTCCGAAAATCTGTGTGAAGAATTGCGTTGATTTTTACTCGGTCCAATCCTATCATGAGTCTCTTCGAAAAGTTTGAATAAATCTTTTTTTCAAAGGCTGTGCTGTTTATGAATGTTAAACATCTCTAAAGCAAAATCATCATTTGAATTTATCAAATTTTATGGAAATGTGAGCCATTTGGATCGCATACTGAGGAGGCTTGTTTTAAAAGAAAAAAAAAAAACAGTTTCTTATCAAGTTCATGAGACAGAATTGCAATAAGCATGGCGTTGTTGGAGGGTTCATTCCAGCACATGCTTTGACTTCAGAAATGGCTACAAATGGAAGTCATCTTCTGAACTCACAAAATGTGCACTCGAACAGACATTTGGATGCAAGGAATTCCAAATTTGGCAAATCCAGAGACTGTTTAAAAAAAAATAAAAAACCACAACAAAATGAAACAATGAAAAAATAACCTCAGTACAATGTCATCACAGCAATGACAGGTACAAATAATGATTCTTTTCAGGACAATATTGCACATTTACATATGATATTAAGCTTTGTAAAGGCATCTGGATATGTGCACCATCATTGCATTTTGTGTACGTTGAAATAATAGTCCTTTGCTTGTGTTTCTTCTTCAGCTCTTCAAATTTATGTTAAAGTTGTGTATGTCTGTGGCTTTATTTTCCACCTTCGCCTAAATTCTGCAGTTAAATAAGCTAACTGTGTGTCTCCTTTTCTCTTTGCGAGCCCCATAACAGCTCTGTCTATCAGTCACATCATATGTACTCTACTGTGTATGGTGGGCGGCTGCCTGGTACTATTGTACTGAATGATGTCCTTAGTTGAACCAAGTGACTTATGGGAATGAGAAGGCAGAGAAAATTCAAAAAAATATTCTAACAGGCAACCGGTCTGAACGGAACACTGCACATTTATTTAATATTTATATTTCATATTTATCTTATATAAAGGATAGATTCCTTAAGTCTTCAATGGAAATTTGGTTCTGGTCAACCCTGTGCCGCACTGTGATCTTGTTAAATTTTGCGTGCTCCAGTGTGTAAGCCGGTGGCAAATTTCCACTGTAGAGGTAGTATAGAACAGTTTGGTGAACAATCTTAAATGGTGATATACTTACCAAAAAACTGTTAAACAGTGGGTTGCTTTTACTCGAAGCTAAAGCGGAGTTATATAGTGTGAACTCAATTCTGGTCTCCTGAAGCGACAAAACCGGAAAACAACCGTGTGAGCCCAAACTCTGAGTAATGCTTTGGCCTCGAGGCCGACTCAGTACTAATGGTTCTTTGACGTACTGTGCTGCTTGTCAGCTCCTTATAAAAGGCTTCATGAACCTTCATAATATGCACTTATGACTAATTCATAAAAGGTAGCGTAAGGGCTGTGCTTCGCTGATAGTGACAAAATGCATGTGATGTAAAATGCGTAACGTAAACATTGAAAAGCTTATGGTGTCGCTTGAATTAAAGTCAGTCAATCTGCTGACCTAATTCCATTACAAAGCCTTGTGAATGATTCACAAGGATGTTAAGCCCAGGAAACTGAGACCTTGAACTTGAATATGTGCTAAGGAGTGAATCGTCTAAAGTTCACTCTGAAATACTATTCCATTCAATATCCGCTAGCAATAATGCACTCATTTAAATGCAGCGAGTGAATTGAGAAATTTGAGAAATGTAGTAATGCTGCACTGCCGGGGTCCTTCCTGATTTTGATTTGTGGCTGCATTCAGGTAGGCGACACTGTCGAACGTTGTCCATTGAGCTGCTGACCACAGTGATGGTCTTCCATGCGGCGCGCAAATTGAGCTGGTTTCCCAGAAGCGGAGGGATTAGTGATGCCTGTGTTTCTGCAGGTACAGCGGGAGTGTTGAGTGTGTGAGGGGAGGGGGGGGTCAGTAACGATTAACCTTGCTGGATCCGAGAGGAGCGGCCAAGGTTATTCACCTCCTTCTAAACCTACTCCTGTCGCAAATCCGTAAGCGGTCTGCACCTCAATTAGCACTGTTCAGTCATTTTTTCCCCTCTTTTTTCCTCTCTCTCTTTCCCTATTTCTGAAAAATAACCAAAACGGCTCCGTTCGGAGCTGACGGGGGAATTAAAAAGCAGGTGCTAATATTAGTGTGTGATTCTCCCAGCCCATCTGTCTTGAAAGACACCAGGATGCCTGGCGCTTGCCCCTCAACGACAGCAGAAGTCCATGTTGGGCATCCTTTACAGGCGCTGCGTGTCGTCCGGAATACAAAGGGGGCCCGAGCAGGAGACTGACCGCATTCGGAAGCTTGGCTGTAGAACAATGTAGGTTAATGTTGGCAGCTGTTGCAGCGGTTTAAATGCACAGCGGGTACTGCTCCACGGCGGAGGAGAGAATGGACACAATCTGAGAAGTGGTACCATCTAGAGGGAAGCAGAGGGTCCGCAGAACCACGAAGCAGAGAAAATAGTGTTTGAGGAGTGCAGTGATTTTTTTCCCCCAAATTGTTTTATTTGTATATATATATATATATATATATATATATATATATAATATATATCGTTAACTCTGGATCTGCAGTGGCAGACTTGCAGCGATCTTTTCGGTCAGGTCTCATATCGTTCCTTTGTGAGCCATATTATAGAATTTATCAGCTGGAAGTTTTTGTGACTTCAGCACTCTCTGCTCCAACGTTTCAGACGGTCATCCTGACTTTGTACACTGGTTGTCATTGAAGAGCAGTTGTTTGGTTGTATTTGTGTTGGACCGCCGAGCAACATGGGCAAGGTATTTTGCCTGTTGCTTTGCAGTGCAGAAGATCGGCATTTGTATAATTATATCTGAAGTCAGCATCCTAGTCATTGTTGTCCGCTTTCTTTAGGCGTTTTCCACCTTTCCTCAGAAAGCCATTCTTCACCGTTCTTCTTAGCATACCATAGTAGTAGCTGTCAATTTTATTCGCTTGGAATATGGTAAGATTCCATATTTGTGCAGTGTAGGTAAGATGACTTCTAACAAAAGCATTTGGAAATAGCATTCGAATTGCTAAGCTGATGTTAAAAGTTCTGAGGTTTTGTCTTCAGTTCCTGAAATTTAGCTTCTGCTAAGTTGATGCGGAGCGTGATTTCAGCATCACCTGTAGATGGTTCGTTGTATTTGATGTCATTACCCAAATATTGGAAGGTCTGTACATTCTTGATAGTTGTATCCTGCAGTCTGGCAATAGACGTTGGGTAGGGGTCTGCATTGTTAAGATATTTATAATTAAATATTATAGTCTTGGCCTTGGAAACATTGATCTTTGGATTGAACCCATGAAGAGTGTTGTTTAGCAGTTCAAGTGCTTGCTGTAATGTGTCCTTACTTCGGAAAAACTGCTCGAAACCGTCTGCATTTCCAACCCAGTTGCTGGTGTTCACTCTTGCTTCCCTTACAGGAGCTGTTGAGACTGGGGAGGTATTACCTTCCATGATTTTGCTATGCTTTTATTTTGCAATATGTACCCAAGAAAAGGTACACTTTGATGCAGATTCACTGCCCTTTGGGCTAAAAAGACGGAAAACGACGCAGTGGTACAACGGCCCCTGAACCAATTTACTTGAAGGAAATGACAACAAATGTTGAAACCCTACTGAAAACGAGTACAGCCTGGAGTTTTGAAACTGGCCCACTTTTAATTTCAAGCACGTATCCCCACAAATTTTGGAGGATCAGAAAAGCTTTAGCGAGCAAATTTATGTCCGTTGCCATCTTGGCTGTTTACAGCTGCATCTCAGATGCTATGTATTAATTCAGTATTGCTCTGGTATATTGTCATCTAAATGATATTACATTATTTGAATATATACTTGAATTTAATGTTTCCTCACCTGTCTTATTTCTTGGGCATACTTACTTTTCTTCATGCAAGACATAACTGGGGTTGTGCCATTCATGATGCATGAGCGCAGTTGGAATGGCATTAGGTTTTTGTTCATGGCATTTTGCTGAGGAACTGATGCCATATTTTAAATACTGGCCCTCTCTATATCAAGGAGGATAAAAAATGCTCTGAGCATAGCTGCGAACTACGGTTAGGTAGTTGCCAGCAAGGCCCACGCGCATCAACTATTGTTTTAGTATGACCAAGCTTGTCACAGGGAACCTGTAGAACATCAGTTTCATGAAATTCAAACTCTCCTTACTTGAGTCATATGTCCTATTTGCACATCCAAAAACCGCAAATTGTGGCATAGTGGTTGAGCAAACTTAGGTCTGCTCGTGAAGTTCTCTTAAGTTAAAGTAAAACAACATGCTTTCTCCATTAGATCACATTGCTTTATCGCCTCAAGTCATTCTCATGGAGCCCAACACAGGACTCCTCTGATAGGCCAATGCTATTAAAAGGCTTTGCATGTAGAAACTTTGCCACCATTTACTGTTGATTTGGTCGGTGAGAAGAAATGAAAATGGAAATTATTGTACATTTTCGAAAGTGTCTGCTCCTTGCGTTACAGTGCGCTTGTTGTTTCGCCTGCATTTTCCTCGAACCTATTGCTGCAGTGGATGCAGACTTACGTGCTGTTGCTGGGAGCTAACAACCGATATGATCCTTTCAATTCCCCATTGTGTGTCATCAGGGGTTGTCTATTTGACGTTTATGCCGTCTTGATAAAGCAATCATTGTCGCTTTTATGGATCCAATCATTTGCAAGCATTATGTTTGATTAAACTGGCACTGGAATGATTTTTGCGGAATGTCAGAAGCAGAACGTCGTCTCCAAATGGCGATAATGTTGGTATTGTGAATGCAGAAGATGTCGGTATCATTTTGCGCTGGGAATCTTTTCATTCTGTGCCCTCTGCTGGGAAAGCTTGCCACAGAAGGCTGCTGGGTGTCTCATTTCATTAAAGTAGTGCATGTAAGGACCATGGTCTGAGGTCACATTTTGGGCCAGTGCTCTGTGTAAGTGCAGGGTTCGAGGTCGAGGTGTGAAAAGATGCGGCATGTTGGCACTGCATGTTTTCTTGTACTAAGGATGCTGTTTTAATAATTAAAAAGATGGCTGCTAGTCTGTGTATTTAAACAAAGATGTAAAGTTTCTACTTTGTCTGAGAAATTAGTTCTGTTACCATTGTTGTCATAATTTTCCAGCTGAAAATATTTTAGAAAACCCAATCTCATTCCAAAAGCATATTTCCATCTTCTTCATATACCTTTTTTGCATGAAATTTTTTCACTGCTGTGTAGTGTAGCCGAGACCATATCCTGGAGATGCATCTTAAACAAGCTTCATTTTGGTGTTTAGATTTCTTTGAGCTACATTGCCATCTGTGTTTGTACACCCAGATGATTGGCAGTCTCTCTTTCTCGAGAGCGAGGGTGTGCCCATTACTGTTTCTTCCCCAGAACACGAAAAGAATACTTGAGTCAAAGTGAAGGATGAATGTTGATTGAATCCGGGGCATTGTGCGATGGAGTTGGCATCCTATAAAAGTGTCAAATCGATGCTCTGACACCGGCACTTAGATGGACTGTTATTATACATCGTAATTGGAAGCAGAAATAAGAAAAATGTTTTCTGTGCAAAAGGGAAAAAAACAAACAGATAAGTGCTCAATGTCTGTATCAAGTACATGCACAAATAAATACAGGTGCAAAAAAAAAAAATCACAGATGGCCAAGCATTTTTTCTTCTTTCAACCAAGACAATTCTTTTAAAGGTTTTCTTTTTCTTCGAGACCTTGGCGCAGTCCAGCTGTCTGTTTACTTAGAATATGGACAAGAACACAGTCTGTCTGTGTGTTAAACATAACTGACTGTTCTTTGGCTACAAGTTACAAAAAACATTGTGAAGATGAGGTCAGTCAATCCTGGATGCAAAAAAAAAAAAAACATGTTCTTTTGCACATTTTAATCGATTTCAAAGGCTAATGACGACACGCTTTGGCAATGAACACCGGCTGTTCCGCCATCTTCCTTGAGTTGCTTTGATTATTCTTCGCGAGGTGTTGATGGCGGATTATGAGGTGTAAAATCAGCTTTGGATGCTGAACCCCAAGGGCAATATTTCAAACAGAGAATGCCACAGATGTTTCCTGACAACCTTTGTTGTATTATTGTTAAATGTAGGGGTAGATTGTAAGTATGATGACAGAGCTGCAAATTGACAACCTGTTATGTTCTGAATAATTTAAAGACTCTGTGAAAAAGGAACTTAGAGCAAAACAAGCTTGGCTGTATGACAAATATCTGAGTAAAATGGACCCTTTGGAGGAATTCTTGAAAGGGGGGGAGTTTATTTGCTGAAATTAACATTCAAAATGGACAAGCATGCCAGAGTGTAGCAGATTTGTATGATCGGAGGGCAACAAATACATGGCAAATGTATTTAATAACATAATTTGATAAAAATAGCATATACACTGCACGTGCTTATTCATTCTACACTGAAAAAAATGTTTTGTTGAATGAACATAATTTTTTTAAGGTAAGTGGTTGCACAAAATATTTTTATCTGAAGCTAGATATTTTTATTATGTTGACTATTTGAAATTACTTATATTTTTTTAAGTGGAGTTAAATAACACACCTATTTCTATTAATATATGCTTAATTGATATATGGAACATTTACTAGGGGTCAAAATCACTTTTTTCCAGTGTATTCAGAAAACAATATAACAGTACAACAGCAAGTACACAACAGTTAATGGAGTGCTGGCTGGACCAGAGGCGGAGAAAAGGGAACAATCCGAGCCGCTTTTTGCTATTCCTCAGCTACTGCGATGAACCACAGCTAGGTTTTCCGGCATGGAGTGAGTATTGACTCTGGCATTGATCCGTAGAGCGAGCTTTGAAACTATAAAAATGTGTAGTAGTTGAATTGTCAATTGAGTGATTTTACATGGCATGTCTTCAGTGGAGCAAACTGCCGGCTGATATTGCTGCATACAGATAGACAAATACATTCATCACCATAAAAGAAATATGCGATACTTGCACAGTTCCGCAGGGAGTGACACACTGGTCTGAAAGATGTTACGAGGAGATCGCACGCCTTTTTGTTCCCGTTCCTGCCGAGCAGCCAGGCTCGCAGTCTGCATGGTGATTGGCTGCACGCAAAATCCGTAAGAAAACCCTTTTATGACTTTTATACAGATCATAAACTGATTCACAAAAAGGCTCCTTCTTTGTGAATGTTATTACTGGTGCCCATTTTGTCTGGTTTCGCCGTGATTATCTTACTTGTATAACCACATACAAATTCCTGTCCTGAGACTTATCTCCGTTTATTAGATTCAGCAGTTATCTCACTGGTTTTCTACCGCATAAATGTTGATTTTCATTCATTCCTCTGCGCAGTTCTGTTCTGCATGTGGCTGTCAATATCCGTCTGTGGGTCTGATAACCTGGGCAATATGAAAGAGAATGTGGGATTGTTGAATATTTTTAGACTTGTTAGATGTGTTCAGTGCAGCCGCTCCCTTTAGTTCAAGTGAGTGGAGCTGAGTCGAGTTGTAGGCAAAGAAAATAATGTGTTGAGTGGGAGGTGTTGCACTGAACGGGCGGAGCTAAACTGAGAAAAGTGGGTTGGGTTCTGCCGAGTGGGAGGAGCCTGGAGACGTTTTGTAGTGGGAGGAAGGAAGAGGCGGAGTTAATCAGTCATGTAGAATCATCTCATCGCCTCCTCTGAATTAAGATACTTCTAACCATTAACCAAGTGTTGTTCAGCCTGTCATCAGTTTAGATTAAGCTGAAGATTGGGTCACACTTTAGATGAGGTGTTACTCATAAAGGCTTTATACAGCATGTATAATGCCTTCATAAATGCGTCATAATGTCTTCATTAATCATACATTAGTAAATGTCATGCTTTGTAAAGAGTGAAATAACACATCCTTACTCAGCATGCGATACAAGATGTCATATAATCTACAATGTCACTTAGCTAGTGGCTAACTACTATAAAGGGTGGCATTGTGAGCTAAATGACACTGTCATTGTCACATCTGGCATCACATGCTGAATGAGGATGTGTTATTTCACCCTTTACAAAGCATGACATTTGCATACGTATGATTTATTAAGACATTATGTCTCATGTCTCATGAGGGCATTATAAATGCTTTATAAAGCCTTTATGAGCAACACTTCATCTAAAGTGTGAAGATTGAGTTTACCATTCTGCATGAAAGTTGTTTTTATAATTTTCTTCATACTTGCTTCAGTGTGACAACTGAAAGAATTTCTAATGTATTAATGCATCAATGTCAGTTTTTGTCGCTCAAAGTATTCAGTAAATAATATTCCTTTGTTCTGGAATGGGGCATCTTCTAAATTAATGATGATTATTAGAATTTTGGGCATTATTGGAATTTTAAATCAAAAGGTAGATTTTCAAATAACCTGATGTGTAATGAGAAGAATAAGAATGCCATCAGACAGTAATTACCTTATTTTGAATTTGACAGACAGCAATAAGCATTGACTTTATGACCCTCACAGGTGACTCCATGCTTTCTCCTCCAAATTGTTCAAATCTACGATATGTTCAACAGCAGCTCAGTATTGTGCCTACTGCGGTAAGGTGGGACTGTGCAAGAGGTCAGTTGATTGTTAAACTGCTCAAAGAGAGAAAGAGCTCCACTCATGCAAAATGATTTGAATCCTCCACATTCTGTGGGCATCAGACGAACACAGGAAGTGGCCTTGCCTTCACATTGTAGTAGCGGGCATGCGCTCCTTCAGGTTTGAGTGACAGTACTGCATGTAGATTGGAGCATAACTGTGGGAATCAGTATTGATCGCACCGTGGGAAGGTGTGAGTCACATGGCCTGGGTGAGAAATTTGTCACTCTCCTGGCCTGCGGAAGTGCTGACAGGATTTTGGTTGCAATGTGAATTGGTTTCTTAATTCAAACCCTCGATATACCTATGTATCTGCTGTAAAACTTCATCAGGGCTTCGGGTCCGGTTTTTCAGAATGTGGCTTGCGGCTTGCATATTCATCGCTGCAGTGATTGTTTTCCGTTTTTTGTAAAACATGATTGTGCACAATTTTGTACCTTAATTGACATTCATAATATAATTCAGTGTCCTCCACTAATATTTGCCTCTGTTGTGATTCTGCATTTCAGCCATGTCTTTTGTCTAGCTCCATGTTTAAGTTCTGTGCCTGGCTTGCCATGTATGCTTTTTGTGTTTTAGTGACCACTGCCTGCCCCTGACCATCCCCATGATTGTGTATTGTGTTTTGGTTGTTTGATTTCATGTTTTATTATTTTTCTTGTTTTGTTATTATTTACGTCTTTACCATGTTTCATAGCCTTGCCATGTTTCATAGTCTGGTTTTTGGTTCTAGTCCTGCACTTCGTTTTCCCCTGTCTTGTCTGGTGTAGGTCTTTGCCCACGGTCCCTTGTCTGACGTGCCACTCATTCGGGTGATTTCCTGGTTTCTGGGATTTCAATCTTTCTTCATATCTCGTTTTCTTCCTTCCTCTCTCTTTATGCTATCTACTAACCCTACTAACAGTTTATTGTTTTCGATAATTACTAACCCCGATTAACATTGTATATTCATACTAACTGACTAACTTGCACTCGGGATTGTATAGCTGCACATACTAATAGACTAACGATCTCTCAGCATTCGCCCAATCTGTATCTCCGCCCTCCTTGCCTATCACTAATTATCTCTACTGCAGTTTCCATTTATATCTCAGGCTTTCTCTTTTCTTTAGACTATACACTTTAGTACTCCTTAACCGGAGCTGTTATTCGTTCATAGGAATGTCTCGTTATCCCTGTCTGCGTTTCGGCATTCGCCAAATTCATGTAATTAGTTTTCCTCATGTGTCACTCCCATGTCATTGATTACACCTGTTTACCCTAGTCATGTGTTCACCCCGGATGTGTATATAAGGTGTCTGCACTTTTAGTTCCTTGTCAGATCGGCTTTACTCCTTTGTCTTGTGCTACGTTCCTCGCCTTGCTCACTGTGATATTTTCTTTCTGACTGGATTGCCCGACACTTGTTTTTTTGGTTTGCCCTTTTGGATCTGATTGCCTTCGTGAGTTTTGACCTATTTTTGCCCGACCACGTCTATTGTCTTTGCTGCCCTGGTATTTGGATTCGGACTGTTTACGGCTTATGAGTTTGTCTCTCCACCAAACCCACGCCTGTGTACCGAACCATTTTTGCCTGACCTTGAGTTTTGTTATTGGTGCCCTGGTTACAGTTTTGGACTTTGCCCTTTGGATTCTGTTTGTGGATTGTGGACATTGTACTGTTGCCAGCTCTGTTGGGGGGTTTCCCCCTTCAGAAATAAAGCCTCCATTTTGCATTTATCTGGTTTTCGCTCTTGGCTCATTTCGTAAAACCTCACAGCCTCCTTGGTCAATATGAGCAAATGTGGTTATTAATGATGCCTTTATTGTTTATTTAGCTCAGAGTGATGACAAAAATAAGACCCATAATTGCAATACAATTATTGAAAGGAAATTATCATCGTAAAACACATTTTTCTTAGATACATGTGCCACAATTGTTGGATCCTCTTTATTTGATACTGTGTGCGGTCTCCCTTCGCCAAAATGAAAGCTCTGGGTCACCTACTGTAGTGTGTATCGAGGTTAGTAGAGACATATTTCAGCATCTGAGACTCCGAACAGAATCTCTCCTGATGCTTCAGTCTTACAGGTCCTCGTTTATGGACTCTCCTCTACAGCTTGTCCTACTGGTTTCCTATTGGATTTTGTATTGGCAAGGCCACAATAATACCTTGATTCTGAGGTTAATTAACCATTTTAGTATAGATTTTGATGCATGTGTTCGATCACTGTTCCGTTGGATGATCCTGAAGGTTTTAATTTAATTCATCATACCACAATTCAAACAAGTTGTCCGGAGCCTTTGAAAGATAAACAGCCCCTCAGCATCAAAGACCGAACAACACGTTTCACAGTCGGGACGGGGTTCCTCTTGGAATGGCTAGACAGGTTGTACTCCTTTATCTAAGAGCTTTATTTGGTCTCATAAGATCTCATTTTCAGTTGGAAGTTGCTGCTAGGCAACTGTTGGCACATGAGCGGTCCTCCATAAGATTTTTAGGTGTGTAGATTGTTTTTTTGGAGAGTTTCTGTCCCCAAGATATAATCAATATCTGAAATTCTCCAACTCTCATTTTTGGAGTTTTCTTTACCACTTGAACCATTCTCCGCACAGTGCATGCATTCATGATAGACACGTGTCCTCAAGCAGGTGGATTTTTAAAAATGCCACCAGCTTTAAACTTCTTAATTATCGCCCTGACAGTCAATATCAACATTTTCAACTTTGTAGCCATTGTCCAGTAGTTATTTCCACCTTTGTGAAGCTCAACAGCTTTCTGCTAAACAACATTACTTTAGTCCTTTTTCGTCCTTTACTAGCTTGGTGAATGTTTGTGTGTCACACCATATTTGTACCCCAGGGATACAGGAAGTCATCAGTGCCCATTTAAGCTTTTTTATTCATTATGCTGCCAAAAAAGTAAAATATGAATGCCAAACTATTTTTTATTAGTTTTTCAGGGGTGTCAATGATTGTGGCAGACATTTTTTGGGGGGAAAATGTTTATATTTAAATAAGAAATCACTTTTCCTTTGATCATTTTTTTTCAAATTCAAGATTAGATTTTTGTGAACATTTTAAGTGAGAGACTGTAATGATTAATTGGCCCATTCTCTGAAATAAATAAATATATTTCAAATAAGCTCCATCAAATAACTAGAGCATGTGTTTCTAACTACTATTATTCTAGTTAAGGATGGCAAATGCCAATTTCAGAAAAATTGCATTTTGGGGCAAAATTTCCCAATTTTAAAGTCCTTTACTTTTCACCATTTTTTGAGATATGGATCATTCTTGAAATTAAAGTCAGCTTTTAGTGATTTGGATGAGAGCTAAACTCAGCAGCAGAAATAATCTATTGTTAAGGTGGTAATTTTAAAATTTTCGCAGCAAAGGTCCCTGCCCTTTTTAAGGGGGTCAAAATATATGGTGGTGAATGATGACACAGACGTAACGCATAGCAACAAAAGTTTTTATAAAATTACTAAACCCATGGGAAAATATAAAAAATCTGCGATTATAAATTAATACCGTACCTTCCATGCTTGGAGGGCATAACTTCCTCAATCCCACAAATACAATCTGTTTTATCGCCAAAAATGTACCCGTCACACACGAAACGCGGGCAATAAACCTGCATTTATTTACTCTTTTTAAATAAACAAAGCAGTGAAAGTGCAATGACAAAGTCAACAGTCTTGTAACTTTATTGCAAAGTTTTTATAGTGTAACACTTGCTTGTACACAGTCTATTTTAGCCTTACTGTAAGAGCTGAGCTGGAAATAACAAGATCAAATAAAAACACAAAATCTTACCAAAATTCATGCTACCTGTATGAACACAGACAAAATTATCAAAAAAAGAAGAGCGAAAAGCACGTAAAATGCACACAACCATCCCTTAGGGTGAAACAAAAATTAGATTACAAAAAAGAACAGAAAATGTATTTGTTATCTGTTTTGACTTCAGTTCCTCAATTTCTTTGCGGTTGTGGTTATGTCTGGGGAGAGGAGAACGGTATTATGTACGGGAGGGCATTGCATTCACAGGATTTAAAAAATATATATACCTGATCTCGTAATCACGAGATGTTGAGAAAAGATTAATGCTACACTCACTGTGTTCTGTGTGATACAGCCAACCTGAATATTTCAAATCCACAGCCCACTCTGGGTTCCACCCACTACCTCCATGTTTAGAGGGCTGGGGCTGTGGTGGTGGGGGGTGGATGAGGAGGTGGTGCAGACGGTGAAGTAGGCCGATGTTCTGACAATTTGTGCTGCCTTGTCAAAAAATGCTATTGTAATGCAAAGTGATCGTAAAGTCTTTGTTTTCGCCTAAATATTGCAAAATGAATCAGTTTACAGTAGAAACTTTTTTCTTTGTTAGCTTGTTATAATGAGTTGGGTAAGTGTGTTTAAAGATATATGCTGCATGCCATCATCATCCAATCTCTGCATTTTAAGGAAAACCCAGTGTGTACATGCAAATATGTATACGCTGACAGGTCGAAAGGCGCACTGAAAAAAGGCGTATATTAATGATATTTAAAGATACTTGACATGTGAGCGAAGAACTGGAGCCCAAGATTTTAGGTTTGCGCAAGCGCTGAACTGCGAGGTAGCATATTTTAATAGGTGGCACAATTTTTTTTTTTTAGATTTTTACCTTTATTAGAGAGAGACAGGAAAGCTGGGTAGAAGAATGGGGATGACATGCGGCAAATGACCCAAGCCGGAATCGAACCCAGGTCGCCGCAGGAAGGACACAGCCTTAACGGTGCGCGTGCTTAGACCGATATGCCACTGGGGCGTTGATGTGGGCATTGATGTGTGGATGCATCTTGGGGAGAGGGTGTGTCATGTACCCTATTCAAGTCACTCTGACCTACTTTTTAGGAAATATAATATGCATACACCGGTAGTGGACTAGTATTGCGCTGCAATACGACATTCGCCGATAGGCGGTGCACTTGTTATGACTGAGTCTTAATCATTAATACTGTCCTCTACATGCAGCATTTCAATATTAAAAAATTTTAATCAAGAATATCACTCGAGCATTGTCTCACCCCCCTAAAATGTGACTTTTAATCAATTTGAAAATGAGCTCCGACTTTGCTTCCGAGAGGAGTAGCTTTTGTTAAACACATGCGCTGTCAACACACGCCAAATTGAATTCTGGTCCTTCGTTTAGTGCTTTCATATGGCAACTATACATTACTCCATCATTATTGTAGCCCTTGGACGAAGTTGGGCGACTACTATAGATTTATGCCTGTCATCTCCGCCGCCGCTGCGTCCGCATCTGTAGTCACTTCCTTGTGGATGCTGTACAGAGTGTAATTTTTTACCGATTACTTTCGTATTTGGTACGAACATGTGTTATACTTCAGTTATGACACCTATCGATTTTGGTTGCCATGGCGACAGTATTGGCTAAAAAAAAAATAAAAAATAGGGGGTTACACCCATGCGGTCGCGACGACTGGACTGTCTAGTTTCGGACAGGAACAAAAGTTTGTGCAGAGCAAAATTTCACGACTTTGGTTTGTAAGAGGGAGGCTCATCTGAATCTGCTCTCGCATTTTGTGTCACCAGGCTGCGTCGCTGCTCGTTTGCATAAAGTAATCCACAGTTCAACATCTCGGGGTTGCCAAGCTGCTCCTATTGAATCGCCAAGCTGCTCCCATCACATCACTGAGCTTTTGCTGCTGAGTGGAGCCAATAGGGGGCCTAGTCTCATTTGGCGCTTAGTGACGGGTAAAAATGATTGGCCAATACTTCGCTTCTGGAGACAGGCTGCACTGGTTGTGGAGACAGCTGAACAGAGAACTCTATGGTAAATAATACTCGTAAATAATGCTACAACCGAAAAGGCGATATTTGCTGTTCCCTACACTTGCTGATCACTTGTGCTTCGCTGGATCACGGTTCAAGGATATCTCCAAAAAGCGGAAATCTCACGTTCAAAAAAAGGTCACGCGACACTTACTGTTCTGCCCAATTAGAGTTGAATGACTGCCGGCCATTTTTAAGCTGTTGAGGCTGCGTATGTGTGAAAGCAGGGCCGTACCTCTGTTAGCTGGAGAAAAGAAGCAAAACAAAATAAAGGTCTACCCGACTTGGGATGCCTTTCTCGAAATCACAGATGCTAACTTACATAGTTTGGCCTATTGACTATGAATGAACAAACTATGTCAGTTGCTAAGTTGGTTAGCAGCGACATTTTTGGGAAATGCACCTTAGTATATTTGTTACAGTGTAAATAACAAGGGAGTTCCGTTAATACATGCATATCAGCATTTGCAAATTTACTGGAACCTCCGTGATACCTGCTTCAAAGATTCAGGTCAGTCCATCGAAGAAGTTAGGAAACTGACGGTTCTTCTCGTAGTTTTGCATCGTCAAGGTTCAGTTGAATTGATTCAGTTGATGTGTTGGGTTAAAAAATTAGTCCATCTGGGGGAAATATCTCACTTAGGGTTCATTATTCATACTCTTCTATAAAACGTGGTATTGATTTTCAAAATTATGACTAATTTCTATGAAAGCGGCATAGGACATAATACATTTTCAAGCAGTCCAAAGAGAGCCTGCTTGAAAAACCATTTTACATGGAGCACAGCACATATAATGCTTTTAAATGGGTCTATACTGCAATTCAAAGCAAAGATAAAATTTTGAGCAAAAAGCATTTATGGTACGAAGAGGGTAGCAAAACAAACAGTTACACTATCGAGGGAAAATTAAATCCCAGACAAACAGCAAATGCGATGAGGGGAAATGATCAGTGTTTCATGAAAAGAAGGAACAGTTGAAACAGTGAATTGAGGGGAAAAAAATCAATGATCTTGATGATCTTTAATTTTACATCTGCTTAGTAAGTTACCCTATGGTTTAAACTTACTCAGGATTTTTACACCACTTTCAAAGTTCTAAAATGTTCGGTGACACATATTTTTCAGGCTGCTCTGTCGTATTTAAAGGGCCCAAAGTAAACTCTGGTTTTTTCACTGATATTTGTACTGCAACTGTTACCTTTTCGCACTTGACCTTTTAAAGGGTACAGTAAAGCTTGGATGAATGAGGGCTTATCAACTCAGTACTCTGGGTGACCAGGGCTTTCCTCTGCTGATACAGCAACCACAG
This sequence comes from Gymnothorax reevesii, assembly GCA_029721435.1. Taxonomy (NCBI): domain Eukaryota; kingdom Metazoa; phylum Chordata; class Actinopteri; order Anguilliformes; family Muraenidae; genus Gymnothorax; species Gymnothorax reevesii. Next base: position 64,649,558 of record CM056587.1, on the reverse strand, counting down.
TAAACACAACTTTGAAGCAGCTAATCTATGTGAGGACTGTCCGTTTCATTTAAATGTGCAGTGAATGGGTAATTCCACCATAAAACAGAGTAACACAACTTTATCAGTAAAGAGGCACTATGTCGCATTACTTTTATTTGCGATTATAACTTGTCCCAGCTAACGAACCGTGAATCCCAGATGCTCATTTGTTCATAGAAAAAACTTGTCTTCATTCACTTAGGGCAGAGTTACCATTTTTATGGTGAAGAATTATTCTTTGAACCTTCCATTGTGTCATTTCTCATTGTCCAGTGTTAAGGAAGTAAAATCTGCTTTGGTTTGCAGCTTGGAGTAATGCTCGGTCGAAGAGCTAATAAGGCGGAAGGCCACCCATATGGGAGCGATCTGAGGGACAAACTTCCATAAGATTCTTAGCCCCTTCAACTCTAATTTTTCACTTAAAATCTCCCTTAAGTCGATTGAAAGTCAGAAAAAGGCATTTTTCTATACTCCACCCTGAGTTTCAGCTTAATTGGTTCTTCCCCTGTTCTAGCAGACATGCAGGTTGTTCCTGGTAATTGATTGATTGGCTCATTATTCCTGGAGTGCAATCAGCAATAGCCAATGATTGTCCTGTATATATACTGTAGGTTGTGGGTTTTTGATCTGCTGTCTAGAAGCGGTAACTCTAACCTGTTGCACTAAATTCTCGGTTTCCCCCTTGGTGTCACTTGCAGTGAGCTTAACTATTAGTGGACAAATTATTAGGTACAGCAGATTCTCCAAGCTGCTAAAGCTGCATCACACTTATACAGAGACAAATCTTCAAACACTGCAGTGTTTTTATGGCCACGAAATTGCATCAGATTGTAAATATCTAGATCTTGCATATCATTCTACATCCACTCCCCTGTCATTAAGCAAAACATATGTAGGATTGTTGGAATCTTCGCTAGAATTTAATGAAGGCTTGAAGTTCTTCAGGTTTGAAATCAACAGCTGCATTTGAATGATCCAAATGGGTTTTATTGAGTTAAATCTTCTCCTGGATTATGTCAAATCACAGTATCACTCTAATTTGAGCAGAGCTGATTTTTTCTCTGCTATGTTATATTTTTCACCTTTTATATTGTGAAGTGCAGAAACGCAACATGTCATTTGTAACCTGTCAATGCAACTCACTGTTTTTCTCGTAGTGTATAAAGTAATGTGCTTCTCACTTTTGGTAAAACTGCACTGCTTCGTGGCACATCAAATTTGCAGCTCCGAGGTGTGCAAAGTAGGATGCAATTTTGTTCTACGCAGCCATCTCCATATCAAAAAAGTATGTTGAAACAATTGCAATATTTTGATATTTTTTATGAACTGAGAAACTGCTAACAACTTGCTCTTGATGGTGTGACAAATTGAACTGTGTGTTAATATTGACGGTGTGCTAACACAGCAAGCGTTTTAGCAGCATCAAACTTTCCTACATATTTGGGTCCGATTCAGAGCTCATGCTTGTCTGTGAATTTAATGATTGTGAGAGTCAAGGAGTTTATCAGAAATGAAAAACACAATGCAATTAAATGGGGACTTTTCCCATCTTTTTCGTGGGTATGCACAGTCATATCCGGTGTGTTAGAAGAATGGATATTGTTGCATCGTGAACATTCTTCTGAGGTCACGTTGTCCCATGGAAGTGGACTGTGATTTTACCACTGGTAGAAACCTCACCCTCAGGACGAGTGAACTTTTTTCAGCTCCTGACATCATTGGGGGGGTGAATATTTCGAAACTCTGCCCTTCCCTCCATTCGGCTCATCTGCACCTCCCCTCTCCCCACTTCTCAGACAGTCATGCCGCATTTCTACTGAAAATGTTTGGTGTAGCACCTGTAGAACCAGTGGATAACTTGTACAGACCACTACCTAAACCCTATATCGGGTTTGTGTTCGCATCGTAGACAGTACTATTAAAAGTTGGCTGGTTTATTAGAAAATATTTTACACAGATTTGGAAAGAAACCATAAACAGTGGTGACTGGTGAGCTGAAACAGTGATGCACAGAACATTCCTTGAAGCTAATTGATGTTGACTTTTTTCAATCATTCCGTTAAATTGACATTAAATAAACACTGGAAGTACTCAGCATTATCAGCTGAGGTTGGTTTTCCTCCTCTTGGTAAGGCAAGCAATTAAATACGTCATTTTCACGAGAAACTGCATTTCAATCAATGTTATTCAGTTGTGAATAGTTGTCGGTAATCTTTGTTGTAATAATCACGACATGAAGATGTGACAGGAGCAGACGCTGAAGTTAACAGAGAATTTTATCGTTTTTCTGTAAAGTGAATGAAACATTTGTCTGAATTGAATTTTCTGTTTAATCGCTGCATGCAACATTGCATTAAGATGGAAGCGGAGTGTTTAACTGGCAATGGCTTATTCTGATCATTAGATTAGTTCTTAATCAAGGAAAATGATTGAAACAGACATGCAATTGAAGCCACTTTACCCAATGCATGAGAAAATCACTGAGGAGTTTAAAAACAATGTTCCGCGAAGAAATATTGGAAGGGATTTGGTGTCTAGCGTAATTAGGAGATTCCAGAAATCTGTAGGAATTACAGAGCGTAAAGGGCAAGACAGAAGCCCAAGTTGGACACTCTTTACCTCTGATCACTCAGGCGGCGCCGCATAAAGAACCGTTATTTATCTGTAAATGATAAATTACATGGCCTCAGGATTACTTTGGCAAACTTCAATGCCAGTTAACCTTGAGAGGGCTGTAAGCAGCTATAGTTGCCCAATGATGTAAGATATCAAAATCAGATGCTGTGGAAAACCTTTCATATGGCAACTTGTTTAAAAGAGCTCCCGCACTTTTAAACAAGTTGACACATGGTAGATTTTCAACAGCTCAGGATAATTGTATTTTTAATTCTTTGAAAATTTATTCTGTACTTTAAGGGTTAAAACTTTGCGGGCTGAAAGGTATCTTTATGTTAACCAATATCCAGAAGCACTGCTGACTTCTCGAGGTTCTGAGGCATTTGCAGTGGACCATCACACGACGTAAAAGGGCACTGTGGTCGGACAAATCAGTATGTGAGGTCCTTTTTTTTTGGAAGAAATGGAGGCCATGTGCTCTGGACCAAAGAAGAAAAGGATCATCCAGGGGCACGTTTCCCAAAAGCTTAGTTGATAACTAAGTTAGCAACTTACATAGTTTGTCCTTTCACAGTCAATGGGCCCAACTATGTAAGTTAGCAACAATGATTTCGGGAAACGCATCCCAAACTGTTACCAGTAGCAGGTCCAAAAGCCATGCTTTTGTGGTGTGGGGTTGTGTTAGTGCTCTGGGCAAGGGTATGTCATGCACTTCCGTGAAAAGTAGTCTGAGATTTAGGTGCAGCATATGCTGCCTTTTAGGCAACATCTTTTTCAGGGACACCCATGCAGAACGAACTAAATTATTCTGTATATTCCTCTAAAAAAGAAACCAGTGGGGTGAGAGCAGGATTTCAAGAAGCCCAGGAAGACTCCGGTGGATGACAGAAATCTTTCTGTGATTCTGAAATACCCCTGTTGGCCAAGAAAACTTTAAGAACTAGAGAGGCACTCACAGAGTGCAAATCTTCGCCGAGGCAGCGCAATCCGAATGTGCATGAATGGGAGCCGAGTTCAGTTATCGCATGTGGTAGAATTTCAAGATGGCTGCCGTGGCTGTTTCACTGATCGCGGTGAAAATCAATGGGATCCATCCTTGATGTAATAGCAACCCACCCACTAAATTTCAGACAAATCTGTGCATTTCTTTTTGAGTTATGTTGTTTACAAACAGACAAACAAAAAAAAAGGTGAAAACATAACCTCCACCCCAACTTTGTTAGCAGAAGTAAAAATCTCCTGGAGGTTAGCAAATCAGAACTAAAGTTAGCTGTCCTGAGAAGACTTCACTGAAGTAAATACAGAGGTTTTACCTCAAGATGGAAACCATTCGTAAGGCTTAGTTGTGAAATTCCCCCCCCAAAAAAGACATCTAAAAAAGTGGATATGGTGCTGGAACAATGTCCTATTGACATATGACACAAAAAACATCTCATTCCAAAAAGACGGGAAGAAAAGATGAGGGAGAAGGGAAGGAACTACACAGTATTTGAAGCATATTAACTCAGCTGTGAAGGATGGCCTTGTATAGATGTAAATGGCTTCCATATATGAAAGCCTGGATGAGCATCATCAGAGGAGAAACCCAATGTCCGATGGTGTCTATGGATTCAGTAATTCAGGCTGTCATTGACTCTGAGTATTAAAAACGACAATTCAATTGATGACTATGTCAGTTTGTCCAATTACTTCTGTGCCCCTTGTATTGACAGGAATGCATCAAATGGATATAATTCCTTTATGGTATATACAGTATTTTGACAATCAGCACTTCAAGCACATCTTGATCGTCTCTTTTCAAATCCATTGTGGTGTAAATACAAAGCTAAAACACTGAAATTGTGTCACTGTCTGAATATTTTGCTTCACAATGAGTCATATATTCTTGACTGGAGACAGATGTGGAAAACTGGCCAGAAATTTTGGCACCTGCACTCTCTGCTTGTGTAGTCATGCTCTTGTATTTCAGGCAGATGGTGAATTGGTATTATCTTACGGGAAAATGAAGGTATGTTCCTGGAAAAGATGACCTTTACAAGGCGGGAAATGTTGCTCCAAAACTTGTACTCATCTGTCTGCATTAATGGCACCTTCTCAAACGTGCACCATGCCATACTGAGGTGCCTCCAGTGCATGACGGACAATGTTTTTTTGGACCTGAAAATGGCTTTGGTTGTTCTTGTTGCCTTCGCTGCATTCCAGTTGGACTCGGAAGTCGGAATTTCCGAGTTCTGAGTTGGAAGTTTCAACTGGAATGCCCCCCGGGGTCGGATTTCCGACTCGGGAAGTCGTAGAATCTTCACCACCCTCGAGTTAACATTTAAAGATGGTGGCCCCAGGTGTAAACAGAAATTAGAAGCTCCTGTAATATTTCGTTTATTACTTCTGTCTCGTGTTTGTCGCACTAAATCAGCCGTATTCTTTGTTCGACGTATATATATGGAAATCCACCATATATGAAGGTTGCAGAAGGACCGCATTTTCGTCCAGAAGTTGCTTATATTTGGACAAGGAAAACGCGAGAATGGCTTTCGTAGACCTGACCATCTTGTTTTACTACTCTTCTTCCCGGTTTATGGCGGTTGGCAACTTTTTTCCGACGTCGTAACTTGAACGCTGATAACTCGGCTGTGATATCATTCCCAGCTCTAACCTCCTACTTCCGAGGGAAATGGACCGCAGCATTTAGCCCCCTTGACTGTGCTATTGTACATCCCAAATGACATGAGCGCTGAGAAGTTGGCGTTACATTTGAAGAGTTGATACATCCATTACATACATTTTGATACATACATTTTCTTGCGTCTGTAGATGCAGTGGTGGTGTGCTGTTACTTGACTGAAGTATTCCAAAGTATTTCTGTGCTCATTTCATGATATACACTTCAGTCACATGACAGTACGCAAGACTATTAGGGATCTGAGGGGTCGTAGATCACACACAGAATGGTTTTGGGCTTTGCTCTTCACACACAGATTCAAACTGACTCCAATCTTTATGAGCAAAAATGCCCCAAATCCTGCCAATTAATCTTTTGGGATTGTTGTGCTCAAAGTGTTGGATTATTAGCTTGAGCATCTGATGGCAAATTAGAGAGCTATGGCCCATATTTGTTGTCGAGGAACTAAGCCTTTTTTGGGAGATCATAACATGATTTCCTCACCTGTATAACATGTTATTTTTGCAATTTTTCACATGGTTATCAGTCCCTGAGCCATTTGATTTAAATAGTATTTTCCATTATGTGCCAGCTTTTTCAACATTGGGGTTGTATAATATAATATAATATAATATAATACGTGTTGTATTCTCATATTAATTGCAGCTTTAAAAAATCTCCTGGCCGCAGTTTTATTCCACTTTTCCAGTACTTCCTTGCAGGTTATGTTTGACCTTATTGTTTTCTTTCAATGACCTGAATGAAGCCGCGTGCAAAGATTATATTTTGAGATCGCTGTGTTGATTAGCTCTAATCCCTCAGAGGAAAAACATAACTTGTGCCACAGCCCCAAGGAGGTGAACTCTATCCTCGAAGACTGATTCTGTAATGCCTGCTGAAAACAAATTATGCTGAGCACATTAATATATGAAATATTCATAGGTTCTTTGTGCTTTGTTTGTTATACGTCCTCTCAGAGCAGCGGCGGTGTGCCCTTACCTGTGCAAGCACCAGTCAATAACCCAGTGTGGGCCATCTAGAGTGGCTTTTTTACATAATAAAGAGTGTGGTCAGCTAAATTTGCTCTTGACACAGTTTACAGAAACCAAGCTTGTTTGAGGAAATGATTATTGTGGTTGTAATTTTAAAAATGGCTGTTGGGGGGAAAAAAAAACTGTTCAAAGGGAATGATTAAAAAAGAACAGGAAAGTTCTCCCTTAGGTATGGAAAACGAGTTTATTGATTTTTTTGAATTGTGACAGAAAATGCAGAGCACAGGGACTTGGCTGGAACCTCCTCTAGGGAGTGCATAACATATCTTTCTCTCCGCATTCGTTAGGAAACCACACATTTGCCATTAGTCAGAAATCATGGGTATTATAATCCAAGACGTGAATTATGTGTACCAGTAATAGTAATAGCAATGAATGTGCAGGATTATTTTTGATCTGTGATCAATTTTCTGGTGTGGAAATATTTTTACTTTAATTTGCAGGTGTTTCATGCACAGGGATGATGTTTTGACTTTACACTGGTCTAATCTTCCCCTGATTGCTCTTTTATTGTATAGTCAGGCATGTGGAAAAGACCGAAGCTGTCAGTCACAGTCTGCATGACTGCATGCTCAAGTACTGCGACCTTTTGACCTCTAAGCAGGACAATGATTAGAACTGCAAAACACAACATAGGGGGTTACCTTGGGAAAGTATTCCAAAAGCTCTGTGCCATTTCAGTGCCTGTATTCTAGTCTTTTTGTGAAACAGCATTTATAAATGTCCATTAATAAAATCTAAATTGCTTCTATTATCCTATAATTCATAAGCACCACATAACACCATCAACACTGCTTTGGCGATCAGCAAGGCTTATATCAATGCAAACAATTATGAATAAGGTGTGAATATATAGAGCAGCAGAGGAGGAACCAGGTGCAGATCCTCAGAAAAGCCGCTCAAGCAATTTACTGATGGTTTTCAAGCTGTATTGGCACAAAGAGAAAATAAGAACTAAAAGAGTGCAGCGCTGGAGAATGGTGAGGGGGCTGTCTGAGGCAGGCGAGGGCTGAACAGGATCTTGGGGGGTGAGGCAAGCCGTGGGTAGCAGGGCACGCTGGACTGTGCAAACCCTCGAACCCCAGCGCCTGGAGGAACTAGAGGTCACTTCATAACAGAGCTGCTTGACACAGGGAGAACAATCCCTCGTGTATAGATACTGGTTTGTAATACCAAGGACAGGATTCAGAGGACTTGACTGAACAGGCTTTAAGCACAATGGAGAGTAACATCCAGAAAAGGAAAGACCCGGACTAAAACACGAGACAGTAATAACTGTAGGAAACCGTCGACAGGGGGAGCACAAGAGCAATATACGAGACAATAAATAAATAATGAGAACCAATTAGGAGAAACTGCTGGGAAAACTGACTGGGACACCTTTCTGTAGGGCAAAACAAAAAGAAAGACTGAGGACATAACAGTGCCTCACACCAAAAAACCTCTTCCCCCTGGAGACCGAGTGACAACCCCAAGTACAACCCCAAATAAGGAAGAAATTGGGATAGTCTGTTAAAATGAAATCAAAACTAAAAGCAGTGATTTGTAACTAATTGACCTGAATCATGTTGAAGACAGTGTAGTGTTTTATGTGTCAGGAGACTGTACAGGTGAAGTTTAAAGTGGCTTTTCCGGACATAATTATGCATTGTAGTTCTTGACAGTAGTTGGCCGAAGTAATCCGGTGCCCATGTGGTAATATCACTTCTAGATGAATGACTGATTTTGATGCTGCGGAGCCCTAGTTGGCTCAGCTTGAAAAAAGAGGCATGCGTAAATCTCTTCTCACTGTTTACAAGTCTGTGCACACCGTTTATAGACCATGCTCGCAGAATTTATAATGCCCTCATTTTTGTAATCCGTGCCCACAGTTCTCCAGTCCTTGGCCATGGATTTTTAAATGGATTTATAAACAGTACAAATCCGTGGGAACGAATTGCACAACGCTCGTCGCAGATTACAAAACTGTTGGCTCAGATTACATATCTATGGACATGGATTATAAAACCTGGAGTACACATTTACACATGGCTCTTTTTGTGTCGCCTGCGAAGCATAGCGGCACATAGGGATCACTTTGTCCGGCGTCTGTCTGTTCGTCTGTCTGTCTGTCCGGTAGTCACACTTTCAGCTGGTAGTCACACGCAGGCGACGCATGTTTTCACCTGATCTAGTTTTAGCTGACCACGTGAGTTCCGTATGATGCAGTGTCGCCTGAGTGGCTGGAGGCCACAGGTATTCTGCTTAGACCGGCGCATGTGCCTTTTAAATGTTTAACGTGTTGAAATTCCTCAAATTCCAAGAATCTTTCAGATACGTCTCGGACTGTAAAGGAGAAATATGCAAATCCTTCCTTTTTTTCTTTGAGGAACTGTTTTTTTAACTTTTCAATGACTGTGTCACTCATTTGTGGGCAAATTGGCTATCCTCAGCCCATCTTTGTCCCTGAAGGACTTGGCCTTTCCTGTATGCAGCTTTTGTTCCGAATCATGATTACAATCACTGGCTGACATCAGCTGTTTCGCAGCATTATTTTTTTTCGTGCCTTATTGCTAGTCTTACAAAGCCTCGCCTTATTTATTTATTTTTAAATGTGCTCCAGGGCTGAACGGCAGTAATTGATGTACAACGTATAAAATGAAGTTGACAGGACAAAAAATTATCTTGTCTTCATACGATCTGCCCTGAAATACATGTCAAAGTAGAATGTAGAAATGTATGTCCTCTGTCTTAATGCAAATTTTCCATACCATCCCAACTTTTATTACTTTTGTAGTTGGGTTTGCTGACTTTGTCAATAAATGTTTGCTGAATTGTATATTGAGTACACAGGTGTATACAAATACTTGTAAAAATGTGAGTGATAAAAATATCAGGTTATTTCATCATTGTTGGGTTTGCATTTTAATCATATGCCTGATTTTAGTGGTAGTTCTCACTTGATATCGTTCTATGATGCTGTGATTCATGTATTGTATATTGTAAAGAGTGGCTGCAGCACAGGCGATACCGTACTGTTTTACTTACGCTGATTTCTTTTCACCATGTTTTCAATGTATGACGCTGATGTATACAAATGAAAAAATAGTGCATTGGCAACTACATTAATATGTGAACAATACAATCCATGACCATTGATCTAAATGTTCATTGTCAAACTGTGTGACTATTTATGTACTTCTGAATCACAGGCTACTTAGATCCATCTGGCTTTTTATTTTTTTGGACCTCAGAAAACTTTCCTCATGTAACTCAAATACGACCTCATGTGATTCAGTTACACGACCCCAACCGCAAAACTGCGTGACCTTTGGATGGTGTTTTTTTTTTCTGAACTGAAAACCAATTCTGTCATGACTTGTGCCATGGAGACTGATTATGTATGGGACACAGGAAGATCTTAAATATAGATATTTACTGTAGATGTGACTCAATAACTGCACAGTTCCACTAATTTTTCAGAACAAAATGACAAAGGGGCTCATTGCAAAAAATTTTCTCAACTACAACTACAAAGTATGTGTATTTTATTTGCAATTACAAATAATTACAAATTTATGTTTACAAATAAAATGAAGTTGCCTGACAAAATATTAAAGACCATGTCTTCATACTGTCTGCAATTCAATACGAGAGAAAGTAAATTTAGAATCACTGCTTTCTGTTTTAATGTGCAATTATTACACTGTCAGTATTGAGTAGGGGATGTGTGTGTGTGTGTGTGTGTGTGTGTATTAATATATGTCTTGGGGTCACCAGGTGTCAAAAGGCACCATGAGGCACCACCTCCACAAATACAGGCTCAAGGGTTGCCAAAAGAAAGCCTTTTCTGACTAGAAAACACAGAAGCAAGCGCTTGGAGTTCTCCAAACGTCCATTAAATTATGACTGGAACAAGGTGCTTTCATCAGATGAGACAAAATTGCATGTATCAGTCAGATACAGCATCAGCATGTTTAGTGTCGAAACAGAGATGCTTACAAGGAGAAGCACCTCATACCCGTGGTGAAATATGATGGTGGGTCAGTCATGTTTTGGGGCTGTTTTAATTCAAGAGGTTCAGGGGCACTGGTTAAGGTTAATCACACAATGAATTCCACCAAGTATCAGGGTATTTTGGCTGGCAATCTGGTTGCCTCTGCCAGAAGGCTTGGACTGAGACATAAGTGGACTTTCCAGCAAGACAATGACCTAAAGAATACATCAAGATCCACACAGAAATGGTTCTATGACAACAAAATCAACGTTGAGCAGTGGTCATCTCTGTCACCAGATCTCAATTCAATTGAAAACCTGTGGGCTGATTTGAAGAGAGCAGATGAAAAACACAGATCCTAGAATGTGAAGGATCTTGAATGGATCTGCATAGAGGAATGGTCCAAAATCCTCTCAGATGCGTTCCTTAACCTTGTCAAAAATTCAAAGAAGAGACTCCATGCTGTTATCCTTGCTGCCATAGGTGGTTGCACTCAGTACTAAATGAAGGCTGCCAATCATTATGATTTTTTTCAAATTTATTTTGTATTATTATATCCTCTAATGCCGAATAGCGTCCCGGGGATACTATGTTTTTGGTCTGACCGCCGCCGCCGCCTCCGCGCCGCCCTACGTGTTAACGCGATAACTTCAGTAATATTTCAATTAGAAATTTCAAGTTTTGCATATAAGTAAGTATCATAAAGAGGAAGAACTGATTCGATTTTGGGCAATTTACAATTTATAGATTGGCCACCAGGGGCCAAAAACTAATTTACGAGTTAACGTGATAACTTCAGTAATATTTCAATTAGAAATTTCAAGTTTTGCATATAAGTAAGTATCATGAAGAGGAAGAACTGATTCGATTTTGGACAATTTACAATTTCTAGATTGGTCACCAGGGGCCAAAAACTGAAAAAAATCACTGTTTTTATCATATCTCTGGTAATATTTGTCTGATTGACCTCAAATCAAGTGCAAATGAAAGGTCATGACCTGTGTCCCACGATGACATTATACCTGTTTGGTTCAAAAGTTTGACACAAGGTGGAGCTTTGTCACATAAAATTCACCATTATTTTCCGTATCTTTGGAACTATTTGTCCTATTGACATGAAACTATGTGCAACTGCAAGGTCATGACCTCACAAGGTGTCACATGATGACATCATACCTGTATGGTTCAATATTTTGCCACCAGGTGGTGCTTTGTGATGGAAAAATTACCATTTTGGCAATATCTTCAGAACCATTTGTCTGATTGACCTGAAATTAAGTTGAAATGAAAGGTCATGACCTGAGGGGCTTTATATTATATTGGGTCTATTCAAGGATTGGGGAATTGGAGGATTGGGGGCGTTCGGGGATATACCCCAAGCCGCTGCCTCCGACGGCATAAGCCTATAATATAATAATTATAGTTATTATATATAATATATATATATTATAATTTGGTTGTTTCCATGGAAACATTAATAAAGTATGTCACACATGTTGGTATATTCCATTTCTCTATAATTATATTGTTATTGTATATTTTTGTATTGTTTGTGCATTGCCAGTCGGGAGTGGAAGTAATTTTGGAGCCCACTGTTCACATGTGTGTGTGTGTGTGTATGTAAGTGTGTGTGTGCGGGTGTGTGTGTGCGTGTGTGCGTATGTGTGTGTATGCAAACCAGACAGTTAGTCAGAAGTAATGACTAAATGACTTGAGCCAGTCGAGAAATTGTGCGGTTATGGGTGAAAACAGTAGAATAATATGATTTGGTTTCACTTCAACTATAATTTAACTATGATTTCAATTTCATCCCATTCACATGTCTGACCCTAGGCCTAGTGCAGAGAGCTCAGTCATGAATACATTACATCTGATCTTGACAGTTCAAGTGATGAGCAGTGACCACGTATGTGGTCCTTTCAGATGTACCCATAATGTACCCATACAGATGTAAGATTTGAATGGCATTGCAAGTGTATCCCTAGATATTCTGTAGTTGCTCGTGAAAAGAATAAAACTGCATTGCATTGTGGGCCTGTTTTCCCTGCCCATTCATAAAGCATGTAGGTTTCAAATGGTAATATATAAACACTATGGATGGATGTATTAAACAAAAAAAAACCGAATAGTTCAGATGAGCTGGATATCTTGTAGAAGATATTCATGAGCAGAAATGAATACTGAATGCACTGCTTATCTGGAGAAATGTATTCAAAAATACTTCGCAATATGTTTTGATGCTGGACTAAATTGGCTTTGCTGTGCAGAGAGGTCGCTGCTAATAAGTGTTTCCTGGGTGTCCTGCCACAGGTTTCGATGACCGGGATACGGACCTGTTCCTGTGCGCCACCAACACTTGCAAGTTTGATGGGGAATGTTTGAGAATCGGGGACACCGTGACGTGCATCTGCGACTTCAAGGTAAGAGCTTGGCTTTTCCCTGGTCTCGGTCAAAGCGCTTAAGTCGATGTTTACCTACTACACCCCGGAGGTACTAATAAAACTGGAGGAGACTGTCGACCGGAGCGAAGCATCTAATAAAGTCTAATGACTATTTTTCTTTTTATCGCACATTCTGAGCTTAACGAGAACGTGTTACTGTCTTCCCGATGAGGAATGTAACGGAGAGACTCTCAACGTTCCCTGGAGAATTATTAGTCTCCTGAGGGAGGTACACTAGTGCCAGTGCTCAGGTAAATAACATAACCTGTCTGTTAGGGTCAGCTTTATCAATATCTTCCCCTTTTTTCAGACAAAGCTCTCTTCTTGTGCCGCTCAAACAAGAGAAAACCCCAGTTTGATTTCAGCTGTAATGAAATCGGGGGCTTGGAAAGTGCTTAAGGTGATGGGGGGGGGTGGGGGGGCTGGGGGGGTTCAGTAAGGACTGCGCCCCAACATTACGTCAACGCTCTTTCGCCTGCAAAACTGAATCGCGCTGCTCCCTTATCCCGTTAAGTGCAGTAATTCGTCAAATATGATCCGGTTACCGCATCCACCCATTGACTGAGTCCGGCAGCCCCACGGTTCCCATAATGCCCTGCGTAACGCACCCGAGAGGAAATGGGTTTGGAGCTCAGGGAACAAGGGGATTCATCTCCTTGGGGCCTGGGCTGTTCGTGCACGCGGGCTGGATGCTGCAGTATCGATCAGGCTGCCTCCTCTCGAGAGAGACTTAGGAGAATAGCGCCCGCCGTGGGACTCGCCCTGGCACGCCCTGCAGCTCTGCTTCCTGCTGGAACAGGGCCTGTGTTTGCACAAGCCTCCAGTTCCCAGATATAAGATCAGGTTTTCCCCTGGCCCCGTCCTAACCTTGTCCGTGAAGAGCTGAAAGTCAAAACTGGCCCTAAATCAGGCCATTATTCGAGACACTCTAAATATTAAACTCCAAAATCGCACCGTGGGGAGCGCGCACAGAAATAGGAAGTGGTGGTAGGCATTTTGCTCTGGCCGCTGAGGAACTTCAGCCCCATATATCAAAATGTGTGCTGGACTCGGAGGCTTTATGTGTTTTAAAAAAAATTCCAGTTAAAAAAAAAAAAAAAAACACAATAAACTGACACTGGAGGAAAATTTTGAGGTTGTTTCCACTGCAGACAACATAATGTTTCATCTTCAGAGGTGAACGCGTTATACGCAGTGCTTCACAATCCACTGGCCAGTGACACATTCATTATTTTGGTTCAGTACACCAGCAATTTGAGTTTTAGCTATTTGAGTTGAGCGTACTCCGAGGCAGAGGAGCGGGTGTCCCTTTCATTGGCTCGGCCACTGCTCGTGACTCAGGAACAAGACATGTTATGTGAATCCACCTCATTGGCTGAGATCCCATGAAGGAAAGTGGAAGCGATGTAATGGCTTGGCCCTGCCTGGTGTAGCGTTAGGCCCCTGCTGACTGCACTGCGAGAGCAGAGTGAGGGCCCTGTTCCGGGGCAGGGGCCAAGCTTCAGTCTCACTGGATCGTAACTCACGGTCAAATAGCCAGGCTTAAAACTTGGCTCTCGGTTTACGCACTGCCGTTCTTCCTCAGGCGAGTTACTCACGCCCAGTTCCGAATGTGAAGGGAGCACAAAATGTTTTCCTCTGTTGAAAAAGGAGAGCAATGGAAGACCATTTGAAATACGCATTGCTAATGATGAAATGTATTGTATCATGAAAATATGTATTTTTTTGTGAATCACTTGTTCGGCTGGGCGATATGGCCAAGATCTTATATCTCGATAAAGTTTATTTTTATTACGAGAGTATAGATTGTGATATATTGGTTTTTTTTTATAATGAAAATGGCTATGCTGTGTGGCTTTTGGATCATTTTTAGTTGCACTTTAGTTCCAGTTCATCAGTGGTTCCTGTGTACATTAAACAACTCTGAAATAATGCATTCAATGGTTTTTATTTTCCTTTCTATATTCAAATACATCCTGATACTTTGAAGCTTTAGACCCGCAAAATGCAAAATACTAAAAAAAGGTTCAATACTTGGAACCCAAAAACCCGGCAGAAATGCTAGTAGCTAAAAGGGCACGGTGAAGCACAAATGTGAAGGTCGGATAAACGTGACCTGGCCGTTCAGACAGCAGTCGCATTGCAAAATATCAGATAAGTATCGGATTTAGGACCACATATGTGGCCTGGGTCAGATTTAAAAAAATCGGGTTTGTGCTGTTCAAACTGTCTTTGACAGATCAGATACAGGTCACATGTGGGCAAAAAAAATCGTATTTGGGCCACATTTGCCTGCTGTCATATAGCCTAAGTCATATAGTGGCCCTGTACACATTCCATACCTGACTAATGCTGCAAAGCAACTACGGTAAAACCTTATTTCAAGATCATGCCAGTCAAAGATGAAATACAAACAACACAGAATATAATCATTTGAGGCAGCAGAAAAATGCAATATTCTTCACAATATATATCATTATGCGATATCGTCCAGCTCCAGTCTCATGTAAATTACATTATTTTATGATTTTAAAGGTGCGCTCAGGGAATAATAGTTTGTTATGGAAGTATGTCCCAATTGTTCACATCTATAATACCTCTTTTGTAAAGACATCCAAAAAATCTGCATTAACATGGCACAAGGGAACTGTTTTGTAATCTCCAGTGGCCTGCTGTTTTACCACAGGTATGAAATGAGGGAGCTTTTGCATATAAAACTCTGGTGTCATACACAACCAAGGAGAAAGGCGAAGAATTCTCAGAAGACACGGTGTTGTTGACCTTCACAATTCAGGAGATTGCCAGGGAAAAAAAAGAAAGGTTGCCAGCAAAAAAGCCTCTTTTGAGGGCAATCGATAAAAAAGCATCTGGAGTTGAGACATCTGATGAGACTAAAATTAAGCCTTTATTTTCCATTGGCTATCTCAGTCTGCAGTCCTTACAGTGTAGTTTTGGTTAACCCCTTAAACTTTTTATTTAAGTTTTCATTTTAGTAAGTGCAAAGTCAAAAAAAGCTTTTATTCATACTGTGGTAGAGTGTCGCTTACATATTCTGTATCTGCGAGTGGCAGCGCTTCACCGAAGCTACATCACATTTATATTGAGAGAAATATTAAAGCCCAAGATGCAGTGTTTCTATGCCACAGCATTATGTCAAATGGAACAAAATTTAGATTTTGCCCTTTATACATATTTCCCTGTAATTCAGCAGGACATATTTGGGATCGGTTGGAAGCCTTGGGATCTCCTCTAGAATTTGAAGTAGGCCTGAAGTTCCATAGGTTTGAATACAGCAGCTGCATTCAACAAACACATCTCTGGATCCGTTGGTTTCATGGGGTTAATACCATGGAATCTTTTTCAACATATTTCCAAAATTAAAATATAGTGTATGGGGTGTATAGTCCTTTTCATGCCACCTCATATACTCCCCTGTATAATTTGTGTGAATGAACTTTGGGGGTCGGTGTCCACTAATTTATGCTCTCTGGGGGCAACATCTGCAAAACTTGAAGAGTTTGTTTCCAAAACGCCATATATCCATTATACTCATTTTGAGTAAATCAGCTTTTTCTATGTTGGTGCTTATTGCCTTTTAAGGAAAAATGCGAACTTTGACTATGAGAAAATACACCTTATAGTATGAATTTCTAAAAACTTTCTAAAATTTCTAATTTCGCACCATGTGTAAGAAGCGCAGGGCTATCGCTCTGTGGTATTATCTAAATTTTTGTAAAAATTGCACTTAATATGTTTTGGAAACAAACTGTTCATATCCAGAGTTATGTATGTATTAGATGATATAAATTACATATCCCAAATAGTGGTGATTTGGACATTATGCGGGGAAAGGAAGGAATAGTCTGTTCCGAAATTCCTGACTGTTGAAGCCATCGTGGATAAATCAAGTGAAAGTCGGAGAGTGAACATCAGGGAGGCGAGGAAGAGAATTAATCCCTTGGTTCGCCTGTTCGTCAGGAGCTTCCAGTCCGTGTCCAAAGAGCGCTGTAGTGTCAGAGTGCACAAGAAGATATTCCTTCTGTAATTAATGATTCAACAGTTCGATCTGCCGCTTTTTCAGTCATTTCACTATCCTTTTGTTTATTTGCGTGCCTTTTGATTTTTGCCTCTGACTGATTTTGTAGCATTTTGGTGCATCTGTGTGTTCGGCTGTCTGACGTGGCTGTTTATATAGGATATTGTTGAAGAGGCTCTGGCATTGAAAGGGTGTCCTGGTAGAAAACCAGAATTCGATCACCATACTTCTGCTTAAAAAGAACTTCTTTCGCTGTATCTCCGTCTTCATTGAAAGAGACCAGGAGAGCCCTGGGCTTGCCTTCCCTCTCTATCGTTTTTGTCCCACATTCCTGTCAGGGACTCGTACTTCTCAGACTAAATCAGCAAACCGAGGGGGAATCTGGGCACTCCCTACAGCATCCCCTAATAATAATACAGTATAATGCACTATAATAATAATTATTATTATTATTGGTAACACTTTACTTGGATATAGAGCTACAGATAGTTTGTAAAATATTTCTTACATCTCCACTGCTTATTAGTTGATATTCAACAATTAAACTGTTTCACTCTGTCTGTAGATGTTCAACCATTTATCAACAGAATATACTGTATGTGCTGTTTCATGAGCATACCTGCATATCTCTGAATAATTCAGTTGACGTGCGCACTGAACCCACGCTATACAAATGTTCAACAGTTTATGCAAATATTCAACACTTGGTAAACAATTGTATTAATGTGTGTTTAACATCCAGATGTACAACTGATGTTCAAGGTATATTTAACTTCCGTTTAACTATTGTTGAAATGTTACAAATACTCCATGAACTATCTGTAGCCTAATATCTAAGTAAAGTTACCTTATTATCATACCCCCCGCAACGAAGTTCAGGGGGGTATACTGGATTTGCTTTGTCTGTCCGTGTGTGCGTGCGCGTGTGTGTCTGTGCGTGTGTCTGTATGTGTGTGCGTGCGTCTGTGCGTCCGAACCTAGATCTCATAACCTACTCATCCGATTTTGAAAATTTTTTCTCTTGCTGGAAGGTCTATTGACTGTGATACTGCCCGACTACTTGTTGTTGCGGGGGGTATCCTGTAAGCCATGCTTACTGACTAAATCTAGTTATCATTATGATTATTATTGTTAACAACTATGTTAGCAACTTGCATCGGTAGAATCACATGAACTATGCTCTTGCGAAAAGCATCTGTGACCTGTTCAGGAGCGCTGCTCCTGATGAACTGTGGGTAATCATAGTCCCGCGACACTTAAGGCGAATGATAGTAGGAGAGGATCCCCAGTGTACCGGCCAACTCTTCAACCCCACTCCCTCAGTCTAGGCACCTAATTACACTAGAGTTTAATTGGCTGAATAATTAGCATTTCCTCCCTCTGCATAGCAGGCAATGTGGAGTCAGTGCTTGAGAGGAGATCATTTGCTGGCAAATTTGCAGGTGATACTGAAATGCATTATTACCCCGCCCCTCCCAGTTTCTGTGTGTGTTTGTTTGTTGGTTTGTTTGTTAACACTCTTGCAGCAAAACTAATGGCGCCTTCACCCCAAATTCGATGTAGGGATTCGCCACTGACCCAGAGTAGATCCCTATTGAAGTATGTGCGAGGGGCGGGGTTCACAGTTCTGTTTTGACATACTGGTATGGGTTGCTAAGATCCTAATGCTCCAATTATCATGGGCACAATTTTGAAAATTTTACACTTTCATTTTTGGGCAACTTTCTGCTTTAGATCTTGGTCATGTTCAATCTGCTCCTTCTTCTTGCTAATTACCCTTGGGACAAATAGGCGGGCAATGTCTAATGCAGCACTGTACATTATTATTATTATTACTATTATTATTATTAATATTGTTATTGTTGTTATTGTTGATGAACCTCGATGGTTGTAATACAGTATATCACAACCTCCAGTAGGTCAGTAGTAGATCATACCTTGCTGTCATATTTGACCATCTATGAAAAGAGACAAAGACTATGATTTTTTCTCATATATATTCATGGAGGAGAACCCCCTGGATGAAATGACTCTTAATGAAATGATATTATTCATTTTCCTGGCAGAATACTCTGATGATTGCCCGTCTCTTTTATCTGAGTCATTTCTTAAGCGGGCAGATTTTCGCCTGCCGCTTGCGGCACAATGGGATCGCCAGGTTGGATTATTCATATTTGAGATCTACGGGACGGTAGGTTTACTCGGAGTTTTCACAGATTGTAGCCACAGTCAGGCAATGCGGTGCACGGTGGCCTCGGTGTGGTCCCACAGCTAGTTTACTGCCTCGCTCTTCAGTTCCTGCAGACGTAACGTCCCCGAGCAGGCGGGCGGCTTGCCTCGGGAGATGGAGGTGGCGGATATGAGCGCGCCCGCCCTTTGGGGTTTTTTTATTCACAGCTGAGCTTCATGTGCGGTTTGAAACCCACTTATTCACGACGATGCCCTTTTTTTACGTGCCAGTGAGCCAGTAATTGGTTTGTTTTCCGGTCGGACTGCAAAACAACCCGCACGCTTTCCCCCTGAGTACGAGCGAACATGTCGGAGGATGTCATTCTCGGCGACACGCGAACACGCACACACACTCACTCACACGAAACACCCACGCGCGAACACACTCACTCACACGTACACCACACTCACAAATGCACAGCCCTGCCCTCCAGCCACCCCTTACCAGGTGAACAGATGTGCTGGTCTACTGTGAATAATACAACAGCCAATCAGCTTCTGCATAGCAACCACTCCATTACCCCCATTGTAACCAGACCACTGGAGGATTCTTACCTCTTAGCATTCAGAAAGCCAAGTTAGGGGAGAGCACACACACTGCCAGAATACACACTCATTTACACACAAAGAGACCTTCTCATATTGGCACAAATACTCTCTGTCATCCCGTTGATGCACACACAGACACACACACACGCGCGCGCGCACACTTGTGCCCAAAATGCCTATTTTTGGGTATTGCATTAATTGAATGCTGTAAAACATCTGGTCTGTGGACGTCACCTTGAAGCTTTGATCATCTCCCAGTGCATTCTGGGTACTGAGACAGCTCTCATGGTGATATACAGATGCAGCCGACAGCATGAGCCTGCCGGTGCCTCTGTCTCCGAGCTGTCATTTCCCTCTCACAGCCCACTACACAGGAAAACGTGCGGCTGTCAACCGCTGCTGCAAATCGCTGGATGTGATACACTACATGACCAGAAGTATGTGGACACAACTCATCCAACATGTATTCCTTAAATCTTCTCGAGATGGGGAATCAATTTTCCATTAGATGTCACAATATTACCATAGTCATTTCAAATTAAATTAAAGAACCGGTTAAATTAAGAACCGAATGTTCACTGACTGCCTTAAAATTTGAGTTGAGTCAACTATATGAGTTAACACACTAGAAAATAAGCTTTGATTCAACTCTCAATTAGTTAAGACAGTGGATAACTTTAAGCTAAACTTATGAAATCTTATGAACTTGAGACCAATATCAAAAACTTATCATGTCAAGTGGAGTTAAAGAGACGAAATAAGTTCACATTACTTAATTGGGGTATCATTTTTAACAGTGATATGCTTGAGAGATTTACGTTCTGTCCACTCAGACACTTGTGAAGTGAAGTGTTTATGTTGGGCAGTGGCCTGGATCCATCCGTCTTCCAGCTGGCAGGTCATACATGCTCTTGTTCTCTGATCTCAGCTGATCGTGTGCGGACCATAGACTGTATAAAAAGATAAACAAAGCAACCGTGACGTCACCTATTGGTTTCAGCATACCAAAAAGGAAGCCTCGATTTTAGCTGTTTGAATTGCGCCATGTTGTCATTTTGAAACGGGATGTGATTTCTATTGGACGACAGCAAGAATCAAGATCCGGGGAGGGACGTGAGAGGTGGATCTGACCGTATCGGACGAGGACCAGAGGATAGCCACGCCTCTAAAACAGATTCTGACTTTATTCTTTATTCTAGTCTACTTGGGACCATAATTAACAAAAATGAACATCATGGTATATCGAAGGAGACTTGAAACTTGCTATAGCTACCATAAGATAATGTGAAAAATAATTATTTAAATGTAAAATCAGGTGGGAAAGTAGGGTCATTTTCTCATTGACCTCCATAGCATTGACCTCCAAGTTCTTTCTGCAACCACCGACGTCGCCGTCTGCTGGCCATTAAATAGAATGCCATTTAATGGTACTTCTGCATGGGCTTCTTTTTTCAGACCAGAGTGCTGAGTCCATCTTTGTATATAGTCTATGGTATGGACCTCATTCTGGGCATGGGGACATTATCTTGTGGATACAGGAACAGGCCCTCCCCAGGTTACTGGAAGCAGAGAATCATCTGAGAGGTCATTGTTATCTTGTGTAGCATCATGATTTTCTTTCAGTGGAACAACGATGCCTTGCCCCTGCCATAACAAGTGCGTCCACATACTTTTAGCCGAGCAGCGCACTAGCATACAATATCGCCAAACCGAGTTCAGTTAGCCTGCCGGGCACAGTGTGTGAGGTGAGGGAATGTAGTGAGTTATTACTGACCTCTTCCCCGGGTCCTGTCCACTGCAATATCTGCCCATATTATGTGTTTACAGTGCTGAACAAACACTGAATTATCTCAGATTCTGCTCCAGAGTCATGGGATCCTCTCAATGCCCCTCAGGGGAATCGCACCTGCAGCTTCCTGTTTACACGGTTTGGCTCCAGAGATCAGGCTGGTCCTGGCTGTTTATTTTGGACTCGAAGTTCGATGCAGTGGGGGCACAGAAAGGCTTTGTGTGTGTGTGTGTGTGTGTGTGTGTGTGTGTGTGTGTGTGTGTGTGTGTGTGTGTGTGAATTCGGTTGGTTGAGGCTTCCCATCATAACCGAGGGCTACGCTTCACTTGTGTGATTTTTACGAGCTGCTGCAGAAATTTTATGGTCACAGTGATCACGAGAAGCAAAGACTATCGCTTTCTCATCTTAGCATTTAGGAGATCCGTTCGTCGTGAGACGGCACGGATGTTGTTGTTTGTGTTGCTTCTAGTATGCATCTACTTTTGTATGTTTTTTGCCACTTTTGTATGTGTTTGTGTGTGAATGCATTTAAGGAACAAGATGGCAACAGTTCGACTGTCCCAGTGACCCTCCTGTGCATTGTGTGTGCTTGAGACCACATTGGCACCGGCGTGATGTTGCTGGACTCTGGGAGAAACTGTTACCGACAATGATTGGGTCACGCGCCACATCCCAGACATGTCCCCAGCAGGGAGCGAATAAGAGGACCAATCAGCGGGCAGGAGCAGGAGCCGTCTCTGCGCAGATGACCTGCATTCCTCGCAATTTTTCAAAAGGACACGCCGCCGTCCCTCTCTCTGAAGGAGCATTCGATCCTACAGATTAATTTTATGCCACAAGGTCCTCTCATCGTCCTGCGCCTCGGGTTCTGAAAGCTCCCTTTGGTGAAGCGGCGCGGACGCGCGAGGTCGCCGACTGAAGTGAAAAACAAAGCTCTTTCTCTCCCGGGGGGAAAGGGGCGGGGTCTGGGGGCAGAAAGCTCCGTGTTACAGGAAAACAGTTTGTGGTGCGGGCTGGCGACTCGAGGGGGGGGGTTGTCGGCTCCCGGAGGGGGGTGTCGGCTCGCGGAGGGGGGGCAGTCGGCTCCTGAGCGTGGGCAGACAGGCGAGACTTGGCCAGTTGAGTGCAGCGGCGAGCGTAGGTGCCTGGTGCGCTTTCCATCTGAGAGATGACATTTCTCCTCTGATAGTTATTCTCACTTTTAACATTTTGCATACGGCTGCGGCGCCTTGTACGGCAGCCTCTCTGTCTGTCTGCACAGCAAGAACCACAGCAGCCCCTGCAGGTCATGAGGGAAATTGCAGGTAGAAAGCAGCAGGGTCACAGACGCACTCCTGCAGGTGTGAATTATAGCTGTGAGAGATTACTCACTCTAGCTTACTCACGATACACAACAGGGATTTCAAGTTTCGGCACAGAGACTCTCCGTCATGTCATTTAACCATGAAGAACAGGGTGAAGACGGCACCGGTGAAAACCGTCTGTCTCTTCCTCCTTCAAGACTCGCACAGAGGAGTATATCTCCTCATTTGGGAATTTTCTTCCTTATTTTGGTACTCATTTTCAACTGCTTATTTATTTCAGTGTTTTGCTCTTGGATATTCACCTCTTTGTTATGAATTCACTAATCGCCTGGATCGTCTGATGAGCACTGGCAGAGTATTCCATAATTATTATTAAAATACTCGTATTCTGTCTTGAGTACGCGGTTGCCACGCAGCATTGTCGCAGGTTGCCAGTTTGGTCGCTGTAAACATAACGAGGCCCCGCAGTTTTGTCAGCCTTTCTTTAAAGTGTGCCCGCTGGTTCTCAAAGCAATTAAATCAGCCCTCAGACTTCTCTGTGGAGCGGAAATCCCAGTACGAGCGATCGGGTGTATGCACAAAGTCCGTGGGGACAGGGGAGTCGTAGTGGATGCTGCCATGTGGGGGAGGAGCAGTTTTCAGCGCTGGGGAGGGAGCAGGTTGGCGCTACGCGGTGGAGCTGTACGGCGTCCGCTTGGCTCTCCATGGCATCGCTGCTACTGCCAGGGATTGGGTTTATACGGGTGGGAGGTAGGGGGGCAGGTTCTTTGTGCAGGCCTGTTAGCTGCGCGATTTAGCTGAGAGGAACAGGAGTGGGTGCAAACGACTGCCCCTCCCACTGGAGGTTTTAAGAACCTGGGGTGCGGGCTGTCAACACCCAGGGGGGCCCCCATTTTATGGGAAATAAGCTCTGTGTGACCCACGGGCAATCGGAGAACAAGTCTTTCACTGTGTTGCATCACATTTTAAATCCTGGCTGTTTTAGAAAGGAGGTGAGTTTGGAAACAGTCTCTTTCTCTCTCTCTCTTTCTCTCTCTCTCTCTCTCTCTCTCTCTCTCTCTCTCTCTTTTCCCTGCCTGTCTTTTGATCAGTAGCCAGTTGGCCATCAGGGCTCCTGTGTTATGTTACCTCTCAGCTGGTAAAAACAGACACAGAATTGATTACAGCTTTGGGATCGATGCGTGAGAACACTCCCACACGCCGTAATTTAGCCAATCTGCAGAATTACAGCATGTGGGGGCAATTTTCTCTCCGGATAACCCTTTTCCTCTGGACGCACCTGAACAGGGACCAGTGCAGGAGAGCAGATGTTTCCGTCTGGATTCTCGATCAATGTGCATCTATTTTCATCCTCTGATTGGACGTGTTTCCATCGCCCCAGTTGCGTTCGGAGAGGTGGGTGGGTGGGCGGCGGATGTGCAGGACACTATCATGGGGACGATGCAGATATGGAGATTTCGCAGCTGTCTCGGTCTGAGCATGTGTGCTGCGTTACTACAACCCCCACCACGGGATAGCTGAGATTTGGTCTGAAAACAAAATGCAATTGAGGGATGGATAGACGAATTGGAATATGTGTAGAAGTAGGAAAACGCACATCAACAACACAATAAATTTTTTTGGGTTCTGGCGCAGAATTGCTGATATCTGGCCTAGAAACATAACGCGGCGGAGGGACGTACAGACGGACTGGGGGATAGACAGAAGTATAAAAAGGCATATCTATGATCTAATCTTTTATCTCATATCTAAGATAAATCTGTATATTTATTTCTCCCCCCGAAGGGTGGGGGACATATTGTTTTTGTCCGGTTTCCCGTGTGCATGCGTGTGCGCGTCCGCGTCTGCGTTCCCACCATTTTCGGATCATAACTCAGAAACCGTTTGATATATTTCCATGAAATTTGCGCGCACGTGTGCATCAGGTCGCGCAGATGTGCCTGTTCCTGTGTTGAGGTTATCAACTTTTCTAGTCTCTTCCTGAATGTCTGGGGGATGCATTGGGGTGAGGGGGGACTTTTGGTTTTTTTTTTTTGCCTTAAAAACAATCTCGTAAATTTTGTTGAGAAATATTAAACGGTTTAGGAGTTCTGGCTCAGAAACGAGTTGTGACGGACGGGCGAACAGAGGGACGACGCTCATTCCTGTATCGTGGCGGGGATAGTAAAGGATATGTTTCCCCAGCACCACAGGGCTTCGGAGACGCTCCTCACCCGAGCTTCGGCTGCTATGTGTGCCGGGTCGATTGATGACCCCGCCTCTAATGTCCTCCCAAAAATACCAGTGTTGCTGTGCCAGATGTGGCACGAAGAAGCATGGAGCCTGTTCCATTTCAGCATTGCCCTCCTTTCGCGTCCCGCCACCTAGTTTCCAACAGTGGAGGAGATTGCATGGCCATATCCAGGGCTGCTACACGCAGGCGAGCGTAATGGTTATTCTCGGCATACTGTTCAACTTCTCAGTGTACTGTTTCTAAAATGTAGAATCTAATTTGGGATTTGGAGCAAACTGATTTGCGTCACGGAGGGTTCGAGGTTCCGCGGCTTGAAAACCAAAACACCTTTTTTTCTCAAGCCTCCCGAAATGACAGATATGAAAGGTGATATGGTAAATAGGTAAGAATAGAGCAGGACCTCGCTCTCTGAATTCATGAATTACAGATGGGAGACGGCTTCTGAGAGCTCTTTCATTTCGCAGACTCAGTCACCTGGAGTATGGCCCATGGCTGGTCAGCCGACGGAGTGTTTTTGAAGTGAACTTGGCCGCTTTTCAAAGATTTACAGCATTACTTTGCCATTTGAAATGTTACACATTGCATTATAAATGAACAATTTCAATATACAGTACACTGAACTAGAATATAAAATACAACAATTTCATCCTCTCAGTATTGCACAAAATTTATTCTGTGGTCGACTTGGTGAAGTAGGTGACCAAGGGTATGTGCAAATATATATACATAATTATAACTTTCCTGCTATTTGTCAAGACTCACCCATCAGGCAGGTGAGGTCTGATCCAGAACTATTGGACTTAGACACACTTTGTCCTCTGATCAATGAAAGGCCATCACGAAAGTCCCAGTTCAGTCATCTTTATCCCCCTGGCATATAATGCGAAGAATATAGTCATGGGTGTGGTTGTTCGTCTGTCTGTCCGTGAACATAACTTGAAAACTGTTCAATATTTTTTTTCACAAAACTTGGTGTGCACACTAATCATGACCTGAAGTGGCGCCTTTTGCTAATCCAATGTTGATGAATTTTGTATTTTATCTGGTTTCCATGGAAACATTTTGAACTTAGAATTTTAGGGGGTATGGTTTGTTTCTGGAGCTGGTGCCATTTTCAGTCTTTTAATATGTGGGGCCGGGGGGATATGGCATCTCCTGATGGCTCTTGTTCTAAATGCTACAGATGAGTCGGACCCTCGGGGCGGGTACCGTGGGCAGGCTCAGCTCAGGAACGTCTCTCAGGACTGTTGCTACGGCTCGTAATGTCCATGTTTCAGTAAAGTGACAGTTTTGAAGAGTTAAGCAGGACAGAAAAGCACATACACGGGCAACAATCACGTGTGACGATCCCTCACTCAAGACCACCATAACCAGACTCTTCATCTCCATAACGGTCTGAGACCAGCAACTGCCACTGCAGATGGGTCAGCTGGTCTCCACAATCATAGCGTTCCTGCCCAACCCTGGAGAAATCGTTTCTTGGAAGTCTGACTCAGTGTGTCTCGTCCTGCTCTCGGATTGGACCTCACCCCTGCTCGACGAAGAAATCAACTTTACTGGGTGAACAGACATGCCCGATGGCTGATGACGCAATGGAGGACCGTTCATACTGACGAGTTGCGCTGTAAGCTTCACATGCTGACGTTAGCGTAGTGCAGAGGGTGGTATAAAATGATAGAGGAGAGCTGGATTGGTGGGATTGTTTCATGAAAATTGCACATGACTGTATTTTATTAAGCGTAACTCGAAAGCAGTGTGATATCGCAGTGAGACGCTGTGGCCTACTGTCCCACCATTTATCTGTCAAAACGACGCCATATTTCAGCATTACAACGCCAGACCCTTGTAAATCCTGTACGCACAGTTTTCTTTCAGGCTGAAAACATTCATGTGACTGAATGACCAGCTTTTTCCCTGGATTTGTCCTCCATCGAGCATCTTTGGGATGTTTGTCATCGGTTCCCACTTCTGGCTAATATCTGCCAACTGCATGCAGCTCTTCAAGTGAAGTGGGAACATGTCCCCCATGTCACCATTGACCGTTTGGTGTGGTCCACATAGGAGAGATCTGTAGCAGTGCCAACATACCTGATATTGTTTTGTGTAATTCGAACAATAAACCCCATCACCTTTATCATCTTAGCTACCATCAGGTTCTTGTTCGTCTGTTTCAATTTGTGATTGAAATGCATTGCAATATGGTCATACAATCTGTCGGCACTCAATGAAAGTACAGTGAGTATCTGAACATGGTCATATTTCTCACAATAAGAGGTGTTGTGTTTATATTTTTGTTCAGAGTGCTTTTAAACTGATATTCAATACCAACAGAAACAAAACAGAGCTACTGCAACTGCTATTGCATGGGGACTTTTTTTGGCCATAATCACTCACACACATTATAATGTACTTCAGTATTTCAATTTGCCTATTCTTGACATTATTGATGTAATGGCACTTACTCTTATCTCTGGCAGATGTCAGTTCGATCCCATCCATGGGTGCAGCTTGATATGTTTGCTGCTGCAAAGTAAACTTGCTGATGTAATTCAGGAGAGGTATGCTGCGTTTGAGGTGCAATGGCAGTGCCCTGTTCGGGATGCGAATCAGCTCGTATTTTCATCAGTGTTTAACTCTCGCTGCTGGTGACAGTTTCTGTTTGCTCCCCTGACGTACTCAGTAACCTCAGCACGGTGTGAAACTGGGTGCATTCAGATGGGATAGGGTTCCAGAACGTTCCTCCGGGAGCATGAAGCTAAAGTCCACAGAGGGACATTCTCATACGCATTTATGAGAGACAGCGTTCATCTCTCCTCAGCCTCTCGGCCCTAAGCAGAAATTTAGCCTCCGGACAGGACGCAGTGTCGCTGTGCTCCGTAACAGCCGCGCTCTTCTTCTGTGACTGCGCTTGTGTCTGTGAACCGCAACCATCACAAACACTGCTCTATCTCTCCCTTTCCCAACAGTGCAGCAATGACTATGTTCCTGTGTGTGGCTCCAACAACGAGAACTACCAGAACGAGTGCTACCTGCGTAAGGACGCTTGCAAGCTGCAGAGGGAGGTGCTGGTGGTGTCGGAGGGGTCCTGCCCCGTTGGTATGTTTTATCCTAATCTTACCCCTTACTTACCTCCCTGAGACGCTTTAAGCCGCTTTCACGCTGGACGCGAAACAAATTTTTCGCATGTATTCGCGTCTTTGTGTCGACTTTGAATGTAATCTGTTGCGCGAAAAATTTGTTTCGCCCCCGGGGCGAAAGCGGTTTTAGAGTGCATTTTTGTCACTAAAGTGCCTCGTGCTAAAAGTGCTCGTTGCATTTTCACACACCTTGAGGCAAGGATGTGGGAATAGTCTTGTATAATTATCCGAGTCAATTTTCTCCATTTTCTCAATATGAACATTTTGTGACTTCAGTGCTGTTAGCACTGAGGTCTTCAATTAGTAGATATTATGGATATATGATATATTCAGACCCTTCTTCTTAAAATAGAGATTTTGTGGCTTCAGTACTTATAATATCAGGGTCTTCAATTGCTCAAGGGCATCACATTTAACCTTTATCAGCCCGGCCCCCCTTACTCAGGCAAGAAAAAAACATGTCTTATGTCAGTAAAAAAATGCCCAGAATCCACAGAATAGTGAACAGAACTTGTGGATGGACATGCAAATCCGGACTGTCACCGACGCAAGACCAACAGGATACATGTAGGACACATTAATCTGGGACCAACGTATAAATCTTAAGTTCATTTCCAGGGAATCTCAAATTTTACAGGAAGAACTTGCACTATGATTGAGGTAGTATTGCTAGTATTTGACAATCGGCATCCCATTTTCCCATTTTACCTCACCAAGAACCGAGAATAAGCATGTTACTGTGGATAATGGTGGGATGGATCATTTTCAGTATATGTCTCTGAAAGAAGAAAGAATAATGCCTGCTGTCTCCACTGCATATACCAGGCGTGTAAAAACACAGTAAACCCGAGGAAACTATTCCAAACAAACTGCCAGAATATTTCACTATTAAAGTTTAAACTGTTCTAAGAAAATCAATTACAAAATAAAATATCTAATTATTGTGAAATGCTTCCTTTTTTAGACAAAGCATAATCGTGCGGCATCCATTTCCTTCGGGCTACCGAGTTTGCCTCCACTGGCACAGAGATATGGCGTTATCTCGCCAAGCAGGGCAGTCGTCATGAGATTTCTTTATCGTGTTTCTTTCCAATAACCTCAAATGGATTCAGTATCAGCGGGTTTGAGCGGGACACAGGGCATCTCAGGGCAGGAGACTCAGAAATGAACACTACCAGAAACTGAGCCGGCCGTGTTGCATTGTGACCACAGCTTTAGCACCGCCCAGTGTTTAAATGCAGTTATTGCCTTTACATTGAGGGAGCCGGTTCCTCAAACTCTCCCAACCTGTCCTCCAACCACACGCTCAAATAGGTTGTTTATTCTCGCCTATAGGAGCGTTTCCTAAAATCGCGCCCCTACTGGCAGCAGGAAGGTACTGTTACAGTTACAGTTTGAGTTCCAGATGCAGTTTTAGTCATTCGCTAAAAATAACAGGTTGGGGAAGGATTAAGGTTGGGGTTAGGGTTACAGTCAGTGGCGAAGCCAGCGGGTGTGCCAAAACACGTCCCTTTATGATAGCAATTAGTCTTGGCTAGTTCTCAATCATTTCCCTTTATTGACGCGTTTTCCAATTATCGTAATTGGCAACTTGGTTTTTCTCGCCATATGCGATCTAACAGCGATGAAATCATGGGCTAAATTCAGTTCAAAAACATAATTAACTTATTAATTGGCCAGTTGATTGAACTAGTCCGCATTCCAATGAAATATCGCCTTTCACTCTCGGTATTGCGTGGGTTGTGAAAAAAAAGTGGTTGTCGCAAGTTAAGTAGGCTATAAAAAGTATGCGGCTCAAGATATTTGCACAGATAAGCCATTTGGAATAACATTGATTTAAAAAGGCAACAGCAAATATGCGTCCAGATGAATGTCATCTTACCTAATCGGGGAAAACAAGCAGCACCTGTTAAGTGTGGAGTGCTCTCGGAGTGAACCTTTTGTTAGTCATGAAAATGACTGACAACATGTCAGGAATAATGATTTTTTTAAACGGATGTTTTGTGCACCCGATGATCAGTTCTGGTTCCGCCACTGTACTGAATTTAGCCCATGATTTACTCACTATTAGATCGCATATGGAGACAAACCGTGTCAGTTGCCAATTACAATATTTGGAAAACGCGTCAATAAACAAAAATGATTGAGAACTTGCCAGGAGTAATTGCTGTCATAAAGGGACTTGTTTTGGCACACCCGCTAGCTACGCCACTGGTTAGAGTTAGAATTAGGATTATGGTTAGGATGAGGTTTAGGTTAGGTATTTACTGATGGCGACGCTGAGATTGGAAACCAGATTGTAGTTATTTAAATAACCAGTAGAGGTCGCTTAACCCCTAAACGTAAGTTTAGGTCGTAATAACCTGCTTGACAAACGACCTTGGCGGCGTATTTTGTTGGAGGTCATGCAGGCTCAACTCTCAGGATGTGTCTACAATTCACCAATGCTTTTTCCCTCTGAATGAACAAAACACATTCAGATTTTCTTTTTTTTTTTTTTTTGATCAGACCTTGCCATGACCTTCAGCGAAATAAAACAGAGCATTTGTTATGCCTAAAGAAAAAAAAAAAACAACTATCAAATTAAACAGTCACAGGTGCACAAGTGGGTGGAGAGAGTAAGGAGATTTTTAAGTGATAATGAAGTCTTGCTTTGTTCAGCAAAACAATGTTTAGTCTAAATTAGCATTTTATACACAGCCAAAATTTTGCATTTAATGTAACCTCTGGCTCCCATCTCTGAAAATCAGGAGCTGCCGTTGTTTTTTTATTCATTTGAAAGATATTTACGCACAAACCTCTCCCTGAGACAACCGATCGAACAGTTGCAGTCATCAGAAATTCCAGGAGTGCTGCCATTAACTGTTGCGGTTGCCATTACCAGACTCTTACAGTCTTTTAAAGTGCATGACACTCCATCTGACTATTGAGTATAAAAGACACACAGTTTCAATAATAATCAATGTGATTCTTAATTAGCATTGACAGTCCTCCCCCCAACCCCCTTGTTGTAGTGCCATGAACTTGCTCTCTCTTCAGTCTTAGTTCCCCGACTTAAGTCCCATTGGATTGTGCACATGCCTGTTCATTCTCACTGTTTATTTATCCAACTGTTGCAATGGCTGCTAGATGTATTAATGTATTTTGATTCAAATATTAATACGGGGGTTGGAATATAGTATGGGGAAACCCTTAATGTACCCAGTAGCAAGGTTTGTTTAATTAAAAGCCAGTGAAATAAACATCCCAGGGAAGGCACTGATTTTAAAGCGTCAGCATCAGGCCTCAGGATGACGCGAGGCGCAGATTAATGATGTCATAATGGTAATGTAATATCCTCTCAGAGGGGCTTCCATTTTGAATGGAAAGCAGAACCTAAGGTCTCAGCTGCGGCCTATGGCTATTGCCGCTGCCTTGCATGGTGCTCATCCTATAAACTGCACCACACTCTGCTCTGAGATTCAGTTGCGTAGCCAGAACTAAAAAATGTGTACGCAGAGAACATCCCTTTGCAAAAATTGGAAACACTTTACCATAGAGGAATAACAATTCAAATGAATTAACATTAGTTTATTAACTATCAGTTAATTAGCGGGCGAAAAATGCACTAGATAGCCGAATAAGCATTTTGTTACCATCATTGAACATTTATTAATCTTCTGTGTCTCCCTTATTGTGAAGTTGAAAACATCCCTGAAGTGTCTCCTGTGTAGCTTCTCAAACTATTAAACCATAATGTGTAAATTAATACCTTGTTGTTATGATGTTAAAATCATTTGTAAATGATTACCTGATGCATTAGTAAAATTTTAATTAGCTGTTAGTAAATGCTTATTACTGTATTAACAAATGTTAATTCTTGTACCCTTATTGTAAAGTATTACTCATCAATCATTAGTCCTGACTTGTTCTCAGTCGTTTTTCTTGATTAACGATTCATTCAGGCTGAAAATACTTCACACTGTCAGGTGTTGGTAATTCTGTTCATTGGGAAAGACAACAACTATTCATTTGGAAGGGCAGTTGGGGCATTTCAGTCACCCTTATTCAAAATTGAGTAAAGGTGTTTCAAATCTTTGTGTTTGGTTTAATTTAAACACTTTAAACAATCATAAAATGCAGGTTCGATCGCCTGATGTGCCGAAAAGATGTTCCAAACCTTTCATAAGGCACATACCAACTTATGAGTAAATTATTTTTCTAAACCAAATTTAGCTTATTATTGAGTGGCCTTGAGATTGCATCAAGAAAGAAGCTTTGTCTTTAATTGCCGTGGATTATTCTTATAATTGGAAAACGTGTTAAGAAAGGAAAATGATTTAAAGCAAGTCAGGACTAATAATTGTTGTATATGGATGTTCAATGCATACAATTATGAAGTTCTGGCTACGCCACTGCTGAGACCACATTAAGTCCTGTTAGCACCGACATTTCTTGGGTGACAGCTGTATTTGTCATCCTGCATCCATGCCTGAAGAAAAGTAGATTATGTTGAAATGGATTCATTGGCGTGGTGGCCCCAGAATGTGGGAGAATTCAAGGATGACGTTACAATATTTGTGTCATGAAACACACTTCCAGTTTCAGGTTGACTGGGTACAGTCTATGGATTAAACACGGGCTACTGGTTTTCCCGCTACAGGCAGTGCTAGCATGCTACTGTTTTGGAGGTGTTTATGTATTGTTTTTGCCAGGGACATACTGTACACTGACCTTGTTGTGTTGTGGTTGTGTTGGGGTTGTGTTGTTAGCAAAGAGTTTTGGTTGCTGCGTTTACCAGAAGTGCACATTCCGACACAGAGAATTGTCTGTCTTTAACCTTCAGCACATCAGTCAATCACGCACAGACGTTTGGCAAGAGTAGCAGTAGCGCTACTAGCAGCAAAGTTTGGAAATTTGGAAATGGGAAATGCCATTTTGAAATGCCAGTGGTGATGGATTGACGGCTTCCTCTACTCCCCCAGCCCCTCAGAAATGTCCGTCCATCCCTCCGACTCACCTTTGTGTTTGTCTGCTTGGCTGAAACGCGCAGCTCTGATGCGCTAGCACGTGTAGGCTGAGCGAATGCGCTCGTGTCATTCATTCAGTCAGCGCTGCGAATGACGCACAGCTGCATGAGAATATCAAGACCCACAAATAAGATTCCAAAATTACAAGCTTTTATCACGATAATGCTCACTCACTCTCTCGCCATCGCAGTCAGAGAAACACAGTCATACACACACCTCCCTTTTTTCTGTTTTACCCGATTTCTTACGGGCCCCTTCCTGGCGTTCATTGAACTCCTAAAAACTAATCACAAAAATTACTTTTTTTGATTTTTTTTCCCATTAAAAAAATCCATTCATGCCATTAACTGACTTAGATGGAACTCTTCACCTTTGCCCTCATTTAGTATACGCAGCTGTATGAATATGCACATTTTTTTCCATTCTTAATTTAAATCTCCACCCACCCTTTTGCAACTGTCTTGCGACTCGACGATACTGTGCATATCTGTACTCCTTTTACTCTCTGCGTCAAACGCACATACCTCCGTTTGTTTTCTGTTCAGCTAGCTACTGAACGCCACACAATGGCCAGTGGTGATACAGGAGGAATTCAGCCATACATGTTCAAAACAAAAATCATTTCCAAAGACAAAGGGCAAATTATGTAAGGTTGCCTACTCGTCAATGTATCAGAAAAATAATGTGTCTTATGTAACGCACTCTACAGAAATTAGAAAATTAATAATAGATCAAATGAGCCTTCGGCTTGACCATGTTATGAAACAGATTACGCTTTGCTCGTGTTAGATAAACCTTGGTACCGATCGCCAGCTCTGACGAGTTAGCTGCCTTGTAAAGATAAACATCTAGATATGGCGTTAAAAAGACAAGCTTTGAACACCACTGAAAAGAGGGGAATCCAATTCATAACTAATACTATGTCACACTAATGTTACCCCTCTTGATAAGCGTTCATGTGCCCCCTGTGTTGCAGTGCCCACAGAACAAGAAAACATTTGTTGCTGGGAAATACCACATGTACAACATCGTTTTTGGAGCAATTCCTAGCAATGTATTGCAATGGTCTCTTTTGTAGCGAAATGTCTTCATCATTGGTATGTCTTATATTTTGTACTGTTGTTGAAAGGAGTGAAGGGAGTCATCGTAGCTCCTGCACATTGATGGGGCTGGTTTCATAGATTTGTGACTTTATCTGTTGGTAATTTGTGCTCTTGCGAAGGTGGAGACGCTCAGCCGTGGTGTTAACTGTTTATTTCGCTCCTGATATGTACTTTAGAATTTGGAGGAAAAAAAACACACACAAACAAGTTATCAAGGTTATTAACTTGATTTTCATTGGAAGGGTTCTTTAACGGAAAGGGGCAGTATGTTGCAACATGTTAATGTGTATTGGTAGAGTAACCATGCACAATTCATTTAATAAGTAAAAAGTACATTTAACGTGAAATGTCTCCATTAGCCACAAGCATTGAAAGACATTTAAGTTTAAATTGGTCTGCAACACCAACATAGGTCCGCTCTGCATCAACGGGATGTGGTAACTTTCTGATGAGGAATTGTGATTTAAAAATGTAATCCATGCCTCCAGCTCCTTATAGCAATGTACATATGCTGTATGCTACACCTTTTATGCACACACAGTGCTGCTAAACATGAACCAAAACATGTGGGACAAAACAAGGCATATTAGCTTTTTGGAAATGAGAGTACAAAGTGCGTGCCTTTTGGATGGCAGTCGACATACAGCGTGCTCCATAATTTATAACCACGTCATGATGGGCTGAAGTCGTCTCCTGCTCATTCGTCGTCGGGGGTTGTCGGTAGTCGGTTGTCAGTCGTCATCCACGTGTGATCATCTTCTCTCCAAAACCATTGGGCCGATGAAGCTGAATCTTGGCATCCAAGTTCCCTCCCAAGCCGACACCAAAGCTTTGTGCAAGGCAGTCTGATCCACTTGCCAATGATAGAAAGACGCTATTCATAGTTTAAAATGGCCCATTTTTCGACTTGGAGCCTCTACATTGCATTCGATTTAATGAAATGTCAGCAAGCTCTCAGTTGATGCAACTGATTTGTTTGCTAGTTGATTTTGTTTTCTTTTTTTGTTAAAAAAAGACATTGTTTTGATTGATCAAGAAATTACAAAGTTATCCAGCTTCAAAAATTTCTGTATTATATGGGGCAGCAAATCAGAATTTGGGCAGGTCCACCAAACATGAGCAGCGAGTGCTTTTCAAATCTGGGATTTGATTTGACGACTAAAATTTCTCAATTTTCATGAAAAGAGATTTGTCATGCAGTGATGGCTGGTTGCCTGAAATTAGACGAGGCGTGAAAAATCCCTTTTAAATAACTGGTAGCTCAGAGCCATTGCTTTGCAACAATTAGAAAATCCATCGACAGGTAAAGACACCGCTTCTTTCTCAATGCTATGTTGCACAATTAATTAGGCTCATAAATTAAATTCAGAAAAAAATGTATAAACTTCGCAAAAGAAATTTTAACTAGTCTGTGAACCTCTGCATTTGTTCGTAGCTCATCCTGTGATGCTTATTTAACCCCACTGCATTATTGTTTAAATTACAACAAAGGAAATGAAGATTCAAAAGAAGTATCCCCTGCCGAACAACTTTGATTGAAATGCAATTTTGTATCAACAAGATGCGTTATGTTCCTTGTTCCTTAATGCGGTAAACTGGCTAGACACGATAGGGCTTTATGTTTTGGGAGTTCGCGTGAACTCCCTTTTTTTAAAAAAAAAAAAAATTGAAAAACAGCTCAGGATCAATCATTATTTGTTCTGGCATGTTCTGTGCCTCCTCTATTTTCAGATCACCAGCTGCCACTGGTGCTGTGGTGGTTTTGAAATGTTACTTTCGATTCATCAAGACACTCTGGAATGCCTGATGTTGGTTCAGAAATTCTACAGTGTAGTGTGTTCACGTGGGCATGCGGCACCGTAAGCCTGTGGTTTCGAGGTGATCTGGCGTTCATGGACATCGTTTTTATTACCGCTCTTCTCTTTTTCACGTCTTTCAACATCTGTCTGAATGAGCTCAGGTTCGTGGTGGATAAAACAAGCTTTTTATGTGCCAGAAAGCAAAATTAAAATCACATCACAAGCGTCGAGGAGTCAAACTAATGAGAATTTAATTTCATTTATGAAAGGCTCTGAACAGCCCCGGCAGTGATTTCGCTGTGAATCAGTTTCTTTGTGGACCTCAAAGCCGAGCCAGAGGTGATGGCCGGGGGAAATTTCTCTCTCTGTAATGTCATCCTCATGTTGCCGATTGCCTGCTTTTCCCAACAGGCCCTGAGATTAAATGTGGATCCAAGCTGCTTGTAAATCATACATGAACATGACAGGTGAGGTATGAATTCATCCGAGGCTCCGCGTGCTAGACTCTTTGTGCTATTCAGTTCCCCTTAGCGATGCCTGTATTGAGGATGGTTTGGATAACATAGCATAAAGCAACACGCTGAGGGCTAACTCTACCTGCAGTGCCCCAGCTGGTGACGGGTGCTTCAGTTAGTATTGAGCTCTTTCAGACTTTGAGAGACCAGCATTGGCTTGTTCATGTCTTTATTTGACAGCCATATGGTTCTTCAAGGTCGCAAAATAGGTTCTCAAGATGCTATTACGTGACAGGTGTGAAGGTGAATTTGTGACATCATATGACGCGGACATTGAGTGACAATTTATCTCACCTCTTCATGCTGGTGTGCTTGTTTACATGGTGACGTCCTTAACAATATTGGTGCATATATTTAATTAATTAAAGTTATATAGTAGTTTCGCTCTGAGTTGAGCATACTCAGTTCACTCTGAGTTGAGCAAGTCCAAATCCTTTGCCCCCCATGCCACTGCGGAAAAAAATGGACAAAAATGCGCTTATTTTTATAAAAAGAAAAATACTTTTATCAATCCAAAACTGTGATTTGGAGCCATTTTGAGAAAGAAAATCTCGGTAGTTTAGATGTTCACCCGCAAGAGTTATTGCTGTAAACGCAGTAATGATATACTATCAGTGGCGAAAAAGCAAGCGATCTCGAGCTCTCAGCGTGCCTCCCAAATCGTCCCCAATGACCAGCCCCTGCTCGGCCTGCTCGTGTCTGTTTACCAGCGTAAACATGTCTGACAGCGGTAGAGCAGGAAGGAAAGCCTTCCGCCGGACGGCTCGCGCAGAACAGCCGAGAGGGTTGAGCGGGTCCAACCGTTCCCTCCGCTTAGGGGTGGAAAACAGTGCAACAAATCTGTTCCTCCTGAGACTGCCAGCCAAGCTGTCAGGACAAACTTTTACTCCGAGAACAATCTGCCTCCTCGACGCGTAGCTCGCCCGCACTCCTCCGTCAGCTGCCATTTCACACCATCCGTAAACAACACTGTGCCGCGGCCAATTTCGAATCAATGGATTCTAGCACAAAGTCATTTGTATGCAGCGTTATTATTTTTCTCTTTAAGTAATGAAATGCTTTTTCCGAGGCCCGCTTATTCATTTAATTCCCGTTGAGCTGCACTTGTTAAAATCATTTTGAATCCTGCTGAAGCTAGTTGGGTATTGAAAATGACCTTGACATCAAACTAATCATTACTATCGTCATCAAAGC
Source organism: Gymnothorax reevesii (assembly GCA_029721435.1). Taxonomy (NCBI): domain Eukaryota; kingdom Metazoa; phylum Chordata; class Actinopteri; order Anguilliformes; family Muraenidae; genus Gymnothorax; species Gymnothorax reevesii. The sequence continues at coordinate 64,611,896 of CM056587.1, read as the reverse complement.
TGCTAAAATCACAGTGTTAATTGCTGCCTCGATGCCAGCAGGTATAAAGAGCGTTTCTGGCAGCCGGTGAGATCCATAACTTACGACCGCAGTTTTATTTTCCAGGTGTTCAACTAAGTAGTAAAAAACTTATATATCACTCCCCTATTGGACGTTAGCTCTCCTGTCCTGCAGTACTGTGTAGGCTGGAGGGCGGACATTTTTAGAAGTCCCGACTAGTAAGAAAACAATAATATTAGAAGTTTAGCTGCGGGGCTGCTTGTGCAGAAGCAGGCTCTGTAGTTGCCTCTGGACAGTGCTGGCCGTAATCATAGCTTAGGAAACTACTAAAATGCTGAATCAAAATGGAGGTGGCACTCCACATAATAGGGGTTTGGTCATCATTGTAACCTGACCGGCTGCGTGTTCGTTAATCTGGAGGGTTGGCCCACCTCCTGACATGCGCTGTATGTGATTCTTCCGAACCCTCACATTTACCACGGGATCTGGAATGTTTACCTTGTAATCCAGAAGGAAATAGTTCTGTTTGTGTGTGGTGTTTAAGCTGGGTAAGATAATCCTGTGTATCTCAGATGCTGGAGGAAAACTCCCCCAGAGTGTATTGGCACGCTCGCCACGTCCCACCTGTTAATTTTCTCGTTGATGGCCGGAACCACATTTACTTACCATGTGGCGCCTTCCCTCTAGCAGATGAGGGAATCGGATCATCGAACACACAGGGCAGGTGGTAAGATGGTTCTATTAAATCAGATGTCAGGAATTGAGATTTTTTGTCAGTGTAGTAAACACAAGCGGTGTTATCCCTTCAGGAGCGCAGTTATGCTGCACCAATCAAAGCTTTGGAATCACTTTGAAATCTCTATGCTTTTTTGAAGGAAATTGACTGTAGATTTAATGGCACTGAGCTGCCATTAAAATGAACAAATATAAAAACCAACAAATTGATAATTTTACAAATTACAAACCCAAACCAGAGAAAGTTGGGATGGTTCCTTCAAATTAAATTAAAGGTTCACTCAGTTTTTGGGCTATTTTTCGAAGAAATGGATCATATGTAGCAAATTAATATGCATCACATATTTGTAAATGCTTTCTATAACTTTTAATCATTATTTGAAAACAGAAACTTGGCTGGTTTGTACGGTCCTAAGCCCCACCCCTCAAAAAAGTCGTTGCACATGGACCTCGTAGTCATGTGACCTGTGACGTGAGAAAAGTAAGTTGCAAACGTTCCCAGCTGATCGACCAGTGGTTTGTCCTGTACTGATAATTGATTTCACCTTGATTGAGTTGATTTTGAGACAACATTCATCAACATGCCAAATAGGTGTGTAGTGATAGGCCGCAGCATGACTCAAAACGATAATATGAGTTTCTTCCCAAAGAAAGAGATGCCAGGTCTCACGCATTCGGTAGAGTCTCTAGCCTCTTAGTGGCGTCACCTTCCTGCACCGTAGTCCGCAGTTTTCCATTCAGCGCGCACTGGAGAAATTCACTCGTGGAATTGAAGTCATTGTGCATTAAGTTAATCAGTTTCAGGTGCATTTAGGCAGATTTCCCCATTAGTGTCACGGAATCGATTATGACTCGGGAATTCTCACGCTTGTCTTTACTGAGAAATTGAAAGTAATGGAATTGCATAAAGATGTTTCAGATGGTCATGTTTCATTAGAACAATTGAAACGATCATGAAACACATGCATTGTTTCCAAGCCCTGGGTAAAGAGCAGCAGGAGAAGTCCGGAGTCATAGTCCCTTTCCATGTTACTTGTGGTGAGTCCAGAGTAATATTACAAAATACACCAGCACTGCTGAACTGTTCACTGTATGAAGCTTAATGTTTCACTCTGAAAAGATGGCCTCAGTTGCTGGCTGTGCCTGACAAACATGTCTTCATTAACCACTGCTGGCGAGCAGTGCACTGGCTCCTGGAGGGATTTCCAGGCGAGTCAGATCTAATATAAAATGGAGTATGAGGGAAGTGAGGTATAATGAGAGGGCGGAGCTATGAGGCAGGCAGGGGCTTTATTAACGGCGGGGCGGCTCGTTGCGGGAGCTGGGGTCCTGTGCAGTCCCTTTGGGCCGTCTGTCACCAGCCTGTCTGCGCCGGTGCATATCTGCACCTGGAGATGGACAACTGCACGATAGGCCCCATCAATCAATATGACAGGTTCAGAAAAACCACTCATACTGGAGCACATTTTTGCTCACCTGCACACACTCACACACGCACCCGCACACTCAATCTGTCACAAACACGCACTTCCACACACAAACATGCAAGTACATACATTCACACACACAAACTCGCAAGTATGAGCAATCACATGCACAACCTCACACGCATGCACAAGTACACAAAAAAAATCACACACATGCACATACATGTGCACCGCAACAATGCTGTAATATTAATGCTTGCACGCACACACACAATTGCAGGCACTGAAGCACACATCCACTCACATAAACGCACAAATGCACACGTCGTCCCTGTACATATACAAACACCTAAAAGTTTCTTGGTGCGCTCATGCATGCACCTAAATCCACAAACACAAGTACATACTCACACACACACACACACACACATACTCACACCTGTACACTGGGCCGGAGAGTACAGACAAGGAGTCAGAGGCGATAAATCAGCAGGGTCTGTCTGGACGAGGGAAGCAGAATTGAAAAGGCGATCATTAAAACGATTCATCAGCACGTCAGGCGGACTCCCTGGGTGCGCCGGGGCACAGGCAGCCGGTTCAGGCGCGGGCGGTAATTGGGCCAATTAAGGGGACACAGAGTGGGTGTGGCGCAGGCGGGGGGTGGCACAGTTATCGGGGAGAATCTGATACTCGTCTCTAGCCACAGTCCTCCAGTCAGCCTCCGAGTGTCCTGTAGCGCAGAAAAACAGGCTAATGACAAGAATTGGGCAAAGAAATAGCAAAGACATTCGGACCGATTTATCACTCGTTCTAATTGCGCGCAGTGGCACATAGTCTCCATTTACTTTAAAAACAAGGGTCACCTACCCCTTAAAAGACGGTGCTGTAGCTGTCCTTCCTGCCCTCTGGACTGAGCCAGGCTCGATCAATCAGTGACCTCGTTGAATGGGCCCTTTCTCTTTGGCCCAGATGCGAAAGAGCCACGGCATCGGGATTGATGGAGTCCTCGCTTCAGAGAGCGTGCCAGACTGACATCCAAGTCCCCTCACAGTGACAAATGACGGAGGCCTCGTAATGGCAGATTTGATAAAGCAGCCGCGGAGCACTGGAAGGGGGGATTGCCAGTTCAAATCCCAAATCAGTGCATCGCGGCTGCACCCCCGGGCTACGTGCTTTGCCTGCTGCCTTGGCTGAATGCCAGCTGTGCGAAGGTGTGGTAGAGCTGCAGGGTCTTTGCTTGCGTGAAAAATAAGGTATGGAAACATATTGCTTTTAGCGTGAAGGGATGCACAGTCATGTTCTGGGTGTTTTTTTAATACCTCTGTTCCTCTCCTGGTAATTTGTCTTCCCAGAGTGCTTTATATTCCCCGGATCTACGCCTCTCTGCCTCTTTCCCTCTCTTCTCTCTCTCTCTCTCTCTCTCTGTCTGGTCTGTAGTTGGAATTGTCAATAAGACTGCCACACTCTCTGGCTTCTCTCAGCGCTGAACGCCATCAGCATTTGGGGTGCACTTTTGGGCAGGGCAGTTTGAAGCTGATTGTCACCTGAAGCTCGACAGCTCATCTTCTCTCCGTCCAGTCAACTTCATTTCTAATTCTCAGCCCTGGACCTTTGAGGCAGCTGTCACTCATTATAACGGGGTGCTGCGAGCAGCGGCTGCTCAGAGCTTCGCTGATCGTTATGCTATTGCTCTGAATCCTGGTCTTTCAGTTAAAATAATATGATACAGTTGACTGACTGGCAGACTTTATTATCCCCAGCAATCATTGATAATGTCGGGTTGTTATGATTGAGCAGTGCAAGTGCGCCGCTTGAAAGCGTATGACTGGTTTATAGTATTACTGTCCATGACCCCATACTCCTGTCTCTATATACCAGAATGATAATTTAATTGGTTCAAAAGAAAGAGTGGCAGGTCGGACCACACCCACCGGACTGGTAGCAGAATAGGTTGAGTTAACACTGCCCTAAGTGATGAAGTATATCTTGTCCCCTCGGGCTATAATTCTGCTTCCATTTTTTTATGATATTATCAGGCCACTGAAGGTCCTCGTCAATGGATTGTTCAACCTCTAAATGGACTCTGTATGGTCAATGTCCCCCCTTAATTTAATAGAAAATATAGACTGCACTTAAGCATACATTTACTTTTATGTATCAGTATCCCCCAGTCTGTCTGGAAGACAGGCTATGGAGTAAAGATATCACGGTAGATGTAGCTAATTTATAGCTTTAAAAGACATTGTCAACGAATATTAAGCTATTTACTTACCTTGGCGGCCAGCTAAAACACAGTGGCCATGTTATCGACCTGGTCTGAGCAGCTGGGTTATATGGCTCTATGCAGACGTCTTTGCCAACAGCACCAGTCTTGCTATGTTGGGAAATGTTGCTTCTGTAAGGTCCTCGACAGAATGAGGTTCATCAAAGTGTAAGAAAATGCTACTGCACCAGTGTGACTGCTCAACAAGCACTGCGCACAGCCCAAAAGTATTACCCAGTGACGCAAAACAAGGTTTACAGCAAGGGTTCTTGAATTGTCATTTGCTTTATGAACTATCTGGCTCGCTGCTTGTAAGGGAAATGCATGCTGAAGGCCTTTCCCTGCAGGTCAGTCAACAAGCTGCAGGTCAACAACCACTTATGTGTTTTGAGAGGTCTGTCTGTTCCCCATGGTGGAGAGGGCACAGCGCTGTTCAATGAAGTATTTTCAGTGTTAGACTAAATAATTGACCAGCTTCTGTTCTGTATTTAGCATTGTCTACTGGAGCAAGGTTGGTTTCTCACAATTGTGTACAGTTTGCAGTTTAATTTAATTGTACTTTCTGAAGTTGCATTTTTGCAGTGAGCTCAGCATCCTGCTAGCTCTTTAAAACCTGTCATTCTAGCAATACTTTCCGCATGGCAGTCAGTCGCGATTGTTGAGAAAAACTAGCAGGCGACAGAGCAACACAGATGCAGGTTGTCATAGAAAATTTACAAACATTATTTCACCAAAGCTAATATAGGCCAGCTGACGGATTATTACACTGATTTCTCATATCCAAAAATATGGTCAATCCTGAAAGAAATGTGAATGAGCTGATGAACAATCTCGAATGTCGACTCCAGAATTAAGTAAAACAGCTAACTAACATGAGCTATTTAGCAAGGTGGCCACTGTAATGCTGCTTGTCTGAAACGAGAGGGATAATGCTATTATAACTTTCTGCTGACTTTTATCTGAATATCTCACATGCTGATACGAGGTAGACATGCCGTCATGGATTGTCCTACTTGTGTCATCATGCGCTGATGTTCAAACTTTGATTATGAAATGAGCACTGAGCGCAAGGAGGGAGGGAGACAGGGGCAAAAAGAGAGAGATGAAGGGAGAGGAGATGGAGAAGAGAGTTCTGCTATTTAACAGTACTGTTTACTTTAGTTTTTCTTGTTGTTTTTTTTGGAGTTAAATCTACAATGTTGTTCAAAAATATTTTGCTTGAGTTTATTATTTCTTAGATTCAAAACACACAGTGTAAGTCAATTTTCTGATATACAATTACACATTTACCTCCATTTCACATTTTATACAGTCTTTTCCTACCTTTATCAAGGATGTGAATCTTTGCTTAGAACAACTGAAGACCTCAATGAAAAAATAATCAGAGTCACATGTTCACGTTGTGGAGAAATGATTAATTAAAAATTCAAAACAATCTCAGAAACAAAGCACTGAAAAAGTATGCAAAAAATATAAAATAAATAAAACATTATAATAATATATAATATATAAAATGTACAAAAATGCAAAATTTGGACTCTTTCTTTTGTGGTCTTCAACTGTATTAGTATTTTAGTTCAGTATAGTTTATTTGTCAATTACAATTACAAGTGCTAATAATAAAACAAGCAACACATGTATGAGACATTGTCAGCGATAACACAAAAAAGTCCAGGACTTTTTTCCATCATGGTCCCTGATGTTCATAAGGTTCACACACTCAATGTACAAGATGGACGCAGTTAGTCAACGTCCATGATGACGTGGTTGGATTGGCATGTTCCGCTAAGGATCAAATTAATTAAAATAACCTTATCATTATCTAGGGATGTTATCTAACAGCAGGTACTTGACCTTTTTCTTAAACATGTCTATGTTACGCACGTCTTTTATTTCAGATGGCAGCATATTCCTCTCTGTAGCAGCTGCATATGAGAAGGAAACCTCACCCCTCATAGTTATAGAACTGTGATTCAGTTCCCCATTTTTTAAGGCAGACAAAAGCAACTCTATTGTGTTATCTGACCACTTTCTTTGCTCTTTTTTATGAGAATAGGATGGTGAAAAATCATTTTTTCATTACTCTTTATCAAAGGTCTCGAACTCCACTCCTCCAGGTCCTCAGTGCCTACCAGTTTTTAGGAATTTTTCTTCAATGCTGCGAATTCAGGCCACATAAATTAGGTGTGCAGACTCCTTATCCAATCAGTGACTTTAGTTAAAAACACGCAAACGCAGGAACAAATCAAAAACCTGCAGACTCAGCAACCCTCCACAATTTGAAATTGAGACCCCAGCACTATGTATATATATGTATATATATGCGATATATTTTTATTTATTCCTCCAGCTTGGTCAGCTGAGACATACGTATACGGTACACAGAGGATTGCTCTTTGTCAGGATTTTCCCTGGGACTCAGTGACAGACAGCAGAAACAGAAAAATAAACTGAACTTTATTGGACGGAGTAGTTGGTGCAGGTCATGTAAAAAACCAGAGGATCAGAATTCAGTGCACAACTGCAAGGCAGGAGAAAGGTCGAAAAACGGGCAGAGTTCAAAACCAGCCAACCAGCACAACAGAATGCGGTGCAGAGTCTTGATCCATGAGCCAGTGCTAAAATAGGAAGCAAGTGGTCAAATTGGGGAGCAGATCAGAATCGACGGGGTAAATTAGTAAAAAAACATAAGAAAACAAAAAAAAAAACTGGCGGACAAACCAGGCTTGTAACAACTAGAGAAAAGAATCACCCGAGACAAACTGGCAAAGGGCACTTTAGCAGAGGTGAAGAGCTACTCGAAAGCAAACAAGAGTTATGTGTAGGTGAGGGGTGAAAGAGGGCGGAGACAAGGAAATGACTGAGCAATGAAACAGGGAAAACAGTGAAGGGAAATGGAGGTTACAACGAAAATAAAAAATGCACAGGTTATGTGCAGATACTGACCGACTTATTTTTGCCACTGTCATGGTTATGGTTTTTGTTCATGTTTATGTTCAGGTTCATTGTTCATGATTTTGTCTTTTATTTATTCTTTTTGGTTATTGTAATTCTCAGGTTTTTAGTTCATTCCATTTCTCAGTTCCATTGCACTTGTCTCCCCTGTCTTGTGATCTTGTTGGTTCAGTCCGTCTTCCCTGGCTGTGTGCTCACTGACTTCGGGTGATTTCAATGGTTTCTGGTGTTTAATATTCCTTCAATCCTCATTTACCTCCTTCGCTTTACTGTTCTGATTACTAACAAGACTAACATTTGTATTTTGTATCATAGTCTACTAACACAACTAATCCATGTATATATATTACTAACTAACGAGCACTGTAGTTAAATCTGTTAAGTTGCACCGCTACTAATTAATACTAATTCCCTCTCAGCAATCGCCCTGTTCTAGTCTCCGCCTCTTGTTCAGCTTTACCTGTCTCCCCCTGCGTTTCTGCGAGATCTCTCACACGTGCTTAATTACTCTCCTGCACTCGTTATCTGTGCACTTAGAACTTCTTGACTGGAGCTGTTTAAATGTCATAGGCTGTTTGAGTGATTCCCGTCCGTGTCTTGGCTTTTGCCAGATTTCGTGGTTAGGATTTCCCTCAGGTGTTCGACTACGACTTTTTGCCTGCCATCGATGTACCTTTCTCATCTGTTTTTTTTTTTTTTCTGGTTCTGACCTCGGCCTGTCTAGTCGACTCTGTTTTTGGATTTTGTTTTGTGGCTTGGCAATTCTTGTGTTTTTTGGCATTGACCCGGAACTCATTAAAGCCAGACGTTTTTTGGATATCCCCTCTTGCGTGTGGTTTCCGGAACGCACCGTCACAGTCACACTATAATTTATGAAGATCTTGGTGGAAATTTTCGAGATATGAATTTCTGTGACCATTTTAATGAGCAAGCCGCCTAACCTGTATTGCACTTTACCTAGCCTTTATTTAACTTATGCTGTGCATATGTCAAAATATAATATGCTGTGTACGAGAATAATAACATGCTTACCTGACAATTATTTTACTTAATTCACCATGCATGCCAATACAGTTGTTACTATGTGGTAAAAATGAAGGTTTTATTCATGCATTTCTAGTAATGTCACAATTCTTTATTATGTCTCGCTAGATTGGCCAAAATAATTGTTTTGGAACTGCTGATCTCAACAGGGATAGATAGAAAGATAGAAAGGCTGACATCCATTTTGAGGGACTTTCTAAAGCTTATTTCCCTCAGATCAGCAGTACCCTCTGACAGTGTTGGTACATTAATGGCTCAAAAGACTAAAAAATAAATTTGCAAGCATTATGACCCATTCTAATATTCCATGATAATTACTGCTGCTTTCAACTGCTGCTCTCTCCTGCTCAGGAAACACCCACAGATCACATGGCAGCCGGTAACAGAGTAATGTCTATTTTAACTCTGGCTCTTAGACCTTCATAGCAACTCAAACTAACTCTGCAATTCTCTACCAACTGTGGCTCGGCACTCATTGTATCTCCCCAATGACGATAGTCGGGAGATACTTTGGTTTAGTTCCGCCGCCGCCGCAGAGATTTTCTTTTCTTGGCTCTGGAGGCTTCAAGGTTGATGGGATTTTTCTCTAAATTTGCACAGTCAAAGATGTTTATTTGGCAGCTCAAGATCAGTTCTCAGCAATTTCCAAAATCCAATGTGGCCACTGGCTAAATTTTAATTATTTTTTTTGCATATTTTGTGATTTCTGCTCATTTTGAGCCACATTTACATATATGTACAGGGATGCATATTAATCTCGTAGCAAGAGTAAAAACAGCAACATTGCAGCTGTAAAAATCTGCAAGTGATTTCTAATGGGGATCGGAGAGATACTCGACTCGGTCTCTCCCATGGAAAAGTGTCTTGCTCATCTGTTACTCAATCTCGTCTCTTGAGATGAATTTGAGCTTCTCATAAACAGAAGAGATCTCATAATTGTACGCTCCTGATCTCAATTATTTCGAAGGAGAATTAAAGAGAACAGTTTAAAAAAAAAAAAAGATTTCTGCGGTAATCACTGGCAAAACCGAATAAAAGTTTCCCCAAAAAAATCATTTTGCATCCCACTGCTTGGAGGATTTTGAAAGTTTTTTTTTTTTTTTGAGTTGTTCTCTTTAATTCTCCTTCAAAATAACCAAGACATAATTTAGATCAGGGTCATACAATAATGTGATCTCCTCTGTTTATCCCACTTCTCAAGTGTTGCTCAAATGGTTATCTCAACTCAACCTCCTTTGTCTCAGTAATGTCTTGTCTCTTTTTAGCTTATCTCTTGCTCCCAAGGGGCCTTTAGGAGAAGTAACTCAGAAACAAATGATCACAGAATGATACAAATATGTGAAGCTCAAAGTCATCTCAAGAGATGAGATTGAGCAACACATTTTTCCTACGGGCCGTGGCGACCGAGTTTGTATATTGTCATATTATTGTCAATTGTATTTTGTCGTTATTGTCATAATAGCCAGTTTTACCAAATATAGCTTGAACTCAGCAAGTGTGCCAAGGCAGGCATATTTTATTGTATTTAAACTCTCGACTAAGTAGTACTTGTAACCAAGCCTGAATCGCCATTTTGAGTGTTCCTCTGTAATTTTCTCAGATTCAAAAACACAATTTCTCAGGAAGCTATAGGATATGCAAGGAAATAAAAATAAATAGTAAAAATTTCACTCTCAATTGTTATATTTTACCCATATCCCTCACCAGTCCATGTCTTCCCAGGTTTGCGAATTCTGACCCCAATACCCTCACATTTCACCTGTTTCGCCTGTGCGCAGCATTGTGGACACACTCAAGATTTAGCACCTCTGCATCATAGGCTGTGTCCACTCTAATACTTTTTCATTTTATAACAAAACCGATCTCTGTCCGCACTAAAGGCAATCCTGGAGTTGTCAAACTAAAATTGGGTTAGCGGCATTTTCAAAAGTCTTTTTTTTAGGGGTTTGAAGACGCTGAAGTAGTGTGAATGCTTGACGAGAACGTAGCCTAAGTTATGCGTTTAAAATTAGAACGCGCTGTGTGGATTTGGTTTAAATGTGTCATGTGCATAATCATGAAATCTTTGTGACTCTTTTAAAAGAGGACAAACAGACAGACAGACAAAATGACTGACAGACAGGTGTGATGCTGGCGCAACCCACAGGACGTTTGAGGGCCCTGCGCTGGATGGAATTTAAGGGTTAAAGTTCCTGTCCTCACCGTTGTAACTCTGTCCTGGAGTTTCGCTAAAACTAATTTCCGCCGGCACAGGAGAGGCGACGTGACGGAACACCTCTGTGGGCTTTTTTCTCTCTCCCGCTGACTCATTAGCGTGAAGGAGCCCGCGTGCGCCTAATGGCGCTGCTCACCACGTCGAAAAAAAAAGAGCAGCATCGTCTCATTCGCTGATACGGGCGGCCCTCGGGGGGCGATAACGGGGGTTTACGGGGCCTGATTGTTTTTGTCGTATTTCCCTCTGCCTTCGGGCTGCAATTTTAAGCAGCAGAACAGGAAGTGCGGCGGGGAAGCCTGTTTATCCTGTGCACCCACGGGGCAGGTTTGGGCTGCGGTCCTGCCACAATTTTGTCGGACCTGTCCGGGGAAATTGTGCAAAGCCCGGGGCAGCAGCCTTTCCAGAACGGTCAAACAGCACTTTAGAAACAGGCTATCAGTTTGGCTCTTAGAGGAGCAGCGCAATCAATCAGTAAAATTCAATTTTTCTTTCCCTCTCTCGTACACAGACACACAAAAGCGAACTTAAAGGGAGCACACAACTGCTAACGGAAGCGTAAATTGCAGTTCTTCAATACCTCTGTCCAGAGCTTATTAAGTCTGTATTCTGAGCTTGTCACTCTTGCTCTGGCTGACTGACAGGTGTCCCGGACCCTAATCAGAGCCTGTTTAACTCTCTTACAGATGCGGGATCTGGATCCGGTGATGATGGTAAGATTGTGTGATTTATCTTCTCTTCTTCTGCTTTTTTTTTACATGTTGCTTCTGCTGCTCATAATTCCCCCTGCCTGGTGTCTCCTGATGGAATATAAAAATTCAATCTCTCCCCGGGGAATGAGATAATTACTTTGTTACCGTTTCAGATTTGGGGGGTGGGTGGGGGGGTGGGGGGGTGGGGGTGGAGAACTGCTTCCTGCGCTGTCTTCTTGGGAACAAATCTCATTTTGGAATATGTTGGTTTTTCAGAGTCTTTTTATTATTTTATATTACTATCGGAGCTGTAGCGAGACTCACAATGCATCTGTTAGTGCAGGAAGATGATATGGTTTTGGACACGTGCGACTGCATTGATTGCCTAGTGAGTTTGCATTTCTGTCCGTAGGGGTGAGGGTGTTTGGGTCAGAGGAAGTATTGGGAACAGGTTGTTCATTTTTGGCGATGCAGGCTGGCACATATCACACGAATGATTTGAACTGAGCTGGGCATATACAGGAAGAAACGAGAGAAAGGAAGATACGGGGAATAGAACGTTTTTTACCTCCCGGTGCGTGTGTGTGTGTGTGTGTGTGTGGAAAGGTGGACCCTCTGGGAAAAATAACTGGCAGGATGGGCGTCGCGGAGGGAAAAAAGAATTTGAGACGAAGGGGAGCGATTCAGATAAAGCCCTGGCATGAGCGGAGATGGCGTGGGGCGAGGAGTGTGTGTGTGCGTGTGCGTGTGCGTGTGCGTGTGCGTGTGCGTGTGTGTGTGTGTGCGTGTGCGTGTGCGTGTGCGGGTGCGTGGGGGTGCGCGTGGGTGTGCGTGTGTGCGTGTGTGTGTGTGTGTGTGTGGAAAGGTGGACCCTCTGGGAAAAATAACTGGCAGGATGGGCGTCGCGGAGGGAAAAAAGAATTTGAGACGAAGGGGAGCGATTCAGATAAAGCCCTGGCATGAGCGGAGATGGCGTGGGGCGAGGAGTGCGTGTGTGTGTGTGTGTGTGCGTGTGTGTGTGTGTGTGTGTGACATGGGGGGTTAGAAACATGAGGAAGGGCTGCTGAGATGAAGGAAGAGATAAAATGGCCGGAGAAGGAGCCGGATGGCGATAACGGAACAGAGAGGAGAGATGGAGGGAGGAAATGTGTGATAGGGAGGGAGATTTTCAGAAGAGATAGAAGAGGGAGAAGAGATGATGAAAAGATAGTGGCGATGGAAGAAAGCATGGCAAGAGGACCTGTAAAGGGCCAAGCGGTTTGAAAGAGGACCACTTCCCTGGTAAAATGTATAACGGCCTTCAGTGGTCTGAGGAACATTTTATGTGACACACTGGCTGTTCACTTCCTTAGAGTGAGTCCTAACCTGACTGGATTTGGCTTGAAACAACTCACCACTGATTTTGACTGAATGAGAAAAGATCTCAGACAACTTTCTTCATTGAAAGGCAGAACGTCTAGCCTTGTTGCTTAGTCTTTATTTTGTTAGTTTCAATGTAGTTGATTCAGTTTTGCTTAAAAGTATATAGAGTGCGTGATGCCTTGACTTGATTTTAATTTCGAGGTAATTGTATCACCCTAACCGTACACTTTGTGTTACTTTTTAATAATCTCTGCAGTATGATCTGTTTTATGACCTACGAGCCTCACCCTTGCTTCAAGATCAGCTCAATGAGGCGAGGTGAACCTCTAAGAATGCCGTTCAGCCTCTCACAGTCTTGAGTGTAGAGTCAGGGCCCAAGCTGTGCTAATGTAGCATGCGGGCAATGCTTCCCGTGCTTAAGAATGACTTTATCTGCCTTTTTTTTCAGCTCTAAGTTTTGACGTCCCCTTCGAACGAATAGTCGGACCCTTGAATCGAGTCATTAAGGCTTGTCCACATGTTCAGTCACTGTTTGGGCGATCAATTAGCACCGTTTAGCGGCTGATGAGCATTCATTAGCGGCTAATTCATTGGTTATTGTTGATTGATGAGCGCAATTAAATTATGAAAAGCTGGGAACAGAAGCCAGGAGACCATGTTGCTCTGGAGGGCTGCAGTTGCCCAGGTCTGGGCCATCAGGAGCCAGATGGCAGAGCTGGGCAGCTTCACTCAAACTGTGAATGAATCTGAATTATGGTTGGGGAGGTAGCTTCCTGTGATTACTGCTGGAGATGCAGTTCATTATCCATGTTTTGTACATACCTTGGCTGAGCTCCAATTGGATATACTGTATGAAAAAAGGAAAGTCTCATTGCATTTGAGCCAAAACCAGGAACTCTTTATTCTGGTTCAACCATTGAAATTTAAACATTGCATCAAGGAAGGCTACTAATGGCCTTTCAATCAAATTTGATCTATATAGCACAATAGATTTAACACAAACAGAGAAATAAGGAAGGTAAACCTAGCTATAAGGTTGTTTTGCCTTATCAAAGCTCTGAGGTCAATCCAGGACATATTTTGAATCATTCAGATTTGTCATAGTCAACTCTAACAGACTGGATAAATAATGGGATGAACCCAGAATTTGGGGTTTAGGGAGTTTGTGGTTGCGCTTAAGTCCCCAAACCATCGCTGTCAGGGCTACTGTTAAACACTTAATGAGGATGTGATTAAGTGGCGATTCAGTTGGAACAAGATTAATTAGAGGCCAATTATAATGAGTTTACTGTTTCTAAGGTATAGCTTTTCCTGTGTGCACTCAGTGTGAGGATGGGCGCACGGACTAATCACCGCCTCTAAAGCCGTTTCCCCGCAGTCGCTTGGTGTTATGGGTAATTTTTGGCAGCTGACAGTTGGTTCTTGAGTGCTTGGGTGAATTTGGGGGGGATCTATGTAAATTGCATGTTACCACTTGGATTTAGATAAGGTTGCGGAAGGTTAGATTTGGTATTTTTCTGATTTGTGAGTTTATGCTCACATGACTTGTGAAGAGTACATCTAAACTGAAGGGCAACTTCTGTCATGATTCCGTCAGTAGGTGCCAAAATGGAGAGCAGATATGCTCATTTTTGGAAATGGAATAATGTTAATAATGTTATGTAATTCAAAGTTATTAATATAAATAATGCTAAATAATGTATGACTATTGTGTCACCCATCATCGTATCATCCTCAGTGTAAAATTATTGCGACTGCTTGCAGGCCTGCTGCTGACAGTTTCAACAATGTGACTCAACTGCAGAGCTTGAGCACACAATTAGCTCTATGGCACACTCAGGTGTATATGTTTCAGGCAAACTGTGGCTCAGGCAATTTACAAAATACTGGAATTTTGTATCAGTCATTTCGCAAATTGCCTGATTCCACAGTTTGCCTGTAAAATATACAAGGGCATTAAATTCGCGACACGGGGTGAGACTCAGAAGTTTTCTGTCCAGGATTTTTTTAAATTCTACCCAATCAATTTAAAACATTAATTTTTGGTCTGCAGAACGTGTATATTTCTTCAGTTTGGATATGGAATATATCATTGGCAGGTGGTAGAGATGCTGTTACCATCAGTTTTCTGTCTGAGACTTTCATTTCTAAACTTAACTGATGAGAGTTGCTATAGAGACCTACATCTCTCATGGTAGGTCATGGCACATCTAGTCTGGGATCCAAGATATTCCAACTTATCTCTATCACAGACATTTGATTTTTAATCAATTCTATCAATAAAATTGCATCATTTTTATTCTGGAATTACCCATCAGACATATTATAAAAGCTAGGCAGAGAAAAGCTGAACTAGACTGTATCTCATGTACCACTCACTGAGATGACCAACTGGGCCGAGGACCCCAGGATACAGACAACAGATATGTGGATATATTGGCCATATTTTGAATTGCTCTCTAGTTACTGCTCGGTTGCTGACTGTGGCCAAAAACAGCCGGTAGCATACAGTATGTGACCAATATGCAATTTAGCAATATCCCAAAGGTACCTGCACGAGACACTACACTGGCTACGTGTCACAGCACTGAGCCGGAGCTGTGTAAATGGTGTACTGCACTCCACAAAGTACAGAAACTTTCCGAGACCCGAGTGATTTTGAAAGCTTAATGCCCATGTCATTGTAAATGTGAAGTACATTGCATCTTATTATCACATACTGGCTAGTACACTGCATACTAAAATGGTGATTAGCATGCAGTGTCCGGTGTGTAATGTTGCACTTTGCTGGGTGTAGTAAATGAGTAAACAATTCCAAAACACAGCCAACGGTCTCTTACTCAACACTCTGATTGCGTCCGTTCCTTCCTGGTAAATGACATAAATGCACCAAAGAACTTTCTTTTATATTTTAAATTCAAAGCTGTATCAATGTTCACAATTTAGAGGCGAGCAACAGAACGAAAAACCAAGGAAATGCTCCATTGTGTCCGGTTGTGAGCGCAGCAGGGGCCTGACAGGGAGAAGCAGTCTTGGTTTTGATGTTGACCCAACCCCGTTTGATAAGGCTTGTTTGAATTACCCCACCTTTGTGCAGCAAGTGCAGGAGGATGGGTGCAGGTGTGGAAGTCGAGCCAAGTGCATTAGAGTACAGAGAGTTTGCAAAAACACTTTTGTGTGTCTCAAATGATCGGGAAAATTGGGCCCTAAAAGTCTGACTGTGCAGGCTGTAAGGATAGTCAGAGACAAGATTAGAGAATTGCGACTGCAAAGAAAGAAATTAGCTTTCGTTAAAATATGCAGCATTTAGTGCACGTAGTGTATATGCGTCTGGCCAAGTGGTTACGTCACTACAATTGTGATGTTCATTGGACAATAGCTTTTTAACCAGATAACTTATATAAACTTGAAATCCATGTTTCTAAAAGTTTATACAAGTACTTTAACATGGTATACTCAATGGATTGTTGCAATAATTTTTAAATGTGAAATTAATGTGAATTAATTAATTAATTAATTAATTAATGTGAAAACACAAAAATGTTCTCGGTTATGGTACTATCAAAAGAAGACATCAGATTTGACAAGGTGTAGGCAAAGATGCACAACCTGCTGTTCTCATTACAAATTGGAGTCAACCTGTTTTCAGTATTGCAATAAACCTATTAAACTATGTTCTCGGCAATAATTGTGGCAAAATATGGAATTTCTTAGATTTAATAAGGAAAAGAATATGGTTACATCATTACAAGCTGTATTAGTTACATCTCTACAGAACGAGACGTTCATGAGAAAAGGTCAGGTTTACTTCAACAAAAGCACTCAAATAGGTAACATAACATACTTTCATTATAAAAGAAACATTCTTTTTCACAGATATACATTATTATTACTTAAGTCAGTTATGACAGCAGTCTATATGGTCATAATGCAACATCTTAAAGTCTTTCGCACTACCTTACTTTTTGGATCTTTCTTATTCTGTCACAACATTAAAGTAAGTTATTTAAAAGTCTCTGTACTTCTCCTGTACAGCGTTTAAGTCTGCTTTGGTGAGCTTTAGCAAGCTTGTTCTGGTTGGAGATGTTGGAGATGCACTTTAAATGGCTGTAGTTTTTTTCACATCTTGTATTGAAAAAAGACAGTTAGTTCCATAAACTAGACAGATTAAGCTACAAGATCAGCCCAATCACGATGTGTTACAAATTTTCATCACACATGTTCATTTTCGCTTGGCCAGACCCATATGTAGGAATTTTTTTTGCCTGTTTCACACCTGGCACATTTTAGCCAAGCCTGTTTTGTGTTGAAGCCACCCAGAAGGTTCTAGATATGTGAGATGTGTTCTGAGCTTGTTATACCTAATGTGGATTGGTTTTATCAGCAATAGTAGCTGCTACATCAGCAACTTGATGATGTGCCAATAAACTATTGAATGGCAGAATGCAAGCAACACATGAACCACAAAAACTAGGAAAATGAATTCGTGTGGCACTGTATCATGACAAAGAATGGAGCATGTAATTAAAGCACGGGCCCTCACAGGTGGCCCAAATCACCTTCAAATGGCCTTATCCTGTTAACGAAAAGGGATTTTTTGTGTAAAGTATGCTGCAGTGTTTGGCAACTTCTGAGAGCCATTTCATGAGATTGTTCTTTTCCTATCCTGCTGATCGCGCCATTGCATGAATGTCATTATGAATGTATGTGGGGTCTCAGATCATTATAAGTGCACAAATACTGTACCTGCTCTCTCTCTCTCTCTCTCTCTCTCTCTCCCTCTCCCTCTCGCTCTCTCTCTCACACACACGCACACACACACGCACATACACATTCACTCAGTGTCTTTCTGCCCCCTCCCCATCCCTCGCACAATCTCCATGGTAACAAGGCTTGAAATTAGGAAACAGGAAAATTGACTGTCAATTTTCACTGAAAGAGATAAGGACCGGTGTCATGCTGACCTGGACAGCCAGCGAGAAACATTCATGTGATGGAGAGAGTAAAAACTACTTCCTCTATTTCTTTTACATCACAGGAAACGCAAGTGTTCGTTTCTCCATCCACTGAAATCAATTTGCACATCATTCCATCTGTGCCATTTTTCTCAGGGTTTGTGCCTGCGCATATATGCTTACTCATTACAAACATTGGTAGTATATTGCTTTTCTCTTTAAATTATAAAATGATGGCACACGAATGGGAGGCAGTGGCGTCCACGGTTCGAAAACTATGTTTTTACCATCTTACCTATAAAACTGAGGAGATATATTTGTATGATTTCAGTGCAGAAAATGAGGAACACGGCTCCCTCCCGCTGAAGCAGGCCACATTTCACCCGGCCATTTCTCGGGAAACAATACGCTAAGTCATTACTTGGACAGTAGCGCTGTTGCATTGTGGGAAGGGTACCAAGCCGAGACAGCGGGAGAGAAGGATGAAATTGAAAGCACAAGTGGCATTCGAATCGGCCACTAGCTGTGCCGCTCCTCAGACACGTCACAGTCGCTCAGCGTTGTTGATATTGAAATCTGCGTGGGGCTCCGATAAAATGTATAACCCAGGATAATATGATGAAGTGGAACCAGATAGAATGATACTGGGAGACAAGGCACGTGGGCAGTGATAGAAGCCATAGCTTTCTTCTTCAAAAATGACCCAAAATAAATTTCTGTATTCAAACTGGTCTCCCAGGGTTGTGTTATTACAGAGAGCAATAGGACAGGAGGCTGGAAGCGAGTATTTGTTGAGGTTGCTGGGGTTGAATTTAGAGGGAAGAATCCATTTTCGTTATTGCAGTGTTACGGTGGAATTAAACTGGCAGGAGTTCCATAGCAATTCCTGAAAATGGCGTTTGAGAAGGGCTAGGGGGTATTTAGCTCAGGGTTTTTTTTTATGTCTTGCTGATATTTTTACATTTTCTCAACACTGGGATGCAAGGACCTCACGACTCAATTTAGCCTCTGGCTGTACCGTGCCTGCTTGACCAAATGGCTTCCAAATAGCTTCACTCTGCAGTTTCCTGCTTCCCGGAGACTGAGAAGCACATAATTTACATGCGACTGATGTGCACACGACCGCTGGGCATTCAAAACAGCTTCTGCTGGCATCTCACGCGAACGAGCTGAGCAAACGAAAATAATCGCGCTGTGTCCAAACGTGCTATGATGTAATGTAATTAAACAAACAAGCTATCAGTTTCAGGACTCAGAGGAAGCTGCGGTTATATTGCCCACCCAACGCTCCCAGCTCATATTTCTGGTCAGTTATACGTCTCTCCATCTATTTGGGCTGCTTGTGTCTCGGAGTTCCAGAAATGCACAGTGACCGTTCGGTGGCTGTGATGCACGGAGCCGGTGTAAGGTTAGCGTTAGCGTGTGCTCAAAGCCCTGGGTTAGGCTGCATAAAGGTGATTGAAGGCGCACAGACAGGCTACAGTCCCATCTGGGACATTAACACGTTGCAGCTACATGACTGCGAGGGGGTCAGCTCCAGCCAGATGTAGACTATAAATTCTGTGTATGGTGAAGACCTTATCTTCAAACTGGAAATTCACTCAACGCAGAGATGATGGTGTGCCTTAGAGTTGCATGAATTATGATTCTTTGGTGCTTATCTGTGGGCTGATTGGAGATTCAGATGTAGAATGCATTCACATATTGAGGGGTAATACGATTGATAGAGTAAACAATAACTACACTGTGGAATTCTGTGCTGAATTGCAACTGCAGTTATTGACAGCAATCCAGCCCAGGGCTCGACACTCAGGGCTGGTGATTAGTTGTAATTAGTGTTTGATTGTCTTCATTAACCTTGGCCAGGCCTCTGGGTTCAAGAAATGATTGAAGGATGAGGTCTCGTCTTATGAACTTGTTTTAGAATATGAGAAAAAGAACCCCTCCATCTTCAATATGAGGCTATAAGAACCGTAATGCAGTGGGCACGCATATACTGTATTTGTCTCAGCTGTAGTGATCGCCAGGAAATTCTCATTGGATGTGTTACATGTGTGAACTTGTGCTCTATGGTATGGCTTTTTGTGTGTGATTGTGTGGTCTTTACTTGATTACAGCTTGCACTGCTGGTTTGTGGATTCCAATACATAAGAAGCGTATCTCAATTAATTTGTGGGCAAAACCCAACTGTTGTGCGGCTACCTGCCGATTGGAGTGGGGTGTGGTACTGACTCCTGGAAAAATATGCTGGTCCCCTGCTACGTTCATCTTAAAATGCACGTATGCACAAAAAATTACGTGTATTTCCAATGTGTAAAATGAGCGGCGTTTTGCAATCATAATTTTTTACTTGGTGTTTTTTTTTTCTCAACTGTTGCTGATCACAGTTGACTGAAACTGTGTAGCAAAACCACACTTTTTCTCCAGCCTTTTAATATAGGAAAAGGAAGGAATAGTCCTTTGTGACACTGTTAGTTGTACCAATGATGTATCACCCACATGCTCATTTGCATTCAAGTGATAGCCAAAAGGCACATTCTAGTGAAATAAACAGTGGAGAGCACCTCTAGTGGCTGCTAGAGGTAATTGAAGCATCATACATCTTACCGTAGAATTGGACAGATGAATAAGGCATTTTTGCTCATGCTCAGAGCTGGTGTAGGTGTAAGGAAAGGGTTTTTACATCCTACCGTCTGGCTGTGTGGCATCCCTGCCTGCCCGCCCTGCTTCTGCTTCAGGAAGTGGCCCGTGCCTCATGTCATGTGATGAGGGAATATATGCATGTGACCTGGCGGCACTAATGAAGGCAGGTTCTTGGGACATATTGCTTTCCAATTCAGCTGTAGTCAAAGAGCAGTGTGTTCCTGAGATATTTTGCCCCTTATTTAAGCCAGTGTGAAGCATAATCCCTTCAAAGCTGGGAAAATGGAGGATTTAAGTGTTATTTCTTTCTACAAATCAGCTCATCGAGGACAACCCAGTTTGGCCCGGTTTTCCTATGCTCCCGCACTTTTCCATTTTTCTGGTGTGTCAGTTTTATTTGTGGATGTAGTTTCTGGGTAATGATTCTGTGTGCCTGCTCATTGGTGGTTATGCTGCTGTTCGCTGGTATGTAGATTTGCTAGTCTTAGGAGAGCACTGCCTTTTGATGCCAGCGGAGTGTCTGAATTTTCGGATTGCAGTAAGCATTGTGAGTGTTTTATGAGATCCTCTGAAATACAAACGCCGCTGAGGAGCTTTTGTTTTGCGTCGTGTCTTGGAGTTGGCCTCCAGCTTGGACCTTTCCATTTCCAAATGCAAGCAAATTAAAGAAATATATGAGGCGCAAACTCTCATTTGTTTCTTATCTCTCCATCTTTCTATTGTTCCCACTCGTTCTCTCTCTTTCTTTCTCTCTCTCTCTTGCCATCACTCTCTCTCTCTCGCTCAGTAAATGTGCCCACTCTCAGGGCTAAGTGGCCTTTTCCGAAAGAAACCATGATCAATTTGATATTGTTTCCAAGCCTTTTAGGTTTTGTTGGTTGTAAGTAGGAATACGTCATGGCCATATCTGGGCCTTGAGAGTCCAATTTATATGTGGTGCACTTTGTAAATAGACAGGAAGGAAGGGCCAGAGGACCGACCCGTCAGGCGTTTGATGGCGCTGTTTGTGAGTCTCTATTTAAGTCCCCGGACCTGCGTAATTCAGCTGCAGGAACACGGCAAATACTGGCGCATCGGGAGCAATTCTGCCCCATGACCGATGTGCAGAAACCCAGCCTGCAGGCGAGCTAATCAAGCCCCAGACGCCGGCCTGCCCCAGTTCTGCTCAGAACACAAAAAAATCTCTAGAACGGAACTTGTGTATTTATGACTGTTTTTCTTGTTTTACTGCAAATATTTTTATGCGGATTATTCGAGCGTGTAAGTGCACCCCCCATCACAACTCCACCCACCCTCTTTTATTCTAGATGCATTCCTTCATTTTCCAATTTAATTAATTTATTCAATTATATTTGAGTCAGATACCGCACGAAATATTGAATTTTATGATGAAATAAAAGCTAGTTTTGGATCTACAGGTGGGGTATATTGTGTTTTTCTTTATGTTTAGCTTATGTGTATATCGCTTGCATATACTATACGTTATATTGCCAACAATAAATATTAATGAGATAGAGTATGTGACTCTTTAGTGTGATCAGTAAACAAAACTGGGGTCATTGCACTGAATGGAGAAAAATGCAAGCCCTTAAATACTTTTTCCCATTTATTTTTATGTTATGGTCGTGCAGTTGACTGTGCTGTCGTGTGTTTGGCCACAACATGTTTAGCATGGCTGTCAACATTCGCTCCCACAGCTCTGGAGCTGTGTCTCTGGCTGAATAACCCAGCGCTCATTTATAAGCGAGGCCTGTGGCGAGAGAGGACATCCATTTTACTCTCTCGACTGCTGCAAGACCTGAAAATGAATAGTAATGTGGGCAAGGTGGTGTGGGCACAAGGTAGTGGGGATTCTCAGCCGTGTGTGGATGAATCATGCTCAAGTTTAACCCTATAACTGCCCACTCAACCTCTCAACAGGTCAACTTCCATTTGGCAAACAGTATGCAGCATACCTACAGTCTCTATATGCAGACATGACCGCACTCCGCACATTGTGAGTCTTTTTGTTTGTATTACAAAATGTATTGAATGTAACTGATTGGATTTTTTTTCTGCATAACGTACCTGAGCTGAGTGACAGAGATGCGTCAATCAGGTTAAATTCAACACGTTTTTCAGTAAGATATAGTGACTCAAAATGTGCTCTTTTAAAAGGTTGAGGCAGTTTAAAAAGGGTTAATAATGGGGTGCAGTCATATGTTAATTGCTTATGACAGAGTACGTTTACATTGCTTGCCAAAAGGAAATTGACCTGAAGATAGTAGATGTAGAGAAGTTTAATGGGATCCACTCTCTCCTGATTGGTTGAGGTGAGCTCCGCCGGCCACTGTAGACAGTGATATTCACCACGTGCACAAGGGGTGAATAAAACAATCTGACGACCTCCAGCTAAAGATAGATTAGGCTTCCCCGCAGGAGCTCCTGAGAGTGTCTGTACTTCCTGTCGCTTCGTCTCGTTGAGAAGCTTTACGTTAGAGTTGTCGCCCTTCTCTTGTTTCATATTTTCAAGTAGTGTCATATAATAAATAGTTATTGACTTAAGTTATCAGTGATTAATCTACCTTGGACAAGTGATATTTCACCGAGGCTGCGCTTCAGTGAATACCACTTGTCTAAGGTGAATAAATTATTGGATTCACCTCAACTGAAGTATAATTGTATAATATTGGTCATAATTGCTGCTATTTAGTCTGTCATTAGTCTTTGTAAGTATGCAGCACCGTCCATCTAGTACTCATCCCGCTTCCTGTGTAGATGGAGAGAAAACCAGGGCATCAGGTAAACTGTGGGGAGTGTAGATCGCTTGGGTTACAGGGATTCAAATTGCGAATCTGCCCAGAGCATCAGGGACTTCATCTGCATTAGGTAAGGGGTGCGATAAGGTCAGGACGCCCCAACCAGTTTGTTAACTTCTCCATCGTACGGATGGACTTCCTTTCACAGTGACCGTGTCTCTTGAGACGTCTTTCCCAAAAGAAGAAGCCGATCTCTCATAGCTCCGGTCCATGAGGCCTGTTCTGTTTCCCCTCCATTACTCTAATGTGGCTCTGAGTTTTCCACCAGCTCCACTGCAGTTTCAGCGAATGGACTCCTCTGATGCCCTCTCTTGAGGGTCGCCTCTGCTTTTACGCTCGACAGGTTGTGCGGTTGTGTATCTCAGGATCGTCGCTTCTCTCACTGATGGAAATGAGTAGCCTGGCCAGTCAGTCAGAGGAGTTCATCCATCGGTGACCTGAGGAAGCCGGGCTGAGAAAAAACTGCTCGGACCCCTGGCGGGACACGGAAAAATTGTGTCTCTGTGCTGCTGGCTTGCACTATCAGTCGGCAGACGACATCGCCAGGGCGCAAACCTGAGACTGCAGAGCCTAACGTGTCCTTGCGGCGAGCCACTTTATCAGCCGCGGCCTTCGGCGATCTCCCCCTCGCGGAGTGCGTGTCTTGGCGCGTTTCCACCCGGCAGCCCCGCAGCCGTCCAAGCGCGCTTCGATTGACAGAAGCAATCAAACAGCTCCCCTCCTGGAGCGCGGACGGGCCAAGCCGCGGGAGTTAAAAGCTGGGGCAGCGGCGGTATCGGGCCGCGCGGCGGGGGCGGAGGTAATGGCTGCCTGGCCAGCGGGAACAGCAGTGCGCGCCGTGGATGCTCCGCTCCTGCAGTTACGGGCCGCGCTCAGCCAGCGCCTGGTGCACTGATTGACCTCGTTCTTCAGGCGGACTCCCCACCTGCGCTCCTGATCAGTGCAGACAGCCTTCTGCTTGCCTTCAGCACAAACACTTCCCCTCACCCCAAAAAAACCCCAGAGAATCCGGAGCTCTGTTCTATTAGGCTTGATCCATCAAGCATAAACCATAAGCACGGCTGAGGGGGAGGATGCACTCGGCCACATGGGAAAATTCCTCTTTGGCCCTGGAGGTCAGCAGCGCTCCAAGTTTCCATTCTTCTTCTCTATTCATGGCCGATTTAAACCAGGGCCTGGGATTACTCTTATCAATGAGTCATTGCGAAGAGAAGAGAACTAGCAGTACAACTGTCAGCGAGGACCAGATCTGAGTACCCCTGGATTAGGGGCTCTTAATAAGATGGAACTCAGAAAGCTCGGCTGGGCGTGACGTAGCGCCTGCGTTATAGCTGAGGCGATTCTCCTACAGGAGGGCTTGGTTACATGGGTCGTCCACCATCCAAACACAGGCTGGTCCAGCCCCATCCAGGTGACAGGCTTCAGGTGCGACGTCTCTATGTAGTTCAGGGAAACTGGCTGGCTTGGTATGTGTCCAAGAGAAAAAACAGACCCATTGTCATAAGTTGTAATGTTTTTCCTCAGATCTTTTTTATTTATTCTCAAAAGTACAAAGAAATATTTGCCATGTTGGAAAAATATTTTCAACTCAATAATACACAGAAATACTACTTTGTAATTACACATTCCCTCAGAACAATAAGTGAGTTGATCAAGCATAGTGTTCTTGGCTTTACAGTTAGTATAAGCTGACCTGCTCTAGAGCTTATTTTTCCTAACCAAGTTGTGGTAGCACTTTCGCTCTGAGTCACACTTCAGCCAATGAGATTGTACCTAACCGAAATTGTTAGCCAATCAGATCATACGTTACTGGAATCTCCACTAACTTGGTTATGAAAAATAATCCGGCACCTTGCTCACCTATTGCAAGGATTCTGCAAATTCCCTCCTGTCAGTGGATGAGTGCCTTGGACTTAAATAGCCCCGTCCTGCTCAAATAAAGCATCAATAAATGAATAATAATGAGCGTGCAGTAAACAAACCCATTGATCAATACTGATGTATTTAGTAAAAAATATCCCTGAATCCTACTGTTTTAGCAAAGTTCAATTTTGAGTTGCCTCAATGTGTCCCTATTGCTCCTGAGCCAGCACTGCTCCTGAATTCACTGGGGAGGCATTACCCTGTTCCTAAAAGGGCACCTCAGCGTATTGGCTGATAAGGACAAGGCCAGAGCTTGGTCGTCTTTCAGTTGCTTGATTTGAACATTATCTCACAGTTACAGGGGTTTGGCTAACTTTACTTGTAGGGTTTGTCAAGGATACAGCGATGGTTGCAAACTGGGAAAAGAACCACCTGTCCCATCCCACCAGCCCAAGGAAGGATCCTACATCCTGAATCGTCCTCAGCCTTGGATTGTTCGGCTGGCATCCTCCTTGTCTTCTTGGGGGTCTATTTGTCCACATCCTACCCAAAAATTGAGGTACTGGGTTTTAGCCCACGCAGTCTTCAGGGTTTACCCCTTCTTCTTGCCCAGGACATCTTTAAGGTTCCAAAAAGTTCCTCCCCTGTTGCTATAGATGGAACATGAGGAGCAAGGCACTCTCGGAGCCAAATACAGCGAGCATTCTGACATTATTAAACAGCACCTCTATGCCTGGTAACCCTACACAGTCCTCCATCCTCGTGACCTAATACAGGCACCTACTCCTCTAACGTCCCATCTGCCCCCTCTGGTCCCAGGTCACACGAGTCTGTGGTTTGTCACTACCTGTGCATGCTGCATCTGCCCCTGCCATCCTCAGTGTCCGGCGTCAATGGACTTCCCAGTAAGCTTGGCTTCATCCAGGCTGGTTGTGGGATCATGTTCCTGGCGCAGGTCCAAATGTCAGTTCTAAGTTACTCCAGCAGCTGCCCCATGATAATATTCTCACAAGTCTATCCTCTGCCATTGCCTTCACTTCATCCACCAAAGGTACA
Organism: Gymnothorax reevesii; assembly: GCA_029721435.1. NCBI lineage: Eukaryota > Metazoa > Chordata > Actinopteri > Anguilliformes > Muraenidae > Gymnothorax > Gymnothorax reevesii. The sequence goes on along the minus strand of CM056587.1, from coordinate 64,585,891 downwards.
GCCCTTTGAACCTCTGGTAAGGTTCACCCTTTGAAACTGCTGGTATCTGGAACCTCTGGCTGTACTGTAGGTTTCTGGTGGAAAGCCAGGAAGCCATCTTGAGGTCAGGCTCGAAGTTGAAGCAGTCCCCATATATGGCAGCACATGCCTTCAAATGGTTCCCAGTCGGCTGAGGGAGGAGATGGCAGACCTGCTCCTCCTCTGGCTAGCTCCAGATTTAAGCCCTGGGTAAAGACAGTTCTCAAGGTGCTCCTCAGCCTGGTGCTGAGGATCTTTGGCTTTCTCCATACCATTCTCCTAGCTGGCTCTCCCACAGGCATGGCTGGAGTCACTGGATGGTTTTTTTTTTTTTTTGAAGTCACTCCAGCAGGCTTTGGATATCCCTGCAGATTTTATTCCCTGTCTTTTTCTGAGCCATTTGAAAATCTTTACATTGAGTCACTCACTCATTGGTTTCTCCCATCCTGGTCTAGGTCTCAGTCTTTTTCTGGTGGGTCTTAGAATGGCACATTGTGGGTTCCTCATCGCGGGCATCTTCATCTGACGTGCCGCTCTTTGAGTGTCAATGCTCTTCCTCTTATCATCTCACGTCGCACAGCACAGGGTGCGGTCAGGCTGGTCCAGTGTGTTTCCAATAAGGAATTGTCCTAATGGCAAAGATTAGAAACTAGGTTTATTATTTGCCCCTGAAAAAGGACAAAAAATAGTATTTTTGGCGTGTATCTTCACACATTGTGCTCCAAATCATCTATAAACGAAACAAAGGGAAAACCATCAAAGAATGGGGAGCACAAAAATATTCCAGAGACTAAAGTTCACCGAAGTGAGTACTGATGATAATTACGCTCTTTCACGAAGGAAATAAATGTGCTCTTAGCCATCGCTACTCCCCTGCAGCCACTGGGGGTTAATTAGCATTCAGCAGATGGACAACCTGAGAGAGCACCTGGGTGGAGCACTGGCTCGCGGAGGGATTATTAGGCCCAGTGGCCTGGAACACAGAGCCTGTCTAGAAGTGGGCTTACACATTTGATTCCCAGCAGGGGCCCTGTCGTAACAGCCTTGAGTTAGATCGCCGCGGGATAAATCCTGCCTGAGAAATATGAGCAAAAAATAAATCACGATAACCCTGTGACCTTGAACGTCTGCTAAATAATGCAACTTTAAATTTCGAAAGTTTGCTGATGCGCTCTTCCAAAAGAACTACAAAAGTTCTCACAAAAAGGTTCACAGTAGAGTCGAGGCGATGTGAGGTCATCTTTGTGAGAAACGCCCGGACAAGCTATTATGTGAAACCTCAACAACATGTTAAGTGCCGTCACAGGTCAAATGTCAGCCTAAAGTGAAGCAGTCCAAGAGATTTAATTCCCCTCAACAACAGAATGAAAGGACGGCCGCGCGGTTGAATGGATGGTATCTTTCCTGGCAGCACACCCTGCTCAGACCGATGACGGGTATATGGGATCAGATGTGTCTTTGCAAACAGGACTCACCATCGCGATGCATTATTTATCCCTCATTTGCTGAAAAGATGCGCTTATCCGGCCCTATATTGTAGGGCAGAAGCGTGCTCGTACCGGGTATCCTGTTACTGGAGTGACAGCTAGAAAAATGAGCCAAGG